>LR738551.1:19941900-24741900 GCA_902685375.1 Neostethus bicornis | reverse complement strand
AGTTGTTCTCACCAATGAGGTAAAAAAAATTAAATAGAAGAACGGAGAACAAGAAAAGGGAGAGGGAACGTGTGCAAAGCTGCAACAAATTGTAGTTATTACAATGTTCATGCAGAATTTTGCAAAAAAAAAAAATGAGGCTATGGAAATGAAAATACACCAAAATAATCTAAAAATCTGATATGTATATTTCTGAATACTTTGTTTTTATTCATGTTTTTTCCAATTGCTGGACTGCTTCCAAACATTTGTTTACAGCCCTTTCCTTGATAGTTTCTCCTGAAGTGGACAGTTAATTAAAAATTAAGGTAAATAGTTGAAAAAAAATTTTTTGTGTGTGTCTAAAGAGTTTAAAAAAATGCTCTGAAAATTGTTTTAGAGTACCCTATTATCTTACACAAGCTGTGAAAGAGGGGGACCAATCGCATTTAACCAGTATTGGTTGCTAGGTAAGCTAAAATCAGCAGAGCTTCCACAGAAACCCTCTGACTTTGGCCTGCTGGCTGTCTCCACACCAAATGAACAGCGATAAAACTTTTGCTTCAAACAATGACACTGTATTTTGAATTGGTTTGAAGAGGCCTTTATGAAGACTCAGGGTAAGTCCCAGTTTAAGACCTGCTGATTGGACAGCTACAGAGGCTGCCAGCTACGCTAGTGAAGACATTGATGAAGATTTTAAGTTTCATCAATGCAACTGAAAGCTTTTTTGCAATTGTTCACAACTGTCCACAAACGTCAAATCACTCCTTGTTTTTTTTTCATCTCACGGGTGGTCTGGTGTAGTTTTCATCATTTCCTGCGTTCGTCCTGATTCCACACAATCCCACTGTTCACACAGGAGAGTACAGAGAGAGAGAGACAGAGAGAGAGAGAGATGGAGGTGAATTGACACTCCACCCTGACTCCTGCTGCTCGCTGGCAGAATAATGATCAGCCGCTCGGCATGCTGGTCACATCGCCCACACCATCAATGAGTGAGTGTGCCAGCCAGTGAGCGAGCGAACAGGGGAGCAACAGAGAAGAAGGAAGTGGAGAGGGGGAGTGAGGCAACAAGGTGAACAACAGAGGAAGGAGAGAGGTTTAGCGAATAAAGAACAGGAGAGGAAAAGAGGACGAGCCGTGAAAAATAAATGAAAGATGAGAGAGAGAACAGAGGGCATAAACAGTAAAGAAGCAACAAGGTGAATAATGCACAGAGGATGAAGGAGGAGAGAAAAAATGATTGAGACTGAACGGGAGGTCACAGAAGAGGAATGAAAAAGATGGAAAAGAAAAAATATGAAGGTCAGCATGAGTTGGGGGTTTATGGAAACAAACAAAAGCAGTGAAAGGAAAAACAAACAATAAGTCGGATTATTTATTCATAAATTCATGTCCCATAAACACATTTACAGTGATACCTACATGAGAATGAGTCATTTGTACTGCTTGTTTTTCTTTGTTGAATAACTTGTAACAATTTAACAATAATTATCTTTGTCTTTAGCAGGAATGATCGTCATGACGCCTGAAGCTAAACAAATAAAAAAACACACAAAAAAAGTGGAACAAAAAAATAAAAGAACAAGTGACTGCACTTCAGGGAAATGATGACCAGCTAAAAAAAAAATGTGAAAGGAGATCAATCTCAAGAAAATTGACCCAGAAAACATAAACCAAGGACCTTTTTGTTTGTAACCATTGACTTCTTCTTCTTTCGGCATTTCCCTTCCATCTAACCCTATCTGCTGCATCTTCTTCAGTCACACCAACTATCTTCATGTCTTCCTTCACTGTATCCATGACCGTCCTCTTGGTCTGCCTCTTTCCTGGTGGTTCCAAATCCGGCATCCTTCTGCCCATGTACTCTCACGCTCTCCTCTGCACATTCTCAAGTAAAAAACATGTTTAAATAGTGAAAAGAATCAGAGGAACGCCTGAAACTGGTGGTAATATCACCGAGACCAGGCCTTTTTTTTTCCTTATCTCGGTTTTGCCAAGTTGAGTTTTTTTTTTTCAGAGGTATTTGCATAAACAAAAAAATGGCAAGTATTAAGTGAAGCATACCAAAAGTTTAGCTCATTTCACACTGCATCTTGCTTTAAAAAAAAGAAATAAACTCATGCAGAACATTGCAATCATTTACAAATTACCGCCGAGTCTAAAATTGTATCCTAAATAATAATGTTTGAAACGATGCTGCCCAATGTTGGTTCTGCAGGTTTCAATGAGTTATTCAAAGTGAATAACTCATGAAATTGATGCACAATGTATGAAACTAAAATTCATCACAATGAATCTTTTTAAATCTACAAGAACCCATTGCTAAGAAATAACGGACAAAAATCATTCTTTAATTTTCCTATGATACTCATTATACATTTATGTTTATTTTATCTTAATAATCTGAATTATTCCTTTGGAACAAGTTTACAATCTTGCTGAGATTTGGGATTTAATATCCACTGACAATAATTAATTAATCTAGAAACAAACTGCCTGTTTTAATAGGATGTAACAGAGCTGGTTTAGCATCGGTGAGCGAATGGTCCATCAACCCCTATTCTGCAGAGACACTTTAAATGCTGAGCAGTACATGGCTAAAGGTTAATTAGCTTGTCTATATTTCATCAAGTAAATGGCTAACAGTGACTGAAAAATGATGGCATCTGGACGGCTGATTAGATGGGAACTAAAACTGCAGTAGCTGAACAAGTCCGACTGTTTTTTGTCATTGATACAGGCTGGTGTGTCATGTAAAATACTGTTCCATTGTCTTCCGTTTATACAGGGCTCAGTTGCATGAGCAACAGCCTCAGATGGGAAACCCAGGCTTCTCCTACCTTGGCTGCATCACCCGGGAGGATGCCGAACTCTGCTTTTCAGCTCAGCTCTTTCCTCATCACAACAAACTGATGCAGCGTCCTGATTATTGCAGACACCGCACCGTTCCGTCTGTCGATCTCCCGCTCCATCCTTCCCCACTCGTGAACATGTAAAATACTGCATGCAAATAACTATTTTTTCCCCTTGACTTAATTGAAGTACAAGCTGCTTAATATTATCATTACACTTTTTTCTTCTTTTTTGTTTCCTTTCCTTCACTGTTTTCTTTGCTAGGACGGTGAAGTTCCTTAGATTTCTGCTCAGTTGCAGATTCAAATTTGGTTGGTCTTCGCAGAGTTCTTCTAGGGTTCAATCACTCAATTGTTGGGGTGTAAAATCCTCTTTTACATCAGGGAAGCCATTAAAACCATGGAGCCAATCCAAGGATCGTGCTCAGATATAAAGGATGAACATGTTCTCTCACATTTAGAACCCTGACTAGGCAGGTGTGCTTGGTGGCAAAGAGGGCTGAAACAGCTGACTAGTCAAAATAAAGAAACATTCTTTAACTTTCTAAGAAACTAAATAGGCTCTGCACAAAAATATGGAACATAGATATTTTTATAAGAAAGAAAAGCAGATTTTGGTATGACATAAAACCAAGTATGGCTTTATTGCGAACACGATAACTTATGCCCCGCAACAGAGTGGTGACCTGTTTGTCATGTTGGGATTGTAATATCACAATGTCATCTATTCCTACTGTAAAACATGGAAAGGGTGTGTTATTATTGTGATAAAACTAACTCCCTAACTAACTCGTAGATTTTTAAGTTACAACGTTTCACAAACTATGACTGGTCAGCATCACAATTTACACAAATGGTATTGAAGAAAAGACAGGAGGCAGAGATGGAGGTAGCAGAGATGAAGATGCTGAGGATCTCTCTGGGAGTGACCAGGATGGACAGGATCAGAGGAACAGCACATGTTAGAGGTTTTGGGGATAAAGTTTGAGAGGCAAGACTGAGATGGTTTGGACATGTGCAGAGGAGAGAGAGTACATAGGAAGAAGGATGCTGGATTTGGAACCACCAGGAAAGAGGACTAGAGGAAGGCCAAAGAGGAGGATCATGGATGCAGTGAAGAAAGACATGAAGATATCTGCTGTATCCTCTTTGGTACAGCAGGTGCCAAGGGTTAGATGGTTAGATGAGTTAGATAGGGTTAGATGGAAGAAACTGACTTGCTGTGGCGACCCCTGAAGGGAAATGCCGAAAAGAGAAGAAGAAGAAGAGGTATTCTAGTGTCTAAAAAATAAATGAATAACTTTAGCATTATTGACAGCTATTCATCACACCTAACATAATCTTGAACGGCAAAACAGATTTAATTTCTACATAAAGGAAATACGCAAATATTTATGCAGGGGAGACAGCAGCTCAGTGGTTAGGGCGTTCGCGCGCAGACCAGAAGTTCGCGGGTTTGCATCCCACAGAGAGCACGTCTAGGGTCCTTGGAGAAGACACCTAACCTCCGTTTCTCCCACCATTGGTGCCGTCAAAGAGCAGCCTGCTGCGGTGTAAGGAGTGCAGCACACAAATTTTTGCGGTGAGGTATGAATACAGTTATACTTATATATTAAGTATAATCTGTTAAGTCTGGAATATATAAACATGATCTCAACATAAAATTGTGTCAACAATTAGAGGACTATTTCAAACACTGCAAAGACCTCATGAAAAGAAGCAGAGAAACTGGAGAACACATGTACCTTGTTTAACATTAACTCATTACCCATTGAATGCAATTTGTCCCTGAATTAAAACCCACCTCTACCTGCTCCTACTGCATGTAAAGGTGGATTCTCACTAAAAAAAAATTAAATTCAATGTTTGTATAGCCCAATATCACCAAACAATTGGGCTTCACCAAAAACTCAAAAAACAAACTGCTGTTGAAGTTGAACCACAAATATAAAAATGTCTAGAATAAGAAATGACTGGCTGGCCTTCTGAGATTTACAATGCATCCGACTTTAGTTTATTGTGAGTTAGAAGCTGCAATAGTGATCTGTCAGGTTTATTGTGCTTTGTTTTAAATAAAACATTTCAGCATTTTTACACAAGAATTTATTTGTGTTCTTAGGTCACAAATAAAAGAATCTTGTATTAGGGTGAAATACTTTTTCTTTTTACCTTAAAGTAAACTACACACCAATGACTTTATTTTATCGGGAGGAGTAAGCGACAGACCCCAGACCTACTGGAGAGACTATGCCTCACAGCTGGCCGGGGAACAGCTCGGGATCCTTCTGTGTGAGCAGGAGTATGCAGCTGGGGCAAGAGAAACCTGGGCTTCCCGTCTGAGGCTGTTGTCCCAGCGACCTCTCCCTGAATAACCTCTCCACCTCTCCACAAACAGTTTACATAAAAAATTCCAGTTTGGCTTCCGGTCAACTCACAGTACAGAAACGGCCCTGGTCCAAGTGATGAATTGACTTACTTGATTTACTTGTAACTGTGAACCAGGGCTTTCCATCCTTGCTCCTCCTTCTGAATCTGTCAGCTGCATATGACACTATGGACCACACCATTCTCCTTCACCGTCTTCAGACTATTACTGGACTATCAGGAAATATTTCCAACTGGTTTCATTCATATGTTACAAACAGGACAAAATATGTACGTATCTCTGGAGGCTGCTAAATCCTAATCACACAAAGTCACCTGCGGAGTGCCTCAGGGCTCTGTCCGTGGCCCCACACTTGGCCTGACACGTTTCACCATATACAGTACATAGTATCTCCACTTATTATCAAAATATCATAGCACCAATATGGTTGCATATCTAAAATGTGTTGGTGTGTAACACACTAAATCCGGAGAAGTTCTAGTTTTCATTCAGAAAAGATAGAAGTCTTCAAAATACTACTTTTAGATAAATAAAAAAAATACTTTTACATGCAGTGTTGTGGTTGGCATATGTTTGACATTTGTGGAATTTGGGCATAAGTAAATAAACATATTTTTAGGGGTGGGGGGATTTAAAAAGCAGAGGGCATGATTAATGCATTTAGCCTCAAAAATTTTGCCACTTTTAACTGGAAGAACTGGTTGGTTTTCACATCCACTAGTCACACTAAACACTTTCCGTGGATCTTCACTGAAGAGCATAAATTGGTCCCACAAGCTAAGAAAGCGAAACCTTCATGTTTTTTTTCTCTCCAACAAAGTTTTAGTCTGCTAAGAAAAAGACTTCAGCATGCAAACTGGCAACCTCTTCTTTGGAGAGCAATCCCAAACCAGCCTTGAGGCAAGCTTTATGTACATGTATATTTAATGGAGATGTACATAATGAAATGGAGACAACCTTGGAATACAAATAAGGCAAAGTTTAGAATCAGTTTTTTTATTGGAAGAGAAAACGCAATGCTATCCCTTTGAGTTAGATCTTTTAATGTTTCCTACTATAAAGATAAGTTTTTTGTCAGTTTATTCTTTATGTTTATTGCATTTATTTCATGCTCAAAAGAAGCATGAAGCCTGGGTCGTGATGAATGACACAAAGTTAGAAAAGGACATTTTTTTTTGTTGTTTTTACTGAGGTGGAAGAATAAATCTACTCTATGCATGTCTTCATGTGTTCCTGATGAGTTTTTCCTGTGGGATACCCTTTCTGACAACAATCAGGAGATTGGTCAACCCTTTGACACAGTTTTATGCTCCAACATGGCAGCAGACATGACATCC
This sequence comes from Neostethus bicornis, assembly GCA_902685375.1. Classification (NCBI taxonomy): domain Eukaryota; kingdom Metazoa; phylum Chordata; class Actinopteri; order Atheriniformes; family Phallostethidae; genus Neostethus; species Neostethus bicornis. Next base: position 24,735,340 of record LR738551.1, on the reverse strand, counting down.
CAGCGGTGTTAGTTTAGATTCAGGTCTGGTGAACAGGAAGGCCAGTCCACAGCGCGCACACCCTGACGGAGTCCATTCCCATGGGGCTGAGCTTTGTTAGGCATCAGAGGAAACCCGGATGATCACTGACTTGTTGGAGAGAAAATGTATAAAATCATATAAGAGAAACAGTATCTGCTTGAACCACATTTGCCAACGATCAAGTAATAACACAATTCTGCTAATGTGATGAACATGTGATGCACTCTAGTGCAGTCTGTACTGAAAATGTGTTAGCAGAAACAGACATTTTGATAAGGAGTTCAAAGCTGAACTACCCACACAAAGACAAAACGAAATCCACAGTTTTAGCCTAATATGACCCACGAGAGAATTAAGAATTTCTACTTCTGCTGGAATAAATGTTTCTTGTCATATTATCTATGCTTTCCACAAGGCTTTGAGAGAAACTGCAAATCTTCTTGAAAACAGCATATGTCTAACCACTCCTGGGTAACACGACAAAAAAAGAAAACTTTTTAAAGATGTCGTGATCCCCTCCCCTGCCACCAGAGGGAGCCCTGGACCTTCCCTCACCCCCCTGAATGAAACACCTGAGGGTGATCATTCTGATGCCACACACCTGTGGACCCCACTGCCTATTTAAGGGCAATCACCCTGGACCTCCATGTTGGGTCATTACCATACCTTCCAGCTAGGTCTCCCTGGTTGGCTAAACATGAAATACATTCAGAACAATAACCACTTGCTATGCCACTAAAACCTTGTGTTTTTCTTTTAAAGTATTACAGGACTGTCATACTCAAACAAACCATGTTTTTTATCCTGGAATTGGGTCCTCCTCCTTCCACCTGCACACCACTTCAGGACAAAAGATGCAGACACCACTAAATATTTTGTGGAGGCAATGCAGACTCAATTGATAACCAGATTGGAAAAGCAGGACTTGATAAGTATACAGAATACACAGGTTGCTAATGACCTAAATATAGTATCTGTAGATATATATTTATGAATAGATATATAGCTACATTGTGTAAATATATCAGAATATATTCAGATCCTGTTTATATCGATGTCTATATACTGTACTGTATGTTGAGTCGAAACAACTGCCAACACAGATCACAGCTGTTACAACCACTCAGCTGTGCTGGCGTTGCCTTTGCTTTAGATGATCAATAGACTTTAGATCTTTTCAGACTGCACATACGATGAAAGGCCATACTATGTGGACGACATTTTAAACTTGCAAGATGAGAAATGAAAGTCTTTATGCTGCTTGCAGAGTGCGCACAGCGTGGTGATAAAACTTTGGGCCGCACACTGATGTGGGCTCAGAGGTCACTTTGTCCTTTGCACGATCAGCTATTTGCTGTGCTGACCATTACCTCCACTGACAGACAAATGAAAATGCATGACCATTATATATAGCTATCCAAAAGAAAAGACTAGACAAATGACCGAGATCAACCCAGTGACATGTCTGCATGCAAATAAAGCCAAAGATAGTTGTTGCTGTGCAAAGAGTTTACCCAAAGTCCTTTGCAGCATGTTTTCTTCTTGTCACAACAGCAATTTTTTTCTAAAAATATTTAATAGTTTATTAAATAGTAATTCATCGTTTAATACATGGTTTGTTTATGTAAATCATTTGATGTCCAATTAAACCAAAACAGTTATATTTATGGTTTTATTGAAATTTCTCCACTGAGACAAAACTGTCTTGGAGCAATCTTGATTGGAAACTAGTTCATAGTCTTTGTGGAATAACTTCTGGATTAATCAGGTTATGGTGGCGGCTTTTCAGGACACACTTCTTTTTATTCAAAGCTTTTGATGGCAAAGCCAAGACAGATTGCTTATAAACTGAAAATTGATGACAATGTGTCGTTATCTTACATCGGATTTTTACAACGTCTGATTTCTTGTGTTTTCAACTTTCTAAGATTTGCAGGTAGGGCACCGATAATTATTTCAAGCATCACATTTTATGTACACTTATGTGGCTGTACCTAAAAAATAATATAAAGAAGACTTTGTATGAAGTTAATACAAACATTTTAGCCGAGAGTGCATTATATATATTTTGTTTACCTTAATTCTCCAGCTTGTCTCCAGCCTTTTTAACCATGTCGCTGATGTTAACACTTCAGCTGAGGTCCTATGAGATGTGGAGCCCCAGAATCTTAAAGATCTTTCCCGTTTCACTTCTTCACCATTGACTTTTAACAAACCACACTGACACTGTGAACATGGAGGAGGTGTAACCACTGGTGAGTTGGTGTGAAAAACACATCCTGGTCTTCAACATTAAAAAAAAAAAAAACAAAAGATCGCACACATCCAACAAACCACGTTTTTCTCCTGTTGACCACCAACCAAGGGTACTGTACAAGTCACCACCATTTAAAAAGACTAGATTGGCTTACAGCCTATACCCACAGGCCATCAGACTATTGAGTGAATTCACTTAGGTTTCAGATGGTAGATGATGGTTGCTTAAATCTAATATTGTTATTGCCATGACAATATTATTGTAAATAGATGATGTTTAATGGTCACTATCTGGTGCTTATAGAAAAAACAGATGCTGTAACAGCACAATAAACTCCCTCCCCAACTTCACAAAAGATCCTTTAATGGACCTTATCTACAGTACAAGTGACTTAATAATCTAACATAAACCTGCTTGATGTGCATGTTGTATTGCTGCATCATGCTTTGCAGACAGACCGCTTGTGGAGCCGTTTCTGCTGCTGTCACTGATGTGTTGACCTACAAGAGCTCTCCAGAGGTTTAAGTGGTGACAAAACATAAAATATGGCTTCAATATGTCCGTGCAGTTTTATTTTACCCTCGTAAAAATAAATCATGCGTCGTTAAAGTGTCCCGGATGACACACTAGCTTCTGATAACGTTAAAGAGTACGAGTGTAATGCAAATGTAACGTCATGAAAGAACAATTACATTTGGTCAGACAAACTCAATTTAATACCAGATAAAAAGAGCGGGGAGCCATTATGGTCTCTCTTTTGGCAGCACACACCATCACAACCATTACAGACTGGTTTTGGCTTGCACAAAGCTGATAGCCACATGCTGGGATGCAGGGAGCAAGGCGTGCCAGATCGCTCATTAATAAGTCACCCAATGAGGCAGGATGGAACATTTTTTTAAAGATTGCGTTAAATAAAGCAATTTTAACAGCTTCTGTGACATTACATTAGCTGTGGTGGCAATCACCATGCAACTGCAGTTAATCCCCTCTTATGAAGTCGGAGGCCTGAAAGAGATGTGAATAAGGCAGCTCATTAATCAAAGCAGCAGAAAACTTCTGACCTTTAGGGTTGGAATAATCCCTCTAAATCCTACTCTGCTTCTCACAGGTGCACATTTACAGCACCTGCTGGACTAGGAAGGTTGTGTGGTGAAGATCAGAGGTTTTTGGCATCTATTGGTGACTCTAGGAAAACATTCATTTTAACTACATAAAAAGGGGGGTTTTATTGGAAATAAAGTCTCCCACATTTGATTGGATGTATTTATTGTGTCTACATGAACTAACATTTGGTTGCAATACATTTTCGGTATTGATTTCTTAAGTATGCATGAGCAGATATCAGACCATGTTGGGCAAGTTTCTCTAAAACTGTAGCTTATTAGAAATTACTAGTTACAGAGATAAAAATGTAACACATGCAATATTCTGAAACATATTACTGCTTCTAAAATTTTAATTATTCCAGCCTAATATGTCACAATTAAATGTCGCCAGTAATAAATACGTTTCTATACTGAATACATTTACTCAGACAGTGTTTACATTGTTTTGTCTAATGGAATGCTCATCCGAGATTTTTAATGCAAGATCAACATTTAGAAAATGATGCATAAAGAATTTTACAAAATGATTCAATTAGTTGTTTGTTTTTATCACTTAACATTCAAAAGCACGACCAAACAACTGCTGTTTGCATTAGAATATTTACAGAAAATTATAGACACATAATTCCTCCTCACCGTGCTCAGTCTTTCACAAACAAAACTACAAAGAGATTCTTTTTTACTTTTTCTGTAAAATGAAGTTTAGTTTTCATCAAAGAAGTCCGATCTGTGGTGATCAAAGAGAGATGTTTCCAATAATTCATTATTTTTTATGACTTTTCTTGTTCACATTGTCTTCTGTTTATGAAGAGGTTTTAGAAGCCTGTAAATAAAGCCATTGATTTGGTTCATTTGGATTTTTCTCTTTCTGACAGCCTTAGACAAAAACAATGTTTTAATATGAACCAAAAAGTGAGAAAGTGATGAATAAAGACATGGAAAGAAGTAAAAAAAAAAACCAAAACAAGTAGTTGCACATAACACACAATATGTTAATGTGTGAATAGTTATTTGTCTGAACATGTTGAGGCTCAGCAGGGACTTCCTGTGTCCATATACATATTCGTGTGTGTGTGTGCATGTAAAACTTACTTGTGTAAAGATGGAAAACAATGTCGGGATTACCACACTTCAACATAAAATAATTTTGTGCTGCTAGGTTTCTGTTGTGAGGTGGAACGAGGAGGACCCAAATACAGGACATCAAAATAAGGTTTATTGAACACAATTCAGGTAAGTCTGTAAAGCAAAAGGCACAGGATTTCAAAAGTTCATATAATAACAAAGATCAAACATGGTCAGGCAACCAGGGTGACCGGGCTGGAAGGGATGGTATGACCGAACATGGAAGTCAGGGGCGATTGCCCTTAAATAGATGGCAGGGTCCACAGATGTGTTGCATCAGGAATCGATCTCAGGTGTCTCTAATCAGGGTGATGAAGAACATCCAGGGCTCCCACTGGCGGCAGCCGAGAGGATCACAACATCTGTGCTTGGTGGAAATATTTTAAAAGATGCTTCAAGTAGTTTGTTTATGTAAGAAGCTAATTTTAACTTCATAATTTTTTTTTCAGAAAATGCCATAAAACTGTCAGAGCCAACAGGCATGCCAGAGACAGTGTGTCAAGATGGGGTCAGCAATGCAATTACAGACAGCTAGCATACTGTAAAAAAATGGAGAAAGACCAGCACAATAGTAGCTTTGTTATGAACCTGTTGCTTACGATGGAGCCTGAGCTGTATTGGATTGAGCTGCAGTCTTAGAACATGTCTAGCTTCTGATGGTAGGCTGCTGTTAACAGCATCAGTGCTAATAAAGTCCAAAGTGTCTCTTAGTGGGATAGCTAGGACCGTGGTGCAGCGTCAAGTTTAACCAATTTTATTGGGAAAAAGTGGCGAGGGATTCACAGTTTCAAAAGATTTCAAATTTTATGTTTAAAACCTAAATGAAATGACTTGTATGCAGGAGTATAAAAGTCCATTACGTTTGGAGGATTTAGGGACCTTTTAGAGGTGACTAAAAGCTTAAGAGAAGGATGGGTATTTTACTGCCTGTTGGAAAAAGGTTGCATTTTGAGGAATCCACTCAGTTTAAGGAAACGTAACCTTTTCACCGACCTCATGTTAGTACAAGTTACGGAGAAAATTAAGTCCCACGTGAAGGTTGTGGTAGTCTCAAAGCGATGTCATATTTGACTGACAAGTTGAAGATATGACTTGAGTTGTCATGGCAGCCCCGAACAACTCCTCTCCTGAGAATCAGGCTTAAATTGTAGCTTCTTCTTCATAAATTTGCCATTTCTGTCCCTCCAGCTTCGCCATCTCCTTCTCCCATTCAATAAAGAAAATTTACTTTCAGCTCATTTATCTTTTACTTTGTTCATTTTTACTGTAGTTCTTTCTGTCTTTGGGTTACTGTCGTCTTTTTAAACTGTAGCTTTCTTGCTTTACATTTTGCCCTATTTTCCAGCCATTGGGCATGTCTTCTTAGCTTGATCTCACAGTCCGTAGCTGAAGAAAAAAATACAACCTGAATAACAAATCTGTGCTTAATGAGAAGAGAAAACAAGCATATGGCTCTTTCTAATTAGTTTGCTTCAAATTAAATATTTGTTAATAGGCTAGCTAAAATACCAAGCCAGGTAAAGGGCACCCCATGTTCTCCATGTTCCCTGTGTCTGCCTGTTTGTGAAGCTCTCCTCGGATGTGCACAGCATAATTTAATCAGCAGTTCAAAGGCATGAATTGTGATGCATTTTGCTCCTTACAGCCATGCACAGAATACACAAAACCCAAGCTAAAATACTTTCTATTAGACCCAATATTCATCATGTTCATCCTCAGAGTTAAGCAGAGAATATCTGAGAAGGAGACTCTGATGGCAGCGTGAGCAGTCACAATAAGAACAAGCTGATGTCTGCTGAAATCTAAAAGGAAAAAAAAAAAAGTTTCTGAAGAATTTAAATTCCACTTCATCACTTTTGCTTTCTCAGTTCAGATAAGGATAATCATCTTAGTTGGATGCAAAATAGTGAATTATCTTGACTTTCTTTTGTCACATGATACTTCGCTTATCGTGAGGTGGTGAAGGGGGAGATGTAAGACCCAGAATTATAGCCAGTTTATTGCAGTTAATAAACTGCAAATGGGTTAGGGATGAGGGGTAGGCATGTGCAGCCTGGAAGCCAACCTACACATGCTTGTGTATCGTGGGTGGGCTTGGCACCACCCAGGATAGAGCCACTGAAGGGGAAATTTACGCAGAAGGACCAGGGGTGAAGGGGCACCATCATGGCCGGAGCAGGCGAGTAGAGGGCAGATGATCTAACAATGGAGTGATAGACACCAGGGCTTAAATGACCAGGGAAAGATGGAAGAGGCACATGGGACTAAGTGTGCTGAATTAGCGCAGAGGGCTAGATCGTGAGGGAGGAAATGTTCTAGAAGAGAGGAGGATTATGACATAGCTGATCCCATTTTTGTTAGTCTCCTAATATCTGTATGTCATCGAGCTTATCTGAATCCCCACCTCACCCCTATATCCATCTAAAAGTATGAAGCCGATCTGCAACATCTCTCAACTGTTTTATTGTAAATGTAGAATATTTCATCTTCAAGTCGAAGTTGTAGATGTATTCACCCTCATTTGCCAAAGTCATACACAATTTTTTTAAGTCCACATAATAATGTATCGGGCACTCAAAGAGATATGTCAAGGTGTGATCTCGATTAATGCAACGTCCGAAAACAAGCGTAATTACAATCAACACACCAACATATTTTCAGATCTATATTCAGTCTCACCTTTATTTTACATTAGGGATGGAAGATGGCTAACAAGAAGAAGTGTCATGATGTAGAAGGAGATAAACAGACAAATGCAGGAGATAAACAGGATTTATTTAACAGAAGTCAGGCAAGGCTGTAAGGCAAAAGCATAGAATTAATCCAAAACAATGTCTTTAAGTCCAAAATTATAACAGTGTTCAAAGATAAACTTGGTCAGGCAGCCAGGAGGACCTGGCCGGGAAGATGACAATGACCTGTCCTGTAAGTCCAGGGTGATTGCTCTTAAATAGGCAGCAGGGTCCACAGGTGTGGGGCATCATAATAATCACCCTCAGGTGTCCCAATCAGGGTAATGAGCGAAGGTCCAGGGATCCATCTGGTGGCAGGTGAAGGGATCATGACAAGAAGTTGTCCCAAAATCTGAAAAATCTTCACACATTTCTGCACAACACCAAAATTTCACCAAAGAGTTGCTGCCAAAAAATAATTAACCTTTAAATGGATGTTAATTTGTCTATTTTTCAGGTATTAAATTAAGAAAATGTGTCAAGTATGTTTTTAGTAGATTATTTCCTACAATTGCGGACGAAGACTCGGCTGTGTTCAGAAAACTTGATGGTGTAAAAGGTTGAATGTCGAGCATTAGATGGAGAAAAAAGAATATAACATGCTCTGAGAACATGTTAGAACAATCAAATTAAAGCCAATTTTGATCAAAGAAGAGCCAATAGTGTGTTAACAATGTCTCTACCTCTTTAGCAATGTCTTCAGCTGATTTGGGATTTAGGGAGTCACATTGCGAGTTGTAAATCTGAACAAACTCTTGGTGTCTTCTTCTTATCAGCTGGTCTCGAGGACCATGCATGGGCAAATTGCAATCCCTCAACTTGGTCTTCAATCCCTGAATTGAGAGTAAGTGGTGACCAGCTTTGGCATCGGACGCCTCTTGTTGGTGTGCAACTCTCCCTCCTTTCAGGCCGGACACATATCCAGATGTTTGTTTACACTGACTAAACAGGCTGGACGTTCCACTTTTATTCCACTTGTATATAAAAGTATAATCTCTTTCTAGTTCTGGATAAAAGTTGCGTGAATCATGTTCTTCTTCGATAAAATTCACTGACATATTTACTTTAGCATCATCAGTTGTTGTCTCACTTTAACCTTAAAACTGAGAGATACATTTTGTTCCACATTAATACCATTATGGTTTGGGGGAAAGTGCACACATTGATAAAAGCAAATTAGATTAAATGGCACAAGATGCAAATGCAAAAATTTACATCTGAGGGAGGGAGTACCAGTTCATCATAAACCGATGGTGCAAACCATGTTCAGTCTAAATTAAGCAGAGCATTCCAGGTATTTGCCTTGGGCCAACTTGCTGTTTAGAGCTTTGATGGACATGGGGACAAAAGGGATCTTAAAGCTTCTGAGGCTGCACCGGGAATACTCTGAAGTGTCTGCCTGAGGGAGGAAGCTGGTGTGACGGGGAGAACATGGGTAAGATCAGAAATACATTTTTGGATCTGTCTGATGATTGCTTTATCAAAGAAAGCATGAAAGGTTGGGAATTTCCTGGTTTTTCTGATTTTTATAGCTCTCTGTAGGGCTGGTAATCCAAGCTTTCAGCTACACACCATAGCTGGTCTGGATGCAATCTGATAAGTACTGTGATGGAAAACGACCAGGGCCTTGTAGTTCACACAAGGAACCAAAGTCACCTATGAAACTTGATCTGCTGGAGAAGCCAGAAACAAACTTCTCCAAACAGAACTTAATGTCATTCCTGTACAAGATGACAGCCAAGAAGAAGTTCTCTATTTTTAAATCTTATATTTTATCAGATCATTTTAAAACATTTTCGGTTTCCCCTGGTTGCACATCAAATCGTCCTTTGGATCTACTCAATTTCAATTCAATTTCAATTTTCAATTTAATTTATTCAGACATAAAACAACAAGAAAATGAACTAACGGTACAAATAAAAATACACAGTCTCAATTTCTCTAATGACGGCTGTTGATTACGTATTAATTAACAACCACATTTTCAACCACAGTTTTTACTTTGTGGAAAAATACATTGTTTACATAAAAAACTGTTCATACCAGTAATACTAACATTAAGCCAAAAGTTCATTTTAATGAGTAAAATGACTGAAACAGATACAGTGAATAAGATCATTATTGATCTTGATTGATTCTGGATTAAAAGTTTGGATGAAAGCTTTTACTTTATTGTACAGAAGTCAAACTCTGGTCTGTGGGCCAAATTGTATCTGCGGTGAAATATATTATTCAAAATGACCACTAGAACTGGTTCACCAGTATTACAGTCAACAGTACATGTAACAAAAGGTTTTGAAACTCCAAAATGCTTGGCTGTTATTTTTGGCATATCAATTGACCCACAGATGCTCTTCTCTTCTGTCGAATGATGTCATTGCAACCGAGAAACTGCACAGTGAAATTTTGCATGTTATCAGTGTTAAATTTGAGATTTCACAAAATAAAGTTTTCCTTGTTAACAAATTTGATTTTTAAGCAAAACTCGTTTTAGGCTCTTGAGAAAAGGACATTGTTGTATCCCGTGACTTTGTACCAATATAGAATGCTGACTGCTTTTTGCTTTTGAATTTGACAGCATTGATTTATTGATTTTACTGATTTACTGAACTGATAGACTTGGAGAATAGTCGATGTGGTTGTAAATGTTTTGATTGAATGTTTTATTGTGATATTTTTAATGTAAATGTATTTTAATTTGAAATGTTTGGTCATGGAGGCCGGTGCCTCTTGGCCAGGTCACTCTTGTAAAAGAGATTGTTAATCTCAATGAGCCTAAACTTGGTTAAATAAAGGTCAAATAAAATAAATAAAATTTGGTTGTCAAACCAAAATTTTTTTGTTTAATTGTATGTTTTAAAATAGTTCAGCTTTTGTGTTCTTAAAAGTTGAAAAAAGTTCTTCCAATTTATCGTCTTGTCTCAAATCTCATTTTCGGGAAGCAAATAGGAAGAACACATTTGTACATAAAGAATTAAAAACCAACTATTTTCTTGCCTGAGACAAGAAAAAAAATAATTTTTGGGGGGGAAAGGTTTCTTTTAACCATTTTTCTACTTCAGAAGTTTTTTAACTTTTTTTGCATAAAACCCACGCGCTTTCATCAACAATACCAAATCTCTGAATCCCTTCTTCTGAGCAACATCATGTGCATTCAAATAATTATTCAAAATATAAACTGATAAAAATGTGGTTTTGGCTTCCATTTGCTTAAAAATTCTTATTCTGTCAGATGGTATCATTATTTTTTTTTAATTGTGTTATTCAGTTGAATCTATGCAATGTGTTGGGGTACAACTGTTTACTTTGTCCCCTAGCTGCGGCTGTACTCAGTTATCAGTCTCTGATAACAAACTTTCTGCTTCTCCTCTCTCGTGCATTTTTGTCAATGTGTTTATCACTTTCTGCTAAATAAAGAGAACAAAAAATACCTGCTTGCATTTCATTTCTGGACTTCCAGGAATAGCCCCGTCTCTCCCAGCTGTTATAATTCATTTTCTGCAGTCTGATGTGCTTCAATCCAGCTGCTTTTTTACATTTTCTGCAACTCAGATGTTAGATAATAAAGTGAAACGTGTGTCATTTTTAGTGAGGCCTTCCTGGAAGATATGATATGCAAAACCTCGTCAGCTGTCAAACACAGCAAATGGAAAAGATGCATTTGAACAAGTTGTAATAAAAACACATTATTTTCAATCCCAGTGATAAGTCTGACATGCATGATGGTTTCCAGTTATTAAGGCAGATTCTTCATTTCTTTTTTAAAACGCAGAGTGGATAAAACTTGAATAGAAAAATAGATTTAGTTGCCTCGTGAACAATAAAAAAATGACAGAAAAATAATCTGAAAGAGAAAAATTAACACTTATTTGTATTTGCAAACTAATAATAAATCTAGAGAGAAATCCATATAAATTAAATGGATTAATTTTGCTGATTTTTTTTTGGCTGTGTTGGTGTTTGTCTAATGTAATTAGCTTTTTGGATACTAACGTGTTGATCCTACTATATCTAATTAACCTTTAATCTGGGCTAAGCTGGTGAGCACGTGCAAGAGTTTAACAGATCAAATGGTTTCATGCTGAGTTGGCTGATTGTGTCTCAGCAGGAGAGAAAAGCTTCACTAATCAGATAGCATGAATAACATTTACTAAAGTGTTTTCTAAGTTACACATTTTAACAAGACAAACTTTCTTCATAATTCCCTCAGGTGTATTTTAATAAGTAGAAGCTACGCTGTAAAAAAAAAAGTCTGTGGATTTTACAGAAAAATGTTAAGAATCACAGCAGTAAAAATTTGTCAAAAAAATATATATATATTGATAGTATCTCAAACGGTGATTAACTGTAACTGAACCATCATTTTCACATGCTTTGTTTTGTCTAATGAACTGCTTATCCCTAATGGGGTCGCCGAGCCCATCCCTGCTGATTTTAGGCGAGAGGAAGGGGACACCCTGAACAGGTTACTAGTCTGTTGAAGGGCCATACACATACAACTATCAATACATTCCTAGGGGCAATTTTCATGACAGCCAATCAACCTAACATGCATGTTTTTGGAGGGTGGGAGGAAACCGTATTACCTGGAGAAAACCTACGTATACACAGGGAGAACATGCAAACTCAACACAGAAAGACCAGTGTTTCAAACCTTGTCCCCACTCCAGGACTCGAACACCAATCTTCTTGCTGTGAGGCGACAGTGCTAACCATTGCGCCACAGAACCGCCCATTTTTACATGTTTTTCTCAACAAAAATACAGGAATGTAAAGCAGTTTATTCAACAGAAAATATCTGCATGATTTATACTCACTTATAATTAAAATTATTTTAACATTATTTTATTAAATAATGCAATACACAGTAAAAAACAATGTTTTTATAGCAAAAATAATAATATTTCAAAAAGATATTCCATACTATATTTTAAGCATTTAGAAATGTTTAAAAAAAATAGATTTATCACAGTTGTCAAAATGATTTTAAACATAATCATTTACACAATCTGGCTTTAAAAATAGACAACTGAGATTAACCTAGGGTCTTTAATTATTCTGGTCATGTTGATTTAGAAAAGAGAGGCTTTCATAAAACAATCACTGCCTATTACTGCTTGGATGATTATGTCTGAGCTGGGAACAAGTTATCTAACCTAAGGTGATGTAATGAGAAGCATCTTATGTTGGAAGAGACATAAAAAACCTGTAAAGTGCCGAGATGATTAATTAACTTAATAGTCTGGACTTAAATCACAATTAAAGTCCTCTGGGTGTACCTGTAAAAGTTTTCAGCTGTAATCAGACTTTTTATTCATCAGAACAAGAACTTTTTGGGAAAAAAAGAGAGGAAGCTTTTCACAACAAGTATCAGGCAAGAGGCAGGATACACCCTGAAATGTTTGTTGCAGTATTAATACAGTTTCTACGATTATTTATCTTTACATAAAAGGGACAACTAGTTTCTTGTAATTAGAAGTTTAATTAGAAAAATCTAGTTTTTTAATGCTCTTTGTGTAGCAGCAGATGTTCTGGTCCTGATCCACCTGGGAGATTCTGTAGAAGTGAACATATGTTAGAGCACACAGTTTCATGTCCTGCATGCTTTCCAATTGTTTGGATATTATCTGTGATCTCTCACAACCTGTTTGCCGTTCACACACCCTACACGAAACATCAAGAAACAAGAAATTACGATGTAATAGGACTCTGCAGGATGACTACAGGTTGTGCTCAAAAGACAATATTTTTCACTTTCATTAGGACAAGAGGAAGGCCAAAAAGCAGGTTCATGGACGCAGTGAAAGAGGACATGAGGATGGTTGGTGTAACCGAAGAGGATGCAGCGAATAGGGTTGGATGAAAGATGCTGACTTGCTGTGGCGACCCTTGATGGGAAATGCCAAAAGAAGAAGATTTGCATCTTAAAAGTTACACAAATTTTTCTGTTCCTCATCAATGCTTTTGTGTGGTTAATGAATATTTTTGCCAAAGCTGATTGGATCATATTTCTCAGTAGAGATTCAGGAGATTTGAAAGTCCCCGAAAAATGTAAATGACTGCAAACATTTGGAAATAGATCCACTTTGCTTTGAAATTTTCAAGTTACAAGTTTTCAAGTTTTATTTTTTTTTCCAGCCATTAAAACATTTTCTTGAAGTGCAAGAAGAAAATAATACGTACATGGTCTAAAAAAGGAGTGGGCTAAAGTCGAAGCCTATGATGCCTGCCCTTTACTCATTTATATTGTATGTACAGTAATCAACAAATTCTCAAAAAAAAGTAGCACAAACTAAAGAAATCTGAGAAGCATGGGAAAGATAGTCGGCGTGACCAAAGAGGATGCAGCAGATAGGGTTGGATGGAAGAAACTGACTTGTTTTGGCGAACCCTAAAGGGAAATGCAGCAAGAAGATGGGAAAGGACAGGCGTCCACATTTTAACAGAACAAAAACATTAAAAATATAAGTACTAGAACACAATAATACATCTAACATTATTAAAAATGTTTTACACAAAACAGTGTTTGGTCATAGAATTCTTTTTTTAAAGGAGATACACAAAATATCTGCCTGTCTGTGGAAATTTGTCAAGATTATAAGATTTTTCTGAAGGTCTGTTTCCTTTTTGTACGATTTCATCTGCTTCACTAATTAGCCAGTGATTGGTTATTGCTTAGTAATTCCCCTTTCTGTATCATCTGACTCTTCATTATTAATCTGGTTTCAATTTTCATCATAACCTCAATTTAGATGAAATAGTTACCAATTGATTCATATTAGAATATGAAGTTATGATGGTGCTCAACTGTTGGTTTTTCAATCTTTAAAAATAGTTGAATCCATTTAATTTTTTTAATTTCACATTGACTTTAAAATATATTGTAAAAACATAATTTAATGTGTTTTCCACTTCTAATTACATTTCATATTCAGCTCCACTAAACATTAGGAAATATCAATACTTTGGTGTCAGAAATGCAGATTGAGTCTCGTCATCTTTCTGAGTCACTGACTGCAGAAAAAAAAAAAGTTTACTAAAAAGTTACATTTAATTGTTAAATCTCTTTCTTTTCCTCTCTTCCTTTGCTGATTTTATTTTGCTGAATCAGCTCTTGCATATGTTGAAAATGGCCGGGAGTTTGATTTCCCGGAGCGGGAAAAAAACACAACAAAAAAAAATCTCTATAAAGTGTAGTGTCTCAGCAGTGTGTGCCTCAAATGGATAACCGCTGTAGAAAAATGCCGTAGAAAAAAGTTGAAAGGACTCCCAGGTTTTGTAGATAAAAGTAAAATGAGGTTTTTATTTTTCTGCTCAGAAGAAAATGTAATATTCAGCACAGTCCTGCTTTTCAAGAATATTTATATATATATGATAAAAGCCCCCACAGAGTGCTTCTTTCACATTTATGATCTCGAAATGTCAAAAAACTTTAGAATTTCTATTTATTTGTACAGCAAACGGCACACAAGGTTTTTTTTTAACACTCAGCCAACTTTAAAAAAAAAGCACACATACAAAAAATATTTGCTTTTAAACTCATCAAGACCACATTCGTTAGATAAATTGCGTCAGTTCTCTTTTTCTTTGTCTCTTTCCAGCATGCAGCAAACCTGTTTTTTTCCATCTAACCCAGTATTTTTCATTCTTTCTCTCATCAGCAACCTTCATGTCCTCCTCTTCATTCTGCATTTAATTTAACTCATCCAGAAGGGTATGCATGAAGCTTTTAGTCAGTCACAGTCACCTTCTTATCCGTCTATCCCTTTCGGGGCTGCGGGGGGTGCTGGACTCCATCCTGGCTAATTCAAGGCGAGGGGCAGCATACACCCGGAAAAGGTCGGGGCCACACACATACAACCATCTACACACACTTTCATTCCTAGGGGCAATTTGGCACCATCCAGTCAACCTAGCATCTATGTCTTTGGAGGGTGAGAGGAAACCGGAGTAACCAGAGGAAACCCACGGAGAACATGCAAACTCCACACAGAGAGGCCAGTGTTCCAAGCCTCGTCCCCCTCCCCCTGGACTCGAACCCATAACCTTCTTGCTGTGAGGCCACTGTGCCACCCACTGCGCCACCGTGCTGCCACATAAAGCTTTTATTGTTAGGAATTTCTCTATTTCTGTTACAGCACCACAAACAAAAAGGTAAGATTTCTGTTCTTCATTGTGGTATCTTGAAATATTCTGTTAACACAAGCATTCAGATAAACATTTGGATTCCACATTTATTTGTGAGATGCAGCTGCAGAAACCCTCTTCCCTCAAACCCCAATTGGTGTCATCCCCTTTTTTTTTGTTTCAGAATCAGAAATGCTTTTATTGCCATGGTCAATCAAAAGGATCATAGACTAGGAACTTGCTGTGGTACCAGTGTGCAATTTTAAACATAAAAAAGGATATGTAACTATGGTGAAATCCAAGTATCCACTTGGGTCCCCACTTACTGGATGAATATATCAACAGGTCACTACGAGAAAAGTTGGCTCACCAGACGAGATGTACCAATAAGAATATTCTTTGTCCGGCTTATACCAATCAAAAGATGAGCATAAATCCAATAATCAATCTTGAGGGACAAACTTGTCCATGAGTTTGACTTGAGCTCACCAAACTAATTTTTTCTATAGTAAAAATATTTTTAATAACAGTCCAAGTTCGCTTCAAGAAGAAAGCTCTCCTGAGATCTATAAAGATTCAATGCAATAAAATGCAATTAAAACTAAAATAAAAACTAAAAGCCCAATAATTTTCTATGGTGCGTGCGTGTGTATTCAGGTGGTAAATGTAATTTTGTACTGCTTCAATTAATAAACAACTCATAAAATATAACACAGACTAAGACCAGCATCCATCCAATTTTCTGGATGCTAATAATACCATTCAGATTTAACCGTCAAAGGCAGAAAGAGACTTGCCAAAAAAGGAATTAAAGAACATAATGTGCCATTTAAATGACATTAAAACAAGATGTTGCATGCAGTCACTGATTGGCTTAAATTAAATCAAATGGCATAAAAATGAATTAAATGTCACTTTGTTCTTCTGCAAACCTTTTGCTTTGCCCATCTGATATGATGGGCTATGATAACTGTGAATAAACCCGAGGTCACTTCTAGTTTGGAGTGTTTTATAATGGCCATCTGGCATTATGGGATCGATGTGACACCATTTGGCCTTGGCAGTGTCTCTCACTATAAAAACTAATGCCTACACCCATTAAAAAAAGATACTGAATCAACACTTTGTATCAAAGTGTTCTTACAAATCTAACTGCTCTTTGGTCTCAAATCAAGTTTTCACAGTGGAGTTTAGTTGGGTTATTTCTGTTTTATCTTCAATAATAAACTATTTCTCTCACCTACGAGAGAAATAGATTAAGTAACAGTTTTACCTTCGGAAGCTAACAGTCTAATTTCTTACTCGCAGTAAAAAGTTTTTTTAGTACCTGAAAAAGCATCACAGCTGGAAATGTAAGAGCCTTCAGATCCTTACCAAATCTGTTTGTAAATATGTGGGGAAAAAAGAAGTGTTTAAAGTAGTAATTTTGAAAAAGCTTTTTTTTTATTATTATTCATCTTCTGAACTACTTACAGAGACAGATTTAAAAGTTTCAGTTCAAGTTGAAACTTATTGGTACAACATCTACATGGACTACTTTACAAGAAATGCTGCACTCATGTCTACAAACCTTGTACATGTACCTGCACAGGAAATAATTACAACAACAAAGAACTTTTTAAAATGGTACCAATTCAATCGGAAATGTATAAAGATAATTTATTTTAGCCAAACATACAGCTGAAACATTCGTCTAAGTTGCTAGAGGGCCAGTTTCTCCATGTTAGTCCAACTGAATATACAAAAAAATCATTTTAAATGTTTTGGGTATAAAAACGTTGCTGTTTTCTTTTTCCTATATCGGTGGGTTTGTAACTCATTCTCTCGGGGGAAACAGTGACGGTCGGTAACACGCTGCATAAAGTCATGGATTTACAGACAAATTACGTGGAGCCAAACTACCCTGAAGATTGGCTTCTGTTTATTGTGTTGCCAATAAAATCCATTAAATTCTTGCAGAGAAAGACCGATGGATTGTGGCCTGAGGCTAATTTGGTCTAAGAAGCAAAGAAAGATGGGAAAGGAGTCTTTCTTTTACGAATAATATGTGTGAAAAAAAACAGTATGTCTATTTTTAGCTGCACCTGTTTAGAAAAACCTGGTGCTTGCTGATTTATACTGGTTGGCTAAAGACTTTTTTTTTCCAATTAAAATTTGAGACCGATGAAGCGTAGTTTGAAATTCATAGGCAATTTTTCTATGCTTTTACGCAACAATCCAGGGTTGTGCTGGTTTCATAGTAAAAGAAATACACATTGTACATGGAAACACTTTTATACAGCATCGTGATAACATATCATTAGGAGTAGTAAGGCAAAAGATCATGTCGTTCATAAACATTTGTCATAATCAGAGGGAGCCCTGAATGTTCCTCATCACGCTGACTAGGGACACCTGAGATTGATTCCTGATACCACACATCTGTGGACCCTGCCATCAATTTAAGGGCAATCACCCGGACTTCCCTGTCGGGTAATACAATCCCTAACAGCCAGGTCACCCTGGTTGCCTGACCAAGTACACATTCTGCCAATAACCTTCAGCCATGCTACTAAAACTTTGTTTTTTGTTTCACTGAATTAATGGACTGCCAAATTAAAATAAACCATGTTTTTCGTCTGCAATTGGGTCCTCCTCTTTCCACCTGCACACCGCTTGTTGACAACATTAAATATACATTTTTACAAATGGACAATTGATTGGAAATCCTTGGACCTTTTCAATTACCATTGGCGTCGGTTTAAAAGACAAACAAATGTTTGTGGCCTATTGGTGATTAAAAGGATTTGTATAAAGCAGCTAAAGTGAGGTTCCTCCTCAAGGTAGCCAGGCTCATGTTTAGAGATAAGGTGAGAAATTAAGTAATCAAAAAGGACTAGGAGTAAAGCCGTTGCCCCTATGTGTAGATAGGAGCCAGATGGGGTGGTTCTGGCATCCTCTCAAGATGCCTCCTGAATGCTTTGCTTATTAGGAGGAGAATAACCTGGTAAGGTAGTCCTATTGATTCATTTGGCAACTTGAGAACATGAAGGAAGCGCTGTGTCCCTGTGTGACTGGGATGTACTCAATAAATCTGCTACTGTTTCCTTTCAGACAATAACAATGCTGTTAAAAACCTTGATGTTGGTACTTAAGGGTAAGGATGGTGCACAAAAGTGTTATAAAAATCTGTTTTTGCTTGTCACGTTGACTTTCTGAAGCAGACTGAGGCAAATGTTTTTCGATCAAGCTTCAAAAGCTGTACAAAGCTACAGTTAGCTTTGTAGACTAACTGTAACAAAGGAAAGTGAAGGAAGTTGATATTTTATTCTTTATCTTTTTACATTTAAGAAGATTAACAGTTAACTTTTTATTCAATAAGGATAGGGTTTTGAATGTCTGTTTTACTTTTTCAATGTTTTTGAGTGTTTTATTTTGCTAATGCAGTGATTTTAATAAATGCCTGATGTTGTGTTCTATAAGATTGTTTGAATGGAAACCTGTCAGAGCATTGTGTAGAAGACCGGATAAGTCAGTGTGAACCAGAGGGTGGTGCATGGGGAGAATGGGGGGTGGAACTGTCTTTGTTTCAGGTGATGAAGAAAAAACCTCTATGCAAGACAAGAAGATGGGAGGAGAACGAAGGGCCAAAGACAAGACAGAAATAAGTCTTAATCAATGAATATTCACAAAGTTAATTTCTTGGTATAAAATCTGGCAATTTGAGTTTTGTTTTTGTCTTTATTGTAACCTCACAGAGAGACATAGGTGTGCTCTGTGAGGATAATGAAACCCAGATGCATCTGTTTTAGATTTTCTGTTGAGGAATAAATATTGAAAATTGGGAAACTTGTTAAATCCTGGTAGTATTTGAAATGCTTGTTATGTTTTAATATTTAGTTATTTTGTAGTTTGATCACCACCCTTCTCTCTTCAGTCTGCACACGCAAGAAAGACCAGGTGGTGAGATTATTCATTAATGAATGATAGTTTAAGTGAATATTGGATTTAATCAAAACCTAAGAAGAAAAAACTCTGGATTCTTTCAAAAGAAATAATTCAGATGCTGGTGGATGAAGGCCAATGTGTTTCCATTTTTGCCTGGAAACCAGCCTTATCACTTTACCAGCAGAAGGGTAAACTTCATTAAAAGGGCGAGGCAAACTTGAGTAAAAATAGAGCAGAGTGAACCAATCAGAGAGGGGTGGGCAAGACATCAACAAACGGAACAGTATATATACTATGTGGAAGAAAAAAGGCCTCAGTTGCGAACACAAAAAGGCAAATGAATGTGGTTTGCACAGTTTTAATGACTCAATGTGTCATTGACCTTTTAAGAAAAAAATTGCTGTCAAATAGAACAAACTCTTGGGTCGTCACTACGCGTTCTTGATTTTAGTGTTATCCAAATAACAGACAACACAAGTAAACAATTTTGACAGACCATATTTGGAGTGATCTGCTCTTAGAGGGTGTGGTCCCCAGACTGATTTTTCTCTGTATAACGAATGCAGAGGTATCTTTTTGAATTCTTGGCAATGTCTAACTTACTTTATGTCCATGTTCACACCGCCACCCTTCATTTGACACACCAGCCCGAGTCTCCGGAAGGCGCCAAAGGAATGCCAACATGTTGCAGCAATGATACATACTAAGACGCATTTTCAGCAGCATGCATGGTCCAAACCTGAGGAGTGGGAGAGTGTTACCTCATTTTTTAGAGGTGCTCAGTCTAATGATGGTCAATTAATCAAGTGGGTTTGAAAAGCAGCATCTGGCTCCTCCGTTTGTCCCGTTTCTCCGCTTTCACACTTCAGCTCAAGTAATTAATGAATGCAATTTGTCATTCTGCTGTTCATGCGAGGTGTTCACTTACCTTCAGACAGCACCAAAACAGGTTTTATATTTACAACATGTCCTGGAACAGCGAACACTCATTTTTCATACATACATGTATGTAAGGAAGTCCTGATGAAGATGCCAGAACAATCCATGACGGATTTTCTGTCTGTAAGATTGAAATAAAGCTGATTAAAATGCTCCTTTAGTACTGAAAGACAAACACCTTCATCGTCCCTCTGTCCTTCTCTAACCTTTATCTTCCTATGATTAAAGAAGATAGCATGTTTTTTCTTTGCTTCTTTTCTGTAAACCGGTGCACAGCTCCAATTTCAGACCTAATGACTTTAAGTCAAATTTGAATTAGAAACTAAATTACCATTTAATGTTGTGTGTGGATCACGTTCATTTGTTTTACCTCTGCTTTTTAGTATGGGTCCTGGTGATGAATATGCTACCACATGCTAAAAGGTGTTTTCAACCCAGTGGGATCCCTGAATGGCTTTAAAGACTTCTCTGATGGCCTAAAAAATTATCTGAATAATATCTGAAAAATATCTGAATCACAGGCATAAATAACTGATGTCAATTATATTGCAGTCATTACTATTTATACAATATTTCCAAATGGCCAGTCCATTTCCTTTTATCACTTTTCCAATGGCTGTGCTGCTTCCAAATTTCTTTAGCCAGCATTTGTTGCCAGGTTGGCTAAAATGAGCAGAGTTTCTGCGTTTCTTTATTTGCAATTTTGGTATTTCTTATTTTACTTTTAGAACTGCGCTTGAAATCATTTTCGGTATTAATTATGCTGCACAAACAACCATTTATTGAGACTTGAACTTCGTCCCGCTGCAGTTTAACAAAAAATTTTGGAAAATTAAAATACAAAAGTTGATTTGTTTTAAAGTTTAATAATTCCGTACTACATTTGATGTGAAATAAAGTCTTTTAAAAATGTAAAACAAACCATTTTTTAAAAATATAACAAATGTAGTGCTGCTTATGTGGGTCCATTTTTTAAATTATTTTTGTTAAATCGGATCATTTACTGTTAATCCATTACCAAAATGGTAGTTTTTTTTTTTCTAGTTGAGACATCAAATTGAGAACAATCTGTCATGATTTCTCGCCTCCAGTCTAATCCCAGACATTCACACCACAGGAAATCCGCCAGCTTTGGCTCAGAGAGAATTAGCCTACACAAAGTGATCATCCACAACAAAAACAATCTCATTTTCTTCATTTGTTTATTTGTGGTTGCTCTTTTGGATGTTATTTCACAGATTGTTGACAAAAACTGAGCAGTCTAAGATTAAATGGATGATAATTTGCCATTAGCAGTTTGGACCTTGGCACCAGTTGGCCTGGAGGAAAACCAAACAGCCTCAGACTCCGGCTGGTCCACACGCAGCAGACTGTGGAGAATAAACACCAGCGGGCGAGTCTAAATGACACGCTGCTCAGATCAATCCACCACAAATGTAAAATGTGTTTGTTTTTAATCAGAATCTCAGTTTCAGGAAACCTCTCACCTCATCAGAAAAGCTGTAACACAGTGTAAAATAGTCCTGGGGTTAACCCTGTTTGGTTCCAACACACAGGAAAAAAATGAAAATTGGTCTTAATCACTGAACGTCAGTAAAAATAAATAAATAAATCAGAAGAGGCTGAATATGCAACCTTATAAAAAGATTATTTAAATATTTCCATAAAATGTTCACATTTGACTCAATTATGTCAATAAAGTCACATTTTAATTAGAAAGATTAATGTTCATGTGCTTATCAATGATTTATTAGAACATGTTAAAATGATGAAGATGCAACGGCTGAAGCAGATTATTCATTTTAATTAAGAAAAACCTGACCAGAGAGCCAGATTAAAGTGGCAGGTTAAATATTCGTTCTTGTGTTAAATTTGAATAATCTGAAATGACAAGATCTCACCGGGACTGATTGACGACATGCTGGATGTAGTCTGACAGGAAAACAAACACATTCATGATAAAAATATACTTTGTTTCATTCAGTGGGACTTTGCTGCTTGTTAGATTTTTTATTGTTTGGTTCTGAAGTCTGTTCATCTCCATTAAAGCTCCAGTTTGCAACACTGACAGGGATCCATAAATGCCACAGTTATAAATCCTACGTCCATCAAATCACATAAAAGTAGGAATCATCGGATTTATCACTCTATAAAAAGACTTTTTTTTTCTACAAATGAAAGATTGTCTTCTGAAAGCAATGATGTAATGATTGCATATCGGTTCAGATTGTATAAACTATGTGTATCAGTGGCACATGCAGATTAGACCCCTCTGACCTAAAATAATCTGGTCGGACAGAAATCAACACCAGTTGATCAGAAATGAACTGTTGTTGATTTCTGTCATTAACCCTTTCATGCATAGAGGTCACTAGAGTGGACAACTTTTTAATTGTTGTTTTTTCCTTTATGAGCAAATCTGAATATCAGAATTGCACAGAATTGAAAAAAATCCTGGAGTTGTCCATCATAATTCATGCATGAAAGGGTTAATATTCCATTGCGTTCCGTTCCATCATCTTCCGCTTATCCGTGGCAACAGCCTCAGATGGGAAGCCCAGGCTTCTCTCACCCTAGCTGCATCTTCCAGCTCACCTGGAGGGATCCCGAGTCATTCCCCAGCCAGCTGTGAGACATAGTCTCCCCAGCAGGTCCGGGGTCTGCTTCTTGGTCTGCTCCCGGTGGGACTTGCCATCCAGGAGGAGCTCGATGTCGAGCCGCTCCTCCTTCAGGTCGAGGGGAGCCAGCTGGGGTGGTTCGGGCATCTGGTTAAGATGCCCCAAGAGCGCCTCGCTGCTGAGGTGTCATTAACATTTTCAAAATATTTCCAAATATTCCATTTTTTATTTCCATATATAGAACTCAGAGACGGGAAACAATTAAACTGGATAATTGTAGTATATGTCATCCTATTGGTTAGTTTTTATGGCTTTTTGCCTCCGCAGGCGACACAGCAGATTTTCTTATTTTCTGCAAAATATCTTCAAGTAACAGAAACAAATAAACTAAATAAAGCCAAGAAAAATGCTGTTAAAACATACAGTATTCTACTATAAAATATGCTCTTGGGTGTAGTGTTAGAATTGACCTCTGTGGGTAATGTGGCACAGTAAGCAGCAATAGGACGTCCAAAATGATTTGAGACATTCACTGACCTGGGCCCAGGTGGTCCGTCTGCTTTTGTATGAATTGAAATCTGTCATGGCTACCGATCCGGAGGCTGACTCCACATGGCTTTGTTTAAAAGCAGCAACTAAGTAAATAAACCTTTAGAAAATAGACTTAAAGACTTTGATTTTCCTCTTTTGTTGATGGTAAATATGACTTCATTCTCCTTCCTGCCTGTGTCTGGGTCCTAATACATTTCCATGGCCATCTACCTTATGGATGATGGAAACACAAAAATCAATGAACTGGAAATGCGACAGCCAGGTTGATCTCAGCATTCTAAGTGAGCCTCTCAGTTGCTTTGTGTGACAACAAAAGCTTCAGTGAGCCCTCGTTACTGGTCCTTGGCCAGCTGTGATCAAATAACTGGAAGTTGTGAGCGCCCATCAATCCACAGCTAATGGTGTGTGGAAAGTGCTACAGAGACTCTTATCACACCGGAGATGGAACTTGAGGATTTTTGGGTCCGTGCCCAGCCAGGGGAGGTTATTTGGCTGCCTTTGCAACACAGTGAAACCTCATTCAAATGATTGCCCCTAAACTTCCACATGGAGTAAAAAAAGAATTTCCGTTTGATATTAAATGATTTTCTCAGAAGAGTAAATTTCACCTCAACTTTTCAGTTGAGTTAAAAAAAAATTTAAACCTTATTGCAGCTGGGCTTTTTAGTCTCTAACGTTTCTCTGCCTGATTTCATCCACCAATCAGTCACTTCAGTTTTGAGGGACTAACTGGATTTCAGAATTATAAATGAGACAAACCGAAACCATTTATTTACAGCTTACTTACACCAAAACAAATAAGAAATGGCCAGTCAAGGCTGTCCTTCATCTGCTCAGTAATTTGTAAAAAGAAATGAAAGACAGTCTATAGATGGTCAAAGCAGAAAACATGATAAAAAACTGTTACAGACTTTGTATTTATAGTTTTGCCTCAACTTTGGTGCAGACTGAAATCAACCCCCCGTAAAAAAAAAAAAAAAAAAACTCCCACCTCACCCCCAGACAAATTTAGTTTTGTTTTGTCTCCTGAACTGATTATACCTAATGGGCTTGCGGGGGGTGCTGGATCCTGTGCAAGCTAATTTGAGGCAAGAGGCAGGATACACCTCGAACAGTTTCTGCTACTAATCCTATCTGCTGCATCCTCTTCAGTCACACCAACTATCTACATGTCTTCCTTCACTGTGCCCATGAAGCTCCTCTTTGGTCTTCCTCTAGGCCTCTTGCCTGGTGGTTCCAAACCCAGCATCATTCTGCTGGGTATTATGTTTTTTTTTTTTTAAATATGAAGGTGAAATCACATCTCATTCAGGACATTGAGACAGTGTCAACAATCAAGATATTATCCCAATCATGCCAATCCCAGGACACCGCAACCCGAGCAGATGGGGCCAGCCACCAAACCAGCAAGGTGCAGAGGAGCTTCCTCCACAGTAATTACCCCGGCACCCTGGAGCACAAACATCCCTGGTGCGAGGACCCCCAGGCTATGGGACAGGCGTCCCATCTGTACCAGGTCACAGCAAGCAAACCCAGCGGGTACTGGAAGCCAAGGTTCAGGCCGGGAAGCAAGAGGCAAGAGGCCCCCACCACCTAGCCAATGTCCCAGCTGGAGGCCCAGTAGCACAAGGCCGCGCTAGATGCAGCCACCACAGGCCAGACCATGACCAGGTGCCTGGCCCAGGCAGCCCAGAAACCACAAAGCACCCACAGCTCTACCCCCATTTCTCCTCCACACTCCACTGATCGCCCATTCGTTATCCCACCAAATCCTACCATGTTCTTTCTAGCTCCTCTCCTGGACTCTATACCTAACCCCCTGACCTGCTTTTCACCAGACTAGCCCTTACTGCTCTCCCAAGTTGTTCTCTCCCATATACACCTTCGCATTCCTTGCTAGAGACACAAAAGCCTCTGAGTGCTTCTTAACGCCGCCCGTCCCCCCCGGAGCGACAGACAATCCAGTCGCTGCCCCAGCCAGTGGAACTCCCATCGCCCTGGCTGCCCAGTGAGGATGCAGGTGTGTGAAGACCGGCCACCATCCCCGATCCCACCTGGGTAATTGGTGTATGTATGTGATACAGAAAAAATGAGGGAGCTGTACTGCCCCCAGCCTGGGGTGCCCTCTGTGTATGTTGGGTAATAAGCGTGTCTGGTACTACTCTGCTGTGGGCAGTGTCTCAGGTGGACTTTAAAAGTGAGGGTGATGGACCAGCGTGAGGGGAGCACAGGTGTCATCACAAGGCTCTCTGGTATTGTGCATGATGTGCCACGGTAGGATTGAGAAGGGGCAGTCTGAACTGTTCCCAAAGATTGAAAGCTGCTTTTAATTCCTTTTCTGTAGGTGTACTCTAATTACTATGACAACTCGTTAACTGATGGTTGTATTTTAAGAATCTCTATGGCAACATTAAATGAGGCTTCAAAAGGCTCCAGTGTGTGAATGGTGTTAAACAGTCATCTCAGCTTTAAAATAAGAGTTGCTCTGCGTAATTTGTGAAAAGAAATAATGACTTTTTTAAAGTCAGCATCAACATGCAATGCAGGAGAGGAGGGGTTAAAGGTCAACAAGACCATCAACATGTAAGTGATAAAAATAGGATTGCTTTCTCTTTTCCAGGTCCAATGTGATTTCTATCCACTTATCTGCTAATGACGGCTGGTAATGAAGTGCAAACGAAATACTTTATTGACACAATTATAGCAAAGTAACTATTTAGCCCCGTGTTTGCGTAGGAAGTCAAGCAGAAACCGAGCAGAGGGCAAGCCAGAAGCAGGCTGCTCAGGGCATATGGTGGATTGTAGACATGCTTATGGATTTCTATGCAGGAAAATAGGCACGGTGCCAATAGTCACCATAAGAAGCTAAGCAAACAGCAGCAGGCAGCACAGGAGACGTAAGACGATGCCAAAGTAAAGGGAGTCCCACTATTTCAAGATGCATGGATGTTTCACATCATATCAGCAAATGTTGACTCTGTAAAACAGTGAAAATCTGAGGGCAACATGCTGCTAAACTGTTTTCAAATAATATTTCTGCTCTGATACATTCTTCCATAGTTGTAGATGAGCGATGATAAAGATAATGATGGTTGAAAATGCATTAGGTTCCAGATCACTGACGACACCTATTAGACCTAGAATGTCTTATCAACACAAGCCATTGAGCTGTTTATACGTAGCTGTTCATGAATTATGACGAAGGGAGGTTTACAAACAGTGGTTTTATGGTGATGTTCATGTGATTAGCTGATGACACTGCTGTTTTCACCACTTAAACTGCTGGTTTAACCAGAGAAATTCTTTAGTTCCCCAGTTTGGCACAGTGCTTAAATTTAGTTATTGAGAGTTCTGTTATTATTAAAAGAACAATTGTGTTTTTACTGAGGGGGTATTAGGAAAAAGCAATTATACAACATCAATATGTTTGGAAACTATTCCTGCGTCAGAAATATACCTGAAGTTTTTTCTTTTTCTCTATTTATAGTTTTATTCACATGTTTGAGTCATTTGCATGAATTCCTGTCTCGTATTCTGATACAATACAAACTCAAGATTGTTGATGGCCATGCATTTATTTCCCACATTTACACTGAGTCAAATATTTAGAATTCAAATGAGAATTAAGCGTTTCTGCCCAGTGCAGCTATTTTAAATTTCAGTTTTTGGAACAGAGACGCTCCCTAAACTTACACTTAGAGGTACATAAAGCATGCAGTATATGTGGAATTTTAGCAGGGATTTGCTGCTCAAAACGTAGAGCTTTTACTGGTTAGTATAGACATTGTTATGAGCCACACATTTCTCACATTTTTACCATGGTAACCTACATTGTGCTCCGCACGGAACCAGCAATCGAGTGTCCCACCAATCGGCTGTTCCTGCTCTTTTCCATCAAACAGCTTTTCCAGCTCTATTTCGTCAACAACTTTTTCCATCTTTGTTCCCCCAAGTGGCTGTTCCATCTCTACCCCACATAACTCGGCACTACCAGTTGTTCAGAATTTGTTTGGTGCTCTCTCTTGAACTCCTTGGAGCACTACCAGACATGCACATTTCTCCTGTATGGGGATTTTTAAAGTATCTCCATAAAGTATCTGGTATTTCTATTTGAATCAAAGTGTAATGGTAGTGTCTTTTATTACTGCAGAGAAACTCTCAAAAATGAGTTGTGAATATGTAAGATTTGTAAATGGTGAAGTGTATCTTTTTAGGTGTAATTTTAAATGTTGACTGTGATATTTTTTAAAAAATGAATTTGCCATCAATCTTCTGCAGCTTTGAGTAAACCAATAGCTGACTTGTTCATTTCCTGTTGATTTTACATTAAAATATGTTAAAAAAATAACACTTTGAGGTTTTGATGAAGTACATCACATCACTTGAGTTTAATTTTATGTGATTTGTAAAAAAAAATGCAAGAAGTTTTTTGGGTCTTTTTTTTTTTTTTTTTGCTCTTTTTTAATCCAAACCCTCTTTTTGCCCTCGTTGGCCTTCTTCCAATGTTTTCCTTTGGGCTTCTCCGTGAGCCACTCCAACATGAGCAGCAGCTTGTGATAATTTCAAGCATGTCAGATGAAATCAGCGACTCCTCGAGAGCTAACGGGGAGTGTGAGCATCTGCTGGTGAAGGAGGCATGAATTTTAAAATACAACCGGTCTCTGCGTTCACTTCCTCTGGCTATGATGACATGCGAAGAAACTCCAAAACTTTCATTTTTATGCAATCAAAACAGTCAGAGTAAGAAAGACAGAAGTTTTTTTTATGTATGCATGAATGAAGCAGTTTGATATCTTCTAAACATTTTCTGTGTCTAAATGGAAATATTTGGGAAAGTGTTTCTACTTCATGGTTTCTACTGTGTTATTTTCTCTCTGGGTGCCTGATTTAGAGATATTAGCATCAAAAACATCCGAACAAAAATGTCCTCCTCTACCTTTAACATGTTTAAAGCGGTTCATTGATTTCCTCCACAGATTTCTGCCATTTTGATCTACTTCTTGTGCAGATTAGATTAACACTCCCGTCCCATCTTTCATGCTGCAAAAGTGCAACTTCAGCAAAAACATTTTATGCATGTGCAGCTGCTGGGGAGAGTCCAAACTATATTTACCTCATCAATCTACACATTCTACTAAACTTCCATAGTCATTTATAAACGTAAAAGCATAAAATATTTCATTTGCTAAACCATTAAGACCCTTTTTATAGCTAGTGGTCTGAGCAGTGCGTACAGTTAGTGTGTGTGATTCATCGTTACAAGGTCAAATTTATAATATTACTTGCTTCAGAGAGAGAAAAACTGTAACATTTTAATCCTCAAATCAAGCAAAACAGTTACAACCAGCATAGATGCAGAGTTAGATCTGCAAGCACCAACTGATTTATGTCAGCAGTCATTTAAAAGCATGTTTATTTTTGTCTGTTATCTTTTTCACTAACTTGTAGCTCGTTTGTATCAATTTTCCAAACAATGTGGGTAATATTCATGGAGCCTAAAAAGCATCAAGTCATGATTCAACACAATCACACTGTTCTCTTAAAGTCACAAAAATTGTACACGATCTTCTTGCCATGAGGCCACTGTGCTAACCACTGCACCACCTTGCAGCCGTTATTTTTCAAATTAGGGATAATTTTATTTGATCCATAATAACAAAAGTTGAACAAAGAAGCTGGACATCAGGACTAAGGAGATGGGGAATTTTATTACACCAGGTATGCTAGTCAGCGGGTCAGGGATGGTCAGCATAGTAAAGAAATCAGTGTTAAGATCTCAAATGGCCTTTAAGTAAATGCTTGTGTTTTATGACTAAATGTGCAAAAAGGAGTTTTTTTTTTTTAATCCCTGGATTGTTTATTAAGTAAAAGCATTTATTATGGAGTTTTTCATAAGAATTTCCAGGCTTTTACTCCACGCATTAATTCCAAGTTGCTATTTTAAATGTACAAATAGTTTATGTTGTGCCAAATAAACCCCTAAAGGTTTCAAATGAACAGCAGCATGGGTGTTTAGAATAATGCAAGAAAGGTTGAGGCGAATCAGCTTTTACAACCAAATTCTTGTGAAAATTTATAGAAAGGTTTTATGTCTTTTTATCAGTCCCATCAAATGGTTCTTTAAAGTCTTAAAAAGTCTTTAAATAACCCCATTAAAGAGTTGTGTTAGAACTCTGATCATTTCCACTAAACAATAAGCATTAAGAGTCTTTAGGTAGTATGTTTGGGAGCAGAGGAGAGAGGGGTGTAAACGTCCAAATTAAATGTATAATTGTTTTTTATCAGCCTGTTTGGATTCTTTTTGCTTGCTTATGTTCCCTAATTTGCAGGTTTGTTTTAGTAATCTTTTAATGTGACTGGGAGGAAGAGACTAATAATAGCGATTCAACTCATTACTTTTCACTGAGAATCTTTTGATTGCATTACACCCCACTAAACCCACCCCCATTGCATTCCCTCACGGAGCCACACAGCTGCTAATTGTGCTTTGGCAGAGTGATGGACAGCCGTGCATTACCCTCATTATTACCAGCATGCTGATACCCGGCCGGGAGCGAAACCATCACACCAACACAAAAAACAAATGCATGGAAAAAGGAAAACTGTGATCAAGCTTTGAATAAAAACCTAGATTTTATCAAAAGTTTATCAAAATCAAATCAATAAGATTAATAAACAAAGTTGGGTATTTTGAACATACACATCCTTTATTTATTAAATCTGGATTGATTAAATTTAAAGATTTACATCATTTCAAAGTACTTCAATTTATGTTTAAAGCTAAGTTCAATGTTTTACCCGTAAATATACAAAAATACTTTAAACTTCAACAAACTGTTTATGATTTCAGAGATGACTGTAAATTTATTTTACCCCAAACCAGAAAAGGGTTCAGACAAAGGTGTTTATCTTATGTTGGACCTCATTTATGGAATAATTTTATAACTAAAGATATAAAAGAATGTGTTTCGTTTAAAATTTTTAAAAAGAAACTCTCACAATTTATTTTTGAAAGTTACTAAATTTTGTGATTTGTGTCATTTTTTTCCTTTTTTCCATCTTTTCTGTAAATTTGTTTCAAGGTAACCTATGTTGTAAAAGCTAGTTTTTTTGGGCACACAAGCATTTTTTTTGTTTTTGTTAATGTATATAATGTTATAGGAGACTGAGTCCGAAATAAAAGTTTCAAAAAAAAAAAAAAAAAAAAAAAAAAACAGAAAATAAGTAAGACCATCCAGTGGGCTGTACAATATCATGATTTCAAATACATATTGCAACACTAGCAATTGGCCAATGACAAAGAGCAGCAATGTTTTTTTTCCACTTTTTCATCCTTTTTTCACAATTTCCGTGTCTCTGTCACACATCGTCTCTGTGTGGCTTTGAGCGGCCAACTGATTTGGCAGGCTGTTCTCGGCAGATTCAGCAGTTTTATTGTAGTGGGGTCAAGAGTAGATTTCGTTCCATTCTGTCGTCTTCAGTTTATCTGGGGTCGGTTCGCAGCGGCAACAGCCTCAGACAGGAAGCCCGGGCTTCTCTCACCCCAGCTGCATACTCCAGCTCACCCGGAAGGATCCCGAGTCGTTCCCCGGCCAGCTGTGAGACAGTCTCTCCAGCGGATCCGGGTCTACCTCTTTGTCTCCTCCCGGTGGGACGTGCCGGAAACACCTCACCAGCGATGCACTCGGGGGGCAAACCACCCCATCTGGCTTTTATGAGCAACCATAAAAAGCAACCATAAAAAGTTAGAAAAACATAAAAGGAATGGTTAAAACAAGCAGAGAAATATTTTTTTAGTTGTGTGAATGTTGGGAGCCACAAGAAAGAAGCCACGTAAAGGGAGAACATGCAAACTCCACACAGAAATGCCATTGATTCAAGCCTCACCCGATGTGGGCTAAAAAAGACTGGCCCAGTAACAGTATCATTTTGGCTCCAAAAATGCAACGTGGTGTTGTCCATATTGACAGAAATGCCTCTTTCGGATGGAACTGAGCGTTACTGGTGACATCACACTCACTATGTCCCACCTTCTCCAGTCAACAAAATGGATTTAGAGATCAGGAGCCTATTTGCAAATTTCCATCAAAAATGTAACATTCTTTTCTCTGATTTGCAGGTTTTGGAGGGGATTTTCTTTGGCAGCTGTAGTTTTATTTTCTTCCTCCAGCTGGAGGCAGCAGCATCCTGAAAAAAAAACAGCACATCTGAACACAATTCAATCATCTCCTGTACTTAAGCCTGGATGTTGCCAGATGATTGCTTCTACTTCCCTCTTGGCTTCCCAGGAAATCCTTCCTCCCAGGACTCCTGCTGCTTTCTGCGCTTCTAAGATTTTTTTGCCCTTTTTTTATACCTTTTTACCAATAAATGTAACATAACCCCTGGGCTTTTTTTTTTTTTTTTTTTGCTCAGTGTGTGTTTTGGGAAGCCTTAAACCCAAACATGATGATTGAAGGAATAATGTATCAGAACAAAATAAGAAAAATGTATAAAAATATATATGTAAATCCTTACCTACAGTCTAAACTTGGTGGGGTAAAATAAATGGAATATCTTGACATTTAAATATATTTATTTTTATATAAATCTACATGTTTTTTTAATGTATTTAGATTAAATACGTAATTTGCATTTAAAGTCCAGTCAGGATTTTTATGCTTCTGCCCACAACATGTTAAATAGTCTGTACTTCCGTCCGTTTGTCTGTTCTTCCTGCCATAACATTTGAATCAACACAATCTCCCAAACCCCTGTAGAAAATGAATTAAAACTGCTTACACCTACTCAGTAGCACCTATATATGAACTGATTGGTTGTGGGGTGTCATGCAATCAAAGGTCAAGATCCCAAAGGTTGAAGTCACAAATTCTTACGAACATAATATTCCAAAACTAGAGACAATTATTAAAATTAAAATTAAAAAACATTAAAATGCCTGTATTTCATCAGTACCAACTGTAGATTAACTGATCAGGTTTTCGGGGTCATGAAACCACAGTTTGAGGTCACAAAGGTCACAAAACTTTCATTGTTAGCAAAGTTGGTGACATGGGTCATGCAGACTCAGTGTTCAAGTCATACTTGCTCTAGAAAAGCGTACCGCATTAAAAAAAAGCATAAAGTTTTAGTATTAGCACAGTGTCTACACAGAAAGAAGGTCGGGGTTTGAATCCCAAGAGGGTACAACGCTTGAAACACTGGCCTTTCTATGTAGCGTTTGCATGTTCCTCCTGTGTACGTGTGGGTTTCCTCGTACTCTCCAAAAAAAAAACATTGATTGATTGCTATGAAAATAACACTAGGAATAAGTTTGCGTGTGGACTGTTTGTGTGTGTGTGGCCCTGCGACAGACTGGCGACCTGTTCGGGGTGATTCTGGCCTTGAATCAGCCAGGAAAGGCTACAGCAACCCTCACAACCCTTTCAGAGTTAAGCAGTTCAGATGATGAATGAATGAATGAATGAATGCCAGACAAGATTTTCATAAAAAAAAATTTCAAAGAAATTTAGTTGATGACAAATGGAGCTTAACGAGATGTCTGTTTAATCTTAACTGTAAATGCATCTAGTTATGAGTCTGGTTTGGTAAAAAAAAAAAAAACTCATTGAGTGGAAACAATAACCATTTTTTTCCAGCAAATAAAAGACATTTCACACTTAAGTATCTTACAAATACATCCAAGAGTTTTTACAAACTCATCGACTTTAGACCTCAAATGATTTTATAGTAGATCATATAAAACATCACTAACAAAGAGCTTTAATAATAATAAAAATGTTACGGTGCTAATGGCAAGAAATAGGTTTATAATATATTATATGAATTGAAGATAAATTGCAGATGTTTTTTCCAACCAAACAAACTAGAAATAAAAGTTTTTGCTCCACTAAAAACTCCCTCAGCTTGCAGATTTGTGTATAATGTATTACAGAGAACAATGGAACAAATTTCCTTCAGAATCTCCAGCAAATTCAATGGATGATAAACTCTGTCCTCCTGCTCGTCATCAGCTTCGTGCTTCAAAAAGGTAATGAACTAATTAGAAGACAGGCCGACCTGAGACCACTGCCTGAGCTTCCAGTTAATTTCAACGCTTTGATGTTAGAAAAAAGAGGAAAAAAATCTCTTCTGAAATGTTTCCAAGCTTTAGTGAAGGTGACAACCGGAGTTATCCGGCTTCAGATGTCCTGTGACCTGGACAGCATGACAATGTTCCCTTTGAAGATCACAATGTTGGTGTAATAGGAACGTGCAGGAGAGAACTGTTCCACAATGCTGATAGATGTTCTGCAGGAAACGTGATCTTTCTGCAATGTGCTGCATTAAAACACTACCACTAAAATGTAAATAAATGTAATTATTATGCTGGATGAAATGACAAAACATTGTGTCACGACAAAGATAGGAAAAAGTCTATTTTGCCATTTCTCTACTATTGTTTCAATTTTTTCTACACTAATTGTATCATTTATAAAATAGATACATCCAGACGATTGTATTAGTGTCATCTTGTCACTACAAATGATTTAATTGAGTATACACAAAAAAATTAATTTGGTTCTATGTATTACGCTTGCATGTATGAGAGGATTTACTCTGAATGCAAAAGGAACTATTAAAAAAAAATGTTTGAAAATCGAGATGACGAGAAAGCACTTTTTTTTAACCCTATTTCATATTGGGTTGAAACAAACAACCTTGTTCAAGGGGGAACACTGATGCAACCTGGAAGCAGAGGTTGGGCTGCCCTGCTTGTAAATAAAGACTACTACAGTTTCATACTGAAGATACAATAAGTGCTGAAGTATTTTTTTTAATCAAACACCAGAAGATCAACAAAATTTGCTTTTTTTGCTACTACTTGATCAAGATCTGTATGATGGTCAACCCTGGGTTAAACCCCTGGGCATTCACTGCGTGCCAAAGTCTGGATAACCCTGATATGTACAAGATGACCTGACAAAGATGGGCGCATTACAGTACTAGGATTGGCGTATTTTGTGAGTTGTAAGTTTTTTTTGTGATGGTCCCAATAACAGTCACATAATATCTACAACTTTTGTTCCGTTCCGTCGTCTTCCGCTTATCGGTGTCAGGCTTGGAATGAGGGAGGACCCAATTGCAGAACGTAACTTAATAACTTTAATAATAACTTGTGGACCAACAGTCAAAACAATTTGGCACAAGATAAGGGAAGACACAGACTTTTATAACATGTGGAAGGGGAAAACACAGGAGGAAACAATCAGGGAGGATTAGACGATCACACCTGTGGGAAACAAACCAGGGCAGGAAGTAACTTGGCCTGAAATGAGAGGAGAGTTAGTGTTTCAAAATAAAACGGGAAGCAACACAAGACAACACAAGCGAGACATGGACCATAATGTGCAAAAACAAAACAGAAGATTGACGAGACATGACAATCTGGGGCCAGGTTCCAGGGGCAACAGCCTCAGACGGGAAGCCCAAGCTTCCCTCACCACAGCTGCATCCTCCAGCTCACCCTGAAGGATCCCGAGTCGTTCCCCAGCCAGCTGTGAGATATACGCAGTCTCTCTAGCAGGTCTGGGGTCTGCCTCTAGGTCTCCTCACGGTGGGGCGTGCCCGAAACACCTCACCAGCAAGGTGCTGGAACCATCCCATCTGGCTTCTCCCGACCTAGAGGAAGAGAGGCTACTTGTGTTTTAAAGTCTAATTCTATGAAGGTTTGAAAGCTAAAGTAAAATCTAATTTCTATCTTACCCATAGGTTATAAATTTTTTCTGGTAGAAATATTACACCCACACTGAATAAAAAGCAGCTAAATGAGGGAACGGTACCTCCTATTAATGGGTTTTTAGTCAAATCAATCTTATGCTCACCCAGCCATTTAGAAATGAAAATATTACCCTGAACAACCTAAATTTGGCATTTACTAACCGCAGTAAATTTCACATTTTGTGTAAACAAGAGTCATTAGCAGCCATGGGAGAAAACAATGGGGGTGTGGGCAAGCATCTTTACTCTTCTAGAGTTTAGCAGCAGATGTTTACTGCCTGAGAAATATACCACTTTGGACATGTGCGGAGGAGAGAGAGTACATAGGCAGAAAGATGCTGGGTATGGAACCACCAGGTAAAAGGCCTAGAGGAAGACCAAAGAGGAGGTTCATGGATACAGTGAAGGAAGACATGAAGATAGTTGGTGTGACTGAAGAGGATGCAGCAGATAGGGTAAGATGGAAGAAACTGCCTTCCTGTAGCAACCCTTGAAGGGATATACGGTACTGTAAGAAGAAGATGTTTTCTGCCTCCGTTATTGTTTCATTACGTTTCTTACAGCCGCACGACAGTATGCAGATATGATACAGAAGCTACACACTGATATAAAAAGTAACAACTAAAATAAAAAGCAATACAAGTATTATGTTTGATTGAATTTAGTTTGTGGGAGCCATTGGCACAACTGGTGTTTCAATATGCCTGTTCCATTCCAGACCAGGTCATTTGCTGACCTGGTTGTTTAAATATCCTACCTGATTGGTACGATGTTTGCAATCTTCCCCTGCCTTTATTTTGCTGTAATTCTGCTGGGATCGGAAGTTGACGCACATCTGAAAGCGTGCCCTTTGTCTTCATTGTTTCATGTCATATTCTGATGTTTTTATGGAAACCAACAACTTTTTATTTATTCTACAACTCGTTGATGACATTGAACCTTTTCCATTTGAGGACATTGATTTTGGATTTACAGGCACTGAAACTTACTTTACACTGAGTTGCAAATTAGTCCAGTGAGAGTTGGAGATCTCGACCTGAAGCAGCCAATAGTATCACATCATCTGCAAAAATGTTGACACCACCAAACCAGATCAACAAATCCAATTTTTTTTAAAGATTTTGGGACTGAAGCTGTGGCCTTGATAACGGGGCAAACACGCTATTCGCAACATTATTTTGAATACTGGCTACTATTTGGTGAATAATTTGATATTTCGCACCATGACGGGACAACCATTTGAAAACTTCGGATTAAAATAAGACTGAAGGTTTTAGAAAATCCTTCATTAATTACCAGTCTTACACACAGGGCTGAAACCTCCATAGTGGAACCAATAAATAAAGTCCAATCAACCTCTTAAATACTACGCCTGAGGGTCTGAATGGAGCAGCTTTAAATAATGCCTCACTGTTGAGGATGATTGATGTCCCTGTTAGGCAGAAGGGATTATTAATGGAGTTGATGTTGCGTCCATAATGAGCCTTCCCTGCTTTTTAAAAAATAACATCACAGAGAAGAGAAGGAAACAGACGGAGGAGGAGGCGATCGTCTCAGCACGCCTTCTGCATCTTTACCATTTGACCTTCAGTAGATGCCTTGTTTAAACTGCTCTGATCTTTTTTATTTAACCTCTATTAGGAGTTTTTTGTAGCATCTGTTTGTCTGTTTGTGTGCATTAAATTTTGTCCCAATTTTATGTTGCTCGAAATAACATTTTGTTTTGCAAGTCAAAAAACATGTTCATTTAAGCTGGGTTGAATA
Organism: Neostethus bicornis; assembly: GCA_902685375.1. Taxonomy (NCBI): domain Eukaryota; kingdom Metazoa; phylum Chordata; class Actinopteri; order Atheriniformes; family Phallostethidae; genus Neostethus; species Neostethus bicornis. Next base: position 24,698,409 of record LR738551.1, on the reverse strand, counting down.
TTTAGCAGGCTTTACTTTAGAGATAGGGCAGTTCGGTTTTCGTGCGTGAATAATTTAAACACCATCAGAAGGTGATTCCTGTGCGCTCACAACTGGTCTCAGTATGTAAGCTTTCTTGAAGTGACCAGAGGACCTTGGGATTGTCCATCGGGTTCTTCTTCTTCTTTCGGCATTTCCCTCCAGGGGTCGCCACAGCAAGTCAGTTTCTTACATCTATCCCTATCTGCTGCATCCTCTTCGGTCACACCAACTATCTTCATGTCTTCCTTCACTGTATCCATAAAACTCCTCTTTGGTCTTCCTCTAGTCCTCTTTCCTGGTGGTTCCGAACCCGGCATCCTTCTTCCGATATTCTCTCTCTCTCTCTCCTCTGCACATGTCCAAACCATCTCAGTCTAGCCTCTCGGACTTTATCTCCAAAACCTCTAACATGTGCTGTTCCTCTGATCCTGTCCATCCTGGTCACTCTCCACAGCATCTTCGTCATCTTCATTTTTGTGCGCTCACAACTAGTCTCAGTATGTAAACTTTCTTGAAGTGACCAGATGATCTATCAATTGTCCATCAGGTTGTGGGGCATAAAATCACAGTCTCATGACACCATTTTGTCTGCTCAGATTAGGCTTGGATTAATGTATGTTATCATGCTATGCTATTTCAATTAGTTTTCCCATTGGTTTCTCCACAGTATATTTTTTGAGATACTAGAATAGCATCCGTATATAGAAAAACATGCTACCTTTTTTAAGTTCAGAAATGCAATACTTGCCGAGATAAGACCCACTCTTTCACACATCACCAGGGTGTAGTGTTATGCTCGGAACTTCAAGTCCATTACTCATCATCCTGTCACCATTGTTACTCATTTTTAAGTTTAAAGATGCTTTTTACAAGCTGCATGTAAAACCCAAGCACACAACCTCTTGTGCATGGACCATGAATCAGATTATTTCAAGTTTAAAAGAGAGGAACGGACCACCTCAGAGCCACCAAAGCTTTTCTGTCAAATAAATCCAAAGAATCTTTTTTCTGGTTTGAGGAGATTAAAAAGAATTTCAGTTCTGAGAAAATATTTTGTAGCAAGTCACAGAAAAATATTGTTTGTCAATCAAATTTAAGAAACATTTGTATTTTCTTATTTTTAAAATGTTTTTGCACATTTTGTACAATTGATATTTTTTTCTAAATTTGACGCAGACATTTGATTCTTTAAATTTGCAGCCTCAAGACTTTTTCACTGTTTGGATTAAAACTTATCTTTTGAAACACATTTTGTGCTGCAAATGTTTTTGGTTCTTTAAACTCACAGTATCAAAAGTTTTACTCTATTGATTAAAAGTTAATTTAATTTAACCTAAAGCATTTTTATTATTATTTAGTCACTAATTAACTTTAGTGATTAACTGGTTTGTAATTTGTTCTAGTTTTGATTAAATTTATGTTCTACAAATGTTAAACAAAGTTAGTGCCAAAAGTTCAAACTGGGTAATTTTAAAAGGTATTCAAAAGTAATCATGATCTTTTTTTTGACAACCGAAATTCATTTCACTAGAAGTTTGGATTCATTTTAGGTTTAACTTAGAAGCACAAAAACTGCCCAAACATTGACCCAAACTGCTCCGATTTTTATGTCATCACCTAATAAAAATCACAAAGTTAAAAAGATTGGAAAATAAGCAAAATATTTACATTGTAGATGACAAATGTGTTACATCATTGACAGAATTTCAATAGTAATGTATTGTGCTTGAATTAAAATTTTGTTTCATCTTCTTAACCACTTTTCCCTAACGAGGTTCGGGGTGGTAACTGAGTCTATTCCGGCTAATTTCAGGCAAGAGGCAGGGCACCTCAAACACGTCGGCAGTTTGTTGCAAGACCAAACGCATAGACAACCACACACACTCATTCCTGGGGGCTATTTTATAATGCCCTATTAATCTAACACACAGGATTTTGGAGAGAGGAGGGAAACTGTTTCATGGATACAGTGAAGGAAGACATGAAGATAGTTGGTATGACCGAAGAAGATGCAGCAGATAGGGTTAGATGGATGAAACTGACTTGTAGTGGCGACCCCTGAGGGGAAATGATGGAAGAAGAAGAAGGAAGGAAACTGAAGTACCTCAAGAAAACTCACATACACATGGGTAAACCATGCCAACTCCACACATAAAATTCAGTGTTCAAAACCTTGCCCCCACTCTGAGACTCAAACTTCCACTCTTCTTGCTGTGAGGCCATCATGCTAATCACTCCGCCACCATGCAGCCTGAAATAAACTTACCGGTATTTTAAGCAGTAATTTTACGTCTTTTTTGCATTTTAGAAAGTTTTGCATTTGTAAACCTAAATTGTGATGTTGATATGTTCTAAAAAAGCCTGTCCCTTTAACGGTTTTATTCAGAATGCCAGAAGAACTTTTTATTGGTTTAATGTTGTACAGAATGTGCAGACGAGAACTACAACTTGTCATTTTCCTGGTGTTAACACAACTTTAAATCTCTCTTAAAGGCCGTCATTTTTCAAAGTTCTGCACAAAATGGTGTAAATTTATGGCGTACAAAGAAAAGTGTGCTTCGCCCAAGTGTGCTTGGCATTGATGAAGAGGGGTGTAGCTGTCTCTTTTAGGACAAAGAAAGATGTGATCTTGATAAATACGACAGCTTAAAACAAGTGAATGCTCTAACACACACTTATTCCACCACATAAAGGAACGGAAGTAAGCGAATAGAAAGAATTTTATGAAGGATGTTAGATGTTTATTGGTTGATAACTTTTTGCCATGGAGTTTTTTTTTCAATGGTTCAACATCTGCAGTGTATCTAAAGTAAATACCTGTTAAAAAGTGATCAACCTGTAAATTTGTAATAAAAAAAAAAAATCATCACTGTCGGAAGGTAGAAAGCTCTGAAAAATTTTATTTTATTTTACATAAAATGAGTTTTAATTTAACTAAAACAAATTTCTTTTCCTAAAAACTTAAATGTTTCTAAAATATTTTCACTTTAACAGACTTTGGCAGTGGGTTTTTTTTTGTTTGTTTTTTTAAGGTTTTAAAGTTTTTTTGTCAAGACAGGAAGGTTGTCTTTTCAAAGTGTTGGGGACATTTTCTCATTGAACATTCCCCGAAAAAATGTCACCAGGAAGGTTTCTGAAAGCAGATCCCAAACAACTTGAGTGCATTTGGAATGATGAACCATCGGGTGTCCTTTCAGTCACTCCATCTATCCACATCCACTCCATACAGACTGACTAATGTAGATAACTCTGTGGTTTAAGAAGCTTTAGAGGATGTTTCATCTATCATTTCTAAACTACCATTAACCTCACTTTAAGTCTTAATAAAAATGAATGATTTAAATAATCAGACAAGCTTCACGGCTACAAACCAAAGATGTATCTGCAACATGTTTATGCCCACATGGATCACTACAGAACAGACAAGCACATGTATGTAGTATGTTAAAGAGACACTTCCTGCACCATTACTGTCTGCACGCATGAATCATTAGTATGTGGTGCATGTGTGTATTTGTGTGTGTCCATGTGTGTGAGCACTTAGACTGACTTTCGGCTCGGTCAACGTCTTCTGCTGCTATGTTCTGTAACCTTGGTGTGTTCACATTCATCCTGGAGCTACTTTGCAACATTCAGAGAGTCCCACAACCCACCAGGAAAACTAAATAAAAGCAAGCTCAGAGGTGTGTTCCGTTTCAGTGCAACACAAATCACTTTGCAGCACTGCAGTTTGTCACATGTGATGGAACTGTAATATTTCCATAACTGGTTTACCCTAGCAGCTTTCTGAAGCAAAACAAAGATCATTTTAAAACTTTTTGACCTCCGGGACATGGGGTCAGTTGGGTGCCATTAAGCTCATGTAGTAACTAAGATATACACAGTGTTTAACACAGTGTATGAAACAGAAAGGTTTCCTGATAGATATCAATAAAACTAAGAAAGCATCATGTGGAAACAACTTTTTATACCAATTTTCAATAAAAAATTAGGGAAGCGTTAAACATGAGTCTGAATTATATTCAAATAAATACCGTTGGCCTTCATAAAGGTCATCCAATCACTAAAATTGAAAGCAACAAAATCAGCAAGAAACACAGCCGCAGACGTGGCCGCCTGACCAAACACAGCAAGATTGTTCACTACATGATCCGTGAAGTTTGTGGTTTTGCTCCATACAAGAGACGAGCAATGAAGTTGCTGAAGGTTTCTAAGGACAAGAGAGCTCTCAAGTTCATCAAAAAAAATGTATTGGTACCCACATTCAGGCCAAGAGAAAGAGAGAGGAGCTGAGCAACATGTTGGCCGCCATGAGAAAAGCTGCTGCCAAGAAGGACTAAATGTTCGCTTAGTAAAAGTATATAGCTGTAGAGTTTAATTAGCTAGTGTTTATTAAGTCTGCATAAGTTCACTGCTTGTTCATCTTTAGGAATCCTTCCTTCTGGTGGATCTCCATGAGGTTTCTTTTTTTTAATCTTACTACCGGATTTTTCTCGGAGATTTACGTCACCAAGGAGTTTATTTATTCAGTCAGCTGTTGTTAGTAATAAGCTTCTTTTTTTTTATCTTAAAACTAATTTTTCTTTGACATGGTTAAGAACATCTTGTCTAAAATTTGATGCCTTTTGAAATTGTTATCAGTCAGTTTGCAGGGTATGCCCAAGCTTTTGATTCACATCGAAATGCACAGTGTATACACTATGCAGTACAAGCAGATGGTGACAATAGCAGCCAAGTTTTAGCTAAAAAAGCTTATTACATAATGAATTGATAATCAGATCTCAGTTTACGTTTTGCAGTCAGTGAGAAGTGTTGCCATGCTGGGGCAACCCTGCACCACACTACTGTATGCATGATAGTAGAAAAGGTCTTTTGGGCAGACCTTTTTTCCAGGACTAACAATGATGTGACTTAAATTACATTAATATATGAACACTATTTATTTCAGCAAAAATCTGAAACTAAATTAGTAGACTGTGCAAAAGAAAACAGTGAACAGTAGTTTTTCAAAATTTTGAAAGTGTGGATTTGTTCACTTTACTTAGAAACAGATTCTAATCCAGACTATTTAACTATGAAAATATGTAAAATTATGTGAAAATACAAAAGTGTATTTTGCAAAGTATTGTCTCCTAAGGGATCCGAGTGTTCTGTGAGACATTTACTAATACTTTACAAATTTACATTTTGTCCTAAGGGGGAAGTAAAATCTGTTTTGCAAAGTGAAAGAGCTGAATATAAAACATTATTATCATCATAAGCAGAGCTCTGTGTGGTAGTCCTGCCATGTCTGCAAGTGAGGAAAAAAATCACATTCATAAAGTTTAAAACAAAAAACCAAAAAAAGAGCTATTTGAAAAATCTTGGTAGTTCAAGCGTTGCTGTTTATTTATTGATTCAGATCACTTTCCCTTTTCTCCTTTCTTCTGTGAACATTGTTTCTCTACATTAAACCTGCAGCGGAAAGCAACAATAAAAAATTTCACAGTCAAACTGGTCTCTTTGTTCTGCTTGATGCTGCTGCGAGAAAAAAAAAAAGGGAAAACAAACAGTAAAATGATAGTGTTCATTAGATGCAACACAAAACTCGTTGGTTAAATGAAGTATATTGTGCTTCTGTTGCATTATTATGATGCTATAGAATAAATAGAAAACAAGGTGGATTTTGTTAATAAAAAATGTAATTTTCACCTAAAACCTTGTAAATACCTTCATCCACATTTACGTTACCCTTTCCTCTTGCTCCCCAATTCGTCCTGTCTCTTGGCAATGATAACAGTCATGGCAGTGATGCCGTTTAAGTGACAGTTTTATAAGTGTCATTACTTTTCAGAAACTGAGTAATCTAATTACTTTTCCTATAGTGGCAACGCTGTTTTTTTTGCTAAGAACATAAAGTGATGCTATGCAATAATTTGTTTGAATACAGAATCAAAACGCACCTTTGTGAAAAGTATGCATGCATGAATTCTCTGGTCTCTAGAGCTGTGCAAGGGTAGAAGAAAGAGGGTCGCTAAAGTGTTACAGTAATTAGGTCAGAGGGGGAGACGGGAGAGCAATTTAGCCATACAGTTCTCCCATACAGCAGATTTACCAACGCAGTGTTAAAAACTTCTCTTTTCACACTAAAATAAATGGTTTGTTGTACAGATAAATATAACTTTGTTTTCTTTGACTTGAACGGTTCAGTGAATGTTTAAAAGTTTGTTATCTGTGCAAAAAGATATGGAAGCGCAAAGCTGCTGTCCCTAAAAACGTTTTTTAGAATTATCACATTATAGCGTGAAACATAAATGGAAGGTGAAAAACGTCACAAAAATAAATTATATGAAGACACTGTGAACAAAATCCTTGCATGTGAAAAGTAAAGTTTTCCATTTTAAAAAGTCAAACAATGTTTTACATTACGTGATACTATTTACATAATACTTTAATGTAGGAATGGGATTCGTTTTGTATTTTAGTGTAACGTTTTGACTAATAATTTAATATTTCTTATATTTATGTGTATATGCAGTATGTATATACGTATATATAAATATATATATATACGTATATATATATATACTCCGACAGATAATTGCAGCTTGTAGATTAAAAAAAAAATCTAGAACGTCTAACATTGCAATTTTTATAGTTAAAAATCTTTTAAAAAGACTTTACTTATATAGCACTTTTCCACCTGCGTTGGCACTCAAAGCGCTTTACATTGTAGCTCACATTCACCCATTCACACACACATTCATTCTTGATGGGGATGCTGCCATGCAAAGGTCAAACCACCATCAAGAGCAATTGGGGATTCGGTGTCTTGCCGGTACTCTGGGTGGGGCCTCGGCATGAACCTGCTACCCTTTAGTTACAGGACGGTCACCCTACTCACTGAGCCGTACTTCCGAGGTTGACAGTTATTTTAATTTGAAACTAATTACTTGTACAATATTGTGACCAAGTTATCAACTCAGTTACTTTTTGAGAGAGGTTATTGTAACGTAACTAATAAAATTGTTTAGCCTAGATACAAAACACTGCACCTGAGCCCTAAAGTTCTGTCCCTGAGGCTTGATTGGCTATCTTGAGGGAGAGCAGTACCCGAGGGCAGTGAGTATCAGAAAACACTTCCTGTTGATGTTAGAATGTAGCAAGAACAAAAACTGTATGTTGAGAATAATCTGGTACTCAAATTAGATCCGAAAACTAGTACGAAAGAGCTCGCCAGCTGCTCAAACATACAGAAATTAAGTAGAAAACCACATCCGTTATGTTTTTAATGTGGGAGTAAAATTCAAACGTAAAAAAAAAAAAAACTCCAGAAAGTTGATTTTGCATAAAACTCCCCTTTAATAAAAACTACAAAAGTTGCAGAAAAAAAACCCAATGATGCAAAGAATCATCACAAGACTGAAAATGGACGTCATGCGGTAAAGTTCATTAATCTCTAATAATATTTTCAAACCTGACAGACGCAGCTGGTTGTAACCTTGGAGAGTAATTTCCTGTCCAGGCTGAGAAAGATCAGATACCTGGGTGTGTTTAAACACGACGCTACTGCTACACGACCAACAACACGCACACGCTGGTCTCTTATACCTGCTGCTCCTGCAGACAACATAACTCATTAGAGATAACCTTCAAAGGAGAAAACACAATCTGTGTGTGTGTGTGTGTGTGTGTGTGTGTGTGTGTGTGTGTGTGTGTGTGTGTGTGTGTGTGTGTGTGCAAACGCTTTTTCAAAAATCAAATGTCTTTGTTGATTACAATGATCCACGCCATTAACTGATTACTTCTTCTCTGTATTTTTTGAAATATAAAACTTTCTTTGTAGCTTCAGTAAACTTCAGAAAACTTGATTGTTTGCATTTTTCTTTGTACTCAGCAACAAAAGTAAGCAGAGGACCTTAAAAAAAAATGTAAGTAAAGATGGTACCATTGATTAGCTTAGTAGTGCAATATCTATTAGAAAAGAAGCATATAAATGTACTTATTCAGCTCAAATTATGTTTTTGACACTTTGAATCCCCCCTGCCCTCCGCCTTCTGTTTACTCTTGCCCCCTCGTTGCATGCACGACACAGCGTAAATGACAATTGAGGCCGCAAATACAATAAAAAGCACATCAAATAAGCAAGATGTACATGCACTCTCTGTTCTACGTGACATGTGCGATCTCCCATCAGACACAGATCATGTCCACTTTCTGCTTTTGTTAAAATGTGGGCGTGATGGAGAACAAAATTTGAGGTGAAGGACAATCTGGTGCTTGAATAGTGTACAAAAACTGAATGGGAGAGCTTGCAAATGACTCAAACATGAACAAATAAAATGGAAAAATATTCTTTAGTTGTGTTTTTAATGTAGGAAGACGGTTTAAACCTGCTAGAAACCTCCAAAAAGTGGGTTTTGCTTCATACGAGCCTTAATAAGCGGCAGCTTTAGCTGCTTTTCGCACACTCAAAAGAGTAAAGGATAAGAAGAAAAAAAATGTTCTAAAGAGATGAAGGAGGGCTTATGAAGATAAAAAACATAAGGCTGACTATGAAATAAGAGAAAAAGGGAAATTAGATTACAAAAGAGTGAAATCTAAGTTAAAACGAGTTGGATGCATTTCTGGATATTTGTAGGGAGACTTTGCAGCTCTGCAGTTGGACACTAAGCAGTCTCTAACACACAAACAGGGATTTTCCTTTTATCATTAATCCTTTAAAAGCTTTTTGAAGAGCAGCCAAGTTGGATGTTCTCTCTCCTTAGGTTCAGTGATGATTTACTCCTTCAAAACCAGCAAATAAAGGGAACAATTTACATGACGCTTTTTGAGTTGGGATTGAATTTGAGGAAAACTGATTTAGGACATTAAGTGATAATCTTATTGATCGCAGGTCTGGCATGTTTCCATCCATGTTTTCTGTGGCACAATGAGTTTTTCTACTACTGGGGTGAAAACAGAATATGTGACATAAATGCAGCAAAGCATATCTCGATCTATTATTTATGTTTATTGTGTGTTTCTTTCAATTAAGTGAGTATGAAACCCTTTGAGACACGTTTGTTGAAAACCCAGAGATTTTGCCCACGCTAAAATTTAATTGTAAATGGAAAATATGTGTTTTCAAGACTTCTTGTTCCAAACCATTGATTTTTAAAAACGTATATGATATGATATGATTTTTTTAAAAAAGTATGATATACCAACCCTGCATAACTTTTTTCTCAGTGTATGACAGTGTGTGGTTTCAAAATGAGTTCAAACATGGTGATTAACAATGTTTTCCATGATGTGCTCCAATTTTCTTCCATCAGTCCTACACTGACAGGCATTTCTGTGTGATTTCTAATAGTTTCTTCTCTGCCCCAAATGCTTCATTTCACAGTCTTCAGTTAACTTCAGATTCTGTCCACAAGTGTCATCTTTTAACCTTGTAATAAACAATTTGGTTATGACAGCGTTTGACTTTGCTTAGACTTATGAAAATATTATTGACTGTTCAATTTGGGTAAGCAAGCTTTACAAATGATGCTCCTGACATGTGTCCCTCTATAGTGACGCTGTATCCCGGTGAGTTTCAGATTTTCTGTTATTTTTGGCAAAGAGGCAGACGTGTGAAGACGGGAGGGTCCTGGAGATTACAGCTTGACATGTAATCCATCTCACCGGGAGCAGCGTGAAGGAAACTAGCAGACAGGAACCCGGGCAAGATGACTGCTGGAGGAGGGAAGTGGTGCACTACAGGTGTGTGAAATAATCAGTTTGAGCATAGAGCCAGCTGGTCAGACACAGACTCACACACCTTTATCTTCCTACCTGCAAGATATTAAGTCTCTTTCTCTGTGTTCTGAACCTCTCTGGACTGTAGTTCTTATTCTCCTGTGGTGAGCAGGTCTGTCCAGCCAGAGGCACCTCACATTGCTGAGCCAAACTGCTTTGGATGAACACTGTGTCTCTAATACTAAAGCTGTTCTACAAGCTCTCATTGGGCAGTGACTGCCACCTGCAGTACACACATTGTTACAGTTATGCTCTACTAAAAATGAATCATACTTAACTTGCCCTAAAAACCCACTATGAAGCCACTATGAGTCCAGATGAATTTTAGAAATGAACAAAGACTAAATGATTGGTCTGGAATCCTGTTTTTTTTTGTCTTATTTTGCATCGATTATTAACAACACATTAGTTTTAATAAAGACAATGAAGGCATCACTCAAATTTTAAGAGAAAAAAACTTTACACACTCCCGCTGTATCAGCGGCTCAGACTCGTACGTCAACTTCTATGCAAATTGAGCAATTTATGAAGGTTGTAGAGTGCGTGGAAGACTGCGTAACTTGAAGGCAACCTAGTCTTTTTAAAGACATATCACAGAGTTGTTGTTGTAACTTCCTCCTCGTCTCTTTTGCTTGTGGGCGACCACTCCACAGTTGTACAAAAGCAACTTAATGCAGGGCCACAAACTTATTTGAGGACCATTACATATGCATCACATCATTTGCACAATCCATATTTGGAGTTCTCAAGGCGTGATTAGAGGTAGATGGATTTTGAGTTGGCTTATATGTAAGATTTACAAAGATTAAGTTGTGTAAAGAGAGGTCACAGTGATTTTTATCAATCTCAAGATTGTGTGCAAAAGCTACATTGTTGAGCCAAAATGTGGCCACAAATGTGGCTCAAAATGTGCAGACGGTGGCTCAATGGTTAGTGCATTCGCCGCCGACCAGAAGTTAACTGGAAGTTCACGGGTTCGCATCCCACTGAGTTCATGTCTAGGGTCCTTGGAGAAGACAACTAACCGCCCGTTTCTCCCATCATTGGCGACATCATAGGTGGCAGCCTGATGCAGTTTACTACAGCAAACAAATTTCCTGGTGAGGGATTAATAAAGTATATTAAAAAAAAAAGAACATGCTTGCTCAACCAAAGATGAACGCAATTCTTCGTAAATCAAGCCACAAAAAATCAGGAGACTGCAGGGTATTATCACAGCACCTCTGGCTCTCAGAAAAAGGGAAATGAGGGTTATCTTTCTCTGAATTTCAGTTTAAACTAACCCTAACACAAATTAAACTTTGCCCATTGAGATGGACATTCTGTGATTTTGGGCTATACAAATAAAATTGAATTTAATTGAATTGAATTAAACTTTACTTTTCTTTTCTTTTTGTTTTTTTCCACACCATGACCGGCCGATGCAGCGTCCCAATGATTATGAATTGATTCATCTATTAATCAAGAAAATGTTCCCTTCAGTACCTTACCAATGCCTTGGATTACTAAAATAATTTTTTAAGTCTCAGTACTCATCCATGTTAAACAAAAAAAACAAAAAACCCAACATAATCTTCACAAGGTTCCAACAGTTGAGGAAAACCTCTACAAAGATTTGCTTTTTCCAGTTTCATAAACCCACAGCAGCGTATGGGAAAAGACAGAAATAATAGATGCAATGTGAGACCCGGGAGACTTTATGGAGAAACAAAGATAGCTGACACAATCTGGCTGTATGGAACTCCTCCTGAGGGTCTCAGTGACTTCCTCTGCCAGTGCTTTTGAAGATTAATCATCTTTTTCACCTTGTTAGAGTTCACATGTTTCACTACAAACCACACAAACAAGAAGCTAAATATTCTTCACTGTTGAATTTGTTTGAATGTTATTCTGAAGAAAGTTTTTTAAAAAATTTCATTAAGCAAGAGTGAAGTAAATTGAACCGTTTGTGAAAAGTTTCCTTTGTTAGTGAGCATTCAAGTCCTTAGAGAGCTCATCTATGGATCTGTGGGTCTTCTGGATTTTAATTCCCATAAGGAACTGGAGAAATCCAACCATAATAAAAGAAGATATATTGCTCATCTTTTTACATTGAAATAGTTAAAAGTTCACTTCTTTGGAAATAAAACCAAGCAACAGGAATGTCTTCAAAGCAGGCTTTTCATTGTTGTTTGTACATTTGTCGTAAACAGAAACTCAAATCATTCAGACCCACTGAAATGGAAATTTTGATCATGTATTTTCTGAACACAGCATCCTTGTTTACCCTATGAAGTCTGACTTTATCTCCATGTTCAATGGAAGAAAAGCAGATCTGTGCTCAGCAGGGAGTTCTGCTCCATCATGAGATCAGCTGAACTTGATAAAAGAAAAGTTTTAAAGCTACAAAAACTAAACACACACGCCGTTACCAATCCAACATCATGTCCTTCTACTGATGGGAAATAAAATGTAATCCAGCAACATTTTGGATCAGTTCTACATCCAAAGTACAAACTCAGAATGAACTAAAATGTTAAGCTTATAATTAGTCATTCAATTTTTTTTTAGCATCATGGGTTGTCATCCTTGCAGAACTTTGTGGACATACACGCAAAAAACAGGAAACAGAAAAAATCAGTAAGCATCGCAACTTTAGACACATTTGCAAACCACCGAAAACCACAGAAACCCTGTGAGTAACACTGCTATTGATGAAGTAACTCACAGGATTTAGGATTATTACATATTAACTTCTCATCTCATTTATTTAAACTTAGACCAAAATAAATACACAATTGTGTCTGAAATTATTTCCTCAAGAAAATCTCACTAACCTCATATCTTAATCTGAGAATATGCCTTCAAATTGATTCAAAATGTGTGTTAAATCTGATAATTTGCTTCAGATTTAACCAGAAAGAAGCTTTCGCAAAACATAATGAACATATACATGACCTTGTTTCTACTGGTTGGTGAGTTTTTATTTATAATTCATTCAATTCATCTCATTCGTGAAGAAGGTGACACATTGGTAGAGCATTGACCCTCGGACTAGAAGTTCGTGGGTTTGAATCCCACTGAGTTCACGTCTAGGGTCCTTGGAGAAGACAACTAACCCCTTGTTTCTCCCACCATTGGCGTCGTCGTGGCAGCCCGCTGGAGTCTTATGCTGCACATAAATTTCCCTGGTGAGGGATCAATAAAGTGTACATTATATTTTATTATTATAAGCTAAACAGTAAAGTAATTTTCAGCTCTTTGGACGTCTTGTTAAGAAACTAAATCTTCATCTTATTTATTTTTATGTATTACGGGTCACAAATGTGTCAACATTAACCAGATGCAATGACAACCACTTCGAGAGCCACAGCATCCATGACAACCGCACGACATCCACATCTGATACCCCGACAACCATAGCTGGAACATCGACCATGAAAACCTCTCCATTAAAAAAAAAAACCAAAACAACTTCTTGCTCCTCTGCAATTCTCTGTTTTCTGAAATAAAAATACTGTACATAATTTGACAAACATGGACTGTTTAAAGTTTTTAAAATGCTTTTTTATGAAAGACCTGTTTTAGATCACCTCCTAAAAACAGTTCAGACTTTACAAACAAATCTAAACAATTCAGTGAGAGTTTCATTTCCTCTCTGTTGTTTTTGGTCGTGTTTTTCAAATTTTACTCTTTATTCTCACAGACTAAAAAAAAAATTATATCTAAACATGAACGTACAATAGACAATGTGAGGATTTTATAGCAACACAGTGAGTAGGTTTTAGGGTTCAAAGCAGACAAGAAACAGTGTGACTTTCACACATGCAAAGTGTGCCATGCGATCATAGGGAGGACCAGACACTTCAAGACCCAAACCAAAGATCTTTTGGAAAAAAAAAAAACCTTTCATTTCATCGTGATGTAATCATTGCATTCTATTGGAACTAAACTGCTTTTTCAAAGACTGTTTTGATTACAGTTCATTGATTGTGGAATAAAATTGTTACTCAATATATTACAGATGAGCAAATAACCAATCAAATTATTATAAATTTTTTCTTAATTTCAAAAAATGTATAGGAATATTTTTTAGTTTTTTTTTTTTCAAAACTATGTAGAAAATGTTTTGTTTTATTCCAGGTTACTTCTATTTTTTCTTTTCTTCTTTTTCATTTTCAAATGTATTAATAAAATAAATAAAAATAAATAAATAAATAAAATGATGACAATAGAAAACAATTAATGTAACAAATTACTTTTAGCACATATGAAACAATCAGTGGCATTTATTAGATTGTTAAAATTTAAAGACAAACTTGGAGAGACAGTTTTAATAAAACCTGTTTGACCTGCAGGGCGTGGCGGAAAGACACCATTTAATGACTCAATGTTTCTAAAGTCATTATCACAAAATGTGCAAAGTATTTTCCCACAAGAGCATGACTCATATTTTTATTTGTTTTTAGAGAACTTTAATTATCACTTTTCAACAATTGTATAATTTTATAAAACCATTTTATACTAATTCAAACATTTCGTATTTTTATTTTTACTACGAAAAAGATTTGTTTCTACAATTTGACATAAAAAAAAAATAGTTTGTCTTTAAAAAAAAAAAATGTAAAAAAATCATAATTAGTCAGAGAAGGTATTTTTATTTCAGTAATACTGATAAAATACGTCATATTCACTGGTCACAGTAAAATTAAAGTTACAGCACAAGATACATTACTAACGCTACATTAAAATATCACAATATTTGCCATAAATTAATACTTCAAAAAAATGTATTTGTTTGTAGATAATAAATAAGTCAATACATTTAAAAAAATATAGAAATATCTTATTTTTATGACCAATGCAAATTACTTCTGTAATAATATTACTTTGAGAACAACGTTTAAACAACTCTGAATAAATATTTTACTACATCAACATCAGGAAGTAAGCAGTAATAAATTACCACCACATGTTAATTATTATAAATATAGAAAACTCACATTATTCAATTTTTACTTAAAAAATAAAAAGATTGTCAGAACTGCAGAGAAGAAAACAAAGCTGATTTGGTTTTTCACTCCTGAAGAGCTGGTCGTGGCCGATGTTGTTCCGTTTGTGTTTGATGTTACTCCAGATGTGGTTGCCACGGTGACCGGTGTGGTTGCAGTGGAATCAGATGTTGTTGTCTTTGCCTCAGACGTAGTTACAGTTGCACCTGATGTGGTTGTCGTGACATTGTTTGTGATCATCACGGCATCGGATGTTGTTGCTGTTGATGCTGTTGAAGTGGATGCTACACCAGATGTGGTTGTCATGACATCAGTTGAGGTCGCCAAGGCACCAGGTGTAGTTACCGTGGCACTTGATGGTGTTGTGGTAACGTCTAAGGTTAGCGCTGACCTATTTGTGACTCCTAATGTAAAGAAAAAAGAGATAAAGATTTAGTTCCCTAAAAAAAACACAAGACATGAATCATTTTAATGTTTCGTTGAGAAATAAAAACTTACCAGCCAACAGAATCAGAATCATGTAAATCTTCATCATCTTTATGTAAAGATTCTTTTCTGATTTAAACATAAAAATAATCCAATTAATTCAGTGGGGTTTTTTTTCATTCATTTGGACTATTTGTAATATCACATTACATTAAGTTATCAGGTTTGCTAAGAAGTTAAGAAAACCAATTTAGATGTACGTTACAATCATAAAATTATTACTGTGATCATTTAAACATTTATTTTGGTCAAAGTTGAAAGTAATGTTTGTCAAAGTCTTTCTGTGGTAATCCTAAATCCTCTAAATGATTTGATCAATAACAGTGTTACTTACAGTTCCTCTCTGATGATAAAAGATGTTTCTAGATGAGTCTGAAGTTGTGATGCTCAGTGATTTTCTCTGATGTTTTACATCAAACAGAAGCTTTTATATCCACAAAATTCTGCTGGGATGACAAATCATGATGTCAAAAACAATCTGAATGACTAATAATCTGCGTAATGTTTTATTTTAGCAGTTGAAACCTGTTTTAACTACTAAATTAAATAGTTTGTTCTCTACGTAAAACTGGTCCGAACTGGTTGGGCTGCATTTTATTTCTTGACATCAGAAGAACATGACGTTTGATTTTTGATAGCGTAGCAACATGTTTTGTTTTTAGTTGCAATTTACTGTTTGATTTTTTTTTTATTCACTCATTGGAAAAAATATCATATGTGAAAATAAAGAATTCTGTAGAACATAGATTCAATTCAAATATTTTGAAAACAGAGAATGGAATGGAGGAGAAAGGGTTAGATGGAACAAACTGATCTAGTGTGGCGACCCCTGAAGGGAAATGTCAAAAAGAGAAGAAGAAAAATAGTTAAATGAAACAATTTAACTGTTCAAATTGAACAAAAATGTGATTAAAATTTAATTATGCAAATTAAAGAATTGATTATGTTTCTGTCACACAATTTATGAAGAAAAAAAAAAAGAAATGTTTACATCTTTTTTCTCCACATAAAATTTCTACAGTAAGTTTGATTTAATCAGTTTTTCTTTGTTCTGTCTTGTTTTATATTTGTTCTATATTTTTAATATTTGTTCCACAATCTTTCTTGTTTTCTGGGACCATTTTTTTGTTTGTTTTTGGTTAAATTTTTTGTAATTTTCTGTGATTCTCGTACACTTTCTAAAAATTATTTTCATGTTCTTTTCTGTACCATTTTTGCAAAAAAAATCACATTTTTTAAATGCAGCTAACTTATCTTCAGCATTATAACAGCCTTTTGAATAAGGATTAGATTTTCAGATAATCACATGTGTGAAAAAAACGTAATCGAATACGACTGTCTCTTCAACATGTGTATTTGAAAACACATAATCTTCTCATTAGTGCTGATCTAATGGAAGAAGTAAACTCTGCGTAATCTAAATCTGCATCACTACAGAGGAATGTGAACGCTGATGCAGAGCCTCAGACTCTGACATCAGGACAAACATCTGTAGCATCCATGCAAGCACACCTTTTTAAAAGCTCAACTCCAAAACTGGAAAAATTAATCAATGTAATAGATAAAAATCATTTATGGTATATACGGCTGCATGGTGGTACACTGGTTAGTACAGTGGCCACACAGCAAGAAGGTCAGGGGTTTGTGTACTTGACTTGGGGCGAGGCTTGAAACACTGGCCTTTCTGTGTGGAGTTAAACGTTCTTTCTGTGCATGCATGTTTTTTTTTTCCATGTGCTCTGGCCAGTGGTGGAGCGTAGTGAAGTAAAAGTACTTCGTTACTGTACTTACATAAAAAAAAATTGTGGATCTGTACTTTCCTTAAGTAAAATTTGAGACCTGTACTTTTTACTTTTACTTCACTACATTTTAGAGCAAATATTTATACCTTTACTCCGCTACTTTTTAAAAGTGTGTTTTGCATTTTTCGTTACATTTTCGGTCAGGAATTTGAAAAATATACAGTTTTTTTAGCGCAACTTGAAGCTGCATCGCCAAAATGCACCTGTAAAGGGAGCAGCTGATCACCTGTGGTCTCCAAGAGGGAGAAAAAGCAATGAGTCGAGGACCAATCAAAATTGAGAGTAAACATTTTCCGCAGTCATTGACCGCCAAAAAACTAACATCAAATATAGCACAAATTGAAAAAGAGTCAGAAGATTGTTGTTCGTTGTGTTTCCTTTTAAATAACCAAGGATACCTTTATTTGTCCCACAATGGGGACAAATGGGGACAAAAAGTTGAGGCATCATTAGACAGAGTATTTATCTGTGACCCTACAGCACAAAAAATAACATTTGAATTATGGTCAAATACTTTTACATTTTACTTAAAAAGTCAAATTTACACCAATTACTTTTGGACTTTTACTTGAGTAGATTTTTTATTAATACTTGTACAAGAGATAAGTAGTTCATCCACCACTGGCTCCGGCAACCTCCACAAACACCCAGATTAAGTTGATTGGCTGCTGCAAAATTACCCCTAGGAATGAGTGTGTGTGGGGACGGTTGTTTGGGTGTGGTAACGTATCAGACTGGGATGTGACTGGGGTGTATCCTGCGTCTAACCTGAAATCAGTCAGGATAGGTTTCGGGACTCCCGGTAACACCATTTGGAATAAGCTATTTAGAATATACACAAACAAAAGAAACCCACATCATTCTAATAACCTCTGCTGGGAATATTTGACTCAAAAAGCACAAATTTTACATTTGAAGCGAGTTCATTTAATTTTAATTCAAACCATAAGGGTCATGAATACTGAATCAATATTTTTGGTGTGCTCTGTACTTTGTATGCATTTACTAATTATAACTTTGAGTGATAATGATATGATCATGTTTCCATTTAACTCTTTTTTTCTTTTTACATTTAAACTTTGTTTCTGTTTGGAGCATTTCTGTTCTGTGGAACATTAAAAACTATTCTTATCTGAGACAAACAACTCACTAATGATAATAACCAGATATGAGCTAAGTGTACAATTATGACCAAAACATTTTTGCCTCAAAATAGACGACAAAGACAACAATGCACCTCAGCTGTCACAAGGTTCAAATATCTAAAACATGCGGCTAATTATTAGTTATCTCTTCCCCACCTTTAAAATGATGAAGTCAATGATTAATGCTTTTGTCCTTCGTCTGATGTCATCACAAATTTTCTGCCTATAAAACACGAGCAAAATCCAGAGATTTGCACACATCAAGAACACAAGACACCAGAACAGCAGTGAGTACATCTTATTAAATTTACTAGGAATCATTACTGGTTTATTTTTTAAACAGGATTTTATGTGAGTCTAGAATATAGTACATTTTTAATTCTCTCCGTTGCAGTTCATTTAAGATTTATGTTCAAATTTAGCTTTCTCTAGTATTAAAATTGATATTTTTAAAACATTTTTGTTAAGTTAGCATAATATTTATTCTAATATTAATATTTTTTTGTTTCCACAAGACAAATTTTACAAAATGTTTTTTGAAATTACAAAAGTCAGAGTTTTTAGTTTATTTGTGTATTTGATCATTATTTTTTAAAAAAATATTTATATATATATATATATATATATATATATTCTTGTTTTATATTTTATGTGCTAAAATATTAGGTTTATTTTTTTTCTCAAGAATGCATGTAATTTTGAATAGATGTTTTTCTAAACAAATTTTATGTATTTCACTTTCAGAATCCAGATCATTAAAAAAATCAGTCATCATGTTTGTTAAAACGTGCATTGTTCTGCTTTTGTTTCTCGGTAAGATTATTTTCTCTCTTTCTTTAAAGATAAGAAATGTTGAAATGAAGTTTTAAAATGATCTAAAAATTTGTTTTAAAACAGGATTTGCAAACGGGCAAACAAATGTGACGACAGACGCTCCCGCCAACGCCACCACAACTACTCCTGCTACCACGCCAACAACCACTACTCCTACCACCACTACAACTACTACTCCTACAACCACCACGACTACTCCTACGACCACCACGACTACTCCTACGACCACCACGACTACTCCTACGACCACCACGACTACTCCTACAACCACCACGACTACTCCAACTACAACAACCACCGCTGCTTCTTCTGCTTTTCTGAATAAAGCCGGCCTTCTCTCTGCCATCATGGTCGTGTTTACAATCTTTCTACATTCTCACTGCTAATTTGTAATTTACGGGACTTTTCGACATGTGATCTATTGTACTGATTTGATTGGTCTTGTTTTTCTATGATTGAAATTAAGAACTTGGTCATAAAATATTGGCTGTAAAAATGGCCAGTTTTTCTCTGCTTGTTCAATTTTGTTAATAATGTTGTGTAAAAAATGAGTTTTGACAGTGAGGTGTCCCTTTAACTTAATTTATTCCATTATGTTCAACAATGTTAAAAATCTCAGGGGTACAATGTGAAATATATTTATATAAATAAACATGATTCAATATAATTTGCGTTGTCTTTATTTTAATCGGGGTTAATGCTCATTACAAAGCATATTTTTAATGATCAAGAATCAATAATCAGGGGATAACAAATCCCAGGCTGAGCATGCCCTTTTATTGACCACCTACTGCAACTTTATGCAGAAGTTGGTGTATGTACAAATTTCTCACTCATAAATGTGGCTCCAGGTTTATAATCCATCACATGACATTTAATGATAATAATGCATTGAACTTATATAGCGCTTTTCTAGACACTCAAAGACACTTTACATATATATGCATTATTCATTCACTCCATACAATCATACACAAAGTTCATTCCTGATGATGGGAGCTACCATGCAAGGCGCAGACCACTATCATCAGAAGCAACTGGGGGTTCGGTGTCTTGCTCAAGGACACCTCGGCATGGACTCTGGGCGGGGGATCGAACCTGCGACCTTCCGGTTACGGAGCGGTCGCCCTACCCACTGAGCCATCCTTAACCAATCCATTTCCATTGTTTTGTTAGCAAATCTACATACCACCTATAGAGGGAAAATACAATTCATTTTTAAAAATATGTAAAAAATATAGAAAATGACTTCAACCCATAATTTATTGGAAGCAGAAAAATTAAAGATGTTTTGACTTAAAAATAATTACGGTAAGAATTCTTTCAAACATTTAATTGAATAGCACAAGCATATTTTGTTACTTGTAAATAACTGGCTAAAAGATTTTTATCTTTTTTATTTTCAGTGTAAAAGTTTCCACATCTCTTTAAGATTGTTATAATAAATTGATTTCAATTGATTTGTTGGTGAACAGACCTCAACAAATCTTCTGAATGTTGCTTTAAAATGACTTTTTTTTTTCCTTTTCTTTTTTTATTTTGTCCAACTATATATGTATTTTATTTTCTCAAGTTTCCTGCTCTTTAAATATGTTTACAAAGCAATTGATAGAATTTACAATTTATTATTTTGGTTATAAACTTTGACACTAAGGAATAAAAGCTTTGAAATTGTGTATTGTTTTGTTAACAATGCAACATAATTATTTTTTCTGTTAACTATCAGAGTTTACTGAATAATAAAATCAACCCTTTAATAAAATCACCCTCCAAAAACATGCATGTTATTACTTAATACTGGCTGCTATGAAATTGCCCCTAGGACTGCGTGTGTGGATGGTTGGGGATTGTTGTCAGTGTGTGTAGCCCAACAATCGGCTAGCGAACCGTTAGAGGCGTACCCTGTCTCTTGCCTGAAATCAGCCAAGATGAGCTCCAATGAAAAAAAAACAGGGTTTTCTGGCACCCCCTGTATTGTAACTCCATCAAGCGGTTCAGAAGATAAACGAACCAAGATTAAACTAATAAAGTGGTTGCTTTATTGTTTTTCTTGCATCACTGATGCTAAATAACTCATCGCAAGTAGAAAGTTAATTGACCATGAAGCACCACAATAGTTTTAATGGATTGTAGGATTTGTGTCAATTCTGAACATCTGTTTCAAAACTTAATAAAAGTAACTTATTGTCCCCAAATTTTTATTTTTAGGTAGCTGAAAAACATTTTATTTTAAATAAAATTGTTGCTGTGATTTGAAAAATAAATGTTTTTTTTACTTATTATTTAAACTTGTGTCTAAAGAACATTAAAAGTAACACAGCTTACTGGTTAACAAACTAAGATTTATTGATTGTCATTTTAGTGTTGATCTAAACAAAATTCTAAAGAAAGACGGATACATGTCAAGTATTTTGAATATTTTAATTTTTTTTCTGACATAAAAAGGTGTTGCAATAAATCATCAACGTTTCCTGGAGCGCTATTCATTAAACACAAGCTGATTATCACACTAAAGAATGTTTCACAGAAAAGCTTGGTGTGACAGTTGTAACACTTCTATTGTGTTAAGTTTGACACATGATTACTACTCAGGCTCAGACTATTCAGCCGCCAGGTGCGGAGGATTCCTTTGTTTATGAAATGGTGTCAGAGTATTTTTATTACCTGCAGAAACCCCGTGAGAAAAAACCTGAAAAAACGTTTTGTAATATCCTGAAAAAGTTCATCAGGTGAACTTGACTGCTTCCATGTTTGACCATATGTGAAGTTCGAAGGGCAATTATTTTAGATTCCTCCTTGTAAAGATTAAAAGTAAAAGTATTTGTAAGGGAGGGTTTATTCCCTATATCACTTTATTTGTTGCACATCTGAGCTTTTAAAGCTAACAAATAAAAATTGTACATTAAGTTTGATGTCATGTCCAACCCTCAGTTGATTTTCATTTGTAAAATTATCACCCCTTTCAGTTAATTGATTATGAATATAATCTGGAATAATTTGTGTATTAGGCTATGTTTTGTCTTTTGATAGGGTGTCGGTTTTACAAATAGAAAAAAGTTCTGTTATTTTCCGTTTGTAACGAAACATTTATTTTTTATAAAAAAAAAGGAGTCCAAGACAGCTTCCTTGTGGAACCCCTAATATTTCACATTTTAAAAGACACTGTTTAGCAATTAAACTGGTGCATTTTAAAACCAGGTCCAACAAAATGACTAAAAAAGTAAAAATTAAACAGTTGTCGAGATGAGGCAGGTGTTAAGGATCCAGCACTGATTGTTGCTGTGGCACCTGATGGGGTTGCTGTGGTTGACGTCCTATCAGAATGCTTGCCATTGCACCTCATGTGGTTGCCGTGGCATCAGCTGTAGTTACGGTTGGTTGTCGTCATATTAGGTATTAGTACTGTTTCACCTGACGTAGTAGGCATGTCATCAGATGGGGTTGTTGTAGCCTCTGTGGTTTTTTTGACACATTTGTAACTCTGAATGTAAAAAATATTGATAATATAATGTAAAATATATATATACAGTATATATAGATTAAGTTCCATGAAAAAATGTAAATAGATTCAACTTGTTTTATTCTGAGTTTGCACTTCGGATAAAGAACAGGTTTGAACTGCATTTTATTTTCTCATCAAAAGAACATAACGTTAGATTTGTGACGGCAGAGAACCATGATTTGTTTGACTTGGAAGTTAATGTATTTTATTTCTTCATTCATTCATTTTAGAAAATGTATTTAACCAAACAAAAACATGAACATAAACAAAAATACTTTATAATAGAAATTCGACCAAAACTTTCCAAAACTATTTTCATCTTATCCAGTTCACTACTGTCTACCACTTTGATGTGTTTCAACACACCCACAATTAGAAGTTTTTCTTTTATGTACAATTTGTTTGATAGAGATTAAATGTGTGTAAAGTTGATATTTTTCCCTTTGAATTGTCTGAGTACTGAAACTATTTTTTATTTGTCATGTGTCATGTCTTTGAAAGTAATTACATGTATGAATAAAAAGCATAAACTATTAGTTTTCTATTACTTCCATACTTATCACACATTAGAAGCGTAAAAACAAAAAAAGGTTCCATTTACATTATAACAACTCTCTAGTCATGATGCATCTCAATCAGTGAATTCTATTTAATCTACATCTGCATCACCACAGAGGAATGTGGACTCTGATGTCAAAAAATCAACTCTGACATCACAACAAACATCTGTCGTAACAGTCCTCCAAATGTATTTATTTTCTATCTGCCAACTTTTATTCAGGGTCCCACCCATGCAGAAAAATTCTTTGTATCTAATTTAAGGTTTGTTAAAAAAAAAATTAAAAAAAGCTCTTATGTGAAGTGAACCTGTTTGTTTACGTATGACACTTTTTTTTTTTTTGCCATAAAAACAAATGCTGGCCATCAATTTTCACATTTTACGGCTAAATTTTCTGAATTTAACTTTTTTATTTGAAAATTGCATTCCTCGACGTTTTTCTGTTCTAAAAAAATACGTTTTTATTGTCACTTTTTGTTTTAATCACATTTTAGGTATTATTGTTTGTAAGATTTTTTTTTTTTTTTTACTAAGAAAGTCATCCAAAACTTAATATTATTTTCCCTGCTGAGAATTGGAATATTTGTAGTGATTGAAAATGACTTTAATTCTAGTATAGGAACATAAATATATTTGTATCGTCCACATTTTATAAAAAAATCCACTGAGTGAATTGAAAAAAAAATTCAGGGGTTGAAGATATAATTGTAATTTCAAATTTTACAAAATACAAGACACACTTTAAAAGATATAAATATCTATTAAAAATAAGTTGTTTTTCTACTTTTTTCACTTTATTACACTTTGCATTATTTATTGTAAACTCTTTACATCTCCGCGTTCAAATTTTATAATCTGATCAAATGTACAATGTGATCTTCTCAGTTCATTTTGGATATGAGAAATTTTACATGCAAAATAGCTTGTTTGGGGAAAAACCTGATTGTAACTTCCTGACCGCGTGTTTGTTTGGGTGTTTACTGGGAGTTATGGTTACCTTGTGTTGCGGTTTGAGCAAGCCAGATCTTTATCTAGTAATTGATTTCCTGCATGTGAAATATTTGATGGTCCTACTCTTTAGTTGGACTTGCATGACCTTTTGTGAGCTTAACTTGTGCTTGTATTCATAAATTCATTGAAAACTTTTCAGCCTGGACTCTGCCTGAAAAATTCCTCCAGAACTGACCAGCAAGGCCTCCTACAAAAAAAATAATCTGATAACATATACAAATAAGAAGTTGTTGTTTATAGGAGATAAAAACAAGCTGACACACCTGTAACTGTTTCTGTGTGACTCAGAGTTCAGAAAGGGCCCATATACGCACCTGATGTCCTACCTACGGAGACACACCTACAATCCAGAAAATGAGCTCTATTGCTTGGCAACCAGAATCATCTCCTGATACAACGATTTAATCTGGTTATAGATGATGGAAAAGAACTCACTGACTGAGGATCAATGAAAATACTTTGAATTTTGCAGGTACAATAAAAAATAAAACAGAACCTTCAGTCATCTTCTCAACCATCTATTCCTTCTAGGGTTACGAGGGGTACCGGAGCCCATCCCGGCTGATTCAAGACGAGGGGCAGGGTACACCCAAAACAAGTCGCCAGTCTGTCGCAGGGCCACACACATTCATTCCTAGGGGCAATCATGTAGTGGCCAATCAACTTCACATGCATGTTTTTGTAGGGTGGGAGGAAACTGGAGTATCCAGACGAAACCCACGCATACACACGAAGATCATGCAATCTCTACACAGAAAGGCCAGTGCTCCCAGCCTCGTCACCACCCGGGACGCAAACTCGTCCCGGGTTTGAGTCACTGGCCTCACACCTTCTTGCTGTGAGGCCAGTGTCATATCCACCGCGCCACTATGCCACCCTAAAACAAAACCAATTTTTCTATTGAAAGGCACTAGATTGCACACCTTCGGAGATTTGCACTGTATTTTTTTACATTTTTAGAAATATTTTGTTATTTTTATAGAGAGCAATGCATTACAGTATTCATGGTTTCAATTTCAGTTTCTACAAGTAAGCTGAGAAAGTCACAACTACCTTACAAGGACTTGGAGGCTGAAGTTAATAAGAGAAAATTAACTTACAAAAAAAATGAGACTTTTCAATTACAATGAGAAACTTGTATGGTTATCGTGACCCTTAATATCAAACATTGCGCTCTGTTGCACATCAGGTACCGCAAGGTACGGTTGGAAAGGAACGTCATTAAAAAGCAGTAAAAACACACATCTGAAAACTTGAAGGGAAATTAAACTTAAAGAATGTTCTCTTTCAAAAACACTTAGTTATCTGAATTTGGCTGTGTTATATACTTTACGGATGAATGAGAACCTTTACTGGTCAATGACCATGGTCTCAGATTTGGAGGCACAAATTTCCATCCAGGCTGCTCAGCAGCAAATCAGTTCTGTGAAAATTTGAAATCCCAGCTAAAGAATCCAACAGAAGCAGCATAAAGCGGAAACCAAATCCTGAGGCCTTAAAAACAAGATCCCCTAACCATCCGTTGCTCAAAGCTCAAAGCTAAATAATAAAAATACAGCCCATATAAAAATTCAACTGTAATTCCCGCAGCGATTCAGAAGAAACTAAAAAGTTTTAAAAAGTTGACTGGAAAATCTGGTGTGAATTTATTCTTTTGACTGTTACCAATTATTGAAAGAAAATCATTGTCCTTTTCCTTTGTAATATTGTGTTTGTTATTTTTGCAGCATCTTTTGTAGAACAAAAGTTTTAAAACTAAGGAAGTGTCATTTAGAGGATAAAATAAGATGTTTTCCAGTTTAACGTCATACGCAGACTTAAAAGAAAACCCGGTTATTTATTAATTAAATACCAATAATTACAGCTTCTAAAAGAGTTTCCACACCTAAAACAAAACCTTTCAGTTCCCAATAATAGTCACTCAGAGAATTATCATAGCGTCAGGTATGATGTCAGTGCACCTGAACTGTGTGCATATAAAAACATCAGTTTGATGCTGGAGAGCACACAGACACAACGAACACCACGAGATCATCAACAGCAGAAATACTTACCAAAAAACCTCCGTAAGTAGTATCTTTATTTTTACGTACGTATGGCAGTTTGAGAAGTAGGTTAATTTTATCTAGTCTTTTCTTAACTGGACTATTACATGATTTGAATTCAGTAATGTTTATCTATAAATACCATTGAAAAAAAAAAAAAAGAATTTAGTTGTTTTCATTATATATATTTTTTAATTAAACACTAATCAGATCTAATTTTAGGATATTACCATGTTAGACATACTAGTTATTCAAAACATTCATCTAACTATTTTTAACAGGAAAATCATTTTGTAAAGGGATGCACAAGATTTTCTTCATCTTCCTTCTCTTAGTTGGTGAGTTTATGAACATAAATTGAATTCTCTTGAAATTACAACACTGAAGACAGAATGTAGCTTTGAAACTTTTGTTAAAAATTTTGTTGGAAATTTTGTTTAATTTTCAGGAATCACATCGTCACAAAATGTTATATCAACAACTACGATTGCTTCAAATACAACATCTGAGGCACAAACTTCCACAGCTGATACAACCAAAACTCAGACAGAGGCTGCATCAACCACAACAGAATCAGCAAACATGACCCTGGGGGTGACATCAGCTACACCAGCATCTACCACAATTGAAGTAACATCCACCACAGCTACCACAGCTGGAACCACAACAACCGCAGCTACCCTGGTAGACACCACATCTGGAGCAACATCAACCACAGCTGTCCCAGAAAAAAACACAACTGGTGTGATGTCATCCACAATCAGTGGTGTAGCAACATCAACCACAGCGGCAGCAGACACCACCACCCTGGCAATCATGACCACTGTAACACCATCCACCACGACTGCCCCTGCAACTATCATTAGTGAGGCAACATCAACCACAGCGGCAGCAACATCCACCATCCTGGCAATAATGACCACTAATTCACCATCCACCACGACTGCCCCAGCAACCACCATCAGTGAGGCAACATCAACCATAGCGACAGCAAACACCACCACCCTGGCAATAATGACCACTGAATCACCATCCACCACAACTGCCCCGGCAACTACCATCAGTGAGGCAACATCAACCACAGCGGCAGCAACCACCACCATCCTGGCAATAATGACCACTGAATCACCATCCACCACGACTGCCCTGGCAACCACCATCAGTGAGGCAACATCAACCACAGCGGCAGCAAACACCACCACTCTGGCAATCATGACCACTGAATCACCATCCACCACGACTGCCCCAGCAACTACCATCAGTGAGGCAACATCAACCACATCTTCTCCACAAACAATCACAACTGAAGCAACAACAGGTGCAGCTCTACCTGGTGGATCAACATCAACCACAACTGCTGCCCCAGCTACTGCTACAGCTGCAACCACAACAAGTATAGCTTATCTGGTAACCACCACATCTGGAGCAACAGCAACTACCACAACAGGTACCTTGTCATCCACCACCACTACAGCCGGTGCTCTTCCAACAACAAGCACCACTGTCCCTGTAACTAACCCAGAAAGTACATCACTTTCTACCACAACATCTCCTGTTGCCACCACAACCGGAGCAACATTTGCAAACACAACGGCAAGTGCAACATCCACAACATCTCAGACAACAACTGCACAAACTTCCACTGCAGCTTCACCACAAACAACAACCACTATATCTCCAATGACAACCACAACAGCTCATAAAACAACCACAGACAGCACAACCACATCTGCACCACCTCCAACAACAACTACTACTGTTACTTCAACTCCTCTTTATAATTCTTCAACGATGCCTACAGTTGCTTCAATAGCTTCTGGAGGATCTCGGGGACCAACCGCAGCCTCCTTTGCAGAGATGACCCGAACAACCTTTTTGTGGTTCACAGCATTGCTTACAATTGCTTTATTTAAGTAAGAGAGACTTTCATCAACATCAAAACTTTTTTAACTAATTTATGCCGGTTTTTAATTTCTCTGTAACTATGTGGGGTTTTTATTTTGTACCTTGTCAATATAATTCTCAATGCACTATTTATTGATTTTGCTATTTAAAAAAGCAACTATGTATAAAACAAAAATCACTTTTGAAAACTCATGTACAGACTGAAAATATAACCGTATTTTATCTTCATTCTTTAGCATGTGGACATTTTATTTTGCTATTTTGAGGCAGCAGATGTGGATGTTAACCATATACGTAGTTCACACAGATAATCTTGCATCACACTAAGTTGAACGTGACTATTGAAAGCTGCTGTAATTCTGAAATAAAAATACAGAAAATAATTGTGATCTTTTTGTTTAGTCAATAACAAACTGAATAATCTTTTGCAAAGTGAACAAATCAAACTTGATAAAACAATTAGTTTATACTTTTTAGACATATTAAGGAAGACAAGTTATTTATAAGTACACTATTGATACAAACACTGTTCTTTCTGTGTGGAGTTTGCATGTTCTCCCTGTGTCTGCGTGGGTTTCCTCCGAGTACTCTGGTTTCCTCTCACCCCCCAAAGACATGCATGCTGGGTTGATTGGCCAGTGCCAAATTGCTTTTAGGAATGAGTGTGTGTGTGAATGGTTGTATGTGTGTGGCCCGCGACAGACTGGCGACCTGTTCGGGGTGTATCCTGCCCCTTGCCTTGAATTGACCGTGATGGGCTATGGCATCCCCCACAACTCTTTTAGGGATAGACAAATAAGAAGGTGACTGACTAACTGACTGACTGACTTTTGATATAAGACCTTCCAAAGACTAAAACTGAAAATGAATATTTAATGAAGACAGACACATTTATAGTAGAAAAGATACTTAGAAATTTCTAAATTTTTAGAAAAATGTGTATGTAGTGTGTCTATGCTTATATCCTCAAAGAAATTATAAAGCATAGTCCTGTCTGTCTGGATAATTTAAATATTTTGAGGGCACTTTAAAGTATTTTAATGCTGGTGTGTGACCAGCATTGTGTGTGACTCACACCGTGTGAGGTGACCGAAACAAGAATAAGAGAGTAGCACGGGGTTTTTTGTCCAAATGTTTTGATTTAATTACAAAAAATAAGTTTAACAACAAATTAGTCCCATAAAAAACTTTTTAAAAAAATCACAACCTGATCTCACTAATGGACACAAGAGAGAAACAAATACAGTATATATTGGTTGGTCAGACTATTGACACACAAGGGAGGAGGGGGGGACTCAAATTAACAAAGAAAACAGAACGAGACATGACACTAGACACTTCTTATAAAATATTACCATGAAAAAGAACAATAAAACCTTTAACACACTAAGGTTTAGGAAATTTAAAATTAACTGGACAAATAAATATTATAAATAAATCAACACTTGGCAAAATGAGGAAGTCAATTTTCCTCAGCTGGCTTGATGTGGCTGACCATGCCCCATTCACAGAATCAGAATCAGAATATACTTTATTGATCCCACGCAGGGGAAATTTGGTACTGGTACTGGTACACAGGTACTGGTAACTCAAAGAAAATAAATTTGTTTAAAGATATTAAATAATTCTAGTGACAAAATAACTAAATGTGTACATCCAAATAGAAGAATAAATAGTCATAACTAAAAATGTGAAAATGGTGAATGGAACTTAACTTTTATATGCAAACTAATGAATAAAACTTATTATCCTTTCTTCATTAAAAAAGAGATTTTGTGTGATAATCTCCCTTTTGGTAATTTGTGAGGTATTAATTCTTATGTTGTTGCAGAGGAGGAGTCGTTGGCTCAGTAGTAGAACGCACACCCTTGAACAGGGATAAGCCGGTTAACTTCCCACTGGGCCTATGCTGTAGTGTCCTTAGGGTGAAACGCCTACTTGTCTAGGCACTCAAGATCGCCTATACTTATTTTAAGTAAGAAATAGATTCAAGGTCTTCATACTAGTCGTAGTTGGAAATTTAACCAAATACTTTACGTTCAAGATACTCTATGATTCTTTTCAGGTTTTTCTTTAATATTATTATTCTGTAGATTAAGTTCGTTTTGAAATTTGTTGCAATTTTGGAAAGATGTTTTATGACTTTTTGCTCATTTCCTTGTGTTCATCAGCTGAAAACGATTGATTAAGCTATGCGTTCATTGGGTGTTTAAGGAAGCATGACTATACACACCTGTTGGGTGAAGATGTTCTTTGTTATGAGCTTATAGAATTCTGTTCATAGCAAAATGAAAACAAGGAAACAATGCAAACTCCTGCTGAGTTCCTACCTCTGGTCCATCATCCTGCTGTGCTCCAACCTCTGGTCCCTCATCCTGCTGAGGTCCTACCTGCTGAGTTCCATATCTGGTGCTGCACTCCTATAATAAACTGGTTAAAACTGGCTACGCATCAGGGTCGTACTTCATCATGACAATACATAGCATAATAAAATTTTAAAAAGCAGCTCACCACGGTGCACAAAGCATGTGAATGTTATAAAATCTTGTAAATCTTGTTCTAAAACTTATGAATAGCATGCTGTAAATGAGCAAACAGGTTAACCTGATTAAAATGATAAAATTGATTTTACGCAAGATGAGTCCTTTAAGAAGATGAGTAGAAAATTCAAGTGGAGATTTCTAATGTCCTACTAATTAGGATGGTTGTTAATAAAATGCTAATTTTACTTTCTGTGTGATGGGTTAACAAGATTTAACTTATTTGAATAATTGTTTGAATAATTTGTGGTCACTCTATGGACATTTGATAGACAGTTTTTAGCAGTGGGTACTCACCACATTAAAAACAGTTGAGTCAAAACATGTTTGTAATTTTTATCGGTATAAAAAAATTATGCAGGGCCTTTACACAAAACAAAGTTCAATCAAGTTTCAGATGCTGGGTTCCTTTCCTGTTTTTATGTAGATTAAGTCCATTTTTAAATTCCCGGTGGATTTGTGTTTCATTTTATTTCCTGATCTTTTGTTTAGTCCCTTGTGTTCTTAGGCTGATGACGTCAACTATTTCATCTGCAAGCTTATCTAAAAGACAACAAGTAGAATGTGTGTCTTTGGGTTTTTACGTAGGCACGCCTATGCACTCCTGCTCAGTTAAGATTTCAGTTATTTCTACTTTTTCATATACGTATATCTATATATTTATATACAGTATCTATATATTTATATATATATACGTATTTATATATGTGTGTGTGTGTGTTTTTAGCCTAAAGTTGGTCTAAATTTCACTATCAGAAAATAGTGACAATAGAGAATCATGAATCTTGAACTCCCCACTCCGAGTCGAATAGTTACAGTGTTACGTGTGCCTGGTCATATAAAGTATGACTTAAATCTCACTCCCACTTAGTAACATTTTTTACTGTAATCTGGCCCACAAATTTTCCATTTATTTAGCCATGCGTGGATGCTGCATGCAATGTGACTAACCAATGGAAAAAGGTGCTCTTCTAGAATACAGCTTACACCCATTGATGCCATCAGCTACATAAAAATTTATGTGAAGGTAAACTTTACATTTTCAACAAAACACATTTGTATTTTATGTAAAATGGTAAATACACTCATCGTGGGCGGTGGGTTAACGCTCAGAAAATTTATTTGAGATTACATGTGTTCACTTAGCAAGGAAAATCAAGTTTGTTTTTGACAAAAAACAAAATCACAAATAGTTTCTGTGTTTTTATTTCAGGAATACTGCAGCGTTCGATAGTCACATTCAAATTAGTGTTTTACATAACTGTCATTGTGAACTGAATGGTTTTTAGAATCACATCTACCGCATATAATACAGCCAAATAAAATGCTTATATGTCATACAGCAAAAATAAAATACGGCTCTTGTTTGTGTCAATACATAAGTTTTCAAGAGTGAGTTTTTTTTAAATACTATAAGTATGTAAATAAAAGAACTTTGCAAAGAACATAATTAATAAATAGTATTACATTGAAAATGATACAAACAAATAAATACACAAAGTTTCAAAGAGCTTAATAAATAGTTATAAATACATTTAAAAAGTTTTGGCATTTGAATGAATTGCAATTTTGAAGATGAGAGTCTCTCTTACTTAAAAAGTGCAAATGCAAGAAGTGCTGTGAACAACAGGATGCTTGTCTGGTTCACCTCTGCAGAGGAGGCTGCAGTTGTTACTTGAGAACCTCCTGAAGCTGTTGAAGCAACTGTAGTCGTCGTTGAAGAAGTTGTAGGTGGTGTTGAAGTAGTCATAGTAGTTGTTGTTGTTGTTGGAGGTGGTGTAGATGTGGATGTACTGTCTGTGGTTGTTTTATGAGCGGTTGTGGTTGTCATTGGAGACGTAGTGGTTGTTGTTTGTGGAGAAGCGGCAGTGGATGTTTGTGCAGTTGTTGTCTGAGATGTTGTGGATGTTTCACTTGCCATTGTGTTTGCAAATGTTGCGCCGGTTGTGGTGGCAACAGGAGATGTCGTGGTAGAAAGTGATGTTGTACTTTCTGGGTTAGTTACGGGGAACGTGGTGCTTGTTGTTGGAAGAGCACCTGCGGGAGCAGTTGTGGATGACAAGGTACCTGTTGTGGTGGTTGCTGTTGCCCCAGATGTGGTGGTTACAAGGGTAGCTGTGGTAGTCGCTGGGGCAGCAGTTGTAGTTGTTGCTTCACCAGTGGTAGATGATGCTGTAGCTGTTGATCCACCGGGTAGAGCTGCACCTGTTGTTGCTTCAGTTGTGATTGTTTGAGGAGAAGATGTGGTTGGTGTTGCCTCACTGATGGTAGTTGCTGGGGCAGCCATGGTGGATGAGGATTCAGTGGTCATGATTGCCAGAATGGTGGTAGTTGCTGCTGCTGTGGTTGATGTTGCTTCTCCAGTGATAGCTGTTGGTGCTGTTGTTTCACCAGGCAGAGCTGATGTTGTCCCAGTTGTGATAGTTGCAGAAGGAGATGTGGTTGATGTTATTTCAACAGTAGTTGTTTCCTGGACAGCTGTGGTGGATTTTGCATCAGTAGTGGTAGTAACCGGGGCATCACTGGTTGATGTTATTTCAAGAGGGGTTGTTACTGCGATAGTTGTGGTTGATGTAGCTTCATTGATGGTGGTTGTTGTTGCCTCAGAATTGGAGGTGGCTGTGTTAGTTGATGTTGTTCCAATGGTAGTGGTTGCTGCTGAAGCTGTGCTTGTAGTTTCTTTAACTGTGGTTGTTGCCAGGGCAGCAGTTGATAGTGTTATTTCAATTGGGGTGGTTGTTGGTTCAGGTGTCGTTAATGTTGCTTCAATGGTGGTAGTTTCTGGGACAGCTGTGGATAATGTTGCTTCAGAAGTAATAGTTGTTGGTGTAGTTGTTATTTCACCAGGCATATCTACAACCCGAGCTGTTGTTGGTGTTGCTCCAGTTGTGATTGTTGCAGGAGAAGCGGTTGTTGATCTTGACTCACTATTTGTAGTCGTTGGCGCAGGAATTGTTGAAGTTGTTCCACTCACTGTAGTTGTTGTTTGTGGAGTTTGTGGACTAAATGTAACTGTAGTTGCTTCAATGGTGGTTGTTGCTTGGGCAGCTGTGTTTAATGGTATCTCAGAATTGATAGTCGCCAGAGTGGATGTTGTTGCAGTAGAGGTTGTTGAGATAACTGTGGTTGATGTTGCCTCAGACATGGTAGTTCCAGGGGCAGCTGTGGCTGAGGTTGCTTCAATGGTTGTAGCTGCTGGTGTCAATGGGGTGGATGTTGCTTCAGTAGTGGTTGTTGCTGAGGCAACTGTGGCGGATGTTGTTTCAGCAGTAGAACTTCTTGAGATAGCTGTTGTTGATGTTGCCTCAGATATGGTAGTTACAGGGGCAGCTGTGGCTGAGGTTGCTTCAATGGTTGCAGCTGCTGGTGTCAATGGGGTGGATGTTGCTTCAGTAGTACTTGTTGCTGAGGCAACTGTGGTGGATGTTGTTTCAGCAGCAGAACTTGTTGGGATAGGTGTTGTTGATGTTGCCTCAGGTGTGATAGTTACAGGGGCAGCTGTGGCTGAGGTTGCTTCAATGGTTGCAGCTGCTGGTGTCAATGGGGTGGATGTTGCTTCAGTAGTGGTTGTTGCTGAGGCAACTGTGGTGGATGTTGTTTCAGCAGCAGAACTTGTTGAGATAGCTGTTGTTGATGTTGCCTCAGATATGGTAGTTACAGGGGCAGCTGTGGCTGAGGTTGCTTCAATGGTTGCAGCTGCTGGTGTCAATGGGGTGGATGTTGCTTCAGTAGTGGTTGTTGCTGAGGTAACTGTGGTGGATGTTGTTTCAGCAGCAGAACTTGTTGAGATAGCTGTTGCTGATGTTGCCTCAGATATGGTAGTTACAGGGGCAGCTGTGGTTGAGGTTGCTTCAATTGTTGCAGCTGCTGGTGTCAATGGGGTGGATGCTGCTTCAGTAGTGATTGTTGCTGAGGCAACTGTGGTGGATGTTGTTTCAGCAGCAGAACTTGTTGAGATAGCTGTTGTTGATGTTGCCTCAGATATGGTAGTTACAGGGGCAGCTGTGGTTGAGGTTGCTTCAATTGTTGCAGCTGCTGGTGTCAATGGGGTGGATGCTGCTTCAGTAGTGATTGTTGCTGAGGCAACTGTGGTGGATGTTGTTTCAGCAGTAGAACTTGTTGAGATAGCTGTTGTTGATGTTGCCTCAGATATGGTAGTTACAGGGGCAGCTGTGGCTGAGGTTGCTTCAATGGTTGCAGCTGCTGGTGTCAATGGGGTGGATGTTGCTTCAGTAGTGGTTGTTGCTGAGGCAACAGTGGTGGATGTTGTTTCAGCAGTAGAACTTGTTGAGATAGCTGTTGTTGATGTTCCCTCAGATATGGTAGTAACAGGGGCAGCTGTGGCTGAGGTTGCTTCAATGGTTGCAGTTGCTGGTGTCAATGGGGTGGATGTTGCTCCAGTAGTGGTTGTTGCTGAGGCAACAGTGGTGGATGTTGTTTCAGCAGCAGAACTTGTTGGGATAGGTGTTGTTGATGTTGCCTCAGATATGGTAGTTACAGGGGCAGCTGTGGCTGAGGTTGCTTCAATGGTTGCAGCTGCTGGTGTCAATGGGGTGGATGTTGTTTCAGTAGTGGTTGTTGCTGAGGCAACTGTGGTGGATGTTGTTTCAGCAGTAGAAGTTGTTGGGATAGCTGTTGTTGATGTTGCCTCAGATATGGTAGTTACAGGGGCAGCTGTGGCTGAGGTTGCTTCAATTGTTGCAGGTGCTGGTGTCAATGAGGTGGATGCTGCTTCAGTAGTGGTTGTTAGTGGAACAGCTGTGCTTGTTGTTGTGGTGGATGTTCCTTCAATGGTAGTAGTTACTAAGACAGCTGTGGTGGATGTTCTATCAGCAGGGGTTGTTATTGGGGCAGCTGTGGTTGAGGTTGCTTCATTGTTGGTAGTAAGTTGGGCAGCTATGCTTGTTGTTGCGTCACTGGTTGTAGTTACAGCCTCAGCAGTAGTAGATGTTACTTCAACTGCGTTTGTTGCTGATGTAGTGGTAGTCAAGGTTGCTTCAATAGTAGTTGTTACTGGGAGATTTGTGGTGGATGATACTTCGGAAGTGATAGTGGCTGGAGCAGAGTTAGTTAGTGTTGCCTCATTAGTAGTAGTTGCTGGTGGAGCTGTGGTTGATGTTACCCCCAGGGTCGTGTTTGCTGATTCTCTTGTTGTTGTTGTTGCCTCAGTTAGAGCTTTGCTTGTACCCACTGTGGATGATGTTGCTTCAAAAGTTGTAGTTGAAGCAATTGTGGTTGTTGGTGAAACATCTTGTGCTGATGTTATTCCTGGTTTTTAAACAAGATTTTAAAGCTTTAGAGCTACATACAATCTTTAATGTTATATATTAATAAGTAACCTAAGTGTTTGCATGAACTCACCACTTAAAAGAAGAAAGATGAAGAAAATCCTGTTCATCCCGCCACAAAATATATTTCCTGTTTCAAAAACAATATATTCTTATGTTAGATGTATGTTGTTTTTAAATAACTAAAGAGAAATGTGTCATTTTTCTTCTGATATGTACGTATGTCGAGCCATTATTTCTTCATTACATCTGCTTAGTTTTAACGTTTTAATTTTCTTAATAAAGCACATAAAACAAATATTAAAACAAATAAAAAGTATTGCAAGTTTTGTTTTCAAGATGGTACATAACTAAACATTACAGCAAAAATATTTTATTTTCAACTAGTCTATTTTTTTTTAGATACTCCACAATAAATAATAAAAAACTGCTTTTTTAACTGTAAAAGAAATAAAAGTTAGTACTTACAGTTGTTTTCAGTGAATAGTTGACTTGGGAATTGATCTGGTGATGTTCGCTGTGTCTGTGTGCTCTACAGAACAAACTGCTGCTTTTATATACAAACAGTTCAAGAGCTCTGACATCATATTTGATGCTATAAGAATTTTCTGAGTGACTAATATTGTCAATAACGTTTTGTCTTAGGTGTGGAAACCTGTACGTAAGCTTTAATTATAGGCATTCACTTAGTAGATGACTGGTTGTGTGAGAATTCTATTTTTTGTGAAAAAGCAGTACATAATGTAAAATGGACAATATCTTATTTCGGCCTCTGTTTGACGTTTGTTTCATTTCAATGTTTTGTGTGTTTACAAAGAATGGTGCATGAATAGCATTGTAGAGGTGTCGGTGAAGAAAAAAATGCATATAATTACAATAATTAGCAAAAGGAAAAATTACACACATACACCAGATTATTGTTGGTCAACTTTTATAAGTACATTTAAAAATGTTCTTCTTTGTTGTTTTTTTTTAAAAACAATATTTAAATTATCTAGTATTGAACTCAATCAATTAATGGTTTAATAGAATAGATTTTTCTACTCTTTTCTTTTATTTAAAAAAATGTATAAATAACAAATTATGCATAAGACAATTCAAAGTGCTTTGCATGAATATTAAAAGTGATACATGTTAAAACTAGTGTTAAAAGTACATAAAACGAAACTTTAAAACAAAATGAAAAGTTTCTATAGCCATATACATGTATATGTAATTGTTTGCATATTGTTTGTGTGTGTGTGTGTGTGTGTGTGTGTGTGTGTGTGTGTGTGTGTGTGTGTGTGTGTGTGTGTGTGTGTGTGTGTGTGTGTGTGTAAATATGTGCACAACATAGATAAAAATATACCGTATCTACAATAAGATATACTCTTTATAAAAGGGGTTTTGATGTGTATACAAAAATATGTGCAGACTTGCATATTTTATATATCTATGCCTGTATATACAGTACAGTATGTACAGTATGTCTCTGTGTGTGTGTGTGTGTGTGTGTGTGTGTGTGTGTGTGTGTGTGTGTGTGTGTGTGTGTAGTAGCTTTTTTGTTTTCTAGTAGGTTTTTTTCATTTGTGCCTAAATAGTTTTTGTTTTAGAGACATAGTTCAATCATACGTTTTGTTCACTTTATTTCAGTTGTTCCGAAATAAAAAAAAAAACAGCAATAAAACGATTAAAATCATCTTTGTTATCAACCTTTATAAAAGTGGGTGTTTTTGGGTCACAAAGATCAAAAGACATTTCTGACACTTTTTTATATTGACTCAGACTCTTTCCAGGTAAAAGAAGAGCCAGACTACGCACCAGAGGTCGCACCTGTGGAGTCACACCCTGAGTGTGCGCAAAAGAAGTTTTGTTTGTTGGCAACCTGTATTGTTCGAATAAAACAGATTAAACTTGTTGGGTCACAACATTGCGGTCATGCAATAAAAACGTAGCAAAAATCTAATTAAACATTCATCATTTATTCAACATGTGATAAGAGGAGTGGTGGATGACAAGCGTGTCAGCTGTCATTTTTTTTTCTAATTTATTTTAACTTTTTAATACACCATAGAATTTCATCATATATTACTTCTTTTTTTAGTAATAAAGAAAAGATACGGCGCCACAATATTTGCTCTCACCTGTCTTGGTTGTGGAATATAGTTTGCACACATACTGTAGGTAACATCAAAACAGATAAAAGAGTTGTGGTGTTCCACATAAATCTGTTTGGGGGCCCATTTTTTTATTTTGAATTTGTGAGGTAATGTTTTATACTTCAACTGTAGATTTGTTTCTGAGGACACCAGTTTAAAAGCAACAAATGTTCACTTCATTTGACAAAAGCTAAACACAGAATTACAAAATTTAGTGATATTACGATTCAAAAAGAGCCAGTCAATTTTTTTTTTTTTAAATCTACACTGTTGAAAATCTGGACTGAAAAGTTCATATTAGTATGCCTGAAAAAAGTTAATCAATACTGCAGCTCTAATGAGTACAATAAAAACTATTCTCTTGAACTATCGTAATAAAGTTTCTTCTTACTATGTTTGAACAACTATTTGAAAAAAGAAAAATCACTTCTAACTTCTTTCCAAAAAAAAATCCATTGGAATACTTACACCAAGCAAACTATGAACAAAACCTATTTTTGTCGAGTTAAAACAAGAGGAAAAATCATCAAAGGTGATTCTATAAAAGCTCACCAACTTATTAATAAAAAATTTGGCTTGATTAGTAGTGCAACAAACTGTATCAAAGTTATTCTTCCAATCATCTGAAACTATTTCACAAAACAGCCTTAAAGCTTAACATTTTTCAAAGTTAATTTGAATAATTTGTGGGTATTTTGTGGATGGGCCCATATTCACTTGGTTGTGTGATAATTCAATTCTTGTTTTGCTTTTTCTATCAGTTTTAACTACATTTTGTTGATAGCTAAGCTCGCTCGTTACTTGACATAAATGTTTGAGTCTTGAAATATTTTCATATTCATAAAAGGTGAGAAATAGTCGTAAGGTCTTTTTACAAGTCACAATTTAAAGTTTGATCCAAGATGTGAGCCAGCCCACTGGGATCTTTTCATTTATTTCCTTCAGATAGATACATAGTTATATATACGGTAATCTAGATCTACAGGTATATCAATATACAGTATACAATTATACATGTACGTATGTTGAGAAAGATGTTTTTTTTTTTTTCATTTTGTATTTTACTTTTGTTCCATTTGTAGAAACATGTTATTCTCTGACATTTTGTTTGACTCATCAGCTGCTGGTGTCAAATATTTCACCACCAAGCTAATCTAAAAGAAGAATTATTTGCATGCACGTCTTCGGATGTTTATAGAAACACGCCTATACACACCTACTGGTGGAAGATGTTCTTTAGTGTGAGCTCATAAAATTCTGTTTATAGCAAAAAGTAAACAATACAAAAACTTCCCTTAAAGATAGCTTCATAAAAAATGTTCTCATGAGTTGGAAAAGTCTTTATGTTTTCTTTATGTCCTTTAAGGGGAGTTTTGCTATTTCCATTGATTTATTGTTGGAAAGCAGAAAATGTTTCTATAAGCAAATGAACTGGAAAAAAAAACTGCAGTAGGTTTTATTTAAAAATTAGTTTCACTTTCAAATATTTGCATTTAATGTTTATAATTTGAAGTTGTAAAAGCTCCAAAATGTTCTATTTAAAAGTGTACAAAAAGTGTTACAACTAGCTGGAGGTTGATTTCCCTCTGGCTGTATCGTCGCTTGCAATTTTTAAATATCTCAATTATTATATTTGGTGAGAAATAAGAAAAGAATATTGGCTTGAATTTTAAATAGTAAAATGACTTGTGAAGCTACACATTCATTTTTGAGGGGTAAAGTTTCAGTGGAAGGCACAAAATATAAGTGTTTCATCATCATCGTTGTATTTGTTAATATTATTGTGTGGTGGCTGTAAATTTAAACCAAATCATAAATGAAAAAAAAAAAATCTGCTTTGTTGTTTGTTTGTTTTTTGCACGTACAAAAAAATATAATTTAATTTTAAAAAAAATGTAATAGTTTGGAAAAGAACAATTCAATTTTATAAAAGCATGGGTTTTTGAGACTGAATTAACCAGAAGGTTAGTTTTCATTTAAAGATCTTCAGATTTCTTTTACTGGGTACATATTTCTGCCATTTTATTGAGTCAAAATAGCCAAATTTGCGTTTTTTTCCTATCAAATCCAGGTCAGAAATCTCAATGAAGGCAGAGACGAGCTGTGCTTCCATTCAGGACTGCATGATTCAATACAACAATACAACATTCAAAACTACTGCTACTGATCGCACAAAAAAAGCACATAGAAAAATCGGCAGGGGAGGCAGGTATGTACTCTGATTCCACTCATGGGGGCGCACGCAAACTGGCAGCTCCTTTCTTTCTTTTAGCGAAGAAGAACCTGTCACTTCTTCAGTTGACAAAATCTCCATTAAAACAGAGGCACTCTTAAAACTCAATCCATAGCTATAAAAGAGACAAAATCTGTTCCTGTGTACATGTTGGTGAGTATAATTGAAAAAGTAATGCTGATTGGATTTGAAGCATTATCAGTATTTGGATGCTGTTGGATAAATGCTGAAATAAGATGTATTTTTTTCAGTTCTTACAATTGTAAATCTATCTCTTGAAGAGTCAGTGACTCCCCAGTCATAAGCATCCCAGCACGTCACTGATAAAAATCAATTATTTACAAAGACACTTTAATTATAACTTTATCCCCTTTTTCTAAGTTGTTCTTTTAAAAAAAAATCGGAGATGAAGAAATAATGTCCGCTGACCCATCATGACGTCTCCAACTCGAAATGTTACCTAGCGACCAAACACCAGAAATGCTCATTGCTCAACGTGGCAAACGCTCCAGAACGAACCTTCGCTAATTTCCTCCAACATGTGGTAAGTAATCTCACGTCTTCATACTACTGAGCTAGGAATATAAGTTCATAACATTTCTAATTCATAAATGTATTTAAAATAATAAAATTATGTAATTTATTTACAAAAAATGTTAAAATTAACTAACGGTGGCTAATGTTAACGTTTGGTAGGCTGTGCTATTTTTTTTTTCTTTAAACACGCTTTTTCTGTTCTTTTGTCGAATCATTTTATTAACAATTAAAAAAACATATTTTAAAATAAGTTTGTATAATAATATAATTCAAACTGCAAATAAGCTATCTTTATTTAAAATGCATACATTTGAAATGTGCCTTCATCAGGTCCTTTATATGTACATTTAAAAATGTTCTTACACTAAATTTAAAGTTTCATTTCTACTTGAAGTTTGTTCTATTTATTTGCAGAATGAACGCTACATGCTGTTTCTGCAAGTTTAGCCTAAATTGGTTCAGACTAAAGAGCCTGAGTCTGTGAATCAAAGAATTCTGGTTCATTTTAATTTTCTAAACACACCATTTCTCCTCGATCCATGCATCTGGGATTTATAAAACCAACATCGAGGAGTAGAAATCTGTTCTGTGTCCATAAAATTATATAGTTATACAAACAAGATTATCACCACTCTCACCATAAAAACCAGGAGTGGATGGCGACAGAAAAAACAAGATTGGATACAAGCGGCTGAAATGAGCTTACTCTGCACCCTGCTCAGCGGTAGAGAGAAGAGCTCTGGCAACTGTGAGGAGCTTGGAGTAGAGCCGTTGCTCTTTTGTGTTGAGAGAAGCCAGATGGGGTGGCTTTGGCATTTGGTTTGTATGCCTACTGAATAACTCACTGGGGAAGTGTTATGGGCACGCCCACCAGGAAGAAACCCCAGACAAGCAGGCCCCGGCCCTGCTGGAGAGACTGTGTCTCACAGCTGGCCAGGGAACGCCTTGGGAACCTCCTGGGAGAGCTGGAGGATGCAGCAGAGAATGAGAGAAGCCTGGGTTTTCTGTCTGAGGCTGTTGCCCCTGCGACCCGACCCCAGATAAGGCAACGGAACCGAACAAACAGGACTAGGCTGCATGGTGGCACAGTAGGTTAGCACAGTGGCCTCGCAGCAAGAAGGTTTGGATTCGAGTCCTGGAGTGACTTTCTGCAAGGCTTTCTTTGTGGAGTTTGCATGTTCTCCCCATGTATGTGTGGGTTTTCTCCGGTCACTCCGGTTTCATTCAACCCTCCAAAAATATGCATGATTGACTGCTACAAAATTGCCCCTAGAAATGTGGGTGTGTGGGTGTGTGCGTGTGTGACCCTGCAACAGACTAGCAACATGTTCAGGATGTACCCTCATTCTTGTCTGCAATTGTCCGGAAAATGCTCCAGCACCCCCGCGACTCCGTTAGGGATAAGCGGTTTAGAAGATGAAACAAAACAAACAAGAATTCTTTTGACAATTTAAAAAATGTCCTGAACAAACAACAAGGCTGTCACAACACTTGTACCCTGGATGAAAATATTTTTTGTTATTTCTGACTGGACATTGTCTTTTGTGCTATATTTTTGCATGCAATATTTTATTCAGAATTTTTTTTTTTCTTTTTAAAGGACGATGTGTGGTGGGTATAGCTATTTTACCACAATATGTTTTGTTCCTTGGCTCAACTTGATGCAGTTTGAATTCCGCATTAGTTTCATAAATATTTTGGGTTTTTTTTTTTTAATTAAATGAAAATAAAAGGCATTGAATGATGACCTTGTTGCTTGGCAAGCAAACTATCAAACTTTGACCAGCCAAAGTTGATACAGTATCGCTTCCTGACTGACAATCATTCTTTGGGTTTACGGTAATCCTTTTCAAGTGCATTAATAACAAGATTAAATCTGACATTAAAAAATGCACAAACAAAGGCTTTTGGACATGTCAGTCAAGTATTTTAAACAAGGCTAAACTTTTTACAAGTTGTCATAATTTCTATTTTTATTTTTTGTTGTCATTTTGTTGTAGTTTAAAATCTGTTTTACTTAGTGCTGATTGCTAAGAAAGCTAATTGTTGCAATGCTTGAAACTTTTATTTACAATTTATTAAAATGAATGAACCATCTTTGAGTCATGTTTTGAATTTTGCTGTTTTTACAGTCAGTTACCAAAAAAATTAGACATGATGTTTGGTTTGTTTGGTTCTTTGTGACTTTCAGCGTCAGAAAAAAAGCTTTGGAATGAAAACATCAATAAAATATTTCACCTTCAAGCTGATCTAAAAGAAGAACTATCACGTCATTGGATGTTTTTGATAGCATGCCTTGAGGATTTTAATGTTTTTTTAAAATGAACTGATAAAGTTTTGTTCATTGTACGAAGCAAACAATGAAAAACAAAATGAAACAAGTCCCTCCCGTCATCATTACAATGAACAATGTTCCCATAAATTGAATGGAATTTGTTTTCTGAATGATAATTAAAAAAAGATTATAAAACCAACAACAACTAAAAAAAGATAAAAGAGCTTCCATAAATTTTTACTTTATCCGTTTCATCAAGATCAGTTTTACCCTAAAGTTAAAAAGAACAAGAGTTTGAATTCTGTCTTCTTAAAGAATTTTTAATTAGCTTTAAATATTTAAAACCATTGCAGTTTTAAAAGTCATGCAATCCATGTCAGGAAGCAAAGGTGGTTGGCCAATGTGAAAATTTAATTTTCCATTACAATCCACAAGTTAAGAAAACAATGATTTTCAGAGTTTCTATGCAGTTCTTGTTCACTCGAGTGTGAGCATGTAGGGGATTGGAGTTTCTGTGCTGACTGATCACCTTTTTACCGTTTTAGAAACAGTAGAATCAAGCATGTCATGTCAAGATGCTGTTCTTTTTTATTTAACCTACACTAAGAAATGTAAACATTTCACGTTTCTCGGTTTCCAGGTTTGGAAGCTTGATACTGGTTTCCAGTTGATAATGAAGTACATTTTTACATTCTTCAGATGGTTAATAAATCCCGGAATATCTCTGTGATATTTGGAGAATTCAAACTGAGTGGAACTCTTCTGTCTACAAACTTTGGGTCAGTTTGTCCCAAAATAAGTCTAAACTAAACACAAAAAGACTTTTACAGATCTTGCTGCAATCAAAAGGAACAAACTTCTTGTACAAATGAAATATTCAGCAAAACGTTAAGACTTGTTTTACATGCATATGCGGTGTAACAGACTGGTGACCTATTTATGGTGTACCCTGCCTTTCAATCACTCACTGGTACTTAGTACAAAAATCGATCCACAGATGCACATGTGAATGAACTCAGCAAGTTCATGTAAAGCAAGTTTATTTCAAGATTTTTTTTTTCAAATTTTGATTTTAAACCATTTTTGGCTTTTGATACTAGGGGACTTGGGGAGTGAAGAGAGAATTAGGTGTTAGATATTAGGTGTGCAGAAGTGGTTAAACAGTGGTCTCTGGGCTGCCAGGGTTGGGCACCTGGTCGTGTTTAGAGCTGTGGTGATTGCATATAGGGCGGCATGGCCCTGCTGGGCCTCCGGCTGAGCCCCACCTGGGTGTTGGAAGTCAAGGCCCTGACCGAGAGAGGAGCAATCACCCCATGGGCCCAAGGGCTTGCTCCCTGGTTTGCTCTGGTTACTCTGGTTTC
Organism: Neostethus bicornis; assembly: GCA_902685375.1. Lineage (NCBI taxonomy): Eukaryota > Metazoa > Chordata > Actinopteri > Atheriniformes > Phallostethidae > Neostethus > Neostethus bicornis. Next base: position 24,653,974 of record LR738551.1, on the reverse strand, counting down.
CTCCCACCCTCCAAAAACATGCATGTTAGGTTGATTGGCAGCAACAAAATTGCCCCAAGGAATGAGTGTTCATGGTTGTTTGTGTGTGCGCACCGCAAAACCTGTTCGGGATGCATCTTTCCTCTCACCTCATGTTTGCTGGGATGAACTCTGGCACCCCATTAGGTATAAACAATTTAAAGATAAAGCAAAACAAATTGAATAATTTTGAAAATGGGCATTTCTATTGATGATAACTAAGAAGCCATGACACATGTTGCAAAAAATAATTGCTGATAAATTGTACTCATGATATGTACAGCAGACACATTTGAGTTTTTACCTGTTTATGTCCTGCTTTTAAAACTCATTGACTAAGTTCAGTAATTTATTGTCAGTTTTAACGTATGGATAACCCAACGCTACCCAATGGAGTGGGAAATTATTATGTTGGAATTTCAATGAGCCTTAAAAAAAAGAACTTTTCTGTTTCTGATAGAAATGCCACTTAAGACCTCAAAAATGTAATTCCAATTAGACAATGTATATTAATGTATGCAACTATTTAAAGATCACACTGTTCAAAATATTCAGAAACAGATAATTGCATTATGAGTAAGTTTTAGGTGCAGCTTATATTGAATCATTCTGCTTTAGAAATCTTTTTAATGTATTTATGGCGGGAAATTAACTTTTAAGTTTCTGCTGAAACAATAAAAAGAAAATGGTATTTACCAGCATGCAGCAGAATCTGTGCAAAGCTGAAAACTTGTGATGAGAAATAAGATAATTTTCTATGAATTAAACGTTTCAGATTCCGCCTGCAATACCAAAGTTGGTCGCTGGCTGTCAGTGTGGTGCAGGTAAGCTTGTGAGACCAGAAGAAGACAAAGGTAAAGCTAGCTAAGCTAATGACAGCTAGCTACGATCTTAAAAAATGTTAAGTTCTCCATTAATTTAATGCTTTTAATCTCACATGGAACTCAAAGAAAACCTTTTACAGACACAGTAATCCGTCAGGCTAAACGTAGGAACTGGTGTTTGTGTTTTCTCTCATTTAGTGAGTTTTTTTTTTCAGCCTGTCATCAGGAACGTCAGGTGAGTTTGTTCTCTTCTTATTTCTTAGTATAAAGTGAATTTGAACTTTCGACATGTTTTTATTTTAATTTAAAACCAATCATTTGCATGAATATAAAAGTTTAATAACTTCTAAACTGCTGTAAATAGTGATTGATCTTTCTGTAGAAGTTACAATGTTTACTGCACATAATTTTAGTCTTTTAAATTCTTTACAGCTCTAATTAAACCTTTAATTAACTCCTGCTAGTTCCTTCATTTGTTTTTATCCCATAATTTAAACAGTAAGTGCCTTCAATCGAAAAAAGTTTGGTTTTTTTCCCCTAGATCTCATTAATTGTTGATTTTAGGGCTGCAACTAACGATTATTTTGATAATCGATTAATCTGTCGATTATTGGCTCGATTAATCGGGTAGAATTGACGACTTAATAAATAATAGTTTTTTGGCATTTTATTGAATGTAGTTATGCAAAACACAACTCATAACCACTTAAACAACAGGTTGAGCTCATACTAATAAGTAAAAATTTCTGTGAAATAAAGAGGGAGAATATTACCATTTCTACAGCTAATTTAAAATAATAAATCTACTTACTGTATACAGTAAAGGTAAATCACGAGCACACATAAAATGTGTTTTATAGTACTGGCTAAAAAGCATAAAATGTAAACTGTTGACCATCCAGGATCACATTTAAAAACAAGAAATCGTAAACAGTTTTAGATTTGCAAATTTAACCTTGTTCAGAGGTATAGTACCAAACAAAAATGGCCTAGGTTAACATAAGTAAAAATACACAAAAAAACAATCAAGTTGTGTAACATTAAGTGCATTTGACAGCAAAAACTTTCTAAAGGATTAATCGATTACTAAATTAGTCGACAACTATTTTAATAATTGATTAATTCGATTAGTTGTTTCAGCCCTAGTTGATTTAACTCTTGCAAAAAAAAAAAACAGTTTATAATTGGAGAAAATTAAAGGATCATCTTTGAAATTTGGATGAAATTTCCCTTTTTTCAGTTTTATATGTGCAGCCCTATCCAGCAAATTATTCAGATGAAATGTTTTAAATAATAGTTTAAAGAATAACACATGAAGATGTGACAAATTGTGATTTTTATCTGTTTTGTGTCTTAGAGGTTAAAGAAGATTTGTGAGAATAGATCAGTGATGAGTGCTCCATTAAACACCCAGACTCCCAGTAAGAGTTGGGAGCTGAGCCTCTATGAACTACACAGGAGTCCTCAGGTAAGTGTGTGTGTTTCTTTACAGATACTTTGTTGATTCTGTGTGCCTTATGGGGACATTCGTGTGTCCAAGAGAGAGCTCCAAACAACTTCAGAAGAGCTGCTAGGTAGGGAGGAGCTGGAACAACCGCTTGGTGGAACAGCAAGCCACGACAGTTAGCTTATGGGTTACCGTTGCAACAATGTTTGAAGCTCCAGTGAATAACAATAAGACCTTAAACTGCTTTTAAAAGCTTCACATCTTGACAGCAACTCACAAATCCTCCATTGTGGTGGAACAACACTGTTTGTTGTTCTCAAACAACAGCTTTAGTTTTGCTGCACTTTTCTTCATCTCCTTCTTCATGCCAGTATAAAACATCTTGACACGGCCACTCGGACTCGACTTTCCTCGCTGCTGAAGCAGCTCATCTCTTGTAACTCCAATAAAACCCCCAAAAAAATGCAACAAAAATGTGGAGCGTGACACAGACCTGCTGCTATCGGGAGTAGCGCATTGTTGGAAAAAAAACAAAAACAAAACAGGACTTGCTAGATTCTGAAATAAGCAAAATATTTATTAAAGCATTTTTTAAAAATTATTTTAGCATGTTGTAGAATGTACTTAACAGGATGTCACACAAGTGAGAAGTGAAAAATTGAATTTAGTGAAGTAAAAAAAGATTAAATGGATTAGATGGAAAGATTAGATGGAAGAAACTGACTTGCTGTGGCGACCCCTAAACGGAAAAGCCGAAAGAAGAAGAAAAAAAGATTAAATGGTGCAGGATTGGAAGTTCATGCAAACCAAAGTTTGATCGACAAAAGTTCAACAATTTGACCAAATACACATGTTATAAAGAACTCCCTCATAAGGGTGGGCTTCTCTGTTGCTAGGCTGGATGTCTCATTCTGACAGGATATGCAAATTTGGTTGGGCTGAACATTATGTTTGATTGGCTATGTTAAATTTTCTACCACAAACAGTAAATAAAACAGCACAAACAGTTTGACTGAAGCTGCACTTGGTTTTCTAGGCTATAAACACACCAATGGATGCTGTAAGAGCTTTAGGATTGATCTGAATTAGCAGGTACAGGCTGCTTGAATGCTGACCAGTTGTATTTTCATGTTGTTTTTATTGTGATTTTTAGTTAGCAGTAGCCATACAGGTTGTTTGGAATGAAGGACTCTAACATCAACAAGGAAACTCATCTGTGATTGGTTTACAACGTCACATTTATACAATAAGTGTCATACTTACCGGTGGAAATAAACTACAGCTGTGTGCAAAAGAAAACGTCCGCGTAAAATAGCGTGCTTGGCTATGTGACGTCCGTGCACGCTCAGTGTGGGATGTACAAAACCTAACGTTCAAGACGAATTCATCTACCACTCTTAGCTCCACATCAGTTTATTTTTATGATTCCAGTTTACTGGATGGTGAACTAACTTTTGATCTCGGTACATTTTAGACTTCTTAAGCTTCGCTAAAATCATCAAATAACTTGGGAAATGTATTATTTCAGTCCCGGCATCTAGATTGTTCGTATAAATATTTCAAATGAAATGTTTTCAATTTTAACCAACTGAAAAAAAGCCACTCGCTGCTACATAAAGGCATAAAAATGTTTACCTTTTTTCTGTGCGTCTGCATGTAGGAGGTGATAGTGGATGGAACGGACGTGTTGGTACCACCACGCTTGCTGCACAACGAACTGATGTGTCCAATTTGTTTGGACATGCTGAAAAATACAATGACCACAAAAGAGTGTCTGCACCGCTTCTGCTCAGATTGCATCGTCACTGCCCTGCGATCCGGGTGAGTACTGAGCCACAGTCATAGCATCAGTTAGGTGTGACAAAGCTTTTGTTGTGTCATGGCAACAAGTGAGAAACACCCTCGTTTGGTCTTCTCCTATCAGGCAGGAGATGGCCTGATGGAATGGTCAAAAAAAAATCATTCCAACTGCAATCAAAAGCCTTAATAACCCACTAAAAATTTTACTTCTTCTCTGTATTGATGTGTGACTTTTAGTCCAGATTTATATAATGTTATGTGTGCGTGTCTTCACAGTATGTGTAAGATGATTTTGAGCCCTATCAAAGATCAATTTCTGATATTTTTTTTGTCAGACTAATGAAGTTTTTGTAAAATATTGATTATAAGATGTTTTATATCAGTTGCCACAATTTGAGCAACGTGTAGGACCTTCCACCCTGCTCTGACTTTGTTGAACAGTGAAAACTTTCTCCCTTTCCAGGAACAAGGAGTGTCCAACTTGTAGAAAGAAGCTGGTCTCCAGGCGCTCGCTCCGCAGAGACGTAAATTTTGACGCGTTGATCTCGAAGATTTATCCAAGCCGGGACGAGTATGAGGCCCACCAGCGTAGAATGATGGATCGACTCAACAAGGCGCATAATAAGGATGCGCTGAGCTCCAGCATTGAGGAGGGGCTCAGACAGCAGGCCCGCTACAGGTCCGAGAGGTGAGGACCGAGTGGTAAAACCAGGATCGTTTGGGGTTTTTTTTTTCTGTTCTTTGTCCTAGCCTCGTAAAGACCTAAAACTCTAATTATAACAATCTTTTTGGTTATTATTCTAAACTGTTCTAAACACAAAAATGCATATGTTTGGGCCATACAACCCAAACTGTGTTGTCTTATGTAAATGCTGGGTTGTAAAGAGGTTGAAGATGTAAGAAAAAAATCTTCCTCTTTCAACAGTTTGCACTATGCGCTAGTTTGGTGAACCAGACGGAGCAGTTTTTTTCCAGTCTTCCTGATATTTTTGGCATCTTTACTCAAAATGTCTTAAGTTTCCACGTCCACTTGGCCTGATTGGCTGCATCTGTGCCTCTTTAGTTTGTAACCTAACCTAACCTAAGCAGAGAGAAAAAAAGCTATATTTAAATTACTTTTTATTTTTTTAATGTTATTTTTTTCCATCCCTTCAGGAACCACCGTGTGAAGAAGCCCACACAAGAGAGTGATAACACCACCTTCAGTGGATGCGATGACAATGGGGACTCCCACCTGTCTCATGACTCGGCGCCTTCCAACAGCCTCCTCCCCCATGGTCTGACTACCCCAGAAGCAGGGCCGAGTCAGAAGCGCCGGCATGCTTCTGACGACGGTTCGGCTCCTGAGGCCGACAGCGAGAGCCCGACTCCATCCCTCAGACGCCACAAAGACGGACTGGCGTCAGAGATTGAGTTGGTGTTCAGACCACACCCCCATCTGGTTCAGGCTGAGGACTATAACCAGACACGGTAGGCTTGGCATGGTATCAGATAAGAAATACAAAGTAGGCAGTACAGTGGTCCTTCATCAGTTGTTCTAAAAACAACCCACAACAGAAAATCCCCAAAGGTAGCATTGCTATTGAACGCTGCTCACAAAAAGCACTAACAACACATTTAGCACCTGATGGACACACCCGGATCAAAGAATTGTGAGAGGTTGATAACAGTTTTAATTTTGATATCACTGAATCTGTTACAAGGACAAGATCTAATGTGTCAGCTGCACTCAAAAATTGTGTAAAATTAAGTCCAGTTTGACTAAGAATTCAGTGGCCTGTGTATTGAACGGATCATCAATGTGGAGTTTAAAGTCATCACAAAGAACTATTCTGTCGAAGCTCACAGCGAGGGCGATTAATTATGACACTATAGAGTATATTTCTCAATAGAAATATCACGTCAACAAAGATTCAGTGACAATATTTTTTATTTTAGAAATGTTTTCTCCCTAAAAAAAAAAAAAAAAAATTGCTAAATATTTTTTCTCCAGAATGGGAAAAATTCAGCAGTCATATGACCTTAACAGAGTCCAAAGAAATGAGGTCTGTAACAGGGATGAAGAAAATAAAGCTGCAAATTTCTTCTGAAAATATCCACGTAGTAGCAAGGCCACAAAAATTCAGCATGTTTTACAGATGTAACAGTTGTAAGTCTAAACAACTACAGTTCTGTGTAGAAATGTTGGGGGTTTTTTTTCAGATATGTAAAGACCACAGCCAACGCCACAGTGGATCACCTGTCCAAATACCTGGCCTTGCGCATCGCTCTGGAGGACAAATTGAAAGAAGACGAAGCAGAAAAGAAAGCAGCAGATGGAGGAGGTGAAACCGGAGGAACATCTAAAGGCAAAGAGGGAATGAGTCTGAGCAACGTCAGTGAGAAAATGTACACTATTTACATCACAACGAGGGGAGGACAGTTTTTGGTGAGTTTCGGTTTCTGTTCCATCGCCAAAAACAGAGAAAAAAAAACTTGCTTTCCATGAACGTTCATCTTGTTTTCTGATCCACATCATCCATTGCAAAAGCAACAGGAAGGGTGAATCCTGTACAAGGCTCCAGTTTGTTGAACATGAATATTTCATTAAATTTAACAAATTATCTCCACTGATGCCAAATGTAGTACTTTTGAATTGACCTATGAGGTAGGTTAAAACAGCTTGGGCGCTTGGTGAGCACAAAGTAAAATTCAATGTGCACCCCATCACATTAAGCTCTTTGGACAGTTTAAATTGTCCCCAGGAGTAAGTGTGAATGTGATTGATTGTCTGACATACTGGTGACCTGTACAGGGTGTAGCCTGCCTCCCTCGTGCTTACTAGCCCAGATTGGCAAAGCAGATTAGAAATGAAACCCATGTAAATATGTTTCCTCAGACCCTGAACGGATCTCTAACGCTGGAGTTGGTGAATGAGAAATACTGGAAAGTCCGGAAGCCGTTAGAGCTTTACTACGCCGCCACTAAAGAGCAACCGCAGCAGCACGATTCGCTTCCCCCTCCAAAGGAGGGATGAGGAGAATCCATCAAGCAGCAGCCTTGTCATCATTCTGATTACCGTCGAGAATCCAGATGGACATATTTAATTTAAGCACTGTTTTTGTTTTCATTGAGTTTCCTGTTTCTTTTCCACTGCTTCGTTTTTTATTGCAATCGGATCATCTTTAATTGCAAAGGAGTTTATTTTCAGTTAATTTGTCCTTCAGTAAAATTAATATTATTTAAGGACTAATTCTGTTCTTTTTCTCCTACTTTTTCACTTATTACTATTATGAAGAAAAATATTTCAAATATTTGTGTTAAATAAGTTTCTCAATTATTGAAAAAAAAAATAGTTTGTAAATCAGTGATCAGATTTCTCTCCTGAATGAAGCTCCTCTACCTCTTTTCTCTTATTTTGATTTACATGCTAAACTTGGTTTCTGATTATATTCTATATTTTGTCTGTTTATTCCCAATAATGCAGCTAAATGGATGCTTAATAAAAATGCTGTGCCAGTTTTTTTGAGGCCTAAAAACTTCACAAATGTATTTTGCATCAAAGCAAATTTTTGCATTTTATTTGTGTCCTTAAACTTTTATTTTGTAAATCACATAGCAGCTAAATTTACATTTAAAAAAAATGTATAAAAGTTTTTTATACTAAAAAATGTCAAACGTTTTCTTTTCTGCATCAAAGCAAAACATTTATGCAAAATTGACATTTTTGTATTTCATTTGATTGTTTTTTTTTTTTATATAAAATCTTGAGTTTGAAATCCAGATTGAAAGTGTTTCTGGAATATTAAGCAGGTTTGTTCCCACAGAAAGCCAGCCAATGTCTAAAGAATTCACCACAAAGTTACATGTTAATTTTATTAAATTTAATCATTTAATTTCTTAATTTTGATAAACTGTTTCAAATATGGAGGTTGTGATCTATAACCAGTTTAGGTTTTTTTTTTTTCTTAAGCTCTACATGCGAAAGCATTTTTTTCTTTTTGTTATTTTGCACTTTAATTTTTACTCCTGCCGTAAATTCTTATTTGTGCATTTTGTTCCATTTAAATTTGTACTTTTGTTCCTGTAAAAAATGCAAAATAAAAATGTTCTAAAATATTTTTTTCATTCAAATGAGCTGATGAAAATGATTAAAAACCAAATTTGTAGGAATAAGTAAAATGTGTGTGAAATATTTAAAAAAAAAATCAATTGAATCAACATGTCTTACAGAAAGCATAAGTTGCAGTTGTAAAGATTATGCAAATTTGTTAGCTTTTTGTGTTTGTGGCCAAGTTTCAATGGACTACACATCCCTCAACAGGGAAATTTGTGCTGCATTACACTGCAGCAGGCTGCCAGGACAGCACCAATGGTGGGAGAAATAGGGGGGTTAGCTGTCTTCTCCGAGGACCCTTGACATAAACTCAGTGGGATTCAATACGGCCAACTTCCGGTCCGAGGGCCATTCGCCTCGTCCTTCAATGAAGGCATCTTTCAACAATCAGAGAAATTTTATAGTTTGTTATGAAAAGAAAACAATCAGTCATTATTCAAGCTGACAGATTTGTTGCTTATTAGTTAATCGTAAAAATGATCCAAAGTGACTCCACAGGAAAGATTTTTTTCAAACATTTATTGAAAGAAAACGAAGCAAAGCATTTTACTTCTTCTTGGACACACCGACAGTGCGACCACGCCGACCAGTGGTTTTGGTGTGCTGACCGCGGACACGCAGACTGCAAGAGAAACAGGACCAGTTCAGACATTTAAACTGAAAAATTAAACTGAAAAAACAAGTTTGTATTCTACCAAATACAACAAATAATTTCAGGATGGGACTTAATACATAAACATGCATCAGAGTTTCCACAGAATTCTTGTTTCCACGGTTTTCACACACAAAAAACTACTTATGCAAACAAATTATTGTAGAAAGTCTCAGGCTTTGTGTGTCTGTAAAACATCTCAGACACACGATATTCAAGTATTTTAGGACAGGCTCTCTCTGCACCGCTGACCTCTGTTTAACCAGATAGAGTCAAAATCAAAGTCAAACTTCCCGTCTTTTCCAGGTGGTTCGTGGTAAATGTGAGGATCAGTCGGTGCAGAGTTCTCGCAGGACAAACTAAAACATCTTACCCCCAGAAGTGTCTCAGGCCTCGGTGAGCTCGGATCTTCTTCAGCCTCTCTAGATCTTCTCTCAGCTTGTTGTCCAGACCGTTTGCGAGGACCTGAGAGTTCAGACGAGGTGGCGGTCAGCAGATGCACGCAAGAGCGCGTAAATGGAACGTTTCACTAAAACAGCTCATCATTAATGACTGCCTACCTGGCTGTATTTGCCGTCTTTAACATCCTTCTGCCTGTTCAGGAACCAGTCAGGGATTTTGTACTGGCGAGGATTCTGCATGATGGTCACAACCCGTTCAACCTGAAAAAAAAAAAACGGGATCACATGGAATTTATTTCAGAAATAACGAAGATTTTGCAACAACGGTTGTACTAAATGACCATGTTAACAGATTCAAACCATGAGGCCAAAAGCTGGAAAATTATAAAAGGTAACGATACGTTAAGACAAATATAAGATTCATTTTGTGACGTTGGATACAGTTAACTGTACAATTTTAACAGGGTCTGATGGCCCTTTAATTCAGCCCTCAGAGCATAGTTAACAAGTATATTTAATTATTTTCTCTTAGTGTTTTTGAACTGGCGCACACACCAACAGCAATGTTTGGACTGGGATTTTACGACCAGCAGAGCTCACAGTTTTCACAACTGGGTGCTGTAACGTTATGCATTGCACCCTGTTTAACCATCAAAACCCATGTGAAAGATGATGCAGCTTAGAATTAAAAAAACTGGACTGTTTTATTTTGCCAGCGTGTCTTTATGGAGTTTGTTGCTCTTGAAAAAGCACCAATATCAAGCAGCACTACGAGGAAAAACACTAAACTTTTGACGCAAATTACCCGCCAGAGGACACAAACACTCTTTTTAATATATGCAGCCGAAAGAAAGTTTCCATTTGGTTTGGAGTGAGCTACATCGAAGAAGAAGCAGCGCATTGTTTACTTCCAGAGTTTGGGGAATTTTTTTAAAGTGACCCCGAGGATGAAGATTTGATTGGATTTAGTCATTTGGAGAGAAATGAGGGTTTGATAAACTTGTTAACATGAATAACTCTTCATATGTTACGTTAATAATTAAGGGGATAATTATTAATAATTAAGGGGAGACGGTGGCCGGAAGGTCGCGGGTTCGCGTCCCACGGAGAGCACGTCTAGGGTCCTTGGAGAAGACACCTAACCCCCGCTTCTCCCACCATTGGCGCCGTTGAAGGGCAGCCTGCTGCGGTGTAAGGAGTGCAGCAAACAAATTTCCCCAGTGAGGGATGAATAGAGTAATTCATTTATTTATTTTTTTATTTAATATACCAGGCACGATCTCAGATGTTAATGTTAGTATACCATACACTTCTTCAGACTGTTGTTCTATATTCTCTTTATTTTAAATTTTCTTTCTAGATGACATGTCTGTTTTTCGTGTTTGATTTTATCAAAGAATTTTTTCCAAAAAATGCAACTTATACTCCAGTGCGACTTTTATATGCCTGATCCCGTCAGACCTCAGAAGCTAAGCATGCTGGGCCTGGGTAGTACTTGGATGGGAGACCGCTGGAAGCCCAGGTGCCACAGTGGGACGGCAGTTGAGATTAAATTGCCTTTGTGTCGCTGAGCAAGACACTTCACCCACGTTGCCTAGTCTGAACGGTGTGTGTATGATTGGTTGGTGATGATCAGATGGGCCGATGGTGCAAAATGGCAGCCTTGCTTCTGTCAGTTTGCCCCAGGACAGCTGTGGCTACAACAGTAGCTTACCATTCCCTGGTATGGAATGAATGAATAATGCATATGTGAAAGGTCTTTGAGAGTCCTGAAAAGGGCTACATAAATATGATACATTGTTAATGTTACATGTGTTTTCTTTTTTTTTATTATACTTTGTTTGGATGGTGCGACTTATAATCTGCAAAATACGGTATTAGTTTCCATGGATTTAAAATATATATAAGACGGATGCAGCAGATGTGGTCAGATCCCCAAAAACCTTTTATTTTTTAAATGTTTTACCTCCTCCTCAGTCAGCTCTCCAGCTCTCTTGTTGAGATCAATGTCGGCCTTCCTCAAAACAACATGAGCATAACGTCTGCCAACACCCTGGAAACACACAGACAACTCCATTAAAACAGGATCATCTAGAAATCATCTATAGATGATCATCTACAGGTCTTACCTTGATGGCAGTGATGGCGAAGGCGATCTTCCTCCTTCCATCAATATTTGTGTTTAAAACACGAAGAATGTGCTGGAACTTTTCAGGGATGACCAAAGACTGAAACATCACAAAATAAAACCTTTTTGTTTAATCTGAACAAGATTCACACATGAATACACATGTTCAACTGAGACACAAGATTACTTTAAATACAGAGTAAACAAACCAACATTAAACTTCATGCCAAAATGAATCTGAACTCAAATTTATGTTCAACAAAAAAGCATTTTTCAAAGAAAAAAAATTACGATCTCTAGCAGAAAACTAGCTGCTTAGCCTCTGTACAGGTTAGCTTTAATCAACTTTATCACATTGATTTTAGATTCCTATCCACTCCATTTAGGATTATTTCACTCGTGAAGATAGATATTCATTTATTACAGTTATTAACCGCTTAAACAGATGCGGTTTAAGCAGGATGATTGAAGATTTTAAACCATCCCATGATAACAGTTTAGAAACTCACCATCTTGGAAAAAGATTCCGTGCAAAAAGGAAGCGATGTTGTTCTCGCGAGATTTTGGATGGTTTCAGGACGGAAGCTAGTCCTTCAGTTTAATGTGTCCGTCTTAAAACACAAATAATTCTTTTTTTAAAAAAAAAAAATATATGAATGTATCACATATCCCATGTTTTCTATTTTATAACATGTAATTTATATTTTATTTTAAAAATCAAATGAAAAAAAAAGAGGAACTTTAGTTGTGTTGATGTTTTTTTCGACGTTAGTATAAATGAGCCAAGATGGCGGAGGTTTTAGCAGGAATAATTACTGGTAATTCTGATTTAAATACAACTACAAACCCCACAGAACTGGCCATGGCGTATCTACAGGAAGAGGTGATGATAAATAATGGTTCTTTAAATTTTCTGTTGGGAAAAGTTGAATATTTAATTCATTGTGTGTGATGTTAGCAGGAACTAGCTAAAGCAATTAGCTGTTAAATGTAAACACAAACAGTAGATTTATGGGTTTAATTTAAAATATTTTTTTATTTGAAGTTTAATATGATGTTTAAAAAAATTGTGTCGTTTAATGTCACAAAATGTCAAAAGAAGATATGTTATAGTTTATTCCTGTTTTCACTTTCTTTTTACAACTAGGCTGTTTAACTTGTAAATGTCATGAATGACACATTAATGGAAGACATGTTTATTTGTATCACAGGTCATACACAATGTAAATTAAAGTGTTTTACAACACAGAAAACATAGAATAAAAAAGATAGAAACAGTGATTAAACTTCTGTCAAATGTTTTTCAGCCTAGATTTAAACATTGTGACATTGTCTTTGGCCCACAGATACAAAGAGAAAGTGTCCTCAGTTACCTCCAATCTCTCTCTCTGGAACCGACAAATCAAGTTAGAAATCTGGGAGTAATAATGGACTCAGACTTTAACTTCAACAGTCACATCAAATCAATTACATCAGCAGCCTTTTACCACCTGAAAAACATTGCCAAAATCAGAGGTTTGGTGTCCAAACAGACTTAGAGGTCCTTATCCATGCATTTGTTTCCAGTAAGTTAGATTATTGTAATGGTCTACTCACTGGTCTGAACAAAAAGGCTTTAAAACAGCTGCAGTTTATTCAAAATGCTGCTGCTCGAGTCCTAACAAGAACTAGAAAATACGATAACATTAGTCCTGTGCTAAAGTCTCTGCACTGGCTTCCTGTGGCTCAGAGAATAGACTTTAAAGCTGTTCTGATTGTGTTTAAGTCTCTCCATGGTCTAGAACCAAAGTACATCTGTGATATGTTAGTACCTTATGAACCATCTAGAACTCTGAGGACCTCTGGGACCGGCCTCCTGCTGGTGTCTAGAGTCAGGACTAAACATGAACCATCTAGAACGCTGAGGACCTCCGGGACCGGCTTCCTGCTGGTGTCTAGAGTCAGGACTAAACATGAACCATCTAGAACTCTGAGGACCTCTGGGACCGGCCTCCTGCTGGTGTCTAGAGTCAGGACTAAACATGGACCATCTATAACTCCGAGGACCTCTGGGACCGGCCTTCTGCTGGTGCCTAGAGTCAGGACTAAACATGGAGAAGCTGCATTTCAATTTTATGCTGCAAAAGTCTGGAACAAACTTCCTGAAGCTGTGAGTCAGGCCTCTACTGTGATGATGTTTAAATCTAGGCTGAAAACACTTCTGTTTAACTGTGCTTTTGATTAATTGCTCTTTTTTATCTGTTTTAATGATTCTATTTATTTAATTTTTAAACTTTTTGATTCTATGTTTTGTGATTTTAATGCATTCTTTTTCTTTTCTTTCTTGTGAAGCACTTTGAATTACATTTTGTATGAATTGTGCTATACAAATAAACTTGCCTTGCCTTGACACTAGAGGTCTGTGTCACAGCCTCAGGAAGTTTGTTCTCTATGTCATTTTTAGTCCTGACTCTAGACACCAACAGGAGGCCGGTCCCAGAGGTCCTCAGAATTCTGGATGGTTCATGAGACACTAAAATTTCACTCTTAAACACAAGCAGAGCAGCTTTAAAGTCTATTCTCCAAGCCACAGGAAGCCCGTGCGGAGTCCTGAGCACAGGACAAATGGGAGGACATTTTCTAGTTCTCTAGCACTTTGAATAAACTGCAGCTGTTTTAAGGTCTTTTTGTTAAGACCAGTGAGAAGTAATCTAACCTATCATAAACAAACGCATTCAATAGGCATCATTTCCAGGGCCTGCACAGTGGTTCGTATGGTGGCCTCACAGTAAGAAGGTCAGAGGTTCGAGTCTCAGTGTGTGATCAGGCTTGAAACACTGGTCTTTCTGTATGGAGTTTTACGTGTATGTGTGGATTTTCTTCGGGAACCCTGGTTTCTTCCCACTCCAAAAACATGCATGTTAGGTTGATTGGCTGCAATGAAATTGTCCCTAGGTGTGAGTATGTGTGTCCCTGCAACAGACTGGCAATCTGTTTGTGGTGTATCCGGCCTCTCGCCTGAAATCAGCCAGGATACACTCCGGCATTCAGATCTAATAAAACTAATTTGTTTAATTTTTTTTAAATGTTTTTTTGTGTTTCGTCCTTTGTGCTTATTTCCTCCCAGAAGACTGATGGTGACATCACCAATCTGAACCTGGGAGAACTAGATCTCACTACAGATGAGTTTATCCTGGATGAAGTAGATAGTAAGTTGAATTCTTTTATTCAGTCATTTTTTTTTCACAATGTTTTGTTTGATAAAAACAAACGTATATTCTTGTATGGTAAGAATTTCACTGACACCATTTGCATCCTTTTTTTTTAAATCCGCAGCTCATATTCAGGCTAATCTTGAAGATGATCTAGTAAAGGAGGCACTAAAAACGGTAAAATTTCACAATAATACACATCATTTCATTTATAAAAGATGCGATTAGACTAGAATTTCCATGGATCATGATGATTGCAGATGACATTGTGATGTGTATCGAGAGCAGGAAAAACTGGAAAGACAGATGTTTGCGTCAGTAAATCATTGTATTTTGTGAATGTGGCGCCTCTCAGAGGAAATTTTATGTGTTACTAGCAATGATGGGCTTCTTCTCTCGTCTGTTGTCAGGGTGTCGACCTCCGTCAGTACTCCAAACAGGTCGAGACGGAGCTACAAAAGATCGAACAGGCCTCTATTAAAGATTGTATCCTTCACAGCACATTTATCTACCGTGTGGCATGCCTCAGTTTTATTTTTTTAAAGTTATCCTTTTTGGGATGAAAAAAAGAGCCTTTATTTAAGTAAAACTCACAGATCTTTTCTTTGTATTTTAACTTGAACTCTTTGCTGTTAAACTGTCTGAAACTTTTTCTGAATGTTAAGTGTTCCACGATAAAAAATAAATATAAATTTGTGTAGAACTGAAATTTGCTGTGAAAATGTGTGTTATTTTCCTGAGCGTTTCATTCCAGACATTAAGGAGAGTCAGAACATTGCTCTTCTTCACAATCAGATCACAGCATGTGATTCTATATTAGAGGTAAGAACACACACTTTGGCACACTCGTCTATCTGGTCATGGATATTTTTTGTGCACATATTTATCCAACTTAGATTTGTCACAGTTTATAGACATTTTATTTAAATAATACATTATAGATGATGAATGTAAAATTTATCTCAACCAGTTGAGACTTTAAGATAAGAAGTGAAAATCTGATTAAAGGCATTGTTGATTTATTTTTTCTCTCATTAGCTGGTTTAGTTTTGGTTTAATGGCCGACTAAAAACCGCTTTTTAATGTTACATTCAGTTTTCCTTTTAAACGCCAAACATAAAGTTAATTTTGGTATGTCTGTTTTCTTATGACAGCGTATGGAGGGTATGCTGAGTGGTTTCCAGAGTGACCTGTCCTCCATCAGCAGTGAGATTCAGACTCTGCAGCAGCAGTCAGTCAGCATGAATATTCGTCTGAAAAACAGGCAGGCCGTTCGCAGCCAACTCAGCCAGCTGGTGGACGAGCTGGTCGTGCCAGGAGCCATGATCTCGTATGTTCACCACAAAGAAAATTCACTCTGAAGGATGCTCACTGACATTTTGGATCAATTTGTGAAACTCTCAAATGTTTTGATTTGAACAAAAAACTTTTAATGCTACAAATTACACTTTATCAACAAATTAAATTTTTCTATTGAAGCAAATAATCAAATGTGAATATGTGTGTAAATAGATGTGCTAATATGATAAATGTACAAGACAAACATGTTAAATGAACCTTTCAAGTGCACAAATACAACTACCCCTGTTTGTTTATAAGCACATAAACAAAAACTGATCTGAAACGAACCCTGACAATAAGCTTTCTGTTTCTTCCTATCTCTTCTCAGGACTATCTTGGACAGTCCGGTGACGGAGCAGGAGTTTCTGGAGCAGCTTCACGAGCTCAACAACAAGATAAACTTTGCTAAAGAGTTGAGCTTCAGAGAAACTCTGGCCTGCTCAGACATCCAGGATATTGTAGATCGTTTAAAACTAAAGGTAACTCACCATAAAAAACCTGAA
Source organism: Neostethus bicornis (assembly GCA_902685375.1). Lineage (NCBI taxonomy): Eukaryota > Metazoa > Chordata > Actinopteri > Atheriniformes > Phallostethidae > Neostethus > Neostethus bicornis. The sequence goes on along the minus strand of LR738551.1, from coordinate 24,637,573 downwards.
AACTATTTTTTATAGAAGTAAAATAATCCTTTAAAACATTTTCTATATATTTTGCATCTTTTCATCTACCCACAAAGATAGATGGCAAAACTTTTAAAAGTTTGCATGGTGCATGAAATTCTGTTTATTGTGGTGAAAAAAGAAAAGTGGCCTTTTTAACACATTCTACTCACAGTAACTTGATCTTTTTCATCTCAGGCTGTTTCAAAGATCCGAGAGTTCATCTTGCAGAAGATTTACTCCTTCAGGAAACCGATGACAAACTACCAGATCCCACAAAACACCTTGCTGAAATACAGGTGTGTTTTTCTCTAATTTTTATATAAGCCAAATTATTTTCCACCGGTAGCCTGGATAGTCTGCTCTAAATTCCTACTCTTTAGAAATTTTTTTTTTTTGATTATTTTGAATTACTCTATTCATCCCTCACCGGGGAAATTTGTTTGCTGCACTCCTTACACCGCAGCAGGCTGCCCTTCAACGGCGCCAATGGTGGGAGAAGTGGGGGCTAGGTGTCTTCTCCAAGGACCCTAGACGTGCTCTCCGTGGGACGCGAACCCGCGACCTTCCGGTCCGCGGGCGAACGCGCTAACCACGCGGCCACCGTCTCCAACAAATGGACACTTAATCCCAATTTTAATACAATTAAAATATTTTCATTAAAAAATATTTGCAGTGGGTTTAAGTGTAAATAAGAAAACAAAATGTACTTATGTTACAAAGTCACTGAGATCAACGGATCCTGCAGCCCTGAACCATCAGGTCAATCAGAGTGAAAAATGAGAAAAAACATAGATAATTTTTAATACTAATTTATCTTATAGTTTTGGGGGTTTTTTTTAACCAGCGAAACAAAAGGTTTTAATACTAAAGTGATAAAAGTGTTTTAAGGGTCTGTTTTATTTAGTTTCTTTTAAATTTTATTTTGCTTAAAGATGGAACAGAAATTCACACATGATTGTGTTTGAGATTCATCCCAATACAACATTTCTTTTTTTGTAGGTTTTTTTATCAGTTCTTATTGGCTAATGAGAGGACGGTTGCAAAGGAGGTCAGAGATGAATACGTGGACACTATGAGCAAAATTTACTACAGTTACTTCAAGTCGTACAGTGGCCGACTGCTCAAAGTGCAGGTCAGTGTGTGAGTCCCTCTCAATCTGTCCATCTCAGATTTATTTCGATATTATTTCTGCGTTCTGCAGTACGAGGAAGTGGCCGATAAAGATGACCTGATGGGAGTAGAAGACACAGCAAAGAAAGATATCCTTTAAAAATAAAACACCAACGACTGTTGATTTTTAATTTAATTGTAATTATCTGATTGCTGTTTAACTATTTTCATGTTTTTTGTGACGTTTCTTAACGTGTGCAAGTTTCTTCTCCAAACCGTCGCTGAAGAGCAGGAACACTATTTTCACTCTGGGTCAGAGGGGAGCCATTCTGAGTCCTGCTGAGTTGGAGGGACCCATACTGGTTCCTCATACGGCTCAGAGAGGAGACAGCAGGGTGAGGCAGGGCAGTGTGAGGCTGGAGGGGGAGCAGGGCCTTTTAGAGGAAATTAATCTGATCACTTCCTATCTGTCAGTACCCCTATGAGACCCTGTTCCGGAGTCAGCACTACGCTCTGCTAGACAACGGCTGCAGGGAATTCCTCTTCCTGTCCGATTTCTTCATGGTCACCGGAAACTCTGCCCTGGATCTTTTCAACTGCATCATGGGAAAAACTCTCAGCATGTTCCTGGTATCAAATATTTCCTTCTTAAGTCCAACAATATGAAAGTTTTTTTTTTTTTTTTACACTTTTAGTTTTGTTCTGTTTCCGTGCTGCAGAAGAGTATGTCAACCTACGTGTCGGACTGCTACGACAGCATTGCCATCTTCCTGTGCATCCACATCATCCTTCGATTCAGAGCCATCACAGCCAAGAGGAACATCCCAGCGCTCACAAAGTCAGTCTCTGCTCAGCAGGAAATGAGATAGTAATCTCTTCACTGTCACCTCAAGTCTCTTTTGCTAAAAGTCCTCTACAAAAATCCACAAATTAAACATAAAAAATGAGAATTATTTTAAAATAATACTAATAATTTATTGCTTAGTTTTTTCCTCAGCAATAAAAACTGAGTTTTTATCTTCTATGTTATTCTGCTCCTGGGAAACTGTGAACTTTTACAAACAGTGATTATGTGTGTTTAGATATTGGGAGGCCGTCCTGGAGCTCCTGTGGCCGAGGTTTGAACTGATCCTGGAGATGAACATCCACAGCATCCGAAACACAGACCCTCAGAAGCTGGGTGTATTGGACACCAGACCTCACTACGTATGTCCAGTCAGAATAAAAAGCTTTTTATGTGTGTGTCATCTTGTGCTTGTGTGTGCAGATTACCCGTCGCTACGCAGAATTCTCCTCAGCCATCGTTAGCATCAACCAGACGTTTCCTAACGAGAGAACGAACGCTCTGCTTGGACAACTGCAGGTAACACACACACAATTTCATTATACATGCAAATGCTTGTAAATCATTCAGTACTGAATTATAATTCAGTTTCTGGTGTGAAATAATAAATAGATGTTTATGTGAATTTTTCTTTGCAGGTTGAAGTTGAAAACTTTGTGCTGAAGATGGCAGCAGAGTTCCCATCGAGAAGAGACCAGCTTATCTTCCTCATTAACAACTATGACATGATGCTCAGCGTCCTCATGGTGAGTTAACAACATGCTGCTTGTCAGGAGCACAAGGGCTCCTTGTAAAAACTTCCAAAATTATTTAAAACGGTTTATAACTGTTGATTTTCTTTGTAGTTTCATTTTCTTTTAAACCAATTCAAATATAAAAGTAGAATTGTCTTCCTTTAAAAGAATTTGAACATTAAATGTTGAAAACGATATCTTCAATGTTCTTGACAGACCATACTGACAGTCACACAAGCTCTAATGAAATAAAACAAAACTGTGAGAGACAAAAAAATAATCAAGCAACATTTTATTGGAATTACTTAAATTATTTCAGCCCCAATGGTTTGTTTCTCAATTTAAATTATGAACAGTTAACCTCTTGGTTTCTTTTCTTCTGTTTTCTCAGGAGAGAGCAGCAGACGACAGCAAAGAGGTCGAAGGTTTCCAGCAGCTTCTTTTGGCCAGAACGCAGGTCGGTCGATTCATGTCTATAATAAATATATGTTAATATACATCACTGGATCAGTTTCAAGCATTCATTTACACATTTTCTTTCATCACACAGCAAAAAAGCTTTTCTGACTGATGTAGAAACTTTGTAGTGACAGAAAATTTCTCATTAGAAAAAGAGTTAATAATTTAGCATTCTTATTTATTTATTTTTTTAATATCTGTCAAGTAAACTGCCTTGACAATTTAATTTTCCTTCAGGGATAAATAAAGTCACTCTTATTACATTAGAATTTGATCACATAATGTTTTGTCTTCTGAACCGCTGGTCGCAGGTGGTGCCCATTAATTAAAACAGCAAAAAATGTGCAAATACATTGAAAAAAGAGAGGTGGATTAAAAATTCATTTAATTGAGAAAAAAACGCAAAAAAATTCAGAGTTTCTTATCAATCTTTAAAATGTCCATTCTTTTTTAAAAAATAAAAATCATTTTGCATTACCTCGTTTCTTAAGTTTTACACCGATGTATTAAAATAATAACATAAGAAACATTGCTTTCTATTTGAATAGTTTTTCTTAATTTGTTATAACTTTTTAGTAAAGAAACTTAAGTTCAACTTTAAATTAAAATTTTTTTTTTTCTTTTTTGCTGACTGTAAACGTGAACATTTCTCAAACTTCACACTTTGTTTTAAATTTTATGTATTATTTCTTTATATTCTTTTAGTGTTAAATATGTGATTCACAAAACAAGTTACTTTGTGAACATTTTGTTAAACGACAATAAGCAGATTCTGATAAACATTTCAAATACGAATAATTAATTAAAAAGTAATCAGAACCTTTTGTGAAATCAGCTCTTTTTTTTTTTTTTATCTCTGGTCACTGTTTTTATATTAATTATTATTTGACCAACATAACACTTTCTAACGTTCATCTCCTGTCATTTGAAGCTTCTAAATTTTTTTTTTTAAATGTTTGTTTCAGGAGTTTATTGAAGAAATTCTTTCTCCTCCGTTTGGAGGAATGATCGCCTTTGTGAAAGAAGCCGAGGCGCTGTTGGAAAAAGGTCAGCTGGACCGACTGAAGAATGAAGAAGGTAAGAAAATAATTAGAAATCAATCAAATTTCACTGCATTTAAAGTGAAAAATATCTCTTCTTTTCTCTCTGGGTCATTAGTTACACTTTTGGTTTCTCTAAAACTCGCTCTTTATCTCAGTTAGGTTTTGTTTTCCTGAGTAATCAACTTGTCGATTCATACAGTTTTGTTTTCTGTGTTCTATGCGAGTGAACTCGTAGAATCATTCCCTCTTCAAACCCACATCCTTTCTCATCTATGCCCTGGTCACCGTCTTGTCTTCCCCCCAACGTTAATTTTTTACTGTGGTTCATATTTTATGTAAACTACACAGAAAAAAACAATGTGTAAAGACGAGATGAAAGCGTGCCCATGTCTCTCTGCAGCTCGCATCACCCAGCTTGTTCGGGGGTTTTCCAGTACGTGGAAACAATCAGTGGAGTCAATGAGTCAGGATGTTATGAGGTCCTTCACAAACTTTAAAAATGGAACCAGCATCATTCAGGTAAGAAAATCCTCTGGGAGCATACAAACACACACACTCACACTCTTAATGCAATCCAAGCTTCATAGATCCCACCTGCGACAAATCTCTGGCCTAAGAAAACTTGATCTTCTTCCCACAACCATGCCTCAGAAACTGCAAATGAGTCATGTAAATGATGTGATGCATTAAACAAGGGTCCTGAAATGAGCCAGAACCGCTTGTTCAGTGCTCATGCTTAATCGTGAGAAAGTGAAATTCACCAAAGCGGAGGTAGAGATGGTGGTCTGTTAAAAAGAGGAGTGAAATACAGGGCTCTTTGCAAGACTCAGCCACAGCGACGTTTCCCACAAATAAAAGACAGACGAGTGGGAGACGATCACCACGTCAACTTTGAGTTACGCACGCTGAAATAAAAAAGGTCTCACTTTAAAATAGTTACAATAAAGAAACTAGATGTTATCTAGTTATCAGGAATTCCACACAATACTGTAATACGCACTTGCAATGAATGGCCTATTTGAATCTTTTTCATATTTAGGGTGCACCACATCATAACTGGATGTTTCTGTAGTGGCTGGGGTTGAGTGGTGCAGGTCATCTCGTTTCCTCCTTCATTACTGTACCATTGATTAAGTAACATTGAATACTCTGGCTGCTGCTCTGATCTCATGTTCTACTGGATGACTGGTAGCATTGAGTTTGAACTCTGCCACTTAAGAGGAAACATTTTGGGGTCTTTATACACAAGTGGTGTTCAACTGGCATTCCAAAAGATTTTTTTATCCACTGTTACTTCACCAATATTAATTCATATGTAAAGCAAATTGGATTATAATTGCTGTTAGATTTTGAGAAAATAAAAAGCTTTCAGGTGCAGAAAATATAGTGTTTATTATTGTTATGATGATTCTTTTTATGTGAAGGATGAGTTCAAATGTGGTAATTGACAGTGTGAATATATCTTAATTATGCTTTCGAGTTGCTGCTCCAAATTTCTCATTTCACTGTCCTCAGTTCACTTCAGGTTCCGTCCACAAAGCTCGTCTTCTCCTTTCGTCTACCAACTTTTCTACGACAGCTTCTGACTTTGCTTGGCGTCACTTAAAAGTCCACACATTCTGCCACTTTTACAGGTTGCTCCAATTCCATAAAAGTCAGGATACACACAGAATTTATAGCATAAGCAAGCTTCATAAATGAGGCTCCAGGACCGGTTATCTTGACGTTCAGTCAAAGAGAAAACAAGCTATAAACTGGAAAAACTGGCTTAACTCTCTCAAAGTTCTGGATCATTTCACACATAAAACTGGAACAGTAAACATCTCAGATGTCTTTCGCAGTGAAAGTTTGACATGTCACCATAGCAACTGTATCCCTGATCCATAAAATTTGTAAGATGTGTGGAACAGTTGTACGTATAAAACATGGCGAGATAGAAACAGCAATCGTTCCACTTACCAGTATAAGTGCACTGATAATTAAAGATTCTGAATGTGGGCAGCAGCTCCATCTGTCATCGTAAAGGCTAAGTGTTTAGTATAAATAAGTAACATCCATCATCCTCTTCCTGCCTCACAGGGCGCTCTCACACAACTCATCCAGTATTACCACGGTTTCCACAAAGTCCTGAACCAGCCCACCTTCCGCAGTCTGGCCGTTCGCTCCGAGCTCATCAACCTTCATCACCTCATGGTGGAAGTCAAGAAGCACAAACCAAACTTCTGACCAGTTTTTCAGAGATTCACTTCTTTGGAAACAACACGTAAGAATGGAAAACCCATTTCTGATACATTCACATGTTTTATTTATCAAATCTATTTGTGAAGAGAAAATAGAAAAAAAAACAATCATGAAACACTTGTGATTTTTTGTTGCCTATTTAAATAAAAATGTAGCTTTTTGTTTGCTGAAATGTACCAAATTTATTCATGTGACTTATCAAACTGCACTAATTGGAAAATTTCTAAGAAACAAATGTCATTCAACTGGATGAATAAAAATATAAATCATGATTATTATTTTTTTGTTGTTTGGAATCTACATTAAACACCTCATTTCTATCTGACGCACAATATATATGAATAAATTATCTAAAAACGTGTGCATGCACAAAATAAAAATGTTAACTATGGACATCACAAGCTTATTTTAATGGGAGTTGTTGATTTTCAGAAAGATTGTTTCAAAACTGTGTTTTCTTTAATCTCAGACTCTCTGTACCTTCACTGTTTTCAGCAGTTTTGGAGTTTTCAGTCCAATTCTGTTTATGGAGAATTTTCTGTGGAGTTCAGCCATTTTTAATGAAAACACAAGTTTGCTTGCGTCATTTAAATCACTTTATTTCAGAATAAGTCCCACTAGATCCACAGCAATTAACAATACAATTTACAACACACCACAATATACAATATGTAACATATACTACTACTTAGTGAAGATGATGAGTCACAATTAGGCAGTCAAACATCCAATGGAAAAATATTTTAATTCCAAAGTTAAAAAGGTGTGAGAAATGATTCCAAGTGTAATTATTCACATGAACATGTTCCACGTTTCGTTTGTTCAACTTGATTGATATCATTTAGTTTTGGACATTTTCTAGCTATCATTTGATATTTTTTTATTTTAACCTATTGAATAAAAAAGTATTAAAGAATTTCTTTGTGTAGATATTTCAAATGGATGCTTTTAGAAAAAAAATCTCATTTTAATTTAACTTGTTTAAATTTGCTGAAAACAAAAGAATTTTAACTAAATGGGAATTTTTACAGAAAATATATTTCAGTAAGTACTCGTTTGTTAATTATTTCTGTTTAAATGATTAGTAAAAATAACACAAACACCTGATTATTTAAAGAACTGTTTTATAACCCAAGTAATTCTCAGCTGATCATCTGCTACATTTCTTCAATATCAAAACCGAGGCAAATAAAAGTGCTTCATTTTACTTGTTCACAAAACTAAAAATAGAAAAGTGCAGAATGATTAACGTCTCCTACATAAACTTTGATTTTTAAACAAATAGGAACTTTAAAGCTTTAACTTTCTCATGAGGCAGAAACCAGTCCTAAAGTCCTGAAATTATTAATTGTATATATTTTTTATATGAATGTGAAAAAAGAGCTAAAGCTTTGAAGTCCTGCAGTTTGTAGACGTTTCAATGCTCCGACATCCTTTACAAATCCTCACCAAACTCGCAAACGTCTAAACATCAGTGAAACATCTAAACTAAGCACAAAGTAAATCCCAAGAAAAATCTGCATGTTAAACATCTGTTTCTTAACTTTACTCAAATCAGAAGCGTATACGGTCATTTTAAATCAAATCGGATTCGGTAAGTCGTATAAAAATTGTTCCAAATGCTGTGCAGGTTTCCTGTGGGTCCTCCGAGTTCGCTGTTCTGCTCGTTTTAGATTTACACCAGTAGATCGTCAGGACATGTGTAACAATCTCATTCATCCGTGGAAATATTATCGAGGATAAACGTCAGTAATCCGGATTAGAGTTTGAGTGTGAAGACGTTTGCTTCTCATCCAACAAGTTTTGTCATTTCTAAAGATGGATGAGAGGCGAAATGTCTTCAAACTCAAACCGACAAAACGTTTAACCTGTTGCTTTGAGTTTCTGGACAGGCGTTCAGAATAAAGTAGCAGAAACATCTCAAATCTACAGGATCACAGATACAATGGTCTGAAAAAGTGTTTGTCCCGTACTAATTCGGGAAAAAATAAATCAAATAAAAAATTTTAACACGACACAAAAGTTCAAGCTAATTTATCACAGGATATAAGCAGGATCTGTGTGAATGAGAAAAATAACTCATTTTTGCTGAATTTTTAAGTATAATTAAATACATTTAGGACCAGATGAACTTCCTGCGGCTGCAAATTTTTGCCTCATGAGAAATCAAACTGAGTTTTACATTTCACACTATGCTGAAATATCCCATGCAACAAGAATAAACGTGCTCCTCTCATCGACTGATGTTAGCCGTTAGCAAACCTTAATCAAACTCCAGAGCAGAGCAAACAAGAGAAGAAAGACTGAGCAGCTGCTTCTATCAGCAGCATCTGAAATAAAGACACATTTTTTTTTCCACATCAATCTTTGAATCAAAGGCAACTAAAATATGTTCAGTGGTAATTTAATAAATCTGAATTTCTCACCTTTTGGGAAATTTTGTTGTTTCATCTTGGTTTCAAAACGTGGGTGGATTTCTGTGGAGAAAATAGAAGTTTGTAGTTCAGAATTAACACAGCATATTGATATTTATAGTTGAAATGGATCATGTGATTCAAAATTTTTATCTTGATCATTTTTTAATATGATAAAGTTATAATCCTTCAAAAGTTTGATGTAGCATGAAACTGTTTCTCTAACTAAAATTGCTGCAGATAATCTCTTACTTTTGGCTGGTTGTACATAAAGCTGGACGGTGCTGACCGCGAGACCTTGCTCATCGATCACTTTGTAGATTCCATCGTCTGAGCTGCTCAGGTTCTTTAGTTTTATCTCCTCTCGTTCTGGATGTTTCTCCAGACGTCTGTTGTTTTCATCTCCTCTCATCCACATGTCCGTCCAATCTGATCCATTCCTACTGAGAAGCAAAAAAGAAAGTTCTACACAAGTTCTTTTATGGATTCCAGGTATTTTCTTTCACTTACATCTCATTTCATAATATTTAAAATAAAACCTTTTGAAAAATGTATTTAATTAGATAAAAAATTGAATTTATGCATTTACATACTAAGTTAATAAAATAAATGGTCACTTTTTATTTTCAATCACTGTAAATTAATGTCACACTGAAAATGTTTCCAACATTTGCTGCAAAATTCGCAAAAATATTCACATTTTTTAAAATAATATTTACTTAAATTTGTGAATAAGAGTGTAGAAAACGGGGAGTGTTCTATTTTATTTTTTCTTCAAAACCAGCTTGTGATGAGCTGGCACATGATTAACCAGGATAAACCAGGACATACAATAATTTACTGTTTCATGTTCACAAAGCTCTTTTGTTATCCGGAGTCGTTCTGGTGGTTTTAATAGTTTCTCATGCTCACCAGATAACTGGTGAAAAATAAAAGATGTCTGGAAATGTCACCCAAAAATTTAGTGTAGATATGGTGTGCTCGATTATCACATGTTTTGCATGAATTGCATTCAGTTTGAACTTATTTTCATCCGTTTCGGGTACATCACGGTCATATGTTAATATGTGCGAGGTAACTGTAGAATATAGATTTTCAACATAGAGTAAAGATTTTTTTAAAACAGATGTTTCCTAAGGGGAAAACCCCAATAGACGGAATACCAAAAAATTAGATGGTTTTCAAAGTACTGTGAAAACTCTCATTTTTGGTTTCTTCTGAACTGACAACTGTCACACAGTTATCGTGGTAACTTCTACACAGCTTGAGGAATGCCTGAAACTTCTGGAACATAATGAATGCTTTTCTGTTTGTTAAATTATACGGTGATTCACTTCCAGACAGAAAGACGTCAAACACAGAGACACACTGTAATCTGCTGTTTTATTGTGTGTGACTGTGTCTACATACGTGTGCAAATATTTGTGTACGTGTGTCTCACTTTTTATTTAACCAGAAACCATTGAAAGACATACTTTTTTTTTTTAAGGACGTCCTGTAAATGTAAACTTTATTACAACATATGTATAATTAATATTCATACAAGACAAAAACAATTCAAAATATAGATGTGAATTTTATGTATTCTTAGATTTTTCTTTTAGGAAATGAGATTATTTTTTACAGTAAAATCCACTTACTTGCATTTTTCTCTCTCTTTAACTTTAAAAGTTATTTCCTCACCTGCTTTGGAAAACCACTCTGAAGGAGTGAGGCGTGTGGAGCTCCAACACTAAATCTTCTCCTGCAGAATGAAAACGCTGCAACTTGTGATCTGAAAAGAAAAATAAAATCATGATTCATATTGGACGTATTTGTGATGCTAAATCTCTGTGATGTTGGTACAAACCTCTCACGAGCAGGGTGACGCTCTGTACAAAAACTCGGATGTTTTGAGCTGTCTGACCGTCTGTCACTATGAAGCTATCGTATCTCCCGGTGTCTCCGATCTGAACATCTTTGATGGTCAGAGAACAATCTCCAGTGACCAGATTCTCTTCGGGTACCACTGCACGGCCTATGTACTCCGTCGCCTGCCAATCGTTGCTCCCCCACCTCTCAAAGATGGTCTTGGAGGGGGTGTCCCACTGAACATGGCATGGGGTGAGGGTGCTCTCCTCTTGGCTGTTCCTCCATCTGCAGGGAAGAGTCGCCTGTTTGCCCACCGCTGACGTGATGGACGTGGGATTGCCAGCGGAGGGCAGAGCAGAGGATTCTGGGAAAAGAAGTCAATTCAAGAGAAGCCAGTTAAGTTACTTCACTCACTCATAATGAGCCCTATTGTTCAATGGTTTGTCATCAGACTGACGCCACTTGGTGCCTCTGCTGTTTAATTTCCCTCCTGCAAGTAGGTCAGGGATTGCAGGGACCAAATTATATTTTCAGCGATCGAACAACGGGCAAATCAGCGAACAGAGAGGACATGTAACGGAAATATATAAAAACAATAACGTATTAAAATGCGAGTCACAATAAAATCCCAAGCTGTCTTTTAAAAGTCACTTTAACATGTAATAGAATTGTTACTAGATTGAATCTTTAACGGTAGCGTTATACAAGTTTATGGTCTGTTCGTTTTCAAATATAATTTTTTGTTATAATTAATACTCATTTTTAATCATTTGATCATAAGAAAACTTTGATTTCTTCATTTTAATTTATGATGTTTCTATATTGGGCGGCACCGTGGCTTGTAACACTGGCCTTTCTGTGTGGAGTTTGCATATTCTCCCTGTGTATGCGTAGGTTTTCTCCAGGTACTCTGGTTTCCTCCCACCCTCCAAAAACATGCATATTAGGTTGACTGGCTGCTGTAAAAATTACCCCTAGGAATGAACGTGTGTGTGGATGGTTGTATGCGTGTTGCCCCGCGACAGACTAGTGACCTTTTCGGGGTGTACCCTGCCCCTCAAATCAGTCGGGATGGGCTCCGGCATCCCCGCAACCCTGTGAGGGATAGACGGTTAAGAAGATGACTGAATGAATGTTTCTTTATTCATTCTGACTCATCTTTCTCACCATCGTAGTTGTTTGAGTTTTAATCTTTCTGTTTCTCTTTGATTTGCTTTTCAAATGAACATCCCATAATATCCACTGAGGTCAAACACATAAAAGTTGTTCTGTTTTCCTGTAAAGACCGCACCCTGTGGGTGGAGTACAGTATTTAATTTTGGATTACAAACTTGTAGACAGTTTAAATAAAATCATATTAAATAATATTAAACAGATATTGAAAACTCTCTAAAATACAAAAATAAAATAAAGTGAACACTTTTATAAAAAAAACGTCATAATCAAAACTTTAAGCTGCAATTGTAAAAATTAAATATTTAATAAAAATTGCTTTTTTTTTTTTAACTTACCAACTGAACCCCAAAACAGGAAACACTGTATTTGTATGAAAATCCTGAAAAAAAAGAAGAAAATTAAATTACAATCAAAGTGAAATAATGTTAATATTTTATAACAAAGCATTTTTAAAGCTATAAGTTTTTTGTTTGTTTGTTTGTTTTTTTAGGTACAATTTAAAGCAGATAGAAAATTATTTTATTAAAACCCTCAAATTAAGTTCAATTTTAATATAATTTAAAATAAAAAATATTCATAATTAATCCAAACTTGATTAAAGTAAAATATAGCTTTTTTTATTAATCAAAATGTGTTTAGTTTTAGTAATACTAAGTATAATCTCAAATAAACCTAATTTTTTTTATTCTATATTTAAAAAAATAACACAAATATAAAGCTTTGAATTTTAAAAAAATGAAACTTAAACAGCGCCCTCCATTGGATTTAATGAGAAACTGAGGGTTTGCTGAGAAATGAAACTTGGAGAACGCCCTCTTGTGGAAAGTTTGCAGACTCATAATATAAAACCTGCTTTTTTTCTGCTAATTAGAGACATTTGCATCCTAATTAATTCCAATTAAAAACCACTCATTGGTTTAATACCTCTTTGCATCACATAAATACTGCTAATATTCAAGAGAAGGACATTTAAATAGACTAAACATTACAAACATTAAACTTTTGTTATTGATTTTTCTGATCAGGTTATGTTTAGTTTCTCTTACCAATTTCTCGGTTTGGTTCTTTTCATTGTGTTTTCCTCCTGGAAATTTTAGTTCAATCTTCTGCTCTGCCCTCCACTGTAACGATTTAGAATGTCTGTCTCACACCAGCTGGAGAGACCCAATTTAAACTCTGAGTAAGTTTCGATTTCAAATGCGATCCTTCAAAATAAAACATAGTTTAAAAAAAAAACAGATATTCATTTGCAATTTGTAAATACTTTTTGCATGCATACATGAGTGCATGAGTCTTTTTTTTATTTTATTGTAAATTTAAATATAAATTAAGTAGAAATGGGCTAATAGAAAATCCACGTGTTTTATTTTGAAGGGCTGCAAGTGAAAGCAACAGTACATGTCTGAACAGAAATGAAACTTGTGTTATCAAATCTGTGTTTCTTATGAAACCAGCTCAGCAGAACACGAGATGGAAAAAGTCCATGTCTGATCACATTTCACAGAAATAATATTTCCTCTTGACAGATATGATGCCTGTTTTAAATGTCTGAAGAAAAAAACCCACCACTTATTTCCTTCCACTGAATACCTTCCCACTTAATAAAATCTCTCTCAGTCTGATTATTTCTATCAGATCTCACACACCTTCTGCAGATCTTTGGAAACTTTAGGATTATGGCAGGTCTTTCTTGGATTATTTCTATTCTTTGTAAGTTGTTTTTTTTCCATGGTTTGTGTGTTAGATGTTTTATCTTCATCTTGTGGTTTTTATTGAGGTTTTACTATACCTAGATATGCAAAGAAAATAGGTTGCATAACCACATATATTCTATATATGTGGTCCTGAATATTGGTGACTTGTGCGGGGTGTACCCTGCCTCTTGTCTGCAAACTAGCCTGGATAAACTAATATTTTTTAAATTGTTAGATTGAGAAGATTGAACATTTTAATTAAAATACTTTTTTAGTTTCCATCTACATTTGATTTAATTAAAGATATAAATTTAAAATCATCAATTAAATTATTTTTGGTATATTTTGTGAATGTTTAAATAAAAACATTCAGACCCACAAGAATCAAATTTAACAATAATCTACTCAAGTGATAAAAATTCATTTGGATGTCTGTTGTTTATTGGATTTTTTGCCTTCATTAAAATTGTCCAACTTCTTTTTTGTGCCACATTCTGCATTATTAATATCTTTAATTTCATCTTAAATCTCATGTTAGACTTTACTTTTTACAGCAGAAAATTTGTTTTTATATAAAACTAAGTGATGAAATACTTGGAATAATTCCATCACTTCAGAAGAGATACAAATTGTTTTTTAGAATCCTCTCTTCACATTTAAACAGTTCAGTTTGAATGTTGCATAAAATCAGCTGTTTTGGGGAGAAGAATGAGGGCTTCAATGCAGGGTATCCTGAATAACCCTCGTCACCCTCTACACGATGTTATCACGACCAAGAAAATGACCCGAAGTAACAGGTTCCTCTCACTGCGCTGCAGGAGGTCTTCATTCCTTCAGCCCTCAGGCAATTTAATAGATCAGATGTCTCTGGAAGGAACTGAGTCCTATTTTATTATTATTGTATGTTGTTTTAATTTATTTTGTATGTACAGCTTGTGTTATTTCTGTTGCTACTGTGCACCAGAATCTCTCCTGCGGGAGATTAATGAAGTTTTTATCCATCTATCTATCAAAAAAAAACTTTCACCATATTTTTTGTCTATATATTTCACTTTAATAAGAAATTCTAGATAAATGTGTTTTGAACCTAAATGTTAAAAAAGGCCAAAGTTTGTAACCGTTGACAAGTTAGAAGCAGCAACGACAAATTTTAAAATAATGAAAAAAAAAAACATTTTAAAATGATCTCCGACAAAAATTGGAAACCAATGAAGATTTAAAAGGACTGAAATTGGATCTTGTGTGTGTGTGTGTGTGTGTGTGTGTGTGTGTGTGTTTATAAAAAAGTGAGCCACTACATTCTGAAGACCCTCAGGATAGTCATATCATACAGCATATCATTATAATGTTATTTGAGATTACTAAACTATAATATTTGACGTCAAATTTTTTAACAAAGCTGTGAAAATGAATAGGAAAATTTTTCTGTGCCGCAGAGAGAATATTAGTAGTGTAGTTTCCGATCTTTAAAGGTTAGCCCCTTGGAAACATCATGCTGAAAAAGGAAGTGGTTAAAAAAAAATCCAACAGACATTTCAGTCATTTGATCAAGGGTTTTTTTTAAAGCAGAAAAAGATATTTTATGCAGTTTAAATTCTACATGGAATGTACTGCATTTTGATCGACTGGTGACCTGTCCAGAGTGTACCCTGCCTTTGGCCTGCTACTTAGCAGGATATTTGTGGCGTCTAAATGAGTTTATATGGCTCGTTGTTAGTGTCAGCCCAAGTTTAGATATTAGTGAGACATCAGGGAGCTGGCGTCTTGAACAGTTCTTGTTTGCCTTAAGAGGTGAAGGAGGAAGACGGTTTTTGAATTGATAGAAATCTTCTTCTTCTTTTGGCATTTCCTTTAGAGAAAAAGTTCAAAGAGGACATGAGTGGTGTGATGTGAGAGTTTGGATGGAAGAATGAAACACACCATTCTCCCCGTTCCTCATCACACAATAAAAAGCAGAAATTCTGATATTTTTGCTCATTTTGTTGCAGATGCAACATGGTTTCATCTATCGTCTCCTTCACCTGTTCACCAGCCTGTCCTGCTCCTCCGAGCAGGCCAGAATGTATCTTTGCCCTGCAACATCACAAAAGAATCAGTCATCAGCTGGTACCATCTACGTTCAGACCAACTGCTGCCTCTGATGACTGTAATAAAGAGCCACGTGAGACAGCTGGATTCTGTGTCCTTCCACACAGCGAAGCAAAATCACAGCAGCTGGACCAGAGACCCTAAAAGCAACCTGGGATTCCTGCACATACTGCACGTACAGGAGGAGGACGCTGGCTTGTATTTTTGTGTTGAGAAATATGGAACTGATTTACATGTTAGCAAAGGAATTCAGCTAAAAGTGGATGGTGAGTTCATCCTCCTGGATAATTACTTTAAAGGAAGCTAATGCATTCATCCGTGTGTTATCCAAACAATTAATGAAACCGCCCACACTTACTCACTACCAACTATAAATGAACTGATGAGGTTTGCAGGATCCCTTAACCAAAGGTCAAGATGACATCCTGGGTGCATGTTGTTTTGTCTAAACCTCATTGCTCTTTCTGTTTGCAAATTCTTTATTACTTTTCTCCGCATTTTTTTAAACGAGGACAGAAGCTACAGAACAGGTCTGGGACTTGAAATAGAAACAAATCAACCTGGAGATCAATCGCCCGTTCCCCACTTTGAACATGTAAATAAGTTTATTCTAATCTTAATTTAGAAATCAGTGGCTTACTATTAATCAGGTCAAACCAGCCTCGAATTGGCTTAACTATGTTTTTAAATAGTCAAATAATCACCCCACTGAGGCTGGGGGAGAATATGAATAGTAAAGAAAACCTTAACATGGGTTTTATTGAGAACAGAATGCTGTACTCTTTTATCGATTTTATGCCAAGCAGGTTACAAGTTTAAAAACAGCAAAACTGTCTGTTTATACAAGGTGTTACAAACTTAGTCCCCCTGAGAGTCACCGACCAGGAGCGTTTTCCCTGACCTTTACGACCAGGAGTCCAACCTCTAACCTACTCCATCACTTTAATACATAAGATGTTGGAAACTTAGATAAAGTTTTTCCTACGCCTTCAAGGGAATTTCCTACGCCCTCAAGGGTGGGTTGCCAAGCCCTTTAGAGCGGGAGTTTGCCACCCGGCCTGGTATTGCCTGTCAGATCAGGAGCCCTAACTAACTGAAAAAAACTCACATTTATTTATATATAGATTTTTATTTTAATATTACATTAAGAGATATTTATGCATCCACCATACACAAAATTAATAACCGTGATTATTATTTGACACATTTAAAAAAATATTACAGTTCAAAATTTAATTCAAACTTAACTAACATATTATAAATGAATGTGTTTGCCTGTAAAAACCAAGAAAAAAAAAATCATGAGAACTTTTGAGGTTTTAATTAACCTGTTTTTTATGATTTTTCAGGCGTTGATGAAAAGTCAACTGGACCTGTTGTGGATCAGATCTGGTGGATTTTGTCAGTTTGGGTCATTCCAGCTGTTCTCGTTCTATGTGTCTTGATCACGTTTGGCTGCTGTTTGTACACAGGTAACTGATATTATGCATTCTTCTTTTTTCTTCTTTTTCTTCTTTTTAAATTGACAACGTGAAGCCCGTTGAGTCAAACATTTTGTGATTTTTGGCTCTACAAATAAAATTGAATTAAAATTATTTGCACCAACTTAACTTTATTCTTTTTTTTATTTGATTCATGATTGAAAAAAGAAACTACTTCATGTTTTAGTATTTAAAATAAATTTTACAGATTACAGGCAGTCCAATCATGTGAGAAATTTTCATTTAAATCTGCATGTTCATCTATAAATAATATTATTAAGAATATTTAAATGAGGAACTAAATTTTTTGGATTTTCTTTGACCATCACACAAAAAAAACTAAGTTAAGACAAAGTTAAGAAAAAGTCTATGAACGAACAAGAAAAGATTTGTTATAATAAATTCTATTTGAAAAAAAAACCTAGTTCTATAGAACAGATTTTCCCTCAATATTAAAACTTGTAAAAACTAAATTTTACACTAATCAAAAAACTTATATTTTATTATCAGTAATATTTCACCCTCTAGATTTTTAAACAAAAAAAATATAGCAAATCTTTCAAATAAATGTTGTACATTGATTTGTGTGTTTAAATAATTGCTTGAATAAATTTAAACCAGTTTGAACTAAATTTGATGCTCTCAAAAATGAAGACTGCAAACCAGATTAGGACAATACAAGATTTATTAAATTGCACAAAGAGATACAATGAGATGATTTCTCAACTCTCGGTTGAGAAATGGTTTATTTTCATAAAACATTCGGACAGATTTCTGCACATGCATAAAACACTTTTTTTCCCAGCTTTTCATAAATCTATTTTGGACAATTTTAAGTGTAAATCAAGGAAGGCAAAGAAGAAAATGTGCTTTAAAACATCCCCAAATCATTATATACAGTATGACAGAAGTTTCTCTTTAAAAGGAATTATTTCCTCTGTAAAAACAATCTGACAAGAAAATCCAACCAGCCTCTTGATAGCAGTGTACACGAACCCTGCACTCACAGAAAAAAAAATCTTTCTTTTAAGGTTATTTTATTTAAGTGAAAATAGTAAAACTTTTAACTAAAATCAGAAGCTTCATTGTGGATGTTTTTTATATCTTTATGAGGAACTTTTAAATCCAGGACTTTTCAGATACATGGAAGCTTTGCTCACTCCGGTTTTAGCAGCAGACCGTACGGACGAATGGATTCTTGAACGATGGCCTTGCGTTGAATATCGTTGCTTCCATCAGGGATGAACACCACCCACACACCTTCTCTCTGGCACGCCTGCCTTTTCTCTGGGTTGATGCGATTTTGGAGAACGACTTTGTATGTCTTCTCGTCCACTTTGGATTTGAACTTCTTGCTATACTTCTCGGCTAACTTGATGTCTGGTGTTGAGTACACTCCTTTAGCCCTTGCCACTTCAGTGGTGATGGAGGCCGCCATGGAATCCAGAAGTTCTGCTGGTTGATCCTTTGGGTCTCCCCTAGCGGTGCCAATCAGAGAACCATCCATGTTGTGACCTTGGTAGGACACAGGCCAGGCGTTGGTCCCCGTTCCCAGCCAGTTCTCTCCATCGTCGTATTGTTTTGTGACGAGCAGGGCAAATCGTTTCCATCCACAGGGACGGACGTACTTTTCATTCCCACGCATGAATGTCTTCTCTCCATCCTGAAAGAGTCAACATACAAAACTGAAACTGAGAATGTTGTTGGTTTTTGTTTCACTCTGTGAAGTGGATCCCTATGCACTACTCTTAAACCCTCAATGAAGTCACCTTAGTTGCTAAACGAGGTTCTCTGATCCTGATGGGGGGTGTAATTTTCTGAACTCCGCTTTACTTTTTAAAACAAATAACCACAATAGTTACCACATTACACAATCAGCCTCAACACATCCATCTACGGATCTTAGATACATTTAATCAAAATATTTTCAATCATTTTTTCTTTCGCTAAAGTTGGGATAAGTCAGTACCGTCACCTTCAATCTTCTGGGAATGCAGTTTACAAACTCGGCTGAGCTTTATCAACGGGGATTTCTATCTCAATATACCCGGGTTCCCTATAGTCCATGTGGACAGAGACGTGGAAAAGTGCAGCAAAACTAGGGGTGACTTTTAAACGTCATTGCTATAGAAACCCACATTTTGTCCTGCACAGAGTCAACAGTCCTGAGTTCCACCAAGCGGCTGTTCCACCTCTATTCCAGCAAGTCTTCTCCTACTCCACCCAACTCAGCACCACCTAGCAGGTGTCCTGAAGCTGTTTGGATTTGTCTCTTAAACTGCTTAAAGTTACTGGGCACACAGCAGGATATTAATAAAGTATCTTGTAACGAGGGGAAGTGGTCTAAATTCAGACAGCACTTCATATGGCAGAGAACTGTAAGAAAAAAGAATGGGGAGCCATTTCAGGATGGGAGAGTGAGATTTAAACATACCAGGGTGGTTCATAACTTCCTGGTCTCTTTAAAAACATTTCTAATCTTTATTTAATGAATCATTTGTTCTAATTGAAGATTTATTGTCTAGAAAGACTCTAAATCAGTGAAAAATATCGGCCTAAACTCTTAAGTTTCACTTTCAGATTCAGTAAAAATCAAAACTGTCACTTGTTATTGTTTCATAAACTGGTAGATTTTTCACTGACCTTAACTTTGGTGAAATCATAATCATACTGATGATCGAAGAAGTGTTCCAGATTGATTTTAACGGTGGTGATGTCGGTGGGGTTTGAGGGTCCTGCTGTCAGAGCTGGAGGAGAACTGTACATGTCCATACTATCAAGAACAGAAAGGGAGCCAATACTAGGATATTCTAGCTCCTGGAAACCCTGCTGACGGTAAAACTCTCTGAGAGCCACGACATTAACTAAATCCTGAGGTCTTAAAGCGGAAGGACCGGAGGTTGATTCCACGTTACAGCCTGTAAGAGCAGACAGAGCTTCCAGACACAATTTATCATGATCCATCATGAAGGAGATAGTGAAAAAAAATATGTCTATCTATGTCTTTGTTTCTATTTATATGTCTACGTCCTCTTTCGGGTTAAACTGGAAGGTTTTTCTAAAAGAAAAGACAGCAGGACAGACTTCGAGCAGCAACTTTACTTTCGCTTTTCTTTTCTTTAAATATGTCTGCTGCTCTATGGGCGGGTTCAGATGATACTGTTTACAATATTTTCTTGAATTAAAAAAGTGAGGATAAACCAACAAAATAATAAATTTGTTCCTTTAGGATAAAGTTACTTTAGAATTATATTAGCTGGTTGTGAAAAAGCTGAACTGTAATGTTTTTATTCGTAGTTGTTTTGCTGTGACAAATTGATGTTGTCTCTTTTTGTGTGTTTTAAATCATCTTAATTTATTTAAAAGAATGTGTCTTGAGTTTTTATGTTTAAATTGCACATTTTGAGACATAAAATAGGACATACGATGTCATAAACTCGCCCCATCTTTTCCTTACGCTGCTTTAAATCAGAGGTATTCTCTATATCGATCGCGACCTACCGGTCGATCGCGGTTGTAGTATTATTAATTATGCATTGTACTTATAAAGTGCTTTACCAGGATGCCCAAAAACGGTTCATGTCATTGGCAGCAAACAGGACTCACTTGAGGCAGTGGTGGAGAGGAGGTCACTGAACAAACTTTTGTCCATCATGGACAATCATGACCATCCTCTCTACCCACTCCTGGACGAACAGCGGAGCTCCTTCTCCAAGAGGCTCAGACAGCTCCGCTCGAGAACATCTCGTTACCGGAGGTCTTTCTTTCCGTACGTGATCGGGCTCTACAACAACTCACTTAGCAGATAGGAAGTTGTTGCTGTGACACACAAATTTCCCATGTGTGGGATCATTAAAGTATATTCTGATTCTGAATGCATTATTCATACATTTTATACTAAGTAATTGTAAGCTACTATTGTAGCAATAGCCGCCCTGGGGCAAACTGACAGACGCGCGGCTGCCATTTTTGCGCCATCAGCCCCTCTGACCATCACCAACCAATCACACACACATTATCCAGACTAGGCAATGTGGATGAAGTGTCATGTCCAGGAACACAGCAGTACTTTTTTCTCAACAGCCGTCCCACTGTGGCACCTAGGGCTCCAGCGGTTTCCCATCCAAATACTGCTCAGGCCCAGCCTGCTTAGCTGCTGAGGTCGGTAATGGTCAATTGTGGTGTGACATTAAAAAATATCAGCCTCTCATTCATCCTATAACGTGATTGATATACAGGGCAGTAAAGATGACAACTGGATTTGACATTCAGGTGACCAATCAAGTCTAACAACAAGTAGGGCTGCAAAGTAGGCACTTCTCTTAAAAATAAAAAATAAAACATCAGTGACAGATCAATCTATTGCAGACACTTGGTGAATGCACTGCTTGAGGACTGGAGCAAAGTTATATTCACAGAGGAGGCCTCTTTCTGATTGTCTGGGACATCAGAAAAAAAGGCTTGTCCAGAGAAGAAAAGAAGTTAAAGTTATTTTTGTTTGTTTAAATGTTTGTTGTGACTTTCTTAATTTAGTCAAAAAAATAATTTTTTTTTGTTATTTTTCAGTTTTATTTGATTCTTTTCCTAATTTTCCCTTTACATTGTTATAGGTAAATTGTCTAAATGCCGTGGTTCTCCACTTGGAAGGAACACCAGACAAAGTGACACAGAGGTCTGTAAATTCTATTAAAACTTTCTAACACGTGTTCATTCTAAAACCTTATTCATTCTTGTTTTGTGAAATTCCTAAATTTGTACAAGTAACACTGACGCTCTTAAAAAACTCATTGTCAACAAAAAAGAATAAACAATTAATATTGTTATTCTAATTGACTAATTTTCATATGATACATGGTGATGTCTAAATACTTTTTAGTCTCAACGTTTTATCATTATCATTTTTTTTAGAGACAAACAAGTTACCAAAACAGTTTATTTACATAAAAGTGGAAATTTTAAAATTTATATGTTAAAGAACAAAAATTTTTAGAAAATTTTATCGTAAGAAGCCAGGTTATAAATGGTTAAATTTATGTAAGTAACTTTTACAATTCCATATGGTGTTGTATTCTATGATGAACAATACGATATACTAAAAATTTTCAGTATACCGCAGTTTGTGTGAAAAAGTCTGTTTGTAATACCGGATGACCACATATGAAAATTTTCACTTATGTGTCTACCATATTAAACTGATTTTCATTTACCTCATCCCACCCTTGTCCCATCACATTTCGTTTAATTTTTAAACTTAAAAAAATCATGTTTTAACAGATGAAAAAAATTGCTCATGTAAAAATTGCCAATTTGAAATTAGCTTAAATTCCATGTGATTTTTTAAAAAGAAAATTATTAAATATTGAATTAATTTTGTACATTTACATCCAGGTTAAACCTGTTTTTATTAATACAAAATCATCTTAAAGGAGGTTTAGAAGTTCGTTCTAAAGCTCTGATGTATATATTGATGTAGTATTAAATGTTTTCTGTTTGGTCTCTATTCTTTTATTACAGAGACATAACAGAGGATTTAATCTTTCATTGATTTTGATATAAAACTATAAAGTGTTTCATGTTTCTACAGGATGAGACTCTGCAGTATTCCAGTCTGAGACGACCAGAGAAACACCGACCATATGGTGGAAGGAGAACAGGACCAAAAGAAGATTCAGTTACATATTCTACTGTCGCACACTGCAAAAACATGAAGTAACTAAAGATATGTCTTTGACGGGTTTGAGAAATTTTGCAAAATTTGTTTTGAAAAAATGTTTTTGAGAATGTATTGACATGTAAACATGTTTTGAGAAAAATTGGAAGAAATACCCAAGCTTTTTTTTTTTTAGATATTTTCTTACTATTTGATCTCTAAAAAAAATGGAAAATCAAAAAAACAATTTTTAAAATTAAATAGATGAAACTTCAAAATTATCATAATCGGGATTATTTTGGAAATGGCAATTTGATTATAGATGGTAAGATTCATAATATTCGAGTAAAACTTTTATTTGGAAAAAATACTTTTTTTTTAAAGTTTGAAAGTTTTTTCTAAGTTTCTTACATTTTTTTTAGTTTGGTTTTCTATTTTAAAAAAAAAAAGAAAATTAAAAACCATTGTCTTAATTAGTAAAAAAAAAAAAAAAAAACATAAAATGAAGCTATATTTTATAAATGGCTATATGTTTTTAGATCAGGGGTTGGCAAACTGCAATTCCAGAGATATTCTGTATGTATACATGTGGCCCATTATGCCTTTTAATTCGGCCTGCCAAACCTGGATATATCATACAAAAATGTACAAAGTTGGTTTTTAATTACGTAAATAGTTGCTATGAAACCAACATGTTAGAGATAAACTATGTCTCGGACACGTGGAGACATTTAAACACAATCAGAGCTGTTTCAAAATGAGTGCAATAGGGACTTCACTGAAGTTTCAAAGTTCATTTCAAACTTTGAGTTTTAAAAAAACTCAAATCAGTTCCAATTTTTTTTGTATTTTAACACATGCAAGTACTTTTGTAAAAAGTGTTTTCACATACAACAGATATTGAAAAAAAAACATGTTTAAAAATGTAAACTGTAGATAAACTGGCTGGGGACAGAACTGGTTCATATTTTATGACTTAATGACGCTTTAAAGTAAATATGTTATCAGAATTTGTTCAGTTTTACCTCCTACTTATCATTTCCTTGTTCTTTTCTCCATGACAACAACATTCGTTATGAAAGAAAAAATTTTTTATGATTGCATCTTTTTAGATCAATCAGTAATGTTTATTTTTGTATGTAACTGTAACTGTAAACCCATTTTTTGTCTAAAAGATCCAAATGCATTTTCTCAAGTGTTCCTTGTTATGTCCACAAATTTCTTTCAACGTTTTATTAATTAATTAATATTAATTTGATCGATAGACACAATAGGAATGTCATGATCCCCTCCCCCTGCCACCAGAGGTAGCCCTGGACCTTTCCTCATCACCCTGATTTGGGACACCTGAATGACGATTGATCTCACAAGACACACCTGTGGATCCTGCTGCCTATTTAAAGGCAATCCCTAGAATTCTTTGTTCGGTCATTGTCATCTTTGGCTGACCATGAGTTTGAGTTCTGAACTCAGCTCCGTGAAGTTGGCCCCTCTTAAAAAAAAATATAAACAAAAATAAACAAAAAATATGTCAATCGTTTGTGCTACGTTTGTGCTGTTTTGTGCTGTAAAAATTTTCGTTTGTGCTGCTTTATTTTTGTAGATATTAACGATTCTTTTATAGGTCAATCTGAGGTCATCCAGCCCCTCACATTGCTTAAAAATGCGAGAAAACTCTTAAAAATGGTGTCAATCGTTTGTGCTACGTTTGTGCTGTTTTGTGCTGTAAAAATTTTTATTTGTGCTGCTTTCCTTTTCTTTAATTTAAAGAAATAAAATTTGGATGATGACGTCATCAAACCCCTCCTTCTCCCTAAAAATGCGAGAAAACTCTTAAAAATGGTGTCAATCGTTTGTGCTACGTTTGTGCTGTTTTGTGCTGTAAAAATTTTTATTTGTGCTGCTTTCCTTTTCTTTAATTTAAAGAAATAAAATTTGGATGATGACGTCATCCAGCCCCTTCTTCTCCCTAAAAATGCGAGAAAACTCTTAAAAATGGTGTCAATCGTTTGTGCTACGTTTGTGCTGTTATGTGCTGTAAAAATTTTTATTTGTGCTGCTTTCCTTTTCTTTAATTTAAAGAAATAAGATTTGGATGATGACGTCATCCAGCCCCTCTTTCTCCCTAAAAATGCGAGAAAATTCTTAAAAATGGTGTCAATCGTTTGTGCTACGTTTGTGCTGTTATGTGCTGTAAAAAAATTTATTTGTGCTGCTTTCCTTTTCTTTAATTTAAAGAAATAAGATTTGGATGATGACGTCATCCAGCCCCTCCTTCTCCCTAAAAATGCGAGAAAATTCTTAAAAATGGTGTCAATCGTTTGTGCTACGTTTGTGCTGTTTTGTGCTGTAAAAATTTTTTGTTTGTGCTGCTTTCCTTTTCTTTAATTTAAAGAAATAAAATTTGAACTATGACGTCATCCAGCCTTTTATCTGGAGTGCCGCCAGTGTCACAAGCGCTTCAACCAGCCAGTACGGAATAAAGAAACGGCAGTCAACAACAGAAGAAAAAGATATATTTGAACATAACAACTGGATTTCAAAATATATCATTTACAAATGTATTGACATTGTTAGTATTTTACTTGACAAACATGGAAATTAATATTTATTTTACAAAAAAATGTGCAAACAAACCAGAACAAGATAAACTGAAAGTGCTGAACTATGCAACATCTGCTTAAAAACAATTAGGGATCACGTGTGTAAAGCACAGCATGTGAACATATCACTGTGTTTTCTGGAACTGCTTTCACTTCATTCATCAGGTCATCGTACATCTCCCAGACAGACAGACGCCTTCTGCAGTAGGCAACGTAGTGACCCAAGGCATTCTTGCACAGAGTTCCTCTGAATGCTATTACTGCCCTGAGAGTGAAGGTCTTGCTTTGGAGCACCAAAGTGGATGGGAAGTCTGACAAGGGACATTCCCTCTTTTGTTGAGGATCTTTTGAGGTACTCACCAGGTCTGTATCCACCCATAGCACTTCTCCAAGACTGTAGCTGTGTGTGACCATTCCTTCACATAGGGTTGTTTCAGATGACTCTTCTTGGGTGCATGCAGAGGGGTGCTGTAATGCAGAAGGGAGACGTCTCTGACAGAGGGATCTGGGCTGATCCAGTCCTTGTTGCACTGCAGTCTCCAGTTGAGCTATGCCAGATGTCTGCAAGATCTCAAAGGATGGGGAGACTATTTGGACTTCTCTTGTGGTTTGCAAATTGAGCACACAGTGGGGAGAAGAACATTTTTTGTGACAGTATACACTGCGTTCCAAATTATTATGCAAATTGTATTTAAGTGTCATAAAGATTAAATTTAGTGTTTTTCAGTTAAACTCATGGATGGTATTGTGTCTCAGGGCTCTGTGGATCACTGAAATCAATTACATACACCCATGATATTTAGTTGGCGAGGTGAGTCCAATTAAGGGAAAAACTGCTTAAGAAGGATGTTCCACATTATTAAGCAGACCACCATTTTCAAGCAATATGGGAAAGAAAAAGGATTTCTCTGCTGCTGAAAAGCGTGAAATAGTTGAATGCCTTGGACAAGGTATGAGAACTTTAGATATTTCACGAAAACTTAAGCGTGATCATCGTACCATTAAGAGATTTGTGGCTGATTCAGAGCACACACGGTTTCGTGCAGATAAAGGCAAAATGAGGAAGGTTTCTGCAAGACAAATACATCGGATAAAGAGAGCAGCTGCTAAAGTGTCATTACAAAGCAGCAAAGAGGTATTTGAAGCTGCTGATGTCCCTGGAGTCCCACGAACATCAAGGTGTAGGATCCTCCAGAGGCTTGCAGTTATGCATAAACCTTCTATTCGACCACCCCTAAACAATGCTCACAAGCAGAAACGGCTGCAGTGGGCCCAGAAATACATGAAGACCGATTTTCAAACAGTCTTGTTCACTGATGAGTGCCGTGCAAGTCTGGATGGTCCAGATAGATGGAGTAGTGGATGGCCACCATGTCCCAACAAGGCTGCGACGTCAGCAAGGAGGTGGCGGAGTCATGTTTTGGGCCGGAATCCTAGGGAAAGATCTGCTTGGCCCCTTTAGGGTCCCTGACGGTGTGAAAATGACTTCTGCAAAGTATGTTGAGTTTCTGACTGACCACTTCCTTCCGTGGTACAAAAAGAAGAATCGTGCTTCCCGAAACAAAATCATCTTCATGCACGACAATGCACCATCTCATGCTGCAAGGAACACATCTGCTTCATTGGCTGCTATGGGCGTAAAAGGGGAGAAACTCATGGTGTGGCCCCCATCCTCCCCTGACCTCAACCCTATTGAGAATCTCTGGAGCATCATCAAGCAAAAGATCTATGCAGGTGGGAGGCAGTTCACATCCAAACAGCAACTTTGGGAGGCTGTTCTGACATCCTGCAAAGACATTCAAGCAGAAACTCTCCATAAACTCACAAGTTCTATGGATGCAAGAATTGTGAAGCTGCTATCAAACAAGGGGTCCTATGTTAACATGTAACTTGACCTGTTAAGATGTTTTGGATTGAAATGGCTTTTTATTTCAGTGAATATGACCTCATATTGCTGTAAATTCAACAAATTACTATTTTCAGTTCTTTATAAACTAGAAAAAGTCTTGAAACTATGTTATGCATAATAATTTGGAACAGTGCATTTTAAGTTTTTCATTTATTTTTTAAATACTGTTTTCATTAGGAGGTTTGTTCAATAATATTTGAAATACAATTTGACAGCTAATGACTTGAAAATGATGCTGATCGTCATTTGCATCAAGTATTTTGGAAAATCAAACAGAAACATCATTTGCATAATAATTTGGAACGCAGTGTATACTTGCAACATTTCTCATGGTTTTCTGTATGACAGTGGAAATGTGGCTCTGGGCATCTATCTGCAGAGCACCTGACAAAAGCTGCACATTGGGAAACAGGGTGGCCAGTAACTTGGCCCTTTTTAAATAAATGTTTGCACTCACACCTTGTGTAGCAATTGACTTGACCAGTTGGAGCAAGTGGTTTGTGGGCTTATCATTGACAGTTTTTTTAAAAGAGAGGCTGTCACAGTATGCACTGCTTAGACTCTGGCATAATGCATCAAGTGCACATGTGTTTAAGACTGACACAATTTCTTTCCCCAGTTTTACAGGCATGTGATGGTTTCCATTTTTCATTAATCCAATCTTCACAGCTTTCTTTATCGACTCCTCTGCATTTAGCCATTCTGGACATGGGGCCAGGTAAGAATGAAGCTTCCGTTTTTTGGGTGGAACTCCCAGGCCTCTCCAATTTTCAAGGTGTTCATCAGTTGGAGGAGCAATTGAGTCAATGTCTGCTAAAAGATAAACATTTATTAGAGGACAGATTTACTAAACAGTTCCGATCACTTAATAAAGTTGCTCAAGTAAAATGTACATGTTAACTTTGAAATGCAACTGGTTTAATATTGTTTGTACCACCCACCTTCTGAGGCTCTTTTTTTATCTTTGGAGGGTGCAGTGTTGACACTTTCCTCCTCTTCTGTGTATTTTGCAGCACATAACTTCATTTTACCTACAAGGAAGGAAAGGTGGTGGCCAATGAACCTGTCCACACGCATTGGCAAGCTTTCATGTTTGAAAAGCCCATGTTTTATATTTTTAAACTCTGCCTCAACTGCCGCAGAACTTGCTGTAACATTGATGCTGTTGTGGAAGGGAACCATTACTCCACTCCAGAGAGGCAAACTGCTTGCAAGTCGTTTTATGTGAGGTATTATCTCGGGCAGAAAATGGACATTGTCACGATCACCATCAGTAGTGGCAAGGGAGCTGCTCTCTTTGTAGATCTCTTCTACCCACTGTTTCAAGTCTGAATCAAGGTCTGGTTGCTCCAGGTCAGGACAAGGACTTGTGTTTTTTTCAGGCATCTCCACTGTCACATCACTGATTTGCACCTTGAGGTATTTCTTGTAGTCCTCTGAAGGGACAGGGAGTCCTTGGGCATCGTTGCCCTCTCCTTCACTCAGCGCAACCATCATTATGGCTCGTAAGATGTCCTTTGCGTGTTCCACAGATTGTGCTTTCACCAATTTTGCTAAGGATCTCACAAACAAATCTTTCACACGGTGTGTCTTCTTTTTTAGGCAGTCCCACTGGCAAATTATTTTTATTAAATGTGCAACATCTACCCTGATAAAACAGTGTGGTAGTTTTGCTGATGGGTTGCCAATCATGACCTGAAAGCACTCGTTAAGGTATGCCTTCAAATCTTGGTGTGGTGTGAAAGACTTGACCAAAGCACCAAGTAATGCCAGGGAAAAATCACACACAACCTCTTTTGGAACAGGTGCTCCAGCACGAATCCACTCTGTCAGCCAGTGGGAGATGGCGTTTACGTCATGCCGTTCAGACAGCATTTGGACAACAGGAACGGTACCATTTGACTGGTCTCCCAGTACTCCTTGATAAAGAAATATATGGCCTGATGTACCACCTGGATGTGTGAGTTTTCTCACTACCGATCCTGTAGCATCAAAACACATTGTTGCTCGAGACCTCCGGGACAATGTTTTGTATACATGCATTTGGGTCTGGCTCCAATAATGGCAAAAAAACTTATCCAGACCAATGTTTTTAATGCTACCACTATATTGAGTGCTATGTTTCAATTTTTGTAATGACAAAAGAGGGTTTTTGTGAGATAAGTTTTTGTCATTTCTTTCTTGTTTTGCCTTTCGAAGGGTTGCCAAATTGGGTAAATGGCTGGGCTCAGGATCACCAAACTCCATGAGTTTGGATGCCTGTTTGGTCCTCCACACATGAGGCTGTGACTTTCCCTCACAGAGCTCCTTTGCAACATCCTCCCGTACTTGCCCAAACAGAGGGCGTTTGGAACAACCTGTGTGGAGTAACACATTACTGTTCTTAAGTCCACAGTGGAACAGCATTGGGGTTTGAACTGGAGGCTCTTTCAGACACTGGGCTTGCAGCTGACCTCCACAATCCTTACAGCGACCTCTAATGTCAATATATTTTCTTATAGAGGATGGGTAAACCTTGGCCCGTCTGAAGATGAATGTACAGGTGATTTTCTTCTCTCTCCAGATAATTGCATTTATAACATGAGTCCATGTGCCAGGTTTTAGTATGGCATACTTTCTGCTGGTATAGTTGACCGTCTGTGGCATAAACTTCACCCATTCTTGAAATGGCACTGACAGCAAAAAAGATTGCTGATTTGATGAGAGAGCACCATCGCCGTCTCTATTGTGACAATATTTATGGACAACTTCTTCCTCATCATTGCTTTCAGATTCACTGCTCTCACTAGTCAGACCTAAAATGGTCCAGATGTTGTGCCTGTTAAGTTTTACAAAGGTGTATAGGCCCTTTGCAGATATCTTCTGATCCAGATGATCACTCAGTTCTGTCCAGATTTGTTGTTTTGGGCTGACAATTTTGCCATCATTGATTAGAGCCTCTTTTGATGTCGAGAGGAGGTTAATAACCATGTCTGTGTCCACACCTGACTTTTTCGGCATCTACATTACCAAAAAAAAATATATATATTGTGGCATGTTAGTACAGGCATACACACAAACACATATAAAACTGTCTTTATTTGTAAACTGTAATACTTTGCACAAAAAAAAAGCCAACAACAGTTTTATTCCTTTTCATTTCTAAATGTAATGAAACTCTTAAAGTGGCAATGACACGATTGCAAAATGTCAAACAATCACTGTATTTCCATTCAACTCTGCGTTGCAATTGTGTTTAAAAAAAAAAAAAGTCATAAATTAAAGTTTACACATTTGTTTTTAGATTTGTGATATTTTAAAATATGTCAATGTTATTATTATTGTTTTCTTTTAATGTAGCCTACTCTTCAGAGTTTCTTTAAAGTAAAATTTCCGCCGGGGCTTTTCCTTTCAATTTTGAGGTATTATTTTTGGACACCGCTGCATCGGTCCGTCGTGGTAAAGAGAGAGCTGAGCCGAAAAGCAAAGCTCTCGATTTACAAGTCGATCTACGTTCCAACCCTCATCTATGGTCACCAGCTGTGGGTGGTGACCGAAAGAATGAGATCGTGGGTACAAGCGGTCGAAATGAGCTTCCACCGCAGGGTGGCTGGGCTCTCACTCAGAGATCGGGTGAGGAGCTCTGCCATCCGGGAGGAGCTCGGTGTCGAGCCGCTCCTCCTCCAGGTCGAGAAAAGCTAGATGGGGTGGTTCGGGCATCTGGTCAGGATGCCCGCCGAGCGCCTCGTGGGCGAGGTGTTTCGGGCACGTCCCACCAGGAGGAGACCAAGGGGCAGACCCCGGACCTGCTGGAGAGACTATGTCTGACAGCTGGCCGGGGAATGACTTGGGATCCTTCCGGGTGAGCTGGAGGATGCAGCCGGGGTAAGAGAAGCCTGGGCTTCCCATCTGAGGCTGTTGCCCCCGCGACCCGACCCCGGAACAAGCGGAAGATGACGGAACGGAATTTTTGGACACTACTTTTTATTTCTACCCCGGGCAACGCTACTTTTACTTGAAGGAATCTTGACCGCCCTTTCAACCTGTTTTGTATTTTGCAATCAATGCCTTTGAGCTAAATTTAAATGGTTTGCTAGCAAAATTAAGCAATACAACTTACGTTTGCCAGTGTTCAGAGTCAAAATTGCAGGAAATGGGAAAAATAAAACAACACTCAGCAATGTAATAGTTTTCTCACGAAATTACCACTATTTAAATAGGCTTTTGTAGCAGAGTTAAAATGTCAGGCACTTTAAAACAAAAATATGGCGACGTCCGGAAATAAATGAACGTCTAGATGACGTAATCAAAAATCGCAATTATGTAAACAAAAAAGTAAATTAGCACAAACGAAGTTTTTTTACAGCACATAACGGCGCAAACGGAGCACAAACGATTTCCCACCAATTTTATAAGTTTTCTCGCATTTTTAGGGAGAAGGAGGAGCTTGATGACGTCATCATCCAAATTTTATTTCTTTAAATTAAAGAAAAGGAAAGCAGCACAAACAAAAATTTTTACAGCACATAACAGCACAAACGTAGCACAAACGATTGACACCATTTTTAAGAATTTTCTCGCATTTTTAGGGAGAAGGAGGGGCTGGATGACGTCATCATCCAAATCTTATTTCTTTAAATTAAAGAAAAGGAAAGCAGCACAAATAAAAATTTTTACAGCACATAACAGCACAAACGTAGCACAAACGATTGACACCATTTTTAAGAATTTTCTCGCATTTTTAGGGAGAAGGAGGGGCTGGATGACGTCATCATCCAAATCTTATTTCTTTAAATTAAAGAAAAGGAAAGCAGCACAAATAAAAATTTTTACAGCACATAACAGCACAAACGTAGCACAAACGATTGACACCATTTTTAAGAGTTTTCTCGCATTTTTAGGGAGAAGAAGGGGCTGGATGACGTCATCATCCAAATTTTATTTCTTTAAATTAAAGAAAAGGAAAGCAGCACAAATAAAAAATTTTACAGCACAAAACAGCACAAACGTAGCACAAACGATTGACACCATTTTTAAGAGTTTTTTTGCATTTTTAAGCAATGTGAGGGGCTGGATGACCTCAGATTGACCTATAAAAGAATCGTTAATATCTACAAAAATAAAACGGCACAAACGAAAATTTTTACAGCACAAAACAGCACAAACGTAGCACAAACGATTGACATATTTTTTGTTTATTTTTGTTTATATTTTTTTTTTAAGAGGGGCCAACTTCACGGAGCTTCTGAACTCTGTTATAGTATTTGAATTTTTTTATCCTGAGTTAACCCCGTGTCGTTTGCCTTATACACTTACCTGACTTCTGTTAATATGTCAATCCTGATTTTTGTCCTGCGTTTGGGTCCTCCACATCACAAGGAAAAGATGTACTGAATTTTTGTCACGGTAATTTTATTGATATTCTGAATAAATGTACCTCAGCAGCTTCGTTGTTTGAAAGCCATGCTAAACACAAGTTATTTGTCTTGTAAATTATGCAAATGAGGGAAAATTTGACACATTTTACTGTATATTTGGTTTGAGCCCATTTTATTCATGTGTCTTTTGCTAAAATTGTACCTTAATTTGTACATAAATTGGTGTGTGTGTTTACATCAAGGCTGAATAAATCAATTAATATGGATCCAACATATTTATATTCATCTGTGTTCATATATTAATGTGCATGCATTAACAGACTTGAGTTGATATGATGACAAATTTGAAATACTATAAACATATTGTTATATAATATACCATCATTGATTGATGCAAATAAAGTGATACAAACTGGTATCTATGGATGTAAGTAACTGTTTAAAGATAATTTAATACAGAAAGCCTGTGTTGGCTTTAAATGGATTCATGATGCTGTGTTCCTTGTAGCAGGTTCAGTGATGATGGAGGAATAAATAACACGGTGAGGACTCTGATCAGGTGGACACCAGGCTGGTCTTTCATTCCAGTTCTGACAGCCCAAAGAGGCGTAATGGATTATTTCCTGTTCTTGCATTGGTCTCTCAGTCACCTCCCTCTCTGCAAGCAGAAAACCTAGATTAACTTTTTTTGGACTTTTAAAGCATCTGAGGAATCTCATCATCACCAGTGTGTGTGTCGGACGTCATCCATAGTTCCAGCTCTGTGTCTCCATGTCTCTGTGCTGCAAAAAAGAAAAAGAAAAGCTGTGTGTTGTTTGAAGAGACAAATTATCAGCAAAATTCCCAAAAATGTAATTGGTGAATTACATTTGTTAAGCCATCCGCAATAGTTAGATGTGTACTTTTTGTGGGCTATAATATTACATAATGACCGTTGTTATTAAATTTTACCTTCAAATTTATGTTTCTTCTTCTTCCTACACTTCATGCTTGTGAGTAAAGCACAGACAGCAGCCGTGAGGACGATCATCAGACCCATTCCAATAACAGTAACCAGCAGCAGAGCTGAGAGCGGTCACACATGATATCTGATCAATATTTACTCAAAACATGCATGGACGTGAGAACAGCTTACCAACCATTTTCAGGTCTCCTCTTTGTCTCGTTCTGTTTTTTATCCACAACTGAAAAACGAGAGAAGCAAAAATTATATCCATGATCTACTTATAACTTTTTGAGTTGTCTTCTTCACACACACACGCACACACGCTCCCCAACACATAACCTCCTCAGCAGATTTAATGATGAAGAATTCTTTTAATACAGCCACACAAGCAAAACAAAGAATTTAAAAGCAAAAGAAGAAATTAAGCAATGGTGTATAAATATGTCCCATTGCTCTAACTATCTTACATCTGTTGTGCACCTTGGTTGTTTTTTTTTTTAATTTAATGTAATAATAAATTGCATAAAACTCCACCTGTTTTTGTCACAACAGACACTGGAGGTGTGCTGGTCAATGATGGGATGCTGTTTTCTTCTGATTGAATGAAAAACATTAAATCACATCAATCATTTGCATTTTAAAATCTAGAGTAATTGAAAACATGCATGTGCTATAATTCTAAAGTAATTCATTTGTGTTTCAATGAATCGTTCAAATTTATGTACAAAATAAAATAAGCAATTTAACATTTTTTTCTAAATCCTATTTGAGTTTTTGCAGGGCCAGTTTGGACCTGGTATAACAGAAACTTTGGCCTGCAGGACCCCGTTGCAGAAATATTCTCCCCCGTCATCTGGCTGCAGGTTCTGGATCTGCAGAGCGTCGTTAGTGTAGCAGAGCTGACTCCCATCCACCTCCTGTTTCTCTGAACCATTCCTGAAGCGGGTAAATATGACCTCCCTCTTTCCTTCCTCTCTCTGGCGGGTCCACCTTTGTTTGGGTCTGTAGGAAACTGTGCAGGGTAGCAGCAGCGTCCGTCCTGCAGACACACTGAAACTGTGACCTGGAAACACAATAACCATTAGAGACATGTTTACTTTTGAAATATTTTACACACAGACTTCTTCTTTGTATTTTAGGGTAGTAAAATCTCATTAGACCATGTGTAAAGGACAAACTTAGACGGTGGACACTATTCTTCCCATATTTTAAACTAATTTCCTCTTTTTTCATCCTAATCTGTACTTCCTCTTTTAAAAGCACAAACCCCATCTCTTTAAAGTCTAGACATGTTCCTTAAGTTTTCTGCAGAGATACTGGTTTGTTTCTTACTTATATGATATATGTTAGCCAGCTTGGCGCCTCCCGGATACTTCCACTCAGTTTAATTTTACTTCAGCAAGTAGGTCAGGTATTGCAGACATTAGCTTTCAATTGTTGTGATTGGAAATTATGCGACCAATCAGCAACCAGAAATGACTTGGTGACATGAATACAAGCGTCTGCTCGGCCGTGAAGAAAGGAGGCCAACCTTGCTGTATTGTCCGTGTAGGCAACGATTGATGAGATTGAGAGTTTAATCACATTTTTGACAGTAACACTTCCGCTTCCTCTCACTCCCTGCTCAATCCCGACCCCAGGCATGTGCACAAAACAGTATAATTTTGTTTTGAAGCTTCAAATACGGTGTAAAACTCATCAAGTTTGCAAAGCGTGTGCAAATTCGTTTACATTCTTATTTTGGTGCATTTGCATAAAAACGGCACTCCTTGTTGGAACCGACCATGAGCACAGGGTGTACACTAAAACACTTTTTGCATGCTTGCATCAGACTGTCGGTGTGGCAGAGAACAAAAACTATGGCCAAGAACAACCTGGTGTTTGAATATCCAAATTCTAGACAGTCGAACTCACAAATTACTAACAATGCGTGAATAAAATAAATATAAAACAACTTCAGATATCATTTTGATGTGAGAAAGGTATTTAAACACAGTAAAACTTCTGAAAAGATATTTTGCATGAACCCCCTGTTGGGCACTGATACATAATTTCAATTAACTTATCAGAAGTTATTTTGGTCATCATTTTTTGGATTCTTGTGTCTCTACATCTCATTTATCATAACTTTCTCTCCACCTTCGTTTTACCTGAGAGCACCTGCAGTTCAGCTTTGAGCTTCTGGTTACAGCGGTACTCTCCCTGGTCTGAGTCATCCAGTTTCAGCAGGCAGAGACTCCCATCCCTCAGCAGGTGGTAACGGTTGGGGTCTCGGTTAGTCTGATAGCTTCCCTCCCGAGTGACAAGCACCTTATTGTCCTGAAGAGTCCAGACCACGTCCAAATTGAACACACCATCACACAGCAAACAGATGTGGTGGTCCTCTGGGACTGAAAACTTCACTGCTGGAGAGAGGCCAACACATCCGAAGCTTTCCACCTGAAGACCTGAATCATAGAAAACAAGAAACATGTATATTTAAAGAAACTGAAATATTTAAAACTTAGAACATCACTGTCGTAAGACTTAAAGCCCACTCAGTACTTAAACCTATTCCCTGTTTTAGTTTCTTAGGTTTTTTTTTTTTTTTAATCTCATGAGGTTTTTCTATAGACTAGAAAATTTTAAGGCAGTTTTTTTTAAATGAGCTTGTTTCTAAAACAATAAAAGACCTCCAGCCTCTGGAATTTCTTTTTGCCATTGCGAGCAAGTATGTTTAATCCTAAATGTTACAAATCTATCACGATAATGTGCAGTTTTGTGGAAAATATTTCACATTTTATGGTAACAAATTATAATTACCAGTAAGAAGAAAAGAAAAATCACTGTAGTTTCAAATTCAAATTCAAACACCTAAGGTGTAAAACTAAATATTCCAAATGCAAAATTCTTCTTTTTCATATACCTGTTGAGTTTTCTGCGCAGATGATCAAATCCATGGAATAAAACAAAAGATAAAAAAACAAAACTAATCTGAGCATCTTTAGAAAAAAAACTGAGCTTCGGAGCTACTGCTGCTGGTGGGTCTGAAGCATGATGAGGAGTCACAGATTTTCCACACTGGTGTAGTTCTTCTTCTGAAAATGCTTCATCGAGAAGTTCCGGTTTGGCACAAAAAAAGTTATAGTTATACTTAGACAATTCTAGTAAACTGGTTATTTAAAATATGGTTTAAAGGTACAAAACATTTTTACAGACATTCAATCTGAAAGAGATGAATATTTATTTGTCACATCCACAATCAGACATGATGAAATACTGATGATGAAAGAAAAATGTAATCAAGAAATGTGTGAGGAGGTGCATGGACATCTTATGAATGCTGTAATATTTTCAGTTCAGAACAGATCCTGTAATATGATAATTCCCTAACATTCAAAGCTCTTCATGTTTGCACCTCATTACTCTTTTTTTCTCCTGCATCATATCTTTCCCAAATCATTTCTGTCTTTACATTTGGAATTCTTCTTCTTCTTCTTTCGGCATTTCCCTTCAGGGGTCGCCACAGCAAGTCAGTTTCTTCCATCTAACCCTATCTGCTGCATCCTCTTTGGTCACACCAACTATCTTCATGTCTTCCTTCACTGTGTCCATTAACCTCTTCTTTGGTCTTCCTCTAGCCCTCTTTCCTGGTGGTTCCAAATCCAGCATCCTTCTTCCGATCTACTCTCTCTCTCTCCTCTGCACATGTCCAAACCATCTCAGTCTTGCCTCTCTGACTTTATCTCCAAAACCCAGTCTTGCCTCTCGAACTTTATCCCCAAAACCTCTAACATGTGCTGTTCCCCTGATGTACTCATTTCTAATCCTGTCCATCCTGGTCACTCGCAGAGAGATCCTCAGCATCTTCATCTCTGCTACCTTCATCTCTGCTTCCTGTCTTTTCTTCAGTGCCACTATCTCTAGACTAATCAGCATGGCCGGTCTCACCACGGTTTTGGAATTGTTTTCTAAAATTTGACCAGTAGAGGGCGTTCTAGTAACACGTACACATGCTCAGTGGCAAAACCAGAATGCCTTCAAAGTCTTCTTTGCTGGCCTAAAAATGATCTTTATCAGTGGTCGTATCCAAATAATCTATCTGGATTTTTTTCCACATCTATGCTGCTTTTAAACATGTAGTTTTTACTGAGGCATTTGTTTGGTCAAAGTTCAGCCAGCATTTGTTGCCAGCTTGGTTAAAATGACCATAGATTTTATAAAGGCCTTCAGAGTCAAAATTTGTGAGGATTTCCCTGGAGCACTTGGAGGCAGAATTTTTATCTGAAACCCTGAATGGAGGTAGAATTGCTGCCTAATTTTGTTTTATTTTTTAAAAAAAATACAAATGTATCTCTTTTTTTTCAAATAAACTTTTTATCAGGACGAGGCTTGGAACACTGTCCTTTCTGTGTGGAGTTTGCATGTTCTACCCGCATCTACGTGGGTTTCCTCCTTACTCCGGTTTCCTCCCACCGTCCAAAGATATGCATGCCAGGTTGATTAATCAAATTGCCCCGAGGAATGAGTGTGTGTGTGTGGATGGTTGTATGTATGTGGCCCCGCGACAGACTGGCGACCTGTTCAGGGTGTACCCTGCCCTTCGCCTTAAATCAGCCGGGATGGGCTCCTTTGATGATGACTAACTTTTTATCAAATAAAAATTTGCATTTCAGTGACATTAGAGGAGGTAATAATTATTTTTTATTGCAGAAACTTTATTTGAGTGAAATCTATTGAATCTATGAAGCGTTTTCCATTCAAGTTGATTAATGTGTCTGCTTTACATAAATGTTTTCGACATGTAAAAACATTGATTTAACGCATGTTTTTTTTTTTATCTCTTCAAATGTCTTGATATATGTGTTGCACCTGAAAAATCATATGAGGATAATCGTCCACAGACTTTGTGGTGAAGCTCAAAATCTATTTGAGGTTTGTTCTGTTTCCACTCACCAGACAGATAGAGTTCTGAAACAAGAAGTCTAAATGAATTTAAAGCAAATAAGGGACAAAAAAGAAAAAGAAACCAAAAACTTGTCACCTATACTCACATTTAGATTGTTTCCAATGCAAATATTTTCTGTATTTTACATGAATTCAAATGAAAAAGCTGCAGAGTT
Organism: Neostethus bicornis; assembly: GCA_902685375.1. Classification (NCBI taxonomy): domain Eukaryota; kingdom Metazoa; phylum Chordata; class Actinopteri; order Atheriniformes; family Phallostethidae; genus Neostethus; species Neostethus bicornis. The sequence goes on along the minus strand of LR738551.1, from coordinate 24,598,868 downwards.
ACATTTGCTCAAGAGTTTTTGATAAATAAGTACAAATAATTCATGAATTGAATATCTTATTTATTCTCTCAATCAACCTGAAACCCACCCTCTGAAATGTCAGATCCTAAATGAAAAATCAAATTTCTAGAACTAACAAAAATTGGTAACAGAGAAAAAAAGACTAAACACTGAAAGACAAGAAATATAACTTTTATTTTGTTACTTATTTAGTGGTTACCAAAATTAATTTGACTGATTAGATAAAAAAAAAGTTGTTACATAAAATGAAAAAATCTTTCCTTTGGAAACTTTATAAAATAAAAATCAAAGCATCTCAAACTGAAGCATTCGATTCAATTATATTTTGATAGACCAAAAAATGGTCTATCTCCACAAAAATGGTCTTAATGGACTTCACATCACTTCTCACAACAGAGTTGTGTCGTGTTTCCAGATCTTTGTGTGTCTTCTGTGATTGCATAGTAGGTTTGGTTTTGGTCTTGGGTAGCAGAACTCAGGAAGTCATAGGTGTGGTTCTCACACACCTGTGGAAAGTGATTCTTATCCGACATATCCTGTAAAAAAATGATAAAACGTGTGATGTGCTGGTAAGATGGATCAAAAACTTCCTATAAGTTATTTATTGATGTTCTCTGTGATCTATCTTTACTTTCCTCTTTATTGATCTTAAAATACTAGATTTTTAAAATATATATTTTTGAAAATAGAGAAAGAAAAAAAAATTACCCTCATCTGGAAACCATTTATTAATCCTTTTATGATCAAACCTGTAAATTCAAAGTATTTGATAAATGAGAATAAAATTAATTCTCTCATCAAATTATGTCATGTTTTCTGCAGCTGGATTAAAAACATGACCGTATGAATGAAACCCATGCTTACCTTGGTGTCTCTGCTGTTTTATTACGTAAAGCACCAATACCATAGTTACAACAACTGCCACAAACAGCAACATAAAATGAACAATGATGAAAACTCCTGCGTCAAATTTTTCAGAAACAATGGGATCTGAAACACATAATAAGGTATTTTATCTATGAGCAAAAAAAAAAAAACATTTCACTTTCATTTTTTGCTATTGATCTGCAAAAAGAAGAAAACATTTATTATGTCACTCCTCCTGGCCCACACTGCTTTTTGCGGGAATTAAATCTGGAGGAAGACGGAGGAAATCAATGTGAAGTTTTAAATCAGAAGTTCAATTCTTTTTAATTATTTTTGCTATACTTTTTTTATCTTACCAGTTGGTGTCAGCTCAACCAAATCAGGAGCAGGAGACATCTGAGTAAAAAAGAAAGTTAGTTAAACAGTTTTTTTAACATGCAAACAATTTTTTAAAATCTTTTTTTGTAAAGGGGAACAAACTTAATAAAGAGTTACTTTCTAAAACCTTTATTAAACACCTTTAGAAAGCTGTAGTAGCCCGTTAGCTATTATTAAACAAGCTTTGACACATTTTTATAACTTACATTTATATATTTTTTTTATTGAGGATTGATAAATATTCTCATGATTCTAATCTGTTGTCTTCTTCTTCTTTTGGCATTTCCGTTCAGGGGTCGCCACAGCAAGTCAGTTTCTTCCATCTAACCCTATCTCTGCATCTTCTTCAGTCACACCGACTGTCTTCATGTCTTCCTTCACTGTATCCATGAACCTCCTCTTTGGCCTTATTCTAGGCCTCTTTCCTGGTGGTTCCAAACCCAGCATCCTTCTTCAGATGTACTCTCTCTCTCTCCCTTCTGCACATATCCAAACCATCTCAGTCTGGCCTCTCTGACTTTATCTCCAAAACCTCTAACATGTGCTGTTCCTCTGATCCTGTCCATCCTGGTCACTCCCAGAGAGATCCTCAGCATCTTCATCTCTGCTACCTCCATCTCTGTTTCCTGTCTTACCTCTGTGCCACTGTCTCTAGACCAAACAGCATCACCGGTCTCACCACGGTTTTGTGCACTTTCCATTTAATTTTAGCTGATACTTTTCCCCACCCTTGCAGCCTGCCTGCACACACTTCTTCATCTCTTTTCCACACTCTCCATTGCTCTGGACTGTTGATCCTAAGTACTTAAAATCTTCTACCTTCTCTAGCCTCATTTTTCCATTTGGATTCTATTCTGTTGAAAACTGCTTCATTCTGTTTCATTTCTGTGTTCTGTGAGTTCTTACATTGGCCAAACCAGAAAGAAAATTGCAGAACCTATTTTCAAGATGACTTAGAATTGACAGTTTTAGGTGTGACGGTGACTTAAAAATATTTTTGCACATATTTACACATGTGGTATTTATATGCACTGGCTTTTACAACTAAAGTAATAAGTCAGAAAACCATGGCATATTAATCAATCACTAAGAGGACTTACCTCATAATTGATTGTATATTCCTGAAAGAAATCATGTCAGTTTTTATTGTATACAATGATAATTATTACTACGGATTTTTTTTTTCAATATGTAATGTTTGATGTGAAACTACTCCTTTACCGAATAATAATCTTCGTACGAGTCATCAGGCAGGAATTCGTCTGTCAGGATTTCCTTAGTTGGCATCGTAAGGCTTTGATCTGAAAGTATTCAAACACATTCAGCCTTCTAACGCAAATAACAGAGATATCATTACATTTACTTATTACTTGTGTTGATTGGTTAAGTCTGATCGTGGTTTCTTATTAAGTAATTATGATTGGACCGCTTTCTAAATGTCACCCAATGAAATAACTGCACATTTAGCCCAATTTTTGACATCTGATTAATATGAATAGATCTACACCAAATAAAAATGTTTGGATTTTATACATAAAATAATATTAAACTAAATTTAACAAGATGTCAGTGACTCTTATGAACATAAAGATCTATTTTATAAAATTATTTTCACTGCTTTGGTAATAACTTCTTTCAGACACAATGCAGCACACAACACTTAACGTTTTAAGTCAAATAATTAGTTTATAAGTTTCATCCAAAATAAGAACAAAAAAATGAATTTGTTAATGTAAAATCTTCCTACCGATGAGGCCCAGAGCCAGGACGAGCAGACAGCTGTGGATGAACATGTCCTTCATGTTACAGACTGATTAGAAGTCTGAACAACTACTCCCTATGTTATTTATAGGTCAAGAAGAGGAACAAAGACATCTCGTTTTTAGTTTCATTCAGCTTGAATGCTGACTCAAAAGTTTCTTTGTCACTATCTTCCTCACTTCTGGAATTTTTTTGTCACTCCAAATCCGGCCCTTTACCCTAAATCTGGACACCTGGTCCCGATTGCCTCTCCCTAATGTCTTCACCTGTGTCTCGTCTACCCCCTGGTTATTCAATCCCTTCATAACAGTGTCCCTCCACTTCTCGTCCCTCACCCTGCTGTTCTACACTTCTGCTACAACCATAGTGGTATTGTGCAGCCATGATGGTTGTCTGGTCTCCTCCACGTTGTCTGGTCCTGCTAAGCCTGTCGAGGTTGCTTAAAGCCTGCCCAGGATGTCAGAGTGCCCAGACTGCCCATGTCAACCCCTCTTCCTTAACCCAGGACTACCTGCAAAAAACTGGCTATGCATTGGGTTCTTACATCTTCGCCACCTCATGATATTTTTTTCTGTTCCACACAACTATCAAAAGTAATTTTTCCCCCAGTTGTGCGGGCTACAGTGTAGTACCCAGAAAGTAAAACACTGAGGGAAAAATTCATTTTCAGCAAGCTACAGGTCAAACAGATTGTGTGATTTCTACCATCCCTCATCAGAGTGTATCATCTTTATATTTGTTAACTTGTACTGTACATTGTTTTTTTTTTTGTATTTGCCTGCAGTGCGTCTCCATCCAGGTGGATGTATTTTCTTTCTTGCAAACTTATCTTCGTTGTTGTTCTTGTTTTTTTTTCTGGATTCTTCTTGGCTTGAAATTCAACCAGCAGAAAACGGACTTTTCACCAAAACCAGAAAGTCAGAGTAATTGACAGACTCTACGCCAATATTTTATTTTTTTTTTTTTTGTCGTACAAAAATTCTTACCGTTAATTGAGGTTTTTGGATATTCCCACGCATTCCAGATTTGTGTTTTCAATCGCCATCTATTTATATTCATGAGTCCCACAAGTGAAGGCAGATTTGAGTAATCTCACAAAAATAAATTTGCTACAATTCACAAATGGAAACATATATAATGACAAATTTTACTCAGTTGTGTTTGTATAACAAAAAAAGTATTTAGTTGTTCATTTCTAAGAAGACATATTACTAGGTCTTCTTGTGTAATGACACATCAGACTAACTATTTGATGATTCAACCACACAAAAGCTGACATAGGCATTATTGAGCAAACTGAAGTTAAAAACAAAACTAGACAGAGGAAGGTGGATTTAGGCTTTTTATTATTTTTTTAATGATGCGACATATTTTGCTCCATAAAATCTGCTGATATGAGTGTATTGTAAGTGAATTTAATGGTAAGGTTTTCTTGCCTAATCGTAGCAGTACCATGAGTAAACATCAAAAGGATGCTAGGTTTTGTTGCATCTTAATTCCTTCATGGACATAGTGTTCTTTCTACTGGCAGCTGATATCCGTAAAAAATTTCACCACATCACTATGTTCAAAATAATATTTTACTTTGTGAATAACCACAATGAACTCATTGTGCGCCAGTAGCCTTTACGGTCTCTAGATCTTGATCCAGCAGTGCATCTTTGTGACGCATTGTAATCGAAAATTGTCGCAAAAAATAAGCAAATTGAAAACGTTCAGAAACTGTATGATGCCGTCTTATAGATAACAGAAAAAAGTGGTCAGAAATGTCGGACGTAAATGCCCTCGGCAGATAGTAACTTAAACAAATCTGATATAAAATCAAACTTTGTTTAGAGACTTTTTCAAACAAAGTTACACAAAGTGCTGAAATGAAAATAAAACTCTAACCGAATTAAATCCAGATTATTAGAAAATAATAAATTGAAAGCAAACATACATAAAAAAAAATCAAACACTCACACAAAACACTGCACACATGCATCAGCATACATGTCTCCCATGAAGACCATATAATGATTTCTTCAGATACATGGCTGTATAGTAGAATAAGCAAATTCATTAACAGTCTTAGATGCATTTGCTTCTCGTCCCTCCTTCATGTGGATCCCCATGAGGTTTCTTTGTTATTTTTCCCACAGCTGTTTTTTTTTTTTGTTTGTTCGTTTGAGATTTTCTCACAGTGAAAGAGGGTCTAGGGCAGGAATGTGCTGAAACTGTTTGGCTAGGTTTTGTTTAGTTGGTTTTTAACTGTATGTTTAACTGTGTACTGTATCTACTTTTTTTCTTTTTTTGTTCTTTGTTTTTGTAGTTTTTTTTCGTAAAGCCCTTTCAAACAATTGTTTTGTAATTTTAGGGGAAATAGTTATAACTGAATTGAAGTAAAATTATCATCATTTCAGTTTCTAATCTTTGTTTATGAATTCCTAAATTCAAAGCACGTTCCCAAGGTTACATGTCTCCACACCCACGCTTGAATCCACGTGAGTTTCCCAAAAAACCCGAAAAAAATCCATGATGGTTTATGGTTGGATTCCATACTTGTTCATTCATTGGTTTAAACACCCGCCAATCACTTTTAGGTGACTAGCTCAATGTCTGAAATTGTATTACTCGCATTGGTTTAGTAGACTGTCAATGACATTTTCTTTATTCTCATTGGCTGTTGTTCATAAAGTGGGCGTTAACTTTTCCGGGAAACAGTTTCCTTGTTTGTCAGATAAGAAGAAGCTTGTGTCTATCTGAAAAACTGATTTAAAAAACTATTTCTAAATAATTAAATCTTCTCATTACCTCTAATTTAGATGCGGAATAGACATGCAGTGTTTTGATGACTAAAGAAGAGAAAATATCCAGGTGGATTGTTTAGCTAGCTGTGTCTCTGACTGCAGATCCTGCTTTTTAAACACAATAAAACGCCTTTGCTGTCATGACTGCGGATTTACTCTCTGATTTAGACTCTCGATTCTTCGCCGATAACCTTCTAACGAGCGAGGATTGGGGTAAGTAGGGATTTCAAAGATTTCTAACGGTTTAAATGGTGTTTTTATTAAAGCTCAGCAGCTGGTAGGGTGGATGGGTAGAGGCGTGCGCCCTTAACAGGGCGTTCCTTGTCTTTCATAATCTTCTATTTCTCCTTTTAACTTTATTTTTATTTGATCAAACTTGTAGTTATTTGAGTTTTAGGTTGAATATCTGCTGCACGAGGTTGTAGTAGAAACATGAGTGTACTTCCTTAATGAATAACCCGGATATACAAGCTTACATCTCATAAAACATGACGTGTTTTAATTTATTACTACTTATTAACGCTGTATACATTCTAAAAAAAATCATGTTGAGGATTTTATTTTAATAAGAGTGTGTTTTCACACTGTATTTGATTTTAAATATCGGATGTCCTTCAGAATGATATGAAAGACAGATGTCCTAACCACCCCATCTGGCTTCTCTCGACTTTGAAAAGTCATAGTGACATGTGAAGTTCAACTGTGAAGGACAAAAAGTATCTAAAATGACAATTTGATAAACTATAATACTTATTTAGAAGGGTCACCGTGTTTATAAGCAGCGTAACATAAAATACATCACTTTTCCAACAAGGTTTAGCTTTCCTTGGATTTGAGTCTGATAAGTTAAAGCATCTCAGGGTATTGTTCAAGCATGGGGGAAGGATGGAGCAAGAGATCAATTGATTGATCTGTGCAGCGTCCGTGATAATCAGGACTGTGGCATCCTGCAATTTACCAGATCTGACCGAATCTGAGCCCCTAATTAGTGGCTTCAAACCATAATCTCATTATTAAACCTCTTAGTATGCAAATAAATAGAGTTTTAATTCTCAGTAGGAGCTGCTCAATGATGTAGCATATATTTTATACGTAGTGGTAGTTGGTGCTAGCTGCCATGGCCCCACTCTTGCACTAACTGCGGCACTATAATCCAGTGAGATTCGGTAAATTGCAAGGCCTGATTCCAACACTACAAGATCAGAGTAAGGCTTATAATGGAGGAAAATGGATCTTGTTTATACTTCATTTATACATCATCAACAGTAAGGTAATAGTCAGATTAGGTCAGATTCGGTTTATTGCAGGAGCCAGGATGCTGCATCGGTCGTTGTGGTGGAAAAAAAGAAGGAGCTCAGCCAAAAAGCAAAGCTATTGATTTACCAGTCATCTATGTTCCTACCCTCACCTGTGGTCACCAGCTGTGGGTGGTGACCGAAAGAACAAGATCGTAGATACAAGCGGCCGAAGTTACCATTCTCTGCAGCATGGCTGGGCTCTCACTCAGAGATAGAGGGAGTAGCTCACAGTAAAGCCATTCCTCCTCCAGATCGAGAGAAGCCAGATGGAGTGGTTCAGGCATCTGTTTACGATGCCTGCTAAACGCCTCACTTGTGAGGTGTTTTGAGGACGTCCCTTTAGGAGGAGGCTCAGAGGCAGATCCCGGACCCACCGGAGAGACTATGTCTCACAGCTGGCCGGGAAGACCTCGGGAGACTTCCGGGTGAGCTGGAGGATGCAGCTGGGGTGAGAGAAGCCTGAGTTTCCCATCTGAGGCTGTTGCGCCTCCGGCATGAACCCGAATAAGTGGAAGACAACAGAGAGGCTTTGATAATTTTGGATACTTTACGTCCTCAACAATTTCGCCTCACGTTGTCAAAATGGCTAAAATGGGGGGTGGGGAGCTAAACCTAGTTTAAAAAGTGATGTGCTTTATGTTACATTCCTTAAACACTGTGTCCCGTTTTTAAAAATATGATCAAGTTTAGGGTGAAGCTTTCGTAAGAAAGTGTTTGCATTCTTTTAAAAAAAAGTTAATCAAGAATCTCCAGATTTCGTTTCATGTTGAAGCAAAAACTAACAGTGGATGACAAATGACATAAAACATGTTAAACCAAAGTTTGTCTTGAGGTTTTTTTCAACCTTCTGTTGGATGGTTTTATCATTGGAACTACTTTTTGAAAAATTTTGAGTTTCCCTTAGACCTTTAATTTAAGTTATTGTGTACTTTTAACCATTACTCTGTAAAATTAGAACGCTGTAGCAATCTTTGTGTTTGTAGGACTAAAGTATTTTACTGCCCAGTTCCTGGTGTTCAGTTATCAGGCAATAAACCAAATCAGGACTGGATAGATTGGACTGTAAGTGGGTCTAATGAGAGATCTAGGTCAGGTCTGAAAATTGTTTTATTCACTAAATTTAAACAAAAAAAGAGTGATCAATTAAAATATCTGACAGTTACTGCCAACTAAACACTCACACGTTTAAATTATCACGTGTTTGTGATGTTTACTTGAACACAATAGAAAATTAATCTATGCAAACATTATATATAGACGATATCAAAACAAATTTATTCAGCAAATAATTCTTGATCCAAAATGTATTTACATAAAACACGTGCTTCCTTTACAAGAAGTGAAACTCATAAAACCGCTCTGAGGTTTTCTGTCTGTTTGCATTTCAAAGTCCAGTTTGCAGCATGTTGGACGATATTAGATTTAAATGTCCTGGAAATTAAACATTTAAACGTATTTTGTCTTTAATCAGAAGCACAACACGACAATTTAAATGTGCCAAATTGATGATGTAATTTTGATGTCATGATGTAATTTGATTGTCGAAGTAACGTGGATGCAATACAAGTTGTTCTCTGTGCTTTTTTGTCCTATTAGTTACATAAATGCAGATGTTTTAAGACAGAAATGAGGGAAATTTATTCACGTCACAGATTTATAATTCACAATATTTGGTGCACTGAAATAATGGAAGCATGGAGGATTGTTGATTTGTATTTTATTGTGTGTAAAACCTTTTAGATTTTTGTTATTGAAGCTCTTAAACTTTAACTTGTTCATGTGGGTCACCTGAGATAATCGTGACTTACCTATATCACACACCTACAGACAGGAAAGATATGTTTTACCACATTTTACAGAACGACTCTTTGACATTCATTAACCCATCTGCTGCTAGACATGCAACCTGCTATCTGTACGGTGTTACACTTTAACAAAATGAGCTGTAATAACTACAGAAACCCGTTTCAATGTTGCATTTCTGATTGTAAACCTACAATTTATAATACAAAGTTTGAAGCACACACTGCAAGGTGTCGGGTTGAAGGATGGTTAGAAAGGTTGACGTGGTCAATTAAACACTTATCAACAGACGGAACTATTATTGTTTTTATTTGCTCAAAAGACGATTTATAGGGGAAGTATGTATATGTGTTTTTATTTTTGCCTATTGGGTGAGGCTTTCAAGGTTTAACCAGTTCACTTATTCTTCTTAAGAGACGTACACTACGTGAGACTGAGATGTACTTTTTAGAGTTCAACGAGTTCTGGTATTATTTTCCTGTGGGTTGAGGTTTTGTAAAGAGTACACTGAGGTCTAAATCTTCTCATAGAAATGTGACATTTTAGTGGTTCTTCTTTTCAGATCGCTTCCTCATCCTGTTTTTTTGTTGTAGTTTTTTTTTTGTCAGGTCTTTTTTTAGCTCATCGATAACACAGACTGATGCAGTTTAACATCTGCATTGAACTGATCCTCTGTTAAACATTTTTCTATCAGATATTAGTTGGATTATATTCCTTTGACTTTTAGAAGAACAGAAACCCTGCACACAGCATAAAATAATAAAGTGTGTGTTTCTGGCTTATTTTAGATACACATTTGATGATTTAAATCAGGGGTCTCCAATCTTTTTTGTCCCAAGATCTACTTTTCGAATATCAAACCACCTGATATTTATCAGTCCAGTATCAACATCACACACGCACAGATTTTATCCCCGTGCACGCAACGCTTTGCGATGGGGCGGGGCCACAACAGCAACAGGTGCTCCTCATTAATTACAGGCTATATGTATATTTTTTTATATCGCCAAGCCCTATCGAGATGTTTAGTCTTAATGTTTGCATTTGTTTAACACCTCCTCAGCAGTCCTTGTATTTTATGCTAACATGCTCTGTGTCCTGCAGATGCATGCCTGTATCAGTGCGAGAGCATGGAGGAAGGAGAGGACGCCGACTTCAACGGAGGGATGAAATACGAGGCAAGGGTACGAATACAAAAGAAAGCGAGACTGGTCTCGGATCTGGTTTCCACGTGGGGACGTGTCTATAAATGACACCTTCTGTTTAGCACTGTCCACACTTTTTTTTTTTACACAGTCTGCAAGAAACTTCACTGAGTCACACTGGAAGGGTTTGTTTTTCTTCCCCTGGAAGGGAGATAAAGGAAGGGAAATGTTCAACAGTTCATGGGAAACAGTTTCAGTGCAACACACAGCAAATTGCTCTTAATACTGCTGATTTAAGCAAAACTCGTTTGTACTCAGAGAACATTCTTGGGACACGTTTACTGTCTAAGTTGTTTCTTATGTGAAGAATATGAGAATTTAAAATAAAAATGTTTTTAAAAGTTCTTTTTTTATACCATTTGAACTCAATGAAAGTCAGTTTTTGATCCCGTGATGTTTTCAGGTGTTCATAAACTTGAATGCAGATAATTTTGAGATTAGAACTGAATTATTAGTAAAATTAAAAGAAAATTTAAAACAATATTGGGCCGCTCGGTGACGTTGTGGTTAGCAGGTTGGCCTCACACCAAGAGGGTCGGGGTTTGAATCCCAGCTGGGGCGAGATTTTCATTACTGACCTTTCTGTGTGGAGTTTGCATGTTCTCCCCGTGTACTGTATGCGAGCTGGGATGGGCTTTGGCACCCCCACAAACCCACTCTGGGATTGGTTCAGAAGATCACTGACTAAAACAACATTTTAATTTATCAAACATGGACAAATCCTGCATCATCTCACTGTCCTGTAGAGGGAATATTCTCCAAAATAACTTTTTGACTTATTGAATTTGCTGATAAATGTTTAGTAACGGGAGGGTAGGGGTAGTTAATTATCTGGTCAGCACATTGTGTTTAGAACTTCTGCACTCTGCCAGAGAACAGGAAGAGGTTTTGTTTATCTGATGAAAAAAAACCCGACAAAGATCAGGGTGTTTAAGTAAAGAACTGGTTTAGTGAATGAGGCCAGTTTCTCATACCCATAAAAGTCATACAAAAAAGTTTTTCCCAAGATTGATTTTAAAAGAAAGCACTTTCTCAGACAAAATATTACAGTTGTTATAAGTAAATAATCAATTTCTGTGTTTTTGAGGTTAAAATGTTTTTATCTTAGTAAAGCATCCATGAACGGATAAATAAATTTTGTGGTTTTTGTCACAATTTTGCTAAAACTTGATCAAAACGTCGCATATATTAAATACTCACGTAAAAGTTTTGCGAAATAAACAAATGATTAGTTTAATATTTCAAACTGTAGATTTGTATTATTTCCACAAATCTTAGAGATATCTGTGTGTTTAACTTTTTAACTTGTCTCTGCTTCCGTCCCGTCACAGTTCAACAACGACCTTGTACTCACACTCGACCCTGACAACCGCACATCGCCATGGAGACACCTTGACGACAACCTTCTCACAGGTACAAGAGGCCATGCAAAACACTCCGGTGTTTATCCACCCGTGTCAGCATGTTAGTGTCACGCCTCACGTGTCTGGAAACACACACCATGTCATGTTGGTTCCTGCTTCTAAGGATTTTATTTCAAAATAATCAGCTCTTATAATTAGAAACACTTTCAAGTAATTTGTTAAAGTAGTTTCCATCCAGACAGAGCTGCTTGGAAATTTTATAGTGAGCAATCCTTGTTAGTTGGTTCGATATTTTTCCGAAAACCCTATTCCAATTACTCTCTATTTCAATGTTATTCCAAAGTATTTTGATGCTGATCAGAACATAAAGACAAAAACAAATCTCTATCTGTCTTCACAACAAGTCTTTACTTTCTGGACATTTTCAAATTTGTCAAGAAAATTTGAAAATTGCAAATTTCAGGGTAGACGTGAACTAGGTGGGAATCAATTCCGCGAACTTCTGGTTAACTTTCAGTCCGAACGCTCTACCACTGAGCCACCGCCTCCCTCTAAATGTCCCCCTAAATATTGTATGTATGTATCTATTTAAAACAAGAAAAGAGAATTGTCACTCTGTAAGTGAAATGTAATCGAAATGTGAATTTAGTGAGTGGATTGTGTTTACAAATTTTTTTTTGTTTGAGTAAAACCAATCCTGATCCAAATATTTGATAAGAATAATCTAAAAGACACAGCAGTCTGACTCAATAAACATCTGGTGTCATCTTATAAATTCTTGTTTCATTTTTTTTATTTTTCTTCAGGAGAAACACCTGGAATAAAAAATGAAGTGACGATAACAGAACCGTTACCCGTGGAGATGTGTAAGCATATCTCGGCTTATTTGACATAGTTAAAAAAAAAAATTTTTTTTTTAATTAAACTTCTGTTTTATGGATTATTTTCCTTCTTTTTAGTATTTCAGATAAAATCCGAACCTCCTTCTCCTGCTTCTTCGCTGGAGTCTGACTGCTCAGCATCACCTGACCCACACGTACGTGCCGTCACTCTGTGATGCTTCACTGACCTTCACCATTAGTTAAAACTGTTTTTATCTTCTCAGTATCCCCTCACTGGTCAGGTTTCAGTAAAAAGTGAAAACCCGCCAACCCCGCCGTACATGTACGGAGACGTACTCTCACCACCACTAGGGGCCATGGAGGTAACGGTGGCGACTTCCGCTGTGCCTACGCCTCTAACATCTGTCCCTGCTGTGATCGGTGGAATTCAGACACAAGCAACAGGTGAATTATGTATTCAAATTGATTCTATGAACTGAAAGCAGAGCAATCAGCTTGTCTTCCTGGATTTATTGCACTTTAAATACTATTTCAACATTCAAAAATTCAAACATTCAATTAAAAATATTATGGAACATATGACTTTGAAGTTTTGGGGGGTTATTCCTTTTACTTACTTTTCAGTGCAATTCAATTTTATTTGTATAGCCCAAAATCACAGAATTTCTGTCTCAATGGGCTTCACAAGAAAAAGAGGAATGTGTTAACACAGATACACAGCAAGAAAACTAACTAACAAATGCTAACTAAACAAGACTAGCACATTTATGTCCTTAGAATCTCCTTCTCGGTGAGGAAAAACTCCTAAAAAACCCATCAGTGGGGAAAAAATAAGAAACCTTGTGGGGATCCACATGAAAGAGAGATCCCTCCCCCGGGACGAGCAACCAATGTGTCAAAGATTATTGTTTAAATATTAGCTTATTCTACTCTACAGCTAAATATCTAAAGAAGTCAATAGATGTTCTTCATCCTGATGGAAACACGGGGGAAACATGGTGCAGAAGCTAAAGCTAGGTGTCGGACATAAGGCTGCTCTTCTAGTTTATGCTAGTTTTTCTTTTCTCGAAAGACAAAAATGCTCTTGAGAAACAAGAAAACATCTGAAGGAAAAAAAGGAACATCACTATGTTGGAAACAAAGTTTGTTGTGGCTAATGCTAAGCTAAGTGCTGCAGGGCAGCAGTGTATCGCAATATTGGTGATCAGTGTAGATCACCAATCTACACTGGTGATCTACACTAGTAGATCTACACTGTAGATGACCACAGCATGCCGCTAACTCTCATCTTAACTTCAGTCTTACAGAGTTCTGCAACAATAAAGACCGGCAGCATCCTGAGTACCAAACCTCCAATCCAGCCCCGGCCCGTTTGTGTCACCACCTTACCCGTCCCACAGACACCCACACCTGCCAAGACCCTCATACTGCAGGGTTTACCCACCGTGGATCAGACCAGACCTGGTAGGACAAGTTAGTTTGTGTGAATGTGGACCATCATGGTTTTAGCCACAATGTTCATCATTAGAGATTCAAATTGCTTTTTCAAAGATTTGAATTGTTGTTCGGAAATTTGGATTTTTGTTTACTTGTTGAGGAGGATATGAGTTTCTTGCGTGTTCGTTGGTGACAGTAATGCACCTGTATTGGTGCTTCGTGCCTTTAAACCGAAAGAAGAAGAAGAAGAAGACGACAGTTTGTTATGCGTGGGACAGAATTTGAAAAACCGTGACATCTTGTATTTGTTTTGTATTCATTCCTCAAATTTAAATTAAAGTAGTATTAAAAAAAAGGACACCAAGCTAGAAAAATGTTTCAGATAAATTATAAACACTGTAAAAGTCTATTTTCATTTTTTTTCTCTAGTAATAATGATCTAGAAATTGAAAAGTTTTTTTTTTTTTTTCCTCTCCAGTCGTTCTCTCTCCCTCCGTCTGCCTGGGTTCAACTCCGGCCATCGTTAAAATGGAGCCCGTTTCCCCTGGCATCCCACAGCACTGCTCCAACCCAACGTCCTCCAACGCCAGCAAACCCATCGTCCCGGCAACCACAGCATTGCCTGGCAACAACTCCAGCGACATTGATGTAAGTGGGCTGGATTCACTGACTCATCTGGTTTCATCACCATGTTTAAAGTTAATGTTTTACCATGGGTCATTGTCCTAATTGCATGGGATTAGCATTGCCCAAGGACTCCGGTGAGTCAGGGATTAATCCTTAGTCACTTTCTTTGGGGCTCAGTCACACAATTTTTGGAACACCATCTGTTAAACTCTGATCACAGATGTTATCAATTTAACAAAACCTACTCACTAATTTAACTGACTATGTAAAATTTAAAAAATATGTGCAAAATATCAGAAATAATAAGCTTTTATTTATTATTCTTCAAAACGTCCCAATGTTTTTAACTTGATCTTTCTTTTCTCTCATCCTCTCGACAGATGAAGGTGCTGAAGCGACAGCAGAGGATGATCAAGAACCGAGAATCGGCCTGCCAGTCGAGAAAAAAGAAGAAGGAATATCTGCAGAACCTGGAGGCTCAGCTGAGGGAGGCGCAGCAGGAGAACGAGCGGCTCCGTAAAGAGAACCAAGAGCTGAGGGACAGACTGTCCAGCAAAGAGGTGAGACTTTTTACTCATATTTTTTTATTATTATTTTTTTTTACTGTTTTTAGCACAGCATTGTTTTTCTCAACGCTGCCAGAACAGAAAGTAGATTTTAGAAAGTGTTTCTGGAGGGGGTAAAAGACACCAAACTGGAGCAACAGGAAAAGCAAACGTTAGTTCTGTCAGAACCAGTAGGACCTGAAAAGAAAAGGGTACAAAGATACGTCTACTTACACAAACGGTGACAAAATGAGTCAAAACGCGTGATAAATTACATTTTTGGAAATTTTGAGGATGATTTATTTATAAAAGTTTTAAATTTCTTAACCAACTTTTATTTCTCTTTTGTTTTGAAGGGGAACGACTCGACGAACAACAAGAGAGCGCTGTGTTTGATGGCGGTCCTGCTTTTCATGACCTTCAGCTTCGGACCCGTCACGTATGTAAACCACTGCTTACTGATCAATAAGTTAAAAACACATTCATACACACAGAGAAAATCATTTCTGTTATCCACTATTAAAAGATTTCATTTGATTACTTTTTTGTTAGTTTTTAACTGTAATATAAAAATCTAACCCCCATAAATATTTCAATCATTTTCAATCTGAAAAAGAATAGAATCAGTTCAGTGTGAATTGCCCCTTCCTCTCGCTCCGTGTTTAGTCCAGTAACTTAGCCGTGTGCGACACAATAAAAAAATAGAAGCTGTAAATCTAGTGTCAGGCTCATCTATTTAATAGAACGTATGATATGCTGCTGCTTATGTTACAACATGGGAGTGTTAAGAGAAGAAAATTTGCGGCCAAGAACAACCATATCTAGTCCTTGGCCGGTAGAAACCTTTGAAAAGTTTATTTTGCATTATAATTTTATCATCATTAAGGATTTTTTTCAGGAATGTTTTTCTTATTGTAGCCGATTTTTTTTTTTTTTTTTTTGTCTCCAGCATCACCGACAGGAAGCTGCCGACTGATCTGCAGGAAGACATGGTGTCTTACACTGGACGGCGGCTGCTTGAGATGGAGCAGCAACAAGCAGCTCAGCCCCTCAGGAGTGAAGAAGACAAAACAGAGACAGAAGAAGAAGCCGGGGATGAGCGGTGGAAGACCGGAGAGGTGGAGAGATACCCAGCAGAACCACATCAGTTCAGGTGGGGGCACCTGAAATATGGGCAGTGTGGAGATAATGAATCTTATGGTTACAACATGAGATATTTTCATCGATCGGCTTCACTGAACCAGAAAGTCTGTTTTGGTTTCAGTGCATTTGAGTACAGGAATTTAGAGGGTTCAGAAACCTGTTCATCTCCCATTTGGGATGTTCAGTTTTATGCAAATACTGGTTCAACGGTTTAAACCTGTTTCGGTGTGTCAGAGGTCATACAAAATCACATATGCTGCATTTTCGGTCTTCTAAAAGTGATAGGTGGGCTTTGTATTTGTCACCAAAGGAATTTTTAAAATGATTTAGCAGCTTTAGCAGCAACAAACCATTTTCTGCTACGACGATGATGTAACTGGTTACAGTCATGACACTTTTTAGGTGACAAGAAGCAGAATGGTGGTTCATTCATGATCCATGTCAAATTTTGAAGGCAAAGCCTGTGTTGTCTCAAAATGGGCAGGGAGATGATCAATAGTCACACTTTCACACTTTCTGGTCTGTGATCCATTTTTATAAATCAGTAAGATTTCAGAACTATTTAGTAATGCTTCAAAACCCAAGTTGTGGTTGTTTCTGTTCAGAAGATACAATGAGAAGGGTTGAGACCTCTAAACGCTGACTTACACAATAAAGGAACAAACCTGCTCAAGGTTTTACAGCTTCTCATGTGTCTGATTACCTTTGTCTGCAGAAATCTGAGCAACATCATCAGCGACGTGAAAGACCTCGTCCTGCAGGACATCGATCGTTTCTTCACCTCATCCGACTGCCGCCAGTTCAACCGCTCCGAGTCTCTCAGGTCAGACTGAGCGATGATCCTGTCGTCCTCTCACATTCAAGCATGTTCAATTAAAATATTTCACTCATTCCTCATTTTAATACGAGCAGCAGGCTCTTTACATTCTTTACTAACTGGTTAAAGTCTGCAACATTTTGGAAAAACAAGACTAAAAACTTCTTTTAAAACTACATTTATTGCTTGTTTTGTTGCAGATTAAGTGAGAAAATGGAATCTAAATGTATTTTGCTGAAGCTTTACTTGTTTCTCTCTGATCCACTTGATGTTTTCTGGCTCATTTTTACTGTATTTCTTTAACTCCTGTCCAGTTCAACTCTAGAAACATTACAAATTGAGAACAAACGACCTTTAACATCACACAACACTCTAAGCTACAAAGCACACTTATCTATCTCTGTTTTATGATTATTGTTTGGAATATTTTAGTCTTCAGTTAATCCAAGGTCATCTAGCCTCATGGACATCTTATCCTTGGTGTTTTTCAAGTTCAGTCAGGAGTTAGAAAGAAAAAAAAACAGTAATTTGCTCTTTATTTAGCTGTTCTAGAATCTGTGAACAGGCTCAGTCCTTCAATCAGCTCAGACTGGAAGGAACGCAGAGTTTCACTTTTCTGTTTAGTGGTAAACCAGTTGGATGGTTAACACGGCACGCCTGCTTTGCATGCGAATGTGCTCCGTGACGGTGTTTTCTTGGTAGAGAAAATAGTAATTGAAGATTTCGGAGTTATGTACCAGGATTTAGTTTGTTGGCGAATTAAACCTTCATTTAACCACATTAGAACAAAAACAAGACCTATTTTTGAAATAGATCAATGTTTACGTGATTTTATCCAATGAAAACAGAGTTTATGTCTGTTCTTCTAGGCTTGCAGACGAGCTAAGAGGCTGGGTCCATCGGCATCAGATCGACCGAAAAAAATCTGGAGGAAAACCAAAGAATGCCAAGAAAGCAAAGATCGCACAGGTTTGAAACATTTCTAATAGTTTTTTTAAAAAATATTTGTTTTAGTTTTAATTAGATTATTAACATTTTAATGTATTAAGTTTGAGATTTTCTTGTGATTTCCAGCAGAAAGCTCAGCTGAGGAAGACAAACTTCTCCAGATATCTGCCGATCCAGACGCACCGCTCTATAGAGAGGTACAAACACTGCTTTAAAAGTGAATATAAGTATATGAGCACCCCTATTCGTATATGGGGTGCTCAATATCTCCTCCTCCTCAAATGTTTTCTAAGCGTCTCCATCTTTGATCTAAACGGCCTTCAGGTAAAGTGTTACTCTAACTCCTTCCTGTGTCTCCTTACAGCCAGCTGCAGGTACTTCCTGGTCCTGAGGTCACTTACAATGACTTCCTGGATGCCATCGACCGCAGAGAGGACACGTTCTACGTGGTTTCCTTCAGACGGGTAAGAAAAACTTTCTGCTGATCTTTCTGTGGGTCTGAAATTCTGGGCGCTGAAGTTTTTTTTTTTTTAACTTCCTGTAGGACCACCTTCTGCTTCCTGCCATCAGTCACAACAAAACCAGCCGGCCTAAGATGTCTCTGGTGATGCCGGCCATATCCGTAAACGGTACTTCAAACCATTTGAATGTTCTACCTTATTAGACAGCGAGGCAAACGAGTTTCAGCTAGAATTCTGAGATTTAAAGTCCTGTTTGTCCGCCTTTAAAAAGTCCACTTGTTTGAGGTTATTAGCTGCATAAAGACACCTGTCCATCCCAGATGATCAGTAAGACTTGTAAAGAAACCTAAATGTGAGGCATGGCTCAGTCTTCCAACAAGACAATCACCCAAAGTGGTTCTAAGAAACACATCAAGGTTCTGATGTGGCCTAACCAGTCTGCAGACCTGAACCCAATTGAAAAATTTGAGGGGGAGCTCATACTCTGTTTCTCAGCAACATCCCAGAAACCTGGAGAGGGATCTGGAAAAGATCTGTGTGAAGGAGTGGCTCAAAAAAAACCCCTCCTGCTGTGTGTGTAAAGCTGCTGAAAAACTACTGATCCACTACTGAACCACTGATTCCACTTTCTCAAATCTGACACGAGTACTTTGTACTTTTCTGCAAGTACACGCCAACACCAATTTTGTGATAAATAACAAAGAAGCAGTGTAACATTAGTTTTGAACATCTGTTGTCATGGTAACCAGCTGGCTTCCAGGTAGATGCAATAATATGAAACGCTGGGCTTATTTCACGCTGCATCGGTCCGTCATGGTAAATAAAGAGTTTAGCTGAAAAGCAATGCTCTCGATTTACAAGTCGATCTACATTCCTACCGTCACCTAAAGAATGAGATCACGGATACAAGCGGTCGAAATGAGCTTCCTCCGCAGGGTGGCTGGGCTCTCATTCAGAGATCGGGTGAGGAGCTCTGCCATCCGGGAGGAGCTCGGTGTCGAGCCGCTCCTCCTCCAGATCGAGAGAAGCCAGATGGAGTGGTTCGGGTATCTGGTCAGGATGCCCCCCCCGAGTGCCTCGCTAGTGAGGTGTTTCAGGCACGTCCCACCGGGAGGAGACTGAGAGGCAGACCCCAGACCTGCTGGAGATACTATGTCTCATAGCTGGCCGGGGAACGACTCGGGATCCTTCCGGATGAGCTGGAGGATCCAGCCGGGGTGAGAGAAGCCTGGGCTTCCCGTCTGAGGCTGTTGCCTCCGCGACCTGGCCTCGGATGAGCGGAAGACGACGGAACGGAACCCTGCAGCCAATCAGAATAGATATGATGTGATTCTATTTAAATCAACTTGTATGGAAATGAGGCGTCTCAAAGAACTGCTTCAAAACCACTTCAAGCAGTATGTGATTAAATGCACAGACATTAATCTTTGTCTATGGTTAAACTAATCAATAAATTCCATGAATATGTTCTAATAACGACCACTGGTATCAGTCCTCGACTGGAAATACAAGTACCTGAACAGTACCTCAGTATGGGCCTACTACCTGTCCGTTTCTCACTCTACACGTGTACCCAAGATAAAAGTTTCCGATCTCATTGATGATGTTCTTTTTTTCCCATCCAGAGAGTTTGTACAACTCGTCTCAGGGCTACGAGATGATGATGCAGGTGGACTGTGAAGTCATGGACACTCGCATCGTCCCCATCAAGTCCTCCGCCGTCCCTCCATCTCTCCGAGACTCACCTAAACCCCCACCTTCCTCTCAGGACAACTCCCACCATCCCCATAGCAACAGCACTTCACTGCGAGGGCGCCAGCACCACGGCCCCTCCCATCAGAAGCAGCATTTACCTGCTCGCAGACGGACACCCGGGTACTTCATAAGTGAGGCGGGAGTTTGAGGAAAAGATGAAGGGTTTATGTGTTCAGTTCATCTTTTGGGGGAAAAGTTTTAGTTTGACTTTTAACTTTAATTCCAGCTGAAGAAGATGTGTCATCCAGATGGAAGTGGTTTAGAAACGCCCCTTCTCTGCAGGACGAAATGCTAATTTATACAAATCTAGTTTGTAAGGCCGTGCCGAGTCAGCAACCTACTAATGCAGAGCTATGTTCAGGTTGTGAGAAGATTAGTGCTTAAACTTTCACACAGATTTTTACAGCCCTTGAAGATCTATAAGAAAAAATATCATTTTGAAGTTCTTACTGAACTTATTTATTAAAAAAAACGAGTTATTAAAGATAATTTAGGAGCTTCAAAGAGTCAAAGAAACAAAAAATATGGTAAGTTTTGACAGCATTGAAATGACTTATAAAAAAAATGGCTCTTTTTTTTTTCATCTTAAACCTGCTCCTAACAATCATCTTTATTCCAGATGTAAATTTATCAAACATACTAAGTTAAAGTTACCTTTTAATGAAAATTAGTCCAATTTAAATGAAAATAATTACAAACGAGCAGTTTTCTTTGTTTTTGTAGGTTAAAATGATCGGTATTCTTTTAATATCTGCATTGTGTCTCATTTTGGTTTCCTCCTGCATGACAGCAGATCTTTAATCTGCATTTTTCAGGTACAAAAAGACATTCAAAAAGTTGTCCGATGGTCATTTAAATGTAAGATCTTAAAACTGTACATAAGTTTATTCCAACCAGCACATTTTTACAGTGTAAATACAACCTGTTTGATTTGTTTCTTTGTTTTGTGCAGCGTCTAATTTATTACTTTCACAATCAATGTGTCTGACGTTGATAAACCAGTTTAAAATCCACAGCAGAATTGGTTTATTTATCAGATTAAAAGATCTGAACAAAAATTAAACATGAACTAATCTTAATGAACAGTTGAATTAATTGATCTTTTGCTGTTTTTTAAGGTTTCAAGTCAGATTTGTCGTCTAAAATGTGTTCTTGTTTGTATTTCTTGGGCTTTTTAGAGCAAAAATTGGCTTTTTTTCTCTGTTTAAATATGAGAATAATTTCTTTTGCATGCATCCCGGTCATTAATCCCACTGAGTTTAGCTTCTGTGAAAACAATCCGCAATCTTTAGGTGCTTTATTTTTTAGTTTTCTTATTTTGGCAGCTTTTAAAAAACCACTTCAAATGCTCATAAAGATCCTTCCTTCATCACATCTGTCACTTTTTTTTTTTTTTTTCTATTTAAAACTTGTAAATATGACTGTAGATATTTTGTTTGTATTTGCCTTTTCTCATTTTTATAAAAAGTTTTCTTTCACAAGCAAAAATTAATAAAAAAAAAAAGTGGAGGATTGTTTTTTTGTTGTAAAATATTTTGTATTCACATGTTAAAAAAAGACTTTAGTAAAGTCGAAATGCTTCTTTTTGTTAATAAACCACTTAAAAACTGCAAGGTTAGAAAAGCATGAAAAAAGTTTAAATGTGCAGAAAGTTTTAGGAAAACATAAAACACTCCATATAAGTTTCAGAAAATCTTTATTTTTCTGCCCTTTTTTTCTCTCTCCGAGCTGCTCTGATATAATATTAAATACTTCTATCTTTCAGTAAACGGGCTTCAATCACTATGAAGTTCTTTTAATCTCATTAAATAACTTGTAGAATCCAAAAAGCTGAAGTATTGGTTTAAAACAGATGATGTGTTTGGTAGAAAATAAATTCAGTGCACAATTTCTTCTGTTTAATCTGCAACTTTTTTTCCCTCCACTAGAGATCAGACTTTAAAATAAAGTCTTTTGTAAAAATCTTGTTTGGTTTTTATACTGATGCTTCTTTTTGTACCGAAAGACAGTCATAAAGTGTGTACCTTGGTAGGGTCTCCTCCTGGTGGGACGTGCTCAAAACATCTTGTCAGTGAGGCAGTTGGGAGGGATCATAACCAGATGCCCAAACCACCACATCTGGCTTCTCTTTACCCAAAGTAGCCCTTCCAAGATGGCAGAGCTTCTCACTCTGCCTTGATAAATCAAGGTGAAGTACGAGTTGTGAAAAAATGTGATAATTTTGACTTTGACCACAAGAGGGCGACATAACTTCATTTTAGCTTCAGAAAACCAAAAAAAGTTTTTAGAAAAATAACTTAAATGAATCGATATTACAAAAAAAAATAACGTGAGCTTTTTCAAATAATTTATTAGCTTTTAATGTTTAATTATTATTTGATATCATTAAACAGACAGCTTCATTTTATCAGTATTTTATTGTCACCGTGCATACTCTTAATTTAGAAAAGTAAAAATAAAGAGACGATAAAATAAAGAACAAACTCTGTTTACAATATTTACATCTATAATTGGGCTACAAAAACATTTATGGGGTGACAAAATGCTTATGCTTACAAAATCACTTTCAAATACCAATTTATTCTAAAGTTTGGGTGAACATGAACACAAGACATTTTTACTGAACAAATATGTCAAAGATTGTTTATGGAAGAGCACTCACTCTGAAAGAAATAATTATAATTTTACAAAAGATCCTCAAAAGTACAGACATCTCACTCTGACTTAAAACTAAAAATTAAACTTTCTTTATAATTTACTGTAAGTAGGGATGGCCAGCTCGAGCCTGTCTGCTCGAGCTGAGCCGAACAGAGTGACACAAAAGTATCGCGAGAATTGCTCCGATTCCGTGTGTCGGAATGCCAAACATCGCGCGACCCAAAATCCGAGCTACTGTCACGTGGAGCCAGGTGTCGAAGAGCTCGGAAAGTTTGAAGGGGCGGGTCGGTCAATCAGTCAAAAGATATATAAGGGTTTCATTCATTCAGGAAGTCGTGGGTTTTTGCGAGGAGGAGATTTTCTAGCGATTTGCGTCATCACAGCTTTGGATTCTACAGGGATTGTATCACAGTAGGTATTGTACACAATAAGATCACCTTGATCTTGTTGGACCTTTTGCAGGTGTCACAAACACACACACACACACACACATTCAACCAACACATAGTCACACACGCGCACACACAGATTTATCAGATTGTTTTTAGGATTCACCAACACAAATACACTGTTTGGAATTGAGAGGTTGAAAGAGTTTTGTATAAGAGGAGAATTGTATGAGAGTGGCCCCGCGACAGACTGGCGACCTGTTCGGGGTGTATCCCGCCCTTCGCCTTAAATCAGCCGGGATAGGCTCCGGCACACCCCGCAACCCCGAAAGGGATAGACGGATAAGAAGATGACTGACTGACTGTATGAGAGTGAAAGGTGAGTGTGTGTTTCTGTGTGTAAGTTGTAAATGGAGGGAGAACCAGTTCTGTTTTAATAGTCACAACCGGGAGCGCCATTTTCAGCGGAGAATGACTTTTTGTGGGACCCGCTGGACAGCCGGGTTGGTACGTATTTTCATCAGATCAACGATGTCCACATGTTGCATGGTTTTACAATCCTAACTACTTTTTTCTAGGTGAAAACCAGGAAAGTCAGTGCGCGAAGGCGAATGCCACAGTGGTGGTTCAGAGATACCTGTCGGATCCCTACTTCTTCATGGGAGAAGACCCGCTCCCATTCTGGGCATCGAGGACAACAGTTTACCCAAACCTGCACAAACTGGCCAAGCATCTCCACATGCCAGCAACCTCGGTGCCCGGTGAGCGGGTCTTATCCAAAGCGGGAGAGGTAGTCAGTCTGAAGAGGATCAGACTAAAGCCAAGCACCGTGGAAAAGATTTTATTTTTAAATAAAAAATCTATGACAAACATTTACAATTGTCCTGTCTAATTTTTTGCGCTGTTTTAGAGCCGCAGAGACTCTCTTACGTCTTCCCTGAATATTGCTGCTTGTGTCACGGATTGTTGATTCAAATCGAATTTAATTTATACAGTATTTCTCTGATCAAAGCTTTACAAAGTGCTTTAGATTAAAATATCAAACAGACTTTTTCTATACTTTGATTTGGAGAGCATCGAGTTGGACACAAATGAAAATATCGCACACTCTCCCAAAACAAAACTCTTTACGAAATCTTCCACTGCGCGCTCGCACAAAAACATCTGTTTAATTGTATCAGTGTGTTCATTTTTTGTTATTTTTGTTATTTTGAATTACTCTATTCATCCCTCACCGGGGAAATTTGTTTGCTGCACTCCTTACACCGCAGCAGGCTGCCCTTCGACGGCGCCAATGGTGGGAGAAGTGGGGGTTAGGTGTCTTCTCCAAGGACCCTAGACGTGCTCTCCGTGGGACGCGAACCCGCGACCTTCCGGTCCGCGGGCGAACGCGCTAACCACGCGGCCACCGTCTCCACCATTTTCCCTTCATTTTCCCTTCATTTCATTTTCCCTTCCTTAAGATTCTATCAGCCGGTCCTCTAGTTATTCAAATGACAATGGGTCAAGTGTGTGCTTTATTGAACATTTAATTACATTGTCAGTAACGGAGTGAAATTTGATTGTTTAGGTAACTGTTACTATGGCAACGAATTAACGTAATCTCGTTTCATGATAAAAAAAATAAACTACAAGAGGAATTGCCCCCCAATAACCCACATGTCATCTTCTAGTAAAACAAAATTTGAGGCGTAGATTTTTTTTTTCTTGGTTTGTTTTTTATCTGCGCATGCGCAGCCTGCAAATGTGCCGACTCCTCGTGTCGACTTTTCGCAGTTGCTTGAAGTTGCTCGATGAGTCGCGAGGCCTCGGATTTCCCATCCCTTACTGTAAGTAGAACAGTTTTTTTTTTTTGTTGACGTCAATTTGCTTCTAACTTTTTAACTTGTTTTCAAATCTTTCTGATCAAAGACACAATTGCTATTTTAATTTAATTGGAAAAAGAGATAAAAAAAATCTTGTTGCACTAAACTATATGTTTCTCATTTGTGACTATCAGTTTAATACTGCTTGGGCAAAAAAAAAAAAAAGAAGCAATAAAATGTTTTTGTCAAACTTTGAAGAAAATTGTCAAGGTGGAATTGAAGAAGGATCCTTTTGCTGGACGACAAACGATATTTATTAACTTAGGAAGACAATGCTGTGGTGAAAACACATGGTTCAAAAAGGAATGTCTCATGGCAAATGTTCAAAAGCGTTTCTCGGTCGGGCAGCCAGGAAGACCCGGCTGGGAGGGGGGATGACCCTACCAGGAAGTCAGGGCAAACTGCCTTTAAATAGGTAGCATGTCAATTATCCACAGGTGTCCTGAATCAAAGAGAGGGAGGAATGTCCTGGGCACCTCCAGGCCTGTTCAATTTAAGCTGTGAACAGGCTTAAATTGTGCTTTTGATGTATATATATCGAGATAAAATAAGTTGCAGTTGCCTAACAGCAATAGGGTCAGGAGTTTGAGTCCTGGAGTGGGGGCGAAGCTTCAATCACTGGCCTTTCTGTGTGGAGTTTGCATGTTCTCCCCATGAATGCATGGGATTTCTCTGGGTACCCCAGGTTCCTCTCACCTTTCAAAAACATGCAGGTAAGGTTGATTGGCCACTATGAAGTTGCCTCCAGGAATGTGTGTGTGTGTGTGTGTGTGTGTGTGTGTGTGTGTGTGTGTGTGTGTGTGTGTGTGTGTGTGTGTGTGTAGTTGTCTGAGTATGACCCTACGACAGACTGGCAACCTGTTCAGAGTGTATCCTGCCGCTTCCCTGGGCTCTGGCACCCCTGTAGCTCATATGGACACGCGGTTAAAAGGACAAAATGAAAAGGCAGGCAGGAAGTTATCAATGTGAAGTAGCAAGGCAGGATACACCCTGAACAGGTCACCAGTCTGTCAGATCCACAGAAACAACCACTCTCACACACTTAGCACTAAGACAGATTTGGAGTCACACTTGTTTTTGGCTGCTGGGATTAAGCTGCATCTCCCTCCAATATTGAATCAAAGTGAGAATCAGACTCACAATAAAAGAATTATAACCCATCTGTTTCCCAGTGAGCTGCTTCCACAATGTCATATTATCAGTGTGAGGGTGAGATGATGAATGAGACCGTCGTGTGTGCTTCACTGTTTGCTTTTATTGCTTCACATTATTGTCCTGTGAGAGCGAGCTGCTTTTAAATCTACAGCTGATGACAGATGCTGGAGACACACAGCATGTTTTGGTCTCCTTCCTTTCTTTTTACACAAACTTGGTGAAAACTTTATAAAACAAAACCACCAGGCAGATATTTAATCCAAAAAAATCTCAGAAGAGCTGATTGTTAACACAGGACAAGGATGTCTTTCTACTTTTTTTCATGTACTGTATGTCAAATAGGGATGGTAGTCTGGACCGGGTGTCACAGCTTTTTTGTGTGGAGTTTTAAATTTTACTGCAGCGTTTTTCAACCTGTGGTCCGTGGCACACTAGTGGGTCGTGATAGATCATATCAGTTTTATGAAAAAGGTTCTATTTCACATCATACGCTGATCGGGATCTACTGGTAGCTCTCAATGATCGTTTTGGTTGAGCTCATGATGTTTGTGTAAAAAATTAATCAAAGTGTATTTATGTATGTTAATCAACCAACAGGGCTGTCCTGTAACCATAGCAACTCACTCTTCTTCTCTGCTTTTTTGTTGCATGCCTTCCAAAAAATACCCCACCTAGTGGTGTGTATTTTCTACATATTTTTGAGACATAATGAGAAAATTTAGGTTGTGTTTTAAAGCAGAAAAAAAAAATTACAAATTCTAATAAATATCACATTTTCTGCAAAATGTTAAACAGCTAAAAGTGTCTCCTGCATTCTGGGTAAATCTTTAGAAAGGCTCATTGTATGACACTAAATATACTGTATATACTGTTATGTACAGTATATTATAATAGTATATTGTTAATGTAGGTGGCTACAGGTGATGTTCATAGGGTGCACGCCACCTCTTGGCTTGGTTTTCCATCTTTGGAACTCACTTCTACCTGACATCTGGAACATGAACTCCTTTCATGCGTTTAGGGGAGGCGTTGGCTCACTGGTAGAGTGTTTGTCCTTGGACCGGAAGATACCGGTTTGAATCTCACTGAGCCGCCTCGGTGTGCCTGAAGGAGACTCCTAACCACCTAGTTTCTCTCACTATTGGCACCATTGTGTGGCTGCCTGCTGCGGCGCAATGCAGCACAGTAATTTCCCCATTGTGGAACTAATAAAGGAATTCTTCTTTATCTTCTTCAGATAATTGTTTTTTACATTTTTGGTTGATGGAGCCTCAAGATGTTTTTGGATGGAAAAAATGTACCTTGACATAAAAAAGATGGACAACACTGATTAATTGGTTTACACAAAAAAATCTGCCATAGGACAGACAGATGATTATTATTTGATGTCTTTGCGTCGACTTATTTAAGATTTTTCTCCTTATGTCACTGTTTGAAATCATCCTGCATTTAAATCCCAGATTACATTTTTTCTTTGGCAAATGTACAAAAATAACGGGGTTCAAATAGTTTTTTTTTTTCTCCCAGATATTGTTTCAGCTCAAATTCCAAAGCAAATAAAATGTAATTATCCCGTTGTTTTGTGTTATAGGAGGGATTGAATACATCATTTTTGGACGTCGTTACAGAAACCCTGGTGTGTTTATACAGGTTATTCAGTCCATCTGTTTGCTCGTTTGTTCAATTAGAGAAACTCCAACAAAACATTAACAATGGAAAGTTCTTTTAAATGAACTTCTAGTGTTCTCATTAAGCTTTTTAAACTAATAAAACCATTTAGAACCACATTAATAGGATCTGGCTTGATCTTTAAAATTTTGGCAAGTCATTTGCATGAGAAAATATTAATAAAATTAAGTATTATTTGAGGCAAAACTGTTTTTTTTAACACAGTTTTGTCTATTTTTATATCAGAAAACCATAAAATCTCTGAAAAATGACTGCAATTTCAGCAATTAGCAAAATTGCAAAATTGCAAAATACACCACTGTAGACTCTTTCCGCTTCCTCGGCACTACCATCACACAGGACCTAAAGTGGGAGCCATCCATCAGCTCCCTGATCAAAAAGGCCCAGCAGAGGATGTACTTTCTGCGGCAGTTGAAGAAAGCCAAGCTGCCCGCCCAGATGTTGGTGCAGTTTTACAGAGCCATCATCGAGTCTGTCCTCACCTCCTCCATCACCGTGTGGTACGCTGGAGCCACAGTCAGGAACAAACACAGACTGCAGCGCATTGTGCGCTCCG
Organism: Neostethus bicornis; assembly: GCA_902685375.1. NCBI lineage: Eukaryota > Metazoa > Chordata > Actinopteri > Atheriniformes > Phallostethidae > Neostethus > Neostethus bicornis. Next base: position 24,570,495 of record LR738551.1, on the reverse strand, counting down.
CAGAGAAGGTGATCGGCTGCAGCCTTCCATCTCTCGAAGACCTGTACGTCTCCAGGACTCGGGGGCGTGCAGGTCGGATAGTAGCTGGCCTTCCCACCCTGGACATGGACTTTTTGAGCGACTCCCCTCGGGCAGGAGGCTCCGGTCCATTCGGACCAGAACGTCCCGCCACAAAAACAGCTTCTTCCCTTCTGCCGTTGGACTTATGAACTCTTTATAACCTGGATCCCCACATCTCTTACTCACCTCCCTCTTGTCACTTCACTATCTTTATTATTTTCTATTATTTTCTATGACATTGCACTACTTTTCTTTTTCTTCTGAGCACTCTTAGTTTTGTAAAAATTATTATTATTTTTATTTATTTTATTTTTATTATTTTTATTTTATATGTTTGCACACCAGTACCAGAACAAGTTCCTAGTCTCTGATGTTTTTCACTGACATGGCAATAAAAGCATTCTGATTCTGATTCTGATTCTGAACAAAAACGTGGAAAGACATTGTTTTTCTAAATTTTCAGTTACAATTTAACAGTTATCTTCTGTATTTAGTCAGATTAATTACACACAATCCTGCTTTAGATTTTAATTTAGAGTTTTTACAGACAATCTTTAGGTCAGATGGGTGACATCACTGTTCTGCTGTTTACATTGATTACACACTAAGTATAGATTTGACTTTATTGATGTACAAATGCTTTTCAAAAGCAGTCAGAACAGTTTGTCTTTCCTTGAATAAAAGATTTTTTTAGTGATAAAGTGAGGGATTACTGCTTCCCAGTTTTTCCCTCTCTTCATCCATCCTTCCCTCAGATGAAAATCACATCATCGTCTATAAAAAAAAGTACCTCTGTCCAGACCTTCCTCGTTGTTCATCAGATTACAGGTGGTCGTTCTTTAAAAGTCCCTCAAGAAAGAGACGAAAGACTAACCAGAGTTGGACACGAGGTGATCTGAATAAAAACAGGCTGAGAAAATAGTTGATTTTGAAAACAAATCCATGAAATGAAAGTTTTCCACCTCCGATGCAACCTGTAAGAGCAGGGGGGTAACACTGTAACTAGGGATGCATATCAATAAGGATTTATCAATACTAGTCCACTTATCGATCCCGCTTAACAAACCGGATCTTTAACGGTTCTCTTATTGATAGTTTTAGAAACAAATAAATAGGAATTATGAACATAAAAACTTTAATTGGATGATGGTGGAACTCACAAACAGGACAATAAAATATACCTAACTTAAATGAAATAGGATACTCCAGTGAGATTATTTAATTTCTTCCATATTTGTTTCTCTCTTCCATCATCAAGATTTTTTTCCACAGATCAATGTGAGCATTTAATTATGATGAACGTCCCAGTTTTTTCCATTAAATCCTGAGAAGGAAGTAAAGATGTTAATAGAAAGACAACAGTGGTTTTAAAGAACCTGGTGTCTGCAATATTAACAAAAATTGTAAAATTTCTTTCACAACACGGTCATAAATGTTCAAATTAGGGCAATGCAACAGTTTAATTTCCACAATACTGATTTAGTGTAAAAAAAGACCACTCTGCCTCTTGTGGAGTCTCACAGGTACAAGGAGGTTATTAAACATGATGATCATATTCGTCATGATCCCCTCGCTTGCACCCAGAGGGAGCCCTGGACCTTCCTCATCACCTTGATTAGGGACACCTGACATTAATTTCTGATGCCACAAACCTGTGGACCTTGCTGCCTATTTAAGGGCAATCACCCCAAATGTCCATGTTGGGTAGTACCAGTTTATCAGTCATAAAGGATTAAATACTGCTGCATTGGAAGTTCATGCAAAGTAATGTTTCATCAGCAAAAGTTAAACCATTCAAACAGAAGCACATATTTTATATACTATTGTTGCCTGGCAGGGCATTTGTTTTTCTTCTTCTTCTTCCCTCTGCATTTCCCGTCAGGGCTTGCAACAGCAAGTCAGTTTCTTCTCCTGGAAATGGAAATTCTAGAAATGACAAGTTTTGATGTGATTTTTATTATTTCAGTCACACCTGCAAACCAGCTCCGGTGTCTTAACAAATCTTCTTTATTAAAACATTACAAATTGGTCTGGATGGGACACGGACCACATATCCAGAGAGAAATATCCACAGATGTGTTTGACTTTATGCATATTTGCAGCTAAATCAATTGCACGGTATTTTAAAACAAAAACACAACACTCCGCTTGCACGTACAACTGAGATATAACTGGGATTACTGGCCATCAGAAATCTTGAAAATAACCGGAGTTCTGGTGCATGTGGCTGAGACTTTAAAATGAGACATACCTCTGGATTTGGAAGATTTCTCAGTTCTTTAGCTACATCTGGCTAAACAAAATTTTCTCAAAATTTGGAAAACAGCAACATTGTCACTTAGATTTCATAATATTGTCATCATTCCAGTAGAAATCAGCTTTCTGTGGCCGGTTAGCGGTCGAAGATCACACACCTCACTTAATACACTATGCTCCTTCAAAAGAAACCCACGGATTCTGAACAAGATGTTTCTTTCATGAGAGGTTCAGAAAACATAACAAGACACTCCAAATTAAGTTTATTTACTAGACAAAAGGATTTTACATGATGGATTAGAAAATCCATGAAGAGGAAAATTGGCATCAGAGCATGGGACGTCCAGGACACCATATGATAAACAAAGGAGGGGGTCAGTGACTTGCTCAGAGGCTCCCGGTCAGTTCCGGTCTTTAAAAACTGGAGAAAACAGGTCTGTTTGCATCAAAGATCTTTTCTTCGGAAGAATCAGAAAAATTTCTCACATCATAAATCCCTGTTTGCAAATTCTGCAGACAGAGCAGAGAGCCAGCTGGCTTCACGGTGGACATGCTCAGAAACGGAAAGCAGATCCACAAAGGATCACAGCTTCCTCGCTTTGGGTGATTCTCCAAAACAGGAAATAAAACAAAGCCTACAGGTCAACATCTGGTTTTAAAAGGGCCTGCAGAGAGTTAGACATCTGTCTGAGTCTGACCGGTACAGTGGTTCAGATCCCCATTGTGGAACGAAAATTTCATAATTCTTCTAAAACATGATCACCATCTCTGAATTTGATCATTTTTAGAAGTATGTGACAGGTGCCCTTTTGAAATAAATCATTTTATTCTGTTTGTTTTGTCTTCCTGCAGTGGTCGAACTCATGGGTGGATGACGCTGGTCTGCGTTGGTAAAAACCTCCAAGACATTTTGTACTTTTAGTCAATTTTGACCTTTTAGTTGCTTTTAGCTGTCAGAAACTGAAAGACACACAATGTACAAACCTGCAATGTGCAAACAGGGGGTTTATTTTGGACTCTATTCTGATCGATGGGCGGAATTACTGAGTCTTACTGTGAATTTCTGTTGCGTTATTGAGACTAAAACACACAAAAATGGTCCTTTTTGTTTGCATCACTAATTGTGAAGGATACAAGTCATTCATTCAATTGTTTTTTAAACCCAGCGGACTTAGTAAAGTCTTAGTAAAGTCTTAGTAAAGGGTTTAAACTCGACCCAGCGGACACATTAAACACACATAAAAATCAAACATTGAAATTTCTGGCAGTTTCGTGACTACTTGCAATTTTTCTCTGGCTTTGGAGCATTTTGTTCTACATTTTATTTTGATTTTTACTTTTCAAGAACTTTCAGTAATTTTCTGACTTGTTTTACAGAAAAAATAATGTTGCAAAGAACTTCTAACCCTATCTGCTGCATCTTCTTCGGTCACACCAACTTTCTTCATGTCTTCCTTCATTGAAGTCTTCTCCAATAACAACTCTCTCACTTCTAGGGATGCTCTGAATCACCTCATCAAGGTCTGACTAGAATTTCTCTTTCTCCTTGATCTCACAACCTACCTGTGGAGCATACCCAAAAACAATGTTTAGCATTATCCCTTCATTTTCTAGTTTGAGGCTCATCACCCTGTCTGACCTTCTTTTTACCTCCAGAACCTTCCCATCAAACTCTTCCTTCACAATAATAAATTTAGCAAAAGATTGTAAATGGGAGTAAAGAACACAAAGTAGAATCATCTACTAAAAAGGTTTGAGTTTCAAAGTAAACGGTTAAATATGTACCTACAAGACAATAACAGAAAACCATTAATTTGCCACAGTAGGTGGTTTGTTTTATATTTAATTTTTATTCTTTATTGTGAAACAACAGTATAATATGACGGGCTACAGGGGCGGATCCAGGATTTTCTAAAGAAGCGGGGGTCCTGAGGTCGTAGACAAAAGTCACCCGTGGGCCTCGCCAGTATTGGTGATCTGGGGTCCATTTCTCCCAGAACTTTTTGTAAAATAAGAGTCATTTTCCTGCATTTTGGTGCATATTTTGCCCAAAGTTTATAATAATTAAAGTAGTAAAAACATTTTTTCTTGTGTGGACCAAAAGGGGGGGCGCCCCTCCAATACTACCCCCTAGATCCGCCCCTGGTCTAGTCTAAAATTCTAGTTAACAATACTCCTGCTTTCAGTTCATACAGGATTATTTTTTGTGTGTATTTATTGTGCTTGTACAATTTTTTTTAATGCTAAAGGAAACTATAAATCTCATTTTAAGATATGAATACAGACCTTTAATAAATATAAGAACTTTTAACCAAAATTATTTGAAAATGCTGCTTTAAAACTAATCTCTCACGTGAGGCCTTAAATCTTTTACTTAGGAAAGACAAATCTCCCACTCTGGTAGTCTGAGAGGTTGGACTGTGTGCACCTGGTAGAGTTGAAATGTCACCACTCTGTAACCTGATGTCTTCACAGGTGGTTTTGTCCTGAGTTGGCTTGCTCGGAACATTAAATTTGGAATTAAAGACTGTAATCAACCCTGAAAACACGCCACAAATCAAATGGTTCCTATTAGAAAATCTGTATTGGCTAGTTCTGTTTCATCTATTCTCCACGAGACATTAACTTGATAGATTTATTCATTACCATTCACAACAAATCCACATTGGATAAAGTACAAAACTGATCCCCATTAAAAGTAGTGGCATGGAAGGTGAGTAAAGTAGATCTCGAGCTGGTGACCTCGAAACGCTATTGGTGGCGTGCAACTGTTAAAATTAATACAGGTCTTTGTGAGGCCACAAAGACTCTGTGTCTTATCAAGATCTGTGGCCTCATCGATAGATCGGAGTTCCGAAAACTAACCCTAACGCTAATTCCAATAAAAGTATGGCAGATCTTGATGGTTAGATCATCTGGAAGGGAGTGGGGGTGGTCTGGGCATGCGGAGAGGCGCTAAGTCGCAGATCTCGATGGTCGCAGATCTTGTCAGGAGACCGGATACAGCAAAAAAAGTCAGTCTGCCACTGCCCACCCCATGACTCATACCACCCACAACGTTTGCAGCAAGTGTGCTTAGGAGCTCCATCTCCTGCATCGGCTTATTCAGCCACAGCCAATAAGGCCTAAACAGATAAGTATTCCGGTGCAGACTCTATTGTCTCTAGAGACAGAAGGACGCCGAGAAGGTGATTTAAAACATTAAAACAATTCAAACTGCTTTAAGACTTAAAGTTGTTTTGGTCTGATCAAAGCACTGACTTACGCAGTTCCTTAATTTTTTCTAAATCTTTTGTATTCATTACATCTTAGTTTATTACATGTACTAATGATATTTAATAATGTTTTTACACATTTTTTTACTTGTCTTTGTTTCTGGATTAGTGTCCCGGCTCCACAAAACGGCATCCAAATGGACTTTCTGGCTAATGTTTTTTTTTTTTTATTATTCATTTTGGGCTGCTGGGTCTTTTGAGGTAAAAACAAACTTCTTTGTCACGTTAAACTCTTAATCCTGCTCTTACTTCTTTCCTGCTCTTACTTCTTTCCTTTGGAATCTTGTCCTAATTGATCATTTGTCATCCTTTGCCAACGGAGCGAATGTTTGCTTTAAGAAAACAAACATAGTGGACCTCATTAGAATGTCGTTCGGAAATGCTTTGTTAAATTAATTTCCCTGGACACTTTTAAAAACCAAAACAATTTTTTTTACCATCTGAAATGAATAGTCGTGAATATTATTTTAGATTAATGGGTATCAAATCTGGCCTTTGGGTAGATTTGAATTGGAATGCTTTTCTTTGTTTTCCATTCTAAGATCCATCTTTTCCGGTGAAGGAAACAGCTGGAAGGTTTTCATTTTTAGGTAAAAATGTGAAATTTTCACGGTGGCTGAAAAATTCAGCCATTTCCATAAAATTTTAGTTCCAGTCTGAACCAGTACTCAACCATTTGGGAAAAAAAAAAAAAAAAAAAAACGATAAACTGCAAATTTAGAGTGAAACATTGTTGTGACTAAATCGAATCAAATTGGCTCTGTACTCTTTGTACTGGCTTCCTGTCTGGTTTCGGATACAGTTTAAATGCTGTTTTTTGTTTTTAATGCAACAAGTGACCTAAAGTCGTTTGAATTAAGGCCCAAACTAATAAGATGCATCAATAGGTTTTTATACTTCTGATTAAATCTCGACAACTTCTATTGCTTTTCTAATGTTTTTCATTTACTGTACAGCACGGGTTGTCAGCTCTGATTTTTAGAGCAACTGGTTCTTAACGAAACATGGGTAGGTGTGTTTCTTATCCAATAAGTTGCCATCTCCCACTCGAGAGAATTGAAGTTTGTGGAAAGCAAAATGCAAAAGAGGGAAAGATGTCAGAAAAGTTGTTGTTAGGAGAGAGTTTTAACTGCTGGAGACATCAGTAACAATGTTAGCAGCTAGTCAAATTTGTGCAGCATTGATTTTAAAAACTGTTTAAAAGATTTCATTTTCCAAACACTTGTGCATCACGGGGTGTCATAGCCTATTCCAGTCTTTATCAGGTAAGAAAGTATATCAGAGGAACAGCACACGTTAGAGGTTTTGGAAATAAAGTCAGAGAGTCTGAAATGGTTTGGACATGTGTAGAGGGGAGAGAGAGAGTACATCGGCAGAAGGATGCTGGATTTGGAACCACCAAGAAAGAGGACTAGAGGAAGACCAAAGAGGAGCTTCATGGACGCAGTGAAGGAAGACATGAAGGTAGTTAGCATGACCGAAGAAGATGTAGGAGACAGGGTTAGATGGAAGAAACTGACTTGCTGTGGCAACCCCTGAAGGGAAATGATGAAAGAAGAAGAAGTGGGGTTCATCCCTTAACAGTCTGCTGTAGGGCTTCGCTGAGATACATACAGTAGCCACACTTACACTCACAGGGGGAAATATCCAGTATACCCTACATGCCTAGAAGTAAGTTCCTGATGGCTCTATCTAGTCCAACACTAAGAGATTTATCGAAAAATAGGCAGAACATTACTCAGTCACTTTGTTTTCTGTTCATATGTGTCCTGTGGCACAAGATCTTCAGATTATTAGCCGGTAAATCAGATACACTGATCTGACACTGTAGCTGTTCAGCCCACACGGGGATGCTTGGCAAGTGTGATTAAAAGATTTTAGTTAGCCAAAAACCGCAGGAAGCCAGACGCAAGTCAGACGAGATGTGCTGTACCTTCAACAAGCTCGCTCCTGGTAGGCAAATTGGTTGCCATGTGAATGTAGATTCAGGCCAATGGCTTTTTTTAGCTCAGGCTCCATGGAGTCTGCATAGCAACGTGGCCAGACCGAGGCCTAGGACGAAATGGTAATCGAATGGCAAACTTCAATTAGTCGACGCTAAATGTGTGATCACACCCACCGGGTCCATCCTTTCCAAGTCAAGAAACAAGATTGGCGGGCAAAGACCAAAGTAAAACTGGAAAGCAAAAAATTGTATTAATTTATTTTTTCCTCCATTTTTAATTCATGTATATTTGTGTGTCATCAGCATAGATGATCACTACACTTACAATGAAGGCAATGGTCCAACATCCGACACAACCAAAGTTACAATTAGGAAAACAAAATTTTATTTAATTTCATAATATTTGATGAAAATCCCAACCACAAATGTTACTGATGTCCTGCTTTTTTTTTTCTGTCTCTGCTGTGGTTCTCTGATGAGAAACGCTGTATGAAGCGGATCAGAAGCAGCTGCTGTACAATCATTTTACATGTGTTCCTTCATCCATCTAAAGGTGGAAATGAGACTTCAGTTCCACCATAACTAAGATTTATCAGACAGGAGAAGGCGTACATGTGTGTGTAAATCATCTACATATTTCTGCTTGTAGTTAAATGCATCTGCTTCCCAACGTTTGAACCCAATGGTTAAAGTAGAAGGAAGGCTTCTCTGTAGGTTTCACTGAGACGCTGAGGACATAAGAGCCTCCAATGATAGCTGCAACAATGATTATCATCGTGGTGATCATGATGAAGGTGCTTTGTGGATTGGGGGAGCTGCGTTACATCATTTCTTTCTGTCGTGCCTCTACAGCAGCACTTCTGTCAGAATACGTTCTTAGCAGATCCCTTGGTGGTAAATAAACTCACATCCCAGATGTGAGGAGACGCTGTTGGTCCTCCTGCTGGCTTCTGTGAACAGAAGGACCGTTGTGTTTTTAACAAGCTCACGTCTCAGATGACAGACTGCATTTCACGTTTGGATCGCAAACTGGAATTATTTCGGACTTTTAGCATCACGACGAACTTCTTGTTCAGTTTCACTAATCCTATGAAAGTTCACTTCGAGTCTCTGTTCACTGAAAACTTTACAACAAACTCAGTCCTCAGAAGCCATTAATGTATTTTTGTTTTCCAGAGTGATTGATGTCCGTATTAACCTCTGAAAAAATGTCACTACTACAGAGTGAATGACAGCCTTTTTTAAATATTTCTATAGGAATTTTATAAAGAATTCTTACTACTTAGCCAGGCTGTTTCATTCCAGCTACTGGGTTAGGGATTGCCTGCATTAACAATGAGCTGAAAACTTCGGATGAAGGATGTTAAACAAAGGGTTCTATCTGCTCCTTACTTTTAATCTAAACACTATTGTACACTATCCATGTCAAACCCACAGATCCCTCGCTATGTCCCCTCATTACTAACATAATTCATGGTTTTCTCATCTCTGGAATTGTTTTCCCATCTTTTTGGCTAACTTTGTTGCTGTCACCCCATTATTAAAAAAAAAAACACGGGTTCAGCTCCCACTGATTTAAAATTTTCCGCCCCATTTCAAACCTTCCGTTCATCTAAAAAATTCTTGAACAAGCAGCGTCCACTCAATTTCATTCTGATCAGTCTTCCAATAATCTCAATAAACTTTCCAATCTGGTTTCCGTTCTCCTTCAAAGTACTGGAGCTACTTTTCTTAACATCACTAATGACCTTCTTCTTTCTCTGCTGACTGATTTATTTTCCTGCGAAATCTAAGTTCAGCTTTTGCTGATTTATTTTTTGTTGCCTCATGTACAGACTCTCTTCAATCGGCATCTCCTTCCTACCTGTCTGAACATACTCAGTTTATCCAATTAAAGTCCTTCACTTGTTGCATTGTTTCTATCACAATTCAATTAAATTCAATTTTATTTGTATAGCCCAAAATCACAGAACTTCTGTCTCAATGAGCTTCACATTGCAGATTCAGAAAGAAAAACAAGAAAAAAGAGGAATGTATAAACACAAATATACACCAAGAAACTAACTAACAAATGCTAGCTAGACAATATTAGCACATTCCTGCCCTTAGACTTTCCTTCACGGTGAGGAAAAACTCCTAAAAAACCCATCAGTGGAAAAAAAATGAGAAACCTAGTGGGGATCCACACGAAAGAGACATCCCTCTCCGGGACGAGCATCCAATGTATCTAAGACTACCGTAATTTCACGGCTATAAGGCGCATATAAACGTCTTTGATTTTCTTCAAAATGAGCGGTGCGCCCTTTCGTGCGGTGCGCCTTGTGTGTGAGAAAAGGCAGACCTTAAAGAAAAAGCGGTGCCCGTGAGGCGAGGCGGACCTGAAAGAAAAGGCATGAGAACGTTAAAGAGTGAAGTGTGGGCGTGGATTGTGTATAAAAAAGGTATGTGCTGTATGCACAACATTGCTGTTTTAACCCTGAAAATGGCAAAGAGACACACTTATGACGCTCAGTTTAAGCTCAGTTTAAGCTCAGTTTAAGCTCAGTTAAGCTCAGTTTAAGCTCAGTGTTCCCATGGGAACATGGGAATTGACGAGCAAATGATGAAAGAGTGGCTGGGGCAGGTGTACGTTCGGAGACCCGGTGGTTTTTATCCGAGCTTTCGCAAAAGCTGGTATCCTTTCTGAGGAGCCGCACAGTACAGACAGTGACTTTGACAGCGAGGAGTGAAGTGGATCTGCTCTGTTGGATTTTGCGCAGCTGTTCGATTCCGAAACAGAGGATGAGGACTTTGACGGATTTGAAGAAAGACTATTACCGATAATGTGCTTGTTTAACATCGTTACTACTTAAATAAAGCACAACCAAAATCAGTTTGCTCCCGATCTATTTTTTAATACGCACATTTGCATGCTTGCGTGTGTGTTGTTGTAAGGCAGTGTGTGACTGAGACTGCGCCTTTTCGTACGGTGCGCCTTATGTGTGTGTTAAATACAGCAATGGCGCACATAACTGAGACTGCGCCTTTTCGTACGGTGCGCCCAATGGTCGTGAAGTTACGGTATTGTTTAAATATTAGCTTATTCTACTCTACAGCTAAATATCTAAAGAAGTCAATAGATGTTCTTCATCCTAATGGAAACACGGGGGGCTCCTCAGCCCGGCGAAGCTCAGGACGGAGCTGAGTAGATGGATTTCATCCTGATGGAACAACTGGTTCCATCAGTTGTTGAAACAACTGATGAGAAACAACTGGTGTTTCTCACATTATAACAGGGCAGGTGGGTAGGTGGTATTCCAACATCCTCTGATTGGTTTCTGTTGTCTGCCTCTAAAGTTTTTTTTCTGCAGTCTGATGGTTGCAAGCAGTTTGGTCCTCACAGTGTGTGTTATAGAAACTGTGTAAAAAAATCTCCTAAAAATTCCACCTTTGTAATCGTATTTGTGTTATCCTGTTTGTCCACTGAAGGGAGTTGGGATAAGTGTTCAAATATTGTAGTTGTTATATTTAGTTTTTGTTACTTTTGTCTTAACTTGATTTAAAAACACATATTTTTTTTATTCATATTAAGTGTAGATTATTGAGGTAGTGATTTGGATGGGAACGTATTTTATGTTGTGCTTCTAACTGTGAACAGGACATAATGGTTACATCACCCGACCTCAGACACAGTTAATGTTTATGATCCATTTGATGACTGGGAAAGCCAAATATATCTGACACCAGAAAGCTGTTTGAAACGTTAAATCATCAGAAAAAAATCTTTAGAGCTTTACAGTTGACTTTATTTGTACAACATAATTCCATGAAGCTTAAAGAAATTTACAAAAACAAAGACAAGATAAAGTTAAAAAGATAATTATTGCATTTAAAACAGTAAAATCTCATTAAAAATATGGTTATTGTAGAGAAAAGAGTGGAGATCAAACATGTCTACGGAAATGTTTTAGAACTTAAATCCATAACTAAATCTTTAACGTTGTGTTTAATGTCCTCTAGAGACTAAATATTAACTATAATTTATCAGTGATCTGATCAGTTTTTTTTCCTTCTACCAGCCTCAATCTGAACCAGATTCCTACTTGATTCTCAAGGGACTCCATAAAAGTTATGAAGATGGAAATATTCATCATCTTTAATGGACGTAAACCGATCACATTTTGAAGTTTTACCACCACCTGGTTTGATTTAAAATTTGGCACGCACAGTCACTGACTCTACAACTTGTCTTATATTTGCTGAATGAAATAAAATGAAGAACAAAGACAGATCCCCAGTTTACACAGAAAAAAACTCCAAATAAAAAAAAAAAAAAGTCCACACGAAAGAGCGATCCTTTACCTGAGATAAGCATCCAATGTGTCTAAGACTTTTGTTTAAATATTAGCTTATTCTACTCTACAGCTTGATATCTGAAAAAGTCAGTAGATGTTCTTCATTCTGATGGAAACGGGATGATCAAGCAAGCACGTGGGCCTCTTAGCTTTGTGACACTCAGCACGGAAATGAGTAGATGTGCTAATCCTGATGGAGACAACAAACAAACAACTCGGTCTGGTCATGCCCAGGACAGAAACGCAGAGGATCCACCAGGAATCTGAAACAGACCTCTCTCCCAAAGGGGAGGGAGAGAGAGGTGGACAGCATGTGAATTGTACTGTACCTACAAGCAGTGTAAATCTAAATGAACAGATATTAAAGAACAATGAATGAGATGGAAAGCCAGGTATCTGCCAAGGGCGATGTGGATACATCAAGCGGCCAAGGCAGTATGGCAGAGAATAGTAGATAGAAGTAGAGGACAGAACCCCAATGTACCATATTTTCCCCAGCTTCTGGTCTCTAGCAGCCATCTAGTAATTATATCTGCTAAATGTCTCTGTTTCTATCTGGCCTAGTGATAAGCTTGTTCAAAGAGGAACGCTTTAAGCCTACCTTTAAATGTAGGAACACTGTCTGCCTCTCTCACTTGAGCTGGGAGCTTATTCCATAAATCTGGAGCTTGGTTGTAAAGGCTCAACTGGACTTTTAGAAATCCTAGGAACCACTAACGGCCCTGCATTTTAAGAACGAAGTGTTCCGCTTGATCGATAAGGTTCTATAAGTTCACTAATGTAGGATGGAGCCATGCCGTTTAGGGCCTTGTAGGTTAGTAAGAGGATTTCAAACTTTATTCTAAATTTGATTGGAAGCTAATCAAACTGGCTTCAGATTCTGATTATCTCACGGCTTATCAGCTCGCAGATGCGGCTAAGGTGACTGAACTCTGGATTTCCCTTTCGAGGGTGCTGCCCAGCAAGCCTACCCAAAGTAGAAAATGGTAGAGTTTGGTTATACTCTTTATCTCAAATTTATTCCCTATGCGTTTTATGGGCATTTCTTGTTTTCGGAAGTTTTCTTTTTTGCACAAAATGTTGACCTGATAGGTTTCTAATTTTGTTTGATTTTTTTTCTTCTCTAATTTGTAACCTTTTAGACATAAGTGGAGGATTTTTTTTTGTCCAAGCAGAGGCTGAAATCACCACAGCATCTATTTACTACAACAGATTGTTTTAAATAGAGAATTTTTTTTTGTCCAAGCACAGGCTGAAATCACCACGGCATCTATTTACTACAACAGATTGTTTTAAATAGAGAACTTCTATTTGCTCACTGAGGCTCTATTGTGTTGCTCGGTGAAAACGGAGGCATCTCTGGAGTCCTTCCAGGTCCACAGCTGAATGTCGTTGCCTCTGAGAAACCTCTAACCTTCAACAATGCAAATGAAATAGTTTCTTACAGCCAGATGTGGAGGAGTTAAAAGAAACTTAAAAGGAAAAGAATATTTATACTCAATTCTAACTTTACCACATACAGTATGCCAGTGGGGGAGATTTTTAAAAAAATTTAATGTCTTTTTGTGCTGCTCCAGAATTCTATGGCTCAGCCTTTATGAGACAAACAGGTTAGGAGCCCCAGATGGAAGAGGGATGGTGGAGATGAGGAATACCGGACAGGAAAAGGTCGATCTGAGAGAAGTAAAGATGAAGGTAGGCAGAGACTTCTGTCTCTCTTGTAAAATCCGTCTTTGCCTTTGTCCCTCTCTGAGGGGTACTAGCTGCGTCGTTTCTTGATGTTCTTCCAGGCTTCCATTGAGATGAACAAACCAGAGTTTTCAGTCTGCTCGGTGGAAAGCGTACGAGGTAACAACCAAAAACAAAGAAAAACCGGACAAGCATTTAAAATAACTTTCATGGAGATTTTCTAATTAATAACTGATTGTTAAAACATAATTTTTCCAAAGACACACTGGTCCTAATTTTGTAGCTTTGGAGAGAATCATCTGTATTTTGATACATAAATTATAATCCCTTAACTTTTTTTCCATGGTCAGTAACATTTGGGACCTTTGCACCACAATAGGAAACACACACTTCTGCAGCAGCAACTATAATCTTATAAAAATGTGCTTATTTTGCACATGCATTGCACAAAAATAAGGCAGAGACAACAAAATCTGCCCACCATTGGGTCTTGTGTGACCCACAGAGGGAAATGGCTAAAAAACAATATCTTTATTCTCTTACAAGGGTTTATTTTTAGATACATAACAAGAATAAATTTATTACAAGGTGTTGAACAATATATTTCCATCAGCCACGTAAATTTGTGACCTCGATCATTGTGACCTTTAGTTGCATGAGCCTGCAAACTTAATCAGTTCATTTATAGTTGGCACTGAGTAGCGCTGGATAGTTTCATTAAAATTCCTTTAGAAGTTTGGGGGATAACCCGTTTAAAACAGTGTTACAGAAGCACATAGGTCACGTCTGGGGTCCTTAGAGAAGAAACCTAACCCCCCATTTCTCCCACCATTGGTGCTGTCATGGCAGCCTGCTGCGGTATAACGCAGCACACAAATTTTCCCATCGAGGGATCGATAAAGTATGTATTATTTTACTTATTTGACTACAATTAGAGGTAAAATGAGTGAATTTGGGCTTTAGTTTGAAATATGTTAAAGTTCTAAAAGGGACCTTTTATGATTTATAACATCACTGTGCAGTAAATGTGAACATCTGAGATTTAAATGCAAAGAAAACCAAAAAGGAAGCCAAAATGTCCTTCATGATGGAGGTACCAAACCCCACATAAGTTTCCAGCTTCCATTTGTGTGTCTGACTCAGTTTGGTGGCACACTGACAGTCATAAAGAAATCTGCAGCATGAAGTAATGTTTTATTACATTTCCCTTTTATCCGGCTACCTCATGGTATTTCCTAATTTCCCAATCCAGTGTGAGCATAAATCAGAGGGAAGTCCTCATGTGTCTGGAGGCAGGTGGTGAATGGTAAAGAAACATCCCCTGCTGAGCTCCGAGGGGTTTATAAGCCTCCGCTTGGACCTCATGTTTGGGTTGGAGGTGAAAGGAAATTTCATATTAACCGTCCACATGTTTCTGAAGCAAAGTTGTTGTAATTCAGTGGAAACTGTGAGTCAGACTGGCACATGTGCCCGAACTTTACAGTTTGTATTTGCCTGTCATGGTCACGCACCGCTGAATGCATCTCTGGAATGCTGCTAGCATCCTCTCTCACATCACCCAGTCTGTGTTCTGCTTAATGTTGCAGTGCATTTTAAATTCTCAATAAGCCATCTTGAATCCATCAGCTCAGCTGATGATTTACTAATCTTTGTCTTCTGCAAACGGAATCACTTCAAATGAATTTGGGAGGATTATCTGATGACATAAACGTCTTTCAATAGCAGCATTTTTCAAATAGATTAGTAAAAATGTTTTTTTAGGAGGAAAAACAAATTAGGTTTTATGTTTTGGGGCTCTAAATTATTCCACTTTCTCCATCCAGCTTTTCACTCCAAAGAGAACGTCGGCAAGTCAGTTTCCTCCATCTAATCCTGTCTCCTGCATCCTCTTCCATGTATTTCTATCCATGGAGATTCTTGTTTAACTTTATCCCTCAGTCTGTTCTTCCCCACAGCGAACAGAAATCACTCCTTGATTCAGTCCCACCTGCACTCTGAACTCCTCTGTCACACATACAGCACACCTCACCACTGTCTAATGGTCCTCAACATACAATAATAGTACAATTCCTTTCTGCTCACCCTTTAACAAGCTTTCTTTAGATTTACAAAGACCCAACACAGCTCCTGCTGACTTTTTCTAAAACCGCCTCAAAGCAAATACTGCATCTGTAGTCATTTTTTGTGTTGGGTTCATTTTTATTTTTTATTTTTTTGGAGGGGGGTTTCTTTTTATGGCTCATCAGCTTCAATTCAATATATCCCAAGTTTGTAAAAATAGAAAGCACCACATCAGTGTACGTTTCTATTTGTCAGGCATCTTTTTTACTGTCTAATATCTTGAGTAATTTACTTGTTAACTTAAAAATGTGATGCTAAAATCACTTTAAAACTTTTTTTTTTTTTTTTTAACTTAAGGGAAAAATATGCTTTTTTTTAGCAACTGATCCACAAATGTTTAGATTAAAAGGAGAAAAAAAATAATAAAAAGTATTAAAAATATATATATACATATATATGTATAGGTTTGCACTTTTTTATTTGATATAAATCCACAAAGCCTTAAATATTTTAAGGTTAACATGTGTCTAACTTGCCAGCTGTTTCTGTCAGACACGTGTATTGTTTATTTTGAAAGGATGTTAAATGTTCAGATCCCAGAACGGTGAAGCAAGGCGTTGCTTTCTGGATAACAAACCAGAAAATTTATGGTGAAGAAGCACTGACCCATAATCTTTAGATGAATTTGTTGTTTCACATGGAACTTAAACAGACCAAATCTTGCAGAAAAAAAGGAGAAAAAACTTGAAACAATGACGTCTTTATGGTGCAGGGCATAGACTACAGATTGAAATTGTGATGTTAGGTTTTTGTCATTTCTTTTTAAACTGAAGCATTATTAGTGTTAGATTAGGTTCTTTGCTGAACTTCTGTTCCTTTGTAAAACCCCGATTTTGCCTGATATCATTTTCTAATCCAAATCATCTTTTCTTGTAAACATTTCATCAGAAATGATCTCCTAAAATTTGTCCTACACTGAGATGCTTTGATCATTTTAATTCTATGTGAATCCCCATGTCAGTGATTTGACTTGTTTTTGGTCAACCTGTTCTCTACTGGTTTTATCAACCAATCACAGCGTTTTAATCTTATGTTTTTGTTTTTTTTTTTACAACTAAATTAACAACATTGTGTCTTCATACGATTATTTTATTCCAATAAAATCTGTTCAATGAGATTGTCGTCAAGAAAACAATGAGGTCAATTTGTTCTACTTGGATTTTTAGAAAATGTAGAAGTTATTTTTAGATTGTTTTGTGCCAAAAAAGTTGTGTTTTGGTCTTTTTATATGATTTTGAGATTTCTTTTTAAACTTAAATTATACTCGACATGAGTCTGAATATACAAACTTTTGCTGGACTAAAGTTTGTGTAATTGTGTAAATTAAAGTGATGTAGCAGCTTTAATTAAAAATGGTGTTTTTCAAACTTAAATGAATCCTAAATCAAACTCACAGAAAAAAAAAACTTGTTGACTGTTTCTGATTGATTTGCATGTTGCTTTCTTTGCATGTTGTCGTTTCTCAATTAACACATTTTAATGCTTCAGATAGTTGAATTTTATTATTATTATCAGCAATTAAGGTATTTACTTTAGATGTATTTTAATCTAATCAAATTTAGTTGCATTTTTAGCTGTGATTCCTTTAGCGATGAAGAGGTGCTAAAACCCCGAACAGGTCACCAGTGTGACGTGGGACATTTATTTACATATACTTTGTTTTCTCTGGTAGATCTAAATGACTGCACATTTGGAGAAAAAAAATAAGCTTTAGAGAAATTGATCAACTCGGTGAGATTTTTTTTCATACACATTTGAAAATAGTTTAGCAAGTAAGTTATTAGGACTTTTCTATTTAATTAGATTTTCTGTAGATTTTTTTCTTTTACTGTATAGAATACGTCTAAACTTTTTATTTTCTGTCCCAGTTTATTCTGAATCAACATCAAATGACCCAAAACAGACTTTTCAAAAACCATCTGCTTTGTATTTATGTTACAGTTTGAGAAGAAACACTATAATCTAAATGTGAATCTTAAATTTCTATTTATTATCTTTTCTTCCTTGTTAAGACTTATCTTTGACGTCCAGATGATGATCTTCACACACCTCTGGTGTCACTGATGTCTCTTTCTTTTTGATTCAGAGTTTTTTATAGAGTAATAAGATCTAATAAAAACGTTCTTATCTCTGGGGTCTTGTAAGACACTTAAATTCCAAATGTGAGATTTATTTGAAGTTTTGAACGGAATATGAGTTTGAGTTTCAGCGTTGTATGTTAGCATATGGAAGCATTCTGTGGAAACCTGATTAATGTAATAAATCACGTGGCTGATGTTTGACAGTCTATAAAATCTCAGTCTAGAATTAGCTCCCTAATAAACGGCTCCAGAACCTGCTTGGATGGCTCGTTACTGCTGAGGTTTGGAAACTTCGCTTTGTGTCTTTTAAAACGAAACTTGTGGGACCTTTGTTACCTTCACTAATCCCCCATTAGGTAAGAGAGGTCTGGCAGGTTCAGAAGATGAGTTATAGGTATTTATTCTTGGTGGTAATACTTCTGTGTATTACAGACAGACAGGTCCTGGTGGGCTTGTTGTAGTAGTGAAAATAGAATCTGGTCTGATGTAATGCTGCAGTCAGTTTGGTTTGGATGCTTGTGGAGAACAGGAGCTTTAATAGATTCTCAGTCTGAAGTCGTATTTCACTGCGTCTGCACAAAAAAAAGGAAAAAACAACAACTCTGTGTTGTTATCATGAGCGATACTGAGCAAAAGTAAAACGTATTAGTCGTTGATGCAGTCAGTGTGTGCACAGTTTGTCCAAATTTCTGAACTGTGTGTGTGTTCATGTTTTCTGCTCTGATGTGGTGTTGCGATTTAGATGAGTAAAGGCTGCTTGACATTTAAACACCAGAGAGTAAAGCCAAAGTGACACAGGAAGTCAGGCAGTAAACACCAAACATAAACCAGCAGGCAAAGAGTAATTTCTCATTTTCACACCAAGTTTTTTTCAAGTGCTCTGTGTGTCAATTTTCTGTCATTCAGCAGGGTCTTTGCTCTTATATTTGAAAGAATGTGCATTGTGTCTCAGAATTGAGCTTCCTCTGCAGGGTGTCTGAGCTCTCACTCAGGGATCGGGTGAGGAGTTCTGCCATCCGGGAGGAGCTCAGTGTCGAGCCACTCCTCCCCCAGGTCGAGAGGAGCCAGATGAGGTGGTTCGGGCATCTCGTCAGAACGCCCCCCCCCCTGAAGCGCCTCGCTGATTAGGTGTTTCAGGCACGTCCCACCGGGAGGAGACCAAGAGGCAAACCCTGGACGCACTGGAGAGACTATGTCTAACAGCTGGCCGGGGAACGACTCAGTATCTTTCTGGGTGAGCTGGAGGATTCAGCTGGGGTGAGAGAAGCCTGGGCTTCCCGTCTGAGGCTGTTGCCCCTGTGACCCGGCCCCGGATAAGTGGAAAACAGCGGAATAGAAAGGAACGGCATTGTGCATTGGTGTGGTAATGAAACTCATCTCAGCTTATTTACTGCAGATGCCAACAAAAAATACTTTTCATTCCTTCTTTTTTGTCTCCAACTGGAATGATCGGATTTATATGAAGGAATTCTTGTACAAAGGCATAAAAGATTCTAATAAAGATATGAGTTTTTAAAAACGTGGTATTCTTACTGTCAATGCTCATGTTATGAACAATTTTTACTCTCTTCCAAGATGATAAAAATTTCCTTTTTCTCCTACTCTTCTTTTTGTTGTGTCTCTAAGCTGGATTTTTGGATCTGGTCAGATGATGCTTCAACGTCATAACTCAATAGAACCATTTGTGGCATCCTCGCTGGGTTCTTTGGGGTGTTCATGGTCCCACCACTATCTTTAGTTTTGTTTTGTTTTTTTAACCCTGTTGTGTCGGGTGAGTGGTAAAGGAATCCAAGCGCGGACTTAGAGTAAAAAATCAGAATCTTTATTGCATAGAGATGATAGAGATAGAGATGACTGTCAGGAAGAGATGAGAGGTTTCCATTTTCGGCAGGTAGAGCAGATGAGCAAGCAGGCTGGCAGGCGAACGGAGAAACAGGACTGCATTTTTGGGGAAAAATAATCAGATATTAGTTTCAAGGTAGGATTAGAAAGATCAATAGATATACAAAGCCAATGATTGTTACCGCAAGGTGAACAATGGTCCAGCATTGGCTGAAGGTTCCTCTGTGAACTACTCATCCCCGTGCTGGACATCGCCTGGCTGAGAAGTCCCCGTGTTTCCATCAGGATAAAGAACATCTATTGACTTCTTTAGATATTCAGCTGTAGAGTAGAATAAGCTAATATTTAAACAGTAATGTTTGACACGTTGGTCGCCGTCCCGGGGGAAGGATCTCTCTTTCGTGTGGATCCCCACAAGGTTTCTTATTTTTTCCCCACTGATGGGCTTTTTAGGAGTTTTTTTCCTCACCGTGAAGGAGAGTCTAAGGGCACGAATGTGCTAGTCTTGTTTAGTTAGCATTTGTTAGTTATTTTTCTTGCTGTGTATCTGTGTTAATACATTCCTCTTTTTCTTGTGAAGCCCATTGAGACAGAAATTCTGTGAGTTTGGCTATACAAATAAAATTGAATTGAATTGAACAAATAGTAGAGCTGATGAGGAGAAAACATGAAGCAGGTGTGAAAATGGGATAAGTTGCAGGTGTGGAAAGAGTGCTGGAGGACAACATAAGATCACAACAACCCCCCAAAATGAGGTTAGTTCGGATGTTCTGATTTGGATGTTTCTCCATCCTGTTGCTGCAGAATCCCTCCCCTGACTGTGTTTTGGTGCAAGAATGTCTGGATTTATGCTAAGGTTTTCACTCCTGTGTTTCCATTGTTTCTCTCAAACTTGAAGCAGAGCATAAATGCCATTTTCCCACAAACTTGTGTTTGGTTTTCTAGATTGTAGAACAATTTGCCCAGGCTTGTGTTTGATTCTGTTTTTTCAATATTTCCTCTATGTCAATAAAGATAAAATTCTTAGGTGAAAGTTAATCAAATATTCGTCCCCTCTGGACCTGTTTAGAGTCACCCGGTAGCTCATTAATGTTTCTCTCAGAACCTAAATGCGTGCTATTGTAGAGATGACATCACCAATAAGCCATTCTCACATGGTGCCAGTTATTCATTATAATAGGAAAGTCAAATATTTAAACAAATGCCCAATGAGATTAATCAAAGTGATTCCACCAGAAGTTCCTAAAACACAGATCTGCACTTAGCCGGAGGTTTGAGTGAAACCAGAGTGGTTTTGTGGTTATTTGTAGGTCACCACCTGCCAGCTGCCAAAGTGGAAAGAAAAAGTAAAGGAGCAGTGGAAATAGCTGTTTCCTGCTCTCTCACACACTTAATCTGTCAGAGTTATTGACAACACAATGAAGATGTTGCTGTCTTCCTTAATCAGTGTTTTCCAGCTTTGGTTATTTTCTGGCTGGTTTCTCGTGCATCATAGACAAGGTTTGGCAAAGCCAGCAACATGTGGAACAATTAGTCGTTGCTTCATTCTGCACGTGTTCCTGGTTTCTGAAGCATTTCTGAGCTCCCACAGAGATGGTAAAGCCCTAAAGTAAAGTCCCAAAGGCACACTAAAGTCTTTGAGCTTGGTAGTTAAAGGTGACAGTTCAGAGAATCAGCTCCTGGAATCACATAAAATCTCACATGGAGAGCAATAGTGGACATGTCGTACTTGAAAACAAGATCTGTACTTTTGATAAGAAGGATTTTATTGTTAAATACACTTACGGGTAAGCATTTGTCTGTGTCACAAATTTATAAGACAGGTGGAGACGTATTGTTTGATGCCTTGGTGATTACTGTTTGAGGCCTCATGTACAGAATCCGTTTTGAGCAGCATCTCTGTTACTGTCCGCACCAGGTTTCATTCCGATCTGCCTGACCGTTCTTGCTCTGTCCCCGTCACATTTGGTGTTCCTCAGGGTTCTGACCTGGATCCCCTCCTGTTCATCATCTACCTTCTCCACTTCCTCATATTATCTAGAAACACCACATCCATTTCTATTGCTATGCAGATGACACTCAGTTCTACTTCTTTTGCAAACCCAGCTCCACACTGTCACAATCAGCGCTGGTTGACTTTATCAATGAAGTCAAATCCTGGTTTACCTCAAACTTTCTCAAACTCAGTACCAATAAAACCCAACTTTTTCTGTTTGGCATCAAATCCACCCTAAGCAAGATCGATCAGTTCTCTCTCTCTATAGACAGCTCCGCCATAACTCCCTACCCTTTGTAAAAAGTTTAGAAATCGCCCTCAACAGTAGTCCCTGTCTCATGTCATCTTTCCATCGTACAACATCGCAGTCCCTTCCTCACTCCTCAGTCCACCTAAAAAATAAAACGTTCGATTGTCATGATAATTGTCCGTGGAGATAGCCAACAACAAGTAGTCTAGAAGTGATGGCTGATGCAGTCACACCTCTAGTATCTACTCCCACACCACACCAAACCTCTTCCATGGAGTCCTCGTACGTGTATTGCACTCTTAAATGTGGACTTATCATAGGAACTCTGTGTAACTGATTATATTAACCATGGCTCTGTTTAGCTTTGCTGTGTGAAAAAGGAGGAATGTGAGGAGAATCAGGTTTAACTATCATAGCTTGTTGCCTTGTTACTGAACATGGATTCAAGATGATGCTCCTCTAGTCAGTTTCTGCTCATAACTTCTGATTCGCTTGAGCATGATGATACATTTGGAGTAGGGTATTTTGCTTTTGACATACACATTGAGTTCCAAATTAATATACAGACAAGAGTTTTCTGTCGCGGTTTTTGCAGAAGTACAAGCCTCTGGAGGAATCCTACAATTTGATGTTGGTAGGAGTTTGATTCGTTTTCCAGTGAATCCAGAGAACAGACTAGCTGCTGGGCATCCAAAACCTGCTGCTCAGATTCTAGCTAGACTCATTATATTATTATTGCTGTCTTTTGGTCTCTGGACTCTCATAAAAACCATCCAGGACATTGAAAACCTCAGAATTGGCACTAAATCTACTACATTTACAAATTCAGGATAAAAGTGGAATTTTATCTTTGAATATAATAAATGTCTGATTCCTTAACCAGAAAAGAATAGAATGTCCAGATTGGGCATCATGTCTTGACCCGGGCTGAGGAGCACAAATTTTCCGGAATCTTGGTCATGAGAGGGGAGATATGGAGCGGAAGATTAACAAGTGGATCAGTGCAGCGTCCGAAATGATTAGATGTTGCTCAGAACAATGATAAAACCATGACATCCTGGCTGGATTATACTTCACAGGCATACTGTAATCTCTGTCAAAGCCAAAGGGTGGCTAGAGAGCACCTTTTACTTTTGTGGATGAGCTGAAAGAAGTGACCAATTAGAGTGAAGTTTGCACCTCACCGATATGGGGTGATTCAATAATTTTTTTTTTTTTTGGTACAAGGACTTCTAATGCAGATAGAAACTTACTTTACTGTTTCCCAGCCATGTCACACACTTTTACCATCTGTGCACAAGCTTCCGTATTCTGCCCCCTCACAACAATTTTACTTCATCACTTTCAAACTTTCTTCCTCTTGTGAACACTTTCAAGAGACCAAACAGATGAAAGTCTGAAGGGGGATGATCTGAGCTATAATGAAGATAAGGGGGTAGTTCTAAGCCTAGCTGGTTGATGCTCTCAACCGTTTGGGCAGCTGTGTGAGGCCTTGCGTTGTCATGATGCAATTCTCACTGACTTCTGACTGATGACCTTAGCGTTTGTTCTTTATATGTATCTTTCTTAACCTACCTCAGCAGTTCACAGCAGTTGGCACTGTTTACAGTGCTTCCTTTCTCAAGGAATGAAATGGTGATTGGGCGTTGCATCGCCCAAAAATGGCTGTTTGTGCTCTGCAGTAAGTATCAATGGCACCCACTGGGAATTGACCTTTGAGTAACCAAAGTCATCACGAACAATTTTGCGTGCTGTCCCAAAAGATAAGCTCAAAGTCCTCGCATCTCTTTCACTGTCATCCTTCTGATTTTATCACCTCATGACACCTCACTTCGGAAGAACTTCTAAGCCTGTTTTTATCCTCAACGCTGCTCCTTCCTTATAACAATTTAGCCCACTTGTAGACATTTTTTCAGCTGCAACATGTGGCACTGCACACAGTTGAATTTTGCCAATGAATTTCAACTGGTTTGTACTCTTCAGCAAACAAAAACTCGATAACTGATTGCTGTTCAACCCTGGAGGATGCTTCCTGGTCGACCATCTTTGTTAATCGCCTAGAATTCTCAGTTTTTTTTTAATCTGCAAAAGAGATTAAATCTGTGGGAAAAAGAAGGTAGACAAATCTGTATCACTCATACTAAAAAATATCATTTTATTTGTTTAGATGAATCAAAAACTTTAGAAACAATTGCTAGTGATGATGTGAGCTTTTTGGTCCACATCTGCTTTCTTCTTTACTAATCTGAACGGCTTCATGTTAGGACTTAACAGTTAGGTCATCGATCAGCGAGATGAAGGAAAAGAACGGAAAACTTTACAGCATATTCAATCAAAAGAAATTCCGGCCAAAATTGAACGAACTGGTATTTAACTGTTTATTCTCTAATCAAACATGTAGTCTGTAGAGACCTCACCCTAATAAATCAAAGTGGCACTTTATTTTATACCCAAGGGTTTGTTTGACTTTCTGTGTGAGTAAAACAGGAAGAACAGTAGCCAAGTGTCTGAGGTCAGAATCTGGAGTTGCTTATTCAACACTAACTGGGAGATCTGACTGGAGGTGAGAGAAAGTCAGGGTCCGGTTAACAAACAGAAGAAGCAGGAAGACAAATCTGTCGTTAGCATCAGAAGAAAGATTTCAAGCCCCCTGAAAAGCATCTCAAAAACTCAGATGTTTTTCATAGCAGCTCCTCCACCCAGCAGGGACCTGGGAAGTACATAGAATGACATCAGGGCGAAGGAGAGAAGAGAGGGAGGAAAAAATTCTTCAAGTATGAGAAAATTTTACTGCTCTCCTCCTCCTCTTTTCTCTTTCATTCCTTTTTTCTTTCACTCTTCCCTTCTGTCCATCCCTCTGCTGCTGCTGGTCAGTCACAGCTTTGGAACAAGAGAAGAAACTTTGGGCTCAACTTCACAGCAGGTAGGATGCTTTGAACAGTTTGAGGAGCCAAAAAGTCTCTTTACTGCGCAATTCATCATTTGATTGATGAAATATTCAAAAAATGATAGAATATTGCTGAAATTTTGCAAATTGAATCGTATGCATGTAGAAATGTCTTTTTTTTTATTAAATAGAAAAACTTTTAAATCAATTATTGAAATCTTAAAAGGAAAAAAAAATGCATGCCTGCGTTCCAATTTGTATTAAATTAATAAACTGTTTATTTTGTTTCTATTTTAATTGAGTATTTTAATTAATATTGTTTAAAATGCAATTTGTGATAAGATTATTTGAAAATATTTTATTAGGATGATTTTACTCTAATAAAAAGAATATTAGTCAGATTTTCTGTTACAAGATTATACTTCGTGAATGTTTGTTTTTAACATTTTATTTTCAGTCAAATTAATCAACTAAATTTGGAAAAAGCACACAGAGATAAAAAAAAGTTTTACCATCTGATATGAACCGTCTCGTGAAAAAATAGAAAAAAATATTCAAATTTTCTATTTCCTCTACAAAACAAAAGCTGTTCTGGCTTAATACTAATCATCTGAGAAATTCATTTTAGTTTTACTGGAATTTTATTTCCTCATATTCAGCTGTGTTTTCTCTGACAAAACAGATGGAGGTAAAGTGTAATAGTGAATTCATCCTGTCTGGTCAATCCGACAGATTTATTACAGAAAAAAATCTTTTAACTGGTGTGAAATTAAATTTTGTGGTAGTTTGGGTGAAATAAATTGTAAATTGTGTAAACTTTGGATCATCTCAGTTCTTCCTTTGTTTTTACAGAAGTCTGTATTTTAAAAAGTTTTTATAATTTGATGATATTGATGAGTTTTTTTTTTCAGACTTTTGAGGTGGTTTGATGGATTTTATATTTCAGAATTCAATTAAAGCAACAACATCTTGTCAAAACTTTAAAAAAGGAAACAACTTGTAATTTTTTTTTTTTCTTGTGGTTGGAGTTGTCATGTTCGTGGTTTGCTGATGGATATTTTGCATATGATTGTGATTCTTTGTTATTTTTACAGATGTGTTTGTGTGTGGATGTGTAAATAAACCGTGTGATGGTTTAGACTGTATCTCCCACAGGATTGAACGATCAATCCATTCTGAACAGATACTGTATAGGGGGCAAGGATAGATGGATGGGTTAATGGATGGATTGGTGAATGGGTCAATGGATGGATGAATTGGTGGGTTAACAGATGGATTGGTGGGTGGATTGGTGAATGAGTTAATGGATGGATGAATGGGTGGGTTGATTGGATGGATTGGTGGATGGGTTAATGGATGGATGAATGGGTGGGTTAATGGATGTATTGGTGGATGGTTCAATGGATGGATTGGTGGATGGGTCAATGGATGGATGAATGGGTGGGTTAATGGATGGATTGGTGGATGGGTCAATGGATGGATTGGTGGATGGGTTAATGGATGGATTGGTGGATGGTTTAATGGATGGAGGGAGGAATAGATCGGTTAATAGATGGATTGGTGGATGGGTTAATGAATGGATTGGTGGATGGTTTAATGGATGGAGGGAGGAATAGATCGGTTAATGGATGGATTGGTGGGTGGGTTAATGGATGGATGAATGGATGGGTTAATAGATGGATTGGTGGATGGTTTAATGGATGGATTGGTGGATGGTTTAATGGATGGATTGGTGGCTTGGTCAATGGATGGATTGGTGTATGGGTTAATGGATGGATTGGTATATGAATCAAAGGCAGACGTAGGGATGGTTGTGTGAATGAATGGATGGACGAATTTATGGTATGAATGAAAATAAACTTCCCTTCCTTCCTTTGTTTTGCATTTTACAGTACCTCCAGATGTTAAAAAAGCACCAGCAGAGCTTCTGAATTGAGAGCTTCATTTCATTTTTAAAATGTGTCTCATTTAAACACAGAATTGATTTTATCAAGAATAATTCTAAACAAAACAACTGCTGTCTTTTTATTTAGAACATTTGTGGCATTTTTTTTTTAATTCAATTGAAAGCGTAACTAGTCCATGAAGGGTTTTGGTATCTGATGTTTTCCACACTCGTCTGACAGTGGGTGGAAACTAACGTACAAACCAAAACTTTCTTGTTTTTAAGTGATCATTTTAGTCAGAAATACTTGGGTTTTGATTAATTAATTTGCATGTGGTGAAAAAGTTTTTAACCCCGTCAAGCCACCCCAAAGAATTACCTAATCAATAACCAAATTTGATAAAAAAATAAATGCTTTTTTTTCATTACGATGAGTAATCTGGGATAGCAGGCATTTGGATGCAATGATTTACGAAACCTGGAAATACCTTCAAGTTAACACTACTTAATAATTTGGCAAAGTTTTAATAGGGGAAGTTTATTTTGGCTGCTGAAACCCAAACAGGAGGAAAGGTTTTCAGAGACAGAAAGATTAAGTAACGAGAAGTAAAGGAGGAATTTTTCCACAAGCTTCTGTTTCTCTCCCAAGGCTCTAACACATCTTAGCCAGACCAGCTGCCAAACGTTGGTGTTTACATGCTTTACATTCCCAACACTGCCTGCTGAGTGGAGGAGCTGAACGTTATTCACAAGTTGGCTTAACATTTACTGATTAAACCAATTAAAAATCACATTTTATAATGAAGAAAGACAAAGTGAAAAAATGGAGATGTTTGATGAGTTTAAATGCAAGTACTTCCCTTTTCAACAAGTCAGAGGCAGACTAAAGGAGGACCAAAGAGGAGCTTCATGGATACAGTGAAGGAAGACATGAAGACAGTTGGTGTGACCGAAGAAGATGCAGCAGATAGGGTTAGATGGAAGAAACTGACTTGCTGTGGCGCCCCCTGAAAGGAAATGCCGAAAGAAGAAGAAGATGATTCTCTTCGATGCAATTACCCGAAATTAGCTTCCTCCATAGGGTGTCTACTAGACTCTCCCTCAGAGATAGAGTGAGGACCTCTGCCATCTGGGAGGAGCTCGGTGTAGAGCTACCAGATGGGGTGGTTCAGGCATCTGGTTAGGATGCCTCCCGAACGCCTCGCTGGTGAGGTGTTTCGGGCACATCCTACTGGGAGGAGAACCAGGGGTAGAACCGCTGGAGAGACTATTCCTCACAGCTGGCCGGGAATCGCCTTAGGATCCTCCCAGTGAGATGGAGGATGCAGCCAGGGTGAGAGATGCTGGATCTTCTGTCCGAGGCTGTTGCCCCCTGCAACTCAAGTTTTTTGCGAGTCCAAGTTTTTGGTGGCTAAATGTTGATGCATCCTTAAATCTGACCAAAGTTGGTCGTCCTGGATAGTTTTTGTTGTCGTAGGTGGGAGGACAATAAATTATTTTGACTGCTGATTTGTTTGAGAAAAAGCTGTTTATTGGTAAGTTTTTCTACTGAGATGGATGAGGATTTTTTTTCTAGTAATAATTCTGAATATTTTAGATTGTTTGAGAAGCAAAAATAGTTATCAAACAGCTTATTTGATGCTGATGGAGAGTCTTTTCATAGTTTAGTTGTGACATACACTCCGCTGCTGCAATAAATTAAATTCAAGCAAAAAATGTCACTATTGAAACATCGTTAATAACATTTCATATGTTAACACTTTACTTTTATGACGTCTGTTGACCCGGTAATTTTATTAGTGACTCACATATTTAAACTGAGTGGAAAAACATGCTTTATGTTTACAGGATGAGGCAAAGGCCTTTGGTTGATCTCCATAACTTTGGAATTGATTTGGATCGTTGGTTTGAGGGTTTCTAGTTGCCATGGTTTGGTTACTTGTAACAGTTCCAAACCAGTTCATCCAGAAACCAGAGAATCCAGTTGGCTGTGGATCTGTTGAATAAAATTCAGGCTAAAATGATAACTAAAACATGAGGTGGATTGGTGAGAACAGCTGAAGATAAAAACCAGAACATGAGCGGATGCAGGTCCACCTCCGTCTGACAGCACATGATTATACACAGTACAATGTACTGAGCTGGTCCAGGTTTCTGCAGTAATGGTTTTAGGAGATCGTCATTTTTATCGCTTCAGTCTCGATTTGATTTGGACAACCTGGACCTAAGCTCAAACGGTTTCTATTAGAATCACAACCTTTAGCTGTAAAACCTTAAGCTGTAAGAGTAGAAGCTGTTTGGATCCAAACCTCATGGTTGGTCAACGTTCACGACAATATAACCAAAGTCCTCAGTTGTTCTTCTACTCAGTAACGGATCTTTATGGATCTCATTTATTGTGTTTTTTATGAAATTGTTTCATTTTAAAGTGAGTATAAAACTTCCAAATCTGCAAGAGAAGAACATTAACTGCTCACAGTTACGGGACATGTTCACATCCTTTCATTTATTGCTCCGTCGGTCGGGACGATGACGTGATGTTGGTGTGAATTCTCAGCAGCTGCTTTTTTCATCCAGCAGGTCTTTCAACTATTACCCTCAGGTGCTTGTAAACCTCACAGGGGGCTAAGTTGGTGAGATCACTCAGCCTGACCCCCATGTGATTCCTTCTGTGTGTTAGAGAGACAAATAGCAAACAGGAAGTTTGATCCCTGGTTTTTAAATCTGATTGGGTATTTTTACTTTATTTTAAGATTTAAGTTGAGACGTGCTGAAAGAAGTTTTTTCAGACTTTGTTTGAAGGTGATAAGTTTCTTGAGGAACTTCTAACGCAAATAAGAATTACTCTTCGAACAACAATTATATGAGTAAACACTCCTGGTGTACCGCCTTCCAGACTGGAAGTTCGCAAGTTCGCGTCCCACTGAGTTCACGTCTAGGGTCCTTGGAGAAGACACCTAACCCCCTGTTTCTCCCACCATTGGCGCCATTGTGGCAGCCTGCTGCAGTGTAGTGCAGCACACAAATTTCTCAGTGAGGGATTAATAAAGTGTATTGAGAAAAAAAAAAAAAAAAACCTTAGCCTAGGTCATAATACAAGTCTTTGTCTGAATGAAGCCCATATGCTACATCCTGCAAACATGAATCATGCCTCCTGGAAGTTTCAGGAGCAATGACTGCATGAAGCTCAGGCAGATTTTTTTGTTCACCAAAAACATAAATTTTCTGTCCATGAAATCTATTTTTACAAGACCAACCTATTTTACAAGTCCGACCTATCTTGTCCAATTTCTGCATATATATTGACAGACATGAGGACTTCTTCTGTTTAGTTTTTTTTTTTCAATGTCTTTTGAAAAGTTTGTATCGAAAATTTATCTGAAAGTAACTCTGTCAGCAAATCTACTTGTTTTCCTTCTTAGGTTGTTGATTGCTTGTAAAATAAATTTTACAGCAATGAAGGAATATTACCATTAACATAACCCTCGGCAGACATGCCTTGCTAACTTAGCTGCTATTCAACTGCAAATATGTCATAAATTTGAACTTTTAAACTCCAAACAGAATGCTTGTGTTTCAAGCCTCATCCTGGCTCACGCTCAAACCCGCAACCATTTTTCTGTGAAGCCACAGGGCTGCAGCCAGCGTGGACAAATGCTCTTCACAAATCCATGAAATTAGATGTGGGATTCCTCAAGAATCAATTCTAGGCCCAATACTTTTTAATACATGTCACCACCAAGAGATTATATTATGGTGTTCGTTTTCAAAGTAATGTGGTTGAAACACATCTTTACATAACTGTCTCCTAATGACTCACAACAAGTGCTTTTTGAGTATTTTTTTTAAACCTAAAATTCTGAATGGTAGCATTAGTAACATTCTTGCTGTGCATCCACTGAACTAATAATTATGACACCATTCAACTCAGAAGTAAACCAGAAAAACAGAAAATATAGGAATTGTGGGAAATATTTGTCAAACGTTCTCTCTTTTCATTGCATAAAAGAATATCTCAGAATATCTCTACTGTACATTGTACTGTACATTGTACTGTAATCCATTTATCTATAAAACAATATGTGCAATGGGGCAGTGTCCAATCTGTTCACTACCACATCTCTTCCTGGGCCTGTAATCATTTTATAGAAGAACAATGCCAGAGGGACACAAAGTCGCTTTAAAATCTGTTTTCAGTTTGATGAAGCTTGGAGTGTTGGAAGTTTTCCAAACATTTAACTAAATAATCTGCTGAACTAATGAGTTAAGTAGCTTTTCCCAAAGTCGCTACGAGGAAAATGAGTCAAACCCACTGACGTCACCTTGACTTTGGAAAAAAAAATCTAGATTCTAACTTTGATGTCTTTGTAAAAATGCATCGTGCAGAAAGAGAACATGTACTTATAGATGGATTACATCAAACTCTACTAAAACATGTATAGTCTGCTCACTGAAGCTTATTTTTTCCTCTGTGTTGCACATGAATAAAAAACAAAACTATCACAAACTAAAACTCAGTGAACACTTTTCCAGAAATGAAATAATGGGACTACCAGCAGCTGAACTACTGACGGGGTCACTATTTAGTATGAAAAAAGAAAAGAAGCGGAAAGAGAAAAATAAAACAGTACAAATTAATATGGATGTTAGAAAACAATTTCAGATTAAACTTAGAAAAATATGTGGATAAAAATTTTATTTGTTATATTTATTGCTAAGAAGTCCAGTTCCTGAGATTCTCAAAATTCAAGAACATAACAGTGACGTTTTACTCTACTTTATTAAAAAGAATTTAGGCGAGGGATGGGCAAACCATGGCTTGAGGGCCACATGCGGCCTGCTAAGCTTTTAATCCAGCCTGACACATGAAGAAATTACATAAACTTTTAAAATCTATTTTTCCCCTGAAAATTCTGAAGTTTTTTGTAAACACATTAACTTTTTGGGGGACATTTATTTGTTGTCAGAACATCAAACTTTCTAAGTTGTTTTCTCCAGCATTTGGAAATGTTTTTGAGAATTTCCCAGTGGGAAAGTCATTTTTCAGATTATTCTTACCGCACTTGGACACATTTCTTTTTTAATTCAATTTACTAATAACATCCTCTTCATAGCCTCCTTAAGGGTGAGGTTTCATTGTAAACATCGCTTAATCAAAAGAAGAATGAACGTGCACGGAAAAAATTTAATTTTAAATCAAATTTAATTGAAGCCAGTGTTTTGTTTTGTTTATTACAGATCTGATTAAATTCTTTTTGTTTTAAGATAATTTATCAATCAATACCTTGCATCTGCTCTGAGTTTGGCTTTTTGGTCATATGATGTGACTCACAACTCAAAAGCTTTATCCCCCGCTGGTTTAGGCCAATAAATCTGTAATAATCTGATCCAATAGTTCATCGTAATTTTTAGATGTAATATTTTTTAAAAGTCTAATTAGGTTAAATTTAAAAATATTTTTATATGAATGAATGTGAGAAAGTCTTTTTTAAGATAATAAGTTGACACCAAACGGTTGGACAATATGCCTTCACCTGCTCTATTTCACAAACTGTATTAATATTGAATGGTTGAAGTTCATGCAGTAACTAAATAACCAGTCATACATTTAAGGGTTTTGTCATTTTTTTTATATTATGTTATTAAATTGACCTGATTGTATGAATTTATTAAAACAGGCCAGTAGACAGAGTTTGTGTAGATTTTCACAATGAAGCTCAGAAGACTATCGTTGATCAGTAGTGGTAAAAAGATGTGACGATTTGGTGGTGATCCATTAAACTAATCTATAACTAGTACTGAATAACTATGAGCTGTTTCATTAAGATCCTTTCAATGGTGTGGAAGATGCGTTCACAAAAGTGTTATGGAACCCTGAGTACTCAACATCTCTTCCATTATTCTGTAGACAGAGGCCTAAAAATATGAGCATTAAAAAGTCTTTTGAGATCAAACTAGCGGTTGCTCAATCCCTGTCTCAACTGAGCTGCTCTGTAGCCTACGCCTTAGAAAATAAATACTACAGATATATACGTAATTTATTTTAGGAAGCTTATTTCAGGGTATTTTATGGGACTCTTTAGTGGTTTCATTAGTTGTTGTCCTTAAAAATGTCATCTTTAGTTCTTATTCTCTTATTGGTAAACCTGATTCTGATTTATTTAGAAGTAAATTAAACTGAAGCAATCACCAATGAAGGATTGTTAGTTCCCTGATTTTTATGCTCCAAGTGTTTCTGTGTTCCGTGAGAAAATATGGCCACTCTATTGCACATCCCGCATCTAATCTTTTCCTGTGATTTTTTTTTTTTTAATCTGTCTGCTCCGGAGGGAACAAAGAAGAATCACATCTTTATACGTTTAGTTATCCTCCTATTACCTGCTTTTTGACCCAACACTGTGCTTCCATAGTTGCTGTTAAACCGGCTCATTTTAGAATGAGCCATAAATCTGATTTGATAATATCTGTGTTAACCTCCTTCAATATAAAAAGGTATAGCAACAAAATATTTTTCTTGACGTAGCCCACCTCTAGCCTACGCTAGAGGCTAGACCTGCTGAACTGTTCATTCAGCAGGTCTGAAAATGGTGACACAAGCTTTCAAGAAGGCTTCAGGGCAATCTGGATAGACCGGTTCAGAATCATATTGGTTGAAGCAAAAGTTTCATCTCAGTTCACTTTGTATTTGTACAAGCAGAACAGACTGGTTTAGCCTTTATGAAAGCTCATTTGATTTTAGTCTACCTCGCAACAAATCCTGGCTGATACATGTTTGATAAAATGCATTAAAGTGAAACCACACCGTTCAAAGCAGCGCAGCTATTGGAAAAACAATTAAAGAAACGGAGAAGACCGTTTGGAAATATTTCGTAAATATTTATTCCCGCGATAAAATTAACACAACTTTATGACTCAAATCATTTTAGGCCACCAGAAATGTGTGGATCCATACCCTCATTGATACAAATCGGTCGATGGAAACAGACAAATAGTGGAAAACGTTGACCAAATCGCTAGAAGAAGCAGCGATGGCAGCATTTATTCTCTTCCATATGGTGTGGATTACGGATTAACTGCCCGACATGCTTGAGCGACTGGCTCGTAAACTTGTAATGATCCTCATTCCTCTTAATTTGGTTAAAGTGGAGTCTGCTGAGGTATCATGAAATATAAAGTTCGCTTAAACGATTTCTTCTTCTTCCTTCCAGGTGGGAAAATCCCTGGATTAAAGGTGGATGAACATCGTATGTGGAGCAACCAAAGTAACAGAAGCCGACGAGCAGAGAAGAAGATTTTAAAACCAGAAACATCAGAGCTATTGAACATTTCAGCTCCGTTAAACTTGCATCTGACTCTGAGCAAGACAGTTTTTTGCTCGGATCTCAGTGATGTTTCCCTTCATTCCTTCCTTCCTCCTCCTGTCTCTCCTAGTCAACCCTGCCCTCCTGACCTATCCTACCTCTGGGGGCTTGCAGGTTAGGGGTCAAGTAGCCCCAAGACCTTCTGCGCAGGACTCCATAAAGGTGACTCAGGGGTTATTTGGGACGGCAAGTTTAAAGGAATGTTGAAATCTGAATCAAACTTTGGGAGTTGTTT
Source organism: Neostethus bicornis (assembly GCA_902685375.1). NCBI lineage: Eukaryota > Metazoa > Chordata > Actinopteri > Atheriniformes > Phallostethidae > Neostethus > Neostethus bicornis. Next base: position 24,536,278 of record LR738551.1, on the reverse strand, counting down.
CCAAGTTTGTATAAAACTTTATTTCTGTAGAAGAAACTGATCGACATCTGGAAATCACTATGTCTTATTGTCCATGTTTGAATACTGCAAATGGGTTTTATGGAGCACTAAAAGACCTAAAAGTTCAGGCTGAGGAGGAGTGACTGTCAGGCTGGAGTCTAATAGGCTCCGTATGTAGCCCATTACCCACTCACTTGCTACTGAATCTGCAAGGCACACAGAGGCTGGTTGTTCACATCTCACCATGGATATTTTATATTTTAGAATAAATATAAGATAAATGCAGACAAATAAAACAGTGAGCACAATGTGCTGTGTATCCTATCCATGTGCTCATTACAGAACCTCTAATGTCCTGTTTTTAGGGTCCAACTCTGTGTGATAGGCTTGTAAAGCCTTCACTTAAGTCTCAGGCATGAGGCGGGTCAGTCCTCAACAGGTCACCAGTCTGTCACAAAAAAAGTGAAGATGGTCATTTTCCCAATAATAGAGTCGTACAATAGAGGCTTTCAAGTATGCCACACTGCCGGTTCTCCATTTTATTTACTTTTTAAAATGCCTTTCAAAGAAACGTGTCTGGTTTTGGTGTTAGACTTGATCAAATAAATTTTCCCAAAAATGCGACTTATTCCAGTGCGACTTACAGTATATGTGATTTTTTTGTGTGTATTGTTTGGGCTTGTGCGGCTTATTCTCAGGTGTGACTTATAGTGCGAAGAATACAGTGTTGCTTTTGACTATAACTCAGGTCTTGGGTGTAGTTAAGAAACTTTTGTTGGATGATCGTTAGAAGAGAGTCAGGGAATTGGAAATGTAAAGTCTGAATAAAAAAAAAACGGCAAAAACCGAGAAGTGCTTTAAAAAAAACCTTCTGATCAATCCTAAAACATACAAGTAGCTGATGAAGAGATGCTAAAACTAGTGCAATGTGATTGTATTTCTCAGTTTAGGTTAGCAGGACTGACCAGTGGGGAGAACACTCCATCCTTTTCCAGTTGATGACGATGGTTTCGGAGTTGGAGATGTTGGTTCACATCCTGGCTGCTTCCAACTTAGCTGTGAATCACTCCAGTGAAAGTTGGAACTCACGGCCCAATGAAGCCAAAGGACCACATCATTTCTTAAGAAATAGACTTTCCAGTTATTCTTGCAAATCCTTTATTTTGTGCTGAAACCGGCTTCTGAAATTGAACAAATCTTCTCAGCTCCCTGAAGCCAAAAAAACTTGTTTATTCTTATTTAAATACAATATGTCTGCTGTTGTCAGAGTTTCTGCAAACATCTAATGCGGATGTCTCAAACGTGTGGGCCGCGGCCCCCATATCGATAATTTGCGGCCCAATTCTTAGAGTGAAAGTTTGATATGAATGGCACTTGTGTGTGGAGCACATTTTTATTATTTTTATTGTGGATAGGTTTAATATTTATTCAATTTTTATTTAACTATTTGTTTTGTGTTAAAAATAAAAATATTTGAGAACGTTTTTTTGAGCGCTATTTTTGTGGAAACCCTGATTTGGACAGCCTCACCCAGCGGCCCCCAGGTAAATTGAGTTTGAGACCCCAGATTTAAAGCAAGAAGAAGACATGAGAAGAGTAATTTGGAGGTGAATGTGCATAGTATATAGAGAAACGACGTTTGGTGTGACCCAACAACATTGAGTTGGTTGACTGGTGACCTGTTCAGGGTGTACATCGCCTTTCACCTGGTACAAGCTGTTAAAGCCCATGGCACCCAAAATGACTTGATGTTGGACACAACAGTTAAAAAATGTGGATGGATTCTTTTCTTTTCCTTTTTTGTGAAGCCATTTGTGATCTTACTGAGACCTTACTGACATTTTTGTCGTTACAAGTGATTTTACACTCATAATTATTTTGTTTCGTTGTTGTGATGGCAGGTGGTGATTTCAGAAGGATGTGCCTCTCAGGGAGACTCATCCGATGCAGGCCAAGGTGATTATTACATAAGATTTGACTCTTATTACTGTAAATGTGTACTGCATTGAAAATACTTTATTAACTTTGAAGGGAAATTTGAGAGGAGGTTATTCATAAGCCATGCTTCTGCTTTTCTTTGTATGTCTCAGATAAAGAGCTCGACCTGGTTCCTGGATCTCCACTGGTACTGACCCATAAAATAAAACTGGTCCCATCAGGATCTGGGTCAGGATCTTGTGGCTGTGAGGCAGACTTTGCTGCCTTACGGGAACGACTGGAAAGGCTGGAGAAGGAGGTGTCAGAGCTTCGGGAAAAGTGTGGAGGAACTGATGGAAGTTGCTGCACCTCTGAGAGTAAAGGTAGGACCAAAAGGGTGTTTCTGTCAGATTAGATAGAACAGTTAAAGAGGGGTTACTATGCTTTTATTGGGTAGTTATTCTTATCGTTTGCACGCTTAGACAAAAATTGGAAATTTGCCAAAAAATGTCATAAGTACATTTATTCAGTTTTACTTCCATTTTTGACTGTGTGAATTCCCCCTCATCTTGTATCTAATCCATCCCCTGGATATGAAAGAAAGATGTCTTTTATCTTCTATTTGTAACTCAAGTGTAATCCCTTTATTTCCTTGGTAACAAAATGAGAAGAAATATTCTTCAAATCAAGAGTAAAGTGCATCAAGTAAGTAAAGTTACGTCCCAAAATCTTTTATATTCTTGTTTTGGCACTCTTTGTACTTGTGGAGTGGGACAAAGCATCAGATGAACCCGTACATTCATGCTGCAAAAACTCTTCCCGCTTCTGTAAAAATATGGGCAGGGCAGAGAAACACGTTCTTGGCCCAAAATAACTAGGTGTTTGAATAGTGTCCAAATACAAGATGAGAAACATGCATGAATAAAATTTAAAACCCCTTCAGGTATGTTTTGGTGTGGGAAATGTGAAAAAAATGTCCAAAAAGTAGATTTTGCTTAATACCCTCTTTTTATGGTCTTTTTAAATTTGTAATACATAAAAAAGAAAAAAATAATTCCAATTTAAGACTTTGGTGGTTTGAAGTTGATGCAATGCTTGTCTGTGTGAGCCCAAAAAGAAATTAAAAAGTTGATTGAGCTGGAACTTTGCTAAATTTTGTGTTATTCATAAAGTAGGATGATGGAAATTTACATCATGTTGATCCGCAGTTATGACCTAAGACGTGTTGACTGGGCTGCTGGTGAACCGCTTGGTCCTGACAACCAAAATTGATCACCAAAGAAACACAAATATTGATCTTGTGTTGTCAGCACAAAGATGATACATATAATTGCTCACATAAAAAAGCAGACAGAAAACATGACAAAGGCTTTTAAAAAGAGAGAAAAACCCATAAACAAATCAGTCTGAAACGAGTGCGGTATGACTATAAACCAAAGTTAACCAGTGATCATTTCGATCATAAGCTAACACTGGCAAACTTTTTTCTGTGGGAATTATGAATTTAATTTGAATTATTTTGATTTTTTGCCCGTTTTTCCATTTTAGATTTTTATCCTTTGATAATAAAATGGTTTGATAAGTCACATGTTTCAACTTTTCGTCATGCGCTGCATCATAGCAACATGTTTAACAAACAGTTGGATTTTTCTTTTGTTGCGACATTATGAAAATCTCCTCGTCTGTTTTCAACTATTTACAGTGACTTCACGTCCAGAGATCCTGTAATGCTGCAAAACTTCAAAAGAAACTTCAGTCTGGAGATTAATAAAATCTGCTCTGTGCTTATTTTTAGATTCCCACTAATGTAAAATGACACACGGACCGAAACGTGAACGATCAGGACCTGATGTCATTTTAAGAAAAAAGCCACAACCCAAACACACACTTAGATTTTGTGAGTTTATTTTGGTAAGGTTTTAGTTATCAACTTCTTCAATCCCATTTTGATTCACCAAAAGGTCAAACCAAATAGTTTAATAACAAAAGAAGCTACAGATCAAACAAACAAGAGTATTTCATCTGCCATTCTGTGTGTTTGCATACTTCAACTGAAACTCCTTAAAGGGGAAATATCATAACATTAAAATATGTTTGTAGTGCATGCAATCATTGTTAACATGTACCATGGTCAGAACTTGTCCCATGCCAAATTATGACCCATGCCAACTACTGGCATGGTAGTTGCAGTACATCACAGAAGTAGTTGACCCTACTACAGTATCTTTGCTACTACTGTATCTTTGCCCTTTATGAGAAATAATGAAAAAGCATGACTTGTTTTGAGCTGCTTTCTTTAAATCTCACCCACGTCTCTCCCCCGGTCCACTGTTTCTAACTTGTGCAAGCATAGACATCAATATACTAGACTTTGCAAATGATTCTCCAGTCAGATACCCTGTTGTGTATATTTTAAAGTTAGTGGGGTCGGTGTGAGCCGAATGAGACCCCTGGCAGTAAACGCAGAGCTTGCATTAGCTGGCCAAAGTTTTGCTAATGGACATACATTAAATATAGCCCAATAAAATTATAATACAAAATATAACCGAAATACCAACCCCAAGTGGATGAGTTTAGGTATCTAGGGGACTTGTTCAAGAGTGGGGGAAAAATGGAGCGGGAGATCAACAGACGGATCGGTGCAGCGTCTGCAATAATTAGGGCACTGCATCAACCCATCGTGATGCAGAAAGAGCTGAGCCAAAATGTGAAGCTCTCGATTTATCAATTAATCTACAGACCAAAAGAACAAAATCACGGATGCAAGCGGTCAAATAGCAACCCCTGCTTCAAAAGTCTGTTGATTAGAACATAATAGTGCCTCACAGTGGTCAGGAATTGGACGTACTACTGCAGTGTTTTTGTCTGCCGGTAGAATGACTGGTCCAAGATCGCAGCGGTTTCTTGCCACAGCAGCCAACAAGGGATCTAGAACAGTTCTAGTACTCCAATAAAAATAATATAATTCGAACTTATACTGTTGCAAGTTTTAAACACCGAGCAACATGAGAGTTACCAAAACAATACCTGCAAGCTCAAATTTGACCACGATGGATGTAATAAATTTTTTCTGCTCAACAAATAATTAAAATTTTTGTAGTTTAATCCACAAAAATATTTCTCTGTTCAAGCTCATGTTTAGTAGCATTTTTTTATCTAGCAGATAACCAATGCTAAACACTTCTCTTCATGACACTCCCACCACCATGTCTTATTCAAAGGGTGATGTTAAAATGGCATTGTAAAAGTTATGCATCATTGAATTTGTTAATGAGACCACTAAAACTAACCTCAAGTACTTAAACTGCGTAGTTTACCTTTTTTCCCCCCTGATTACTCATCTAAATAGTCCATTAGTGTGAAACATCGTTTTCAGTTTGAATGAGGTTCCAATTTTCCGCTGTTCATTTTTACAACTCCTTCATCTCCTGCTTTCGTCTTTCATTTTAACCCCTGATGAATGTCCTCCCTGTGTGGTCCAGGAGTTTCGGTGGTCTATCTGTGTCTCAGTGCTGCTACTTGCTGCAGGGTATTTCACAGTTACGCATTCCCTGTGGTCACGTGCAACATAGACTGCACACAAGTTTACTTAGTTTGAAGTATTGTTGAATTCCAGAGAGGAAACGGTAGCATTGGATGGTGTTTGAGCATTTAAAGGAGTAACAATATATAAAAGTAATTAAAATCCCCGTTAATAACTGAGAAGGAGTCTGCTCCTCCAGTTATACTACCTCATTCAGAAAAACACATGCACACAATTGCATTTAAGCATGACTTCCATTTGCAGCTCACCCCCAGATGACACATAAATCCAGCACTTAAAACAAGCAAAAAGGGCTCAAAAGTAGGAAAAAATGTTCTAATTAGCTCATTTTTTCCTAAAAAAAGTGCTTCTTTTTGATACTCCTTCCAAATGTTGGTGTGATTTTGATCAAACAGAACCGATTGAAACTTTTTATTTTGTATAATCTCAGAGGCGCCTTCCTTCATATTTTTTTATTAAAATAAATGGTGTAACATGTAAAAAAAAAAAAAAAATCAATCTTTTATACATCTTCAACATAATATCATTTATCCTGTTGTGACTAAATTAAGTTTTGTGTTGTTTTGGGGTTCTTTTTAGGGGAAAATTAATATCACCTGATATAAACTTTTGATGTTTTTTATCCATGCTGATGTATTTTGTGTGTGTCCGAGAAGAGAGAGTCTAGTGTGTTTTTCATTTATTAAAAGACACACAAACCAGATGGCTTAAGAAATATCTGGACCCTTTTTTGGGCACTCTTTCAAATACCTTTAAAAGAAACATTTCAAACGTTGAGCTGAGGGTATCGTGATCCTTGAGGATGGCCGAGCTCTTTGAAATTTAATTTGTGACAATCCCAAAGTGGTTTGTATTAAAGTTTCTTTACAGTTTTATGTTAAAATGTCTTACTATGTATCTGGTTTTAGATGACGGACAATAGGATATCTAAACTGAGGAAGGAAGAGAGGAGGACCAAGAATACTTGTCCTATAAGTGGTTTAAGTGTAATTTTATTAGTTAAACTTCGTCTTGGTCTGGTGTTTGTACAGTAAGTGTGCTGAAAAAAGTTTCTTGATACCAACTATAGATAAACTGTTTGGGACACAAAGCAGGCAGAGGCAATATTGTTTAACACCTTAGCATCTACTTAGTCTTGTTTGATAAAGCAGAACAGTGTGCACAACTTAAAAACAGATGAGATCAGTTTTTCAGTGTTTCAATATTGATGCCTTTTGAAAAAGTTCAATCTGTTGTAAGACAACAAATATGTAGTTGGTTATCAATAAAGATTATGAGGTGTGAAGAAAAGTCACTGGAAACGGGCGACATAGTGGCGCAGCGGTTAGTCATGTTTTTATTGTTCTAGATCCGGTCACCGGAGTCCAAGATTGGGCGAGGTTCAAGATATTGTGAAATTGTTGCTAAGTGACAGAGCTAATAGTGAGTCATTTTCTGCATTATAAACAAGGTGACCACTTGGAGGTTCATTTGTTAGTTCCATACTTGCTTTTTACAATTACGAGTGTATTCTTGAGGTTCAAAATGACCATATTTTGGATTTGGAATGAAAGTAATTGACTCATCTTAAGAGAAAACTGTAGGTCATATTATTACACATCAGTGCATGTATGAACCACGACAGGCTGGCGACCTGTTCGGGGTGTACTCTGCCCTTCGTCTTAAAATGGCCGGGATGGACTCCGGCACCCCCCGCAACCCTAAAAGGGATAGACGGATAAGAAGATGACTGACTGACTGCATGTATGAATTGAGGTGAAAAAGCACTTGTCCAAAGCTGTCCAATCTTCTACTTTCTGGAAAATCTCCCGTACCACCTTTGATATCATTTCTTGAGCATCAGCTAGTGTTTCTCTCTCCTCTTCCAGGTGCCGGTTGCTCCATCAAACCAGAGGAATGTCCGAACGAGTGTAGCGACCAGGGTCGCTGCGTGGACGGCAAGTGCGTCTGCTTCCCCGGGTACAGTGGGCCAGACTGCAGTGAGACCACCTGCCCTGGGAACTGCAACGACAGGGGTCGCTGTGTTAACGGACGGTGTGTATGTGACCCCGGGTTCTCTGGGCCTAGCTGTTCGGATAAATCTTGTCCTGGAAACTGTAAAAACAGGGGGCGCTGTGTGAACGGACAGTGTGTTTGCAACCCAGGTTTCACCGGTCCAGACTGCTCCCAGAAGGCCTGTCCTGATAACTGCAACAACAGGGGGCGCTGTGTAGACGGACAGTGTGTGTGTGATGATGGATTCACTGGGCCAGATTGTTCAGAGAAAACCTGCCCTGGAAACTGTAATAACCGCGGGAGGTGTGTGGATGGTCGGTGTGTGTGTGATAGCGGTTACACCGGTGAGGACTGCTCTGAAAACTCCTGCCCTGGAAATTGCAACAACAGGGGGCGCTGTGTGAACGGACAGTGTGTGTGTGATGAAGGATTCGGTGGGGATGACTGTTCGGAAAAAACTTGCCCTGGCAACTGCAATAACCACGGGAAGTGTGTGGATGGGAGGTGTGTGTGTGATGCTGGCTTTACTGGACTAGATTGCGCCACCAAAGGATGTCCAAAGAACTGCAGCAACAAGGGGCGGTGTGTCCGAGGAAAGTGTGTATGCCGGCGGGGGTTCACTGGAGAAGACTGCAGCCAGTGCCAGGAGGGCATGTCTGGACCAAACTGTGACAGAGGTGAGTCTGTTCTTCCAAAATATCCATTCATTCATCTAATGAACCACTGGAGGGACTCTGAATTACCTACTAGTGCCAAACGATTGTGGTTCTTCTGAAACTGATCCCGATATCGATTTATCGGCAAGTAAGCCCAATTTCTGTTTAATTGGTCGATTGTGAAAAAACAAATTATTCAATGTTTGTCTTAATTAGTATCATCGTGGGATTTACTCTTTTCATATGGTTCCACTCATTTATTTCGATTGCTAGAACAAATGATAAAAGTTTTTAGCACGTGGAGGCGTGGCTCAGTGGTAGAATGACTGTCTTTGGACCAAAGAGTCGGAAAGAGTTTCCGATTTCCTGTTGAGCTTATACCAAAAGTGTGAGCGGAGAAAACACCCAGCCCTCAGTTATTCCGACCATTGGTGCCATCATGTCTGCCTGCTGCGGTGCAATGCAGCACAGAAATTTTCCCAAAGTATGATTATTATATTATTATTATAAATGTGTTGAGTCAAACAAAACTGCTTAGCTGGAGGTAAAGTTAGCAAGTAATAAAAAAAAAAAAAGTTTTCAATCAATTTGTTTTTGACCATGTCCTGTACTCAGAGTGTGACCAAATAGACATATTTGCTCTACTCAGAACAGTAGCACGTGCTAACCTCTGCAAGTATAAAAAAGTTCACATTTAAATTCGTAACTCGCTAGATTTGTATTTATTGCTGGATCTGAGAGGTTTAACGGGTGAGGAGGAGGAGGGTGAAAAAGAGGTGTGAAATAAAAAGGTGGTAAATCCTTGTAATCCGTAAAGTGCCGGGCTACAACTATTGATAACTTTTAAAGTTGATTGATCTACCAGTTATAGAATTGAACCATTTAATAATCTATCGGTTGTTAAATCAAATAATCAATTACTCTAGCAGTCATTAAATTAACTAATGTATTGATTAGTGAACCAAACAATTAATATTTAATTGTTTTTCTAAATCTTTATGTTTTGTATAAGGAAGACAAAGTAGTCCATAATTTTTTGCATTTAAACATTATAATGTGAAACGTAATATGATTTTACAATACTTGTATTTAAATACATATGGCGTTATAACGTCAGGCAACATTTTTCAGGGATGCGGAATCTGGGCTAACCTAAGAAACTGTTTTTATTTTGGATCATCTTTGAACTTTGATCTGTTGCCACCGGCATATTATTCATTGTGCCCAATTGCCTGATGGGAGAGAAATTGAGGGCCACCAATTGGCTGGTCGCTCGTGGTGATGTCTCCTGGAGGCTATTTGGGTTTTATCACTATGGCTGTTTTAAATAACCGATCGATCAGCAAAATAGTTAATGATCAGTTTTATTTGATTAAATCCAAGTCCAAACTATCAGCAGTAACATCTGGAAATGCTGCAGATGTTTTATGTTTTTTTCAGCCTTGTCACAGTTTACCAGAGATAACCGAACGAGACGTCCTTCCTGGTCGTTCAAGCATTCAAGCACCTAGGACATTTTTTTTTTGCACATACTGTATCCTATTATTATTCCAAACAAACAAAAATTAAATGACTGTTTATCGTAACAAGTCCTTTGTCTGCAGAGTCTCACAGAATGACATCCACAGTTAAACTTTTCTCATTTTCTTCACTTTCATGTCGTTTCTGGGGTGTATTTTTTTTCCACAGAGGTGTTTTAGGAAGATCAGAGTTTTTGGCAGAACTTATTGTACGAATGTTTTCCTTCAAGATTTTTGTTGAAGACTTCCTTTTTGACTTTTTACATGGTTTTTAAGTGTTTTTTAATCAGGCTAAAGAAATAAATAAATTAATGGCTTTTTTCATTCATTGGTAGCTACAGTATTTTAATTAAATTTGAGATTTTAATATTTTGAGGAATTCAATCATTCTTTACTCACAACTTTATGAAAGAAAAGAAAACAAAACACCCACTCCGCAGGGTGGCCGGGCTCTCACTCAGAGATCAGGTGAAGAGCTTTGGCATCCAGGAGGAGCTCGGTGTCGAGCCGCTCCTCCTCCAGGTTGAGAGGAGCCAGATGGGGTGGTTCAGGCATCTGGTCAGGATGCCCCCCGAGCGCCTTGCAAGCAAGGTGTTTTGGGCATGTCCCACCGGGAGGAGACCAAGGGGCAGACCCCGGACCCGCTGGAGAGACTATGTCTCACAGCTAGCTGGGGAACGACTTGGGATCCTTCCGGGTGAGCTGGAGGATGCAGCCGGGGTGAGAAACGCCTGGGCTGCCCGCTTGAGGCTGTTGCCCCCACGACCCGACCCCAGAACAAGCGGAAGATGACGGAACGGAACATTTTTAAAAACTTTTCAGTGTTCATGTTTGGTTAGAGGTTTTTCTTTTATTATTATTATTTAAAAAGGGGGCTAATTTTACTTGATGGTTTTATTTGAATGATTTCCTTCCAGCTGTGTTTTCGTGTTCATGTCATAACTATTGTTGTTGTGGTTTGTTAGTATGTCGGATCTGCAGGTTGAAGCTGTTCCAAGCAGAAGTGAAACTTTGATTAAAGCAGAACCCAGACCATAAAAGCCTCTCAGACTTGTGTAATACTTCTCCAAGCTGCCTGAGGCTAATGCGGGACAGGCACATCTGTGTTTAGGAGTGTTAAGTGTTTCCCCAAATGTAGCTAGAAGCTCTTATTGGAGCTGACGGAGGGATGTTCCACAGAGTGGGCAGAAAAAAAAACTGTTGACAAGATTTTCATCCACCTGTTTTTTTCCACATCTGGAATTAATGGAGAAAATACCTGAGTAGGAATCCCGTGGATGAGGAAACAACTTCTAACGTCAATAAAAAGGCAAAAATCTTAATAAAAATGAGACGATTAGAGGAATTATAAAGTTAAACATCTGCAACTGATATAAAACCAAAGTAAAGTTCAAATTAGAATTTTAATTAGATTCAATCTTTCCATCAATGCATCTTCCTTTAAATTGACTTTTTTACAACAACTTTGACAAAATGTTTTACAAACTGGGAATTACCCAAAATTATGACCTTAACGGTCATAACCCGTCTGCAGGGGTTAAAGAACCCGTCTGCAGGGGAACTAAAAAAAGAAAAGTGAAATAAAACCATGTTTTCCTGTAAAAATAAACTAACTCAACTACTTCAAAACTCTGCTCTTGTTTGAACAGTTTCCAAAAGTCTTTGGTTTAACAAAAAAAAGAAAAAAAAGAGAAAATTATTTAAACTTTTTTGTTTTTTTCTTTATTATTTTTTATATTTAGTTGTTACTGACTTTAAAAAAAAAAAAAAAAAGATTAAGTGGCATAATATTTTTTTCTGCCTTTGAAAACTCTTATTATATTTAATTTGACACCCCTGAGGTGACACGCATGTTGGATTTTTGTATTGACTAACAGGACTAACATCACGCACAGTGAGTCCAAGGTTTTTTCAGAAATAATTTTAGGAGAAGCCATGACACAAACTTGTGAATTATCATCACATAAAAATGTTTATAATGTTATTATCTCATTAGAAATTAAGATGCTGAGGTTATTAAAAAAATGTAAAATAGAAAATAAATGTTTGATAAGCTTATATTATTTACGTTGCTTATCAGAAACACTTCAGAAGAGTTGCATAGTTAGTTAAACGATCCTTTTTAAAAAAAAAAAACGTGATTACTTTATTGATCCCTCAATGGGAAAATTTGTGTGCTGCATTACACTGCAGCAGGCTGTCGGAACAGCGCCAGTGGTGGGAGAAACAGGGGGTTAAGTGTGTTCCTCAAGGTCACCTAGAAACAGTATGAGCTCAGTGGGATTCGATCCTGCAAACTTCTGGTCCAAGGGGGAATATTCTACCACTGAGCTATTACCTCCCCCAAAGAGAAACTGATAGAAAAATAGAAAAAATGCATTTGCAATAATTATCCTCCTCAATTTTAAACAAACAAGGGTTTTACATATAAAAACAAAATTAGTAAGTTAGTTAGCAAGTTCTGTAAAAACATCTGTACAGATGTACTAATGATTAAACTTGATAGAAACTTCTTATTTCCTCATTAGTTTTATATTAAAGTTCTGTTTACATCCACTTGATGAATTCCAGCGTTCAGTTAGACTTGCTCTGATTTTATGTTGACCTGTTCCTGTTAGAAATATCTGGAGACTTCAGGCTTGATTTATCTAAAAAGACTGAAAGTCGGCCATTTAATCTAAAATCAGGACCCTGCAGCTTCCAACTACGACATCTGGATACAACATTTAATAAAAAAAAATTCTCGTCATCGGAACTGGATTCTATTCAACCAGCAGATCAGATTAAACAGCCTGTTTTCGTTGTGGGGGTGCCAGCAAGCAGATGGTTTAGGATTTGATGGAGACTCATGGTCTACTCTGATCTACGCACCTCCTCACGTTCACTCAGATGAACAGATCAAACTGAATTTACACAGGGTGACCAGAAATGGAGTAAAAATGACTAATGGGTTCTTACTGGTCTATTTGTTACACCATCAGTCAAAGCAGAAAGAAAAGAAGACATCCAGCAGGTTGCCAGTCAGAAGACCTAATTTATTACCTCATTTATTCCCTTCTATTGTCTTTCATGGATTCGAATGAGAACACTAAGGAGCAGGGTCTGTTCATCAGATCCATGTGCACGACCCAGCTGCAGATGAAGCTGACGTCCTAAAGAGATTTGGACTTTCTTTCCACCAGCTGGTTCACTTCTTTACCAGAAACAAAACAGATGCTGATTTCTAGTGAATTAGGAATAGTTTTAAATTCAGTGGAGAAAATAAAAGTTATTGTTCATTATTTCTAATGAATAAACTCCACTTGTGTCAGGTCTAAGTGACAAATTGTAAATTATTCATTTTTTATATTTAAACTGGCCAAATAAATCTTTTTAGAGCCTTTTTCTGATTACCATAAATTTTGCGTTTTCATCCAAATTTGTTTTGTTTAATTTAACAATCTTTAGACACGATCCGTCTTCCATCTGCTGTTTTGTGAATAGAAAGGGACGTTGAAGTTGGATTCTCTTTTGGCCAAAGAGGATTTGCATAAATAAAGGTCACACCCATGGAATAAAACTTTTTGACAGACACACACACACACACTGGAGGCGGGAGCTTGATTACCAGCAGTGCTTGAATTTCTTTTAAAAAAAAAAATCAAATGGGCAGAAGTAAATTCAAATTACAAAAAAATTATATTCAAAAGGAGTGAATCAAAGTAAATTTAGGTCAACATTTTAACACGAGTAGAACTTTAGAAAAGTTATATAGTTATTTAAGTTGTCCGGTCCGGTTACTTCGATTATTTAATCATAGTTATGAAATTTGGTGTTGTTATAGATTAGTTCTGATTACTGGAGGTTCAGTCATACAAGCATTCGTACCATCAACAACACTTTTTTTTTCCCAAAAAAGGCGTGTATTCTAAAAAGAAAGTCTTGTCCTCAAACTCAAAAGTAAAATTTATCACTAAAATACCATCACTCTTCATGTTTGAAATGATGTTAGCTATCAGTGAAACTGGCAACACCTCTCTTTCTTTGTTGTCCCTTTTGTCAAGATCAAGACAACTTTATTAACCCGACAGGGGCACTCGCATTCCGTCTATAAGTTGCTAGGCGAAGTATGGGCAGTTCACTTAGGACCCCTGTTAATTTTTTCAGACACAATAATAAGGAAAAAAAAAAATCACTTTTGGTGAATTTGCAATTATATGTCTTTCATTGTTGCATTTTTACACATGAAATATTGTTTTCAGAGTTTTCATCATGAGGATTATTGATGTATCTTTTTAATCTTTTTAATTCATCTAGTTTTAATTTTGCTTCACTTTACCCACTAAATGTCTCATAAACATCTCAAACTGTTTTTGAGATAACAACAAGAAAATGTTGCTCTCAAGGGGTCAAAAACATCCCTTGGCGTGTCCTATCCTTTTGGAAGCGTGACACTCAAGACCTAATTAGTTCAACTAGAGTTGGTACTGAGTAACTGCAACAAAAACAACATGAAACAAACTATTTCCAGAGGATGAAACACTAAAATACATATTTTTTGGTGTTTATTTGTTTCCCTCACATATTCATACTTAACCAGACTGTCTCTGTCTGCCTTCCAGCGATGCTTGGCGTGTCCAACCTGAGAACTGAGGACATCACAGAGACCTCTGTCATGCTGGTTTGGACTCGACCTCTTGTGGAGTATGAACACTATGACATCACTCTCACCAGCAAGGTATTTCATCTCAGTTTCACAGAAAATCCTTTTCAATGTTTAAACTTTGAAGGAAAGAAAAGTTTATCACAATACAAATTTCTTTACATCATCAAAAGTATTAAAAAGGATAAAAATGTAAATACAAAAATTAAAAAAGACTTCAAATAAATAAAAACAGAGAAAACTAAACTGAATTACCTCCACTGTAACGTGGATTAATTTTTGGAGAATTTTTAGTGTAATTTTGCGGCTTTTTTTTTTTGCGCCCTAAGTGACACATTGTGTCCTGCATGATGTTTGGCTGCATTTTATTGTGCCATTGCAATTTGATCAATTAGGATCACAGTAACTGTGAAAAAGCTACAAACTGTGATCTTAAATCCCCATTAATAACATTGTAACTTTGTTGTTAAAATTACTCATATTACGGTAGCTTTAAATTATGTTTCTAATTTTATTTCTCAATTACATCAATTTTGGGGCTGAAAATTAATTTTGATATTTTATTTGACACTTTCATACGGTACACATGCCCTCCAAAGTTTGAAACTTTGTGAGTGTTCAAACATAAAAAAGGGTGAACATATTAATGATATTGTTTTTGAAATGTTTGTAAAGAGTTTAATGAGAAGTTTCACGGGCTTAAAATATTTCAAACTCAAAAAGCAGTCGGAGAGAGCAGATCTCCACCAAGGTCTAGTTTAATGAAATTAATTTGATTTTCAACATTTAATATTAAATTCTAATCAGTCGGTCGCTCAGAGTCACACAAAGCTGTACGACAAAAACACACAGCTTTGCGATTAGTAATCATAGGTAGTGATGTTACGATATCGATTTAATATATGATGTCATGATAACGGTTGTGTATGATTTTATGTCAGTGACTGTAAAATACAAAAAAAAAAAAAAAAAAATGTGAACAAATCCACAGACAATGTACGAAAAGTTTTGTAGACGTGATTCAGACAGCAGATGTAGTAAAAATTCTAAAATAAAAGCAGATTCTTTTGCTGTGCATGGGGAGGTCGGGTCATCCATGCCAGGTCATGCTGAGAACAAAGAAGTCTGGACACCAAACTGTCCAAATGTTGTTTTTATAAGCTCCCCAGAGATGTTTCAAATGTGCCTGATGTGCAGTTCTGTCTGCAGACTGAATCATAAAACTGCTGTCTGAAGTTTCTCTGCCTGCTAAGATTACAAACAGAAAGCTTTGACCTTTTACCCAATAATCATAAATTCTCAGATTGAACTTCTGCACATTAGGAAACTATAAAGAGAACACAGGACAAAAGAAAGAAAAGCCTTCATGTTGGTGGAACTTTGTTGTGACTTCAGGAGTTAGAAAATTGCTATAAAGATCATATTAAAGATTTTTATAAATTATTTTTTTGTAACATAATAATTAATATTATGAGTCTCATTGAATGCTGCTTGGATTTCTATACTTTGTTCAACTTCTTCTTCACTAATTTTAGCCTACCTGGCAACAAATACTGGCTCATTGAATGCTGCTTGGATTTCTATACTTTGTTCAACTTCTTCTTCACTAATTTTAGCCTACCTGGCAACAAATACTGGCTGAATGTGGTTGGTCAGATGCTTTGAAGCAAAAACAGACGTTTGTAAACAAAGCATTCTTAAAAAAGCCATGAGAGAAAAGAAACCATTTAGATATATCTAACAAATAAACTTCTTCTTTCGGCATTTCCCGTAAGGGGTTGCCACAGCAAGTCAATTTCTTCCATCTAACCCTATCTGCTGCATCTTCTTTGATCGAGCCAACTTTTTTCATGTCTTCCTTCACTGTATCCATGAACCTCCTCTTTGGTCTTCCTCTTGTCCTCTTTCCTAGTGGTTCCAATTCCAGCATCCTTCTTCTGATGTACTCTCTCTCTCTCCTCTGCACATGTCCAAACCATCTCAGTCTGGCCTCTCTGACTTTAAAACCTCTAACATGTGCTGTTCCTCTGATCCTGTCCATCCTGGTCACTTCAAGAGAGATCCTCAGCATCTTCATCTCTGCTACCTCCATCTCTGTTTCCTGTCTTTTCCTCAGTGACACTGTCTCTAGACCAATCAGCATGGCCGGTCTCACCACGGTTTTGTACACTTTCCCTTTCATTTTAGCTGAAACTCTTCTATCACACATCACACCTGATACTTAACTCCACCCGTTCTAGCCTGCCTGCACACGCTTCTTCACCTCTTTTCCACACTCTCCATTGCTCTGGACTGTTGATCCTAAGTAATTAAAATCTTCCACCTTCTTTGTCTGTTCTAACGTCTGAAATATAATTAACAGGAGTTAATGATTCAGATATTTTTTGGTCAGCAGTTAGGCTGTGCAGTCGTTCAGCATCCACCACTGATCTAATGTGGTATATGAAAGAGTTCTGCTATGTTTGGTTTACCAAAATATGTAGTTGTACGATGCAATTGTCTTTCCCTTTGCTCATATCAAATCTAACATGGCTGTTTTTAAACCATTTCAAAGAAAGATTGTTTCATTTGTTGGCTTTTCCTGGTGACCAGTAACACGTTTGGTAAACTGGTGATTGAGGTCTTTTTGATAGATATATTACTTCTTAAACACTTAGAACAATTGTTCAAATGACTCTTTGGTTTTTGAAGATAAACTATTAGGAAGTGAGAACATTTCTTTTACTTTCACAAGGAAATGCGTCGAAATAGTTTCCTCTTAAAGGTAACCTTTGTAAGGCGAGGAGCTCATGCATCGTATTCCAAACGAGTTGAGGTGTTCCAGGTAAGACCCAGGAGATGTCAGAGGGTCTATTCCTCTTATTTAGCCTGGACACACCTCAGGATTTCTCAGGATATTCTGGAAGAGGTGGCCAAGGAGAGTGAAATCTAACTGTTAAGATTTCCCAGGTGAGCTTAAAGAGAGGTTGATAGATGGACAACGTGCTTTTATTAAAGGTGGAGTCTGAATGGTTTAAAGAAAACATCCCAGACCAAAGCGAATCCATCAGGCTGTGTGTGATCCTCAATTGTTTGCCAGCACATTTGGAGAAAATCACTCAGTAAGTGTGTGGGATTTAACTGGATTTACTCTGATAATCCCGCTGATAACCCCGCCTAAACAAATGCCTGCCAAGCCTCAGGTTGGTTTTTATTGTTTCTCTTTTGTTAAGGCTTTCACTAAACCTCACCTCAAACAGAAACTATTCTGTTACAATAGTTCATAAAGTTGTTGATTCTTTCTAACTTTATCATTTTACAGTCAGAATCACATTGTTTTCACCAATGGGACGTTCAGCTTTTATTCTGAAAAAAAAAAGTCAATATTTTTCCAGTTCTGTGACACGGTAAGATAAATGTAAAAGTGAGTCAAATCCTCTTTGGAATATTTGAAAAGAAACTTGATGATGTTATTGCGGGTAACACTTATCTCTGACAGCGACGCTCCACCCCATGACTAAAAGTTAAACTCACTCAATCCATGTGAGCTGAAGACACTCAGACGCAACTTAATCAACACAAACATGAAAATTACAAATGTCTGACATGTGGTTCCAGGGAGTTCCAGCCCAGCACAGTCGTAAACAGCATGAAGGCAGGGTACACTCCAGACAGGTCACTAGCATGTTGCCATTCTACTGACGTGTTAAATTTATATTTTTTGTGGCACCTCTTATACTTGAAGAAAGTTCCTTTTGCTGGTTAGAGCTCACCTCCAATCGTTGGTGATTGGTTGGTGGTTGGAGATTTGGGGGAATAAATGGGTGAACCCATCATACACACAGGGGCACTGATAGGTGTGCGGTTGAGCGGGGTGTCAGCTAGGTGTGTCCTAAATTTTAAAATCAAAAATGTAAATTCTAACTTTTAAGAGCAGTGCTTCTTGTGAATTTTTGTTCCATTCTGTCATCTTCCATTTATCCGGGGCCGAGTCGCGGGGCAACAGCCTCAGATGGGATGCCCATGCTTCTCTCACCCCAGCTGCATCCTCCAGCTCACCTGGAAGGATTCCAAGTCATTCCCCAGCCAGCTGTGAGACATAGTCTCTCCAGTGGTTCTGGGGTCTGCCCCTTGGTCTACTTCCGGTGGGACGTGCCCAAAACACCTCACCAACAAGGTGCTCAGGGGGCATCCTGTACCACCCCATCTGGCTCCTCTCGACCTGGAGGAGGAGTGGCTCGACACTGAGCTCCTCCTGGATGGCAGAGCTCCTCACCCGATCTCTGAGTGAGAGCCCAGCCACCCTGCGGAGGAAGATCATTTCGGACGCTTGTATCCGCAATCTCATTCTTTCGGTCACCACCCACAGCTGGTGACCATAGGTGAGGGTTGGAACGTAGCTTGGCTTGTAAATCGAGAGCTTTGCTTTTCAGCTCAGCTCCTTCTTTACCACAACAGACCGATGCAGCGGTCCGTATTTTTCATCAGGATATTGGAGTCGCTTCCAGACGTCATTTATAGAAACAAATTTAAACGTCGAAGCAGTCCAAGCTCTTTTGGCTTCAGAACAAGTTATACATTACAGTATATGGTATTTTCTAAAGCTGTGTTAGAAACCGAGTTTTTCTTTACATTTAAAATGAATCTTTTTGAGCCAAGAAAAGACTTGAGCCCTCTCTGGTGGGATGAAGTCAACCTGCAGAACTCCGTGTGGGAGACTATGACACCTCATTCTGACCATTACACACATGTTGCATTTCCTCACTAATTCTTCTCAATCCAGAGTTTAAACTTTCCCAAGAGGACCTTAAACAATGTAGCAGGAAAAGAGGGAGATATATGGTGACTGTGTTAGCCATTCACACAACATCCAGGCATCTGCTTCCTTGGTTGGAACAGATAAACATAAACAGCAGCATGGTAACAAACTGTGGCCAGTTTCATTCAAATTTCTTCACTGGTTTGGGAGATACGGTCTTCACATAATTTTTTAACATCAACTTTTTTTTTTACCTGTCCTGTAATCACATTACTGAATCAGTTCTTCTAAAGTTGGTACTGAGTAACTAAACAGGTCACCATTGTGTTAGTAGACCACACAGAGAGATAGACAATCCCTCTCACACACACTTTTTCTTTGGGGCAATTTGACAAGGACTAATTGGCCTAACCCTCATGTGTTTAGTAGATGGTCGAAAACTAGGGAAAAAAGCTGAATTTAAACTTTACTTTTGCCAGAATGAAGTTTTTCCATTTGATTTCCAAACACTTTAATGAACCTGATTAGGAATATCTGCAGGTATGCTTATGTCCTCCCAAACTGCCTCTAACTTCTAAAAGCATGGACTTTGTTTTACACACTGAGGGCTTATTGTGCTCTTAATCACTAAACTCTTTGTTAATAACCGCATAAGCATCGCCGCTTCGTTCATCTGTCCACAGACACGTGTGATCAATCTGCAGCAGGGGATGGTGAAGAAGTGGAACATGACTAATTGCGTTGGTATTCTTGAGTTGTATTTCGGAAAGTGACTTAGACAGAAAAGACAGGCCAAGACAGAAAATACTGACCTCTCTTTCTAAATCATTTAAATTCATATTTTGTGGCTGAGAGAATCAAAGAAAGGCCCCCACACTGCTTGCATTACCGGGCACATCATGGCGTCACTTCACATACTTCCCCACACACCAGCAGTTACCATGGTCCTCTCATCCAGTCATTACTCTCAATAAAACCAGCCAACAGGCTCATAGTGGTAATTTTACTGAGGATTAAATTATCAGTAATCATTCATCACTGTGAGGGGACATAAAGAGACGTGGCACAGACGCATGGATGGATTTTATGAGTTTAAGACAGAAAAAAAATTAGCTGGTGAGTTGTTTCTTAAACAGTCGTAAAAGTGGTGCCGACAACAAGATGTACAACATGTAGTCATCTTATTTAAGTCCCAGAGAAACATTCATCCAGACAGAAAATTGAAAACCATACAAGAAACATGAAGAGATCGAAAAAACAAAAAGAAACTATTTGCTTTTGATTAATTTCCATTTTGAATTGTTTAGCCCCTCGTCCCACTTAGGAGCCAAGTACTCATAAATTTTCTTCAGTTCCGTCTAATCTTTGCTACCATAAATACAAGATAAAACAAATCAAACCTGACCTAAAACCCCTGCATCAGCTCCGGAGTATCTCCAATCAATCACCATCTTGTTGATTTATGTCCATGATTGATTTACAGCCCTATATTTTAGCCTCCTGACTTCCTCCTAAGAGGAAATTTGGCCACGTGTACAGTATTTTCAAGCCGTAACAAAAATGACATAATTAAATATTTTTTTATCCTTCCAGCTGTAAAACTTTTTTTGTCAGTAAACAACAAATTAAGTATGAGAACAAATTCATTTGATGATTAATTTGATTTTCAATGTATTTTTTAGAAAACTTTTCAAAAAACGTTGAACAAAGTAAAGAACTCTGACCACCCTGGGACAAGACAGGACAGACACACACCCACACACACTCGCTCATTCACAGGGGTTATTTCATAGTGGCCAATCAACGTAAAATGCCTGGTTTGGAGGAAACCTACACACACACGGGGAGAGCATGAAAACTCCACACAGAAAGGACAATGTTTCAAGCCCCGTCCCACCCCGGATTCAAACCCCGACCTTCTTGTTGTGGGGCCAACGTGCTAACCACTGCGCCACTGTGCAGCACCTTCTTTCAAGTATTTTCACTTTAAAGATCCCATATCAGGTTGTTCTAAACCAGGCATGGGCAAACTACGGCCCGCGGGCCACATGCGGCCCGTTAAACGTTTTAATCCGGCCCACCGAACTTGAAAAAACTAAATAAATAAACCTTGTTAATGTTTTATTTTCCCTGCAACTCTGATGTTTTGTCACTAGAAGACACCAAAGATACAACAACACTGCTCCCATTAAAATGTGTGTGTCTCCGTGATGCCCACGTTGTCAAAATAAACAGTGTGCACAGATATGGAAAGCCATCAGGCCCAATACACTCACGTAAACAAGCATGTTAGATGTTAAAACAAGCAAAATAATACATCAAGCGCTTAGATTTCAAGCCTAGCGTCACTAAATACACGTTTTTAAGTGCTATTGCACTAGATTTCAAACCTAGCGTGGCTAGATTTGAAATTTAACGCTCTTGATGTAACATTTCGCCCACTTGCTTAAAATCCAGCACGTCATTCTATCGGTCTAATAGAGCAATTACCAAAGCATGTCATCCATCTGCTTCTGTTCCAGCCCCCTGGTCAAATGGTAGTGCTCAATGTGGCCCGTGAACCAAAAAGTTTGCTCACCCCTGTTCAAAACTGTCTTAATTTAGTAATATTTAGTTGACCATACACAAGGTTTTTTCTTGAAATAAAAAAAAGAAAAAGGATGTGTAGACTCAGAAAGTCTCAGTACAAAAAAATGAGGTTTGAAGACTTCACATTACAAACAAACTTCCACGTTCCTGCGTCTTATCTTGAGCTGTAATTAGCCTTCAGAACTACTTGTTCCCACAATGTTTAGAAAAGTTGACCTGTTTTTGTTTAGTCTGATATTACAACAAAAAAAAACACGAAATATAAAGAAAAAGTGAAAAGATTCGTCTTGCAATAATAAAAAGCAGTTGACTGAGAGAAAAAACTATGTGATCCAGGGATGTATTTGTTGCCACGGAGATATGCATAAATACAAAAAAACATGGTGACTGCCAAGCAGCTGTGATAGCAGGACGGAGGCAAACGGAAAGAGAGAAAACACAGACGAGTCGTCAGGAATGATTACAAATAAATAACTTGGAGGTTGTCACAACAACAGCCAGCATGGGAGCAGATTCTTTAGCTGGGATTATCAGCATCAGTATGTGTTACACCATACTGTCTGATATGTCACACACACAAGTTTGTTTTAAAAGAAAATAAACTGGATTGAAGGTATTCTGATAAATTTGCCTTACTAAAAATTGAAAATTTCAGTTTCAGCACACCCGATTCAATATAAAGACAAACGTTTAAAATACAAGTTACGTAGCTAGGCAACTGAGGACATGCAGCCATATGCATGCACTTTTTGGGTTTAGATGGTGTTTTGAGAAAAATTTGTTTTGCACACTGGTCGCCAGAAGTAGCTGAAAGTAAGCAACGGAAAAACAACACTTGTCGTAAGACATATAAATGTTTACAAAGTCCTAGACAAACATGGGATATTTGTGGAAAGTCGTTACCCAAGTGGGGTATTGGAGCTGGTGGTGGGATACCAATCTCTGATATGCAACGTTTCCAGAGGAAATTGAGATTATTGAGACATTGACATGTTAGAGGTTTTGGAGATAAAGTCAGAGAGGTCAGACTGAGATGGTTTGGGACATGTGCAGGGGAGAGAGAGAGAGAGTACATCAGAAGAAGGATGCTGGGTTTGGAACCACCAGAAAAGAGGCCAAGAGGAATACCAAAGAGGAGGTTCATGGATACAGTGAAGGAAGACATGAAGATAGTTGATGTGACCGAAGAGGATGCAGCAAATAGGGTTAGATGGAAGAAACTGACTTCCTATGGTGCCCCCCGAAGGGGAATACCGAAAGAAGAAGAAGACATCTTGGCTAAAATTCTTGCTATAAAGACAGAATACACCTCGTACAGGGTGGCAGTTTGTCAATGTCAATGAATATTATTTAATTTTTACATGTTGGCGTCTGTATTGAAGGGGGGAGGCGATAGCTCAGTGGTAAAAATGTCCTGGTCGAATTCTACTGAGCTCATGCCGAGGTGTTCTTGGGAAAGACACTTAACCCCTGTTTCTCTCACCATTGGCGCACAATGGTGGGACACAAATTTTCCCGTTGAGGAATGAATTAAGTATATCTTCTTCTTCAGTATAAATTGTAGCTAAATTTAAGCTACCAAAACTCCATAAAAACAACCTTCCATACAATAAGGTGTCCCATACACTTCCACACATCAGTTTGCAATACATTTTTAGTTGATTTATGTTACCTATTGTGACTATTGTCTAGATCTTTTACTTTGTAACTTAGTCCCAAAAGCTTACCCTTTATTTAGAATTTCCAACCAGGCACAAATGATTTCAGATAACAATTAAATTAAACTTTTGGGCGTTTGGTTTATGAGGTTATGCTGACGACTTTGCATGCGCTTCTGTCCCGCTCTACGGAACATGAGCACATACGTACATTCAGATCTTTTTACCCACGTTATGGTATAGATGTGGGTAAAAAGATCTGTCCAGCCTTATTTCATCAGAGAGATGAGGGAAGTCTATGTCAGTGGGGAAAATGAATCATCCTCTATTACAGCCATCATTGTTGTAAATGGTTACATGCTGGCTCTCCGAATCAAGTCGGATTAGAGCTAATTTGCAGGCTTATTTTTGAGTTTGCGTGGATGAATCGTATGGAGTTGACTTAGAATAAATTACAGACCACTGGTCGAATGGAAATTCTCATGGACCTCGTTTATTAACTAAAACAACAGTTAGAAAATCTACATCTGGTTTGTTTTCATTTCATCATAAACTTCTCATTTATAGAAGGTCATATTTAATGAAAAAACATTCCAATGCAGCCTCATAATATAAAATGTATAAGCTGAGGATCACTAATAAGGACTCCGAACATGAACTGGTGAGCTGAAAATATGCTGCTGGCTCATCTGTGATGTGAACAACTTTTATTGGCAGAAAATGTTCTGATAAAAATTCCTTCTGATCATAAAAGCCTGTTTGGTTTTTATGCTTTCGCGCACAGAATGAGGGAAGGTTTTGAGCCCGTCGAACTGTTCGTCCATCTGTGCTTTTGTATCATTTTTGTGGACGCGATATTGTTTAAACCACTGAAAGGATTTTATTAAAACTGCCCACAGTTACTCAGTTCTGACTAAAAGTGGACGGATTAGGTTTTTAGGTTCTTTCTGCTTTTTCTTCCGGACTGTGGGATTGTTTTGTTGCACTTGCAACATGTTGGGGACTAAAATGAATTGGACTCCTCTCAGGGAGGTCCAAACAAACGCGGCCTGTGAGAAATGACATTGAGAGACCAAAGTAAAGCACCTGTTTTTTGGCTGAGATTCAGCTTGTAAATGTGTGTGATGC
This sequence comes from Neostethus bicornis, assembly GCA_902685375.1. Taxonomy (NCBI): domain Eukaryota; kingdom Metazoa; phylum Chordata; class Actinopteri; order Atheriniformes; family Phallostethidae; genus Neostethus; species Neostethus bicornis. Next base: position 24,511,891 of record LR738551.1, on the reverse strand, counting down.
TTTTTGTTCTTCATTTTGTTTTTTCTGAACACATCAGCTGATTAAATCTTTTACCATACCACCCTCACCTATAGAATAAGATTGCGAATACAACCGGTCAAATTGAGCTTCCTCCGCAGGGTGGCTGTGCTCTCACTCAGAAATCGGGTGAGCAGTTCTGCCATCCGGTAGAAACTCGGTGTAGAGCCACTCCTCCTCCAGGTTGAGAGAAGCCAGACGGGGTGGTTCAGGTATTTGGTCAGGATGCCCCCCAAGCGCCTTGCTGGCGAGGTGTTTCGGGCATGTTCGACCAGGAGGAGACCAAGGGGCAGAACTCGGACCCGCTGGAGTGACTATGTCTCACAGCTGGCTGAGGAATGACTCGGGATCCTTCTGGATGAGCTGGAGGATGCGGCTGGGGTGAGAAAAGCCTGGGCTTCCCGTCGGAGGCTGTTGCCCCCTGACCCGATCCACCCGATAAGTGGAAGACGACGGAACGATAATTTTGGATGTTTGGTTGACCCAAAATCAGAAGTGCAGGAAGTGAAAAGCTTTTCTTCATACTGATGGGGAAAAAAAAGTTATTCTAAATCTACTCCGAAGTTTGAATGTTTGAACTTTATTCCCACATCAAAATACACATGGATTGATTTTTCTATTTGTTTATACGTGTTTTACAAGTTCTTTGTGAATTAACACTAATTAATTGACAATATATTGTAAACTAAAAGACCAACAAAGTGAAATAGGGATACTTTTATGTGATGAAGGCCTGGGTTGTGTTGGAAAGGAGTGTCCTTTAGTCTCACTGTGTCTCCGTCACTTCTCCTCTCCCTGGAACGCCACAGAGCTTCTGATTGTTTTTAAAGTGTGCCACGAACTTATTGGAAGCTTCAGCTGTTATGAGGTCACTTTTTATGCTTATGGAAATCAGTGGAACATTCTGGGACCAGGACACCGTGGCAACCAGCTGTGTTACGTTTAATTCACAAAATGGTATCTGTTCATTAGAAAGCTCCGTGCTCAGCCGAGTCAACGGTTAATAAGCCGCAGCTTCTGGTTCGTGGAAAGTTTCACTACTGATATGTGAATTTAATAATACAAATTCCGTATCCATCTATACCCCTCCTCACTTTTCTTACATTCTAATGAACGATCATCCAGCAGCATGAATTAAATTTGACTCAGATTAAAGAATAAGCATCATTCAGAGTTTTTGCATCCTTTCTGTCAAAGCAGAGACATCAGCCAAAGTTTTTGGTATTACTCATGGCATTTTAGTCAGGAGAGCAGAGAACCAACCCAAGGCTGAGAGGGGTGTGGGGGGCAGACACAAAAACTAGAATTAAAAATTTAATGTACTGATTGTTGGTAAAAATGAGAAGGCTTCTTTCTATACATCCTGTATGTAGACCAGGATGACAAAATATGTTGTAATTGAATCTAATTGGATTCCACAATATACGTTTTAAGGGGAGGACAGAGCGGGATATCAACAGACTGATCAGTGCGGCATCCGCAATAATCAGGACACTGCATCAGTCTGTCATGGTAAAGAAAGAGCTGAGCTGAAAAGCAAAGCACTCAATTTACCAGTCGATCTACGTTCCTACCCTTACATATGGTCACCAGCTGGGGGTGGTGACCGAAAGAACAAGATTTCAGATACAAGCGGCCAAATTGAGCATCCTCCTCAGAGTGACTGGCCTCTCACTCAGTGATTGGGTGAGGAACTCTGACATCCTGAAAGAGCTTGGAGTAGAGCCATTTGAGAGAAGTCCAGGTGGGTTGGTTTGGGCATCTGGTTGGGATTCCTCCTGAACGATTGCTGGTGAGGTGTTTCAGGCACGCCCCACCGGGAGGCGACCCAGCGGCAGACCTCGCACCCGCTGGAGAGACTATTTCTCATAGCCGGACAGGGAACATCTCGGGATCCTTACCTCTTGGGTGAGCTGGAGGACGCAGCTGGGGTGAGAGATGCCTGGGAGACCCATTTGAGGCTGTAGCCCCATAACCCAACCCCGGATAAGTGGAAGACAATGGAACAGCACTTTTCTAATACGTTTAGTAACTTTAAAAACCACAAGAGGACACTAATTACACTCCAAAACAAACATTCAAATTACTGGCTTATGGTATTAATTTACGTATCTAATAGTTAAAACTGGTCAGGCTAAATATTTTAATAATTTCTGTGGTTAATATTTGATCATTTTTCCAAAACGACACAAAACTAATGAACAAAAAACAAGAAGAAAAATCATTTCCTCCTGTTAATATCAGCTGTGGTAGTAAAAAAAAATAAACAGTAGTATAGATAACTGATGGAAATGATGTGTAAGAACAAACTTTCTGCAATGATTTTCCTTTCTCGTGTTTGGTTGTTGAACCTCAAATAGGAAAAATCGAGACAATGGCAGCAGTGTGTTTGTGTCCCACCCACATGTGGTCGCCCTGCAGACAACGCAGTTTTTCCATCTACAGATTAGGATCCTCCTGATGAGCACATCAGACTTATGAACTGCAGAGACGAGTTTCATACAGAGCAACCAAACTCAAGTCAACATAAAGTAGAGAAGAAATCGATCGTCTGAATTTGACCAATTTGTTCTGAACGACTTTATTAATTTAATATGAATGACTAAATAGTCAAATATTTTGTATTAATTGACTCATTGACTCTGTCTTCATGAATATTTCCACAGTGCGAATTCCTCCTTCCTCTTACTCTTTGCATAGTGCAGCACCTGAGATTGTGCATGACATAGTGTAAATTTTGCTTGAGACAAGAAATCAGAATACTTTATTAATCCCCAAAGAAAATCACTTTCGTTGCTGCACAAATTTTGAGCACTAGGAATATTACAGTAATAAATTTAAATGAAAGCAAAAAAAAATAAAAATTTGGCAATGGATGGCTCAGTGAGTAGGGCAACCGCCCTGTAACTAGAGGGTCGCCGGTTCAATCCCTTGCCAGGAGTTAGTGTCGAGGTGTCCTTGATAAAGACATTGAACCCCCAATTGCTCCTGATGGCGGCTTCCACCATCAGGTGTGAATGGGTGAACCTGAGCTACACTGTAAAGCACTTTGAGTACCAACGCCAGTGGAAAAGCGCTGTATAACTCGAGTCCATTTACCAGTGGGACTCGTGCACACGTACAGACACAAGTGTGAGGCCATCAGCTGGCAGCAGGAGCTGCGTCAGTCCTTACAAGCCTGATCTGAGAGGAGAATTTTAGAAAGTGTTCTAGGTGTTTGAATTTCTGAAGGTAAAAGGATCCACAAACAAAGAGAAAAGGTTTGACCGCTTACTTTTCCTCAAAAGGAATAATACAATCCCCGGTTTGAGTCGTTCTCCAGCCGGCCTGAAAGACTTTCCAAAGCTACTTTTTTAAAATCCTTTGCTTTCTTTGCTACTTTTTCTCTACATAACCCCATTTTAATAATACCGTGGTCTGGCTTTGGATGAACAATAACACCATCAGGCCTCCTGGCTCTGATTTTCAGTGCCGTTGTGTGTCATACGTATTGTATGCCTTTTCTCCTGGTGTGTTCATAATGACTCGATGACAGCCTCCTTCCATGTACACCACATCTGCCGGGCTCTCAGTGGAAAGCTGATGGATCAACTGTACAGCCAGGTCCATCTTTTATGCATCAGGTCAGATGTTTCAGAAGTTTTCTCTCCAGCTTCTCAAAACCTCTATTCTGATGCTTTTCAGATGTTTCAGAATTTCTCCAAAATTTCGTCTCCTTTTTTTGCCACATGACTAAATACATTTTTGCCATAAAAGTGACACAAATGTTGTTAGTTTCTTTGCAAACTTGTCTTTTAGCTTGACATTGGCCTACCTGTGGGTAGTTTTATATTGCATTCACAAAAGTGTGACATCAATACGGACAGAGTTCGAGTCCTGGGTGGGACGAGGCTTGAAACGCCTGTGTGGAGTTTGTATGTTCTCCCCGTGTATGTTTGGGGTTCCTCCCACCCTCCAAAAACATGCATCAGGTTAATTGGTCACTATGAAATTGCCCCTAGGATAGAATGTGTGGGTGGATGGTTGTGAGTGTGTGGCCTCGCAACAGACTGGCAAACTGTTTGAGTGTACCCTGCCTCTCGCCTGAAAGCAGCCAAGATCTGCTCCGGCACCCCCTACAACTCCTACAGGGATAAGCAGTTCAGAAGATGAAATGACGTTTGATCCTGATTTAACTTTTTTTTAATGGTTCATCAAAGACCTTCTGATTGAACGGATCCACCACGGTATCAGCAGCTGTTAATGTCTTGATACCATGACATCCTCTGTTTCTGCTCTGCAGGAGAAATACGAGCAGCAGATATCTATGCGGGTGGACGGCAGCGCCACATCCTCAATCCAGTACGGCCTGGCGGCTGGTCAGGAGTACACTGCCACCATCGTTGGGGTGAAGGACGGCAAGAGAGGCGGCGAAAGCTCCACAGAGTTTATGACCCGTGAGGCTTTCTCGTATTCCCTGATGGATTAGACTGAAAGTGATGTTTTAATGCTTTCATAATGAAGCAGAATGATGGATTCAATCTGCTGGATTTTGTTAAGCAGCTACGTAAGGGTTGGTTTGCTCTACAGCCAAAGTTTAAATGAGAAAGGAAAATTCACATTGCAGTGATTCTTCAAAATGTAAATTGTTTCCTATGCAGAAAATTGAATTCTGAAGTGTGCTGCGAGAAAAGAAAGCAATGACCAGCACGCTGGCACATCTGAGCTGCTCAAATCACAAATCTGGCAGCAAGATTTAAACATCCTTGTTGCTGCCTTTCCTGTGAAAGATGTAATCCGTGGCGGCTGCGGGGAAAAAAGAGATTGAGGTTGTGAGTCTAACTCAGCCAAGTCTGCTGGGCAAATAGAAAAAGTGTGACCAGATCTCAGTGTGTCTTTTTTTTATTATTCCCCATCGAGTCACACTTATTTCCAGTCACAACACGAAGCATTAACACCACGTATGTCCATTTTTTCTTATTCTTTATCTTTAGTAATTTCTGCCCCAACAAACCTCCAAGTTGTCAAGACAACCACAACATCCGCAGTGGTCCAATGGGAGGAGTCACTGGGTGAGATTGACAGGTATCGTTTGACCATTGAACCCAATGACGGAGCAGGGCGAAGTCGAGAAATGACAGTGGAAGCTGGCAAAACATCTGCCCACATTCAGCAGCTGGAGGCTGGGCGTGTATATGATGTCTCATTGGTTGCAGAGAAAGGACCCAGCCGAAGCAAACCAGCAACCACACAGGCAGTTCCTGGTAAGACAGAGAACAGCTTTTAAAACATTCTGATATCGATTTTCAAACAAATTTGTTTTCTTGTACAGCAAAGAGAAATAATGAACGAATCAAAAACCAAACAAACGGTTTCTTTTCTTTTGGTGCTTCTTGGTGTGCATCTGTGTCCTGACACCTCGTAATTCTCTGTCTTACATCATATAAAACAGATCACTCCAATTTGTAAAGCAAACAGAATAATGATTCCCATCTGCTGTTGAGTACAGCCACAGTGTTTTCTTCAAACTGACTAAAACATTCATATGTTTTATTTTTTACAGGTTCGGCGTTTGTTTGACGTCTGATTTTGTTGACTACGATCTGTACTGAAACTGCTTTTCTTCCTTTAATAGATACAACCTCTCCTGAATTTTAACAACATCTTAATCTGGCCTTTATATTTAATGAAACACTCACTCCTCTTTAGGTAGGACGTTACCAGAGGGATCCGTAAAGGCTTTAACCCTGCAGGTCACACAAGATCCTTTACACAACAAAGGTTTTAATCACTCCAATAAAAGTTCGACCATCTCTCCGACTACCAGGATTAAACCATTTATTGGTAAATTGTTGTCGAGAAATGGCACCAGAGTGTTCAGACGCCCTGTTTCCACAAGGCCTAAAGTTTCAGGCTTGGTTCCTCAGAATGATACTAAAGTTTCAAACAGAGATAAAAATGTTGTTCCTGGCTCTTTGACAAAAGACTCAACGGTGGTGACAAATGATAAACAGAATAAAACCGAAACAGATGTCCCCAGAGCTGGAGACATTGTCAGAGACTCTAAGAGGAGGGAGGATAAAACTCCAGATTTATTTTCTGTGACTGATTCAGAAATAAACTCCAAGGGACCAACGGCTGCTGTTGGCTCCAAAAGACAACCAGATGTTGGCATCTCTATGCTTGGAAATGACACTAAGAGAGCATCTATTGAACCAACAGGGACTGCTCAAAACCAGGAGAAGTGCATGAATAGAATTAAAGTGACACCCTTTCGATTCCCCCTGAAGCATAGAGGAAATGGCTGTAATGAGGGCGGGACAAAGCTGGAAGGCAACAGGCTGATTTTGGATGAAGGTGGAACACCCTCTAAAGGAGAAACAGACCTCGCCCCTAGCACAGTATCTTTACACAAACTTATAACAGATACGTTTGATGATTCAAACATCACAACAATATCAGTTCACTTGTCCAAACCTCTGAGCATCGCAGGAGATGCAGAGATAGTGAGGAAGCAGATCTTGGATGGATTAAAACCAAAGTTGTCAACATTGAAATCTTTATCTGAGCCATTAAAACGATCATCTGGCAATCATCCTTTAATCTCATCACCATCTCCTCCGGTTTTGTCTCCATCGCCTTCTAGATCCGAAGAGTCTAATTTACTTTTAGACAAAGGTCGTAATAAAACCAGAAATGTTAGTGACTCCAAATCCCCACTTTCATTTTCAGAAGCATCTGATGAGTCAAACCCCACGACTCCAAAACATCCACAACTGAACAAAACCAAAGATGATGTTGTATTACCGCCATCTTCTTCTGCTTCAGAGGAATTATTCTCACTTCCAAATCCACCAGCGAAGAAAAAAAATATCAACGAAGACAGAAGAAGTATTACATCTGCCTCCTCTGGAGAAGACCCAACCATGATGACAGTAACAAAACAAATTCCTTTCCGTCGTCCACCGCCTCAGGGGGGTTTCCATCGACGCCCTTTTCCCAACCAGTCTCGTCCCAGTTTGACTCATCCCTCTAAATCTTTGGGAGGAGAGACAGGTACACAGAGAAAACAAGTTTTTCCTTCCAAACTGCCAATTTCCAAAGATAGGATGAGAACATCCCTTGAGTTTAATCAGACCACAAAAAGTGACGGAACCTCTTTCACACGTCGTCCAAACTTTGGTCGCCGACAACCACATGGAGGACTTTATCCTAACAGGACCCGTATGAACATCAGACTTCCTCCACACAGAAATTTAACACAGAAGGTTTTCCCAACCAGACAGCTAAATGGTGGCAGTCGTTTTCCTACAGAAAATCAAACTAATCGTCAGGAAATGAATACCATACATAACTCCCAAACTCAATTAGGACATACAGACAGGTCAACTCCTGAGTCGCAAATGAATCCAAAGGTTCAAAAAGGAGGACGTACAGAAGAAATTCACAGTGACAGAGATGGAGTAGAAAATGGAGAGGCCCTGGATTATGTTGGAGTTACCAACCGGACTTCTGATGGATTCACAGTCGTGTGGGACTCACCAGAAGGAAAGTATAAAGACTTTGTCGTGAACCTAACAGAATCAGGGAAAAAAGAAAGACTGATGCAAGGAATCAAACAACCAACCAGTTTACCAAAATCAGAAGCACAAGGCTCTGAAGATAATAGGGTTTCTGAAAGTTCAGTCACTCATGTCCCAAAGATCCAAAGCAGTATGATGGCCAAGCCAACAGAAAGAAACAAAACCTTTAGTAAAGAGCTTCCTGGTTCAGTACGATCCTTCCAGTTTGAAGACCTTCCTCCGCAGACAGACTACACCCTGACCTTGCTGGGAAGGGGTCCTGGTCTTCTTTCCAGACTGCACAAGCTTGTCATCAGTACAGGTACAAGCCACTGCGACAGCACCGACATGAAACCTGCTGTGCAATGCTACAACGTTGCTTTAAATGTTTTCGAATCTTCAGAAAACTTCTCTTCCGCTTGATTTCGTCCCTTAATGTCGATCTGTTGAAGTGGAAGGTTCATGTCTTTTATCTTCATTGCACTCAATGTTGCACAAATTTAACTGGTAACTAATATTTTGTCTCTAGTTTGTTTGGAAATATTTCTTTGTACATTGAATGCACCTTGAGATTCAGTTTCAAGAGTCCATTTGCTCCTCATCTCTTGAAAACTGTAAAGTTTATTTACAGTACCCGATTTTGTCATTTTAAGCGTTTTTGTCCAAATCAAACATGTTTACTGACATTTATGTTTCATTGTTTCTTTCCCCATGTGTTTATGTTGAATAATCTTATGCACATTTTTTTCTTTCTGTGCTTGTTTGTCAACCTTTATGAATATGTAAAACATCCATATTCATGAATGACATAATTTTAATCCATATCGTTTCTGTTTTAAAACTCACTGTCAAAATCTGAATCAATTTAGAGCTTCGTTAATATTTTTGACGCACAAATTTTGGAAATTCAAAATAGACCCAGAAGCCAAAGCATTCAAATGTTTGCCTACTGAAAAATTTATAGACTTTTAGAAATTTTTGTAGTTATTTTTTTATTTGAGCTAGTATCTATCAAGGGCATTTCTAGATCATAGGTCTACTTCTTATTTTATTTGATTTTGTGGCTTGTGAAGTTTGTGAAGCCTGTATCAACTAATCTAAATTGAGGGGGAAACATTTTGGAATAAGCGTCAGTATCTTCCTATAAGGTCATTTAAAGGAATGGTATTTTAAATGGCTTTTTAAAGTTGATCATTCATCATTTTTACCCAAAAGTAAAATAGTTTATTTGATATAAGGAAGTTGGAAAATATCATTAGAGGTCCTTAAATTGAGCCTTGTGGAATGCCATACTAAATTACATGGGACAACTCCTGCACAGCATTTTTTTAGGACTTTAGGCTAACAGAGCCATAACCAACTCCAGATTCCCATCTTGTTGCCTCATTTAACCATCTGAATTGACATCAGAATCAACCCTAACACCATAACAGCACTCATTCACTGCTGCTCTGGTCTTCTCTCATTCAGGGTAAGCTAACAGCCAGCTTCATTGACACCCACTTCACCCCTCACCCAAACCAGGGTAAGACCACACCTGGTCTCCGCACATTTGGTCTGTCTTTCATCTTTTTACAAACAAACCATTCAAAATCTGAACTGGTTTTCATTGATGATACATTTATTATTTTTTTCTTTTCTAACAAGGTTAGAAACTAGCAAAGTGTCCAATTTGTGTCTAAACAACAGTTTTAGTCTAATTTTGAGTATCTATTTAAATCCAACAGATATTTTCTTTAAATAGTGGAAATCAACTTCCATTTCTCTAACTGCTAATATCTTTCTTCCAGCTTTATGTCCTGAACACATTTGTATTTATTTAATTGTCCGTAACCCTTTTTTTTTTGTTTGTTTTATCATCATTATTTCCTTCCGTCCCTTCTTTCCAGGTTTGACTGACCAGCTAACTACTGTTTAAGACTTCAATCTCTCATTTGCTGCTACCAGGATCCGTCATCTGCCGTTTATTGTTCCTGTTTGTCTGTATATGTTCTGTATACTGTATATATGTTTGCACTGTACATATATACACATAACCTCACCGAAGCACTAATAGCAAATGTGTGGATGAAGAAATAATAATGTGCACACTGTTTTCAGTCTTTTACAGCCCATGTTTGTCTTCTTGAATTTTATGTTGTCTTCTGCCTCCTCTTATGTTTGTGTCTTCAGTTTTTTAGTCTGTTTTTTTGTTTGATTTTTTTTTTTATTATTTATTTTTCTGTTTTTTCCCTCTTTTAATCACCACTTTTATTTTCCTCTTGTTAACCTCCAGGCCCGGAGCCTCCATCTAACATAGTTTTCAGTCAGGTGACAGAAAACTCCATGACTGTGTCGTGGACCAAACCAAAGAGTCCAGTCAGTGGTTTTAAAGTCACATACACCCATGCAGATGATGGTAATATAACATTTCATCTCTTATTTTGTATTTTTTGTCATATAGCATGCACTTGGGTCATTGTGCGTCTATCTGTCCGTGCTATTATACCCCATACGAGAAACCAGATTTTAGATAAATTGTTAACATAGTTTTCAGTCAGGTGACAGAAAACTCCATGACTGTGTCGTGGACCAAACCAAAGAGTCCAGTCAGTGGTTTTAAAGTCACATACACCCATGCAGATGATGGTAATATAACATTTCATCTCTTATTTTGTATTTTTTGTCATATAGCATGCACTTGGGTCATTGTGCGTCTATCTGTCCGTGCTATTATACCCCATACGAGAAACCAGATTTTAGATAAATTGTTACTGTTAGTTACAGTAACTTAGTAACTAATCTAGATGACCATATTTGTGAAGCATACTCATTACTCATCACATCAATCAGGGTAAATTAACTTGGGACTAGCTGATAATCACTAATGCAGGAATTGTTCAGAATGAGGCTTTTTCCAGACCTGAAATTTCACAGTCAGAAGTTTGCAGGTTTGAGCCTCAGGGGAGTCATGGCTTTCCTTTCTGAGGTTTGCAAGTTTGTCCTACTGTATGTACACATAAGTTTTTTCTCCTCACTCTGGTTTCCTCCCACCACTAAAAACATGCAGCATTAGCCCAATTTGATTGGTTGTTCAGATTGCACCAAAGACATTATTTAGCCCTGTAGTGAACTGGTGAGTTATGAAGGGTGTACCCTGCCTGTAACATGCTAATCAGCTGTTACAGGCAGGCTGCTAGTCATCAGTGATAGACTCCAGAACTCCAATGACTCCAAAAATTACAGCTCAAGAGTTTCAAAAACGTTTTTTTATACTTTAAACTGAATATTTTTTACTTGTTGATGTTTTAAATTGATCTCAAGTAGAAAATTTGTATGATAATCTTTTTGGAGAACTCAAAATGTGTCCCAAGAGATTCAAAGTTGGAAAGAAATTTAAATGAGATCTCCTCAATAGGTGAGCCAGTGTCAGTGTCTGTGGACTCAAAGGACTCCACACTTCCTCTGACCCGATTGTCTCCTGGATCTACGTACGAGGTCACAATCATCTCTCTCCTTGGACTGGATGAGAGTGATCCCATCAAAGACTCCACTATGACACGTGAGTTTGCAGGTTGAGTTTAGATTGACCTGAGATCCAAAATGTAACAAGAAAAGGCATTTTAAAAACAAAATGTTAAAAAAGGACATGTTTGGGTTCATTTTTTGCAATAAATGATATGTTTGACAAAGTGTGTCGCAGACAGCGGATCTAAAAAAAATGAGTCTCATTCTAGGTTTTACAGAAAGCTTTCAATCGTAAAATGATGACGAATCATAAACTTATTCAAGGAGTATCATATTTGTCTTTTTTAGTCCCCGACCCTCCTACAAACCTCCAAGCCATAAACATCACTGATACTACAGCCTTGTTGCTATGGCGTCCAGCGTTGGCCAAGGTGGATGAGTATGCCATCGTCTATGGTCCAGAAAAAGGTAAATACTGAGATATTTTAGTGTTTTTAAAATGAAGTTTCATGTAAATCTTTTTTGTTTTGCTTGTGTTCAGAAGCTTTATCTAAGAAAAAATAAAGAACAATGTTTGGTTAAATATTTTATCATAAGTTTTACTCCAAACCATCAAAAAAATGATATTGAATGGCTTGATTTGTGCAGATTCGGAGCTCCGGATTGCAGTATTTGGAAACACAGCTGAGCACCAGCTTACTGGTTTGGAAAGTTCCACAACATACACAGTGACCATCACCAGCGTGCTGGGTCGTCTGAAGAGTTCTCCTGCAACAACCAGCTTCACCACCACTAGTGGTCAGCACACACATGCACATGTGCATGCTACACAATTCCACATAGGCATACTGTTCATATGCACATAAACTGAAAAAAAAAACAGATTTATACATAGAAACTTAAAATGCATTGAAGAACATGTGTCCCTACATCCGTTAGCTACTTGGTCACAAACAGATTCAAGACAGGTGCACAGTGCAACAGGTTCCTTACACAAGGACAAACAAACTCTAAAAGGTACAATATCAGCCTCAAAGATTGGTTTCTGCCCATATAGACATTTTTTTCAAGAAAAATGAACAGGTTGGATTTTTTTCTTTTTCTATTCAAGTATTGTACAAGTGTTGAGATATTGAGTTTTGTTCAGCCTGGCAACAAACATCCAACAAACACATGCACACAGACACAATGTACATGTACACTTAAAGGAATGCAAAAATACACTCACATTCACACAAGCACATGCATAAATGCAAAAGTGTGGGTCGGAAGTTTGGGCACCCCAATTAAAAATGAGAAAATTAAACTATAGAGATTTAAAAATTAAGAAACCAAAGACGGATGTGAAAATCTTCAAAAGAGAAAAAATTACAAGTTAGGCATTCTTATAAAAAATGGAAAAAAATACATTTGTAATATTTACATTTATAAAATAAAGGCATTTGCAAAAGTTTGGGCAAAGTTACCACGTTGTAGTGCTACCTTTGGGAAGTCTTACAGCTTGTAAATGCTTTTGTAGCCAGTCTGCCAATTATTGTTTGAGGTACCTCTGCACATTCTTCCTCACAAAAGGCTTCCAGTTTTCTGGAACTTCTCTTTTAAGGTCTACCTATAGATTTTCGATTATGTAGATTCTGAATTCAATTAAAAAACTTTCATTCTATGAAGAAGAAGAATTGTTCATCTGTAGAGGTCGTCCTCCCTTTGCTCCAGCTTTTTCACAACAAACAATCATTCTTATTCCTTCATCTTTAGTAATACACAGTTTTACCGGAGGACCCTAAACTTTCTGTCTTCCCTGTGCACGCACACACATTCACATGCAAACACACATAAAAACACACGCACATAGATAAATGAACACAGGCATTATGATCAATGAATTAGTATTTCTAATCTTGTGTGCACTGTCCAGGTTTCCGGGATGATGGACCGCGAGACCTCCAGGCCAAGGATGTGACCCCTCGCACGGCTGTTTTGTCATGGAAACCAGCATCACTTCCTGTGGACAGCTACATACTGACCTATCAGACACAGGGTCAGGAAAAAACGGTGAGATTGGTTCATTGTGACACATTTTGTTTATGCAGATGCTTTTTTCTGTTCTTCTCCCTTCTGTCTCGTCTCCTCTTCTGTCTCTTCTCCCGTGAAGTTACACACTTCGTTCCTTTTGTTTCCTAACGTAATGACTTTCTGTTCTGTATTTTCTACAATTGTATTTTGCTCGATATTTCCATGTGTTGGCTTATTTTTTGACTCACTTGCTCCCCTTCATTTCCCTCTGGTGGTGAGGTTGTGCAACAAAATCCTCAAATAATCCTATGACCTTTTTGTAGGGAATTGTTGTTATGTAGCAACCTCAGTCAGCAGGAATCAGTCTGATTCTGTAACTTGCGTGTGACTGTGCGTCTACATCTTGAGTCGGATAGTGTTCAAACTGTAGTTTACCCTTGGGGATTCTATGTTAACCATTTTCTTCGTTTCCATGGCAGGAAGTGATTGTTGATGGCTCACTAACAGAGCACAGCTTAAAAAGACTTCATCCAGGATCTCTGTACAAAGTCACATTACAAGTAGGATCAGGAGGAGGACAACATAAAATCATCTCCACTGAATTCACCACAGGTATGATTTTAAACGAGCAGCTAGTTGAAATAGTTCTCTTTAATTTCCTTTTTTCTATTCCGTCCAGGCACGCTGAAGTTCCCCTTTCCCACCGACTGCTCTCAGGAGCTGCTGAATGGCATCCACACCTCAGGCGTGGTGGAGATTTTCCCTCATGGGAAACTTGGAGCATCGATGTTGATTTACTGTGACATGGAGACAGATGGAGGCGGCTGGATGGTACGAGTCAGAGTTTTTTTTTTTCATGTGTCCCAAAGCTCTAGCAAACACGCTGAAAGCAAACCTTGTAAAACTGTTTCTCAGGAATGAACAAGTTGACAACACCACATTTTGTTTTTCTAATGGGGAGAGTAAAGAAACACTGAGACGTTTCTTTGGGTCTGATGCTGAGGTTTTTTAGGGTCTTTTTTATTTCTCATATGCAGGTTTTCCAGAGGAGAAAGGATGGCTCAGTGGATTTCTTTAGAGGCTGGAAAGATTATGTTAATGGATTCGGAGATTTGGAGGGCGAGTTTTGGCTTGGTGAGAAAAAAAATATAACCTCCTACTGGGACTGATGTAATAAATCCACAGCACATAGAAACATATTGAAGGATTATTTTGTGATAGAATTTTGGCAAAAATATCTAATATATTAACAGTTTGCAGAAATACAACATATTGTAATGTACTGTCCTTTTTTTATCCCCTTGTAGTTTACAGCACGTCTACAGACAAACAGTCAAGTCTGTAAAAGAAATCAAATTTTAGATTGAGCATAAATAGCTGCTATCAAAATGTGACTTGATGTAATGAAACAGTTTTGTGTGTGTCCTCTGATAACTTTGGCTGAATTAATTTTTTCAGGACTTGAGAAACTTCATAACCTGACAAAGATGACGAAGATGCATCTGCGAGTTGATCTACGAGATTACGGTGACAGTGTCTTCGCCAAGTATTCAACCTTCGAGGTGGCGAGGAGGAACTACAGACTGTCTGTGGGCGGCTACAGTGGCACCGCAGGTCAGACCAAATAAGTTCAGATAGAAATTTCTGCTCTGTGAAAACCATCCGATTGAACCTGTCTCTCTCTTTTCTCATCTTGTGTTTGAAGGTGATTCTCTAAGTTACCATAACAACCTGGTGTTTTCCACCAAAGACCGAGACCCAGCACCCTTCATCACCCGGTGTGCCATCTCCTATCGAGGGGGATGGTGGTACAAAAATTGTCACGAGGCCAATTTGAACGGTCTCTACGGTATCGACGTGAAACATCAGGTAATTCAATTAGTTCAGGACAAAATTTGTAGCCTCTTTGCAAAACATCTGCACTAACAGACAGAACGTTACTAGATTGATGGAAGGTAATTCTAATATTGTGTGCGCGTGTGTGTGTATTAGGGTGTGATCTGGACCTCATGGAAAGGAAAAGAACATTCGATCCAGTTTACTGAGATGAAGATGAGACCAGCAAGCTTCAGGCCTCCGCCCCCAGTATAAAATGGAGAGAGATGATGATGGACTGCTAAACACACGGGCTGTGTCAACATGTGCACACACACATACATACACATGTTAAGAGAGAGTTTTCTTTCATTTGTATAGTCAGTCATCAGTATGTTACTGTAGATTGTACAGATTCCTTCAGCAGCATTTTTAAACTTCCTCAGTGGAAAGATGTCGTTCTCACAGATGTCACAACTACCGCCTCACTTTGTAGACATTTCTGCTAGACACAGAGTCCACAGAGTTAAAGATCTGAAACAAAATATAGATAAGTAAAAGTGCTCCGAAACATATGGGTTTCCTGTGTACAACCTGGTTGGGCTGATTTAAATCTAGCCATTGTTCATGGAGGACACTACTCGCCTCCAAAAAAACTTTTGTTTGGATATTGCTTGTGATTTCTCATCCTTGGAGCAGAGCTATGAGGAATGGGAGAGCACCATAAAAACAAACGAGAGCCCAATAGAAAATAAAATTCTTAAGCCAAAGGTTTTTTCCAGCAAGTAATGTATTGTTGAAAAGACTTCAATGTGTCTTCTTGACCGTGTGTTTGACGATCGAGACATTTCAACTTCCATCTGGAGAATATTTGTGATTTGAATGAAGAGATTTCTGGATGGAAGTCGAAACATCTTGATCGTCAAATACACTGTCCAGAAGACGAGTTTGATGTCTTTTTGATGATGGATCACTCCTGGATGAATAAGGAATTACATGGGCTAGCAGAAAATGTACTTACTTGTATCAGGATTAAATGCATCTATGTTTAAGCCATTTTCTAACATTTTGGTCACTTATTGAAAAAATGCAGATTTTTGCAAAGTTGCTTTTGACATCTTTGTGTATCTTTTATGTAAATAAATACACTCTTTTCTTTTCGGTTTGGTGCATTTAAGCTATTTTCATGGACAAGATAATCTGAAATCTAACGGGATCATAATATTCTCTGGAGAATGATCAACTTTTCATTTTATTGTCAGTCAAAAGAATTTCCAGTCTCATTTTTTTATGTATTGTAATACTTGTATAAATAACAGAAGTTATTTTCAGGGCCATCCACGTAGCTCGTATGTGGCTCTTTGCTGTTTATATCAGTGAAGATTAATCGATAAATTCCTGCTTTCAGGTTGGTTGACACAGTTTTGTTCATTCATTTAGTCTGTTATGATTTATAAAGACACTCTGTGAGCTTCATGCTCAATTTTTCTTGTGAATAAGCTAAACTATCACAGTTTTAGTTGATAAAGAAAAAACTGTAACTTAGAGAAAACTGTAAAGCAATACATGCATGTTTTGTTTATCCAGATTACATGACAGGAATGGAGAAAAACTTTTTTGATTCATGTGAGACATGAATAATGTATTTTTAACTTTTAAGATGTAAAACAGGTGAAGTCTTTGTCATTTTTTCTCGTTCATTTTCACACAATCAACAGAAATCTAAAACTTGTTTAAACTTCTAGTCAGTACTTTTTAAAGCTCAGCAGCACATGAACTGCATCCTGGATCAAAGATGCAGCTTCTTTTCAATTTGTCTGCTTTGTTTTGTTGTTTGTAAGCTTCTTCTTTTTCTTTAATTCTTATAGTGGGTTCTTCTTAAAATAATTAAAGGATTAAAACTTGAAACCACGTTGTTGTCAATTAATAATGAAAATATGGAAATTTAATAAAGTTGGGGTAAGCTGCAAAAGCTGGCTGCAAAAGCTGGCCGCGAAAGCTAACCCTTTATTGTCAATCTTCATTTATGAAATTAATATATATTGTATCTGTCGTGGTTCCCTCGAGCCACCACCAGAGGGAGCCAGGGACCACCTCACCTTTCCCCCAATTCTGGCTAATTAGACATTCAGCACCTGTGGGCTCACCTGGATCCAATCTCCCGGCTGCCTATTTAAGGGCAGCCTCACCAGCCTTCTTGGTCAGGTCTTACAATCACCTTTCCCAGCCAGGTCACCCTGGTTCCCTGACCATGTTTATTATTTTGGATTTACTTGGACTTTTGAAAACCTCAAGTTAATTATGTTTTTCTTTACAGACTTTCCTGATTTAAGAAATAAACCATGTTCCAAGTCCTGCATTTGGGTCCTCCTCTTTCCACCATCCTTCCCCTACCACAACAGTATCCAACTTAGTTTAATAAAAGAAAACGTTTTTATTGTAAGAAAGTCTTGCTTTTGATATTTTAAAAAAAATCTCATTATTTATCTTTTTTTTTTTTTTTTTTTTTTTACTTTTTTATGACCAATCTAATTATTTTAGTCACAGAAAATGATGTATTTGTAAGTTTTTGAAGCACATTTTGCAAGTACGTATTGGATGTGGGAGCCTAACTGATTCACACTAACTGCTGCAGATGTAATTTTTCTTTCTGAATGTTTTTACAGATGTAAGACTGGACATTAATTTGGAATTCAATCTTGTGATGTTCACGTTGACAGATAGAAAGACTGGATTCATTCTGTTTGAAAGCAAAGACAAAAAGGTCAGCAACCTTAAACTTGATTTCTTGCTGTCACTGAACAGATTTCTGACCAGAAAAATAAATCCCAACTGGTTTGCAGCTGCAGAAAAATATTTATTTTTAATTACTTTTCTGTCCACAAAGAGGTGAAGAAGTGTGTGCATGCAGGCTGGAACTGGTGGAGCAAAATATCAGGTGTGATGTGTGATAGAAGAGTTTCAGCTAAAATGAAAGAAAAAGAGTCCAAAACTGTGGTGAGTCCGGCCATGCTGTTTGGTCTAG
Organism: Neostethus bicornis; assembly: GCA_902685375.1. Lineage (NCBI taxonomy): Eukaryota > Metazoa > Chordata > Actinopteri > Atheriniformes > Phallostethidae > Neostethus > Neostethus bicornis. The sequence goes on along the minus strand of LR738551.1, from coordinate 24,494,032 downwards.
AGACAGTGGCACTGAGGAATAGACAGGAAACAGAGATGGAGGTGCCAGAGATGAAGATGCTGAGGATCTCTCTGGGAGTGACCAGGATGGATAGGATCACAGGAACAGCACATGTTAGAGGTTTTGGAGATAAAGTCAGAGAGGCCAGACTGAGATGGTTTGGATATGTACAGAGGAGAAAGAGAGAGTGCATCGGCAGAAGGATGCTGGATTTGGAACCACCAGGAAAGAGGCCTAGAGGAAGACCAAAGAGAAGGTTCATGGATACAGTGAAGGAAGACATGAAGATAGTTGGTGTGACTAAAGTCGATGCAGCAGACAGGGTTAGATAGAAGAAACTGGCTTGCTGTGGCGACCCCTGAAGGGAATTGCCGAAAGAAGAAGAATTACTTTTCTGACCAAAAAAGTACCTGCAGATCTCATAGATAATGTGGCTACAAGCCAACATGCGCAAATACATTTGAATATAAATATATATTTATAAAAAAATATACATTTATATGGATAATAATATATGCCAAATAAAGGTCAGGTGTCTTAACCTTCTACAAAACAGATCCCAGATGGCCGTTTAAACACCTTTTGTTTTTTAATTGGTCCCTAGAGTGCAGACCGAAGCCATGTACCCACCTGCTTACCAGGTAGACAATTACCTTGCAGCAAGCCCTACCTGCTGGTCGGTTTGTTTCTAAGGTGTGTCACCTGGGATGTCTGTCAGATCTGATGCTGGGAAACTGATTGGCTAACTAAGAGCTGGAGATGAAGATCTCAAGTTGTAGAAAACTGATCCCAAACTACAAGATAAGAGACCTCAGGAACACCTGAATGGGAGAGATTATCATTTATTGTTTAGAGAGAAATCCTAAAGAGGATCCAAATGAAAGTATGTGATTTATAAACGTAGATCTTTCACTTGTATTTCATCTTAAAGAAGTCTTTCGATCTCATGCTGACATGCAAGAGGTTAACCAGGCATCTAAATCTGACAGGTGAGTTTTTTTTGTGTTTTAAGGTTGATCAAAATCAAAATAAAATTTTTCTAAGTAGGACATTTTTTGCACCCCAAAGACAGGACTTTGGGGTGACATACTTAGAGTTTAAATAGCTATAAATTTATATAAACAGTGGTGCACATACAGTAAGTGGCGTGTAAGGTATGTAATTGCACATTCAGTGTCAAAAGGCATTGGATTTCTCCTACGCGCCAACAAAGCAACTCAATCTTGAATCATTAGCCCAGAAAAGCCTTTTTTAATTTAAAATGCAATTTTATTGCTAAAAACAAATTCAAAAATAATTTTTTTAAAACCCAGATGTAAATAGCCAGCCATTCCAAAATGGTATTTTAGCTCATCTGCCAAATCAGTATCATTGCTTCAAATAGTTCCTCAAAAGTTTTTATTTTACTCTGTGTGTTTATTGGAAAACTTTGAAGGTATTTTTTCAGTACTGTGTGTCCTGTTAGGTGGTGAGGAATTTTCGGGAGCTGGAATGTGTGTGAGTGTGTGAAGATGTAGAACATTTAAATGTACTGTTATGTTTTATGAGCTCCTTCGTCCAGTATTTGGATATTAATCGAAAGCTAATTTGTTCTTTGCCACACCTTTTGTTCTCTGCCTCATCCTCATTCTTATACTGCTCACACGCAATTCTTTCGCTCATGTGCCTGGTGGTGGGAATAAATGGATAGCGAGAGGAGGGGGAAATTTCAATGTCATAACCAGAGTGAACCTGAAAAAATATATATTTATAAGTTTTACTTTTTTCACATGAAATATTCGTGAGCCAATGAAAGTTATGATGTATGTCTGTATGCATATGGCATGAGATAAGAATTATAAACTCACAAAAGCACTAAATTTCCTCTTTATTAAACACGGAGCATTTGAATATGCACTAAAATCAAGCTCACCGTAGGACCAGGAATACTGTCTACAGTTTCAAACAAGTTTAAGAAAAAGATCTAATGTACGTTATAACACAATCGTAAAGAATTTTGTGTGGGGTCACACCCATCTAAAAATAAGTTAGAATAATTTTTAAATGCTGAATCTATACAAAACATTTAGTTAAATTAACTTTAACTTATATGTTTTTGCTGTAAGTTATTTGAGCATGTATGATTTGTTTAGCTAACATGTGCTCCCCTAAAGTAATGGACCAAAATTTATGTGCAGCCCCGTAAATAAAACCCTGGAACACACTTGAGGGTTTTTCACATTAAATTAAATATATAAACCAGCTTTAAAGTAAGTATAGAAATAGATGTTTATATGCAATATTTTAAGATAAGTTCAAGTTAACGTATATAGTTCCAGAAAAAACTAAGGATCTGTTTAGCTGTGACAGTAGACAGCACCCAAAAAAAACTGTGAAGAGAGTTTTTAAATTCTTAACTCTTTCTTGATCAAAACTTTACTTTTACTATTTTTAACCTGTGCACATATTTATAATAGTAAAACGCATGTGACCTCTCCTTCCAGGAGCACCATGATGTTTCCAGAGCAAGCCTTGGAGGAGCTGCTGTTTGGGGGTGAACTCAGTGAAGAAGCGGCAGGAGTGAATCTGAATCCCTGCACAGCAACACAGGGAGAAATTTCTACAACTTCTAACGTGATAAATAAATGAGTTTCTATACCAAACTATACTAAAATGTTGTTAAATTTTAAATTTATATCTGGTGTATCTGTTCCAGGTGCCTATCTGTGAGCCAATGGTGTGTGCTGGTTGTGGTGAGCAGGTGTGTGACCGTTTCTTCCTGCTGGCGGCGGGGAAGTTTTGGCACCTCGTCTGCCTCCGCTGCAGCCAGTGTCACTGTGAACTACAGACACATCCATCACTATACTGGAAAGATGGAAACATCTACTGCCACCAGGACTACTACAGGTAGAACTCAACCTCCCCTTATTCATACGTATCTACTTATTTGCAGAGCCCAATTTCAGCACATGGTTGTCTCCATGGGTGTCTCACAATAAAATTGATCAAAATACCACACAAAAATTAGATAAATAAATAATAGCTAATTCTTGATCTAGCCAAGCAAATTAAGAAAAAAGCATTCCTCCCCTTAGATTCACCTTCTTAGTGGAATTTTTTTTAACAAGAAACCTCATGGAGATCCACAAGAAGGAAGGATCCTCCCATCCCCAGATTGACAGGCAATATACTTAGGACTGTCAGTTAAATGTTACCAATAATAATGTTCTTTAAAGACATCAGCAGATGGGCCTCATCATGGTGGAAATAGGTGGTGGGGGCCATAGGTAAGAGGAACCAGAGATAAAATGAGGACCACAGGACAGGAAAGCCAGAAATACCAGCTGGCATGTCAAACATCGAGGTCTCCTCAGTATGGCAACACCCAAGACAGAAACACAGATGATCTGTGAGCAACTGAATCAGAACTCAGTCAGTCATGAGAGACAGAGGAAAAGCGGGATTGAACTCCACAACCAGTGGTGTGGATCTCTAAATGAAAAGGCGTTCAAGCAAATTTGACCCTCATTGTAATCATATTTGGCCCCAAAACTTGGTAAAGAACCATACTAAAGACATTTAGATCCCGACCTATTGAACATTTAAATTCTGGTGTGTGTCATGTTCTTACTGACCAGGATATTTGGTGGTGGTCAGTGTGCTCGTTGTCTCCAGTCGATTCCCCCTTCAGCTTTGGTTATGAGGTCCGGGCAGCTAACATTTCATCCTCACTGCTTCTCCTGCCAGGTGAGCTTAAAAACCTTCAGCTGTTTTTCTACCATAAAACGTAAACTCAGCATTAATGTTTGTTCTGTTTGTCAGGAATGTGACATAAAGTTGGTACCAGGTAACCTCTACTCCATGCAAGGTCAAAATCTCTACTGTCAGTCTCATTATCACAACAATGGAGACGTTCTGCTTCCACAGGATACTCCTCTCAATCTCAATGTAAAAGGTGAGTGAGGTTTGTTTGATTTGATGAAGAATTAAACATATTTATGGACAAACACAATTAATTAAAAATTGAGATTCAAAAGGAGGGAATAAACAAAATACAAAACGAAGTGACCAAATGCCTGTAACTAAATGGGAGTGTGACCAAATCACTGGTTCAGGACTGGGTGGGGAACGCCAGGGAAGCAGTGCCACAGACCATAAAAGCAGTTTCAACAATGTTTGACATGCCTCTGCATTGTTTTCCACCCTTTGGGGTCTTTTAGAGCACTGAACTGATAAAACCACAAAGAGACCAGAGGTTCGTATTTGGTCCTTTATTATAATCCCACAGGTCGACTGTGACTTTTATCCCAGATCGAACCTGCTTCCTCTGTAAATATTCCTTCATGAATTATTTGCCATAATTAAGATATTACTGAAACTCATCAATAATTCTGATCCTGTGTTAATCTCCATGTCTGATTTATTCTGTTCTGTTTACGTTTTTACTGAAGTAACAACTAAGTGTCCTGATATCATTTTGCTTCATTAAGATGCTAAAAATGTAATACATTCCAGTGAGAATCACATTTGAAAACACAACACGCTGTGTCATTGTTGAATTGATGATCCGTGCATTTTTTTAGGGCAAGATTAACTCTTTCAGAAAGTTGTTACGTTTTCTTTGTCATGTTGAGCCAGGACGATCTGGACATTAAAATTCTAGATCTTTTAGTAATTTTATCCAGAATCATATCTGTTATAGTTAAGATTTATTTCCTTGTGTAAATAAGCTACTAAAAACAGGACCGTAGGGGGAGATTTTCAAATCATCAACATCCAGGGATGTTTAAAACAAACTTTAATGATCCACAGGGGAAATTAAGTACTGGGATATTTCCATTTCACATTTACACACTCATGTTGTACGCCAGGAGCTATGGATAGTAAAACTGGTCCGTTTTTAAGTCAGCAAAACAAATTAAGAGTTCACTAAGAGAGGGTCCTGATTCGCTGGCGATGCCATAACAAGAAAACAAGATCTGGGAGGTCTTGGGTAAGAAAACATGTTGAATTTAAGAAACTTCCTACTTGTTAAAAAGATTGTCAAACTGTTTTTAAAAAAACAAGAAGCGTTGTCTTCACTGTTTTATACTGAACAGACTTCAGGACCACCTAACATTAAGTAAACACAGTGTGTCCTCCGATTAACCGACGGACTAAAGATTAGGAGCTTTTACTCATTTTACGACAATCATCAGCATGTTTTTGTGCGAAAAAAAACAGTGGAAATGATTGCAAAAATTGAACCACAGAAGATGTACATATATGCATAAAACTATGTTGGGAAATTCTCAACTCACAAATCAATTTTTCTCAACTTTTTAAAGTTAAATTTTATTTTAAATAAAGATAAATCAGGTTTAGTATGTTTTTTTTTCTTCTTACCCAAACCTACAGCCAAACTAGAACATTGTGCTTCTAGTTGCTGAAAGTCTCTTTTTTCTGGTCTACATGTGCACTTTTTTTGTCAGATGCCAATGTAAACCAGGTCTCAGGTGAAGGAGAGGATTCGATCAGCAGCTCGGAGCCACAACTGGATGATTGCGTGGCCGATGGACGCAGCCGCAGACGGACCAAGCGAATCAGGACATGTTTCCGGAGTGAGCAGCTTAGAGCATTAGAATCATACTTTGCCCATAAACATAATCCTGATGGGAAAGACTGGACTGTTCTGGCACATAAAACTGGCCTACCAAAAAGAGTCCTGCAGGTTTGTAGTTCTATCTTTCATATTCACAAGGCAGGGCTTCAGATCTTGATCATATTTTGACCTTTTTATCTTTTCAGGTGTGGTTCCAAAACGCTAGGGCCAAATTGAGACGTTCTCTCAACTCTTACGATTCCCAGGTTAATTTCCCAGCTGCTCCCACCAGAGCGGTCACCACGCCAACCAGCTCTTCACCACCAACATGCTCTCTTCTGGACCAGCTGTTCCCCACCAGCACCATCGACCACATACAGTTCTCCCAGCTCACCACTCTAATCAGCGAGCCATCTCCAAGCCGAGTAGAGCAGCTTCCTCAAAGTCCCACCCTCAACCTGAACTACAGTTCTCAGGATGAACCAGAACCAGGTTTAGATTATGAAGGAGGGTTTGGGGAAACGGTTATAGATGTGGAAACAGAAGATGATGCTCACTTCAGTGTAGGATTTTGCTAACTTGTGGTCACAAAAACAAGCATTTAGTGTAGAGTTTGTTGTTAAATGTTTAAGAATCCTTCAATAGAATCAGTGAGATGATGGTAGTTATAACATCTCTGTTCAGTGTAATTTTAGGACTAGAGAACATTTTGTCGGAGACCAAGCTAAGAAGTTCCCATTATGTGTATCATGCAGATGTCACTGTTCGTTGTTGGTTTTAAATAAACAAGAAGTTATTTAACTTCTTTTAGAAAAAAAAAACGCGTAAAGATTTTTAAAAAAATTTTACACCCTAAACTTTCATCTACAGAAACAAAATTATCTAATCTCTTTTGATCGATTTATTCAACTTAATTCCATCTATTGTACAGAAGAGTTTAAAATAACATCTTACAATTTCTGAACCACTTGTTTCTATCAAGGTAATGGGGGGTGACGGAGCCTATCCTGGCTGATTTCAGGCGAGAGATAGGATACACTCTGAACAGATCACCAGTCTGTTGAGGGGCCACGCATGAACAACCATACACACACACGTTCATAGGGGCAATTCTGTGGTGGCCAATCAACCTAACATGCATGTTTTTGGAAGATTGGAGGAAACCGGAGTACCCAGAGAAAACCCATGTGTAAACGGGGAGAACAGGCAAACTCCACAAAGAAAGGCCAGTAATTCAAGCATCCCCTTTGCTCTGGGACTCGAACCCCTCAGCTTCTTGCCGGGAAGCTACCGTGCTAATCACTGTGCCACTCTGCAACCATTATCTAAATGTCTTGTTCTCACTGTTCTTAATTTCCTATGTCCAGCATTTATTGAGAATGAACTAAAATGTATCAAAAATACATTTAAAAGAAACTAACTCCAGTCAAACCATTTTATTCCTCTATTTTTAAGTTAAGGCTTTCACAAATTTCTATGGAGAATGAGTCAGATGAGCGTGAGTATGTGTTTATAAATTCTGGACTCGCTAATGAGCTTCTTATGTTATGAAATTATTCTATTTTAAATTGGATAATTTGTTTTGAGATATAAATTAGTACAAGGATGATTATAAAATTCTTTCAGGTGCATCTGTATTTTCCCGGCAAGACGATGGTCATTATGAGCTGCACAGTGTAATTCTCACAAGGACTTTTGTCTCCTCAGAAACATCTTAATGACTCATTTGCATGCCCCTCTCCCCAAATCCAAACAGCACAATACGATGAACCTGTTCATGATGTTGAAACTGGCCCACGTTTCTCAGATAAAAGAATGATGCACGTTATGTTTGATAGACATCTTTACATGTCAATAGGCTAATAAGAATCAAACGGGAGGTGGGAGGACATGGGGAGGTTTTAAAAGCTCTAAGGAGGCAGTTCTCTTCATCAGAAGATAAGACATCTGAAGAATACAAGGTAAGTCGGAAAAAATGGGGAAAATGTTCTTTTCTAATATTTTAGTAGCAATTGAAAGAAAATTACATTTCTGCAGAAATTTTATCACCACCAGTGCTATTTACTCTAATTTCTTACCATCTTAGGGATGGGATGTCTTTTAAAGGAGGAACTTTTTCTTGCACATTTCCTTTAAATAATTTTTATTTGTACTTTCAGTTCAACTTGGACACTTCCAAATTTTTTCTGCCTGAAACAAAACGTGCAATAACAAATTTCTGGCCGTGCATGACCACCTGAAAACTTTATGAAGACAGGGCCTGCATTAAGATTCTCATTGTTTTTCTGGTTCTCTTTAAGTTTGGATCGCCATCCAATAGAAACACTGATTTGTTGCTAAAACCAAGAAGTTGGAGGGATCGACACGCTGTGGATCAATGGTTATACTTGCCATTAAAACGTGATTAGCTGAGGTTTTGAATGTCTCAGAGAGTCCACAGTTAATCAGTTTATACTTTTTTATGCTCAGTACAACTATTTATAAGTACTACTTCAGCCAGTGAAGGTTAATGTTGCGACAAAATTAATTGATAAAAGATCTTTCATCACTTTTTAGAGTCTTTTTCAAACTTTTATTCAACCTAGCGGGAATTAATAAAGTATTTTCAGTTTAATTCAATATTAGAGTTTATAAGATCAGCCAGATTAATAAATGGGATCTAAATAGGTTATAAAAGTCACTGATGGGATGTAAGACTTTTTTGATACATTGGTGACCTGTCCAGGGTGCACCCTGCCTCTTGTCTGAATCTGGCTTAGAATCACTTTCATCCCTCATGACTTTGAGTTAAAAAAAAGTTCAGATAATGGATCATTTGGAGTTTTTTTTTAATGATTTTATTACAGTGATAATTGTGCTAAGATTGTGCTTGGTTATTTTTTAAACTTTATTTCAAAGTTTAGTTTTTTTTTCAAGTTTATAGGGAATGCAAACATCATCAAAATGATTTTATATGAAGTAATAATTCTCACTACTTGTTTCTGTTTCCAGATGAAACAGATTTTCCACTTCGGTGCTTCTCAGCTTTCTGTCCTCTGTCTTGCCCTCCTTTGCCACGTTCCCCGATCGGTCATAGCGTACCCTCCATTCTCCAGCTCTCTGCTACCTACATCAAACCTTGAGCTGGAATCTGCACTCCAGTTTGCCCTGGGTGACCCTCTAATTATGCCAGAAGAACCTCTTTCATCCCTGCTGGAATCTCAGGAAGAGGAGAAAGGTGGTCCATGGGAAGAAGAGGCACCACTCAGAGCTGAGAGAAGCTTCATGGACCTCCAACTCTCTCCTTTTACGGGGGATAATTCTTTAGACAGCATTCACTTTCTGGATGGAGGAGAAGGGGATGACGGATGGAAGAGGAATGATGCTCTGACCTCCATCGCTGGAGGACTTCAAGCTGTCGACCGTGAAAAAGGAGGATTTGGTTTCCGCTTTGGGAGGAAAAGATGGACCGATGAGAGGCTGGATGCAAGGATGGGAGGAGGGACAGGAGAATCAGGAACACAAAGTGACAGCATCAAGAGAGGGATGAAACAGAAAAGAAATTTAAGAAAAATAATGTGATTTGATCTTAAGAAAAATTATTTGAGCAGCAAAAATGTAACCAGCATTTCTGTCCAGTTCTTTTCAAACAAGGTGAAAATGTAATAAAGTGAAACTTGGACATTAAAAACATGGAGGAATTTGTATTTTGTGCAACAACATAAAAAAGATTTAGGGGCGTTTTTGACTGATTGTGTTCAAAAAAATTGATTCTATCTCACATGTTGTCATAATTTATGATTAAAAACCAAACACATAATAGTTCAATTAACTGTGAAGCCGCTATTAACAAATGTGTCATGATATTGGTCAATTTAAATCAAATTGAATTTTACCTGAAAATTATAGAAAAGGCTTCAAAGTTGTCTTCTGGACAGTGTTTGATGATCAAAGACAACTTTAAAGCCTTTTCTACGATGGATCACTGCTGAATGAATGAGGGGTCACACAGACTCATTGACCTGAATAGTTTAAAAAAACAATACTAATGCGTTGAATAAATTCAGATCATCTTTTTGTGTGTGCATGTGGTGGAATCAATTTTAATTTTATTTCCTACCGATGTGTATAAAATCCCATTTTACATTTTACCTACTCAGAACTTGGTCAATTCAGATTAAATTGATTGGATCAAACAAGTTTAACTGATCATTTTATATCTATAACCATGATATAAAAACTTTTCGGAGACTTGAGTTGATTTTTTTCAATTTTAGGGCTGCACGGTGACTACACAGCAAGAAGGTCAGGGTTCAATTCCCGGTTGGGATGAGGCTTCGAACGCCAACGCCCCAACAGACTAGTGATCTTTTGGGGTGTACTCTGTCTCTCGCCTTAAATCAGCAGGAGTAGGCTCTGGCACACCCTGCCACCTCGTTGGGGATGGACAGTTCAGAAGATGAAAAATTTCCAATCTTTGACACATAACTTAGTAACAGTTTTAAGAACTTTATTGATTCAGATTAAATTAATTTGATCTAATTTCATAATCTGGTAAACAATCTTAACTGATAATTTTATAACTATGAAATGAAAAACAAGGGCAGCACGGTGGCGCAGTGGTTAGCACAGTGGCCTCACAGCAAGAAGGTCGTGGGTTCGAGTCCCGGGTGGGGACGAGGCTTGGAACACTGTCCTTTCTGTGTGGAGTTTGCATGTTCTCCCCATGTTTGCGTGGGTTTCCTCCCACCCTCCAAAGACATGCATGCTAGGTTGATTGGCCGGTGCCAAATTGCCCCTGGAATGAGTGTGTGTGTGGATGGTTGTATGTGTGTGGCCCCTCGACAGGCTGGCGACCTGTTCGGGGTGTACCCTGCCCTTCGCCTTAAATTAGCCGGGATGGGCTCCCGCAACCCCGAAAGGGGCAGACGGATAAGAAGATGACTGACTGACTGAAAAACATTAGGAGATTTCAGGTACTTTTTAAGGTTAAATAAAGATAAACTGCATCTCAGTGGTACAAAGTCCATCTTTGGATCACATAGCCCGGTTTGATTCCGACTGGGCCCTTGTCTAAGTGCGCTTGGAGAAGACACTGAACCCCTAGTTACTCCTACCCCTTGCATCGTCATGGCTGGCTGCTGCAAAGCAATGCAGCAAAACTAATGTCTCCATGAGGGATGAAGAAATTACTGAAAAACAAACAAAAAAACTTTTGAGTCGTCACTACATGACAATTACTTCCACACCAGCTGATTATCTTCATTCAGAGAAATACCACCATCTAGCGACTGAATAGAAAACTGCAGGGGAAAAAAACTAATGACTAATAAAACTACACAAGTTCAATAAATAACACTTTAACCTCTGATCAGTCATTCTTTACAGAAAAAGTAATGTGGGTAGATCATCAGGCTCATGACTGGATTTAACAAGTCTGTGTCAGAATTAAAACTACTTGCATAAATAATCCGGTTGAATCGATTTGATTAACTTTGAAGACCTGCAAACCTTTTCACATCGATCTGCCTAGCAACTGTAAATGAAAAAAGATGATTGGCTACTGCACTGATAACGTCAGAGTTTTATATAAATGAGTGTAAAACGTTAATGAAGTGGATTTTAACTTCTTTTTTATTGCTTTCTGTGTGGATTTCTATCGATCAGTTAATAATCTTTAGCAATATAGAACATAAAATAAACACGTGCAGTTTCCGGTTAAAAAAACAAGCTTTTCCAGCTGTTTTAATCATTCATTAAAAACCAAGTCGGTAGATTTCTTTTTCCTGTAGTACCAAAAAATAAAGTTCTTCTGATTCGATCGATTATTTCTATATTTTAAAGGATAAATTAAAGCAAATATTCATCAAATGTATGTTTTTAAAAATACAGGAAACTAACGCGATGCGTTCACGACCATTTGGAATTCTGTAAATATGAACTCTAACTTTTTTAGCTGATTTTGTTTTAAATAAAATGTGTTGTTATTTTATTATAAAAGCTTATTATTGGTTTTCATTATATTTATTCTTTATTTGATATTTTATCCACACATTAATGAGAAAATACATGCGGTCTCTACATCTGAAGGTGAGACATTGACCTTTAGATTGTAACAGATCCACTAAGTTTTCTACAGACAAAAATATGTAAATAGTTTGAAAAATAAAATCAATGAAAAAAATTGATAAAAAATCAATATTAGTGGAATTAGTTTAAAGTATTAAAAAAAATAATAATAAAATCTGCACTGTAAATGACGCAATCACAAAGGGGTGTTTCTAATGTCCGAGGCTCTGGTTTTACTTTGAACACATCACGAAGTAAAACCAGGAAACTGATAAAAAAAACATTCAGAGCTCATCCGGGAAGAGGACAGGTGGAGGAACGCTGAGTTTTCTCAGGGTTTTTAAAAACTCTTGGACTTCTTTACAAGAACAAACCACTCTGATCGGGGTCCAAGATGAACGTTTTGTTGAGTCTCGTCATTTTGGGGACTGCTGTCTATGTGAACGCAGGTAAATTTGAAAAGACTTGAAATCGAAAGTAAAAAAACTCAAAAACAAAGTGTGACGTCGTTAAAATTATATTCTGAAAAAAAAGCTGTTATATCTTTATTTTACTACTTTTCCTGTTGATATGTACAAGTTTGATCGTGATTATTAATTTTAAAACCGCTTTGAATTGAATATATTTTATTTTTATCCAGCTACGTTCATACAAGGAAGTTTAATTTGTAAAGACAGATAAACAGACTCCATTTTGAAACAGATAACCATGTAAAAATGATCTTAATGATTATGAATTAATCTGTTTTTTAATCCATTTTTCTATCATTTTGTGTTGGTATGTGTTTACTGTTATTTAGCATTTATCTAAATAAAAGTACAGATGAAGTTTGTTTGAATTCAGATTTGAGAGAATCTATACAAGTCAATAAAAAATAAAAATAAAAAAACAAGCAGAGACTAAAAGGAGTTTAGGCAGAAGTTTAAAAAAAAAAGTTATATTAAGTCTAACCCCATTTTACAACGTTGTTAAAGAAAAAAAAACAAGCATTTGGTTGGACTTCAATAATAATATAGACACAAAAAAAAAAAAAAATTACTCTATTCATCCCTCACCGGGGAAATTTGTATGCTGTACTCTTTACACCGCATTAGGCTGCCCTTCGATGGCGCCAATGGTGGGAGAAATGGGGGGTTAGGTGTCTTCTCCAAGGTGAACGGACATTTCAGCCACGGACATTTGAAGAACTGCAACCTGGGCGCAACTGTTTATTTACGATAAAAAAATTAAATGACTAAAAGCACGATAAAAATTTTTGCAAGATAAAAATTTTTAAGACTAAAAGCAATTTTTCTGTACTGCAACTGTTTATTTAGGATAAAATTTTTACATAAAATATCAGAATTTTTACATAAAATATCAAATTTTTTAAAAAATATCAGAATTTTTTATTTGAGCCATGGGATAAAAAATGACTAAAACCAATTATTTTCTGTAGTGCAACTGTTTATTTACGATAAAAATTTTACATAAAATATCAGAATATCACAATTTTCTACATAAAATAGGTTTTTGGCCCAAATGTCCGTGGCTGAAATGTCCTAGAACCCTTCTCCACGGACCCTAGACGTGCTCTCTGTGGGACGCAAACCCGTGAACTTCCAGGACATAATAATAACAGCCACTCGTTAAACCTTACATATTTTTCTTGCTGATAAAGTTGATATTTCTAGTGTTTTATAATCATTTATTATTTTGCGTTTGTACTGTATTTGAAATGTTTTTAAGCAGGTTGAGTTTTTTTTTAGAGACTCCTCAGACTATTCCACAGAGTTCCACCTCTGATTGATGCACATCTACTTTTTGAATTGGTTCTGACCAGATTTTAATGATACAGATTTTTTCCTCTTGGTTTTTGTTGTGTTTTCTTAACTTTAAACCTCTTTTGAATCCATTCTGGAAGTTGGTTATTGTAGATCTTATACATTACTACTGCTGTTGTAAAGTCGACTAAATCCTGTAATTTGATTATGTTTAGTTTTATGAACAAAGGTTTTGAGGGAGAAGAATAATTTGCATTGTTAATAATTCTGATCGCCTTTTTTTGTAATTGAAAAATGGGTTATAGAGTTGTTTTATAATTTTTTTCCCCAAATTTCTAAATAGTAACAGATCAGTGTGAATATTTGTGAATTTTCTGCTACATCAGAAACTTCTCAAAATAAAGAAAACTTTTTTTATATATATATAAATACTTTGGGTTTAAATGTGAGTTATTTTGTTGAACTCCTCAGGGCCCCACAAAGTGTGAACACTTTCAAAAAAGGCCTAAAGATATTCATTTTTAATAAGGCTTTTAATTTTTTATTTTATGATTCTTTGTTTTTAGAATGTAGATTTTGGTTTTTAAAATGTTTTTATTGTTTTTACCTTTCTATGTAGCGCTTTGGGATTTTTTCTTAAAATGTAAGGCGCATTACAAATAAAATGTATTGTTATTATTATTATTATTAGTTATACAATCATACAGCAGTACGTAAATAAGAAGGTATTTAGGGAGGAAGTTAAAAGTCACATGCTGTCTAACAACATTTCTGAAATTATTCATGAATAAGATCAGGTTTAATTGAGTTGTTTTTCCACATTTGGACTTTCAGTTACAATTTGTGTGTTTAAGAATCAATATTACATTTTCATTTGGAAACATAAGATGTTTAATAGTCAAAATATCTGTATTTACATTGTAAACAAACCAGTGAGTGAACAAGTTTCAGAAAGTTAAATCTTTTTCTGGTTTAAGTTTTAATTTGATTAAAGCCTTTACATTGTTATCCAAATTTTAACTTTGTCTAGCTTTTAAAAACAAGTGAAATTGCTGAAATGTTTGTGACCAGATTTGTTTTCTGTTCTTCATTTGTGGGGGGCAGATTAAATATCGATTACACCAACAAAACAATATGTCTGTTGTTCACATAGTTAGTTAGAAATGTCAGAGATATCACTCACTAATGAATTTATTATTTAATCATTCCATTTATAGGTTTTTAAATGATTGATTTATCCTTTTTTATGTGAATCTTGATATTTTCTTCAATAAGAAAAATCACAAAAGATTTTTTGTTTGTTTGTTTTGCATTTTTATCTTTCTACAATTTTCAAATAACAGCCAACTTTTTTCTTCAATTTTCTGAGCCAAATAAAAATGTGCTCAGTAACAGTTAACCATTTTTTTCTTGACTTTTTTTTTATTTTTAAAGACCTCTTTATTTTCATTAATATTACTGATGTAAAAAAAACTATGATAAATCTGATTTTATAACATCAAAAGAATTACATTTTTACAATATAATTTATGTCTGGCGTCATAATGGGATTAACTTTTTAGTTTTTAATGCTAAATTTTTAGTTTACGTTTGAGTTGTTCTTTAAAATGAAGGCCAGCGATGGGCCGGGTAGCTGCGTTGTCTTCTTTTCTGTGAAATCGAAGCATAAAATTTCTTTGCCCACCTCTGGCAGTAGGCAAACTGGTGGTATTTTCTTGAGGTTTTTTTTTGTTAATTACCACACTAGTGTCATTAAATAACTAATTAAAGGTCAAGATTGTTACCTTTAGTAATTGTGATTGTTCTTTTCAACAACCACTTTTAATAGATTTAAAGGAATAGATCGTCCAGGTCTCTAGGATATGCTCTCAGTCTCTAAGTAAGCTTGTAGCCTCCGGTGATACCGACACAAATTATGATGTCCTGAAGAAAAAAAAAAAGAATCAACATTTAATGTGCCAGGTTTTTTGGAAAGGATTGTGAAGCCTTTGACTCATTAAATCTGCCTCGTAAAAAATGATGGCTGAAACTTCATTGGTTGAAAGAGTTAACTTGAAAATAAACATTTAGAAGCTTTTCAAGCCGTCAGAAAACTCATAAAAGAAGTAAATGAACGTCACTAATTTAGATTTATGTTCTTTGAAATTTTATGAAACACATTCTAATAGGTTTTTTTTGTCTGTTTTAGAGAAGCACTCTCTGTTCTACATCTATACTGCATTTTCCAAACCAGTGGCACTGCCTGGCATCCATGAATTCACTGCTATGGGTCTACTGGATGGCAAGATGATCGATTACTATGACAGTGAAAATCAAAAGAAAGTTCCCAAACAGACCTGGATGAAAGAAAAACTTGAAAAGGAGTACTGGGAGAAAGGCACGCTGTCCAGAAAAAGCAAAGAGCAATGGTTCAAGGTCAACATTGACATTTTGATGAAGCGGATGAGACAGAATGACACGGGTAACAACACAAGAAAATCAAAAATTAATAAAAAAAAACCCTATCTGAAAATTTTGTTGATTAACAGTCACCTCAAATGAAAAGTTGTATTACTTTGCAGAAAGAAGCTTAAAGAGTCCATAAATAGGTAGAAAACTATCCAAAAAGCTTTAAATTAAAGATGAGACATTCTTATATTGTGACAAACTTTTGATGTTTTTTTTTTAAATATTCTGCACATTAATAACAGTTACCTGAGGTGCCCAAACTTTCAATCTCTGCCAAATTTTCAAATGGATGCATGTAATTTTTGGTAATTCTATCATTTTTTCTAAATTTAGTTTCTTGTTATATTCCGCCTTCCAGTTACGCATGTTCTTCAGTGGATGCACGGTTGTGAAGGTTACGGGGAAGATGGCCAATCGCTGAAATTCACCAACGGCATGGACAGGTACAATTACGACGGGAAAGACTTCTTATCTTTTGATGACAGCCACGAGACGTGGGTGGCTCCTGTGACGGCAGCAGAGGAAACAAAGAGGAAGTGGGATGATGTCACAGTCCTCAGAGAATACACCAAAGGCTACCTGGAGAAGGAATGCATGCAGTGGCTCAGTAAATTCTTAACATACGGAGAGCAGCAGCTGAAGAATGCAAGTATGTACGATTTAAACTATGAATGTTGCTGGATTAGAGGAGTAGTTCTACTTTACAAAAAAAAAAACTGTAATTAAGTCAAATAAAATGCACTTTTTGAAAAGTAGAACATACTTTAGTAAATCATGAGGAATATTTTATTAGACTATTAAATCCTAAAATGTTTTTTATATTTTTCTCCATAGCAAAACCTGAAGTGTATGTGTTTGCAAAGGCGACCAAAGAGGAAGCAAATGTGATTCTGACGTGCATGGCCACAGGCTTCTACCCTAAAGACATCAACGTAAATTTCAGGAAAAATGGTCTTAAGATAAATGGAAAAGAGGGAGTAACAAACAGTGGAATTCGTCCAAATGAGGATGAGACCTTCCAAATAAAATACCAAGTGAAGATTTCAAAGTCTGACGATTCTGTCTACACCTGTGAAGTCAGACATTATGCCACCAACGTGAACATTGAGATGAAGTGGGGTATGAAAGATTTCTTTTTTAACCTTGATCTGAGTGTGAATATTCAAACTGCTTCAACACAAAATGTTTTTAGATCTCTAAGTAAATCAGACAAGATAAAATATAAAAATAAATCTGGTAAAAATCCCAGAATGGTTGAATAACTGACGTGGAAACAATTTGAATCTTAAACTAATTTGTTTTCTATGTTTCAGATGGAACTGTTAAAGACTCTGAAAGTGAGGAGACAGGAAGTGGAGTCGGACCGATCGTTGGTGGGGTTGTTGGACTGCTTCTGGTTGCTGCTGGTGTCGGTGTTGTAGTGATTCTTTTCAGAAAGAAAAGAAGAGGTAATGTAGTACTATTGTATTATTTCATTAATATCTTGATTTGGATCTTTTTTTTTTTAAATTGTGTCGTTTTTCTTCGAACAAGATGGTTCGTTTTTATTTTTTATAATTTCAAGCTATCTTTGAAGCTTTGTTGAAAGATTAATGTGACATTTTAATTTAACAGAATTTATTCTGAAACACAAACCAACACTCCTCAGAATGTGTTTTCTAGAGTATATGATGTTTTTATGGGATGTTTAAGGTTCAGATTAATATTTTCCAATCTAAATGATGACATACTATTCAGTTGTTTCAAACTTTTTGGTTATGTCCTTTATTTCCACATGTGTTAATTCATAGTTTGGATGCCTTCAGCGTGAATCTACAATGTTTATTAGTCATGAAAATAAAGAAAACTCTTTAAATGAGAGGGCGTGTCCAAACTTTTGGTCTATACTGTATCTGATCTGTTTCAGGATATTTGTTAATCAAACCAACGTTACAAACCTGATTTAGAAATTTTGCTACAAGTTTTACAGTCATGTCATTTCCTGTTTTTTGTTTTGTTTTTTTAATGTTTAAGTCTAAAAGTTTGGTCAGAAAGTTGGACTTTGAAAAAGTGAATTCAAACTTTTGTTCTAAACATAAAATATTTTCATAAAGTCATTTATACATTTAGACCAAATTTTTCCACAGAAGTTGATCTTAATGTGATCTCAGAAATCTGTTATTTAAAATGTAACTAAAATCTAATGATGGCTGAGATTTTGTTTTTACTTAATCTGTTGAAGTTTTTAGTCTTCTTCTTTTGATTTTCTTCCACATTTTTCCTCTTAAACTGACATCTCTAGTTGCAAAAACTGAAAGCTGCTTCTTTTATAAATAACTCAGCACAATTTTTCAGGCACTGTTAGAATTTACTTTTCTGCTTTTTTTTCTTATAATTTTTTCCACACATTCTGTATTATGTGATTGAACCTATTATTAATGGATGATTAATAAAAACTAAATTGTCTTATTTAAATCATTCCATTTAGGTTTAACAAGAATTTAAAAAAAAGGACATTCAGATCCAGCTTTCATGTTTTATAGTTTTATTTTTGTGTTTCCTTCTTCAGCTGCTGGAACTTTCCTCCAACTTCTACAACTTATCATGATTCAATGAGTGTACCATGTAGTTGTCTGATTGTTTTTCTGTGTTCTGTTTTTGTTGTTTGGTGTTTGTACTATAGCTTCTTTCTAACCTACAAAAAAGCCATTTTAACACTGTGAATTTGTCCCAGGAAGTGAGGAGTGTGTGTTTGTTTTTCTCTGTGCGTGACCTGTCCAGGGTGTACCCTGCCTCTGGTCTACCCACCATCACCTACAACACAAAGAAGAATAAGTGAAGATAAAAGTTCACAATTGGACAGAAACTGTAAAATTATTTTGTGTGTCTGTTTAGGTGACATCGTCCGCCATCCTACACTTCTCCCCGTTCAACAACAAAGTACAGTATTTTATTCTTTTTCAAGATGTCAGAAATACATCAAATGTTCAGTTTTATGTTTAGTTCTGAGTTGTTCTGGTTTAACAAGAAGCATACTGACTTCATTTTAATCTGTTTTTCAGTGTTTAGGTTTTAAGATCTCACTTGTAACCGAGATTAATAGAATCTTATTATTTCACAGAAATGTTTACATTTTAAAGATGAAAAATCATCTTAATGACATGTAATATTTTCTTTGTGTTCTGTAGGTGAACCCAGCGTGCCAAGTGAGCAGGAGACCCTCACTGGGAAAAACGGTATGTTACACAGAATCATTTTATTATGTAGAGAACAGTTTAAGCCACCATCAGGATCAGAATGCTTTTATTGCCCTGTCAATGAAGAATATCAGAGACTAGGAACTTTGCTTTGATACTGGTGTGCAAAAAATTAAATAAAAATAAATAAAAATCATTTTAACAAAACTAAGAATGCGTAGAAAAAAAAAGAAAAGTAGTGCAATGTCATAGAAAATAATAAAGATAGTAAAGTGACAAGAGAGAAGTGACTAAGAGATGTGGGGATCCAGGACATAAAGTATTCATTAGTACAACAGCAGAAGGGAAGAGGCTGTTTTTGTGGCGAGACGTTCCATGCCAGCATCTGCACCTCATAAAATAATCTATAAACCTAATCACGTTGTTTTGTTTTGGGTTTTTTTTCTAAAAAAAAAAAAAAAAGTAAAACAAAAAAGATTATTTACAAATTAAATAAATCCATCTTTTTTTCTTTTTGCATTCGTTATACTTTTTCCCCCCTCAGAATCTGATGAGAACGGTTCAGACTCTGGTGTGTCTGGTAAGTATCATTCTGTTCTTGTTACTAAAAGAAAAAATAGAAATGAACTTTACGGTTGAAATAACAAAAATAAAATATTATTTTATTTAAAAACATTTATTTCCACAGGCTCCAGGCCAGATTCTCCTGAAGGCAGTGAGCAAAGCGTGTAATCTTGAAGATTCTCCATGAAGAAATCCTGACACTGTCTAATCCTGATCATTCTTAAAGGTTTGATCTCATGTAAAATCAACTTTTTTTTTAAAGATTTACTTTATTAAACCACTGAGTGAAACTGATTTGTTAAAGTAGTTTTCAGATGAAATGGATTATTAAATTGAATAAATAAATTATTTTAAGTTATTGAACATGTTCATTTTTTTTAGACAATCAGATAAAATAATCTGACCAGTGACGATACAAAGAACCATCAGTGTGTTTCTAGTATTTATCACCAAAATAAATACAAGTACATTTTAACTGATGAAAAAGATTGATTTTACATTAGATCTTTGATAGGAATGACTTGACTTTTTATGGTTGTGGGTTTATAAATATGATATTGTTAATTACTAAAATATATCTGTTCGTTTAAAATAAATCTGCACATTTAAATATATCATTTTTAAAATGATCATTATAAATACCTACAAAGGAGGAGCAAAAAATGCTCACCGGGTAAAAAACTAAATTATTTTAAAAAGAGTTCTGATTGTTTTAATCCAAGCTTCACGAGATGTGAAATTTGTAAATAAGATTTTTTAATTGATCAGTATAAAATAAATAATTAATTGTACACGTGACATAAAATGAGACATGATGCATGATTGTTACAAATACAGAAATAAATGTCTCTGAGATGATGAACTGATTCAGGAGAACATTGTTGATAAAATCAGTTTAACAAGATGTTTGTGCAGTAGTGAAACTTTTTATTTCTTTGGATTAAAAAAAGGTTTTAAAATTGAATGTAAGAAATACTTTTATTGTGTTTTAAAAAGTTGTCAAACAATAATAACTGTGTAGCAGTTTGTTCTTAGAGTAACACACCATCATCTTTGGTGATCTATGATCTAGATGAGTTCTTATAAGGTGGTCTGGTATTTTGGGGTCTTTATGTTTTCTGTTATTCACCTAAAGGTGACTAAAGGTTTGTAAAGTCAAACATTTTTGTGTTAAACTTTAAATTACATTATTTTTCTTAATGTGAATCCATCAGACGAATGTGTGATATAAACTGTTCTTAAACGTTTTCTGAATAAAACTCATAAACTTTTAACTGGTTTTCTTGTGATTCTGTGTATTTTTTTAAGTCTTACACACTTTTTATAAGTGGTAATACAAGAAAGAAAAGTCACCAGAAGCTTCTATACCAAGTGATGCTCGCTGACTTTGTCATTGGTCAGTCGGTCAGAAACTGTTGAGAAACATTTCTGCAGACATTCAGAACCTGCTTCACCAGAGGAAGAACTGATAGATTCATTTCTTCTGGTGTCTGAATCTCTGATCTCACTCTAAACCCCCATAACCTGCTCAGCTGCCAGGTAGAGAACATTTAATGTCTCCAATCAAACTTGGAGATGTGTTAGTGTGAAATTTTTAAAGATAAAACCTTGTTCTTTATGTCACCATCCTCACTATTTCTGTCTGGACTCAAACCAGCTACCTTCTAGTTGTAAAGCTGCAGTGCTCCTCACTACTCCCCAGTACACCCTGATATGTCATGTTTGATCCAGAATCATCTTGGTTTATAATTTACTCGGTGTGTGTCCTGCAGGTTTTAGATGTTTTCTAAACTTGATAAATAATCCATTAAATAATGTGAGATGAAGTGGATTAAAGTGTGAAACAGAAACATGAGACACTTTGAGATCTTTAAAAGTATTTTCTGATTTAAACACTAGAAGGAGCCTGGGTGTTTCCTTCCTGTTTACCTGGGATCTGTTGTCTTGTTTTCTATCAATACTGAATTAATGACTGTACAGCTTCCTTCTAATTGGAATGCTATTGAATATTTTTGAGCATTCAGGAGTCTTTACTGTATGAGATCTGCCTTGTGAACAACTTTGGAAACTTTCCAGATAAGTGGGTTTTTGTGGTCTGACTGGTTTTAGAGACACCAAACTCTCTGCTTGGAATTTCCTCTTACAGGCCTCACACTATTGTCTGATGTTTTTTTTTTTTTTAATCTCCACTTAATTGGTTTAATCTGAGTTGATTTATATTGATTTGGACGGATAAGAAGATGACTGACTGACTGACTGAATAAACTTTATTTCCCAACTTTTGGCCACAAACTTTCTTCTGGTCCTAAAAGTGTTTAACTCTTTCCCTTTTTAATGGTTTTAACAATGACACAACAAGAAAAAGATTGATATTTTATTTTCAAAGCACATTTTGATCAGTTATCTTTTCTCCTTTCATTTTTTAACTTGATAAAAGTGAGGACTAAATGATGATTACATCACAATATTCTATTTTTTTAAATCTTGTTTTCAGGTTTTATTGCACTTGAAACTTAAATTATCAAAAAAAAAAATCTAGTCTAGAAAGTGTTAAAATTGTAATTTAAACCATATGAAAGTAAAACTTTTTTAGTGGAATTCTAAAACGAATGCTCACTATTGTTGGTGAAGTCTGCAAGAATAAATGAATCGATATCAGAGTTAATTTTATCAGGAAACGAGGTTTGAGGTTCTAGATTAGAAAACATTGTTTTTCATTTCTTTTACTTTGATTTTAATTGAACTATTCTTACTGAAGACACTCCGTTCAGATGGAATGTGGTTCTGAAGCAGGTTCAAAAGAGAAAAATAAAAGCAAACTGAGCATGAGGAAACATTACACCAAGACATTTACAGACACAAACTGATCAAACTAACATGAATGTACAAAGCCAAGGATAAGATTTGGGTTTAAAATGATTTTTCTGGTAGTTTTCGTTTTTATGAATGTAGGACTGGCAGCAGACATCAGTAAGTATTTTATTTATCTCAATATCTTTGTTACAAATCTTTTTTTCTGACAGACTTTCTGTTTGTGAGGAAACATGGACTGAACTCATCAGGTTCAAAATGAAAATAGTTTCTACAATTTGTCTGATTTATTAAAAGGTCTTTTTTTATTCAGTCTTTGATTGGGATTTTTCTGTAACCTCCCACCTCGGTCTGGACCACCATACCCCCACTAACTAGCAGAGGAGGACATTTAGTGTCTCCTATCAAACCTGGGATTGTCTTAATGTGAAGTGTTTTTTTTTTTAGAAACTAGAGATTTAATTAGAAACACGTCATGTTTTAATGTTTTACAGGAAGGAATTACAACGATTTAATTTTTCTATAAGCTTTTCATGCAGATAGAAGATTAATATCAAGATTCCAATGTTTGTTTTTTGGTCTAGAATTTGTTTTAATATGGGTTTGTTCCTAAAAAGTAGCTTCCCTGTATATTTAACAGTAAAACAGAACAATTTCTAGATCACCATGAGGACAATCTGAGGTCATGTAAGCATTTGGTCAAACATGTTCTAGTTGTTGTCATGATCAGTTATGATGACGACTGAAAAGTTCCGTTCCGTCATCTTCCGCTTGTTCCGGGGTCGGGTCGCGGGGGCAACAGCCTCAAGCGGGCAGCCCAGGCCTCTCTCTCTCCGGCTGCATCCTCTAGCTCACCTGGAAGGATCCCAAGTCGTTCCCCGGCCAGATGTGAGACATAGTCTCTCCAGCGGGTCCGGGGTCTGCCCCTTGGTCTCCTTCCGGTGGGACCTGCCTGGAACACCCCGCCCGCGAGGCGCTCGGGGGGCATCCTGACCAGATGCCTGAACCACCCCATCTGACTCCTTACGACCTGGAGGAGGAGCGGCTCGACACCAAGCTCCTCCCGGATGACAGAGCTCCTCACCCGATCTCTGAGTGAGAGCCCAGCCACCCTACGGAGGGAGCTCATTTCGGCCGCTTGTACCCGCGATCTCATTCTTTCGGTCACCACCCACAGCTGGTGACCATAGGTGAGGGTTGGAACGTAGATCGACTTGTAAATCGAGAGCTTTGCTTTTCGGCTCAGCTCTCTCTTTACCACGACGGACCGAAGCAGCGTCCTAGTTATTGCTGATGCCGCACCGATTCGCCTGTCGATCCCTCGCTCCATCTTTCCCCCACTCGTGAACAAGACCCCGAGATACTTAAACTCTTCCACTTGGGGCAGGACCCTGCCCCAGACTCTCTGGGTTTTGCTTGTAAAAAATGAATGAAATCTTCAAGTTTGTTTTACATTGTTAGAAACTAGAGATTTAATTAGAAACACGTCATGTTTTAATGTTTTACAAGAAGGAATTACAACGATTTAATTGTTCCATAAGCTTTTCATGCAGATAGAAGATTAATATCACAATTCCAATGTTTGTTTTTTGGTCTAGAATTTGTTTTAATATGGGTTTGTTCCTAAAAAGTAGCTTCCCTGTATATTTAACAGTAAAACAGAACAATTTATAAATCACCATGAGGACAATCTGAGGTCATGTAAGCATTTGGCCAAACATGTTCTGGTTGTTGTTATGATCAGTTATGATGACGACTGAAAAGTAAATCTAGAAGTTGAGATAAAGATGATGAGAAGATTTACAAAGTATCAGTTCTGATGTGGGAAGCAGCGTGATGATTTTCAAGTTTTATTTTCTGTGGAAGGTGACTGTAAGTAAGACGCCAATATGGAGATCAATTTCTAAGGATCACTTCCACGACAATCAACGTACGAGAAATAATACTTAAATCAGACAGATTTGGAGATACAGTTTTTCAATGAAAGTGGGTTTTTTTTGTTTGTTTGTTTGTTTGTTTGTTTTTTGGTGTGGGGGGTCATATTTGGTTTAGAAGTAGTTCTCGTGTGGTTTTGTTCCTTTAAAGTTCAGTGGTCTTCTTTTTCTAGCTAAAAATCAAAAAGTATCCAGAACCTAATTTAAGATTTTTATTTAATTCACAAGAACATAAAACAACGTACAAAGACATTTAAAAAAAAAGACATTACAATAAAATACTTCTGTGTATTTCAGAGACTCACTCCTTCTTTTTCACCTACTACACAAAAATAAACCCGAACCAATCAGGACACCCCAAGATTGTTTCTATGAGCCTCCTGGATGGCAGGATCATTAATTACAACAACAAAGAGGATGGAAGACAACAGCCATGGCCAGGAGACAGAGTTTATCCAGAAGATTGGAAACAACATTCACCATACCTAGATGATTGGTTCTCAGACTGTGCCGTCTCTATTTTTGACCACATTAGAAGGAACGATTCAGGTAAGCTCAAAGATACAGTAGCATTTCTTGTATTGTTCATGTTTTATTTTCATGTGTTTTATATAGTTCGTCTGTAAATTTTTGTCCAAGATTATTATTTTTTAACCAATGAAGCCAAATAAAGTCATGAAATGTCATTTTTCAACAATATACTGTATAATTATTATGCAGTGTGTAAATAACAAAGATTTTACTAAAATTCATCAACTTCTACAACTGATTGATTTATAAATGTTAGTTATATTTAAAAAGTTACATTTTAGTACTATCTACAATTTGTTGTTCTATTACCTATTTTTTAATTAGTTTACTTAAATGACTATTTAGGTCAATTGTTAAAAAATATATGTTAATTAAGTTTCTCCTTTGTTCTTGTTGATGTTAAACTCAGGGTTTTCTTTTAGATCTCCACTATCTGCAGAGGATACATGGCTGTGAAGGTCAAGTTCAATCAGACGGCTCCCTGAAATTTTATCAGGGGACGGATGAGTTCAGATATGATGGAGAGAAGTTTTTAACCTTTGACTTCTCAAACAAAGAGTTGATTGATTTCACAGAAACAGCAAAAAGCATTAAGGAAAAGTGGAATGAACATGTCATCTTGAAAGCATTTGACAAGGAGTATGTGGAGAAGAACTGCATCAGCTGGATGAGAAAACTCCTGAAAAATATTAAACTAGAGATGGTTAAAGTCCGTAAGTATTACATTAATACTGTTTTCTTTGGACTAGAAACATAATGAATGTTTAAAATCTCATGAAACTGATTCACTACTTGGTGAACATCCAGATTTGAAATATTGATTGTATTAAATGTTGTTGTCTTTGATTAATTTTTATTATATTTTAATGTTAGACATTGAAACAAAATTGATAAACCTTTTGATCAGGTTTCTCATCATTTCTGTATTTTTTTTTAACATTTTTTATTGCATGTGAAGGATATCATGTTCACTTTATATTCTTTATATTAAATCAAATGTCTAATTTGTTCAAATGTTTTTTCCCAGCTGAACCTGATGTGTATGTGCATGCAATGCCATCCAAAAAGGAATCAAACCTGGCTCTGACGTGCCTGGCCACAGGCTTCTACCCTAAAGACATCATCGTAAGATTTAGAAAAAATGGTCTTGTTATAAATGAAAACGACGGGGTTCAAAGCAGTGGAGTTCGTCCAAATGAGGACGACACCTTCCAGATAAAAAAACAAGTAAAGATTTCCAAATCTGACCTATTCTTTTACACCTGTGAAGTCAGACATGATGCCAGCAAAGTGAACATTGAGAAAAAGTGGGGTATGAAACTCTTTTTTTCTATTCTGATTTATTTTAATTTCATTTAATTTTACAAAAACTTTGACTGCATGCAACGTTAGTGACTACTTTTTTTAAAATACACTATTGATCCCTCATCAAGAAAATTTGTGTGATGCACTACTACACTACTACACCACAGCAGGCTGCCCACGACGGCACCAATGGTAGGTGTCTTCTCCAAGGACCCTAGATGTGAACTCAGTCGGACGCGATTCTGCAAACGTTCAGTTAACTTCCGGTACGAGGGCGAACGCTTTACCACTGAGCCACCAGCTCCCTTATATGATACCACTTTATAGTATAATTATAATACAAATTATAGTATAATACAGTATATTATATAATAACTTATAGTATCACATATAACCTATATTGTGATAGTAAATTTGTCACATTGTCGTCTTTACATTACACGACAAAAAGTGTTATGTGTGATGAAGAGAGGAGGAGTGCAGGTATACAACAGTTTATTGAAAAAGGGGTCCACAGGGAAGTGGGGATGGCTTCAGGCGGTGCTGGATTCAATTCAATTCAATTTTATTTGTATAGCCCAAAATCAGAGAACGTCCGTCTCAATGGGCTTCACAAGAAAAAGAGGAATGTATAAACACAAATACACAACAAGAAAAATAACTAACAAATACTAACTAAACAAGACTAGCACATTTATGCACTTAGACTCTCCTTCTCGGTGAGGAAAAACTCCTAAAAAACCCATCAGTGGGGAAAAAATAAGAAACCTCATGGGGATCCACGTGAAAGAGAGATCCCTCCCCCGGGACGAGCAAACAATGTGTCAAAGATTATTGTTTAAATATTAGCTTAATCTAATCTACAGCTAAATATCTAAAGAAGTCAATAAATGTTCTTCATCCTGATGGAAACACGGAGGACTCCTCAGCCCGGAGATGTCCAGAACGGGGATGAGTAGATGTTCTTCATGCTGATGGAAACACGGGGGACTCCTCAGCCCGGAGATGTCCAGTACGGGGATGAGTAGATGGATTTCATCCTGATGGAACGGGGATGAAGAAGCGCGGAGGTCTCCTCGGTGTGGCCATGCCCAGGACAGGAACGCAGAGTCCTGGATGGGGCTCTCTCCCAGAGAGGAGGGAGAGAGGTGGACAACATGTGAATTGTATTGTACCAACTAGCAGTGTAATTCTAAATAAACAGACAATTTAGAACAATGAATGAGATAGAAAGCCAGGGGTTTAGGGTAGAGGGTTAGAGTAGGGGGTACGGGGAAAGAGCCAAGACAGTCTGGCAGAGAATAGTAGATAGAATTAGAGGACAGAACCCCAATGTACCATACTTTCCCCAGCTTTTACTATCTAGCAGCCAACTAATAATTATATCAGCTAAATGAAACTGTTTCTATCTGGCCTGTTGATAAGCTTGTTCAAACAGGAATGCTTTAAGCCTCCCTTTAAATGTAGGAACACTGTCTGCCTCTCTCACTTGAGCTGGGAGCTTATTCCATAAAACTGGAGCTTGGTAGCTAAAGGCTCTACCTCCAACTGTACTTTTTGAAAACCTAGGAACCATCAACAGCCCTGCATTTAGTGAGCGGAGTGTTCTGCTTGGTTGATAAGGTACTATAAGTTCACTAATGTAAGATGGAGCCATGCCGTTTAGGGCCTTGTAGGTTAGGAAGATGATTTTAAACTTGATCCTAAACTCAGGATGGTCAGGAGGAAGGGCTGAAGGTTCTTGTGGGGTGAATGAAGATATAAGTCTAAGTTGTCAAATAAGCACAGTTTGGAGGTGGTCAGTTCACCACAAGAGTAGTTGGGAACTGATGAAGACTGTGGGTGAGACCAGGTCTTTTATAGCCTACGTCAAGTACGCGCAGATGGGAGTAATCAGTCCAATCCCCCCGTTAGTAACCATACAGCATCTGTGAATATTGGAGGCACTCTTCCGTTCTGTCATCTTCTGCTTGTTCCGGGGTCGGGTCGTGGGGGCAACAGCCTCAAACGGGAAGCCCAGGCCTCTCTCACCCCGGCTGCATTCTCCAGCTCACCCGGAAGGATCCCAAGTCGCTCTCCGGCCAGCTGTGAGACATAGTCTCTCCTGCGAGTCCGGGGTCTGCCCCTTGGTCTCCTTCCGGTGAAACATGCCCGAAACAGCTCGCCCGCGAGGCGTTCGAGGGGCATCCTGACCAGATGCCCGAACCACCCCATCTGGCTCCTCTCGACCTGGAGGAGGAGCGGTTTGACACCGAGCTCCTCCCGAATGGCAGAGCTCCTCACCCGATCTCTGAGTGAGAGCCCAGCCACCATGGGGGGGAAGCTCATTTCGGCTGCTTGTACCCGCGATCTCATTCTGGCACTGTGAATGATGAAAAAGGCAGTTTAAGTGTAGCCAGAACAATAAAATAATGACAACAGCATAATGTATTATCAATCTCATTATTACGAGCAAAAATGGAGAATGAGATCTTCTATGTGGAGTCTCAATGATATTGTGATGAATACTGCTTCATCACGGTATTCATGTACACTGCAGTATTCATGTACATGAGATCTGCACATTTTTTTATTTTTTCACGGAACGAACTTTCATTCGTTTCATTCACATTTCATTTTGAATTTTTTTTTTTTTTAGCACAAATAATGAATGAAAGGGCACAGAAAGAAGCAAAAGCTTCCGATGTCTGCCCCTTATCGACAGAAATTTTAAACATTGTAATTTTTTAGATACGTGCTTCACTACTTTCACTACTTTTTAGGAAATTGATTTTCCTTAAATTTAATAAAACAATCTTTCACCAATATATTTTTTTTAACCTACCAGCCAAAATTCAAGCTGTTCTGATGAAAAATAGTTTTACATAAAAAAAAGTTTGACAAATGATAATAAAATACAAAAGTAAATCTTGTAAAATCCCAGAATGGGTGAATAACTGATTCTATAACTAAATCTTAAACTAACTTGTTTTCTATGTTTCAGATGGAACTGTTAAAGAGTCTGAAAGTGAAGTTGAAATAGTTGCTGGTGGGGTTGTTGGACTGATTGTGGTTGTTGCTGGGGTTGTTGGACTGCTTCTGGTTGCGAGTGAGCTTCTTAAAAATAGAGGTAATGTCGTAATTCTGTATTTTTTTTATTAATGTCTCAATTTCTATTATTTTTATTCGTGTCATTTTTCTTTAAACAGAATGTTTAATTTTATTCTCTTTAAAAAAAACAATCTTTGAATGGATTTTGTAGAAAGTTTAATATAAAATATGAATTTAAAACAATACCAACACTCCTCAGAATGTGTTTGCTAGAGTTTATGATGTTTTTATGGGATGTTTTAGGTTTAGATTAATTTTTCCAGTATAAATGATGACGTATCTGATTAGTTTCAGGTTTTGGTTATTAAATCGGTTATTATTAAATCGATTATTAAATTGGTTATTAAATCAACATTACCAACCTGGATTAAAAGTGTTGCTCACAGGTTTTGCATAAATGTTATTTACTTTTATTTTTAAATCGAATAGTTTGCTCAGAAAGCTTGACTTTGAAAAAGTGAATTAAACTTTTGTTCTGACATAAAATATTTTCATAAAGTCATTTAGACTTTATGTTCAATTAGACCAAAATGTTCCACAGACGTTGATCTTAATGTGTTGGAATTTTTAAAGATTTCTTCTTTTGATTTTTTTTTTCCTCATCACATTTCTTGTTGCAGAAACTGAAAGCTGCTTCTTATATTATTAAATAACTCAGTAGAATTTTTCTGATTTTTTTAGATTTTACTGTTTGTTCGACTGTTTAAAAAAAAAACCCATACATTCTGTGATTGAGTCAATTTGTTAAATAAATGCTGAATTGTTTAATCGAAGTAAATGCAGTTAGATTAAAAAAAAAAAGTGCATTCAGATCCAGACCTGTCAATGCCTGACCCTGTCAGACCACAGAAGCTAAACATGCTGGGGCTGGGCTGTACATGGATGGCAGACCCCCGGAATCCCAGGTGCACCCACACCCACACAGTGTGGGGGTGCACCGAGACTAATAAGAATCTTATTATTTAACAGAAATGTTAAAGATGAAACATTGTCGTAATGAGATGTAATATTTTCTCTGTGTTTGTGTTCAGGTGACAGACCTAACGTGCAAAGTGAGAAGGAGAAGCTCACTGGGAAAAACGGTACGTTGCATAGAAACTGTTTCATATTTACTGAATTATTTTATTAAACAGTGAACAGTTTAAGTTGTTGCTGTGTCACAGATGGATAAACCTGGAAAAAAAATCTGTAGTCTAAAACCATGCCAGTAGTTTATAAATGTCTTTACAGGAGCTACATCTGCACCTCTTAAAATAATCATCCACAAACTAATCACAAAAAAGAAGATTATTTGCAGATTGAATTAATTCATCTTCTTTTCTTTTTGCCATACTTACACTTTTTTTTTTCCACAGGATCTGATGAAAGCCTTCCAGACTCTGGTGTGTCTGGTAAGTATCTTTCTGTTCTTGTTACTCAAAGAAAAAATAGAAATGAACCATGAAGCTGAAATAACCCCCCAAAATTATATATATTATTTCATTTTAAAAAAGTTTTTATTTCCACAGGCTCCACATCAAATTCTACTGAAGGCAGTGACGAAAATGTGTAATCCTGAAGATTCTCCATCAAGAAATCCTGACACTGTCTAATCCTGATCATTCTTAAAGGTTTCATCTCATGTAAAACCAACTTTTCAGAGTTTTTTTTTAGTTTTACATCTAATATAAGATTTACTTTATTAAACCACTGAGTAAAACTGATTTGTTAAAGTAGTTTTCAGATAAAATGAAATATTAAACTGAATAAATAAATTATTTTAAGTTATTAAACATTTTAATTTTTCTTTGACAATCAGATAAAATAATCTGACCAGTGACGATACAAAGAACCATCAGTGTGTTTCTAGTATTTATCACCAAAATAAATACAAATAATTGTTACTACTTTAATAATCAGTCATGTTTAACTGATGAGAAAGATTGATTTTACATGAGATCTTTGATAGTAAGGTATTGTCTTTTTATGGTTGTGGGTTTATAAAAATGATATTGTTAATTACTAAAATATATCTGTTAGTTTAAAATAAATCTGCACATTAAACAATATCATTTTTAAATAATAGTTATAAAAATACCTGCAAAAGAGAAGCAAAAAATGCTCATTTGGTAAAAAAAAAACTGAATTATTTTGAAAAGAGTTCTGATTGTTTTAATCCGAGCTTCACGAGATGTAAAATTTCTAAATCAATTTTTTTTAATTGATCAGTATAAAATAAATAATTAATTGTACACGTGACATAAAATGAGACATGATGCCTGATTGTTACAAATACAGAAATAAATGTCTCTGAGATGATAAACTGATTCAGGAGAACATTGTTGATAAAATCAGTTTAACAAGATGTTTGTGCAGTAGTGAAACTTTTTATTTTGGGAAAAAAGTTTTAAAATGGAATGTAAGAAATAGTTTTATCATTTTTTAAAAGTTGTCAAACAATACTAACTGTGTAACAGTCTCTTGAGAAATGATGTAAAATGTTCTTAGTGTAACACACCATCATCTTTGGTGATCTATGAGTTAAGGTGGTCTGTTCTTTTAAAGCTTGTATTTTGGGGTCTTTATGTTTTCTATTATTCAACTAAAAGTTAATAAAAGTTTATGAAGTCAAATTTTTCCTGGTTTTGACTTTTAATTACATTATTTTTCTTAATGTAAAACCTGAAGATGAATGTTTGAGATAAACTGTTTAAAACTCTTTCTAAATAAAACTGATAAACTTTTAACTGGTTTCTTTGTGTTTCTGTGCAAAATTCTGTCTAAAGTTTTTTTTTTTTTCTCTATAAGTGGATAAAATCCAGGTCCGAAACCTAATGGGAGGCTGACACGAGCTGTGCTTCCTTTCAGACTGTATGATTCAATACAAACTGGGTGTCTTGATGCGTGCCAGTTTCTGTTCCTCAGCAAATCACCAGCATGAACTTTACAGAAATATTTATTAAACACCACAACTTTCTGCAGTCTACATAATGTATTTTGTGTGTGTTACAAAAGTACTGCTGATAATCACACAACAAAAGCACATAGAAAAATCGGCAGGGGAGGCAGGTGTATACTCTGCTTCCACTCAAGAAGGTGCACGCAAACTGGCAGCCCCTTTTTTTTTTTCAAGCGGGGAAGAACCTGTCTGTTCTTCTGTTGACAAAATCTCCATTAAAACAGAGGAACTCTTAAAATAAATAAAGACGACTTCTATAATTTGGTCGTAAAACTTTTCGGCGGGTGAACTTCATTTATAAGTAAAAGTAAGGACACAACTGGTTTTGTTTGTTTTGGGTTTTTTTTTTAAAAAAAGGGGAGGGGGGAGGCGTAATTATACAAATACATGTTTGGCCTTGACAATTTTTCCTCTTTTAAAAATCATTTTAAAAGGCGAACTTTATTAAAATTTGTTGAGAAACCAGAACTTAAAATTTGAAAAATAACAGAAAATGTTACTGTTGGTCAAAATGAAATCTCTGTATTTTAATTTGTTTACAGTATATGTTATTTTGAAAAAACTATCCATGGCTAAAAAACCAGAGACAAATCTGTTCCTCTGTTTGTATTTGTGAGTGTACTGTTGCAAGAGAAATGCTGATTGGATATGAAGCGTTATCAGTGGTTGGATGCTGTTGGATGAATGCTGAAATTAGATGTATTTTTCAGTTCTTTCAATTATAAATGTAACTCTTGAAGAGTCAGTCTCTCCCCAGACATGGACCTCACCGCATGTCACTAGGCACACT
Organism: Neostethus bicornis; assembly: GCA_902685375.1. Lineage (NCBI taxonomy): Eukaryota > Metazoa > Chordata > Actinopteri > Atheriniformes > Phallostethidae > Neostethus > Neostethus bicornis. The sequence goes on along the minus strand of LR738551.1, from coordinate 24,461,074 downwards.
AGCGTGTCACGGAACACTGGTTGAAAAACGCTGATGTAGAGAACATTTAATGTCTCCCATCAAACTTGGAGATGTGTTAGTCTGAACTTTTTAAAGATAAAACCTTGTTCTTTATGTCACCATCCTCCCTCTTTCTTTCAGGACTGAAACCAGCAACCTTCTTGTCGTAAAGCAGCAGTGCTCCTCACTACTCCACTGTACCCCCTGATATGTTAGTCAGTGTGTGTCCTGCAGGTTTTAGATGTTTTCTAAACTTGATAAATAATCTATTAAATAATGTGAGATGAAGTGGATTAAAGTGTGAAACAGAAACATGAGACACTTTGAGATCTTCAAAAGTATTTCCTGATTTAAACACCAGAGAGAGCCTGGGTGTTTCCTTCCTGCTTACCTGGGATCTGTTGTCTTGTTTTCTATCAAAGTGAGACTGGTGACTAGAGCTTCCTCGTAATTAAAATACTATTGAATATTTTTGAGCATTCAGGAGTCTTTACTGTATGAGATCTGCCTAGTGAACAACTTTGGAAACTTTCCAGATGAGCAGGTTTTTGTTGTCTGACTAGTTTTCTATCATAGTTCTTCCTCTGGTTTTAACAAGAATTTGACACGAGACGCCAAACTCTCTGCTTCAAATTTCCTCTTACAGGCCTCACACTATTGTCTCATGTTTTTTACAATCTCCACTTCATTGGGTTTTTTTCATCAGGGTTGATTTATATTGAGGGTGGCACAGTGGCCTCACAGCAAGAAGGTTGTAGATTCAAGTCCTGGGTAGGGACGAGGCTTGGAACACTGATCTTTCTGTGTGAAGTTTGCATGTTCTCCCTGTGTCTGCATGGGTTTTCTCCAGGTGTAGTTTTCCTCTCACTCTCCAAAAACATGCATGCTGGGTTGATTGGCCAGTGATAAATTGTCCTGGGAATGTGTGGTTGAATGTGTGTTCCCCTGCGACAGACTGGTGACCTGTTCGGGGTATACCCTGCACTTCACCTTGAGTCAGTCGAGATGGGCTTTTTAGCAAAAGTGTTAAAATTTTGATTTAAACCACAGAAAAGTGGTTTAAATATTTTTATTATTGGTGAACTGCTAGAATAAATTAATCGATATCTGGGTTATGTTTATCAGGAAAATAAGTTTGAGGTTCAAGATTAGAAAACATTGTTTTTTATTTCTTATACTTTGATTTTAATTGAACTATTCTTACTGAACACACTCCGTTCAGATGGAATGTGGTTCTAAAGCAGGTTCAAAAGAGAAAGACAAAAGCAAATTGAGAATGAGGAAACGTTACACCAAGACATTTACAGACACGAACTGATCAAACTAACATGAATGTACAAAGCTAAGGATAAAATTTGGGTTTAAAATTATTTTTCTGGTAGTTTTCGTTTTTATGAATGTAGGACTGGCAGCAGACATCAATAAGTATTTTATTTATCTCAATATCTTTGTTAGAAATTAAATGAAAGAGGTTTTTTTTTTTTACTTCAAAACAGTTTCTGTGGATAGTTATGCTGTTAATTCTAAATTTTATGTGTTGTTTCTACTATAAACAGTAATTATGTTTAAAGAAACATTTGAACTAAATATCTGAAATCACAGGTTAGTTCTGAAGTTAGAGAGACTTTCTGTTTGAAAAAATGGACTAAATTCATCAGGTTTAAAATGAAAATAGTTTCTACATTTTGTCTGATTTATTAAAAGGTCCTTCTATTATTCAATCTTTGATTGGGATTTTTCTGTAACCTCCCACCTCGGTCTGGACCACCATACCCCCACTAACTAGCACAGGAGGACATTTAGTGTCTCCTATCAAACCTGGGATTGTCTTAATGTGAAGTGGGTTTTTTTTTTTGTCAGTTATCTATGTAGGAAAATAAAGAAACCAAAGGTAAACTCTTGTTGTCCCTCTCTTATCGCTCAAACTAGGCTGGAGATAAATATTCTGATTTTTGTGTGCTTCAAGTGTCGTATCGTTGATGCAGGATTCTTACATTCTCACATAACACCAAACCCTCAGATTTTTAAAGATCTTTATTCAGGGTTGTTACTATTTTAATGATGTTCTATGCTTTATTTACTTCTTTGTTTTATTCTAATCCAACTTAATTATAACTGATGCAAAAAAAATCCTGCAAATAGGAAATAAAACCTGAATGAACTAAAGATGGAGGAAACATCAAATTAACATGAATTTACTGAACTAGTAATAAAAAGTGTGTCTAAATGTTCTTGTTCACTCTTTTTGTCCTTCAAAACATTGGACTGATGGTGGACATCATCAGAAAGTTATTTTTTTTCTCTACTTTCACAAGTTTCTCTTAGAAATCTAAATTCACAATCATTTTTTCAATAAAATGTCCTTTTCCAGCTTTTGAAATTTGTATGAGTGTGTGTGTGTGTGTTTCTACAGTAAATATGATTTTTCACATCTGAATTTTGCTTGTAAAAAATGAATGAAGTCTTCAAGTTTGTTTTACATTATTAGAAACCAGAGATTTAATTAGAAACACGTCATGTTTTAAAGTTTTACAGGAAGGAATTACAACCATCTAATTGTTCTGCAAGCTTCTAATGCAGATAGAATATTAACTTAGAGATTGCAATGCTTGTTTTTTGGTCTAGAATTTGGTTTAATATGGGTTTGTTTGTAAAAAGTAGCTTCCCTGTATATTTAATAGTAAAACAGAATACTTTATAAATCACTTTGAAGTCAATCTGAGGTCATGCAACCTCAAACATGTAACCATGTTTGACCAAAGTTGTTTTCGTGATCAGTTATGATGACAACTGAAAGGTAAATCTAGAAGTTGAGATGATGCCGTGAGATTGATTGAGAAGATTTACAAAGTATCAGTTCTGATATGGGAAGCAGCATGATGATTTTTCAAGTTTTATTTTCTGTGGAAGGTGACTGTAAAAACAAGCTAACATGAAGATCAATTTTTAAGGATCACTTCTGGACAACAGAAAGTACATGGAGGGGCACAAGGGGCGGAATTTAATTCTGGTTCAGAAGTTGGTCTTGGTTGGTTTTGTTCCATTAGTGACTAACTTTTCCTTATTAAAAAGTAGAAAAGTAACCAGAACCTAAAATTTAATATTTTTTTAATAGACCAAACATGGAACAAGAACATAACAGGGTTTATAAATACTCAGTTAATCAATCTTTACGTTCACTTTTATTTGAGAACATGACATTTTAATAAAATGTTTCTGTGTATTTCAGAGACTCATTCCTTATATTTTACCTACTACGCAAAGATAAACCTTACCCAACCAGGAAACCCTAAGATTGTTTCTCTGAGCCTCCTGGATGGCAGGATAATTCATCAGAACAACAGAGAGGATAAGAAACAACAGCCCTGGCCGGGACACACAGTTTATCCAGCAGATTGGAAAGATGGTTCACCATACCTAGAGGATTGGTTCTCAGACTGTGTCCTCTCTGTTATTGACCAAATTAGAAGGAATGATTTAGGTAAGCTCAAAGATACTGAAGAATTTCTTGTATTGTTCATGTTTTATTTTTGTGTTATATAGTTTGTCTGTAAATTTTTGTTTAAGATTATTATTTTTGACCAATGAAGCCAAATAAAGTCATGAAATGTCATTTTTCAACAATATGCTGTATAATTATTGTGCAATGTGTAAATCACAAAGATTTTACTAAAATTTACTATAAATGCTAGTTATATTTAAAAAGTTAGATTTTAGTACTATCTACAATTTGTTGTTCTATTACCTATTTTTAAAATTAGTTTATTTAAATGTCTATTTTGGTCAGTTTTTTAAAAATCTGTGTTAATTAAGTTTCTCTGTTCTGGTTGATGTTAAACTCTGTTTTTTTTCCCCAGATGTCCATTATCTGCAGAGGATACATGGCTGTGAAGGTCAAGTTCAATCAGACGGCTCCCTGAAATTTTATCAGGGGATGGATGAGTTCAGATATGATGGAGAGAAGTTTTTAACCTTTGACTTCTCAAACAAAGAGTGGATTGATTACAAAGAAACAGCGAAAAGCATTAAGGAAAAGTGGAAAAAACATGACTTCTTGACAGCAAATAACAAAAACTATGTGGAGAAGTTCTGCATGACCTGGCTGAGTGAACTCATTAGAAATATGAAAATGGAGTTGCTTAAAGTTGGTAAGTAATACATTCATACTGATTTCTCTGGATTGTAGAAACATAATGAATATTTAAAATCATATAAAACTGATGCACTTCTTGGTGAACATCTAAGCTTAGAATACTGATTGTCTTAAATGTTACTGTCTTTGATTGATTTTTATTTATTTATTCAAGCTTTTAGACATTGAAACAAAATGAATAGAACCTGTGATCAGGTTTCTGATCATTTCTGGAAATATACGTATAAAAAACCATTTCTTTTGCATATGAATGATTTTATGTATGTTTGATCACTTTTTTTTTGTATCAAACAAAAAACTAATCTAACTTGCTAAAATGGTTTTCCACAGCCAAACCAGATGTTTATGTGTTTGGGAAGGCGTCCAAAAAGGAAACAAATGTGGTTCTGACGTGCCTGGCCACAAGTTTTTACCCTATAAACATTAACCTAAGGTTCAGGAAAAATGGTCTCGTTCTAAATGAAAAAGACGGGGTGCAAAGCAGTGGAGTTCGTCCAAATGAGGACGACACCTTCCAGATAAAAAAACAAGTTGAGATTTCAAAGTCTGACCTTTCCGTCTACACCTGTGAAGTCAGACATGCCAGGAACGTGAACATTGTGAAGAAGTGGGGTATGAAAGATTTCTTTTTTGTATTTGTATGTGTGTGTGAAAAATCAAACTACTTTGACAAAAAAAAAAATGTTTGTACTCCTGAAAATAAACCAGACAATAAAAAATTATGAAAATAAATCTGATAAAAATCCCAGAATGGTTGAATAACTGATGTGAGAACAATTTGAATCTTAAACTAATTTGTTTTCTATGTTTCAGATGGAAGTGTTAAAGAGTCTGAAAGTGAGGAGACAGGATGTGGAATTGGACGGATCGTTGGTGGGCTTGTTGAACCGCTTCTGGTTGCTGCTGGTCTCGTTGGAGTGATTCTTTTCAGAAAGAAAAGAAGAGGTAATGTAGTAATTTTGTATTTTTCTCATCAATTTCTTGATCTGGATTATTTTTATTAAATTGTGTCATTTGTCTTTTAACAGAATGTTTTTTTTTTTTATTTTCTACAAATATAATCTTTGAAAGAATTTTGTTGAAAGTTCAATAGAAATAATTAAATAACTCAGTAGAATTTATCAGGCTGTGTTATAATTTTTTTTCAATTATTTTCCACACATAATGTGATTGATTCCATTTATTAATGGATGATTAATGAACAATTATTTGTCTAATTTAAACCATTCCTTTTAGATTTAACAAGAATAAACAAAGTGTATTCAGATCCAGCTTTCATGTTTTATAGTTTTATTTTTGTGTTTACTTCTTCAGCTTCTGGACCCTCTCCACCATCTTCTACAAATTCTCATGGGTCTAGTGATTCAATGAGTGAACCGGTTAAGTGTCCGATTGTGTTTCTGTCAACTCTCTGTTCTCTTTGCTGTTTCTGTTGTTTGGAGCTTCTTTCTAGCCACTAAAAAAGCCCTTTTATCACTGTGAATTTGTCCCAGGAGGTAAGGAGTGTGTGTAGTTGTTGGTCTCTGTGCGTGACCTGTCAAGGGTGTACCCTGCCTCTGGTGTACCCACCATCACTTACAACGCAAAGAAGAATAGATAAAGATAAAAGTTTACATTTGGACAGAAATTGTAAAATGATATTGTTTGTTTGTTTAGGTGACATCGTCTGCAATCCACAAGATGTTGTTGTACCTCTCAATGAGCAACAACAACAACAAGGTACTTTATTCTTTTTCAAATGTCAGAAATACATCAAACGTTTAGTTTTATGTTTAGTTCTGAGTTGTTCTGGTTTAACAAGGATCATACTGACTTTATTTTAATCTGTTTTTCTGTGTTTAGGTTTTAAGATTTCACTTGTAACAGAGACTAAAAGAATCTTATTATTTAACAGAAATGTTAAAGATGAAACATCGTCTCAATGAGATTGTTTGTTTCTCTGTGTTTGTGTTCAGGTGACAGACCCAACGGGCCAAGTGAGCTGGAGAAGCTCACTGGGCAAAATGGTATGTTACTGAAACTGTTTCATATTTACTGAATCATTTTATTAAACAGTGAACAGTTTAAATTGTTGCTGTGCCACAGATGGATAAACCTGGAAAAAAATCTGTAGTCTAAAACCATGCCAGTAGTTTATAAATGTCTTTCTACAGCAACTATATCTCCACCTCATAATATAATCATCTACAAACTAATCACATTATTTTTTTGGTTTTTTGTTCATTTGTTTGTTTTATAAAAAAGATTATTTGCAGATTGAATTTATTCATTTTCTTTTTGCCATAGTTACACTTTTTTTGTTTTTCCACAGGATCTGATGAAAGCCTTCCAGACTCTGATGTGTCTGGTAAGTATCTTTCTGTTTTTGTTACTCAAAGAGAAAAAAGAAATGAACCATGCAGCTGAAATAACAAAAAACTTTGTATTTTTAACTTAAAACATTTTTATTTTCACAGGCTCCAGATCAAATTCTCCAGAGGGCAGTGAGGAAAATGTGTTATCCTGAAGAATATCCATACAGAAATCCTGACACTGTGTAACGTTTGTCATTCTTAAATGTTCCGTCTCATATAAAACCAACTTTTCAGTTTTTTTAAAGATTTACTTTATTAAACCACAGAGTGAAACTGATTCGTTAAAGTAGTTTTCAGGGGGAAAAAAAATGGAAGAATTAAGCTGAATAAATCAATCATTTTAAGCCATTGAAATTTCTACTAATTATTAGAAAACTAAATAAAAAATCTGACCTCTGACGATACAAAGAACCATCATTGTGTTTTTAATATTTATCACCAAAGTAAATACAAATACATACATAAAATAATTCTTACTACTTTAATAATCATCATGTTTAACTGATGAAAAAGATTGATTTTACATGAGATCTTTGATAGTAAGGTCTTGTCTTTTAATGGTTGCGGGTTTATAAAAATGATATTGTTAATTACTAAAATATATCTGTTAGTTCAAAATAAATCTGCACATTAAACAGTATCATTTTTAAAACAATCATTATAAATACCTGCAAAGGAGGAGCAAAAAATGCTCAGTGGGAAAAAAACTAAAATATTTTAAGAAAAAATCTCATTGTTTTAGTCCCAGCATCACGAAATGTAAAATTTCTAAATCAGAAAGTAAATGTTGGTTCATTTTTTAAAAATTGATCAGTATGGAATGAATAATAACTGTACATGTAACATTAAATGAGACATAATGTGTATGATGTCCTGTAGAGTGAAAGTAGATTGAAAGGTTTTTCTAAAATGTATTTTTTACTTAAAATATATTTTTTTCTGTTTATTTTTGCTTCTTTTTAAAATCATTAGTATGAACAGTGTTTATAATACTGTTCAACTAAACCGGTGTTCTTATCGCAAAAACTAGCTGTTCAGATTATTCATAAGACTGTTTTTCTAGATCATATGTACAATCTTTTCATTCAGTCCAAATTGCTAAAATTTCCTGACTTTGTTAAATACTTTACTGTAAATATATTATTCAAAACTTTCAATAAGTTATTACATGGTAACTTGAAGAAATGTTTCACTTTTAAACAGAGAGTGTTTAATGTTAGAGGTTATAGTCATTTTATTTTACCAAAGATTCGTACTGTACGAAGGACTTTCTGTGTGTCTGTGTGTGGAGTGAAGCTGTGGAATATTCTGGATCTGAAACTCAAACAATGTCATAACATCCACAAATTCAAGTTATGTACAAAAACACGGTCTGGTCCAGTTCTGAAAAGAGACCGGTCTAAATACAGTATAACTCATGTGTGTAATTGTGTCAGGACTTGTAATATGTATTTATGAGTGCATGATAGGGATGTGTGTATGTATGTAAGAATATACTTTGTATTATGTGTTACATGGTAGATAAGCTTGTGTATATGTAAATATTACAGATTAACTATTTTTTCTGCGTAAAGCAGGATGAAACAGTTGTACATATAATTTTGTTTACTAGGAAGATGGAATGTTTTCTTCTTCCCTCTCCTTTTTGAGTTTTGTATTTTGTACAATAATGTAGAAATACCTGTTACTGTACCCAGTCATAATTAACTTTGTAATTCAAATACATATAGAAATGTGTTTGAGATGATAAACTATTTTTATCAACAAGGTTTTTTTTAATCACTTTAACAAGATTGGCGGACAGCTTGGCTTTCTTCAGCTGCCATAGAAAGTACATCCTCTGCTGGGCCTTTTTGATCAGGGAGCTGATGAACGGCCCCCACTGAAGCTCCTCTGTGATTGTAGTGCCGAGGAAGCGGAAAGAGTCTACAGTGGTGATGGGGGAGCCTGTCAGTGCAAGGGGGGTAATGGGAGCTGTGACTTTCCTAAAGTCCACGATCATCTCCACTGTCTTCTGAGCGTTGAGCTCCAGGCTGTTGTTGCTGCACCAGGACACCAGCCGGTCTACCTCCATCCTGTAGGCCGACTCATCACCATCAGAGATGAGCCAAATGAGTGTGGTGTCATCTGCAAACTTGATCAGTTTGACAGAGTCATGGCTGGAAGTGCAGGAGTTGGTGTACAGGGAGAAGAGCAGGGGAGAGAGGACACAGCCCTGTGGAGATCCTGTGTTGATAGTCCGAGAGGTGGAGACATTCTTCCCCAGCCGCACGCACTGCCTCCGGTCTGTTAGGAGGTCAGTGATCCACCTGCAAGTGGAGGTGGACAACATGTGTCTCTCCAAATCAACAAGATGTAATTCCAACATCTACTCATTTCACCAAAATAAAACTATATTATAAAACAAAGAACATCTTCCACCTGAAAGGTTATTGCTTCTCAAATCAGAAAATAAGAAAAAAGGACAGTTTGATAACATGTGTACAGTTGCTCAAACTTTGCATACATCATGTATACTACTGGTAAAGCTATGCACCAGAGCGAGCAAGAATAATGAAAGACTTAACAACATCATACCATATGTAAATTATGCTTACCAGTTCTATTGATGCCAATTTTTGTAATAATTATAAACAATCATTGTAAGAATTCTATTCTTGACAAAAATCTTTTTCTCTTTAAATCTTTACTTTCAACAGAACAAACTTCATAAATCTTTTGTACATTTTTTTTTTCAAGATCTCAAACAGCTTCTGGACATCTCCGGGCTGAGGAGTCCCCCAGTGTTTCCATCAGGATGAAGAACATCTACTCATCCCCGTACTTGACATCTCCGGGCAGAGGAGCCCCCGTGTTTCCATCAGGATGAAGAACATTTATTGACTTCTTTAGATATTTAGCTGTAGATTAGAATAAGCTAATATTTAAACAATAATCTTTGACACATTGTTTGCTCGTCCCGGGGGAGGGATCTCTCTTTCACGTGGATCCCCATGAGGTTTCTTATTTTTTCCCCACTGATGGGTTTTTTAGGAGTTTTTCCTCACCGAGAAGGAGAGTCTAAGTGCATAAATGTGCTAGTCTTGTTTAGTTAGCATTTGTTAGTTATTTTTCTTGTTGTGTATTTGTGTTAATACATTCCTCTTTTTCTTGTGAAGCCCATTGAGACGGACATTCTGTGATTTTGGGCTATACAAATAAAATTGAATTGAATTGAATAAAGAAGGTTCCATTTCCAATTGGAGGTTTAAATTTTATGTTAGTATAATTTTGTGATTTTAAAAATAAAGTTATGCCACTGACACTGACAGTGTAAAACAGTTCTTTCTAATAAAGTCTAAAAACATGGAGACTAAAATTAATACAAACAGGTTTTGAATTGTTGCGTTTCTTTCCACAAATTGGTCGATTTATTGTGTAAAAAAAGTCTACAACCAGATGTAAATATTGTGTTACTTACTGTCAAACTGAAAAAGCCTTTTCCCTTTGGGGTGTGCGATACCGCAAGTTTTGGTATCGATCCGATACCAAGTAAACACCAGACCAATATCGCCGATACCGATATTTAAGTTTTTTAAATGACTATTTTTGCATCAAGGGTTAGGGTCATATATATAATATGACTAAGTATATGTATAAACACATGTTGGTAGAGAGATCGATAGACGTGCCCAGTTACAAACAAATGTTAACTAATGTTAAAGATGATTATCTTGTACTTTCATAATTAAAATTGGAGCGTCTCTGTTAATGAGCGCTGCCTTTGGGAAACAGAAGGGTTTTCTCCTCCGTTTCTGAAGTTTTTCTTTGGGGTGATTCTTTAAGTTGTAGTGTTACCCCTATATTTAACAGTCTTTCTGCACATGGTGCCTCAAAGTACAGCCACACGGTTACTCTCTTTTTTCCATCTCTCTCCACTTTTACCAACTTGCGTTTTTTTTTCCTGGTCCCGAGTCGCTGAGTCATGTGACAAGTCAAAGCGAAAGAGAGGAAGGGGCGGAGCCACCTCGTTTTAGCATACAGGCGCGACACACAGCATTTACGTATATTTTGCAGACAAATCAGTTAGGCTAACTTTATTTTAAAAAAAAAAAAAAACGCAAGCAAAGTGCGAGGGGTAAAACTTCAACCAAAGTATCGACATTGTGGTTCGAGTATCGATCGATATTAGCGTTGGTATCGATATTATCGATATTAGGATCGTTCCGCCCACTCCTATGCCTGCTCTCTTCCGCTATTCATGAAAGGAGAAGTTAATCTTAAAAAAAGTGCAAAAAAACCTGGAATAAAATAGCATGAATTGTCTAAACTATGAAAGAAAGTCTTTGTAAAGTGTGTCTCTTATCGGCTCTTTTTGTCCTTCTACAAGTTGGCCTAACATCGGACTCTCCCCGTAAGTTTTTGTTCTATTTTGATAGGTTTTTGTTAGAAATCGAAAGTAAATCATTTTTCGTGTAATATTTCTTATTTGAGCTTTTTATTCAAAATTTTGTTTGTGTTTTCCTTCACAAAATATAATTTTTCACATCTGGATTCTGCTTGAAAAAAAAATGAATGAAGTTTTACAGGTTTTTTTTACATTATTAGAAACTGTAGTTTTAAGAAGAAACACGCCATGTTTTAATGTTTTACAGGAAGAACTGTGGATTTATACTATTGTAATGTTCTGCAAGATTTTTATGCAGTTAGATATTTAATTTTGAGATTCCAATGCTTGTATGTTTCGTCTAGAAAATGAATTAATGTGGGTTTGTTCTTAAAAACTCAATGGAATGTCTCTACATTTTATGGTAAAACAGAATACTTTATAAATCACTGAGGTCATGTAAGCATTTAATTACACCATGTAAAAAGTAAAAACAAAACGATCAAACAAGAGTAAAGCCAGGAATTAAATAAGTACGTAAAAGTACATAAAAGATAGAAAGAATGAGTTTAAAAATCTAAATACAGATGGAATAAAAGACATGGAGTAGTGATTTGTTTTGATCTGATGCATTTGACACATTGATCTGATGTCATTAAAAGAAAACAAGAAGATTACACAAGTCTCTCACTTATGACTTTTTCAGAGAGGCATAAAATCATTTTTCTGGACACGGAATATTTTAGAAAACACTTTGATCACACCCATATCCTGGGTGTGACTCCGCCAAGGCTGCACTTTGTCACTGATTCTGTTCATCACCTTTATGGACAGAATATCTAGGTGCAGCCGAGGCGTTGGAGGGATCCAGTTTGGTGACCTCAGGATCGGATCTCTGCTTTTTGTGGATGATGTGGTCCTGTTGGCTTCATCGGATCGTGTTCTCCAGCTCTCGCTGGATCGATTTGCTGCCGAGTGTGAAGCGGCCGGGATGGGAATTAGCACCTCCAAATCCGAGACCATGGTCCTCGCCCGGAAAAGGGTGGAATGCCCCCTGCGAATCAGGGACAGGGTCCTGCCCCAAGTGGAGGAGTTTAAGTATCTCGGGGTTTTGTTCACAAGTGGGGGAAGGATGAAGCGGGAGATCGACAGACAGATCGGTGCGGCATCAGCAATAACTAAGCCGCTGCATCGGTCCGTCATGGTAAAGAGAGAACTGAGCCGAAAAGTAAAGCTCTCGATTTACAAGTCGATCTACGTTCCTACCCTCACCTATGGTCACCAGCTGTGGGTGGTGACCGAAAGAATGAGATTGCGGGTACAAGCGGCCGAAATGAGCTTCCTCCGCAGGGTGGCTGGGCTCTCACTCAGAGATCGGGTGAGGTACTCTGCCATCCGGGAGGAGCTCGGTGTCGAGCTGCTCCTCCTACAGGTCGAGAGGAGCCAGATGAGGTGGTTCGGGCATCTGGTCAGGATGCCCCCCGAGCGCCTCGCGGGCGGGGTGTTTTGGGCATGTCCCACCGGGAGGAGACCAAGGGACAGACCCCGGACCCGCTGGAGACACTATGTCTCACAGCTGGCCGGGGAACGACTTGGGATCCTTCCGGGTGAGCTGGAGGATGCAGCCGGAGTGAGAGAGGCCTGGGCTGCCTGTTTGAGGCTGTTGCCCCCGCGACCCGATCCCGGAACTAGCGGAAGATGACGGAACGGAACTTTGATCACACTTTTTAAACTGTTTTCATCTTTTGCAGTGAGACATGCCAACCAAGAAATAAAAGAAAAAGGTGAGGAAACCCTCAATATCAGAATAATTAAAATGCAGAGTATTTTAACCATAGATTATCTTCTGACTTTATCCCCCCTCTCTTTTCCTTCTACCCTCACTCCTCTGTCTCACTCCTTTTCCAATAGCACATGGTGTTATGGAATAGGGCTGAAACAACTAATCGAATTAATCGATTATAATCGATTATTGAAATAGTTGTCGACTAATTTAGTCATCGATTAATCGTTTAGAAAGTTTTTGCTGTCAACTGCACTTAATATTACACAACTTGATTGTTTTTTGTGTATTTTTACTCATGTTAACCTAGGCCATTTTTGTTTGGTACTATACCTCTGAACAAGGTTAAATTTGCAAATCTAAAACTGTTAACGATTTCTTGTTTTTAAATGTGATCCTGGATGGTCAACAGCTTACATTTTATGTTTTTTTAGCCAGTAGTATAAAACACATTTTATTGGTGCTCGTGATTTACCTTTACTGTATACAGTAAGTAGATTTATTATTTTATATTTGCTGTAGAAATGGTAATATTCTCCCTCTTTATTTCACAGAAAGATGAACATTTTTACTTATTAGAATGAGCCCAACGTGTTGTTTAAGTGGTTATGAGTTGTGTTTCGCATAACTACATTCAATAAAATGCCAAAATACTATTATCTATTAAGTTGCCAATTTTACCCGATTAATCGATTAATCGAGTCAATAATCGCCAGATTAATCGATCATCGAAATAATCGTTAGTTGCAGCCCTATTATGGAATATGAGAACAACTAAAAAGTACATTTTAGTAGTGTATTTTCAGATCACAAGTCGCACAAGCCAAAAAATGCATAATAAAGAAGTAAAAACATATACGTCACACCAGAATATAACTTGAGTTTTTTGTGGAGATTTATTTTATAAAACCAACACCAAAAACAGACATGTTATCTTGAAAGGCAATCTAAATTTAAAATAAAAAACAACAACCTAAATAAGTGTATGGTATACTAACGTTAAGAAGAAAGTGAGTAAAATAATACCAAAAGCCCCTAAACTAATGGTGTAAAAAAGATTAAACAATTAGCCTCTGGTAAAAATGCATACATGCCATTATATGATTGCTATCATTTTATTACTGACAGCTAATTAAATCAGAAGAGACCATAATGAATAAAGGAAATTATCTTTTCATTTAAACCAATAAATGGTCAAACAGAAAAACACAAAATAGTTTATTCATTTCACCCAATAAGGATGATTTATCACACTCACACTAGCTAAACAATAAGGAGATCAACTGAGAGGACTATAAATTATATTTAGTCTATTAAGAACATTTTTATGTTAAAATTCCAGACACATTTTAAATTATTAAGAGATGATTTAATCAAATAGAGAATTGAATTAATGAATCCAGGTAAAGTCCACAGTTTCTACATGTTGTGTCCAGTGAATTCTGTTGCTATACATCTTCATTCCTGGTCATTTTAAAGCGATTTCAAAAATATATTAATTTCTGAAAGATTGTTTTTCAAAAATAGTAAACTGGTAGCACCTCTCTACAAGAACAAAGACATCCAGGTCTGGGTTTGTTAGTATGCATGCAATTTAATTTATTCATTATTAAAATTTGTTATGAACTTGGGGATGAGCAACCATTGTCTATTTTTTCCTCTGCTATGAATCACCAAACAGGACTGTAATGCACTTTCTAAGCTGGTTTGATCGTAGTGTCAGGAACGTAATAAAAATATAATTAGTTCAAAGTTAAAATAATTGTTTTCTATTTTCTTGCAAGTTTAAAAAAAAATACTTTGCACATTTCAGTTCAGATAGAATTTAGTTCTGAGTAAAGATAAACCTACGCAAACTGAGAATAAGGAACTGTTCAAACTAGACATTTGTCGACATGAACGGATCAAACTAACATGAGTTCACAAAACTAAGAATAAATGTTAGGTCTAAATGTATTTACTTATTAATGTAGGGCTGTCAGTGGACATCAGTAAATAATCTTAATATTCACTTTTAACAAAACCTTCTGTGTATTTCAGAGACTCACTCCTTGTATTTCACCTACTATGCAAAAATAAACCTGAACCAACCAGGAAACCCAAAGATTGTTGCTATGATCCTGTTGGATGGCAGGATAATTCATTACAACAACAAAGAGAATGAGAGACAACAGCCCTGGCCGGGAGACAGAGTTTATCCAAAAGATTGGAAACATGGTCCTGAATACCGAGAGAAATGGTTCTCATACGGCATGTTCTCTGTTATTGACAAAATTAGAAGGAATGATTCAGGTAAGCTCAAAGATCCAGTAGAATTTTCAATTATTCATTGTTTTTGTTTTAAATAGTTTTGCCATTAAAACCAAACTAGAACTTGAAATGTGCTTTTTAAAAATGATTTAGTTATAATGCAGTGTGTAAATCATAAAGACTTTTACTCATCTTACTGTACCGTCCTCTATCACCAACTTCTACAACTGATTGATTTATAAATGTTTGTTATAGTTTTTAAAGTTACATTTTAGTACTATCTACAATTTTGTTTTATTCATTTTATTTTATAACTTTATTAAGTTAAATTACTCAGTTGCTAAAAAAATAATATATGTTAAATCTGTGTTAATTAAGTTTCTCCTTTGTTCTGGTTGATGTTAAACTCTGGGTTTTCTTTTAGATCTCCACTATCTGCAGAGGATACATGGCTGTGAAAGTCAAGTTCAATCAGACGGCTCCTTGAAATTTTATCAGGGGATGGATGAGTTCAGATATGATGGAGAGAAGTTTTTAACCTTTGACTTCTCAAACAAAAAGTGGATTGATTACAAGGAAACAGCAAAAAGCATTAAGGAAAAATGGGATAAAAATGTCATCTTGACAGTAACTAACAAAGAGTATGTGGAGAAGAACTGCATCAGCTGGATGAGAAAACTCCTGAAAAATATTAAACTGGAGATGGTTAAAGTCCGTAAGTATTAAATTCATACCGTTTTCTCTGGACTAGAAACATAATAAATGTTTAAGATCACATGAAACTGATGCACTACATGGTGAACATCTCGGTTTGGAAAATTGATTGTTTTTAATGTTACTGTCTTTGATTAACTTTTATTATTTATTCATCTTTCTTCTAGCTTTTAGACATTGAAACAAAATTAGAACCTTTGATCAGGTTTCTGATCATTTCTGTATTTTTTTTTTTTAAACTTCTGTTACTCTGTTACTTTATATGTTTGATCACTTCATTTTAAATTAAATGTTTAATTTGTTCAAATGTTTTTCCCCAGCTAAACCTGAAGTGAATGTGTTTGCAAAGCCAGCAAAAAAGGAATCAAATGTGGTTCTGACGTGCCTGGCCACAGGCTTCTACCCTAAAGACATCATCGTAAGGTTCAGGAAAAATGGTCTTGTCGTAAATGAAAAAGACGGGGCTCAAAGCAGTGGAGTTCGTCCAAATGAGGACGACACCTTCCAGATAAAAAAACACATGGAGATTTCAAAGTCTGACCTTTCCCTCTACACATGTGAAGTCAGACATGCTGCCACCAAAGTGAACATTGAGAAGAAGTGGGGTATGAAATATTTATCTATTTTTTTTGCCTTTGTGTGAGTGTTTGATAAACTGCTTTGACAAAAAAAAAAAGGTTTTACTTCTGAAAATAAATCTGACTACTAATTACAATTAAAAATAAATCTGATAAAATCCCAGAATGGTTGAATAACTGATGTGAAAACAATTTGAATCTTAAACTAATTTGTTTTCTATGTTTCAGATGGAACTGTTAAAGAGTCTGAAAGTGAGGAGACAGGAAGTGGAGTCGGACCGATCATTGGCGTGGTTGTTGGACTGATTCTGGTTGCTGCTGGTGTCGGTGTTGGAGTGCTTCTTTTCATAAAGAAAAGAAAAGGTAATGTAGTAATTTTGTATTATTTCATCAATGTCTTGATTTGGATTATTTTTAGTAAATTGTGTCATTTTTCTTCAAACAGAATGTTTCTTTTTATTTTTTACAAATACAATCTATGTAATGATTTTGTATAAAGTTCAATATAAACTTTTAATTTAACAGAATTTATTCCGAAACACAAGCAAACACTCCGCAGAGTGTGTTTGCTAGAGTTTCTGATGTTTTTATGGGATGTCTAAAGTTCATATTAATACTTTTCAGTCTAAACAATGACCTATCTGATCTGTTTCAGGATATTTGTTAATCAAACCAACGTTACAAACTGGAATCAGAAATGTTGCCCATGCGCTTTACAGTACTGTCATTTTCTGCTCTTTTTTTATGTTTAAGTCTAAAAGTTTGGTCAGAAATTTGGACTTTCTTTAGTTCTAAAAAAAAAAAAAAATTAACAGTAATTTATACATTTAGACCAAATTGTCCCACAGAAGTTGATCTTACTGTGATCTCAGAAATCTGTTATTAAAAATGTAACTAAAATCTTATGATGGCTGAGATCTTATTTGTTTTTGTTTAATCTGTTTGAATTTTTAATTTTTTTGTTCACATTTTTTTGTTTTAAGTTAAGATCTCTTTTTGCAGAAACTGAAAACTGCTTTTTTATTATTAAATAACTCTGTTTTGAAATTTACTAATTTTTTCTTCAATTTTTTCCCACATGTTATGTGATTAATTCTATTTATTAATGGATGATTAGTAAAAACTAAATTGTCTAATTTAAATCATTCCATTTAGATTTAACAAGAATAAACAAAGTGTATTCATATCCAGCTTTTAAGTTTATAGCTTTGTTTATGTGTTTACTTCCTCAGCTTCTGGACCCTCTCCACCATCTTCTACAACTTCTCATGGGTCTAGTAATTCAAAGAGTGGACCGGGTAAGTGTCTGATTGTGTTTCTGTCAACTCTGTGTTCTTTTCTGTTTCTGTTGTTTGTTTTTTCACTCCAACTTTTTCCTAACTACCAAAAAGACGCCGTTTGAACACTTTGAATTTGTAAAGGTGGTAGGGAGATGTGTCTGTGTACGTGTGTGCGTGCGTGCGTACGTGGAGGGTTGTGGTTGATTATGTTTAGTTCTGAGTTGTTCTGGTTCAACAAGGAGGATACTGACTTCATTTTAATCTGTTTTTCTGTGTTTAGGTTTTAAGATTTCACGTGTAACCAAGATTAATAGAATCTTATTATTTAACAGAAATGTTTTTAATTTTAAAAATGTCTGGTCTGTCATACTGGGCTTTATTTCTTTTATGAGAGGCTCAGTTTTCTCCTTAAGTGTCTTGGAAACATTTATGAGATGCAATTTTTTTCTTTGTGTTCAGAAGACGTACCCTTCTTGCCAAGTGAGCCGTCTAGACTCACTGATCTAAACGGTATGTTACACAGAAACTGTTTCATGTTTACAGAATCATTTTATTATACAGTGAAAAGTTTAGTAGATGATGTGTCACTGATGGATTAGTCTAAACTTCTCCTGGAGAAATCTAAAACCATGGATGTAGATTTTTAAATATCCTTCTTCTACAGCTACATTTGCACCCCTTAAAAAATAATCTGCAAAACTAAACAATAAATAAGATTATTTGCAGATTAAATTAATTCATCTTCTTTTTTCTTTGCGATGGTTATACTTTATTTTGTTTTTCTCAGTATCTGACGTTGAGAGCTGTCAAGACTCGGGTGTTTATGGTAGGTATCTTTCTATTCTTTTTACTCAAGGGAAAATATGAATAAATTTTGTTCATAAAAGGAGGTTTTTACCGAAAGCAGCTGAAATAAACCAAATAGACAAAAACTTTTTTTTTTTTCATTTAAACATTTTTTTTTTTTATAGGCTCCAGGTCAAATATTTCACAAGACAGTGAGGATGATGTGTAATCCTGAAGATTCTCCATGAAGAAATTTTACCAGTGTGTAATCCTGATCTTTCTTAAAGGTTTCATCTCATGTAAAACCAATTTTTCAGAGTTTTTTTTATCTAAGATAAGATTTACTTTATTAAACCACAGAGTGAAACTGATTTGTTAAGGTAGTTTTCAGATAAAAAAAATCTGACCAGTGACGATACAAAGAACTATCAGTGTGTTTCTAGTATTTATCACCAAAATAAATACAAATACATACATAAAATAATTCTTACTACTTTAATAATCAGTCATGTTTAACTGATGAAAAAGATTGATTTTACATGAGATCTTTGATAGGAATGACTTGTCTTTTTATGGTTGTGGGTTTATAAATATGATATTGTTAAATACTAAAATATATATGTTAGTTTAAAATAAATGTGCACATTAAACAATATCATTTTTAAAACAATCATTATAAATACCTGCAAAGGAGGAGCAAAAAAATGCTCAGTGGAAAAAAAAACTAAAATATTTTAAGAAAAAAATCTCATTGTTTTAGTCCCAGCATCACGAAATGTAAAATTTCTAAATCAGAAAGTAAATGTTGGTTCATTTTTTAAAAATTGATCAGTATGGAATGTAACTGTACATGTAACATTAAATGAGACATTATGTGTATGATGTCCTGTAGAGTGAAAGTAGATTGAAAGGTTTTTCTAAAATATATTTTTTACTTAAAATATATTTTTTCTGTTTATTTTTGCTTCTTTTTAAAATCATTAGTATGAACAGTGTTTATAATACTGTTCAACTAAACCGGTGTTCTTATCGCAAAAACTAGCTGTCCGGATTATTCATAAGACTGGTTTTCTAGATCACATGTACGATCTTTTCATTCAGTCTAAATGACTAAAATTTTCTGACCTTGTTAAATACTTTACTGTAAATATATTATTCAAAACTTTCAATAAGTTATTACCTGGTAACTTGAAGAAATGTTTTACTTTTAAACCTCAATGTTAGAGGTTATGTTCATTTTATTTTACCAAAGATTTGTACTGTACGAAAGGGTCTATGTGTGTTTGTGTGTGGAGTGAAGCTGTGGAATATTCTGAATCTGCAACTCAAACAATGTCATAACATCTACAAATTCAAGTTGTTGTACAAAAACACGGTCTGGTCCAGTTGTGAAGAGAGACCGGTCTAAATATAGTATAACTCATCTGTGTAATTGTGTCAGGAGTTGTAAAATGTAATTATGAGTGCATGATAGGGATGTGTGTATGTATGTAAGAATATGTAATGTGTTACATGATAGATAAGCTTCTGTAAATATTACAGATTAACTATTTTTCTGCCCAAAGCAGGATGAATCAGTTATGCATTTAATTTTGTTTACTAGGAAGATGGAATGGGGCCAAACAAGTTGTCTTCCTCCCTCTCCTTTTTGAGTTTTGAATTTAGTACAAATAATGTAGAAATACCTGTTACTGTACCCATTCAAAATAAACTTTTTAATTCAAATACATACATAAATGTTTCTGAGATGAAAAACTGTTTTTTTTTTTGTTTTTTTTTAATCAAGAAGTTTCTCCTGAATCAATTTAACAAGAAGTTTGTGCAGTAGCAACACTTATTTTTTGGATAAAAAAGGTTTTTAAAATGGAATGTAAAAAATACTTTTATCATGTTTAAAATGTTGTCAAACAATAATAACTGTGTAACAGTCTCTTGAGAAATGATGCTGTAAAATGTTCTTAGAGTAACACACCATCATCTTTCTATGCTCTAGATGAGTTCTTAGAAGGTGGTCTGTTCTTTTAAAGCTGGTATTTTGGGGTCTTTATGTTTTATGTTATTCACCTAAAGGTGACTAAAGGTTTATAAAGTAAAACATTTTTGTGTTAAACTTTAAATTACATTATTTTTCTTAATGTAAATCCATCAGATGAATGTGTGACTTAAACTGTTCTTAAACACTTGCTGAATAAAACTCATAAACTTTTAACTGGTTTTCTTGTGATTCTGTGTATTTTTTTTAAGTCTTACACACTTTTTATAAGTGGAAATAATTCAAGAAAGAAAAGTCAGCAGAAAAACCAAGTGATGCTCGCTGACTTTGTCGTTGGTCAGTCGGTCAGAAACTATTGAAAAACATTTCTGCAGACATTCAGAACCTGCTTCACCAGAGGAACTATGATAGGATCATTTCTTCTGGTTTCTGAATAACTGACCTCACTCTAAACCCCCATATCCTGCTCAGCTACCATGTAGAGGAGAACATATAGTGTCTCCAATCAAACTTGGAGATGTGTTAGTGTGAACTTTTCAAAGATAAAATCTTGTTCTTTATGTCACCATCCTCACTGTTTCTGTCTGGACTCAAACCAGCAACCTTCTAGTTGTAAAGCTGCAATGCTCCTCACTCCTCCACTGTACACCCTGATATGTCATGTTTGATCCAGAATCATCTTGGTTTATAATTTACTCAGTGTATGTCCTGCAGGTTTTAGATATTTTATCAAATATCAAATATCTTATCAAATATAGATATTTTATCAAGGGTGATGTTACAATCTTCACTCCATATTTTTTCTAATCCGTCTTGATTTAAATATCCCAACTTCATTTCCCAACTTTCAGGTTTTTTTGGGAAACCTTTTAGTTGTAAAGGTTTTCTAACCTTTACAAACTCCTTAATTAATTTACGCCTGAAAACATTTTGTTTTTCACAATGTCTCATAAAAATTTTTAGTTTTTTTTTTTAGAACTTTTGTTTGAGTTAAGCAGAAAAAAAGAGTAAAATGTGTTTTTTGTAACTCTCATCAAAAGTAATTTTCTGATGTTTGAAGATTAAAATCCTCATGTTCATTAAAAATAGATGTGTTAGATGAAGGCTTATCACAAATATATTAATATAAAAACATAAAAAAAATAGATTAATAAAAATGAACACCTGCCAGTCAGGAGCAAAGATGCTCAATTGAAAAAAAAAAATAATAGGAAATATTTAAGGTTCAATTTGAATGAGTCACTCTAACATGAGTCATTACACTTGATCATCATGATTACTGAAATGTGTCTGAGCAGAAAAACAGTTTTATTAACAATTAAGAATATTTGCAATAACAATGTAATATCTAGAAATGATCTTCTTCTTCTTCCTTCCGCATTTCCTTTCAGGGGTCGTCACAGCAAGTCAGTTTCTGTGGCTTTTTAAAAAAAAAAAAAAGAAAAAAAAAGGAATAAAAATGACAAACTTTTAAGTGGTTTCTTTGTTGTTCATGTATAAAATACTTTTATTTTTAATGAGGTTAACACTTTTTACATGAAAATAATCAAGAAGTCACAAACAAATCCTAAACAAAGTAAGGAAAGGCCACAAGGAACCATCGGTACGCTCTCTAAGCGTCTCATTGGTCAGTTGTGTGTTGAAGTTTTTTTGCATTAAAAGTTGTGTCACCTGCCTCACCAGATGAAGAATTCACTTCTGATTTGTCTGTAACCTCTGACCTAAGTCTGGACCACCCCACTTATCCTGCTGCCATTCAGACGAGAACATTTAGTGTCCCTATTAAACCTGAGATTGTCTTAATGTGAAGTGTTTTTTTTTTAAGTTATTTACAGAAGTAAAAACTTTTAAAAGATTAACTCTTGTACTTTCATTGCCATCATTCTCTCTCTTATTGCTCAAACCAGGGGCCTTCCTTCTGCAGTCCTCGTTCCTCCACACTTTAGAGCCTGATATAAGACAAAAAGAAATCCATAATTATACACATTCTGGGTAAATAATTTAGCCAGAGTTTTTGTCCAACAAATTTGATTTGGTTCTCCCCAAGTTCATGTACAAATTTTCAAACATTACACCAAACCTTAGTCTATATAAAACTTCTCTGTAACTATGATTGTGTTTCAGAAGAATAATGTTTTGTTTTGTCTTCTGAACCTCTTGTCCACAATCGGGCCGCGGCTGATTACAGGCGATATGAAGGATACACACCGTACAGAGCACCAGTCTGTTGTAGGGCCACACACACAACTAGTGGCAATTTTATAGCAGCCAATCTACCTAACATGTATGTATTTGGAGGGCGGGAGGAAACCAGAGGAGAAAACACATGCATGCACGGAGGAACATGCAAACTTCACTGAGAAAGGCCACTGTTTCAAGCCATGTCCCTACTTCGAGACTCGAACCCTGGCGTCCTTGCTGTGAGGCCACTGTGCTAACTACTGCGCCACCGTGTAGCCAAGACTAATGATGTACTGTATGTTAAAAAATGTTGGGCCAGTTACATACAAGATGTATTTGTGTATTTATATCTGAAATTTCGGCACAAATGTTTCATACATTATTCAAAATGTAAGCCATAGAAAACCTTCTGCTTCTCCTTATAAAATAACATTTGTTAATGTGACATATAATTCATAAAGCATAATTTAATGTCTATATTTGTCTATTTTTTTATTGTTTCACCACAAATTTTACATAGCGGAAAATATTGTATAAACAGGATGTGTGTCATCCTAACATTCTCTCATTTCACCAAAATAAAATTATATTATAAAACAATCAGTGCGGCATTAGCATTAACTAGGACGCTGCATCTGTCAGTCGTGGTAAAGAGAGAGCTGAGCCGAAAAGCAAAGCTCTCGATTTACAAGTCGATCTACATTCCTACCCTCACCATGGTAACCAGCTGTGAGTGGTGACCGAAAGAATGAGATCGCGGGTACAAGCGGCCGAAATGAGCTTCCTCCGCAGGGTGGCTGGGCTCTCACTCAGAGATCGGGTGAGGAGCTCTGCCATCCGGGAGGAGCTCGGTGTCGAGCCGCTCCTCCTCCTGGTCGAGAGGAGCCAGATGGGGTGGTTCGGGCATCTGGTCAGGATGCCCCCCAAGCACCTCGCGGGCGAGGTGTTTTGGGCACATCCCACCGGGAGGAGACCAAGGGGCAGACCCCTGACCCACTGGAGAGACTATGTCTCACAGCTGGCCGGGGAACGACTTGGGATCCTTCCAGGTGAGCTAGAGGATGCAGCCGGGGAGATAGAGGCCTGGGCTGCCCGCTTGAGGCTGTTGCCCCCGCGACCCGACCCTGGAACAAGTGGAAGATGACGGAATGGAACGCAATTATAAAACAAAGAAAATTTTCCACCCGAAAGTTTATAGTTTCTGACATCAGAAAATAATTTTAAAAAATGTAAATTTGATAGCATATGATGGATTTAAAAACCACTCAACATCAAGTGGGAGTTTTAAATTTTATGTTAGTATAATTTGGTGATTGTAAAAAGTTAAACTGCTGTAAAACAGTGTGTGATTTTATTAAAATGAAATTCATTGATTGTAATTTTCAATGAATTATGTAAAAAAATTACAGTCTGTGTTTCTGTCTAATAAAGTCTAAAAACATGAAGACTAAAATGAATTAGTATAAGTTTTGAATGTGTGTATTTCGTTTCACAAATGGGTGAATTTAAATGATGTGTTAGTTAATGCTGAAAGGTTGAAGAGAGGAAATCTGTTAAGTTGCTGTTTGAGGGGTCAGTGTTGCCTGGTGTTTTTTTTAAACAAACTTTATTGTTCAAAAATATACATATGTACTGTACATAGAAAATTCCATATTGACATTAATCCACAGAACAAAACATTTACCATTTCACACTCACTTCTCCAGATGTGCTCCCCACTCTATCCTACCCCCCAGGAACAAAGAATTCAAACCAAAAACAAAACAATCCATTCTACCTTCCCTTCACATCCCTTTCTCATTAGTCCTGTTTACACCTCCCAGGCTCTGTTTTGTGTCGCCACATGCAACTCCCTGTAAAGGTCCACCATCGCCATTGCTGAGGCAACAACTGTCCATGGTGGAACCAGTCTCTTCCTTTGAAAGGCGATGTTCCTTGTGGTGTACTATGGGTGTGAGAGGTTTTGGGTTGGTTAGGGAGTTTGTTCGGGTGCCTGTGAGGTGTTATAATTGCCAACGGTTTGGTCATGTGGCTGGGGCTCGCCGTAATGAGTGGAGGTGAGCCCGTTGTGGTGGGAATCATGAATACGGGGAGTGTGGAGAAGGTGTTACACCGATGTGCTGTAATTGTGGGGCGATCCTAGCGTAGCTTTTTGGGGTTGTGAGGCGTTGAAATGAGAGTCCAGGTTACAGCAGGTACGGTGGGACATGAAAGTTTCTTATGCGGAAGCTGTGTGAGCTGTGGGGCCTACTGTAGTGAAGAAGACTACGTCTGGTGGGGTACAGGGAGGTGTGAAGGAGAAGGATGGGTGCTGCCGTGGAAGCTGGTGACTTTTGTTGCGAGGGTTATGAACGCTACGGCGGAATTTATATCGAAGACTGAGAGAATTCAATTTGTGGTGAAGGCGGCTGTGCACCATTTTGGTTTGGTGGGGCTGAAGTGGGAGAATTTGAGGTATGAGCTTTGGGTTCAGGCTGGTGTGGATGTGCCGTGCTCGGGGCCGTGAACCATAGTGGTGTTTTGTGGAGCACTGTTGGAGGATTGTGGGTTGACAAGGATTGGGTCAGCCGGATGTTGTTTGTTGGTGGTGGGTGGGTGGTTTGGTGGTGGGGCTGCTGATGATTGAGTTATCTATAGAACTTGGAGGTGGTGGGACTTGAATGATCGTGTTTTGATGTATGACATTAGTTTTTGGGAGCGTTGGGCTTTGCCCTGGGGATAGGTGAGGGAGGCGGGTCTGTCTTCTGGGTATGGTGGTGGAGTTTTGAGACAGTGGTTCGATAGGTGGCGGTAATGCTCCATGAGGTGGCTTCTGCCTTTAAAACTCCAAAGAAGAAGAAATGAAGTTACTTCCTGTTCTGGACTACCTGAGACGCAGGTAAGCACTTGCTAATGTAGCCCTTGCTTATTAGCCCTTGCTTCTGCCTATTCCTTTTCAGACTTTGTGTATTTTATTTGTAGATATTATTTTGTTGTTCTTCTTTTGTTCACAAATGTCTGAATAAATAAATGAAAGTAACTTGTTTAACTTTTTGCAGGTGTATTTCCGCCTCCCTTCCCCCCGTAACGGTCTTCCCTCCTCTGCCATCCATCCATAGAAGGCGAAATTCATCTTGAACAAGGATTAGAAAAGGACAGAAAGGCATTAAATTAGCACAAATATTCCAAACTAAGAATAAAAGAGTGTCTAAAATGTTCCTAAACCCTCTTTTTGTGTTTCTAATCGTTGGACTGACGGCGGCCAGCAGCATCGGTAAGTACTTTAAAACCGAAGTAAACCCCGGCTCACTTGACCGCGGTTTTAAAACAACCTCGAAAAGAAATGATAGAAATGAAAAGTAAATCATTTTCTCGGTAAAATGTCTTATTTAAACTTTTTTATTCGGAAATGTGATTGTGTTTTTTTTTTTTTTTTTTTTTTTTTTTACATTATATATATATATATATATATATATATATATATATATATATATATATATTGATCTGATGTCATTAAAATAAAACAAGATAACACAAGTCTCTCACCTCTGACTTTTTCGGTGAGGCATAAAATCATTTTTCTGGACACTGAATATTTTCTAAAACCCTTTGATCACACTTTTTAAACTGTTTTCATCTTTTACAGAGAGCCATTCCAACCAAGAAATAAAACAAAAAGGTGAGGAGACTCTCAACGTAGGAATAATAAAAATCCCTATAGATTATCTGGCGACCTGTTCGGGGTGTACCCTGCACTTCCCCTTAAATCAGCCGGGATGGGCTCCGGCACCCCCGCGACCTCAGCAGGGACAGACGGTTAAGAAGATGACTGACTGATATAATTAGTTCAAAGTTATAAACATTGTTTTCTATTTTCTTAGGTCTAAATGTATTTACTTATTAATGTAGGGCTGTCAGTGGACATCAGTAAATAATCTGAATATTCACTTTTAACAAAACCTTCTGTGTATTTCAGAGACTCACTCCTTGTATTTCACCTACTATGCAAAAATAAACCCGAACCAACCAGGAAACCCTAAGATTGTTGCTATGATCCTGTTGGATGGCAGGATAATTCATTACAACAACAAAGAGAATGAGAGACAACAGCCCTGGCCGGGAGACAGAGTTTATCCAAAAGATTGGAAACATGGTCCAGAATACCGAGAGAAATGGTTCTCATACGCCATGTTCTCTGTTATTGACAAAATTAGAAGGAATGATTCAGGTAAGCTCAAAGATCCAGTAGAATTTTCAATTATTCATTGTTTTTGTTTTAAATAGTTTTGCCATTAAAACCAAACTAGAACTTGAAATGTGCTTTTTAAAAATGATTTAGTTATAATGCAGTGTGTAAACCATAAAGACTTTTACTCATCTTACTGTACCGTCCTCTATCACCAACTTCTACAACTGATTGATTTATAAATGTTAGTTATATTTTTTAAAGTTACATTTTAGTACTATCTACAATTTTGTTTTAGTAATTTTATTTTATAACTTTATTAAGTTAAATTACTCAGTTGCTAAAAAAATAATATATGTTAAATCTGTGTTAATTAAGTTTCTCCTTTGTTCTGGTTGATGTTAAACTCTGGGTTTTCTTTTAGATCTCCACTATCTGCAGAGGATACATGGCTGTGAAAGTCAAGTTCAATCAGACGGCTCCCTGAAATTTTATCAAGGGATGGATGAGTACAGATATGATGGAGAGAACTTTTTAACCTTTGACTTCTCAAACACAAAGTGGATTGATTACAAGGAAACAGCAAAAAGCATTAAGGAAAAATGGGATAAAAATGTCATCTTGACAGTAACTAACAAAGACTATGTGGAGAAGTACTGTATGACTTGGCTGAGTGAACTCATAGAAAATATTAAACTGGAGTTGCTTAAAGTTCGTAAGTATGACATTCATACTGTTTTCTCTGGACTGCAGAAACAAAATGAATAATTAATATTACATGAAACTGATGCACTAGTTGGGGAACATCCAGGTTTGGAATACTGATTGTATTAAATGTTACTGTCTTTGATTAATTTTTATTATTTATTCATCTTTCTTCAAGCTTGTAGACATTGAAACAAAATTAGAACCTTTGATCAGGTTTCTGATCATTTCTGTATTTAATTTTTTAAAAACTTTTGTTACTATTTTACTTTATATGTTTGATCACTTGATTTTAAATTTAATGTCTAATTTGTTCAAATATTTTTCCCCAGCTAAACCTGATGTGTATGTGTTTGCATACAAAAAGGAATCAACTGTGGCTCTGACGTGCCTGGCCACAGGCTTCTACCCTAAAGACATCATCGTAAGGTTCAGGAAAAATGGTCTCGTTGTAAATGAAAAAGACGGGGTGCAAAGCAGTGGAGTTCGTCCAAATGAGGACGACACCTTCCAGATAAAAAAACACATGAAGATTTCAAAGTCTGACGGTTCCAACTACACCTGTGAAGTCAGACACAATGCCAGCAAAGTGAACATTGAGAAGACGTGGGGTATGAGAAGGTTTTTTGTGTTTGTATGTGTGTGTGAAAAATCAAACTACTTTGACAAAAAAAATGTTTGTACTCTTGAAAATAAACCTGACAATAAAAAATTATGAAAATCTGATAAAAATCCCAGAAGGGTTGAATAACTGATCTGAAAACAATTTGAATCTTAAACTTATTTGTTTTCTATGTTTCAGATGGAAGTGTTAACGAGTCAGGCAGTGGAGTCGGACCGATCATTGGCGTGGTTGTTGGACTGCTTCTGGTTGCTGCTGGTGTCGTTGTTGGAGTGATTCTTTTCAGAAAGAAAAGAAGAGGTAATGTAGTAATTTTGTATTTTTCTCATCAATTTCTTGATCTGAATTATTTTTATTAAATTGTGTCATTTGTCTTTTAACAGAATGTTTCTTTTTATTTTCTACAAATATAATCTTTGAAAGAATTTTGTTGAAAGTTCAACAGAAATAATTAAATAACTCAGTAGAATTTATCAGGCTGTGTTATAATTTTTTTTCAATTATTTTCCACACATAATGTGATTGATTCTATTTATTAATGGATGATTAATGAACAATTATTTGTCTAATTTAAACCATTCCTTTTAGATTTAACAAGAATAAACAAAGTGTATTCAGATCCAGCTTTCATGTTTTATAGTTTTATTTTTGTGTTTACTTCTTCAGCTTCTGGACCCTCTCCACCATCTTCTACAACTTCTCATGGGTCTAGTAATTCAATGAATGAACCGGGTAAGTGTCTGATTGTGTTTCTGTCAACTCTGTGTTCTCTTTGCTGTTTCTGTTGTTTGGAGCTTCTTTCTAGCCACTAAAAAAAGCCCTTTGATCACTGTGAATTTGTCCCAGGAGGTAAGGAGTGTGTGTAGTTGTTTGTCTCAGTGTGTGACCTGTCCAGGGTGTACCCTGCCTCTGGTGTACCCACCATCCCCTACAACACAAAGAAGAATAGATGAATATAAAAGTTTACAATTGGACAGAAACTGTAAAATTATATTGTTTGTTTGTTTAGGTGTGATCTTCTACAATCAACAAGAGGTTGCCATACTTTTCCCCGATAAAGGACAAGGTATTCTATTCTACAAGTATTTTAAATGTCAGAAATATTCAAATGTTCAGTTTTATGTTTAGTTCTGAGTTGTTCTGGTTTAACAAGGAGCATACTGACTTTATTTTAATCTGTTTTTCTGTGTTTAGGTTTTAAGATTTCAGTTGTAACCAAGACTAATAGAATCTTATTATTTAACAGAAATGTTAAAGATGAAACATCGTCTTAATGACATGTAATATTTTCTATGTGTTTGTGTTCAGGTGACAGACCCAATGTGCCAAGTGAGGAGGAGAAGCTCACTGGGCAAAACGGTATGTTACAGAAACTGTTTCATATTTATTAAATCATTTTATTAAACAGAGAACAGTTTAAATCGTTGCTGTGTCATAGAAGGAGAAACCTGGAAAAAAAAATCTGTAGTCTAAAACCATGCCAGTAGTTTATAAATGTCTTTCTACAGCAACTATATCTCCACCTCATAAAATAATCATCTACAAACTAATCACATTATTTTTTTTTGTTTTTTTGTTCATTTGTTTGTTTTATAAAAAAGAAGATTATTTGCAGATTGAATTTATTCATTTTCTTTTTGCCATAGTTACACTTTTTTTGTTTTTCCACAGGATGTGATGAGAACCTTTCAGACTCTGGTGTGTCTGGTAAGTATCTTTCTGTTCTTGTTACTCAAATAGAAAATAGAAATGAACCATGAAGCTGAAATAACAAAAAACTTTCTATTTTTAACTTAAAACATTTTTATTTTCACAGGCTCCACATCAAATTCTCATGAAGGCAGTGACGAAAATGTGTAATCCTGAAGATTCTTCATGAAGAAATCCTGACACTGTCTAATCCTGATCATTCTTAAAGGTTTCATCTCGTGTAAAACCAACTTTTCAGAGTTTTTTTTTTTTTTTTTTTTTACATCTAAGATAAGATTTACTTTATTAAACCACCGAGTAAAACTGATTGGTTAAAGTAGTTCAGATAAAATAGAAAAATTAAGCTGAATAAATCAACTATTTTAAGCAATTGAAAATACTAATAATTATTAGAAAACCAAATAGATAATCTGACCAGTGACGATTCAAAGAACCATCAGTGTGTTTCTAGTATTTATCACCAAAGTAAATACAAA
Source organism: Neostethus bicornis (assembly GCA_902685375.1). NCBI lineage: Eukaryota > Metazoa > Chordata > Actinopteri > Atheriniformes > Phallostethidae > Neostethus > Neostethus bicornis. The sequence continues at coordinate 24,430,958 of LR738551.1, read as the reverse complement.
TACATACAGAAAACAATTCTTACTATGGGAGTACAAGTTTAAAATGAGTTACAATAAAAGTTGATCACAAAAAATATGGCCGTTACTATAAAATACATCCGTACATTTAACAATAAACACTAAAAAAAAAAAAAGTTCATTATATATACCTGCAAAATAGGAACAAAAATGCTCAGTTTGGAAAAAAAAAATGTAAGTTTTAAGAAGAAATCTCTAATTGTTTTAGTCTTGACATCACAAGATATAAAATTTCTAAATCTGAAATAAAATGTTTATTTTGTTTTTTAGCTTCTCAGTAGAAAATGAATAATAACCGTTTTTGAAACAAAACATTTGATGTTATACATAATTGTCATAATAATAATAATAGATTTTATTTGTAATGAACCTTTTATTTAGTAAAATTTCAAAGTGCCACAAAAGAAAGACAATACAAAATAATAAAACTGAATAAAAATTGAACAAAAATAACCCTTTACATGTGCAGCAATAAAAGTATAAAATGAAATCATACAATCAAGCTTTTTAAAATAAAAATGTCTTTAAAAGAGTCTAGATCGGGGGGATGTTATTAGATGAATAGGTATGGAGTTCCAAAACAAAGCAGAACAAAATGCTGTATCCCCCATCATACGGGTCTGGTGGTGGGGTTCTGGAGGAGCATGCTGCTGAATGAGTAAAAGATGTAAGCATGTGTCTGGTTAGTGAGGAGTTCCTGTAGATTTGGTGGTACCTGACCAGTGATGCACTTTGAGGGACAAGAAGGATTTTGTTCTTGATGTAACAGGAAGCCAGAACGAGGATTTGTGTACAAACCATGCACTTATGTGTTTCAGACTTTCTGAAAACATGTTTGCATGTTGTCCTCATTCTAAGTATTAAAACCTATAATTGTTCGGGTGGTTTTAGTTAAAGCAGACACTGTTTTTTCATCTGTGTGATTTTGACAAAGATTATATTTGATGGGGATTTTATGCAGAAATGTGAGAAATTACAGAAGGTCAGATATTTTTTCATGCCACTGTACATGTTTACAGACTCTCTTTAAAATTCTGGCTGCACGGTTCTGAATGTATTGCTGTTTCTTAGGAATCCTAAAGAAGAGTCGGATGCAGTACTTGAAACCTAACAAAAAAAGTTTCTGTAATAACAGTTTTTTTTTTTTTTATCAGCAGCTCAGTTATACCAAATGTGTATGTGCAATCAAAACTTTTTCCGTGAAAAAAGGTTTGTTTTGTTTTGTTTACTTTAATGTAAAAGCTATTTTACCATTTCAGAATTTTCATCCAATAGTTACTGTGTAACAGTCTCCAGAGAAGTTCTATATTTGTTTTTTTTAAACAAAACATCATCTTTTTAATATTTTAAAGGAGTTGATACAAGGTGGTTTGTTCTTTTAAAGCTGATGTTTTGGGGTCCTTATGTTGTTTGTTTTTCACCTAGAGGTGACTTGTTAAGTTTATAAAGTGTTTCCTGAGTTAAATTTTAAATGATTACTATTTTTTCTTAACGTAAATGTAATCAGGGGCGGATCCAGAGGGGTGGCGTGGGGGTGCACGCCGCCCCGCACCACATAACTCCTCCCCTTTTGGCCCTTCTTGTGGTCCAAAAAAAAAGAAGAAGAAAGGAAAGGCGACTAGTTAAGCCATTAATGTCCCCAGCCCTCCCTATGTCAATGACCTCACGCATCCCGGCCCCCTTTAGAAAATTCTGTATCCGCCCCTGATAATTCATCACTGTATGTGCCTTTATTTCACTTTACATCACTTATGTCACTTTTTACCTCCTTATGCACATTCAATCCTGCTTGTATATGTTAGTCATGTTATTCCTTCAATTTTATTACTTTATTATTTTTTGTTATCCTTTTTTATATATACTGTCTATTTCTTTCTTTCATTGTTTATTTGCTGTTGCAACACACAAATTTCACACTTGTGGGATCAATAAAGTAATTCTGATTTTGATATTTTATTATTATAAATCCTGGTTTGTAGATTTTTTTGCTCTGGGGTCATTTCTTTGGAATGATTTAAGTAAACTAGTCTATCATAGAAATTGGTTATACTGTGATCTAAAGAATCTATCAGTGACTACTGGGCTTTCTGTAATTAAAATGTCAATGAAGATGTCTGAGGGTTTAATAAGATTTGAGCGTTTTTCAACCAGTGGTCCGCGGCACACCAGTGTACCGTGAGAGATTGATAGGTGTTTCGTGGGAAATGTTCTCCTGATCCTGTTCATCCTGGTCACTCCTAGAGAGATCCTCAGCATCTTCATCTCTGCTACCTTCATCTCTGTTTCCTGTCATTTTCTCAGTACCAGTGTCTCTTGGCCAATCAGCATGGCTGGTCTCACCATGGTTTTGGACACTTTCCTTTTCATTTTAGCTAAAACTCTTCTATCACACATCACACCTGATACTTTTCTCCACCCGTTCCAGCCTGCCTGCACATGCTTCTTTGCCTCTTTTCCACACTATCCATTGCTCTGAACTGTTTGATCCTAAGGACTTAAAATTTTCCACCTTCTTCATCTCTTCTCCCTGAAACCTCACATTGGCATAAAAAAGATTGAGAAACACTCCTTTAACAGTATGGCACAGTTCCAGCTTTTATTTTGAAGGAGTCCTAATGACGTGTTATTAGGTGTTTACGTCACTAAGCGGCGCCAGAGCTCCGTGCTTTGAATCGGAGGCGCATTCTGTCAGCTGTCCTCCAGCTTATCTAAGCTGTGTTTGGGTGTGTTAGGGTTTCATCTCTGCCTCCTCAGACGGTTCAGGGTGATCCTCGTCTCAGCAAAACCCAGCTGTGAGCCCTTGAAGGTGAGCGTGTTTGTTTGTTAGATTGTTGTTTTTTTTTGGGGTAAAATAACTTGTAACGGTCTCTGTGGCTAGCTTGTTAGTGTGGCGTCACCATGGGAACGCATCGTGACAGATCGGCTGGGAATGTGGAACCTAATATCAAACAGCAGCTAAGAAGTAACAGCTTGATTCTAAAAAGCAGTAAAAGTTCTTCTCCACTGATTCTGAGGGAAATCGGGAAGATGTGTTCCTCACCAGGACTGAAAGATGGAAACCAGGTTAAAGTGAGTCACCGTTAAAAGTTCATAAACAAACTGCATCTTTTGATTTAAAAAAAATATTCTACAGAATCACACGTGAAAAAAAAACCCGAGCTGTTTAGATCATTCATAAAAATCATAACAACCTATTTTTAAAACCTCTTATTTTTATAGCGACAGTCAAGTTTTTAAGATTTTTGTTCAATAAAAGCTCATTTTCTAAGTGATTTTTCTACATTTCTTCAGATAAAAGTAGTTATTCATAAATTTGCAACGTTTCGAAGGGAGTTTTTTTTTTTTTTTTTTTTGTGGCACTTTATTTTTTAAAACAAAGGTTGACAAATTGTTCCTCTCCTGGGACCCAAAAGATCTTAACACGGTAAAAGAAACAAAAAATACCGTGATAAATGCAGAAAACGTGGTTCTATTAAAAATATTTTGAATTCAAAACTCAATGTATTCGTTTTGGCTTCAATCATCTCTTTATTAAACTTTCTTGATGAAGCCCATCTGCTCGTATAATAACATGTGTTGTAATTTTAGGGCAAAAAGACTCAATTACATTGAGTTCAATTGTGAGTAAAAAGTAAATGTGTTTCAGTGGAGTTGGAATATTTAGGTAAAATTACTTTTCCAACAGAAAAATGGATGAAAACACTCTAAATGTTGGAGGAAACAAAAGTCTGGTTTTTCTTTTTAAAAAAATAGCTCAGCTATTGTCAGTGTGTCAGCTAAATATTCGGAAACATTGAATTGCATGGTAAAAAAAAAAACCCCAAAAGGTTTATTAAATGGGAGAAGACGGCAGCTCAGTGGTTATAGCGTTCGTGCGCGGGCCGGAAGTTCGCGGCTTTGCGTCCCACAGAGAGCACGTCTCGGGTCTTTGGAGAAGACACCAAACCCCCGCTTCTCCCACCATTGGCGCCGTCGAAGGGCAGCCTGCTGCGGTGTAAGGAGCGCAGCAAACAAATTTCCCCGGTGAGGGATGAATAGAGTTATTTAATAGATTTATTTAAATCTTCTCAGGTTTGGTTGGACCGATTTTACAAGTTTTGACAGAACAAATATGGTCCACGGCTCAGAGTTTGCACACCTCTAATTTAGAAAATGTTAAAAACCATTTCTCTTGTTCTTAATAAATGCATATTTTTATGGTTAGAAACTGTAATAATTAATTATAACTTTTCTTAATTTTTAAATAAATATAGTCTTTTCCATTGGTGTCAAACATGAGGTTCAGGGACAGAAATGAGCACTTTTAAAGTTGTAATTTGGGTCCTTAAGAGGAAATTGGGAAATGTGTAAATGATTTAAACAAACTAAAATGTACAAATTAAAAGGTAACAAAATCTAAATGAATTCTCATGTTATTCTTTAGTATTTTTTATTTACCGCACAAGCATGTTTTTACTTTTAAAGTGAAAAAAAATCCAAACTTTTCATAAAGTTATTTACTCGAATGACTAATTTAATGCATACAAACACGTAATTGGATAAAGACAGAAAAAAATGAAATATTTCTGTGTCAGTTTAAAGTTTTGAAATTGTTCATGATGATTTCTAAAAATAAGAATTTCTGAGGAAATATTGAAAACTCCATCTCAACTTATAAGTCGTGTTTTTTTAATGGTTAAACCAACTCAGACTAGTTTTGGGCACAAAAATTCAAAGTTCAACACCTCTAGTTTTTAGTTAAGGGTTTAAAAGTTTAATCAGAAAGGAAAAAAAACATTTAAACATAACTCAATATTCTACCTTTAGATGATTCACTTTCATAAAGAAATATTATTTCTTACAGAATTTACAGACACTGCTCTGATAAATAATCATGTAAAGGTTTAAATTCTAAAAGAAGTTCTGTTTTATTTTTGTATTGTCATTTATCTAATATTTGAAATAATTTCTGCAATAAAATTGTTACCAAGTGAGTTATTTTAAAAAATGCTTGTATACAATTTTATTTTGTCAGTTGGTTTTTCTAAAACAAATAATTTTTAGTATTTTATTCTTTACACATGAGTTTTATTTCTCATAAAAATTCAGCTTTGATTTTAGTTTCAAACAGCTCAGCAGATGTCAAAGTGGAACACTGGCCTTTCTTTGTGAAGTTTGCATGTTCTCCCCGTGTATGCGTGGTTTTTCTCCAGGTACTCTGGTTTCCTCCCACTCTCCAAAAACATGCATGTTAAATTGATTGGCCATTATATGATTGACCCTACGAGTAAGTGTGTATGGTTGTATATGTGTGGCCCCACGACACACTGGCGACCTGTTCGGGGTGTACGCTGCCCCTCGCCTCGAATTAGTTGGGATGAACTCCGGCAACCCCATAAGATATAGACGGTTAAGGAGACTGATTTTTTTTTTCTTCAAAATTTTATTTATCAATTTTCCAAACAGCAATAATTATTTACATTGATATAAAATTTGTAGGTATTAATCATGCATACATAAATGACAAAGTAGAGAAAAAAACAAAACATAAAACCCTCCCTCCCACCCCAGGCTCTTAAAAAAATAAACCAAAAAAACAAACAAACAAAAGGGGTAAGAATGCGGAACACCATAAGAAAAAATTAATTTAAAAAAATTGGTAAACTGTGGTCTTCATGTCAATTATATTCAGAAAATTCAAACGTCAAAGGTAAATGATATCACATATCCAACAAATGGGTACCAAGTTTCACAAAATTTCTGTTGTTTTAATTTGACCTTGTATCGGAGTTTCTCCAGTGGTAAGAAAGAGAGCACCTCCTTCAGTCACTGAGATACTGAAGGGCACTTGTTCGATGTCCATTGAAAGAGGATCAGCCTGCGTGTAATCAAAGTGGCAAAAGCAACTGCATTTCCTTGAAATTTGTTCATTTTATGTTGAGGTGATGATATTCCAAAAATACCAATCCGAAAGTCAGGTGTCAGGTCTTTTCCGTGAAAGGAGACTGATTTTTAAGGAGTTTTGACTTCTGCACTGGAAATAGACCTCCCCCCTTACTTCAGTATTTAAGATGTTAAAATAAACAAAGAATTAAAAAAAAAAATAACTGTAAAACGTAGCTTCTTGTTATTCTGTGATGCTTTGCAAAAGGCCTTTGTGAACAAATGGTAAATATTCTCTACTTTTATAGCTCTTTTCTTCCTGTGTTGGTTCTCAAAGTGCAGCTCACATTCACCCATTCATTTATACCTGATGGTGGAAGCTGACATGCTAGCTGTAAACCACCATCAGGAGACATTGGGAGTTCGGTGTCTTGCTCAGGGACACCTCTGCATGAACTCTGGGTGGATCGAACCAGCAACCTTCTATATTAATAATAATAAAAATTTTATTTGTAACGCACTTTATATGTCCAGTGGAGATCTCAAAGGGCTACAATGACCAAAAGGAACAACAAACAACAAAATTAAATAAAACCACAACACAAAAAACACTAAAAACTTTGTTGAAAAGCCTTTAAAAATAAAAATGTCTTCAGTCTTTTTTTTAAAAAACCTCAACGCTTTGTGGAGCCCTCAAGCTCTCGGGAAGAGCGTTCCAGAGCTGTGGAGCAGCTGCCTGGAAGGCCCTGTCCCCCATAGTGGAGAGTTTGGTCCTTGGTTGGTGCAGGCAGTAGGAGGAGGAGGAGCGCAGGTCTCACAGTGGTGTGGAGGGTTAGGAGATCTTGGAGATAAACAGGTGATGGTCACCTTACCCTGATTATGACATTCAAAATCTCAAATCAATTCTCAATTCTCATTGGTTGCAATAAATTTTTTTTCTGAGTTATTTAAATTAAATTAATCAGATTTCCAAGCTCAGTTTATTGTTCTACCATCACAATGTGACATGCTGCTGATTGAAACTGTTTGTGTTGAATCTTGTTCGCCAAAGTTTTCATCCTGGATTTGTATTCCTCTCTTTTCTGTCTTTTCTTGAAAACCCCAAAACTCATAATTAAAAACCCAGTATAACTCATACCCAGTGATGTTGAAATGCATGGTAAAGAAAAACGTGTTTACATTGATTAACATCAACAGTGTGGATGTGACATGTTTGTTCAACTAAAACCAACTTTTTGAATTACCCTCAGGTAAATTCTATCAAGAAAGTCGAACCGGAGACCATCGTTATGAAAACACGAACACCCCCTCGAAAAAAACCTGTGAAAATTCTCGTCAGGTCAGACACTCATTCTGACATGATCAATTACTTTGATTTAACACAGAATCTTTTTAAAATCAAATAAAATGAAACATTCATATTTGATTGAATCCTAAAAGTAAACAGAACAACATTTGAAATAAGTTTGAATTAATTTGTCAATTCTTTCGACCAATGTTCAAATTTTTTTCTACTTTTCGTTAATAGGAGATCCCCCAGGCTTCATAATAAAAGTAAGAACTGAGAAATTTAAAGTAAAAACTGGAACGTCTGTTGATGTTTTGATGTGCAGAGATGTTTACCTCCACACATGTGGTGACGAGTGATTGAGGTTCACTCTCAACTGATGCTATCTGGATGTATTGAGTTTTTTCTTGTGTGTGTGTGTGTGTGTGTGTGTGTGTGTGTGTGTGTTGCTGCAGCTAACAGTAGGACTGGCTTGAGAAGAAGCACCAGACCGGTCAAACCAACCAATAGGTACCAGGCCTGCATGTACGAAGCTCCCGCCAGGTGGGTGATCTTGTGTTTTTTTACGGTTTAATTCTTCATGTCTTTGTAATGACTTTGTTCCATACGTGCACTTTAAAGAGTGTCTAATGCTTTTGTTAAATTATTGATATTTAAAATTAATATAAAAAGTTTGTGATTGCTTGAACAGATTTTTTTTTCCATTTGAAGGAACGTAAACCGGACAGAAACCACGAAAATAGCCGAAAAAATTAAGAAAACCAATAACAACTACAAACGTGCATCAGTGAGTAAAACACACATGGATGGTTTTGTTATTGTGTTTCTCTTTTTTAATCTACACTGAAATCTCTGACCTTTTTTTTTATGAGTTATCTAAGCCTTCTATCTTTGTGTGTGGATTTTACTTCATCAGATTAACAGTTTTTTTGTCCAGTTTTCTGAATCTACAATTTAGCTCTGACATAATTACTATTTTTCTTTCAATGCTCTTTTAGTTTCATTAATTAGCCTTGATCAAAACAATTCTAACTAATAAAAAAAATGTGCATGCTTTAAAAAAAAGAAATCTTGAAATCTCTTGTAACAAATAATGGTATGTTTTAATTACAAATGCCTAAAATTAGCTTTTTTGGCTCCAAATCTTGCAGAATAAGAACTTGTGAGTGTGTAAATCTATCATTGAAAACATCTCAGGATTTCTGTTTTTTAAAAACCAATCATTTTGAAGGAGTTATAAAGGTTTAAAAGTGCTATAACTTTAATTTTCTATTGAAATAACAGTTTGTTTGTTTTTTACGGTGCAAACAAATCCACGCCTTTCTTGTCTCCCACGTGTGTATCTTCATCTCTCATGGCCTCTCGTGTTTGGTTTCTCACACTTTCAAGTCATCCAGATTACACAGCAGGTTTTAAAATGTGTCTTAAACTTTGCACACACACATTCAACAGGGTGGGAACTGCTCTTCTTATCAGCTGTGTGTGAGGGTGGTGCACCCCGCCACCCTACGCTCTGAGTGACTGCAAGAGGCCTGCGTCTCTATCAGTCAGCACCACATCAGGAGCTCCTGAAAGAGTGCCTCTTTGTGTTTTTTTGTTTATGCAGTGCTCAAATTTTAAAATTCAGTTTAAAAATTTGAACTATATTGGTCACTGAGCAGATAAATTTCCGTTTGGTCATACAAGTGAAATAATTGAGCTTTTTACTCCATCTCATTCATTTGATTGAATTGGCTGAAATGGTCGGGGTGATAACACACACCAGGCTGTGCGTCCTGGTCGCTGATGCCACCCTAATCTTTAGAAAACACACATGGCTTGATATCCTGAGGGAAGGCACGTGGCTCTGACGGCACATGCCGCTGCACTAATCAGCAAGACCGCAACCAAAAACTTTATCTCACATGAAATGTTTCCTCTGACTGAGACCCAACTTCAGTCGGATGTTTTGACACACGTCTCCTTAACAGACGACTGTTTGAATTTTTTTTTTTTTATATTAAAATTTTTTATAAATTATTTGCTTTCCACAAAAATGAGAAATAAATTAAAAACAACAACAAACAAGCTCACACACAAAAACAGCACGGGATTAGCAGCAGAGTTTCTTACAACACCAATAAAAAAGGCACCTTAAACAGTAGAAACGGAATCAGATGAAGCAGAAAAAAAATCAGTCAGTAAGTCAGTAAGGGTGACCCCAATGACCCCAAATTTGGCCCTCCTCACCCTGGGTACTGGTTAATTTAGCAATTAAAGTTGCAAAAGAAGGCGGCATGGTGGTACAGTGGGTTAGCACAGTGACCTCACAGCCAGAAGGTTGGGTTTTGAAACACAGTTTTTTTTTCTTTGTGAAGTTTGCATGTTCTCCCCGTGTGTGGGGTTTTTTCTCCGGGTAGAGTCCAGTCCTCAATTTCTCAAATTAGGTCTTAATACCCACTCTAAATCCAGTCTTTAAAAAAAGACTTTAAAAAGACTTTAAACCAGTCTTTAAAACAGTTCCTTTGGGATCCAGGAGGTCGAACAGAGTAGTCCCCCAGCAAACATAGTCACAGGGATTTCGGAATATGTAGTCTAATCAATTTTTCCAGATTTCTAATCACATCTGTCCAGAAGGACTCAACTAATTTGGTTGAGTCACAAAAATCTGATTCCAGGATTTGAAAAAATATGATACAATCCAGATAAACCAAGTCAATCAGCTTGATGAAGCTTAAATTCAATTTGCACAATAATTTGGATCATTTAGTCACTTTCAAAGCCTCTTTAAATACTTTTGAAAGTTTTTGAGTGATTTATTCTGTTCATGTCTGATGATTTTCCAGAAAGTTCCCCCTAAAATTACAAGCATCTTTACCCCTATCAAGAGAATCTCCAGCGACCTAGACGAAGATCCCAGTATGTGGAAATTTCTGTTTAATTATGTATCTTTAATCCAAGGAGATGGGTTCATTTTTTTAATTTTGTGATGCTTGCTTGTGCAGTGGACGAGGACAGCGGGCACGGAGCGACAGCCGATGAAGAGAGCGTAGGCAGTGCGAGCCGAAATGGCAAGCAAGGCCGAGCCTCTTCAAACCGAGGTCCAACTCCTGGTGAGCATACACCATTTATCTGAGCTCATGCACGTGATTCCCACATCCACACACAGCTTTGGGCTTCAGAGCTTCAGAAATCGTTCAACTCTTGATCATTTTATTTTCTCTGCTGTTGTTTAGGGTTTCGGACTGGAATGAAACGGACCGGTTCCCCCACAGCAACCAGGACACCCAGAAAACTTGTCCGGTTAGAAAACTAAATCAGGATGATTACATTTATTATGTGTTTAAGTAAATAAACAATGCAGGTCATATTTTTTCATAAACTGTTACAGAAAAGTGTTTTTTAATTTAATTTTTTCACTTCTTAGCTTTTAAAGTGCAATTTAAAAATTTTATATCTGAAAGTTTTGGGTGCCAAATTTAACCATTTATTACAGGAAGAGAGTGTTAGTGAACCAAAACCTTGTAATTTCTCATTCAAACCTTCTGATTTTTCTGTTTCTGTTTGGTTCCCTTCGTCAGATCCACCCTGACTGCTTGGTCCAACCAGTCACATGATGAAGACGAGGAAGACTCTGACGAAGACGAACATATCTCTACCAGGTCAGCTTCTGCTGCACAAGTCTGATCAAAGTTTGTTCGTGTTTCCTCCACCAGTGGGAAAAAACTGAAACACAGAGGGGTAACAGATTTTAAAAAGGGTGTTTTGTGTTCACACGGGATTGGCTCGTAGCGTATTTACATACACATAATAATTTTTGTTGACTCGAAAATGCTAAAAGCTTATAAATATACAAATTTATATTTATTTAAATAATAATATTTAAATAAAATAACATTTAAATATAAATAAATATTTATATAGTATTGTTTAAATAAATATACATTTTTATGTAGTATTAAATAAATATAAATATTTATAAACCATTATGTAAATATTTAAAAATATTATTAAAATAAAATATTTAAATATACATATATTTATATAACATTATTTAAATAAATATAAATACTTATATAGTATTATTTGAATAAATATAAACATTTATATAGTGTTTATTAAGCTTAATTTCTGATTTTGACATTGTGAATTCCTCCTTCCTCTTGCTCCCTGTGGGCGTATGCACGACACAGCGTAAATCTTGTTTCAGGCCATGAATACTTCCTGCGTATTTTGGAATGTGGGTGGGGTGGAGAACAAAATTCATGACAAGAACAAACGTTTAAATAATATTTGAATACCAGATGGGAGTGCTGGTAAATGACTCAAACATGCATGAATAAAGTAGAAAAACACTTCCTGTGTGTTCGGAAGACGACGGAACGGAAAAAGTTTATAAAGTTGATTTTGCGTAAATCTCTTTGTTTACTCAACCTTTCTTATTGATTAAAAAAATCAGTTCTAAACTTCACTTTAACAGTCTTCATTTCTAAACCCTCCCTGTTTTTTTGTTCCTGACAGCTCCCACTCAATCAAACTAAACCCTGATGTGTTTTTCAATAAGCGAAGAGTAAAAATTTCAGGGGCACGCCTGGCAGACATCGACCCCATGACCATCGACAAATCTGTGAGTTGTGACATTCTTCTTGCTTTGAGATTTCTTGCAGAATTTTTCCAGCTTGTCGTCTAATTTTTGCTGTTTTTTTTTTTATGCCTCTCCAGGTGAGCTTTGACTCCATCGGAGGTTTGTCAGGTCACATCTCGGCCCTGAAGGAGATGATTGTGTTCCCTCTCCTCTACCCAGAGGTTTTTGACAATTTTAAGATCCGACCACCTAGGTACCGTCTCACACACACACACACACACACACACACACACACACACACACACACACACACACACACACACACACACACACACACACACACACACAAAGCCATAGAATAATCGTTTACAAACAGAATCTTGTTTGTGTTTGCAGGGGCTGTTTGTTTTACGGTCCTCCGGGCACTGGGAAAACGTTGGTCGCTCGGGCGCTGGCCAACGAGTGTAGCCATGGTAACAGAAAGGTGTCGTTCTTCATGAGGAAAGGGGCTGACTGCCTGAACAAGTGGGTGGGCGAGTCAGAAAGGCAGCTGCGGCTGCTGTTCGAACAGGTAACCCCATGAGACGTCTCCTACTGACTGATTTTGGAACAAACACTTTAAGAGCAATTTAAGAGCAACTTCCTAATCTGTTTTACTTTTTGTGCTAAAAATAAATAAATGAACACATTTTTCTAAAATGAAGAAACTTTTTACAGTAAAACCATAAATTTAACATATTTTGCACTTTACTTCTCTGTTGTTTTTTTTTAACTGTCAAACTTTTCAGTTTTGATTTGAGATGTTAGTGGTTACCAGGGGCGGATCCAGGGTTTTCTAAAGTGAGGGGGGGCGTGAGCTCATAGACAAAGCCCAAGTATAGGCGGCCCAGGGGACCTTTACCCCAGAACATTTTGAAAAGAAAAAAAAGTCATTTTTTTGTATTTTGGTGGCCCATTCGCTGGTCCTGCAAGGGGATAGTTTGACTAGTCCCCCTTCCTTTCTTTTTTTTTTTTTTTTGTGGACCAAAAGGGTGGAAGGGCGTGCGCCCCCCCACATCCTCCTTGGATCCGCCCCTGGTTACTAAATGAGTAGGAAGTGTGTTTTCTTTCTTTTTAAATATGTTCGAGCATGAAGCAAACTTCTTCTAAACACATCTGATTTTTTTTTTTTTCTAACAGGCATATTTGAAGCGTCCATCCATAATCTTCTTTGATGAGATCGATGGTTTGGCTCCAGTTCGATCCAGCAGGCAGGATCAGATCCACAGGTGCTTAAAATCTTTACCACTGTTTGAAATATTAAGCTGGGCTGGAAAGGATTTGGACCTAAAAAATGTTTAACCGGCAAAAATCATTTTTTGGACTAGAAAAGATAAATTACTTCTTCAAAAAGATGACAAAACCTTGTTGAAGAAATAGTTTTGGGGAGAAAATAGCTCTCAACTTGAAGACAAGATAAACTATACAAGCCATTTATTCACCAAAGTCTTCTTTTTTTTTTTTTAATTTGGTTTGAATCGGTTTGCCGTGTTCAGAGCTCCACCAATTAATGATCTCTATTTTCATCCTACAGCTCTATTGTGTCCACTCTTCTAGCCCTTATGGATGGGCTGGACAGCCGTGGAGAAGTGGTAGTGATCGGTGCGACCAACCGGCTGGACTCCATCGATCCAGCACTGCGTCGCCCCGGACGATTTGACAGGGAGTTCCTCTTTGGCCTGCCAGACAGAGAGGTGACCCTCTATTTTTAAGATAGCTATAATCATGAACGAATTTTTTTTTTGGTTTTGTTTTAACGTCTTCTGACTAAACTCAAAATTGTCCACATGTGTTTGTCTTTTAGTCTCGTAAAGAAATTCTGAAAATCCACACCTGCCAGTGGAAGCCTGCTCCATCGAATGATTTTCTGGAGGAACTGGCTGAGAAATGTGCCGGTAAGAGAAACTGTTTTGGATTCATCTCCATCTTTTGACATCTAAAGTCAGTTTAGGAAGATTTCTTAGTGCTTAGGGCCTCAACAATTGTGTTTGTGAATTCTGGGCAAGTGGTTCAATCTGTTCTGACTTCATCAACCAATAGAAATACTCAAAACCAGAGAGTTGGAGTCATTGACAGGTTGTAGACCAGGCATGGGCCACATGCGGCACGGCACGTTAAACGTCTTAATCCGGCCCGCCGAACTTGAAAAACTTAAATCAATAAACCTCGCTCATTTTTTTACCCGTTACAATTCTGGTGTTTCCTCACGAGACGGCGCACTTTAACTATTTTTGCTTTGTTGAGAAAACAACAACACTGCTCCTATTAAAATGCGTGACACATATGCTGTTGAAATAAACAGTGTGCACAGATATGGAAAGCAATCGTGCCCAATACAAGCACGTAAACAAGCGTGTTCGACGTTAAAACAAGCAAAATGTTACATCAAGCGCTTAGATTTCAAACCTAGCGCCGCTAAATGCAGGTTTTTAAGCGCTATCGCACTAGATTTCAGACCTAGCGCGGCACTCTAGCGGTTAGCAAATCATGCCATCCATCTGCTCCTGTTCCGGCCACCTGGTCAAATGTTAGAACTCAATGTGGCCCGCGACCAAAAAGTTTGCCCACCTCTGTTGTAGACCAATGTTTTTTGTTTAACAAACAAAAATAAATGATGGTGCAGCTAATTATTGTAATTTTTTTTGTAAATAAGCATGAGTCCAACCAGTGAAGGCAGATTTAAGTGACATCATATATCCCATTTTTAACCAGTTTAAAAATAAACCTTTAACAGGTTACTGTGGAGCAGACATCCGGGCGGTGTGCACGGAGGCGGCGCTGTGCGCCCTGCGTCGTCGCTACCCTCAGATCTACAGCAGCTCGCACAAACTCCTGCTGGACGTCTCCTCGATCTCTATCAGCAGCTGCGACTTTGTGGCAGCCATGAGGAAAATGTGTCCGGCCTCACAGCGCGCTGCCGTCACCCCTTGCAAACCTCTGACAGCAGTGGTGCAGCCGCTACTTGGCCGCGCGCTGCAGAACATTATAGACGTCCTGCAGAAGCTGTTCCCACATGCTGAACAGGGCTTCAGGAGAAAAAAAGAGCCAGGTGGGTCCTAAAAAAAACACTCTGATTTAAGTTCTTTTTTAAACTTGTTTATTACTTGCACGTCAGATCTCACCTCTGGCATCCTTGATGATGGTCTGATGTATGGAAGTGACGAGTCGTCCGTCTCCATCTCGTCTCCTTCCTCTGTCATCTGCGATGGGAGAAGATTTCTGCACTTTGCCAGGTGAGTCCGTACAAGTACGTCCTTCTGAATGATCAGCTATGGGTCACGTCATCACATCTTATTTCTTCTTAAAGGAGTGCGGTCAAACACCCGACGTCCCACCGCCCGCGCATGCTATTGGTGGGTCGACCCGGCTCCGGTGAGAGCTCCCACCTAGCACCAGCTATTCTGCACGCTCTGGAACGTTTCACCGTGCACAGCCTGGATCCAGCTGTGCTGTTTAGAGTCAGCAGCACCTCACCAGAGGAAACCTGTGCTCAGGTACTTTCACACAAAAAATACAGATGAGATTTATTTTGTGCACTCAGATGCTGGTTGGCAGCAAACCAGCACGAGCCAAAAAAAACTTCCCAAAAATCTCCCTCATGTAAACTTTTTAAACAAACTCTGCAGAAAAGCTTTAGATCAAGTGATATGCTTAATGCGCCTTTTCTGAAGTCTGCTGCATAGATGTACGTCATTTTGTAATATTGCATTTTTTTTTACCAAATAAAATGAGACAAAAACAATTAAATGCATCTTTTTAGAAGTTTAATAACTAATGTTGTCAAAATAAACAGTGTGCACAGATGTGGTAGCCATTGGGCCCGATACACACATGTAAACAAGCACGTTAGATGTTAAAACAAGCAAAATGTTACATCAAGTGCTTAGATTTCAAACCTAGCGCCGCTAAATGCATGTTTTTAAGCACTATCGCACTAGATTTCATACCTAGCGCTGCTAGATTTGAAATTTAACTCTCTTGATGTAACATTTAGCGCTTCTTTAAAATCTAGCGTCATTCTATCGGTCTAATCTAGCAGTTACCCTTAGCATGCCATCCATCTGCTCCTGTTCCGGCCACTTTGTCAAACGTTAGAACTCAATGTGGTCCGCGAACCAAAGTTTGCCCACCCCTGGTATAACTCATTCACAAATCATATGGTCTGAATTCTCTGCTTTGAGAAAATTAAAGGTCAAAAATTAAAGCTTCATTAAAGCTTAAAAGCCAAAAAAAAAACGCCCCCCATATCCAGTTAGTAAAGGAGATAAAGACCATTAGCAACTGTTGTTGCCTAAGATTTTTTTGTTAGTTCACTGGATCTTGTGTTTGCGTTGATCAGGTTTTCTGCGAGGCGAGGCGGACGTCTCCCAGCATCATCTACATCCCTCATGTGCAGCAGTGGTGGGATATCGCCGGCTCGGCACTCCGAGCTTCTTTCCTGAGCCTGTTGAACAACATCCCGTCATTCTCACCCATCTTCCTTCTCGCCACGGCCAGCTTCCCTCACAGCGAGCTCGACCCAGAGGTGAACACTAAAAAGAAAAGCCCTCATAGAGCAGCTTGGATAGTAACCGATTTTTATGTTTCTTGTTTTACCCTTAGCTTCAATATTTATTTCGAGAGGAGTATGGAGAAGTTTACACTCTGAATATGCCCACCCGCCAGGAGAGGATCAACTTCTTTCAGGATTTAATTCTAAACCAAGCCGCAGAGGCACCTCCGGTCAGACAAAGATCAAGTACGTGATTCAGTCCAACTTTCTGGATTTTTTTCTTTACTTTCTTACTAATTCATCATTTTACTGATGTTTTTGTGGGTCCAGAGGTCACAGAAATCCTCCCCCTGGCTCCCTTGCCCGTCCCTCGCCAACTATCGGAGGAGGAGCTCCTACGTCTGGAGGAGCAGGAGGAGGACGTATTAAGAGAGCTCCGCCTGTTCCTACGTAACATCACCGAGCGTCTGATGATGGACCGCCGCTTCAAGGCTTTCACCAAACCCGTTGACATAGACAAGGTGAGCGGGGTTCAGTTCTTCTAATTTAACCTTCAAAAATATGCATGTCTTTATAAGAGTGAGTCAAACCAGTGAAAGCAAATCAAAGTAATGTCGCAAGAAAGAGCTGAGGTGAAAAGCAAAGCCCTTGATTTACAAGTCAATCTACGTTCCTACCCTCACCTATGGTCACCAGCTGTGGGTAGTGACCGAAAGAATGATACAAGTGGCCGAAATGAGCCTCCTCCGCGGGGTGGCTGAGCTCTCACTCAGAGATCTGGTGAGCAGTTCTTCCATCTGGTAGGAGCTCGGTGTCGAGCTGTTCCTCCTCCAGGTCGAGAGAAGCCAGATGGGGTGGTTCGGACATCTGGTCAGGATGCCCCCCGAGCACCTTGCTGGTGAGGTGTTTCGGGCATGTCCCACTGGGAGGAGACCAAGAGGCAGACCCCGGACCCGCTGGAGAGACTATGTCTCACAGCTGGCTGGGGAATGACTTGCAATCCTTCAGGGTGAGCTTGAGGATGCAGCCGGGGTGAGAGAAGCCTGGACTTCCCATCTGAGGCTGTTACCCCTGCGGCCCGACCCCGGAACTAGCGGAAGACGACGGAACGGAATTACTATTTCACAGCTTTTACTTTATCATCGTGTCAGCCTCAAACTGCCTTTACCATTTTTAAGTTGCATAAGCAGAAAAACTTCTATAAAATCTAATCTAATTGTTCTTTCTTATTACTTTTAATTTACAAATATGTGTTTTTTAAAAAATAAACAGAGAACTTTTATTCTATGTCTCACTTTTAGCAGAACACCAAACCCAACATGTCTTTCGTCTCTTTCAGGTCACAGATTATTTCCTTATCATCAAAAAGCCGATGGACCTCTCCACACTGCTGATGAACATCGATGCACACAAGTACGTCACTATAAGTGACTTCGTTACAGACGCTGATTTAATCTGGCAGAACGCACTGGAGTACAACCCGGACAGCAGCCCATCTGGTAACCTTACACACACACACACACACACACACACAGATTCAAATTTAAACAATCTTTTAGTCCAAATCAACGTTAACAGACTAAGTAAGTAATGCCGCTTTTGAGAGATGTGCTTATTGGAAATTTTAAATAATAAAGTTATTATTCTGGTCATGAAGAGCTTGAACTGACGGACCTGTTACAATCTGAAAGAATATATGAGTTTGAGTTTTATGTAACAACAAATAAGCAAAAAATATATATTAAAGCAGAATTTTTTTCTTTTTTTTTTTCCGTCATCTTTTGCTCATACGGGGCAGGGTCGTGGGGCAACAGCCTCAGACGGGAAGCCCAGGCTTCTTTCACCCCAGCTGTATCCTCCAGCTCACCCGGAAGGATCCCGAGTCATTCCCCGGCCAGCTGTGAGACATAGTCTCTCCAGCGGGTTCGGGGTCTGCCTCTTGGTCTCCTCCCGGTGGGACGTGCCTGAAACACCTCACTATCGAGGCGCTCGGGGGGCAACCTGACCAGATACCCGAACCACCCCATCTGGCTTTTCTCGACCTGGAGGAAGAGCGGCTCAACATCGAGCTCCTCCTGGATGGCATTTTTTATTAATTGTAATGAAGATTTCGCTTTATGGGAGTTTGCTGCGTGGTGGTCCCTTGTTAACCGCTGGTGTTTTGTTCTTAAAATAAACCACCTGAAGTGAAAACCACCAGTTTTGTGAACGACGGGTGCCTGAAAGCAGTTTCAACATTTCTCCCCAATCTATTGTACGTACGGCCAATTGGCACACAGAACACATAGCACTATTTGGGATGCAGTGAACAATGCACTGTAGAAAATAAAACTGCAAAATGACACTAAAAAGCATAAAGGAGCAAAATCTTGAAGGTTGACGTGAATTTTGATGTGGAATTTTCAAAATATCAAACTCAATGATGAGAGATTTTCATAATTTTATTCATTGCAATGAGAGACGTACCTTACACACGTTGATGGAACAAATCTGATTTCCAGAAAAAAGACCTGGGTTTTTTATTGAATTGAATATACTGCACCGTTCCTTTGAGCGGCGGGGCTGCAGGAGTCTGTTGCTGAAGCAGCTCTTCAGATGGTCCACAGTTTTGCAGAGGGAGTGGGAGGGATTTAGCATGATTGAGGACAGTTTTGCCTACATTCTGTCCCTTCCCACCTCCTCCACGCAGTCAAGGGGTGAGCCAACCACACGTCCAGCTTTTTTTACAAGCTTGTTCAGTTTAGTTTCAGTATAGTTTCATACCTATCTTTTATGCGTCCTGGCTAAGCATATATAAAACTGAAGACTACTCTTGCTGATGAAAATTAACATGATCCACCCAGAGCCTGAAAATTGTCCCACACTGCCCCAATGTATAAAAGATAAACCCACCTGAGTGAAGTACGCTCGACACCTCCTGACACAAGAAATGGCGTAATTCTAGCTGAGACAGAGAACCTGAAAGCAGCCTGTCTCAGTTAAAGACACATTGTTCCAGATGTTTCCCTTACTACCATAGTGATACATGTTTAGCTTGCTGAATTGTCCTGTGCGACTTCTGGAGCCGTGCATCTGTCTGGAAATTATAGCGATGGACTTTTTCTAAAACATGTGGACCATTAGAAGAATACCAACACTAAACAGACAGGTATCACTAGAGAAAGCAGGAAATTTACTGTACAACTGTTTGTGTTTCAGACCGTCACCTCCGGCACAGTGCGTTCGCCTTGAAGGACATGATCCGAGCCATCATAAAAGATGAGCTGGACGAAGAGTTCGAGCGAGTGTGCTGGGATGTCAGAGAGTCCCGGAGTAAAAGAGGTGAGACTTTCTTCACTTCGTTTGGGTTTAAAAGAAAAGAAACTAACTGAAGGTTTTTTTTATTTTGGTGTCAGGCTATTATGGAGACAGGATGGACCATGTGTATGGAGCGCTACCAGGTGCCAGACCGCAGTCTCACCGTGAGTACAAATAAAAAAAAAACACCTTTTCTGTAAGAGAAGCTCAACAATTCAAGGGCTCAGAATTATTCAGACTTCAGTGAGAAGAAATTCTGTAGAGTCGATTTAATCATTGTTACGATTACAGAAGTGATGAAGCAGAGAAAATGTCGATCAGATGAAGGGTTGAAGTGCAGAGTTAAAGCTCTGTCCTCCGTGTAATCCCCCTTCCCTCGCACACTCCCTTTTCTCTCACCATTTTCGACCCCCCAACCGTCTGACTTCTTTTTCAGCCTATAAGAAAAAGAGGGGCCGAAAAAGCAAGTGGAGCACCGGCGTCATCCCCAAACCCAAGAGAAAACAAACACTGGCCCAGACCTCTTCCTCTAGCTCATCCATGTCCAGTGAATTCAGTTTGGACTCCAGCAGTGACGAGTCCAGCCTGAACACGGATTCTGAGTCCAGTTTGTTCAGCTGGTCAGACACCAGCAGCCTGAGCGATACCATGACCAGGTATCAGCTCAGTTTCAAAGCTTTTCCTAGAGCTCGCTACGCTCTGATGAGCGACTACCATGAGGACAAACTGACCAACGAGGACACCAAACTGAGATCAAGTAACGAAAATCAAACCGAAACCTCAAAGACAGCCTCACCTCCAAAGAAGACGTTACAACAGAGTCATGTTGAGGATTTAGGTCTGTATTGCTGATGAACTTGGCCTGCTGCTGCTGCTGTTTGTGCCGCTGAGCAAGCTTTAACAAGCCAAAGCTTCTTCTCGCTCAGACAGGGTGCTGAGCATTGAGCCAACTTTCTCCCGTAAGAGACAAAAACTCAGCACGCCGTTTGTTTTCAGCTTTGCCTTGCATGACATGATTCCTTTCTAAATAAGAAGTAGAGAAACTCGTAGGCATGTTGTTTTAGTTTTGCAACTACAAGTGGTTTTATATGGATGGATAACAGCATGC
This sequence comes from Neostethus bicornis, assembly GCA_902685375.1. Lineage (NCBI taxonomy): Eukaryota > Metazoa > Chordata > Actinopteri > Atheriniformes > Phallostethidae > Neostethus > Neostethus bicornis. The sequence goes on along the minus strand of LR738551.1, from coordinate 24,410,290 downwards.
AGCATGTGTGTGTGTGGGACGGGGGGGTTGTGTTTGCTGTGGAGATGCTTCAGAACTTTTCCAAACTAAGCAAACTTCTTTTGCTCGTCAGGAGAAAACCAGGGGATGACAGAAATCCGGAGCTCCTTTGAGGTCGAAGACCAGGTAGAAGAAGACGAAATCATCGACGTTTCCGGTGAAGAGACTCCTTCGCTGGTAGTTGATAATGGCAAACTGAAGGTAGGAATTGAACCCATCCCTCAACAATTTTATCTTTTATGTAGAAAACATGATGAAAAGGCTGCACATAATCAACAAATATTGAGTTTAAATTGCAAATTTACAGCAATGATAAATCAGAAATGTGGAACAAGTGATCTATTGGTTTACTTTATTCTCTAATTGCTTTTTTTCCGCCCAGGAATTGCTGAACAGAGTTGTGGCTAAAACAGAGGGCGCTGAAGTGGAGCCTCTGGAGAAGCTTTACGCTCTGCTAGCTCAATCCATTTACAGACACAGAAATAACTACAACAAGTCGGAGCTTATTAAGGTAAAAACAAACCTTTTTATCAATGAGATAATATGTATATTGTCGTATTTTCACGACCAAAAGGCGCACCGTATTAAAAGGCACAGTCCAAATTTTATGTGCTCCATATTTAACACACACAATAGGACCCGATGATAGGGCGCGAGTTTTATATACATATCCTCTACACCGTCCGCCTTACAACAACACACACACACAAACAAGTCTGTGTATTTAAAAATAGATCAGGAGTAAAACTGAGTTTGGTTGTCTTTATTTAAATATTAGTTACAGTCGTCATAAAGTCATTTATCAAATCCATCCAAGTCCTCATCCTCTGTTTCAGAATCTAACAGCTGCTCTAAATCCAACATGGCAGGTTCACTTTCCTCGCTATCAGAGTCACTTTCTGTACTGTCCAGCTCCTCGGAAATGATGCCTACTTTTGTAAAAGCTCGGACAACAGTGCCAGCAAAAACGCTAGCCCAAAAATCCACAATCCACTGGCAAACTGTGGCGTAACTCGCCCGGCGCTGCCTTCCACCCTCCGTGAAGCTGTGGTCTCCTCTGGTCATCCATCGCTGCAGGAGTATTTCCTCCCACTCTGGCCACCTCGGCTTATTTCCACAGAAACTCAGCTGCGTCTTCTTCACCTGTCGCAGCTCGATTTCCAGCTTCCACCACTTACGAACCATCGACTCGTTAATTTAAAATTTTCTTGCGGCTGCTCGATTCCCACGTTCCTCCGGGTAGCACACATTTTAGTGTTGTTAAAATAGCAACGTTCTGCTTAAAGCACACACCTGTTCTTTTATACACAATCGACGTCCACACTTCCCCCATTGATATTCTCATGTTCTCAACTGCGTCCACCTCAAGGTTCTACGTCCGCAAATCACAAATCGCATAGGGTGCACTGCCCGATAGGGCGCACCGCTCATTTTGAAGAAAATTTGAGACTTTTATGTGCACCTTGTGGTTGTGAAAATACAGTACATTGTAAAAATTAGACCCAGTTGCAAATAATTGATATTCATCAAGCTAAAAAAATGGTTATTTATTTAACTTTCTTTTTTTTTTTTTTTAGGATATGAGGACAGAAATCGCAAACTTTTCCACAGCTGCTAAATAAACCCAAATCTTTTTTTAAAATAAAGGTGTTGGATGCTCTTGATTGTGTATTTAGGTGCGTTCTCGTGGCCGATTGAAACTCTCAAATACCTCATTATTTATTATATCAGACGTTATTTATTAGATTATTTATTCTTATTTGTTTTTGCTTGGAATGCTATTTATGATCGTGCAGTGTTATTTATTCTAATTATTACGTGTGTTTGATGAATGATTTAATTGTGCCTGTGTTCTGAGTATTTGTAATGTTTGTAAGTTTTATCTTTGAAATCATTTTTAACTTTTATTTGATAGTTACGCTTAATATCGTTATTCTTAAACCCATGTTTTCATGTAAAAGTCTTTTGTAATTATCGAGCAAACACGTTGATTTACATAAACATCACAAACTGGAAATAAAGACGTATTTTAACTAAGATTTTGGGCTGCATTCTCCTAAACGTGCGACTTCACACACACTGGTATGTCCTTCACACAGCAATAATACACAACCCACGTGTCAAACCAGAAGATATTTTATTCTTCAGACTTTTAAAAGCTACATAAGTGAAACATTCACTATTTTTGTGAAGCTTCTTTTTTTTTTAAATTTTGTTATCTGTTTAAAAATGAGGAGAGAAAAGCTTTATTGTATCTTTTTTCGACGATGCCCCAAATTCATCCCTATCACATTATACGGTTTTGCTATACGTATTTTAAAACGGAAAAAAATGTGATTTTAGCAAATACGAGTTTATAGTAATTTTATAAGGCCAAAGAAATTCACTAAAAAATAAAAAAAACCAGAGTTTTTCTTCAACATGTGCCACACATTAAAATACCTGCAAAATAACTAGATTTCAAGTTGATTATGGTACATTCCAGGGGGGCATTGTTACAGAGCAGTCAGAGCTAGACTGAGTACCTCTCCTTACGTCACTCTGACTCGGTAGTTGACTGCGCATGCGCAATTTTTTGTGATTTACAAAAGGACAATAAATAGTATTGATAATCCTATTTAATTGTGTTAATATTGAATAGTCATTACCACTATAGTATTTATATATATATAGTAAATATAGTAATAGTAGATACTATTATATAATAGTATTTTATAGCAGATAAAAGTACAATAAATAGTACTGGAGACAGGAGGAACGCTTTGATAGGTATAGATTTCAAATTAAACTTATTAATAGTTTTTTTATTAAAGTTATCCTCAATAAATTAAGTCACCTCCACTTTGGTATAATTAAGTTATGATGTTTTGATGATACTCAATTAAAAAAAAAAAAAAAAAAAAAAGAGTTCTGTCGTTTTATTTTGAAAATCCCCAACCGGATGTACTTGGCGGAAGTTGCTAGCTTAAGCGGTGGCACAAAAAAAATGGCCATCGCTGTTTGTGAGAAAGTAACGGTGCATTTTCTAAGAAAGTGACATTTCTTAAAGCAGATTTGTTGAATGCGATAGTTGGCAGAGTGAATGGAAAGTGAAAGTAGGGGGCGGTAGTGAGCGACTGAGCGGCCGCTAGCGGGAGGCAGATGCTCGCTGCTAAAAGGCGGAAGACTGCGTAAGAGAGATGATGCTACACAGCAGCTAAGAAGCTCTCTGTTCGCTCCAACATGCAGGTAAAAGACAGGAACGTGTTTCCTAGCATTCCTCTTGTTTTCACTTCCTGTTTCAGACTAGCTGCTTCGCGTTAGCTAGAGGATGTTGTTCCTCTTTGGCACAGCTAGCCGCTCACACGCCACATTTTCCTGTTTTCCTCTTTATTTCACGATGAAGCAACGATGTGACACGTAAAATAAATCCTGCTCACTATCAACACACACTTAGAGATGATTAAACTACTTGTTCAGTGAAAACTCTGATATCTTATCAGCTGTGTGTGTGTGTGTGTTTGCTTGCTTCACACAGCTGTTTTTTTCTTTTCCAGCTAAACTTGTTCGAGCTGCAGATGATTTACACTCATTTTTATTCAGTTTAATTTAGATAAACTTTGTTTTAAATCATTTTGTAGGTTGACATTTGTAAGTGCGGCGTCTGCATCAATTAAAAGGATGCACCAGTCTGTTTTGGCTGGACCAAAAAAGCAATTATTTGACCTCAATGACAAAAGTTGTAGTAACTGAACAGACTAAGTTACTTCCTCCTGCTAGAGAAAAGGGAAGTTGTTTCTGGTTCTTAAAAAGTCTCAGCACCCATAGACTTTCATTGAAAAAGTAGGAGCCATTGTCAGTGTTTTCAACACGTTCCCCATAGTTCCAATTTTTATTATTTTCACTGTAGCACTGTTTTTCAAATTAGGGACCGGCCTATCAGATCTGGAGATGTTCAACAGGTTCCATTGACAGATTTTTCTTAGCCAGTGTCAGCAGGAAGCCGGGCTGAGTCAGAGGGGTCAGCACGTTGCTGCTCTACAGAGGAAGAGTGTATACCGTATTTTCCGCACTATAAGGCGCACCTAAAAACCTTAAATTTTCTCTAAAGTCCACGATGCACCTTTTAACCCGGAGCGCCTTATATATGGATTAATATTGAGCTACAACAGGTGTCGCAACTGCGGTAAGCAGCCGCCGACTCCATTTCCCCCGTAGAAGAAGTAGTGCACAGTGCATGCTGGGATATATGAAAGGACGTCTCATTTCCATTTGTGTGTTTGTGTAAAGACCCTGAAATGGCTCCTACCAAGAGACACTGTTACACCACAGAGTTTAAACTCAAGGCGATCAGTCACGCAGTAGAACACGAGAATAGAGCCGCAGCGAGACAGTTTAACATTAACGAATCAATGATGAGGAAGAAGGAAGAGGACGCACTGTGCCAAGTAAACAAGACCAAACAGAGTTTCTGTGGGAACAAAGCGAGATGGCCACAGTTAGAGGACAAAGTTGAACGGACTTTACTGTAGCGCCTTATAATGCAGTGCGCATTATGGTGCGGAAAATACGGTACTTAAAACTACAAAAAGCTCGCTCCTGTTTGTCAAGGGGATTGTCTCGCAGTAATGCTGGGTGAAAACTTTTTACATACTGGCTGTACCGCTTTGAATGGGATCAACGTTTGGAACGCAAGCATTTTTAAATTTCAAATCAGACATGCCTTTGATCGCAGCGCCTGCATTGCCAAACAGTCCTGGATGAAATGTTGGGTACATAGGGCTGAGGCGTGAATGCGCTTCCAGTGAGACCTGGTTCATTGGACCTGCCTCGCCCACTGTTTCCTCAGGAATAGAGATACAGACATATCTCGGAACAGCCTCCCGGCACCCATCACTGAGGCATTTCTGCAAAATTACACCAGAAGTAAATGAAATATGGTTTTAATATGTCTACCCTTGAAACAAACATCCACGGTTCCTCTCGTTGCGTCATGCCTGATAAGTGTCTCAGGGTTCAGTTTGCAGTGGGAATCATGAACAGGTCCAATAATGGTGGAAAATTATTTCTCTTATGGGAGCATCGTGGTGGTGCTTATTTTGACATTATTAAATATCAAATATCTCCATCTTTTTTACGTGTAGTTATCACACTGCGTCACATATTACAGTAAACAACGACTGAGAAAAACTGTCTAAAAATTGAGGTGTGCTACTTTCTGGAGTAAATTCGAATTTAAAAGTTAGGACGTGTGACTAACAGTTGTGTCTGTGGGTAATAAAAACCAAGTTAAATAACAGAAAACCATAAGACAGGGGTGTCCAAAGCCGGTCCTCGAGGGCCGGTGTCCTGATACTTTTCCACACGTTCTTGGTTCGAAACCGCTGGTGCACAGAAAGTGAAATCAACAGCCAATAGAATTTGGCACAATGACTCAATTCACTGGATCAGGTGTGTAGATGCAAGAACATATGGAAAACCTTCAGGACACCGGCCCTCGAGGACCGGATTTGGACACCCTTGCCATAAGATATAATTTTATTCACACCACCCACATGCAAACGCAAACTGCATATTTCCAGCTCTGAAATGCAAGGATGAAAATGGCAACCGACCTGGCTTCATTTTGATGGAGCCGAACTCTGTTGGTGAGGTTATACTTAATATGTAATGCCCGTTCAATTCAGACTGAGGACTAGCTGGACAGACTGTGTCTCACATTTGACTATGTAAAATCGGGAGTCCTCCGAAATCAGATAGAGGATGTGGCTAGTCTGAGAGAAATCTGTGCTTCACTGCTAAGGCTTCTGTCCAGACCACTTGACTCTGAATAATCGTCAATAAGACAGTGCAGTACATAATGTAAATTGTTCAAAAAGAAGTCACTTAAGGACTGTACCAAACTTTGTACAAATTAGAATTATGTCTAATTTATGAATCAGACAAAAATAGTTGGTTCTAACATTTATTGGTAATTTAATTGGTAATAAATCCATAAATAAATGCTATATAAAATATTACAATTTTAGACATAAAAACATTGTTCTGCAGTATAGGAGTATCCAGCAGAGGGCAGTGTGTGATGAGGTCACAGAGTTTACTACAATAAAAGTCCTCAACCAATAGGATTTTAATCATTATTTTTAGTTCCTGCTTCATTTTGGCATCAGATGGAAAATTTAAATTTATCTTCACATGATGTATTAATATTTTTTAAGAAGATGACTGACTAATAAAAGTACAGTGTGTGAAGTAAAATAAAAATAGAGAGCGTCCCCTGGTGGAATTCTTGGGTAGGGTTAGTTCTAAAAATACAAAAAAAAGTTTTTATTTTTTGTGAAAAAATTAACTATTATTTAAAGAAATAAAAACCTCCTTTAAAAATTTGTGTTATTAAAATTGCATCGCACTAAAATTCAAACTTATAATAATAAAAAAAAAGTAGAAAAAAAATTAACTTGCTTTATTTTAGTTTGAATCTCCAGAATAATTTGATAACGTGTCTGTTTTTGGATATTTATTATAAACAAAAAAAAACAAAAATTTGGCACTACAAATTAGTTGCACTGAATAAAGACTCTGACACTAATCTGTCTGTGTTTTCTTCTCAGGTTGTGAGACTTTGGGATTAAACATTGTGACCAACAGTATTTTTTCCCCATGGCTCCACATTGCAGCAGCTCGAACTGACATTAGCACTTGAGAAAGTTCATAGTGACGCAGGATGGCGAGCAGGAGGAAATCCACCATCCCCTGTATGGTTCCCCCACAAGAACTTGTGGACTCAGACCAGGAGATGGAGGACCTTATGGAGGATACGGAGGACAGCAACGGAGCAGCCGCTGCATCTTCTGATTTTTCCGCTTCTGCAGAGGAGCAGCGAGGTGAAGACTTCAGACACGACATGCTTTCAGAGCATAATGTGGACTCGAGCGCAGCAGAAGGAGGTTACGAGTGCAAATACTGCAGCTTCCAGACGTCTGATCTGAACCTGTTCACCATGCACGTGGACACGGAGCACCCGGACGTCGTCATAAATGCCTCTTACGTCTGCATGGAGTGTAGCTACTACACAAAGAGGTGCAGATTTTCTCTCTACTAGATCTGTCACACTTCTGTTGAACATGAATTCATTATTCTGTTTATGTTCTCTAAATCCAGCTACGACTCACTTCTGGCACACAACTCCCGCGCCCATCCGGGCGAAGACAACTTCACCCGCACAATGGTGAAACGGAACAACGAAACCATCTTCCAGCAGACCGTCAATGACCTCACCTTCGATGGCAGCTTCGTCAAAGAGGAAGACGAGGAGGTGGAAGACATGTCCCGCAAAGTAATCCCCATCAGTAAAACCCCCATCATGAAGATTAAGACCCGACCAGAACTTAAAAAGTTCACAGCCATCAACAAGATGCCCGTAGACGATGTGATCAAGGTGGAAAGTGACGACGAGGAGAACAGCGAGCCGCCCACGTTGTCTCCTGCCCCCATGCTGTCTGCTGCAGCATCGTGCATCATCCCTGTCTCCACGCCGCTGCAGGTTCAGGCCGTCCCGCAAAGCATCATGGTAAACAGCCCCAACGTGCTGCAGATTAATGGAGCATCAGCCGGATCAGGGGTCCTTTCCTCTGGGACACTAGCTCAGGTTTTGTCAGCCTTGCAGACCCCACAGAACAGCACGCAGACCCAGCTGCTCATCCCCATCAGCAGCATCCCGACCTACAACACGGCCATGGACAACAACGTTCTCCTGGCCAGCGCTTACAACAGGTAAACACTCGCTTTGATTCTAGACCAATTAAAAGTCTGCATTAACGATGTCAAACACTGCAGCAGAGATGCTTGTGTGTTTTGCTTCTTAGTTATTTAGAATTTTTTTTTTGTTCAGAAGGAATCAATGTGGATATTTTGTTGAATTAAAAAAATTAAAGGTTGTTAAACAGATTTTATGGGTTAAAACTAAAATATTCAACATGTTCTGGTCTCGAATGTAAATCCAAAGTCAGTGAAATCAAAATGTTTGCTTCCAGGTTTCCGTACCCATCTGTATCAGAGATCACTGGCCTGTCATCACAGACAAAGTTCAGCGAGGAGCAGATAAAAGTCTGGTTTTCTGCTCAGAGACTCAAACATGGAGTCAGCTGGACGCCAGAAGAGGTGGGCGGACACGAAATGTTCTTCATATTTATCACTAAATTAGTTTTAGCGTCACATCTCTCAGTGTTTTGCAGAAACACAGGTAAAATAACAACATCAAGAAAATAATTCCAGATGAAACAGTAAAATCAAATTTAAATATTCACAGCCAAGAATGAGTTTTCACTAAACTTAAAAAGAGTGCAGATAAAATCCATTTGCCGTATTTTCACAACTAAAAGGCGCACCGTATTAAAAGGCATAGTCCCAATTTTGTGTGCTCTGTATGTAACACACACATAAGGCGCACCTGATGATAGGGCGCAGGTTTTATATACATATCCTCTACTACGTAGGTCCGCCTTACAACAACACACACACAAGCAGACAAGTGGTTTAATTTAAATATTAGTTACAGTCGTCATAAAGTCATTAATCAAATCCAGCCAAGTCCTCATCCTCTGTTTCAGAATCTAACAGGTGCACTAAATCCAACCTCGCAGGTTCACTTTCCACGCTGTCAGAGTCACTTTCTGTACTGTCCGGCTCCTCAGAAATGATGCCTGCTTTTGTGAAACCTCGGACAACAGTGCCAGCAGACACGCTAGCCCAAGCATCTACAATCCATTGGCAAACTGTGGCGTAACTCGCCCGGCGCTGCCTTCCGCCCTTTGTGAAGCTGTGGTCTCCTCTGGTCATCCATCGCCCTCACGCCGCTCGCAGCATTACTTTGAACGGCTGGTTCACGCCGATGTCCAGTGGTTGGAGTTCCTTTGTCAGACCTCCCGGAATCACAGCAAGCGTAGTGTTCATCTGCTTCACTTGTTTTTTCCCAACACACATAGGGCGCACTGCACAATAGGGCGCACCGCTCATTTTGAAGACAATCTAAGACTTTTATATGCGCCCTATAATCGTGAAAATACGGTAATTGTTTTGCTCAGACAGTGTGCTTGTAAAATTCAAGTTACTTTCTAAGTTTGTCTTTGTATTTCTTGTTCTGACAAAAAAAATATATTGATAAGCGGAGAAATTTAAAAATATGGTAGACAAGCTGTGGAAAATGTATACTGGTTCTTATCCCTAAAAAGGCACTGGCAACCAGGGAAATCTGTTCACTTTGAACATGATTTTAATAGATGTTGAATGAACTTTTTACAGGTTGAAGAAGCAAGGAGGAAAAAGTTTAACGGCACCGTGCAGACTGTTCCTCAAACCATCACTGTTATACCCGCCAACATTGCCACTAATGGGCTCCAGTCCATCTTCCAAACGTGTCAGATCGTGGGCCAGCCGGGTCTGGTCCTGACTCAGGTTGCCAGTGGCAGCAGCTCTGTGCCGGTGGCCTCACCCATCACGCTAACCGTAGCTGGCGTACCGGGCGGTCAGCCCAAAGCCGCAGAACCGTCAGCATCAGAGTCCAACACAGAGATAGCTGCTTCTTCAACAAGCACGCCATTAAACTTTGACTCCACCGGCACTAAACCCAAGAAGTCCAAAGAGCAGCTGGCGGAGCTGAAAGCGAGTTACGGGCGGAGACAGTTCGCCACTGAGGCGGAGATCTCCCGCCTTATGCTGGTCACCAAGCTGTCCAAGCGTGCCATAAAAAAGTGGTTTAGCGACACGCGCTACAACCAGAGGAACTCAAAGGACCATCACAGCCTGCTCCTCAACGAGCCCTCCCCCGCCAGCCGAACAGGACGGACCAGCGTCTCCAGCATGAACGACACGCCGTCTGCAACCATCGTTATCGACTCCAGCGACGATGCAAGTGACTCCTCACCCACCTCCGGCTCCACCCCCGGCTCCAACCCTGGCTCCTCCAGTTTCTTCAGCGACCCTCGTGTAAAGTTTCGCCACGCCTTCCCCGACTTCACACCGCAGAAGTTCAAGGAGAAAACACCAGAGCAGCTTTTCATCTTGGAGGACAGTTTCCAGAAGTCGGATCGGCCGTCGGATGACGAGCTGAGCCGACTGCGTGCAGAAACCAAACTGACCAGGCGGGAGGTGGACGCCTGGTTCACCGAGAGGCGCAAAATGCCGTCAAAGGTAACTTTGGAGGCTTTGATAAGATTTAAATACCACGTCGTCAATGCATATTTTTTTTTTTTTGCAGTAGCACAAATTCTGAGGTGAAATGTTTTTGAAGATTATATTGTAAATAATAACCTTTTTCATCTCTTTTCAAAGGACAGCGACACGGAGGGAGACGTGGAGAAAGTCAAACCAACGTTCACGCCTCCGTCTTTGGAACGACAGAGCACTCCTCCGGTCGCCAAGAAACTGATGAAAAAAACACCGGAGCAGCTCCACATTCTAAAGAAAGCCTTCGTTCGGACGCAGTGGCCCACGGCTGAGGAGTATGATCAGATGGCGGAGGAGAGCGGGCTGCCTAGGACTTATGTGGTGAACTGGTTCGGAGATACGCGCTACGCCTGCAAAAACAGCAACCTGAAGTGGTATTACCTGTACCAGAGTGGAAAGGTGTGTGTCCTCAACTTGTGCACCCCGCCGCCTGGTGTTTCCCTCCCCTTTTCTCTTCCACTGAATTTCTCTCTGATTGCTTTCAGATGGATGAGGCTCTAAACGGAGGAAACAAAAATCCGAAGAAGTCCAGGAAAAGATTCCGTGGCTGGTCCAGGAGGATGCGCAGGCCTTATCACTGCAAACGCTCACCACAAGGGGACGCCACTCCTATCAAGGTCTGTTCATTAATATATTCATCTAAATATCTAAACATGCGTGTCTTTGTCTCATGTATAGTCGGTGTCTCAATCTGATCAGGATTTTTGAAGGTACACATTTTACTTTGAACATAAAACTCTCTGCCATCTGGGAGGAGCTCGGTGTCGAGCCGTTCCTCCAGGTCGAGAGAAGCCAGATGGGGTGGTTCGGGCATCTGGTCAGGATGCCTCCCGAGTGCCTCGCTGGTGAGGTGTTTCGGGCACGTCCCACCGGGAGAAGACTAAGAGGCAGACCCCGGACCCGCTGGAGAGACTGTCTCACAGCTGGCTGGGGAATGACTCAGAATCCGTCCGGTTGAGCTGGAGGATGCAGCTTGGGAGAGAGAAGCCTGGGCTTCCCATCTGAGGCTGTTGCCCCTGCGACCCGGCCCCAGATAAGCGGAAGACGACAAAACAGAACATTAAAACATTCAGTATTGAGACCCTTAATTAAAAATATTTTTGTGGATTGATTATGTAAAGAATGAATTGAAATTTTAAAGTTTTGAGAGTAAAAATAGATTTTGTATTTGACTCATTAGTGTGACCTTGGATTTACTCTGGGGGGATCAGAGTTGTAAATTAATTTTACAAATCACTTCCTTTAGGTAAAGACGTAGAAGACCGTGGTTTTGTTTCTCAAAGTTTTTCAGGTTTTGAACTCTTTCCCTCCCGCAGGCGAAGTCGGGTAAGTCGTTTCTGAAAGACTACTACCTCAAACACAAAGCTCTGAGCGAGAGAGACCTGGACGACCTGGTGACGAAGTCCAGCATGAGCTACGAGCAGGTGAGGGACTGGTTTTCTGAAGCCGCCAAGCGAGTAGAGGAAGGCAAAGAGCCGTTCAGCGAGGAAGAGGCTGAAGCAGAGGAAGAGGAAGAAGAGGAGGCGGCAGCAGAAAGTGACGGAGAGATGGAGGTTAGAGAACAAGCAGAGGAAGCATCAGATGGAGACTGTGGAAAAGAAGAGGAAAAAAAAGAGGAAGAGGACGACGGTGAAGAAATCCTTCAGGAATCTGAGGACATGAGCCAATCAGAGCCTCCGGCAGAGGAACAGACATGAACAGACAGGTGAGAGTGTTCCTGAAATGTGCTCAGTTTGAACCATCAACAATGGAAATGATCAGCTTCCCAGCAATATCTAACACTACGAGGTTTCCTTAGAGGGTCTGAGGGGACGGGGTGACGAGCCCTGAAACAGAGATCAGCTCAGATTGAGTCTCTTATGGAGCACACCTCAAACAGGTTGATAGTCTGTTGCGGGGTCACACACACATACAACCATCCACACATGCTCATTTGTAGTTAAAGGTCCCCTATTATGCTTTTTTTCCCTTATTTTATCCTGTGCTATGTATCTGATATGCATAATTTTACATTCCGCCACAATCTCAACACAATAGTTTTTAAATACTACCCTGTTTAGGAGCGCAGTTTCAGACCCGGAAGTCAAAACAGCTTGTTTCAGTGTTTTTTTATTTTTTTTTTCCTGGGACCCGCCCCGTTGGTTGCGATTGGTTGTCATTCATTGTGATTTCCCCACCCACCCAGCACAGCGTGGAGCGGGAGGGGCGAGGTGTGAGACGTATTGAGTAAACAAAGCGGTTCGGAGGAAGGAATAAACTTTGACTATGGCTGTCCCCGTTACTTTGCCTTACGTTTATGATCCAGAGTCTGATGAAGATTTTGAAGTCCATGCTGCACAAGTACCACGAAGACTTCATCAAGACGTAGCAGACTGGTAAACATGCTAACCCATATTCATTGTGAGATTACAGAGTAGCACATGCTAATTTTAGCTTTCATTGTAACTTAGGTGTAAGTGTGGTGTCTGTCAGACAATGCCAACTGAACAAGAAAATGTTTGCTGTCAGGAAAAACCAATGGTAAAAGTTTAGTATGTTTGTATCTTTGCATTCAAGTAAAAAAACAAAGCACCAACATCATTGTTGGATAACATTGTTGGAAACACCAAACAAGAGCTTTTCACAGTAGAGTGAAGCACGGAAATGGGTGGATATCAGGGTGGAGAGCAGGTAGAAGTGGGGGAGGGTGTTTGAGCTGCAGGGGGCTGAACAAAAAACAGATGTACGTCACTATGTTACACCAGTCGTTAGAGGTTTGGAGAACACGCCCCTTACTTTGACTTTAAATATCTCAAAATAGCATGAATCACAATAAAACACACTTTGGGGGATTGTTTGGGGTAGTACTAAGTAAAATAAAAGGTTAAAACCTCATAAAAGTCAGTTTTGCATAATAGGGGACCTTTAACATAGTTTTTTCTAAATCCAGAAAGTCTCCAAAATACTGAGGTTTCACCTTGTTTCAGCTCTAAAACTCTCTTCATCATGCCGAAGCACTTTTTACAGTTTTAAAAGCAAATCATTTTTACAAGCAGCGTGTATCTACTTCCACATTGGGTCTCTTTTTTTTTTTTTGTTGCTTTGGGTGCTCAGAGTCAGAGATGCTGGAATGTGGGAGAGGCAGCCACGAGCAGTTTGAAACACAGGATCTAAAAGGGAAACATTCTGATTTTCTATGCTAAACATGTTTAACATAGAATGTTTAACATGTATGATATTATTGGGATATCATTGTTCTCACATTTAACTGATCTTGGTACTGTCTGCAACTTTTGCGCCAAGTACTAAAAAACTATGCCTGGTTTTACAAATGAGATGCCATCCTCGTTCAGGCGTCACAGTTTATGTTTGTTTCCAGATAGCCGGCGTTTCTGTCGTTCATTCCTGGTCACGATATGGTTCCTGTTTGCTCTCTCTGGGTGTTTACCTTTTGGTGAACATCACTGCACCGTTTGGTCTGCTTTAATAAAAGTAAAAAAAAAAAAAAAAAAACTGTTCCAGATGGTGGCCATAGCAGCCAATTTGGGGTCTAACTTTTTGTGTCCGTGTGCAAGACCTAGGTCAGCCATTGTTATGCCTTAATTTGGTGATTTTCTCTTGATACAATGGAAAAAAAAATCACAACTGAAGGACCTGAATCAAATGAGGCGTCTGAACAGGAACAGAAACGTGACAGAGTTTCTATAAAGATATCTTAGCTGCTGCTTTATCAATTAAATTCAGATTTTCAGAGTAACTACAGACCTCATAGACTCACTGAAATGATCCACGAGTTAAAAATATGCTTTTAGCCTAACGTCTCCTTTTTAAAGGCTTATCTCCTGAAGTTTCTGTCTGTGTACAGGTGTTACCACGGAGCTGACAGGATGGATGTCGGTGTTTCTCAGCTGCCAGCAGGACGTCTTACTCCTGTGAAGACGCATTAGGAGTTTGTGCCTTCAATCTGAACGTCGGCTTTCGTTTCAGCTAAGAATCACTGAGATGCAGAAGGTTTGTTCAGCAAAACCTGGTCTAACGGGTTCCATCTGTCACGACAGAAAAGACTTTATGTACTTTTTTCTTACAAAAAACTTCCTAAACTGTTTATAGAAATGAGACAAAAAAATTGAGACTATTTGTAAGGAAGCGGTTCTGCATGACTTTTGAGTTTTTTCCTGAAACATGGACATGTTTTTTTTTTTTTTTTTTGAAAGGAAGACTTTCTTCTGATATTTTTCTTTAACTAGACAAACTTGTGCCATTCTGTTTCTAAATTTGTTTAAAAAAACAAAATAAGATAAAAAGAAAAAAAAATGAAAGAAAGAAGACAAAAAACACAACGCCAACGTCAGTGTTTTAGATTTTTTATTATTTTCTAAATGGTTCTTTACATTAGCGGAGGCCGGTGCTCTATCGAGATCTTGGACCATCGAGATCTGCAACTTTGCGCCTCTGCGCATGCCCAGAACGCGTCATCTACCTCCCCTCCCTTCCAGATGATCTAACCATCGAGATCTGCGACCTGACATGACACTAGCTAGGGGTGGGCAAACTTTTTGGTTCGTGGGCCACATTGAGTTCTAACATTTGACAAACAGGCCAGAACAGGAGCAGATGGATGGCATGCTTTGGTAACCGATAGATTAGACCGATAGAATGGCGCTAGATTTTAAACAAGCGCTAAATGTTAAATCAAGAGCGTTGAAATTTCAAATCTAGTGGTGCTAGGTCTGAAATCTAAGCGCTTGATGTAACATTTAGCTTGTTTTAACATCTAACACACTTGTTTACGTGTGTGTATTGGCCTGATGGCTTTCCATATATGTTCACACTGTTTATTTTGACAACATGTGCGTCATAGGAGACACACACGTTTTAATGGGAGCAGTGTTGTTATATCTTTGGCACCATCTAGTGACAAAACATCAGAATCGCAGGGGAAATAAAACCTTATCAAGTTGTATTTATTTAATTTTTTCAACTTTGGCGGGCCGGATTAAATCATTTAACGAGCCACATGTGGCCTGCGGGCCGTAGTTTGCACATGCCTGTGCTAACTTCTTTTGAAATTAGCGGTTTTTTGGAACTGCTCTGCATTTTTTGACAAAAAACCTACAATTTTAAAACCTACAAGTAATTGGTTTTTTTTATATGATTAATGTGTATTATTTTTAGGTTCTGCGACCGGTTGTTTACTACCGGTTGTGCAGATCAGTACCGGGCTGCAGATCTCGATGGGGCCACAGATCTCGGTAGAACAGCGGCTTTGCTAAAAAGTTTTTTAACGGTAAAACTTTTTTTTTTTCTCAACAGGGTCCCTTTACTTTCAGTTTGATTCAATCTAGAAATCTGAGACGCGTGACGAGCCCCGCAGAGCAAACTGGTTCAAAGGGAAGGTGTAACGTAGAATTTTAAGTAATTTAACGAATAAAATCAATTAAGATGACAATAAACTACACTATGTTAAAATTTTAATATTACAGCATATCGCGGATTTACGGTTCGACCAAAATATTGTGGAAATAAAATTACGATTAAACATAATTTAATAAAACTTTTGTTTATATTAAAAGATAAATAATAACTCTTTAAAATCCAGTTTTTATGTTTATAAACTAATATCCGGGCTGATGTTTTTGGTCGGGGGGTACTGTTTTGTTTTGTACAGTTCCATTTTTCCACTAATCATCACCTAAAAGCAACAAAACCGCAAAAAAAACACGTGTTTTTATTAGTTCAAGGTTAAAAAATGCAGATGAAAACTGTTTTTGTTCGAATATTGAGAGAAAAACTCACTTTTTAACCAAGAAACGTTTCATTAAATCAATCGTTTAATATAAAAAATGATACTTATCAGCTGGTCGTGTAAATGTCATAAAAATCATGTTAAATATAATATTTGTAAACAACTTTGGATTAAAAAAAACCATGTTAAAATTTGTATTAAAGTTCCTCTGTGAGGTTTTATACAAACAAAACGTATCAAACTATAAACTTCAGCACAGATCTTTAAACTTTACTCTAACTTTTCTGGGGTTTTTTTAAGTTTCAGTCACACGTTAAATTTCTGCTCAGGTTTTTCTCTCATTCGCTCCGTCACTCCGCTTTAACGGGTTTGTATCACTTCTAAAAGTCAAACTGTTTGTGTGCAGGAAGTTCACACCGCTACACAACAGCCACACACACACACCTCTACTTCAAGAAACGAGCAACCTTACCTCAGTCTGTTAAGCTCTTTACTAGTAAATACTGTACGCCGGGTTATTCTGTCTTTCAGATGGATCTTTTTTTTTGTCTTCACCACCAAAGTGAATAAAAACCAGTAGAAAATCTGATAAACTATGGGATGTCTTTACTTAAAAACGGGTGAAATCACATCAAACATCAAGCACGACGGCTCTTTTTGTTCAGCTTTTTATTTTCTCATATCTGCAGGAAAAAAAACGAGCGAGCTTTTCTTTTGCTTTTCTTTCTGCTTACTTCCTGTTTACTCAAGTTTCTGCTTCGTCAGCCAAAAGTTTCCAGTAGTTAATTTATTTATTCTATCTGAACATTCATGTAAAACTTTTACTGTTTACGAGCAAGAAAATAAACGGTGGAAAAAAAGTCTGATTATTTTATATTTGATTCAATTTTAAAACGACTGGTTTTGACTTTGAAATAATTAAATATGACCTCTTTTTTTTTTTTATTTTAATTTTTAAACTTTGATTATTTTTTTTAAGAATTTCGTAATAATGACAATTTAGAAAATAATATTTATAAAAGCAACACACATTATTTTATTTTGAAATTTTATATTTTCTTAAACTGTTATTTTGAAATTACATATTTTATATTATATATTAAGAAAGCTAATAAAACTAATAATCCCCCTTTTTTTTATTACTTATTTTAAAAAATTTTGATCCCCAATATGATTAAAAACTAATTTAAACTAGTTTATATTTGATTTTTTTTTTTTGTCAAATTGATTTTAATAAGTGCAAATTTCCACATAATTTAAAATTAATTAAATTTATATGCAAATCTTATCAAGTTATAAATAAGAAATTTATATTTAGAAAAGCAAAGCAAATATATTAAAATATTATTATTAAAATATTTTCAATCAATTATTAGTATATTTTTTAAGTTTTTATACATATTAAAATAAATAATGAAGTAATAAAAAATAATGTTTTTTTTTTTTTTATTGATATGATGAAAATTTTAAAGTATAAAATTCAAGTAATCTTTTACTTCTGAAATCTTCAATTTTACATTTAACTTTTTTTTTTGTCTTAATTTTTTTAATTATTCCGGGTTTTATTTTGTAACATATTTCTGGTTGAAATCTAAAATGATAAAAAAAAGTAAATTTTTTTTTCATCTTTTCTTTTTTGCTTTTCTTTTACCTGCCTTTTTATCATCCAAAGGTATTCAGTACCATAGTAATCAGATTACTTTGATGTCCTTCCCTGTTCTCACCATCAGGAGGCAGGTTTGCTTCAGTTTGAAGCGAAGTTTCTGGATTTCACCACAAACCTTCCTGGGAGCCATGTTGGCTGTTCTGGTATGTCTGTGGTGAAACCAAATTCAAATTTTTCGAGGGGTTTCTCCTGCAGATGGCAGTCTGAGCCCAAACATCTCCCTCTGCTAGCTACTGTAAATCATGTCCTTCTGGCCGGGGTTAGGTAATACACCATTTGTTCACAGATCTAGGAATGATCCAGCCTTCCTGGAAGAGCGTGGCCACAAAACCCCTCCGACTTTTCCCACCTCGCTTCGCTTCCTTTTTCATTTATTTCAGTTTCGGCCAGAAGAACGGAAACGAATGATTTGTGCCTTTCTTTATATGATTGAGCGCTGCCCCATTTTGTGGCATCAGGTCGGCCTCAGAAACACCGGTTACACGCCACGAATGGTCTGGCATGCTCACACATGACATTCTGCATGAAATACAAGCTCCGTTTTCTTTCTGTTTGGACCAAGAAAAGACGATGGGGTGAAAAATAATGACGCTGGTACGGAAGAGTTAACCTACACGAGATGAACCGGGGGTGGGACCTGCTCCCCTTCTAATCAGAGCAAAGAGAAAAGGATGGAGGAGGAGGAGGGGTGGGTCAAAAATGGAGGAGGGGTGAGGAGGAGGAAAATTAGAGTCGACACGAGTGGTGAGACGGGCCGAACAGAGGCTGTTTGAGGGCAGCCAAGAACCCTTTCACTACTGACCTACTTCCACTCACACACACGTTTCAGTCTACTGAGCCGGACGACGAGCATCAAAACTGCCGTTTAATACATACACTCTATACATTTTTGGATTTCAAAAACACACAGACCTATTCTGTTTCTAACTTTTGCTGTTTTTTTTTTCTTTTGTATAAATCAGATGTGTTCGAACCCAGCTTTTCAATGTGTAGCTGATAAAACACTGCTCCGTGTTTTAACAAAGCGTTGAGCAGAACCGAACAGGCCAAAACGCCCCTCAGCGTTTTAATGCTGAAAATATTCAATATGTTCCTGCTCCATCGTACTTAACCCAAATAAAAGTCATCTTTGCAATCCGACCTGATCGTTTCTGGAATTAAAACTGATGCCTATACTGCTGCAGATGGTCGGATGATCTTTCAAAAAATATTTGTTCAATGTTCATAAATAATGAAAAAAAATTGTTAGTTATCAATTTTAGTGGACCTCTAGTCCTCTTTCCTGGTGGTTCCAAACCCAGCATCCTTCTTTTGACGTACTCTCTCTCTTCTCTGTACATGTCCAAATCATCTCAGTCTGACCTCTCTGACTTTAAAACCTCTAACATGTGCTGTTCCTCTGATCCTGTCCATCCTGGTCACTCCCAGAGAGATCCTCAGCATCTTCATCTCTGCTACCTACATCTCTGTTTTGTGTCTTTTTCTCAGTGCCAGCAGAACAATAGTCCTTAAAGACAGGCAATGTAAATGTCCACATTTGGTCTATTGGTTTCATTAACTTGGAGTCAAATGGTTTGAAAAAGGAGCACAATAACATGCAAGACAACACCTGCTAGACAGTAACCTTTAAAGACGAGCATCAAGCATTACTAAAGACTTTTGGATTTATTGAGCCTAAGTCCACTACGTTGAAACGGGGATGTAATAAAAACTTGCACAAATGCATTTCTAAAAAATAGACATCCAGCACACCTTAATCTGTGTTATTCAGTTAGAGTTGACCAAGTAGGAGCGGGGACAGAAAACGTGCAAGACAACAGCCCTCACTGATGGTCATTACACACCCATTTAAACAAGTTGGATGCAAACATGTAGAGTCAAAGAAGAATACAATTAAAATCTCTAATCATAAGTCTGAGTATAGACATTAATAGCTGATCATTGGCTGCTTCATGCAGACTTTTGGAATCAGTGATGGTGGAGAAATAAAAAAAAAATTGGTACAATACAACTAAAATATTTTGTTAGGATTGCTCCTTTAATTTGTTAGTCAGGGGTGACCTAATCCGGTCCTCGAGGACCGGTATCCTGAAGGTTTTCCATATGTTCTTGCATCTACACACCTGATCCAGTTAATTGAGTCATTGTGCCAAATTCTATTGGCTGTTGATTTCACTTTCTGTGCATCAGCTGTATGAAACCAGGAACGTGTGAAAACCATCAGGACACCAGCCCTCGAGGACCGGCTTTGGGCACCCCTGCGTTAGATCAACTAAATTTTAGTGTCTTGGAACAGAGCTAGCTTGGATTGGGTCAACTCCTCACCTCAGAGATCGGGTGAGGAGTTCTGCCATGTGGGTGGAGCTCGGTGTCGAGTCGCTCCTCCTCCAAGTCAAGAGAAGCCAGAATCGGTGGATCGGACATCTGGTCAGGATGTCTCCCAAGCGCCTCGACCAAGAGGTGGATCCTGGACTCGCTGGAGAGACTATGTCTCACAGCTGACAGGGGAACGACTCAGGATCCTTCCTGGGTGACCTGGAGGATGCAGCTGGGGTGAGAGAAGCCTGGGCTGTTGCCACTGTGACCCGGCCGCGGATAAGCGCAAGACGACGGAACAGAAATACAATAAGTAGGACATAGATTACACATCCTTAAAGGTGTGCTGGAGCAGGCAAACATTGAAAACCTTGTGGATGTGGGCTTGATGGTCCGCTCTGATATGAAACAACCATAAATGTTTTAAAGACATTTTTTTCATTTTTCTCCTTCTAAGAAACGCTGTTTTTTTTTTTTTTTTTCCGGAAGCTTACCATCTCGCAACTAGCATCTGTTCATCTTGGAACAGACAGCTGTCACCAGGTTGCTCCAACACGCCTGAAACTCTGATTCTGCACATGAAAAGATGTTGTTTTTCAGAAGTTCTCTGGATGCTCTTACCCAAGCATGAAAAAGATTAAACTTAGTATGCCGGGATAAAGGCGGCAAAGTGAAGGCAAAGTGCTGCAATTCTTGGAAAAGTTGTTTTTGAGCACTGAAATGTTTTCTGAGAGTTTCATGTCACAGAAAGTAAATAATCACTTCTGAGGCTGATTGTGTCTTCTGTCACTTCTTCTCCAAACAAACTCTTCTCTTTTCTCTGAATCTGAATGCCGTGTGACACTGTTTTTGCTTAAATAAGCCTCATCTGTCATCTCTGATTGGATCTTTTCAAACAGGACATCATCCAGAGCTCCTAGCGGGTAAGGTGTCAATTTAAAGATCACTTCATGAAATTAATTTGGTCTCTTTTGTTGTTCTTCATGATGGTGGATGTTTTTCTCTCCTTCTCACTCTAACCTGCTTAGTGGCCTCTTCACACACTGATTCTGGCCACACACTGATCCCCTTCTTTCTGAATTGATTTTGATGATGGACCGTATTCAGTTTTTGAGTGTGACCATCCTGCAGGTTTTTTGCGCCTGCTTCAACACCTCTGGCTCCAAATTAGAAGGTAATCGTGCAAAATTTAATAATAAATAGTTATAATTAAAAAAAACTATTTCATTGTTTGATTGTGTAAACAAAGGAACAGATTTGTAACTTTTTAACATTTGATTTAAAAAAAAAACACGTAATAACCTCAAAATTTAATGCATTTAAATAAGTTTCTTGGGTTTACACTTAAAAAATTTGATATTTTAAATGCTAATCCAACATAATGTTCTAAACAACATTAGTTTAATGTTTTAAAGATCTACAAAAAGTAAACTGAGTTGTATAAAAATGGGTTTAGAAACCACGGGTTTAAAGAAATAAGAATGACTGAAAATAATAAAAGCAGACAAATTGGTTTGTTTGGACATATTTTGTTGCTGTAGATTTTTTTTTCCCATAAATGTTTTCTCTAAAGATCAATTACTTCTTGATCCTCTTACACGTTTGAAATAAATAAAAGATTATGCTGGTTTTTAGTTTAATTATTAATTAGGCTTAAAATTATTTCATCTTTAACATTTGCACAATACCTTTTCTTCTCTAATCTGTTTTTTTTCAGCCACCTCATTGTTTTTGTTTTTTTTTAGATGTACTCTGATGAACTCGACCAATTGCCAGCTACCTAAGGTCAGGGTGAAGAGATAAAGAAGATGGAAGATTTTAAGTACTTAGGATCAACAGTCCAAAACAATAGAGAGTGTGGAAAAGAGGCGAAGAAGTGTGTGCAGGCATGCTGGAATGGGTGGGGAAAAGTATCAGGTGTGATGTGTGATAGAAGAGTTTCAGCTAAAATGAAAGGGAAAGTGTACAAAACCGTGGTGAGAGCGGCCATGCTGATTGGTCTAGGGATAGTGGCACTGAGGAAAAGACAGGAAACAGAGATGGAGGTAGCAGAGATGAAGATGCTGAGGATCTCTCTGGGAGTGACCAGGATGGACAGGATCAGAGGAACAGCACATGTTAGAGGTTTTGGGGATAAAGTTCGAGAGGCAAGACTGAGATGGTTTGGACATGTGCAGAGGAGAGAGAGAGAGTACATCAGAAGAAGGATGCTGGGTTTGGAACCACCAGGAAAGAGGACTAGAGGAAGACCAAAGAGGAGGTTCATGGATACAGTGAAGGAAGACATGAAGATAGTTGCAGTGACCGACGAAGATGCAGCAGACAGGGTTAGATGGAAGAAACTGACTTGCTGTGGCGACCCCTGAAGGGAAATGCTGAAAGAAGAAGAAGAAGAACATAAGCAAATGAGTATTTTAATTTAATTATTGTACTTTTATTTCTCTATTTCTGATGAGTTTCCTGATGGTTTCCTCTTTTCTCAGATTTGGTTCTCTATATGTCTCAAGTATCAGATCAAAGTCATCACAGCTTCTCCATCAGATCATAATTACATGAGTAGGTAAATAGAATTTATAAATCTCATTAAATTAGTTGTAAACACTAACAAGCTACACTTTTTTTGAAGATGAGAAATTAAGTAAAGGACCAAAGTTGTCTTGGAACCTCGCTGGTCCTTACTGAATCGTTTTAAAACAAGATTTTAAACAGGAGTGCTGGCATGCAAGTCGCTCTCTTTTTTTCCATCCTTTCTTTTTTTTCAGTCAATTACGCAGCAAAGAGTGAGCGAGCTTAGAGAGACAGAGAGTGAGAGAGCATGAGGAGGCTGTCTGGTGCTGTTGTGGGTCATCCAGAGGACATCTTTCCTCGCTTCACCTCATCCCCTCATCCACTCACTCACTCGTCCTATCTTCCATCCATACTCCCCCCTCTATTCCTTCTTGCCTATATCCAACCTCGGCGTTTCCCTGATGTATTTCTAGCTCATGCCCTCAGTCAGTCGGTGCAATGCGTCGCCCTACATCTCCAAACATCTGAGTGACCGACTGCATTCGAATCGACAGCAGCACCAACACAGCCTTCACTTTTACAGCGAAGCTTTCCACTCCGCCATTAATGAACTCACTTTTGTTTTTTATAAACAGATTTAACTCAACGATGCAGCTTATAGATTTTATAGTGACATTCTGGAGTTAAAGAGGCTGTTTGCCGTGTTAGTGCTGCTCAGACGTGATGTTCTCTGAACCACACAGTAACTCTGAAAGAAGGAGGTCACACCAGCCGGATGGGCCGCAGGTTTATTTGCTCTGTTAAACAAGAAAGGAATAAAATATTAAGCAATCGTAATCTTGACAGAAAACTACCAAAGCATTAATGAAGCAGGCTGTATCAGTCCTGTTGTGTACGTGAAATGAGACTTTGAAAAATTTATTGACAGAATGAATGTTTAACTTTTTTTATTCTGCAAAGTAAAGCCTGTTGAGATATATATTTTTGGTCTTTTTAAATTAAATTGAAATACAAGTGTAAATTATAATAAAAATGCCTAGGTCCATTCAGATCCAAGCTCAGTCACACCCTTTTTTTATGACATAATGGATGGAATGGTGAAAATAAGAATTTCACAGAATAACGTTACATTATTGATCCTCTTTAGGATGACACATTTATTCAATAAAATTTTAGGACACGCCTCCCCTCCTAAAAGTGATTAGCCTACAAACGCTTGTAGATTTGTTTGTTCATAACCTTCAAAACTAGATTAAAAAATGCAAATACAATTTTAAAAAAACCCAATTCAAAAATTTAATCTTGTTGGTTTTTAGTATATTTCTTGAAAGTTTTGATGACCGGATGTGATGTGGTCAGAAAAAACAATGTTTCAGTTTGTAAAAGGTTGAATGTTGTGCATCAGATGGAGGCAAAAATAGATGATTACATATTCTGTCACACATCACGCCTGATACTTTTCTCCACCCGTTCCAGCCTGCCCGCAAACGCTTCTTCACCTCTTTTCCACACTCTCCATTGCTCTGGACTGTTGATCCTAAGTATTTAAAATCTTCCACCTTCTTTATCTCTTCTCCCTGTAACCTCACTTTTCCATTTGGGTCCCTCTCATTCACACACATGTACTCACTACACTCATGAAAACACTATTTTCATGTGTGTTTTATTGTGTAAAAACAGGCTACGTTTCTTCCACAGCTGCATAACTCGCACCAAGTCACTAGGTGGATTTCCTCTTGTACTTTGATCACTCTGGTAACTAATTATTTAAATCTATATTCTAGTTAAATTCTTTTATCTAATGTGAAAATAACCATATGTTTTTAGTGCAGATTTTCACTATATTTTTAACACCTTAATATTTTTTATTTCTCAAGGATTGTTTCCCTTACTTCCTTATGTGACCAAGAACTAAGATATTTTGTCCCTTTTCTAACCCTTTTGTGTGACTTGATGAAAACTCTGTGGTTAACACACCTTGTTAAGATTAAATTGTTGTCAGGAATTTTCTTTCTATTTCTCCGTCACCTCTTTCCAAACCACAATGAAAGGAAGATGTTTGGCTTCTGTGAGGTCACACAGATGTAATCATCATGATTCTAGTTAAGGTTTACAGATACTTCCATCCCATATTAACCCAGATCTACTAGTGGAACCTGGACATATGCTACAGAAATAAGAACCACGAGGGAAAAAAATCATGTACAAATAGACAGATTGAATGCAAACGATCACTCCGTCTTCATATTGTGATAGATTTAGTCAGTTAGTTGCCTTCTTAACCGTCTGTCTCTTTCGGGGTTGCCGGAGTCCATCCCAAGTGATTTGAGGTGAGGGACAGGGTACACACTGAACAGGTCACCAGTCTGTTGCAGGGCCACACACATACTCATTCCGAGGGGCAATCAAGTTGTACAAGTAGTGGCCAATCAACCTAGCATGCATGTCTTTGGAGGATGGGTAGAAACCGGAGTACCCTGAGAAAACCCACGCATATACGGGGAGAGCATGCAAACTCCACATAGAAAGGCCTGTGTTTCAAGCCTTGTCCCCACCCGGGACTCGAACCTGCAACCTTTTTGCTGTGAGGCCACTGTGCTAACCACTGCGCCACCGTGCAGCCTGTGATAGATTTTGTTAGAAACCACAAATTTTTATTTTAGAAGACGCATTAAGTGACTTTTTGTTTTATTCTTGTTATCTGAAACTCTAGCATTCACATGTATTTAAACCCAAACAGTGTATTTTATGGTGGTATTTTCCATCCCCCCCCTTCTTTTATTTTTGCTTGTCAACCTGTGACAGGAATTGGCAGCTGTCCCAAAAAAGCTCAGAAATCATTTTTGTGTTAACACGCTGGCAGGCAGCCAGGTTCCACTCATCACACCTCTAATAACAAATCAGTTAGAAAAAAAAAGAGAGGGGGAGGCACAAACCTGACAGCAGACCTCTCCTCCTTCTCTAGTTCATAATCCCACTAACATTAGAATAAATAATTCACAGACTGGACGACACAGCTATTGGTCTTTTTTTCTGCCCTGGATTTGAAGATTTAAGATGATTTAATGCACCTTTAGTGCACCTTCATGCACATGACTTATTGTCTAAAGAGTTGTAAATACACATCCAAAAAAGAGCAAATCAGCAAAGAGGCAGAAAACAAAACTTTGCATAAAGAACAAAAAGAAGACAAACTCTGACCAGATTAGTGTGGTCAGACACAGTTTCCTTCATTTGCATATTAATGCCAACTCTGTAAGGCAACTAAATACCAACATTTTTTCTCAAATCATAATTTAATCACTAGTTACAAACACCAGATGAACCTTTTAGAAATAGGATTATTAAGCTTTTGAACTTGTTTCAGGAATGGGTAACCTGTGGTCCGAGGCCCATTTGTGGCCGGTTCAATTGTTTTATTTGGCCCACTGACCTTGAATAATTTATCAAAATGAATGTTACGTATCCTTCAATTCCCGTGTTTTCCTCTAGATGGTGAGTTTAAACTGAATAGCTGTTGTTGAGGTATGTTGATATAACAAAAAAAAAGAGAATCAGTTTCCGATTTATTTAAACCAACACTAGAACAGTCTGAAAGTTATTTTTCCGACCAATTAATCTCCACTACCATGAATTAGAGTTAAACTCACAGTCTAACTTAATCTATTTAGTCAATGATCACAATATAAGGCTTTTATTAGCAGATGGGCTTCATCTAGATGTTGAGGTTTGAATGACTGATCAGTTCGACAAGACATCTCAAAACATTCAACAAAGACAGTTGGAGCTCATTAATTCTTTCATTCATCTTCTGAACCGCTTATCCCGAGATTCTGAAGCCGATCCTGGCTGATTTCAGGCGAGAGGCAGGGTAAATTCTGAACAGGTCGCCAGTCTGTTGCAGGGCCACGCACAGACACATACTCAATATATCAAATTTAGCTATGATTCTTTTGGTTTGTCTTTTTAATCACAGTTTTTTTATGGCCATCAAATAAAATATCTTCGCCCATTTCCAGTCAACTGGGAAAATAAAAGCAAACAAGCTTTAAAAGGAAGTTATTTGGCTCACAACATGTTGGCTAGTTTGTTGCTAATCTAACTGAATATTCTGGAACAAATTTGAATCTGTATGAACACAAAAGCAAAAACAGAAATAAACATAAAAACGTATGTAAATGCACAAAATAGGCCGAAATAATCTATTGAACTTGTCCACATGAGTGTTTCCGTAAATTATGTGGATATTCTCAGATCAAGTTACCGTCTCATGCAAAGTCAAATTGCATGGGAGCTTTTATTTTTCATTTGTTACAAAAGTGGTTTTTAGAATGACTGAGGTGGTGGATTTTTTTCATTTTTTACAAAAAGTAGTCCTAGTTTTTGTGCTCTCTCCCACATGACAACAAACTGGTGGTTGCTACTCCTTTGGCACTACCAAGTAACTTTTTTTTCATAGCAGGAATAATTTCAAACACTCTTCACACGCTCTTTCAGGATTAATGTCACATTTCAGACAGAGCCTGTGCTTTCTCAATATGGAGGACAAAAGATGAGCAATAAACAGTCTTTTACACTTTCTAGTTTGTCATAAAACTTAATAAGATTGTCTAACTATAGTGTGAAGGGTGTTCCAAAACACAAATTGTGGTTGTTTAAGAGCATAAGAAAAGGGTTATTTTGCATAAGATGGGACTTTTGAACATGCGTGAGGTGTAGGGCTGAAACAACTAATCGATTTAGTCGATTAAAATCGATTATTGAAATAGTTGTCAACTAATTTGGCCATCGATTAAACACCTAAAAAGTTTTTACTGTCAATTGCACTGAAATTGGTCTTCGAGTGAGACAGTGGCGAGCAAATTGACGATGCGAGATACCAAAATAGGAGAAGAAGTAGATAGAAGCCAATTGTTGGTCTTTATTTCACCCTGCCTCACGTGATCAGGCAGATTCAACAAGATGGCAGAAAGAAAAATACAGACTAAATCATTCAATGTTTGGGATCATTTTTCGCTAAATGTGAAAAAGACTCACATTAATATGCAAAGTTTGCAAAATGGACACGTTTTTGCACGGAAGTGCAACGACCCTGCATGAACATCTGAAAAAAAAAAACATGTTGGACTCAAAGCGGAAGATGGCGAACCGTAGCGATACATGACATTATTTCTAATAAAAACAATTTCACATGTCGCTAAATACACTTTTTATTGTCTGCAAAAAACAACCCAACCCAGAGTTCAATCCGCAGCAGAGCGCTTCATTCACTCTTTATTTGACAGAAAGATTAACATTTTCATTTACTTGAACAAGCCCAACATGTTGTTTATGTGGTTATGAGTTGTGTTTTACACAATTACATTCTATAAAATGCCAAAAAACTGATATTTATTTGATTGCCATTTTCATCCATTTAATCGATTAATCGATCAAATAATCGACAGATTAATCGATTATCGAAATAATCCTTAGCTGCAGCCCTAGAGAGGTGCTTTTGCTAATTGTAGAAGCTATGAATGTGGCTAATGCTTACATCCAAATTAATGTTTTTTTTTCTAGTTTTGTGAGATGTAATTGTGAAAAAAGTCTATTAATTTTGTTAAACTTCTGTCCTTTTTGTTTTCTGTCTCCAAAACATGGCATTAGTTCATAATTCTGTTTAAAAATGGAAGAAAACAAAGAAACACAAGCTAGCATATTGCTGGCTTCTAGTACAAAGAGAGTGGTTCTAGGATATTTCAGCCACGGACATTTGAGCCAAAAAACTGCAACCTAGGATATTTGAGCCATGTGCGCCCGAATTTAGGACATTTCAGCCTCGGACATTTGGGCCAAAAACCTATTTTATGTAGAAAATTGCGATATTTTATGTAAAAATTTTATTGTAAATAAACAGTTGCACTACAGAAAATACTTGGTTTTAGTCATTTTTATCCCATGGCTCAAATAAAAAATTCTGATATTTTAAATTTTTTTTTTTATATTTTATGTAAAAATTTGATATTTCATGTAAATTTTTTTATCGTAAAAAAACACTAAATTTTTTTTATCATAAATAAACAGTTGCACTACAGAAAATAATTGCTTTTAGTCTTAAAATTTTTTATCGTGCAAAAATTTTTATTGTGCTTTTAGTCATTCAATTTTTTTTTATCGTAAATAAACAGTTGCGCCCAGGTTGCAGTTCTTCAAATGTCCGTGGCTGAAATCTCCGAGTCACCGTGGCTCAAATATCCTAGGTTGCAGTTTTTTTGGCTCAAATGTCCGTGGGTGAAATATCCGTTCACCAAAGAGGGGCTAATGCTACAAACATGGAGATAGTTCATCAGAGAGCTCTAAAAAAAGAGGCCAACCAATTTTGATTTCTGTCAATTATTTTTACAAAAAGGTATAATTTACACCGAGCTGATGCGTTCAGATTCTAGTAGATAAATGAAAAGCAGCTGATTTGTGAAAGAAACTGTGTTTAACTGAAAGTCCCTTCAAAGCTGAATGAAAAGGAAGATTTTCTATTTACAATCCAAACACAGATTTAATATTAAGTATTAGTCTGAATCTTAATTTGGGGAATAAATGGAAGCAGCAGATGTTTTATACGGAAGAGTAGGTGAGCGTACTGGGATTCGAAGACCAGAGTAGTTTCCATCCTGTTGCAGAGGAATATAGGAGCTGCAGCGGATGAAATGACAGCCTGTGTTCTGTGATAATCTCTTTAACATGAGAACATTTGCTGTGTCAATCCAGACGACCCAGCAGCCCCTCCCTGGATGAACTAATGACCGCCTGTCTTGAATGCCTGGGCTCTGACGAATTGCTTGGCCTGATCGCCGTGTCCTTAAAAGACCTCCGACAGGCCGCGTTCAGACTTTTGGCCCTCCGTCTGCTTTCACAGCACACAATGAAGATATTTAACGTAAATGGAAATTGCTATTTCTTTGAGATGAAAAACAGCTATCAGTGTATCTGCACTGTTTTTCTATATATAAATTTTTTAAAAAGCAGGAGATTTGGCAAGAAAAATACTTCAGCTTGAGCAACTGTGCTTCATGCATCTATTTGTCTGGCTGGCGATGCAATGCAAACAATATAAACTGACTTGGCCGGTAACAACGACAAATCTGTTCATGGTGTTTGCTGTTTTAAAAAGAGAAAGGAGAAAATAAAAACAACAATGTTCTTAAACTTAATTCTGAGTCGCACTGATGGAAATTTAAAATGTATTTGCATCACTAGAAGTAGCGGTATTTCAATTATTAACTAGTTTTAGAATGCTTTGTTATTCAGTCATCTATTTCCAACCCGTTCCGTTGCGTCGTCTTCTGCTCATCCGAGCCGGGTCGCAGGGGCAGCAGCCTCGGACAAAAAGCTCAGGCTTCTCTCACCTTGGCTGCATCCTCCAGCTCACCCGGAAGGATCCCTGGCCAGCTGTGAGACATAGTCTCTCCAGCGGGTCCAGGGTCTGCCTCTTGGTCTCCTCACGTTGGGACATGCTCAAAACACCTCACCAGCGAGGCTCTAGGCGGGCATCCTGACCAGATGCCCGAACCACCCCATTGGCTCCTCTCGACTTGGAGGAGGAGCGTCTCGACACCAAGCTCCTCCCGGATGGCAGAGCTCCTCACCCGATCTCTGAGTGAGAGCCCAGCCACCCTGCGGAGGAAGCTCATTTCCGCCAACCCATTTAGTCAATTACTGGGCTAATGAGAAAAATTCTTCGTATTCTGACTAGTTTGCAGGGGAATGGTGGGGTACACCCTGTTTCTGAGTCACTTGCACTGGTATTTTTTATACTCTTAGACATAAATTGAGTTTCCAGAAATAGTGTTATTGACACTTGTGTCGTGTTCACCGAAATGCAATCAAATATTTCCCTGAAAAGTTGTTTTAACTAAAACTACCACTAAATGGGAATAAAAACCCCACAGCAGGTAATGAGACCCAATTGAGTCCACTTTCTTAAAATCACATAAAAATGAGCCTGTTTGACTAAAAAAAAACTAATTTCATACTTGTATTTTTCTTTGTTTCAGTTCACACCTTTACAGTGTGAAGACCCAGCAGTGATGAACTATAAATGTTCACACTGATGCTGAAAATGAAAACAGAACAGCGGTAAAGCAGAAAACAATTGGATTGTGTGGTTTCTAACAAACACCTGAAGACCGCTTGCTCTCCAGCCAGAACACTGAAAAGCTTTGTGTTCAGCTGGCCGCGTTGTTAAATCACACACTGCCGACAGGTTTATAACAACCCTGAAAACTCTGTTTTTTAACAACTTTAGACACCAAAATATTTGCTCCTTGACCCGGTAAAATAAAAAAATGAAATCTTTTATCACGCTCTCCCTTTATTGGTATTTTATTTAATCTACAATACAATTTCTTTTTACCAAGATGTTGTTTTGATTATTTCAAAGCCAGAAAACTGTGGAAATTCTTTTTCAGTACATTCCAAAATGTCTCAACAAGGTTCTGGATTGTGTAGACCAACCCATGTGTGAGAACCAATGATTGTAGATACGAACCAAACATAGCAAGCTGTCTCCAAATGCAAGCCAAATAGGAAGTGGTTTGGCAACAGTTAGCATCTCTAGTGGCAGAGGCAAAAACGATGTCTTTGTTCAGACATCATCTACCTTGAAAAAGCTCGCTCCTGGTTTCGCAACTCGGTTGCTTTGTTAACATCGACTGGACCAATGACTGCATACTTCCAGATCCAAAAATTCAACATGGCACCTGTTAGATAGGCAAAAACTCGCTACTGAATTAGTGTTGGAAAATTTCATAGGTGACCAGGCTGTAGCAATTGGGTCAGAACGTGCCGCAGGTTTCTCTCATGGTCTTGACCTGTTTCGTTAGTAAGTGAAAAATACGGCACACCCCGGATTGGTCACTATGCTCTCACACGGACGCAAAACCACGAACATTTACTACGAAGAGCTTTTTTTGGGTCAATTAGCCTACCATTTATGGCATTAGGCTCCTCCCACACCACGCCTAGCTGGGTGGGAGGGAGGTGGATTCTGCATGGACCAATTATTTGCTGTCAGATTATTATTTGAGAAAGAAAAAAAAAACAGCTTATTGGAACAATCTAGTCACCCAATGTCTTCAGAATTTTGTTTTTTTGTTCAGACACTGTCTTTGAAATGCCTCTAAACATTTAAACAATCGTAATATTTCAATATTTTTCTCACTATTTCTTTATTTTGCTGTTACAGACTGGTGACCTGTACCGGGCCTTACCCTCCTCTTTCCTAATACAAGCCGGTAAAGACTTCGACCCTCTCTGGAACTGTTTTATTCTACACTGGACTGTGTGGCTGGGTACGTTTATTACAGGCAGTTAGCAGAAAACAGGCAGGGTACACTTTAGTCTGCAGGTGAAAGGTGGGGTACACCCTGTACAGGTCACCAGTCTGGTGCAGAGAAAGACAGCTATTTTAAAATCGTGTTGCAAAATGAACATTTTCCTCACTTATCGCTTCTTTTAAATAAATTAAAAGAAAATCAAAACATGTCAAATTTCTATACAAAGTTCCTACTGGTGCACCGTTTAGATAATCCCATGCATGAAGGTGTATAATATGAAAAATTTAGTAATGTTTAGAAGTCTTTTATTCAGGCATGGTCATTGCTGAGTGCTCCCCATTTAAATGTTTTCTATTAATAATTGGATAAACAAACAATCTGAGTAACGGTAACGGTTTAAAATATGTCAAATTCACCAATACCATAAAAACAAATACTTTATTCTCATGTTTAATTTAATAACTTTAAGATATTTAGCACAATCTAAATACCTGTGAGATTAAACAGCACATTATAAACACATAGGTGAAGAAATTTTTCATAAACTTCCACCTCATTAATTCATTTACGTTCACACATATATGAAGCATGTTTAAATGCTTTTCACAGGTGGCTTACAGTCAAGTTTTAAACACGCACAATTAACTTCTCAATGTTAATGAATTACCTTTTGATGCTTCGGTTGCCGATGGAAACCATTTTCAGATTGGAAAAAGAAAACACTCCAGCATGAAAATTGAGCTAATTATTCTCATCAGTGAGTTTCTTTAAATGGACCTAATTTTTTTTCGTTTTTGATGAAAAGTGTCCATAAGATAATCGAGTAAATTTATCTTTAAATATCATCAAATTTGGTTTGACAAGCTTAATAAGCTATTTTTTTTTTTGGATGTTCTTAATTAAATAATGAGCTTGTCTAGTTAAAAATGGTTCGTTGGATTTTTTTTTTTTTTTTTTTACAAAACTCAGAAGTTAAAAATCTTTTGTAAATTTAAATAATTAAATATTAAATTAAACAGAGCCCTTCAAAAGTTTGCACAGAGCTCTCAGGCAGATTTTCCAATCTCACCATTTCAGTGTTTCAGTTTTGGGTTCATTTACATACACTATTAAGGTTTATAATATTTAACTGACAAAACTTCTAATTTGGTCAAATCATTCTGTTTATTCAGAAAAGCAAAGGTCTTCTCAGGTGAGAAACCAGGAGAGAAATCCATTCAGGTTGTTGGGGGACCTGAGTGTCCCCCTCCAAGTGAAATTTCACATCTTTACTCAATAAATATTTCTAGTGGTGAAATGTACAATGTACAAATGTACAAACCATCCCAACACAAAACCATCCATAAAGACCTTGAAAACTTTAATAATATATAACAAATAAGCATCATTTTACTCACAAAAAACCTTGAATTATTTGTAGCTAAAATTCCTCTTTCACTCTTCCAGCAATACTAAAAACCCAGCATGACCATTATTATCTGAATAAAACATCTTTTATGCCTCACACCTATTCAACTAACTTTAAACGACTAAACATCTAACTGGAGTATTGTTTGTAAAGTTGCAGAGTCTAGTGTGTTTTTGTCTATGGTCGCACTAGTTTGAAACACAAAAACCGGGGAGGGGTGTGAAGTCCATTTGCAAAACAAGCCACAGTTGTTCAGTTGTTGGCGTAAAGATTTCAGATGGTAGCAAGAATGCATAAATATGAGAAGTAAGGACCAGAGGACCTGATATTACAATCATTACATACACACAGATGTTAAACAGATCATAAAATATTAATATTTTGCCTAAATGAAAAAAGCAGACATTTGGAGGCAGCACAGCCATCACAAAAGTGTAAAAAAAAAATGGACATCAAATTGGCATCATTACTTAATATTAATGGACGAACTATAATTTATTGGCCAGCAGGGAAGACTTTGAAGGGATTTAGGTTCCGCCCCTGATTTCCAGCTAGCATTATGCAAGAGTAGGGTGCACCCTGGGCAGGTGACCAGTGTGTTCTAGTCCCATTTAGAGACAAACAAGTAAATACACATTCCTGGGATCATTTCTCCAGGACATGTATTTAAACGGTGAGAGGAAGCTGGAGACCCTGATCAGAACTCTTCTTCTTTTTCTTTTGGCATTTTCCTTCAGGGGTCGCCACAGCAAGTGAGTTTCTTACCTCTAACCCTATCTGCTGCATCTTCTTTGGTCACACCAACTATCTACATGTCCCGTAACAGAAAGGTCAGTGTTCCAAATATCGGTTGAGACGGGGGTATAACCAGTAACCATCATGCTGTGAGGCTGCAGTGCTAATCAATACAATTCTGTGCAACTCTAAAAAGCATGCTTTATATTTTTGCATACTCATTCAGTGTTCTAAAATCTGTTAAAGCTGTAATTTGCCTGGTGTGTTCTTTATAAGTGATATTTTGGTGCCTTCACAGTAGTTCCCGGTAAACAAATTTTCACTTCCATAGAAAGTCTGGTGCAATCAGAGCAGTGAGGATGTATTTTCAGACTCTCCAGCTTTCCAAAGAGACAATTTCTGGTTACACTTTAAAACCTGGTTTTGGTGGGCTGATAGTTGGAGAGCAAGCAAATGGTCACTCAGCAGACCAAAATGAATGTGTTGTACTGAAAAATGTCAAAATATCTTATCCTGCTTTTCCCAAGTGTTGATACTGGACAGAAACTGGTCAAAACTGGTTTGGATTTATAGATGAGTACAAAACAGAAGCCAGAAACATCTTTTTTTTTATCCTTGTATTGCTTTTGTTTTGAACCAACCAATGAAGTAGGATGGGTCTAATGATGTAGATGTAAAGACGTTTATTTACCAAGTTAATGATGAATTATTCATTTATTTTTCCAAAATGAGTGCCAGAGAGTTGCAGCAGGCTGTCCTGGCTAGTTAGCAGGTGAGAGGGGGGTACAGCATGTATAGATCTTTATCATGCCTGTAGTTTGTAGGAAGAGGTATCAAGCACCAGGCTGTCAGTGCACTTGTAACATTTTTATGAACAAGATAATGTTCCAACACAGAAGAGTGATTTGAGTGAAAATGTCTACAGTTACTCAGTACCAACAGTAGATGAACTGATTAGATTTTCAAGGGTCATGCAACCATAAATGTCAAGGTGAAAAATTCTTCTGATCGTAATTATCTTCCAAACTAGCAAGGGGCTTTATGGGGCAGTCGGAGGCATATTATTCAATCTCCTGACGTCAACTCATTTTTGATTTCCCATATGTAAGTCTTTTAGATGCAGACACCCACATCTTTACATACAGTTACACGTTAGCATTCCGTTCCGTCCGTTCCGTTATCCTCTGCTTATCAGGGGCCGGGTTCCGGGGGCAACAGCCTCAACCCATGCATCTCTCATCCTGGCTGCATCCTCCAGCTCACCCAGAAGGATCCCGAGTCATTCTCTGGCCAGCTGTGTTACATAGTCTTTCCAGCGGGTCCGGGATCTGCCTCTTGGTCTCCTTCCGGTGGGACGTACCCGAAACACCTCACCAGCAAGATGCTCGGAAGGCATCCTGACCAGATGCCCGAACCACCCCATCTGGCTCCGCTCAACCTGGAGGAGGAGCGGCTCGACACCGAGCTCCTCCCGAATGGCAGAGCTCCTCACCCGATTTCTAAGTGAGAGCCCAGCCACCCTGCGGAGGAAGCTCATGCCAAAGTTATCATGCCAAGCTAAATCTCTCTTATAGTTCTCATGTACATGATTTAGTCCGTCC
The DNA here is from genome assembly GCA_902685375.1 of Neostethus bicornis. Lineage (NCBI taxonomy): Eukaryota > Metazoa > Chordata > Actinopteri > Atheriniformes > Phallostethidae > Neostethus > Neostethus bicornis. Next base: position 24,374,796 of record LR738551.1, on the reverse strand, counting down.
TGTTCTAACATTCCTCATTGTGAAACTGTAAATGTTCCAACTTGATAAGACATGCGAACCCAAAGCCGTCTTCCATGTATCCGTGACTTCCATGCTAGCTGTGTGATTGTGGTGTAATTTCGGTCCTAAGCTCTGCGTGCTCACAGGATTTATTTGGAGTGATGATTTATGTGCTTCAGGGAATTTATGCTCACAAAAACAAACACATTTTCCTGCAACGCTGATGAAAACAAATAACAGCGTCCCTTTTTAAATCTGCTCAGTGAGTTATTTTCTATTGGGGGTCGTCTTCTTACAGTCACACGGGCTAAATGGTTAAAGAGGCAGAGGAGCAAAACCAATCAATCATCTTCATCTACGCTTGTCTTCTGCATTATTTTTTCTCACACTAGATACTTGCCTGATTGGTAATTGTTAAACTAAGTGTGAACATCTTAACCCACAAGGGATAAAGTGAAAATTGACGGAATCAATTTACGTAATAATTCCGTCTCAATTTCAACTCTTTTTTTTTTTTACGACAAATCAGTGTCTTTCATTTTGTTTTTTAATTTTTACATACAAGTGGAGGAGTTTAAGTATGTCGGGGTCTTGTTCACAATTGAGGGTAGTATGGAGCGGGAGATCAACAGGCGGATTGGTGCAGCGTCAGCAATAACTAGGACGCTGCATCAGTCCATCGTGGTAAAGAAAGAGCTAAGCCGAAAAGCAAAGCTCTCGATTTGCAAGTTGATCTACGTTCCAACCCTCACCATGGTAACCAGCTGTGGGTGGTGACCGAAAAAATGAGATCGCGGATACAAGTGGCTGAAACAAGCTTCCTCTACAGTGTGGCTGGGCTCTCACTCAGAGATCGGGTGAGGAGCTCTGCCATCCGGGAGGAGCTTGGTGTCGAGCCGCTCCTGCTCCAGGTTGAGAGAAATCAGATGGGGTGGTTCGGTCATCTGGTCAGGATGCCCCCCGAACGCCTCGCTGGTGAGGCGTTTCGGGCACGTCCCACCGGGAGGAGACTAAGAGGCAGACCCTGGACCCGCTGGAGAGACTATGTCTCACAGCTGGCTGGGGAACGACTCAGGATCCTTCAGGATGAGCTGGAGGATGCAGCCGGGGTGAGAGGAGCTTGGACTTCGCATCTGAGGCTGTTGCCCCCGCGACCCGACACCGGCAAAGTGGAAGATGATGGTAAGGAACAGAGTTTGTGGGGCGTGAGTAAAGTGCATAAACTCAGCTTCAGATTTGACACAAGTCTTTAAAAATGAGGCTCTCTTTATCTTTTTAAGATATGTAATTTCTAAATTGGAAACATTTCAAATTTAATGTCCACTCCAACCTCTTAGAAAAATTTGCCAAATCCAGATTTTTCTTGTTACAAAACCACATTATTTATATTTAAGAGCAGAAGGCAGCTTCCATTTGCCGGAGTTGTTTCGTGAGAGCGTGTGTTGCATTAAAAAGAAATTGCTGTAGGAAACTTTCTGCTGCATCGAGAACAAAGACAGAGTTCATGGAAAGGTGAAAGCGAGGACACATATATGACAGCATCTGCTTCTAACCCCTACATGACTGCACAACTCAACTATTTATAACTTGTAACACAGTAGAAAGCCCGGCAGGCATATGTGTATTGATATATGTGTGTGTGTACGTGTGTGTCTATTCACGCATCTGTAATATTAATGTTATGGGGACATAGATCAGCTTACACAGTCACAATATGGAGGCGAGTCTCCATCTCGGAGAAAAGGGCATAACCCCGGAAAGTCCATCATTAATATTAATGTATGAAGATGAGAGTTAGTCAACAGGAAATGGATGAAGTGTATGCCGTGTCCTCCTAAGTTATGGAAACACAACCCTGTTTGTGTGTGATGTGGTGGAAACCCGGTCCGTGTGACGGGTCTTCCCTGGATGCACTAAGCAACCAGATGAATGTACACACTGGCTCGTGCACTTCATCGCTCTCACGTTTGAGCAAACAGACGCACCCTGGGGCACGCACGTGAGCTCCAGAAAACGCTATATGACCTTCCCTTCAAAGTAAAAGCAGGAAAATATAAACCAACACTCCAACGGGTGCATCTGAAGGTTATGTGACACCACACACCTTTACAAGTTATTCTCAAACTCCCTTTCACATCTGAGTGAGGTACACACACATATTAGTTTGTGTAAGATCCAGTGAGGGAAACATGTTTGTAGACATGGTTTAGCTGGCCGTGCACGGTCCACATATGCTGCGTGTGCACGGCAGCTTTAAATAGAAAGGCTTTTATCTCACTAACCGGCTGAGAGGAACCAGTCAGACAGACATGCTGACACTTATTGCTGCCTCCCAGGTTGAATAAGTGACCTTGTGAACTCAGTGTGTCCTCTGCTTGGCGGTTGGTAAAGCTATAAAGGCGGTTACACAACCTCAATGTTTATCTACGCAGTTAAAAACAAAACACAAGGTCAATTCAGCTTCTATTTTTAGGACCAGATCAAGTTCAAATGATTGTTAGGCTTGGGATTTTAGTCAGTGAGTCACCTTCTTAGCCGTCTATCCCTTACGGGGTTTCAAGGGTGACGGAGCCCATTCCAGCTGATTCGAGGCGAGGGGCTTGGATTTTTAGCTGGTAGAAAAATATGGATCAGAGACAAAGAACAGAACACATCCTGAAGTCCAACCCAGATATGTGAGAGAATGAGTTACAGGGATGGATCCAGGGGAAGGCGTGGGGTGCGCACGCTCCAACTTTTGGTCTACAAAAAATGTTCTTGCTACTTTAATTATTATAAACTTTGGGCAAAAATATGCACCAAAATGACTTCTATTTTTTAAAATGTTCTTGGGAGAATGCCCTTCAGACCCCCTATTATTGGGGGGCGCAGGGGGATCTATGAACTCACGGCCCCCTTTAGAAAATCCTGGATCCGCCCCTGAGTTATCTCTCTCCACCTGCTCTACATCCCAAACTGTCCTGATAAATGGAAGGCTGGGGGTCTTTATGGTAACTACGATGAAGAAGTCATGTTTGACATGTTTTTAAACTTTGTGATTTTGACCTTAGATTGCATAAACCTGAAAACCTAATCAGTTCATGTATAGTTGGTACAGATTAACTGTAGGTAGTTTTGATAAAATGTCTCTAGTGGTTTGGTAGTTATCACAATAATAAAAGTGTTACTGATGCGTGAAAGAAGGAGGTTTTAAAACTCGTACTTTTCAAATTTTATTTAATCATAATTATTAGCATTATAATTATATCATATTTTATTATTTAATAATAATGCTAGACTTACTTGTGTTACAATTTTATTAGATTATATTTTATCATTTTATTATCTTTCACATCAGTCTCATTTAGATTTTTTTAGGGTTGTTTTTTGTTTGATTTTTGATGAGTTGTTGAAAACTAAACAGCCTAATTTTGCAGGCAATTTTTATAAAACATTACAAATAAGAAGAGTTTAAATTTTTAATTCTGAAACCGGTTAAATGTACCATAAAAAAAAAAAATCAATAGTAGAGCGGTTTGGAAAAAGAAGCAAAAAAAGTATCTTTTATTAAAACTATTGTTAGATCTCACTGAGCAGCAGATCTGGATTTATTTGTGGCTTAAAGCCTAAACTCTTTTAGCCTATACTCTAATAAACACTGCGTTGAACTTAACCCTGGATCCTAACTTGGACGCACAAAGTGCAAATCTTTTCCTATAAAATCAAAAAGTTCAACAACACTTGTGGGAAAAATTCAAACTTCCATCTTGCAATGCAACTGTGGCCTAAAACCATTTTTTCTAAGTTTGTGCAGAAAACGGGAAACAGCGTTAAGTTTTTGGGGTCTTTTTTGGTTGCTTGGCAAATTGCTAACACGGCTAGCACAGTGCGGTGTCTGTATGTTTGTTACCAAAGAAAAGAATCAGAATACAGACGTTCGTTTGCAATGGGGTTTTTATGTTTTATATGCAGTATGCATACAGTCAGGCTAGTGTTTGATCTTCTTCTGACGTTCTTCTCCTACTCAGAAATCATAAACATGTCCAAGGGGGCGTTGGCCTAGTGGTAGAGTTACCATCTTTTGACCGGGCGAACCTGGTTCGAATCCCACTGGGCCCAAACGGTCCATGGGACTCCTGGAGAGCACACTGGAAAAAAAATTACTAAAAAGAAACGGATCTGTTTTTCTAGCATTGGTCCTCTTCCAGAGAAATGGGAACGTTTTTTTCCCTCAAAAAATTCTGTTGTAAGATTTTTGCTGTAGTAATTTATTTGTATTCTACAGGGTAAAACAGGGATTTCACTTTTTGGGTCAAACAACATTAATCTTTGGTACAGAAGCCTTTGTCAGCGATAACAAAGTTCAAACAGTTCTTGTGGTTCTTGACCAGGTTCACACACACTGCAGGAGAGATTTTGTCTGATTTTTTCACACAGACCTTCACTAGATCTTTTGGTTTTCAGAACTGTCATTTTCTTTCAAAGATTTCTGAAGGACAGGATTTTGGCCCTGCATATCTGAGTCAATGACCAGACTTTATATAGGTATCTATAAAAAAAGAACTTCCCACCCTCTACAGGTGGACTTCTAGTGTTAACCATCGCTCCATACTAGAATCCTCTACGAGTCTTCAACCTCAGGCTGGAGAGCTTAAGATTCTGAACGGTATCCTTGTTGTTCCTAGGGCCGAGATGTCCGAGAACTTGCCAGAGATTTTCTGCAGTCAGAAATTTTCTGCAGCCACTCCTCCAATTTGGGAGTTACCAGCCTGGCCTGATTGTACCAATCCCCATAGCTACTGTTGCCATCCCCTTCCATCTTTTCTCCAGCTCTTCTCTGAAGTTTCATACTGCTCTAGCTTCTCGTGCTTCTTTATCTGGATGTCACCATCACTTGATATCATCTCATCCACCACTAAATTGTTCCTCTGCTGTTTATCCACCTCCATTTTAGGTTGGTTCTCTGTTACTATTCGGTCAGTCTGGATCTTGAATTCGGAATCAGAAATGATTTTATTGCCATGGTCAATGAAGAGGATCAGAGAAAATGAACTTGCTGTGGTACTAGTGTGCAAAAAAATAAATAAATAAAAATAAAAGTAATTTTAACAAAACTACGAGTGCTCAGAAAGAAGAAGAAAAGTAGTGCTATGGCATAGAAAACAATAGAAAATAATAAATAAATAATTAGTAAAGTAACAAGAGGGAAGTGACTGAGAGATAAACGGGTTATAAAGTGCTCATAAGTCCAACGGCAGAACGGCAGTCCAACGGCTGTTTTTATGGCGGGACGTTCTGGTCCGAAAGAACCAGAGCCTCCTGCCTGAGGAGAGTCGCTCAAAAAGTCCATGTCCAGGGTGGGAAGGGTCAGCTGCTATCCCACCTGCACTCCCCCGAGTCCTGGAGACGTACAGGTCTTCGAGAGATGGAAGGCTACAGCCAATCACCTTCTCCACGGAGTGCACAATGCGCTGCAGTCTATGTTTGTCCCTGGCTGTGGCTCCACCGTACCACACGGTGATGGAGGAGGTGAGGATGGACTCGATGATGGCTGTGTAAAACTGCACCAACATCTGGGCGGGCAGCTTGGTTTTCTTCAGCTGCCGCAGAAAGTACATCCTCTGCTGGGCCTTTTTGATCAGGGAGCTGATGGACGGCCCCAACTTTACTGTAGGTCCTGTGTGATGGTAGTGCCGAGGAAGCGGAAAGAGTCTACAGTGGTGATGGGGGAGTCTGTCAAAAGAGACTCCCCGGAGCCTCTTTTTTCCAGCAGGATCTTAGCTCAGGTATTCTTTACCACCTTCTGAATTGATTACCATTTAAATCCAAAGTCATATAAACAAATCTTTGCAGTAGAATAGCTTTAAATCTGTTCCATCTTCCACACAAGTTCAAACAAGTTAAAAGTTTTACCAAAAAAAACCTTTAGGTATTTTTCCCAACATTGTATTTGCTTTTGGCTGCTTTGGTTTGATATTTGATGCAGATCAGATCCTGTAAGTTTTTTTTTTTTTTCCCACGTTCCCATTAGAATGATGCGCGAATAGAAAGAAAGCAGCACTGATTTAATCTGCGCTCGAAGGTGAACAGAAGCTGCATGCTGCCTTCTCTCAGGAGAAACACGGGCATGTATGAAAAGAAAAAGTAGGATAGGAACGCTGAATTAAACAGTGCAAGTCTCAGTTGACAGAAAGCTGTGACTTGTGCTTATTTCAGCTTCGTTTTCAGTCACACATCACCTAAACTGCTTTACTTTGCAGAAGTTCATGTGTTTTTCTGTAATTTTGTTGAGTGTGTAAAATGATGACTTGACAGTTGGAAGGTGTTAATGATTTAAAGATTTTAACATGCTATATCTAACACTTTTTCAGGGAAAAATCTGTTATTTTACAGCTAAAATAAAAAAGTGGGATTATGTGTAAGTGAGCCAGCAGCTTCATATTTCAGCCGGTTTGTCCAGCTGTACGTACGCATCCGGTTTTCTCTCACTTATGGCCAGAAATATGAGGATACACATTTTATCTTGGCCTTGGGCTGTTTTTTTAAGATTTGGACTGAGTCTCCCTGGGTCCAGCAAAGGAAATTCCCATGAACCATGATGCATTTACCTTTCAGTCCTGATGAGAGAAACAAGAAAAACCAATTCTGGACAAAATAAATCTGATGTTCTTCTATGAATCGTGTTCTAACTGTGGGGGTTGGTTGATACAGTGATTGTTATTTTACTTTATTGCCTAATTTAATGGTGGTTTTCAACATCATGTGAACTGAGATTTTTTTTCCAGGCTGAATTAGAATAATTTGGTTTTGTCTTCTGAACAGCTTATTCCAACTGGTGTCGCAGAAGGTCTATCAGCCAGAACCTATCCTTGCTGATTTCTGGCAAGAGGCAGGGTACGCCTTGAGCAGGTTGTCAGTCTGTATCATCCACACACACATTTGATCCCAGGCACTATTTGATAATAACCAACCTAACATGCATGTTTTGTAGAGTTGAAGGAAACCAAAGAAAACTCATACATACGTGGGAAGAACATGCAAACTCCACACAGAAATTATGGTAATTCAAACCTCACTCCCTCTCTAGAACTTGAACCACAACGTTCTTGCTGTGAGGGCACTGTGGTGACTACTGTACCACCAAATAATTTGGGTAATTTTCGATAAATATACTGTTTTGGTTACATTTAATCTTAAACATATGAAGAACATGTAGCGCAATTATTAAAACCATATGGTAAATGGTGACTGATCCTGTTTTGTTAGAGTTACTTTCCATTGGCCCTGAAAAACCTAAAAGATCCCAGTTTTTCTTTTTTTATTTGGCAGAAGGGCAAGTGTTAACCCAAAAAAACCCAACAGTTGAGTATCCAGTTGTCATAGGAAAAACAAAAATTGCCCTGAAAAATAAAGTTAAAAATGGTCCAAATTAATATCTCTGTACTGCTCCTCTAGATTTTGAGACCTCGGACAATATCTTTGAGTTTTCAGATGATTTTTGCATGCATTTTTTTTTCTCTTCAGCACGTTGGAGTTACAGTCAGTTCTATATCCAATTAAAAATGTGGAGAATTCTTTCTTGTTTTTTTTTGTCCATTTTTTTTTCCCTTTTCCTACGCTCTCTGTTGTAGGAACTCCTGTCCTAACAATCGTCATCTTCGTGATCTTTGATGATGGTGTGGTTTGTTTTCAGGTATATAAACTATTTTTTATTTTAAACCAATTTTTTCTCATTCTTTATTTAATTTTTTCTCTCTTTGTTACCCTTTCCATTTTCTTTCCAACCTTCATAATATTCTAAACTTCTAAAATAAGCAATATTAGTTTTAAACCAGGAGGAACATCATCACACGACTGAGCAGCCAGAGCGCTGTGTTCTATGGACAGCACCAAAAAAAGGAAATAGTAGAGGTTTAAGGGTTGTTTTTGTCCAGAGTGGTGGAGTCGACACAACACCGAAACTGAAAAACAAACCCCCAACAACTTCAGTCAAGTAGACACACAAAGACACCACCAAACAATCTTTTAAGCTTGCAACAAAGTCTCAGAGGAGCTGCTGTCCAACACCAGACTGCTGCCAAACTCTTTCCTATCCAGCCCTACACTCCACGCCCCCACGCTGCAGCCCCTCCACCAATAAACCACAAAAAAAAAAAAAAATCAGTGAACTAAAAGTGTGTCCAGTTAGCAAGTCTTCTCATCCAAGCTTCTAGTTCCTTCTAGAAGCACCACTGGTCTGTCTGATGGAACGGGACATAATAAAGAACGAACTAAAATTATGTAGATGTTATTGTACATGATCAAATATTAAATTCAATTCGATTTTATTTGTATAGCCCAAAATCACAGAATTTCTGTCTCAATGGGCTTCACATTGCAGATTCAGAAAGAAAAACAAGAAAAAAGAGGAATATATAAACACAAATACACAGCAAGAAAACTAACTGATAAATGCTAACTAAACAAGACTAGCACATTTCTGCCCTTAGACTCTCCTTCATGGTGAGGAAAAAACTCCTAAAAACTCATCAGTGGGGAAAAAAATGAGAAACCTCGTGGGGATCCACACGAAAGAGAGATCCCTCCCAGGGATGAGCATCCAATGTATCAAAGATCATTGTTTAAATATTAGTTTATTCTACTCTACAGTTAAAAATTCAAAGAAGTCAATTCATGTTCTTCATCCTGATGGAAACACGGGGACTCCTCAGCCCGCGATGCCTAGGACAGGGATGAGTAGGTGGATTTCATCCTGCTGGAAATGGGATGGTTACGCAGCAATGGAGCCTCCATAGCCCGAAATAAAAAATAAAATATAGGAAGGACTTAAAAGGGCTTACAGATCACAGTTTAATTTATTTTAAAGTAAGCCTACAAATGCAGAAGTATGAAAAAAAAAAAAGAAAAACACTTTTATAAGTTTTGTTATTTTTTATTTGCTCCCGACAAGTTTTTGGTGGACAAAAAGGCAAAAAATCTCTTTTAATAATAAAGAGTGCAGACCCTTGCACTAAATTCACATGGTTGAATTTCAACGGATTTTTCCAACTGAGCAGTTTATATTTTTTGCAGGATGTGACAAAAGTGACGTCTGAACGATTTCTTGTCAAATAGTTTGTGTGTTTTTGTGCAAATATTAGAGGAATTTTGTGATAGATTGATGTATATTGAAAAAAAAATGGTAGACAATGTGAGTCATGTCCGTGGAATGAAATGTTTTTTTTTTTTTTGCTGCTTGTAATGATGGACAATAATGAATCTGACATTTGATTGAACAAAATTGATTTTAGCCTTAATTGTTTTGTAATGATGCTTGAAGAAAAAATGTGAATCAATATGAGGAGTTAGATACTTAAAAGTGGTGACATTTTGAGCATGTGTAAAGACAACAGTGTCGTCTGCATACATGAGTTAAACATTATTGAGTTTTGTTTTTTTTTTGTCCTAGACTGTGGCGAGAGCAACCATATTTTTTGGTCTGGAGATGTTTCCAGTATGGTAAAAACAGAAAGCAGACGTAAAGGCAACAGAGTTGGGCTTTTTTAGACAGAGACATCCGCCTCTAACCATTTTGGCTCCTTCTTATTGCATATTTGTACATTATTGAGTAGTCTAATCGAACCCAAATGAACCTTCAGCATAATTTATGAGCGGTATCCACATTCCCACTGCAGCTCAGTACTAGTTTTTTTTCTCATCAGATGTTTTCATCTCAGTCTAAATCCCACTCAGGTCAATTTTGGCTGTGGCCTCGGTCAGATACATCCCCGATCTGTGTCAGAGTGACCTTAGTCTGAATGTTCACTTCACAATTCATCTGACGCTTACGACATCGAAGAACGTCTCATTTCTATTCCCCGGAGAGATCAGAGATAGATACAGCCTACGTGAACGATGTTATATCACTTATTTTATCTTCACTGATTTAACTGTAACATAAAAACAAGTGCAGAGAAACTAAAGTATCGACATGAAGCAAGAAAAAACTCAAAGTTTGAACGTGGTGTTTGTAAATTTGTGGTAAAAACTACTTTGAAAAACTATGAGTATAATTTACTGAATAGTTTTGGTAATATGGGCCACTTATTGTTGATTTGCCAAGAAGATACAAAGAAAAAGAAAATAAAAGGTTTGGGCACTCTGTGGTCTGAGGGCTGTGTTTTGCATTTGGATCACGTACACCAATGAAGCATGAACAGGAATAAACAAATCTTGATCTTCAGTTAGGAAAGGGGTTGCATGTTCTCTCTGGATCAGGGAATGGGAATGGATTACGTGGAGTTTTGATGAATCTGAAGTTTGTGTGGCATGAACTAGGTGGAAGATTTTAAGTACTTAGGATCAACAGTCCAGAACAATAGAGAGTGTGGAAAAGAGGTGAAGAAGCATGTGCAGGCAGGCTGGAACGAGTAGAGAAAAGTATCAGGTGTGATGTGTGATAGAAGAGTTTCAGCTAAAATTTAAGGAAAAGTGTACAAAACCGTGGTGAGAGTGGCCATGCTGACTGAGGAAAAGACAGGAAACAGAGATGGAGGTAGCAGAGATGAAGATGCTGAGGATCTCTCTTAGAGTGACCACGATGGACAGGATCAGAGGAACAGCACATGTTAGAGGTTTTGGAGATAAAGTCTGAGAGGCCAGTTTGAGATGGTTTGGACATGTGCAGAGGAGAGAGAGAGAGAGTTTATTGGAAGAAGGATGCTGGATTTGGAACCACCAGGGAAGAGGACTAGAGGAAGACCAAAGAGGAGGTTCATGGATACAGTGAAGGAAGACATGAAGATAGTTGGTGTGACTGAAGAGAATGCAGCAGATAGGGTTAGATGGTAGAAACTGACTTGCTGTGGCGACCCCTAAAGGGAAATGCCGAAGGAAGAAGTGTGTAATGAACAATGTCTTAGTGCTAAGCAAAACAACTGCCACTGCACTTTACTCCCAATTTAATTCTAATTTTCTTAAATGACACAATGCCGACAGCAGATGGGCTTCATCCAGACACGAAGAGAGGGCAAGAGGTAGTTTTTAACCTGGAAAATTCAAAAAGAGGATCCATTTATTCATCTTCTGAACCGTTTATGAGGTCAAGAGGGTGACTGTACCCATCCCAGCTGAATTCAGGATGAGAGGCAGGATACACCCCGAACAGGTCACTAGCCTGGTGCAGGGCTGCGTGCACACAAGCGCTAAATCTTAGGGACAATTTCTTAGCAGCCAATCAACGTAACACGCCGTATTTTGGAAAGTGGAAGTGGAAAGTGGCACCATTGGCGCTGTCGAAGGGCAGCCTGCTGCGGTTTAAGGAGTGCAGCACACAAAATCTCCTGGTGAGGGATGAATAGAGTAATCCTTTATCCTTTAACCAGAGTACCCAAAAAACCCACTCCTACAGGGGAAGAACATGCAAACTCTACACAGAAAGACTAGAAACCCCTGACCTTCTTGCTGTCAGGCCACCATGCAGCCATAAAGACGATACCCCATATTTTTTAATTCTCTCATAGGTGGTTTATTTGTCCCGATCAAGCAGATTTTAAAATTTTTGTGGATATATTGTAATTTTTTTTTTTTTACTACAAATACCGAAAAGTTAAAAGGTGCAAATTTCTTAAAAAGCGTGTCCTTTATTGCAATCTACAGGTTAAACATGAGCTGAGTAAGTCTGCAATGAAACCGGGTTGAAGTCCTCTCGCTTTCTGAGACACATTTCCTCTTTTTGTTTTCTGTAAGCCTTCACCTCTTAATCCACCTGTCTTCCCCTTTTTGTTCTCATTTCTACTTTTCCGTTCTGTTTCCTTCTCTCTATTTAATTCCACACTTCTCCGCCCCGTGCCACATCTCTGCCCCTCCCTTCCTCTTTTTGCTTCTCCATCTCCATGAAAGGAGGTCCGTTACACAATGGTATCGAGGCTATTGAGGTCCTGGGTGCACAAAGACTGTATTCAAATCTCTGTGCTATTTTTTTTCAGGAACCAGGGTAGGCACAGAGTCGTACTCACCATCTGCTGTGTGTGGGTGTGAGTGTACAGTGTGTCTCCTGTGTGTGTTCATAGTGTGTATCGTCTGACCTCTCTCACCTGAACACAAATACAGCTCAAATCAGCAGCAAACCAGAATCCACCCGGGTCGAAACTTTTGGAAAACACGTTGATGGGAGAATTGTTTGACGTTCACAAAAGGTGCACAGCTGTGAAACTGGGGTGCAACACACCTCTGTGCAACAAACACACACACACATTCATTTAAACTCAGTTTGCACATCCATCGGTTTGATGCTTAACCCTTAAATCCGACAGATTCTGTTTTTAACATCAGACCTATGGACGTAAAATGTTTTCTCAGAAATGCAGTAAAGCCTTATTTCAATCACACACACACACACACACACACACACATGCACATACACGTGGAGCCATGTGGGTCTATGTGGGTCAGAGCTGAAAGGAAAGCGTTGTAGCGGGAACACACAGTACACCGACACACACTCTCTCATCACTGCTCTCTATGTGTGTGCATATATAATTATTTATATGAGTGTGTGTGTGTGTACATCTAAGCCTGTACGTAGGGAGTGTTTTCATGCTCCTGTCAGCTCTGTTTGTCTTGTTGGGCGATGTTTGGACGTGTGCGTCAGCGCTCGCTTCTGTCTGGCTGTCATGTTTATTCTCGGCTGTATACCTTTATGTTCCTGTGTGGTATTAACCTATATTAACACGGCGAGGCGCCGCACACAAACCACCTGACTCTGCCGCATCAAAGCCTCGCAGCTGTTAGAGTCTGTCACATTTAACTAGTCCAACGTGTTTTCCTTTACATTCCCAGCGCGCCGTGGGGTCGCCGGGTCATGATGCAAACTCCCTCGTGGGACATCGAGGAGATTGAGGACTGATTGTTGAAGCGTCACTTGAATCAGGAAGCAGATCCTGGGCAGATGTGATGCGCTTTACACATGTTATATAATGATGCCAACATTAAGATCAGAAGCAAACGGGCGCGGTTCATCGTATGATGGCAAGCACCCATTTATTGAGCGTTCAAATGTTATGGGTGAAGTCACAGTAAACTATCTTACGCGCCGTCCACACATGGGTGAGTATTTTTGAAAATGCATATATTTTTATCCGTTTTGGCCTGCCACATAAAAACGGAGGTTTTTTTCACTCAAGACCGGCATTTTTGAAAACTCCGACTAAAGTGGAGATTTTGGAAAACTCCTTTTTTTGCGTTTGCGTGTGGACATGCGAAAACGGAGATTTGCGTTTTTATGCGTCGCTACCTGCGACAAGTAATGCACTTGCGTCATTCGTGTGCGTCCTTGTCTATATTTATCTGTGTTTTATTAACTTTATAGTCGATGACGACTTTTAAAAGCAATTCCACCTCCTTGTCGGTCCACACAAACGAGATGCCTGGCACCATGTTTCAGGTTTTGCAGAAATGACAACAGAGGTGCTGCCCACTACTGGTCTGGCATGCTCATAATTGCACTCAGAAGCGTCTTTATATGGCTCCATGTGGAAGCGGACATTTTGAAAACGGTTACGTGTGGACGCAAGCATTTTCCTAAAACGGAGGACAGCAGATATGCATTTTTAAAAATACCCGGCTACATGTCACTCCATGGTCACCACCCACAGCCAGTGACCAGATGTGAGGATTGTCCAGTAGATCTGCAGGACAATGGAGAGCTTTGCTTCTGGCTTGGCTTTCTCTGCACAACGGATCAATCTAGGAACTCAATAATTGCAGACGCCACACTGATCAGCCTGTTGATCTCCCGCTCGGTCCATCTTTCACTGATGACCATTACCTCAAGATACTCAAACTCCTTCCTTAGAGGAGGACCACGATCCTGACTCGAACTTTCAACATCTTTTTCTCTTTAGAAGACTCAGTTGTTATTCCATATGTCTGTAAATCTTAAGGCTTGAACAGCAAACGGCTGTACGTTGCCTTGTCGGTTCATTCTATCGCCGTCAAATACCAATAACATGACACGCGTGACACAACATTTGATTTTAACTTGCAAAGATTTGAAGTGTTGAATCAATGGTTTGTAAAAAAAAAGGCACCTTGTGCCCAAAACACCTGCCAGTTATCACAAGTCTTTGGACATAAAAAGAAAAAGGAATCATTCAGTAAAAAGTCCAGCCCCTGCAGAGCCATGGTTTTAACATTACGGAGTCTGTTTGAGGTCTTTAAAAGAGACTTTCACACTAAACTCATAAAAGACACAACTTTCCTTTGCCTCGAACAGAAAAAAAATGAACTACAAAACTCCCTTTGTAACAAAAAAATGGGCCACTTGGTTTGAGTTTTTATTAGAAGTGTTGCATGTTGATAAAACTTTTTGTCTCAAGTAGAAGAAGTTGAAGACCTTCACTAGTTTGGACAATATTCTATTGTTAACACAAAACTTTAACTGACATTGGATTTAGTTTTTACCTGATTTTATCAATAAACTTCAGTTGTTCTCACAAATGTCCATTAAAATGATTTTTTTCTGAGGAATGAATGAGGTTATAGGGAGAAGAGATAAAGAAGGTGGAAGATTTTAAGTACTTAGGATCAACAGTCCAGAGCAATGGAGAGTGTGGAAAAGAGGCGAAGAAGCGTGTGCAGCAAGGCTGTACCGGGTGGGGAAAAGTATCCGGTGTGATGTGTCACAGAAGAGTTATAGGCTTTGGAGATAAAGTCAGAGAGGCCAGACTGAGATGGTTTGGACATGTGCAGAGGAGAGAGTGAGAGTACATCAGAAGAAGGATGCTGGGTTTGGAACCACCAGGAAAGAGGACTAGAGGAAGACCAAAGAGGAGGTTCATGGATACAGTGAAGGAAGACATGAAGATAGTTGGCGTGACTGAAGAGGATGCAGGAGACAGGGCTAGATGGAAGAAACTGACTTGCTGTGGCGACCCCTGAAGTGGAATGCCGAAAGAAGAAGAATGAATGTGGTGGTTATTGTTGTGTTTGTGTACGTAAATGCTTCCAATACCTCTATTTTTTTTTTAAAAATTCTGTTTGTTTCTCTCTATCTTCACTATAATGCAGCCTCAATTCCTTTCCACAGAACTCATGCACTTCCTTCAAGACACTTCCTGTTTATTTTGGAATGTGGGCGTGGCGGAGAACAAAATCCATGGCTAGGAAAAACCCAGCGTTACTGGAGTAGCGGATGACTGAAAAAAATGCATGAATGAATTGGAAACATGTTTCAATTTAGTCACCTTCACCTTCTTATCCGTCTATCCCTTACGAGATTGCAGGGGGTGCCGGAGCCCATCCCAGCTAATTCAATGCAGGGTACACCCAATACAGGTTGCCAATCTGTCCAGGGCCACACACATACAACCATCCACACACACACTCATTCCTAGCGGCAATTTGGCACCGGCCATTCAACCGAGCATGCATGTCTTTGGAGGCTGTGAGGAAACCCACACAGACCAGGGGAGAACATGCAAACTCCACACAGAAAGGACAGTGTTCCAAGCCTCGTCCCAACTCGGGACTCGAACCAACGACCTTCTTGCTGTGAGGCCACTGTGCTACCAGTGCACCACCGGGATATGGGAAAAACATTCAGAAATGATAGAAAAAATTATTATAAGTAATTATAAGTAATTAAGAAAAAAATTCTACTAAATTCTGCTAAAAACAATTGATTTTCTTAGTTTAAGATAAAATCAAGACTCCAATTTTCTATTGTTCCTTAAACAAACGAGCATGCTGTCACTTTTTTTTAAAGATCTAAATACCATGTGAGATCAAAGCTTTGAGTTTTTTTGCTTAAATCCCAAAAATAATTTAAAAACACTTTAAAAAAGAAACAGAAATGACAAAAGCAGCAGCCGAATGATTCTACAGGACATAAGTTGTACCATTGATCACCAGCACAGACAGACTGAAGTGACTTTGGGTGCTTTTAGGAAACATAAAACAGCCACAGAGAACATCTTCAAAGCATGTTTGATCAGAGCCGAAGACATTTCACCAAATCCCCAAATATAAAGAAGTCCCAGCTGCAGGATGGGATGATAATCCAGTAAAACCTGTAAAATCAGCAAGTTCAGCAGGCGGCTGAGTAAATATGTGTGTGTGTGTGTTTTCTGACACCTTCAGCAGCTCTGCAGCCTGTCAGATGTCTTGTTTTCAGATCCTCTGACAGATTGGGATGTTAAAACTGTGATTTCAACCTGGTTACATCAACTCCTTCGCTCCCCCTCCTCTGTCACAGCAGAAGCCATTTAAGATGTTGTCAAAGAGAATTACAACCTGTCCTCCAATTGCTCCGGAGACCCTTCCCCCACCTCTGTCTCACCTGGGGAGGAGCAGTGGGAGCATCAGCGAGAGGTCAGATGATGTTTCTCAGTTCAGTTTTCTGTACTTACAGATCAATTTGTCACAGGAACGGAGCTGACAAAGACGTGTCCGTCTATTCCTGGAAACTTGATGGAAGATGTTTGACGAGATTGTAAATGAGTCTGACGGAACAGATCCTAGGTCAATCTGATTCTGACCTCCTCATGCACTCCACATGTTTACCAGATGAGTTCAGATGAATGTTTTTGCTCCATTTGAAATGAATGCAATGATTTAGTTTCTTCTGTAATGACTGTAATTTATTTTGATAAGTTGATATGTTGTTTATTTCTAATAAAAATGAAGAGATGGATGGAAGAGTCAACCCTGAATTAATTAATCTAAAGAAAATTAAACATGCAACATAAATTAAACTTGCAGAAGAACAACAATGAAAAGGTGTGTTTTTATAAGATTTAAATAATTCCCTTTGGTTGTTCATCTGATGAGAAAGTCTGTTTTCATCCTCTAACAAGATAAAGTGTTAAGGAAAAAAACATTTTTTATTGATCCAGAAAAGCAAGAACAAATTGGGAATCGAACAAATGTAAAAACTTGTTTTGAAAACAATGCAAACAAAGAGAAAATGTGGAATAAAATATTAACTTGATTTTTTTTCCGATAAATGAAAGAAAAGCAGTGTGGAAGGTCTAGTGCGGACAGACCAGCAACTCTTTATGAATACCGGACAAGTAATGACACCCACCTTGGTCGTTTCTGGATTTGTGTCTATAACCGATACAGTTTGTCACCAAAACCAGGAAGTGGGGCAGCACGGTGGTGCAGAGGGTAGCACAGTGGCCTCACAGCAAGAAGGTCGTGGGTTCGAGTCCCGGGTGGGGACGAGGCTTGGAACACTGTCCTTTCTGTGTGGAGTTTGCATGTTCTCCCCGTGTTTGCGTGGGTTTCCTCCGGGTACTCCGGTTTTCTCCCACCCTCCAAAAACATGCATGCTAGGTTGATTTGTCGGTGCCAAATTGCCCCTAGGAATGAGTGTGTGTGTGGATGGTTGTATGTGTGTGGCCCCGCGACAGACTGGCAACCTGTTCGGGGTGTACTCTGCCCTTCGACTTAAATTGGCCGGGATGGGCTCTGGCACCCCCCGCAACCCTGAAATGGATAGACGGATAAAAAGATGACTGACTGACCAGGAAGTGGCCTTGATTTCAGCCGCTTGTATCCGAAATATGGTTCTTTTGGTCACCACCTAACAGCTGGTGACCGCGGCTGGTTCAATTTCAATCTAATTGAAAATTATTTCTAAACGTCTCAATCAGACAACACACTGTCCAGAAGACAACTTTGAAGCCTGTTCTACGACCGATCACTCCTGGATGAATGAGGGATTACACGGAACAATAACAGGATTGTACCTTCTTATTCAGAGTGTCAGAGGTGAGACGAGGCCCACTCCGAGTGATAAAATTCCATCATGCTCATTCAGTGTGAACATATTCACAAGCAAAGGTGCAAATCAGTCATCACAAATCTTAACTTCCATTTTGAACACACACAATGTAAAAAGATTTCAAGAAGATTTTTTGGAAGATTTTAAGTATTTATGATTAACAGTCCAGAGCAATGAAGAGTGTGGAAAGGAGGTGAAGAAGTTTGCGTAGGCAGGCTGGAACAGGTGGAGAAAAGTATCAGGTGTGATGTGTGATAGAAGAGTTTCAGCCAAAATGAAAGGGAAAGTGTACAAAACCGTGGTGAGACCGGCCATGCTGATTGGTCTAGAAACAGTGGCATTGAGAAAAAGACAGGAAGCAGAGATGGAGGTAGCAGAGATAAAGATGCTGAGGATCTCTCTGGAAGTGACCAGGATGGACAGGATCAGAGGAACAGCACATGTTAGAGGTTTTAAAGTCAGAGAGGCCAGACTGAGATGGTTTGGACATGTGCAGAGGAGAGAGAGAGAGTACATCAGAAGAAGGATGCTGGGTTTGGAACCACCAGGAAAGAGGCCTAGAGGAAGACCAAAGAGGAGGTTCATGGATACAGTGAAGGAAGGCATGAAGATAGTTGGTGTGACCGAAGAGGATACAGCAGATAGGGTTAGATGGAAGAAACTGAGTTGCTGTGGCGCCCCCTGAAGGGAAATGATGGAAGAAGAAGAAGAAAGAACATTCTGCTTTGTCTTCCAACCTTGATTAGACATCACCCTCGACAACCACTCGCCTTCTGGAAGGTGACCACATACTGTAGATCAACCCAAAAAGCAACACATGACCCAAACAATGTAGACCACACTCCCAAGCTCCCGCCTTACTGACACAAATAATATATAAAAGTTCACTATAAATTCTAAAAAAGTCATCATTTTAGTCATTTTTGGCTTTTTGGAACCACAAATATGTTACAAAAGAGAAGATGTAGAAATAGAGGGTGGGTATGCATTTCTATTTATGTTCCGTTCCGTCATCTTCCGCTTATTCCGGGGTTGGGTCGCAGGGGCAACAACCTCAAACGGGCAGCCCAGGCCTCTCTGCTCCCCGGCTGCATCCTCCAGCTCACCCGGAAGGATCCCAAGTCGTTCTCGGCCAGCTGTGAGACATAGTCTCTCCAGCGGGTCCGGGGTCTGCCCCTTGGTCTCCTCCCGGTGGGACACGCCCAAAACACCATGCCCACGAGGCGCTCGGGGGGCATCCTGACCAGATGCCTGAACCACCCCATCTGGCTCCTCTCAATCTGAAAGAGGAGCGGCTCGACACCGAGCTCCTCCCGGATGGCAGAGCTCCTCACCCGATCTCTGAATGAGAGCCCAGCCACCCTGCGAAGGAAGCTCATTTCGGCCGCTTGTACCCGCAATCTCATTCTTTCGGTCACCACCCACAGCTGGTGCAATATTTTTTATTGTTTTTTTTTTTTTTGACAAATTACTGAAGAGATGCTGCAAAATAATTAAATAAGATTAATTTTTTTTTTTTTTTTTTTTTTAAAAGCTGAACACTATTTGTTCCATGACAACTTTGACAGCTTTAATGAATCCTATAGCTCGTTGATAAAATGACAGAATATTATAACTAAGATTAGCACAATACATGGAGATAAAAATGTTTAAAGGTGAACATGAGCAGCAGAAAGCGGAAGGAGAATATAAGATGATCTTACCTGATCTTCTTTCTGCACCACTGAGTGTCTGATTGTGATTTTAAAGAGACATCTACACAGTTTTTCACTCTCTTTGAGAATGACAGCTGATGAAAGGTCTGGAAACTTTCACAAAGCCCAGCAGATGCTGAAAGATTCAAACCGAAACAAGCTCATCCTGATGAATAGTAGAGACATCTTCACTAACAACGTGCCCCGGGATCGATACCCAGCCGTCCTGATCGCTGTTTTGATTGGGGTTGGCATGCTCAGACAACACCTAATCAATACTGAATCAGAGCTGAATCCATTGAGCTGCTGAGGGACTTTTACAAATGCACGACTAGATGGTGAAAAGACAGAAAGCATAGAAACGACTGCTCAATTAGATGGAAAAAAATAGCTGTTAAAGTGTCTGATGGGTTTTTTAAAAATAAAATCTGGCTTTCACTGGAAAAAATACCCTAAAATTTTAGTCTTAAATCTCCTCGTCAGGAACAAAGAAAAAGTTTTTTATTGCTTGAACAACAAAGCAATCATATTTCGTCATGTAGAGGAAGAGAATGTAACTGAAAGAGGTTTAAATATCTGGAAAAAAAAGGGATTGATGTGACCCTGAATACAACATGAGAATTTCAGGAACCCCTGATGTACAGGGACACCGATACAGCATGATGTCCAAAGATGCTGCAAAAAGAGAGAACATTGCATTGGTCTCTGAAAAAAACCTGATAAATAAAGCAAGTAGAAACTCGTTGGGTTATTAGAGAAAACAAACACAAACCTATTAGTGGGACTCGTCGGCTGTTGAAGGGGAATGCATACAAAAAAGCTCAGAGAATTGTCTTTACCTTCTCAGGAAGCTGTGTCTGTTAGTATGCTGCTTGCAGATTTAAACCGTTTTTTTAGTCGAGGAGCTGAATAAAAACTCCTGCAGGGTATGACCATCTTGTAATCAGAGTGTGGGCTAGTATTACAATGAGGAATTATCTGAGGACGGCCTCTTAGGGGTCAGGTCTTCAGTGGATCAGGGTGCACTGAGGGTCATTTCTTTTCCTCTTGTTGAAGATGTTAGTATCAGGATCTGTTTCCATGTGTATCAGAGTTTAAGGCCCTTTAATGCAACAAAGTGAACAAATAAAATCTTTCACGGTACAAGAACATGCAAATATGCAGAAAAATTTGTCCATGCACTGACTGGAATAATGTTGTAAAAATACAGAAATATTACAAAAATTTGAAAGAAAACACAACATTTAGATTTTAATAATTTAACCTCATACTTCAGAAAAATAGATGTTTAAATGCTTTCATGCATTTTATTCCAGGATAAATCCACGTTTACTTGAAGAAAAAAAATCAAGAAACAATAAGTTAATTCTTAACATTCTGGTTGCAGACATATTTTTTCTAACACTTTTATTCCTAATTTTTTTTTTTTTATGAAAACAAAACCATGTATGTATAGCTATACATAAATATACGTATATACTGTATTAGCCAACAAGGTACAGCCCTGCTATGCCCATAAAGTTCCAATAAATTACTCCCTCAAACAGACAAATTAAGACGGCATAGCTCATCTCTACAAAAGCCTCTGAGGGTCGCTGTCTTAAGCCTTGGCTTCACTTGGAACTTTTTGGGTCAATTTTCTGTTGATGAACAAGAATGGTTTTGCTGGTTTGTGTTGAGAACAAAGTGAACATTTTTTTTTTCATCAAGCTAATCGGTGTTGTTTGTTAAAATGAAAATAAAATTAAGTTAAAATTAAATTAAATAAAAAATATGGGCGTGGTGGAGGACTAGAGGCGAGGCTGAGAACAACCAAAGATAGTAGTATGCAAAGATTGTGTCGGAATGCTCACGAATGATTAAAAAAAAAAGCATGAATCTTGAACAGGCATGGGCAAACTACAGCCCGTGGGCCACATGCGGCCTGTTACACGTTTAAATCCAGCCCACCAAACGTGAAAAATTTTAAAATAAATGCACCATGTTAATATTTATTTGCCATGCAATTCTAATATTTTCTCACTAGAGAGCGCACTTTACATATTTGACTTCGTTGAGAAAACAACAACACTGCTCCCATTAAAATGTGTGTCTTTGTGACGCGCACGTTGTCTAAATAAACAGAGCGTGCAGATATGGAAAGCCATTGGGGCCAATACGCGCACGTAAACAAGCGTGTTAGATTTCAAAACCTAGCAAATCAAAGGACATGTGTTCTCCAGATCCCGAGATGTGTTTTTTTCCTCCAATGAGGTGAGGTAATCAAAGCATGCCATCCATCTGCTCCTGTTCCGGCCCCTTTGTCAAATATTAGAACTCAATGTGGCCCACGAATCAAAAAGTTTGCCCACCCCTGATCTAGAAAATCTCTAAAATGTTGATTTTGCAGAAAATCCCTCCTTAATTATCATGTATCTAAAATGAGTCTAATTTAAAACCGTTAATAAAAGATCATTTCTGACATTAATATCTGAAGATAATTAAGATCAACCAGAAGAAATAAAAGGCTGTCAGATTAAGAGGACGGTACCCTATTACTAAAGTGAAGTAACATTAGACCCACCAAAAGCCAGCCGAAACTATTATCTACATAAAAAATAAAAAAGTCTTTGTTCTTTTTCCAGATGTGTGACTTTGGCTTTAATTTGTGCTTCTCTCAGCAGGAATATTTTGTTCGGCTGCTTATTAACACCTCTCTTCTGTCCTCTCCAACCGCTCAGAGCAGAGGACTGTCCTCCAATTTGTTCCTTTATTCCAAACCCTATTAACTAATAGAGCGACTATACTCCCTTTTGTGATGAAGATGAAACAAACCATGCAGTGAATGAAGAAAACAACCGAAACAAAAAGGAAATTAGCTGGCAAATTGCAATTAACACACTGAAAGTGCAAAAAAATAATCGGCACGTTTTCCTAAGATGAGTCTTATTCTCTGTGACTCACATTCTATCAACGACGTCACGTTATGAAAGTTCACACCAGTCAAAAGATTGAAAAAGTTTTAAGAAATCATCTCAAATTTCTTTTTTTTTCTTCTGTTTTTGTGTCACTTCTGTGGTCCCAGGAACAGCTGGGGCCCAGCGGGAATCAAACCAGGTTGTCCCGATCAAAAGACAGTGTCTCTACCACTAGGCCAATGCCTCCTGGGACCTCAAATTACTGATCTCTAACAAAACTGAAGAGGTTAGATTTAAAGAACTAATTAATAAAGACTTCATGGATCCATATTAAATATTGGAGATACTATTTGCAGTTTTAGCGTTAGGGTTGAATATTTTGGGACTTCTTTTGTTCTTACTTTATTGTCGCTATACGGACGTTCAATCAAATGGTCTAAATAATTTATATTGTTGTGTACCGTTCAGTAGTGTTT
This sequence comes from Neostethus bicornis, assembly GCA_902685375.1. Lineage (NCBI taxonomy): Eukaryota > Metazoa > Chordata > Actinopteri > Atheriniformes > Phallostethidae > Neostethus > Neostethus bicornis. Next base: position 24,351,983 of record LR738551.1, on the reverse strand, counting down.
ACTTGTAGATGTAAGCCCCCGGGTTAGTTTTAAAGTGTTGTTATCAAAAAATTTTTTTTTTAAATATTTCAATTTATTGGCAACGCAAACTCAGAAAAAGCCAGAAAAGATCGAGTTGGAGAAATATACATACATTTAATGCCCAGAAAAAAGAGAAGGTAAACTTGTGTTAATATTCATTTAATTGTGTTAATCATCCATCATGTATTAATATTCACTCTGAAGATTTTATTCTTAGAATCCTCTTGTCTGTGATTCATTTTTTTATTTACCAATTGACTCCGACTGATCTTATTTACACTGATGGATGTAAAAATACTAACCTAAGCTCATTAAATGTAAAATGAACTCTTTTAGGAATTTCGGACAACTTTCTCGTGGTTGTGTTTGACCAAGATCAGGGGCGAATTCAGAATTTTCTAAAGGGGGGCGTGAGGTCATTGACAAATCCAGTATAGGCGGGACTGGGGTGATTCAGCCCACCCAGAACAAATGTAAAAATAAGGGTAATAATTTTCCTGCATTTTGGTGGCCAATTCGCTGGCCCTGCAAGGGATAGCTTTTTTTTTTTGTGGACCAAAAAGGGGAGTGGGGGTCATGCAAAAGGGCCCCCCAACTGGATCCGCCCCTGAAGATGGTCGTACACAAATTCACTAATGCCAAGGACGGATCACTGGGGGCCTAGGGGCTGCCTCCCCCCTGCCCACTTTTTGGTCTACCAAAAAATAAGAAGAAAGGAAAGGGGACTAGTCAAGCTATCCCCTTGCAGGACCAGTGAATGGTCCACCAAAATGCAGAAAAATTACTCTTATTTTTCAAAACGTTCTGGGGGGGACGGGGGTGCCCGCACGCCTCCTATACTGGCTTTGTCAGTGACTTCACGTCCCCTCCTTTAGAAAATTGTGCATTCGCCCCTGAATGCTGTCATAACAAAGAAAAAGTTACTTAAACCTCAAAAATGTAGCAGCGTCTGGGAAAGGATACAGTCGACTATAATGCCGCATAAAATGTTAAAAAAAAAAAAAAAAAGCATACTTTTCAACTCAAAAGACTGAAATCTCTGTCTCTTGTTCTGCTTTTAAAAATGCAGTCAGTCGTGAAGCTGAAGTCTGAGAGTGAAATTCATGGCTGGGAAAGTTTGCTACTAGAAGATCTTTAGGATAAAATAAAGCTCAGTGATTAAAAGTTTTATATCCCAGAAAAAAAAAATCTTGTTTTTTGCCATTTAGTAGGATTCAGTCATTCTTTTGTGAGATTTTTTAAAATCTTTTTTATTTCTATCACAGGCTTTCTTTTAGGGTCCCTGTGGTTCTAAGCTGTCTATTTTTTTTTATTGTTTTTATGTAGTAGTGCCATAGGATATATTTGTATAAATAAAATAGGAAAATGATTATGACAAGATGAGAATTTGGTGATTCATTTAGAGGATTTGAACTCCTCCATTGTAGACTGAGCTGGGAACAACAGTACAGAAGATCTGGATTACCGGCTCCTCGCTGTTTCTGAGACAATGTGGCTCCAAGTGAGACTCAGATCTGCAAACATCATGTCTGAGTCAGAGTCTTAACATTTCTGCCTCCTCTGCAGCTTTCTGTCTTTCCACTGCTTTCACAAAGCTCGTAGAAGCAGAGATGGAATTTTGTCCTATGGCCTTTAAACCTACTGGTTTTGGTCAGTTTCATGAACAAGTTTTCCTCCATTTGTAAAGTGTGCTTATCATAAAATCCTGGTTTAAAACAACTTCCACTCAAATGGAGTGAAATACGAAGGTGTTGGAGTGTGTGGACTTTTACCCAACTTTAAGCAAAGTCAGAAGCTGCTGCATGCAAATCATAAAAAAAAAAATCACTTCTTGATTATAAAACACAAACATAATTAGCTCCAAAAACACAGTTTAACCCTGAAACAACCAGAATCTACTTCATTATGCTGCTTGAACACTAACCTCCTAAAGATTTCCAATGTTTCCAAAGGAAACATGAAAAATGACCCTGAAATGTTCATTTGAGCTTTTGGTTGATTAATCCGAAGGGTCTGAGTAATTCTGAGAATAAAAGCTAATCTTTTTTACTGGTACTTAAAAGTAAAACCATCTTCCATCTACATATAAAGAATTTAATTGCACCTCTTCGCAGATGACTGAATGGTCTTTTCTTTAAAAATGAATTGAAGGACACTTCAGCTACTTGCTGGGTTTTGTTGGAACGGGTGTTAGTGCGATAAAATAAACGGTAAAAAAAAAAAAAAAAAAAAAAACTACGTCTGCTCTTCTTCACTTCCAAGGATGAATTATATTCTTCTGTGTTTTATCGAAACCGTGAAACACAAACAAGACTCATATAACCACATCTCTACATTCACAATATAGATAGATACAAATTAAATTTTCAAATAGTTGCAAACTTTCTGATAAAAAAATCCCCAAAGTTTAGTTCATGAAAGGACTGAGATTTCAACCACTCAACTTTTATCACACCGATCCAACAGTGGCTTCTACCTAAATTAAATTAAATGAGACAAATATAATAAACACAAAGTGACTCTTGCACTTGTTATTTTAGTTTAAGTTTAGAAGAGGATAAAAATCCACTGGGAATGAAAATAACAACTAAGCAGCAGATTGGACAAATATGTAAAATCAATTTTAATTCCAAACCCTGCGACCTCTCTCTTATTTTGCAATCTGTGTGCACAGTAATAGTCCATTTATATTTTAAACTCCCGTCTCTTTACCAGCACATGGAAGTTCTTTTCTTCTTAAACTCTATCACATTAGTCAGTTTTTTTTTCATTATTTCAGGATTACTTCTGGGAAAAGAACAGACCAAATGATCTGATGTACTACTTACACACGTTTGGTTTCTTTGTGTCTGTAAATTGCTCTTTGATTAGTAATTTTTGTTGTCACTGTCGTTCTCCGCAGACCGGTCGTTCACTCCGCAGGGTGGCTGGGCTCTCACTCAGAGATTGGGTGAGGAGCTCTGCCATCCGGGGGGAGCTCGGTGTCAAGTTGCTCCTCCTCCAGGTTGAGAGAAGCCAGATGGGGTGGTTCGGGCATCTGGTTAGGATGCCCACAGAGCGCCTCGCTGGTGGGTATTTCAGGCATGTCCCACTGGGAGGAGACCGAGAGGCAGACCCCGGACTCACTGGAGAGACTGTGTCTCACAGCTGGCCGGGGAACGACTCAGGATCCTTACGGGTGAGCTGGAGGATGCAGCCGGGGAGAGAGAGGCCTGGGCTTCCAGTCTGAGGCTATTACCCACACGACCCTGTTCACTGAGAACCCTGCGTTTCAGATGTTTATCAAAGCAGACATTCTCAGTATGTGGGGGGTGATATATGTATTATAAAAATTGGGATTTCTCCAGAGATCCAACAGATTTCAGGAGAGTCATCAGATATCTCAGTCCAGAAGAGTGCAGTCCTAGGAATAGCAAGGATACAAAACACTCAAGCAGATCTCTCAAACTCCCTAGTCTTTAGTAGAGGACCTAGCTTGAAGAGTATGGAAGACCTCCCGTGGAAGGGTAGCAAGGCAATTTTTAAAATACATACAAAATTGTTTTTGTGTACATGCATAATTATTTTCAGATTGATGGTTAATATGTATGTACAGTATGAGTTTAATCCATCATCTTTACATTTTCTTTTTTTTTTATATTTATTAATCCCTGACTGGGAAATTCATGTGCTGCCCAACACCGCAGCAGGCTGTCACCTATGATGGGAGAAACGGGGGGCTGGGTGTCTTCTCCATGGACCCTACACGTGAACTCAGTGGGATGCAAACCTGCGAACTTCCAGTTATTATCCGGTCTGCTGGCGAACGCTCTAACCACTGAGCCACCGTGTCCCCTTTTGCTTTTTTAACTGGGATTTTGATCAATATGTTTGTCTGGTTCCATGAAGAATGCTATTTTTTGCTATTATTAAATTTAACCTCAACCTTCACCCTGCAGTCTGAAGACTTGGTTTTATAAATGATAAACGCAACATAACAATCTGCAAAAGGAAACATAACTGGATAAAAAAGCGACTTTTTTTGGTTTCTTTCACCATGTTGTCATTTAGTTAAACTAACCGATGCTACTAAAAAAAAACAAGCGATCTGATGAATGTTAGGGTCAGGAAGAAAAGGAGAAAAATCTAGTTCTGTGGCTTTGTGGGCCGATAATTCATTCCTGGCCTGAAGCAGCGTAAGTGAGATGGAAATAGCCGTTCTTCTACAAATGAAAATACTAATGAACACTGAGTTTGACTAATGAGAGCTAATGTGAACATCTGACCAACAGGGAGAAAAATCCCACCACACCTGGCAACCTCCAACGCATCCAGAGTAAATATAGGGCACCGGAAAGTACAACAAGACCAATGTAGAGCCAAAACAGTTTTATCTCCAAACACTGGCTTAATGAAGCTCTCCCCGAGGACTCCATGCCTAATCTCACTGACTGGGTTATTTTTGCCAGCTGAGTGAGAGCATGCGCTTCCATTGTCTCTCTTCTAAATGCTGTTCGAGCTCGGTTTTAATTTCGATTCATTTTATTCTTTGATTTTGCGTTACTCTCGTTCTTCAACATGATGAACAACAAAATATTCAACTACCCTGTGTGTATGTGAAAAAAATGTTACGCCACAATGCGGAGTTATTTGTTTCGTCTTGTGGGCCACTTATTCCTAATCTGGTCGCAGGGGTGCCGGAGCCTATCCCAGTGAGCGGTAGACAACCCCGAACAGGTCGTCAGTTTGTTGTGGGGCCACATACACTCATTCCTAGGGGCAATTTTATAGCGGCTAATCATGCTAACATGTGTACATGTTTTCTGAGGGTGAGAGGAAACCGGAGTATCTGGAGAAAACCGACATATACATGGGTAGAACATGCAAACTCCACACAGAAAGGCCAGTGTTTCAAGGCCAGTCCACTCCAAGAGTCGAAACCCCTGACCTTCTTGCTGTAATGCTACAGTGCTAACCACTGAACTACTATGCAGCCCTGCTGAGGTATTGATTTTCTAATTTATAAGAAAAAAAATGGAGGAGGAGAGAGAGAGAGTACATAGGAAGAAGGATGCTGTATTTGGAACCACCAGGAAAGAGGACTAGAGGAAGACCAAAGAGGAGGTTCATGGATACAGTGAAGGAAGACATGAAGATAGTTGGCGTGACCGAAGAAGAAGATGCAGGAGATAGGGTTAGATGGAAGAAACTGACTTGCTGTGGCGACCCCTGAAGGGAAATGCCGAAAGAAGAAGAAGATAAGAAAAAAAATGTACAAATACTGTAACGACAAGTCGAATGTGAAACTCATTGCATTTTATTTTCCAGTATAAATAATAGAATCCCAATCCGGAGTCTTAGACCGTAAACACAGACCCAAACTTTTGTTTTTCCATTTCTACTGCAAAAAAATTGACTAACAAAGAAACTTCTTTTCTAATTTATATTTTCATGTTTTATTTAGCGGATCGTAAGGTTGCAAAAAAAACCAAAAAAAAAAAAAAATAGCATATGTTCATCCATTAAACAGAAAAAAAGGTCAAAAGGATAAAAACTTAATGAGAAAAACTTTTTTGGTCAAAAACAAGTTTTTCTTGAAGAACACGGTGAACTTCAGCCTCCCAAAAGATGCTAAAAACTTTACTTTGTTAAAGTCCAGACCTCATCTACGTAAACGTGAGCACGCTTTGCACGATGAAGGATCAGATTTGACTTGGTGGTTTATGAATAGTGATTGGTTGAAATGTTTTTTGTAGGTTTGTGTTTTTTCTCCAGTGTACGATCAGCTTAATCCCGTCTGGTCGTAAATGATTCTGTTCCAGTTCTTCATCTCTTCACTGGTGCAGATGGTGTTTAAATAATGCTCAGCAATGAGATCCTCACTCACGCATGCATATTTAAAAGTCTTTGTTCTGTAATTAATGGCTTTATAAAGAGCTGAAACTTTTTGTGTTTTTATAGATCATTAAAAAGATTAATCTGTCGAGGAGGATTTATAATAAAAATTACATTTTTTTTTCTTTCTTTCTCCATCTGCTTTTTTTCTCGAGTTTATTTCTGGCTTTATTATAACAGACTTTTTTTTTTCGGCATTAAAAAACATCTGATTAATTTAAAATAAACTCTGTTTCATTCTGAATTTGACTAATGAGTTTTCGATTTCGAAACAATAAGCAAAACAGAAAATTAGTGTTAAAATTAACGAATGTCAGCTCAAATTTGAAAGAAAGAAGAAGAGGAAAACTGTATTTTAGACTCTTAATTAGAGATTAGATCATCTACACCTATGATGATATTGTCAGAAGTACACACGTGTGCATGCGTTGTGAAAATGCATCATACGTGTAGACTGCATAAAACTTTTTGAGTGTTGTTTTGGTCGAAAACCAACAAAATTGTTGCATACAATTTTGATAAATTAGAAGGAATGTGCCCGCCTCTTTCACATAAATTAATTTATTTTATTAGGAGGATAAACCCCTTGAGATACGACATCTTGTTTTTGAAGGGGTCCTCCTTCCTAACATGCATGTTTGTTGGAGGGTGGGAGGAAACCGTAGGAAACCTACGCATACACGGGAAAAACATGCAAACTTCACACAGAAAGGCCAATGTTTCAAACCTCGTCCCCACACGGGGTTCAAACCCACGACCTTCTTGCTGTGAGGCCACCGTGCTAACCACCGCGCCACCGTTCTGCTAACCCACATAAGCTCGGAGATTATTCTGCACAACAGGAGCTTGGTGGCTAAAGGCTCTACCTCCAACTAGATTTTTAGAAATCCCAGGATTGAATATGAGCTTTCTGTTTTGTAAGTGACGGAGTCTAACTTGGCTAACAAAAAGCCTAAAAGCAGGTGCAACTTGGACGTGACGGCCCAAAAAAAAAGACAGAAAATCGCACACACTCTGTTAAAAACATTTGCAGTGGTCCTATAGTAGACACAGATATTTTATTCTGTGTCTTAAATGATGCGTTGGGTTCTATGTGCTGATTGGCTGTACTGTAAATGTAGAAGACCATGAGGGCTAGTTTACACCTGCTGGGATAAAACTGCTTTCTAGTGCACATTATTCACAAAGCTAACCTCCCTGCCGACCTTCAACTTTGTCCGAAGTAAGTTTTTCTGGTAGATTTAAGTTAAAATTACTTCCTGTTTTTATATCTGTTTCTATAGATTGTTATGATGAGGTGTGGTAGAATCCAAGCACGGAACACTTGAAAATTTTTTCGAATCGGGTAAAAACATAGTTTTCGAAGCAGGTGGGTTGTTCGAGGAAGGCGGGTTATCCAAGGCAGGCGGGTTTTACATGGCATTCAACAATCTGACACAGGCTGGAGTTGGAGGATAGCTTACGTAGCTTGCTGATTGCTGATCATCTACAGATGGTGAGCAAGTTGCCATCGAGACAGACACCGTCTTAGAAACAGGAGCAGGGATCACAACACACTGTAGATCTGCTTAAAGTCATGCGACTGCCAAATTTTTTCCACTCAAAAAAAAAGGACAGTGAATGTTTTGCTTTTTGTCTTCTTTACCGCTTATACCTACTAGTAGCCTATCCTTGCTGATTGCAGGTGAGAGGCAGGGTACACCCTGATAAGGTCACCAATCTGCTGGGGGCAACATACACTCATTCCTATGGGCGATTCCATGCAGCCAATCAACTCTACGTTCATGTTTTTGGAGGTTGGAAGGAAACTTGAGAAAAGCCACACGTACACAGGGAGAGCATGCAAACATCACACAGAAAAGCCAGTGATTCAAGCCTTGCCGCCACACTGGGACTTGAACCAGTTTTTTTTTTTGCTGTGAGGCTACCGTCCATAGAAACAGTTCAACTAGTACTTCATACATTTGTATTAGATAATGAGGTTCTTCTGCTCTTTCCTGGCTTTTAAAAGACAGAGTATTGCTGCATTATTTGGGACATCTGGTGTGGAATTTACAATCGTAAAGGTCAGCGTGAACTTCGGAATGGGCTAATCAAAACTCGAGTCTATATTATGGATCGTTCAGGAAAGATCTTGCATAATTCAGTGAGGCTTCGTCGAGATGAAGTCAAATGTTTAAAAGATTTTTTTTCCTCAATCTGGAACTCCAGAAAATTCTTTTCACTGCTTTAATTAAAATGTTTTTAATGATTACGTATTGACAACCGCTTTGAAACTCGTGGCTCATCAGACAAGAGTTCCAGATTGAAATCAAAAAGCAAAAAATGTGTGTATTAAATTAACACCTGTAGAAAGATTAGAGTATTTTAATCATTTTATCTGATGGATAATATGTAAAAAAAAAAATCAGATATGACTAATTGGTTCTTCTCCTACATTTTGCAGATCTTTTATTAGTTCGGGCAGATGACTGAACATCTGTTTGCTGCTCGGAGCTGTAAATTTAAACAGCCCACTGGATGTTTACGGTGTGAGTTTGTGGATTCAGAAACTCAAGTATTTAACAAAGAAAGCACAGTTTGATGCAGACAATGTGTGTTTGTGTGTTTTATAGAAGTTTAGCATGACCTCCGTGCTGTCGTCACATCTACGATTTCCCAGCGGCTTCGAATTAAACCAATCTTTGTTCCAGAGGTGTTCATTGGAGTAGTCCGTCTAAATCTAAAAATGTTCAAAAAGGAACATAAACATGCAAAATAAATTCTTTGTCAAATTTTTTATTGACTGTAAAATGTTGATATTAAAAAGCCCCTTTATTCCTATTTTAGTTGATGCTTCCAGATTGAGGAATGTGATCCCAAAATGAACCGAAAAAAAAAATCCCTAAATAATGATGAATTCAACAACGAGAGTTTGTAAAAGCTCGAGTTTTAATTCAAAGTTTTTTTCCAGGCAAAACTTTAGAAAAGTTTGTTCTTATAAATTCAGCAGGTCAATTAACTTTTCATGAGATGCTGTCTTTTCTTTCCAAATTCTTGGGAAATTCAGATATCTGACACTTGTCAGCACCCTCTGGTTTCCATGAATCAGAACTGGAACTCTGGGAGGCCGAGACGGGGCGAGAGGGGGGGAATCTATGTGCAGCCATTAAATTTTACTACACCATCTATTGCATCTATTTTCTGAAACATTTATTCTACACTGCGTAGTGACAGAGTGTACCGAAGCAAGTTAGCAGGCTTGAAGGCAGGGTGCACCCTGGACAAATCACCAATCTGCTGCATGGCTACAAACAATACATTCAACTGTAAACATGATTGGTTTTATGTATTTGTTTTTGGTTTTATTTTTGAATAAATTGAAAGAAAGACTTTTCGAACATTAGATCTCGACACATAAATGAAGATTAGTCAGAGTAAAACAGAGTACACATGTGTGAATGAGAGGGATCCAAATGTAAAAGTGAGGTTACAGGGAGAAGAGATAAAGAAGGTGGAAGATTTTAAGTATCTATGATCAACAGTCCAGAGCAATGGAGAGTGTGGAAAAGAGGTGAAGAAGCGTGTTCAGGCAGGCATGTGGAGAAAAGTATCAGGTGTGATGTGTGACAGAAGAGTTTCAGCTAAAATGAAAGGGAAAGTGTACAAAACCGTGGTGAGACCGGCCATGCTGATTGGTCTAGAAACAGTAGCACTGAGAAAAAGACAGGAAGCAGAGATTGAGGTAGCAGAGATGAAGATGCTGAGGATCTCTCTAGGAGTGACCAGGATGGACAGGATTAGGGGAACAGCACATGTTAGAGGTTTTGGAGATAAAGTCAGAGAGGCCAGACTGAGATGGTTTGGACATGTGCAGAGGAGAGAGAGAGAGTACATCTGAAGAAGGATGCTGGATTTGGAACCACCAGGAAAGAGGACTAGAGGAAGACCAAAGAGGAGGTTCATGGATACAGTGAAGGAAGACATGAAGATAGTTGGCGTGACCGAAGAGGATGCAGCAGATAGGGTTAGATGGAAGAAACTGACTTATTGTGGCGACCCCTGAAGGGAAATGCCAAAAGAAGAAGAAGATCTTTACACATGTAAATATTCTCTGAATTTGACCGGATAGGAGCACTTTTGGATGAAAATAAACTGAAAGTTTAAAAAAAAAAAGGACAAATGGTTTTGAAAAATTGGTCAAGAGTATTTAGCTAAAATTTCTTTAAAACATAATGAAAACAATTATTGCCAAAAAATGCCCTGCATCAGACAGGAGACCTGACCAGAGTGGACCCTGCTTCTCACCTCTGAAGCCAGGAAGTGTACGAGCACCTCCAGACTTAAAGCTGGATAATAATAATAAAATAAAAAAGCATGGATGACCCTTAAAAAACATCTTGGTGAATATTAAACTCTGTTACCACTAATTCATTTTCCTGCTTTGATCATATTCATGTGTGATGTTTAATGTATATCCGAGGGAGGAAACGGGATTTGTGTGAAGCTCCGAACAAATCTGATTTGTCAGCATATCCGTGCTCCACATCTCGCCTCTATGTGATGAAGCCCAAAACACGACCACGTCTCACTGGGGTTTCTATTCGACTTGAAATGCTGAGAAAGTCTAAACCAATTTTTTGGAACCTCATAATTTACATGCAAACAAATAGAGGTTTGATGGCCGTTTCTTACTTTGACTTTTGATAAATGGTGTTTTTTTTTTCTTACAATCTGTTCATCTGATAACAAACAGAAGTCCACCGAGCAGACACATGTTATGATTTCACATCTCGACCAACCTTTCAAGATCAAATCCCTGAAACAAAACAGTGGAACGTTAATTAACTGACTTCAGCAAACCACACGGCCAATTAAAACTCAGATCTGTGGTTTCATCCTGGAACTTACTGCCTTTCTTTATCATGTTACTGTTTGCTATTATCATTAACTTACCAAACACATTTTTATTTGAGGACAACATAAAATGAAAAATATATAAAGGTTGTAAAAGTAACAAGACAACGAGTCATAATTCGAGTGTTCGCTAATCGGATGAGATAAAAAATAGATACTGTATATTCTGAAGCTCCAGGTCCTACAGTGAATTTGTCTCATAGAAAAAGCTGGATTACATTCGGAATCATGGAACATGCTCTTTAACCTTATCAAACGCATAAAACACAGAATTCAAGAATGTTGACTTCAGTTGGCGAAAAGTTGTTTAACCCCAACTGGTGCAATGCATTGCTTCTCATTGATCAAGAAGGATTGATTCAAAGGCCCGAATCAAGCAAAGGATACAGTACATCCAAGAAGAAATAGAAACTACCACAATTGGGCTAAAAACTGTAAAGCCTATTCCTTTGAACTGGAAGAATAGCGGGATCCGTCATTTTCCATGCTGATTATGATCAGCAACCACTTAAATATTTGGTGAAACAAAATTGAGAAAAAAAGCCCAACATCAGTAAAACTCCAGGCTAAGTTTAATAGTGAATGAGAAAGTATTTTTTCTGCACAATGCAAAGAAAACTCTTTGAATCAGGCCTGAACATCTGTGTAGCCTCAGGGAAATCATTCATCAGGAAGGCTAACAAGAAACAAAAAGACTTACATTTCCTAGAAAGAAGATTTTGTAGTTTGAGTGCTGATTTTTTTCTGTTCTAGAAGGACGGGTGCGTCGAGATAAAAAGAAGGCAGATGAACTGATGCATCGTACCGATGGACTATTGTGGACGGATTTAAGAAACTATTCACACCCAAAGAGTGTAGACAGCTGACTGCCCGACATAAAAAAAAACCCCTGAAGGAGCAGGTTGTTCTGTAAATGGATTTTAAATTGAATTGAAAATAATAATGCATTGAACTTATATAGCGCTTTTCTAGACACTCAAAGATGCTATATACTGTATATATATATGCATTATTCATTCACTCCATACAATCATTGACACACACACAACATTCATTCCTGATGATGGGAGCTACCAAGCAAGGCGCAGACCACTATCATCAGAAGCAACTGGGGGTTCGGTGTCTTGCTCAAGGACACCTCGGCATGGACTCTGGGTGGGGGATCGAACCTGCGACCTTCCGGTTACGGAGCGGTCGCCCTACCCACCGAGCCATCCTTCAGAAATACTTCATCCCGACAGAAAATTTGAGCGCTGCAGTACTACAATCATACAATGTCATACAACAACATACGTAACAACATTTTTTTTAGTTGTTGTGAAAGTTTAGAGTTTTGAAAGTGATAGGTTGAATCTTTTGATGGAGGATGGCAGAAATGATTTTCTGTACCGTTCCTTTGAGCAGCGGGGTTGCAGGAGTCTGTTGCTGAACAGACAAACGGTTTTGAGACCAGCTGAAGCTGCTCTTCATATGATCCACAAATTCATGGAAGGTGTGGGAGGGATTTAGCATGGGATTTAGGGAGGAGACGACAGCTCAGTGGTTAGAGCGTTCGCGCACGGACAGAGAGCACGTCTAGGGTCATTGGAGAAGACACCTAACCCCCGCTTCTCCCACCATTGGCGCCATCGAAGGGCAGCCTGCTGCGGTGTAAGGAGTGCAGCACACAAATTTCCCCAGTGAGGGATGAATAGAGTAATTAATTTTTTTTTTTTTTCATTCTGTCCTCACCACCTCTTCCATGCAGGCGAGGGATGAGCCAATCCCACGTCCAGCTTTTTTTTATCTACATATATGCATAAATATCCATACAGTATCCACACATAGACAGACATATAAATGTCTCTATTCTTATGTGTAAAAACATATTGTATTACATTTCCCAATTTCCTAAAAAGTCACTTTTACCTTCACTTGTCAAAAATTGTCCGACAGACATTTTTGGAAAACATTTAACAAACGCAAACAGACTAAAATCTGAAAATAGGAATGAGGTTGAATATTAAAAACTCTTTTCATAAAGTAAAATCAGATGTGTGTTCAGCATGTGTGTGTGCTGTTCTGCCGGTGTCTGATCATAAGAAAGCGACTACATGACCTCTGCACAACAAGCTTCTCTCCTGACATCCAAAAATAACTCCTTCATAGAAAACAGTTAATTTGTGATCTTGTCAAAACAAACAATTATCCAGCAACACAACAAGCTGTCAGAGGCACTTTCCTCCTCAATTTGTCACTTTAAAACCATGGAACAATGGCACAGAGAGAGAAAAAAAAGAGGAATCTATGTGTCCAGGCTGAGCGCTGCTTCAAATTTATCACCAGACAGGCTGTGGTTGTAGATTTTAACACGTCTTAGTGCCGCTGCGGGTCTAACAGGCTGCCTGCAGGCCGGTACACATCGAAACTCATAAAAGCAGCAGGACAACGGCTTGTTTGTTGTTTCAGATTGTCATATGGAGGCACGCTGTCCTTTCGTTGCCTCTAACATTTCTGTCCTTCATGTGGTGTTCAACGTGGAATCATATAGGTCAAAAAAGGTTGAGAGGATTTTTGATGCCGTGTGTTTTCAATAGACAAGCCGTTACTTCTCGCCTTGTTTTTCTGAAATGACTACCTTTGAGATTAATATGGTTTAATCTCTCCAAAATTATTTTCAAAAAACACTCCGGCAAGCTTTTGCTTTCAAATTGAAACTGTAACTTTCTTTTTTTTCAAAGTTCACCAAGCTGATTTTTGTTCCTTTTCTCTTTTATTTCTCGGCAGGGGTGGGGACAAGTCACATGTGGTCATGTTCAAGCAAGTCTCAAGTCACAGTGAAAATAAACCTGGCAAGTCAAGGGGTTCTCCATTAACAGGTCAAGTCCTGATACTGTAAGTTTGAAGTCAAGCCAGAGAACAAAAAAAAAAAAACACTATCACACCTTTGACATAGAAATGTAATATTACTGTAAAGAAAATAGTGATGACCACTTTTGGCAAATTGTATCCAGCCTAATTCTGACCATGTGTTTGAATAATGTTTGGTCAGTCAGCCAGTCACCTTCTTATCCATACATCCCTTAGGGGATTGCAGGGGGTGATTAAAGGCGAGGGTACACCCCAAACAGGTCACCAGTCTGTCGCAGGGCCACACACATTATCCTACCTAGGGGCTATTTAGCACCAGCCAATCAACCTCGCACACATTTTTTTTTGGAGGGTGGGAGGAAACCAGAGTAAATGATGAAAACCCACGCAGACACGGGAGAACATGCAAACTCCACACAGAAGAGCCAGTGCTTCAGGCTTCATCCCTACCCGGAACTTGAACCCATGACCATCTAACTGTGAGGCCACTGCGCCACCGTGCTGCCCAATAATGTTTGGTGTATGTTTCAATTTTAAAAATCAAGAAGTGAAGAAATTTTGAACCAAAAATTGAAAAAAATCAGTGGTGGAAAAAAAAAGAACATTTGAAAAAGACAAAAAGAGAGTTTGTGAACAAAATCAAGCGAGCAAACAAAAACTAATCATCTTGGAGAAAAAAACATACAAAAACTGTTTTTTAGCTTTTGGTTTGAACCGGTCGATGATTTTAATTTTGAAAATAAATTGTTTTGAAAAATGCTCCTTAGCCCCAGTTTTGCAGTGTGGTGTTGTCTAGCACAATATGTAACAAATAGAAAGGATTTGGAACAATGTTTAGGTACGTCACATGCATTAGAAACACATCCATGCTAAATTATCCTTACCGAGAAACTCTACAAGTCCTCTTCCGTTTTATCTCACAATCTTTCCTGCTTGATTCACATCTCTAGCTAAATGACTCAAACTGTAAAATGACAGGCCAAGGGGGAGGAGCTCTGCCAGTGGGAGGAGCTCTACCACTGGGAGGAGCTCTGCCAGTGGGAGGAGCTCTGCCAGTGGGAGGAGCTCGGCCAGTGGGAGGAGCTCTGCCAGGGGGAGGAGCTCTACCACTGGGAGGAGCTCTGCCAGTGGGAGGAGCTCTGCCAGTGGGAGGAGCTCTGCCACTGGGAGGAGCTCTACCACTGGGAGGAGCTCTGCCAGTGGGAGGAGCTCTGCCAGGGGGAGGAGCTCTACCACTGGGAGGAGCTCTGCCAGTGGGAGGAGCTCTGCCACTGGGAGGAGCTCTGCCAGTGGGAGGAGGTCTGCCAGTGGGAGGAGGTCTGCCACTGGGAGGAGCTCTGCCACTGGGAGGAGCTCTACCACTGGGAGGAGCTCTGCCAGTGGGAGGAGCTTTTTCGCTGGGAGGAGCTCTGCCACTGGGAGGAGCTCTGCCAGTGGGAGGAGCTCTGCCAGTGGGAGGAGGTCTGCCAGGGGGAGGAGTTCTACCACTGGGAGGAGCTCTGCCAGGGGGAGGAGCTCTGCCAGTGGGAGGAGCTCTGCCAGTGGGAGGAGGTCTGCCAGGGGGAGGAGTTCTACCACTGGGAGGAGCTCTGCCAGGGGAAGGAGCTCTACCACTGGGAGGAGCTCTGCCAGTGGGAGGAGCTCTTCCACTGGGAGGAGCTCTGCCAGGGGGAGGAGCTCTGCCAGGGGGAGGAGCTCTGCCATTGGGAGGAGCTCAAAGTAGAGCTGCTGTTCCTCCGCATCAAGAAAAGTCAGATGGGATGGTTCGGACCGACGGTTAGGATGCCTCCGGAATGCATCGCTGGTGAGGTCTTTTAGACACGCCCCACTGGGAGGAAACCCAGAAAGACTCCGGACCTGCTGTAGAAACTATGTCTCACAGCTGGATGTGGAACACCTCAGGATCCTCCTGGGTGAGCTGGAGGATGCGGCCGGGGTGAGAGAAGCCTGGGTTTTTCATCTGACAGAACACTGCCCAGCCTCTGATAAGCAGAAGACAATGGAACGCAAAATGTGCTTTAGCAGCTCACTGCAACGATGGCTGCAATGATCCGTTATTTTAATTATTGATTAATCTGTGTTTTTTTGTGAAACACTTTACTTTGGTACAAATTCAGCAACAGAAATAATAAAAATTTCCATTTGGTAGAAGAACCACAGTCTCTTCCAGCATGTCCGACAATAAAACATTTATCCCAGCCAAAAACGCCCCAGATTGAACCTTCAGTGTTTGTTCGCTCCCAGCATTTGGTTAAATTTCAATCTAATGACTCGCCTGATGAATTCTATTTGCCACGAAGGTTAAACTCTACACACTCTATTTCCAAAATTTTCTCTTCTCCTTCTGGCAAGTCTTACCGTTTCTATCAATTACTATTTAAAATAAATTCAATATTTTTAACATTTTTGTAGCTGTTTATCATAAACATGTACATCAATTAAAAAGATCGCCCACATTGGTTTTGGGATGGAGCTAAACATCTACCCCACACTCCTGCTAGCCGAAGTTTCAGGTCAGAACGGGGTGCTTGTGCTCTTTAGACTCTGATGCACTTTGACTTTAAAACAATCATTTAAAACTGATCCAAACCAAAGAACGGATCTCATAAAGTAACAATAATAAAAAAGGTGGATAACATTGACTTAATGTTCAAAGAGGAGATCATTCATCCTGCAGGTCACTGCTGGTAACTCCAAGGTCTTCAGATAATATTCTCCAGTTCTTCTATTTGGGTTCAGGCAACTTGAAATGGTATGGTACCAGTGGTACCAGTGGTACCACAATGGTACCATTGGTACCAGACTGGTACCATTGGTACCAGACTGGTACCAATGGTACCCACTTCGGATTACCGTGGTATCAATACCCCAAACAAGTCATCATTTTGTTGTAGGATAGAAAGACTGACAATCAGCACAACCACTAGCACAATAACTAAACTAATCAAACCCGGTGTATTGCCATCCTTGGACTTTCCTTCTAACGGGAGGAGCTTGGTGTCGAACTGCTCCTCCTCCAGTTTGAGAGAAGCCAGAAGGGGTGGTTCGGGCATCTGGTCAGGATGTTCCCTGAGTGCCTCGCTGGTGAGGTGTTTTAGGCACGTCCCACCAGGAGGAGAACAAGAGGCAGAGCCTGGACCAAAGCCTGGACTAAAGGCTTTGGTCTGGACAGGGAACAACTCAGGGTCCTCCCGGGTGAGCTGGAGGATGCAGCCGGGGTGAGAGAAACCTGGGCTTCCTGTCTGTTGCCCCTGCGACCCGGCCCCGGATAAGCGGAAAGCGACGGAACGGAAAAATAAACGCCATCAAGTTCCATCACAGAAACATTTTACAAGTACATTTAATCATTTTCCAATTTCTTAAACCTTAAATGTCTATGGTCTTCCTCCGAAGGCCCTTGTGTCACCTGTGTCACTAAAATTACACAATTGGAGATCAACTCAAGCGGCCACATGTGGAGAATGTGAAAATCATATCTCCGAAATAACCTTTGCCTAAATATTTTTTTCTGTGAAAGCAACTATTTTATGGAATCAGCAATCTGTTCATTTGAAATCTGTAACAAGTCTGAGTAATTAAAAAAAAATCAACTAAATCTTGGATGTGCCAGCAGCAGCTTTGTGCACTCTAACTGCATCTGGCTTTTTTCATATTTTATTATTGATATGTTTATAAGACCTTCGAGGACAAATGCTGTGAATAAACAATCTGTGATATTTACTGTACATCAGACTGATGTGTTACAGTTTTAAAGTTTTTCTATCTGTTTTATTCAAATGAATCACATAAAAAGTAAAAGGCGTGATCCATCCTGAACAGACCATCAGTCTTTTGCAGGACTCCCAAGAACTCAGCTGGTAGAAAAAACAGAAAAGAAACCTGTTAGAGGTCAATTTAGAAAAGAGATCCTCTCCCAGGATGGACAGTTAGCATGCACAGCGGACAGGAAATGACAGATTACATCATCTACCACAGCATAATTCATGTAGCAGATGGACTTCATTCAGACAGAATGTGGGGGCAATGTGTTCAGATATTCAGAAACCTCTCCGTCCCACTATTTGATTCTCCTTAACAATCCTTTGCGCTTCATACTTAAGCATAGTTTTGCACATCGACCTGGTAAAATGCGTCAAGCTGCTGTTGTGAGATTTTTTTTTTCTGTTGTTCATTAAATGCAGCAAAGAATCAAGAAGAAAAACCCAGCTGTGAGATACACACAGATTTAGAAATAAATCTGGTTACTCCTGCATTGCAATTTGGGATAACACCCCACTCCTATCAAAATTCATTTTTAAAAATTCTGACCAAAAGTAATCTACCTTGAGTCGATAACAGAGTCCTTTTGTACCGACTTACGTCCTTTCTTTCCAAAAATAAAGACATTCTTTGAGTGACCATCGGACTTCTATCTCACAATCACCTTCAGCTTCGAAATAAGCCTTTGTCCATCAAACAGAATATTATTTTGAGTCTATGACAATTTCAGCTCTGGTTTTTCAGCCTCAGATTTTTTGTAGTGTCCAAGATGTCGTTACAATTAAAAAAAAAAAAAAAATGTCCGTTTATTTTTTTAATGTATTTTATTCTGATTAAAAAGCACATTGTTTATTGTACATTGCTTATTCTTCTTCTTTCGGCATTTCTCTTCAATGGTCACCACAGCAAGTCAGTTTCTTCCATCAAACCCTATCTCCTGCATCCTCTTCGGTCACATCAACTATCTTCATGTCTTCCTTCACTGTATCCATGAACCTCTTCTTTGGTCTTCCTCTAGTCCTCTTTCCTGGTGGTTTAAAATCCAGCATCCTTCTTCTGATGTACTCTCTCTCTCTCCTCTGCACATGTCCAAACCATCTCAGTCTGGCCTCTCTGACTTTATCTCCAGAACCTCTAAATATGTGCTGTTCCTCTGATTCTATCCATCCTGGTCACTCCCAGAGAGATCCTCAGCATCTTCATCTCTGCTACCTCCACCTCTGTTATCTGTCTTTTCCTCAGTGCCACTGTCTCTAGACCAAACGGTACATTTACCATTTATCACTTCTCCCCTCAGACAATTTAACCAAACACAGCCTGGAAGGAACTGAGTCCTAACGAGTATCTTATCACCCTCCAAAAACATGCATGTTTGGTTTTGATTGGCTGCTATGAAATTCCCCCTTAGAAATAAGTGTGTGTGTGGATGGTTGTCAGTGTGTGTTGCCCTGCAACAGACTGGCAACCTGTTTGACCTGACCTGTATCCTGCCTCTCATCTGAAATCAATTGGGCTGGGGTCCCCAAAAAGGTTCAGAAGACGAATTAATAAAATGGAGAAGTATTGAAAATCCCAAATTAATCATGCAAAAACTTGAATTGTTTAAAGTAGTTACCAGATTTTGGTTTTTTTTGCAAAACCACTTGTTTTTTTTTTTTTTTTTAAATATACTATTAAAGCAGCACGTCTTTGATTTACCATGTTTGACTGATTCCCTCACAAAACATATTTTTGACATGCAGAAGAACATGCAAAATTTCCCAAATCAATTGTATGTTTATTTAATCAAAGGTTATAAAAGTTACTTACTTTTTTTTCTCTAAAAAAAGGTAATAAAAAAAAAACTTCAAATATTCAAACATACCAAAATGAAACAAAACAAATAACAAATCATTTTAAATGAAACAAAAATGATTAATTAACATGTAAATGATAACTCAAAGGACGACCGCCTCAGACATGGTTACCCCTCAGTAAACGTGTTTAGTCTAACTTGGCACACAAACCCACCATTCAACACAACACTAAACAAGAGATTTAAAATGTTAAAAAACCAAGTCGAACAAACAGAAATTAATACCAAAAAAAAAACAGAAGCTGCAGATTTATGCACATTGATTTTTTTAATTATCTGATACTCATCCAGTCGGTGGTGGTTTTGTCGACAAAGTTCAAACTTCTACACAATGGTACTAACTCTAAAATAATTACATTGTTAAATAATGCATCCCATCCTACACAAACACTTTCTATCTGAAGTGGTTTAAACGATGTGGGAGACGAGTAGCAAATTACTGGATGGGTTTCAAAAACATTTGTAGAAGATGAAATATGATTCTTTTTATACCAACAATCATAACTTCCAAAAGTGGTTAAAATTGATATTAAAAAAACAAAATGATGTCTTGACAAAATGAAACGGAGCGGCGTCAACAATAGCTAGGACGCTGCATCGGTCCATCGTGGTAAAGAAAGAGCTGAGCCGAAAAGCAAAGCTCCAGATTTACAAGTATATCCAGGTTCCTACCCTCACCATGGTAACCAGGATCTAAAATCCTACCCTCACCATGGTAACCAGGATCTAAAATACCCTCACCATGGTAACCAGGATCTACAATCCTACCCTCACCATGGTAACCAGGATCTACAATCCTACCCTCACCATGGTAACCAGGATCTATGTTCCTACCCTCACCATGGTAACCAGGATCTACATTCCTACCCTCACCATGGTAACCGGGATCTAAATTCCGACCCTCACTGTGGTAACCAGGATCTACATTCCTACCCTCACCATGGAAACCAGCTGTGAGTGGTGACTGAAAGAATGAGATCGCGGATACAAGCGACCAAAATGAGCTTCCTCTGCACGGTGACTGGGCTCTCACTCAGAGATTGGGTGAGGAGTTCTGCCATTCGGGAGGAGCTTGGTGTCAATCTGCTCTGCCTCCAGGTCGAGAAAAGCCAGATGGGGTGGTTCGGGCATCTGGTCAAGATGAAACCCTGAGTGCCTTTCCCCTGGTGAGGTATTTCGGGGACGTTCCACTGGTAGGAGACCAAGAGGCAGACTTCGGACCTGCTGGAGAGACTGTCTCACAGCTAGCTGGGGAACGACTCAGGATCTATCCAGGTGAGCTGGAGGATGCAACTGGGGTGAGAGAAGCCTGGGCTTCCTATCCGAGGCTGTTGTCCCCGCGACCCGGCCCCGGACGAGCGGAAAACGTCAGAACAGTGGCAAAATGATATTTTAACTGTAAGAGTAAAAATCAAGCAAAAATGTGACTGAAAAGTTGACGCATTGAAGTATTTTTTTTTTTTTTTGGTCAGGTTAAAAAAACAACAGGATTTTCTGAATCACAAATCTGGATTATATTCAATTACAGTTTCACAAATTGCCTTTAAGCTGCATACGACATTTTTATAGGGGTTCAGCATCGTTGAGCAGCACGGACTAAAGTCTAACAGATAAAAACCTACGAGCTGGAATAATTTCATTTCACCTGGATCATCTGCAGTAAAGCAAACATCTTTTACCTCCACAGAATATTTCCTGCAGCGTATTTATTATATATTAAGCATATTCTTCTGCTTTCACTCCTCATTTAAAATTGATACATATTTCAGTTTTTCTCATCTTTAAAATAGCTGAAAGAAAAAAGTTCCCTTTATCCATATGTACCAATAAGAAACAGAAATTTTTCACAGAAATAAGTTCTTTTGGGGTTAAAATGTGAATTAATAGTTTATAATTTATTCTTCGAAGTAAAAAAGAAAAAAAAAAGGCTTTGCTTTGCTTCACATTGAAACTTGGCTTCACACTAACATGTCAATTTATTCCAGCACTTAGTTTCCGAGGAGCAAACATGTTATTTCACCTGCACGAGCTTTGTCAGCTTCTCTCATGAATAAAGACATCAGGATGCATCAAAAGCTTCACGCAAATCGCTTCACTTCCAAATAAAATATCACTAATTACAGACAAAGATTTGCAATTACAAAGAGTTCCGCTGATTCACATGAAACACAGTGGAATCAAAAATAGAGCTTAGTGGCAAAATAAAAAAAAAAATCTATCTTTACACATTTATATCCAAAAGATTTGAAAGAAAAACACCTAAAAAGCTCACGAAAAACCATCAAAGTGGTTAAATAAGTGATTATACGTGTAATCCAGAATGGGAGTTTAAAGGAGAGCAGAATTGTAATTTCTTCTGACAAATCTATTTTAAAAGAAGTAAAACTGTAGCATGAATTATTTACCACGACTAAAATGGTGTGAGAGCTTTTTATTCTGCACAGAGAGTTTCCAGGATGAGACGTAGAAAGTGTCTCATCCCGCTTCCTGTGTGTAATTAGGTTTAAGTGACTGGTGTGTCCACATCACACGGTTTAGATGATAATTACAACGGGAGCCTGAGAACTGACAGACTTGTGAATCTGACTTTGGGATCAGAAAGAAAAGAACGAAGACGAGCAAACATGCAGTTGGATAAATATCTGCAAACACACCTGTTAGTTGGAAACAGGTTCCCAGACAAGCTTCTCTGATTCAGTTCACTTTGCACATTTTAATTAAGCAAGAAACAAATGCAAAAAAGGCTGGACATTGGACTTTTTCTTTCTGCATTCCCCTTCAAGGGTCACCACAGCAAGTCAGTTTCTTCCATCTGACCCAGAGGTGTCCAAAGTCAGTCCTCTAGGGCCGATGTCCTGAACATTTCCCATGTGTTCCTGGTTCAATACAGCTGATGCACAGAAAGTGAAATCAACAGCCAATAAAATTTGGCACAATGAATCAATTAACTGGATCAGGTGTATAGATGCAAGAACATGTAGTAAACCTTCAGGATACCGGCCCTCGAGGACCGGATTTGGACACCTCTGATCTAACCCTATCTGCTGCATTTCCTTTGGCCACACAAACTATCTTCATGTCTTCCTTCACTGTATCCATGAACCTCCTCTTTGGTCTTCCTCTAGCCCTCTTTCCTGCTGGTACCAAATCCAGCATCCTTCTTCCTATGTACTCTCTCTCTCTCCTCTGCACATGTCCAAACCATCTCAGTCTGACCTCTCTGACTTTATCTCCAAAACCTCTAACATGTGCTGTTCCTCTGATCCTGTCCATCCTGGTCACTCCCAGAGAGATCCTCAGCATCTTCATCTCTGCTACCTCCATCTCTGTTTCCTGTCTTTTCCTCAGTGACACTGTCTCTAGACCAATCAGCATGGCCGATCCCACCACGGTTTTGTACACTTTCCCTTTTATTTTAGCTGAAACTCTTCTGTCACAAATCACACCTTATACTTTTATCCACCCGTTCCAGCCTGCCTGAACACGCTTCTTCACCTAATCTCCACACTCTTCATTGCTCTGGACTGTTGATCCAGGCTGGACAATGAACAAAAAATGATAAAAAATGGACGATGGATAAAAAAATGGACAAACAGAATGTACCTAAATCATCTACATGAACTACATTGTGGTTTATGTTTGAATGATGTAGCAGATGCATTTCATCCAGATGGAAATAGAAACGAGATTAGAATAAGAAACATTTTTAAAATCTTTTCTTAAAGCAGGAACATCAGAGGCCCTCGCAGAAAGTTGGAGGGAAAAAAGAAAATTATTAAACAAAAGGTTTAAAATTCTGCACCAATTTGTATTTGAAAGTGTGTAGGTCTGTGTGTGTTCCAGCGTCCTGTGAAACCTCGGGCAAGTTTCTCCTTGTTATGGAAGAATAAATTCAGAAAATTCAGGGTTAAATTCATTGAACCGGTCCAGAAATCCAGGATAAAAAGTCTGGGTTGGTAAGATTTAATCCAACCACGACTGTGTCTGAAACCTCACTCACATGGGATTACACATGGAGCTTTATTAATTTGTAATAATCCCCAAGGCTTGGGACTTTTGGTAGGTGTGAGGAAGCCAGAGAACCCAGAGACCTGTACATACATTAAGAGACCATTGAAACTTCCTCCTAAAAAGCAGTGTTGGTCTAACCCAACCAAAAATCACTGCCAAAGCAAAAAGCAGGAATAATAAAGTGGATCACATTAGGCTAGACCAGGGGTGGGCAAACTTTTTGATTCGCGGGCCACATTGGGTTCTAAAATTTGTCCAAGGGGCTGGAACAGGAGCAGATCGATGGCCTGCTTTAGTAAACAAGCGTGCTATATATGGAAAACCATTGGGCCACTACACGCACGTAATCTAGCACGCTAACATTAAAATCAAGCGCCCTACTGCTTAAAAACGTGCATCTGGCGTACAAGGTTTAAAATGTAGGTTTGAAATCTCCTGACAATCTATTTTGACAACATGCGCATCACGAAAACACACACATTTTAATGGAAGCAGTGTTGTTGTTTTTGCAACAAAGCCAGTATATATAGAGTATGCCATCTAGTGAGGAAACATCAGAATTACAGGGGAAATAAAACATTAACATGGTTTATTTAATGTTTTTTTGGCCGGATTAAAATGTTTAACGGGCCGCATGTGGCCCGCGGGCCGTAGTTTGTCCAAATCTGGGCTTGACAGAAAAGTGGATTCGGATATCCATCAACATTGATCTCTTATGAGAACAAGTTATAAACTGAATGCAAAATGATGCATTGCACACATCTGAAGGAAGGAAACTAGTAAAATAAACACGTAAGAAGAATGTAATGTTTGTTGGTGTAGAAAGATACTTTGATGAAAATCAGCTGCTTCTTCTCTGTGTTGAGAAGAGCCAGATGGGGTATTCAGACATCTGCTGAGTCTTCCCTGACAAAAACCCTGGTTAGGGAACAAAGTATTCTTTGTTCCACGGGAAAAACGTCCCAAAGATGATCGAGCAGATATCACAGGGATTATATTTTAGAGCTGGTCAGGAAACAACTTGGATTCCACTGGACGTGCTGAAAGATGTGGCCAGAGAAAAGAAAGTCTGTCTTCACCACTGCTTGGGATTCCCCATCGGCCTCAAGAAAACAGAACAACCTGAATCAACTGCAATTCAATAAAGCGTTGGAATTGAAGGCAGTGAAATGATAGATATAAATTTTGGCTTGACTAATGACAAGTTCTTGAGGTCGATGCCGAATCAGAGGCTCCAAACAAGGTTGATTTCCGAATAATTTGCCAATGAAAAAAAATTCTTTTCTTATTATTTCTGTTGTTAGATTATTTAACCAGAAAACTCAACAGAAAATTTGTTATAATTTACCAACGTATCAATGTTAATTTAGCATTTTTTATGTAAAATAATGTCATTTCTAAAGGAAATTCAAAGTTTTTGTTTTGTCTGCTAATCCCTAACCGGACTGGGAGAAGGTGCCAGAGCCCAGACATGCCAAGTCTCCTGCATTGAGTGGGAGACACCCGCAAGTAGGACCTATTTTATGCTCACCTGCCAAGGCTAATGATACATGACGCTTGGTGGTAACACAAGTAAGACGCACAATTTTCCAGCTGCTTTCTCATGTGTTGAATGGTTTGTTTTACCCCAACTGTCATGGCGTTTGTTATCCATTGGTGGATGTGACATTACGTTACATCATAGCCCCTCCTCCTTTGGCCCCGCCACAAAATCTCCCTCCTTGTGAAGCCAAAAACTCCTGGCTAATATTGGCTGATTTCAGGTGAGAAGCCGTGTACACCCTGAACAGGTTGCCAGTTTGTTATGGGCCACTCATACTCACTCCTGTAATTTCATAGCAGCCAATCGACCTAACAGATCAGGGGTGTCCAAGCAGATCGGGTTCGGTGGACGAAACTGACTTGCTATTGTGACATTGGCAACATTTTTACCAATTCTTAATGTCTTGCAAGAAGAAAAAATTTGGGTTGAACGTTACTGAAAACACGTCAAAAAGGGTCTTTCATACTCGTTCCATGCTCTTTTAGTCCACAGCGCTCTCCAGCTCCAAAGAGTTTCTCAAATAGTGTTAGTTTGTCACACATTAAATGTGTGATGTTGAAAAAGAGATTATTTTTTTTTTTGGTTGAAGATGTCTCGGTGGGGTAGCGACGGAAGCAAAAGTAACTTTTATCAAACTTCTTACCCTGCTGTCTAATTTGGATTTCACTTTTAATTTAGCTTCAGTTTGATTTAATTAAGGTTTAGAAACGGAAGAATAAGAAACAGAGTCAAAGGTACTTTAGGAGAACGTGCTGAAGAAGCTGAAAGCCTTTTGGGAACAACAGAGCGACTCACTGCTGATATTAAAAACAGGAAAATTGTGTCTTTGTGCACGTGTCATTCAGCTTGTTGTTTGTAAGTTTATTGTTGCTCAGAGACGCTCTGGCCCTCGTCGCCTCTGTTCTGACAGCCGTATTTTAAAAAGCCTTGTTTAATGACAAAGTATACATCTGAGGATGGAAGACATCTTTACTTTTTGGCCTCTTTTGCTGCTTTTTTAGATGAAAAAAAAAAAGAAAATTTTACCTGACTTGTCTTTGCAGCTCGTGTTTTTGTTTCCATCTGCAAATTTTCTCATGAGATTTATTGTTTTATTAAATCAACCAACCAATTTATCTCACTTTGGATTAGTTTAAATATCTCAGTACAACTCAACTCATTTGCTTCTTCTTCTTCTTGGGGCATTTCCCTTCAAGGGTCGCCACAGCAAGTCAGTTTCTTCCATCTAACCCTATCTGCTGCATCCTCTTCGGTCACACCAACTATCTTCATGTCTTCCTTCACTGTATCCATGAACCTCCTCTTTGGTCTTCCTCTAGTCCTCTTTCCTGGTAGTTCCAAATCCAGCATCCTTCTTCCGATGTACTCTCTCTCTCTTCTGCACATGTCCAAACCATCTCAGTCTGGCCTCTCTGACTTTATCTCCAAAACCTCTAACTTGTGCTGCTCCTCTGATATACTCATTTCTAATCCTGTTCATCCTTAATTCAAACAACTCAATTCATGTGCATTAATAAGAAAAGGGAAAAAAAAAAAAAAAAACATGCAAAAAAATTATAAAAACGTGCATGAATTTTTACATCTTTGACAAAAAAGAATATAATATAGCATATAAAAAAAGAATATAAGAAAAGAATAAATATAGTTATTCATTTCGAGCGAGACAGATGTAGAGATAACACCTTGTTAATCTCAAAGGGGAAAAAAAGTGGTTATAGCAGCCTAGAAGTAAAAATTAAAATTTAAAAATGAATTTGTTAAATACTTCTTTTTTCAGTGAATCTTCTTAATTTCCATAGGAATGCATGCCAGACGTGTTTATGCATATGTATTTAAAAAATTTAATTAGCATCTTGAAATAGATTTGTGGAAATTAATATTTCATTTGTCTTTTCAGGAGCTGTATCATTTCAGATTCTGACTCTGAAAAGTGAGAAGAGATAAAGAAGGTGGAAGATTATAAGTACTTAGGATCAACAGTCCAGAGCAATGGAGAGTGTGGAAAAGAGGTGAAGAAGCGTGTGCAGGCAGGCTGGAATGGGTGGAGAAAAGTATCAGGTGTGAAGAGTTTCAGCTAAAATGAAAGGAAAAGTGTACAAAACCGTGGTGATACCGGCCATGCTGATTGGTCTAGAGACAGTGGCACTGAGGAAAAGACAGGAAACAGAGATGAAGGTACAAGAGGTGAAGATGCTGAGGATCTCCATCCTGGTCACTCCCAGAGTGTCCACGGGAACAGCACATGTTAGAGGTTTTGGAGATGAAGTCAGACAGACCAGTGTCCTCCTTTTATTATCTTCCAGCGTTTTTTTTTCTTGCTACGATGTATCGTTCTATGACTCTGTAGCAGATTAATAAAGAGAATAAAGAAGCATTAATGAGTCTGATGGGTATTTGAGAACAAACCCTGACACGGACGGGCAGCTGGTGTCCGGTTCAGAAGTCAGTCCCAAACCGCTCTGCTTCAAACTTTATGCATTTCATTGGTAGAACGACTCTTCTTCAGGGACCACGCTGCATCCCGAGGGTTTAATTTAAACTGTGGTGCTTCCAAAAAGAGATGCAGATAGAAACAGTGAACTTTTTAAAGGTTCCTAAGTCACCAGGGAAATATTTCTGTGACTTTTAAACGAAGCGTTTGCTGTGTGTGGTGAACTGATTGCAATAAAAAAAAAAATCTATTACTGGTTATCTGGCGTAATGAGGAAAAACTCACGGGTTCAGGGGTCACACGCTGAGAACTCACATGGGGTCCAATGTCCGGCTGGAGGGCATCGGAGCTGGTTGTTGATGGTGGAGCTTGTTAGCACGTTTGCTTGTGAAGAAGCGTTGGATGACCTTGATGAAGAGGGAATATGAATGTGTTTGATGTGAGGAAGGCTAATGAGGGCGAGGACAGGTCTGTGTGTGGTTTTACATTTCTGTGTACAATTTTATCTGAAAATGATGAACCTGAGGACGTGATGAACCCTGATTTCACAGCTTTAGAGGATGTTTGAGGGTTCACTCTTTGTTTTAGGGTTCAGGTGTGCCTTCTGAAGCATCGAGGTACACACGTGTGTGGGTTTGAATAAATACTGGCAGGGTGCCAGTTTCATCTTCATTATTTGCACACATACTAATTCATTTGTTTGTTAGTATTTCTGAGTTTTACACGTCGACTGAAAACAGAAAGACTCTTCTTGTTGCAGCGGCCAATCAGAACTCTGAGTTTTGGTTAAAATTAAGATAAGTGAAAAAGTTTTTCTTGCTTTTAACGTAACAAAGCAAAGTTCTTCTTCTTCTTTCGGCGTTTCCCTTCAGGGGTCTCTACAACAAGTCATTTCTTCCATCTAACCCTATCTCCTGCGTCCTCTTTGGTCACACCAACTATCTTCATGTCTTCCTTCACTGCGTCCATGAACCTCATCTTTGGTCTTCCTCTAGTCTGCTTTCCCAGTGGTTGCGAACCCAGCGTCCTCTCTCTCCCCTGCACATGTCCAAACCATCTCAGTCTGACCTCTCTGACTTTAAAACCTCGAACATGTGCTGTTCATCTGATCCTGTCCATCCTGGTCACTCCCAGAGAGATCAAGAAAGCAAAGTTAAAACTCCTATTAAAGTTAAAAAAAAAAAAAAATCGAAGCTCTTAAAACAACAAGCATTCTAACCAATGTGTTCATATAATTTGGGGTTTAATTACAAAAGAATAACTGGGTTGTGAAAACAAATAAAATAACAATAAAAGTAGTGTAATTTTTCAGTTAGAAAAATGAAATCAGTCAGTCACCTTCTTTTCTGGTCTATCCCTTAATGGGTTGCAGGGGGTGCCGGAGCCCATCCCGGCTGATTCAAGGCAAGAGACAAGGTACACCCCAAACAGTTTGCCCGTCTGTCGCGGGGCCACACACTCATTCCTAGGGGCAATTTGGCAACGGCCAATTAACTGAGCCTGCTTGAATTTGGAGGGTGGGAGGAAATCAGAGTACCCAGAGGGAACCCACGCGGACACAGGGAGAACATGCAAACTCCACACAGAAAGGACAGTGTTACATGCCTTGTCCCGACCAAGGGCACAAACCCACGACCTTCTTGCTGTGAGGCCACAGTGGTACCCACTGCGTCACCGTGCCGCCTGAAAAAGAAATTCAATACAAAATACTTTGGCTATATTAGTAATCCAAATTTATCATAACAAATGTACAAAAACCATCTGGGGGAAAAAGATGGCATTTTTTGTCTCCTTCATTGTTGGTCCACATGTTCATCCATGCATTACTTCAGGTATGGTGTTCCCAGGAGAAGGCAATTTAATAGTCTAATGAAAAACAATAAAAACAAGGATGTTTTTGTCCCTACCCTCACCTATGGTCACCAGCTGTGGGTGGTGACCGAAAGAATGAGGTTGCGGATACAAGCGGCCGAAATGAGCTTCCTCCGCAGGGTGGTTGGACTATCACTCAGAGATCGGGTGAGGAGCTCTGCCATCTGGGAGGAGCTCGATGTCGAGCCGCTCATCCTCCTGGTCGAGAGGAGCCAGATGGGGTGGTTCGGGCATCTGGTCAGGATGTCCCACCGGGAAGAGACCAAGGGGCAGACCCCAGACCTGCTGGAGAGACCATGTCTCACAGCTGGCCGGGGAACGACGTGGTATCCTTCTGGGTGAGCTGGAGGATGCAGCCGGGGTGAGAGAGGCCTGGGCTTCCTGTTTTGGGCTGTTGCCCCTGCGACCAGGCCCCAGAACAAGCGGAAGATGATGGAATGGAACAAGGATGTTTTCATAATTTTATAAAACTCGACCGGGAAGCCACATAAAAACAGGTCGTTTGGTCACTCTGCTTCGTAACCATACCGGAGGTGGACAAATCTTTGCTCTGAGGACAACCTTGCAAGTATGCAAATAAAATTCCTTTTTTTTTTTAACTACAGCTAAAAGATAAACGTCTTTGAAGTTTTTTGTAAGACCTCACACTATGAGATTGACCAAAACTTTCAGTCTAGGTTGTGAATGTGAACACCGTAACAGACACCTTTACTCTACATTCCTTGTATGTCTGCTTATAGGAGGCTTGATGAAGCATGCCAAATCAAACACAAACTGTACCAACGACCGTTTAAATGGAAAGTAAATTAACAGCAAACCTTCATACTGACAGGTCTTACACCAGCTCTAATGAACCCTGCTACCTGCTCAAATAGAGACGAGTTTTTTTAATTATTCCCAACATGTGAAATGATGGGCTGCTGATACAAATTACCAGGAGAACTGAGTAAAGGTTCGCTTGCTTCTTATAATGAACGGCTAACGGTCCACTCACCGACCCAAACCCAGTCCATGGACATTATTTGTGATATTAAATTACGATTTGATTCTATGATGATTTAAAATGATCTTCTGCTTGGTTTTTGATGCAAATACATACAGTAGCTAGACGTGTGGTTTCTTAAATAGGTTTTTGTGTGTCACGACTTTTCGGTTTAACCAAACAGGAAAATAAAAATGCTATAAATTTTCTACCAGATCTTTAGATCTCTGTTTTTTTTTTTGCTTTTAACTCTCATTTCAAACACATCAAAAGAATCCTGGTGAAATTCCTTCATGTTGCTGTTTGAAGTTGATTTTTAGTTCAATTAAAGTGCACATGATTTATTTTAATGAGAACACATCTGGCTTGCCGTGTTTGGCATCGGACATTTTTAACACAATGGTGGAAAATAACATTTCCACACATACACACATTGCAAACTTGTGTCCAGTATTTGGGGGTGATTGGGATGAGAAAGGGATTCACAACCCTCCTCCCTCTGGGACACGGCGGCATCTGACAAGAGGCTGCGAACGAGTGTGTTTGTGTGTGTCAGAGGCAAAGGGGGAGAGCGGAGAAAGTGAGAAGTGGAGTAAATGAGTAAGTGTGTGTTCTTGTTGTGAGGTGGAGAAAAATGGGAGAGTAAATCTGTGTGTGTGTGTGTGTGTGTGTGTGTGTGTGTGTGTGTGTGTGTGTGTATGTGTGTGTGGGCAAAAAGAAGAATGTGAAAATGACAAATGTGTGAATATATGTGTGTGTGAAAGAAGAGCGAAGTGAGACTGCGAGTGTGTGTTTGATAAGAAGGGAAAACGTGTAAACATGAAGAAGATAGTTCATGTGTGTGTGTGTGTGTGTGTGTGTGTGTGTGTGTGTGTGTGTGTGTGTGTCTTTTTTGTCCTCCGTGCTCTCTCCCAGCTGCTGTTTCTATGTTCCCTTGTAGAAAAGGAAGAAAACTCAATGGAAACTTAAAAAAAAAAGAAAGAATAAAAGAAAAAGACAAACTCTGATTAGAAACATAAATTTATCTAATTTATGATCGTTTCTTCCCAAACACACCCACACTGTCAACTGGAAAGCTAAAAAGTTTGGTTGGAGCCAGATGGTATGCAATGCTGGGAGACAATCACCAATTACAGATTTAAAAAAAAAAAAATCAACCAGAAATACTTGGTTTGTCTTTCTTTTAGAATTTTTTCAATAAATAGACCAAAGTTAATCTCAGTTTTCTTCAGAAAAATTGTTTCAAACTTTTCATGGACATCAGAGGAACAGCACGTTAGAGGTTAAAAAAATGTAATACAGTAAAACAAAGAGTACTAACTGGACATCGCCGGGCTGAGGAGTCCCCGGTGTTTCCATCAGGATGAAGAACATCTATTGACTTCTTTAGATATTTAGCTGTAGAGTAGAATAAGCTAATATTTAAACAATAATCTTTGACACATTGGTTGCTCGTCCCGGGGAGGGATCTCTCTTTCATGTGGACCCCCACGAGGTTTCTTATTTTTTCCCACAAATGGGTTTTTTTAGGGGTTTTTCCTCACCATGAAGCAGAGTCTAAGGGCGTAAATGTGCTAGTCTTGTTTAGTTAGCATTTGTTAGTTATTTTTCTTGCTGTGTATTCGTGTTTATTTGTTCCTCTTTTTTCTTGTTTTTCTTTCCGAATTTGCAATGTGAAGCCCATTGAGACAGAAATTCTGTGATTTTGGGCTAAACAAATAAAATTGTATTGAACTGAATAAAAAAAAAAAAGTGCCAAATTGTATTTAGTAATTATAAATTTTTATATATCATAATTATTATATATTGGGGGAGACGGTGGCTCAGTGGTTAGTGTGTTCACCCGCGGACCGGAAGTTTGTGGATTCGCATCCCACTGAGTGCATGCCTAGAGTCCTTGGAGAAGACGCCTAACCCCCCATTTCTCCCACCATTAGTACCGTCATGGCAGCCTGCTGCGGTGTAGGAGTGCAGCACACAAATTTCCCCGGTGAGGGATAAATAGATTGAGTAAAAATGATAAAGTACTAAAAGATGCTGGTGAGAAAATGTATTCATTTTAACTGCTGAAAAGTAATTAAATCATCTTTTACTGTACTAAAGTGTTATTCTAAGTTATGTACTGTATTTATTAAATGTGGGATTGGCTGACAGAAAAGAGATAGCCTCTTTCCTCATAGCTTAGCAGAGGTCAGCGTTCTCCGAGTGCTATTCTAGTTTCATCATATTATTATTTCCAAGAAAAACTCAACATTCATCCTTTTGCACACTGAACCGTCATGCCTTTCTGACCAAAATCTCTTCCTCAGCAAATAGTGAAAAGAATTTTTAGTAATTATTATTTTCGTATTTTTGATAGAAGTTCCAGAGTTTAAAAAACAAGCAAATTTATCTGCGTTTTTAGGGTGATCACATTTTTGTCAGCGAGTCACTTTCTGGAACGACACTGTCATTTATACATATTTTATTACTTCTTTGCAAAGATAATGAAGTTTCTTGAATCTTGAATTTGGCCGTACATGCCTCATGATCTAAGAACAAATATCTGGTTATTCCTTTCTCAGTGAAACCGCTGATCATCTTCAACACAACTGGAGTCAAATTATTTAGTCATTGTGCAGAACTTCATTGGCTTCTAGCATCATTTTAGTCAGATGTTGAACCAGTAAACATGAAATTGTCATGATCCCCTCCCATGCCACCAGAGGGGGCCCCGGACCTTCCCTCATCACCCTGATTAGGAACACCTGAGTATGATTGCTCTGATAAAACACACCTGTGGATCATGCTGCCTCTTTAAAGGCAATCTCCCTGAATTCTTTGTCGGGTCATCGTCGCCATCACCATCCCTTCCTGCCAGGGCTTTCTGACCATAAGTTTACTTCACTTTTTGATTCTGAGTTAATCCTGTGCCCTTTGCTTTACAGCCTTTCTGGACTTTTTGCCTTACTGGACTTTTGCTTGAATAAATCCTGTTCTGTTGTCCTGCATTTGGATCCTCCTCCTTCCACATCATGAAAAAAAAACCTTCAAGCCAGTACCTATAATAAAGGACTAGAGTTGTCCAAGAAGCACAAGTAAAATTCTCATGTTAATTACCAACCAGGACCGATCCAGAATGTACCCTGCCTTTAACCTGATGCTAACATGAATAATTGAGAATCTGTCATATAAACAATGAACTTTTGTAAACGTGTGTGTTTCTAAAAAGTCAGCAAAGCACAACTCAGCAAGTTTTAAAAGTTATGAGCGTCCCAAATAGGCTCAAACCAAATGAGCGATGGAGACAAAAAAAATAAATGCAAGTCATTCC
Organism: Neostethus bicornis; assembly: GCA_902685375.1. NCBI lineage: Eukaryota > Metazoa > Chordata > Actinopteri > Atheriniformes > Phallostethidae > Neostethus > Neostethus bicornis. The sequence goes on along the minus strand of LR738551.1, from coordinate 24,318,576 downwards.
CGTGTTTGAGAAACTGTGGTCTTCTCCATTTTCCAACATTTTAAACTGATCAACACCCTCAGACCAAAGCAGGTTCACCCAAAGGACAGAACATCCACCCACAAGCCGCTGTGGTACAGTGAAGAGCATTTAGACCTTTTATAGAAGAAAACAAACATCTCTCCAAAGCACGTCGCTCACCACAGGAGAGCAGCTCCACGGCTCAATGTACGCAAGTTCATCCTCAATTCAAGGATAAAACACACTTGTATGAGAACAGTAATGCACATGGAAAACATCAGAGAGGTGTTTGGACTGTCAGCTTCATATTAAACAGAAAAAAAACATAGCTGGACATTTTATTTTGGTACATTTAGTCTAGTTGGTCTTCTCCCTTTCATATTTAACCCCCTTCTGAGAACACATCTGTCCAGCAGACACCCTCCTGGAACAGCTGCTCCGATAAAACCAAACAGAAACCAATATGTCCAATAACACACACATACAAAAAAAAAAAAACAATCCGGACGTAATAAAACTCATGTGGGAATCTATGACCTAAAATGCTCGAGAAACCAGTGTTTTTGATACTTTTATTAAACAAAGAATTTCTATTTGTGAAGCTGTTTTCACTCAAAAACACCTTAAACTTTACGATGTTTAACATCTTTCAGGAGTGTCAAACTCCAGTCCTAAAGGGCTGGTGTTATTGAACCATGTGTTCCTGGTTCAATACAGCTTAAGCACATACAGTGAAATCAACAGCCAATAAAATTTGGCACAGTGATTTGTTAACTAGGTGTGTAGATGAAAAAAACACATGGAAAATCTTCAGGATACCGTCCCTCGAGGACTGGACTTTGTAATCTGTGTTTAACTATTTGTTCACTCCAAAAGTTATGAATTCTCCCTGATTTGTGAAGATTATCACAAACCAAAAAGTGTCAAAAAGTGACTATTGGTCATCCCCCACATATCCTGAGAATGCATAGACCGCCTCTGAAATTAAATACAAGTCCTGAGTGAAGCGCCCATCCTGTGCCCACCTCATAGAGGAGCCATTAGATGTGGAGCATGAAAGAGAGGAACGTGTATGAACTGCTTTAATCGATGCAAAATCTGGTGACAGTGTTCTGACAAGATCTGTGGCCTCATCGAAATCGATTCTGTTCATCACCTTTATGGACAGAATATCTAGGCGCAGCCGAGGTGTTGGAGGGTTCCGGTTTGAAGGGTCCTGTTGGAGGGTTCCGGTTTGGTGACCTCAGGATCGGATCTTTTCTTTTTGCGGATGATGTGGTCCTGTTGACTTCGTCGGACCGTGATCTCCAGCTCTCACTGGATCGATTTGCTGCCAAGTGTGAAGCGGCCGGGATGGGAATTAGCACCTCCAAATCATAAGACTTTTAGTCAAAAAATGAAAAAATGAAAATGAATTACTCTATTCATCCCTCACAGGGGAATTTTGTTTGCTGCACTCCTTACACCGCAGCAGGCTGCCCTTCGACGGCGCCAATGATGGGAGAAGCGGGGGTTAGGTGTCTTCTCCAAAGATCCTAGACGGTGGTCTCAGTGGGAATCGAAAAAATGCAGGTCAAGTGTGAAAAAACGCTAACTCCAATAGAATTATTGGAATTACACCAGATCGCAGATCTCGATATTTAGATCATCTGGAAGGGAAGGGTAAGGGGACGACGCGTCCTGGTTAGGAGGGGAAAGTGGACGACGCGTTCTGAGCATGCACAGAGGCACAAAGTCGCAGATCTCGTCAGAAATCGACCAGAACAGGAACATAGAGACCCCTCACTTGGAAAGTAGTAACACTTCTACAATTGCGTTACTCCTCGAACGACTTTTCATTGTCACATAGAAGGGAGGCAGATAAACTAAGACAAGCTGAATCATTTTAAAAACCACTTTAGTGAGAAATGTACGGCCCACACATCACTATCAGAAATCTCAGAAAAAAAATCTTTGAAGAGTTTATTTACACGAGATGGAATCTATTTTTTTAATCATTAGAATATTTCTTTGAGTCATTTCCTAATTTTTCAAATCATTTTGACCTTTTCTCTTGTTAATTTCTACTAGAAAAAAAATAATATGGGTTTAGAGAAATGATTAAAAAAAAAGCACACGTGGTGTCAAGAGCTGACACCCATCGTACCAAACAACAGATTTTATTTTCAAAGATAAAGATTAATGATAGATAGTAGCTAGATAGCTAGATAGTAAAAGCTGGGGAAAATATGGTACATTGGGGTTCTGTCCTCTAATTCTATCTACTATTCTCTGCCAGACTGTCTTGGCTCTTTCCCCGTACCCCCTACTCTAACCCTCTACCCTAAACCCCTGGCTTTCTATCTCATTCATTGTTCTAAATTGTCTGTTTATTTAGAATTACACTGCTAGTTGGTACAATACAATTCACATGTTGTCCACCTCTCTCCCTCCTCTCTGGGAGAGAGCCCCATCCAGGACTCTGCGTTCCTGTCATGGGCATGACCACACCAAGGAGACCTCCACACTTCATCATCCCCGCTCCATCAGGATGAAGAACATCTACTCATCCCCGTCCTGGACATCTCCGGGCTGAGGAGCCCCCCGTGTTTCCATCAGGATGAAGAACATCTATTGACTTCTTTAGATATTTAGCTGTAGATTAGAATAAGCTAATATTTAAACAATAATCTTTGACATATTGTTTGCTCGTCCCGAGGGAGGGATCTCTCTTTCACATGGATCCCCATGAGGTTTCTTATTTTTCCCCACTGATGGGTTTTTTAGGAGTTTTTCCTCACCGAGAAGGAGAGTCTAAGTGCATAAATGAGCTAGTCTTGTTTAGTTAGCATTTGTTAGTTATTTTTCTTGTTGTGTATCTGTGTTAATACATTCCTCTTTTTCTTGTGAAGCCCATTGAGACGGAAATTCTGTGATTTTGGGCTATACAAATAAAACTGAATATTGAATATTTATTTTCAAAGATAAAGATAAATGAGGCCAGAAGACTTCATTTTAAAGTCTTTCTAAAGGTACTTAAATATTTTATAAAACCAAAAATATTCCAGTTACTTCCTATTGTTTTTGTGTAAAGGGAATGTTTACTCATAAAATTCCACAGTTGAGTGCTTTGATTCGCTGAGCAGAGTCTAAATACAGTTGGTGGGTGTGTGCGTCCACGTCGTAGCATCACCTCGATCATCAGCTGCCAAAAATACTGAGTTGTTTGGTTATTTTTTCTCTCCTCGTACTCTTCCTCTTTCTTCCTGTGCTGAAAGAACGGGTTGAAAAGTTCAGTTTGAAATCACGTTACCGTGAGATACGGAGTCATGAATAAAAGCTGCCGTGCCCCTGAAAGTTGTGTGAGAGTGTGTGTGTTTGACTAAGTGCTCCACTGTACCCACGTTGTTATCGTTCTACCTTTTAGCTCCATATTCATGCGTAGTGTGTGTGGTTGTGTGTGTTCGTCCTCACTGACTGGAATTCTTCTCTACGAGTCGTTCAGTGAAGTCTGTGTGTGTGTGATTTAGTAACTCTCACTTACGGTTGCTGACACTTGTCAGAGTGGCACATGTGTGTGTTTTACACTCCTCGTGGTTTGTGGGTGAAATCGTTCTTCTGATAAATCTGGCAAACACCCGCACATCAGCTGGTGACTGACAGGCTGCAGGTTTCAGCAAAAAACGAAGAAAAATACCCAAAAAACTGAAAGATTTCTACAAAACAACCTTAAAATAAAAACTAGTAGGTTTTCTAACCGCCATTATTGACCATATCTCTATCCGTACACACACAGTCTCATACCCTAGGACCTCATGGCCCCCACAATGATTTTTTTTTACTTACATCTAATTCCAGCCAGTCGATTAAAAATAAACCCCCGAACTCGCAACTAAAAATTTAAGATCCAATCGAACCCTCTTTTAATCAGATTTGACTTTTCCTGGGCCCGATTTTTATGGGATAGGCTGAACCCGAGACCTACGTATACGACTCAGAAACCCCCTTTGATATCCTTGCTTCCAGAGCAAATATTCCTTCATTATTTGTTTTGTTTTTAAATGTAATGGGTGTAATGGTCCCCCTTTTTTTGGTCCATAACAAAAAAAAAGTGTTCTTACTACTTTAATTATTATAAACTTTGGGCAAAACATGCATCAAAATGCAGAAAAATGACTTATTTTTCAAAATGTTCTGGGGGGAAATGCCCTCAGACCCCCTATACTGGTGAGCACCACAAGTGCTTGTTTTGTATATGACCTCCCGCCGCCCCTTTAGAAAATCCTGGATTCGCCCCTGGGTTAGGTGTCTTCTCCAAGGACCCAAGACGTAAACTTAGTGGGAATCGAACCTGCGAATTTCCAGGATCAACATCCCGACAACAAGATCAAAATCTCAAAGGTTAACTTCTGGTCCGAGGGTGAAAGCTCTAACCACTGAGCCACCCCCTCCCCACAATCACCATATATCACAATGTATCATTCAAGTCACAGAAACAACCACAAAATTGTCTATAAATTGACTTTTCTATGTCCAACACGATCATAAAAAGGACCGCAAACTTTGAAAAAGAGTTCATTTTTAGCTAAAAATGCGATGACAATAAGAGTTGGGTTTATGGTTTCATTGATGTTTAGTAGTTCATATTACCTTTATCGAAATTAAAAGTCCCAACAAAACATTTTATTATTATTAATTTAGTTTGAAACAAGACATGAGAAAACATTAATGAGTGGCTGGAAATTTAAAGCCCAAATAAAGGACTATGCTGTGCTGCTGGTATGGTTATGATCATAATGAAAATCACACACTGGGCTAAATAAAAAGTGTTGAATCTTAAAGAAAAATTCAGTCTCAATACAGTGACCTCCTGCTACATGTAAAGATGAGGAATACAAAAGATAGAGGTGTTTCTCTAGTAGCATCACAGGGAGAGAGCACGGGTCGCAGCAGACAGGAAACAGTGTGAAACAGTATGCACTGCAATTGTTAGTGTATTCACACTCCTGAGGTTTAACATGTAGTGCTCAACTGATTTATCGGTCGGTTGATTAAATAGGCTGAAATTGCATGATTGTTTATCGTCTAAAATGTTGCCCACCTCTGTTTTCTGTTTGTCAGCCAGTCAGTCACCTATCTCTTACAGAGTTGCGGGGGGTAACTGAGCTCATCCCAGCCGATTCAAGGCGAGGGGCAGCATACACCCCGAACAGGTCGCAAGGTCACACTTATACATCCATACACACACACTCAATTTTTAGGTGCAATTTGGCACCGGCCAATCAACCTAACATAAATATTTTTGGAGGGTGGGAGGAAACCGGAGTACCTGGAGAAAACCCACGCAGACACAGGGAGTACATACAAACTCCACACAGAAAGGACAGTGTTCCAAGCCTCGTCCCCACCTGGGGCTTGAACCCATGACCTTCTTGCTGTGAAGCTACTGTGCTACCCACAGCACCACCGTGCCACCCCGTTTGAAAGTCAATGAGCCAAAACACACACAAGTTTCCGGAAACACGCCACCATGTGACATCACACACCACAGGCAACATTGACTCTGCTCCGATATTGAAAAGGAAAGCAGAAACAGATCTTTTCAACATTAATTAAATAGTTTACTTAGTAAATTATGTCTGAACATCAATTTTAAATAAGAGTAGATTGACTTTAATTATCCCTGAAAGAAAACTGAAACCCGAAATAAACTTCCTCCACAGGGTGGGTGGGCTCTTACTCAGAGATTGGGTCAGGAGCTCTGCCATCCGGGAGGAGCTCGGTGTTGAGCCGCTCCTCCTCCAGGTCGAGAGGAGCCTGATGGGGTGGTTTGGGCACATTGTCAGGATGCCCCTCGAGCGCCTCACTGGTGAGTTGTTTCAGGCACGTCCCACCGGGAGGAGACCAAGAGGCAGACCCTGGACCCACTGGTGAGACTATGTCTCACAGCTGGCTGGGGAACGACTCGGGATCCTTCCAGGTGAGCTGAAGGAGGCAGCTGGGGCGAGAGAAGCCTGGGCTTCCTGTCTGAGGCTGTTGGCCCCGCGATCCGGCCCCGCGATCCGGCCCCGGATAAGCGGAAGACAACGGAACGAAAGGAAATTGATTTGCCACAGTAGTTCAATTAAGAAAAATCCCCCCCAAAAAAATAATAATCAAGATAACTATAATTAAAATATTAAAAGTCCCAAATCAGTGGATTAAGTGTATTTAAAGAGACGAGATGGTTTTCAGTGAGTCAAAGCTCTGAAGTAAAACTAGCACATAAATATGTATGAGAGGTTAAACTCAGAGCGGGGATTTCTCCTCAGGTGTGGTAGGTTTGCTGCTTCAGTAGATCTGCACTGTGTTGACCCTCTTTGAGCTGTTGTTATAATGGGAGGCTCTCAGTGTGGAGCTGTGGTTATAATGGGCGACTCCCTGAGAGCAGCCGTGTGAATGAGAGCCGGGCAGCAGTGGCTCACCAACCTGCTGTGCATAAAGGTTGAAAAATAATGAAGTTGAGGGGGATGGCTCACTGTGGGCTTCCTGGTGAGGCCCAATATCTTGTTTGATCATGAAATGGCCTCTCTGTTGTCAAGCAGCTGCCCATTAGAGCTCCATTCGCATGTCTGTTTAGCTTTTGATTAAATTTCTCACATCTCATCTCTGTGATAATCAGCAGAAAAAAAAAGATATGGAAGATGTAAGTGTTTTGGATTAAAAAAGAGACTAATTTACTTAAAAAGAAACATCTTAAATAAATGTGTTTCTGGATGTATGAGGGGCTTTTCATGTAAACTTAAAAAGTTTCATTAAAATGAAAGATGGAATTTTCTGTTAGTTCCTGCATTGCACTTATTTTTTATGACTAGCAATTTGCTTCCTTTTTATTTCCTTTGATATTAAATAGATAACTCTGTTCCTCCGCTATGCGCATTTTATCATTCGGAGCAAATTGCAATGTGGGGCTGAACAGCAGGAAGAAAACTCAAAGGAAGACCGAACACCAGCCTCACACCGAGGGAGAAAAGAGATCTTTCTCTTCTTTGTACGAAGGTGTTTGGAGAACAAAAGCTGGAATCCCAGCACATCTTTACACAAACTAGAGACTCTGACAGATTTACATCCCATGATGTCTTTCAACACGCTGATGCTGGATTTGGAACCACCAGGAAAGAGGGCTAGAGGAAGACCAAAGAGGAGGTTCATGGATACAGTGAAGGAAGACATGAAGATAGTTGGTGTGACCGAAGAGGATGCAGCAGATAGGGTTAGATGGAAGAAACTGACTTGCTGTGGCGACCCCTGAAGGGAAATGCCGAAAGGAGAAGAAGAAGATGTCTTTCAACACGCTCCCAAAACTCTAATTAAATCAGTCTGATTCAGGATGAAGGAGAACTTACTTATCAAGACTTTTAAACAAGTTTCTTATACTTTATTTTATTTTACAAACTGCTTTTTTCCCATCATTAGATCAAAAGGAGGAGTCTATTCTGGCTAGTTAGCAGGCAAGAGGTGGGGTACACCATGGAAAGGTCACCAGTCTGTCACACAGAGAAACAAGCAACCAATCAGATGTTCCCTCATACTTGTAATTAATTTAAACCAACCAATCAGCTGAATGTGTTTGTTTTTGGTGTTGGGGAGAAACCAGAATACCATTTCGTTCCGTCGTCTTCCGCGGATCCAGAGCCGGGTCGTGGGGGGCAAGCCCAGGCTTCTCTCACCCCGGCTGCACCCTCCAGCTCATACAGAAGGATCCTGAGTCGTTCCCTGTCCAGCTGTGAGACATAGTCTCTCCAGCGGGTTCGGGGTTTGCCCCTTGGTCTCCTCCCGGTGGGACGTCCTCGAAACACCTCACCAGCAAGGTACTCGGGAGGCATCCTGACCAGATGCCCTAACCATCCCATCTGGCTCCTCTCGATCTGGAGGAGGAGCGGCTCGACACTGAGGTCCTCCCGGATGGGTATACCAGAATACCCTAAAATCTTTAAAAGTGGGGTTTTGTGTTTTCTAATAATAAATCTCATTTCATATGTAAACAAACATTAGAATTTTAGTTTCACTTCTGAGTTTTACACTGTAATTCATCCGCCTCTCGTGACTTGCTTGGCCCCGCTCCCTGGTGCGCATGCACAACACAAAGTAAATCTTTTTTGAGGCTGTGAATACAGTGTAAAGCACAGTAAGTTAGCAAAGCAGTCACATATTGTTTTTAAATTACAATTTTGGAGCATTTGCATGAAAAAAATAGTGTCCAAAAATTGCACAAAGCAGCTCGCAATTTACATTATTGTGCTTGAATGACATAGAAGACAAATTCAGGTATGATTTTGATCGTTTGACAGTTGCTTTTGGAAGTTGCTTTTGCAAACTTCCAAAATAAAGTTCATAATTCTGAAGAATTTTTTTTTCATTCTGCAACAGACTGGTGACTTGTGCAGGGTGTACCCCCATCTCATCTGATACTGGCTTGTAAAAAAAACATGTAAATCTTCACCTGTAATACCAAACGGACCTACTAAGTAAAACCGTATTCATATTGCAATATAGTACTTTTATAGCGACAACGTGATTAAATAATCCATACAGTCCAGATTAGACTTTTTTTTTCTGTGAAGTTTTTGGTGTTGCAGCGAGTTTGTGTATCACCTGAGCAGATGACAGAAAGATGTTTGATCCGTAATCCTTAAGGACGACCTGAAGTAAAACGCTGAAAAAGCAGAAAAAGAACAATGAAAGTACAGCAGACATCTGTCTTTTTGAAGTTCCAGGAACAAAAGATTTCAGTGAGAAACCCAAGACTTTAGTGACCCTGTTTGCTTGCAGTAACTTTCATTTCTACTCATCCTTTAAAATAATTTTAAACTGTATACTTTTAAATTTAAATGTAGGTTATTCATTTACATTTGAAGTGAAGAAAAAAGGGGAAAAATTGGTTTAGTATGAAGCTTGTTGCCAGAAAACAAGTCAACATCACTGGAATGTAACCTTTGAAGGATTCCTCAGGGTGTTCTAGACACGTCTCACCAAGAGGAGACCCTGAGGAAGATCCAGGACATGCTGGAGGGACCACATCTTACTGATGCCCAGGAAGATTCATATTTCACACCAGGGTGAACACAAGGGAAAGGACCTGATTTATGACCTAAAGAGAGTCCTCCTCCTCTTCAGCTGAGCTCCTGAATCTCATCTCAGTTGCTTTTCGTTTCTTTTTTAAAATTTCATTGTATTTTTTGTCTCAAAGGATTTCACACACAGTTAATCAGGAAGTAACACATGATCAGATTGAAAACAATAACACCAAGCAGAGCTTGGACAATCCTGACCTCAGAGCTCACTTTTCAGGATGAAAACATTCAGTTAGAGGAAAATAAGAAAAACTTGTTAGAGACCCAGCTGGAGGGGAAATTCACTCTCAGGATGCACAGGCCGAATCTACCTAGGATTAGATCGTCTACATCTAATTACACAGTTTGTAGGATGTAGCAAACGAGCTTCATTCTGCAAAAAGAATAGAGGTGAGGTATGGGTTCAGATGAGATGAGCGTCCACAGGTCAGGACGGGATTCAAATCAATTCAATTTTATTTGTACAGCCCTCAACGGGTGCATATTGTAGAACAAAAGTACAAAAAAAGAACCGAAAAAGATGTCTATAAACAAATACACTCAAACTTTCAAAGCTCAAGTGTAATTCAAAGCTTTCCAAACTTGTTGAAGATTTTTAAGTTTAGTTTTGTTTGAAGGTGAACGACTTTCTGGTTTTAAGTGCTGTAACTCTGCTTTCAGTGCATGACGTCCTCTTTGCCCTTCAAACTAATAGATTGTTAAAATAAAGTCTAAAATAACTCCAAATGTGCACGCTCACACAATAACATTATACCAGACACAGTTAGAGAGAGAACAAGTGACAAAGCTGCTAGAAATGTCAGATCTAAATCAAGGTGCCACTTGGAGGTGGAGAGAGAACGAGTCCAAATCTGGTGCTGAGATGTAAAAATTTTTTTTTTCTTTTTGGTTCAAGTCCACCTGATTCGGAGGTAGACAACTTTTAAAACCCAAAGAGCCATTTGGAGCTGGTTTCAATATGGAAGGATAAAAAAATCCCACTTAAAGTCGCAAATACATTTCAACTTCTGCAACAAAGACAACACTGTCTTGTAGGCTTACGTACCCCACATATATAACCAAAAACAGTCAAGAAGAAAGAAAAAAGAGGAAAAAATGGAAACGAAGAATAATCTCAATGCTTGTTTTTGACAAAACAAGACTTTTGGGGGTAACAGGGAAAGATTATGTGATGTCTGTACTATGTGTCATGACCCGGTAAAGATGTAGGACCCAAAAGCATAGCCAACTTGTTTTATACAGTTAATCAGGGGTTAAGAAGAGGGGTTGGCATGTGCAGCCTGGAAGCCAACCTGGGCTAACCTGGACCAAACAGAGGAGCATCGAAGAGGCTCAGGAACCAGACGTGGAGAAACATCATCATTGCAGAAGAGCAGAACAGCAGATGATCTGACAATGAAGTGATGGTAACCAGGGGTTAAATAACCGGGGGAAAACAAGACACAGGTGCAAACATCAGAGAGAGGCAATTGGATCTAGATTTGCTGGATAAGGGAACAGTATAGGATTTGGAGGAGAGAAATATTTCAAAAGCGAAGATGATCAATGCCCTTCATGCAAAAATAAAAAAAGGAATTCTGTCGATGGACCGTTTCACTGGATCCATGATTAAAAATAATCTGGGAGACTCGATGGGAGAAGCAGAGCGGAATGGAGAAAAAAGCAAAGAGGGCACAATAATAAAGAAGATAATGAAAAAATTATGAAGTTTTTAGATTTTTAACATTTCCATCTGTAAAACAAGATTTAACCTGTTTTTTAAATTGTTTGATAATAATTTAAAACAAGTTGAAACCCTCCTGTTTTCACATCTCTGACAACCTTAGGTAGACATTTAGCTGCATTTTTACCTCAATTTTCTTGTGTTTTTATGAGTAAAAATCAGATTTTCTGACTTCTTAAGAAGAGTAAAAACATCACATTACGCTGCTGAGCTTCATGTCGATTCATGTTTTCCCTTCAGATCAAAGTTCAAACTCAGCAGAGAACCGTTTACCTTGTTACTGCAGATCTGTTTCACAGAATCTCTACATAACGTAGCTACAGAGAAGAACCTCCAGAGGCTCTTTGTAGAACTAAGGTTTCTAGATTATGGGTCAGGAAACACTGGTGCAGCCACTGCACCGCCGAGGTGATGCAACCAGAGCCGCACGGAAGAAAAAAAGTCTGAACAGCAGCTTTAGCAGGAATAATTACACAATGATGGATTGCATAACACAGACGAGTTCTGTCCACGCTGAGAACATCGGACACAACAAAGAAACAGACGACTTTGTCTCTTTTTGTCAATTAAGACAGAAATGTTACATAATAGTGTTTATAGTAGGACATGCCATCTTTGTTAGACGCCATCTGTTCACTAATTTCATCAATTCAACTCTGGTTTTATAGTCAAATATCACAAGGAAGTCGTCTCTGAGGGGTTCACACACAGTTAATTAGACAGAAGCACACAAATCACTTAAAAATTATACAACCAGCAATCAAAATAACAAAGGAAAAGTAATTCTCTAATATGAAAGGTTATGTGATGGGAGTGCCTGAGTGTGCACAAGATACGTAACTACAAAAGTTATCGGTGGATTTTCACAAAATTTTTCATCAGCCATAACTACGACGCTGCATCGTCCGTCGTGGTAAAGAGAGAGCTGAGCCAAAAAGCAAAACCCTCAATTTACAAGTCGATCTACGTTACCACCCTCACCATGGTCACCAGCTGTGGGTGGTGACCGAAAGAATGAGATCGCAGATGCAAGCAGCTGAAATGAGCTTCCTCTGCAGGGTGGCTGGGCTCTCACTCAGAGATCGGGTGAGAAGCTCTGTCATTCAGGAGGAGCTCGTTGTCGAGCCATCCCTCCTCCAGGTCGAGAGGAGCCAGATGGGATGGTTCAAGCATCCGGTCAGGATGCCTCCCGAGCGCCTCGCTGGTGAGGTGTTTCGGGCACGTCCCACCAGGAGGAGACCAAGAGGCAGACCCCGGACTTGCTGGAGAGACTATGTCTCACTGCTGGCCGGGGAACGACCCGGGATCCTTCCGGGTGAGCTGGACGATGCAGCTGGGTGAGAGAAGCCTGGGCTTCCTGTCTGAGCCTGTTGCCCCACGACCCGGCCCCCGATAAGTGGAAGACAACGGAACGTATCCTGTGAGTAACAAACTGAAAATGATAAATGAATGAAGATCCGTTGGACAGGACCAAACTTTCCCAAGCTTCTTTCTCTTAGCGGCCTAAAAAAAACCATTTAATTTACTTTCCTGCTTCTAGCCGGCCTGGTAAAAAGATTTCCACCACTGGTGTGTGTGGTGTGTGTACTCTCTTTAGATATGCGGAACAGGTTTTATAAACTGCACATCCAGCAGGTTGTGTGTTGAACATTTTCAGAAGGAACTGCTTTAAATCCCTGAAGTTCAGTTGGAAAACTACAGAGATTCTCGTGAGACTCCTCACTTAAGGTTTTTTTTTCTCTTCTATTTTAGCTTCTTGACTTTTTTTTTCTTGCTGAGAAGCTTATCTGAGCATTTGTTCGTCTTTCACAACAACGTTCTGATTTACATCCTCCCAGTTCACACCTTGAAGCTTCAGAGTACAGTTTTCTGCTGAGATTGGCTCTCAGGGGAACCCGGACAGAAGTCTTTGGAGTCGATTGGTATGGTTGAATAGTCAAGTGAAATTACCCCCTGTGTGTTTTCTTAAACCTCATTCTGTTTCCTGAATGGGAAGAGTTATAGGCATGAATTTTAAAGACAACGAAGCTCCAAAGAGAAGCGAAATGTTTTTAAACTTTTAACTGATTCGACCTGTTCTCTCTCTGGAGCTACAACTCACATTCTTGTTTGTCATTTGACTTATTGAAGAAACCTGCAGCTAATCACGCATATGTGGTAGCAATGGAAAAATTCTGCTTGTTTTTGGAAGATTAAAGAGTTAAAAAGTTTTGCTAAAAGCAGATGTCTGTGTGTAAAAATTAAGAACAATAAACTAGTCATGGGTTTTTAATAAGTATTCTTTTTTGGCTCAATAACAATGAAATGATTGTTTTACAGGTGGCACGGTGGTGCAGTTGGTAAGCACAGTGGTCTCACAGCAAGAAGGTTGTGGGTTTGAGTCCGAGGCTTGGAACACTGGCCTTTCTGCGTGGCTTTTGCATGTTCTTCGTGTGCATGCGTGGGTTTTCTTCGGTTACTCTCGTTTCCTCGGTGAACCGTCTTTTCAGCCACGGAGATTTGAAGAACTGCAACCTAGGCTAGGCTATTTGAGCCATGGGATAAAAATGACTAAAAGCAATTATTTTCTGTAGTGCAACTGTTTATTTACAATAAACATCATAAATATCACAATTTTCTACATAAAATAGGTTTTTGGCCCAAATGTCCGTGGCTGAAATGTCCGAGGCTAAAATGTCCTAAATTCGGGGGCGCACATGGCTCAAATATCCTAGGTTGCAGTTTTTTGGCCCAAATGTCCGTGGCTGAAATCTCCGTGGCTGAAATGTCCTAGAACCGATTTCCTCCCACCCTCCAAAAACATGAATGTTAGGTTGATTGGCCGGTGCCAAATTGCCCCGAGGAGTGAGTGAGTGTGTGCATGGTTCCGTGTGTGGCTCCATGACATACTGGCGACCTGTTTGGGGTGTACTCTGCCTCTCGCCTCAAAATCAGCCAGCATGGGCTCCGGCACCCCCTGCAACACTGCTAGGGATAGACTGACTGATTGCCTCATAGTCAGTAAAAAAAAAAAAAACTTCAAAAACGTAATCTCTATGATTTAATTCAAGAATTGTTATGTTTTTATTTTCTTGAAATTTGCATTTTGTTATAAAGTCTAAAAAAACAAGACAAAAAAATCTAGGGATTTTGAGTTAGAAACCATTTCTTCTGACATTTTTGTAGCATCTTCTGCCGTCAACCAAACATGCTAACCGTTGCAGTGTGACTATTGAAAATGGCGCCAAAGGTTCTGCTCTGGCATCGCAAAAAGAACGAACGCTGAATAAAATTAAAAACAAGCCTCCAGGCAAAAAAAAAAAAAAAGAATCAAAAAGACTTTTTTTCTTCTCATGAAATTAATCGATTGTGTCGTGGAATCATTTTAGACATTCACGCAACGTCCCAGTGTGTTATAAATGCTTTCACTAGGATGGGTTCCAGATGGGTACTGTGGAAGAACTCAATAAAGAGTTCATCACACATCCATCTGGTGCGAGGTAGGTCGATGCTGTCCTGCTTCAAAACATGAATCTAATTTGGATGTCGCTGTAAAAAAATGAGAAAAAAAATGCAAGACTTATGGATAAACGTACGTATATGACGTAAAGTAGAATAAAAAAGTCACTGGTCTTTTCATCGTGTTTAACGTTCCGTTCCGTCATCTTCCGCTTGTTCCGGGGTCGGGTCAGGGGGGCAACAGCCTCAAACGGGCAGCCCAGGCCTCTCTCACCCTGGCTGCATTCTCTAGCTCACCTGGAAGGATCCCAAGTCGTTCCCCAGCCAGCCGTGAGACATAGTCTCTTCAGCGGGTCCGGGGTCTGCCTCTTGGTCTCCTCTCGGTGGGACGTGCCTGAAACACCTCGCCTGCGAGGCGCTCAGGGGGCATCCTGAACATATGCCCAAACCACTCCATCTGGCTCCTCTCGACCTGGAGGAGGAGCGGCTTAACACCGAGCTCCTCCCGGATGGCAGAGCTCCTCACCCGATCTCTGAGTGAGAGCACAGCCACCCTGCGGAGGAAGCTCATTACGGCCGCTTGTACCCGCGATCTCATTCTTTCGGTCACCACCCACAGCCGGTGACCATAGGTGAGGGTTGGAACGTAGATCGACTTCGAGAGCTTTGCTTTTCGGCTCAGCTCTCTCTTTACCACGACGGACCGATGCAGCGTCCTAGTTATTGCTGATGCCGCACCGATCCGCCTGACGATCTCCCGCTCCATCCTTCCCCCCGCCCGTGAACAAGACCCCAAGATACTTAAACTCCTCCACTTGGAGCAGGACCCTGTCCCTGACCCGCAACCTGTGTTTAACATGAATTATAATTTATAACACAGTTATATACAAAGATGTCGCCACAGCAAGTCAGTTTCTTCCATCTAACCCTATCTCCTGCATCTTCTTCGGTCACACCAACTATCTTCATGTCTTCCTTCACTGTATCCATGAACCTCCTCTTTGGTCTTCCTCTAGGCCTCTTTCCTGGTGGTTTCAAACCCAGCATCCTTCTGCCGATGTACTCTCTCTCTCTCCTCTGCACATGTCCAAACCAACAGAATCTATTATCTAATACTAGAGATATTTTTCCAGTAAAATGTTTGCTGTTTTTACAGGACTATTGGCTGCATCTCCGTGGCTCCGTAACTTGTATGTTTGACATCAGTAATCGATGATGTATATCAAGAAGAGTTTCAGCTAAAATGAAAGGAAAAGTGTACAAAACCGTGGTGAGACCGGCCATGCTGATTGGCCTAGAGACAGGAAGCAGAGATGGAGGTAGCAGAGATGAAGATGCTGAGGATCTCTCTGGGAGTGACCAGGATGGACAGGATCAGAGGAACAGCACATGTTAGAGGTTTTAAAGTCAGAGAGGTCAGACTGAGATGGTTTTGACATGTACAGAGGAGAGAGTACATCGGAAGAAGGATGCTGGGTTTGGAACCACCAGGAAAGAGGACTAGAGGAAGACCAAAGAGGAGGTTCATGGATACAGTGAAGGAAGACATGAAGATAGTTGGTGTGACTGAAGAAGATGCAGCAGATAGAGTTAGATGGAAGAAACTGACTTGCTGTGGCGACCCCTCAAGAGAAATGCTGAAAGGAGAAGAAGAAGAAGAATCGATGATGTAAATCAAAGAACGAACGTCTTAAACAATATTAGATCCAACGTAACGTCTTATTGAATTCCTGCTCAGCTTTAAAAGAATCTCCAGTTTATTTCTCGGCTCTCCATCCTTCACATCTCATCAATACACACCGACACAGGAAGCTTAAAGCGTCAGGTTGGTTTTGTTTGTTTGCGTAAACCAGAGTAAATCCACATTTATTTCATTTCTTTGCCTGACAGGTTTGGTAGATTACCACTTCTGATCCAACTGTCCGCAACATTTCAACATCCATTTCAGTAAAATCCTCTGCGTATCTCTGCCCTTCATGAAATACACACAGAAAAATGTCTGTACATGAGGCAATCCAACTTGGATCAAGGTTTTGAATTTCAAGCAGCATTTACAACATTGAAGCTGAAATAAATAAAAAAAACTTCAAGTGGAGAACTCATATTTACCTGATTTCCCAGGAGTCTCGAAAGCAGCATCAGACACAAAAGGGTTTTCAGAAGACGTATTCATCTTTTACTGGTCGATTTATCTGCAGAGACACAAGCTCAAACCTGAACACGCCATATGAATATTTAGATTCACACACCACAAGTGAGAGATACACACACACATTGTGAACACATGACACCTTTCAATCCCCTCTGTCCTGATATCAGACCAAAATGTTATTCCTTAGCTTTCTTCTTCTTCAGTTTTAAGGTTTTAACAGCACTCTTCATTCTCATTGTGATTCCAAAGGCAGAGCTTAACTTAAATTAACACCAGCACCATGATATCCTTCGAGAATACCGACCAGATATTACAGCTTGCCCAGGATGAGCTCAGCGACGTGAAGAACATTCAGAGTGAGCCGAATGGAAATACTGAATACAAGCAGGAGGTGCCGCCCTCATTTTTAACAGCCAGATCAGATGCAAACACTTTTAAATTCACTTCAGTTTCTGAGTTTTGCTCATGAACGTTTTAATCTCGTCTGGAGTTTTATGGCCCTCTTCTTTTCAAGAGTTCAGTGGATGAAATCCATTGAGGCTGAATGGAGGAGACAGGATGAATAAAACCAGGATGGAGGTTGTTTTCCTTTTCGTGATTAGTTTGAGCGAAAGATAGATGATCAGAAGGTCTGTGGAAACATCGGTGTATCCACTGTGTGATTGCAGAAAGCTCGCTGGAGGTGGGAAAATAATTTAATTGTGACCTTTGGGATTGAATGAACACGTACACACACTGTTTGTCTTCTTTTGTTCTAGGGTCAGCAGCCTAAGCAGAGATGCACAGACTTCTCTAAGCCCTGACCACATATTCCAGCTTCTAGATGTGATCTGGAGGCAAGAATAAAATGTTAATAGGAGGAGACATTGGCTCAGTGGTAGAATGTCCGCCCTCGGTCCGAGAGAAGCCAGTGCAATTCTGTCACAGAACCCTAAAAGATTATCAGTGTCCCTATCTGGGGCGTCACCAGATTGAGAAGACATTTTCCATCAAGATGAATTCCCAGTGGACCCATGCCTAAGTGCCCCTGGGGAAGACACCTAACCCCCCATTTCTCCCACCATTGGGGCCGTCATGGCTGCCTGCTGCAGTGCAAAACAGCACATAAATTTAGCCATTTGAAGAAAAAAAAAATAGACAATACATTTAGGCAATTTTTCAAAAAATGCAAAATTAAAAAAAAAATAATACAAAATGTTCCAGAAAGTCACTATTAATTTCAAAAGATGTTTATATTACAAAACAGAAGGCGATAGTAGCAAATAGTAGAGACAGCTGCCGACTGGTCTTTTTAAAGGAATAGAAATATTTACAGGGGCACAAATAAAAAGCAGAGATCCAAAACACTTGGAAATGAAACTATTGAAAAAAGAAAGAAAAAAAAATAGACTCAGATTCCCTTAAAAATAAGTCCATAAACTTAGAAAATGCAAAATTTTTTTCCATGGAAATTGTCTGTTGCACGAAGTCGTAAATGAGGAAAAGTTTTGACACACGCATCATTTCGCCATTTCCAGTCATTCCCCCTTCGCCCCCCCCCCCCCCCCCCCAAAAAAAAAAAAAAAACTCAGAGAGAAACATTGATGGATGAAAACTAAGTAAAAACAAAGACATTTCAAATTGTCTCCAACTGATTCATGAACAATTGTCAAACGAGTGGTAGTAAAACCACCCACTGAAGGCCCCGAAGACACGAACAAAATATCCACAACAAACAGAAACATTTTAAACAGTTAGAAAAATAAAAAAGAAACCATCCATCAGTCTTTACTTCAATTTATTCCATCCAACTCAACGAGGCGGGCTACACAATCTGTGTTCGGGACATATTAAGACACAACCACATGTACTCACTATTCTGGGCAGTGAGGAGGAAGCCAAGACAAAGACACGCATACACACTCTAGAGAAAGGCCAGCGTTGGAACCATCCCTGCCAGTTTCAAGAGAGGAGAGATTAAAATAGTAGTCCTAATCCACCTGGAACATCTGCAGACCATCTATCAGGAAGTCTGATTCCGGTATGTTGTGGTTCAGCCAAGTTTCCATTAGCAAGAACAACGCTGTTCCTCAGAAACATTCGTGCGTAGCAGGTCCACTGGTTTGTCCAAAGAGCAAACATTGGCCAGAAAGGGAGGAATTGGACATTTTTTAGCCAGAAGCTAAAGCCAGAAGCTGAAGCTTTCCCACCTCCTCTGTTTGCTTCACTTTGTCTTCAGGCATACTGTCTCCATTAATTGTTGGTTTCTGAGCTTTGCTCCTGCACGATGTTGATCATTCTAGACACAATAATCTAAGTAAATGTGTCCAAAGCATCCCAGAATAAACATATCTGGAACCAACAATCAGATAACTCACACAGCAAGCAAAACTTTGTTGATTAACCCTCTGGGGAACCAAGAGAAGATATGACGATGCTGTGGCTGTGTAGCTAACAAATGCATTTGGATACATTTGTCTTCTCATCAAACCGCACTAGACTGGTGAGCTGTCGAGAGTGTAACCTGCCTCTTGCCTGAAACAAGATGAGATTTGCTCTGGCATCCCTTGTGTTCCCAAATTAGGCAAAAGGACAAAAGGTCCTGACAAAAGATATTGTAGATGATGAATGTTTCAAACTACAAAAAATGGGTTTAAGTCAGAAACAGTTTGACTTAAACCATTATGTAAATAAATAAAGTCTAAGTCTAAATTTTATTTTTAGGATATCATCACATTTTTGCTCCTGCAAATACTTAAAAACATAATTTGAGGAGAAGCTAGCATGCTACGAGTCCACATATGCACTACTGGTTTATATTGCGTTGGTAGTATCTATCTAAAGTGGGGGTGCCCAACCGGTCAATCGCAGTCTACCGGTCGATCGCGGACTGGTCCCGAGTCGACCGTGAGACGTGTTGAAAAACAATGAAGAAAAAAAATATGATAATTTTGTTTTTAATGACATAAAGTCATTGTTACCAATTTAGCGACTTTGACGCTAAATTAAGCAACTATTCAACCGCTCAAAAAAGCGACTAACAACAATCTAGCACCTTTCTTGTCTTATAGAGCACTTTCACCCACGTGACTAAAAACCCAGAAGTCGGCCTGGATCAGGATGAAACTATCAAAGCAGTTTTTTTTTTTCCTCTTAACCTTATACAATTCTAAATAATTTATTTTCAAACAATCCCGATTTGATGCCTGCAATTCACCCCAAATTTCTACTCAGCTGCAGATCTGAAGGCTAATAAAGGAGTGGATGCATACTTCTGGGTTGATGACGTCATGTGAGAATCCAATCAGCCGTAGTTTTTCTAAATAAATTTTTTAAATGGCTGTGGATCTGGAGGAACTACTCAGGACTGATATTAGTTTTAATACAGGCTGGAAAAATCTATGGCAGTTTGCAATGTAGCCGCGGGACTGGTAGATCTCAAGAGGTTTGCTACTTGAAAAGTAGATCCGTTCCGTCATCTTCCGCTTGTTCCAGGGTCGGGTCGCGGGGCAACAGCCTCAAGCGGGCAGCCCGGGCCTCTCTCCGGCTGCATCCTCTAGCTCACCTGGAAGGATCCCAAGTCGTTCCCCAGCCAGCTGTAAGACATAGTCTCTCCAGCGGGTCCGGGGTCTGCCCCTTGGTCTCCTCCCGGTGAAAAGTAGATCTTGGGACAAAAAAGGTAGGGCACCCCTCTTCTAAAGTATCTCCTCCAAACCAAATTCACACATGCAACACAATCATTTATTGAAAAGTTTATTTAAAAGCAAGTGAAAAATCTCTTTAGAACTTTAAGGCAGAATCCAACTTGGTTTCAACGTCCGTTTTAAAGCCAGGTATAATCTGGCCAATGAGCTGGAGTTGGGAAACATGAGGAGGACTAATGGTTTAACCCAGCTGGCAGCTTATACATCTGACCTAAAATACAGTGGATTAGCCGCTTGGCACAGCTGGACATCAGCTGAGTCAGTAACAAAGTGAAAGTAGCAATCCACTGGATTAGATCAAAGTCAGCTGAATATCAAGTGTGTGCTGTTTTCAGATTTAGATTCTCAGTTTTACCCTAGAGTGGTTGCTAGTCCAACACTGGACCAGATATGGTCACTTTTATGGGTAATTAACGACAACAGGTAAACTAACGTGCATGTTTTGGTATGATTTCTCAAATTAACAAAAGATGGAGATATCTGTGTTGTATTTCAAATTTGGCTCATCAGTGGTAAAGAGAAGCAACAACGTATCTGTCCCCTGGATAAAGGAAGGACACAGATTTGACCAAAACAAACCTAAGAACTGGTTTTGGGATCCCCACAGCTCCCAACATGGAGCTAATGAGGCAGGTCATTATAACGAGAACCATAGATCCCGTCGACAACCACCTCTGACTCCTCCAAGCAGTGAGTCAGAACCACTAGGAGAATGCCATTGATCCCACATCACAAACCCCATCCAAAAACAACCACAACTACTTTTTTCTAAAATGTTTTAAACTTGTAAACATTGTTAAAATGTGTTGACGCCTCTCCATGTGACCAAATCTCACAGCCAGGTCAAAGTTGTGTGCTTTAAAGACACAAAAGATGAAGCTCCTGGGTCAACGTTCCAAGTAGTGGTGCAACGGATCTTTGTTGATCCCTGATTTGTTCAGGACGGCTATGATCCGCAGACTGATTTAGACGGAGAAAAAACAGTGTGCAAGTTTAGTCCACACACAGCATGGTAATTCCAAATGGAGGAAATGAGGATTTGGTAGACCCCGTTTTATTTAAATGATGGAACATTTTATGAAGGAACGAGGTTTGTGACGCTCGTATTCAATTGTGAGGGTTTAAAGACATACAAAGTGTGTGAGCCATGTTACATCTACTTCAGAGAAAAGAATATGCAAGATGCAACGGAGCTGCTATCCATAAAACATTTGCTCAGAGAGTACACTAGATGGTATCCAGTAGAGAGGAATCAGATGGGATAGTTTGGACATCGGTTAAGGATGCCTTGTCAACATGACCATAGAAAGGTGTCAAGACTACATCTCAGAGGTCAATCCACATTCTGCTGGAGAGGCTTCATCAACATTCACAGGTATATCAACATTTTATTCTCCAAATACTTGGATTATTTGTAGATAAAATCCATCGTTCGCTCGGTGCGCCAATGTTAAAAGTCCAGCCTGTCCTGTCACGTTTCTAAAGTTTAGTTTGTTCAATTTCTTTTGAAAAGTTTGTCTCAAAAAAAGACTTTGGAAATAAATTGGCTTTCAGTTGCTGGTTGGTAATAATGATTATAATCTAGGGTCCTTGGGTTAGACACTTAACCCCTGTTTCTCCCACCATTGGCACCGTCATGGCAGCCTGCTGCGGTGCAAAGCAACACACAAAACACATTAGAAAAGCTCTTTTTGCAAACATAATAATTTTGTTAAAAAATTCAACCAATCTGTTGCTGTGTTTGAACTAATCATTTTACATCTGCTCACACAAACCGGCTATCTAATTGGTGCCTCAGATTTGTTTAAAATCGTTATTACTTGGCAAGCGACAAATAAAACAAACATCTAAGTAAATCTAAATAATGCTAAATTCCTCTCACTCCTTCCATGAATCTGTGGACCATCTAAAGAGCAGCTTCAGCAACAGACTCCTGCAACCCAGCTGCTCAAAGGAACGGTACAGTAAATCATTTCTGCCATCCGCCATCAAACTATTTAACCTTTCACTTTCAAACCTTTTCACTTTCAATCACAACAGTTAAAAAAAAATCATGTGTGATTGTATGGTTGTAGCACTCAAATTTTCTTTCGGGGATAAATAAAGTATTTTCAATTCAATAAAAAGTCATGACACAGTAAGTAAATATTGGTGAAAAATTAATGTTGGGTGTAAAAATAACGAGCATTAGACGCCTGTGGTTGGCATGACGGAAAAACACATTGAGGAGCACAAGAAGTACCCTTTGAAAAAGGCTGTGTTTTATTGAAATACAGCAGACATCAACATGTTGTTTTGCTGACCTGGGCAACAAAAGCAGAGCTTGAACACTTTTCAAAGTATGTAAAAACAAGTATTCATGGCTATAATTTTATCGTTTCGACTCCACAAACTTTAAGTACATTTTTCAACCCAAACTGAGTCGGCTTCATCTCGTTCAGTACGACCAACAAACAAGCTGTTGCTCAACATCAGTTAAGGCTCTCCTCGCTGAAATGCTGGTAGAGTATGCAAAGTTTAAGCATCTGAAAGAGTATTCAGGTCCATTTTTGTGCCCAGGGTTGGTTGTTTGATAGAAGCAGTAGTAGAAGAAGCAGAACCTTGGTTATCAAGCAGGGCTGGCCTCAACTCCCTTTACATTAACATTTAAAGCACCTGGTTTCCTCGAAAACAACAACAAAAATCAACTTCAGTGTAATTACAGGTGAAAAATGAACATTGAAAGCGCTATTGGTTGTTTCTTTGATAGTTTTTCTTTAAAGACAAGGACACTTTTTTATCTTATAAAACTCATAAGAAAGTTTTCAGGGATTCTAAACAATTTGGCTAAAAAGAGCCGTAAACTCTTGATTGGGCTCAACCTTCTACTTCCTTCACAACAAAATGCTTTTGTGCGAGATTCGATTGTCTTAATTGTTAGAGTGAGAAGTGGTTTTGTTGTGAAGAGAAAATGATGAGAGATTAAATCTGTTGGTTTACATTGAACAAGCCAAACAAAAGCTGAATATAGTGCCAATGTCTGATTTACAAACCGATTATTGCGTTAGCGTTTGGACGGATTGAGGCCCTCGTTGTTTACTTTACAACAAAGGGGGATAAAGCGAGTGATTTGTTGTGAAATAATAGATTTCAAACACACTCTGCTGCAATTTATAGCGCAAATGATACACAAAAGATACAACAAATTGTGAGTCCAGAATATCCTGACTGCAAACAAGTAGCTTACAGAGCCTCAAAAATTCTTTGATCACCTATTATTTTTTTACAGAATTTAAGATTAAAGATGAACAAATGTGTCTGGTAAAAGCAAACATAGGAAACGTGCTAGATTGTGTTAGATTGAAGAAGAACAAAGAGCATTTGCTGGTGGGATAGTAACATAAATGCTTTTGGAGGAAACAAGGTGCAAACATAGAATTTTTCAGCATGAACATGAAGAGCAAGTTTAAACAGAATCGAGGAAAGATTTGAACACACGAGCTGAATCTTAATCACTTTTCTTTCAGAGTTTCTGTGACAATCCACGAGAAAACCCAAAAAATGCTTGCTTTTAAGTTTTTATATAGGAAAAATATTTACTATCCCCACAACAGACTGGCGACCTATTGGGGGAGCACCCTGCCTCTCGCATAAAATCAGCCAGCAAAAGCTCCTCCAGCACCCCCGCGATCCTGTTAGGGATAAGGGGTTCAGAAAACTAAACAAAAAATTTTATTACAGATGCAAATTTTCAGCCTTGAGAGCATTACTTATCATTAACATAGATATTTAATTCTGTCAAACAGCAGGCCATGCTTTAACAGACTCATCTCATGCAAAATAACTCCTTTTCTCATTGTGTCTTACACACATAGACAAGCACAATTTGGGGTTTGGTACACCCATTACGTGATAGTTGTAAAATTTCACAGATTTATGAAGCTTTATTACAGACCAGTGTAGAAGCATGACTATTGCTCATCCTTCTGCTTGCAATGAGAAAGCAAAGGCAACTCTGATATTTGACACAAGTCGACTTCTACCCTCACTTCTTATGTCGGCATGGTAATTAATTTGGATTTGCAATCGCAATCAAATACACATTTTCTTCATGAGGACATAGTTACAAAAATTGTGGTTTTTTTTCAGCAAATCAATAGATCAAAGTGTCAGAAAACTGTAGACTACAGATACAGGACATGTGAGTGAGTGGAGATAGTCAAAAACGGGGATGAGTATTGGGGTGATGACTATGTGTGAATTACTACCTGGTATGTAAAAAGCATACCAGGATGGCTAGCGATGCTAGCTAGTGAGCATACCAGCTCGCTAGCTACCACCAACTAGCTAGCTAGCACCGCTGTAGCTAGTGGTGTCATGGCGGTAGCGGGCACTGTGTTTTCATGAAAGAAGGGGGATGGTGAAAGGTGAATAATTCTAAAAACCACATTGGTGACGAATACACGAACCACACTTCACAATTAAAAGATAAAAAGATTTAAAAATGTAGATTTTTGCACAAGAAGAAACTTGAATGTAGCATTCAACATGCTAACGTTAGCTTAGTAGTTAGCTTCAAGTAAAAACTCAAAGCCAACTTCATCATTAAAAACAATTCACTACTTCAGTTTAAGCTACTAAACATTTCACATCGTTTACTACGGATGTAACAAAAAGACATAAAATCCATTTCAAAATACTTTGGAGAAAAAGGCACAGTTTACAGTCGTGTGCTCTAATCTTTCCTCTTTCCACATTCAGATCCACAACATTGAACAAACTCCTCAAAGCAAATACATTCAATCAGCGGAAAAATACACAAGTTAAACTATGCGCTTGCAAAAATAAAATTCTCTTTGAATGCTTTCTAAGGCCGTGCTTCCACCAGGGGTCTCTCGCCGCTGTTTTCTTCAGATTTTTGCAGAAGGCCGTGCAGCAAGGGATTTCTCTTGGTGATGCTCAAGTTTATAAAACTACAAACACTTTAATCAGCGAAACAAAGAAAAGCACTTTTATCGACTTTAAAACCAAAGCTTCAGACTGTTGCTGAGCAGATAGCGCTGTGGACGGAGTTCAACCCCCAACCTCACATAAGTTGTTGAGACCAGCCCTGGTTTGCATTTGTAAATACAGTATTTGAGATATATGTAGTTTTATCATTTTTAAATCTGACCAGGACACTACAGTTGCAGAAGCAATACATAAAGAAGCTCATATTCTTTTTTTTTGTGTTTTTTTTTCGGTTTTTTGTCGGAATGGAACTAGTTTCGACTAAGCCTACCAAGCCAACATGTAGTTATGTATCGAATAAAAGGCTATTCATCTTTTTTTTGTTTATTACAGGTGTGTAAGATGGTGTGCAGGATGAGAAAAAGAAAAAAAACAGACAAAAGATGAAACAGAGAAGGACAGAAAGACCAAGACGAGAGAAGGGGAAAGGTGAAAAGTAAGAAAGTGACAGAAGAACAAAAAGATAAAAAGTGACTCAGGCAGCATGATTGTGGATTGTGGGTTTTTGCTGTCGGGTTGTGTTGTGTGATCGTTACCATAGAATCCCACCACGTTTATCACTGTTCGGACTGTTCTACCGTTTCACTGTGTTTTTTTTGTCACATTGTTCCTTCTCGATTCTCCTCAAAGATCCATGACAGTCACTTGGTCAAACAAGCATGTTCATTGGAACAAGAAGTGCAGATTGGCTTAAGTTTCTTTTTTTTCCTCCTTTTCTTCAAAAAAGGGCTTCAGACAGAGTGGCTACAGTAATAATAATAATAATAATATAATAATAATAATAATATAATAGCACTTGACTTCACTTCAGCACAGTTTAAAAAAAAAATAAAAGAAAAATCCAAAGGTGCTTTTTTTTGTGTTTTGTTCTTTCAATCAGATTTGATGTGAAGTGAAGTCCCCCCCTCTCCCTCTACTTCCTTTCCTCCCAGTAGGGAGGTGGCGGGCGGATGTCCAGTACCGGTTAGACGACTGAAGTTTTGCCAACTGCTCTGTCTTTTTTTTTTCTGTAGTGGTTCCACTCAGGTTCAGTACAAAAAGACGAGAAGAAGAGATGAGAAATGAATTGTAAAAAAAAAAAAAAAAAAAAAAGATGCTGCGTGTAGCACGCACACTGCTGCTGGCACCATATTTAAAAAGTCCATCAAGAACAACCACAAAAACAACAACAAACAAACAAACAAAAAGAGAAATGGTGTAAGAGAGGGGGAATAAAAAAAAAAAACGAGGGGTTTTCGGGGGACAAATTGCTCCCATTTTACAAAAATGTAACAAGATTTTTTTTCGCAAAATTTTACAAATCTGTATCAATACAGGAAAACAAAACAAACATATAGATCCTATTTACAAGAAGAAGAAGTAGAACCCCTTTTTTTTTTTTTAGAAGTGTAGTGAGAATGCAGCAGATCCCAGCTTTGGCACTCGGCGTTTTTTTTTTTTTTTTCTTTTTTAAAGTTTGTTTTAAATCCACCCTGTGTGTATAATCGGTCGGTGTGTGTACAGTCACACTGCTGCTGCAGGCACACATTCAGTACTCCGGTTCACCTTCCTCCACATCCTCACATCTCCATGGCAACACAGGTCACACACAACATCCCCTCTGTCACATCTGGTGGTCCGTCCATCCGTCCAGTTCTTGACCTGCTAATCCCCCCCCGTTTGGCTGATTCCTTCAGACTGACTTCAAGGCAAACGTCTGCTGGTTCACTGGGTGTTTAAGGGCTTTTGGTAAAGTGCAAATCATCAGTTTGTTGGTTAATGAAGCCAAAATGTAAGAGTATAAAAACACTCAGAATTATAAAGCCACATTTTTATTTCGAGGGAAGTTAAACTGATTCAAATCTAGTAAACTTAAAGGGAATGTTGGATTTTTTAAAAACGTATATTGCTACACAATCACAAGGGAAGCTATCCGACCTTTAAAACTTCTTACTTTAACTCCAGCCGGGAGTGAAATAGGGTGCTTAAGTACGTTTAATTAACAGGCTTATCGTGACGAAGGTAAACTTTTTAATTTGCTGATGTTTAAATAGACGTTTTTATGTGCAAATAGCAAATGTGAACGTGGGATGTGAACGCACCGTGTTCATTTATAATTTAAAATGACTGACAGAAATGTGTCACGTCGTTCTCCCCGGGCGCCGGGACGCTCATGCAAATAAATGTTTGGATACAGAATGAACTTCTGCTTCAAGACAAATTGAACATTTATGATAATTAATAACACTTATTAGATAATCTGTGTTTGTCATGGTAGATGCAGAATACCAAAAAATAAAAACAATGTTAGAAAATTCTGAAATGTTAAAACGAAATATTAGAAAAAAGTTTGGAACTAAACTGTTTATAGACGTCAACCCTAATGAAGAAGTGAAATTAGACATTTATTTTAAAAATTGAACATAAACGTCGTGCTATCAACAAAAACATTAACATTTAAAGGCACAGTTATTCAATTCAGCTAAAGACGAATCACCAAGTTCCAAATTATTATCTACATTGTTTTATTTAGTCTCAAAATGGTTCAATTATTGAGTTTTTTAATAAAACCCATGAAAAGGATTGTGTCTCAGAGATTTTTGAATCAATAAAATTATTCACATTTGCTTGTAATATTTAGTCTAAACCTAAATGTTCCAGATCAAAGTATTTCTCTGGACACGGCAGAAAAACCTTTGATATTTTCCAACAACTTTGGGTGTGATCATCGTATGGTTAAGATATTTGTGAGTAGTCTCCGCACCGTGCAGACAAAAGTTTCTACCGGACAAATATGTCAAATTAAAGACACAGCTGCTAAATTTGTTCCGTTGTCTTTCGGTTATCCGGGGATGGGTTATAGGGGCAACAGCCTCAGACGAGAAACCCAGGATTCTCAAACGCTGACTGTATCCTGAAGGATCCCGAGGTGTTCCCTGTCCAGCTGTGAGACGAAGTCTCTCCAGCAATTCCAGGTTCTGCCTTTGGGTCTCCTTTTCAAATGCTAAATCGCCAAATGAAAACCAGCAAACAGGCATTTGAAACAGACGGTGCCTTGTAAGTGTAACAAATCCATCCAGGAGGAAGGATGGCTCAGTGAGTAGGGCGACCGCCCTGTAACCGGGGGGTTGCCGGATGGATCCCCCGCCAGGAGTTTATACCGAGGTGTACTTGAAAGACACCAAACCCCCAATTGCTCCTGATGGCGGTTTGCACCTTGCATGGCAGCATCCCCATCAGGTATGAATGCATGTGTGAACAAGTGAATGTGAGCTACTCTGTAAAGCGCTTTGAGAACCAAACAGGTGGAAAAGCGCAACATAAGTCGAGTCCATTTACCATCAAAGTATGGGATCCTGATAAAAAAAATCTAATCTTTAAACAACCTTATTCACTCATTAGTTCTGTGGGGTACTGGATCAAGACAAATATCTTGCCTAGAAACCAGCTTCACAGCTGCAGTCTGGTCTGGTCACCTATGAGTTAACTCTATGTCATGGGCGGGGCAAATTTGTTCAAACAAACAGGGAGGTGAACCAATCGGAGAAGAATAAGGCGTGACAAGGCGTGGCCATGACAAAGTGACCAGAATGAGAAGAGTGCAAAAGTTAAAGAAAAGCCTCAGTTCTCATGTTTTTTTTTGTCATATTTTGAAAGGAAATTGATAATAATTTGGAACATGGTGTAATTTTTTTTTTTTTTTTAAGTATTCGTTCTATTACAAGATTTGTAAACACACATTAAAAAGGGATTATAGCAACTTGGGTCAATTTTACAGATTTAGTGTCAGTTTTTTTAAAGTTTTTGTTAGAAAAAAAAATTCTGCTGATTAAAAGGTGCTTTTGGACGGGGCAGAAACATGGCGGCTAACCCCATGTGGAAGGTTTTTACAAGGAAGACATAACTCGGGGAAGTTTTAAGAATTTTTTTTTTTTTTCATATAGACTTATTTTAGATACAAAAAAATTGCCAAAGTGGTACCAAGTTAAAAACTTTTGGGGATTTATTTTTTGGACTTTTTCTCGAGAGTGAGGGTTGAGATTAAATAAGTACAAAATATGATTTTAGACATTTTTTTTTTTCAACATTGACTTTTTTTTTAGTACAAATACAACCTTCAAATTCAACCTCATAAATTTTAGTCAAATTTTGATCAAATGAACCAAAATGTCTTACGAAGACGTTTCAGCACATTGATTATCTGTCACATCTTTGATTGTTTGCAGCGGTTTTCAAATCAGCCTCATTTATTTTTTAGAAGCTACGTCTCCTGGTGTTTACGCCAGAAGCTCGCCTCGGCATATTCAGGGTGAGGCCCTTGTTCCCATTTTGTTTTGTAATGCTCACATTGTTGCGTGCACCGCAAACTGAAGGGAGGAAAAGTGTAATTATCTTCAGGGATCGTGACCCTGAGTTTCTCTTTGCGCTCAAATTTCAATTTTGGTGCATGTTTGCTCATCTCTAAAATAAAACCTGCCACCTCAGAGGCCTCATCTTATTTAAACTGGCTCTTTTGTTGCATATGTCGGGGGCACTTTATGTCAAGAACGCTGATGAGAGGACCAACAACGTGACAGATGAGGATGCTGAGCGTAGCCTTGGATGCGACAATCAATAGACAAAAATTGGTAAAAAGTAATTAAAAAAGAAAAAAAAAATGAAAAAAAATACAATATCTGTTCATTAAAACACTCTTGTTCCATTCTTCATTTGCTTTCTTGTTGTATGTTTCCAGCAGCAGTGACGGTGATGGCAGCAAATCCTGTTCGCACCTGGAATGGACAAATGGCGAAGAGACAAAGAGAAGAAGACAGATTTTAAAATTTGTAAAAAAAAAAAAAAAATTGATAAAAAATTCAGACTGAAATGAACTTGGATTTTTTTTTTTCCTTCTAAATAAACAACAACGAAGACGAGAGCAAATGAACAGTAGTGAAAATCAGAAGGGGAAAGGTTAAAAACAAGACTTGCAGGATGAGTTGGTGGTCCATGATACCTAAAAAAATGCTTTCCGTTCTACTATTTGACGAACCTGTACTCTTGAACAACCACTGGCATTTTAACAAAGTAAGAACATCATTTGTAGAAATATTTACCTGTGAAGTTATGCTATCAGCGCTATACTATTGTTGGGATCGGAAAGAATCAATACAATAGATACTTGCATTATCAAAAAATGATGTACTTATTTCTTTTTTAAGTAAGATTAATTTAATTTAATTTGATACTTTGTAGCACTTTTTGACAACGTGGCTATCGATAGGCGAAGATGTGAATTTGCACAACGGATAATCTCTGATCTCATTTTAACGAAGCAGCATATCTCAGTAAAACAGCAATCAAAACTCACCTATGCTTTGTTGAAGGTGTGTTTAAAAAATTTGGTTTGTGCGCTTCTCTCCAGATTAGAAAAGTCAGAGGTTACAAACTTCAGATAATCTCAAAAACTCAATGTTTAGAGATTCATGGACACTAGTTGCCTACGATGTAAAGCATCAGATACATTGTTGTAAACAGTTACTGCAACTTTGACAAATTAGAACCATCACTGCTACTGAACTCTGGAGGGACAAATTGCTCTTACGTTTTACACCTGACAACCTCATACACAAGTTTGAGTTTGGTGGTTGCCAAGGCAATGTTACTTTTCTGACTGAGTTCATCCAAGCATAAAGCTTGGCAGAGGAAGGATCATGTTATGGGATTGTTTTTCAGGAGGTGGTTTTGTTTACACATTGTCACATTTCAAAGGAATTAAAGAGGAAAGTTTATCAACCTGAAAGAGAAGCAAACTGACCAGCAATGTTAACACTTTAATCACAGAAGTACTTCAAAGGAATGTAGCAGAAAGAAATACAACAGCTTTTGATACAAACTTTAATAAACAGCTTAAGAAAACCTTGTAACTGTGGGGATTTGAATAAACTAAAATGAGATCAAATACATCCATTTTTAATCACCAACACTACCTGGGTGGGGACCGTGTTTTTGTCTGCAAGCAGCCGAGTTTAAATAGTTTTGAAGAAATTTTGATTAAATTTGCGGGTCATGTCAGAAATAAAATCGGTACAAGTGATTAAATTTTGAAGGTGATCTGGATCACGCCGAAATCAAACTAAAAATTTGGCAAGCTCTCCGAGTGCTTCTAATTACGTCTGAGAAAGTTTTTAAATTTTATTTTAAAGCCAAATGTGAATATAAATAAAAGCGCGTGCATGCTTTGGCCTAGCTGCTGTCTGAACCAGAGCTAACTGTAATAGTAAAAAATCTGTTTTATGAGATCATTGTGCTTTCTGATGAAGAACAGCAGAACCAAAAGAGGAAAATTGAAACACCTTTTTTATTAAAATGTATCAAATTGTAATTTCCAGGAGCATTCATTTTGTAAAGAGGCTCTCACCACACTCCCTACTTTTCAAAATTGATTATCTTTCCTCCGTCTGAATGTACGACTTTAACAACCCGGTCCACAGCCCAGTGGAAAATAATACTAACTTGATTAACATCAGGACTGTTGCTTCTTCAGGTGTTAAAGCCCCTGTAATTTTAATCGCACCTAAACAAACTTTTTTTAAAAGGCAACACTTAAAAACTTTTTTTCAATTAAAACTGAGGCAAAAACCTATTATTACATAATTATTTTTAATCTTGATCTACTTATAAAAGGTCATTTTGGTGTTTGCTGCCACTTTATGAGAACAAGGAGAAACTCATGCAATTCCGCAATTAAGCTTTCATCTATAAGCTGCGCTGGTGATAAGTTATTATGGGATGGTGTGCTGATTAAATGAAGCCCCAAGCTGCTGTGATTAGTGCAACGGGACAATGGATGGTGCCCGCATACAGACCGATCAGCAGAGACATCAAACCACATCATCAAGAATGAAATACGCTATTGCTTGTTTAATGCTATTACCTCTTTATGTAGAAAATATAAATAAAATCTCAAACACAAAATTTACAAAAAAAAAAAAAAAATTATTATTTAGTTTCCTGGCTAGAGAGAGTCTTTTAAAAAAAATTAATTTGAGCAGATGCTCAAACGTATAAAAAGGTCCCAGGTTTTGCTGATGATACAGAACTATTTATTACAGACTTGATATTATATTTAAAGGGCCCATCTCATGCAAAATAACTCTTTTCACATTGTATCCAATCCACATACACACGCAAAATGTGTGGTTTGCAACATGCATTACACGATACTTATGAAAATATATTAATTTGGTGGAGCGCAGTCACAGACCCGGAACTATGAAAGGCCGGGTATCGCTCTTCCCCCCGCCCGTCCTGAGAAAGTACAAGCTCCGCCCTCTGCTCTCACTGAGCCGCTATTCCTCCGCCCATCTCTGAGCGGGAGGGGGAAGGCAGGCGTAAGTAGCGTAGCGGTTTAGTAGCGTCTGAAATAAGATTTTATCACGTCGATTCATCATGTTCAGCCCTACATTTTGGATCCAGAATCCGATGAGGATTTTGAGGTGCATGAAGCACAAGCACCGCGGCGGCACGGGATGAATGTAAGGCCGGAGTGGAGGCGGGTGGTGAGGAGAGAGGGTTTGCTGCGGAGGGGGGCGTGTGCGAAGTCCGTCCTGGCTACGTCAAATGGGTCATACTTTAGACAGCCGCGTCATACTTTAGACATCTGCTCATTGGTTGTTTTGTCTGAGCGTACCAGAAATCCACAGCAATTTGTGAAAAATGGGCTAAACCAATCTACAAAGCCCTTTGGTGACATATACAAGGCCCGGACATCACTCTTACAAGGTAGAAAACTCTGGAAAGTCCATTTTGCATGAGATGGGCCCTTTAATTCAAAAGTGTCTTTCACGACACTCAAGGACAACAGTCAGAAGAGACTGAATAACAACATCAAATTTACAAATTAAAAATGGAAAAAAACAGCACAAATTTTACAGATAGAGTGATTCACTGTGATCTGTATAAATGTCTGCACTAGTGGGTATTGATGCGGGATTTGAAAGGTGTAAAACTTTTAGTACTTCTGAAATGATCTGCGTTCAAACTCTTAGATACATAAAGATATGACTGGCATATCAAAACCAGGTATTTTCTGCTGCAATGTTGTTAATTTTTACCGCATGAATAAGTTTCAGCTTTAACGTCATTGTTACAAGGATCAGCGTAGTGGTGTGGCAACAGCGCAATCAAGGCGTGCAGTGCTTTATTTTTATGGTGTTGAAAAAAATGGCTCACTATCCTTTGGAATTGGTGCATACCACAAGCTTGGTGTACACACACGACCCCTCTAGCTCCCCCTACTCAAGGCCACTGCCTCAAACAAAAATCCCATGTTTTTCAATGACTTTGTAGTTTGCCTATATGTTTTACCCCAGGTGTTGTTGTTGTTTTTTTTAAACTTGCTTAGCTTCATCGCCCTCTGGAGGTAGGGATGTGAAACACATTGCTTTTAAAACAACGCAAAACCTATCTTTGTGACGAGGAAGCACCTAAATTTAGCAGCTTGTCTTTGATCTCCTGTCTCTGTATCTTGTGTTTTAATTGGGAGACGGTAGTTCAGTGGTTAGAATGTTCGCCCACGGACCGGAACTTAACTGGAAGTTCGCAGGTTTGCATCCAACCGAGTTCACGTCTAGGGTCCCTGGAGAAGACACCTAACCACGTTTCTCCCACCATTGGTGCAGTCATAGGTGGCAGCACACAAATTTCCCATGAGGGATTAATAAAGTATATTAAAAATAAATTGCTGATAAAATGCCAAATTAAAAAAACAGTATCAAGAAGAGTGAAATTGATCAAATTTAAATTTTTCCACCTTTGAATATTACTTTCACCCACGTTAGTTCATTTAAAAGGCACCAGTGACATGAACATGAGAAACCACTCTGACCTGCGTGATCAAATGTCACAATTTCTCAAAGAAAATGAAAACTTTTTCTAACCACCAGAATTCACTGATTACAGACGGATGCGTCAAATAAAACAGAATTTCCGTATAAAACTTTCTAAAGTAACTACTTTTATTAAATGATTAAGAAAAGTAGCAAAAAGATCTCCCTACATCGTCTTCTTCTTTCATCATTTCCCTTCAGGGGTCGCTACAGCATGTCAGTTTCTTCCATCTAACCCTGTCTCCTGCATCTTCTTCAGTCACGCCAACTATCTTGATTTCTTCCTTCACTGCGTCCATGAACCTCTTCTTTGGCCTTCCTCTAGTCCTCTTTCCTGGTGGTTCCAAATCCAGCATCCTTTATCCGATGTACTCTCTCTCTCCTCTGCACATGTCTAAACCATCTCTTTATCTCCAAAACCTCTAACATGTGCTTTTCCTCTGATCCTGTCCATCCTGGTCACTCCCAGAGAGATCCTCAGCATCTTCATCTCTGCTACCTCCATCTCTGCTTCCTGTCTTTTCTTCAGTGCTACTGTCTCTAGACCAAACAGCATGGCCGGTCTCACCACGGTTTTGTACACTTTCCCTTTCATTTTAGCTGAAACTCTTCAGTCACACATCACACCTGATACTTTTCTCCACCCGTTCCATCCTGCCTGCACACGCTTCTTCACCTCTTTTCCACACTCTCCATTGCTCTGGACTGTTGATCCTAACTTAAAATCTTCCATCTTCTTTAGCTCTTTTCCCTCTGACCTCACTCTAAATGACTGCTCAATTAAACCACCAAAATATACAACAGGACATTTTTTCTGCGTCAGAAGTAAATTTAGAGGTTTAGTTGTGTGGTAGATTTGGTGCATTCTTGTTTTCCTCTCACCACGGTTGGTTTCCTATGAATCAAACTGGTTTAGAAATCTGATTTCTTTGGTTTCCGAATTCTGAACTAAACAGCTGTGGTGAAAGTGCCCACAATACATGTTTGATTACCATCCTGTTTGCAGATCACTTTACAACTGTAATGATGTTCCCTAACACCTCTGATCAATCTGCAGAAATATACATTTTTTCTGAACAGAGTGGCGATGTGACTGAATTTACGGGACAAATGAAAGTTTTCCCCTAGCATTTCTTTGTGTGCTATTCGGTCTGATGTCTGAAAACTTTGAAAGGGAAATATGAATTGAATGAATCTCTACTGCTGTTTAGTAGAAAGTTCAAATACTTATTTTCCTAAATAGAGCTTAAAATTATGTATCATTATGAGCAAAGTTACTTTAACAGACAGGTGAGTCACTCACACATGCACATTGTGTCCTCAGGCCAACACTCAGACTCATCTTCTGCATTTTTGGCAACAAAACCGAACATGGAAATGTCTTCATGTTCAAAGCAAGAGATGCAAACAAAAAAAAAGACTATTTTTATATGATGTCTGGAACTTTCTCTGATGTGTTGGTTGGTTAGTGAACAAAAATGCAAAGAAGTTCTAAGAAGTTTTGCTCAACCTTGAGAAAGAACGTCAATGCTGATTTCAATGCGTTAGTTAGTTTTTGGGGTGGAATATTTTTTGGTCTGTTACTCTGGATACGCTTTGATCTGAAACAAAGAAAGTGTTAAAATAAATCTAATATAAAATAAAAGCTTACTATCAGGCTACATTGGGATTATTTCAGTTTCATTTGACTTTATTCTATTAATCTATTAAGAAGAATCAAAGATAAAATGCTTTTATTCAAAACAACTCCATAAGCTTTGCTTCTGAAAACACGCTGCCAAGGTTAGTTTTTTTCTTCCTTTTCTCTGGTTTTTAGTATAAAATGAAGAGCAAATAAGTCTGAAAATCTGTCTTTATGAATATGACTCGACTGCGGTGACCGAACTCATGTTAAACTCTTCTTTACTTTATTTAGTGAAACAGATGACTCGCAGACTGCAGAATGCCGTCGATTCATCGCAGAAACAGAGGAAATATTTTCACTCATTCCAACATTAATTACCTGGAAATGCAAACAAAAACTAGACCTCTGCTTCTGTGAGTAAGCAGAACATCCGGTGGTTTGCAAACACGTTCACCGCTCCTGGTATTTTCCTGTTTTGTCGCCTTACAGGCTGGAATTAATTTAATATTAAAGGGATGTAAGCGACCTTGAAGATGCAAATGGTTTGATATTTTGAAGCAAGAAAGAAAAATGAAAACTATTTATTAATGATTTTTGGAACCTTGTCTGGCAGCATCTCTGAAGATCCTTGAAGGTCAGAAACTTACTGAACTTAAAGTGAGATGGGCCGGCATGTTTTAGAGTCAGAGTTTTGACTCAGCTGGTTCTGCTGATACTCAGTCCGCATTGGCTGCAGCGAGGTGAACTGGTCCCAGTTTTCCAAAAGACTGAAACAGGAATTTCTCTAAAGTTTTCTTGTTTTTAAAACTATCCATGATTTTGTTGGCTCTCGCAGTTTCCTGAGCTTTATTCCAACAAATCATAATACTACCGACACCGTGTTTGACTGAATACTTACTTCGAGTTAAAAAGAGTTTTTTCTTTCAAATTCAACTTTTTTTTTTACAAACCACTAATTTTAGCAAATCAAATACAAAATATGTTATTTTCAATTTGTGAAGTTTTAAAGCTGTTTTTATTTTTTATCTTTAAATTTTGATTGGATTTCATTGATTTTTTTATTTGATCTTAATCAGAGAACAAACTTTAGGTGATTGTGAGCAGGATAAAAATAAGAGCGGGAAAAAAACCCATTTTATTTTCAGCAAAAAGAAAATCAAAATCTTTCAATTAAAAACATAGCCATTTACAAAAAAAACATGCTTTTATGTTTAAGTAATTTTGTTTTAATAAAAATCATAAATGTTTGATTCTAAAAACATCAAAATTTTTTTTATCAGAAATCAATCAAAATTAGCATAAAAATTTTAATACTTTTATTAGATAAATATGACATTTTGAGTCCTCAGTGATTTTCATTGGTAATCTTTTTTAAAGATGCTTCTGGTATCTCTATTGGAACAGCAGTTTTACATTAATTTGAAATTGCTGGAAGCTTCTATTTGTTCTGGCTTTGTTTTTTTCTTTTTAATATATATTAGCGAGCCAACTCCAAAATGTTCCCCTGTGGGACGAAGGAAGATATTTTAAATTCATCTGAAGAAGGAACAGAAATCCTTCTAAAATACTGCTGACAGCAAATGTTTTATTTGGAGGAATATTTTCTTCCTTTTGGTTCCTCGCAGCGCTGCGTATTGATTATTGATTTTAGCTGTCAGTGACTGATCCCGCGAGCTTTAAAGTTGGTGAATATTGTCCCACTCTGACAAAGTCGGTTCTGCTTTTACTGACTTCTCACAGAAAATCATCTGATTATATTTTGATAAGCAAACGTCAAACATTAAGACATCCAGTTTGTGTCACCATGCAGATTTTATCATCCCTCTTCGCCCCGAGCGGAGCCTTTTATCTAACACACTGTCGAACACCGGGGGGTCTGCTGCTATTCTCAGCCTCCAACAAGCTTTTTTTTTACTCTTTAATTTCCTTGAACTTACTATTTGTAACTGAGGACCAAACACACACCGCCCAGTTGGAAGACGTCTGTTTGATGCGCGGCTTCAGCTCTAACTGAGTGGTGTGTAGTGGGGTCACCACAGGAGATCGAAGAGGCTTCGCAAACCGAAATCAGCTTAAAGAGGTAAAAATGACAAAAATATCTCAGAATACAGCCGACGTGGCTCGTTTTTTTCCCAACAACAGCAGGAAGGATTAAAGGTGTGTCTGATAGTGATGACCTCACAGTGAAAAGCCGACCGGACCTGCAGCTCGCAGCAGTAACTTCCAGTTTGCTTGGGCAACATAAAAGATATGTTATGGAAACCTTTGTGGTCTTTTTGTTGAACAAAATTTTAAAAAAAGCAAATGGATGCATGAAAATAATACAGCGGGATGTTAGAGGGATATTAGGTGTGCAAAGGTGGTTGCATAGTGGTCTCTGGGTTGCCTGGGTCGGGCGCCTGGTTGTGTTTTGGGTTGCAGTGATTGTGTATAGGGCGGCCTGGCCCTGCTCACACTGGGCTGAGGGGAGCCCTTGGGGTGATCGCTCCCCTCTCGATCTGGGCCTTGGCTTCCGACACCCTTTGGACTCGCCTGTTGCCGCGGGGTACGGTTGAGACATTTTCCCTGTAGCCTGGGGGTCCTGGCCTCAGAGATGCCCATGCCCTTTGGTGCTGGAAGGACTCCTGCATGTGGGTCTCTTCCGCACCTGGCTGGGTGGGTGGGTGGCCCGCTCTGCTTGGTCTTCGGGTCCCTGCATCTGGATGAGTGCGGGCCCGGGTCGCATGTGTCTATACCTCCCCCATTCCAGTCTTTTAGGGTTGGTGAGGATCTGTTAGCCCTAATGAACACATGGTTCACATCGGCAGCATGCATGCACTTTCACAGGCACTCGAACACTGTACCACACTGTTTACTGTCCGCTATGTTCCTTGCTCCCATTCAATGTTATTAGAGCTCTAGTAACATGTGTTTGTGTTCTACATCAGGTTGGTTGTGATGCTGAATATTGTAACTACAGATGACTTCCTCACTTTATCTTCCTCTCTTCTTCTGAACCCTATTCCTCTTCTTGATCATTTCTTTTCTCTCTCCTCAGTATACTGTACCTTGTCAGGTCCAGCAAAATGAAGCACAGAAAGCACGGACATTTTGGATGTAAAGCATTGAAAATAAACAAATCGAGCTTGCCAGGGTCGGCACATGGTGCTGCTACCGACCTCTCCATGTTCAAGCCTGAAAATTTTAAATAGCTACATTTGTCTCAACTCTACAAGCAACACTGACTCCAGAAAAAGTTACAGAAAAAGTTTTGAAAAATAGACTCCAAATTGAAGTTTTTCACACCTTGTTCTATTGTATGTGCGGCCGATTAGCATGCAAAACACAATGCATCAACTGGGCAGCAAAAAACAATCTGCTGAGGAAAATAAGGCTGAAAATTTGCATTAAAAAACATTGAAATGTGTCTGCTGAGATTTATTTTTTTAAACAGGTAAAATTTTTCTGAAAATGTGACCTTTATGTGAGACCTTTAAAATTTAGTCAGAAAGGCTGAACTGCTGCGGGCAAAATCACGGTGTTTGTGTTTGAATATTTTTATTGTTAAAATAAAAAACAACCAATAGAAAAAGGTAAATCTGGAAGTATTTAGACAGTTTACTGTGCAAGTCAAAAGATAGAAAAGTCAGGTAAGGTTACGACAAAAAGTTTTATGTTGCCATGGTAACATTCCATCACTTCTGAGGAATGAAAGAGATTATATCAGGAATTATCCAGAAAGTTCTCACCATTTATCCAGTCAGCCTCCCAGACGTCTCCTCAGTGATCTTCCTCTCTCGCTCCAGAAGCAGATCTCGTCCTCTCCTCAGATGTCCATCGTCTAACCAGCTTCCGAACACTTCCTGGGCTCCTCCGAGGACTCCTCCGTTCTGTCCCCCGTTCTTCAGCTCGGACACGCTCTGCTGCCTCAGTCTGGGAAACAGAACTACAGTCACACCTCAAACGGATACCTGGGTCCAGCCTTTGTCCCACCTGCCCCACCCGCTCCCTCACAACAGACTTCAAACTGACGTTACCACCCTTTTTACAATAATTTTTAGCTGACAAAAGAATGAGAAATAAATGATAGAATATTTTTTGGCAGAATTCTTGTAGTCCTCCTTTATCTGGACGGTGTGTAAATTGTCATAATGAAGCAGAACATCAGGAGGTTGGTGCTTCTTTATCCTTCCAGACAGGAAGCCAATCATTTCATCAGTTTTGTTTTTGTCCTGCTGCTCTTCACCAGCTTTCAAGCACTCTTTCATGATTTCTGCTTTTGTAGTTTTCAAAAAACTTTGACAAAAGCAGAAACTATTGGAAGTGATATCAGTGTGAACGTACGAGAAGAATAAAATGAATAACAAGGACGTTGTAAAAGTTATTTTGGTTAAATTTAAACTTAATAGTGTCTTTGCTCTCATTATTTGTGGTTGCCTGTACAACCAAACCGTTTGTCCCTGCCAGAAATGTGAAGATAATGGGTTAGTTTGTCATGGTAAAGAGAGAGCTGAGCCACCAGCCAGCTGATCGTTACGTACAGTCACCAGTTGTCAATAGGGATGTCCCAAAACCTAAGAATTTTGGTACCCTGTGCCATCTCATCAATTTTTACTGAACCGATTAGTTCCTACCCTCACGTAGGGTCACCAGCTGTGGGTGGTGACGGAAAGAAGGAGATCGCTGATACAAGTGGCCGACATGAGCTTCCGCAGGGTGGCTGGGCACTCACACAGAGATTGGGTGAGGAGCTCTGCCATCCGGGAGGAGCTCGGTGTCGAGTCGCTCCTGATCCAGGTCGAGAAGAGCCAGATGGGGTGGTTCGAGCATCTGGTCAGGATGCCCCTCGAGCGCCTCGCTGGTGAGGTGTTTTGGGCACGTCCCACCGAGAGGAGGCAAAGAGGCAGACCCCTAACCCACTGGAGAGACTATGTCTCACAGCTGGCTGAGGAATGACTCGGGATCCTTCCGGGTGAGGTGGAGGATGCAGCCGGGGTGAGAGA
This sequence comes from Neostethus bicornis, assembly GCA_902685375.1. NCBI lineage: Eukaryota > Metazoa > Chordata > Actinopteri > Atheriniformes > Phallostethidae > Neostethus > Neostethus bicornis. The sequence goes on along the minus strand of LR738551.1, from coordinate 24,278,044 downwards.
AGCCTGGGCTTGCCGTCTGAGGCTGTTGCTCCCGCGACCCGGCCCCGGACAAGCGAAAGACAATGACAACAACACGTGAGGAACTTTGTTTTGACGTGGCTTAAAAGAGTGGGCCATGTCTGCCTCTTGTTTTCCCTTTCCTGCTGCAGTGCGAAGGGAAGGGGCTGCTCATGTTCTTTCACCGAGCAACAAGTGTTTCTTGGCTGACAAGTAACCACAGATGCACAAGGCTGGCAGAGCGACTGGGAGCAAAAAAGAACACATTTTTGTGTAACGACATCCAACAGACATACTTTAAGAAGTAGAGGAATAAAATCTGACTTCTTTGGATTCCTTACTGAGCTGTAAGAAGGGACTGAGGAGAGAAAAATCTGACATTTCTAGATGAGGCTGCTGTCACGGTGACAGTGGTGTGGCACTTTGTTGTTGGTGAGACATTCTTGTTTAAATAGCTCTAAATCTTAAAAAAAAAAAACCCAACCCCCCCCAACATCTTCATCAGAAAGAAAAATAGGTATAATTGGCCTTATTTATTGGTCAGAAAATATACATCAAATTTAAAATAATGTCTATCTGCATAGTAGTTGGTCTAAAAAAATATATTTTTAATTAAAAACAAAAAAACAGAGGTTAATCCCTCGGTGAATCTTGTCGAACGTCTCCCAGCGTTTTGTCTTTGGTATTGTTGTGTGTGCTTATTATTTTTATCTTTTAATTATAGTTGAGTTTATAGAATCGGCAGCAGACAGAATAAATTTAATGTGCTGCCGGAGCAGATTCGCACCGCCATGCTTTGTACGCAGTCTAAACTCTGAGCGGACTCGTGGGAAAAATAAAACGCTCCCCCAAATTATTGCGTTGATATTGCTTTTCAACCTAATGGCTGTGTTATCTGGCCAAACACGTCCCAGACGGGAACAGAGACTAAATAAATTTCTGTATATCCTCAGGTTAATGTCTTGAAAATAACGTTAATGTGGCAACAAGAACATACCAGTTTAAACCCATAGAGGCGTGCGAGATTGAGTTTGGGTCACTGGAAAAAGTGTCAGTGGATTGAAAATTTGTCTGAAACTATCGGGAGAGCATTTAAATAAACACTGATGATACAAAATACGGAGAAATTAAACTGAGGCTAAATGCTGATGGATGCTTGAGCATTTAGGACATTGACGTAATTTGGGGGAGGTGTTGGGTCAGTGGTAGCGTGTGCGCCCTAGGACCGGGAGAAGCTGGTTTGATTCCGACTGGGCCTAAACTTTGTGAGTTTCACTATGCCTTACCATGCAGAAGTACCGAATTGAAATAACTAAAGCACAAGGAATTGAAGTAACAAATACATGTGGAGCTAAAACGACAAGAAATGAGTTTGAAGTACCTGCCAGCAAACCGTTCCTGGAGTTCAGCATGCTGCTGATTGGTGAGACTGTTTGAACGCTGGTCCATCAGCCAGCCCAGCTCCATGTCCAGCACCTTACTGGTTTTGTTTGATACCGCTCCTTCCTGGTAGCGATGAATGATGCTGGACGAAGTGCTTTCAGGAGAACACACGGCCTGTCCATGCCCTCCATTCAATCCATTGTTGTGAAAAAGTTCTGTCAGCTCCATGTTGCTGCTCTGCAGCCTGGCGTCTGTGAACCAGCGGGCAAGTTCAGAATGAGCCAGACCCGTCCGACCCTCCTGTTGGCAGAACTCCTCAGGGGAAGGCCACCGAGTTTGAGCATAATCGTCCTTGAGGAGTGCCAGAGACCGGCTATCTGGAGGCACTGAGCAAGAATTTGAGTTGATGGAGGGTGGAAGGATGCTTGGGGCGATGATGGAGAGGCTATGCAAAGGTGGAGGAGGGCTTTTCAGATTCCCCACACCACTGCTTGTTTTGTGAATCCCATTGAGTTGCATGTTCTGAAGTTGCTGTTGCTGTAGTGATTTCTCAGTAATGCCTGCAATGCCACCAATTCCCATTCTTTTGGTTCCCATGGAGTTAAGAAGGGCTTGTTCCAGGTTGTCACGCAGTGCACGGCGCTCCACAAACCAGCTGTCAATTTCCTGATGAGACAGGCCGGTGGTGGCAGCCAGATTGTCCACATCGCTATGTGTTGGGAAGCTGTTACGCAAAAAGTTCTCCTCTAAGATCTTCAGCTGTTTTGCAGTTTTTCCTTTCATTCTTTCCAGCAAAGGAAACTGAGTAAGCACCGAAGACTTGTGATGAAAATCTGCTTTTCTTCCCAATGGTGTTTCCCCACCGTCGAGATCTATAACACCGTTGTTGTGGACTGGCAAAGTTTGATCATGGGACCATTTACCATTGGTCTCTGCAAGAGGACTGACCACCTTGTCTCCTTTGGGGTAACTCGCTTTCAGCTCCATTCCCTGCTGCTCCTTAGGGAAGCCCTGGATCTGGGAAGGAGCTTTAGCTGGAGTATGAATGGACTGAATTATAGTTGGCCTCCGTATTTGAGAGTTAGTGAGTGGAGGAGAGTTTGGTAGATTTGACTCGGCAGCAGGCAGAGTGTGGGTATTAGCTTGCTTTTCTTTGGAATAAATGTGAGTAGTGCGAGGAACAAGTAAAGAATTTTTAAACGGCGGTGCAAAGATGGGCGGAGGAGCTATCATTGGCCTTGTTAAGGACTCAGGAAACACCATGGAGGGCAGAGACACCAACGGTTTTGTTTTAGAGTTTCCTATTGTGGAGAGATTTTTCCCTTTGGATAGCAAAGATGGCGATGATGATGATGGCGGTGGCATTAAAGGCACGGTTGCTGATGGCCTCTTCATCTCTGCATTAACCAGGGGAACTGCTACAGGTCTCTTTATTTCCGCAGGAACAGGAGGTGGAGCCATTGGATGGCGGTCTTTCTGTGGAGGCGGGGGAGGAGGAGGAGCCATTAAAACTTTATCTTTTGGGTCCCCAGAATGAGGGGCGACAGCCATAATGGGCCGCTTAGATTCTGGGCTGAACACTGACGTTAGTTGTGATGGAAGGGATCGTTTCAGGGAGTGGCTGGAACCAGAAGGAACTCTGGTGGGAGACCTGGTGGAGATAAGGGTAAATCCATTAGACACCGTCGTCCGAATTCGACCTGAATGCTCGACTGTTGTGTGAACGATTGGCTGCTTTGAAGCTTTGGCAGAGGACTGAGAGACAGGACTTGTAGGCAAGATGGTGAAAGTGTGATGGGCAGGAGGAATAGAACCATTGAACATTTTCTTCCTGGCTTCCTCCACCTCCTCCGGGGACCAAGTAATGCCTTGCTTCAGCCTCTGAGTTGTGAACCAGACTTTTATCTGTTCTTCTGGATGCTTGGAAGCAGCTGTAAGCCAGGAAAGCTCAGCATGTGTCGGGTAGGGAAACTTATTAAAAGAAGTGATTAAAGTCAAGTTGTCATCTAAAGATGGGTTGTATTTGGTGGTGTTCAAAGGAACGGCAATTTTTGGTACCGAGTTAAAATTGGGTGGGCGCTGGAGCATTGGGGTGACATGGGAAAGCCCTTGGAGGATGGTAGGTTCAGGGATGATCACTGTTCCATTGATGTTCAGAGCTGTGATTTGGTCCTTCTGGATCAAACCGTTCAGCTGTTTTTTCAGTTCAGTTCCTCCGTAGAGGCATTGTAAATGAGCCGGGCTTTTCACTGCAGTGGAGATACAAGATGGAAACCCTGAACCAACGCCACCTTCATCTTGCTCAGTTGTCATCTCGCATTCAGCTGAATTGTCTTTGCCTTCGATTGTCTGCTCTAAGATAGTCTGATTGTTCATCTTTATCCTTTTAAACTTGAAGTTGGTCTCACCCGGGTGCTGGGTGTCATTGTGCTCTGTGAGCGAGTCAAACTTCTTGGTGTTAAAGTCACACACAGCACAATGATAGAGTGGATTTAGAATGACGTTGGGGTGGCTGGAATCCACATGTTCTTTAAAGTCATTCAGGTTCTGTGTTGAAAATGGGCAGTATTTGCACTCGTAGCCTTTGGGCTGCTTTTTTAGCGACACTTGATCAGATTCGACTTCTTCCTTTTCTTTCACCTCACCCATTTCTACATCTTCAATGATAGGAGTTTGATCTCCTTTACCAGTTTGCTCTTCTTGTTCTGTCGGCTCAGAGTTTTGTTTTGGGAACACTTCTTGATTTGGATTTATTTGGATCTTCTGCTGAGTCTTTTCTGTAGGTTCAGATGAACCCGGTTGATCTTTTACTGTTAAGTGGTCGCTGCCAAATGTTTCTATGTCCATCACCTCTTCTGGGTCGTCTTGCTCTTCAGGCAGGTCACTAATGACCTGTACCATACGGGGGTTAGAGGACTTCCTGCGGCTGGACATGATGGCTGCTGCTGGTGGCTATGGGGGTGGTGCTGGTGTTGCTGTCTATGTCGACAATATTTCAGTTTTTGGCTGTTGCTGCTGCTGGTGGTGGCCGAGGACGTCAGCGTGTCGGTTTTCAAGCGGACCTTACTGGGGTGGACTGTAGCTGATGGCTGTGGATACCGGTAGGTGAGTGGATGTGGAGTCTCCAGCGTGTAAGAGGGAGGGTGTAAACCAGCTGTGCAGTGGCGTCTCCCGCTCACTGGCAGCGTCAGCTACCATCCAGGGCGACATGGAAGGGCATCACACACAGCAGCGGCGCTCAAACTGCAGAGAAACACAGGAAAGAAAATGGCATCAGGAGATGGTATCACTTTAGAAAGAACTAGATTTCATCTAGGTTTCTGTAACAGGAAACAAAGTTTTCAATAGTGGAGTAAAACAACATTTTTTTTTTTTAGCCGATCCGATTTGTGACTCTGATCCCTGGAAACCAATCAACACCAAATTGGTTAAAACAACATGAATCAATCCTTTGAAATCCATTTTTTAAAGCTAGTTTGTAGTTTGATTTTTTTTAAGCAGAACAGTGCAATAAAAATTCAAATCAAAGTAAACATTTAAAAACAAACAAATTTAATACAATTTGAAACTAAGTTAATCTGCTCCATCAGAAATACAGCACAGCCTGATGACGACGCAGGAAGCAAACCAACTATTTCTATTCAAACTTCAACAAATGTTTCACCGACCCGTGTGTGCAATATGATTAGAAAGCTTTTACGCAATCAGCCTGTTTGATCGAAACCAGATCAGTCAACCACACTTGATTGGTGCATCCAATTTTGAACCAAACCCACTACGAGTTATGGTAATAAAAACATATATAAAAAATTTGCTGGCGTTTTGGAATTTTGGCCAGATAAAAGAAAAAACACATACAGTTCAAACCAGAAGTATCGATTTTCTCCACAAAAACACATGCATTTTTTTCTCATCGTCAAACATAAAATGAAATTAAAAACTTTTTCTGTTTTAGGTAAATTATAATTAACAAAATTATTTTTATTGGCTAAATGTCAGAATAATGAGGATAAGATTATTTTAGACCATTTCTTTTTATTACTTTTTTAAAGTCAAAAGTTTATATACACTGAGATGACTTTGCCTTTAAAAAATTTTGGGAAGTCCCAATTGATGATCTCATCTCTTTAGAAGCTTCAGATAAGTTTATTGACAGCATTTGAGTTAATTAGAAGCACCTCTGTCTAATTAACTCAATCAGGAACATATTATACATACATGCTTGTTTTTAAAATATCATTAAAAAGTCCAAAGAAATCAGTCAAGATATTAGGAAGACAATGGCGAATTCCACACCATTCTGGTTAATCTTTGGGTACAATTTCTGAATGCCTGAAGGTGCCACGTTCATCTGTTCAGACAGTTGTAAGCAACTATAAACATCATGGGAACGTCCAGCCATTGTATCGCTCAGAAATTAGATGGGTCCTGAGCCAAGAGATGAACGTACTTTGGTCTGAAATGTCCTGAGCGTTGCAAGGCCAAAGGCAAAAGAGGTTGTGGAGATGCTGGCTGATGATGGTAAGAATGGGTCGTTATCATTAGTGGAAGAAATACTTTAAAGAAATAGGCTGAAAAGCTACTCGGCCAGGATGAAGCCATTGCTCCAAAAGAAACATAAAAAAAGCTGTTTTAAAGTTTGCTAAAGCACACAAGAATAAAGACTTTCATTTTTGCAGACTTGTCTTGTGGTCTGAGGAAGATTAAATTGAAATGTTTGGCCACAATGACCATGGTTATGTTGGGAGGAAAAACGGAGAAGCCTGCAGGGCTCAGAACACACTATTCCCTGTAAAACATGGGGGTGGTGGCATCATGTTGTGGGGTTGTTTTGCTCTGCTACCTGGGTGCAGCTCTATATAAAGCCATTGATTCTCAGGGTCAAGAAAAACCAAATGGGGTGGTCCGGGCATCTAGTTAAGATGCCTTGCTGGTGAGGTGTGCCGGGTACACCTCCCCACCAAGAGGAGACCTAAAGGAAGAACCCAGACCCTCATGATAGACTATGTCTAACAGCTGGACAGGGAACGCCTGGGGATCCTCTTGGGTGAGCTAGAAGATTCAGTCTGAGTGAGAGAGGGTTTATTTTTACCCTTATTCCTGAGTTTGTTGATTAAATGGATCTATTTGGACTTTTTTTTTCTCTTACAATGACCCAACTTCTTTATCAATCAGTGAGACATGTAATTGTTCTCCTCGCCATGAGTTTTATGAAGAAATCTTGTTAAAGTAGAAAGTAAGCAGCAATGTAAATGCATGAGATTTATAATAAGATGGGATTAGTTCAGTCTCATTGCACAACGCGACAGTTTAGCCTGGGCTCGGGATGGTTTGCAACTAAAAGATGTCCCTACGGAGCAGATGATGAGAAGCTGATCAAGACTGCAAAAGCATGAATTATGTCCAACGTTAAGAGACACGTGGGATAAATAACAGCTTGGCCGATACTAATTAAGCATCGAAACACGTTTTTTCCTGGCGAGCGTTTTTTTTTTTTATACCCCCCACTGGTCAGGGCACCTTTTCAAAGCCTGAACAGGACGGATAAAAACAAACCAAAACTGTATTTTATGTTCATAGTTTCCATCCATCTTGACAAATCTTTATTTTTCACCAGTTTTATCCTCGTCTCGTTTCTTGTTTTCTTTCTCTCATCTCTTCTCTCCATGTTTTCTAACTCTTCCTGGCTCTCAGGTCATGGCCTAGTTAAAATCTCATCTACTTTGTGCCCGTTTTCTTTTAATAACTCTGAAGTTTTTGCACTCCTCCGTCTTTCTTTTCACGTTTCCGAGCGCTCCAAAGCTCCCTTTTCTTATTTTCCTTCACCTTCAGTTCATGTTTTCCATCTTTCTCTATCTGTCCGTCTATATTTCCTGCTCCATATTTATCCATACCTATCTCTTGTCCTTCTCTTCTTTCCCTCCACATCTGTTTTCACCCCCACCTCTGTCTGTGCTCCATTGTGCGGATGATAGCTGTCAGGAGATCTCATCACAGAGTCTCTCTTATTACGTGATTACAGGGTAATTATCCTGTGAAGTTGTCTTTGCCTGAATCTATGAAAGACACCTAATGTCTTTTTAATGGGGTTTGGAGTTTGGAGACTTTTGTCTTTCGTATTTTCTGTAGACTCTTAAAATTTATTGCATTTACATGTGATTGCCCTGGAACACAGTGTCCTTATTAAATAGGATTCTCATTCTTTCTCTGTTATTTATTTATTTAGTTTGAAAGAATAGCTTCTTCTCCTCAGTTGTCGCTTGGATCGGCGCCTTTTCTTTTCTTTTTTTCTTTCCAGCTTCTTCGCTGTGTCATCTGCCGTTATCTGATTACTCCAGACCAAAAGAAGCATCTCGGATACAAAAACGAGCTCAAATAGAAAAATCTGCTTCAGATCTTGGAAAAGAAGGAAAATCGTGCTGTCTAAGCAACGTTGAGCCTCTCTGTGTTTTATGAGCTGTTACTGGTGAATTAGATCTGCTTCAGATACTCGGGGAAGGTTTAATGGACGGAACTTTAGCAACTTCATCTCTTTTTGACTTTCTCTGTAAGAAAAACGCCTGATTTACTCCTTCCATCCACTCCTCATGACACACACAAGTCTGCAGCTTTTGCGAGAAAGAAAAGTGGAATTCATCTCTAAAAGCCATCCATCCATCTACCTATAGTTTTATGTATCCATCCATCAACCCATTCATCCATCCATAATCCATCTTCCTATCCATCGATCCATCCAATCATTCATCCCCTCTCCATTATAGAGCTATCCATCTGTCAGACTGTTTTTTTCACCCCATGGAAACAGTCGGACCGCACAGCTTTGGGGTTCGTTTGTTCCAATGTAAATAAATAAATTACTCTATTCATCCCTCGCCGGGGAAATTAGTGTGCTGCACTCCTTACACCACAGCAGGCTGCCCTTCGACGGCGCCAATGGTGGGAGAAGCGGGGGTTAGGTGTCTTCTCCAAGGACCCTAGACGTGCGCTCTGTGGGACGCAAACCCGCGAACTTCCGGTCCGCGCGCGAACGTTCTAACCACTGAGCTGCCGTCTCCTCCCAATGTCTTTACAATGTCCCAATGTGGCTGGATTTTAGTTTAACTAATTATTCCTTTCTAGTCGGGACAGGACGTATGTAATGCACCTGAACAGAGCGTGGCAAAAAAAACCCTCAAAACTTTTTCTGTTGACAGCAGGAAAACCACGTCTTTAAATTCTTAATCTTAGGAACTGTTGCCGACACAGACCGTACAGCCTGATGTTCCTTATTTTTCAATTACAGAACTACAAACGCAACGCTACAACGGCTCTATCTCTGTCCGCTGGGCGTTTTCCAATTGTTGCAACCAGAAGCTAATGCCTGTAATCCCTGACCTAGCTGCTTGAGTAAAATGAAATGGCGCAAACGCAGTAGTTAACGTCCGCCAGTATGCAATAATTCCAAGTCTATCTACCAACTTTCCAACTTGGTAGTGGGACACATGTTGTATGTTTTAGGAATAGATAAAGAGAAAAAAAAAACAGGTACTGCGAGCAATTTGTGAAGGTGTGTTAACAAGTAAAACTTTTCAAATGAACATTTTTATTGTATTCTATCATTGTATCTGTCAGAAACCCAGCTGTTGGCAGGAGAGTGAAGTGGGAGTAAACCGAGATGCAGAAGGAAAAAGAAATAAAACAACAGGATAAGAGTGTAGGAGGATGAAGAGAAGAAAGCAAAGGGTATGTGTATAGGAAGAGGTGGAGAAATACACGATGGTGACCAAAAAGGTCCTTAAAGATAGAACATGAGAGTGTGGGAGGACGGATAGGAATCAGTGATTAGAGAAAACAGGAGGTTAGAGTAGAAGATAAAAAAAAGTGGAATTATAGACATTATGAACATTAGTAAGTAAGAAAGTGGATGGTTGTTGGGTGGAAAGAAAGACCATAGAAGCAGATGGAGCTGCAGGCTGAAGCATTTAATTCGAGCAGCGACGGTAACCTCGCTCACTGAGACGGAGCGCAGTGGCTGCCAGCTGCAGAAAAAAAAAAAAAAAGAACAGTGTCGTGTTTTGCTGCATCACTGGATCGGCCTTGAGGATTCCTGGCCAACTCCTGACAGGCGGGAGTTGTACGCTGCTTTGGCTGCGTCCCACCTCGCCTCCACGCAGACTTGTAATTACTCGTACAGTATTCATGCGTAGGGTGTGTTTGATGAGTGGTAATTATAAAGAAAAATAATAAAACTGTAGGAATGTAAACACTGTTTAGTCATTTTGAGAGGAAATGGCAAAATGTTCCTTTTGAGAAAATGTGGTGACAATTTGAAAAAAAAATTTCACAAGCACCTATTTGAGCCGATCAAAATTTAAAAGTGAATAAATTTATGAAAAGATCCATAATTTCTTTCTTCTATGGCTTCAAACAACCAAATTTAAACCAGAATGTGGAACCAAAACTGTCCTCTGAAAGCGACACCGAGGTAACTGGAGTAGCTCGTCAGGGTGAATCAGGGTTCACTCGAGGTTTTACAGACATAAAAGATCTGATTTTCTCCTCCACCAAGGGCAAAGAAAACCATGAGTCCAACCACAGAGTGTATTCATCCATCTATTGGACTTTTGGGCGGAAACAAAACAAGAAAGGGCGCTGAAGGGTGTTGAAAAGTTTGTAAAACAATTTTGGAGATGATAAAGAAGGACATGAGAAGTCATCTCGGGTAATGAAATGACAAATTGGGATAACAGGAGTCAGACAGGAAGGAGCCAAATGTTCTAATGAGGGGTTAAAGGTATTTTACTGTGAGAAGGACAAACTGAAGGGAGCATCACTCAAAGAAAGTTTCTTTGTACATCGAGCAGAGACTTTACAATGATTTGTCTCGGATTCTGAAGCTAGTCTCGATAACCAGAACCAGTCTTGATAAAAATGGAAGAGGTCCAACTCATCAGGCTGGACTATTAATCAAACTTGGAGCAGAATCACCAAAAACCACTCCAACTTCACTCTGTTTAGCTTTTATCGACCTCCAAAATAAACTGTTTGTTCTATAAACTGATGATCAGTTAACCCTTTGTAGTTCAAAGTGAAATCCTTCAATGTTTGTGGAGCAAACAAATATGAACAAAGAAACTTTGCAGGAAGAGGGTTTGAAACACTCAGACAAAAAAGCAGCCTTTTCTTCTACGATCCCTAGTTTAAGATAAGATGGAATAGTCTATAAGCCGATCTGGTAGGCTATGTGACTATCTAATCATCTTATCTAAAAATGATGACATCAACTTAGACCTACGACAAGGCCCTTTTCCCACCAACTCAAAATCTGTTGGTAGAAACAAACATTCACCAACATCTATTTTCTGCTTGTGTATCTCCAGAACTGCGTTGAAGTTCTTCAGGCAGACTTCTTTAACACAAACCTTACCCTGCAATAACTGACGGTTAAAATCAGATTGGCTAAACACATTCAGGCAGGCTGGGCCTGGGCTGTACTTGGATGGGAGACCGCCGGAACCCCAGGTGCCACGGTGGGACGGCCATTGAAATTGAAATTGCCGTAGTGTCCCTGGGCAAGACACTTCACCCACGTTGCCTATTCTGAATGGTGTGTGTGTGATTGGTTGGTGATGGTCAGAAGGGCCGATGGTGCAAAATGGCAGCCTCGCCTCTTTCAGTTTGCCCTAGGGCAGCTGTGGCTACAACAGTAGCTTACCATCACCTGGTATGCAGTGAATGAATAATGCATATGTAAAGCGTCTTTGAGAGTCCTGAAAAGCGCTATATAAATACAATGCATTATCATTATTATTTAAAAGTATATCAAAAAATTTTTTAAAAAAAGGGGACAGCCTCTTTGAAACCATGCCTTGCGAGTCTTGATGACCCACCATGGGTTAAACCGGTTTTCATTTTCATTTGGAAAATTTGAATTTGGGTTTTGGCTTTGAAGTACTTGATTCATAAATCACATGTTTGGCTGCACAGAAAGTTAATGTGCAGTGGAATTAAAAACAAAAGTTTATGATGCGTTTTTAATTTTCAGAACTGATAATTCCTTGACAGATCTAAACTGTGTACGGTGATCAACAAGCAGAACCAAAATGAACCAAAACTAAAACTCATGAAGCTACTTTCCCATGAAGCCTTGATACTTGGAAAATAAACGTGTCCTGGTTTTAAAGTCCCCGTGACCCTCCTCCTAAAGCACAGTGTCCACATAAAGCATAAAATCATTCAGCTTTATGGCTGCGGATACGTGGTTCAATAAAAGTCTGTGTGGATGCTAAATGATTGATCAAAGGATGCCTTTGTGTGGGCACCTCGTGGTGCTAATGCATCATTAACACAGTTGGTAGTATGACCCAGCTCTACTGAGAGTGCCAGGCTATTTCCAGCATCGTGCTCTTCAGCTTATAGAGATCCAAATCTCACTTGTGTTACATAAGACTTCTGCGAAACCAAAAAGACGTCATGACTGGTTTTACCTCAGGTTATGTTAGCAGGAAAGAAAAGGGCACATGGATTTTACTGGTAATGGTGTTGTAATGCACACAGTACTCCTTTAATTACGGACAAAACTGCAATCTCCATACCAAAGGATAATCCTCTATAACAGGATTTTAAGTACATCTGGGCGATGCAAATAAAATCCAATCCCATGATAGTTCACCAAACAGGTGAAACCCTGAAACTATTAAAATGAAACCCCTAGAAAGTACATTTAGTAATTTATGTCAAGAACCTCACCTGGAACCCGTTACGCCATATAAGTCTTTTACTAAGGGTAGAAAAACCCAAACTACTGAAAAAAAAAAAGAATAAAGTTCTTATCTGTAGATAGTCAAATTGGAGAACTTCTGAAATTTTTTTAAATTTATGGTTGTTTTTATCAAACCTAATAAGAAAAATCCATTTGTGTTGGCCTTTGCTAACAAACTTTGGAACGTAACGTTCTTGAAGATTACGGTTAATGTTGGTTAAATGGTGAAAGTCAACTTTATCCAAGAAATACCAAAAACAACTGGCAGTAAAATACAACAAGCAGCAGGGTCCTAATCTGGTTGGATCTTATGGAGGGACTTGCGACTCAAACCAAAAAGAAGAATTGCAATAATTTATGAAAGATGACAAAGTTTTGGAAAAGAATGGAGGCCACAAGGATAGTGGAATAAAGTTTTACTTACGTCACCTCAACATAAATTACCAACACCAGTTTTGCTGATGGTGGACCTCTATTTTATATGGTTCTGGATGCTTCCTTTGTTGGATTAAAATATAACGTGATGTCAAAAACGGAAAGAACACTGCCATGCACCACAAGTCATTAGTAACAGAAAACAGCTAATAAACAATGACAACACAGTTAGAAAGTTTTTCCACTCATCTGAAACTAGTTAGTTAAATGAAAACCATACGAAACAGCTTGTTACCACTAAATCCATACCAGACTCAAACGGATGAAGTTTAACTTTATTTGAATCACTAGGCTCATTGATCCTAAGTTAGATTTAACAAGAAAAAACCCCACATTTCATCTTCTGAATCATTTATTCCTGACAGGGTCATGGGGGGATTCTGGCTGATTCATGGTCAGAGGCAGGGTACAACCTTGAAAAGGGTGCACCCTGTACTGCGGGGCCGAGCACACAACCATTCAAACACACACTCTAAGGGGCAATGTCATTGTGGCCAATCAACCTAACATGCATGTTTTTGGAGGGTGAGAGGAAACCAGAGTACCTGGAGAAAACCCACGCATACATGGGGAGAACATGCAAACTACACACAGAAAGGCCAGTGTTCAAGCTTCGTGACTAGTAATTTTTTCGCAAACTTCGTAATGAATAGTTGAGGTCTATGGAATCATTAGGTTGAAGCGGCCACACAGTATGAGTAAGGTTTTAACATTTTGTAACCATATGACACTGGAAACTATTGGTTCATCTAGAATTGGTACTGAGTAACTGGGTTGTTTCATTAAAATTCCTTCTGTGGTTTGGGAAATCTCATGCTCACACGAATTTGTGCCCTCAATGTTTGTGACTTTGCTGCATCGAGCCATGGATGGGGTGTGGCTCAACACTCTAGCCTTTCAATATGGAGTTTGCGTGTATGCGTTCTCTTCGAGTACTCATGCTTCCTTCAAAGGCACGCATGTTTGCTGCGGTGGTAAAATTAATGTTTGTAATTATTTGAAAACGCTCACATGTCTTCATCATCTGATGCACAGCTGCTAAGAATTTGGTCATGAAAGATTAGTACGCTCCCTGATTGTGAAGTGTTATGAGGAAATGGGATTCTTAGAGGATTGATGTACAGACTGATTGTTCTGATTTTCCATGTTATCCAACATTAGCGTGCAGGGGTAACACTGTATGTAAGCTTAGGTCTGTGGTACACCACTCTATCAGCTGCTGTTTTCTTTGATGTGTGCAGTCGTATATTTGGTGCAAAGAAAAATTCTGTACAGTGAGTTTTTCCCTCACCAAGAGCAAGATTCTAAAGGCAGGGATGTGCTGAAATTCTTTGAAAAGTGAAGTCAGAGGGAAAAGAGATAAAGAAGGTGGAAGATTTTAAATACTTAGGATCAACACTCCAGTGCAATGGAGAGTGTGGAAAAGAGGTGAAGAAGCATGTGCAGGCAGGATGGAACGGGGGGATAAAAGTATCAGGTGTGATGTGTGATAGAAGAGTTTCAGCTAAAATGAAAGAGAAAGTGTACAAAACCGTGGTGAGACCTGCCATGCTGTTTGGTCTAGAAACAGTGGCACTGAGGAAAAGACAGGAAACAGAGATGAAGGTAGCAGAGATGAAGATGCTGAGGATCTCTCTGGGAGTGACCAGGATGGACAGGATCAGAGGAACAGCACATGTTAGAGGTTTTGGAGATAAAGTCAGAGAGGCCAGACTGAGATGGTTTGGACATGTGGTGAGGAGAGAGAGCACATCGGAAGAAGGACGCTGGGTTTGGAACCACCAGGAAAGAGGCCTAGAGGAAGACCAAAGAGATGTTTCTTGGATACAGTGAAGGAAGACATGAAGATAGTTGGTGTGACCGAAGAGGATGCAGGAGATAGGGTTCTTCTTCTTCTTCTTTCGGCATTCCCCTTCAGGGGTCGCCACAGCAAGTCAGTTTCTTCCATCTAACCCTATCTGCTGCATCCTCTTTGGTCATGCCAACTATCTTCATGTCTTCCTTCACTGCGTCCATGAACCTCCTCTTTGGCCTTCCTCTAGGCCTCTTTCCTGGTCACTCCCAGAGAGATCCTCAGCATCTTCATCTCTGCTACCTCCATCTCTGTTTCCTGTCTTTTCTTCAATGCTACTGTTTCTATACCAAACAGCATGACGGGTCTCACCACAGTTTTGTACACTTTCCCTTTCATTCCAACTGAAACTCTTCTGTCACACATCACACCTGATACTTTCCTCCACCCGTTCCAGCCTGCCTGAACACGCTTCTTCACCTCTTTTCCACACTCTCCATTGCTCAGGACTGTTGATCCTAGATACTTAAAATCTTCCACCTTCTTTATCTCTTCTCCCTGTAACCTCACTTTTCCATTTGGATCCCTCTCATTCACACACAGGAGATAGGGTTAGATGGAAGAAACTAACTTGCTGCGGCGACCCCAGAATGGAAATGCTGATAGGAGGAGAAGAAATGCTGAGTTTCTTTATTTAGTTTTGAGTGTATTTTTATATGTTTTTTTTGTTCAGTGTGAATCAGTATGTACGTGACTCTGTCTCTCAATCTGGCGACTTAACATACTGGTGACCTGTACAGGGTGTGTCCTGCCTCTTGCCTGGAATAGACTCTGGCGCCTCTGCAGGCCAAAGTAGATAAGATAAGAACGAATATTTGAATGAAAATAGGAATAAAGTAAATCTGTTCAAAAAGCAGTTTTAAAAATCTGAAAAAACATTTTGTACATTTAAATTAACAATGAGTAAAGTACTAAAACTTTTGATTGATCAAGGACGCTCGCTCACTGATTGGTTCCAGCAGCTATACTTGAAACAAAACACCTGAAACACTTCAAAAGTTAGACGACTTGTAATCATTCAACATCATTTAATGAATGATGGATTTTCTGAGAAAATTTGGCCATTGATTAGAATTATTAAATTGAATTTTTCATTGGCAGAAAGCCTTGACGAGAGTTTTAGATACCTGACTGGATAATTGGAACACGGTTCTCCACTTGAAGTCAACGATGTGCATACAGTTTGTCAAACTCCTGTAATGTTCAAGGTCATGCCGAATATGGACGACATCAATTGATTTATCCCCTCCTTTTTAAATGTCCATTTCTATCCATTAGTCCGAATTGGACGTCTGCTTTTGTTCCTGAGCTCTTACACAGATTAAAAATCAAGTAAAGCAAAAATGTTTCCCTTCTTTTTTCACTTCTAAATATTGGCGAATAAGAGTTTTTTATGAGTTTTTTTTAAACAGTCTAATGAGTCACGATCAGATAGGAAGATTAAACTTTGAAGCGTTGCATCCATCGACGTCTATTGTTCTAATAGAAATATGAACAGATATAGTTTCACTCAGAAACATTATTACGTTTATTGCATATCGGACTGTTTTCTGACAAAACCGTGATGGCTGCTTTTTATTGTCTTTTATAAGCAGCAAAACATCTTGTTCTGAGCAGTTAATGGAAAATTTAGTTAGAAACAATGTATTTTATGACTAATCTACTCAGTTACATCTTGCTGTTTCCAGAAAAGTTAAGATCACATGCATCATTTTTAAAGACGTATTGTTTTAACTCAAAATGAAAATTCTTGAACCAGCGGAAACACAAACTTAATCTGGTGATTTTTTTTTTTTTTTACTTAATTGACTTAATTTGCTTTTACAAGTTTATCCGTGCATAGACAAGACTTACCAGGCCGAATCTTGAGTTCAAGATCTAAACCACAAGTGTCAAAGTCCGGTCCTGGAGGGCCGGTGTCCTGCAGATTTTTTTATGTGTTCTTGCATCTATACACCTGATCAAAGTTAGTGAGTCTTTGTGCCAAATTTGATTGGTTGTTGATTTCACTTCATGTGCATCGGCTGTGCTGAAGCAGAAACACAATAAACCCCTTCGGGGACACCGGCCCTCGAGGACCGGACTTTGACACCCCTGAAAACTATCGCAAAGAAATAATGTCACATTAAAATATAAAACAACATCAATCTCAGAGTTGTAAACCATAAAGAGAGACGGTGACGGTGCCCGCGGACCGGAAGTTTGCATCCCAATGAGTCCACATCTAGGGTCCTTGGAATACACCTAACCCCCTGTTTCTCCCACCATCGATGCCGTTGTGGGCAGCCCGCTGCGGTGTAGGAGTGCAGCACACAAATTTCCCTGGTGAGGGATCAATAGAGTAAGTAAAATTGAAAAAAATAATAAAAAAATTAAGGTCTCATTAATTTCTGAGACACAATTTTGTTGGAGTTTTTTGGGAAGACTGCTGCTGTTTTTTAAGAAAGGAATTTCTCCTCCGGGATTAATAAAGTATTTCTGATTCTGAAATGCAAACAACGCGACACCTCATGCACATACAATCTTTGGCAGTAATCAAAGATTTCAGACCAGACAAACTCCACCAAGGGCAGATTTTTCTTTTTTTTTTTTTTCTGCCATCTACCTGCATACAAAGTAACTTCCACATCAAGCTGATTCACATTTTCTAAGTCACTCATTCCTTTATTTTCTAACAGAAAGAATTTTAGAGTCTTTCAAAGTAATCTTGGGCAAACTTTTCCCAAAATTCTGAAGGACACGGACTTCTTTTTTTTTCTCATTTTCAAAAGATTTTTGAAGGAACAAGTTTTTACTTTTTTTTTTAAAGTATTTAACTTTGATTTGAGGATTACTTAGCAAAACACATTTAATCCTGAAGGGACGCGAGGGGTCGTGCATGACCCATGCACCCACCTACATAACCATACTCATCCGGGGTAGGGTCGCGTGGGCAACAGTCTCAGACGGGAAGCCCAGGCTTCTCTCACCCCAGCTGCATCCTCCAGCTCACCCGGAAGGATTCGAGTCGTTCCCCAGCCAGCTGTAAGACATAGTCTCTCCAGCGGGTCCGGGGTCTGCCTCTTGGACTCCTCTCGGTGGGATGTGCCCGAAACACCTCACCCGCGAGGCGCTCGGGGACCACCCCATCTGGCTCCTCTCGACCTGGAGAAGGAGCGGCTCGACAACGAGCTCCTCCTGGATGGCAGACCTCCTCACCCGATCTCTGAGTGAGAGCTGAGCCACCCTGCGGAGGAAGATCATTTCGGCCGCTTGTATCCACAATCTCATTCTTTTTATGGTCACCACCCACAGCTGGTTACCATGGTGAGGGTTGGAACGTAGATCGACTTGTAAATCGAGAGCTTCGCTTTTCCGCTCTGCTCTTTCTTTACCACAACAGATCGATGCAGCATCCTAGTTATTGCTGACGCCGCACTGATCCGCCTGTCGATCTCCTGCTCCATCTTTCCCCCACTCGTGAACAAGACCCCAAAATACTTAAACTCCTCCACTTGGGGCAGAACTCTGTCCCTGACCCGCAGGGGGCATTCCACCCTTTTCTGGGCGAGGATCATGGTCTTGGTTTTGGAGGCAAGGATTCCCTTTTTTTTTTTTTTTTGGTTAAAAAAAAAAAAAAAAAAAGCATTGTATAAAATTAAATATATCTGTAGAACTAATATTAAAAAATATTTAAATCTGAGCTGCAAAAACTCAGCCAAATCCTCAAAATTAAAAACAGTGTTTTTCAAATTTCTCTTGTTTTTTTTTAATGCAACTTTATTTTGGTTCAATCTCATAAAAATTATTATAAATAATAGTTACAGTTTTAATCTCAGTGTAATTAATTCAAACTAACACAGAAGGGTTCATTTTTAGTAAAGAATAATTAGGTTGGAGTGAAGCGATAAATATTTTAAAATGTGTTAATAGAAGATTTTATTTAAATATAAAAGGTGCAAACTTTCAGGGTGAAAAAGATTAAAAAAGAAATTTAAGACCAAGGTCTTCAAAATGAATCTAACTGGCAACACTTTAAAACTAAAGTCTTCAGCAGGAGGTTGGAAATTTAAAAACAAGGTAGAAGAGCTACGAGATGTCCAGAGACCTGAAAACCACGTCTACATTACTGATGGAAATATCCATGAACCTCCTCTTTGGTCTTCCTCTAGGCCTCTTTCCTGGTGGTTCCAAATCCAGCATCCTTCTTCTGATGTACTTACTCTCTCTCTCTCTCCTCTAAACCATCTCAGTCTGGCCTCTATGACTTTAAAACCTCTAACATGTGCTGTTCCTCTGATCCTGTCCATCCTGGTCACTCCCAGAGAGATCCTCAGCATCTTCATCTCTGCTACCTCCATCTCTGTTTCCTGTCTTTTCCTCAGTGTCACCCCCTCTGGACCAATCAGCATGGCCGGTCTCACCACGAGTTTAAACTTGTAAAATAAGTTTATTTGTGTCATAAAATAGTTTGTTTTTGTGTGAATGTGATTAATTTTGATCGCTGGTAATCCACCAGGATTAAAAAAAAACAAACTAAAAATTACCATTTAAAATTTCAATTTTAAAAGGACACCTGTGAAAACACACACACACAGAATTCCCCAGTATGCAGATACACAAACACACCAACACGACCGCTCAGACATGCAAGCATGCACAGACATACACACGTAAAAATTGACACATACACACTCAAAAACTCATGTAGACACACCCATATGCAGATACACACATGTTCAAATGCAAACAGACATGCACAGATGCACAGACACACAGATATGAAAGCAGGCGGATACAAAAATACACACACACACACATACAAGTAGACACACATGACAACAGACTTGCTCGCTAACAAACGAACATACAGACATGAACGGCCACACAGACACACACACATACACACACACAGGTTGTATTTAAAGTATTAAAAATCACAATATCTGCTGATTCACAATCACAAATCTTTGCGGATGAATACGATACACACACACTTTCACAGACATGCACAGTCACACACGTAGCCGTTGGCTTCATGGTTTAGTAATACTGTGCACACACACACACAGACACACACACCTGATATTTTATCGGTTCTCCCTCTGCTCGCTGCCCTGTGACCATGAAATCTGAATGAAATACAATTAGCAGCTTTAAAAAAAAACTTCATCAAGGCCAAGGCCTTCATCCAAACAGCCCCGAAACCCCAACACACACACACACACACACACACACACACACACGCACCTCAGTGAACTCTGTCAGACAAGAAAAAAAAAATACATAAATGATATTGTCCTTGAACGAAGCGACCAATCACGAGTGGAAAAGATAAAATAAACACAGCTAAAAAAATTTTAACATCAATGACTTTTTACAATTTATTTTATTTTGTTAAAAACTATATTTAATCCAGTTTTAAAATGAAAGTTTGCTCTGGTGAAGATTTGCCCTTATCGGTCCGCAGCCATCGCTTCCATCCGAAAATTTAATAGATGCAGTGACTCATTAAAAAGTAAAGGGGGAAGCGGAGGGACGAGGAGAAAGGTGGAGGGTGTGTGTCTGTGTGTGTGTCTGTTGGAGGGCTGGAAATTTTTTAGGAGCGACACAGAAAGAGAACGATGCTTTGGTACCATGGAGTTACCATAGCAACAGCAGCGCAGGAAAGCCGGCGAGGTGCCCTTCTGCCGTCGCAGCACCTCACTGCCGAATATTAACCAGGCTCGTACGCTCAGGTGCTAATTAGGAGAGGAGGAGGAGGGAGGTCAGTGGGGAGGAAAGTAGAAACAGAGAGAGTGAGAGAGACGAGGTCAGGAAGGTGTGGAAGAAGAGGACAGATAAAAAAACACAAGAGGAGGAACAGAGGAGGTGGAGAAGGAGGTCAGGTAAGGGCAAAGATGAAAGGAGGATAAAGATTCACTGATCAGCCCGAGTGTCAAGGTCTGGTAACCGCGGCAACTTTAACACAAACAGCCACTTGGTGGGCATGCCACCACCCCCAAAACAGACGTGGTTAGACCGTTTTAGTTTACAACTATTTGCAGCATCCCAAAAACATTTTTTTATTTGATTATTTATTTTAAATCAACTCTAAATGATTGTTTGTCACTTTTTATGTCCATCGTTCTTTATATTTGAAAGCACATTTTTTTCGGATTAATTGGAAAAATAAACTCCTTAAAAGAAAACAACACATGAGTGGGTTTTTTTTTTTCTTTGCAAAATTATATATTTGATTTTTTTCTTTTTGTACAGATTTTATCTGGAAATATTTAAATATAAAAATATTAAAGGAAATCAATTAATCCTGATATAAAACCGATATTTATTTTTAAGTTTTTTATAGACTTATTATCAAGTGTTCGTAAGAAATGCCACAGAGTGATACCTCCTGCACAAACAATCTTTGGCAGGAGTTGGAGGTCCGTCTCTAAAAACCCTCAAAAATAAAAATACAAAAAATATGTGCAAGTTTTGCAAACTTGATGCCATTTCCAGTCAGTTTGCAGCCTCATACGAGTTATACACTGTGTCATGCATATGCACATGGGGCGGGACTAAGCAAGGAGCGAGAGGAGGGGGATTTTTTTTTTGGAAATATAGTTATCATGGTTATTTATATACACTTTGAGATAAGAATTATTTTACAATGCAAAAGCATAAAACCCTCTTGGAATACCGATGGACTCATGATCGAGTCCTATGCTTTTTTTTTTTTTTTATTTCATTCAAACTTTTAAAAAGTCAAAAAAAGACGAATAAAAAAAAAAAGTAATCGGTTGAACTTTTGGTTTATTTCCTGTGAAATATTTCTGTAATCCATCTTCCATCCCTCTTCCTTCTTCCTTCCCTTCACATCCTCTTTTTAACCACTCTGCTCCATTTTCTCCAGCTCACTCCTTCTCACCTTTCACATCCTATTTCCTCTCTTCTTTCCACATGATCCAATTTTCTACAATCTTCCTCTCTTTCTTCTTTTCAAGTCATTTCTTCATTTCTAATCGTTTCCTTAGCTTTCATCTTTCTTCATTTATCCATCCTCGTACCCATGGACATTGTTTTCTCCTCTCCACCTCTCTCTTTTTTTTATTTTTGATATTTTCACTCTTTCCTTTACTAATGGGTAACTGTAATTTTACAAGGATCTTGAACAATCAACATTTTGTCAGATCTGAGGTTCTTGGGTCTACTTTTTCTAAAACACTTCCTATTTACAGCTACGTTCTGTTCCGTCATCTCCCGCTCATCCAGGGCCAGGTTGTGGGGGTAACAGTCTCAGACGGGAAGCCCAGGCTTCTTTCACTCCGTCTGCATCCTCCAGCTCACCCAGAAGGATCCCGAGTTGTTTCCCGGCCAGCTGTGAGACATAGTCTCTCCAGCGAGTTCGGGGTCTGCCTCTTAGTCACCTCCCGTTCGGACGTGCCCGAAACACCTCACCAGCGAGGCGCTCGAACCACCCCATCTGGCTCCACTCGACCTGGAGGAGGAGCAGTTCGACATCGAGCTCCTCCCGGATGGCAGAGCTTTTCGCATGATCTCTGAGTGAGAGCCCAGCCACCCTGCGGAGGAAGCTCATTTTGGCCGCTTGTACCCACGATCTCATTCTTTCGGTCACCACCCACAGCTGGTGACCATAGGTGAGGGTTGGAACGTAGATCGACTAGTAAATCGAGAGTTTTGCTTTTCGGTTCAGCTCTCTCTTTACACGATGGACCGATGCAGCGTCCTAGTTATTGCTGAGGCCGCACCGATTCGCCTGTCGATCTCCCGCTCCATCCTTCCCCCACTCGTGAACAAGACCCCGAGATACTTAAACTCCTCCACTTGGGGCAGGACCCTGTCCCTGACCCGCAGGGGGCATTCCCCCCTTTTCTGGGTGAGGATCATAGTGTCGGATGTGGAGGCGCTAATTCCCATCCCGGCCACTTCACACTCGGCCGCAAATCGATCCAGTGAGAGCCAACAGGACCACATCATCCACAAAAAGCAGAGGACCAATCTTGAGGTCACCAAACTGGATCCCTCAACACCTCGGCTGCGCCTAGATATTCTGTCCATAAAGGTGATGAACAGAATCGGTGACAAAGGGCAGCCTTGGCTGAGTCCAACTCTCACTGGAAATGGAATCGACATACTGCCGGCTATACGGACCAAGCTCTGGCTCCGGTCGTACAGAGACCGGACAGCCCGTACTAAGGGCTCCGAGACTCCGTACTCCCGGAGCACCCCCCACAGGAGTCCCCTAGGGACACGATCGAATGGCTTCTCCAGATCCCCAAAACACATGTAGACTGGTTGGCAAACTCCCACAACCAACCATTCAGGATCCCTCCAGGATCCCCTAAAATAACCCTAAAAATCTAATCAGTTCAGCCATAACGGTACTGAGTAAGTGCGGTCAGTTTTATTAACGTTTCTTCAGTGGTATGGGTGTATCGCATCCATAAACGAACGGACAGCCTGAGTGATTAATGACTCCTCCAGGTTCTGTGGGAGGGTTGATAAGTAATGAGTGTGACGAAAAAAAAACTACAAATTGAAACAGAAAAAGAAACAGACGACAAGTTTTGAAGCAAGAGAAAAAAAGCCGGGAGGCCTAATAAAGAAGATCTAAGTCAATATGACATGAATCCAAGATTTATTCTATAAAGCACTATGTATGTACATGTGTTCTTTCTCTTCTTTATGAGTGTTTTTTTTTTTTTTTTTTGTAGCCTAAAGAGAGACACTGAAATACCCCCTTAGGAAATCGTAACCCAAACCAGTCCTCACATGCACACATTATATACACATCGTGATTTACGACGGAATGTCTCCAGCTCCTTTAGATGAAGATATATCTGTGCGTCTGATTCGGTGAACGTGTCTGTATGATTTTGTGCAAGGTTGTCTCCAAGCAGTTTTGAGTTACTACGAGCCAGAACGGTCCATCCTCTACAACAGACCTACATCCAATCGTATGTAGGTCAGAGGAGCCTCTCCACAGTAACAACAACCGCTCCACCATTCAGCTGCATCCATTACTGAATATATACGTGTTAAAATTCACAAGCCGCGTCTCACGAGTGCAGAGTTGGGTCTATGTGATTCCTCCTCTGACACTACTTACAGGTGGGATGGTGGTAATTACGCCCGGCGATGTGGCTCGAGCTGATCATTCACTCGAGTGGCGCACGGCAACACTTTAACGCCACGCCGAGCGATGTCGAGCTCTACGATAACACTGAGTGCAGAGTGGTCGAACTCTTCTCCGTACCCGTAACGGAGCTCTCCTCATCCCCACTTTCAGTTTGCAGATTAAATGACAACCTGCTAAACTGAAGAACTCCAGTAATGGACTTTGCTTGATGAAGCTAATACAATACTCCACGGTCAAGGTCACACTTCAGGTTTTATTTCACAGAGTAAAAGTCAACATCGCTGATTTAGATTTCAAACGAGAGGAAGTACAAAAGCTCGAAGGTACAAAGGTAAATGTATTAGGACAAAAAGGAAAACAGTGGGAAAACTTCCACATATTTCCATTTGAAACAGAGCGGGAAGAATCACAGAACTGCAGGATCCAGTTGTTCTTGTGCTACGACCAGCATGCGCTGCTTTTAATGTCTAACTGGGGTTCAATATGTCACAATATAGAGCTCTTGTGACATTTGAAACCAACAATCAGGGCTGTTAACCGTCACCTTAATGTCTCTCTGCACGGCATTTTCACATTATTCATGTTACACATCTCTCTAGGCCATAGAGTCTCCGACGTAGAGCGAGACCATGAAAAGCTGTTTGTGAAACATGCTTTGTTTGCAAAGGAAAAGAGATTTGCTGAGGTATGCCTCGGAGGCAGACCTTCCTCTATTATGTTAGATGACCCTCAGGACTTGAATTAAACTATTTTTGCTTAAGAAGGCTTTATGCATGTCTGAGTTCCTGCTGACCTGTACCGCATGATAAACACTGCGCAGCTTATTCGGCTTCAATCTCATAAAAAAAAAAAAAAAGCTCTGTGGAGTTTGTGAACTCTTTTTTTATTTGTACAGTAAAGATGAAGCAAAGACAGCAGGACCTTTTGTGTTTGTGGCGCTGGGACGCTTTGTTACTTTGAAGAATGTGTGAAATCTCAATTCTAGCAACACTAGTAGTCATTTTCTTTGCAGAACATCTCCTCTGTGACGGCGAATGAAGCAAACAGAACAGATGTTTCTATCAAAGACGCACGTTGGGAAATTTACAAGGTAGAAAACACAGGTGTATGCAGACAGCAGCTTCCTGAAGCTGAGCCGTAGTACGTCTATCATCATCTATTTAACTTCATGATGCTGATCAACAGCGACTTAAGGAATGAAACGTTGGTTCATTTGATGACATGATAACACCAATCTAGCATCAAAATTTATTTGTCTGGGATCTGGAACCTGATTTGGAGAGGCTTGCTGTTATGGGCAAAGCCATTTGGGGGATGTTTGTGTTTTTGTTGCCTTCTTGTGTTTTTCGCTTACCTCTGCCACCCAGGCTCCCAACTTCCCCACCTGTTGGCAGTTACAAATGATCGCTAGTTGGCTGATTAAGAAGGTCTGGTGTCAAGCTGAGAGAGGACCTGTCTGCAGCACTCCCAAAAGAAGCTTTTTAGTTGTTAAGATCGATTGTAAAAAAATAGTTTATTTCTTCATCACCCTAACCTGCCTCATTCTTCAATTGTGTTCCACTTCCAGGGATTAATCAGAACATTCGTCTACATATTGGCCTAACCCTAGACCATACGAGTCGTAACACTTGCGTAGATCTTAAGGTGAATAAGTGTTTTTGCGCAGCTCAAACATCTTCAATGCACAAACCACTTTGATTTCCGTCCCGGCTGAACCCTTGCTTCTAAAACTGCAATTCTTGATTATGCAAGTGTCATGATGGATATGCAATTTCAATTTTATTTGTATAGCCCAAAATCACAGAATTTCCGTCTCAATGGCCAATATGCATTGATCTATAAATGAGCCGGTGCTGCCTGTCATTACTCACGCACAATGACAAAAAGGGGTAATTTCATCACCAAGAGGAACATCTTTATAAACGGCTCAGTTTGAACAGAAGATGGTCTACACACTGATTTTAGTATAAGTAAGCTTTATAAATGAGGTCTCTGAGGACTACAATGGGATTGGGGGTACTGTAAACATGTTTTCATTTAAAAAAACCTCACTTAAATTATTATTTTTTTTTTATTTGTGTTGTCTTTGCAGCAGGAAAGGTTAGCAATGAGCTTCACAGTGTTTCACAACCCCAAATAAAACCAGATGAGCATCTTTCTAAATGCACTGAAGCATCAAATGAGATGGGCTGCACAGTGGTACAGTGGGTTGCACAGTTGCCTCACAGCAAGAAGGTTATGGGTTCGAGTCCCGGGTGGGGACGAGGCTTGGAACACTGTCCTTTCTGTGTGGCGTTTGCATATTCTCTCTGTGTATGCATGGGTTTTCTCTGGGTACTCCAGTTTCCTCCCACTCTCCAAAAACATGCATACTAGGTTGATTGCCCTTAGGAATGAGTGTGTGTACGGTTGCATGTGTGTGGCCTCGCGACAGACTGGCATCCTGTTCCTCGCCTCCAATCATCCGGGATGGGCTCCGGCACCCCCCGAAGGTGACGACTGACTGACTCTAATGTTGGTAAAAATGTTTTTGGGCTTGCTGAATCAACCAATTAACCAATAAAAACTAGTCCGATCATTTGAAGTTGTTCCCGAAATAGTTTATGATGAAGCAACCAAAGCGCCGAGAGAAAATCTTCTCCAGATCTAACCAGGCTTTGTTTTACCGCAACCAAATACTTAGTGAGAGACAGAGGTAAACACAATTACAAAGACCAGAACTCTGTTAACACACTGGATGACTATCTCGTTAACTAGTTTTGTTGAAGAAACACACCAGCTTTTCGATGTTCCTGAATGTTAGTCCTTCAATTTAGACAAGTTAATAAGCTCTTCTTTCGTATCATATGTGTCATAAACCCAACGGGAAATTGAGCGAATAAGTTGCATTTTAGTTCAAAATGATTGCGATCATGTTGGCCTATGATCGAGCCGCCCCAGCTGGAAGGATTACAAGATGAATAAACATATGGAGCCTTAACTGGTTACATTGACCCAAATGGTCCAATGTGGTCATGTAACTAATTCTAATCCAGTCACATCATGGTTTTGGCTGCAACTGACTCCTCTGACCATCGAAATATGTCCATTCTATGTCAGTAAGTACAATTTGAGAGTTGTGGTTTGGTTTCTGTTTTTACTACTGGAGTGACAAAGTGTGTGTGGTCTTTGTTTTTTAGAAAGAAGATAATTAAAATGACTGCTTCATAAATCCCAAAATTGGAGTCGAGAACATTAAAGTAAGTTGTCCAAGTTGATAAAAGCTGACTTTTCATCCCGTTGTTCAAGAATAAACTCAGCCAACGACCTCAAACCTCATAATCCTCCTCATCTGATTGGTTGAAAACAAAGAGAAAGTATTACTGAATTAAGTTAAGGATGCATAACTAGTCCTTCGAAGACTTTTTATTTCCCCTCTTTAGAGATGGTCTTATTGTCCTGGTTCTAGTTGGACTCCTTAAAGACTCTAAGGAAATCTCTGATGCCTAAATAGGAGAAAACCCCCTAACCATCCCGTGTGGGCTTAATGCTGAGTTACCCGCAGACTTAAGCCTGTGTAGTGAGTCATCATGAAAAGACGGGTTGACATGTATTTTAGGAGAGAAAACTGATAGCTGGGAGGTCCTAACTCAGGATGAACGAGTTCCTTTTAAGGTGAATAAAACCCAACTCAGTTCAGCTTGTAATCATTATCCAAAACAATTCTCCATCTTTGTTTTAACTTTTCCTCCTACTCGCTCTGACAACAGAAGCCGTTTCCTCCTGCTGTGAACGACTTCTGATTCTGTTCGAGCGATTCCAGCTTCATCTGCTCGCCTCCTTCACAGGTCCTCAAAATGAAAATGTAAATAGTCATCCAGATATGGAAAGCTGGTATAAAAGCACGGCTGGGGGTGGAATGCATTCTTTCCAAGTGGGGAGGTAAGAAAAGGAGAAGGTGGGGCTTCCTCCTCTTCATCTGAATGGGCAGGAATGGGACACCTCGGTGGAGAGAATTCCATTTGCATGGTTTCTGAGAGGGTTTTACTGTCACACGGGCTGGAAGGCTGCCTCACAGGGACTTTACGGGCTGCCAAGAGAAATTTCAGGAGCCAGCCGTGGAGGGAGTCCTGCTGAGGAGGAAAAAAAACGCCCCACTCAGGACTCCAGACTCCACAAAAAGACTTCTAATAAACTTTTATCAGTCACACTGCTCGGTTCCAAACAAGATTTATTCCTGCATATTTCTCTATTCCCACCCTTCCAACAATCCCCTTTAAAAATCCGTGTGTGTGGAAGGAGGAGCGGTGATAAGGGCTTTTGGTCAGTTTGATTATGAATACTGCCAATTTCATTTGGGAAAAAAAGGAAGGTTATTTCAATAGAGGTGGATTAGGGATCTTTAGGTTGGAGTTGGTGAAAAAAATAAATCTTTTATTGGTCTTTACCAGTGAGACCATCTGGTCCGCAATTCTAAACCCAGCATTTAGTCTTTATTACCTCTCCACTGTGCATCTGTGCTTCCGGAACGCCTTTTTGAAAGCTATTTCTCCCAAATGACTGAAGATATTTTAATTAAGCTGACCACAGTTACTCAGTACCAACTATACATGAACTGTTTTCAAGGTGATGCAGCTAAACAGTTAAGGTTTTAAATGATTGTGAATGCAATATTTTCCAAACAATTAAAGTGATTTTAATGAACTCACAGCTAGATATGAACTGCTAAGGTTTTCAGGGTCTTGCCGCAAACAGTCAAGGTCATAAAAAGTGAAAATTTTAAACATCGAACTGGTTTAAAGCAGACCTCAACCATATACATTTTGGGATTTAGGGCATATTGTCATATTGTTCAGTTTTCTTGTTAATTCTCGGTTAAACTAAACTTGTGTTTCTATCGGAGTCACCGATGAGGTCTAATTAACCCTTCTTCTTCTTTCATCAGTTCCCTTCAGGGGTCACCACAGCAAGTCAGTTTCTTCCATCTAACCCTATCTGCTGCATCTTCTTCAGTCACACCAACTATCTTCATGTCTTCCTTCACTGTATCCATGAACCTCCTCTTTGGTCTTCCTCTAGTCCTCTTTCATGGTGGTTCCAAATCCAG
Organism: Neostethus bicornis; assembly: GCA_902685375.1. Taxonomy (NCBI): domain Eukaryota; kingdom Metazoa; phylum Chordata; class Actinopteri; order Atheriniformes; family Phallostethidae; genus Neostethus; species Neostethus bicornis. The sequence continues at coordinate 24,249,429 of LR738551.1, read as the reverse complement.
CATCCTTCTTCCGATCTACTCTCTCTCTCTCTCCTCTCTCCTCATGTCCAAACCATCTCAGTCTGGTCTCTCTGACTTTATCTCCAAAAACTCTAATGTGTGCTGTTCCTCTGATCCTGTCCATCCTGGTCACTCCCAGAGAGATCCTCAGCATCTTCATCTCTGCTACCTCCATCTCTGCTTCCTGTCTTTTCTTCAGTGCTACTGTTTCTAGACCAATCAGCATGGCCGCTCTCACCACGGTTTTCTACACTTTCCCTTTCATTTTAGCTGAAACTCTTCTATCACACATCACACCTGATACTTTTCTCCACCTGTTCCAGCCTGCCTGCATACGCTTCTTCACCTCTTTTCCACACTCTCCATTGCTCTGGACTGTTGTTGAATCTTCCACCTTCTTTCTCTCTTCTCCCTGTAACCTCACTTTTCCATTTGGATCCCTCTCATTCACACACATGTACTCTGTTTTACTCTGACTAATCTTCAAACCTCCACCTCTCCAGCTTTTCCTCCACCTCTTCCCTCCTCTCACTACAGATCACAATGTCATCTACAATCTTGTCTAATTAACCCTGTGAGTCCAAAATATATTTTTAAAAAGAATTTATATTCACAAATGAAACAAAACCAATTAAATGCTTTGCAAAGCATTTAAAAACAGTAAAATTCTTTAATTATATTACCTTTTATGAGTGTTTTTTTTTTTTTGTCACTGTAACAAATTTTAGGCACTTGCCCTGCAGCATCGCCTCTTTTATTTAATCATAATTTACACAGTGAGCTTGAAGCCTAATTTAAAATATACCACAACTCAGTCCAACTGGATGAACACGGAGTGGTTTTAGTAATGCACAGGGGTGGGTGAGGCACAGGGGACACAGCAGCGGTGTATTAATCAGAGAAGGTCCTCTGTGAAACCACGGTTGTAATGAATGAACCCTGCCCCGAGATACAAGCAGTGCTAATTTGATGAGAGAGAGACTGGAATTGCGAACAATTGGCTAGAAAAGAGATTTGCGAGCAGAACTGAATTTGTCTTCCTGAGATGTTGTGAAGCTCTCCTTCTGTTGCTGATTAGTACTGGAGCGATAGCTTTCTTCTGCGTAAAACTGTTCGACACCAGTGAGCGCCAACAAATAAACGTTTCTGTTTGTAAAGAACAATACTAAACCCTCACGGTTTTACCAAAAAGAAAATTCTCTGTGGTGTTTGTTTAGTTTTAGCAGTCGGAGGGAAGTGATGAAAATACACACAACTCAGTAATGTATGCTGTGTAAATGATCGCCATGGTGACGGAGAGGCTTCATGGACTAATGTTTGGAGATGACATTGTGATCTGGAGCAAAAAAGAGGCGGAAGAAAAGCTGGAGAGGTGGAGCCGTGTCCCGGAAAGAGAGGAACAAAGACAAGGTACATGTGCGTGAATGAGAGGGACGTTATATGTTGAAGAGATAAAGAAGGTGGAGGATTTTAATTACTTAGAATTCAGGATTACAGTCCAGAGTAATCGAGACCAGAGCTCAGCGATAAGGCCTCAAAATAAAATCTCAGATTTGTAAACACAAAACCCAATTCCTGATTTTAATCAACTTTCTCTGCTCTACTTGAAAACCAAGAACAGATGACAAATAAAAGGAATATAACACGTTTAAACTTTAGGATTAGGACGTGATCTGACAAGAAAAAAATAAAGTGTAACCTCAATGTGCTAGCTTAACATTGACGAATAATATTTTTATTTAATTTTTACATACTTAATTCATCCGTCATCGGGAACATTTCTGTGCTAATTTAGACCGCAGCCGGCTGCTAGGATTGCGCAAATGTTGGGAGAAATGGGGGGTTAGGTGTCTTCCCCATGAACATCTTGACATGAACTCAGTAGGTTTCGACCCGGCGAACTACCTGTGAACTTTCAGTCCAAGGGCAAGCGTTGTACCATTGACCTATTGCTTCTCCCCATTTTAGGGATAAAAACAACACGTCAGTAAGTCTATAAAACTAACCTAATGTGTATACAAAATCAAAAACTACTTCTTATTCTTTCGGCATTTCCCTTCAGGGGGCGCCACAGCAAGTCAGTTTCTTCCATCTAACCCTATCTCCTGCATCTTCTTCAGTCACACCAACTATCTTCATGTCTTCCTTCACTGTATCCATGAACCTCCTCTTTGGTTTTCCTCTAGGCCTCTTTCCTGGTGGTTCCAAACCCAGCATCCTTCTTCTGATGTACTCTCTCTCTCTCTTTCTCTTCTCTGCACATGTCCAAACCATCTCAGTCTGGCCTCTCTGACTTTAAAACCTCTAACATGTGCTGTTCCTCTGATCCTGTCTATCCTGGTCACTTCCAGAGAGGTCCTCAGCATCCTCATCTCTGCTACCTCCTTTCTGTTTCCTGACTTGTCCTCAGTGCCACTGTCTCTAGACCAATCAGCATGACCGGTCTCACCACGGTTTTGTACAGTTTTCCTTTCATTTTAGCTGAAACTCTTCTATCTTACATCACACCTAATAGTTTTCTCCACTCGTTCCAGCCTGCCTGCATATGCTTCTTCACCTCTTTTCCACACTCTCCATTGCTCTGGACTGTTGATCCTAAGTAACAATCAAATTAATTAGTGACAACTAGTCCCTACATGCTCTAAGTAGGACCTGAGTAGTACCTCTTAGCTGTTCAAGTGAGTGCCAAAAGTAAATAAAGACGAGATTTTAAAACTAAACAGAAAAACTAGAAAAATTTAGCTAATTTTTATAAAGTACAAACACCAACTTTCTCTCAGTCAATTTTATTTTTATAAATCTACATTGTCGTAGCACGCTATATCCATAGCAAAAATTTGAATATTGGAACGAGGTGCATCGTTGTATATATACCTTTTAATTATCAGATAATTATCCCAAACATGGACATTTAGTTTCTTATCTGGATAAATCTGAACATGTTATATTCTCAGTAATAATTAAATTGAAGTAGTATCTCACTTAGAACAAACCTGAAAGATATGTACTTAAATGAGTTTAAACTGAGGTTCGAGGCATTCACCTCATTGGGCTCCTGGTTTCTGCCTGAAATCTGTTTCCATGGTAATATTAGGAATTTTTTTAAAATCTTTTTTTGCTGAAGTATTATATTGTTTATTTGCGTAGAAATCAATTGGGTTTTGCCGATGGTCTGACTGGGCTGATTTCTGAAAAGAATTGATGTGCACATCTTTGCTTTCTCACTCATTTTTTATTCTTACTTGTGTTTTTCTTTAGTTATTGATTCTCTACGGATTTTATACATTAAATTAAAGAAACCCCAAAAAAACACTTAGCCTGTGGATACATTTTTTTGTCTTCAGAAATGTTTATAAGACATGGTAATTTTTACAGCTCTTAATAAACAGAAAAAGGTGAGATGGTGTAATCGAGATTCACAATGGCTCAAGGACCACCGGACAAGGACACATCTCTCCACAAAGTCCTTGAACTTGAGGACTTTTTGTTTTGTTGTCCAACTCAGTCACAAATAACCAACAACAGAAAAATCAAATGTAAAGAAAACAAGGGCAAACAAACGAACGCCGAGCTGCATCTCAACAAAGCTCATTTAAATTTCAAGGTATCTGGCGGGATGCATAAATAGGAGAGAAAAGAAAAGCAGGGGGGGGAGGGGGGAAGAAAAACATCATGGGAAGTGCTCAGGGGGCAGAGGTGGAGGAGAGAAAGTTGTGGGAGGAGCGGCGGAATGAGGGGAACAAATTAAAAAACACGAGGTCAGCGACACAACTCACATTAAATTTACTCTTTTCTTCCCGTCTTATTAGACTTTAATCAAACAAGTTGCACCAGCAGATCAGACATAATAAATCACCTGAAGAAACGAAGACGCATTCACAGATCGTCTTGGTTCTTTCATTGCTTTTTATATGAAAACAATATCAACTCAACTCAGAGCGTTTGTCTTATAAAATGGGTGAATTAGAAGGTGGGCAGAAGGCATTTAAATGACTTTTAATTTGTTGTTTTTTGGGTTTTTTTTTTGGTAATGCTACAGCTTAGTGTGATTATTTTTGGAACCGTAGAGAGTTTCATTCGCTAAAATCTTCTTGTTTGACAGAAAATGGCCATAAAAAGGTGTGCGAAGAGCATTTATTTGGAAGAAAATGGTTTGGTGATACCAGAAGGTTAAAAACAAATGACCAGAGTGCGTTGCTGGGGATAAAAAGGCAGCAGTGGGCACCACTTTACAACAAAGCACTTTAGTAAAGTTGTTTGAATGAAGCGATTAGAGTCCAATGGAACACAGCTCGTATGTCCTGCCAAAAATCTTTGATATTGTTGTACAAAGAATAAAATTGTTTAAAATCTGTAATATTTAAACAATTAAGTTTTGGTACTAACGGAAGTAGTACAGAGCAATGTAGTTTATTCGATCCGGTGCAGTGAAGGGAGCTGCAAAGAACACTACATTGGTGAAACGAAGAAACCACTCCACAAAAGACTTTACCAACACAGAAGAAGGCCTCAAGTGGTCCACAGTCTGCTGTACATCTGCATCTTAAATCCACCAAACACTCTTTTGAGGACAGTGAGGTGAAGATTTTAAGTAGAGAGAAAGGATGGTTTGAAAGAGGGGTGAAAGAAGCCATCTTTGTGATGAAAGAGAGTCCCTCTCTGAATCGGAGTGGAGGTGTTAGATACGTTTTGCCCGGTATCTATAGCAGCCTTTTGAAGCCATGGACTAAAGATGACACCTCGTGACCCAGTTTCACGCCTCTCTTTAGCAAGTAATTTCTATTCACTAGGCTTTTAGCATTTTTATTATAGGTTTGTTTAATGGTCTGTGGCTACAATAGGAGCCATTCACGGCCATCTTAGGTAACACAGGCTCATTGGTCGAGCCCTCCTTACTATTTTTTTACCTTTTACTCAGGTTAGTATAAATAGATCCAGTTTTCAGTCCATTTCATTCAGATTGAAAATGATTTCCGGATGGAAGTCGAAACGTCTCGATGAAGAATTAAACTGTCCAGAAGACTTTTTTGAAACTTTTTCTACTATGGATCACTTCTGGATGAATGAGGGACTACACGGATTTGTTACTAACGGAAGTAGTTAACTTATTTTGCTGTATTTTAATTTGTTTTTTTCAAACAGTTTGCTGTTACACGGGTTATTGTGAGTTTCCATGTAATGGTGTCTATTCTTAGAAGAGCCATCCCTCAAAATTCACAATTATATGAATAAAATAGAAAAAAACCAAAACAAATAAAGCAGTCAACAAGAGGATCAACGCAGCGTCCGCAATGATTACAATACTGTTGTGCTGCAGAGAAAGCTGAGACCAAAAAACAAATCTATATTTCATTAGAAATAAAATATACTTTATTGATCCCTCAACGTGGAAATTTGTGTGCTGCATTACACCCCAGCAGGTTGCCAGGACGGCGCCAATGGTCGGAGAAACGGAGGGTTAGGTGTCTTCCCGAAGGACACCAAGACATGAGCTCAGCGGGATTCGATCCAACATACTTCTGGAGAACTTCCAGAAACTTCCGGTCCAGGGGCGAGGATTCTACCACTGAGCTATCGCCTCCCCAACACCTTAGTAGAGTGGTTGCCGAATGTAGTTGTAGTTCTTCGCGCATATGTGCAGGAAGTCCAATAGTAATATTTTCCAAGTAAAATGAAATAATATGAAATAATTTTACAAAAAAGATACTAATCCCCATTGTTATTAAAATAATTTCATCTGGCTTAGAAATCCCATAATAAATTGGTGTCTTTAAACTGTCTCAAGTTGTATTGTTTAGAAATGATCCCTGGTCTTTTATTTTGTAGTGTTGACATAGTTGGTTTTGTAAATGGCCGACAGACGAAGCAACAAGGCAGCCACAGAATCTGCAGCTTAATCTTTTTATTTATAGTACTAAGTTGTAACATTACGTTTATAATTTCTTACCTCATGATGTAATTTGTTAAAAAAATTATTTAAACACAGTCATAATAAAAAAAAAAAAGTCACACATTTACTGATTCATTTGCTCACTTGAGGAACTGGAAGCGCACACTCTGACTCAGTCAAATATAGAGAAGACAGTTTGGTGTTCTTGACTGCGGCCAGACGTTGTAACCATTCCGGACTACAGCTTTTGGGTTGCAACGTTGGACACAGTCCCACCGGACTGGTATGCCGGTGGATAGTGGTGAGGGGACACCACGGTTTTGCACACTTCCCCTTTCATTGTAGCTGAAACGCTTCTGTCACACATCACACCTGATACTTTTCTGCCTGCAAACACTTCTTCACCTCTTTTCCACACTCTCCATTGCTCTGGACTGTTGATCCTAGATACTTAAAATCTTCCACCTTCTTTATCTCTTCTCCCTGTAACCTCACTTTTCCATTTGGATCCCTCTCATTCACAAACGTACTCTGTGTAATATTTTTGAAAAAAATCATCAGGCTTCTGCGATCGTTCGAAAAAAAATTTTCTACCCCAAATGTTGCAAAACTTTTTAGTATTTTTTGAGGTTTGTTTTGCATAATTTACATAATTAAATAAGAAAGCAGTGAAAAAGTTGTAACCTTCCTAACAAGCACCTGCATCCTGAAGATTTTGACTCAACAAAAGAAACAAGTGTTCCCCTGCTGGGATGTTATAGGGCGCAGATTTTAACGTTTTACTTTCAATCGTTATAATTATCTCATCTCTATCACATTTACATAATTACTCAAATTGTTTCAGCACATAAACTATTTAGCTTTGTTTTCTGGAGTTGTCTTTTGACCTTCATTAGGAATTGTTTTCTGACAAAGAGAAACATTTCAAGCTCACAGCTGGAACTCTTCTCTCCACCTCCGTAGACGGCGTACGTCGTTAGACAACAGTAAATTAGAATCAGGGATGGGGAAACCCTTCTGTGGTCTTTGCTTATCGAACTCTTGGTCTGCTGCAGGTGCGGATCAACACGTGGACGTGGTGGGATGAGAAATGGAAGACAGCTGGCTTGGATTCAGCTCTACAGGGAGCAATGGTGTTCACTACGCTCATCATGGAGGTTTTTATTCCACTAAAGCGCAAACTGGTCAAAAAGCATCCACAGGGGGGTTTAAAAGAGCCAGTGATCAATATATTTGACCTGATTTCTAAAACAGGTGGCTTTCAAGATTCACCTTCTGGCCTCTTCTGGAGACAAAGAAAAACCGGATTCGGTGTTTTTGACTAAAAAAAAAGCAACAGAGTTGTTCATGATGAAATTAATTGCACCGATAGTTTTGAGAAACGAAACAAAACTTTAATGAATCTAAAAAAAATGTTGCTAATTTTGTGGATCGGTTATCATCACAATTTCAGGACTTCTTCATCAAGCGATAGACGAAATGAGGATGCTCCTGATGTTTCAAGTAGATATTTAAACAATTACTGAGGAGACATTTGAAGATGTTTGAGGTTCACGATGCCCCAGAACACACAGTTTGATCACGTTTAATTAAATGTGCTGTTTGTGAGAAAAAAAAAAAAAAAACCTCTTCGCTGGAGTTTCATTATGAACTTATTTTGTTTTAATTATAAACCTCGTCAAGGAGATAAACTCAGATTTAGAGTTTTATTGTGATCTAAGTTTTGAATTTGTGTAAACTAAGATTGAAACAGGGTGGCAAGGTGGCAAAGTGGGTAGCATAGTAGCCTCACAGCTAGAAGGTTGTGGGTTTGAATCCTGGGTGGGGAAGAGGCTTGGAACACTGGCCCTTCAGTGTGGATTTTGCATGTTCTCCCGTGCCGTATGTTTCCTCCAACAACATGAATGCTAGGTTGATTGCCCCTAGGAATGAATGAGTGTATGTGTGGATGGTCGTATGTGTGGCACTGCGACAGACTGCCGACCTGTTTGGGGTGTACCTTGCCCCTTGCCTTGAATCACCCCCCCCACAACCCCGAATTGGATAGATAGTTAAGAAGGTGACTGATTGACTGAAGATTGAAACTTGGTAGGTCGTCACCTTTAGGAAGAGCACTGGGGGAGACGGTGGCTCAGTGGTCAGAGCGTTTGCCCATGGACTCAAAGTTGACTGGAAGTTCGCGGGTTGGCATCCCACTGAGTTCACGTCTAGTGTCCTTGGAGAACTTAACCCCTCGTTTCTCCCACCATTGGCGGTGTCAGCCTGTTGCGGTGTAATGCAGCACACAAATTTCCCGGTGAGGGGTTAATAAAGTATATTAAAAAAAGAAAAAAATGACATGATAATGAGGTGTTAGAGTCCTCATTCATCCACATGGACTTAGAATCAGAAAGTACCACCAAAAAGAAGCAAAGGATGACACGCACTGAAGGAAGTCCGATTTCGACCCGAGTGAGAGGAGAGAGTGGTGTAAAAGAAAAGAAACAGAAAAACAACCAATTTATGTTTTCTAAGCTTTTAAGTGTGAAATTAAAGTCACACTTAAAGTCACACTGGATCACCAAGTCGATCCACCTAGAAAGCCTAAACATGAGACCACAAACAAGAGATAGAGAACGAGCACTACGGTACCGTTTTTGAGTGAGTATTCTTCTTCTTTCGGCATTTCCCTTCAGGGGTCTCCGCAGGAAGTCAGTTTCTTCCATCTAACCCTATCTGCTGCATCTTCTTCAGTCACACCAACTATCTTCATGTCTTCCTTCAGTGTATCCATGAACCTCCTCTTTGGTCTTCCTCTAGTCCTCTTTCCTGGTGGTTCCGAACCTAGCATCCTTCTTCCGATGTACTCTCTCTCCTCTGCACATGTCCAAACCATCTCAGGTGGCCTCTCTGACTTTATCTCCAAAACTTCTAACATGTGCTGTTCCTCTGATCCTGTCCATCCTGGTCACTCCCAGAGAGATCCTCAGCATCTTCATCTCTGCTACCTCCATCTCTGCTTCCTGTCTTTTCTTCCGTGCTACTGTCTCTAGACCAATCAGCATGACCAGTCTCACCACGGTTTTGTACACTTTAAATTTCATTTTATCTGAAACTCTTCTATCACACCTGACACTTTTCTCCACCCGTTCCAGTCTACCTGCATACTCCTCTTCACCTCTTTTCCACACTCTCCATTGCTCTGGACTGTTGATCCTAGATACTTAAAATCTTCCACCTTCTTTATCTCTTTCCCTGTAACCTCACTTTTCCATTTGGATCCCTCTCATTCACACACATGTACTCTGACTAATCCTCTTTTTTCTAGTGCTGTGGTGTGTATTGTGAGTACATATTTTTTTTTTGGGTTTAATTCACAGTCTGAATCTCGTTGAGAAAATTGTGTTGTTTTATTAGCTTCACAAATAAAATAAAATTGTATGTCACTCTAAACGAGTTTTATTGGCGTGCAAGACACGTCGACCAAACTCCACAAATTACCATTAAATGTTTTATAACTGCTTTTTACTTATTAAATGAACTCAAAACGTTAAAATAAATTTCAAAACATTTAATTAACTTTTTAAAAAAAAATTTCAAATGCAAAACAGAAAATTTCTTCCAACAAATTAATAATTTTTCAACATTTTTCTGACAAAATGACAAAAACCGGGTTGTAATTATGGTGCATTTGTCATTCCCTCCTCCTAACAGGATCGTGGGGTCCACATTAATGATGTTGAAATTTATCAGGAGTACATTTTGTTTTTGCATTTCGGGAAACGTGCGGTACGCGGTGTTCTCCTGCTAAATAATGAGAGCATAAACTCGCTCTGGAAATATTTGATTTCCAGGTGTCTTTACTGATGAGCTGCTTCGTTATTTTGTCCCTAGTAGAATTATGGAGGTCCAGCCATTCAGCTTGGGAGGTTTTCACAAGGTTTTCCTCACATGCGCTCTTATCATTTGGGCTTGTTGCCGCTATTTTAATCAAAATAAAGTGATTATAAATATGCAAATTAAGTCATTTACTAATTGTCACAGCCAATCCCTCCCTGTCTGCAGCTCTTAATTAAACAGAAATGTAGAAAAACTCATTCTGAGCCAAAACATGCCTGTTACACTGATAACGCAGGGTCACAGGTTCACCTGCTGTCCTAAAGCAAGGCATCAAATCCACTCCTACACGTCCTGGAGGCCTAGTTACCTCAACCTGGTTGATGCGATAAAAAATTAGAATCATAAATGTTATAAAGTTCTTTAAAAAGGGCAGAAAAACAGAGAGAGAGAAATGGTCTTGTACCACGACCTGCAGAGAATTGTCCAACATCGAGCATCATCAACTCCGACTGTTCCAGAGACTCAGTAACTGGCTTTATTTACAGAGCGCTTTGTGAAATTTTAGCCAAAAACAGCAGGACGCACACAGCGGAGGGAAGCACTGAATGCTAGCTGCCTTTAATCACACACACATACACACGTGTGAACACACATGCACTCAAACACACATGTGCACGCTAGTAAACAAACACATATCTGCACACACATAGCTACACACACGCAAAAACATGGATGCAAACATGTAAATGCACATAAATAGACACACACCGACACGAAAGGTACACAAGAGCATGCACGCAGACACACACACACACACACAAATATATGAATGTACACGTATCTGCATAAACAGTCATAAATACACACAGAAACACACATGCATGCGCTCATTTACACACGCACACATACAGTGTACCGAGTAGCACTGACAAAACAAGCACACACACATTAATATGCATGCACAATCAGTGGGGAGCATGCAGGGATGCACACACACACACACACACACACACACACACACACACACACACACACACACACACACACACACACACACACATTAATATGCATGCACAATCAGTGGGGAGCATGCAGGGATGCACACACACACACACACATTAAGCTGCTCATTCTGATAGGTTAAGCTTCACCCCATTTGGTTAAATGTTTTGTTAAAAAAGAGCGACACCAGGGGAAGAGAAGGGGGAGGAGGGGTTCAACGGTAAAGAGACGGAGGGATGGAGGGCAGGAAGCACGAAAAGAGCAAACCCGAAAAAATAAAAACAGGGATGTTGGAGGAGAGGAAATCAATCCTGAGAGAGAAAAAAAGGAAGTGATTGATGATTTAAAAAATGTAAAAATGAAGAAGTAAAATTAATAATAAGAGAGATGGAAGAAAAATTTAAAACCGTAGACAAAAAAATACAAAACATGGAGTATACTTGATATCAAATTAGGCAGTGACGGGAGGCGGTGGCTCAGTGGTCAGACCGGAAATCAACTGGCAGTTCGCATCCCACTGAATGCACATCTAGGGTCCTTGGAGAAGACACCTAAACCCCTGTTTCTCCCACCATTGGTGCCATCCTGGCAGCCTGCTGCGGTAAAGGAGTGTAGCACACAAATTTTCCCGGTGAGGGATGAATAGAGTAACCAAGCGACCCTCGTCCTTCCAAAATTTACTCAACAATCTCTCAGCTTCTTTTCTTATGCATTTATTTACGATATTTATTTACGATATTTGCCATTTTTAAAACTATGCTAACGCCAAAAAACTCATCATTTCCTGTTTACATGTGGAACATATCATGTGTGCAGGAGAAGTCGTGTTTGTCTCTCTTAAGGTGGGACATTGTGTGTGATTACTGTGGAGGCTGCAACATGTTCTACAGAGAAACATATCAGAAGGGGGACAACACCTTCGATTTTATTACAAAGTGGTCCCTCGTCGATCGCGGAGGATGCATTCCAAATAAAAACTTGCAATAAACAAAAACCTGAAGTTGTCAACTTTTTTTTTCCTCCAGTTAATCCAGATGTTTTGAGGTTTAATCCCTCTCTATGCAATCTGTAGACGTTTCTCCAACAGGGGTCAACATTTTTATGCTTTTCTCTTCATTTACTCATTTAAAAAGTTCAAATGTTTATTGAAAAATATGACGTTCTGCTGCATTTACATGATTCCAGGTAGATATTTTCCACTTGTAAATAGGGAATTATGCAAACACACAATATTATTAACTCTGTATTTTATGGGTGGAGAAAAGTATCAGGTGTGATGTGTGATAGAAGAGTTTCAGATAAAATGAAAGGTCTACAAAACTATGGTGAGACCGGCCATGCTGTTTGGTCTAGAGACAGTGGTACGGAGGAAAAGACAGGAAGCAGAGATGTTTGTATCAGAGATGAAGATGCTGAGGATCTCTCTTGGAGTGACCAGGATGGACAGGATCAGAGGAACAGCACATGTTAGAGGTTTTAAAGTCAGAGAGGTCAGACTGAGATGGTTTGGACATGTACAGAGGAGAGAGAGAGAGTACATCAGAAGAAGGATGCTGGATTTGGAACCACCAGGAAAGAGGACTAGAGGAAGACCAAAGAGGAGGTTCATGGATACAGTGAAGGAAAACATGAAGATAGTTGGTGTGACTAAAGAGGATGCAGCAGATAGGGTTAGATGGAAGAAACTGACTTGCTGTGGCGACCCCTGAAGGGAAATGCCGAAAGAAGAAGATTGTATTTCTTATAAGAAATGTAATAAAAACAAAAATTCAGTTAAAATTTATGCTTTTTTATAGTATTTCCTCCCAAAAGAAAAAAGAAATTCCACCATGTCTTTTTTTCCAGGATTGGAAAAAAATCAGAAGGTAAGTGACTTAAAGCAGGTTCATAAAAATGTCCCACAATGCATCAGTTAGGGTGCAGGAAATAATGCGATTTAGAAACCAAAGCTGCAAAACTGCACTTAAAAAAAAAAAATCTTTAAAACAGGACGAGCGTAGAAGGTGATCGAGAGGTACTGCTGCATTGGGACAGGCACAGGTGTCAAAAGCCGGTCCTTGAGGGTCGGTGTCCTCAAGGTTTTCAATATGTTCTTGCGTCTACACACCTGATTCAGGTTAACGAGTCATTGTGCCAAATTTTATTGGCTGTTGATTTCATTTTATGTACATCAGCTGGATTGAATCAGGACCCGAGTTTGACTAAGGTTTTGATTGTGTGGATAACAAAAAAGATGACTTCAAATTTTTATGATTTTTAAAATTTCTAATCTTGTTTGGATTCTGGATTAACCGTTTAATTAATGAATCGATTGATAATAAAAGAAAACATCAATATCTGAATCAAACGTCCGAGGTGGGCTACCACAGGAGTTAGCACGTTCTCTTTCAGTGCTGCTAATTGTTAAACCTGTGTGGTCCGCCGTATCATGTGGAGATATTTTAATGGTCTTCAGTCAAATTTAGTTTTGGGGAAAAAAAAAAAAGTCTGAATTCTCAGCGATAAAAGAAAAGCAAACATCTGAAGAGGAGTGAAGTTAGAGAGGAGGATGAAGAATAAGAGGTATGAAAAATCAATGTGGAATCCTCCACCAGAGAATAAATAAAAGACGGAGTCACACTGACGAACAAGAGGGACGAGAAAATGAAAGAAAGGAAGAAAATTATTCAGAGGTGAGAGAGTACCGGACAAAACTGTACTGCAGAGAGACTCAATCTGGCTTTTTCTTCTGTTGAATAATGAAATGAGGAAGACAAAGACGGGAATAAGTAATGATAAGAGAAGAAAGACCGAAACGTAAAGTCAAACCTGCAAAAACGAGGTGTTTTAACCTTAAAGAAGGAGATAAAGCAAATAAAAGTAGAAAACGAGCAGGATTAAAAAAGCAACAGGGAATAAAATGGAAGAAATTTGGGAAGTGGATTTGTCACGAGCTTCTAAAAAAAAAAAGAAGTAGTAAAACAAAGAGGAAAAAACAAGAGGACAGACGTAGGGGATGAAGGGATGAAAGGAGGGGAAGTGTTGGGCTGGAAGGCCGAATCATTGAGCGGCTCATCTCACGGTAAATTTGAACGGAGGCTGAATTAATTTAAATCTCATCACGGCCCGCCCTCTAATACCTTATCAGTTCTGCACGGAGACAAGGGACGTAATCGCATTAGACCCGCCACTCTGCTCTGCTGCAAACACACACACACACACACAAGCTACCTGTGCTGGTATGAGCAGCTGCTGTACACACACTGACGAGGAACTGGTGAGCAAACTGTCATGACAGCGGCGTGTGTGTGGAACTTCACGCTGTGTGTGCGTGTGTATTTAAACCGTTGCAGTGACGAGCAGCGTGAAGAAACGCCCCCCAAAAGAGCCCAAATCAGCAAGACAGCTGCAGAAATTTATTTGTGCTTCTGTCATTGTGAAGACTCACTGAACCCCCAATTTGGCCCCCCCAAGGTGTCCTCAAACCCCATTCGGTTCCCCCCCAAAAAAACCAACTCGAATTAAACAAACCCAAACCTGACACAGTGTACAGGACCTGTCTTCACTCGCTGCGTCTGAATTACATGGTGCTCATGGAGATACACACACACACCATGCACACACACATACCTGTAAAGAAGATGTACACACATACGCAGCATGCACATGTGCACCTGCAAACGCGTATGCACGTGAATACACACACATACCTGTGCAGAAACATATTGGTTTGCAATACACATGCACGCAAAAAAACAGCATGCAAATGTACGGCTGCCCATGCATCACGCAAACACACACATGCACACACACACATCTGTAAGGACACACGCATTCACACACACCCTACTCAACTTATTCAACTAAGACACACACAGCAAACAAAAACATGCGCGCGCACACTGCTTGCAAAGATCTACACACACAAATATTATTAAAACTAAAAACTCACACGCATGCAAACACACGCACACACACTCGGGTGCAACGTCACACATTCACAGTGGAGACTCACTGATGAATGGTTGTAGGAATTACACACTCTCGTGCTCACACACGCAGCGGGACCAGCAGAGCGGTTACCTTCTAGGGAAAAGGACTCATGGGAAGTTTTTTTGCGCTCGGCTGTTGACATTGGCTGCGATGGGACGAGCAGCTCACGGTACTCGTGCCGAAACGGGCACACACACAAACACACACACACAGACTGACGCCAAAAAAATACTCACATGCACACACATGCTAAACAAAATGGCGGGAGCGTTATAGGCACGAAATCGCACACCCAAAAACAAGATGGCTGAGAAAGTGTGCGAGGATTTTTTTTTAAAACGAGGAAACGTGAACGTGAAAGAATGAAAAAGATGGTGGATTTAAAAAAAAAAAAAATGGGTTGATCTGCTTTTATTTGTTCAAATCTGACAAAGTGATTCAATCAGTGGAAAAAAATCGAGTTCAGGATCGTAAATAATCTTATTGTTCCTTTAAAAAAAATTAAATGCTTAAAAACTTTATGACTTTATTTATATTTTCAAGCAAATAAATGATTTTAAGAAGGAACAAAAGTCCAAGTTGTGCATTTTTTAAATTTTTTTTGCACATTTTATTGTGAGAAGTTTGTAAAGAAAATCTTGCAATTCAGAAGCATATAAATTGCATTGAATAAAAACAACAGTGAGCGGTGGTCCGGGTGAGTCCGGGTGAGTCTGGGATAACAAAAAAATAAAGTTTTGTTAAATAAAAAAATGTCAATAGCACGTTTAAAAAAATCAAGATGCAGTAAATAATAAAAATGAAGGTTAAAAACGCCGAATCTCGAAATAAAGCATCACCATATAATAAAAACTTTCAGTTTAAAAACATCTGTGTTTAAAATTTTCTAAGATAATTATTTCACCTTCAGTGTGATTTCAGTTCAATGCCAAAAAAAAACTTTTTTTAAAATGATATTTCAAAATGAGCAAAATAAGATGGATTTCCAAGAAAATATTTGAAGAAGTAAGAAAAGATTTGAATCCAGGCGTGATTTTTAAAGTTAAAATGCACCACAGGTTGTTAAAAAAAACTCTGAAACAACATTCAGATTGAAACTCTATACTGTGATGAATAGGTGTAGAAATTCCAAGGCTGGCTGGGAAAAATCTGCCTGCACTTGACCTTAGTGAAGGTTTTTATAAAAACTAAACTCAACATTACAGATAATTAGAATTTGTGGAGAAATTTCATATCTAACCACAAAAAAAAAAAAAATTAACAGCTCCCGGCAGTGAAATAAATTTATTTCAATATCGAGCGCCGATAATAGATTTAATTTTTTCTTTAGTGCTGCAAAATCAGAAAAATGCTGAAGTCATTTCACAAATATTTAATTTCATTCTTTTTTTTAAGTGCAACAACAAAATAAATCTCAAAACAGCCAACTTGAGTTAACAAAGAAAAGGTCAAATATTAGAGTTTTTAATGCGTAAAACGAAATGAACAAACACCGCAGAGACTTCCGAAAAAAAAAAAATCAAATTAAAAATAAATTGACTTCAATTGATGTGAAGCTAAAAACCGAGGACGAGTCAACGCTTTGGAATTTTCTTGTTTTACTATTAGTTTCCGAATAAAACTTTATTTCTGTAATTTTTTTTCCAAAAGAAGCACAAAATAATTTTAGTAAATAATCTAAAAAGTAACAATAAAGTAATTGCTTTGAATTTCCTGAAAGAAAAGTTGTTTTTCTATTAAATCAAAAAAGAAATCCGAATGATTAAAAAGAAAAAAGTTAAAAACTCGTGGATTTTCTAATATTTCAAAGAATAAGCTCAAGATAAAGTTTTAAAAAGATCTTAATGTTAAACTAATCAAAGAAATATTAACGGGATTAAAAATGATTGAAGCTTAAAAACAATTTCAAAGTAAAATCTGAAGGTATTTTTTTCAAAGATTGAAAAATGGTTCGTATTTTAAAAGTTTTATGTTGTAATTTTAAAGCAACCCAGTACGTCTTCATCAAATAACATCCTTCATTTTTAATTCCAAACACACGTAACACTGATTTCACACCAGTTTTGGGTAGAACGTCTGGCTAAACAGAGGCACATCTGGTGTAAACTGTAACTTTAGACTTTGTACCTTTTAATCTGGTGCATATTGGTTTGTGTGTCTTGCACGTCAGAGTTGTGACACCCCTTCAAAAGTGGGTTATTAAGCCGAAACGTTTTATTTCTTCGTTATCACCCAAAACAAACAAAAATCTCTAGATAACGGAGCGAGATCTGTTTCAGTCGGAACTCTTTAGCTGTGATGGTGGCTTAGTGATTAGAGCGTTCGCCCGCGAACCGAAAGTCAACCAGAAGTTCGCGGGTTTGCATCCCACTGAGTGCACGTCTAGGGTCCTTGGAGAAGACACCTACCCCCTCGTTTCTCCCACCATTGGCGCCATCATAGTTGGCAGCCTACTGCGGTGAAAACAGCTAATAAATTTCCCGTTGAGAGATTAATACAGTATAATAAAAATTAGCGCTTCCAGATGTGTTGAATGCGTCAAGAATAAGATTTTTTTTTTAAGATTGTTTTTATTCTGGGATGTCAAATTCTTACATCGAGAAATGTTTTGAGATTACATCGCAACGTACCTGACATTCACACCGACGGTTGGGGCGGAGGATGGCTCAGTGAGTAGGGTGACCGCCCTGTAACCGGAGGGTTGCCGGTTCGATCCCCCGCCATGAGTTCATGCCGAGGTGTCCTTGAGCAAGACACTGAACCCCCAATTGCTCCTGATGGTGGTTTGCATGGTAGCATCCCCATCAGGTATGAATGTGTGTGTGAATGTGAGCTACAATGTAAAGCGCTTTGAGTACCGATGCAGGTAGAAAAGCGCTATATAAGTAGAGTCCATTTAACTTGCAAACTGTCTGGTTACAGCACAATCCGTCTACCCTCTGAGCCATGCCGCCCTAACATTACTCCCCCTAGATTTATAGAGGTTGGGTTAAAACACGACACTAACTTTACTCTCAAATCAATAGTTTAGTTATATTACAAAATCACTACAACGTATGTTTAAAAATGCCCTTTTGATTTTCTCTGTGACACGCCGACTAATTACAACTAAGACCTTTACTTCAAACTGAACGCGTGCAGTGAAATATCTCCGGCTAGTGGTAAGAGGTTTCGTGTTGGACTCATCTTTTTCTAATTTCAAACAGACCGACGTCTCTTACCGTAACAGTTGGTAAATGTACATATTAGGTTGCATGTTTGTGTTTCTGTTTTTGGAAACTTCTCGCCAAAAATAAATCTGTGAATCCACATATCGAACAGGTCAAGAATGAAAAATTAAAAAACAGAAAATTTCTAACTGTTGCTTGCTGGTGTGACGAAGACTATGAACTCAGCATGGTGTAACGGTCACCGATCTTTCACAGAAGCCGATAGTAAAAAAACGTCTTATCATACGCACAGTGAAATGAAAGTTGATGTAAACATAATTTTTATGCCTCTGGCCACCGAATGCTCGAAATAAATTTAAAACATTGAGCTGTCCATGCCTTCAAACATTGCATTTTTGTGAATGCGATATCTACAAACCACTTAAGGGATTTTAATTAAACTACCTACCAATTATAGATTAATTGATTAAAGTCAGAGAGGCCAGACTGAGACGGTTTGAACATGTGCAGAGGAGAGAGAGAGAGTACATCAGAAGAAGAATTCTGGATTTGGAACCACCAGGAAAGAGGCCAAGAGGAAGACCAAAGAGGAGGTTCATGAATACAGTGAAGGAAGACATGAAGATAGTTGGTGTGACCAAAGAAGATGCAGCAGATAGGGTTAGATGGAAGAAACTGACTTGATGTGACGCCCCTGAAGGGAAATGCCGAAAGGAGAATTTCAATTCAATTCAATTTTATTTGTTTAGCCCAAAATCACAGAATGTCCGTCTCAATGGGCTTCACAAGAAAAAGAGGAATGTATTAACACAGATACACAGCAAGAAAAATAACTAACAAATGCTAACTAAACAAGACTAGCACATTAATGCACTTGGACTCTCCTTCTCGGTGAGGAAAAACTCCTAAAAAACCCATCAGTGGGGAAAAAATAAGAAACCTCATGGGGATCCACATGAAAGAGAGATCCCTCCCCCGGGACGAGCAAACAATGTGTCAAAGATTATTGTTTAAATATTAGCTCAATCTAATCTACAGATAAATATCTAAAGAAGTCAATAGATGTTCTTCATCCTGATGGAAACACTGGAGACTCCTCAGCCCGGAGATGTCCAGAACGGGGATGAGTAAATGTTCTTCATGCTGATGGAGACACGGGAGACTCCTCAGCCCAGCGATGCCCACGGCGGGGATGAGTAGATGGATTTCATCCTGATGGAGCGGGGATGAAGAAGCAGAAGAAGAACTCTTGATGGATTGATTGGCTTTCCTGGTTAGGGTCCAACAGTCGAGGTAACAAAGTTTGACGTCACTAATTCTTGTGAATTCGATTTCTCTCAAACTTACTCCAGATATTTTATTGAATGAACAATAGCTACTCAATACCAACCGTAGATTGATTGGGTTTCAGGTTCATGCGACCAAAGCTCAAGGTCACAACTTCATAGGACAGGCAGAATCATATCGTTCGACGCCTTGTCGGCTACTTTTTTATGTTGTTATAGAGTCTTTAATTCTAAAAAGTTGTCTTGATGGTAACCAGGCTGATGCCACCTACTGGAATTCCGCTCAATTTTATTTTACTCAACACTAGGTGTTACAGGCATTAGCTCGTATTAGCAGCCATTGAGAAACGCCTGGCCGAGAAGTGAACAGACGTGACACCGTGACATCGACACAAGCGTCTGTCTGGGCCATGTTTTGTAGTTTAGAAGCTAAAAAAAGATCAACTATGCCATCGCGTAGTGTTGGCAACGATTTCCAAGATATAGAAAGTTTATTCGGAGAAAATACGTAGTTGGTTTGATGCCGATGGGAAAAGTTTTGTTCCACTTTTTTCTGGACTACACTGACTACTCGGGTGCATTACATAAGTCACGTTCTGTATCGACCAAAAAGGAAATAAATAACCACCCACAGTAAACCAGGTGTACCCCAATTGTACGTCAGACTGTTTGCCACGGGTTGTGACAAAAGTTTGGTGTATCAGGCAAATTTCATTCAGACAGTGAGGTAGGATAATAGTTCAGTTTAACACCAAAACTTTTTTATTTTTATTTTTACTCACTTTATTCAACCCTCACCGATAAAATTTGTGTGCTGCACTCCTACACCGCAGCAGGCTGCCACGACGGCGCCAATGGTGGGAGAAACCGGGGGTTAGATGTCTTCTCCAAGGACCCTATGTGAACTCAGTGGAAATCAAAGCCACAAACTTCTGGTGAACTTCCGGTCCTCGGGCGAACGCTCTCCCACTGAGCCATTGTCTCCTCCCAAAACTTTACTGTAAAACTAACCTTTAAAAAGTAGACAAAATAATTCAGTTTTTTAAAAATTAAACTAAAATTAAACCTCATGTCGTTTGCAAATCTATCTTATAATTTGGTAGTCTACAAAAAAACACCAAATACCTGCTTCTTGTTTAAGCCTTCTATCAGATTTTAGCATCTTTTGAGGCCAAAAAGCGGAAATTTTTGATCACCGTTGCCCTAAATTGTCTAGTTGAAGGTGTTAAAATCCATTCTCATGTTTTAAAGATTTATTTTCACCTGTTTTATTTGGTCATTTCATTTAGTTTTTGTACGTTATGTGAATGAATGTTATTGGATGCATAAAAAGTAGAATTCCTCTGAGTTTACCAGGTCATGATGGGGTTTACTACCCAACCCGAAAAAGAGAAATTTATTGCTTTCTGAATGGAAAATGGAGTTAGTAAATACCTGTGGTAACACCATTAAAAACACATTAGATGGCACATCTTTTAAAGATTATTACACTGGCTCAAGTGTAAATAACACTCTCCAAGAAGAAGTGAGAAGACAAAAAAAAAAAAAAAAGCAAACATCTCCACACTGCCAGGTGAGGATATTCCGAGGGAGGAAAAAATTTCATCAAAACCAGATGAACTTTGGAAGAGCTTATGCAACGAGATGTTTACCGCTTGTGGGAGTTGAACAACACTATTTCTTCAACGAGTTCACTGAATCAAACTGAGTAGAGCGCATCCACAGTGAAGCACGTGTGGATGACCTCGTGAACCAGTCGGTAATGAGTTTCTACGAGTGTGTAGCTTGCACTTTGGTTTATTCTCCAATGAAAAAGCTCCTCGCGAGCTTTTGTGCATCTAAATATCAGACAATGACACGGCCGGTTAATAAATGTTTTCTAAAAACTCTTATGATTTTCTAATGAAGTGCTACGGTGGAGATGGAGCGAGCGAGCGATGAGGAAGTGTGTGGCCTCATTAGAAAAAATCCTTGAAGCAGGGACGTGCCTTAGTGTGAAAAATAAAATAATGAATGGAAGGTTTAGATTTTTCTGGTAAAATCACAAGTGACTGAGGATTTATCTCATTTATTTTATTTTATAAGGACACATAAATAGATTTCTAGAAATGGTTTTGGTTTGGAGTTTGGCTATAAGACATTTCTGATCTTTTTAAGATACAAATATGTATTTGAGTCAGATGTTGTTGAGTCCCACTTCAGTTGCTTTTAAAAAGGAATTAAATCGATCTAAACTGCTTTGATCGTGATCGTGGAGACATATTAGTTAATAATCTTTAGAAATGAATAAAATGGGAAACGTACACAGTGTGTTGAAACGTGGCAAAATAACTGAAATACACAACGGCTTTACATGGAAGAGTAATAATGTAAGGCAACATATTTAACTCTAGAACAGTGGTCCCCAACTACCAAGCCGAGGTACGGTATCGGGCCGTGGGTCACGTTGTATTGGGCCGCATAGAATGAAAAAATAACTTCCATTATTTCCATTTGGTTTATTATTTGAGCTTTTATTATAAAGGTTTTCTTGATGACGATGTTTTAATTTGAAAAGTGACCAATAAAGAGTTGGTCACAGAGTTACGAAGCAGACTGAACTTTAGAAACACTCTTCAGGTTTCAGGTCAAAATGGGCCTGTCTGGTTCCAGCAAAACAAACTCAAAACTCCAAATGATCTAGTCTTACTGTGAAGGAGCCTAACTGGTGTTTTTATGCATTTTTTTTTTATGATGTCTTTTATTTTGAAGGTATGTTTACCATTACCAAGGCAACTAGATTACGTTCGAGCAGAGAGAATGTTTCTGTGTTCTAAAGACGCAGCTAAAAAGATTTTCTCGTGAGGACAAAAAGAATTTAAGCTTATTATTTATTTAAAAAAAAAAAAACATTTTTTCAGGCTGGTCTTATTTTGTTTTTCTGCTACACCTTCTGACCAGTTTGTGAAAATATTATCAGACACTAAACCGGTCAGTAGCACAGGAAAGGTTGGGACCTCTGCTCTAGAACAGATGCCAACAAATAGACAGAATCTTAAAATATCAGTCTGATCTTTCTGACTTTATTTCTGAACTCTATAACATTTGGTGTTCCTCTAATTCTGTCCATCCTGGTCACTCCCAAAGAGAACCTCAGCATCTTCATCTTTGCTTCCTTCAAATTTGCCTGCTGTCTTTCCCTCAGTCCTGGCTTTTCTTCACCTGTTCCAGCCTGCCTGCACATGCTTCTTCACCTCTTTTCCACACTCTCCATCGCTCTGGAACGTTAGACAACTAGAGATGAACTTATTATGTTTTCATGGTTCAATATCTAAAGGTGGAGGTCAAAACTTCAGTCAGTCACCTTCCTTACAGTCTATCGCACAGGTGTCGACGTCTGGTCCTTGAGGGTCGGTGTCCTGAAGGTTTTCTGTGTGTTTTTGCATCTACACACCTGATCCAGGTTAATGAGTCATTGTGCCAAATTTTATTGGTTGTTGATTTCACTTCATGTGCATCAGCTCTGTTGAAGCAGGAACACATGGAAAACCTTCAGGATACCGACCCTCGAGGACCAGAGTTTGACACCCCAGGGTTACGTGGGGTGGCCATCTCGGCTGATTTGAGGCGAGGGGCAGGGTACACCCCGAACAGGTCGTCAGTCTGTAGCGGGGCTACACACATACAACCAAACACAAACTCACTCACTCCTACGCGCACTCATGTAGTGGCCAATCAACCTAACATGCAAGTTTTTGGAAGGTGGGATGAAACCGGAGCATCTGGAGAAAACCCACGCATACATGGGGAGAACATGCAAACTCCACACAGAAAGGCCAGTGTTCCAAGCCTTGTCCGGATCCGGGACTTGAATCCACAACCTTCTTGCTAAGAGGCAACTGTGCTACACACTGTGAAATAACGCCGCTTGGTCACAACTTTGTTAAGGCAAAAAGTGACATGTTGTTTCAAAGACTTTACGTAAACTTTTTTTTTTTTAACTTACTGGGTTTCAAGAATCTCAAAACAATAAAACGTATTGATCAAATATAACATATCTATAAATCAGTGTGTACCTGTATGTTTATTTCCTCAATATTTATTGATGGTGCATATAGGCAGGTAATGATCTGTGTGCGTTCCTATTGGCTAAACAATGCAAAGCATCATGGTAATTAAAGTTACTATGATGAAACGTCTGCTGAAGCTGACACGAAGCACGAAACGCTGGTTCATTATAGAAAAATAAAAGAAAGATGATCAACTGTTGCATCCTTTTCACACACAATAATTCAACGTAGGATTTCTTTTTGACTTTCACCCCTAAAATGTTTGCACCATAAATTACAATGTATGCATCGTTGATAGGTTGACTTAATTAAAAGAAAAATGGATCAAAGAAAAAAATTAGTTACAACACACTAAACACTGGATCGATTTGCTGCCGAGTGTGAAGTGGCCGGGATGGGAATTAGCTCCTCCAAATCCGAGACCATGGTCCTCGCCCGGAAAAGGGTGGAATGCCCCCTACGGGTCAGGGACAGAGTCCTGCCCCAAGTGGAGGAGTTTATGTATGTCGGGGTCTTGTTTACGAGTGGGGGAAGGATGGAGCAGGAGATCGACAGGCGGATCGGTGCGGCGTCAGCAATAACTAGAACGCTGCATCAGTCCGTTGTGGTAAAGAGAGAGATGAACCGAAAAGCAAAGCTCTCGATTTACAAGTCGATCTACGTTCCAACTCTCACCTATGGTCACCAGCTGTGGATGGTGACCGAAAGAATGAGATCACGAATACAAGCGGCCAAAATGAGCTTCCTCCGCAGGGTGGCTGGGCTCTCACTCAGAGATCGGG
This sequence comes from Neostethus bicornis, assembly GCA_902685375.1. NCBI lineage: Eukaryota > Metazoa > Chordata > Actinopteri > Atheriniformes > Phallostethidae > Neostethus > Neostethus bicornis. The sequence goes on along the minus strand of LR738551.1, from coordinate 24,225,459 downwards.
TGAGCAGCTCTGCCATCCGGGGGACCTCGATGTCGAGCTGCTCCTCCTCAAAGGTCAAGACGAGCCAGATGAGATGGTTCGGGCATCTGGTCAGGATGTCCCCTGAGCGCCTCGCTGGTGAGGTGTTTCGGGCACGTCCCACCGGGAGGAGACTGAGAGGCAGACCCCGGACCCGCTGGAGAGACTATGTCTCACAGCTGGCTGGGGAACGACTCTGGATCATTCCGGGTGAGCTGGAGGATGAAGCCTGGGCTTCCCGTCTGAGGCTGTTGCCGCCCTGACCCGGCCCAGAATGAGCGGAAGACGACGGAGGGGAACACACTAAACATTCCAAATTGATCAAATTTGATTTATAGAACAAGTAAAAGTACACATTTTTATTGTAAAAGCACAACATTGAGTTGTTCTCAAGGTCTAAGCATACAGTTTTATGGTACCATTTTTATTAGTGAGACCCAATTTTCAACAGAATAATCTGACTGAATACTTTGACATATGTCACGAGACAGAAACCCAATTTAATCTTCATCCTTTCAAAAGGTGTGTATTTACAAACAGAGTTAATGATGTGAGAAACACTTTCCTGAAAGAACTCACAGCATCGCACGTCCTAAAGACACACATACCGTGCGGTTTGGATGGTAAAAAGGTGTTTTTATGAATCATTCCAGCAGACAGAAATGAACGCCTGGCTGGATGAACCTTTTCAGCTGACGCTTCTGACATTTTACAGACAGAATGATGGATCAATTATGAAAACCTGCTGTCTGACTCGACTGCAGCTCCCTACCAGAACTTAGCTTAAAAACAGGCCTTCGTTTCCCCACACCCTGTCCTGCTATGAGCCAACCAAAACGCACATACATGCACGTACTCTACTTATTTAGTAATAAAACATTAGATTATAACTGATGGAGAGAAAGAAAGATGTGCTGGCTGCCAAATCAGTGTTTTCACAGCCTGGATCACAGCTTATCACCGATACTAGCCCAACAAGGAACACACACACACACACACACACACACACCCATAAACACTCCCACACACACGCACACATGTACATCCACATGCACAACAATGCAATTCACACACATGCACATGTGCACACACCCACATATGCACATATGTAAACACATACTGTATGCCCGCACACGCCCGCACACATACCATATGTAAATAGAGACCATTGCATGCAAAAACACACACATTTATACAAACACACATAGAAATGCACATATGTATACACACTCAAATGCAAATACACACACGTGTGCATGTGTACACACTCTCATGCATTGTACCTGTGCACACATACAGGCAAGGATGCACATAAGCACACACACACATGAACATCTGCACACATATACATATAGAACACAACACAAATAAACATACAGTATGTAAACACACATGCATGCTCACACACATATAGATGAATGAGGCAGCTTGGGAGGGATGTGTGTGTGTGTGTGTGCGTGCACAGAAAAATTGAGCAAAGATGTATCTCTCTCAAATGCATACTCGTTACCTATACGTGCATACTTTGGTATTTAACGATCTTCATTACAAACTTATACTTAAATACAGAAACAAGTTGGTGACCCAATCAGAAGGAAACAAACCGTAAACAAACCTTCGCTGTGAAGAAATACGACTAAAATTTAGCTGCGCAGATGCAAAAAAACACAAATTCAAAAAAAAAAATCCCACCTGCGTTTCCTCCCACCCTGTCCAGTCTCATTCTCTAACATCACACACACACACACACACACACACACACACACACACATTCAAATCTCCACGTTGAGTGTAGAAGAACAACAGTCACCATTAGAGGGCCTTCTTCACAAAACACCACGTCCCCCCCTTCTTCGCTTCTCCATCTTATTCTGTCTACCTCTCTCGCCCTCTTTCTCCCTCTCTCCCCCCTTTTCAATCACTCCTCCGGTGCAGTTTGGGCTGTTTCCATGGCAACTTGCCGAGTCCCATGGTCGCTGGAGGGAGAAAGCAACCCTGCTCGTCCTGCCCAAAATTTATACCTATACATTTTATATTATTCATATACGTATGCATGTAACTCTTCAACCAATTTGTGGTCATTATAGTCTGCTTGTTTTGCTCAGATGTGTAATTACCCGTCCTATCCTATCAGTGTGGCATGTCTGTGTGTGTGATGATTGGAGTGGCCACCCAAAAAAAAAAAAAATCTGATTTGAGTCTGCCTTCGTCTTTGTCTTTGTGAGACGGATTCCTGAGTGCTGCTCTCTGTAGATGTTGATGATTACAATAATCATTTTTAATCTCATTCTGGTTTATTACATACCTCCTAAAGATCAACACATGAAACGCTAACACCGAGTCTAACGCCGTTTGACTGATTATTAGTATTTAGTGCAAAGCTGATCAGATCAGTGTTTATTAGAAGAGCCACATAAAATCTAATTTCACATGTTTATCTATAAAGTCCTCTCCTTATTGGCTGGATTTTTTTTTTTCCGACTGAGTTTTTTCAAAATTGCAGCAACATGTTTTGTTTTTTATTTTTTCTTCATAAAATCTGCCAAATGCCAACATAAAAAATGAGTGAAAGCAGAAAAAAAAAAAAAAGACGATGGTTAAAGAAAATTTCATTATCGTCCTCATAAAAAAAAAAACAAAAAAAAACAGAAGATGTAAAACTAAAAATGAAATGTTCGTTTTTACTGAAATTGATTTCTTGTCATACATGTTTTTTTTTTTGTTTCCAAGATGAAAACAATAGGTTTTTTTTTGCATAAAAATGTGTGGCCATTAAATTTAATTATCCCCCTCACAAAAAAACAGGAGTGGAACTCTAATTAGAAATTAAATGCATGTTTTATTGATCAAATTTTGCATAAAAATAGAAATTTAATTCTTAACGGATGCTTTTTTTTTACATTTCCAACATGTTTACTTTCTGTCTCCAGGAAGAAAATAAAAACATTTCATTTTCATTTCATTTTTTTATTATTTTTGTGTTCATCATTCAACAGGCAGTCTGAGGAGAGAATGATGGGTTTTAGAGGAGGGGGGAAAGAAGATGGAGGAGACAAAAAAAGGGGGAGGAGAATGAGGAGAGAGCGATGGAGAGGGATGGAGGGGGAGAAGCAGAAGATCTGTTGAGTGGTAGGAGGGAAGATGGAAAGAGGAATGAAGGGAAAAGACAAAAACAGGGGGACTGAAACCGGTTTGGGGAGAAGAAAAAAAAAGGCGAGATGGTTGAAGATGAAGGGTTTCATTTAATGGTTTTTAAAAGAAGGGGGTTTCAAATGGGAGAGGGTGGAAAAAAAAAAGATGGAAGATAGAGACATGTTAGGAGTTGAAAAAGAAATCAGGAGAAAAGGAAAAAGGTAGACGGATCGGAGAAGGAGGGAGGATTAAATTCACATTTAAAAAGAAAAAAAAATTCTACTGATAGAAGACCAGGTGAGACCGAACGAGACGTGACGAAAAAAACAGCCCAAAACCAGTTTTCACATTTTTCTCCACAACTTTGTGACGTTAACTTTCACCCACCTTTTGTCCCGCTCGTTTATTTCCTCCCTTCCTCACTCCGTCCTTCCCCCCAGTCATTTTTTGATTTGTTTTTTCTTTTTTTTTTTACCCAAAACTCCGTTGTCCTCCTGCTGCTTCTGTTTGTTTGTACATCAATAATATCTGGTGACAAGCGGCGGCCTTTTCATCGCTTACATGCCAACCTGAAGCCTGACACACTCACTTTATTATTTCACTCTCTTCTATTCTTTTTTCATTTTTAAAACTGGACGAATGAATGGTCGCTTCGACGGGTAATGTCAAGTTGTTTTTTTTTTTATTTTGTTTTTGAAAAGATTAAAAACTCCGTATAATAATAAAAAAAATCAAGTCAGATGATGATTAAAGGAACGAGGGACTATTTGATGTTTTAAATTAATAAATAATCCAAACTCTTGTATTTTTTTGTAATTCATACAAATGTGACAAGACAAGTAAAACCGTCTGATCGACAGCTGGTTCTTAAAAAAGCTGTTTTTCTTAAAGTTCAGGGTTTTATGAAGATGATGTTTTATTGCATTCAATCTGATCCCTTGTGAAGCTTATAATTAAAACCAAACTATTTATATACGGTAGTAATATTCTATCAGTCCCACACACGTGTACACATACGGTATCTATAAAATAATGAAAGTACGATCTGATGATCCTTTGCTGTTTGCTATGGTGAAGGACGGGCTGAAAGACGAGGTTAGACAGGAATCTACATGGACAATGATGTTTGCGGATGACATGTGATCTGTAGTGAGAGGAGGGAAGAGGTGGAAGAAAAGCTGGAGAGGTGGAGGTTTGCACTAGAAAGAAAAGGAATGGAGATTAGTCAGAGTAAAACAGAGTACATGTGTGTGAGTGAGAGGGATCCAAATGGAAAAGTGAGGTTACAGGGAGAAGAGATAAAGAAGGTGGAAGATTTTAAGTATCTAGGATCAGCAGTCCAGAGCAATGGAGAGTGTGGAAAAGAGGCGAAGAAGCGTGTGCAGGCAGGCTGGAACAGGTGGAGAAAAGTATCAGGTGTGATGTGTGATAGAAGAGTTTTAGCTAAAATGAAAGGGAAAGTGCACAAAACCGTGGTGAGACCGGCCATGCTGTTTGGTCTAGAGACAGTGGTACTGAGGAAAAGACAGGAAACAGAGATGGAGGTAGCAGAGATGAAGATGCTGAGGATCTCTCTGGGAGTGACCAGGATGGACAGGACCAGAGGAACAGCATATGTTAGAGGTTTTGGAGATAAAGTCAGAGAGACCAGACTGAGATGGTTTGGACATGTGCAGAGGAGAGAGAGTACATCGTAGGAAGGATGCTGGGTTTGGAACCACCAGGAAAGAGGCCTAGAGGAAGACCAAAGAGGAGGTTCATGGATACAGTGAAGGAAGACATGAAGATAGTTGATGTGACCAAAGAGGATGCAGCAGATAGGGTTAGATGGAAGAAACTGACTTGTTGTGGTGACCCCTGAAGGGAAATGCCGAAAGAAGAAGAAGAATGAAAGTCTGATCAGATATGTGCATGCCTATTTGTGCATCTACAAAATCCATTACTTCAAGAAAAAATTGTAAAAGAATGAGCTGCTTTGAGATACTCAGTAAATTCCAGAGAGGAAATAAAACCGGGTGAGGATTCATCAGCAAAACCAGGAGAAAATTAGCTGGAATTAAAATTGTTACAGGTAATTTTCATGACTTTGTGGATTGCTGTTAGTGCAAACACATCCTCACCAATGAAAAGAAGACCAAAGAGATGCTGGTGGACATTTGCAGATATAAGACTGCTCCACCACTGCCGAACATCCAGGGAAGGGACACATGCGAAGAACTGTGTGTTCATCTGAACACAGATGCACTGTGGAAAGGCCAGAACAGGCTTTGTCTTGTGAGGAAACTCAGCTAGGAAACAGAACGGGATCCTCTGGAGGTTCAACTCCACCCTGGGCTGCTCCCTGGAGTTATGGTGGAGAACATAAAGGTCCTGGCCAAATTAACCTCCAAGCTGAACCACGACTCATTCATCCACACTTACTGTATAAAGGAGAGATTGAGCAGATTTTTTTTTCCTGCTGCTGGTAGACCAGGCACGGGCAAACTACGGTACGTGGGCCACATGCAGCCTGTTAAATGTTTTAATCCGGCCCGCCTGGGAATTATTACTCCCAAGAACTTGAAAATATTATATAAATAAACCTTGTTAGGGTTTTATTTCCCCTGCAATTTTGATGTTTCCTCACTAGATGGCACTGTATGATACGGAAAGGCCCAATTCATGCACATAAACAAGCATGTTGGATGTTAAAAACAAGTAAAATGTTACATCAAGTGCTTAGATTTCAAAGCTAGCGCCGCTGAATGCACGTTTTTAGGCGGTATAACACTACATCTCAGACATAGCGTGCTAGATTTGAAATTTAACGCTCTTGACGTAACATTTAGCGCGGTTGTTTAAAATCTAGCGCCATTCTTTCGGTCTAATCTGGCGGTTACCAAAGCATGCCATCCATCTGCTCCTGTTCCGGCCCCATGGCCAAATATTAGAACCCAATGTGGCCCACGAACCAAAAAGTTTGCCCACCCCTGGGTTAGATTCTACAACCAAGTTCGTAAATAAGTTTTGCTTCTTCTTTTTCCGGTATCCGTTTCCGTACACTAACCCAACAATAGGATGAATAAATGATCTATTATTCTTATAGAAAGATGATCTAAAAGCACACACACCAAGTGGAATCAACCTTAACCAAGAGGACGGCAAGGCAAACAAAAATCAAGTCAATATTTACTTTTACATGTATGAACAAGTCATAAAATACAAGCGGAATGAGAAGAAATGACTGGAAACTCGGTTCGGGTGCCCTACAAACCGTCAGTGAGGTGCACAACAAAATCCCTCACTGGTTCACCATCGATACATGAAGCTTGGTTTATTTGTTGGAAAAAATCTCTGTAAGCTGAAAATGTTGCTTTTGCTTGTTCATAGATCAAAAGAGTATTAAAAAAAAAAAAAAAAGCCCTGAGTGTAAAATGTTCTGCCTCTAGGGTTCGACACACTGAATAAATGCAGTGCGTGAAAGACGGCACTGTGTTCCAGGTGATGTTTCTTCTTTGTGAAACAGGGGACTGTCTTTGTGAACTGGCCTTAAGGCGGTCTTGTGTTTGAGCTTGTTATGTGTGATCAAATTTAATTTGATGTCTTTTCCTTGCTTTATTAATATTTGATGCTATTTTCCCACGTTTTCTTAAAATCAGTAGTTCTAGAACTTTTTGCCGATAGAGTGACTGTGTTGTGATTTTAAAGGTCTGAACTGTACGGTGGTTTAAATGTGGTCACAAAAAGATTTGGTCTCACTTGTAAAAGCAGTTTCTAAGCCTTTTAAATATTTTTATAAAATAACAAATCTAGTTAAAAAATTACCCTAAAAAACAAGAAAAAAAGGATAAACAAATAAAAAAAGTCCCTTTTTCTTATTTTTTTTTTTCATTAAAAGTTTAGTTTTTATTTCATCTTCTGAACTGCTTTTTCGAAATGGATTATGGGGGGGTGCCAGAGCCTATCCCAGCTTATTTCAGGCGAGACGCAGGGTACACCCACAACAGGTCGCCAGTCTGTTGCGGGGGAACACACACAACTATCCACTCATAAGGGGAATTTTATTGCAGCCAATTAAACTAACATGCATGTTTTTGGAGGGTAAGAGGAAAACGGAATACCTGGCGAAAACCCACGCATACACAAGGAGAACATGCAAACTTCACACAGAAAGAACAGTGATCCAAGCCTCGTCCCTTCTGGGCCTCAAAGAATAAGAATAAAATAAAATGTAAAAACTTCTGACTTTTTATCATGCCAAGTATTTTAATTGAAAAAATATATTGAATGCTGCACAGTGGCCTCACAGCAAGAAGGTTAGGGGTTCGAGTCCTGAAGCGGGGGCGAGGCATAAAACACCGGTCTTTCTGTGTATAGTTTGCATGTTCTCCTTGTGTATGTGTGGGATTTCTCCAGGTACTCCGGTTTCCTCCCATCCTTCAAAAACTTGTGTGTTAGGTTGATTAGCCACTACAAAAATTGCACCTACGAACGAGTATGTACAGTAGATGGTGACCTTTTTGGTGTGTACCCTGCCTCTTACAGTTGGGATAGGCTCCGTCAGCCCCCCGCGACCTCATTAGGAATAAGCGGTTCAGAAGAAGAAATGAAACAAACTCAAAGATGCAGTTTTTTTCTAATAGAAGTAACTAAGTAACTTTTTCTAACAACAAAAGGGTTTTTTTTGTTTCTTTTTTTTGTTAAGAAAAGAAACAAAAATGATTTTTTTCCTGATTAAATATGACCGCTTTCACCGACTTGACTACAACAACTTTTTCTAATTAACTACGTTTTTTTTTTTTTTGGTAGACGACAATAGCTTCCTTTGTAGCTCACAACAAAATCGATCCTTAATGAAGACTTTGAGAAATGAATATAAAATTAAAAGAAAAGCAGAGGCGAGATTGTTTGATTCAGTAGAAAGTTTTGGCTCTTAATAATGGAACATTTTTGGCACGTGGCATTTGACCACAACTAACAAATCACCAAAAAAAACTTATGAATACAAAAGATTTAGTCAGAGTTGTTTGGACGAGACGAACTGTCTATTTTAGATCATTACAGTAACTTTTAAGAAGTTTTTTTTAACAAACGTGTGTATTTTTTATATGTATGTAGTAATCTGTAAAACCTGTACACACTTAAAAATACAAACTAAAGTCTTCTTCTTCTTCTTTCGGCATTTCCCTTCAGGGGGCGCCACAGCAAGTCAGTTTCTTCCATCTAACCCTGTCTGCTGCATCCTCTTCGGTCACACCAACTATCTTCATGTCTTCCTTCACTGTATCCATGAACCTCCTCTTTGGTCTTCCTCTAGCCCTCTTTCCTGGTGGTTCCAAATCCAGCATCCTTCTTCCGATGTACTCTCTCTCTTTCCTCTGCACATGTCCAAACCATCTCAGTCTGGTCTCTCGAACTTTATCCCCAAAACCTCTAACATGTGCTGTTCCTCTAATCCTGTCCATCCTGGTCACTCCCAGAGAGATCCTCAGCATCTTCATCTCTGCTATCTCCATCTCTGTTTCCTGTCTTTTCTTCAGTGCCACTGTCTCTAGACCAATCAGCATGGCCGCTCTCACCACGGTTTTGTACACTTTCCCTTTCATTTTAGCTGAAACTCTTCTATCACACATCACACCTGATACTTTTTTCCACCCGTTCCAGCCTGCCTGCACACTCTTCTTCACCTCTTTTCCACACTCTCCATTGCTCTGGACTGTTGATCCTAGATACTTAAAATCTTCCACCTTCTTTATCTCTTCTCCCTGTAACCTCACTTTTCCATTTGGATCCCTCTCATTCACACACATGTACTCTGTTTTACTCTGACTAATCTTCATTTCTCTTCTTTCTAGTTCAAACCTCCACCTCTCCAGTTTTTCGCAAGTCAGTAAAAATACAAACTAAAGTCAAATCCATAAAAACAAACTTAGTTTATCCATGTACCACGTAGCGTCTTCAAGAACCTCAAAAAGCACTTTCCCTTGAACTAAGACATTTTGCTTGGAGCTGTAAGGTAAAGCGAGCATGTGACGACAAGAAAGTCCCCCTATATCTAACCACACGCAAAAATACACAACCACAGACACACAGCGAGTCAGCAGCCAAGCAGAGAAAATAGTTTGGCTGCACATCCTGTACTACTTGTTTAGGCTCCACACTGAGAAACACCAAACTCTCTTCTCTCCGTTTCTTTGTCTCTTTTTCACTGTTTTGTTCCCTTTGTCCTTATTTCTTTCACACACTTTGCTTTCTCAAACACACACACATACACACACTGCTCTGGTGTGGACAAAGCCTTCATTCAGAAGGGGTTTTGGTCAAGTGATTCAGCCGGCTGGTGAAACCCAGGACCTGGTCCAGATCTGACGGACTGGTTTTCAAGCGTTTTACTGAACTTGTTTTATAACCCAGTTTGTCGGTTTGCTCGTAATGTGATTGTAACATCGATTGTGTAAATCGGTTTCTTCATTTGAGAAATGGTTTATCACTACTCTATTGTTGGTCATTGGCTGAACATTGGTTGGGCCATCGGTTGTGAGGAGTCACCCGCTGTTTTGGCAGGTGCTCGTTTTGCAACCAGTATTTATCAACTTCATTGGACAGTTTGTTGACGGCTTATCTCGCATGGTTTTTTTTTTCTCTTGCTTTATTAACATTAAAAGGTTTTCTTTTTCACATTTCAAAGGAGGCTTTATTTAGAAGTGAAGTCTTTTTTTTGTGGCTTTTCAGGTGCCAGTTGTTTGTCCATCAGCCCTTTTTTTCCTGAAACCCTGAGGGAGTCTCTTCACAGTTGTCAAAAATGAATAAAAGCTAAGTGGTCAATGTCACTCGCACTTCACAAAAAGCGCCTTTCAATTGAACTCGTGAAGATTTTTGGAAATAAAGAACCCCCTCTTTTAAACTAGATACAATTATTAAGAAACACTCAGTGAAAGACTTATTCTTGCATGATTTTGAAACTTCAGTCTTTCCTCCATCACAGCCACTTGCTCAGTTTGGCTTTTTAAACTAACATGGTCTGTCTGTACATGTGTGTGAATGAGAGGGATCCAAATGGAAAAGTCAGGTTACAGGGAGAAGAGATAAAGAAGGTGGAAGATTTTAAGTATCTAAGATCAACAATCCAGAGCAATGGAGAGTGTGGAAAAGAGGTGAAGAAGCGTGTTCAGGCAGGCTGGAACGGGTGGAGGAAAGTATCAGTTGTGATGTGCGACAGAAGAGTTTCAGCTTGAATTAAAGAGAAAGTGTACAAAACCGTGGTGAGAGCGGCCATGCTGATTGGTCTAGAAACAGTAGCACTGAAGAAAAGACAGGAAGCAGAGATGGAGGTAGCAGAGATGAAGATGCTGAGGATCTCTCTGGGAGTGACCAGGATGGACTAGATTAGAAATGCATACATCAGGGGAACAGAACATGTTAGAGGTTTTGGGGATAAAGTTCGAGAGGCAAGACTGAGATGGTTTGGACATGTACAGAGGAGAGAGAGAGAGTACATAGGAAGAAGGATGCTGGATTTGGAACCACCAGGAAAGAGGACTAGAGGAAGGCCAAAGAGGAGGTTCATTTACGCAGTGAAGGAAGACATGGAGATAGTTGGTGTGACTGAAGAGGATGCAGCAGATAGGGTTAGATGGAAGAAACTGACTTGCTGTGGCGACCCCTGAAGGGAAACGCCGAAAGAAGAAGAGGAAGATGGTCTGGCTTTATTCAAATACATTTTTAATTTCTTCTCAAACTGATTTGTTCTTGTCAGGTTTGCCTTTGTTAGTTCAGTATGTCATTTAAACATGAGAAATGGGCTTTTGTTTGACAGTAGAGTATTAATCCCATTGGTTAACCGAAGACCTTAACTTTTATTGAGTAGAGAAAACGACTCACCACTTTGGTTACCTACAAATACAAATCTAATTGGCTCACAGACCTTGGTAGTGGAGCTTAAAAGATTGGTTTAAGATAACTGGGGATGTGCCTAACAGATAACGTGATTGGGATTCAATCCAGATGTCGTGTGGAATGCGAGTCAGTCTGTATCCGAATGTTTATATTCTTATTACTATAATTTTCGCACTTTAAGACACACTTTCAATATTTTTTTGTATAAAAAGCACACCTTTCTCCTTCAGCAGCTGGAGAGAAAAGACCGTTTGCTCCATTTTAGCATAATGCTAGTAACTTAGCATTATCTTAGCATCATTGTCAGACAGTAATGGCGGCCAAACCAGAAGCTGACATCAGCAACAGGGTTTCCCACCTCCACTCAGGGGCTGTATCTGACCGCATGGTGCTGAGAGAAGACAGGCTTTGGTCATCCACAATGTCGTCTCCGGGAAGTTTCGCTGCGGGGACTCCCTGTCGTTACGGAAACCGGTCGAGCTGAGCTCCGACCTCCTTTCGGACCGATTGTCGGGTTTTGTTGTTGTCGTTTGTGAAAAATGCTTTGATGATATGAAAATGAAAAAAATAGGGCACTCTATATACGACACATTAGAAGGCGCATTGATCTCACATTGTTATCTCAAAAACTCTTTGGTCTTCTTTACTTGGCACATGTTACATCCTCCACTTTTGTACCATTTATTCATTGATGATGAACTCTCTGGCTGCTGCTCTCCTGCCATGTTCCACTGCATGACTGATAGACCTGAGTTTGGACTCTGCATCATAAACATGCCTCTTGAAAGGAGCCATTTTGGGGTCTTTACAGACATACAAGAGGTGTGTGACTAGACTATTACTTTGGCGACGCCTCCTCGCTACGGTAGCCATAATTAACCAATATTTATCCACATAAAAGGCGTATCAGATTTTAAGCCTTATACCGTGGAAACTTTAAAATCAGATTTAGTTACCCGGTGGCACAGAGTAAGACATGTGATGAGTATGCAGAACTGAAGGCACATTTTTTTTTAGCACAAGTTAAATGTCACGCTGTTGGCATCGGAAGTCCACAAACACACAGAAGTAGTTCAGTGGAAACATACACAGGATCCATGCATTCCACACAGTTAAAGTGTGACACGTACTATGCATGAAGCATGATCATCCTCGTCGTTAACGTGGGCACCAACTTTGACCACAGTAACACGGAATTAAATCACTGTACGAAACAAGGCAATGGCTTTAAACTAATGGTGTGAATATGTCTGCAGTGTGAAAGTGAGCACTGTAAGTGCTAAATCAGGGGTGTCAAACTCATTTTAGTCTGGGGGCCAAATCTCAAGTGGGCCGCGTCAGGAAATTTGTTGTAAAGTTACTTTAAACTAAGAATAAGTTAATTTTTTCTTTCTTTTCTTTGTTACTATAACTAATAATTTGTGTAATGAATTACTTTTTCTTTCGGACGTTATGAACGTAAAAACTTTTAAAAGTTTGTTTAATTTCAGCACCACTTTTACTCAGTTTAATATTTGTTTAAGTTTGTTAGAAATAACTAATGATCTGAACAAAGTTGCGAAAAATTTTGAAACAGTTTTGTGGAACTTTAAAAACATTTTTTTCAACATCTGGAAAGTAATTTGAACAAATGACTGAATTTCACTGTAATTTCTCCTCTTGTTTAATATTTCCTGAAGAAGGACGTTCTGGACGTGCTCAGATCCGATCAGGTTTCTAGATACTAATCGAGTAGAGAACAAAAAAATGGCAAATGGAAATTCCGACAACAGACGTAAATACTTCCACCTCTTGGCGTTAGTTCCACCGGGGTGTTGCTTTTATGTTGTGTGCGTACTAAAACACAGCGCCCCCGGTGGACAAATTTAAAACAACTTACAGTTTTAAAATAATGGATGTTTATCCCATGGGCCAAACCGATCCCTCTGGTGGGCCACAAGCGGCCCACGGACCGTATGTTTGACACCCCTGTGTTAAATCTTAAAAAGCTAAATAAAAATGAAAAGGAGCATCTGGATTTGTTCAATTTGATACTTAATGTCTTATAAAAGTATTAGATTGGGACTTTGTATCAGCTGTTAGTCAAAATAAAAATAAATAAAACCTGATGTGGACATCACTGTTGGTAATCAATACGGATAAATGGCGAAAAAAAAAAAAAAAAATTCTATCCTTGAATGAAACAGAATGCATTTTTCCTTTTTGCTAACAGTCGGTGGTCTGCAATAAATTTGCGGTAATTTTTAAAATTTAGGTTTAATCTAAAGTAACTTTGGTTAAAGTTTCTAAAGTTGACCGGCTGCTTGGATGAAAAAAAAAAAACAAACTGTCTTTTTTTTTTTTTAACTCGGTGTCCGACTGCTTTTGCTGCCTGTTTGTGTCTCTGTGATAAAAGTTGCAAGAACAATACGCAACATTTACTGGCAGATTGTGATGCAATCTGTGAGTAAGTATGTACATGGGTGTACGTACAGCCTTTCAACATGATGCAATTATGAAACAATTGTGACAGTCTATAGATTGTGGGTCTGTGTGTGTGTCTGTGTGTGTTCGAGTGCAGCATGATGCAACGAGGATGAGGAGCAGCCAGCAGAAAGCAGCTACATATTCCAATAAACAGATATCCTGGCATGGAGTGTGCGTGAGTGGGAGAGGGAGTACTGTATGACTGTGAGTGTGTGTACTGTTAGTGTATGAGTGATTGTGTAAACAAGTGTGAAAGAGAAAGACAATGAGACTGAGCACCATTACACATGCAAAGAGGAAAGTATCTTAGCGGGAGGTTTGCTGCAGCAGCGGGGGGACGTGAATGCATGCATGTGTGTGTTGACCAGCTGCTGTTCCACATGTGTCCCGCAGAGCCAGCAAATCCAGCATAGATACACTCCTTCAGTGGGAACCCTGCCCGGAAGTGTGTGCGCGTGTTCACGCTCAAAAAGGACCTGCCATTTGGTGGGAGTGTGTAGAATGTGATAAGTAAGTATGAGTCAGGTTATTTGTAAATGTGTTTTTGTAACTACGCGGAGAATCCCTCAGCAGAAAATAGAAGCCGCAGTATGAAAGTCCACCTCGCTCTAATCTGCTGGAATATGATTTAGAAGTCGTGTTCGATTGGAAACTAATGAAAGAGTCGCATCAATGCGCTCTCACTCTGTCGCAGCAGATTTGGCTTTCTAACCAGAAACAGAACGCTCTGCATCACACCCAAACAAAACTCAGAATCTATTCAAAAAGGGATTAACAATTAAACCAGTCAGAGGAACTTAGAGTTACTCCCAAACAAAATCAGAAAACTTTGCACCGCTTAGAGCCTCAAATGAAGTTAAATTTTCAAAGAAAAGTTATCCAGTATATCAGTTTGGACAAGTTACCGTATTTTCCGCACTATAAAGCGCACCTAAAAACCTTAAATTTTCTCTAAAGTCCACGATGCGCCTTATATATGGATTAATATTGAACTACAACAGGTGTCGCAACTGCGGTAAGCAGCCGCCGACTCCATTTTCCCCGTAAAAGAAGTAGTGCACGGTGCATGCTGGGATATATGAAAGGGCGTCTCATTTCCATTTGTGTGTTTGTGTAAAGACCCGGAAATGGCTCCTACCAAGAGACACTGTTACACCGCAGAGTTTAAACTCAAGGCGATCGGTCACGCAGTAGAACACGGGAATAGAGCCGCAGTGAGAGAGTTTACCATTAATGAATCAATGATGAGGAAGTGGAGGAAGCAAGAGGATGCGCTGCACCAAGTAAACAAGACTAAACAGAGTTTCCGCGGGAACAAAGCGAGATGGCCACAGTTAGAGGAAAAAGTTGAACAGCCTTTACTGTAGCGCCTTATAATGCGGTGCGCCTGATATATGAAAAAAGTTTTTAAAAATGTCATTTATTGAAGGTGCGCCTTAAAATGCAGTGCGCCTTATAGTGCGGAAAATACAGTACTTGCTCTAGAACTTCATTTTTAAAGGTCCTATATCATGCAAAACGGACTTTTATGAGGTTTTAACCTTTTATTTTACTTAGTACTACCCCAAACAATCCCCCAAAGTGTGTTTTATTGTGATTCATGCTATTTTGAGATATTTAAATTCAAAGTAAGGGGCGTGTTCTCCAAACCTCTAACGACTGGTGGAACATAGTGACGTACATCTGTTTTTTGTTCAGCCCCCTGCAGCTCAAACACCAATCGCTGAACACCAATCGCTGAATGACAACCAATCGCAACCAACGGGGCGGGTCCCGGGAAAAAAAAAAGAAAAAAAACTGAAACAAGCTGTTTTGACTTCCGGGTATGAAACTGCGCTCCCAAACAGGGTATTATTTATAACCTTTTGTGTTGACATTGTGGCGGAATGTAAAATTATGCATATAATGATACATAGAACAGGATAAAATAAGGGAAAAAAGGCATGATATAGGACCTTTAAAGACTTGTGTTTTGCACTTAAACTGAGTAACTTTTGCATCTGTAAATGCAATTATGAAACTCAAACTTAACGGATCGCCACTGCGTCAAATCTCACCCACCTCAATCATAGCTCAAGAACTCCAATTGTGAATCATGCAAATGATGTCATGCATGGATGAACGCATGGCTCCACAAAAGTATTTATTGGTTTATTTAACAGGCACCGCAAACAAGGCGTGCCCTCTATCATTCACATGGCAGTGACAAGGTGTTGTCATTGTACAGCCACGGTGGCGTCTCCCAAACTCAAAAGACAGCAAAGTGGGAAATGGTCCGACCTTATTGTCCTAAAAAAGTAAATAATTGCACACAGATAATCCACGTCTGCCACTAGAGGAAGTCCAAGCAACTTGAAGCTTGATCAATCAATTAATATGGGCAGAACGGTGGCGCCGGGGTTACCTCTGTGGCTTCACAGCAAGAAGGTTGTGTTTCGAGTCGTGAATTGGGGTTGAGTCTTGAAACACTGACCTTTCTGTGTGGAGTTTGCATGTTCTCCTATGTTGGTGTGGGTTTTCTCTGGGTACTCCAGTTTCCTCCCATCCTCCAAAAGCATGTGTTGCCCCTACAGATGAGTGTGTGTAAGGTTGTCTGTGAATGTGGCCTTGCAAACAGACTGGTGACCTGTTTGGGGTATATCCTGCTTCTTGCCTGAAAGCAGCCGTGTGATGATTGAAAATGCTTATATATATTAAATAACAATCATCTTGTGGCCTGATTTTCTGATCTATAATTCCACACTGATAGATATTTATGCATGCTATGCTTCAAATGCTTCCTTTCACTGTCCTCAGATCACAGTGGTCGGTCCCAGGGGGCATTGGCCTAGTGGCAGAGTTGCCATCTTTCAACAGGGTGAACCTGGTTTAATTCCCCCTGGGGCTGCTCGCACACTCAAAACTTCAATTTTTGTCCACAAGTGTCATTTTGGTCCCACATCCTGCTATTTGCGTACAGCTGCTTCTGACTTTGCTTAATGTTTCGGCAGGGTCCACGCACTCCCTCACCTTTATAGGCAGTGCAATATGCATCGAAGTTGGAGTACAAATGGGTTTTGATGTAAGCAAACTTTAAAAATGAGGTCCTTGGTCATTGCTTTGCTCACTCGAGGGGAATTACAAGTTTCTACACAAAGAAATGTTCAAACATTTGTTCAAACTTTAATCTCCAACTTAGTCCTGAGACGTAAAAATCTCAAGATTTTTATCATTTACAAATGTTTGTATGGCTTTATTGATCTTTTAATCTAAAAATGGCTCGATGGAGAGGTGGATATACAGATGCATATGTGCAAAGATAGATGCATAGTTTGATAGATCGATCGATAGATCAATGAAGAAAACTAACCTTGCAGATGTGCGCCGTAGTGCTGAAGGACAAAGGGCTGCAAATGAAAAACCTCCAGTCGCTCCAACCTGTAGAAAAAATGGAAGATATAAAATATATTTTAACACCACTAAAGCCAAAAACGTATCATGACAAGTCCTGTAAACACTCGTTAAAAACCAGGGTAAAGACCAAAGTGAAAGACCATGTACATACTTACTCAAGTAAAAACAGGAGCAACGTGAACATAGTTAAAGGGATTCCATTTAAAACAGATTAAAAAAATGTCTTGACTTGGTGCAGAAAGTTCTGTGACGTGTTTTAGGAACTGATTAGAACCAAGTTGTAAAGCATTTTTCTTCATCAGTTTCTCACCATTCAGTCTGCAGCGTACACTGATCAGGCAACGAGGATTTAAAAAACGACTCAATCATTTTGGACTGACTGTTTCCAACTTCTGCTACATACCAATTAATCTAACGTTCCCTGGTTAATTTAATTTCAAATTAGATTGAAAGACCACTCCCCGTCCATATGTAGGGGTTAGGTCCTCTATATTGAACCTCGGTCTCAAACATAAAAGTCTTAAAACTTTCCACCTGAGGCGTCCAGTCGCTTTCAGGGTAACACAGAGGCTCTCATCCTGGGCATCCTGAGCACCAAAGCCATCGAGGCGTAGATCTACCGCACCAGACAAGACCCAAGGTGAAGACAGTGCAAAGAAACTCCCAGACATCCGACCTGGAATGGATGCCGATATGGCACAAGTATACATCTATACGGGACATCTGTATGCAGTATGGACTGGGAACCCCAACGTTCAAGTGGGAAACACTGCCAAAAGTGGTTGAGAATGACCGGGTCCAAGTTGGACTTCCAGATCCAGGTGTTTTAGGCACGTACTACCTGGAGGAAACCCAGAGGCAGACCCCGGACCCACTGGAGAGACTACAGTATGTCTCCCAACTGACCAGGGAACACCTTGGGATCCTCCTGTGTGAGCTGCGGAATGCAGCTGAGGTGAGAGAACCCTGAGCTTCTCATCTGAGGTTGTTGTCCCTGTGACTGGACCCCGGATAAGCAGAAGACAACGAAACAAACATTTCAGCATAAAGAACACTGAGGATACTGTGTAAACCCTCAAGTTTTTCTGGCCACTGGTAGAAGACCTGAGCTTGGAGAGTGGGTTAGACCACCCGCACCACCAGGGTGAGAAAAAGTTTACATAAATATAAAGGCTGCACGATATACGAACATCAAACCGACACTGAAGCTTAAATGTCTGTAATTGTCAAGGT
Organism: Neostethus bicornis; assembly: GCA_902685375.1. Taxonomy (NCBI): domain Eukaryota; kingdom Metazoa; phylum Chordata; class Actinopteri; order Atheriniformes; family Phallostethidae; genus Neostethus; species Neostethus bicornis. The sequence goes on along the minus strand of LR738551.1, from coordinate 24,207,342 downwards.
TTTTAGGGATGTGGAAGGAGGAGGACCCAATTGCAGGACTTCAAACAAGGTTTACTAACACAATTCAGGTGAGTCTGTAAAGCAAAGGGCACAGGAACAACTCAGGATTTCAAAAGTTAAAAAAAATTAAAGTTCAAACGTGGTCAGACAACCAGGGTGACCTGGCTGGAAGGGATGGTATGACCCGACAAGGAAGTCCAGGGTGATTCCCCTTAAAGAGATGGCAGGGTGCACAGATGTGTGGAATCAGGAATCATCCTCAGGTGACCCTAATCAGGTGGACAGATGTGTGGAATCAGTAATCATCCTCAGGTGACCCTAATCAGGTGGATTAGGAACATCCAAAGCTCCCTCTGGCGGCAGGTGAGCGATCCTGACAGTAATTACCATGTCAAAAATAATTGGGATTTCTCAATCACTATTTGTTTTCCCAGTTTACACTCTTTCTATCACACAGCATCACCCCACACTGTTTGCAATGATTTGGATTCAGTATAAATGATGTTAAATAGAAGACGACAGCGCAGTTTCTAACTCAGACGCTACACTTACTGCGGATTGTTCTGTTTAAAAAGAAAAAAACTCAATATCACTGACGACCAGGGGATTATAAAATATATTTAAATCTTTTTGTTGAACCTACGGTTATTGTAATTTAATTTCAACAAAATTGGAAGACCGATGTTTCAGATTAACTTGTATTAAATCTCAAATTGATATCGCAACATAAAAAAATAACAATGCAATCAAGTATTTTGTCACTACTGTGCAGCCCTTAACGGTACCGCTGCTTGAAAGTGAGTTCATTTGTGTGTACAGGCGGGACACCACCAAACACCACCACAAATATTAAATACAGTGTTAATCTGATTTCCATATTGGTAATTTATTAACATAGTGAGAATCCTCGGTGTTGGTGAGTCACTAAAATTAGTCAGAGCATAATTCAATAACAGTGCGGTGAGTCAGGACGGATCGGTGCATACACGCCTCTTCCTGCTGTACTACAACTACCAGCTGCATGTACACGGAGTACAGTGTTGTACTTTAATATGATCACTTTGGAAAGTCAGATATTGCAACTGTGTGTGTGTGTGTGTGTTGGACGAGTGTGTGTGTGTGCAGTGGAGGAAAACTAAGCCAATAACGGAAGAGAGAATTGACTGAGTCAGAGGTCATTATCATTTACACATCAATGGATGCAACACCCGTAATGCTGGCTCTGCAGTAGACACCTTTCTCACACACACATGCACGCATGCATGCATGCAGCTTGCACACACACTCTCTCTCAGCAGATTTTGTTACACTGACACACATGTGCGCCCTAAAAATCATCATCTTGTGTCTATTTTCCTTGTTTTCTTGCCACGTATCCACACACACAAAGCTGGAAAAAACACTCAGTTCTTCTGTCTGCACTTCCTCTCAACCAAACCAAACCTACAGCAACCCAACCACCCACAGACACACACACACACACACACACACACACACACACACACACACACCAGATGGATCTTAATCTCCTGTTGCCATAAACAAACAGAGAATGATACCACTGCGAGTTGCTGTAATTTCTTGTCATCCGACATCCTGCTAAGTCCTTCCACGGCGTCACACAGGAACTCCTCCGAGTCCCACACACAGTAAAAACATTGTAGCTTAAACAGGCTTCATACGATCAGAAAAACACACTAATGTAGCGCAGATGTGGGCTTGATAAGCTGATACAGAATGAGATCTGATAATCAGGACAAAGCAGATGTCTTCAGTTGGTTCGTCCGGCTAGAAAACTCATAGTGCTGCGTTCAGGTTAAGCGGTTTATTCTGAAGCTGCATTTGAGTTTTGCTTTATGGAAACCAGTCGCCATCCTGAAAGCTGTTCGCTCCATGCAGCTGTTTGGTTTCCACAACAACAGGCGGGATTGGCAAACACCAAAGCTCCGACTCTGGCGATGTTAGCATCTGGACTGGTCTTAAAGAGCAATTTACAGATCAGAGACTCCTAATCATGTCGCCAGCATACTGGAGATAAAAATTTAAATAAAAAGTTTATTTTCTAGAACAAGACATCATCATCATGCAGGTCTTTTGTCACATAAATATGTTTTAACATAACGGCACTCTGTGTAAAAACGGAAAAACACTCCTTTTGTGTTCTTGTGTTGTAACCCAAGCATCCCTGTTGGAAGTAAATTCCCACACCAGCTGTTCCTATCCAGCTGCTGGGTGCATTGGAAGCAAACATTTGAACAGTTTCTCAATGGAAACCGAGCGAAAGGCCATTTTTACTTCATTCACTTTAGACTGAAATAAGATCATTAAAAAAACCTGATTGGTAAACAAAGAAACGACCGGTGGAAAAACGACCATTTTTATCCAGCCAAAAAAAAAAACGACTGCCAAAAATAACCAAAAAAAAAAAAAATAGCTTAGTTTATTTTTTCCCTGATAATTTAAATGTCGATCTACGTTCCCACCCTCACCTACGGTCCCCAGCTGTGGGTGATAACCGAAAGAACGAGATTGTGGATACAAGCGGACAAAATGAGCTTCCTTCGTAGGATGGCTTGACTCTCACTCAGAGATCAGGTGAGAAGCTCTGCCATCTGGGAGGAGCTCAGTGTCGATCCGCTCCTCCTCTAGGTCGAGAGAAGCCAGATGGGGTGGTTCGGGCATCTGGTCAGGATGCCTCCCCGAGCACCTCACTGGTGAGGTGTTTCGGGGAGGAGACCAAGAGGCAGACCCCAGACCAGCTGGAAAGACTATGCCTCTCAGATGGCAGGGGATCCTTCCGGGTGAGCTGAAGGACGCAACTCGAGTGAGAGAAGCCCGGGCTTTCTATCTGAGGATCTTGCCCGCACGACCCGGGCGCAAATAAGCGGAAGGCGACGGAACAGAATTGAAATGATTTACAGGGTGTCCCATTAGTCTCCAGATCTCATTGGACGTGTTCGTTAGCGGTTAAGGACGAGCTTTGAAATGTTTTCCTGACAAAATGACAAATAAAGCATTCGATACGAATAAAAATATTTGGTAAAAAAATCTTTACTTTTTTTATGGATGGAAACTTTTGAGTTTCTGTTACTTTTTTTGTCTCTTTATTAAGTATAATTTTTTGTTTTGGTTTTAATTATTTTTTTTTAAGACTAAACAAATTCAGGGTTTAAAGAGTTTATCGTTAGCCGTTTGATGAGGAAGAAATTTTAGTTTGAAATTGAGTTTTTGAATGTGTTTTTCTTTAATTTCAAGGAGTTTTTGTTGTTATAAAAAAAATCTCTGTAAATAAAATTTGATTAGATTTGATGATGCGAACGTCTGAACGTCTGGTTTGGTTGGAGATCAAAAAAGTTTTATTTGACTTTCTTTAATAGAGTGGAACATTTTAAAATAGAAGTTTTTAATAATTCTATGCAAGAAAATTTGAAAACTAAACATATTAAAGACACGCATTGTTTTTTATTCATTACAAGGAATAAAGTGTCATAAATGGAACTTTAATCCTGTCTGGAATCCATCATGATGCCTGATTTTTTTTTTTTTTTTGCCCCATTTTTTTATCTGGTTCACTTTAACAAAAGCACAAAGGCAGGAGGAAGTGCTTTGGAGGATATCAGAGTTTCTGTACAATGCTCTGCTGCTCTGCTGGAACTCCTCTTGCCCCCCTGGATGAATTACTTGAAGAGAATCAAGATGTTGTTACAGTGAAAACAAGCTCTGGCCTCTCAGAGAACATCAGTGAGTGTAATACTGCACAGATGTAGGCTCAGCACAACTCCCACTCTCTGCTCGCTGCGCCGCTTTCAAGTGGAAGAAGCTGCTCGGAGAATCTGTCGGCTTTGGATGGAACATTTAGAGCAAACACTGACCGACACAATCAGACCGCATTTCTGCGTTTTAGAGACTTTGTTTCAATTTATTTAGAGCGTCCGCTTCTAATTTAACACCCGTTCCAGAATTATAACAAATCCAAGAAAAATACACAACCACACACACACACCAAATTCTTACTTTTAGCTGAGGACGACAGTTCTCAGAGTTTGGACCAGCAGTAGGAAAACTACAGCTCGAGGACCACATGTGGCCTGTTAAGTTGATTCATTTGACCCACTGAATTTAAAAACCCACCAAAAAATCCCTCTAGGCGGCGCACTGCAGCATATTCATGTTGTAAAAGAAGATCAAACTCGTTCCAAAAGTTGTTTCTACATTTCATTTCTACTGCATTTGGAAAAGTCTCAATTCAATCAAATTTCATTTTGTCTGTAAAGCCTATCAGGACAAGAAATGCATCCTAACAGCAGATGGGTTTCATCCAGACAGTGAACGTAGGTAATAAAGAAGGCGCCGTGCAATACTCGAAGCTTTCTGTCAAGATAGAAAAGCCTAAGAAAAGAGTGGATGAGTGTGAAGTTCTTGTACTTTTTAAAGAGAAGTATTTGTACTTTCACAAGGTCAGAAATATTATTTCATAAGTAAATGAACATGTCAGGAGAGTAGTCTGTCCCCCTCTGTGCCCTGTTTCTCCCTTTCCTCTTGTGTGTGTGTGTGTGTGTGTGTGTGTGTGTGTGTGTGTGTGTGTGTGTGTGTGTGTGTGTGGAGTTGGGCAGACACAGTGGGGAGCTGCAGCAAGTCACACCTGAAACTCATCTACTCATCTGCTGGAGCATAAATGGATCAGTTTTTGACACACTCTTCGCCAGATCGTTTGTTTATCATGCTTGACCTGTTATCCAGTTTTTGGCTTCAGCTCCTTCATCAGAACCTGCCTAATTTATCTGTTTTTGTCTTCTTTATTTGGACTTTTTATCAATCTAATAAATCTGCTTGTGGTTTTTTTCATCTGAGCCTGTGCGTTGTGTCAAAGGTATATTTTTGGTCTTAGCTCCACATTATGACAAAACATAAAACTTTGTAACTGAGAAATGTGATTTTTTCCAAAAGAAAATTGTTGTTATTACATTTATTCAATACATTTTTGACTCAATGAATTCTTCCTTTCAATCCGCTTAGTCCCGCACTTTAACACTAGAACTACCAAAGATGTCGATTTGACGGTTCTCAGAAGTTGATGTCTAATTGCTGTAGTTATGTTATCTTTGACTTTCATGGGCTTTTGACTTTTTTTTTTTTTTACATTTTTTGTATATTGTTGTAATTTAACTAAAATAAAACACTAAAAACAGGTTCCGAAGAATTCTTCCTTTAACTACCACACCCTTCATTTTGACACCCCTATATAATACATTGTAACATTTTCCCGCGCCTGACCGTAGCACGCCACTGTGAAATAATAACGTCGTGGCGCCACTCACGTAAAATCTAGGTGATTGAAAATACATTTGAGAAGATGTTTGTTAGTCACTGAGGCACTTCTGTGTATGACATCATCGCCATGGCGCGAATCGTCAAATCGACGGCCGTGAGAGTTCTAGTAGTTCTAAAATTCTGGTTGTCATAGTGTGAAGCATATGCACGACACAGCGTAAATCTTCTTTGAGGCTGCAAATACAGTGTAAACTGCAACAAGTTATCCAAGTTAACACATATTTTTGTGTATACTTATTTGCTGCATTGACGCTAGAGTTACGCTGACGAGAGGGACCTTACTTGTTTTATGTTTACATGTGGATCACAAAAACAGACAATCTGATTGGTTCAAGGCCCTTCTACATCTTTAGAACCTTCAACTTTATCCACCTCACATGTTAGATATTGTAAAGTAAACAACATTGCAGCAGAAATAAACCAATAAATCAGATGCTGAACATTTTTTCGGAGTTCTTTCATTCATAAAACATAAAGAAATTTCTGTTACAATCTTCATCAAATTCTAACAGTTTTTAAAAATCTACAGATAGCGTCTTTTATTTGTTCCACAGATTATAAAAGTGCATTATGCTCATCCAGTTTAACATGTATGTTAAACTGTCTGAGGAACCCAAACAAACGCGGCACACTGCCAGTGGTTGTGCAACAGCTCAGGTTGGATTTCGCCCTCAGGCAAACACACTCGGTCCAGGTCTGGCTGCTTCTATTGTTTCAACCCTGAAGGAGTTTTTTTTTGGTTGTTGTTGATTCTTTTTTGTTCATTTTAGTGGAAAATTCATGCAACATTAATGTAAATGAGATTCTCAGAAATCCAGCGAAAACATCAGGGGGAAGGATGAGGCTAATATTGTACAGATGGACCACAATTCCCTGCTTCTTCTACATCGCTACGGTTTCATGTTCTGAAAGGTGGAAACAAAACCGATGAGGGAGTCAAGCTCAACAACCAATGGTAAAAAAAAAACAACGACTTTCAGTGTGATTTTTTTAGTAACAAAATAGGAAAAACTTTTTAAAAAGACTGCAGGAGTTTTAAAAAACCCACGTTTTAACATGGGCCTGCCTCAAGTGGAGGAGTTTAAGTATCCCAGGGTCTTGTTCACGAGTGGGGGAAGGATGGAGCGGGAGATCCACAGGCGGATCGGTGCAGCGTCAGCAATAGCTAGGACGCTGCATCGGTCCGTTGTGGTAAAGAGAGAGCTGAACCGAAAAGCAAAGCTCTTGATTTACAAATCGATCTACGTTCCTACCCTCACCTATGGTCACCAGCTGTGGATGGTGACCGAAAGAATGAGATCGCGGGTACAAGTGTCCGAAATTAGCTTCCTCTGCAGGGTGGCTGGGCTCTCACTCAGAGATCGGGTGCCATCTGGGAGGAGCTCGTTGTTGAGCTCCTGCTTCTCCAGGTCAAGAGGAGCCAGACGGGGTGGTTCGGGCATCTGGTCAGGATGCCTCCTGAGCGCCTCGCTGATGAGGTGTTTCAGGCACGTCCCACCAGGAGGAGACCAAGAGGCAGACCTCGGAGCCGCTGGAGAGACTATGTCACACAGCTGGCTGGGGAGCGACTCGGGATCCTTACGGGTGAGCTGGAGGATGCTGCTGGGGTGAGAGGAGCCTGGGCTATCTATAGATAGTACAAATCGACAACCCTTCTTAAATAAATGTTTATATTGAGGAGGTTTGAGATCCTTTTTGGCAACGTGCAACAAAGAATGAATTGCATAGAATAAAACTTGTCCTGTCCATTGTTGATCATTTCCATTTGATATCCTCACTTCCTGGCCTTTGGCTATAAAAAGACCACTTCATCCCACGATCTATTGAATGGATTGAGTTGGTGAATCATCTCACATTTGTCTCATTCCAGGCTTTTTTTTTTCTACTTTTTTTTTTCCATGTCATTTTCTGAACTGCTTATTCCAAATAGGGATACTAGGAGTACCGAAGCCTATCCCGGCAGATTTCAGGGGAGGGCAGGATACACCTCAAAGAGGTCGCCAGTCTGTTGCAGCGCCACACGCAGACAACCATCCACACCCACATACACACACTCAATGTGCAACCCAAGCCCAAATCATCTTCCTCTCATCCGGGGCCAGGTCGCGGGGGTAACAGCATCAGACGGGAAGCCTGGGCTTATTAATTTTGCAAAGTCCAAAATTTTAAATGAACAAATGTCATTACTTTTTTTTATTTTTACATACTCTATTGATCCCTCACCGAAAAAATTTGTGTCCTGCCCTTGTGCACCGCAGCTGGCTGCCGAGACAGCATCAATGGTAGGAGAAACGAGGGGTTAGGTGTCTTCTCCAAGAACCCTAGATGTGAACTTAGTGGGAATCAAACCCGCGAACTTCCGATTAACTTCCAGTCGGCGAATGCTCTACCACTGAGCCACTGTCTCCTAGCTTAGTTTTTTTTTTTTTATGTGAACTTCCTACATTAAGAATTAAGAAATTAAACACGTTGGAAGTTCAGATCAAATTATTAATGAATATGTTCACATTTAGCAACACATTTTTTTTTTTATTGTTTTTTAGTTTCCTCGTCAGACTCATTTATTTTTCTATCTTTCTTTGCAAAGTTGAACCTTTCGTTGGTCGTGTCTAATAAAGTCCAGACAAAGGGCCGTTCAAATTATTTGTTTTCAAAATTACTGAGAAGTAAAATTTACATTAAACATTTATTAAAAAAATATTGTGTCCATGGCGACGTATTGAAAACGATGGCAAAAAGGGAACAAATATCGAGCCCAATTCAGAACCACATTCATTTTCTTTTTTTCTGTTTGAACCATTCAGAGTCTTTGTGTCTGGTAGTTATTTAGGCTTTTCCAATAAAATGGTCACCCATGTATTCTGAAAACATTTCGACTGGCTTCAGGGTTTCTAAATGGACGGAATAAGAAAAAAAAAAAAAAAGTCCTGGAAATTAAATGTTTCTGGAACAAAAAGCCCATCTGGGTGCATTATAGCAGGCAGTTAGCAGATTGTGCTTCTGGATTAATCAGCGGACATAAAGAGAAAAAAAAAAACAGAAAACAAGAGGAAAAACACTCCAAATACGTGGTCGAAAATAATCTGTTGACATTAAATTCTTCAGCGTGCATGTCAGCGAGCGACGAGCGGTGCTGCTTTGTGTCATTGTGACAAAGTTTAAGCTGAACGTGAAGACTAAATGCAGGTTGGGGAATCCTTCCTGATATTTACCGAGTTTACTGGCTTGGCTGATGGCTGTGTTTTCTTATCCTCTAACAGAGAGGGTGATTTGACTGATACTCGTAACAGATTGCATCACAGCGGGGGACGAACAGAAACGGTTTAGGCACCGCGGCTCTCCCTAAACTGTCTAACAGTGGCACCGCTCCACCTCAGAAATTTGGAATAGCAATTTTAGAAATTTCCCAGCAGTCCATCTCCAATTGGCCTGAACTGGGAAGACTGTTTGATATCAGAGAAATGTCTCCGCGCAGACTGAAGACCACCTCCGAAGAGCAGAAAAATGATCTCAGCTTTGAGAAAGCAAACACACGTCCCAGTCTTCAAAAAACACCAGATCACATTAAAAACGGGTTTCTATTCATAACCCGGTTCCTCCAACAAGGCTTCTTTTCTCCCTTTTAGTCAGAGTCCTAACGTAATTTCATACATGCCACATAAATATGTTTACTGCGTCCCATGTGACCCCATAGATCTGCAAACATTAAGGTCTTTTATCCAAAAAAAGAACCAACAGAAACCATAAAATAGTTTAATTTTTTTTTGGTGAAGCATAGGACAAAAAACCCCGTCCATAGAAGGGAGTTCGGTTTCAGATTCTGGATGGATCTTTCTGTCCTCCTGTCCTGGTCATCCCCAGACTGAGGAGGCCTATGTGCTGTTTTTCTTCTTTTTTTTTTTTTTCTGTTATTCCCCAATGAGAAGGAGGGTCCACAAGCAGCAATGCACCAAGATTGATTAGTTTTAGAGTGGATATTTTTTCCTGGTCCTTTTTTTCTGTATTTTTCTGAACTATACAAATAAAATCAAATTGAACAAAAAAAATAAATAATAATTTACCAATAAAATGATGACACCCGATTGCAATGGATACCAAACATCGAATGCCCCCTGCAGGTCAGGGAAAGGGTTCTTCCCCAAGTGGAGGATGTTAAGTATTTCGGGGTCTTGTTCACAAGTGGTGGAAGAATGGAGCGGGAGATCGACAGGCGGATCGGTGCAAAAACAGCAATAACTAGGACGCTGCATCGGTCCGTCGTGGTAAAGAGAGAGCTGAGCCGAAAAGAAGAGCTCTTGATTTACAAGTCGATCTACGTTCCTATCCTCACCTACAATCACCAGCTGTGCGTGGTGACCAAAAGAATGTGATCACGGATACAAGTGGCTGAAATTAGCTTCCTCCGCAGGGTGGCTGGGCTCTCACTCAGAGATCAGGTGAGGAGTTCTGCCATCCGGGAAGAGCTCGGTGTTGAGCTGCTCCTCCTCCAGGTTGAAAGAAACCACATGGGGATCTGGTCGGGATGCCCCCCAAGCACCTCATTGGTGTCCGCGGTGCATACCCCGGACCTGCTGGAGAGACTATGTCTCACAGCTGGCAGGGGAACAACTCGGGATCCTTCCGGGTGAGCTGGAGCATGTGCCTGGAGTGAGAGAAGCCTGTGCTTCCCGTCTGAGGCTGTTGCCCCTGCGACCCGGTCTCGAATAAGCGGAAGACGACAGAACGAACGAATCAAACATCGATACGTATCAATATTCCAAAATATATCAATACTGACAGATGTTTTCATAAACAAGAATAAGTCGTTGCAAAAGCGTTCCTTTATCACAAAATTTACTAAGAACAAATGATTGAGGTCAATGTGATAACGAGGTTAAAGCGGCTAAATTTCAGCTCACCTAGAGTTGGTACTGAGTAACTCAGGGCAGTTTAATTAAAATCCCTTCAATCCCTTTCTTTGGTTGAAGGGATCTGGAACTCGCACGGAACACCTGGTGAACCATGCATGGACAGTCAGGCTGTCTGTTCCAGATGCACGGACAGCCCGAGTTAATGGCTCGTTTAATGTACCCCTCTATATTCTGCAGACAGATGCATAAAAAAATAGAAATAGATTCATGCATTTTTACTTAAAGATGATAGCGTCGCTGCTTCTGTTTGATTTCCACACCTGCATTGGATTGAACACCATCTTATCACGGTCCAGCAGGCATGTGGCGTTATTTAAATACAGATGAAATATTTACCAGATTTAAAAACTCATGCATGATTTTCTGAGGGTCTCAGAATGAGGACGTTGTTTCATTCCAATGAAACTGCAACAAATGCCTCGATTGTTCCGATTTATTTAAATTGATTTGCAGTGCATGCTCTTGTGGACCAATGAATAGTCATCAGTATCATTCTTTGATTGGAATAAAAGTTGATGATGTACATTTTTTTCTCACTTGGAGATAAAATAGTTGTTCATCAGCATAGATGGGAGCTCCTCCCACCATAGATGGGAGGAGACGGCAGCTCAGTGGACCGGAAGTTCACGGGTTTGCGTGCTACAGAGATCACGTCTAGGGTCCTTGGAGAAGACTCCTAACCCCCGCTTCTCCCACCATTGGCGCCGTCAAAGGGCAGCCTGCTGCGGTGTAAGGAGTGCAGCACACAAATTTCCCCGGTGAGGGATGAATAGAGTAATTCTTTTTTTTTTTTTAGATGGATAGATTTTCAGAAGCAACGCTACATCCAGAGCGAGATGGGAGATGCTTTTTTAGAACCCAACAGTATTTTTATGACACGTCGACATGAGAAAATAATAAAAAAAGGACTTGGCAGTTTGGCAGTTCTACTCTTCTATGGGATTCCTCTCATAAGGCGCCTTTACTCTGATGCCGAACTGGCTCATGGCACAGTTTGTTTGAAATAATGGAAATTTAGATCGTCCATAGACTCTGGCAAGAATCCAAGGAGGGATCTCTCTTTCATGTGGATCCCCACGAGGTTTCCTATTTTTCACCCACTGATGGGTTTTTTAGGAGTTTTTTTTCACCATGAAGGAGAGTCTAAGTGCATAAATGTGCTAGTCTTATTTAGTTAGCATTTGTTAGTTATTTTTCTTGTTGTGTATTTGTGTTAATACATTCCTCTTTTTCTTGTGAAGCCCATTGAGACAGAAATTCTGTGATTTTGGGCTATACAAATAAAATTAAATTGAAATTGAATCCAACAAGCAAACTCTTGCTAATAAATCCATCCCCCAAATGTTCATATAGACAAGTTTATTTTGGGACCCAGGAGACGTTGGCTCAGTGGTAAAGTTTTTGTCTTTCGACCGGGAGAACCTGGTTCAATTCCCATTGGGTCCAAGCTGTCCCAGGGACTAAAGGTTGACCAAAAAAAAAACCCAAAACCAATCAACATTGAAAAGACAAGTTCTTTTTGGTGCAGTTTGCTTACAGTGGGAATCCTGCTCATACCGGTCAGAATCTTCTAAAGTTATGATGTTACAGCAAACTTTGAGGATATCAATTGTTTGTCCATTGAAGGGCTCGTTTCAGTCCTGGCCAATCGGTGAACTAGATTATCCTGATGTTCTTTTAGGTGGGGGGTGGGGCGGTTTGCCTCTTCTTGGATCATAAATACCTCTCTGAGTATCACCGCAGTGAGTTGTTGCTTAAGCAAGTCCTTACAATTATTCTAGTCAGAATTCAGGTAGCCATGTTTCTCAAGGGCAAATTTTGTTTCTTTATAGAAGAAATTTTCAGACTTATCATCATTGATGGTCCTCATCAACGCACGTCCTCTCCAAATGGTAAACAAAGTCTTTTCACGAGTAAGAGAGTGTTCATGAGAAAATGAAGACTGAATGATGAGAAAGCCGTGCGGCCCAGACATGGATATAGACTTCAGATCAGCTTGTTCTGATGAAGAGGACTTCTTCTTCTTTCGGCATTTCCCTTCAGGGGTCGCCACAGAAAGTCAGTTTCCTCCATCTGACCCTATCTGCTGAATCCTCTTTGGTCACACCAACTATCTTCATGTCTTCCTTCACTGTATCCATGAATCTCTGATGAAGAAGACATGGAACCAAAAATGGAAGCTCGTTTTTGAGTAACTGATCTTGTTCTTGTAGCTGTCCTGTAGCCAGAAAGTCACATGTGCAATTCTTGGTTCAAGCTCATTTTAAGGTGCTGCTCAGCGAGACACTAAACCATACTGGTCCTAATGGGTCGTGGCTGAACTCTGCATGGCAGCTTCCGCAATCAGTAACGTAAATCATAAAGCCCTTCGAAGCCCTTACAGTTGAAGTAAAGCAGTATGAGAATATGACAGTTTACGATTGTCCAATTCATCGATGAATAAAACAACAAATGGATAGAAATGGTGAAAAAAAAAGAGTTCTCCTTAAAATGTAAACTGAACCAAGGAGAGGTAATGGTGGTATTGTTGTTCCTCTGAATCATAGAGAGTCTAATAAATTGTCTTCTGACAAAGCATCGGGTTGGATGCCTCATTGGTTACAGTTTCCAGGCACTTTTCTCAAAAAGAAAAAGTCTGAGGAAACCCTCAATCCAAACTGAGGGGGCAATATTTCTTGGCTGTCCCAAAACTGGATCACAAAGAAGTTGCTATTAATGGATAAAAAGAGCCAAGTTCAGCTTTTTTTCTTAACTGCTTCCTCTATTGCAGGGTTATTGGAGGACTGGGATGTATCCCAGTTATTCAACCATTAAGAGGCAGGATACATCCTGTGTAGGTCAACATTCTGTTTCAGGACCACTTTTTTTCAAGAAATGAGTCAAATCTTCAATAGTCAAATTGGGGAGACGGTGGCTCAGTGGCTCGGAACGAAGGTTAACCAGAAGTTCGCTGGTTCCAATCTCACTGAGTTCACGTCTAGGGTCCTTGGATAAGACACCTGTTCCCTGTTTCTCCCACCATTGGCACCGTTCTGTCAGCCTGCTGCGGTGTAATCTTCTTCTTCTTTCGGCATTTCCCTTCAGGGGTCGCCGCAGCAAGTCAGTTTCTTCCATCTAATCCTATCTCCTGTATCCTCTTCGGTCACGCCAACTATCTTCATGTCTTCCTTCACTGTATCCATGAACCTCCTCTTTGGTCTTCCTCTAGGCCTTTTTCCTAGGGGAAGACCAAACCCAGCATCCTTCTTCTGATGAACTCTCTCTCTCCTCTCTCCTCTGGGATGTCCAAACCATCTCAGTCTTGCCTCTCGGACTTTATCCTCAAAACCTCTAACATGTGCTGTTCCCCTGATATAGTCATTTCTAATCCTGTCCATCCTGGTCACTCCCAGAGAGATCCTCAGCATCTTCATCTCTGCTACCTCCATTTCTGCTTCCTGTCTTTTCCTCAGTGCCACTGTCTCTAGACCAATCAGCATGGCGGGTTTCACCACGGTTTTGTACACTTTCCCTTTCATTTTAGCTGAAACTCTTCTATCACATATCACACCTAATACTTTCCTCCACCTGTTCCAGCCTGCCTCAATACACTTCTTCTCCTCTTTTCCACACTCTCCATTGCTCTGGACTGTTGATCCTAGATACTTAAAATCTTCTACCTTCTTTCTCTCTTCTCCCTGTAACCTCACTTTTCCATTTGGGTCCGTCCCTTTACTCACAGTATAAGTCTAAACAAAGGAACCATCGTCAACGCTTCACCGTCTTTTCAAAAAGTTGGTTGGCGGTCCAGCCCACATGGTTTGGCCATCTCCAACAGAATGACTGATTCTCATCTAACCAAAGAGAAAGAACACACTCATCCGTGTTAAAAATGTAGTTTTTAATCAATCACACCAATAAAAACAGCAAAAATGGTGCTGTTGTTTCTGCAGCAACACCTGGAAGTCTGTTCTTTGTCTTTTCTGGTGAACGAGTGATTTAAAGTTGCGTTTCACAACAGTTGGGACGTTAAGTGAAGCCAATGATGTCAAAAAAGAAGACAAACTGAATTTTTTTTTTGCCAAAACTTCGTATCCTTGACTTTTTGTGACATCGTTTGTGCCGCTCTTTCATTTCATTTTAACAAATATCTTTAAAACTCCATCCCAAACTTTTTTATGCAAGTTTTTTTTTGTCTGGAATTTGTAGAGGTGAGTAAAATTTAAAACGACCCTGAAGTTTTTGGTTTTTTTTTTCTTTTAAACTAAAAAAAAAATAACCAAATTCTTTATTGACATTTTGTCCAGTCGATCAAGGGTCCAAACCTTTGGTCTTAACGTCTCCTTTTCACCACTCCATCTCTATTGCTTCGTTTCCAAAACAATTTGCCAATTAAACACAGAATTTCACCTTTGATCTCGGACAAATACGTCTAAGAAGCGAGCCTTTTGTTGGTGATTAAAAAGGAGGCTAAATGTGGGTCATTTGAGAGCTTTCTCCTCCTGTGATTAACTTGTTATTTTTTTTTTTAATTCTCGACGGAGCACAAGTGTTTTCTTCAGCTCTAATTGTATTTGTTTCTTTTAAAATCTTTATTTTAAAAATGTGTAAAACCTGCACCTTTCCAACACGTCTCCACCTAAACCAGCTGGAAATTTGTTTTTTTTTATCTTTATTTTTTAAAGAAACACCACTTGAGTGGCACTTAACAAAATTGAACAAATGTGTTGTGGATGGATGAGTGTGTGTATGGATGGATGATTTGGGGGAGGAGGAGAAGAGAAGCTGTGAAGCAGATCTACCTTCCAGACTCAAACGGTCTAACACTCATTACCCTGAAAAACACTTGACTTTATCGTGGCCTCAATTACGCGGTGCCGGATCAACTCCACGGCTGCTGCTGGTGGACAAAGGGGGGCGTCTGCCCATAGCAGCTCAGCATCCGGATGAGAAGTATATGCTCCTGCTGCTTAATCCCTGACCTCCTTATCTCCTAAAGTGGAGAATCCTGAGTGGCTTAAAGCCAAACAGACACACAGACCAGCAGATATGTCAAAACCAAGATGACTAAATAGTGACCTGAAGGTCACTATCAGGTCCTCATTTCTGACGGTAGGGGTTTTTTTTTGGTTGTAAAAGAACTTGTTGAAAATGAAGTGACAAATTCCCCATTGTGTATCTTTAAAAAAAAAAAAAAAATCTTGATTTACAAGTTGATCTACGTTCCCACCCTCACCTATGGTAACCACTTGTGGGGGGTGACTGAAAGGATGAGATTGCGAAGACAAGCGGCTGAAATGAGCTTCCTCCGCAAGGTGGCTTGGCTATCACACAGAGATCGGGTGAGGAATTCTGCCATCCGGGAAGAGCTCGGTGTCAAGCTGCTCCTCCTCCAAATCGAGAGGAACCAGATGAGATGATTCAGGCATTTGGTCAATATGCCCCCCCCGAGTGTCTCACTGGTGAGGTGTTTCAGGCACATCCCACCGGGAGGAGCTCACCCAGAACGACTCGGGATCCTTCTGAGTATGCTGAAGGATGCAGCTGGGGTGGGAGAAGCCTGGGCTTCTCGTCTGAGGCTGCTGCCCCCGCGACCTGGCCCCGGATAAGCGGAAGACGACGGAACGGAAAAAAAAAACTTCATAAATGTTTGTAATAGAGCCCGATAAATTTATCAGGCAATATCGCAAAAACTGTTACCGAATGGCGCTCGCTGACGGTTTCCTGTCTGAAACCCTACCCACCAAACACTCTGATTTACAGAGTTGTTGTGATAGCCGTCATTGAGAATCCTGCTCATACTGTTAACTAGAAGTGCGAGTTAGTTCGTAGCATGGCCCCTTGACTCCGCCTTCTGACCATAGCAGGACTAGACTAATTAATTCCACAACCTGACCAATCAGTTGGCTGCTCAGAGTGCACACATGCAGACAAAAAACAAATAAACTGGAAAGACAGAGCAAAAAATTGAAAGAAAATTGCAGCTCTTGCAGTTAATTGATTGCATGTGTTAATATTGCAAAATCAATTCAATCGTGTTACATCATGCACCCCTAGAAAGTACATCAATGCAGATCGTGTTATTTTTCCTTCAAATTATTAGTTAAATAGGGTAGACAGTGGCTCAGTGGTTAGAGTGTTTGCCCGCAGACCAGAAGTCAACCGGAAGTTCGCGGGTTCGCATCCCACTGAGTGCACGTCTAGGGTCCTTTGAGAAGACAACTAACCCCCCGTTTCTCCCACCATTGGCGGCGTCGAAGGGCAGCCTTCTGCGGTGTAGGAGTGCAGACACAAATTTCCCCGGTGAGGGATGAATAGAGTAAAAAAAAAAATATTTAAAGTGACAAACTATATCTTCAAGTTTCATAAAAAAGAAGGAATTTCTGGCCAATTTATTTTTGGTCAGACATCAATGGATTAAATCTACAGGGTTTTCCAACTCAGTGTTTCTGTTTGAGTAAAAGAGAGCAATAGCAGGAGGGACACCTGTGTTTAGGGATTATTTTCTCTGAAGTTTAATGTGAGTGGTTCAGACATTTGGGAGTCAACGCTGCCTTTCAGTGTAAAAAAACAGGCAGCCAAACATCCCCTGCGGTCATTTCTGTGGCTGTTTTTAGTCAAGAATATGGTCAAGCCTCCTGCTCTGAAGGGAAGATACACTGTGTTCCTTCATATGTAACCACTCCACCTTTGATTCGATGTAACTTTGCGATATTATTAGGAGCAGTACGTCTTGTGATTTTAAGATGCAGTGTCTACGTAGTTTGGAGGAACACGGTGGGACGTTCTGCTACGAGCTACTGATGAACACAGTTAAATTATTCCCGATAGAAGTGACTAATTGTTATTTTGTTACAAAGTTAAAAGTCACCCAAAGTTTGAAGAAACTTCTTCATTGCTCATGATTCGTTTTGCATTGAGACACAATAATGTGTAAAAAAAATTCAACAATGGACGTCTGTGTGTTCAGAGGGTGACACATTTCACAACTAGTACCACCCACAAACAGACAGTGAAGAAGGACGTCAGAAAAAAACGGACAACTTAAACACTATTTAAAAGTTGACTTGAAGGCAAAACAAGTCGTTCACCGAACTGCCATTCGCAGCTCGACTGAAGTCTCTTTCGTGGAAAACACAAAAAGTTGGTGAAAGAGGCCGACAATGATCCAGCCGGTCACACTGACTGCCCACTCACACCTCCTCCACAGGTGTGTGTGTAGTGAGTCATTCTCTCCCACGTATCCAGTAGCTGTAGATGTGGAGATCCCACAAGCCCTCACACGGTACCTGCTCCACTCCCTCTATCCCTTCATCCCTCCCACCACTGACTCAGATTCCTGCGCTCACATTTTCATGCAAGCGTGCAGCATTTGGAGGCAACAGATGGCCGTTTTATGAACAACATTATGATCAGAGAGTCCCAACATTAGGGCATGGCGTTAATCGCACAGCTTTTGTTTTCTACATTTAATAAGCAGCCGAAGCAGAAGCGTGCTGACGTTCAGACCTGCTGCTGCTGAAACTGGTATCATGATGTGCTGTTAAGTATTTTAATCCATTGCATAATCAGAGAGGATGATCTCATATACATGATACGTCTCCGCGGTAATAAAATTCTTTCACTTTGCAGATGATACAGAAGCTTTTTTTTTTAATCAGATTTCAAAACCCTGAGGGTCGTGAACTCATTCAACATGAAAACAATGAAGCAGAGCAGGGATGTAAATCAGACGAGAAGAAAACAGAACGAGTCAGGTAGAGAGCAGCAGTCTGCTGTTCGGTGGAAAGCTTTCAGTCGAGGTGCTTCATAGAACCTCAGATGCAAATATTTTTAGCCAGTTTGACCCGTGTGCGAGCTGCACCCATCACCCCGCCGGTGTTAGTGAGGTGCTCCACCTCTTGAGCTCCATGGGGCCAATTCAACAAAGCGAAAAGCCGTGAAAGCAAGTTGAATCTGTCCTGGGCACAGAGCAGAGCTGGCACTGGCCTCCAGGCTGGCTACATCCCAGCAAACTAAAAAAAAATTTAAAAAAGTGTTTTAAAAAACCTGACTGGACGGCGGCCAAATGTTGGCAAATTTTGGCACCGGTCGGTCAGGTTTTTTTACTCTGGCAAACTCATTTACTGCAGTTGGTAAACACCAAATATTCATAATTTATCATAGTCAGTAAATAAAGTTTAACCTTGCCAAACAGATTTTTTTTTTTTAAAGACATCTCTGAGACGTCCCCCATCTCTGGTCGCACCCTCACGTTTCATCAGGAATAAAAAACAAGCCCCTCTAATGGCTTTGTTTGTGACATGATAATTGATGGGTGACCCTCCTTTTTCATCACCTCGTTGTCTCTTGTCAGGTTAACAGCTTGTTTGCTGCTCTTTGTGTCGCCTGATGGACTGAACGAAAAACACTTCCAAAACATTTTGCACCACGTCTGAGATGTAAACAGCCAATGGTGAAAGAGATCCAAAAATGGTCATCAAATCAACCGAATGCCAATTTTAAACAGTTTATAATCTATATTTTTTAAATCATTTTTAAAAAATATGTATCCATGAACCTCCTCTTTGGTCTTCCTCTTTTTTCCTGGTGGTTCTAAATCCAGCATCCTTCTTCCGATGTATTCTCTCTCTCTCCTCTGCACATGTCCAAACCATCTCAGTCTGACCTCTCTGACTTTAAAACATCTAACATATGCTGTTCGTCTGATCCTGTCCATCCTGGTCACTCCCAGAGAGATCCTCAACATCTTCATCTCTGCTACCTCCATCTCTGCTTGGTGTCTCTTCTTCAGTGCTACTGTTTCTAGACCAATCAGCATGGCCGGTCTCACCACGGTTTTGTACACTTTCCCTTTCATTTTAGCTGAAACTCTTCTATCACACATCACACCTGATACTTTTCTCCATCTGTTCCAGCCTGCCTTCACACGCTTCTTCACCTCTTTTCCACACTCTTCATCTGGACTTTATAATAAGTCCAGAACAATGGAGATCCTAATTGCTCTGGACTTAGGGCAATTAGGATCCAATGGAGATCCTAATTGGATCTCCATTGGATTCTAATTACTTAAAATTCCCACCTTCTTTCTCCAAAACCTCAACATGTGCTGTTCCCCTGATCCTGTCCATTCTGGTCACTCCCAGAAAGATCCTCAGCATCTTCATCTCTGCTACAAACATCTCTGTTTCCTGTCTTTTCCACAGTGGCACTGTCTCTAGACCAATCAGCATGGCTGCTCTCACCACGGTTTTGTACACTTTCCCTTTCATTTTATCTGAAACTCTTCTATCACACATCACACCTGATACTTTCCGTCACCCGTTCCAGCCTGCCTGCACACATTTCTTCACCTCTTTTCCACACTCTCCATTGCTCTGGACTGTTGATCCTAAGTAATTCTTCTCTTTATTTCTGTTTTCTGTCTTTTTGCATTCTTTTCATATATTTGGGGGAAAAAAATGTTTTTTGTTAAAACAACGTTCCCATTTTCAAGCATCACAAAAGAGTTGAAAAAAATTCCTGAACTAAACTTTGCAAAAAAAAAAAAAAAAAGGTAAAAATGACACAATTAACCTAAATTTGTTGAAAGTAAATTTAAAACTTTCTACTTTAACACCTCTGAAGTGATCAGAGTTTCCAGCAGCAGCAGCTATCTTTATTATTTATAATCTAATGCAAACGGATCAGAGTTTTATACATGGATGAACAGTTTTAGAAGCGGGTTCTTTACAAAAGTGAATCCCATGGCAATCCAGTGGAAGATACAGTAAAGTTTGCATGTTCAGTAGCAGCATTAACATTCATCTGGAAGCACATCGGCCGCATCAGACTTTTCAGAGATTAAAACTGCGCTCCATCAGAGCGTGGAGAATAAATCAAAATCTCAATACAGCCTGGTTATTAAAGAGAAATGTTGCAACCTTCTTTTTTCTTCTTCCAATCACAAATAATTGAACATCAAAACAAACTTTTTGATTGTATTTTTTTTTACAAAACCTTTGTATTATTTTATCTTTTTTTTTTTTTTTTTTGCCTTTTCAATTTTTTTTTGTTGTTGTTTTTTTGTCTTATCTCCAATAGTCCCAGGAACGTCTTGGGCCCGATGGAAATCGAACACAGTTCTCCCGGTCGAAAGAGAGAAGTATTTCTACCACTAGGCCAACGTCCCTGGGACCACCTTTTCTATTTTCACAAGCTGGTGTCTTAAAAAAAAAAAAAAAATTCTGACTAAATGGGTTTACTGTAAAGTATATATATATATATATATATACACATAAAAAAATATTGAAAAAAGTAACTTTTTAGGGCTACACTGTGGCCGCACAGCAAGAGGGTCAGGGGTTTGAGCCTCGACATGGAAAAGCGGTTCAGAAAATATAGGCTTTGCTTCCCAAAGTCATTCCAAGAGGTTAAGTGATAAATTCTGAACCGCTTATCGCTAACAGGGTGCTGGAGCCCATCCTGGCTGATTTAAGCTGAGAGGCAGGGTACACCCTGAACAGGTCACCAATCTGTTGCAGGGCCACACAACCATCCACACAGACACTCATTCCTAGGGGCAATTTCATAGTGGCTAATCAACCTAACATGCACGTTTATGGAGGGTGGGAGGAAATTGGAGTATCTGTTGAAAACCCATACATACAAAAGGAGAACATGCAAACTCCACACAGAAAGGCCATTGTATCAAGCCTCATCCTGCCCATGACTCTAACCCGCTCCTTCTTGCTGTAAGACCACTGCGTTACCATGCCGCCCTTAAGTGAAAAATGATTTACCACAACTAAAAATTCTAAAAGCTGAAAAATATACAGGTATACGGAATAAAGTGGGAGTGAAAATTGAAACTCCACATCGTTTAAGAGCTCCATCTAAATTCGGAGGCGATGAGTGATGTTTATGTCACCTGTAAACATCAAATCAAGAAAAAAAAGTCCAAAAAAACCCACACAACTAAGTGACAAACTGAAAAAAAAAACACGAACAGGAAAGATGAACTTTTTTACACATTTTATGATGTCTTTAATTTAGAATTTCTTCTCGAAGCGTCACGTTTTGAAAAAATAGCACATTTATTTAAAATGTTCAACACATTAGATAAAAAAAACTTTAGATTGAGGAAGTAAAAACTAAACTAAAAACAGAAGCTAATGTCTTCTTCTTCCGGCATTTCCCTTTAGGGGTCGCCATAGCAAGTCAGTTTCTTCCATCTAACCCTATCTGCTGCATCCTCTTCGGTCACACCAACTATCTTCATGTCTTCCTTCACTGTATCCATGAACCTCCTCTTTGGTCTTCCTCTAGGCCCCTTTTGGTGGTTCCAAACCTAGCATCCTTCTTCTGATGTACTCTCTCTCTTGCCCTGTCCACACATAGCTGGGTATTTTTGAAAACGCATATATTTTTATCCGTTTCGCCGTCCACACAAAAACTGAGTTTTTTTTCACTCAAAACCAGCATTTTTGAAAACTCCAGCGGAGTGGAGATTTTGTGAAGCTCTGTTTTTGCATTTGCATGTGGACGTGCGAAAACGGATATTCGCGTTTTTATGCGTCACTACCTGCGACAAGTAATGCACATACGTCATTTTTTTGCGTCCTTGTTTACTAAAGCAGAAAAGCAGGCAGCATGGATCCACGGAGCCATTACTTTTTACCCTGTTGCAGACCCTCTTTTCTTGCCTTTTTACCCACTCTCAACTGCTCTTGCTCCTTGTTGATTACATCAATACTGCCCACTACTGGTCTGGCATGCTCATAATCGCACTCAGTAGCGTATTTATATGGCTCCGTGTGGACGCGGATATTTTGAAAACGGTTACATGTGGACGCGAGCGTTTTCTTAAAACAGAGGACAGCAGATATGCGTTTTCAAAAATACCCGGCTACGTGTGGACATGGCCTCTCTCTCCTCTGCACATGTCCAAACCATCTCAGTCTGGCCTCTCTGAATTTATCTCCAAAACCTCTAACATGTGCTGTTCCTCTGATCCTGTCCATCCTGGTCACTCCCAGAGAGATCCTCAGCATCTTCATCTCTGCTACCTCCATCTCTGTTTCCTGTCTTTTTCTAAACAGAAGCTAATGTTTAAACTGAAACAATTAAGATAAATTTTATTCATCTTATTTGTGCGGAAGCTAAACTTCTTTAGATTAAATCAGATTTCTTGATTGTATTTTTATTCTTGACAATCACAGCTCATTTGTTTAAAAAAAAAAAGAGTGCAAAATCTTTCAGCTCACATCTGGTGTTTAAGTAAAGACGGGATTACCCCCAAACATTTACTCCCTGCCCACAGCAGCAGGCTGGAGACTGGCTTGTTTAAACCATTAATACTCAACCCCGTTAACTGTTTAAGGTTCCAACCGTGGAAAAATCTACCGTAATACAAACATGCAAAAAATAGTCTGGGAGCTTCTCCTTTTTTTGCTGATTTCTCTTTCCCCATAAGGATTAAATCTAGACTTGTCTTTTAGGCTTTTCTGTAGCTGGATCTCTTCTAAAATATGATTTTCCCTCTTCACCTTGTTTGCCTCCTCTCCAAAAAAAACCAACTCTTTCACACGTCTGCAGAATGGAGGAGCTCGATGTTGAATTTTGGAAATGTCACATCTTTCAAAAGTTCCCCTCTGACTTTTTCCCTGAGGTACGTTCAAAAGAAAAATAGTGTACTGGCCTCCTCATCCACTAGGAGAAAAAGAAAAATCTCCACCATGCAGGTGAGATTCTTCAATTCACACCGTTCCTCATCCTTTTGATTTCCTCTGTTCATCTTTTCTTTTATCTGGCTTCCAGTGAAAACTGATTTTTCATGCTACAAGTCAACATGCTACATTTTAGTCTTTCAACTAAATAAAGAAGACCTTTAAGTAAATGCATTTTTCCCCGAAGCTCGTAAATGCTCTCTGGTTTCACAAAGTAATTGTCCGATAGTCTAAATGTCTCAGATTTGTATTTATTGCTTCTTTTCCGGAGAATTTTCCCATGAGGGATTAATGCGGTATGATAAAAGGACAAGCATTAAAAGGATGCTTTGATTCAAAACGACTTTTTGGAGTTTTTTTTTTTTTTTTTTTTTATCATGTTTCGGCATTATTCCCATTTTATAAACATTCCTCGTGGTTTTTTTTTTTTTTTTTAATTTTTTTTATTTCAATCATTTGAATAATTTTAGAATTCTTCTGTCCGGAATTTGGATACGATTTGAACACCCGGTTGTTCTTCACCATTGCTTTTGGTCACCAGAACACCCCCATTCCAACGTAAGCAGAAAATATTTTGGCACATGCATTCTGTTTACGCTCAGTCCCTCCCCTCAGGTACTGCTCTCTTTGTCCTAGAGTGCTCAGGAGGCAGGATCAATCAGGAAGCAAGAGGTACAGTAGCTGTGTCCTGACAAGATCTGCGACCGTCGTGATCTGCGACTTTGCGCCTCTGCGCATGCCCAGAAGGCGCTATCCCCCTTCCTCGCCCTCCCAGAATGCGTTATTCCTCTTCCCCTCCCTTCCAGATGATCTGAACATCGAGATCTGCAACCTGGCGTAATTCTAATAATTCTATTGGAATTAGAGTTTTTAACACCTGTTTTGCATTTTTTGAATAAAAACTGTAATTTTAAACCATACACGTGTTTTTATTTGTTTATTTTATATTATCGATGGTGAGACGGTGGTTCAGTGGTTATAGCGTTCGCCCACGGAACCAGAAGTTAACCGAAAGTTCGCGGGTTTGCATTCCACTGAGTTCACGTCTAGGGTCCTTGGAGAAGACACCTAACCCCCCGGTTCTCCCACCATTGGCACCGTCATAGGTGGCAGCCTGCTGCGGTGCAATGCAGCACAGAAATTTCCCAGTCAGGGATTAATAAAATATATTAAAAAAAAAAAAAAAGAAAAAAATATATTTAGGTTCTGCGACCGTTTGCAAAAAACAAAAGTGATGTGTATTTTTTCATCAAATATCACATTTTAGGAGAAAAAAATAAACAAAATAGTAAAAAAATTACAAAGTGGTTTGATTTCTCTTTCACAGAATAAAGACTGAACTTTGTCCAACAGACACGGGGCTCCAATTGGAATAAAATGAAGAGAGGAAGCATCTGAACCACAGATTATGTAACTTTTACTGTATTTTTGGAGTAACTTAAAGTTCTTTAATAGAAACCCTGTTTCTTGACTCTTTTTTTTACTCATTCTAGCCTCCCTGCAAACACTTCTTCACCTCTTTTTCACACTCTCCATTGTTTTTTTTTTGTTGTTGCTTTAACTTCCAAAAAGTGAATATATCAACCATAAAAGGTCCCATAGAAGAACATGAGGCTTTTTTTTTGACAAATTGTGTGTGAATTCACAGACTCAAAATTCTTTTCTCCAACTGGTTGATAAGGAATGAAAAATGTCCAAAGTTGAGCAAATGTCAAGTTTTGTCCATTTTTTGATCTTGTGAAATCTTTTCTAATCAGTAAACTTATCAGAAAAATGGAAATAAAATGAAGGAATTCACCAAAAACCGTATCCAAGAACGCAATCCTTGGAAAAAAAAAGAAAATAAAAGACTTCAGAGTTCATTTTCTAGTCCGGATGTCATTTATTAACAAAAACTAAAGAGAAACACTTGTAATTAACATTTGAGTCAGATTTGGGAAAATTGTCTTTGATTTGTTTTTTTTTTTAAGGACATTTCAAAGCTTCTTTTTTGGTAGTTGTCTGTTTTCTGTCTGGATGATCCCACAGCACTTTAATAATGTTAAGAACCAGGAGATGATTCATCCCTCTATCAGAGTTTCTACTGGTTTTCCAGCCAGTTCTTGAGTCATTTGGCATCCTCCTTTTGTTTTCTCCTCATTCTCCTTACTTAGTAATGACTTCTTGACAGCAACCACTTTCTGATAAGGCTTCAGAGCAAATATCCCAACAAAAAAGACCAGATTTATCGCCCATCCTTGCAGGATTTCTCCTGTTCTTCTTGAAGATTTCCCTTCCAGATACTGTTGATCTTTTTTTATTACGTTAGTCCTGACTCTTCTCTTTCTGTTCACCAGTTGCCAGTTTCCACATACTTCTTAAGGACACTCTGAACCGTATGCAAAGATAAGCTGAATTCCCAGCAAACGGCTTTCTGTAATTACTTTGTTGGTGTAAACATACTATTATAATCTTGTCAAACTGTTAAAAACGGCATTCTGCAGAAATTCAACTAAAGAAATCACAGTAAATTATATGTATTCGCATCCAACTGCGTCAAAATGAAACAATCCCTTCGCTGTGTTGACAAAGCACTTATTCACCAGTTGAATTGTGTCTATTCTATGTTTTAATCATTCGCATTTCAACGTTGTCTTTTCAATTTTTCTCCTCCACTTATCCAGCTACGTTCATCTATTTAAACTACACACCAGACTGAAGATCCGCAGCTTTTCCAGCCAATAGATTTAAAAAACAATCACCTTGTTTAGGTAGAAGAATCCTATTTAATGTCTGTCATAATGCTTTTGTTTTGTTCCTTTGCAAGTAAAAAAAAATAAAAAATGGAAACAAACGTCAAGCCGTGGTGACAAGCTGCAGTAACACATTACCTGAGGATGTGAGCTAAAATTGGTTTGTTGCTCCAGTTATGTTGTGTATACATAGCAGTAATTCATCCCTTGGGTTGGCGCCCCGTTTTAGCTTCTATTCCAAAGCGTATATCCAAGAATGAAAACTGTACAATATACCAGATAAAAAACAGGAAACAGAGATGGAGGTAGCAGAGATGAAGATGCTGAGGATCTCTCTGGGAGTGACCAGGATGGACAGGATCAGAGGAACAGCACATGTTAGAGGTTTTGGAGATAAAGTCAGAGAAGCCAGACGGAGATGGTTTGGACATGTGCAGAGGTGAGAGAGAGAGTACATCGGAAGAAGGATGCTGTTGGTTGGCGTGACTGAAGAAGATGCAGGAGATAGGGTTAGATCAGGCATCTGCAAACTATGGCCTGTGGGCCACATGCGGCCCGTTAAAAGTTTTAATCAGGCCTCCCGAACTTGAAAAAAAATTAATTTAAAAAACATGCTTATGGTTTATTTTTGCTGCAATTCTAATGTTTCGTCATTAGATGGCGGACTCTCAGATTGTTTCAAATTTAGCGCCATTGTATCGTTCTAATGTAGTTGTTACCAAAGCATGCCATCCATCTGCTCGTGTTTTGGCCTCTTAACAAATGTTAGAACTCAATGTGGCCCGCAAACCAAGAGGTTTGCCCACCCCTGGGCTAGATGGAAGAAACTGACTTGCTGTGGCGACCCCAGAAGAGAAATGCCGAAAGAAGAAGAAGAAGAACTACCAAAAGAACCACTTTTTCTTTTTTGTGTGAAATTAACTGTGAACCCCTCAATTAATCGGGTGTCTGCCTGTTAAAGTATTGATTTAACTGAACGAGATACAGAAACGTCTGATGCCGTTACACACACTTTAACGCAGAAGTAAAAGGTCATGAACGTCTCGGTTTCGCAAATGAAAAATGAAAGTAAATCTTGTACAAGAGTCGTAGACTTTCAAATGATTGCCAGTTTGTTACAAAACTGTATGTTTTTACAAATCCCCTTGAATTTCATCACACAGTCTTTGGGGAACTCTTGCAACTGCTGGTGTCAAAGTCCTGCATCGACAATTAGACTGAGATTGCACAAATATGAACTGAATGAGAGCCGTGCCAGAAAAAAGACTTTCTAATCCAAGGAGAACGCGAGTGCATGACTTCAGCTGGTCGACGACATGATTTTTAACGAGGTGGACGTACGTAAAGACGGGAGTGAAAAAGTTTCACAAAGTACACAAAGTAATGAAATATTTGAATATTTTCTAAAAGTTACCAATTATTTTTGAGTATTTAACACATGGAATATAGAGTGGGTCGATATCAAATGGGAGGCGATGGCTTAGTGGTAGAATGTTCGCCCTTAGTCCGGAAGTTCGCCGAGTCAAATCCCACTGAGCTCATATATTGGTATCCTATGGGAAGACACCTAACCTCCCGTTTCTCCCACTATTGGGGCCGTCCTGGCAACCTGATGCGGTTGATGCAGCACACAAATTTCTCCGTTGACGGATGAATTAAGTATGTAAAAATAAAAAATAAAAATTCCGATAAGTTTCCGAAAAGTGAAAGTAAGAGGTGGAGGAAAAGCTGGAGAGGTGGAGGTTTGCAGAAAGAAGAGGAATGAAGATTAGTCAGAGTAAGACAGAGTACATGTGTGTGAATGAGAGGAATCCAAATGGAAAAGTCAGGTTACAGGGAGAAGAGATAAAGAAGGTGGAAGATTTTAAGTATCTAGGATCAACAGTCCAGAGCAATGGAGAGTGTGGAAAAGAGGTAACGAAGTGTGTGCAGGCAGGTTGGAACGGGTGGAGAAAAGTATCAAGTATGATGTGTGACAAACAAGTTTCAGCTAAAATAAAAGGAAAAGTGTACAAAACCGTGGTGAGACCGGCCATTCTGTTTGCTCTAGAGACAGTAGCACTGAAGAAAAGACAGGAAACAGAGATGGAGGTTGCAGAGATGAAGATGCTGAGGATCTCTCTGGGAGTGACCAGGATGGACAGGATCAGAGGAACAGCACATGTTAGAGGTTTTGGGGATAAAGTCAGAGAGGCCAGACTGAGATGGTTTGGACATGTGCAGAGGAGAGAGAGAGTTTATCAGAAGAAGGATGCTGGGTTTGGAACCACCAGGAAAGAGGACTAGAGGAAGACCAAAGAGGAGGTTCATGGATACAGTGAAGGAAGACATGAAGATAGTTGGTGTGACCGAAGAAGATGTAGGAGATAAGGTTAAATGGAAGAACTGAATTGCTGTTGTGACTCCTGAAGGGAAATGCCGAAAGAAGAAGAAAGAATCTTTATGACACAATTAATTTTTCTTTTTTTTCTCAAATCTATTTCTGCCCTACGTAACCATTGGCCCATCTTTCTATGTTTTTAAAAGCATTCTGTCTTTTTACCATAAAACATCTTTTTTTTTTATTTAGAAATTTTTCTAAACGACCTGAAACAGGTTTTTCCAGCCCGTGTTTGTCTCGCTTTAACAAATTGCCCTAAATTAGAGAACATTTGAGGGATTAGAGGTTAGAGGCTTTAAATTGTTTTTTTACTTTATGATGCACGTTTCAAACTCGAGACAGAAATCAATACCGTCTCTGAGACTAACAAGACTTGTTTTTATCATCGTTGTTCCGCAAAGTCTAAACATCTAAATTAAATTTGGAACAACTTCATCAAATGAGCACGTACACATGAGCACGTACACATTTTGTGGAGCGTTCACTGGAACGCTCCACAAAAAACAAAGAAGAAGAAAAGAAAGGGGACTAGTCAAGCTATTCCCTTGCAGGGCCAGCAAATGGGCCACCAAAATGCAAGAAAATGACTCTTATTTTTCAAATTGTTCTGGGGGGGTATGCCCCTAGCCTCTCCTATACTGGATTTGTCAATGACCTCACGTCCTTATACCCTTCTACTTCTTCTTTCGGGATTTCCATTCAGGGGTCGCCACATCAAGTCAGTTTCTTCCATCTAACCCTATCTTCATGTCTTCCTTCACTGTATCCATGATCCTCCTCTTTGGGTTCCTCTAGGCCTCTCCTGGCAATTCCAAACCCAGAATCCTTCTAACAATGTACTCTCTCTCTCTCCTCTGCACCCCGTCCCCCTTATGGAAAATCCTAGATCCGCCCCTGGTATCAGTACGGCACAGTCTTCAGGCTAAAGAACAGTCGAAAGAGGAAAAAAACGGGATAGCAATAGGAAGAAAAATGCATGTCTGCTTCGCTCCGGTGACGATGGGGGTGTGTGCAAATATAACCCCCCCCCCCCCCCCCCCCCCCCCCAACACACACACACTTCTACTTAAACTAGTATTTAGTATTTACTCACTCATGACATTAGATACAGATAAAAGGTTATTTCAGGGGCCACCCAATGATGGCAGAAGGTCAGCCACGCTGGCCTCACCAATTGTCTTAGCTCAATTTCACTCCAGTTACTAGGTCAGGCATGCCCTATCAGCAACTGCTTGTGATAACCCAGGAAAAAAAAAAAACCCAGACTTTTCCATAGAACTTTATCTATTTCTTTATCTGTTCCAAGAATATGAGGTAGAATAAGATCAGCACGACTCTATAATGCGTTCAACCACGTAACCGTTGTTACTATCACTATGATATGCTCCTCTTTCACGTTCATGATAGTACACGTGAGCAATAAAACATATCTTATCTAAAGAAGGATCAAAGGTCGGGATTGTATCTCATGTCAAGTGATAAAAATCTTTTTAATAAAACACATTACAGGAGATCATTTTTTTCCAATAACTTTTCTCTAATGTAAGCTTTGAATGAGTAAAAGAAGACGTTGGTATGAGCGATGGAGTTCTTACCGCGGCTCAGACGGTGCAGGTGCTTCGCCTAAAGTAACGTCTGTCATTGTTACTGAGTGTGTCTCTGTTTACAAGTGCTTCAGAGGAACTGAAAGCCTCTTCTGAATCACAAGTGCAACATATTCATCAGCTGGAGAATGCACTTTTACACTACGGCAATGCAATCATCTCCCCGGAGACTTCCATCAAAGCCAGCTGTGGATTTTAACGCTGTCATTATACTCCTGAGAATAATTAATCTGGAGTTGTTCGTACAGATAAAATGGCAGGTTTTTGCCACATGAAATGAAAATGCAAAGGCGAATCCCCGCGTAGCTCTGAGAAGAAGATCAGCTGCCAAACTTTTATGTAGGTACAACATTAAACAGCATCATAAAGTCAGAGGAAGTTTGTGAAACACAAACCGTAGCTGCTGGTGCTTCATTCTGTGAATGGGACGCTAAACTAAACCAGATTTCTTATGGAAGATTTTCAAAAATTTCTAATTTCTTACAATTTCTCATTATAAAAAAAAATCCATCCAAACAAACCGTCACCCGCACGCTCCCCCCAATAGGAATTAAAATAATGTAAACAATTATATTCATAGTATTACTTTCCTCGTAGCACATACTTTCAAAATAAAGAGAAACTTGAATTAGAAAAAACATTTAATTTTATTTACTTCCTAAAAATAGAGACTAAAAAAGCAGAAATTCTTCTTATCCGTCTATCCCTTTCGGGGTTTCGGGGGGTGCCGGAACCCATCCCGGCAGAAATTATGAATAATATACTCTGAAAACCACAAATTATTTTTATATTCTATTGTTTTTTTTTAATGAATCATTAAAAATTATGATTTATTCAGTGAACAAAGTACAATTATTTTACGTTAGTGGAACACTTAGTTTTTATTTTGAAAATATTGTTATTTATTCAAATTTAAACCTGCGTTTTTCTGAAAATAGATCAGGGTATTGATTTTTTTTAAATTTATAAAATACACATTTGGGAATAAAATGTATTATTTTTACATCTATACTTAAAAAAATATAACGCATAAAAAATGAGGCGTCTTATATTAAATCTATTTATATTTTTAAACTTTGCAATAAATTTTTGTTTTTTACTTTTATGTTTCTTATTCTTTTACTGTTTTATTTTTCAAAACAAAAATACAACTCATAACTGTTAAAACTTCCCATAATTTTGGAGATAAAATTAGTAAAAACAATTACTGTAATTTTCACACATGTAAATAAATACATGCAAACTTTAAAAAATTGAGTGTAAAAAGAAAAAAAAATCTGTTATTTTTCACTTCCTTTTTTAAATTATCTTGATCTCCATATTTGCATAATTTATATGATTATGTTTAACGTTTGCATTCTAAGTAATCAAAGTTGCTCTCATAAACCACCCAAAAAAACAAACAAATAAAGTTTTGCAAAAAACTTTTTGACATTGAGAAAGTTTTTAAAAGAAACTGTATTTTTTTTCTGCAACATTCAAACATTTGCAAACTCCTGGAAAAAGATTGGATTTGCATAATGAGACAGTAAATTCTTAAAATAATTTAAGATAACGTAAATTAAGAATCTACAAACTGATTAGTTTAGATTTTACTAACTAATTCAAGTCAGATGGAATAATTTGGTCCAAAAAGGATGAAAAAACTAAAGAGAAAAATCTAAATAAAACGCATTAAAATGTATTTAATTAGAAATAAAATCTTGTTTCATTTGCCAGCAAGAAAAACTCTCAAAATTAATTAGAGTTGCAGCGTTGCTGCCCTGTGTGTGTGTGTGTGTGTGTGTGTGTGTGTGTGTGTGTGTGTGTGTGTGTGTGTGTGTGTGTGTGTGTGTGTGTGTGTGTGTGTGTGTGTGTGTGTGTGTGTGTGTGTGTGCGTAGAACAGATGTTCTCCATACCATCTGGTTTGTGTATGAGAGTAAAAGGTGCTCTGTTTATCACTAAGAGGACAAACGAAGAACGTAGGTGTATTTTCTGTTTCTTATTTTTTGGGGTATTTTTTTTAACTGCTGAGGTTTATTTAATCGGAGAATTTGAAGAACAAAACTCGACTTTTGACTTAACAACAAAAGCCGAAAACTTCCGCAGGTAGAAAATTGTTTGCTCAAATTAGCTGGAAACTTTTGATTGTTCCTCATTACAGAAAAAACCTCCAATGTATTCTATTGCTTTTTGGCTGCGCGCGCACGCACGCACACACACACACACACACACAC
Organism: Neostethus bicornis; assembly: GCA_902685375.1. NCBI lineage: Eukaryota > Metazoa > Chordata > Actinopteri > Atheriniformes > Phallostethidae > Neostethus > Neostethus bicornis. Next base: position 24,175,482 of record LR738551.1, on the reverse strand, counting down.
ACGTTAGTCATCTTAATTTTGTGCCAGTCTTGGCTGGAAAAGTGTCCCGACAGGAAAAACACAAACAATATTTATGTAAGACATCAAAGATTTGAAACTTCCCGCTGAACTCGTAACACGTTTTCCCAACGTCTGCTATTTCATCAGATTTTATTCAACAAAAAACTTTCTGAATCAAACTTAATGTGGGTCAGATTTCACAAAAAATTAAATGTCTAAATATGTCTTTTTCTTGGATGAGTCGTAAAAAAAGTACGTTTTTTTTTTTTTTCACTTGCCCTGCTTCACTGACCTTGTCGGTGAGGCTGGGTGACTTATTTTTTTAAACACCAAATCTACCCTCTACCATCCCTTCCCTTTGTGTCTGTACCTCTTCAACAAAGGTAGCACTGTTTTGTCAAGCTGCAGCCCTTAATTCTTGCAATTTTTCTCACTGTGGGACCAATCAAGGTTTTCCAAATTTAAAACATGGAGTGATATTTTGCGACGACAAAGGACTTAGATGAAACTTTACAGATAAGGCACTTGATTGGATGACGGTATAAACAAAACTGTAAATATAAGCCAATTAAAGAGCTGAAATATTAATATTGTTTGCTTTATTTTGTACAATTTGTTTTGCAATCTGTTCAAAATTAACAAGCTATTAAACTTGTTCCAACGTCTTTAAATTTTGAGTTTATTTAATTGTACAAATAAATCAAAGAAAAAAAATAAAGCTTAGAATTAATATTTGGAATCCTGGGCGCACGTGCACTTTGTTTAAAATGTCATAGCACTTACTGTACTTCCTGTACGGGTGGGGTTCGAGGCGTGGCTCGTCTTTCCAAACACTGTTTCTCCTTCGCTCTCTCACTTTATTTCCTCTTCACTGGAACGCTCCACAGCCCAGCGGCACTCTGGGTAATCTCCTGCCAGATTTAAAAAAAAAAAAAAGAGAGAGAAGAAGGATGTCAGTGAAGGTGTCAAAGTGTCAAAGCAAACTGAAAACCGAAGACAAATCAGACGTTTGGCACATATGCTGAGGTGTTGCTGTGTAGTAAAAAAATGCAGATTTGAGGGGAATACATACAGTTCCTGCTGATGGCGTGTGTGTGTGTGATAGCAGGTACGTGTGTGTGATAGCGTGACAGTATGTGTGAATGAATGAAGAAGTAATCTGAACTCGGTATGGGTCTTCAAAACTGCGTACAACTTGGCAAAAAAAAAAAGGCAGGAGTTTCCACGGCAACATGTGCCAAAACAAGAGAAGCGAGTAGGTGAGAGAGAAAGAGGGGGGGGGGGAAGAGTCTGGCAAGAAAGCAGCAGAAGAAGTAGAAGCCAGAAAAACCATGTGGTGAAGGCAAACAGGAAGTTTAGTTCCCGCCTCTGACCTCATCGGATGGCGAGCTGGTAACAGAAACACCTGCACCCCAAAGTTTCCAGCTTACGTCTTAAGATAGAGTTTAAAAGACTAACTTAAGGGTCACACGAGATCAAACACTTGCAGCACAGAGCTACACAACGTAACATGTTACTAGTGAAAGTGTTGCTCACATTGGGGGGAATTTTCAGAAGAATGTACGGTTGTACCGAAGTGTGCCGTGCTCTTCTACCAAACGTTACGCTCGACCGTTTTTAATCACTTAGAAATTTGCAGCATTATATTTTGAGTCACTAGTCATTGATGCTTGGTGGTATGACAAACACTCCATACCACAGTGTTTTACTGATTCAGGTTTGTACAGATTTGAGCTTGGTTTTAAAGCACTTTGGGAACTTCACACTGGTGTAGTTTGAAGTTTAGAGTACCGTATTTTCCGCACTATAAGGCGCACCTAAAAACCTTAAATTTTCTCTAAAGTCCACAATGCACCTTTTAACCCGGAGCGCCTTATATATGGATTAATATTGAGCTACAACAGGTGTCGCAACTGCGGTAAGCAGCCGCCGACTCCATTTCCTCCGTAGAAGAAGTAGTGCACAGTGCATGCTGGGATATATGAAAGGGCGTCTCATTTCCATTTGTGTGTTTGTGTAAAGACCCGGAAATGGCTCCTACCAAGAGACACTGTTACACCGCAGAGTTTAAACTCAAGGCGATCGGTCACGCAGTAGAACACTGGAATAGAGCCACAGCGAGAGAGTTTAACATCAATGAATCAATGATGAGGAAGTGGAGGAAGTGGAGGAAGCAAGAGGATGCGCTGCACCAAGTAAACAAGACTAAACAGAGTTTCTGTGGGAACAAAGCGAGATGGTCACAGTTAGAGGATAAAGTTGAACAGCCTTTACTGTAGCGCCTTATTATGCAGTGCGCCTTATAGTGCGGAAAATACGGTAATCATTGACTGTATTTTAACATGTGATGTCTTGCAATAGTTTACTACTCGATGCATCAAATGGTAAGTTATAAATTACGATGTCAAAGCTTGGGTTTACCTTAAAGTTATTCCTGCGAACACAAAAATGCTGTAATCGAATACTTTTTAGTAAAATTCAGCTCCTCACGGCAACAGAAAACAGAGGCTGTCATTTACCATAACAAGGCCACTGCAATGAAACAGCGGGATCCATCAAAATATTAAAGCTACCTTAGATTTTTTCTTTTTTTCTTTCTTTTCTCTCAGTTCTTTTCTTTTTCTGGCAGTTCAGTGTGTTGCAAATCAAACAGGACATAATAAGACATCCAACCGAGCGACATGGCAAGTTCAGAAAGTTTTATTTTTATGCAAAATTTCCTGGAACACAGATTGGCAACCAAGGGTTCTCCAAAGCCTAATATAACACAAATAATGGCGGGAGCAGGACCTGCTGGAGCATGGATCCAGCACCGCGGTGCCAATCAGCCCTGTCAGCTTGTGCGTGATTGCTGTATTCCGAGCTTTCAAGAAGTCATTCTGCACCAGCGGGAAACGAACCACTTTTTCATTTGCCATTAGTGGTCAATCACTTTTAAATCCACATGTATGTAAATGGTGTAACACGAAAAGAGAGACAGAAAACCAACAACAAGTGAATAAAATTGACAAGAAGGAGAAAAATGGTGAGTTCCACACCTGAAGATGAACGTGTTTGTATTTTTATCAAACGCAGAGACCTGAGGTGCCACGTGTTTGTCTCGACGAAGCTTTGAAACCTCGCCGGTGGTTTAAACCTGATTAATTGCTTCTCTAAAGTTGTTTGTTTGTCTGATTATCTTATAAACTGCTCTTACACACTTGACTTTGTTTTCCGTTGTGGTGTGATTGTGAGTGTTTGTCTAATTGTGCACAGCTGCGTGAGCGTTAAAGCATCTAGCACCTTTGTATCAACACGCCTTGCATTATTTTAGTGCCACGCATGAGGTCACATTGACTTTTTTTTTTCTCTAACACACATTTTCCAACTTAAAACAGAAAAACAACCTTCACTCATCTTTGAATATAAAATTTGTTTGGTAGTTCTTGTATTTTGTGGGTCAATCTTCAAATAATGTATCGCTCTGCTTTGGAGAAAATTTTTTTTTAATGTTTTTGTTGGAAAAACAAAAGAATTATGGATACATTTTGGGGTTTTTTGGCTCTGAATAGGGAGAGCTAAAATGGGTAGGCTTTTCCTACCCATTTTGGTTTGGGTAGGGAGAGCACTACCTGTAGGATAGGGTAGGTACCGGTATGGGTACAGGTACCCTACTACCTGAAGGGCAGTGCTCTACTACCTGTGCGGCACTACCCTACAGGTAGTGCTCTCCCTCCCCTCTGTTGCCTTATTTTTTACATACTTAATTCATCCCTCAATGGGAAAATTAGTGTGCTGCATTTCACCATAGCAGGCTGCCAGGACAGTGCCGTTGGTGGGAGAAACAGGGCGTTAGGTGTCTTCCCCAAAGATAACTAGACATGAGCTCAGTGAGATTTGTTCCGTTCCGTCATCTTCCGCTTGTTCCGGGGCCGGGTCACAGGGGCAACAGCCTCAAACGGGTAGCCCAGGCTTCTCTCACCCCGGCCGCATCCTCCAGCTCACCCTGAAGGATCCCAAGTCGTTCCCCGGCCAGCTGTGAGACATAGCCTCTCCAGCGGGTCCAATTCGATCCCGCAAAATTTCGGAGAACTTCCGGTCCAAGGGCGAACACTCTACCATTGAGCTATTGCCTTACCCGTTTTTGGTGAAATTGTGTGGATATCTGAAAGATTAGTTTTTCTTAAATATTGGAAAAAAATTGTAGCATAGATCTATGCTTTTAGTAGAACATCCAAAAAATAAAGAACAATCTATTTATTTGTAACATTCCGTCCCCCCAACGTCTGGATGAAGCCAATCTGCTTTATACTATAAACATGAATGACGATCTAATCTTAAAGTAAGATTCCTCGGCACATTCTGCCATTTGGATTTGGATGATAACTTCTTTTCTTATGGAATTATACAACAACGTTACTTTTTCTTTTCTTTTTAAATAAGTTCTCCCATACCAAAAAGGAACGTCCTGGGTCTGGTTAGCCTACTTTTTTCTTGAGTTGATTTTATTAAGTCTGATTGTGTGTTTCTCTTTGATTAACTGTGTGTGAAGCCTTTTGAGGAAACTCTGTAATATTTGGTTATAAAAATAAAATTGAAATCTTTTCCAATGATTTCTAGAGTTACATGTTAAGGCTGATTCTGTCTTAAATCAACAAAATCAAAACGGAATTTTAAACTTGAAAAATGTCTTGGTAATTTCAACTGAAACACGTTGGTCCACTTTTTATTTAATTGCTTTTCAAATGTGAATCAGAGAACCACGACAGCCTAGGCCAAGCAGGTCTGGTGAGAGATGGTGGGGTTTAGTCTGTTCTCTTTGTATCAAGCATAGGAAGGTAAATTCGGTAGTTTAAAGACGGAAGGTAGGTTTTCAAGGGGGGAGGCAATAGCTCAGTGGTAGAACGTTCGGACTGGATTGTCTCTGGAAGTTTGCTGAATCGAATCCCATTGAGCTCATGTCTAGGTGTCCTTGGGAAAGACACCTAACTCCCCATTACGTCCACCATTGGCGCCGTCGTGGCAACCTGCTGCGGTGTAATACAGCACACTAATTTCCCCGCTGAGAGATCAATAAAGTATTTTTCTTCTTCTCTTCTTTTTTTCAAAAGTTTGAACCATGTTTAACTCCCATTCCTACATCAAAACCATACCTGGTTTGGTTTTCTATTTTATTCATACATTTTTTGAAAATTTTTGAGCTTTCCCGTCTAACATTTGGACACTAAGGAACCCAGGATAGTTCTTCGCCTTGCCTTTTGTCCTCTGTCACGCCCACATTATGACATAAGCAGGAAGTGTTTTAGTGCTCTCCCTCCCATCTTGTACCCGACAAGAGGCTAAAGGGGGAGCGTGTAGAGGGGTGAACTCAGTGTCAAACACAGATGTGGAAATGAAAAAAAAAAAAAAAACTTGATGAATCAACACACCACAAAGTTACTGTACCCCGTTTTTAAAATCAAACCACTGACTGGAACTACTTCCAAATATTCTTAAAAAAGGAAGGAACGTTTTAAAAACATTTAGGAACGTTCTTGGTATATTTAAATAGCTACATTTTCAGAGTTAATTATTTAGCCCTATCAATTGCAACCCTATTTAATTCAATTTAATTTTATTCAAATAAACTAAAGTCTTGAGCACACGACGTCCCTCATAAAAGCCCAGTTAAAGCGGGGTGTGTAGTAGGTGTTTAAGAACATGCACTTTTCAGACTTTTTTTAAATCATTTCAATATGTCCCCAAAGTCATTGATCAATTTTCTAAATTTCTTTTTAACCGATGTGGGATTACCTGGGATTGAGTTTAAATGAGTCAGGCTGTATTTGTTATGGAAAAAATAGCTCTAATGCCCTTTTTGGCTCGAGCGGAGGCCCACGCTAACTAGTTTAATGACTGAAATAGATGTCACATTGTTGTTTTTATTTCTGAAAGCATAAAATTGAGCTGTTTCAGAGTTCTTAGGGTCAGTCATGGGGACTCAAAGACAAGATTATCTGGGAATAACTGTAGAAGTAGTCTGATACCGGAGCGATGTTTATGTAGAACCTCTTAGACTCGAGAAAAAAAGTGGATTGAATTTACATTTTTATATTTCATATGGAGAAGGACCTTTAAGAGGGGTTCGTCTTCTGAACCCCTTTGAACTCTGTAAGGATAGCGGGGTAGCCGGCTGATTGCAAGCGAGAGACGGGGTACACCCTAAACAAGTCGCCAGTCCGTAACAGGGAAGAAATATGGATTAATGAATTAATAAAAACGTAAATAGTCTAGTGTTTAGTTTTAAAAAAAATCTCCTTAGTCTAAAAATGGTAGAAAGGTCTTTAATTTAATCAGAGTCTTCAAATGATTCATATAATTTAATGTAGTAATCTAATTTAAATTCTTTGTTATGACATACATGAGCCATTTGGTTAAAACTGAACATTTTGTTTTAGGTGTGGATGGGCGGGAGGCCAGAGGGCGGGGGGCTTTTGGGAGTTAAGAAAGAAGCAGAACCAAAAGCTTGAAATCTTACGGTTTCGATGTGTGTGCCTCGATCCATCCCGTTAAAGACCAAAACAATGACGTCACAAACACAATCAACCAAACAGAGTTTCCTCTAAAAAGGAACGGTGCTCCCTTTTAGGTAAGGAAAATAGCTCCCTCACTAAGATCTTGGGGTACACGTCAAGAAAGGAGGCTTGAAAATCTTGTTCGGAAAACTGCCCAGTCCGGTTTTGCTGACATGTGCTAATAGCAGGAGGTCCCAGAGACGGGAGGACTTGGGACAGCTGAAGGAACTATATGTCTTGGCTGGTCTAGGGAATGCTTTTGGGTACCTTTGCTACCAAGATCGCCCTCATAGGTGGGATACACAAAGCGCAACGGACAATTGGGTGAACTGTCAACCCTATTTAGGAAATAATAGAAGTTTGTATGTCTTTTGCAAATAAACAACCTGAGAATGCGAGAGTCTTGTTCAGATGTCCCGAGGGAGGGATCTCTCTTTCATGTGGATCCCCACGAGGTTTCTTATTTTTTTCCCACTGATGGTTTTTTTTAGGAGTTTTTCCTTACCGAGAAGGAGAATCTAAGTGCATAAATGTGCTAGTCTTGTTTAGTTAGCATTTGTTAGTTATTTGTCTTGCTGTGTATTTGTGTTAATACATTCCTCTTTTTCTTGTGAAGCTCATTGAGACGGAAATTCTGTGATTTTGGGCTATACAAATAAAATTAAATTGAATAGATGTGAGGGAAGTATGAACTAGATTATCGTCAGGTATCTGCAGTGATAGTGATGCTGCATCGGTCTGTTGTGGTGAAGAGAGACGGGAGCCAACTGGCAAATTTAGGTTTGACCGCTCACCAATGCTCACCAGCTGTAGGAGGTGACCAAAAAACGGAATCCCAAAAATGAGCATCCAAAAAAGGCTTCCTCTGCCCTCAGAAATAGTGCATGTCTATTTTTAAAAAGCTGTTTTCCATCAAGGAAAAACAATGTACACCTTTTTTTATTACTCTTACATGTAACGCAGCATTAAATCCTACACACACATATATTTATATCCAGTATATTTAAAAACCATCTTCCATCTTTTCTGTGATAAACATCTAAAGTCGGTGAGCACCTTTAAGAGGGAATCACCAACCGTGTTTTGCTCAGGATGTAATGGGTCTGCACAGAGTGTTTGTGTGTCTGTGTTCATCTGTGTGGGTTACGAAGGCACTGTGCGTGAGTGGATGAGATCATCAGAGGACTGGAGCACAGCAGGGAGACGCTGAGATGGAGTGAAAGAGAACAACAGGTCTTTTCCAGAGAGTCTGGATCCCCCTCAGGACTGACCCCATCCTCCATCTATCCATCACCAACATGATGCTAACCAATTCAGAGTGTGTCTGTGCAACACCGTCTCACCGTGTCTAAGACTTAGAGAGGAGCAGCACTACATGAACAGAGATTAACAACCCAACGCTATTTTTTTCCTCCCTGGGTTCTCGATGATTCGTCAAGTGTAGTGCAAAATAAGAAAGCTGAACTTTTCTGGCTTAAAGTGAAAATTTATTTCAGCTTGAATTCACGCGTTTCCAAAGGAGTAATTTCAGATAAAGGAAATGTTGAGACTCTTGAACTCTAGGTTTCTTGTTGTATTAATTTGCCTTCTACAGGTAAGGCACAGTGCCCTGCCCCATGAGGAGGAGTTTAAGAATTGTGGGGTCTTACTTAGGAGCGAAGGAAGGATGGAGCTGAAGACTCAGACGGATTCGTGTGGCGTCCACAGTGATCATAATGCTGGATTGATCCATAACAGTAAAAGAGAGCTGAGCCAAAAAGCAAAGCCCTTGATTTACCAGGAGGACCTAGTAAATCCTCCTTGATTTACAAAGGTCCTCCTTGGTAAGTAGGAGGACCTACTTACCTCCTACTTATAATAATAATACAAATTTTATTTGTAACGCACTTTATATCTCCAGTGGAGATCTCAAAGTGCTACAAAGACCAAAAGCAACAACAAACAGCAAAATTATATAAAACCACAAAACAAAAAAACACTAAAAACTTTGTTGAAAAGCCTTTAGAAATGATAATGTCTTGAGTCTTTTTTTAAAACCTCAACGCTGTGTGGAGCCCTAAAGCTCCCAGGAAGAGCGTTCCAGAGCCGTGGAGCAGCTGCCTGGAAGGCCCTGTCCCCCATAGTGGAGAGTTTGGTCCTTGGTTGGTGCAGGCAGTAGGAGGAGGAGGAGCACAGATCTCGGACAGTGGTGTGGAGGGTTAGGAGTTCTTGGAGATAAACTTGCCAAGTAGGAGGTAAGTAGGGGGTAATCTGTCAACAGATCACGCGTACGAAGGGTGGTAAGGTCACCCTTGCCAACAGATCACCCTTATCAAGGGTGATCTGGTGGTACGGTCACCCTTACCAAGGGTGATCTGTTGGTCACCCTTGGTAACCAACCAAGGGTATTGGTGATCATATCTGTCACCAATAAGGGTGACAGATATGGTCACCCTTATCTGTTGATCATGATGTTTTGACCATCACTCATGACCACCAGATAAGGGTGACCAAAATAAGCAGATAGTGAATCCAATGGATTTCATGTACAGGTTACTGGCTACGAGCTTCTCAACTTTGTACCAATTCTCCAAAAAAGTAACTCAGGTATGCATGTACAACATCTTAAATGCAAGTTTCCCAGAGCGCATACCACTCCCACATGCAAATAAAAACATCTCTAAATTATTTAACATCTGACTTTTCGTTCTGCGGTACCCTGAATATATTAATTTCCCAGAAATGTTTCTACAAGGGTGAACAGGTAACAGATTTGAATCTAGAGTCAAAATATCAGATCACTAAATATTTAATTAACAAATGTTTTCAGTACGAGGGTGTTTCTGCTGCTCGTATGCTTGCAGGTCTTCATCCATCTGTTTGGAAAACGACTGCATAAAAAATGTAATAATTAGTAGTTTTTAAATTCAGGACATGTGTAAAAACTTACACCAAAATACAAAATAAGAGGTGATGTTTGAGGGAAAAAACAGGTGGTAACGCATCTAAAATTGAACTCCGTTAGTTCCTAATTAACTATTTAACTTATTTTTCTGCATTGTATCAGCACGTCTTTTTTCGGTGACCTTATTTTAACTTCAACAGTCATATCAAATCAATTACATCAGCAGCCTTTTACCACCTGAAAAACAGCCAAAATCAGAGGTTTGGTTTCTAAAACAGACTTAGAGGTTCTTATCCATGCATTTGTTTCCAGTAGGTTAGATTATTGTAACGGTCTACTCACTGGTCTGAACAAAAAGGCTTTAAAACCGGTGCAGTTTATTCAAAATGCTGCTGCTTGAGTCCTAACAAGAACTAGAAAATACGATCACATTAGTCCTGTGCTAAAGTCTCTGCACTGGCTTCCTGTGGCTCAGAGAATAGACTTTAAAGCTGTTCTGATTGTGTTTAAGTCTCTCCATGGTCTAGAACCAAAGTACATCTGTGATATGTTAGTACCTTATGAACCATCTAGAACTCTGAGGACCTCTGGGACCGGCCTCCTGCTGGTGTCTAGAGTCAGGACTAAACATGGACCATCTAGAACTCTGAGGACCTCTGGGACCGGCCTCCTGCTGGTGTCTAGAGTCAGGACTAAACATGAACCATCTAGAACTGTGAGGTCCATGTGAGGACCTCTGGGACTGGCCTTCTGCTGGTGTGCAGAGTCAGGACTAAACATGGACCATCTAGAACTCTGAGGACCTCTGGGACCGGCCTCCTGCTGGTGTCTAGAGTCAGGACTAAACATGGAGAAGCTGCATTTCAATTTTATGCTGCAAAAGTCTAGAACATACTTCCTGAGGCCGTGAGACAGGCCTTTACAGTACTGTTACTTTAAATCTAGGCTGAGAACAGTTCTGTTTAACTGTGCTTTTGATTAATTACTCTTTTTTATCTGCTTTAATGATTTTATTTATTTATTTATTAAACTTTTGGATTCTATGTTTTGTGATTTTAATGCATTTTTTTTCCTTCTCGTGAAGCCCTTTGAATTACATTTTGTATGAATTGTGCTACAAATAAACTTGCCTTGACTATTTTCTTGTCTGTTTTTTTAAAAAAAATTTTGGTGAGAAACTAGAAGGGTCAATGGAAACAACACTTCCTCATAAGGGAGAACAAAGCCTCAGCAATCTGCACCCTTTGCAGTTTCCTGAACAAAAGTCTGACATCATTCCGCTGTCAACAGCGAGTCCCAAGATTTATCCTTCGGTCCCACTAATGTGCGACAGATGTTAGATGGCAGAGGACACGGTCTTAGAGTTCAGGGCTCTATTGATTGGCTACTGGGACTATTTATTTGCTTGGTTCTCTCCGGCCAAATAAGACGACTTTCCAACTAAAATTAAGCTCTAACTCCAGCTCACAGAGAACCGTTTAACAATAAACTCTCGAGGATGCTGAAGGGTTCATCTTGGTGGAATGAAAGTCAAACTCTTTTTCCCTTTCAGAAACACCTGATCAATGTGATCTCAGTCATCCAAAATCAAGTTTATTCCAACTGGAAACTTCACAGTTCTCGATGATCAACTGGCTCTACCATCGTTTTTAAAAACATCCTTTCTAACACATTTATTTAGAACTATTGTAAATTAGTCTCCTTTAAACGCACATTTCTTTCCATTGTTTTCTAAATTACAGTAACAATTGTTCAACATTTTGTTTTTCTATCGATCGTTGCATAAAAAAAAAAAAAAAGTTTATGAAATCCCATTTGGGTATGTAATTGCGCTACCAAATCTGACCATAGTTTATGTGGTCTGGTTTGTGTTCTGGCAGATTCGGTCATTGTCCTGTTCTGGGTTAGATTTTAAATGATCTCATTTGTCATCATCATTTTTTGCCAGAGCTACATATTTAGCTCCAAAGCAGCAGCCATTAAAGACATCTGTGCCCAAAAGATTGTTGTAATCATGCTTCACTGAATAAAAAATACCATGGGTAAAAATTAAGAACTCTTTTTATAGATTAGATGGAACTCTGTTCAGATTCTTATCAAGCTCTCATTGTCCACACACTGGTGTTGATTAGATGTAATTCTATCTATACTTTAAAGCCTTTTGATGCCCATTTTTGCAAATTTCTGGAAGGGAAAAAATGATAGAGGGGGTCAGAGTTAACCCGTTGATGTCTCACAGATGCAGTAAAATGTTTTTCTAGAGTGCGTTCACACATCAAGTTGGCATCTCGGCATGCAAATGTGACATTTTGGTGACCGGTGATGTATAGTAACTGAATGCATTTTAACTGGGAATCGAGTATGGTGAACACACGAGGTGTGCGTTTTTACACCACAGTTCCAACATCACATCCCGACTGATTCTACCGAGTGACATATCGGTGCAGCAGCTTGTTTGGCTCATGTGTAAAATGGCCAGTGGTGGTTAAAATAAGGACTCATCGTTGCAGCCACATGGCAGAACTTGTTTTTTCTGCATATGGGTTTGCATTTCGGCTTTTTTTTTAACAGAAGTGATTCTACACCATCTGTAAGTATTTAAAAAAAAAAATGACTACGGCTGGCTTGGTGGTTAAAGCGTTCGCCCACGGACAGGAAGTTTGCGAGTTCGCATACCACTGGATGCATGTCTAGGGTCCTTGGAGAAGACACCTAACCCCCCGATTATCCCACCATTGGCGCTGTCGTGCAGCACACAAATTTCCCCAGTGAGGAATGAATAGAGTGAATTATTTGATTATCATTTTTTATTTAAACATCCTTGAAATCATCGCGGGTGACGTCTTTATCTGGTCTCATCAGGTTAGACATGACCTAAAACTATTTGTTTTCTTATATCACCTGAATGGGGCGGCACAGTGGTCTCACAGCAAGAAGGTCAGGATTTGAGTCGGGGTCGGATGAGGGTTGAAACACTGGCCTTTCATTGTGTAGTTTGCATGTTCTCCCAGTGTATGTGTATGTTTTCACCAGGTACTCCAGTTTCCTCCCACCCTACAAAAACATGCAAGTTAGGCTGATTGGCCGCTATGAAATTACCAATAGGAATGAGCGTGTCTGCGGATGGTTGAGTGCGTGTGGACCTGCGACAGACTGGCGACCTGTACGGGGTGTACCCTGCCTCTTGCCTTAAATTAGCCAATCAGCAACCCCATTAGAGATAAGCGGTTTAGAATACGAAACATCTCCAAATTGGGCAGCATGGTGGCGCAGTGGGTAGCACAGTGGCCTCACAGCAAGAAGGTCGTGGGTTTGAGTCCTGGGTGGGGACGAGGCTTGGAACACTGTCCTTTCTGTGTGGAGTTTGCATGTTCTCCCCGTGTTTGTGTGGGTTTCCTCCGGGTACTCCGGTTTCCTCCCACCCTCCAAAGACATGCATGCCAGGTTGATTGGCCGGTGCCAAATTGCCCCTAGGAATGAGTGTGTGTGTGGATGGTTGTATGTGTGTGGCCCCGCGACAGACTGGCGAACTGTTCGGGGTGTACTCTGCCCTTCGCCTTAAATTGGCTGGGATGGGCTTCGGCACCCCCCGCAACCCCGAAAGGGATAGACGGATAAGAAGATGACTGACTGACTTACATCTCCAAATTAATTTTATCATATCCCACACTCATTTTAAAGATTTAAATTTTCGGGTTGAACATGGAGACGTGATGGTTTACCTGGATAGAAAATATGATGGAGAAACTAATGTCAGCCATCCCATATGTGAGAGATTGATTCATTTTGATATTTTTTTGGACTTTCATGCAACATGTTCTACAAGCAGACTGAATTATACAGATATATCTGCTCAAACATGTTAAATAAAATAGTCTTCGATCGAGTTCACACATCTTCTGCACTGTACCGGCGTCCTCACACGTTATCTGTACTGTACAGCGCGTCGGAGATCTTGCAGCCTGTTTGCATCATATGTAGGACTCCGCGCTCCCCGCTCTGTCACTACATGAGATATATTCATATGTAAGTGTCAAAGTCACAGAGACAAATTCTTGCACGTGCTGCGCTTCCTGCAGCTCTGACGCAGGAAGCCTCAGATTAATGCGACAGTGGAGGACGTGGCCTCAATCTATTTTTCTGTCCATACCTCTGCGCCAAAGAGTTGCTTAAAATATATTTAGGCTGTGACACTCATCTGGATTTTTGCATATCTTAATTAGAGCTTCCAAAAACATGCAAATGAGCCAGTCGGCCCCGATTAATTAGCGTTGTAGTTTTTTTTAAGTGGTGAAGGGATGCCTGTGTCTTCCTGTTTCCTTTTTTCTCGACCTAACCCGAATTTTATCAATCAGGTCAATTACAGAGGGGTTACTTGTTCACAGGAAGAGACAAAAGGACCGATCTCAAAGTGCACCACTAATTAAAAGGAAGCACGCTATCTGATAGGTTCATGTTTTTTTGTTTGTTTTTTTTTTTTTTTTACAAGTTTTTTTAGTCGTTGCTTTAATAATTACAGCAAACGCTTGTTCTTGTCGACAGAAAAAAAGTTACCTGATTAGAACCCTTGTTTTAGGCTACTGAAAAACATATAGATATTTTTAAATCACAAGGCGATGCTTTGAAACCAAAACTGCTGACTGATTCATTTCAAATGATATGATATTTTGAACCAAAACTTTTCTGCTTATTTTTGGGTTTTCATAACAACTAATTCCAGAAACTATGAAAATTTTCACAAAACAGGAATGCGGGTCGATCTGCGTTCCCACCCTCACCTCTGGTCACCAGCTGTGGGTGGTGACTGAAAGAATGAGATCACGAATACAAGCGGCTGAAATGAGCTTCCTCCGCAGGGTGGCTGGGCTCTCACTAAGGAGCGCTGCCATCCGGAAGGAGCTCGGTGTAGAGCCGCTCCTCCTTCAGGTTGAGAGGAGCCAGATGGGGTGGTTTGGGCATCTGGTCAGGCTGCCCTCCAAGCGCCTCGCTGGTGAGGTGTTTCGGGCACATCCCACCAGGAGGAGATCAAGAGGCAGACCCCGAACACGCTGAAGAGACTATGTATCCCAGCTGGCCGGGGAGCGACTCAGGATCCTTCCGGGTGAGCTGGAGGATGTCGATGGGGTGAGAGAAGCCGGGGCTTCCCGTCTGAGGCTGTTGCCCCTGTAACCCGGCACTGGATAAGTGGAAGCCAACGATTTTAATATGAGGTGTTTGCGGACGGATACGGTAAAGCAGATTCGGCACCGATAATACTGACAAAGTATTGTGTGTTTCTATTGTAATTTTTTGGGGAGTTTTTTAGTTTCCATTCCTGCTTTAAATTGTCACGTAACTGACATGTAAAATTTTTTATGATGTTATACGATGACATTTAGACAAAGTGATAAAAATATCAGAGTTAATTGAGCTGTAACCTTTATTATACTACAATTACACAGGTTCACTCTGTCCTTTTGTATGTGTTTTTCCGTTTCAATAAAAGAGTTATTAAAAGTGTTTTCTTTTTAAATACAACGCCTATTTTTCAGGACGACTTTGCCTTTAAGAACCTTATAATTATTGCTAATTATTGTAATTTCAGAGGCAATAAAAACTAAACTTTTTTTTTTTAGATCACAACATGCTATTTGGTTTTATGGGGGAGATTATGACTTAGATTCAGGATGTGTATTTTTTGCAGTCAAGTATTTCCTGGGTAATTTTGACCTCTGACTTTGGGGTGTTTTTTACTTGTGGGGACGGCAAAGTCACTTTGTTTGACGTTCGACGCAGACGTGATGCCGAAGGAAGACTATGTGAGCGAGGGTTACTCATCGGTTTTTGCTGTTGGCTCCTTCTAGAAAACTAGGATAGTTTTTTATTTATGTACTAAAAAAAATTCAACATCAGCAACACAAAGACATCTGCAAATGGAAGCTTAGAAAAAAATGATAGTGAACGAGTCCCACCGTCGTAGTGTGTGCACGTTAGAAATGTAAACATATCTGAATCTGATCAAATTATCCTTCCGTTCCGTCATCTTCCGCTTGTTCCGGATTCGGGTCGCGGGGGGCAACAGCCTTAAGCGGGCAGCCCAGGCCTCTCTCTCCCCGGTTGCATCCTCTAGCTCACCTGGAAGGATCCCAAGTCGTTCCCCGGCCAGCTGTGAGACATAGTCTCTCCAGCGGGTCCGGGGTCTGCCCCTTGGTCTCCTCCCGGTGAGACGTGCCCGAAACACCTCGCCCGCGAGGCGCTCGGGGGGCATCCTGACCAGATGCCCGAACCACCCCATCTGGCTCCTCTCGACCTGGAGGAGGAGCGGCTCGACACCGAGCTCCTCCCGGATGGCAGAGCTCCTCACCCGATCTCTGAGTGAGAGCCCAGCCACCCTGCGGAGGAAGCTCATTTCGGCCGCTTGTATCCACGATCTCATTCTTTCGGTCACCACCCACAGCTGGTGACCAGAGGTGACCATCAAATTATCCTTGCAATACAAAATTTATCACAAAATTTTCAAGACACTTAGAATAACATGGCTTATCTCACAAATATGTTTACGGTTAAGGCGCTAGCCTAGGCGGCTGCCTGCTGCAGTGCTCCCTGTTACTTTCGCGTTTCATCGCCAACTTTCACTGAGTTTCGGCCCCTTCTTCTCGCAAAAAAATCTCGCTATGTTTTGTCTCTTTTTGGAGATTTAATTTTGAACGCAATTTGGACGTCGTTTGAACTTGGATGTTTTGTGCCGGACAGCTGATTTTTCAGAAACCGTCCGGCTAGCTCCCAACGGCTAGCTAGTTATGGAGTCATTCTGCTGTTGAGATGCGCGACCAGCTGCTGGCTCTCGAAGCCACATTCAAAGATGGCTGGAGGATTTGGTTTGGTTTCGAGGGAGCTGAGGAGAAGGGGTCGATCTGGAGGAGGTGTGGAGAAGGAGACGGTCTAGAGGAGGTGCTTTGGGCCCTGTGTTTTTGCGGTCTCCACGGAAACATTCGGATGCTCACTTGAGGAACTTGAGGCGCTCACTCAGACCCGGTGAAATACAGAGAGGCCAGTTTGGTGTTCTTCACTGCGGCCTGGATTTGTAGACCATTGCAGACTCCAGCTATTGGGTTGCCAGATTGGACACAGAACGACCGGATTGGGACGCCGGTGGAGAAGGGCGCCAGCGTAAAATGGATGCTTACTAATGAACCCATCTCAAAATTTAGGGATGGAGTTCGTGCTTTCTGAGGACTCGCTGGGCAATGAGCAATCCTCAGGCTTTCACCCTTTCCCGTTTCAAAATCCATATTGTGGTTGTTTATGAGCACGAGATATATTTAGAAAAGTGATTTTACAGATGAAACTTTTAGGGAACCATTAGGTCTTTGTTGTTCTATTAAAATAACTGGTCACATTTAATAACTTTAACTACCTTTTTTATTACATTACAGAAAAAAAATTACACTCATGATATATTTGGTTATTTAATAAAAATCTTTTCAAAGTCTAATAAATCTAGAACACTTGTTAAGTAACAGGGAACAGCTCGTACTATGATTGCAACAAAGTGCAAACAAAGTTCAAGTAAAACAGGCAAAACTTGAAGAGTTGAAATGCTGCTTCAAATATTAAAAAAAAAAAAAAAGCCCAACGTTTAATAACCAAATTTTAGCAGCAATTTTTTAATCAAACAAAGAGCATTATTTGTATTTTTAATGCACTTTCTCTGTAGTAATCGTGCCTTTTTTTATAGTAAACCAGAACACAGAAAACTACTGTATCTACTTATGTACAGAAATGTTTGACACGCAAGTGCCAACATTAAAACTTTTTTTTTACAATGATCATGATGCAAGATTTTCTGATTTAAAAAATGTACTTCTTAACCCAGAGAGTGAGTTTGAAGTTTAAGACATGTGATAATAAGATAAACAAATAACGATCTGGGTCTCCAAACTGATACAAATGTCTCAACATTGAGACCAAAATAGTTACTTCTTCTCCTCCTTTCAGCGTTTCCCTTTAGCAAGTCAGTTTCTTCCATCTAACCCTATCTGCTGCATCTTCTTCAGTCACACCAACTATCTTCATGTCTTCCTTCACTGTATCCATGAACCTCCTCTTTGGTCTTCCTCTAGGCTTCTTGCCTGGTGGTTCCAAACCCAGCATCCCTCTTCCGATGTACTCCAAACCATCTCAGTCTGGCCTCTCTGACTTTATCTCCAAAATCTCTAACATGTGCTGTTCCTCTGATCCTGTCCATCCTGGTCACTCCCAGAGAGATCCTCAGCATCTTCATCTCTGCTACCTCCATCTCTGTTTCCTGTCTTTTTCTCAGTGCTACTGTTTCTAGACCAATCAGCATGGCCGCTCTCACCATGTTTTTGTACACTTTCTCTTTCATTTTAGCTGAAACTCTTCCATCACACATCACACCTGATACTTTTTCTCTACTTGTTCCAGCCTGCCTGAACACGCTTCTTCACCTCTTTTCCACACTCTCCATTGATCCTAAGTATTTAAAATCTTCCACCTTCATTATGTCTTCTCCCTGTAACCTCAGTTTTCCATTAAGACCAAAATAGTTACAAACTACTGAATTTCTTCAAACTTTATTATGTATTTCTTCTCTCAGATCCTGCCTTTTTCATGTCATTCTCTGCCCAATACAGTGGGTTGAGAATTTTGAATAAAAAAATGGTGATTAAACAAACTACAATTGAAGTAAAATGACAGAATTTTCAGTTTGAAACTATGTTTGTGGAAGACGCATCTTAAAAAACATTGAACAAAAAAAGTGTTAAAAATTTGGGATCTTAGTTTGATTAGTTCGCAGTTAAATGGTGACAACATGTCGATTCAATAGCTGCTTGTCTAGATACAAGCGGTCAAATTCCAGTATTTCCATAAAAGCGGCTTGTTCAAACCACCTGCGAAGGAATCCCATAAAACATTTTTCCCCAAAAAAATTAGTCATTTTGTCCTGCAACCTATTGGTGACCTGTCCAAGGTGTACCCTCCCTCCTGCCTAGTAGCTTGCTAGGACATGCAACATTGTGTAGTATTAAAAGGATTGGAAATGTATGGATGAATATCTGCAACCACTTCAAGTTAGAAAATAAAATCTTTACTCGCCCAATTAATTTGAATTTACTTCCTGAGATAAGAACGGCCGTCATTTGAAGCCAAATAATTTCAAAGTCCTTCACATTCCATTAAAACATTCATTAAGTATTTTTTATAACATCTTTCTCAATCATTTGCCCACTTTTCTTTTATGACTTCAGAAGAACGTAACCCAATTTTTTTTCTAAATTGAAAATTAAAAGTTTCAAATTTATTATACTTTTCAAAATAAATCTAGATTATAATCAACTTATTGGTAAACAGAATAAAACTCTGGAACACCTAAACACTTTTACTGTAAACCAAGGAGAGAACAATTTTTTTTAATTGGCTTATAAATAAATGAACTAATCGTTTCAGACGGGTAGAGTTATCATTTATTAATGCTCAGATCATCAGCTCATTCATTTCTCCTTTAAGTGATCATTCCTCTGATTTATAAAACATTACGACTCATACAGATCCTACACGGTGATATCTTCATTTGGAAACTAACGATCGAAATTCTTATTCTTTTGGGCTCTTTTTAAAACTTTCAGAAAAAAAAATTCAAATATGTCGGATTATCTGAATACTGCACATCAGCTGACGTAGAAGAAATCCTTCTGGAACATATTGAGACAATCTGAAGTTCTTTCAGTCGCTGTCTTATAATCATAACAATGACCAGGGCGGAATAACAAAGACGCCACAGATTTCATTACTGATCTGGACAGCGGCAAATTCCTAGACAGTTATTGGTGAACAATAGCAGAAATCTTGTGTTTGTGAGGACTCAATATGCTGGGATGACCAGTGCTGGACTGAGTTAATAACAGGACGGGACAAAGAGGCAACGAGCCGAACAAAGACTGAAAAAAGGAAAAGAGAAAAGCCTTCCCCACATGCTGAGAAAGTAATAAAACAGACACAACAGCTGTGACTGATCTGGAAACATTGGGTTTGCAGGCTGGTGTGGAAACAAACACACACACACACATTTAAAACCACCTAATAACATTTCATTGATTGTAATACGTCTGCTTGTGTACCAAAGTTTCCAATCTACGGCAGGATGAACGTCCGGTTATAAACCCGAGTCACCAGCAGATGTTTGGCTAACCCGATTGTATATTTTTTTTTTCATTCTCTTCTATGATGACCAAAAAGAACAGAGTGATCGTTGTAAAGATTAAAGTATAAATGTCCTCTAATGCAGCTTAAAATGTCAGTTTTAAAGCTTGAACTCTAAATGACCCAGACACAACTGTGCTTTTGGCAAACTGCCATCACAGAAAATATGTTAAATCTACAGTAACATTTCCTCCGAATCAACGGCCCATGAGCAAACAATAATTCCCGAATTATTTCTCAAATCGTTGCAAAATGAATCATCTCCTCACCACATGGCACATTTTTTAAAATCAATGCTTTTTATTATTATTTTTCTTTATTAGGAGACATCGTGGATATTGGCACTGAATTGAAAAATATGTAAATCAAGGTTTTGAGTTCAGATTTGACTGAAATAGGACTCAGAGTTAGTTGGATTTTGACACAAATTGCAGCAATCAGAGGTTAAAAGCTTTAAAAATACCAAGGCAAATCAGCTGCTTCAAACACGAGTGGTTGGAAATATCTTCATTGTCGAATCTGCACAAAAAAAAAAAAAAAGTCGAGCGCTAAATTACTGGAAAAGCTGAATCATACATTTGGACCATTAAGACGAACATTTACGACCATTTAAATGAAAAAATAAGTCAAACAAGATTTTATTTTTAATTTTTTTTTTTTTTTTTTTTTTAAACTAGTTTGCTTCAGTTAATTATTATCCACAATGCATCAGTTTTTGGTGGAGGTTCTGGTGGTTTTTTTAGGGGGGTTTATTTTCTTTATGCCTCAGGCTGAAACTGGTACGGTGACTCATTCTTCTTCACTCAACGCTTTCATATTTTTGGCGTGGCATCACCGAACCCTTTTTAAGTTCCGTCCTCATTACCAAGGCCTCAGCTCAAAAACTGTACGGCTATAATGAAATGTGGATCTCTGCAACCACAACAACTATTTGAATACTTCTGGCGTTGGTTGAGGAGGTCTGTTGGTTTTTTATTATTACTGAAAAACAAATTAAGAAGGCAGGAAGAAAAATGGTTGAAGCTGGCGTGAAAAACAAAAACGAAATTACTTCTTGTATTAATTAGATTTCAACATATCTGTAATGTATCTCGAGATCATTTAAAGACAAATTTATATTTAATAATGACAGAAAATCTTAGAACATTTTCAACTTGTATAATAATAAAAAAAATCTTTTCAGCTCTTTTTCTAAATTTCCACCCTGAAAATAAATTTTAAATCTCTATCATTTCTAATTTTAATTTCAATCAATTTGCACCAAAGCTCTCCGCCCACTCTCAGTGACCCATGAAGAGGTCAGCTAAAATAAGTTTTTTAAACTATTTCTCATTAGTTAGCCCACCACAAAATAATAACCAAAATATTTCTGGTCATGCATGTAGCAAAACTTTATGAAACAAAGCAAATCAATTAAATTAAACTGAAAATACTTTATTAATCTCCAAAGAGAAATTTGAGTATTTCAATGCAAACAGAAGAACCCAACAATCCAAAACTTATTTACATATGCACATGACTGTTCTGTTCTGAATACTATAATGACTTAAGAGTTAATGACTAAAGAGTTAGATGGAGGACTGCAGAAATGATTTTCTGTACCGTTCCTACGAGCATTTGGGTTGCAGGAGTCTGTTACTGAAACTGCTCCTTATTTGGTCGACGGTTTCGTGGTGGAAAAGACTTGCCATGATGGACTGGTAAAACATGGAGAGCATATTGTTGCAGACGTTGAAGGAATGTTTTTTTTTCGAGACGAAACAATGTATCATATAGAATTTATATCGGAATATCCACACCAGCAATTAGATTTTTTTTCCCCTAAATTTCATATCTCATTTTGATTGAGTTATAAAACTTAATTGCACTCTACATCAAAAGCAAACTCAGGAACTGAAGTTTGTTCTTATCCGCTCGATTTTGTCCAATGTAATTTTAAAACCAACCCTTCCTGCAAGACTTCCCTTGAGTCATCGGGACCGCGGAACTAATGCAGAGCTCTGCTCTAAATCTTTATCAATCTCTACCAACTTTGATAAAAAACAATAGCAATTTAGAGATATTTGTAAGAAAAAAAACCTCACAAATGCTTTTTTTTCTAATCTCGCTGCTATCTTTAAAGCATCTTCTAAATGAAAGACTTTGGCGGATAAAAGAGATGTATTAATTTCTACACGTAGACCGCTGATTTATTCCACATTTTGAAATAAAAAGCTGGGTGTTCGATAAGACTGATGGAAATACAAAATATTTATCAAAAAGCATAAAAGATGAACAGTTGAAGCTATAAAGACAGCGTAGTGTAAAAGAAACATATGTTTAAATCCTTTCTACGAACTGGAGGAATAATGTTCAGGAAAATAAGAAATTTTAGCAAAAATACAAGAAATGATCAAGAAGCAAGTTTGATTAGCAAAAAAAAAAAAAAAAAACTTCAGGTCCACTGTAAAGTACGGCGGAGTGAGTGTCATGATTGAAGCTGCTTGTTGCTTTTCAAATAGAAAGCCGGGTTTTTTTATTGAGTAAAGAACAAATTAATCATTTTGGACAATACACACTTCGATCCCCCACCAGGAGTTCATGCTGAGGTGTCCTTAAGCAAGACGCTGAACCCCCCCCCCATTGCTTCTGATGGTGGTTTGCACCTTGCATGGCAGCATCCCCATCAGGCATGACTGTGTGTGTGAATGGGTGAATGTGACCTACACTGTAAAGCACTTTGAGTGCCAACGCAGGTAGAAAAGCGCAATATAAATAGAGTCCATTTACCAGTTCTTTTTATTTTAACATACTGTATCTATGCCTCAAATGGAGAAATTTCTGTGCTGCATTGGACCGCAGAAGGCAGCCACGTCAGCACCAATGGTGGGAGAAATTGGGGGTTAGGTGTATTCCCTAAGGGCGCAGTGGGAATCGAACTGGCTGCTTCCGGTCCAAGGACGTGTATTCTAGCCCTGAGCCGACGCTACCACTGTAGCGTTTTTAATCCTTTAAAAAAAATTTTTGAGATTGTCAGATTGAATCTCTGAAAAATGTCTGACATCCCCTGGCCTTTATTCAGAATCTAAAACTGTTCATTACAGATGAATATGTTTATTAAAATGAAAATATCCCTTTTTTTTGTAGCATTTCAACAAAATGTCATGAGGACAAACATAAAAAGGTGATTTATTAAATATTTAAAGGAGATAAACCCGGCGTTCTACATCGCACAGACGGCTGGGGGTCTTTTTGATAATGTCACAGTCATCACGACGTGACGGTATCACAACCATCAGAACAGATTGGATTTAAAATGACGCCTTGTTTATTGATGTTTTTATCGCATTGTGTAATGACAACAAAAAAAAAACTGGATGTTAAACTCATTGTAACCAGTTTAGTTAAACATATTCAAATAACCGTTTAAGAAAACTATGAGAGAAAAGATTTCACTTTTGGGTCATTTTTGACAATTTGATTCTAGGCTAAAATTGATTTAATTTTTCCCTTTAGATGAAGATTATTACTTCAATGAAGAAAATTTTATGCAACTTTAAATTAAAGCATGAAAACTGACTTTCCTGAGAGTTCCTGACTGTCCAATCCGTCCAGCAACGGGACGCAGACTGTAACCCTGACCCACATCACAAAGAAAAAACACATTTGACAAATGAATGAGTCGATTAAGTGTTCTGATTTAATACTTAAATAGGCCGTCCGCAGAAAGCTTTTAAGCCTTCCCCTTTAGATTTGTATAAATACAGCATCTAAATACTCAAGAGCTCAGGACATACCGTGCTGGTTGGCGTTAATCAGGGAAACTGTTAATGGTGCCAACGTCACTGATTCGCGTTCATTTCGCGTTCTTTTAGTGATTAAACCGGCTGTGGCAAGGTTCAAGCTCCAGCTCAGGTTTGCTAATGAGCGAACAAACTGCCTCTAATAAGGCTGTGAATGCATAAACAGACTAATGTGGCTGGTTGAAGTCCGACTGGTGCAATGTGCTGGTGCTGCCCAAGCCTGTTACTAGCCAATTACAGGACCAGCATGGCAGAGCCGAGGACTGGGAGAGGAAGATGGAGAGGAGGGGGGTGATGTTGGGGATGGTGGGGCTGCTCATCATTATCACTGCACATGCTCAGTGTGGCCTAACTGAAGGGGGTGTGGTGCTTTTAGAGTGGAGAGGGGATAAGCATGGGGTGGGTGGATGTTTGACTCCATTCCTCCTTGTCCGTCCTCAGGGGATCACACATTTGTTTGTACTATTTTTTTTTTTTGCACCACATGACTTGCACATTTTATTTTTTTCTCTTTTTAAATATTTCTCCCTCCCCTTTGCCTCCTCCGCTCCCCCCTTTCTCCCTTCCCCACTGTGCAAGCGCCGTTCTCGGCAGGCAGGAAAAGCTAAACAGCTGTGGCAGTGCCGAGCGGTTGCCTATTAACCGTGGAATTATGCAAGCAGAAAATTCAAATAAGATGCAGATGAGTAGAGGAGCCGGGCTCCAACCAAATACCTCTCCCTTCCTTAAAAAAAGGAAACCTGAAGAAATCCCAAAGACTACAGATGGCCTACACACTCTTATCTGGTTTCGAGTCCTGCAACTTCAACATTTCCACTTCTAGTGATGTTAAAAAAAAAAAAAGTCATCTATTAGTTAAATAAGATTAATGAACGCCTCCTTTGACTGGATACCTCTCGGCGCCAAAGGAAAGGCAAAGATTGTGGCTGTTTAAAGACGGAATATGTAATATTTTCACACCATTTAATGATCAACACATTAATCTTGAGACATTAATTATCTAAAACACACAAAACCGTCAACAGCGAGACAGTCGGGATCCATCAGTGTGTGCTGAAATTTTAATGTGATGATCCATCTGGCCGGTTCTAACAGGAAATCTGCTGAATAATTGGGAAGGCAGTAAATAAAAGGTGCAAGACCGGAATAAAAAAGAATGAGGGAATGCGTCGCTTTAACGGGAAGGTAAGCGTGGAGATAAACAAGAAACCAAAACCAGAGGGGTGTGTTCTCACAAACCAAAAAGCTGGTGTGCTGCCAAAAAGAAAAAAGGTGTGGAGCGCCTCTACTCTTCCTGCTCAGCGGGAGTGTGTGCTCTCGCCTTAATGAGAATCATTTCTAATCGCACCGAATATAAAAGAGAAATAATTAAAAATTTCTGGGTTTTTTTAGGTTTTATTTTGTCTTTGTAAACCGTCCAATCATTGGCTTCATGTCGTTTGAAATGTGTGTTTATTAACCCTTGATACACTTTATTAACAGTTTATTATCCTCAATCTGGGATTCATGTGTTGAACTTTCTGAGTTGTTAAAACAAACAGCGTAGATCAGATTTTATTATGTGACTCCGTAAAGTCCAAAACTTCCCTTCATTTTTTGGAGGTTTTGAAATTTCTCAACAAACAAAAAAATTGTAATCATCAAAAAGGCAATTGGGGACAAAATAAACAACATTATGCTTGTTATTTTTTGGACATTTCCCTTTTGGGGTCGCCACAGCAAGTCAGTTTCTTCCATCTAACCCTATCTCCTGCATCTTCTTCGGTCCCACCAACTATCTTCATGTCTTCCTTCACTGCATCCATGAACCTCCTCTTTGGTCTTCCTCTAGTCCTCTTTCCTGGTGGTTCCAAATTCAGCATCCTTCTTCTGATGTACTCTCTCTCTCCTCTGCACATGTCCAAACCATCTCAGTCTGGCCTCTCTGACTTTAAAACCTCTAACATGTGCTGTTCCTCTGATCCTGTCCGTTCTCAACATTCTTGCTTCAATGTGGCAAAAAAACAAATGTTTATAGCACAATCCTACAAATTTGTCAAGTCATTTAAATTCTAATAATTAAATTGAATTTCACTTTTCCAAATGAGGACTGTTGTTTTTATATTTTCATATAATAAAAGACAAAAAAAAAAAGACAGGTTATTTTTTAGTGACTTAAAAGCTCAAACTAAAACATATAGAAGTTGACGTTTTTGCTCTTTAACAGACTGGTGCTTTGTGAAGTGTGTGCCCTGCCTCTTGACTTAATGCCAGCTGGAAAATAATAATAATAATAATGTAGACTTTATTGGCAGCACGGTGCGGCATTGAGTAGCATGGTGGCCTCACAGCGTGAAGGTCATGGGTTCAAGTCCTGGGTAGGGACGGGGCTTGGAGCACTGTCCTTTCTGTGTGGAGTTTGCATGTTCTCCCCATGTCTGCGTGGGTTTTCTCCGGTTTCCTCCCACCCTTCAAAAACATGCAGGCTAGGTTGATTGGCCGGTGTCAAATTGCCCCGAGGAATGAATGAGTGTGTGTGTATGATAGTATGTATGAGGCCCCGCAACAGACTGGTGACCTGTTCGGGGTGTACCCCGCCCCTCAACTTGAATCAGACAGGATGGGCTCCGGCAACCCCCGCAACCTCGTAAGGGACAGACGGTTCAGAAGGTGACTGACTGACTGACTGACTGACTATACTTTATTGATCCCTCACTGCGAAATTTGTGTGCTGCATTACACCGCAGCAGGCTGCCACGATGGCACCAATAGTGGGAGAAACGGGGGTTTAGGTGTCTTCTCCAAGGACCCTAGATGTGAACTCAGTGGGAATCAAACCTGCGAACTTCCGGTTGATTTCTGGTCCGCGGGCGAGCGCTCTACCACTGAGCCACTGCCTCCCCTAATCTCCGGTGCATCTATGAAGCTCCAAAAGGCTCAGAAACAGAGTGGATTTTAAACATCCTTTTTAAACTTCATGTCATTTTTTACAAGACTAAATTATAATGTATCGCATTTATTTATTAATATTTTGTCTTAACGAGATGGGAAATCATTTAAAAATGTATCAACCATTAACTATTCTTATTTAAATGAAACTTGTACTTAAACAAACCACTTCAAAGGTGATCATCATCGTTCTATTGTGTACCCACCAGTTTTCAGCTTTTGTTTCAATTAATTATTCAAAATCAAGGAGTTAAAATTGCATAATTACCCTAAAATACCTGACCTAGATAACGCATCGTCTGCATGCATCGACTTTGTACATTTACTGTATGTTTTTTATTTATGGAAGGATCAATTTTTTCTCTTTGAATTATTTTTTAGCAGTGTATATTTTTATTAGACGCCACCAAACATCTTGATGCAGGATTAAACACTGACACTGAAAGCCCTCCTGGTCCCTGCAATCTAAGTGATATGATTGTCAAGTCCCTTGGTGACAACTAGGCATTTTCTCCAAAAGATACACCACTCAGAACATCATTAACCTGTTAATAACATACCCATGGAAGGGTTGATGTTACCTAAAAGGGTGCAGAACAAGTCTGAACATGATCTGAATGTGCTAAACAAGGTCTCAGAACTCAGCTTGACCCATCGCTGCCTGTAAATCAGTAAACAGAACTAACAAAGTAAAGGACAATTTGTTCAGATCAGGTCATCCCAACTATTAATACCTTCAGCCTGTAAAGAAATTTCTTCCATCTTCCTGCACATATAAAAACGAGAAGGATGAAAAGCAATGAGAAGTAAAGAAAAAAAAACCTCCCGCTCCGACCTTTGCTTCTTCTTTTCCCGTTGCATTCATTTTTAGTAGAAGCTTGGAAGAAGGGCAAGATTTAAACGTGAGGACATGCATATCTTTGCAATGATTTGATGGTGGAATTTGGGAGTATAATGATAGAGATTAAACACAGTTACAAATTTGAAAGGAAATAGAAAAAATTTTTTTTACCAAAAGCGTGATTTACGTGTTTGACCGCAACCATTGTTGGATTGGGCACGGTTCTAGGACATTTCAGCCAAAAAACTGCAACCTAGGATATTTGAGCCACGTGCGCCCCCGAATTTAGGACATTTCAGCCACGGACATTTGGGCCAAAAACCTATTTTATGTAGAAAATTGTGATATTTTATGTAAAAATTTTATCGTAAATAAACAGTTGCACTACAGAAAATAATTGCTTTTAGTCTTAAAAATTTTCATCGTGCAAAAATTTTTATTGTGCTTTTAGTCATTAAAATTTTTTTTATCGTAAATAAACAGTTGCGCCCAGGTTGCAGTTCTTCAAATGTCCGTGGCTGAAATCTCCGAGTCACCGTGGCTCAAATATCCTAGGTTTGCAGTTTTTTGGCTCAAATGTCCGTGGCTGAAAAACCGTTCACCGTTGGGCACGCACACTGGTTCTATCTCACCAAATGGATTGGATTTGAATTCATGTATAAAAAATAAAACATACACGATTAAAACTACAAAAAAGTGAACACAAATAAATTTCTACATCTGAAGGAAAAACCTCCTTGGTTTGGGAAATATTGTAAAAATATCGTATTTATTTAACCTAATGTCGGATTCATTTCTAAATATTTCCAGCTTTGAAAATGTATACATAGAAATGGATATGTCAATTCTTCTTCTTTTGTCATTTTCCTTCATGGGTCACCACTGCAAGTCCATTTCTTCCATCTAACCCTATCTTCTGCATCCTCTTCGGTCACACCAACTATCTTCATGTCTTCCTTCACTGTATCCATGAACCTCCTCTTTGGTCTTCCTCTAGTCCTCTTTCCTGGTGGTTCCCAATACAGCATCCTTCTTTCGATGTACTCTCTCTCTCTCCTCTGCACATGTCCAAACCATCTCAGTCTTGCCTCTCTGACTTTATCTCCAAAACCTCTAACATGTGCTGTTCCTCTGATCCTGTCCATCCTGGTCACTTCCAGAGAGGTATGACTATATCAATATGATTCAAATTGATGCAAATTTAATTCTCATTTCCAATCGATATTCCCCTTTTTCAACAGGTAGCAGATGAACATTATTGTACCAACATCTCCTTCAACACCAAGATGATTAGTAAAACTATGGATAAAAGCAATGATGAATGCATTTGAATCATATCTAATCAAAAGTGGACCATATTGAGACAGGTATAGTAATTCGAGCTATACATCGAGATATGTATTGATTGTAAAATATGTCTCGATACCAAACCACATTCCAGAATTGATATCACTAATCATCCTGATAAACTATCCACATTAACATGTATGAGGAAACTTTAGTACATATTGAAGTTCTCAGCGTTTAATTGGATACAAGATTTGACAATTAGTCATACCGTTTGTTCAGATCACAAGGGATCTTTTACATACTTTGATTTAAAAAAAAAAAAAATTACATTGCGCGTTAAGTATTAATGAACAGTGAACATTCATCGTTATGATAATCAACATTGGTTCCAGTAGGCGCACAGTCATTAGGCGCGTTTGTGACTTCGAAACAATTTTGTGCAAGAAAGCGTTTCAACTCTCAAAATTGTCATGGTACGCTTTGGATGCATAGGTAGAGCATTTTAGTCCGGGTAGTCAGGAATTTTGTGGATCATTGATCTTTGCTTCCACATTAAGGTACGTGCATTCTTTCATTTCCTAAAACTAATATCTCAAAAATGGGTGCTACCAAAAGTATTTCCTATAAAGTAGATTTTAAACTATCACTAATGCATTGTGTTGTTTTGTATTTTAAGGTATACAACTGGACACTGCGGTGAGTTATTGTGAAAGAGTTGAATAAAGTTCGACTTTATGCCCTTCGCGGTAAACCAGTGTGGGTCATGGTTTGAAAAATACGCTAATAAGGCCAAAGTTAGTACATGGGTATGAGGATAGTTTATTTGTCTCTTACATTTGTAATTTGCTATATTTTGGGGGGTTGTTTCTGAATTTGTTGCAAAATGATTTACCACCAAAAACCAGGTGTGGCAGTTATGAGCAGTGTGAACATCTAAAAGCGAAAAGAAAAATATGTCCCGCTGCGTTTATTGGTGATTCGAACTACATTATAATGTTAATAATGATAATAATAGTACATTTTATTAGCAAGCAAAGCACGTTTATTTGTATAGCACGATTCATACACAAGGTGAGTCAAAGTTCTTCAATCTTCAGTCAAATGCACGATTAAACAGAACTCTTTTTGGCCAAGATTTAAACATGGTGACACTAGAAGCCTGTCTCACAGCCTCAGGAAGTTTGTTCTCCATGTTTAGTCCTGACTCTAGAAACCAGCAGGAGGCCAGTCCCAGAGGTCCTCAGAGTTCCAGATGGTTCTTAAGACATTAACATTTAACACTTAAACACAATTAGAGCAGTTTTAAAGTCTATTCACCAAGCCACAGGAAGCCAGTGCGGAGTCCTGAGCACAGCACCAATGAAATCTTATTTTCTAGTTCTTGTTAAGAATGAGAATTCCTAAGGCTCCTTTCTGGTCATCCAAAGTTGCCCTCTTTTAGAAGTCTAACCAAAATCCCTTACTTCGTTATCATGTTTGTCTTTACCTGAAAAGGATATCAGAAGAAAACTCTGCTACGTCTCCTGGTGAACACACCGCACAACAATCTTTCCAACATAAAGAAAATCGGTATTACAATGGGTCGTTTTCAAATTTTTTTTATTGTGTTCCCTTCTAAATATGTAAAAGAATTGTTTTACGAATTAGGACATTTTGTGTGTTTTTGTAAAATGTGGAACAGTGAAGTAATAAAATCAGACCTTGGCGTCTTAAGTTTGGACCTGATGAACTGGTGTATTGAATCACATTGGGTTGTTTGTTTTCCATGTTGCTGCTGGAATCATTCCTTTTTAAAAGTTTACATAAATTTGCTTTAATTACCATTTTCTGCTCTTAATCCATGCAATCCATCTTGTTCTAAGTGGTTCAGAAGATGTTCTTAATCCTTTTTCCTGAATACAAACCTTTTCCACATGACTTTTGCTAACAAAGGAAATATTTTGGGACATCGAGTCCTTCTTTTGTTCATCTGTTAGCTACAGTTCCCTATAGTCTATCCCGAGACGATTCCAGACGGATTAGATGATTACTGATGTCATGTATCGGATGTCAGTCTGTACAGATCGGTACTCCGCTAACTTTGTAGATAGATCGATTTGAAATACAAATTTTATTCCAAACCGTTCCATTCCGTCATCTTCTGCTTGTTCCGGCGTCGGGTCGCGGGGGCAACAGCCTCAAACGGGAAGTCTAGGCCTCTCTCACTCCGGCTGCATCCTCCAGCTCACCTGGAAGGATCCCAAGTCGTTCCCCGGCCAGCTGTGAGACATAGTCTCTCCACCGGGTCCGGGGTCTGCCCCTTGGTCTCCTCCCAGTGGGACGTGCCCAAAACACCTCGCCCGCGAGGCGCTCGGGGGGCATCCTGACCAGATGCCCGAACCACCCCATCTGGCTCCTCTCGACCTGGAGGAGGAGCAGCTCGACACAGAGCTCCTTCCGGATGGCAGAGCTCCTCACCCGATCTCTGAGTGAGAGCCCAGCCACCCAGCCATCCGAAATGAGAAAGCTCATTTCGGCCGCTTGTACCCGCGATCTCATTCTTTCGGTCACCAGCCACAGCTGGTGACCATAGGTGAGGGTGGGAATGTAGATCGACTTGTAAATCGAGAGCTTTGCTTTTATCACCAAACCATTCGTCTAATTCTTCTAACCATTCGTCTACAAAACTAACTCAAAACCAATTGTGCTGAACCGTGAACCAAACTTTTGGTTAAAACTCATGATACTCAAAAAAGAAATAAATGACCTTCTTTCGGGACACTCCATTCTAGAGGCACTGAAGGCAACTCTCAAACCACCAACAGCACCAGAAAGTCCCGACCTTGAGAATAGTTGTGTAAAATCTTACACAAAATTTCCATTTTTCTAACAGAAATCCATCCAAAATTTATTTGAAACAAACAGCCCACCTTTCACCAATCCCTCAACAGCTTCTCCAACATTCAGACGCACATGAGCAAGGATTAAGAGAAAGAATGTGACTTTTTTTTCCATCTTACACTCTTACAGGAAGTCTTTCTTTTGACCTTTCCCTAACACTCTGTGGTTATTTGATGCAGTAAACTTTAGTTTCGATGCTACTCCTCGTGCAGAAAACCTTGTAGGAAACTAATGCATTGTGACATTAAAAACCAGCCAACGTCCCAGATGACACAGCCAACTGACCTAACTTATCTTTATCATTTTCCCCTGTAGGATGGAGTATGCTCTATTAATAGCAGTGTCGAAACTTGGCCTATAGCCGTACGTTCGGCCTGGTTTTGATGCCGCATAGCACAGAATATTAACCGAAGAAAAAAAGCAGCATTGAAACATATTGTTTGACTCACGTACTTGAGGTTTTGTTTTTTTTTTTTTAACACTAATGTGCACGTAACAGTTTTAATATGGCCACACATAAGCTGACGGGAGCCACATCCTACAACAGAGTGGAATCATCTTTGCTTCAAACAGCCAATACTCAAGACGGTGCTGTCTGTAAGGATCAGAGTAACTACACACACATACTCACACACACATTTTAAAAACAGCGTGAGAGCCCTCTGATAGGCCCGAGAGCAGCGGGGAGTAAAGATGAAAAGGCAACCAATGGGGACAGAGAATAGGTGGTCAGCCTACAGCTGTCAGCCAGTAAGAATGGAGACTCCAAAATCCCGAGAGGTGGCGAGTTCTGCGTTTCTTGTTTTTGTGTTTTTGGCTGGAAATGGGAGTCACATTCTTGCCGTTGTCTTTCCTCCAGTGCTGGATCGGTGGCTTGGTTCAATGGGTGAAACAGGGAACTGTGGGAAACTAGGGGCGGGGTGAAGCGTGCATGTGGTGGTAGTTGGAGGGGTGCAGTGGCACAAACACACATACTTGAAAACCTCAGGAAGAGGCAGTCGAGCAGAAATTAATGGCAGAAAGGAAAACACAAATCAGAAAGCAGATGGACTTCCAACAGGAACACTGTTCAGAATTTCAAGGACGACTATCAAACAAAACCTTGACAGGACTGTCAGAGGACACTTTAAAGGGCTCTCGGTTGGAAAATGATCTGCCAAGACCACTCCATGAAATGCTTTGCTCATGAGCTGCACGTGAACAAGGGAAATCATAAAAAACAGTCAATCTGTCAGTGTTCTATACATCGTAAAGCTACGCACTTTGTCTCTACACATTTTTTCGTCAATCATGTTGGAAGATAAATCTCCTTTCATGACTGCGTCTGCCAAAAACGGTCTCAAGCTTTTATTTTGAAATTAAAAAAAAAAAATGAATTACTCTATTCATCCCTCACCAGGGAAATTTGTTTGCTGCACTCCTTACACCGCAGCAGGCTGCCCTTCAACGGCGCCAATGGTGGGAGAAGCGGGGGTTAGGTGTCTTCTCCAAGGACCCTAGACGTGCTCTCCGTGGGACGCAAACCCGCGACCTTCCGGTCCGCGGGCGAGCGCTCTAACCACGCGGCCACCGTCTCCACCCTAAATTATGAACCCATTATGAACATGTATTCAAAAATGGACAACTTTAGCAATTTAAAGCAGATGATTTTTTTTTTAATCTTATTTAATGCGGATGTTTTGTGTTTGGTACAACCTTAAAATCGATTAAAAAAAATTCAAATTCAACCCTTGTGTATTCGATATCATTGTGAATGCATGAGGCATTAGTCCGTACCCTGATGAGAGCAAAGGTCAAGCGTTATAGGTGAAATTATTGAGTAATCTTGGATTGGTTAAAAAAAAAAAAAATGGAAATAGACACGATATGACTTATTTTAACCATGATTTTAGGAGGAATCTGGAGAACTATGAATGATTGAAGAGGGGCAGAACAGGTACGTGAGGTAGCTGTCGAACAGATTTGTTTTCCACCTCCAGTTCTTGCAGGAAAAAGGCGACGTTGTTCTGACAGGAGTACGAAGGTCATTTCAGCTGAAACTAGTCGAGTTTGAGAAACTGGTCACTGTCGGTGCTTCAGTCTAACCTTCAGGAGTCTGAGGAACCTGTCTGCTTATTTTATTTCAGATTACTCTGACTCAAGGAGCTAGTCATCTGCAACATGTCGAGGGTCTTTACGGGTTCAACCATTCCCACCTGCAGATCAAAATGTTACAGCAACTCCATGGCTAATTACTTCTAGTAAAAGTAGCGTCTTTAGACTTGATTGTCTTGGTTTGAAGAGAAAATCTCATTTAAAATCGAGTTTTGCATGCCACAAGTTGCATTGGTAATTTCCATCCATTAACATGTGGTCACATTTTACCAAAGTTTGTTAGCCAACGACTTAGAGGTCAGTTAACTTTTTTTGTCCCTTTTAGCTGCAGCATCAACGGCACGACAATGAGATCTATTTGTCTTATTTTAATGAGCAATTAAACATTACAAAATTGCTCTAATCTGGTTACAAATAAGGATATGATAAACCATTTGGACGTAAACTCGGCTCAGCCTGCTACCCTCTGCTACTCTCTGTCGAAACAGTGACCCGGGTACATGCGGGTGTCACGACTCTCATAAAGACACGTATTTGAGAGGCCTCAGATCTACACAAATTGACTTAAATATAAGTAACTTCTGCCCGCTTAACGTCAGAACGAAAAAAAAAGCAATGTAATGAAGTTAAATTTCTTTTGTTTTTAAATTTGAATAGTACGGTATCGGTACGCGTATCAATGAGAACTCAAATAAAAGTACTTCTACTACTTTTAGGAAGGTAAAATTGGTGGTTTGGGCATCTTGTTAGGATCTTCTTCTTCTTTTAGCATTTCCCTTCAGGGGTCGCCACAGCAAGTCAGTTTCTTCCATCTAACCCTATCTCCTGCATCCTCTTTGGTCACACCAACTATCTTCATGTCTTCCTTCACTGTATCCATGAACCTCCTCTTTGGTCTTCCTCTAGTCCTCTTTCCTGGTGGTTCCAAATCCAGCATCCTTCTTCTGATGTACTCTCTCTCTCTCTCCTCTGCACATGTCCAAACCATCTCAGTCTTGCCTCTTGAACTTTATCCCCAAAACCTCTAACATGTGCTGTTCCTCTAATCCTGTTCATCCTGGTCACTCCCAGAGAGATCCTCAGCATCTTCATCTCTGCTACAAACATCTCTGCTTCCTGTCTTTTCTTCAGTGCTACTGTTTCTAGACCAATCAGCATGTCCGCTCTCACCACGGTTTTGTACCCTTTTCCTTTCATTCTAGCTGAAACTCTTCTATCACACATCACACCTGATACTTTCCTCCACCTGTTCCAGCCTTGTTAGGGCATCTTGTTAGGATGCCTCCAGAATACCTCGTGTTTCAGGCATGTCCCACCAGAAGGACACCAAGAGGCAGGTCTCAAACCCGCTGCAGAGACTGTCTCACAGCTGGACTTGGAATGCAGCCGGAGTGAAAGAAGTCTGGGCTTGCCATCTGAGACTGTTGCGCCTGTGACCGAGCCCCAGATAATCGGAAGACAACAGAACGGAACAAAACATGTCAGTGCAAACCATGTAATAACTGCAACCTCACAGTGAGGATGCTGGTTCAAATCCTAGCTAAACTGGACTGAAAAAAACATGCATTTCTGTCTGAAGTTTGTATGTTTGGTGTGTTTCAATTTGTGTTTGGAACTTTTTGGGATTTTGCAGTTTCCTCCCAGCCACCCAGATCATACCGGTAAGAGCTTGGTCATTCCTGAATACCACCTAGGAACGAGCGTCTGTGTGTGTATCAGTATGTGGCACTGTGACCCGTGCTCGGTCTAGTCTAATACTAAGTTAAGAAACTGAGGATTGATGGATGAAAGTGTAACCGTGACACATGGTTCAGAGGATGAAAGCAGAAACGGGACTATTTTCAAACTCGGGAAACAAAATCCACTCCTGAATAAAACAAAAAAAAAGAATGGAGTCTTTGAGTCTATTTTTTTGACAAAAACCTCTAAATTTCATAGTTCTTGCTGAATAAGAGTTCATGTCATCATCGCTCTCTGGATTTCCTAAAGAATCAGTCATGGTGACAGATTAATGACACGTGTAGCTCATGTTAAATTATCCTGAAAAGTTCTTAGAATCTACAACAAATGTCAAAGATTTGGGATTTTTTTTTTGTCATAATGAAAGCCAGTGTGGTTCAGTCATCTGAGAACCTGACAACGTTCATTTTACCACTTCTTCCTGGACTGTCAGCTCAGGTAGAAATCTCTCTTATTGCTTCACCGGCTGTCAAAGTCAACATTTTCTTGATGCTTTTTTTTAAAAAAAATACACACAAGTTTACAGTACAGTTTGCGTTTAGTTTGAGGTGTGTGTGTGTTCGCAGTTTGGACACTGATGCAAACTGAAACTAGAATGAAGGTCAAAATCGTCTTAAAAAAAAGTGTTTCAAAATATTTTATGGATCTCTTCTTCACTTAAAATCCAGTCGTATTTGACAAGAAACCAAAAAAAATAAATCGGCAAGTTGAAAAGAAAAAAAAAAAAACAAGGAGTGGCTGAGAAATTTGGGAAAAAGCATCTGCTGTTGAAGAAAGACAGAAGCTCATTTCCTGTCATGATCATGAGTCAGGCAGAGACATGGCAAAGCTCTTCGTCTATAACAAGTCCCGGTGGCTCACGCCTTGTCCACACTTCACCAAAACCTGGAGTTTTCTACCAATAAAGCAGGAACCAGACGAGTATACACACTTCTTGCTCAGTTTATGTTTTCCGTGTGAAAAAAAACACACATACCACAGCAAAGATGGAGACGCTTGAAGATACCGGTGTGTGTGTTGAACCAGTTTTTGATTCGTTTTCCTGAGTGAACCTTCCAGTAAAATTTCCACCGTCTATGTCAATAAAACTTGTCAGATCATGTCAAAAGTTTTGATTAATTTGTGTAATTATTGTCATTTATTTGATTTAAGTCATTACAGTACCTTTCATTTTCAAAGAACATAATATTCTCGACTCAACTGTTATTTGTTTTATAATTAAACTATTATTTAATGAAGGTTTGGATCGATTGATCCAAACCGATTGATCCAAAAACACACTTTAAAAGGACTCAGAAAGATTTTTTTTTTGTTTGATTTTTAAAAATACTTCTACACAATTTTTTTAAACTCTTGAGAACAATAAAAACCTAATTTGTGTTTCTGATTTGTTGAACGTCTTTATGCATGACTCTGTGGGAGACTGGTGACCTGTACCGGGTGCACCCTGCCTCTTAGCTGCTATCTAGACAGGAAAGTCTTTGGTAATCAAGGGATAGATTGGAAAACAAAATTATTTTAAAAAATGTTGAAGAACAAAAGTTTTTGTTTTTTTTTTAAATTACTGTATTTTTTCAATATTTCATAAAATCCTTAATAGATTTTTTTTTTTTGTCTTTTTTCATTCAGACCCATCATAAAGCATTTTTTTTCCTCCAATCAATATTTTTGCAATTAAAGTCTGATGCAGAAAAAAAAAATAATAGAAACCCACCTCCCTAAAAACAGGATGCTCATTTAAAACCAAACTGCTATGGGGAAACCCCACCACCCCCCACTGAGCCCCTTAAAACTGAGAGTATGTCTATTTTTTATCATTTAAATACATGTATAAGTATTTATATACAGTCTGCACACTTGCATATGATTATGCACATTTTTTTACTGCTATTGCATCATTAAAAAGAGGAGGAAACTTTTAAAGATTAAAACCTGCAGTAATGAATGCTGCTTTTGTGACTGATGTACATACAAAATGAGCAAAAAGCGGGTGTAAAACTCCCAATATAAATAGTAAATCACACACGTGGGAGTTTGGCTTTCTATAAAATAGGAGCGAGTGTGTAGCAGTGGTCTGCGGATGGAAAAAGAGGTCACTATGACAAATACCTGCAGAACACTGACCTGCATACAGCACATCTCCGCAGGATGGAAACGAGGAGAGGCGGGGGGTAGGAGGCTCACATTTACAACTACACCCCATCCCGCTCACGCAAGATTCACTTCAAATTGGAATTTTTTTTCATTAAAATACTTTTTTTTAAGAAAAGATTTAATAAAACCTTGAAAATTAAAGCAATTACTAATAAAAATGAAGACGCTTAGTGAGACAATATGTGATAAACAGCCAAGGTAAACGTGTGTGATTGCCGTAGTTTTTCAAAGTTTTCAGGTTTTATAAAACATTTTGGGATGTTTCCGCTCGAGTTAATTAGGAAGCCACTCAGTGTGATTTCAGTAAAGTTGTGAAATGCTGCGTTGGCCTTGGTGGAGAAGTGCTTCCTTTTGTCGTTTTAATTACGATACAAACAGCCACAAAAGTCTCTCAGATGTGGATGTGTCGGAGATAAAGGAGGGAAGAAGATGCAAGTGGAGTGAAGTTGGAAAGCTTCGGCACGGCTCTTGTCTGGCAGGTGTTTTTGCTTTTCTTTTTGTCTCCATCCTTTTGTTACGGTGAAGTGATGAAAAAAAAAAAATCTGGCAGGCTGGTGAACATCTACAAGAAGCGAAACATCTGTGCTGATGTCTTTGTGGCCATGCAGATGTTGGTGTGATCATCAGAGGAATCAAACCTGAATGGGAATCAGGGTAACGCCACGGAGATTAGCACGCTTTGTTCTGAGATGATGGGTGAGAGTGATGCTTTAAACACAGAGGGGTGGGAGCTTCAGGTTGATCAACAGAACACACATTCAGATTTCTTTTTGTTGCAGGCACATGTTCTCTGTCTGTTCTCATCTTCAAGGACCAAACTGTCTGAATAACAAATAGTCAGTTAGGAGAAAAAAATTCCTCCTTTTTTCCCCACAAATGATCAGAAATCATTTTATGGTTAAAAGTAGGATTGTACAACATATCGTCTGTGATCACATCTTGGGTGTGGACGCCCTGATGCTTGATATATCTACATCATCCATTGTTGATTCCTGGCTTTCCCTTCCTGCGGACATCATCTCATCTAACCTGTAGCCCACATTTCCATCAGGGAGTTCGCAACAGACTAGCAACCTGTTCTGGGGGGTACCCTGCGACTCACCTTGAATGAGCCGGGATAGGTTGCAGCACCCTCCGGTTCAGAGAGCAAAATGAAAGAAATCAGAGGCGATAGCTCAGTGGTAGAGCATTCACCCTTGGACCGGAAGATCGCAGGATTGAATCCCACTGAGCTCATGTCTAGAGTCCTTGAGGAAGACGCCTAACATTGTGTCCTACAACCGTTCAACAGTGTTGGATGAAGAAAATGGATGGATATATGGATGGATGATGTGCCTCAGGGATGTAACGAGGAAATGAAAATATTTAGACACACCCTGATTAAATTTGATAACAATTCAAATGACTGCAACGACATTAAAACCTTTTTCTGACTCTGCACTAAAAGTTTCTTAGTTGGTTTTGAAAAAAACAACACAATATTGGTAAAAAAAAAAAAAACTAACAAAAAAAAAAAAAATCCGGTATCATCATGGTATGGGTCAAAGTTGAAACAAAATTGAATCCTAACTATTTTGGGTGCCAACTGTCTTTTTTTTTAATTCACCTTCTTAACCATCCATCCCTTACAGGGTTGCTGGGAGTACCGGAGCCCACCCCGGCTGATTCGAGGCGAGGGGCAGGGTACACCCCGAACAGGTCGCCAGTATATCGCAGGTCTTTTTTTTTTAGTTCTCTTTAGTAAAATAAAAATGCACATTTTTAAAGACTATCCGTGACATGTGGTGTTGTTTGGATTGTGTCTGGATCGTATCGATCCAAAATACACATAGGCTCTAATTTTTTTGTGATAGTGGACTTCTTAATCTGGTAGTTACCCAAATTATTTGCAAATTTTATGCTTTTAAAATAAGAAATTTACTGTTTTACCCAAGCTTATTTGTGAATATCTAATTTGGCTAAAAAACCGCAAACATTTAGTAAAAAATGTGCACCATGAGAAAACGGCTCAGTATGGTAATTACTAAACCACATGTCGACGTGACCGTTCACAAACAAAGAAATCTTAACAGCATAAATAATCGTTTTAACAACTCAGTTTGTTCTAAACTAATTACATAAACTAAAAATATTACAAAGAAATTTAATAGAGGCAACAATGGAGTACAGATGACCACCTTGAATGGGTCAGTTTCAGCCAATTTATTCATTGTTTACAAAAACTTACTAATTAAAAATTATTCTTTGGTTGAGTACCCGCTATACCCTACCCACAATGAAGGGGTGTAAGAAACTCAAAGTCTTGTTCATGAGTGAGGGAAGAAAAGAGCCAGAGATCAACAGGTGGGTCGGTGTGCCGTCCACAATAATTAGGATGCTGTATTGATCCATCGTAGTGAAAGAAAGCGGAGCCAAAAAGTAAAGCTCTCAAAATTTACAAGTGAATCTCTGCCATAAAAAAATTTGCAAAGAAGAAACATTTCTGTTATGTTCCGTTGTCTTCCGCTAATCTGGAGCCGAGTTGTGTGGGCAACAGCCTCAGACGAGAAGCCCAGGCTGGATCCTCCAGCTCACCCGCTAGAATCCTGAGGTGTTTCCTGGCCAGCTGTGGGACATTGTCTCCCCAGTCGATCCAGGGTCTGCCCCAGGGTCTCCTTCTGGTGGGACGTGCCCAAAACACCTAACCAGCCAGGCATTTGGGAGTCATCGTAACCAGATACCAGAACCAGCCCATCTGGTTTCTCTCGACACGGAGGAGCACCGCCTCTTCCCAGATAGCATTCCATTCTTTTAAAATGTTTGTTTCAAACTGATCATTTTTTTAACTTCAATCAGCTTTATTGATCTTTGCATTCTTTCGTCTCGTCATATCGTAAACACCATTGAGCATACGAACTTATATGAGGACTTATGTGGGGAGACGGTGGCTCAGTGGTTAGAGCGTTCGCCTGCGTACCGGGAGGCAACCGGAAGTTCGCGGGTTCGCATCCCACTGAGTACATGTCTAGGGTCCTTGGAGAAGACGCCTAATGCCCCGTTTCTCCCACCATTGATGCCATTGTGGGCAGCCTGCTGCGGTGTAGGACTACAGCACACAAATTTCCCTGGTGAGGGATGAATAGAGTAAAAAAAAAATAATTATATCCTCTTTATATCAACTAAAACTATTCTACATAAAAATATTTTGCACCAATTTTTCTCACACCGTGATTAAAACAAAAACAGAACACTTTGGTAATTAATGACCTTTCCTTAGAGCTCACCAGAGACTCTCATCCAGCGGGTAATGTCTGGCTTTTTGGACGTTCTATCGACAAACCACCTCAGTTTATTTTAGAGCCGCTGTTGGCACATTATTGTAAGTAATTTTTGTCTTGAACTCACATTTGGACTTCGCCTGCTGGATCGTGCACAATACTTTCCTCTTACTGACTCGTAAAAAAAAAAAAAGTGCATGTTTTAGAAGAGTTAAGAGTTTGTGTTTCTTTAACAGAGCACATCCTGTGCACATGCACTAAATAAGGGCTAACAGGAAGAATATTTTATTTTTATGAGGGACAATGAGGACTCTGGTTGGGATTAAATTAATGACATTACAGCCTGGAACAGGGAGTTGTCACAGGCTTTCTGCTGGACGTAACACCTGTGTCTCCATCCCTGTGGGAACTCTGATTGGTTGGTCGGACTCATCCTCTCACTGTGTACCTTTCTTAACCCATTAAGAGTGGGGGGGAAAACATAAGGGTACATTTGATTTTTATGTAAGGAGAGTAAACCTCTTCAGTCTTCTTGGAATCAAGGAATTAGAAACCAAGATGTTTTTTTTGCACGTTCTTTTGAAAGAACGCTTCTGTATCTGTTTTGATCAAACTTAGAAGTATAATATTGAGTAGTGTTGGCGGTATACAGAAGCAGGTTTTTAAAAATAAAAGCATGCTTGCTGAACCTCAGTCTCCACATCTGGAGCTCCGTGACGGCTAAATGAGTCGTGCTCACAATTCTCCTGCACAAAACACCAATTTCTACTCATAAATGAAAATGTCAGTAATATTGTTCTGAACACGCCGGGCCCCAGTAATCTGGTGTCGGCAGCTCCAGTGGATCATTTCAGAGTTCAGCGCTTTCCTCAAAGGAACTCCAGGAGATGAAAACCAGCAGTTAATAGTGATCTGAATTGGCTCTAATTTCTGACTCATTTCAGCTCCACATCTCGGCCCCTGAAAGGAAACCCTGCCCTCATTCACATTGCTCTTTCTTAAGCTCTTTCAAACGCAACAGAATAATAATAAAAACGCTTTTTTCTTATTATTATTCACATACGCGGGCATACCAGCACGCGGGGTGTACACTCCTCCACCTCTCATTCACCGCTTCTCTAGATCTTTTTTCATCTTCTCCAAAATCTCAGACTCACATTTAATCTATTTCGTTGGATGGATGCTCCTAATCAGAGATCCTGCGGTGTTTTAGACACGCTCAGGTCGGGTTGTGTGATCGATTGGAGCGTCACTTTTCATCCCACCCTTAATTCGCCCTGATATCATCCGTGTCTTCCCCCTCTGAAAGTCTAAAAAGGGGGCAGTTTGTGAAGTACAATAATGCTTTCAGCTGCTGCCGTGTGAAGCAGATGCTTTCATACGAGATGAATGAATCTCCATCTGGGGGTATCGCATTCAGCCCGTGTGGTGCGATGGTTGCCCCGGATGCAGGAGGCTTTAGTTGAGTGACTGAGATTTTAAAAAAAAATATCTCTACAAGTCAAAGATACGTCTGAGTTCTTCTTTACTGGGTTTTTTTTTTTTTTGTCTTTTAAAAGCGAATCAAATTTTATAGCCAACAAAAAAATGCTGTTTGATTTTGAAATTAATCCCTTCAATTAGTCCCCAATTAGTCCCGTCACACAAGTCGGTCCCACCAACACGGAATCGTCTCACCTTCCATTTCGGCTTTCATTTCTTATTCCCACTTTATCGCACCTATTAGAAAATTTTCCCATCTTCATCTTTTGGGAAAACGGTCATACACCTAAAAATTCAGATTGGTCAGCTTTGGGTTTTTTTGTTTTTGGGTTGTGGGTGGTAATCCTGGTGGGACATCATCTTTTAAGTCCCAGCCGTGGGTTTCCCTCTGCAGAAAATTACAGGCTAGCTCTTATTTAGGTACCATTGTTGCTATGCATCATGGGTAAAGCACCAGAAAGAACACCCCACTATGCTTCATACCTCTGAGAGTCCCTTCTGAATCAGACTGTTACTGCATTTTCATTCAGAGACCTTCTCCTAGTTTTAAAAGGGGATGTTTTTTTTTTTTTGTTTTTAGAAGGCTGCAGCCAAGAAATCATTTCCTATTTAATCACGTCGCCGTGGGCCACAGAAGACCAGGCGGACCCAGGGTTCCTGCGATTCCTAAATTTGGAAAGCAGCAGGTTGGCATGATGCGGCTAATTCAGTCAGTCCAAAATGAAAATAGAAACCAACCAAAATTAGCTCCTCGGATTCCACTCCAGACTTTATTAAATACACACAGAGAAAAGTGGCTGACCTTTAAACTATGAAATTTAAACCCAGGCAACTTAAGCCCTTTTGAAAAACTTTTTGGCTTAAAAATCTTGATTTCTGGCCAAAAAATGTTGTTTTCTGAGGTCGGAGAAATCTTGACCTTTAACCATCAAATTTACATGAGTCCATCTCCAACTCCCAGTAAAAGTCAATGCAGGATTGGAGGAATTCCCTCCGGATGTTTCTCATATATTAGCTTTATAAAAACAAATTAAAACAGACTCCATGCAGAGAAATGCAAGAAAAAAAAAAACATCTTTTTCTACAATAAATCATTAACAGTGACCATGCAACAGAGTGGCAACCTGTCCAGGGTGTACCCCTCCTCTTGCCTGTAACCAGGTGGGGTAGGCTCTGCACCCCCCATTTTTACCAGCATTTTTATTTGAAAAAAAAAAATCCTTTTTCTTATCTCCATGTTTTTTCTTAAAAAATACAAATCTGACCAGATTTTTTTTTTCTTTTAGTCACTATTTATTTTGTGTGCTGCACTCCTTACACTGCAACAGGCTGCCCACGACGGCACCAATGGTGGGAGAAATGGGGGTTAGGTGCCTTCTCCAAGGACCCTAGACGTGCACTTAGTGAGATGCGAACCTGCAAACTTCCGGGTAACTTTCGGTCCGCGGGCGAACGCTCTAACCACTGAGCCACAGTCTCCCCCTTTGCAGCTG
Organism: Neostethus bicornis; assembly: GCA_902685375.1. Lineage (NCBI taxonomy): Eukaryota > Metazoa > Chordata > Actinopteri > Atheriniformes > Phallostethidae > Neostethus > Neostethus bicornis. The sequence goes on along the minus strand of LR738551.1, from coordinate 24,131,921 downwards.
TGCTAAACTTTTCTAGGATGCAACATTAATTTCTGCGTTCTATATGACGTGCCTTCATCCCACAGAGGGGTAACACATCCATACACTCAGGTGTCCCCAAATCAGCACGATTAACACTTGAATGCATTCGTTTTCTCACAAACGGAGGAGCACAGCCGGATTGGACGTCAAACAAAAAAAAAGAAGAAATTAAACATCATAATACACTCTCATAAATGAGAGGAAGCTATTTAAAGGATGTTTTAAAGTTCTAAATTAGTTTGTACAGTGATTGGAGTCCTTAACTTTTGTTTTTTACCATCTAAATTGAGTGTGTGATAACCGACCAATGACTGGCTGGGCTGTTTGAGCTTCGACCAATCCCTGTGCTTTCTTTCTAACCGTGTTGCTGGGAAACTTTTTCACAACTTTCCATTTGAGTAATTTGGGCTTTTTTTTTTTTCTGGCGTGGTCGTTTCATGTTGAAGCACAAGCATGGCTTTTCGTAAATTTGAAAATTTCATGCTAATTTTATTTATAAAGTACTTTCACAAAAAAAAATCTCACCTGGAAGAAAAAAAAGCTGCTTATCAGCCAGACATACGAGCAAAAAAAAAAAAAAAACATTGAGAAATAATGAATTTATCAAATGTCTAAAAAATATGAAGGAATTATTGTTTAAAAAAAAAAAAAAAAAAAAAAGCCATGTACGGTAGGGTAGAGCACCATAGTGACCAAGGAACCAAATAGGCGCAATTTATTAGTCTTTGCATAATTAAAACTCATTATCAGTGAGTTCTGTTTGTCTGCATCTAATTTCCTCACAGCTGGAGAATAATTAGCGTCGAAACAAGCGGAACAGAAAGTATTTATTTCATTACACAATTTTTTTTCCACCAAAATCGACTCAAATTCAGCATGTTTTCTAAATGAAACCCAACTTTATTCACTAAGAGGCTTTTTTTTTTACGTGGCACCACAAAACGATCTATGCAATAAAACACATTTTTACAAGCGGTCAAACAGCCGAGTTTGTAACAAAACAAATCAAACACATGCAGTGGTTTTAAAAGGACATCCGTGATCGTCTCTTCATTTTAGAATTCAAGTGGACCATCTTTGCATCCCTTTATGCAAGCACTCAGCTTCTCCCTCAAATACTCTTTAGTATCCATCTCAGCTGCTTTTGTGATGTAGTGGAAAAGCTACATCTGTGTTCATCGTGAAGTATGCACTGGCCAAAAAAGCACCCCCTCGTACACACACACACACATACACACGCCTGCAAAAGAAGCAGCTGTAATGTGAATTCAAGCTCTGTACATCACAAACAGCACAAAATTTGATGTCTTTCTTTTAGCTTTTTTTTTTTTTTAAAACATTTCATTCAGACTTCAAAAAACCAATTGGAAGTCTTGGTTTCGTAGCTCGCTCCAGATTCCCTTTGAATATGCTAATGAGCATGTTCTATGGACCAGAGATTGCAGAAGAAGGAGGTATGTTCAGAAATGTTGAAAAGAAGGCTGGAAACATGTTTTCTTCGTGGTTTTCTTGGTTTATCTTCACTGACAAGTCTTCATTTTATAGTTACTATTAATACAAATAACCCTGGAATAAACGAGGAACCCTTTTCCACCAATAGGTTCAGGCATAAATCTCCATCTGGGGGTATCGCACTCAGGGTTTTTTACGTATCCAAAGATTGGATACAGCCTCTGAGAGACTATTTGGAACTGTCTTAGGCCCTGTCCACACGTAGCCATGTATCTGTAAAACAAATCTTTTTATCCGTTTCGGCCTGTCATCCACACAAACCCGTTGTTTGTTTGTTTTTTACTACAAACCGTCGTTTTTGAAAACTCCGACCAAAGTGAAGATTTTGGAAAACTGCTGTTTTGCGTTTGGACATGCATAACCGGCATTTTGCGTTTTAAACGTCACTACCTGCGATGATTAATGTATAAACGTCATTTGTGTGTGTCCTTGTTTTTGATATCAAACAGTGGGCAGCATGGATCCTCTAAAAAAACGCTCTTTTCTTGGGTTTTTTATTTTTACACTAAACTGCTCTTGCTTCTTGTTTATACGGGTTCGTGTGGATGCGGTTATATTGAAAACGGTTACGTGTGTACACAAGGGTTTTTCTACAACAGAGGGCAGCGGATATACGTTTTCAAAAATACCCGGCTACGTGTGGATTTGGAATGGTCTTCCATGACGGTGTGAGACGGGTCTCTACTCTGTTCACAATGAAAGTGTCTGATCTGTATTCTTCATCCATTCTTTAATTATGCACCAATTTCTTGCTATAAATTCAAAAGGTGGTTTTACTGTTTTATCAGTGGACGCAGAGACAAAACCCCCACTCATGTGAAATTACCCAAAGGACCCTTGGTCATTTGTAATAATCACAGAGGTTTTCTAACGTTTTCATTCCAGGAGATTCAACCATGCCTGTAAAAATGTACCCAAAATTTGTCAAGAATTTTCCAGCTAGCACTGAAATCGCCTTGTATTTTTTATTGCATGTGCATCCCCACGTCTGGTATTTGGACGTTTTTGGACAATCTATTATTCTATAACAGTAATCTTAACCAGCTTTAGTACCATAATAATGGCGGTCCTCTAATTCCATTTTCACTAGAGTTTAATTCACGTCAAACGGCCTCGAATTATGTTCTGTTTTCTAACAAGAGCTGAAAATAACCTTCAATAATAATGCAAACCAAAAACAAAACTGATGTCAAGGAAATGGTAAACAAAGTATATTTTTTTTTAGTGCAGCATAACATTTTCAGGAAAGTGTGGGTTTTTGTGGGTTCGTTGGGCCAAAGTGTGGCACTACAACTGTGTATAAAACTTTAGGACTTGGGGACGATATGCAGCGTTGGTGTCTGATAAAGCTAATACAACTCAGAGATCACCTTTTAATTGTATGTGTGAATAGAACCTCTAAAATACAAACATTACGAACCACTAATACTTTTTAGATTGCAGAAGGGGGGATTTATCCCGTGTAAACCGGGTCCAAGTCTCTTATCGATCATGATCGGCGTGGAATTGGTCAAGTGGAATATTTTTGCACCAATCCAGTGTTCCATAAAAGATACAACACACACTGACGCATTGTGGTATCCCTGCGACTTGAGACAAGATTCTCATTCTCTATTTAATCTTTTAACTACAATCCAATCGTTACAAACTGAATTAATTTCTACAGAACTTTTGCAACCAGTTATCCAACATCGCTTTCCTGTCGCTTCTGATAAAAAAAGAAATGAGTAATATTTAGAAAGTGAGGCTTTTGAGGAAACAGCCCAATACAAACGATGCACATGCACACCATGGTGTGTGAAAACCGCAATGTTGTGTTCTGTCTTCCGCTGGTGAGGAAAAGATTTACTGCTTAACGTGGTGACTAAAACTCCCTGGATACTAATATAAAACCCTCCAACGCGGCCACAGGAAACTCTACCATCCAAGCTGTTTGTGATAGAAAGTGGATTCAACTTTTAGTATCTCAGACATTTGATTTGGAATTGATCAGAAAGTAAAACTCAAAGAAATTTATTTTTAATGTTTCTTTGTTTTCACATGCTCTTTAAGCATTTTCAGTATGTTGTAACGATCAGTAAAAGCCAGATTGTCAAGCACAAGTAAGCTTAGGCCAGTCAATCTCTAGCCTGATCCAACAATCTAACCCAGTCATGGGCAAACTACGGCCCACGGGCCACATGCGGCCCGTTAAACGTTTTAATCCGGCCCAAAAAATTTTTTTAATAAATAACCATGTTAATGTTTTATCTCCCCTGCAATTCTGACGTTTTCTCACTAGATGGCACACTTTAGATATATTGACTTTGTTCAAAAACAACAACACTGCTCCCAATAAAATGTGTGTGTTTTCATGATGCGCACGCCGTCAAAATAGATTGTCAGAAGAGTTTAAACCTACATTGTAAGCCTTGCGCGCTACATGCATGTTTTTTAAGCACTAGGGCGCTTGATTTTAACATTAGCATGCTAGATTAACGTATGTCTAGCGGCCCCAATGGCTTTCCATATCTAGCGTGCTTGTTTACCAAAGCATGCCATCCCTCTGCTTCGGTTCCTTGGTCAAATGTTAGAACCCAATGTGGCCCGTGAAGTTTGCCCACCCCTGGCCTAATTCACAACATTAAAGTTCATTCGCTCAAAGGGGTCGGGTACTTTTTAGCTGTAACTAAATCACTGCTTTCTGGGTGGAATTTGACATGACGTGAGTAATGAACGAATGGAGGTAGCTAAAGAATTCAACTTTATAAACAAAGTCACTTTCTTTTTCTCTTGTTCCATGAGGAAAAAATCCTATTGGCCCCAGATACAGGAAAAGAAGGAACGTCTTTTGGAGAACCATTTGGAAGAAAAATTCTGATCCAGAATGGACAATTAGAACGAACCTACGACAGGGAATTACGGTGGACGATCGATGATCTGGGGTGTAATCTAGGCAGGGCATAGGCAAGCTTGTACAATCTACATAGTATTTGTTGGATTTACGTGCTAAGAACCACATCTACATCACAGACCTTTTGAAATAAAATACATGAAGGTAGCGCAACTTCAATCTCAAACTGTTGGTTGACGGACATTTTTACTCATCTGGAAGCCATGTTTTTACAGCCTTCACGTCCCGTTGTTGGCTGAAAACAAACAGCAGCATTTTTATGAGACGTTTTTTGCGAGGTCCCTTTCCTCTAACACACAATTCATCCATTCGAGGTTGTCATTTTTTAAATTGGACATCGCCAACAGGAAGTCATCCATCTTGGCATAAGGTGGACTTTTCTTGTCAACCCATCATGTAAATGACATCACATTAAAAGAAAAAAAAAGTGAAAGTAGCTGAAAGGAACAAGAGCGGCAACTGAATTATATGGTCTCCCAGAAGCCCGACAGAAGATGTGCAAAACTCATTTGATTTTCCTGCCACACTGCGAGGCTGTTCATTAGTGGCTGCAGCTGAGGTTTCCACGGCGGCTCGGAGGAGGATCTGCTGTCAGGCAGGAGAGACAAGGAGCGGATAACGTGCCGATGCAGAGTCGGGGAGACACCCTCTCGCCTGCTAAGTTGTCGGTTACGAGCATGGATCAGCTGGGAAGGTCCGCGGGTAGATCTAAGCATGCAGGAAAACATCTCCCTCTACATTAAAAATGCAGAGCTGGAGTTCTCTTACGCAAGGCAGCATCTTCTCCTGGTGGAGCTCCTGGCAAAGCGGGGCCTGTGGTGTTTTGCGGGGCAGCCCCCAGGTGTGAACACAAGGAAACATATGAATATAAATGAGAATGCTGATGGAAAAAAAAGGGGGGGAGAACAGTGCTCAGTGAGCTTTTTCTGGATAAATGAGGGTTTGAAACAAGCTTTAAATTAACGATCCAGACAGGGAGAGAAGGGGGGCGTTCTCCAATGAGCTAATCTAGGATTCTTCTTTTTTTGGTCGGCCCATCAGTGTTGCTGGTCACTCATGTGTTTAGTAATTGAGAAACACACACTGCTGGGTTTAATGAGAAAATAAGCAGTCGTTCCTATCTTCATGAATAAAAATGACTTCTTGGAGATTTAAGAAAAGAAATTTAAATAATATAAGAAGTGGTAACAAACGCAGCATCTGTTTTTGAAGTGGTTCACACTAAAAATGAAATAGCTGAGAGGGAAAAAAAAGTGACACCTACTTTCACCAGATGATTGATGGAATAAAGCAGATACAAATTTGGATTCTTTTTTTTTTTATAGGCTGTTGAGTCAAATATGTCAAAATGACACCGTTTCAGCAGATCTTGCATACGTTTACGCATGTTTTTCCTCCTTCAAAAGCAAGCTTGCATTATTTCTGATAAGATATGCTCCTTTATCTTTAAACCGGTTCCTCAGAAGTTGGATTGAGATTTCAGCATCACAACAGTGAGTCTTTTAAAAAGCATAAATAACAGTTTTACTGAGCCCATCCTGTAGGCTGTAAAACTTACGAGTAGGTTAACGATCTCTGGCACTTTTCCGCTCTACCCTTTTGGGACCAGACATAGTCCATTTACATCCGATTGGTAGATTAACGCCAGCAACGATGCAACATCTGATGGTTTCTTTTTATACCAGCTGAAGAGAAACCCACTCTCCACCTTTGTAACACTTAACCCGGTCACCAGGGAGACGTCCAGGAGGCATCCTGACAAGTTGTCCGAACAACGCTACCTGGATCCTCTTGACACAGAGCAGCAACAACTCTACTCCAACCTCTTCCTGACTGAGAAAACCTTTCACTCTGTTTTTGAAGAAGAGCCCGGCGACTCTGCAGAGAATGCTCATTTCTGCCAATTTTATTTGTGATCTTCTTTCGGTCACCTCCAACATCTGGTGGTCACAGGTGAGAATTGAAACGTAGATCGACTAGTAAACCGAGAATGTTGCAGAGAGAGTTTCTGACAGTTAATTTATATTGATTGCCAAATATTTATGAATTTTTATTCCTCCAATGAGTGGTCAAGAGGTCTTCTATGAGTCTATTAAAAGAAGAGTGGAGGCACTCCCAAAGTATACCTTGGGAGTCTGTGGGATGGCTTGGGAGTCCGTGGGACGGCTTGGGAGTCCATGGGACGGCTCGGGAGTCAATGGGACGGCGTGGGAGTCCATGGGACGGCTCGGGAGTCCATGGGACGGCTCGGGAGTCAATGGGATGGCTCGGGAGTCAATGGGACGGCTTGGGAGTCCATGGGACGGCTTGGCCCACTGCGTCGTTGGTCTAAGTTGTCTCCTGCCTTATATTGTTTTCACCTGGGGTTTTATCTTTTTTTAAATATATATTTTTTTTGATAGATTTTGGTTAAATCATTCTAGTTGGGTGGTAGCCTCTCACCAATCTGGAAACAGGTCCAATCAGTTGAGCCTTATTTTACTCTTGGGGCCGGGACAGAAAACTTCCCTCTTTAACTTTTTAACCAATCAGACATTAATTGGACCATTCTAATTATTGCAGGCTAAACCCGACAGTGTATAAAAAACTCTTTGATCTCATAATTTACCCTCGTAATACAGCCAATGATGACATCGTTATCTAACGACTAATGCTAAGCAATTGGCACTCACGGTGGGAAAAAGCAGTCATAGAGTCTAAAATAAATAAACTAATAAAACCCGAAAAGAACAAGGCCACACGCTTGCCTTTGATTGGCCCGGACAAACACTTGATCATGTGGAGGATGACATGTTTACTTTCCACCTTGTTTTCTTGTCGTACCGCTCCCTGCAGGGCTGGACTTGGACCAGCTTTCACTAGCACTGTTCCAGCAGACGAAGAGAAGCCCGTTTTATTTTAATGTTACATTAATATTAATTACTTTACAGAGCTCACAGCTGACAAGCACACACCCACCACTGTTCTCGTCTCATCTCAACCGGGAAAATAACTCATTTGCATTTCTCTTTATGTCATTATGTCGAAGTTTGTTTTTATCCTGCATCGGCCAAAATTTTGGGTGGAACATGAAATACAAATGTAAAGTTAAAAAAAGTCGTGAGTTGTGTTCTTTCCTTCTTTGTTTGACGTGTACAAAATTTCAGTGTATACATTTGTTTAATACAGTTTTTTTTGCAACAAATTAAGGTTTTCTTGCAAAAAAGAAGACAACTTCTTCATCTTTCGGCATTTCCCTCCAGGGGGCACCACAACAAGTCAGTTTCTTCCATCTAACTCTATCTGCTGCATCCTCTTTGGTCAGACCAACTATCTTCATGTCTTCCTTCACTGTATCCATGAACCTCCTCTTTGGTCTTCCTCTAGGCCTCTTTCCTGGTGGTTCCAAACCAAGCATCCTTCTTCCTACTACTCTCTCTCTCTGCTCTGTGCATGTCCAAACCATCTCAGTCTGGCCTCTCTGACTTTATCCCCCAAATCTCTAACATGTGTTGTTCCTCTGATCCTGTCCATCCTGGTCACTCCCAGAGAGATCCTCAGCATCTTCATCTCTGCTACCTCCATTTCTGTTTCCTGTCTTTTTCTCAGTGCTACTGTTTCTAGACCAAACAGCATGGCCGCTCTCACCACGGTTTTGTACACTTTTCCTTTCATTTTAGCTGAAACTCTTCTGTCATACATCACACCTGATACTTTCCTCCACCTGTTCCAGCCTGCCTGAACACGCTTCTTCACCTCTTTTCCACACTCTCCATTGCTCTGGACTGTTGATCCTAGATACTTAAAATCTTCTACCTTCTTTCTCTCTTCTCCCTGTAACCTCACTTTTCCATTTGGATCCCTCTCATTCACACACGTACTCTATCCTACTCTGACTAATCTTCATTCCTCTTCTTTCTAGTTCTTGCTGTTCCTGTTACTCATTTCTGATCCTGTCCATCCTGGTCACTCCAAGAGAAATCCTCAGCATCTTCTTCTCTGCTACCTCCATCTCTTTTATAAAGTTTAGACCGAACACAGAGCATTATTCACAAAGTGTACCTTGTTTCAACCACAGGTATCTCTAGGGTCTTTACTCGGGTCCAAAGTGCCCGTAAAGAAAAAAAAGGGGGGGTTTGGAGCAGGTTGTATTGGATGCTAAATCAAAAACGATCAGTTCAAGCCTGGCTTGTAAATGAAAAAATGGGATTGCGGAGAATTATTAAAGATGCATATCAAGCTCTTGAGTGAGGCGGGTAGATAAATCAATAATAAAACTGTCTGTGGGCTGAATCATTCAGCGTGGCCCAGTCTGAGTCCTTTAAATCACTACCCATCAGTCTCTGCAACCGAGCCGTCCACAAATGCAGACCGCTAGGTTCAGCTCCTCGACTTAGCCCCAGTTTAGAAAAAACAGAAAAAAATAAAGTCTTATCTTGTTGTGGCTGAGCTAAAAAATGTAGAAAGAAAAACTGAGAGGAAAAGAGAGGTGATGGAGCGGTTGTGCATGTTACTGTAAGTTAACACATTTCCACAGTTAGTTTTAGAAAAAGACACTTTCAGCCTCTCAGGACTTTATTATGTCAATCACACTCTGTTCTTTTCACATGCAACACCTGGAAAGTCGTCTCCTGGCACTGCCGAGCCGAAATACTGCGTGTATACAATATTTTTATTGCAGGTCAAATACCGGTTAAGTCTTACTTCTCCTACTAGGAGCCGCAAAGCTTTTGGCTGCATCGTTCACAGTCCACTGGTCAGGGGCAAACAGACCGTAGATGACACTTTATTACAGCAACTGAGAACTTACAAGGTCAGAAATGGTATGGTCCCACCCTTTTTCAGGGAACTTAAAATGCCTGTCCCATTATTAACACGGTCGACCATCTTCAGAAGTACTTCCTCAGAGTTGATGCATCATCTCTCCACGCTCATATTGTGCAGGAATTGTTTCGTTGGCTTCATCGTACGTTGATAGCAAAGTGGTTTGCACCAAAACCAAACAGCATGAAAGTTGCTGATCCGAACTCTGCCCCAGAAAACGTTGGGACACTACTCTCTGCAAGCACGCATGGGTTCTCTCCGAGATCTCCAGCTTCTTCCCGGCCACCAAAAACAAGCATGCAAAAATGATTGGTTGCTACTCCCGCCCCACCCTACTCCAGAGTTTAAAAATAAAACATGAAAGCATGTTCCTGATCAATGTGGGAATCTGGGTCCAAAATCAATAGGTTCAGTTTTAGATGGTTTTCTGGCTTTTTTTTTGGTATATTGCATGCTTTTGTCGTTGGCTGCCACCCATCGCCTCCTTCACCCGACCCCTATAACCGCTCCTGCTGATGGTGAGTCCACTGGAAGGACAGCCCATGTCCCCTGTTCGGGCTGAGCCCGGCTGGGCCCAATGGGTAAAAACCCGGCAACCAGGCGCTCGCTGTCGTGCCCCACCCTCAGGCCTGGCTCCAAGAGGGGGCCGGGCGTCTGGACAAGGGCAACTTGACCATGTTTGATCGCTTCATAGGGGTTTTTGAGCCACGCGGATTTAAGCGACTGAAATGAGCTTCCTACGCAGGGTGACTGGGCTCTCACTCAGAGATCGGGTGAGGAGCTCTGCCATCCGGGAGGAGCTCGATGTCGAACCACTCCTCCCCCAGGTCAAGAGGAGCCAGATAGGGTGGTTCGGGCATCTGGTCAGGATGCCCTTGAGCGCCTCGCCGGTGAGGTGTTTTGGGCACGTCCCACCGGGACGAGACCAAGAGGCAGACCCCAGACCCGCTGGAGACTATGTCTCACAACTGGCTGGGTAACGACTCCGGATCCTCCCAGGTGAGCTGTAGGATGCGGCCGGGGTGAGAGAAGCCTGGGCTTCCCGTCTGAAGCTGTTGCCCCCGCGACATGGCCGCGAATGAGCGGAAGACGACAGAACGGAACGGAAGCATGTTTTCGTTTTCTGTCATGTGTGTTTTGCACATGAGCTTTTTCCCCCAATGTCGTCTTCCAGAGTGGTTTTTAACAACAAACGGCAATGAATTGAAATGGAGACCACCAGTGTGACATGGTGGGAAAATCTGGACAGACTGACAGTAACAATGTGACGTTCTGACATGGAACAAACTTTTACTGAATCTGCAGAATGGAGTGAAATAAAAAGAAGTTTTAACCTTGTGTGAGAGAAGACGTGTTCTTAAAGAAATTGTCAAGTGGGTGTGGATGACGACCACCGTCAGGAGGTGGAATGTTTGGACCACCGATTAACGATCACTCTGACAGAGCGTTGAAAGCTGAAAAACGAGCATGAACAAGGTTCAGCTTCAACAAGGCCAACATCTGGAAGATGAAAGAACAGATGCAGGAATCGGCTGAATGGTCGCCGCGGTAATAAAAAAAAAAAGCCAACATTTATTTTACATGATGCAGATGGCTGTGAGCTTAACTCGCCAAGCAGGACGGATCAACAGGTTGCAGTGTGAGGGGGAGTCATGATAGAAGTGAACCTCCTTAGTTCCTAGTGTTCATTCCAACAGACCACCTACAGACTAAATAGACCCCTCGCCGCCGTGTTTCCTGAAGCCAACTGCTTCCTCCAACAGGTATAATGGGGTCTGCGTTTTTTGAAATGTCAGGAGGAACCTGGAGAAGTTATCAAGCTGGGGGGGGTGAGACGGAGGAGATTCAGGTATTCGGTATGAGAGAAATTTACACGTAAAAAAAAAAAAAAAAATCTTCATTTCAGTAAATTAAATTCAGAAAAATGTGGAGAAAAAAATCTTAATTTACTGCAAGAAATTGTGAAAATAATTAGTTGAAATAATTCCCAGGTGAAGGAGGGGATCCCTGGTGTTTGTGTTGACACAACAACCCCCTCCTCACACACACACACTTCCAAAAAAAAAAAAAAAAAAGAAAACATAAACTCCCAGCCGACGTGGAAAGTGGGTTCAGTCCAACAGCAGCCTTCAGCCAGTGTGTGTGTGTGTTTGTGTGTGTGTGTCGAGTTTCCCCATGAAGAGCTCCAGCCGAGAGACAGGGTGGACACTGACACACACACCGCGTTGCTGGCCAAGCTATGCTTGACTCACCACACACACACGCACACACACACTGGGAGAGAAATCACCACTTTAATCGTACACAACCAGACGTGCTCGTATTCTCCTTCCCAAACACACACCTACACACACGCAGCCTCCCACTGGTTCATAAAGCACCAATACCAAAACAAGAGTGTGTGTTATGAGTGAAATAAAAGCAAAGCAATGAGAATGGAGAGGCAGAGGTGTGTGTGTGTGCGTGCGTGCGTGCGTGCGTGCGAGTGTGTTATATACAGCTGTGTGTGTGTGTGTAGTGCAGCTGTTCAGCATGCTTTTTATATGTGTGTTTGTGAGAAATAAAAGCAATTTGACAAAGCAAAGGGTAAGTACTATGCTAGTAGTTGGATTGTGTATGTGTGTGTGTGTGTGTGTGTGTGTGTGTGTGTGTGTGTGTGTGTGTGTGTGTGTGTGTGTGTGTGTGTGTGTGTGTGTGAGTGTGTGTGTGAGTGTGTGAGTGTGTGTGTCTCTTATGGCTGCCATTGGCCCTCTCCATTGAATGCCAATGAGGGCAATGCAAACCCAGAACAGAGCAGCTTTCCTATCATGACAAATACTGTAGAAACAGAAACATAGGCCACACTTCAGTTTTTCCATCATTTGGAAAGCAACGTGAGTGTGTGCATGTGTAAGGAAGTGTGTATTGGGCCGTCAGGTCAGGTAGCACCAGTGAATCACAGCTGAGCTTCCTAGGAATCGACAAAATGTGTGTAGGAGACAGCAGTGTGTTGGAGCAGGAAGAGGAAAAGAGTGTGCGTGATGTGAGAGTAGTAGTGAGGAAGGAAAAGGGCACGAGAGCTGCATGCTGTGTGTGTATGTGTGTGTGTCTGGGCGTTTTGTGACGAATAAATAGCAGGCGGAGAGCAAGTGAGCGCACTCTGATTTGGAGACTGGCAGCATGACTGACTGATCCCTGCATCCATATCATAGGATTAAAAAGCTTGACACGGCACAGATACAATAGCATCAAAATATGAGACAAAAAGTCGGTCAATGGAAAAGGAAATGTGATTATAAACCAGAACAGGCGAGAGGAAGATTTTTTTTTTTTTTAATGACACAGTTTGAACAGCAGCCATACCGTGGAGTGGTTATTGGGAGGTGAATGCTAACGCTGTCACCGGGCAGTATAGAGAAAGGAGGAGAAGGAGGAGGAGCTCCTGCCAAATATGAGCCTCTCCAATGATTTTCCAAGAACCAAGACACACTTCAGTCACACTGCCAGGGATATGGTGGAGGGTGAAACCTGCCCACATTCAGTTTACACACCTGTTCATCTAAGCCTGAAAAGAGAAATAGAAATCCTCCTCCTGTACGTCTTTTGCTGTACAAACCGATCACACAAGAAACACGATGAGGAAAAAAGAAGCTGTGTATTGATAACGTTTGTCTGGCATTTTCCTTTACAACTGCATCACTGCATATGGCGTGAACCCGCCTGCCAGCCCGCTGCACCTAATTATTCATGATTTTATGTAACAAGATTTTGGGAAGGAAATTAGGTCAGGGAACATACAGCTTGGAGTGGGTGAAGTTGAAAAAAAAAAAAAAAAAGGAAAAAGTTTCACTATAGACAGAATCAGGAGAAAGGGAGCTGCCATTTCAACGCACTTCCATATGCACTTTCTGGGTCAACTAACCAGCTATTAATAAATCAATTCTGTTATTAAACTCAACATGCACGCTTACTTTATTGGCTTTAGGTTGCAGATAGTAAACTTCATTTAAAGTAAAATTAGGTTGCATGCTTTTATCTCATTTTTCTACTGTTCTGTTCTGTCTTCTTCGAAACATGAGGGCAGCACCCTAAGCAGGAAACTCCAAATTTCCCTCACCCTGTCCACATCTTTCTGTTCACCCAGAGGATCCCCAGGCTTTTCCCTGCCAGCTGTGAGACATATTCTCTCCAGCGGATTCTCCATCTATTTCTGGGTCTCCTCCAAGTGAGACGTCCCATAAACACCCCAGCAGCAAGCTGTCAGGGGAATATCCCAACCAAATGCCCAAACCACCCTATCTAGCTCCCCTCTCCCTAGATTACAGAGTCCCTCACCCTGTCACAAAGCGGCAAACCAGCTATTCTACAGAGAAAGTTCATTTCATCAGATCATATTCACGATCTTGTTCTTTTAAGGGAGTCAGAACGAAGATCGAATGAAGAGCTTCACTTTTTTTCGGCAATTTTTTCTGCATGTCATCAATGCACCAAAAATAATTAATATTTTTTGCAATAAACGAACATCAAATCAGAAATAAAACCAGCATAAAACAGCAGCCTTCTTCAATGTAAGCAGTTAAAAAAAAAAAAACAGTCTGCTATTATTTGGCACCAAGTCAGCGTCTGCAGAACATGCCCTTACAAAATACTTTTACACAATGAACACAATCAAATCGAACTTATTTCACTTTTATTTCTTTTTATATCATCAAAAACAATCAAATCTAAGTGTTTGCATGATTTTAAGAAGCAATTTAACATCAAACCAACACAAACTGTAATTTTACTGTACAATTAATCATAAAAAACATAGCATTTAAAAGCAGAAAAAGCTTTTAAAAGACAAGATAAGCTTTAAAGAGAAGTTAAAAGATAAGTTTAAATAGTTTGGATGTAGTTTTAAGAGTGAAATAGTGTTTAAAAACTAGTGTGAGGAGAGAGTGAGCTTGCTGAAGGCTTCACCTCAGATGACCCAGGCAGCCAGACTGACTGTCTGCTAAGCTAGCCTCGTTTGAACCGACCTACACTAACTACCGCTGGTTCATCCAACACACTGTCACTACCAAAAAAAAACACACAACACACACACTAACACACACACTAACACAACCAAATCACCTCACAATCACTTCCATATAACACCAACATGTTAGGATTAAACCCCAACTCTATCTACTTGGGGTGAGTCTATGGAACAGATTAGAACAGAATATCAAAGACTGACTCGATTTAAAAGTTTATATAAAATAAAATTATAAAATAACACATAAAAACTAAGTGATAAGTTTTCATGTAAATAAATGTAGCAGCACTTTGTTTATGTTTATGTTAAAGAGGGTAAGCGTTTAGAAGCACTTTACTTCTCCTTATTTCCTTTTCAGACTGTATTTTTATTTTATGTTGTTTTATGTTTGAATAAATTAAATTAAATTGAATTAAACATCTTTAAACACGTTTTTTTGGTTTAAAAACACAGCTAACGCTAAAGCATGGAGGGGGGGCTAACAGGCTAACTGTTAGCCACTGCTGGATGCTTCATTTATTATGAGGAGGGGGGATTTTTACTGTAAAAAGTTGTTAAAAAATCATATAAACATAACATGACATTCACTTATATCAGAACTACTCTAAAAACAAAAGCGTTAAATGAGCGGACAGTCATTAAAGTTATGAAAAAATGTTTTTTTATTATTATTTTAAAGTGTTTTTAATGGAGGTTTGCAGGTTTTTTAACCTTCTTTCACTTTACTGTTGATTTTTCTTTAAGAGTAAAAATATTAAGTTTTTCTCGTTTCCTACCTTTAATGATGCAGTTCTGCGATGTCGAAATTTACGAAAAAAAAAAAAAAAAAAGAATCTGGAAGTTGATTATTCCCAAATATCCAAAGTGGAGCGTTGCAGAGCGGGTAGAGCTTCTAGCGGTGGTACAGTAAAGATTGGAGCATAGCTAACCTAAAGACAACAGAAAAAAAAAAACCTCCTCGTTCCTCATAGGGGGGATCGACGACAAAAACCACATGATCTTTTACGTCAGCATATATTTGCATAGGATGCCAAATTTATATCTGGTGCCCAGGTGGAAATGTACAGAAAAGTTTGGATAGCGGTGGAAGGAGGGTTGCAGTGCAGATCTGCGTGCATGAGGAAAGCATGCACCCCACTTCCTCTCCTGCAGCCTGGAGCTCCTCCACTTCCACCTAAAATGTTCCAATTAAAACATCATCCAGCTTCTAAAATCCTCCTGCAAACACACTTTATTATAAAAATATAAAAATAAAAGCAACTTTTACTCTATTTATTGACATGCATGATCTGGGACCTACCTGCCTTATAAAAGCAACTTTTTCATATTTCTTGCAAAGTAATTTAGACAAAAAGAAAAATATTAATTATAAAAGTAAATGTTCCTGTAACACCTGTTTGATCCTGTGTCTGACCTCTCAAACAGCATCCTGCTCACAAACAGCTGCAGCATCTTCAACCAGTTTAGCAGCTGGAAATAAATGAGCATCTAAATAAATCTGTACTTTTTTTTTTTTTTTTTTTACTGGAAGTGATGTGGGAGTGGTGCTTAAGTTTCTCTCCGTCCGTCAGGCTGCTGTTTGCATTTTATCAGCCTCATGCATTTTTGATAAATGAGTTTGTTGTTGCGAATCAGATGCAATAAATGGAGAAAAATCCTCGTCACGTCAAGGTTAAAATGTGGCAAACAGCGACACCATCAGGCGAATACGGGAAACGCACCCCCTCTTCCAAATAAATTTTGGGGGGAAAAAATCAATATGTATTTTTGAATTTATGATCATTTATTGGACATTTTGCATAAATTAGCAAATTTGGTTATTAATTTCATTTTTAAAAATTACGCTGATCAAAGTACTTTTTTACTGCTTTCATCTGCATAAATTTACTTTTAAAAATATTATCAACCACACATGCATGTTTTAATGTTTATGTTGAATTCTTTTTAAAAAATTCAAAGAAAAAATAACTCTTGTTCAATCACCTTTCATTGAACTTTTTTTCAGAAATACTATAGTTAGACTGGTGACCTGAGTGTACCCTGCCTCTCGCCTTAAATCAGCTGGGATAGAATCCGGCACCCCCGGATAAGTTAGGGATAAGTGGTTCAGAAGATGAAACAAAACATTTGTCTTTTAGTTCCTTTTTTTTTTTTTAGCTGAGATCTAACATCTACTTCCGTGTTTGTGTTTTACCAACTTGTTGCTATTCTGTGAGGTGATGGGAATATCTAAATCAAGGGGTGTCAAGATCCGGTCCAGGAGGGCTGGTGTCCTCATGGTTTTCATTGTGATCCTGGTTCAAAACAGCTGATGCACCTAAAGTGAAATCAACAGTCAAGAAAATTTGGGGCATTGACTCAAAAACTTGGATCAAGTGTGGAGATGCAAGAACACATGAAAAAAAAAATCTGCAGAACACTGACCCTCCAGGAATAGAGTTTGACACCCCTTATCTAGACACAAGTCAATAAAATATTTGGAAACTACCTTGCAAAATTGACTGAGAAAAGTATGGGGTTTTTTTTTCCAAAATGGAAAAACTCTGATCAAGTTGTCTGATGGGAAGTGTAATGGAATGACAAAAGGCCTTCAGAACCAAATCGATGCTGCAGTCTGAGATTTTTTTCTCCTTTTTTTTTGGTAGAAGAGTTTTCAGCAATTGGAAGCGTTTGCCAGTGTCTCCCGAATACACAATCAGGTAATGTTGCCAGGCAAAAAGTGCCAGCTCTAACCAATAAAGCACAACCAACATTGCTTAGCAACAAAAGTTAAAAACTGCACCACTCAAAGCTTAAAGTAGTCTTTAAAATAGTAATCAAGAATCACTGATCTCTTCAGGGAGATAAAGAGCTTTGGTGGAACAAATTGTCCTGCAGGACAGCCAGGATTTGGAAAGAAAAAGTTTCTGTTTTTCTGATTGAAATCATTCTTCCTGTTGATTTTACACAATTTAATAATAATTAAGTGTCTTTTCTTCATTTTAAGAAGCAATTAAATCAAATTGGGCTCCGCACTGAACAAAAATATCAAACTGTTCATTGTTGGTTTTAATATTTCTTCTATTGACTTTGTTGTTTTTTTTTATTCTGTCGTTTGTAAGAATTTAATTTTTCCTTTCAAACATAATAACGATCAAACCAGGTTTTTCTGAGTTCAAACTTCTCCCAATTTTTTTCTTCCTTTTTTATAACTTTTTTTTTCCCAAATAAACATTTTCAAGTAAAGAACTTAGAGAAACCTCTGCAGGGCAGTCGGGCTCTCACTCAAAGATAGAATGAGAAGCTCTACCATCTGGGTGGAGCTTGGAGTAGAGCTGTTGCTCCTCCGAGTCGAGAGAAGCCAGATGGGGTGGTTCGGGCATCTGGTTAGGATTCCTACTAACTGCCTCGCTAGTGAGGTATTTCAGGCACGTCCCACCAGCCCAGACCCGCTGAAGATACTATGCCTCACAGCTGGACAGGGAACCCGGGTGAGCTGGAGGATGCAGCTGGGGTGAGAGAAGCCTGGGTTTCCCGTCTGAGGCTGTTACCTTCGCGACCCGGCCCTGGATGAGCAGACGACAACAGAACAGAACTTAAATGAGTCGTGTTTCATGTAGAATGTCTTTTAAACCCAAGCGTGACGTCTCAGCCGGATGAAACAATGTGAGTCTTTCACTCCACATCTGCCTGCAAACCAGTTGTCCAAATTTTTTCACTTAACAACAGGAAGATGTGTGAAGCATCCAGATTTACATATTACTGTAGTTAAATGGTTCATTAAAAAAATCGGGACATCAAAGGAAGAAAGACGTGATTTTTAGCTGTCGTTGTGTTAGTTGAACCCTGACTTTGAAGCTCCACATGATGAATTAAAATTAGTGTGGTTTTGGGAGGTTGTGAGCTTCTTTTCTTGTCTTATGACAGAGACACTCGCAGCCTCTGGCCTCCTGGTTGCAAATAATCAAATGAAACGACCTGAATGTGGAAAAGAAAAGTTATTATTTGGCGACCGACCTCGACAAGTCGTTCACACTGCAGGACTTTGTCCCTTTTGAGAAATCTGAATCAGTCATAATAAAAAAAACTTTTAGTTTAGTATTAACTTCTTCTATTTGTGCATTTTTAAAAACTGAATATAGAAATAAATCATGTATTTTGCCGTTACTTTTATGGAGGAGCCGTTTCGGTACCAAATCAGAGTTTGGTTGAAAGTGAGCATGTGGTTTAAAGGTGACTAAAATGTCGAGAGTCTCCAGGATCATCAGGATTCATTACTAAGAAAGTCATTTAGCCAAATAAAACCTTTCCAATCTCACATATTTTGACCTTTTAGAACCAGAAAGCCCGTTTTTAGAGACTGGAAAAAAGTGGTACCAAACTGTGCCAATAAATGATCATTTTAGAGTTATTAACTCGTTAATTTTTGCCAAAAACCTCCCTGATTTGGTTCTGATTTACTGGTTTTTATAGAAGCTTTGTGCTCATATTTTACTTCATGTCTATAAAATATTTGATACTGCTTCTAAAAGTAATATTTTCTCCTTTAACGACCAAGAAAAAGCTATTTTTCTATCATTTTCCGCCTACACCAGCAACGGATCCAGTGATGTTTTCACATGCAAACGCCTCTGTTGGAGTCGATGTGAGTGTTCTCGTGAAGCACAGGATCCCATTGTTCAAATCGGAGCTTCCTTTGAGTCATCTTCTTATTTATTGCTTGAATACAGAATGTACTTCTTTTTCCAGGCAACAATGCTGCCTTTCACTGGGTTCCTCGCTGCTACAATAACATCCGTTTCTGCCCGGCCGTCCACCTCTAAAGTAAATATGGTTTCAATTTTCAGACACGAAAGTCTACCAACTTTAGGATTAGAGTATATGTTCTTGTAGGTGATGGTGGGCGAGCTGTCTGCACGAGCTTCTTCACCTCTTTTCCATACTCTTCATTGCTTTGGACGTATGAGGCTGATCACTTTAAATCCTTCTTGTGTATGTGTGGTTTTTCTTCGGGTACTCCGATTCCCTCTCTCCCTCTCCGAAACACATGTTAGGTTGATTGGCTGCTATAAAATTTCCCCTGGAAAGGAGAGTGTGTGGATGGTTGGGACTCAGATCCCTGATGTAGTCCCACCTTCACTTTGAACTCCTATGTCACACCTACAGCACACCTCACCACTGTCTTACAGTCCTTGAAAAAAGGAAGGAGAAAATCACAGTGTCAAAAACAGATGTGAAACTGAATGAATAGCTTTTAAAGTTTTTTTAATTTGAATATTGCATGAGCTAACAAAAGGCACAATGTTTTAAATGCAATGATACGGGAATTATTATCCCGCAAAACCCCCTTTTAAAGATGAAAAATATCATATTAGTTCTTTTTAAGAACCTCGCAGCACATATGGTTTGAATTTATATTCAGTCCAATAAAGTAGTGATGCCATCCAAAGCTTGTAATTGAAAGAAACCAAAGCACAACTTTGGAATTCGAGAAAACAAGTATTTAAAATGGATTTAGAAGCATTGTGGGGACAGAAGTTCTAAAACCCAGCTGGAGGAGCTTTTTGTGAATCTGGTAAACATTTTAAAATTATTTGTGTGGTGAAAGTTTAAAAAGGTAAAAATTGCAGAAAATTTTTGATTAAGTGTAACTTTCTGCTCTTCAATACAGAATTTACTTAAAAGTTTACCAAAAAAAATCCAGATTCAAATTGTGATGGTACCTTTAAAAGGTGTTCCATCAGCACAAAATCATTTTGAGTTTTGTAATTAGAATTTATGCTCGATAAACTTTCTGTTTTATATTTTGTTTGCAACATTAAGGCTGCAATTTTTTTAGTTATTAAGTTTTTGTTTTCTGTGAGTCATACAAAACTGATTTTTAGAAAAATTAAAACGCCCATTTTTTTTCTGCTGACGGCTGCAAAGTGCAGAGAAATGCTTCGATGAACTCAACAAACTTTTACCGACTCTATTTTACAATGAAATTTTGATAAAAAAAAACCATGTGCTCGTTTTGTTGGGCAATCACTCCTAAAAGAAGATCAAATGAACTTTTAAAGAAGCTTCCCGATCGTTCTCTGATCTCGATATGAAATGTTGAAGATGCTTTTTTGCCGGTTCAAATGAGGAGAGGGCATTGTGGTGGGAGATCAAATTAAGCAACACAAACTTGGATGGCCAAATTTAAATGTAGACATTCAGTTTTATGCCTTCCAATTCAAAATAAAATTTTATTTACGGAGCACTTTTCATTCAAACAGTAAGTCTGAGGTTACCTTAAAAAAACATTAAAATACAATACAAAACAAAAACAACACATTTATGGGATCATGGTGCACAGTAACACCTCTGAGTGATGGTGAGGCTTACACAATATCACTCAAGCTTCAAAATAACAGAGTGAAGCAGTTGGAATCACAACCACCAACTCCAAATTTGAAACGATGGTCCTCAACAGGAAAAGGGTCAAGTTCCCTCTCCAGATCAGGAGAGATTATCCCTGAAGTTAAGCATCTAAGTATCTCTGGGTCTCTTTTAGAATACTGCATGGTCGAGATGAAGAGAGAGCTGCACCAACAAATGTAGCTCTTCATTTACCAGTTGATTTGCATTTCGACACCATTGGTAGGTGGTGATTGAAGGAACAAGATCCCAGATACAAGGTGAGCTTCCTCCGCAGGGTGGCTGGACTCTCTCTAGTGACAAATCAAGGAATTCCGCCATCCATGAGGAACCCATTGCCCATGCCCTTGCACCCGGCCCCAGATGAAATGAAACAAAATGGTACTTCTGGATTCCACAATCCCACCTAAATTTGAAAATATAAGTCTCAACTTTGGCGGCACAGTGGCGCAGTTGCACAGTGGACTCAAAGCAAGAAGGTTGGGGTTTGAATCCTGGGTGGGACGAGGCTTGATACACTGGTCTTTCTGTGTGGAGTTTGCATGTTCTTCCGATGTATGCATTAGTTTTCTCCAGGTACTCCGATTTCCTCCCGCCCTCCAAAAACTAACAGGTTAATTGGCCGATATGAAATTGTCTCTAGGAATGAGTGTGTGTGTATGGCCCTGCAACAGACTGGCGATCTGTTGGGGGCCTTGAATCAGCTGAGATAGGCTCCGACATCGCTAGGGATAAACAGTTTAGAAGACGGAAGGAAACGAGAGTCTCAACTTGTAGCTTTAGAATTAGGACATTAGAGCCAATGTTTACTATAAACCATGTCGGAGGGTCTACGGATTATACGCCCCTTATCTTTTACTAGTAGATTTTATGTTTTGTCGTTTAATTTGAGGTTCCAGGGTGACTAACTGATTAGATTCTTGGTCTTACTTTGATTTAGGGTTTTTTTTTCTTCTTAAATTACAACATTTCCGTCTCCGTTGGCATCAGTCACGTCTTACGTCGCCCTCAGTTTATTTGAGTCGTATTTTATATCTGTTTGCTTCTTCCAACTAAATCATCTCTCAAGCTTTTAAAGACGTACCTCAAAAATTAGTGGGCACCGCTCTTATTTTGAAAATGAACAACTTTAATATGAAGAATTTGGCCAACCATCAATTCTACTAATCTGTTTAAATTATAAATTTACACCAAGATATTGACTCTCCTTATTTGCCCTCCAAAGAGGTCCTGATCTAACAACCTACGTATTTTAGAAGAACACATTGACCGGTACGCCTGTTTCCTTTCAGAAGGAGCTGCTGCTCCCTGAGCCTCTTCATCTACCTGAGATGTGTGTGGATCTTTCAGTTATTCCTGAGAGCTCGATGTCAGTCTTGGTTTGAAGTTTTTGCCTTTTGGCTCGTCTCTCTCCTCACTGAGATAAACTGTTTCTCCATCCTAGATACTGGCCAGATCCAGCACTTTATCTCCTGCTCTCATAAACAAGACCTGCAGATTCTTAAACTCCTCCACTGCAGGTTTCATTTCATTCCTGACCTGGTGTAGAAATCCTTTTTTCAATATTTAAACTGGAGCCTCACACTTACAAACCCATTGCTCTCCAACCCAGCAATGTTTGCTGGGTAATTTCTTTAAAAACAGTTTTTCCATTTCTTTCAACATAGAAAATAAAACCAAGCTAAATGGAAATTAGACTCATGTTAAACTGAAATATAATAAAATGTCAGGATATAATGAGGATTAGAGAGTATTCGTGCCACCTTACAAATTTATTTCTGAGCTTTTTGTATTTTGGTTTTTCACTAAAAGGTCTTTTTATGTTGATGAGTTTTTATACAAAGCATCGGTACCGTACCGGTCATCTGCACACATTTACATATCCTTTCATTTATTCTACACACTGAATGAACTTTTCTTTGGTTTTGTACTATAGAGACAATGTGGGAGTCGGGGTCTTGCCCTTAAACACTATTACCTGTTGCTGCTTTTTCTTTATTATGTCTGATAATTACAGCCCTCAGTTTAAATGTGAAATCAAGAAAAGGATGAAAGGTAATAAATAAAATACATAAAAACATAAAAAAATAAACATGCTTAGTGGATTAAAACACTTTGATGCATTCAAATCTCATTTAAAAAGTACACATGGCAACACCGCAACCTCCTCCCACTTTGCTCTCGTTCACTTTCTAAGGACACACTTAACTTGGTTCAGTTTGCCTGGACTCAGTGTGACCAGCCTTGGTCTGGGGTGGTTGTCTCACACCCCCTTGGTGGCTTCATATATAGTGACTGTTTTTTTTTTGTCCCTCCAACCTCCCTTCACCAACTCTGCCCCTAAACTCAATGCTTTCCCTCAACACAGACATGCCAATTCTCCCGTATTGGGCAGGAGACACAAGAAATTAGGACCTATCTCACGCTCACCCGCCAACGCTAATAAAACTCGTGCATGATGAACACTCTAGTGCATTCCATGAACATGATTAGGTATAATGAGGCTAAGCACATGGTATCTCCTTCTGCTGCAGCTGTGCATCTGAAAGCTGCTAGTAGCGATCTGCATGGTCTATTACAAGTATTGTTTTTGGTGAACGTATGGAAGAAGTCGGACATACGGGAACTTTGGTCATTTGACAGCTTATGTGCGTGAGAAACAAAACAAAGCGGGAACAAGCAGTATAGGGGTCTTTATATCTCCAATGGAGATCTCAAAGTGCTACAATGACCAAAAGAAACAACAAACAGCAAAATTAAATAAAACCACAACACAAAAAACAACACTAAAAACTTTGCTGAAAAGCCTTTAGAAATAAAAATATCTTTAGTCTGTTCTTAAAAGCCTCAATGCTCTGTGGAGCCCTCAAGCTCTCGGGAAGATCGCTCCAGAGCCGTGGAGCAGTTGCCTGGAAGGCCCTGTCCCCCATAGTGAAGAGTTTGGTCCTTGGTTGATGCAGGCAGTAGGAGGAGGAGGAGGAGCGCAGGTCTCGGACAGTGGTGTGGAGGGTTAGGAGTTCTTGGAGATAGACAGGTGCAGTGCCGTGTATGCACTGATGGGTGAGGAGGCAGAGCTTGTACTGAATTCTGTATTTAACGGGTAGCCAGTGGAAGGATTTGAGGATGGGAGTGATATGGTCATATTTGCGCCTCCTTATCAGGATCCAGGCTGCACAGTTCTGGATGTGCTGGAGCTTTTGTAAACCCCTGCATGGGATCCCTACAAGGAGGGCATTGCAGTAATCCAGCCTGGAGGAGATGAAAGGCATTTGAGGATGCCTTCTAAGGCATTTGTGGATGATGGCTGCACGCACTGAACGCGCTGAAGGCGGATAAGTCTGATAAATCGGATAATCTACCCGACAGAAGTTGTTTTTTTCTTTTTTTTGCTAAAATCATCAAATTCCACAAACAACCGGGCACGGGTGTGTGTGGATATGCCACCTAGAAAGGCAATAACAAAGGCAGAAATGGAAAACGAGGTGCAGGAAATGCGGAAAGCGCTTACTCAGATGTCCGAAGAGTTGTCTAAAGTGACACAGCAGCTAGCAACTCTCATGGGACTGTTCGAAGAAGTAAAGACGTTGAAAGATCTGATTAAGGTAAAAGACCAAAACATCTTTAACCTGGAAAAGAGGATCGATCAGCTGGAACAATACACACGGATGGATGACGTAATCATTACCGGCTTGAGCGTGAAACCTACTACCTACGCCAAAGCGGCCTCCGTGGGGAGAAATGTGAGCGCAGATGCAGAACCTGAGGATTTACTGTCACTGGAGAGACAAGTTGTTTCCTATCTCATGGATAAGAATATACACGTAGACGCGAACAACATCGCGGCGTGTCATACTCTCCCTCGAAAAGATGCGAGCAAGCCCGCGATCATTTTACGATTCGCAAATCGTAAATATAAAACAGCACTGCTACGCCAAGGAAAGAAGCTAAAGGGAACATCTGTCTACATAAACGAGCACCTGACAAAGAAAACAGCGGAGATCGCGAGAGAAGCGCGTATTCTGAGGAGAAACGACAAGATTAAATCTACATGGACGCGAAACTGCAAAGTCTACATCCAACTGAAAGGATCGAGTCCAGAAGAAGCTCGAGTCCTACTGGTAAGAGAACTCCAAGATCTCGATCGGTTCAGATGATGGTTTTACAAGAGTTCAATTCAGACAGAATCCCCATGACTCTTACGTTAGTGTGGTTTGAAATACTTGCTTCTCGATTTATGAGTGTATCCGAACATACGTTTGACCATCAATGGTTTATTCTAGTTTTATTTTTGGACAAAGAGAAGACATTTTCTGTTGGAAATAACTCTGGCCTGGTTATTTATTTCTGCTGTGATTTTTGTTTTGGCCTTCCCGAAGCTGAAAAAACTCTAAAAATTGAAATGCTTCTGAAAATGGACACAAAGACCTGCCGAATGACTCAATTTTATGTTAAAAAAAAAAAAAAAAAAAAAGAAACAAGTTTTTTTTTTTTCCGTGTGATTATGTGGAGGTCTATTGTTTTGTCTGTGGGATGTTTGAATGTAAAAGTAACCTATATATCAAATGACTGATTCTGAAAGAAAAATACATGTGGTTAATGACAGCTCTAAAATTAACTTGATAACTAAATTCAGCAATCTATCTATCCATGAGTGTCATAACCATAAAAGAAATGATTTTGATGAAGACATTGATCCAGATAATTTCCTCAATGAAATACTAAATGATTGTGATTACTACACTGATGAGAAATTAAAAAACAAAAGTTTTAATGAAGGAGACCTCACTTTTATACACTTCAATAGCAGGAGTCTATATAAAAACTATGACCAAATAAAAGAATATTTAGACAAATTTAATAAATTTAGTATAGTGGCCGTGTCGGAAACTTGGTTGGATGATGTCAAAGCAAAAGAAGTTCACCTGGATGGATACCAGCTGTTTACTATGAACAGAAAAAATAGAAAAGGCGGAGGTGTGGCATTGTATGTCGATACAAATCTTTCCTGTGAAATTATAAACTCACTGTCCGTCAATATAGATGAAATTTTAGAATGTATAACAGTCGAAATCACGGTAGCAAAAGTTGGTAACATAATTGTCAGTTGTTTGTATAGAACACCAGGCTCATGCTTGGAAACATTTAATCAAGAAATAGACAAGTTATATTCTCATGTAAAGAAGAAGCTCATTGTATGTGGTGACCTAAACATTAATCTTTTAAACCCTAATAACGATCTAAAAACATCTGATTTCATAACAACCATGTACAGTAACAAATTATTTCCCTTAATCATTAAACCAACAAGAATCACTGTTCAGACCGCTACCTTGATAGATAATATATTTACCAATTTATTGGACACAAAAATGACAGCCGGAATCCTCATCAATGACATATCTGATCATCTCCCAGTTTTTACCATCTTTCACAACTTTTATCAAAAGAGTTCCGATACCAAAACTGATGAATTTAAAATGCAAAGAGTCAAAAGTCCTGAAGCAATAACTGATTTAAGGGTAGATCTATTAAATCAAACCTGGAGTGAAGTTTATGCCTCTACTGACCCCAATAAAGCATACGATTCATTCCTAAACAAACTCATCAGTCTATATGACAAACACTGTCCAATAAGGAAACAAAAAATTACAAATCAAATTAAAAGAAATAAACCTTGGATGACCAAAAGTCTAACGAAATCCTGCAAAAAGAAGAGACATTTGTACAACCAGTTCATAAAATACAGAACCAAAGAGTCTGAGATCAAATATAAAACTTACAAAAATATGTTAACAAACATAATAAGAATTAGGAAAAAAAACTATTATCACAACTTATTAGAACGGCATAAAAACTCTACTCAGGGTACCTGGAAAGTCTTAAATAGTATCATCAAAAATGACAAAACTAAAAGATCTCCATACCCTGATTACTTTATTGGTGAAAATGGTGAAATTATAAACAAAGTGGAGGACATTACAAATGCTTTCAACCATTTTTTTGTTAATGTTGGTCCTACTTTGGCCAATGAAATGACTGTTTCCACTCTAACGAACAAAATTGACTCAAAAATCTCCAACCCACATGTAAACTCTTTCTTTCTAAGAAATGTTGAAAGTAATGAAATCATGGACATTGTAAACAAATTCAAGAATAAGACATCAACTGATTGTTTGGGACTGGATATGAAGTTGTTGAAAGAAATTATTTTTTGTGTTGTTCAGCCTTTACATATGTAATCAATCTTTTAATACTGGTATTTTTCCATCAAAAATGAAAACTGCAAAGGTGATACCCATCTTTAAAAGCGGAGATCAACATAAATTTACAAACTATAGGCCCATCTCATTATTAACCTATCAAACTCTATGCAAAACGTCTTGATAACTACCTGGATAAGTTCAATCTTATTAGTGACTTTCAGTTTGGTTTCAGGTCAAATCGGTCAACCTCAATGGCAGTCATGGAGTTCGTGGAGGACATATCTACTGCAGTAGATAAAAGTGGATACACAGTTGGAATATTTATAGATCTGAGCAAGGCCTTTGACACCATTGACCACAAATTGCTTTTACAGAAAAAGAACGGATATGGTGTCAGAGGTCTTGCTCACGACTGGCTGAAAAGCTATCTCAGTGAAAGAGACCAATATGTGCAAATGCAAAACTTTGAATCCAAAAAACTAACTATTACTCATGGTGTTCCGCAAGGTTCCATTCTGGGACCTAAGTTATTTATAATGTATATAAATGACATTTCAAAGCAACTTAAAAATATGCACTGCATTTTATTTGCCGATGACACCAGTCTGTACTTCTCTGGACCTGATCTCAACCTGCTCTTAGACACTGCCCAAAAAGATCTTGAAATACTAAAAAAATGGTGTGATTATAACAAATTATCAATAAACTGGGTCAAAACAAAATATATAGTGTTTGGAAACAGAAAAATAGATGAAAAAACTACAATACAAATTGATAATACTGAAATAGAGAGAGTCACATATATAAAATTTTTGGGCATCAATATTGATGAGAAATTAAATTGGAAGGAACATGTAGCCTATCTCAAAACTAAAATATCTAAAACTGTAGGAATACTGTGTAAATTTAAAGACATCTTGGATCAAAACTCTTTACACTTACTATATAACTCTCTTATATTTCCTTATTTGTGTTACTGTCTAGAAATTTGGGGAAATAATTATAAAACAACTCTACAACCCATTTTTCAGTTACAAAAAAAGGCAATCAGAATTATTAACAATGCAAATTATTATGCTCCTTCAAACCCTTTGTTCATAAAACTAAATATAATCAAATTACCGGATCTAGTCGACTTCACAACAGCAGTAGCAATGTATAAAGTCCATAATAACCAACTTCCAGAATGTATTCAAAACAGGTTTAAAGTTAAAGAAACACAATATGACCTAAGAGGAAAAAATCTGTATCAACAAAATCTGGTCAGAACCAATACAAAAAGTAGATGTGTATCGATCAGAGGTGTAACTCTATGGAACAGTCTAGAGGATTCTCTAAAAAACTCAACCTCCTTAAAAACATTTAAAATAAAGTATAAAAACAAAATAATACATGATTAAAAAACACTAGAAATATCAACTTAATTAGTAAGAAAAAAATAAAACACAGAGGAAACTTGGTTGGTAAAGATCAGGTCCAGAAAACTTTATTTTTTCTACTTTTTTGTATATGTGTTCATGTGTGATTGTTATTATTATGTTCAGGACGTACTGTTTTTGTCATTATTATAATTTAAGTCCAGTCAAATGCTTTTTTTTTAGGTCTTTAATAGTTTTGTAAAATGGGGTTAGGCTTAAAATAAGTTTCTTTTTACTTCTGCCTAAACCCCTTTTTCAGTCTCTGTTTGTTTGTTTTCTTTGTTCTTTGTTAAACATGTAAAAACACTGAAAAAAATAAAAATAAACTCAAACTCAAATAAACTCAAAGTGTGAATCAACCTCTCAGCGTCAGGTTTGGAAAGACATGGACGTAGCCTGGCTACGTCTGGCTAATGGACATAGCCAGGCTATGGACCTGGCTATGTCCATAAGCCTGGCTATGGACATAGCCTGGCTAATGTTTTAAACGGTTTGTTTTACGCAAACTGTCATGCCGATTGTTGTCCATGGGAGAATATGACGTTGCGTTACGTCATAGCCACTCCCCTTTTGGCTCCGCCTCAAAATCTTCCTCTTTGTGAAGCTAAAATCTTGGCATCTCTGTAAACATGTTTATGTTTTTGTCTATACATGTTTTGCAAAGTAACCGATGAGTGTTTTTTTTTTTTTTTAACTTGCCCAGCTGCATTGACCTGTGGCGGTGAAGCCGCATGACTTATTTTTTTTGAACACCAAACAAACCCTCCCTTCCTTTTGTATATTCTATCTCTTTCACAAAGGTAACGCGACAATTCTCTGTAACTTGTGTTTAATTGTTTTTGTGTCTAATCTGGGGTTGAAAGTCTTGCAAACAAGTCATTTTCCCCTCGGGGATTAATGAAGTATTTCTGTTTCTGATTTATTGTTACCGATTGGATACCTTATGAACTTAAAACTAATTTTGATCAGTTAATTGTGTGAGGCGCTTTGAGATGATAATAAATGAATAAATAATTGGATGGTTGTAACCAAGAATGCGGGATCTTCTCAACCTCTAAATCTGGTGCAGCAATTTACACTTATCATACACTTACATCTTCTTCTTTTGGCATTTCCCTTCAGGGGTCGCCACAGCAAGTCAGTTTCTTCCAACTCTTCTATCACACATCACACTTAATACTTTTCTCCACCCTTTTCAGCCTGCCTGCACACGCTTCTTCACCTCTTTTCCACACTCTCCATTGCTCTGGACTGTTGATCCTAAGTACTTAAAATCTTCCAACTTCTTTGTCTCTTCTCCCTATTCAGAAACATCTTTATGGATGGAGGGTAAATATGAAGACAGATCCTCAATTAAGTTCATGTTATTTCTTCTTTAAAAAACCCAACAGATTATCTATTTTATGTCCATATAAAATCTATCTCAAAAATTCCCAGAAAACCTTT
The DNA here is from genome assembly GCA_902685375.1 of Neostethus bicornis. Classification (NCBI taxonomy): domain Eukaryota; kingdom Metazoa; phylum Chordata; class Actinopteri; order Atheriniformes; family Phallostethidae; genus Neostethus; species Neostethus bicornis. Next base: position 24,102,239 of record LR738551.1, on the reverse strand, counting down.
CTGTTGGCCTTCTGCTGCAGTGTGGACCATGGTGTTTGAGATTCCAGATGAACACTTTTCTTTTAATAGGGATTCAAACTGAAACCTTTAATGAGTTCATTTAAACCAAACAAGCTACAAAATTTTTATCTTGGCTCTGAGATTTTTCTCGGAGTTGAACGTTTGTGAAGAGAGACTCGTAAGAAGAAGAAAACCAAATCAAAGCAGCGAATGGGATGCGAAAGCAATATTTAGAGCGATTAAAGCAGCGTTTACTGTGGGATGTGGTCTGAGACGCACAACAAGTCCAGCTGTCTGTTTTCTCTCTGTAATGAGGATCTTCCTCCTGCAGGTCACTGAGTGGCCGGTTTGATTCCTCTGCTGATGCTCATTAGTAAGTCACCTGCCTTCCTCCGAACGTCCTCCTGATGCTTTATTCATCACAAAGAGGAGGACAAGAGCGGTCTGCTGTCTGGACACATTTACATACAAATGAACTGAGGATTCATTATTAATGCCCCCAGACACACACGCACACACACACACACAAAACCATCCTGTGCTGCAGAGAGTGTCAATAATTACAAACATCAGTGAGTCGGCACAGTGTGGCAGCTAATTCACAGTGTGTGTGTGTGTAAGCAGGAGTTTATCACATTTTGCATGGTTGATCATCCAGACTTGTTTACAAGGCGGTGTTGTTGCAGCAGACAGGACTTTTCTGCTCGGCTGACTCGTCTGTTTCTTTGTTTCTCTGTTTGTTCCAAGTCGAAAGCGAAGTCGACCAGCTTCACCTGCTTTGCATAATAACATGCGAGTCAAAGCTCAATTACGCCCTGATGAGAGGGTTTTACAGTGAAATTATTGTGTACCTAGTGTCATGGGGATTTGAAGGAATTTGTGGCTTCAAATTGAAAAGCTTCCACCTCTGATCTGCAGATTCAAGAAAACTGAAACATTTGGCAAGAAAAAAACAACATGCAAAAACACCAATATATCCAACAATGCATCCTTCGTTTTATAACCTAGTAAATAAATGGAAAAAGTGAGGAGGTGGTGGTAGACATACACCAAACCAATATGTCACCAGTCATTCTGTTTTAAAACCCTGGTGGAAAATGGAATTTGTTCGTCTCTGGTGATATTTCAGAGACAATTTAATTGTGGAATCATGTTTTTGTTTTTTGCGGGAAAGCCCTTTATTGGTTATATTTTTCCATTACCCCATAAACACGTCTCACAGGAGGCAAAGATAAATCCAACCGAACCGAATATATTGACTGTTTTTATTTCCATATTTTTTCCACACTCTGTAGTTTTAAATCTTTTAAACGCAAAATTACCTTAACCCAGCAAACACCAGGCTCCAGTAATATCCCACTACAGCTGCATGTTCAACAGATGTAGACTACTTACGAATTGCCAAAACTAGGAAGTTGAAATTGTGGACGGATTGTGGACCAATGAATTTTGCTCACCATTAAAATATGATTGGCTCAGGTACAGTATGTCCTGTCCTCGAGTCCACAGTTAATATAATGACTTTGTTGTTTTTAAAACTTCTCAGAAACATAATCTTTGTTTGATTGTATTGACATTTTTGTGCAGGTTTTACCATCTTTAACACGTCATAAACCATCACTGCATTTTTTCTGAGTCGCCAGGAATAAACTTCAATCCTTTAACAACTAACTATGAAAATGCTTGTTCTGGTTAAATTTGTTGTAGTATTTCAGTCAGTCAGTCACCTTCCATCCCGGCTGATTCGAGGCGAGGGGCAGGGTACACCCCAAACAGGTCACCAGTCTGCCGCAGGGCCACACACATACAGCCATTCACACACACATTCATTCTTAGGGGCAATCATGTCGTGGCCAATCAACCTAGCATACATGTTTTTGGAGGATGGAAGTAACCTGGAATAAACCCACGCATACACAGGGAGAACATGCAAACTCCACATAGAAAGGCTATTGTTTCAAGTCTCATCCTTACCCGGGTCGCGAACCCATGACCTTCTTGCTGTGAGACCGCTGTGCTACCCAATGCGCCACCGTGCATTTACCTATTGTGGTAAGTCTGTCATTAATTGTGGCAAGGACTGTCGATACCAGAATTTTGGTGCATATTTTTTGCACAAATTCTCAATCTGATGCAGCAATTTATGGTTATCATCCACTTAAATCAGTTCGATAAATTTATGAGGGCACCATTTTGGTCAGGCACTTTTAACAGCATCCACGTTTTGGCATAAGCAACTTGGATCAAAGGGCCAATGCGTAACAAACACTCTCACACCATTTATTGTGCTTCTTTGAAATAAGTTTTTTTTTTTTGTCTGTCCTGTCCGGTGTAGTGACAGGCAGAACGGTGGTCTAAGCCAAGCTGTGCCGGACAGATTTGCTCTGCCAAGGAGACCATCTCGTCCAGATGTCTGCCCTTCACACCCAAGGACTTTTTAATTAATTATATTATTAATTTAAAAACTTTGTTCCAGTGTCTGGCTCATGTTGATAGGGCCATGCTGGACGTGACAGGGTGAAGAAAAAAAAGAGTGAAGAGTAGAAGAAAAAAAAAAAAAGAATAAAAAGTCAAGGTGAAGGAGAAAGGTTGTGAAGCCAACGACAAACAGACGGAACGACAGAAAATGACAAAACAGAAATTTTAAATACATTATTATTTTTTTTCACAGAGTCATTTAACATTATTCTACTAGATGGAATGCCCCCCTGCCCCTACTGGGACAGGGTCCTGCCCCAAGTGGAGGAGTTTAAGTATCTCGGGGTCTTGTTCACGAGTAGGGGAAGGATGGAGCAGGAGATCAACAGGCGGATCGGTGCGGCATCAGCAATAACTAGGACGCTGCATCGGTCTGTCGTGGTAAAGAGAGAGCTGAGCCGAAAAGCAACGCTCTCGATTTACGAGTCAATCTACGTTCCAACCCTCACCTATGCTCACCAGCTGTGGGTGGTGACCGAAAGAATGAGATCGCGGGTACAAGCGGCCGAAATGAGCTTCCTCTGCAGGTGGCTGGGCTCTCACTCAGAGATCGAGTGAGGAACTCTGCCATCCGGGAGGAGCTCGGTGTTGAGCCGCTCCTCCTCCAGGTCGAGAGGAGCCAGATGAGGTGGTTCAGGCATCTGGTCAGGCTGCCCCCCGAGCACCACGCGGGCGAGGTGTTTTGGGCACGTCCCACCGGGAGGAGACCAAGGGGCAGACCCCGGACCCGCTGGAGAGACTATGTCTCACAGCTGGCCGGGGAACGACTTGGGATCCTTCCAGGTGAGCTAGAGGATGCAGCCGGGGAGAGAGAGGCCTGGGCTGCCCGTTTAAGGCTGTTGCCCCCATGACCCAACCCCGGAACAAGCGGAAGATGACGGAACGGAACGGAAACCATAATTTGAATAATTTAGCTATATTAAAAAAGTTCATTTTTAGTGATGTTAATAGCCTACAGGTTGTAATTCAATTTGTCGTGGGAGTTAACAGTCAGACGGACATCGGATTGGGCGTGCAGTAAATTGGGGGGATTAAAGATGCTTTGACCGGAACCAATTGTGCGATCAGAAAATGGAGAGAACACTTTGAAGGTGGAACAAAACGAGAGAGAACAAAGAGTGGTACATATTACTGTCATAGAGCGGGAGGTAGTAGTATAGTATAATAGTAGTATTTAAAATTAGCACATGGTAAAGCGGGCGGCACGGTGGCGCACAGAGGTGTCAAGTAGCGAAGTAGAACTACTTCGTCACCTTACTCAAGTAGAAAATCTCGTTATCTTTACTTTAACGAAGTAATTATTTTTTGTCTACTTTTTAGTTTTACTCACTACTTTTTTATGCAATTATCTGTACTTTTACTTCGTTGATTTTATAAAAAGTAGTCGCTACTTTCGCCATTTTGTCACCGTTAAAAAGCCGCGACTGTTTGTCGGAGTTTTTTTTTTTTTTTTATGAACCCTGAATGCATCAAACAAAGGAACGGATGAATGATTGGCTGAAAGGTCCAGTCAATCATTACTTTGGGGCGAGTAGCACCGCCCACAAACTTTTAAAGAGCAGGAATTGAGACTTGTTGCGGGCTCGGAAATCAAAGTGTTTCTGATGCTGCAACACTGAACTTTGATTGAATTATCAGTTTTTTAAAAAAAAAAAAACAACAGCAAAGAAATGTTTTATTATTATTATTATTTTCAGTCTGCGGTTATTGTAAACGTCTTTGCTGAAAATGTTGTAGATGGTATTTTTATAAAAATAACTTTGATCTGTGACGCACTATTTTATCTTTAGAAACAAAGCTAATTGAACTAATAAATCCATAAATAGTAGTGGATGAAGTATTTGTGCTTAAAAGCACCCAAAATGTTATTGATTAGTTTATAAAGACTGACTGAGGAGATTAAAACTACACATCGCTTAGATTTTGTATAATGTAGATGTTTGGGTCAACATTAAAAAACCTTATATGTACACATAGATATGTAGATATGTATGTATATAAATTTATCTATACCGTCTCCTAGGTCCCGCCCCTACTGGTTTCTTAAAATCTTATTTCCCTGGTTATTTTTTCATTTTTACAGTTCTTAAAATTTTAGAAAAAGAATTTAAGGATTTTGCCTCCTGTGTGTTTCCTTCACTCCCACTGCCTTACGAGTGCAGGTAAAGGGTGTTATTTTTTCAATGGGCGTGGTTTTACTGGGTGTACGACATTTTTTGTAAAATACGATAATTTTACGTCATTAGTACGATAATCCAGCACCTCCCACCTGGCAACGCTGGTCCCAGGTGTCACGCAGGCTGTATGTGGCACTCCCATACTTACCAACTTGTTAAAGACTATTCATTATTGCCTCAAAGAACTTTGAAAACTAGCTGCCTTCAAGGCTTAAAACAGCCTTTTGGTCATTTTTTTTTCATTTATTTATTTTTTTTAACATTGAGTGTGTTTGTATATTTTTTTACATTGAGTGTGTTTGTGTCTTGAAGTTTGTTAAATTAGGTGATGCAGAGTGAAGCTTGGTAGCTGAAGGGATGTTACATAATGCCCTGCTTATGATAATACATTTGATTGTGTTCATTAATCGATTTCCAATAAAGATTATTAAGAAATAAATGTTTCTGATTCATAAAGTTTCACCAAAACACTTTCATTTATTATCATATTTTCTGCTCCTTAAAGCATGTGATAATAGTTAAAAAATATGTTCATTCGCTTTTGTTAACAATATTCCTTTTTTTCTGAAAATTACTTTTACTTTTTTTACTTGAAGTAGTTTTAAAATAGGTTACTTTTTACTTTTACTTAAGTTGAAAACTTGAGTTGATACTTCTATTTTTACTAAAGTAGTTTTTTAACTCGGTATTTATACTTCTACTTGAGTGGAAAATGTTGGTACTTTTGACACCTCTGGTGGCGCAGTGGGTGGCACAGTGGCCTCACAGCAAGAAGGCTAGGGGTTCAAGTCCTGGGTGGGGACAGGGCCTGAAACGATGGCCTTTCTGTATGAAGTTTGCATTTTCTCCCTATATATGCGTGACTTTACTCCCACTCTACATAGACATGCATGCTAGGTTGAATGGCCTCTACATGATTGCCCCTAGAAAGTAATGTGTATACAGTTGTGTGTGTGGCCCCGCAACAGACTGGCGATATGTTCGGGGTGTATCCTGCCCCTCGCCTCAAATCAGCCAAGATGGGCTCGGGCCCACCCTTGTAAACCCTTCTTAAAAGATGGTTAAGAAGGTGACTGACTGGTGTGGTAAAGGAGTACAGGGAAGGTCGGAGGGAGGTGCAGTGTGTCTTTGTAGATCAGTGGTTGAAGGATTTAGAAAGTTGGATGTGATTTATACAAGTTCATCTATAGTTGGTACAGGGCAACTGTGGCCAGTTTGGTTAAAAGTTATTTTGTTCATAAAAGTGGTAAAGAAGCATGGACGAATGCTTCATGCCTCCTTCATATCCTGCGGAGAAAGGAATAAAAAGAAACTTTCTCTGAATAAAAATTCTAAGAACAAATTTAACATCTGAGACAAAGAAAAAGGAGACATGAAAAGAAACAAGTTTTTAAAACATTATTTGAAATGGAAAAAGACAAACAACTCAATCTTTTTTTTTTTTTTTACCAAATATTAGATTTAACAGAATAAATAAACATGTTTTCTCATCGCAATAATGTGCCAGTCAATTCGATCGTAGAATTCAAATCAATCCGGGCCAATCACACGAGAGGACTGGAACATAAAATTTGCATATGAAAGAAAAGGGCAACGCAGGTCAACAAGATGCAGATGTAACGATTCCTATCAGAGTCATTTTGGGATTTTATGAAGTATTTTTTTATAGTGCATGACAATCCGTTAACTGCTCGGCTCATCACAGTAAACAGATTTTACTTGTTTGCCAAGAACAAGAATTAAAGCTGAACTTGCTGCTTTTGATTTCCATTTAAAGGATCAGAGCATGGAAATAAGATGGAAGTAATGACAACCAAAAGTTGAGATTAAATTTGCCTCCTGTGAGGTATGCATGATGGGTTTAAATGGTAATGGGGCGGAGGGAAACCCATTAAAGTCTGTTTTTCCAATGATTAAAAGATGACTCCGCAATTAAATCTAGCCGAGATACAATAAACTATCAAAACAAATAAGCTCCAAGATGTTACCAGGGATTAACAAAGTCCTGAAAAAAACAACCTTGTGTTCCTCTCAGCCTGAAACAATCACTTCATGTGAGTTAGTAGACGTTCATTATTACTTCCAGCTTCTTTACATTTGTTGAACAGTGGCCCATATTTCCAAACTTGTACACAACACAAAGAAGTTAAGATGACAGAACCAGTTGTAAACGGTGCAATAAAAGTGGAGCAAAACGACTATTGCAATGAATATTTTTATGCAAAACTATAAGATGGAGAAGTTGTGGAGAAGCGTTTATTGATCAAGTAATAAGATACACAATTTACTCATAGTAACCTCCCGTTCCGAATCCAATAGGCTTAATATGACACTGAGCAACTTCCGCTTCTTTTATAGGTTCAACTTTTCTATGGAAAACGTCCACATGCTTTAGGAGTGTGTTTAAGGAAGTTCTTATGAAGTACAAGAAGTGAACAATGAGCCTGGTTCTTAGTCTCTAATTTATCCAAATGCTGTTGCATTTTGCATTTTTGCAAATCTTGCTTTGTGTTGCTGCACTGCTATGTTGGAAAAAGAAAGATGCAGTTTCAAACTGAGTTTTCAAAGTTGGGGCACAAAAATGTTCAAAATTTCTATGCTGAAACGTTCAAAGTTTCTTTAATGAAACAAAAGTGAGCCGCACATTATGATACTCCCTCTACCATGCATTGCCTAATGTAAGGTAGTCACATTTGTGAGTAAGGGACAGGCATCATAAGCTTTGGCTTCAGCCTATTCCTTTTTCATACGTTGTACATATTGTTTTCTTTTGTACTATAAGAAAATGATTTAATGTCTGGAAACAAATAAACTGAAACTGTTGTTTTTGGTAACCACCAATTTCTGATGGTTACATCAAATTGTCAACTAGAGTCACAGTTAATAATATTTGTCGTATTCACTGGTGGCGCGTTTATACTTTTTACTTGACATTTTGAATTGAGTTGTCATTGATATCAATTTTGCAAAACTCTTTGAGAAAAATTTTCATACTAATCTGAAGGCTGCATAAAGTTTGGAGGTTCTGTAGAGACTGATTCAATAGAAAGTTAGTAATCTATCATTACCATGGTTCTAAATATCCGCTGCATCGTTTTACGAGACTAATCCCTTACTGCATTGTTGCCGTCCTTTCTAAAACACTCCCCTGTTCTGACAAAACAGCCAACTGAAGTATTCAGGAGAAGACCTTCTGTCACTTTGAATTTCTTCTTTTGAATTTTGAATTGTTCTAGTGCCACTCTGGAATTCACTGAGCTCCTGAAAGTATCTCATTTGTATAAAATGTTTACAAGCTGGACAATGAAAGTAACTTAAACAACTTGTAACTGACCTTTCAAATGCGTTAGCAAAGATATTTTTTTTAAGCTAGAGTCTCAATGTTGATACAAAGCACTACCAACCCCGGCTTTGGCTGGTCTCACTTCTGTTGCATGGTTTCTGAAGAAAAATGCCACAAACCACAGAGACATTTTTACAGTGTGCAGCTCAGGTTCAGCTTATGTCCGTCTTTAGGAAACATGCAGATATTTTGGGTCACATGCTTTCCGTTTAACCTGATGTAATGTAATTTGCTTTGGCACATTTTGACCCAAATGTGAACCGCATGTGTCAGATTAGAGATGATTTCACTGCAGTTATAAATATCACACATAGCATCTGCTTCACGACTCACATTCATCTCATTAATCTGTCCACATGAGAGAAACCTCTGGAACCTTCGGCAAAAGCAGAAAAACTTCTGACCAACATCTTAATTTCCTCTTTCCTCTGACATTAGTCTTGCTCATTCTTTCGTAATGAGACTTCATAGGTATCTTCTGATAGAAATCACTAAGCGAGTTAGTAAAATAGCATTTAAATGTAATCTGTTTGCTCAAAAGTAAACTCCTAGTTGAAATTCTCATGAAACCAGTTTAAAAGGACTCGCTGTTCTCTGATAAATTAACTGTGTTTAGCTTTCATTTGAATTCATTTAAAGGCACAAAGTCACAAGTTGATAAAAAACAAACAAAGTGGATTCATGCATGTTGTTTAGTTTATTTTTATATCTTTAAAAATTATGATTTAAATCCCAACCTTTAAGCTCCATAAAACTCAACAATAAAAACAGTTTGGATCAAAACAGAATCCAAATATAGCCATTTAATAAAAAGAATTTAATTAAAGTTGAAATAAACAGTAAAAGTAAAATTACCCTTTAGTAACTAGACTTGTTTTATGCAGAAAATTTGGTTTTGATCATTTTTGTGCCTCATGTCTGCATGTTTGCATGCATACATGTAAGCATGTATGTATGCATGTGTGCTTGGCAAATGTATTCAATGATTTATTCTTTAAGATAAAGAGAGGTTTTACCTAAAATATAAAACAGAAAAATGTATTATAAACACTTTTTTATGTGCAGAAATGTTATTTTTAATCTTTCTGATTTAAAAATGATTCACAATATTTTTGTGCAGTTTTCTGTGACAACACCGTCCTCTGGTGGTTGTTTAGATATTAGCAGCATTATCTTTTAAAAAAAATTTACAGATCATTTTAATGCTACTTAGTATTTTTTGGTCATTAGCTGCACTTTATGTTCATATTTGGGCAATATATTTATATTCCTCATTTTTAGAGCTGCATGACACTTTTCTCCAGACATACTCTGTAGAAAGAAATCATATGCATATAAGAAGCTGATTAATGTTGCTTTATAAATACTTTTATAGCTTCATCTAATGCATTGTAGACACGCTGAACCAAAGAAAAGTATTGTTTTATTTTAAAAAATAGTAAAAATATCCTCATTATGCAAAAAGAATCCCCTTTAACACACTTTGGTTGCAGCAGGATGTGAATTTTTACCACAAGATGACAGCAAAATAACAGATTTCCACTAATCTCTTTATATGTAGTGATTTTTATACAGTCTGTATATCTTGATCTTTTAGTGAAAAGTTTTTTTGATAAAGCTTGTTGGTTTAATCAGACTGATCAGATCAGACCATCTCAGACTGATTTCCTCAAAAACAGCTCTCACGCTGGTTCCCATCATCCCTCCTAAATTGAGATGTGAGATACACCTCCACTCTGATGATGATCAAATCTTCAGTAAAACTGGATCTTTTAGCCACAAATATGACAACATGGTTTAATCGACACTGATCTGTATAGTTTGCATGTGAGAGGTGGGGTGCACCTTGTAAAGGCCACCAATCTGTTGCTGGGTCACAGATTTACAGCCAACCAATCACAAGCTTACTTGCACTAATGAGTAGTTTTAAAGCAACCAATCAGAATCAGCACAGTGCACACTCCTCTTTTTACAGCATCAGCTTCACTGTGTGGCATCATGTAGTTACCATGGATACCAACATAGCGGGTGTGGTTCATGTCTAGACAAACTTCCCCACAAGCAGCACAGAGAAGAAAAAAAATCTAAATAAGAATAAGTTGAAGAAAATGTTGTCATGATTTTAGAACCACGATCTCAGAGATGATTGAACTTTAAATCAGTCTAATTAAACATCATCATTTCAGGTTGTGTTTAGAAACTGGCTTTAACTGAAGTAATAATTATAATCAAAGTGCTGTAATTACATGTTTCAGTCAGACAATCAGAACAAAGCAGATGCTGAACATCTGGCAGCAGTTTTACACTCCTTTATGTCTATTGTTCCAAAAAAAAACAAACATATTAGTAGGAGTGTTGTCATGGTAGCTGGAGGAAAGGTGGGAGGTTTACACACCTCCGTCTCTTCCATCCAGCTGATCTTCTCCCAGTTTGATTCATAAAGATTCATTTTACTTGTCATAAAACAGAATGTAATATGGCATTGTCCTCTGCTTATCGTGGGCTGGGTCGCAGGGGCAACAGCCTTAGGCAGGAAGCCCAGGCTTCTCTCACCCCAGCTGCATACTCCAGCTCAGCCGGAAGGATCTCGAGTCGTTCCCCGGCCAGCTGTGAGACATAGTCTCTCCAGCGGTTCCGGGGTCTGCTTCTTGGTTTCCTCCCGGTGGGACGTGCCCGAAACACCTCATCAGCAAAGCGCCCGGGAGGCATCCTGACCAGATGCCCGAACCACCCCATCTGGGTCCTCTCGACCTGGTGGAGGAGCGGCTCGACACCGAGCTCCTCCCGGATTACAAAATTCCTCACCCGATCTCTGAGTGAGAGCCCAGCCACCCTGTGGAGGAAGCTCATTTTGGCCGCTGGATTTTTTTCTGCTTTGAAAAAAGGGTGAAAAAAACCCCAAACATGTTTCCGCACAATCAAAATGATGTTTGCCCAAACACACATGCACTTACTGTATGCACATGCGTGTAAACAAAAACACACTCCCACACAAAGACACTACACACAGACAAAAAACCCCCGCATAAATACATACACACACGAACACATGATATAGCGTACTCGAAAATACACATGTAAAACACACACTAACAGGCACCAACACACACATATGCACACAAACACACACAACCTGTACCTTCAGTGTAATTGTTTAGAAAATAAAAGACAAATTAAAATCTTGATTGACTTCCTTGATTTTATTTCCAAACATCCGGTGTGATCGATGAAAACATCAGGCCTGAATAAAACACATCTGGAGTTCACACTCGTCTCACAAGCCAGAAACATAAATAAATGGTTCAGTTTGTCAGTCTAGAGTAGTTTTTAGTCCTGGTGGAGTTACGTCTTATTAAGAGAAAATAAATGGTACACATGGAGGCAAAGTGTGTTTAAGAAAAAAAAAAACACACCACAAAAAACATTTGTTCAAAAATTACACAACTGTTTAAAAAAATGTACTTTTTTTTTCAGTTAAACTTTCGCTTTTCTGCACCGAGTTGAACAAATGATGCTGAAAAAATTAAAATAAGCAGAAAATAGACAGAAAAACATCATTTTTTTCTTCTAAAGTCCAGCTTGGATGTTTTTCAGTCTTCTGGAACATCAGCAAAAAAATTTAAAACTGCTCTAAAAATAACTAAAAGGAAAAAAAAAACAGTCAAATTAAAATATTAACTAAACAAAAATAACATGCAAACCATAAATAAATGAGAAAAAAAAAAGAAAAGACCTGGATGTGAAGTTTAGGAGCCTTCAGCACAACTGACAAAAGCATGAAAAAAATACTGTTTTAATTGGTTTAAAAGACATTTCAAAATAAAACTGTTTAATTTTATAACTCTTAAAAAAAAAAAATAAAGCTGGTAAAACTCAGGGGTCTCATTTATAAATATCTGTAATTATTCAGCCGAGCAAGCGTTTTCGCGCCGTTCTTATGAAGCGTTAATTTGATCTCCATCCCGCCCCAAAACACGCCTCCAGAACTCCAAATATGGATCATGCAAATTACATGATGCATATGCAAAAGAACTCAAAAGAGCCGGTTCCGCCTGTCATTACTCATGAACCAGGGTGCTAGGTCTTGAATTGTGCAGCTATGGTACTGTTTCCGTGGTAACTCTAATTAACACATTGATCTGTCGGTGAAATGTCGTTAAGTGTTTCATTTCACTGTCTTCAGTAAATTTGACCTTCCGTCCATAAATGTCGTCTTTAACTCATGTTTTATGATTTTGTGGAGCAGCACCTGACTTCCTTCTACGCACTCCACCCGCCATTGTTATTATTTTCTAAATTTGCATTGAAGTCGTATGTGTGGACGGGCGATTTGGGCATAAGCACGCTTTATAAATGAGGCCCGAGAAGTTCAGCGGGACGCTTTGAAGAAGAAAACATCTCCAGGATTACATATAAAAAGTTGTGGGATTTGTTCGGAGGCACTTATGCAACCTGAAGGGGGAAAAAAACAAACAAAAATAAAATGATAAATGACATAAATCTGTCTTTTTATAGCATAGATGAGTTAAAATAGTCCCAAACTCCGACCTGGTCCTGCTTCCTCTACAATGTCTGTAAGAAATCCACTACATCAGGCACTTGTTGAGTAGTCCGTATCGGCTCAGAGAGGACCAATCAAAAGCAGGGCTTGTCCCTCTAAAAACGTCCTCTCAGTTAGTTAGTCCAGACCCCGCCTTCCTTTCTCTCCTTAGTCTCCGCTTGGAGACGACTTTCTCTTCTTCCTCGGGTACGCTCCTAGAGCTCCGATACACGCCTGGAGATCTGAGCTCCACGTCTTCCAGTGCGGGGTCATCGGGGGATACGGGCTGAGGGGCGGGGTAGTTAGGTTGGTAGTAGCGGTACGGGTCGTCGTCCTCTGCCTCGCCGTAGTTCTGGAAGACGCTGGACGGGAGTTGAACTGGGGGAACACCGCCGACGTCAGTGTTACGACCATCTCCTTCTGCTTCCAACCAACCAGCACCAAGACAGCCAAAGCCCAAAACAAAGATGGCCGCCACCACAGGAAACAGCGTTTTGGAGGAGCGTTTTGTTTTATTTGGTTAGCGGGGGGAGGGATTTGGATAAAAAGAGTAAGAGACATAGATGAGCAAGGTTTGCCAAAGGATTACAGAGTTATGCTTACAAAGTGACCAAACTGGAAGCAGTTAGAAGAAAGTTTATGTTAAAATGAGATTTAACGCAGATCCGTTTTCTCTAGCTCAGTGGTTCCCAACCTTGTTTTTACTTAGCAACCCCTAAGGGTATGCCATTTCAGTTCAGGGGCTAAAAATGGCCAGGATAAAAGTAAAAGGGGTGATAATATTGCATTATTTTAATTTATGTCAAACATTTCCAGCCTTTATTCAATATATTTGTTTTTTTCCCGTTTTAAAAGATCATATTTTTTATTATTGATCCTTTTAATTTTATCAAAAGAATATAATAAAATTTTAAATACCTTCAAAACAGGATGAGAACATACGGTATGTCTCTGTTTGTGTAAAGAAGATAACTCAAAAACTTCTTTGTGGATTTTCACAAAACTTTCAGAATATCTCCACGATGGAAAGATAAAGAAGTGATTCAATTTTGGGGGTAATCTGGGTCACCGTTTGGATCCAGGACAGTTTTAAAGATTGTGTTTAAAGTGTAAAATCTTGTCACATGCTGGCACTTTAAGAGGCGGAGCAAAGAACATTGAAACCCTGGTCTCTATGGAAACCTTAGGGTGTGTCAAGTTCCTGTTAGTTTTTTAATCTGCAACAATTGGCTGGCAGAAAAAAGTAGAGCATGGTGGAGGCCTATGAATTTTATTAACATCACTTTTTCCTGTGACGTTTTTTCATTGACTTGTTTCTCTTTGAGGACCAGATTGGGAGATCAGATGGGCTAAATTTGGCCCCTGAGCCTTACGTTTGACAACTGTTTCATAAGCTTTTGGTTTCTGTCTGGAGGTCTTTGCCGGTCACACAAATTTGTAATACGTTGTACTTTTTTTTTTTTACATCATTGATTTGCATTTGTTTGACTTTATTAAACGGACTAAAAAGGATGGAAAGATTTCTGTTTCATCATCATTTTTTCTCTGGTAAAAAAAAAAAAAAAAATTCACAGACTCCTGGCAAAATTCCTGTGGACCGCTGGAGGTCCACGTACCCTTGGTTGGGAAACACTGACATTCAAAGTGTCACAGTTCAAACATCCTTATCTTTTCAAGTAGTGATATTATTATTATTTGGAGGTTTTAGTTGCTCTCTAAAGGTGCACTGTGTTATTAAGACTAAAAAAGAGGAGCAGCGCCATCGTAATCTAGAAGAAAGTCAGGAAAGGACCGTGTGTCAGAGTCTCAGAGCAAAATGAATTCAAATCATTCATGTTTTTGAGCTTTAAAAAAATACAGACCAACAAAAAGGAGGAAAAAAAGCACACTTTTTTTTTCCAAATCAAACTACAGAAGAGTGTTTTCCTCCAGGTCAGACTTTATGAATGACAAATATTTAGTTTCAAAATGATTGGTCAAAAAATTATTCAAGAATCAAGAAAACCTGTACTTATTTAAAGAGTTTTTAAAAAAAAAAAAAAAAAAACCTGCAAATGACTTCTTTAATCAATCTTTGTATTTTTATTGTATTAACTTAAATATTTTAGTAAATGTCATTTTTTTCTAAAGAAGAACTCGCTACAAATTTTTTACCAATGGTTTTAGAAAAATTCCAAAATTTGAAACTATAATTTTTTTGTACCATAAGCTAGACGAAAAGGTTAAAAAAATGATCATGTAGAGTAAAGTTATTTATTTATTTATTTATTTTAAAAAACACAAAACTAAAACTAACTTTTATTAACTTTTCATTAAAAAAACAAAATAATGCAGAGAAAAATTTTGCCTGAACTTTTGTCCCAAAAAAAAAAAAAAAAAATTTAATAATTGGAAATAGTAAAAAACTTGTTTTTTTCTGATAAACACTTTTGCAACATTTTATTGTGTTTTTGTTATTTTATGAAATAAAATTAAAAAATAAAAATAAAAATGAAACATTAGCAAAAAACTTTTTAAAAAAATCTCACACAGTTAAAATTATATTAAAATTTCAGCGTCGTAATCAAAGCTAAAAAAAATGAACATGTGAGACAAAAATAAGAAAAGTATTATTTTTTGTTTCTTTAAAAACATAATGCTTTTGGTTAAAAATTAACTTTAAAAATACGTAAAGTTGCAGAAATTAAATATTTGCTGAAGTAAATTCAGCAAAATATATTCAAATATATGCTTTTAATGTGGCTAAAAATAATAAAAACCTCAATAGTGTAATTAAAAAACACTTTTTAATCTTTTTAAAAAAATTATTTTTGCTCATTAAATAATAACTATATATAAATAAAAACAAGAAATTTGCCAAAATGTGTCCCTTTTTTACAAAAACCCTTAAACAGTAATTAAAATCTATTTGATCAGTTTGATCTTTAATAACTGGTACATATTAAAACCTATTAATCTAAGGAGCTTTGTGCGTTCTCATGAACATGACATGTCAGCATATATAGAAGGATTTCAGACAGACATAAGGATTATTTAAGCCCCCCTGCATCCCGCTCTTCCTCCACCCCCCAAAAAAAGAAGAAGTATATCAGACAGATTTGCTCCCTGTTTGTTTCTAAATGTGTCTCTGTAATCATTTCTAAGCCGGTAAAGATGCTGGAAACACCGAGATGCCCAAAACGCAAACATAAAGAGAAAAATAATGGAAACATGCAGAAGTTAAAAAAAAAAAAAAACCTTCAACCTTCAAATGAAACCAATCATGCAGCAGATCTGAATCCTGCAGGATTTTATCCATTTTAAATGTTTTTTTTTTGTTGAACCCCTGCATGCAGCAGCAGTTTGGATGAAATATAAAAACACACATTAAATAAAAACATGTGCTCATTTCGGTCGTTAAAGATCCATTATCTATATTTTTAAAATTTTCACCCATTTCAACTCTTATTCTGATAGAATTTCTGTCTTTATGCATATTTCTGTGAATTAGGGAAAAAAAATCTTTGAGATTTTGTTTCTCCCTCAATTTAAATAAAAATTGTCCATCAGTCAGATTAACGCTGGATGTTTATCTTTAATCTCTTTTGATTTAAAAAATTAAGATTTTTTTTTTTAATCTGAAAAGTGTTTTGTTTTCTTCTGGATCTACTTACCTCCGACGTTGTAACCCACACAGGAGTTCTGATCACAGTACCCTGGAGGTCCAGGAGGACCGACTGGTCCGGGGACTCCAGGCCGACCAGGAGATCCAGGATTTCCAGGTCGTCCTGATGGACCCTGGCTGCCCGGTCTACCTTGTCCTTGAGCACCTGGAGAACAAAACGACTTAAATATGAGCGTCTTTTAAATCAGAATGAAGCACTTTATAGATTTATTGGTTTAAAAGTGAAAATAAGAGACAAAATGAAAATGACATCATGGTCAGTTTGGGGTTTTACCAGGAGGTCCTGGAGGTCCTCGGAGGCCTTGGACACCAACTCCTGCAGATCCCTTTTCACCCCTCTCTCCTGGTTGACCTGCATTCAAACAAATAATACAGTTTATTTTAATATAATGATAATTCCTAAAAATTAAATAATAATTTCTATGCTAAACATGTTGTTTATGGCGCCCACTGGAGGTCAGAAAAGGTAATGCAAGGAGGAGATGGTTCATTATTTTTGCTTCTTTATAATTTATTCAAGAAACAAAAATCATGTTTTTGAGTTATTTATTTATTTTAAACATCGCCAGAGAATAATTAAAAGAAAAGCCAAGAGAGTTGTTACTTCCTGTTTTCTGACAAATCACACGTTCATTCACAACTTTTTGACTTTTAAATCTTCATGTTTATATAAAAACTATAGTGAATATAGTGAACAGAGCTACAAATATTGTTTGATTCTCATGTGGAAGTGGTTTTGTGGTGTGAAACTAACTTTTTATTTGTTGAGTTTAAACCACAAACCACATTCCTCCTCACACAGCTCGTGTGACGTACTCACCTCTTTCTCCAGGGTTTCCATTCTGTCCGTTCTGTCCTGGGAAACCTGGTCTTCCTGGTGGTCCCTGCTCTCCTTGGGGTCCCGGGGCTCCTTGTCTACCGGGCTCACCTGGAGGTCCGGGTACAGTTCGGATGGTGACAGGTGGGCTAGGTGCGTGGTTCAGGATGGAATTGTAGCGTGACATGTGGCCTAAAAACAGAGGAGGATATTAAACTGATTTAATTGAAGACATGATTTTTTTTTTAAGCTGTGACTTAGTTTAGACAATTTTTCTGAGAAATAATTCAGAATTTTTCAGTTTGTAAATCTGATTTCCAGTCAAAATCGGACCCTAGAAATTATTCTTTCTGTGAATTTGATTCACTTGTCATCTGATCTGCTTCGTAACCTCATATCTTACTACATCTCTTCAAAACCTTATCAGCCGCATCTTAGGGGATGAAAATTTTTGATTTCCTAGAAAATTTCCCGACAAACTTTCTGAAATATTTTTCCCTTTTCACACAACTAGTTTTAAGCCTCAAGTTTAAGAAGGTAGATGTTTTACTCACTTTGAATCAGCTGCTCACAAACCTGCCGCGCGATGTCCTGGACGGTCGCAGTCGACTGAAGGTCTCCCTAAAGAACGAAACCCGTTTTATTTAAAATGAATTGTTTTTTTTTTTAGTTGTTGATGGTTCTTCTTTCATGATTTCCTTTCAGGGGTCGCCACAGCAAGTCAGTTTCTTCCATCTAACCCTATCTGCTGTATCCTGTTCAGTCACACCAACTATCTTCATGTCTTCCTTCACTGTATCCATGAACTTCCTCTTTGGTCTTCCTCTAGGCCTCTTTCCTGGTGGTTCCAATCTTCCGATGCACTCTCTCTCTCTCCTCTGCACATGTCCAAACCATCTCAGTCTGGCCTCTCTGAATTTAAAACCTCTAGCTTGTGCTGTTCCCCTGATCCTGTCCATCCTGGTCACTCACAGAGAGATCCTCAGCATCTTCATCTCTGCTACCTCCATCTCTGCTTCCTGTCCTTTTCTCAGTGCCACTGTCTCTAGACCAAACAGCATGGTGGGTTTCACCATGGTTTTCTACACTTTCCGTTTCATTTTAGCTGAAACTCTTCTATCACACATCACACCTGATACTTTTCTCCACCCGTTCCAGTTTGCCTGAACACGGTTCTTCACCTCTTTTCCACACTCTCGATTGCTCTGGACTGTTGATCCTAGATACTTTAAATCTTCCACCTTCTTTATCTCTTCTCCCTGTAACCTCACTTTTCCATTTGGATCCCTCTCATTCACACACATGTACTCTGTCTTACTCTGACTAATCTTCATTCCTCTTCTTTCTAGTGCAAACCTCCACTTCTCCAGATTTTCCTCCACCTCTTCTCTCCTCTCACTACAGATCACAATATCATCTGCAAACATCATTGTCCATGGAGATTAATGTCTTTGTAAAGAAAATAAAGTACTATAAAAATGAGAGCTTGTAACATGATGAGTGCATCCTCACTGTTGCTGATGATATGAATAAAAAATGTATTTCTGATGGATTGAAATGACTCACCCGTTCACCTTTCTCTCCTTTGCTTCCAGCGGGACCCTTCAGCAGGAAGACAAGAGATAAAAAAAAAAGATGTGTGAGATTTATCTTAAAAACATATCAAAGTTCGTCATCAATGTCCATTTTTTTTGTTACAAATACGACGAGCATCAAACCGCCACCATTGGAAACATTTTATTTGCATCGATCTACGTGTGATTTTATTATTTTATCTGTAGTTAAAACTCATTTTATTCTCATTTTATATCAAAAAAATTTGAACATCGTCATTGTTAAACTTCTAAGTTTTTTTTTTCAAATTTTTAATTAAAACAGACTTTATCTAACTTAAGTTGATTTGCTTTTACGTCTTCCTCATTAGGACCTGAATCTAAAGCATGATGCTGATTAGCTCATAAACCTCCCACAGAGTCTGATCCCACAGACAAGAGTCTGATCTCAGTTAAAATGTCACAAACACAATCTGCTGAGGTGAAAAAAACAGATTAAACCAACAGATTCTTCAACTCAAAACGATAAAAGTGCAAACAGGAAGGGACGCGTCCCAATCTGTTCATCCGATGATCTCTGACGCTTTTGTTTTTAGTTTCACAGCACGCAGAAACGAAAGGTCAGACGACAAAAAAAATACAACAGATTGTTGCTGGAAAACAAAACCGAAGTTTTTCTGTTTGAGAATGAATAAGAAATGAAATTCTTCAATAATTCATCACTTCATCTCCAAGTTTCTTTTGGAGACTCTGTTTAAGTCCACACGATGTGAGAAATGTGACCTCACAGAAGCACAATATCCCCACTTTTTTAAGAGGTAACATAACAAATGTTATGGTCCTACGTTCCCACCCTCACCTACGTGACCGAAAGAATGAGATCACGGATACAAGCGGCCGTAATGAGCTTCCTCCGTAGGTTGGCTGGGCTCTCACTCAGAGATTGGGTGAGGAGCTCTGCCATCCGGGAGGAGCTCGGTGTCGAGCAGCTCCTTCTCCAGGTCGAGAGAAGCCAGATGGGTTGTTCGGGCATCTGGTCAGGATGCCTCTCAAACGCCTCAATGGTGAGACGTTTCAGACACGTCCCAACGGGAGGAGACGAAGAGGCAGACCCCGGACCCGCTGAAGAGACTATGTCTCACAGCTGGCTGGGGAACAACTCGGGATCCTTCCAGGTGAGCAAGAGGATGCAGCCGGGGTGAGAGAAGCCTGGGCTTCCCGTCGCACCTGCGACCCGGCAATAAAAGACGTTCAAGACGTTGTATCAAAGTTTCAAACTCCCGTTTTGTGAAACCATTCCTCTACGTTAAATATCAAACTGAACAGGAAGTAGTTCGTCCACCTGAGCAACACCATGGTCACCTAGCTCCGTGAAGTTGGTTCTCTTAAAAAAAAATATAAACAAAAATAAACAAAAAATATGTCAATCGTTTGTGCTGTTTTGTGCTGTAAAAATTTTTGTTTGTGCTGCTTTCTTTTTCTTTAATTTAAAGAAATAAGATTTGGAAGATGACGTCATCAAGCCCCTCCTTCTCCCCAAAAATGCGAGAAAACTTATAAAATTGGTAGAAATTGTTTGTGCTGTTATGATTTCAATAATAAGAATAAAACAAAAACCGGTAAATAATTTACTTTTTGGATTTACTTACTAACTGAACATGTGTGTCAAATTTACAATAAATGCCCGGCTTATACTTCATACGACAGATTTTGCAGTAGCCTACGAGCTGTCATAAAGTAAATTATTTACCGTTTTTTGTTTTATTCTTATTATTGAAATCATAACAGCACAAACAATTTCTACCAATTTTATAAGTTTTCACGCATTTTTAGGGAGAAGGAGGGGCTTGATGACGTCATCATCCAAATCTTATTTCTTTAAATTAAAGAAAAAGAAAGCAGCACAAACAAAAATTTTTACAGCACAAAACAGCACAAACGATTGACATATTTTTTGTTTATTTTTGTTTATATTTTTTTTTAAGAGAACCAACTTCACGGAGCTAGGTCACCTCACTCAGATCTTTCTGTTTAGCCACAGTTTATTCTAAAAGTAATTGTCAGAGAAAATGTTTCAGAGGAGAGAGATTTCCTGATCTTACCGGGGGACCCAGTGAACCCTCTTTTCCTGGAGATCCTGAACTTCCTGGAGAACCTGGAGCTCCTGGGGTACCCTGTACGGACAAAAGGAAAATTCAATGAATAAACCGTTGGAGACATATTTTTATTCTTTATGTTCTTCAGACGAACGAATTGCTTCTGACGTGAACACTGAAGTATTAAACCTCTGCCTGTTTAATACATTTGTAACCTAAACCGTTCATCTATAGTTAGTACTGAGTAAATAGACGGTATAATTACAATCCCTTCATTGATTTGGGAGATTTTTTTTTTCACTGAAGTGTTTGGGAAGCCCCCAAAAAGTCCATGTTTTACCTGCATGGTGAGCAGCCATTTTTATTTCAATAGTTCTGTTGACAAAAACTAAAAGGATATTTCTTCAGATTGATGGTCTTTTACTTTCTGCTGATGTTGGTCATCCTGCTTCCAGACAAACTGAAGCAGCTTTTATAATTTTTCTGGAATGAACTGAACTGTTTCTGCTGACTTTGTGACAAAAGATCAACCAGAAAAACCTTTGTCAGCGACCACAGATGAGAAGTTAAAGCAAACATAAACGACCACCTTCACTTCTAAGCTGATCTTCACGATGATCTTCCATCCTGTTTTTCTTCTCCACTCACTTAGTGATTTAATCATTTTCCGTTTTAATTAATTAAACGTCTTATTTAAGAAGAAAACATTTGGATTGACTCACCATCGGTCCTGGAGGTCCCTGTCTGCCTGCTGGACCGTCTTTGCCAACAAGACCCTGTGAAAGCAGCGTAAAGCATTAAAAAAAACTTTGAGTTGTTGCAAGAAACAAATACTTCTTATATTTGCTGAGCGACTCTCCACATTATCCAGACGTAGATCTATTAGTCTATTTTAAAATCAAGCATGAGAAACAAGTCATTACTCTGATAAATTCAGACTCATAGTTACTTTCATTCAATCAAAACATTTAGTTTTTACCATATTATTCCCAAAACTCAGGCATGCACAGCCGCACTGAAGGGATATGCGTCTATAAATAAGGTCCGTTCCGTCATCTTCCGCTTGTTCCGGGGTCGGGTCGCGGGGGCAACAGCCTCAAGCGGGCAGCCCAGGCCTCTCTCTCCCCGGCTGCATCCTCCAGCTCACCTGGAAGGATCCCAAGTCGTTCCCCGGCCAGCTGTGAGACATGGTCTCTCCAGCGGGTCCGGCGTCTGCCCCTTGGTCTCCTTCCGGTGGGACGTGCCTGAAACACCTCGCCCGCGAGGCGCTCGGGAGGCATCCTGACCAGATGCCCGAACCACCCCATCTGGCTCCTCTCGACCTGGAGGAGGAGCGGCTCGACACCGAGCTCCTCCCGGATGGCAGAGCTCCTCACCCGATCTCTGAGTGAGAGCCCAGCCACCCTACGGAGGAAGCTCATTTCGGCCGCTTGTATCCGTGATCTCATTCTTTCGGTCACGTAGGTGAGGGTGGGACCACAGGTGAGGGTAGGAACGTAGATCGACTTGCAAATCGAGAGCTTTGCTTTTCGGTTCATCTCTCTCTGTACCATGACGGACCGATGCAGCGTCCTAGTTATTGCTGATGCCGCACCGATCCGCCTGTCGATCTCCCGCTCCATGCTTCCCCTACTCGTGAACAAGACCACGAGATACTTAAACTCCTCCACTTGGGGCAGGACCCTACCCTGACCCGCAGGGGGCATTCCACCCTTTTCCGGGTGAGGACCATGGTCTCGGATTTGGAGGCGCTAATTCCCATCCCGGCAGCTTCACACTCGGCAGCAAATTGATCTAGCGAGAGCTGGAGATCACGGTTCGATGAAGCCAACAGGACCACATCATCCGCAAAAAGCAGAGATCCGATCCTGAGGTCACCAAATTGGATCCCTCCAACGCCTCGGCTGCACCTAGATATTCTGTCGATAAAGGTGGTGGAGAGAATCGGTGACAAAGGGCAGCCTTATAAATAAGTTATTTGGAAAAAAAAAAATCTGCAGGACAAAAAAAAATTGTCTCAGTATGGTATTGGTACCGGTATGCGTGGAAACGCTTCCTGTTAGAGCAGCATGACAACTGGTGTAAAATCAACCAGGTCAAAATTTGACTGGACTAAGCTTTGCTGTATTTAAGATTCAGAAAAAAACAGGGGTGTGCTTCTATTAGGAATAATACGGTGTGTCATTAAAGACCATGTAAAAGAATCTTTACTATGGGAAAAAAAGAGGGTTTCATTCCAATGACGTGCACTTTTATTTGCATTTCCAAATAGATTCATTTACATACAGAGGACTAAAAGTCCTTAGACTCACTCTGGGTCCAGGAGATCCTTCTCTACCCTGAGCTCCACCTCTTCCTGGGACCCCCTGAAACACAAGATCAGGTTACAAAAATCCCAAGAACAAAACAAAGATGTAAGATGAACATCTTAAAATGATCAGTGTAAATTATTCTGATTTCATTTTTGAAGTGAAATAGGGTGTAATTTTCTGTAAAATTATTCACAAAGGTAGTCTAAATAAATCTTTCATAACATTTAAAGTGAACAGAAAGGATCAGGGATTTGAAGAACAGCCACGAAACCACTACACTCACCGGCCACTTTATTAGGTACACCATGCTAGTAACGGGTTGGACCCCCTTTTGCCTTCAGAACTGCCTCAATTCTTCGTGGCATAGATTCAACAAGGTGCTGGAAGCATTCCTCAGAGAGTTTGGTCCATATTGACATGATGGCATCACACAGTTGCCGCAGATTTGTCGGCTGCACATCCATGTTGCGAATCTCCCGTTCCACCACATCCCAAAGATGCTCTATTGGATTGAGATCTGGTGACTGTGGAGGCCATTTGAGTACAGTGAACTCACTGTCATGTTCAGGAAACCAGTCTGAGATGATTCCAGCTTTATGACATGGTGCATTATCCTGCTGAAAGTAGCCATTAGAAGTTGGGTACATTGTGGTCATAAAAGGATGGACATGGTCAGCAACAATACTCAGGTAGGCTGTGGCGTTGTAACGATGCTCAATTGGTACCAAGGGGCCCAAAGAGTGCCAAGAAAATATTCCCCACACCATTACACCACCACCACCAGCCTGAACCGTTGATACAAGGCAGGATGGATCCATGCTTTCATGTTGTTGACGCCAAATTCTGACCCTACCATCCGAATGTCGCAGCAGAAATCGAGACTCATCAGACCAGGCAACGTTTTTCCAATCTTCTATTGTCCAATTTCGATGAGCTTGTGCAAATTGAAGCCTCAGTTTCCTGTTCTTAGCTGAAAGGAGTGGCACCCGGTGTGGTCTTCTGCTGCTAAAGCCCATCCGCCTCAAAGTTCGACGTACTGTGCGTTCAGAGATGCTCTCCTGCCTACCTTGGTTGTAACGGGTGCTTATTTGAGTCACTGTTGCCTTTCTATCAGCCCGAACCAGTCTGGCCATTCTCCTCTGACCTCTGGCATCAACAAGGCATTTCCGCCCACAGAACTGCCGCTCACTGGATATTTTTTCTTTTTCGGACCATTCTCGGTAAACCCTAGAGATGGTTGTGCGTGAAAATCCCAGTAGATCAGCAGTTTCTGAAATACTCAGACCAGCTCTTCTGGCACCAACAACCATGCCACGTTCAAAGTTACTCAAATCACCTTTCTTCCCCATACTGATGCTCGGTTTGAACTGCTGGAGATTGTCTTGACCATGTCTACATGCCTAAATGCACTGAGTTGCCGCCATGTGATTGGCTGATTAGGATTTAAGTGTTAACAAGCAGTTGGACAGGTGTACCTAATAAAGTGGCCTGTTAAAACTTCTAACTTTAAACATAGAAGTTTAAAGTTAAACTTCTATGTAACTTCTATGTAACTCCTTGTCTTGTGAATATTTATTCTAATGTGTTACCTGTGGTCCAGGCTGTCCAGGATCTCCTTTCTGACCTCGCTCTCCTGGAGCTCCCTACAAATGAACAACAAACATTAAGTTCAGTTTCAGAAATCTGTGATTTAGAACGAAGGCTCAGAACGTTGTTTTTCTTACTGGTGTGCCAATGATGGAGCGTCCGCTGGGTCCCTGTGGTCCGGGAGGTCCCTGAGGTCCAGGAACACCTGTTTCTCCCACTGGACCGCCTGGACCCTAACAAGAAAAAAAAAACACAAAAAACAGGACAATATAAATCATCTCAAGCAGGTCGCTATTACTAATTCAGCTCATGTGATCCAGATTAATAAACAGGTAAAAATAATTTAAACCTGACTGTGAATCTGAAAAATGGTCCAGCATGCTTTTTAAAATACTTTTTTATTTTTATTTAGCAGACTCTAAATCTTTATGCAGACAATTTCTTGATAACTTAATTACACGACTCATAACTAGGGTGACCACCTGACCCGCTTTTGGTTGTACCGTCCCGCTTTTTAGGCTTGTGTCCCGTGCTCGCATATCACGGCCGTGTCCCACTTTTTCATTGGTGATCAAACATAACAATATGAGATTTGCACGATGCGGGACACAAGCCTAAAAAGTTGGACGGTAAGGGACAGGTGGTCATCCTAGCCCATGGGTGGGGCAAACTTTTTGGTTCACGGGCCACATTTAGTTCTAACATTTGACAAAAGGGCCGGAACAGAAGCAGATGGATGGCATGCTTTGGTAACTACTAGATTAGATCAATAGAATGGCGCTAGATTTTGAACAAGCGCGCTAAATGTTACATCAAGAGAGTTAAATTTAAAATCTATCCACGCTAGGTCTGAAATCTAGAGCGATAGCACTTAAAAACGTGCATTTAGCGGCGATAGATTTGAAATCTAAGCGCTTTCTGTAACATTTTGCTTGTTTTAACGTCTAACACGCTTGTTTTACGTGCGTGCATTTGGCCCGATGGCTTTCCATATCTGTGCACCCTGTTTATTTTGACAGCGTGTGCATCAAGGAGAGACACACATTTTAATGGGAGCAGTTTTGTTGTTTTCCCAACAAAGCCAATATGTACAGAGTGCGCCATCTAGTGAGGAAACATCAGAATTGCAGGGTAAATAAAACATTAACAAGGTTTATTTGTTTAATTTTTTCAAGGTCGGCAGGCCGGATTCAAATGTTTAACGGGCCGCATGTGGCCCGTGGGCCGTAGTTTGCCCAGGCCTGCCCTAGCTATAAGGTAAATAACTAAACACATAATTTGGACATCAATTTACACTCAAACAAAAAGAACAATTTAAAATGGATTTACTTATAAAAGTGGGTTTCTCAACCCAAACGGCTGATTTCATATTTAGAAAAAATAAGTACCAACTTGGCTAAAATATGTAGTTTTGAACGGATGTGAAACAATAAATTATATAGAGGAATATTTTGTAATCTTTTTATCTCATTTATCAGTGAAACTAAGCAGCTCTTGTTTTCTGAGAAATGTCATCTTTGAGAAAGAAGCCTGTGAAACAACATCCGTCCTGATAAGAAGTGAGCAAATGACAGCAGTGCACGATGCTGATCAGATACAGATATCTTCAGATTAAACACAAACAGAGAGAAATAAAAGAAGACATTTGTATTTTTCTGCCTCATAAATTCCACAGTTAATGATTCAATTCCTCAACTTTTACTGTCTGAAAGTTTGTAGTTTTATTTTAGTCGCTCAGTGAAGCAAATTTATATTGACTTATAATAAAAAAGCAAAATTTTGAGGTTAAACATTCAAATCATATGGAATATATATTTTTTTTCAATAAACTTTTTTTAGAAAATTTGTCTCGAAATTTTTCCACTACTTCATAAGAAGTCAGTCACAAAAAAACCCCCCAGAACAAATGCGGACAAAAAATCATTTGATTATCATCACATGAGAGTAGGACCTCGCCCCCACAGATCAAAATCTCACAGTTTTATGTTTCTGGAAGACGTCCTCGCTGCTCCTTCAAAACACTTTTATAAAAACAGTCTTACTGACGTCTCAGCTTTTTTTCAGACTTCTAAATGTCTTCCAACATTTATGAGAATCCAGATCGTGATCTGCTTGTACGGTATGGGAAAGAAATCCAAGATAATGGAGCAAAAGTAGAGAAAATTGTTGATATCTACGAGAGCGCCGGGAACTTCTCAGCAGGTTGGACTGATTCTTCTCCTCAACGTCAAGGTACACTGTGTTTAAATACCAGCTGAGTTTATATAGGATTCAGAATTTAAGTTTAGACTTACTTCCAAAAAATATTTCATAATCACAGGAAATCATATTTATGTCACATTTTAATTCAATTTTTCTGGTCTTTATTGTGTGAATTTAAAAAAAGCCCAAAAAAGCCTGAAACCTCAGAGTGTGGGTTCTAATTTGCGTAATGAACTTCTCCAAATCTTGATTTTTAAATTCACTCTCTGGTGGATTAATGGTACATTTCACATATGGATCTGTTTTCCCACTTCATTGCAACTTTGCAAGTAACCAGTCAAATCCTTGGCCTCACAGCAAGAAAGTTGTGGGTTCGAGTCCCAGGTGGGGATGAGGCTTGGAACACTGGCCTTTTTGTGTGGAGTTTGCATGTTCTCCCGAATTCTGTGTGGGTTTCCTCCGGGTACTCCGGTTTCCTCCCACCCTCCAAAGACATGCATGCTAGGTTGATTGGCCAGTGTCAAATTGCCCCTTAGGAATGAGTGTGTGTGTGGATGGTTGTAAATGTGGCCCCGCGACAGACTGGCGACCTGTTTGGGGTGTACCCTGTCCCTCGCCTTGAATCAGCCGGGATGGGCTCTGGCACCCCCCGCAATCTGCAAGGGATAGATGGATAAGAAGGTGACTGACTGAGAGTCAAATCCGTTCCGTCATCTTCCGCTTGTTCCGGGGTCGGGTCGCGGGGGCAACAGCCCCAAACGGGCAGCCCAGGCCTCTCTCACCCCGGCTGCATCCTCTAGCTCACCTGGAACGATCCCAAGTCGTTCCCCGGCCAGCTGTGAGACATAGTCTCTCCAGCGGGTCCGGGGTCTGCCCCTTGGTCTCCTCCCGGTGGGACGTGCCCGAAACTCTTCACCAGCGAGGCACTTGAGAGGCATCCTGACCAGATACCCGAACCACCCCATCTGGCTCCTCTCGATTTGCTTTAAAATGACCACTATTTTAATGTAAAATATTTCGCTTCTACTTTTTTGTATTTAAAGGGACACGTGTTCACGGCCTCAAAACTACTGAAAGAACACCTTTTAAATCTGCAGCGGTTCTACTGGGTGCTGTATGCCTCCTGCTGCTGGTCGGGACGTGTGTCCTGCTCAAACTCTGTAAGAACTTCTTCTGGAAATTCACTTTAAGATCCATCAAAACCTCAGATTTTTTTAGGGATGTTTTTCTATCATTTTTCACAGATTTAGAGGTTGTTATTGAGGATGAAAAACTCATTGAAAAACTGGAGGAGGAGATAAATCACTGTACAACCAACCTGAACAACAAATACTGTCAATTTGAGGGCGAAAACCAGACCGAAGGTAAAGAAACACGTACGAACAAGAAACCGTTGATGAATGTTTAAACATGCAATAACTAAATGACCAAACACGTGTTCAGAATGGCATGGAGTTCAGGGTTCCTGCTATTATAAGTCTACTGAGAAGAAAACCTGGACAGAGAGTGATAAAGACTGCACGAGAAGACGAGCGAACCTGCTGGTGATTCAAGACAAACACAAACAAGTAAGAATGAGACGATACAAGACATGTTGAAATAATCTGGACTACTCTAATATCAACTTAATATCTATTCAAGTACATTTGTTCAAAACTTAACAATTTAAACATTTACTTTAAATTTGTATGAATAAAAATGTGTTTTTTGAAAATGGCCCAGGAGCTTGTGATGAATCTGATTGGACATGGTGATTATGGAGATTTCTGGATTGGTCTGAAAAGGGAGAAAACACGCTACGGCGATTGGAAGTGGGAATGGGTGGACGGATCAGATGTGTCGTATGCGTAAGAAAATATTCTATTATTTTCTGTAATAAAAAAATGATGAAAAATTTAAACACTGTTATTTTTAATAAAATTATTGGTCATAATTTCCGGATGGAAGTCATAATATCTTGATCGCCAGACATGCAATAGGATCTGTTGTCTTCCGCTTATCCGGGGTCGGGTCGCGGGGGCAACAGCCTCAGACGGAAAACCCAGGCTTCTCTCACCCCAGCAGCATCCTCCAGCTCACCCGGAAGGATCCCGAATCGTTCCCCGGCCAGCTGTGAGACAAACTGGCCCCTCTGGGTCTCCTCCTGGAGAGCCATGCTCGAAACACCTCACCAGCGAGGCATCCTAACCAGATGCCCAAACCACCCCATCAGGCTTCTCTCGACCTGGAGAAGCAATAGCTCTACTCCAAACTCCTCCAGGATGGCAGAGCTCCTCACTCTATCTCTGAGTGAGAGCTCAGCCATGCTGCAGAGGAAGCTCATATCAGCCGCTTGTATCCGTGATCGGGTTCTTTTGTTCACCACCCACAGCTGGCGACCTAAGGTGAGGGTATGAACATAGTTCAACTTGTAAATCGAGAGGGTTAGCGTTACCTAACCCCATTGATGAATAGGTTTGTATAGATTTTTGACTTGTTGGTAGGTCACTTGGGTTTGATAATGTTCTTAGAGTGTGCACCCCTCCTTTAAAAAGATGTTTTCTGGCTCTACACTGACAGTCATGTCATTATTTAACAGGGACTGGAAAATTGATGTCAAAGTGACTCCTGAGATAAACTCCACAGTCTACATGGATCCACTGCATCCACATGGAAACTGGATCCATGCAACAGACGGTTTAAAGCACTGGGTCTGTGAGAGGAAACTATACTGAGGTTCAATCTGAAACACGGTGATGGGATTAAAAAATTCTGTGATCCTGATTAATACTAACACTTTTGTAAATCAAAGCTGCACAGCTGAATAAATCTGGACTTAGAAATGTGTCATTGGTGTTGATACTTATTTAATCTAAAAATGTTTGCGACCCGATTACACAAAATGTGTGTTGGATTTATCTAAGATTTTTTTGCACAAATAAAACACGGTCTACAAATAGAATAATTATTATAATTCCACACTTTTTCTACATTTTTATTGAAACCATAAAATGTTTTATAATATCAACTAAATCTAATATCAACTTCTTCAATGTTTTCAGTAAATTTATGACTTTCATGAAATAAAAAATATTATTTTAGGTTTTCATTTTGAGTTGCCTTCTGGTTTGTAATGGCTAAATTTGTCCACTAGATGTCATTGTTTCTCAGAGGCCTAAAACACTTTAAACCATTTGAAACAGTCATCCGTCATCTTCCGCTTGTTCCGGGGTCGGGTTGCGAGGCAACAGCCTCAAACGGTAAGCCCAGGCTTCTCTCACCCCGGCTGCATCCTCTAGCTTACCTGGAAGGATCCCGAGTTGTTCCCCAGTCAGCTGTGAGTCATAGTCTCTTCAGCGGGTCCAGGGGTCTGCCTCTTCGTCTCCTCCCGGTGGGACGTGCCCGAAACACCTCGCCTGCGAGGTGCTCGGGGGGGAGCATCCTGACCAGATGCCCGAACCACCCCATCTGGCTCCTCTCGACCTGGAGGAGGAGCGGCTCGACACCGAGCTCTTCCCGGATGGCAGAGCTCCTCACCCGATCTCTGAGTGAGAGCCCAGCCACCCTGCGGAGGAAGCTCATTTCGGACGGTTGTACCCGCGATCTCATTCTTTCGGTCACCACCCACAGCTGGTGACCATAGGTGAGGGTTGGAACGTAGATCGACTTGTAAATCGAGAGCTTTGCTTTTCGTCTCAGCTCTCTCTTTACCACGACGGACCGATGCAGCATCCTAGTTATTGCTGATGCCGCACCGATCCGCCTGTCGATCTCCCGCTCCATCCTTCCCCCACTCGTGAACAAGACCCCGAGATACTTAAACTCCTCCACTTGGGGCAGGACCCTGTCCCTGACCCGCAGGGGCATTCCACCCTTTTCCGGACGAGGACCATTTGAAACAATTTTGCAAATAAAATGTGGAGGCTTCTCATTTTTCCATTTTTCCATTTCTAGGATCAACAACTACCATAAACACACTTTTAAACCATGTTATAACACTTTTCAAAGGATTTTATGGCTGAAAAAAGTGAGCTGGTATCAAGTTAATCCCTGTTTTTTACAAATTGGAGGTCACTTGGAGGCAAATGAGTGATTACTTTCAGCGATAGCGAGAAGTGGGAGGTTTTTACTGACCAAGTTGAGAATGTAGCATCACAAACCACGATGCTGACTATGTACAAGTTCTCAGGGAAACTATTTTTCGCTCTAAAGTTTAAGATAACGTACACTATTTCTGTCCCACAAATGGGATGATGTGAATTTTGTAACCGTAATCAATATAGAAGTAGATCAGAATAGATGAGAATCTCAGAAAAAAGAAAAAAATATCAAGCTTATTTGAATTAATAGATTTTCTAAATGTGACTGGATAAAAATTGAGAACTCAGAGGTTGCCTGAAAATGTTAAAGATAATGAGGATCTCTCTGGGAGTGACCAGGATGGACAGGATCAGAGGAACATCACATGTTAGAGGTTTTAAAGTCAGAGAGACCAGACTGAGATGGTTTGAACATGTACAGAGGAGAGAGAGAGAGAGTACATCAGAAGAAGGATGCTGGGTTTGGAACCACCAGGTAAGAGGCCTAGAGGAAGACCAAAGAGGAGGTTCATGAATACAGTGAAGGAAGACATGAAGATGGTTGGCGTGACCGAAAAGGATGCAGGAGATAGGGTTAGATGGAAGAAACTGACTTGCTGTGGCGCCCCCTGAAGGGAAATGCCGATAGAAGAAGAGGTTGCTTGTAAATGTTTTGTTTGAGATTGGAACGATCCACAATTTAAATACACCCGAACATCTTCACCAACTTTTAAACCCACAATCTGATACCTATGATATTTTATTTTAATTTGTAGCATATGAATTCACTTTTACTCCAGCTGGTAGGGCATCACAAAAACATAGACACAAATGTGCGTTCAGAAACAAAGTCAAAGTTTACTGTTTCAATACGGACCACTTCCTCAAAACCAGTAGCTGCAGCAATACCTGATTATCTGATTTAGAGGAAAGAAGAACATATCAGAGTTTTAGAAACACAGGAGGTTGTTCAGCATGCCGACTGACATCTACCGCAGCACGGTACGATATGCTAGAAACACGCAAAATGATGGAGAAGAAAGAGAGGAGATGAATGTGGGGATCTATGTGAGCATGGAGGATACGCTGGATATTCAAACCACTTCTAACCCTGAGGAAACAGGTAAATTAATCAGATGAAAAGGACAATAATTTATGACACTTTGTTTGCCCTAATAATTCAATTTTAATTTTACAGAACCGAAAAATCCCAAGCATCCTGGAACCAAAAAGAGGCCAATCAAATATTTAGTGTTGGTGTGTTTTCTTGTTTTGGCTGCGATCTTTTCTCTGGTGATTTACCGTAAGTAAAACTTTAAGACCCACAAACCAAATGAAAATGTACGAGATCTCTGATAACATTGTTTAGAAGGTGCAGGATTTCACATACATTAACGTAAAGGGATAAACACTTTGTCTTTAAACTGTAAATTGCATTTTTGAAATGTACAATTTTTATGGGTTTTAAAAATAATGTTACGTTTTCAGCTTGAATGATTAATTGATTTTAAACGTCATACAAATACAACCTGTTAATGTCTCAAGTTTGTTCAGTTTACTTCTGTTTTTACATATTTTAACACCTCTTTAAAGAAACCACAAAAAAACTATTAATCCTTTACACCACAGGTGTCAAAGTCCGGTCCTCGAGGGTCGGTGTCCTGAAGGTTTTCCATGTGTTCTTGCATCGATACACCTGATCCTGGTTAACAAGTCATTGTTCCGTTCCGTCATCTTCCGCTTGTTCCGGGGTCGGGTCGCGGGGGCAACAGCCTCAAACAGGTAGCCCAGGCCTCTCTCTCTCCGGCTGCATCCTCCAGCTCACCCAGAAGGATCCCAAGTCGTTCCCCAGCCAGCTGTGGGACATAGTCTCTCCAGCAGGTCCAGGGTCTGCCCCTTGGTCTCCTCCCGGTGGGACGTGCCCGAAACACCTCGCCTGCGAGGCGCTCGGGGGGCATCCTGACCAGATGCCCGAACCACCCCATCTGGCTCCTCTCGACCTGGAGGAGGAGCGGCTCGACCCGATCTCTGAGTGAGAGCCCAGCCACCCGGCGGAGGAAGCTCATTTCGGCCGCTTGTACCCGTGATCTCATTCTTTCGGTCACCACCCACAGCTGGTGACCATAGGTGAGGGTTGGAACGTAGATCAACTTGTAAATCGAGAGCTTTGCTTTTCGGCTCAGCTCTCTCTTTACCACGATGGACCGATGCAGCATCCTAGTTGTTGCTGATGCCGCACCGATCCACCTGTCGATCTCCCGCTCCATCCTTTCCCCACTCGTGAACAAGACCCCAAGATACTTGAACCCTTCCACTTGGGGCAGGACCCTGTCCCTGAGCCGCAGGGGGCATTCCACCCTTTTCCGGGCGAGGACCATGGTCTCGGATTTGGAGGCGCTAATTCCCATCCCGGCCGCTTCACACTCGGCAGCAAATCGATCCAGCGAGAGCTGGAGATCACGGTCCGATGAAGCCAACAGGACCACATCATCCGCAAAAAGCAGAGATCCAATCCTGAGATCACCAAACACACAAGTCATTTTGTCAAATTTTATTGGCTGATGGTTTCACTTTTTGTGCATCAGTTGTATTGAAGCAGGAACAAATAGAAAACCTTCAGGACATCAACTTCGAGGACCAGAGTTTGACACCCCTGCTTTACACTCTCAACTTTGGTCAACAGAGAGAAGTATTTCTGTTCTATTCAGCTTAAATATTAAATGGACTTTAAATATAATTCAGCTTTTAAAACTGGTTGACAATAATTTTTAACATGTATAAATTAATCTCTACATTACACACTTAACACCCCCTCCTTTACAATTTAATTACTGAAACTGCAATTATTGTCAAAATTTGGCAATGGGGACAAAATATATGGGGTGCACTTAACGATTAAATATTCACAAATAATATTTGTTAAACAAAATTATGCTGTAATAATTTAAAGTAAATCAATGTGACTGTACTTCTTGTTGCAGACTGGGAAGAGGCAAAAATTAGTCATGAAGAAATAAGGAGGGCATTGAACGGGATGAAGAGTGGAAAGTTATCAAGTTCAAAAGAAATGTTTGTGCATATCTTCATCTGGGAAAGCTAGTACTTTGGTTTCTGATAGAGTTATTTTACAAGATCTTTGCTAGAAAGAAGATGCCTGGTTATTTAGGAGCAGAAGTGCTTGTTTTTAAGAATGAGGGAGGAGTGCAGAGCTGTGGTATCTATAGAGAAATCAAGCTAATGAGCCATGAAGTTATGGGAAAGAGAAAAATGAACCTAAACTAAAGGCAGATGTGAACAAAAAGAACCACAGATACAGTATTTGATACGGTATTTGAAACAGGGATGTAAAGGGAAGCTCAGAGAAAGCTGCATTGTGCCTTTCCAGAAAGCGTATGACAGTGTGCCCAGAGAGGAACTGTGATTTTGTATGAGGAAGTTCATAATGTCAGAGAAGTATGTTATCAAAGAAATGTATTTAGTTTTAAAGCAGTTCATTTTTTTTTATATTTATAGCCCAACATCACAATGGAGTTGTTATGGGAAAAATGGCAAACATTGATTTAACTCACAGATTTCTGGTCAGTTCAAATGTTTTAGCATGCTATGATATTTCCGGCATTTCTGCATTTTTTTTACTTGGCGCAATTATTCCAGAAATTAACAAGGTCATATACAAACGGGAAATAAAGACCATAAGACATGATGTTACAATAAACATACTATACGAACAGGTTTAACATGTTTTAAAACTATAATATTTTTTCTTGAAACAAAGAATAGAACAAATCTCTTCTTTTTCAGAAGGTCACTTGTTACGACGACTGATTTCATTTACTTAACTACCGTAATTTCATGGCTATAAGGCGCATATATGCGTCTTAGATTTTCTTCAAAATGAGCGGTGCGCCCTTTTGTGCGGTGCGCCTTGTGTGTGAGAAAAGGCGGACCTAAAAGAAAACGCGGTGCTCGTGAGGCAAGGCAGAGAGACACGCTTATGACGCTCAGTTTAAGCTGAAGGCAATCAGCTACCCGGAGGAACATGGGAATCGAGCCGCCGCGAGAAATTTCAGCATTAACGAGTCAATGGTTGGTAAGTAGAGGAAGATGGAAACCGAACTGCGACAGGCAACGAAGACGCACAGTACAGACAGTGACTTTGACAGCGAGGAGCGAAGTGGACCTGTTTTGTTGGATTTTGCGCAGGTGTTCGATTCTGAAACAGAGGATGAGGACTTTGACGGATTTGAATAAAGACTATTACCGGTAATGTGCTTGTTTAGTATCGTTACTACTTAAATAAAGCACAACCAAACTCAGTTTTGTTCCCGATCTATTTTTTAATACGCACATTTGCATGCGTGCGTGTGTGTTGTTGTAAGGCGGTGTCTGACTGAGGCTGCGCCTTTTCGTATGGTGCGCCTAATGGTCGTGAAATTACGGCAATTGTTTAATCAAATAGAAATGCTCTACCGTCTTGCCTGCCATCTGAGGTCTTCCAAATAAGTGGAAGATAATTAAACGGATTATTCTAAAATTAAAAATGATGCATTCCTGATTGAGAAACTGAAGACAACACATTTTTAACAAAATCACAACCTTGTTTCTGAACTTAAAAGGAATTTGTTTGTCTTTCAGTCACATGGAACATGATCAACAACAATCAAACCAAAGGTTAGACTGAAAACATTATTCTGATGTTAATTTGATTATTTAAAAACTTATGTTTAGAAGTAATGATGCTCACAGGGATGAGTTTGATACCACTTTAGAGTTTTTAACATGTATAAAGAAGAGAAATTGGATTTGATCAATAAAGTTTTCTCTTTAAAATATTTGCAGGACATTTAGGTAAATGCTGTCCTATTGGATGGAAAATCTTCGGGTCAAGTTGTTATTTTGTTTCCATGGAAACAAAAACCTGGTCAGAAAGCAGGACGTACTGTCAGGAACAAAGAGCTGATCTGGTCGTCATAGACAGTGAAGAGGAACAGGTGGGTTTGGTTTTATTTAAAGAAAAAAATGACTTATTATTCTTAGACAATTTTAATTTGTGAGCTTTTTTTCTATCAAAACATTTCTTAAAATTTTGTATCATCATAAGAAGTTTTAAAAAAAAATCTTTTGCATCTTTTCTCATAGAATTATGACACTGCATATCCAGTTTAAAATAAATTTGTATTAATTCAGTTAGTAATTCACTTGTTTTGGCCATTAAAAACAAAACCCCCTCAAAATTTGATATGAAAAAGGTCTTAAAGAAGCAGATCAAATTTGGTCTAATGTTATTTTTCAATGAATCAAACTTCGATTTTTTGTACTTGATCAGGTTTTTATACGGAAGCTGAGTAAACATGTGATTTCCTGGATTGGTCTTGAAAAGACAGAAGATGAGTGGAAATGGGTGGACGGATCACCCCTCACTCTACGGTAAAAATGTTCTTACTTAATAAGTTTCATCTCCCCATTCACACCTTTTTAATCTATGATTTAAATAATTTCTTAGAAAAAAGCAACCAGTTTATTATAAAAAAAAAAAAAAAAGCTCAAATTTCAAGTTTAAAAAACCTTCTACAGTCACAAAATTTTTTTAAATTTATTGGCAACAATAATGTTTGGATTCTTTCAGAACTGCGTATGTATGTTGTTTAAAATTAAATATAAAAAGCAATATATTTCTTAAATTTCTAAATGAAAAAAAAGAAAGTTTAAAACACACATAACAGAAAATGAATGTACAGTGTTTTTACACTTTTTTAAAATTTTTTGCACATTTTAAAATTAAATAATAATTTGATTTCTTTGTTTTTTTCAGCAAGTTCTTGGCGAACGATGAACCAAACCAACACAGTGATGGTAAAGTGATCATGGAGTATAACGGTACATGGAGAGTAATGTCCGACCCTCGCATCTTTAACTGGATATGTGAAGGCTGATTGGTTCATTTCTCTGATCTATAAAACCACACAGGTTGTAGTAGAAAAAGTTTCAAAAAAGTCTTCTGGACAGTTCAATTCTCGATCGAGACGTTTCGACTTCCATCCGGAAATCATTTTCAATCTGAATGAAATGGACTGGAAACTGGATCTACTGGATCTTCCACCGGATGAAAGTCGAAACGTCTCGATCAAGAATTGAACTGTCCAGAAGACTTTTTTGAAACTTTTTCTCCTATGGATCACTCCTGGATGAATGAGGGACTACACGGACTTCACACAGGTTGTAGTTTTTCTGTACATTTTGGATGTTATGTTTCACGCATGCATATGGATTTCTGTCTGTTGTCTTCATTGTGATGCATTCAAAGAAAATTGTACATATTTTTTTCAACAATCTAAATAATATCCTAGAAATCTTTGTAAAACTATATATATAATCCCTGGTTTAAATGTATGATTTGTGTACAGACCGTGTAGACCAATTTGCTACAGAGTGTGAGGCAGCAGGGATGGAAATCAACACCTCCAAATTTGAGACCATGTTAGTCAGCCTGAAAAGAGTAGAAAATCAGGACAGATCCTGTCTTAAGTATTTCAGGGCCTTGAACAGAAAAGGGACAAGGATGAATCGGGAGATAGACTGATAAATCAGTGCCTAATTCTCAATAGTTAGGACGCTTCATCGTTAGGTCTTCTTCTTCTTTCGGCATTTCCCTTCAGGGGTCGCCACAGCAAGTCAGCCTCTTCCATCTAATCCTATCTGCTGCATCCTCTTTCGTCACACCAACTATCTTCATGTCTTCCTTCACTGTATCCATGAACCTCCTCTTTGGTCTTCCTCTAGGCCTCCTTCCTGGTGGTTCCAAACCCAGCATCCTTCTTCTGATGTACTCTCTCTCTCCTCTGCACATGTCCAAACCATCTCAGTCTGGCCTCTCTGACTTTAAAACCTCTAACATGTGCTGTTCCTCTGATCCTGTCCATCCTGGTCACTCCTAGAGAGATCCTCAGCATCTTCATCTCTGCTACCTCCATCTCTGTTTCCTGTCTTTTCTTCAGTGCTACTGTCTTTAGACCAAACAGCATCACCGGTCTCATGGTGAAGAAAAAGTTGAGCCAAAAAGCGAAGATCTTGATCCTCACCAATGGTTTGCTAGCTGTGGGCGGTCACTAAAAGACCACAATCACAATTATAAGTAGCAAAGATGAGCTTCTTATGAGCGTGGTTGCTCAGAAATAGGCTGAGGGGCTCTGCCATGCAGGAGTATACCTATTCCTCCTGTAGAGTTGAGAGATGGCAAATGGTTTGGGTGTCTGGTTGGAATGCCTCTCAGATGCAATGCTGAAAGAAGACCCATAGGCAGATCAAGGACACTCTGGATGGGCCATGTCTCCCTGCTGGCTAGGAGACATATCGGAACCTTCTGAATGTGGCAGAATGAGGAAAGTCTGGACGTCCCTGCTGAGACTTCTGTGCTTGTAACCTGACACCTTGATAGGTGGAAGAAGGTTCTACTGGTGACACTGAGACACTGTATAAGAATGGCTTATTTTGTAATGAGTTCAAAAACTCTTTTGTGATCAAAAGTAAAACTATAAAAATCTCTGATAAAAAAATCCTGTGTTTTATTTGTGCATTGTCCAAAAAAAAAAAATCCAAGCAGGACTGGAAGAGTTTCTTAATTCTTACAGTAAGAGTATTAACTAGGACAAAGTAAAGTTCCGGTATGTATATATCATTGTGGTTTCTTATGCCACTTCCTTGGTATTCTCAGTATAGACCTGCAGCCCGCTCACAGAAACCCACCACATAAAGGCTGATTACTCAGAAAGGACTGACTCGTCCGCCAAGATGTCTGCAAAAACTAAGACTGGACCAGATTTCAGAAGTAAAAGCATCAAAAATATCTCTGAAGATGGAGCAAGAAGAGAAGAAATGGAGGTGGTGATGTTTGGTGATGGAGATCAGAACTCTGACCCTGTCTCACTAAAAGCCGGGAAGATGAAAGCAAGAGAAAGGATTGATTCAAAGATGAAAAACTGGTTTAGAGGTAGTGTAAAAGACTAACGTATTACAACAACGATGGAAACAAAAAATGTGATTTCTGGAGGTTTTAAAAGTTTGTATTAAATTCATTTGAATAAAAATCTTTGCATATTTTTACAGAAAGACACCAGAAGAACCTGGAAGCTGTGAAGAGAAGCTATCTTACAGTTTTCAAAATGTCCTTTCTGATGTATTTTCTGATTCTGGCCGGAGTTACAATACGACGTAAGAATTCGTTTGTGCTTTTTTAAAAAAATTTTTATGTCAATCTATTAAATTTTATTAGATGATTTCAAATCCATTTGAATCATTTGCTGGTCGTCTTTTTTTCATTATTACTTTTAAATGAAAACAGGGCAAACTAAATGATATGTGTTTGTTGAGTCTTTGTCGTTTAAAACGTGGGATTAAATGTTCTACCTAGAAAAGCGTAAATCAGGTATTCAGTATGACCAGATCAACCATGTTGATTATCTTTTTCAGCTGGTTCTCCATTGAAACATGAAACTTTAGCATAATAAAAACAAAGTTGCGTGTTTAAGCTTGATCTTCTGATACCTGAGTAGCCAGCACGATCTGGTTTCAGTGGAAACATCAGCTAAAGCAGATTTTAATCACCTCTCACAAGAAAAACCACAGAAAAGCTCGAAACGCTTTGAGCTAGGTCCGATTTAAAAACAAAACAAAAAAAAAAACAAGTGCAAAAATAAAGTCCAAATTTAAAAATCCTGCATTCTTTTGAAATGCAATTTTAAGATTTTACAAATAAAATAAGACCAAAGTTCTGTTAATTAATCCCAAGTTAAATATTTATACAAAACTATAGAATTTGAAATAGTTTTTTTTTCTGCATCTGTTTTATTTAAACTTATTAAATGTATTTTTTTCTTTCAGTCACAGAGAACATAATCAGACTTAGAAACAGAAACAGTCAGCTGGAGATCCAACTTAACGGTGAGATGAATTTTGTCGGATTGATCAAGTAATAAATACAAATTAGAATCTGTTTTAGATCTTTTTCTGTCATTTTATAAAGCTTTAGTGTTCAACAACAGTCGGGTGGAGACTCAAATTACTTTGTACAGGTAAGACTGATTTTTAACGGGTTAATCTGAAATAAAACAACTTTAACATTTTTTAAACGTTTTCCAATCTCAACGTTAGCTTTAACATCCATCAACATGAAGCTGAAAACCCAACTTGCAGGTAAACTAGATTATTATTTAATTTATCTAAGAACAAATTTAAACCAGAAAATCTTCTGCATTTTTTTGTTGCAGCCAACAACAGTCAGCAGGATGTCCAACTTAAAGGTGAGACTGATTTGATCTTATTTAAGGAACACATTTCAAAATCAAACTTAAAAATGTTTAACAATTTGAATGTTTTCTGATTTTAATGCTGATTTATGAAGCCGTACCAACCAACAAACCAATCCTAGAAGCCATTTTTAAAGGTAAGATAGATCACAAACGTATCTACTTGGTTCTTGTAAAATGAATGGGAGGCCTGCTGGTGGTCCTTTCTAAGGTACATCAAAGATGTAGTCACAGAGGAACAAAGCTGATTAAGCACAGGCGGAAGTTTTTGCAAAAGACACTAGATAAAGTGTGAGAATTAACATTTGACAAATAAGGTACTAGTTTGTCTTTGACAGTAAAAAAGTTGACGAAAATAGTAAAAACATTACATGAGGTAAGAGGAAAGGATGCAGAGGATGTTTTCTCACACTAAAAAAAATGTATACAAAGTAAGTGCCAACTTTAACATGGAGATAAGCATGGAAGATCTTATCTTAATAAATGAATCTCAGTATAAATTTGGTAACTGTTGAGGAAGCTTGTTGTCCTGGGCGGCTGCCTGCTGCAGTGCTTCCTGTTACTTTAGCGTTTAATCGCCAACTTTTAAAATATGAGCACATTATAAATACGTTTCAAAGTTGTGGACAAACATAGAATTAAAAGAACATGAAAAGACAAAAATCATTATAAGTCCACCTACAGCTATTTATTGCATTTGTTCTTTTCAGTTTTTCACTTTTTGATAAATTAGACAACACATAGGAAAACGAACCCTTGAATCTACTTTTTTGCAAACAGGTTTAAAATGAAACAAAAAGAAAACCTTGGCTTGATTCTCATGATAGAGTGTTGTTGTTTGGACAAACTGTCTTAGAAATATTCCATTCCGTTCCATTGTCTTCCGCTTATCTTGGGCTGGGTGGCGGAGGTAACAGCCTCAGACGGGAAACCCAGGCTTCACTCAGCGCAGCTGCATCCTCCAGCTCACCCGAGGTGATCCTGAGGTGTTCCCTGTCAAGCTGTGAAAGGCTCCGGGGTCTGCCTCTAGGTCTACTCCCGGTGGGACGTGCCCGAACCACCTGACCAGGCGGAGCTCGGCAGGCATCAAAACCAAATACCCGAACGACCCCATGTGGCTTCTCCCTACCCAGAGGAGCAACAGCTCTACTCCAAGCTCCTCGTGGATGCCAGAGCTACTCACTCTATTTCTGAGTGAGAGACCACCCACCCTGAGGTGGAAGCTCATTTCGGTCGCTTATATCTGCGATCTTGTTCTTTCGGTCACCTAAAAACTACTTTTAACGTCTGTTTACATTTACAATTTTATTTAAACATGTTCAAAGACATTAAATAAATATCATTTCATACTAAATACTATGTTCTATATGATGTTTGATTTTCAGGTCAAAAGTGTCCTAATGGATGGAAAACCTTCAAATCAAGTTGTTATTTCATTTCAACTGAAATAAAATCCTGGTCAGAAAGCAGGACGTTCTGTCAGAAACTAGGAGCTGATCTGGTCGTCGTAGACAGTGAAGAGGAACAGGTGGGTAAAGACACGGCCAACAAATTTAAAGTTATGAGTACATGAAGTTCTCAAACTTTCTCAGAGATATTCTTGCAATTTTGTTGATGGTATTTAAATATTTTTCTATGAAACATCTTTTTTCTTTTTGATTAGGTTTTTCTAAGGAATCTCAGTAAAAATGTGATCACCTGGATTGGTCTTGAATGGACAGGATATGAATGGACATGGGTGGATGGGTCACCTCTCACTTTACAGTAAGAAAGATTTTTACTACGATTTTTCATTGACCAGTTTAGATGTTGTCTCCATCTATGATTTTCAATCAAACATTCATCTAAAAAAAGTTTTTCCCCCAAAAGTTTCCTAAAAACTAACATTTGCAAACACATAAAAACAAGCAAAAAAAGAAATACTGGTAAAAATTATTTTTTAAATTATATATTATTTTAAAAATCACAAGTTATTTAAGATTTAAAAGGAAGTTTAATTGACCTAAGTAATTCTAAAAATGAACATAAACATAAAAAAACCCATCCTTTTTAAAATTCAATAATAATTTGATGCCATTTTTTTGTGATGCAGGTTTTGGGCGAATGATGAACCAAACAAAAACAGTGATGGTAAAGTGATGATGGAGTACAACGGCACATGGAGAGTACTGTCTGACCCTCGTATCTTTAACTGGATATGTGAAGGCTGATTGGTTCATTTTGATTGTTTTATGGTAATCAAAACTAATGATCAAAAATACCCATTCTCTATATTTTTGATATTATGTTTCATGCATGCATATGGCTTTTTATTGTCACCTATGCGGGATTCCCAAAGCTCTGCCAAGGATTTCTAAAGCTCTGCCCAGGATGCCTAAAGCTTTTCCCAGAATGCCTAAGACCTTGCCCAGATGCTCAAAGCCCTGCCCAGGATGCCTAAAACTCTGCCCAGGATGCATAAAGCTCTGCCCAGGATGCTCAAAGCCCTGCCCAGGATGCCTAAAGCCCTGCTTAGGATGCCTAAAGCCCTGCCCAGGATGCCTAAAGCCCTGCTTAGGATGCCTAAAGCCCTGCTTAGGATGCCTAAAGCTCTGCCCAGGATGCATAAAGCTCTGCCCAGAATGCCTAAAGCCCTGCCCAGGATGCCTAAAGCTCTGCACAGAATGACTGAAGTCCTGCCCAGGATGCTCAAAGCCCTGCTCATGTCAAGCCGGCCCTGCCCGTGCCACTTCGTGCCTGCCTATGTTGCGTCATGCCTGCCCATGAATCCTTGACCCCCTGGAGGTGGTCACTGATGGAACAGTGTGACATTTATAGGTAGACTACTATAGATAAATTGTCTTAATTGTGATGCATTCAAACTAATTTGTGTAAATCTTTTTT
This sequence comes from Neostethus bicornis, assembly GCA_902685375.1. Classification (NCBI taxonomy): domain Eukaryota; kingdom Metazoa; phylum Chordata; class Actinopteri; order Atheriniformes; family Phallostethidae; genus Neostethus; species Neostethus bicornis. The sequence goes on along the minus strand of LR738551.1, from coordinate 24,059,227 downwards.
CTTCAATAAAAACATTCTGGAAATCATTGATATTTAAAAAAAAATGAAAATATAAAATAACTGGTTTAAATGTAGGATTTATTACTTATTCTAAGATGTAAATAATTCATGTAAATTATAAATAACAGTTAATAAAACAATTAATAAAATAACAATTCACTGTCTTCTTTGAAATGTATTTTTACACAAACACAAATCCAGCAAACTAACAAGGGGTCACTGTATATATTTATTTTGAATTGGTGTGAGTGGTAAGAGGTAAATGTTGGAGTGATCTTGTTTGACACACTAGCTTGTGGTCATTTTGGTTAAATGTGAGATAAAATTGAAGCTGCAAATTGAACTTTCCCTAATGAACAGAGCGAAAATGAATATCTCAATGTAAAAGCTGGCAAAAATGCAAAGAATTGACTGTGTGTCTGTGATGAACATGGAGGCTGATGATCCTAAAATATCTGACTGCTTCATCTGATTTTAGAAAGCATCTATAAAGAAGTAGGTTCATCGTTTTCAAGTCAGCAGAAGATTCTTGAAATTAAAATCCGTATGACTTACCACCGGGCCCGGCTCGCCACGATCTCCTCTGGCTCCTCTGATCCCAGGTCCTCCCTGAAAAAACACAATATGTTATTTAAACTGTGACACAAAACGACAATGAATGTGTTAGAAAGATAGGGAACTTGCATATACTGTACATTCTAACCAAGCAAGATTAATGTCCAGATAAGTTAAAAATGATGGGGTTCTTTGCATGTGTCTGTGTAATTTCTCAGTCAAAGTTGTCTTCTAGACAGTGTATTTGAAGATTGAAACATTTCGACCTCCAAAATCATCTCTGAATGGAAGTCAAAATGTCTCAATTATCAAATTCACTGTCCAGAATACTCTTTGAAAGTCTTTCCTACAATAGTTTGACTGATTGTAGGTTTATATTTGGCTCACCGGTTGTCCAGTTGGTCCTGGTGGTCCTTTGCTATCCTGTGTGCAGGTGCATGCTTTGGGCAGGGCCGGGCAGTCTACCTCCTTCCTCTGCATAAACAAATAAGATAAAAAAAACAGCATGAAGTAATAAAACATCATGGAAGAAAAGAAACATTTAGCCCTCATTTTTCAACAAGATAATATAAAAAAATGTTCTGCTTTCCTGCTTCACACAGTCAGAGAATAAAAGGAGTTCTCACCAGACCGGGCAGCTCACAGCATTTATCCCTGCTGGCCCACGAAGTGCTGCAGACGATATCAAAGTTCTGCAGCTGAAACTGTAGAAAAATGGAAAATAGAACAGTTTATCTCAATTTAAAAAATTCAATATAAAATCACAAAAATAAAACAATTAATTAGTCCTTTTATACAATATGTAAATAAATATTATCTTCCAAACTATCCTCTTTTTTTCAAACTCTGGGGATGTAGTTTTAGTATCAGATCCCATTTTCATCTTGATTACCGTATTGTTTTTTTTTGATCGTGTAAAACTAACAGTGTTCAAACCAAACTTATATTTGTCTCACCGGTGCCGAGCTGTCTTTGTTCCCTCTGGATCGAACCATCCTGCCGAGAACCTCCATCCCATCAGTGGTGATGTTTCCTGCTGCATTGATCAGCTTCTCCGTCACCATTTTGCAGTCGATGTAAACTTTGGCGCTCGTTTTGCTGATAGCAATGTGAAGCTGGAAAAGACAGAAAAAAATGTCTGTAAAGCTGCTTTTATGCATTAGATTTAAAATAAACCTCAATGAAAAACATTCCGTATCAATACATAACAGATTAAAACGTCTGGACAAGGGGGTGCAAACTTTTGATTCGCTGGCCACATTGAGTTCTAACATTTGACAAGCAGACCAGAACTAGATTAGACCCATATAATGGAGCGCTAGATTTTAAACAAGCGCTAAATGTTACATCAAGAGCATTAAATTTCAAATCTAGCAGTACTCGCTCTGAAATCTAGTGCGATAGCGCTTAAAAACGTGCAATTAGCGGCGCTCGGTTTGAAATCTAAGCCCTTGATGTACAAGTAACATTTTGCTTGTTTTAGGATCTAACACGCTTATTTACGTGCGTGTATTGGCCACCATGGCTCTTCATATCTGTGCACACTGTTTATTTTAACAACGTACATTTTAATGGGAGCAGTATTGTTGTTTTCTCAAAAAAGCCAATATGTCCAAAGTGCACCATCTAGTGACAAAACTTCAGAATTGCAGGGAAATAAAACAAACAAAGTTTATTTGTTTAAATTTTTTTATGTTCGGTGGGCCAGATTAAAACGTCTAATGGGCCAAATGGGGCCCACGGGCCATGGTTTGCCCATGCCTGTTCCAGACAGAATAAAATCTTCATTCCAACAAACCACGTGAAGACGTAATAGAAGAGCAGCACCCTCTGCCTGGGAGAAATAGTTTTCTAATTATCCATCAAAAGTGGATTTTTTAGATGTTTCAAGTTAAATATGTTTGATGAACTCAGTTATTCTCAGAACTGAACATGCAGCTAACAAACAAATCTATCTTCTCTCTAAGTATTTCTAAATGTTATTTTCTTACAAAAAAAGGATCCTAAAATCATCTAAATCATTTTGAATACTTGAAATTTTTTTCAAGTTAAAAGCTGCAAAATTGAATTTCTAAAACCTCAAGAAACCTGGTTCTTTTTTTACAGTGAGTCAGAAGAAGATATCAATCAGATTCAGCTGCTGACCAGGATTTATAAAAACCTACACACACATTACACAGACTTATCAGTTAAGCAGGAGGATGGCAGACGTCTGTGAAGATAAAACCCACACCTAGCAGATGAAAAGGTAAAGCATGAAGAGATGTGCGGACAGTTGTGACAGTGAATCAGTCAGTAACGTCCCTCAACACAAAAAGCAGACACTGATACAACATGACAGCTGGCAGGTTCAGGTACGGGGCACAACAACCAGACTACAATCAGTCTGTCAGCACGTTGAAACAGGAGGATGAACAAAGGAAAGCAGGAAACAGAACAAATACTGAGCTAATACAACAACTATGGAGTTAAACTTTGAATGGCAATGTGTCAGGAAGGATGACTAACTTTAACAAGTTGTATCAACTTCTTCTTCTTCTCCTTTCGGCATTTCCCTTCAGGGGGCGCCACACCAAGTCAAATTCTTCCATCTAACCCTATCTCCTGCATCAGCTTCGGTCACACCAACTATCTTCATGTCTTCCTTCACTGTATCCATGAACCTCCTCTTTGGTCTTCCTCTACACCTCTTTCCTGGTGGTTCCAAACCCAGCATCCTTCTTCTGATGTACTCTCTCTCTCTCTCCTCTGCACATGTCCAAACCATCTCAATCTGGCCTCTCTGACTTTATCTCCAAAACCTCTAACATGTGCTGTTCCTCTGATCCTGTCCATCCTGGTCACTCCCAGAGAGATCCTCAGCATCTTCATCTCTGCTACCTCCATCTCTGTTTCCTGTCTTTTCCTCAGTGCCACTGTCTCTAGACCAAACAGCATGGCCGCTCTCACCACGGTTTTGTACACTTTCCCTTTCATTTTAGCTGAAACTCTTCTATCACACATCACACCTGATACTTTTCTCCACCCGTTCCAGCCTGCCTGAACACGCTTCTTTACCTCTTTTCCACACTCTCCAATGCTCTGGACTGTTGATCCTAAGTACTTAAAATCTTCCACCTTCTTTCTCTCTTCTCCCTGTAACCTCACTTTTCCATTTGGATCCCTCTCATTCACACACATGTACTCTGTGTTACACTGACTAATCTTCATTCCTCTTCTTTCTAGTGCAAACCTCCATCCCTGCAGCTTTTCCTCCACCTCTTCCCTCCTCTCACTACAGATCACAATGTCATCTGCAAACATCATTGTCCATGGAGATTCCTGTCTAACCTCGTCTGTCAGCCTGTTCATCACCATAGAAAACAGCAAAGGACTCAGAGGAGAACAAGTTGTATCAACACTGAGTTAAATTTCAATTTTATTTGTATCGCCCAAAATCACAGAATTTCCGTCTCAATGTACTTCACAAGAAAAAGAGGAATGTATTAACACAAATATACAGCAAGAAAAATAACTAACAAGTGCTAACTAAACAAGACTGGCATATTTATGCCCTTAGACTCTCCTTCTCGGTGAGGAAAAACTCCTAAACAGTGAAAACAAAAGAAACCTCGTGGGGATCCACATGAAAGAGAGATCCCTCCCCCGGGACGAGCAACCAATGTGTCAAAGATTATTGTTTAAATATTAGCTTATTCTACTCTACAGCTAAATATCTAAAGAAGTCAATAGATGTTCTTCATCCTGATGGAAACACGGGGACTCCTCAGCCTGGAGATGTCCAGTACGGGGATGAGTAGACAGATTAAACTGTCTGTACTTCTATTATCACCTAATGACTGTGGAGAAACTTTTACAAACACCAGAGAGACAAATATAATCCTTCACTTTTGTACCAAAGAGAATTTTATAAGTAAAATAATCCCTTTTTCATCAGACGTGCTGTGCACTGATCACTGACGTGATAATAAATCACATTAAAAACATTTTGTAAGCATAGTCTGCTTTATTCACTTTAAAACTTGAATTATAACTAACATCTAAATCAGGCATGGAGAACCTACGGCCCATCCGGCCCACCAAGACGTGAAAAAATTAAATAAATAAACCATGTTAATGTTTTATTTTCCCTGCAATTCTGATGTTTCTTCACTAGATGGCGCAGTCTGGCGATATTGGCTTTGTTAAGAATGCAACAACACTGCTCCCATTAAAATGTGTGTGGTCAGGCTACCAAAGCATGCCATCCATCTGATCCTGTTGTGGCACGTTTGTCAAATATTACAACTCCATGTGGCCTGCGAATCAAAAAGTTTGCTCACTCCTGATCTAACTCATATTTTGTTGATCTAAAAGTCAAAACTTCTACCGATGAACACAAACTGTCAGCAGATGGAACTCTGATACCTTGTGAAAACTGCCATAAAAGAGTTTTTTAACTTCAGGTCCTTCAAAGGTAACGGTCTGAAACTCTCCTTTGTAGTCGTTGTTGAAGAAAGTCAAAGTTTTTCCTCCGTCTGCAGAAAAAAAAAAATAAGAAAGATACATATGAAGAGAACATTTAAAGGTTATTCTGGAAAAAATGAACCAATATGTTGATATAAAACACAACATGAATATAGAGTATGAGACTCCAGAAGAGAGCACAGCCTTCATAATGTGAGTTGTCATTTTTATGGTTTTAAAATTAACCAAAAATGAGTCAAATTAGAATTCAGAAATTTATTAACTTTGATTAACTTTTTCTAGATGCGTTTTTTTTTAGATTACGAAACATCAGTGTTTACGTGACTGTCCGTTGATGAAGGAATGAGAGTTATGACATGATGATGAAGACGACAATTAGACTAAAATTGATAACATTTCCTTTTTTCTCAGGAGTTGTTTTTCCTGTGAATAAATTCTAGATGCCACACTTGAATCCATTGGCCAGTGTGACACTTTTTAGCCCATAAAACTACACCAAATGACTATCAAAGATGGCCTACTGATGTTATAGCCTTTAACATACAGTAGGTGGTGTTAAACTACATATCCCAGAATGCTCTCCTGGCGTTTTAGCAGGACAATTGACAGAGTAAAATGTTGCATTACTTTGCTTAATTTTTTTCAGTTTTTGAAAAAATCTTGTTTAGGTTTAAATGAAAATGATCATTTTTCTTTTTAAGAACAAAAAAAAAATTAAATTTGAATTTTGACTCAAACTTTGCTTCATATTGAATTTTGGCCCAGTGTGTGTTTGAGTTTGACAATACTGAGTTAAATAATGATTTGATATATTCATTCAAAAACTACAATTTTTAAAAAAAAAATATGATTATTATTTTTTACATACTCTATTGATCCCCTTCATACTCTATTGATCCACCTCGCCCGCGAGGCGCTCAGGGGGCATCCTGACCAGATGCCCAAACCACCCCATCTAGGTCCTCTTGACCTGGAGGACGAGCGGCTCGACACCGAGCTCCTCCCGGATGGCAGAGCTCTTCACCCGATCTCTGAGTGAGATCTATTCATCCCTCACCGGGGAAATTTGTGTGCTGCACTACTATACTGTAACAGGCTGCCACGACGGCGCCAATGGTGGGAGAAACAGGGGCTTATGTGTCTTCTCCAAGGACCCTGGACGTGAACTCAGTGGGAATCGAACCCGCAAACCTCTGGTTAACAACTGGTCCACAGGCAAATGCTTTAACACTGGGCTGCTGTCTAAAATTTGGATTCATTTTAGAATTAAAAAAGAAAACATTTTCTCACTGTCCAGGATGACTCCAGCCAGCGGTACGTTGTCCTTATTGAGGATTTCCCAGAGTGCAAACGGCTCCTCTGGTGTGTCTGGTAGAACTCTGAACAGCAGTGTGATGGTGTAGTCAGATGGAAGTCCTTCAGGATGTAAGTACCTGCAAGTCGGCATGGAAACCAAACCTCAGTAATTCTATTTGGTCTCATTATTTCACATGCCTAACACGCTGAAATGATTTTTTCACCTAACACTAACTCTTCATATCCTTACTTTGAAACATTGTCGTATCCTTCCTGGGCTGTCATAAATTACCTGCTGTGATATTTTAATTTACAAGAGAAAAGCAGGACTACCTGGTTGGCTGTGCCAGCAGGGCATTGTTGTGCAGGTGGAAACAAGGAAATGCATTAAACGTGCCGGGAACCATGGAAACACCATCAAGGCTGTTGTATCGTTCTTCAACGAGCCCAAAAAGTTCCATCATACGAAAACCTGAAAGCAGCATTGATTTATGTTTGAGTAACATGTAGATTAAAAAGATCCCATGATGCTCACTGTTAAAAATAGGCATCAGCAAGAAAGATTTCCTTTGGACTCATTTTATTCTATCCTTAGCAACCACATGTCCCATTCCACTCCGTGTTTTTTTTTTTTTTCTTTTAGTGAGTTTGTGGCTCTGACAAAACTCTATAAAAAAGGATGATCACTCTGATCAATTTGAAGAGAAAAAAATGAACATCTTCTTCTAACATCTCCTTATAAAATAGACATTATCACTAATGTATATTTTATTTAAAGCTGGAGAGGTGGAGGTTTACACTAGAAAGAAGAGGAATGAAGATTAGTCAGAGTAAGACAGAGTACATGTGTGTGAATGAGAGGGATCCAAATGGAAAAGTGAGGTTACAGGGAGAAGAGATAAAGAAAGATGAAGATTTTAAGTATCTAAGGTCAACAGTCCAGAGCAATGGAGAGTGTGGAAAAGAGGTGAAGAAGCGTGTGCAGGCAGGCTGGAACGGGTGGAGAAAAGTATCAGGTGTGATGTGTGATAGAAGAGTTTCAGCTAAAATGAAAGGGAAAGTGTACAAAACCGTGGTGAGACCGGCCATGCTGTTTGGTCTAGAAACAGTAGCACTGAAGAAAAGACAGGAAACAGAGATGGAGGTAGCAGAGATGAAGATGCTGAGGATCTCTCTGGGAGTGACCAGGATGGACAGAATCAGAGGAACAGCACATGTTAGAGGTTTTGGAGATAAAATCAGAGAGGCAAGACTGAGATGGTTTGGACATGTACAGAGGAGAGAGAGAGAGAGTACATCAGAAGAAGGATGCTGGGTTTAGAACCACCAGGAAAGAGGACTAGAGGAAGACCAAAGAGGAGGTTCATGGATACAGTGAAGGAAGACATGAAGATAGTTGGTGTGACCGAAGCTGATGCAGGAGATAGGGTTAGATGGAAGAGGCTGACTTGCTGTGGCGCCCCCTGAAGGGAAATGCCGAAAGAAGAAGAAGATTTAAATCTGTGGAACGACAAGAAGCAAGAACTATTACCTGGAGTTGTGCTGCCGCTCATTGGTACGGATGGACAGGCTAGAAGACACCATTTTTTATTTATTTATTATGAGAAATCTTTATTAACAAAATGAAGATATTTTATTTTGACGGTAACTCACTGGCGGTAGCAGCCTCGCAAACGAAGGTCACCAACTTCTCTTCAATCTTCTGGAAAGCATCCAGATCGTCCACAAAGAAGACGTGCCTGTCGCTGGGCTTGCTGGCGATGCTCACCAACTCCCCATAATCAGCATCAGCAAAGCCGATGGCAAACACAATGTAACCTAACAATGAGACAGGAAGCGGAAATCTACTCAATTTTTAAAGTAAAAAGAGTAAAGTCAACATTAAAAGTAAAAGCATTGAGAGTAAAAAAAAAAAAGCCAAACCAAAAGCAGCCCATTTCTGACCTTCCATTTGCATCTCTTTTGAAACTTTGTTGACGTCGTCTTGCGATCGTCCGTCGGTAAGAACCACCAGGACGTTGGGAATCCCTCTCCTGACTCCTCCTTCAGCGGTGAAGATGTTCTCCTTTACATGCTGGATGGCTCGACCTGGTAACCCAGACAGAAATTAAAAAAAAAAAGAATACCCGATTCATCCCTAACCAAGGAAATTTTTGTGTGCTGCACTACTACACCGCAGCAGGCTGCCACGACGGCACGAATGGTCTCTAAGGACCCTGGACATGAACTCAGTGGGAATCGAGCCCGCGAACTTTTGGTTGACTTCCGGTCCGCGGGCGAATGCTTCACCACTGAGTCACTGTCTCAGTGGTAAACGTCTTTCCTTGTTATGTTCTTCATAAGTCAGCTCAATCGCTGCAGTGTCCTAATTATTGTGGATGCCACCGTAAAGGATATTAAGCTCCTGGTCCATCCTTTCCTCCCTCTTGAACAAGACCCTGCACAGCATGTCTATGATTGATTTCATCACACAGATGCATTAACCAGCCTTCAGTGTTTTCTGAATTTATTGCGTTGCATATTGTTGTGCTACGCAGCGGACACCACTATGCAGCTCAATAATTAGTTTCACATGTTAAATTGGTGAGAAAGCCAAATCACAGCAAGGTCTGCTGGTTTAAACTCTTCCATCAAACTGATGGACGTACTAATGATTTGTAAATAATTTAGCAATAGTCATAATGGATCATTTTCAGATCCTACTGCTTCATTTAAAAAAAGTCTGAGCCAATTTTCTAAGGGGAAAAAATGCACCCTGTCGGTCCAAAACAGCCAATTTGTATACCTTATATGTACAGTATGGATGGATGCACATCTTAAAGCTCCTTTGAGGAGGTCTTCTTTATCATAATCTTCCTCACACACCAAAGTAAATACTGTATGTTATTAAAAGTTTTACAGGATATGTTCACTTCCTGCTTAAATAACCATAAAAAAACTCCATACGTTAACATCCCTTGATGCTACACAACTTTAATACGGCGCCACGCTAATTAGAACGTCTTTGTTTTTGTTCCAGTAAGTCTGTAATCTGTATATTTCCAAAAATGTTTGAGTTTCCTTTAAAGTTTTATTTGCAATAAAACATCTGATGAGCCGCTAACACGTTTACAGAAGTGTGAAACTATCTTTGAAAGAATAACCGTGTGTTTTATCTCAGACGATAAAATGAGAGACTTTGCTACACGATGCATCAAATGTTTGTGAGAATGAAGCAGAGGGAAATCCAGCAGCCGCGTCTAAATGTTTTACACCTCGGTAACTTTTAGAAGAATACATTTCTTGGATGTTAAAAGAGTCACATCTTTCAGTCTGAGCTCCTGATCCATCATGTAGAATCATTTCTGAAATGATTAGTTTTACATAAGACTTCTACAATTTGTTGTAATCATCAACGTATCCAGTGATTTTTATCCTGCAGAAAAATGTCTAAAAAAAAAAAAATACTCTTACAATTTTCCTTCCATTATTCTTTAAAACAGAGTTCGTCTGATCATAAGATGCTGTAATTTTGGATATTTTATAATTCAACTATTTTATTTTTGTCAGATTCTCCAAAAACATCCAAGTTAGGTTGATTGGCCACAAAAAAAATTCTCCTGGAAGACTGAACAGTAGTTGGTGTGTGATTGATTTATTTCAGTACCACTGGCCTTCCTGTGTGGAGTTTGCATGTTCTCCTTGTGTATGTGTAGATTTTGTCTGGATACTCCAGTTTCATCACCGTTCCGTCATCTTCCGCTTGTTCCGGGGTCGGGTCCTGGGGGCAACAGCCTCAAACGGTTAGCCCAGGCCTCTCTCACCCCGGCTGCATCCTCCAGCTCACCTGGAAGGATCCCAAGTCGTTCCCCGGCCAGCTGTGAGACATAGTCTCTCCCAAGGGGTCTGCCCCTTGGTCTTCTCCCGGTGGGACGAGCCTGAAACACCTCGCCCGAGAGGCGCTCGGGGGGCATCCTGACCAGATGCTCGAACCACCCCATCTGGCTCTTCTCGACCTGGAGGAGGAGCAGCTCGACACCGAGCTCCTTCCGGATGGCAGAGCTCCTCACGCGATCTCTGAGTGAGAGCCCAGCCACCCTGCGGAGGAAGCTCATTTCGGCCGCTTGTACCCGTGATCTCATTCTTTCGGTCACCACCCACAGCTGGTGACCATAGGTGAGGGTGGGAACGTAGATCGACTTGTAAATTGAGAGCTTTGCTTTTCGGCTCAGCTCTCTCTTTACCACGACGGACCGATGCAGCGTCCTAGTTATTGCTGATGCCGCACCGATCCGCCTGTCGATCTCCCGCTCCATCTTTCCCCCACTCGTGAACAAGACCCCGAGATACTTAAACTCCTCCACTTGGGGCAGGACCCTGTCTCTGACCCGCAGGGGACATTCCACCCTTTTCCGGGCGAGGACCATGGTCTCGGATTTGGAGGCGCTAATTCCCATCCCGGCCGCTTCACACTCGGCAGCAAATCGATCCAGCGAGAGCTGGAGATCACGGTCCGATGAAGCCAACAGGACCACCTCATCCGCAAAAAGCAGTTTCATCACACTCTCCAAAAACACGCATGTTAGATTGATTGGCCACAACAAAATTGCCTCTTGGAATGAGTGTGTGTGTGGATGGTTATGTGTGTTTGGCCCCAAAGCAGACTGGTAACCTGTTCGGCGTGTACCCTGCCTCTTGCCTTGAAATCAGCCAAGATAGTCTCCGACACACCCTGCAACTTCGTTAAGGATAAGCTTTCAAAAGACAAAACAAATTTCTATTTCTTAAAAATGCTGAAATAACATCAATGTTTTCCAATAAAAGCTTTAAATAAAATAAACTCCAAAAAAAAAAGCAACATAAAAGCTCCACTTGATCTGTTGTGGAGGTGATAAATTAAGAATTTATGGTCCTACATGGAATCTTAAAGTATAGACATTTGTTCCGAGGTTCTTAAACCTCGGAAATGACTGAATTTACAGAGAATGAACCACAAAAAAAAAAAAAAAAAACAACACCACACACAGATGGCGAGGACGACACTCACTATGCAGACAGTACCTGATACGATCATTTTCAGCCTCATTTTTTCTTTTCCCTCTACTAAAATTCTTTTGCCCCCTCAGATGGACACTTCCATCCCTTATTAGTATTTTACAGCGTGCTTCGAGCAGTAGGAGATGAATCTTTAACAAATATCTTGTCTGCTATCTGATCCCAGCAGGAAAACAGTCGGCTTGGTAAACACTGATTAATGATGATCACACACTGTTTCTCCATACAGAGCTTCACCACACACCGCCTATCATCACACAAACATAAAATACAAGCTGAGATGTATATTTATTTCTTCTTCTAGCTGCTGGAGTCTGAATCCACTCACACATAAAGATGCAATAAAGGAAGGAAAGGAATCGACTTGTGCATTGACTTAGTGACACAGCAAAGAAGAAGCACTTGCAAACTAATTTAATTCCAGATTGATTCTTTGTACACACCAATTTATTTTGTTTACAATCAGAGACTTCTCATCCATGTGTGTGTGTGTGTGTGTGTGTGCATAGAAGTGTGCACCCACCTGTCTTAGTGTTTCCTCCTTTGTAAGATATCTTGTTGATAGCATCCAGCAGGCGTTCCTTGTCTGTGTACGAGTTGAGTTTGAACTCAGTGCGAGCGTCGTCGCTGAACTGTGCGATAGCGACCTGTTCAAACAAACATTTTTACAGGAGATGTTAAGGGAAAGTGAAGTATTGAGAGAAATACAATCTGAAGGAATTCCTTTGAAAGATTTTAGAATTAGCCCTTCAAACACAATCCAGCTTTTTTTCTTTTTTGGTGAACCACCTGTTTTCCATGTGGAAGATCGATCTCATAAAGCACCACCAACTATACTATCTACTTAGGGACTTGATCATTTGTGGAAAAAAGGGAAAACTGATCAAAACAGCAATTTATCAACTCAGTGTTGATAAAAAACCACCCATGAAAAAAATGATTGGTGGAATCGATCGTATCAAAAGAGAATGATTTACTTTCTAAAATTGAAAGTTTCTTTATGGCTGCATGGTGGGACATTGGCCTCACAGCAAGAAGGTCACGGGTTTGAGTCCGAAGTGGGGTTGTGGCTTGGAACACTGGCCTTTCTGTGTGTAGTTTGCATGTTCTCCCCATGCATGTGTGGGTTTTCTCAAGTTTCCTCCCACCCTCCAAAAACATGCATGTCAGTTGATTGGCCACTACACAATATGATTGCCTCTTGGAATGTGTGTGTGTGTGTTGTTGTGTGTGTTTGGCCCCGCGACAGACTGGCGACCTGTTTGGGGTGTACCCTGCCCTCAAATGAGCCGGGATGGGATCTGGCACCCCCCGCAGCCCCGGAAGGGATAGACGTGTTAAGAAGGTGACTAATTGACTGACTTTTCTTTGTATCTTTCTTTTCCATTTTTTTACTCAGAAAATTAATATAAATCACAATAATTAGAATAAATCAAAATTTAATTTTATCATTCTACTTCCTATCGTAGAAAACACTTCCTCTGGACAGTGTGTTTGATGATAGAGACTTTCCAATTTTCATCCAGAATTATTCTTAATCTGAGCAACAGGACCATACTTCATGTCATACATACAGACAATTTTCAACACTTTGACCTAATTTGGTTTCTTCTAATTAAGATTACAGTATCTGTGGATCGAGATGAAGAATCCCTCTTGCAGATTAGTACTATTTAGTTTATTTTTAGCAATATCATTTTATTGTCATTTTTTGTGACTTATAGTGTGGGTAGTTTTGTAGTACAACTAATCTCCACCAGAGGGCAGAAGACAAGTTTCATATCAGAAATGATTGAATCAAATATCAGTGTTTTATGATTTTGTAAGAATCATACATATTTCTGTTAGAACTATTATGTCCAGAAGTACGTTTAAGCCTTCATAATTAAGAAACGAATCTATAGTCTTTGCATCTTTTCGTTTCCTGTTGTGTTACCTGTGTCCCATCCGGTCCGATCTGGTCCAGTGCTCCTACGGTGCTGTACAGGAAGCGGATAATCTTTAGGAAATTGTCATCTCCGATACTCCACGAGCCATCGACCAGGAAGACCAGATCTGCTTTGGCTGCCTTGCAAACTAAATGACAACATCAGAAAGAAGAAGGTATTAAAACAATGATGTTGCGTTGATCCATGTTCCTGAAAATTGTCTATTTTATTGCAAATGATAATTTATAAACAAAAAAAGGGATCCAGACTAATTGAAACTGTCAAACTAAATCAATATGTAACAAAGAGCTGTTCCTCATTCAATCTATTGGCATTTTTTTTCTCACATAAAATCAGAGTCACGGGTCATTTGATGCTGCATTGATGAGTATGCGCTCTGTAATCTGGGTCAATCCCAGAAAAGGACTTTTAGTTTGAAAACATTTAGTTACAAAGTGGAACTGGTGGTTTTGGTTAAAAGTAAAACAATTTGTTTAGTGGATACAGTTCAACTGATCTAGTTGTTCCAATTATCTGAGGCCGGGTCATGGGGGCAACAGCCTCAGGTGGGGAACCCTGACTTCTCTCACCCCATCTGCATCCTCCAGCTCACCCGGGAAGATCTCGAGGTGTTCCCTGTCCAGCTGTGAGACAAAGTCTCTCTAGCAGGTTCGGGTTCTGCCTCTGAGTCTCCTCCCATTGGGACGTGCCCGAAACACCTCAACAGCGAGGCACTCGAGAGGCATCCTAACCAGATGCCTGAACCACCCCATCTGGCTTCTCTCGACCCGGAGGAGGAACAGCTCTACTTTGAGATTTCCCCGGATGGCAAAACTCCTCACCCGATATCTGAGTGAGAGCCCAGCCACCCTGTGGAAGAAGCTCATTTTGGTCGCTTGTATCCGTGATCTCATTCATTCAGTTACCACCCACAGCTGGGGTGGGCTGGGAACGTAGACCAACGTTTCATAGATATACTTTTCATCAGAATTTTGTTGATAGTTAGTATTTGTTCTCTTGATTTTTTAGGCAGCAGTAGGTTTTAAAAATAAACTAAAATTAATTTTACAAATTGAAAATTTATTGCTGTTAAAAGTAAGTTATAAACATGTCCCATAAAAAAAAAGAGAAAAGCCCCCTCCCTGAGACCACCTATAGACTCGTTATCTTCAAGTTGTTGCTCTTTTTCAACACGACTGCATGTTAATTGATTAAATCAGAAAGCTGATGCCGGTGTTGGCGTCCCTCTCTGAGTCTATCCGAGCTGATGCATTTTGAATGGGGAATAATTAGTCACTGGTTTATTCAGGTCAGGTTTGGTTCTGGTTGGATTCCCTTTGGACGCTGTTTCCCGCTTGTGAAAATTAATCAAGGCACTTTGGTTCAGGGAGGTTTTCTCTGGATTTGTTTTTGCATCAATAATGAACGGTGTTGTATAATAACAGGGTCAGCAATTAGGTTTCACCCCCAGAATGAAAATACTCATCTGGGAACCTCACAGGAAGCTTATAAAGGCTCTTATTTACAACGATTAACAACATGTAGAGAAGAAAATGGAAGGAAGAAAAGTTTCTAAGTCATTTGATCTGTTCTGAAAAGATGTTTAAACAATAATAATTAAAAAAAAAAAAACTGCACTGCGCAGTGGATTCACGCTCAACAAATAATAATAATTCATTTTTAAGCCCGGATTAAACTTTTTTCACTTTTGCAAAAAAACTTTCTTGTGATCTTTGAAGGGATTTGTACTTCATAAACAAAATCTGTTCCGTCATCTTCCGCTTGTCCAGGGCCAGATGGAGGGGCCAACATCCTCAGGTGGGAAGCCCAGGTTTCTGTCACCCCGGCTGCATCCTCCAGCTACTCCAGTAGGATTAGATTAGAATTACTTTATTGATCCCACACATGGAATCAATAAAATCGATCCCATGTGGACAGGGACAAAGCTGGACAGGGAACATTGTCGGGGAAACCGAGTCATTCCCCGACCAGCTGTGAGACATAATCTCTTCAGCAGGTCCGGGGTCTGCCCCTTGGTTTCCTCCAACAGGGACGTGCCAAAACACCTCACCAGCGAGGCAGTCGGGAGGCATCCTAACCAGATGCCCGAACCACCCCATCTAGCTTCTCTCGAACTGGAGGTTGAACAGCTCTACACCGAGCTTCTCCCGGAAGGTAGATCTCCTCACCCGAGCTCTGACCCGATGATCACCCGATCATTTACAAATGAGTATCAAAAACCTGTAGCTATATAAAAAATGTTTTTAAAAATTACAGAAAGGAAAGAATTAACGTCATCAGCATAGAAATGAACTGATAGAATGAGAAATGTATAAACGGTACCAGATCAATCTATAGCTTAAACTCTTTGAACTCCATAGTTGTTGTGACGTTAACCCCTCACCAATTCTGTATTTACTGTTTAGGTGGTTTTTATCATCTGCATTTACGTGTCATATGACTCACATTTGCAATTACCAAAAGTGAAAATTATGACTTTTCTCCTTCATCTAAACAGAAATGCTCAAACTTTTATTTGTCTGGCAGGAATGAGTATGAACTCAGGGTTTGAGCTTTATCATTAACCTCCCCGCACACATCCAACACGGTGTCAGAAATCCCCGCTCTACGTTGATTTATGTGTTTTATAATAACATATTCATAAACCCCAAACTGAATTATGACTCTGACTCTGGAAAAAAGTCACTGTACAGCAGCCACATAAAGATATACATGAAGAGGAACACATTCAGATTTATACTATGTATTTTTAAACATGGATTTTTCATGGTGTGTCACTCGGTGATTCAGTACCGCTTCATTCAGTTTACCATATATTCCATATTCATTTAGGAATAAATATAACCTTGTTACCTTCTTTAAGTTGGTTCTATTTTTTATGAGATTGATATTATCTCTGCCCAGCTACATGGAGGTTTCTTTCCATTTTTTTTTCTATAGGATCATGTGTCAGTGCCTCCATTAGAAAGTGTGCTTCTATTAGGAATAATGCGGTACCTGTATCTTAACCCCGTATATTTTCTGTATAGGGTAATCAACTCAAGATGTTTTAGTTTAAAAAATTGTCAAAAAATGTAATTAAATTGAAAAAAAATTCTAGAATAAACTTATGAAGAAAATAATAGTCTCTAAACCAATAATTAGAACGTTTGTTTTAGACAAGTTGAGTCAAAATGTCTATCTAACAATATGCAATCCGAGGTAGACCGTGGACCTGCTTGAGAGACTATGTCTCACAGCTGGACAGGGAACACCTCGGGACCCTTCCAGGTGAGCTTGAGATTGCAGCCGGGGTAAGAGAAGCCTTGGTTTCCCGCTTGAGGCTGTTGGCCCCACGGCCCGGCCCAGGATAAACAGAAGACGACGGAACGAACAGAACTTTAAAAAATATCAAAAATGAGTGGTGAGAGGTTATCATGAAATTTTTATTAATGCAATGAGAGCCTATCCATATGTAACACCTATATGTTATATCTTCTTCTTTTTGCATTTCCCTTCAGGGGTCGCCACAGGAAGTCAGTTTCTTCCATCGGCTTAAAACAAAATCCGTATTCAGTCAGAGTAAGACAGAGTACATGTGTGTGAATGAGAGGGATCCAAATGGAAAAATGAGGTTACAGAGAGAAGAGATAAAGAAGGTGGAAGATTTTAAGTATCTAGGATCAACAGTCCAGAGCAATGGAGAGTGTGGAAAAGAGGTGAAGAAGCGTGTGCAGGCAGGCTGGAACGGGTGGAGAAAAGTATCAGGTGTGATGTGTGATAGAAGAGTTTCAGCTAAAATGAAAGGAAAAGTGTACAAAACCGTGGTGAGAGCGGCCATGCTGTTTGGTCTAGAAACAGTAGCACTGAGAAAAAGACAGGAAACAGAGATGGAGGTAGCAGAGATGAAGATGCTGAGGATCTCTCTGGGAGTGACCAGGATGGACAGGATCAGAGGAACAGCACATGTTAGAGGTTTTGACTGAGATGGTTTTTTGTACAGAGGAGAGAGAGAGAGTACATTGGAAGAAGGATGCTGGGTTTGGAACCACCAGGAAAGAGGCCTAGAGGAAGACCAAAGAGGAGGTTCATAGATACAGTGAAGGAAGACATGAAGATAGTTGGTGTGACCGAAGAAGATTCAGCAGATAGGGTTGGATGGAAGAAACTGACTTGCTGTGGCGACCCCTGAAGGGAAATGCCGAAAGAAGAAGAATCATCTTAAATTTGATCGTATTCTAGTAAGTGTTAAGTTGTTTAGTTTATGGAACAATGAAATCATTTCCTACATGTACAAAATCTCCTGATCTTATAAAAACTAGAGTTAGATTTCAGTCGGACACGAATGACACTGTGCTTTTCACAAAGTTTTTCTTTATAAAATCAACCTGATCTCTTTTTTAGTCTTCACAGATTATAATTTAAAAGTTTGAAATAATAAGTGAAGTCAAATGAATGCACAATACTGTAAATAAAAATAAACTCATTTCTTTAGTGAAACTGTCACATAATTCTTTTAAAAACTCTTGAAAGACTTTATGCATAAAAGTCTAAGCTTCTAAATGAAACAGAAGGTGTCAAACTGAGTAAATATATTTGATTAAATCCTGCTGGTGGCTGATGGATTCAAACAAATAAATCACAAACTAAACACAAATACACAAAGAAAAAAAAACATAAAAGAAATGAGAAATAATCAAACATTTTCTTACCTTCTTTGGCAGCAGGGATTGTGGGTAACGGGGTGGTTGTGGGGGGCTTGGTGGGTGCTGGTGTGGGCACGGGTACTAGGGAGAGAAAAAAAAGAACCACAAACCCATATAAACTTATTTTTATGGCTAAAATCATCACAAAAAGGAAAATTCAGAAATTAGTGAGCTCATAAATAAAATTGGGAAACATTCCAATTAATAGAGGATTTTAAAAAAAAGTGGGGCCTAAAACCTGCTTGATCTCTTGTGAACCCCACAATGTGTCTAAAAATCATGTTTATTTTTTTTATATTTTTATTACCTGAGACTGTCCCTCTTTTGGTGCCAGGTAGGTGGCGCTCTGTAACGGCTGCTTAAATCTTCGTAGATAGTGATTCTACTGAAAGATTTTGGCTTTCATTTGCATCAAAACAAAGCCGTAAATCATGTGGAGGATTCTCTGTAGAGCTACAGATCAGCAGGGAGAAACTTCAAGCAAGGGCTGCTTCAGGGGAAGAAGTTTTGATTTTTTTTTTATTTCCTTTCTTCTCTCCCTGAAGAGATCCCTCACTTTATCTACAGCTTAACTTTTTCCTCAACCTCTTGTCTTCGCTGTATGTCTCCGAATAAAAACAGCTCTTTTCTTCCTTTTTATTTCTCAGCTTCGTTCTTTCAGTTTGTTCTTTTAGCACAAAGACACCTGGATTTTTTTTTTATTTTTGAAAGTCCAGAACATGTGTGATAACAATTCATTGTATTAAATCTGGTTCTTATCAACTGATTTCCCCTTCAAAAATTGGATGTTATTATTTATAATTTTAAATGATGGTAAAACATTCTGAGACCTATTAAATTGCTATGCACGTACGGTACATATACGTCTGATGTCTATCTATTCAAAACAATTTCTACATAGTAACTTCTTGTAGGGTGAAAAACAAAAAATTGATTACAAAAAATATTAATCTTGGTATTTAAGCAGAAGGTCCATTAATTACTATATATTGTATTTTTCTGAACCATAAGTCGCACCTGAGTATAAGTCGCACCGGCCAAAAAATGCACGAAAAGAAGAAAAAAATATATATACAGTACGTCGCACTGGAGTATAGTAAGTCACAATTTGGGGGAAATTCATTTGACAAAATTCAACACCAAAAACAGACATGTTTCTTTGAAATGCATTTAAAAAGTAACTAAAATAAAGAACAACAGACGGTACATTATAATACCGTTTTATGATGCATAAACAAACTGAGAATTATAACTATTACTATTTTCAGCTTGTAATGGGCAGAGAAGGATTTTCTTTCTGGTCTCATTTTTGTTCTTCCTCTTTAGTTGTTTTTATGTTACTGGAAAGTTTAAACATAGGGCGCCCTCTTGCGATAAAGTGTGAAAATGACGTGCAGTATATTGTGAAAAAAACATGTGAAATGATAAAAATGTGTTAATAATTCCTCATATAAGTTGTTCCAGATTTTAAGTCGCAAATCCAACCAAACTATGAAAAAAACTGTGACTTATTGTCCAAAAAATACGGTAATACAATGAGTTTTACATAATTTGTATTGATTGTATTTGATTAATTTTGTAATTTCAGCACAAATTTTGGGATAAATGCAAAATCTTGAATTGAAAAAAAAAAAATCTAGATTTTTTTCACACAAAGTGCAAAAATAAACACAATGTGAGACCAAATTTAAAAGAAAAAATTAGGAAAAATATGATCAACAAATATCAGCAAATAAACGTAATAGATTTAGTTCAATTACTGAGCATAGCCACACCCCTTTTCAGCTTTTTACTGAGTTCTTTTCCAAACTTTTTTTCTTGTTAGATCATCCATTTATCATCTTTTAATCCATATTTCTATTGTCTCTGTAATTTCTCCCTGATGTTCAGCCATTCATATTTGTTACATCTACTGATTTCATTCTGTTTTACTTTGAACAGAAGATTGATAACATATTGATTAGTAATTTTAAAACTTATATCCATTCAGTGCGTTCGATGCTTCCAGCCTGTAAAGCAACAGACAAACCCCTCCTTTTAAGCATCCCTCCTGCCACCCCCGTCTATCCTCCAGACAGAAGGTCTTGATTAGTGTTTGGAGAACAAAAGGTTCGTTCTGAAAGAAGAGGATTCAGCTCCTGTCACTGTCGCAGGGAGGAAAAACAATGTTGTGATCGTCCTCCAGCGTGAGCACAAAAACAGAAAGCTGACAGGTTTCGTGTGTTTGCGCTTTGTTGGGATGACACACACAGGTGTGTATCTACATGTGAGGACAAAGTGATGTATCTCTACATCACATTTAAAAGTTTTAGCAATCAAATGCTTTAAACTCCTAAACTGCAAACAATTTCAACATGATCTCAAAACAATAATTAATAATGTATGAAGTGTGTGAGAGGTTCTTACACGTCTTCACGTTTGCAGAGACCGCCGGTCCCTCCGTCCCATCCTGCAGCAGCGCGTACACGCTGATCTTATACTCCGTGTTGGGTTTCAGGTTGTTGAAACAATGTCGATTTGATCCTCCGCTCAGTTTGGTCTCTTGCTTCTGGCTGCCTGCAGGAGAAACACAAACATGTGCTCATTACTGTCATGTGATTTTCTTGGGGTGCTCCGGTTTCCTCCCACTCTCCAAAAAACATGCATGTTAGGTTGATTGGCCGCTATGAAGCTGCTCTTAAGAATATGTGTGAGTGTGAATGGTTATGTGTGTGTGGCCCCAAAACAGACTGTTGACCTGTTCAGGGTGTACCCTGCCTCTTGCTGGAAATCAGCCAGGATAGACTCCCGTGAACCCGTTAGGGATAAGTGGTTTAGAAGAGGAAATAAAAAGAAATCCACACGCCCATCCTCTATCTGCCATTTTTTTTAAGGATAAAACAAAGTTCATAAAAAGTCTGTATAATCTTATAAAAACTGGAAAAAATTATTCCAACTTTGTTTAGATCAGATAGTTCAGTTAATTTAGTTTCATGGAGAAATTTTCATCTTATCAAAGCTCGGACTCAGAGAGCCTGAGGGAACCAGTTTACTGGATGATGGGAAACTCAAAAAGGTTTGATGATGGAACCTGAGCAAAGGGCCATTTTTGTGTGTCCATCCACAAAAAAACCCCCACCTTTTTCTACATACACAATTTACATTTATTAAAGATGAACGCACAAGACCGAAATTATTATCCTTGATTCAATAAAACAAAAAGTAGAACAAATCAAACCCGAAAATCTGGTTGTTTCCTATTACAATATATTTTACACGTACTGTATTTTGATCTGAACCCTTAACATTTCTATTCCCATCATCATATCAGTAAACTAAATTTAATGATGAAGAATAACTGTCAGAGCAAATCCAATTACTGTTTATCTTGTCCGCTCGCCCGAGGCTGATAAGTATCTACTGTCTATGTGAAATGTTTCTCTTAGGAAAAAAAAAAGAAGCTTTCAGTCTATAAAACACTTGGCATTCACAATCACACGGTGCTTGTGGAACATTTTAATGAGCGAAATAAAAATAAAACAAACAAAACATGTAGTGGCGGATTGGAAAAAAAAAAATCAGAGCACATAAAAACCACCTGAATCATTTTGATAATAAAAATACATCAGATTGCAGATATAATTAAAAAAAAGTTTAAAAAAACTGTTATTTGTCTAATTCTAATTCAAGAGTCAGGACTAAACATGAACCATCTAGAACTCTGAGGACCTCTGGGACCGGCCTCCTGCTGGTGCCTAGAGTCAGGACTAAACATGGACCATCTAGAACTCTGAGGATCTCTGGGACCGGCCTCCTGCTGGTGTCTAGAGTCAGGACTAAACATGAACCATCTAGAACTCTGAGGACCTCTGGGACCGGCCTCCTGCTGGTGCCTAGAGTCAGGACTAAACATGAACCATCTAGAACTCTGAGGACATCTAGGACCGGCCTCCTGCTGGTGCCTAGAGTCAGGACTAAACATGAACCATCTAGAACTCTGAGGACCTCTGGGACCGGCCTCCTGCTGGTGTCTAGAGTCAGGACTAAACATGAACCATCTAGAACTCTGAGGACCTCTGGGACCGGCCTCCTGCTGGTGCCTAGAGTCAGGACTAAACATGGACCATCTAGAACTCTGAGGACCTCTGGGACCGGCCTCCTGCTGGTGCCTAGAGTCAGGACTAAACATGGACCATCTAGAACTCTGAGGACCTCTGGGACCGGCCTCCTGCTGGTGTCTAGAGTCAGGACTAAACATGGACCATCTAGAACTCTGAGGACTTCTGGGACCGGCCTCCTGCTGGTGTCTAGAGTCAGGACTAAACATGGACCATCTAGAACTCTGAGGACCTCTGGGACCGGCCTCCTGCTGGTGTCTAGAGTCAGGACTAAACATGGACCATCTAGAACTCTGAGGACCTCTGGGACCGGCCTCCTGCTGGTGTCTAGAGTCAGGACTAAACATGGACCATCTAGAACTCTGAGGACCTCTAGGACCGGCCTCCTGCTGGAGCCTAAAGTCAAGGCTAAACATGAACCATCTAGAACTCTGAGGACTTCTGGGACCGGCCTCCTGCTGGTGTCTAGAGTCAAGGCTAAACATGAACCATCTAGAACTCTGAGGACTTCTGGGACCGGCCTCCTGCTGGAGCCTAGAGTCAGGACTAAACATGAACCATCTAGAACTCTGAGGACCTCTGGGACCGGCCTCCTGCTGGAGCCTAGAGTCAGGACTAAACATGGACCATCTAGAACTCTGAGGACATCTAGGACCGGCCTCCTGCTGGTGTCTAGAGTCAGGACTAAACATGAACCATCTAGAACTCTGAGGACCTACAGTACCGGCCTCCTGCTGGTGTCTAGAGTCAGGACTAAACTTTTTATATGTTTTAATTATTTTATTTATTTTTTTAAAACTTTTTGATTCTATGTTTTGTGATTTTAATGCATTTTTTTCCCTTCTTGTGAAGCACTTTGAATTACATTTTGTATGAATTGTGCTACAAATAAACTTGCCTTGCCTACTATCTCGCGTTAAGTAGGGAAATTGTGAACTAATCATGCCATTGAGCTCAAGTGTTACGTACGTGTCCCTTTGTATGATTGTTTATGGGCTTAGGGGAGGAGCTGCGTTGTTAAAGACAGGAATTTTATTCATACTTATAAGTTGCCATAAAAAAAGTGGGGGAAAAAATTTATACCCATTTTCAGGCCCAAAATATAGGGTGCTCGATATACACGAGTGTACGTTGTATCCGAATAAATTACGGTATGTTTTTATTCAGAGTCATTTCTCAACATATTTGTATTTTAGAAAGAAAAACTTCACAAACTGATTGATTTTCAAACATTTGGTGTGTGAGTCATGAAAAGATCTTTGAGAACAAGATCTCTGCAGACATTTCAAAGGGATTAAATTGCATATTTGAAGCTTCACTTATAAGGTTCATTTATGAGGACGTGATGACTCAGACAACCTTCTACAGACGATGCCAAACATGTTTCTACAGTCAGTTTATTATCATTAAAACAGATATATATATATATTATTCACGGCATAAATAAGGATAATTTAAATTTTAGTCCTTTTTTTTCATTTTCTATTTAATTTTTTCTGATTGCATCTCGTACAAAAACATAAAATAATCCTACATCTTCCATCGGGTCCCGGAGCGGACACATCTCCGGGGTAATTAAATAGCAGCTCTGCAGACATAAATTCTCATTTGGCCCTATTGTGAGTTGATAGGACTGATGCACGGCGCTCCCTGAGGAAACAGGGGGTCTATGTGCTTTTTATGTGACGTTAATGATGGTGGTGGTATAGCTTCAAGCCTAAAGCTGATGAATAACAGCAATTACTTTGCTATTTGGCTGTTGACGTCTGTATTAAAAGTCAATCTAACCTCTGAGATGAAGACTGGATGGGAGACCTGTGAAATTAAATCGGGGACACGCTCGCTGCTGTTTGATGTTATTTAGGTGTGCCGGTGAGTTCGATCACTTTCAGACTTCGAGAATAATTCACAATTATTTCTGCTGGCGTGCACACAATCAGAGGCATGGAGATTATTTTAAAAGAAGGACACACCATTGCATTTGGTTTATAAACTTAACTTAGAGTTGATGTTTGAACCTTAGCTGAAACCATATTGTGCTCCTGGACTTTGATATCTGGATGAAGCCCATCGGCTACATCCTATAAACACCAGGTCATTTTAGATTATTCCTAAATCATCAAACTTCCTCCACACTTTTTGAAAAATGATGATTGATTATTTCATTCTATTATTAACTACATCCTAAAACATTTTGTTTGGTTTAGCGTTAGTAAAATGTTGTAAAATTAAGCTTTGTAGTAAATCGGAAAATTTGAATTTAATCCATACAGCAACGGCAAAATATCTTCTACACTAGAACTACCAAAGTAGTCAATTTGACGGTTCTCAGAAGTTGACGTCTATTTGCCGTAGTTATGTTGATCTTTGACGTTCCTGTTTTTTTTTTTTTTACTTTTTCTACATTTCTACATTAAAAAATAATGTTTGTATGTTGTAATTCAACTGAAATAAAACACTAAAAAACTAATTCTGAGTAATTCTTTCTTTAACTCCCACACCCGTCATTTTGACACCTGTATTAAATACATTGTAATTTTTCCTGCACCTGACCATAGCGCGGTTACTGTTGCCTAGTAACCATTGTGGCGCCACTCAGGTGAAATCTAGGTGAACGAAAATGGATTAGAGAAGACTGTGTATCGTTGTTATAGCGCGGATCGTCTAATTATCGGCCGTGGGAGTTCTAGTAGTTATAGAATTCCGGAAGTCTTAGCATTAATATAATCTTTGCCACTTGTCTGTTCCTGATTTGTTGGGATAAAACGTCTCGTTTTGGTTCAAGACAATCTCTTACGTTTTTCCATTCTATTTTATCACAATTTTTCAGAGGAAATTATTGTACATGGTAAAACAATAGCTGAGGAGGCCACGATGCTTGCTTAACCACCCCGTTTCCATCGGGATGAAGCCCATCTACTGATTTATTCTGATATCAAGCTGTAGAGTAGAAGAAGCTGATATTCAAACAATAGTCTTGGACACACTGGATGCTCTTCACGGGGAGGGATCCCTCTTTTGTGTGGATCCTCATGAAGTTTCAGATTTTTTTACCCACTGATGGGTTTTAGAAGTTTTTCCTCTGTTTTGCTAGCATTTGTTAGTTAGCTTTTAACTGTGTATTTGTGTTTATAAATTCTTCTTTTTTCTTCTTTTTTTTTTGTACTTTCTTCCATCTGCAGTGTGAAGCCCATTGATTGTACGTTTGTGTTTGAATTACTGTCTGAGTCCTTTTAAATGACCCGTTTATTACCCTGGGATATAGAAATAAAACTGAAACAAATTGGATGGCTTTATTACAGGTTACAATGTCAATTAAAAGGGCAGAAATGTTCATATTTTTAACTGCATTCAAATAAAGAACTGCTTATTGCTTCTAAGAAATGTGTTTTTCTTCAACAAAATGAACAAATTAGTGTGAAGAAAGAACTTTTCAAGTAAAATATGTTTTCCTAATTACTGGGACTGTTGTGTCTTAATGACCATGTGTCTGCTGTGATTACTGCGACCAGCCCCCTCCACATAAAGCAGTTTGCTTTTTATTTTCTCCATGTTCACATCAGTAAACAGGCTGCAGGTGCAAGCTCAAATCCAAAACAAAAACTCCAATGAAAAGAGTTTGATTAGTTTTTTTCCTCCTAGTCCCAGATCCAAAGCATGTAATTAGTTGAAACAAGGACATTTAATGTCTTTACAGCTTTTAAAAGGACCCTTTTGTCCTTTTTTTGTTTTTACCTCACGCAGCAAAAGTGAATGTCAGCGTAGTTGTTTCCACAGAAAGACTCAGTGTTTGATTGTACAGCTAAACCTTTAAGTCTGTCAGCACCTCTCTCATGGGAGACAGCCAAATCTTTGTCATCTACGGGAATTCACACTCCTCTTCATGAAAACATGCGATTATGAATGAGTCTCCTCCCCCACTGACTCAGAAATGTAGTGTAGGAGCTAAATACAGGCTGGGGAGACGATCTAAACTCCTTTTTTTTACAGTTTATGTAAATGGAGAGATGAAAAGTTTACTAAATGTTAGCATTGCTTTAAAAGACATGATTCAAACATCCATGAAGTTTAGAGGGAATCTTTTAGAACCAGCGGCCCAACTGTGAGACTATGGTGGTGGATGAATTCAAATTGATACTGCCCCATCATTTGATGCTTAGGATACAACTAGATCACCTTCCTGAATGCTATGCTGCGTTTACACCAGTGATTCTCAAATGGTGGGGCACGCCCAGGCTCCGTCAACAGGGCGTGTTTTACCTGGGGGAACATATTTTTTTATTTTTCGATTTTGATTTTTTTTTTCTTTTTTTTTATATTGTTCGCAAATAAAGCGCAATAGCACTCCAGTACATTAAGGGGCAGTGGCGCTCTCATTGGCAGAGTGTGCCCAGGGAGCACTCACTAGGTGGTACTAGTGAGTGCCATTTTTTGTCGTAAATTGATCCACATTTCTTTCTTTTTTTATTCTCTTATACGTTAATAAGGAGACCGTGTTATGCAGAGGTGTACTTACAACAACTTTATAGACAAGGGCAAGGGGGTGCAAGGTGGGTTTTTTCTTCCTGGGGTGGAGAGTGTGACAGAAAATAATTGAGAAGCACTGGCTTACACTGTGTCAAATAGTCACTCAAGTTAAGTCAGATAAACTGAAGTAATTCTCTCAAATCATGACTTCTTATGAATGCTTTTTGTACATTTTGCAAGGGCAAGACTTCTTAGTGACCAATTAACATACACATGCTGACGTACAGAGATGCTGTCCAATCCAACAACAGGAAGTTTTAAAAAAAAGACTATTTTCCCACATAAACGGTAAAAACTTTTCTACCTGTGTTGGTACTCACATTCCCACTTGGTGGTTGCTATCATGCAAGGTACAAACAATCATCGGGAGCAATTGGGGGTTTGGTGTCTTGCTCATGGACACCTCGCCATGAACTCTGGGTGGATGATCAAATCGATGATCGAATTGATGCTCTTGTTACAAAATGTTCGCCCGACCCACCAAGCCTTCCTTTCATTGCATAACTTCTGATACAAATGGGTTTTCATTAAATCTCAAAACTTCTCATGAGTGTTACACCTTATTTAAAAAAATCAAGGGCTATTTTTTAGCTGTGAATTTTGTAATGGTAATCATGTCATGGCTAAAATGTTTTTTACCATCACATTCACTCTTCTTCATGTCTGGAGGATTCACAGAGGATTTACTTTATCAACCATTCTTAAGACATGTTGGACTTTTCTGAAATAAAACCGGCTCTAAAGTAAGTTTCTTTTCTCCAAGTTAGACAGAAAGTTCTTTAATGTTTCTCAATAGAGAGCTTACCATCAAGGAAAGCAAATCTAGATTTCACCTTTTTATCACAGCCCAATTTAAGTCTCTCTCGAGCAGATAGGAGTTACTGAGAAGAAGGATTCTCACATGTTTTTTACATGCACAGATTCGTATTCATGTTAATGAAAATAAATCAATGTACCATGCAATGTTCCCTCTAATTTTTTATGTGTCTTAGCAAACACACAAGCTTCCTGAGCAGAAGGGGGCGGAGCTAAGTCTGCAGAAGTGACGAGCCAAACTCCGAAGCTTCGATTTGAAGCAATTTGTTTCAGAAAGAAAGAAGAACGAGATGTGCTTTGGAGTTTTGCATTTATTAATTTGCATTTATCTTTACTAGAAATGGATTTTTATTTTGTGCGCTGCATAAGTTTTCCTCTGCGCAATTAACCTGCAAGCAGTGCGCAATTGCGCAGGCACGCAGCTTAGAGGGAACATTGGTACCATGTAAAATTCCAAATGAAATTAGGGGATACAAATATGTAAACATGTGCAAAAATAAGTAAAACCAAAAACTTACGGTACATCTCTAACTTCTCAAAATGATCTCCTGCATCTTAGTTTGAGATTTTTCTCACTTGGAAAGTCTCCAACAGAGTTAATAGGCACAGCAATTTAAAGTAGTAAAATAAATACTAGGGGCATAAATATTCTTGACAGAAATCCAACTAGATATAAAAGTTTGATGGCATGCTAATCATGCTTCTACTTTTCATCAGTAATCTAAAAGTAGTGAAATCATCTAAGAGCTGGAAAACAACACAGAAAAGGACATCAGAGAGAAGACGGCTGGGGTTTTACTCACCGACCAGCGAGTGAATGGTCAATCTGTAGGAACCAGCGTGTCGGTGAGGCTGCCACTGTGCACATACACCTGTCATTCTAACCTGGTAGGTACTCAGGTTGGTCACACCGAGATACACTGAGGAAAAAAAAAAAGACAGATATATTAGAAATGAAAAATATTGACAAAATATAACGATTCCAATTTCTAATTCAATTTCTAGTTGAGGTTGTATGGTGGTGCAGTGGTTAGCACTGTGGCCTCACAGCAACAAGGTCAGTGTACGTGTCCCGGAGTGGGGATGACACACCCACACACTACGAATGAGTGTGTGGGTGTGGATAGTTGTGTGTGTGTGTGTGTGTGTGTGTGTGTGGCCCTGCAGCAGACTGACAACCGGTTTGGGGTATACCCTGCCTATCACCTTAAATCCGCCGGAATTGCCTCTGGTACCCTGTGGAGCCCTGTTAGGGATAAGTGGATCAGAAGATGAAACGGAATTCATATCTAATTGCGATTACTCTGTCTGACGTTGCAACACAAATTTGATATAAAAGAAATTTACTACAAAATTTATTTTTTAACAATTTTTTTTTCTTAAAATCCTCTCCAGGTTGAGAGGAGCCAGATGGGGTGGTTCGGGCATCTGGTCAGGATGTACCCCCGAGTGCCTCGCTGGTGAGGTCTTTTGGGCTCGTCCCACTGGGAGGAGACTGAGAGGCAGACCCCGGACCCGCTGGAGAGACTATGTCTCACAGTTGGCTGGGAATCGACTCGAGATCCTTCCGGGTGAGCTGGAGGATGCAGCTGGGGTGAAAGAAGCCTGGGCTTCCCGTCTGAGGCTGTTGCCCCCGCAACCCAGCCCCGGATGAGCAGAAGACGACGGAACGGAACAAAACATTTTCCAACAAATTGTAAAATGTCTACAGTCAAAAATTTTAAAAATAACTTGACCTCCTAATTTTTAGTACTAAACTATAAAACTATAAAAATCAAGATAACAGTTAGTCGTAGTTAGTTCAAATTTTCTTTTTAAATCTCGTTTTCTTTCCATTCTTCTCCAGCAGGTTTTTAATGTTTTAAAAAATTAGTATGGTAACTTTTTCTTGCACTTTAAAGCCTTGTAAGCTTTTTTTTTTCTCCACATGTAACCACACCGAGTAAACATGAGAGCAACCACATCCAATCATGCTTCCAGATGATAGAAATAAAAGCACATAGTTGTTAGTTTCATGGATACAGAAATCTATTTCCAGACATGGAGAAATATAGCTACTGCAGAAATGTAGCTTATGCATGCATTCCCAAACAAACCCACATGGGCTGTATATGCAAATAGAATATACGTCTGGCTTTTCAAAGGATCATTTGTTCTGAGCTGGAAGACGATGGGATGCATGTTATCATGTGGTATAATCATAAGAATATCTCAGAGTTTTTAACTCTAGCTGTGGACACCTACAATCTAAAATGTATAATTCATCTCTGTATAATTTTAGAAAAATTCTGACCATATGGTTGCAGGAAATGATAAGTTGTTTTTTATGCAACGGTGAAACCAGGAGGAATATCATGAAGCTGTAAACCTGCTGGTTGTGTTTTTGTGCTTCCATTTCTAATAAATATTAATACACCCACTCAGGAAATTTACATAGTCCAGCAGGGGAAGCGTTGTTTTCCAGTTAGATTTAAGCAAACAATGCTGCTGTAACGACCCTTCCAGGTCTAACCCACTTAAAAATGCCATAATATAGTAACCTTTGCCGTGTGACAGAGATGAGTTTCTCAGTGCTCATAACCAGGTGAAGACAAAAAAAAGACCATTTGCAAATGATGGATACAATCCTGGCAACAAGCGATTTTAAATAGCCAATGAAAAAATTTTGGTGAGACATTTCTACTAATCCAACCATTCAATTCCCAGAAGAATGAATCTTTCAGCTCTTTCAGGTCTCAGGATGTTCTGAGAAGTTCTACACCCGGGGTGCCCAACCGGTCGACCGCGGTCTAGTGGTAGATCGTAGACTGGTCCCTAGTTGACCGCGAGACATGTTGAAAAAAAAATGAAAAAAAAATTATGACTTTTTTTTTTAATGACAGAAAGTCAGTGTTCCCAATTTAACAACTTTGACGCTAAATTTAGCGACCATTCAGCTGCTCCAAACTAGCAACAGTCTAGCACCTTTCTTGTCTTATAGAGCGCTTTCACCCACGTGACTAAAACCCAGAAGTCGGCCTGGATCAGGATGAAACTATCAAAGCAGTATTTTTTGTTGACTGGTGGAGAAGATCTTCATACAATTCTAAATAATTTATTTTTGAACAATCCTGATTTGATGCCTGCAATTCACCCCAAATTTCTACTCAGCTCGAGATCTGAAGGCTAATAAAGGAGTGGATGCATACTTCCGGGTTGATGATGTCATGTGAGACGTCATTAACCCGAATGTTGATTGGATAATCAACTGTAGTTTTTCTAAATAAATTTTCTAATTGGCTGTGGATCTGGAGGAACTACTCAGGACTGATATTGGTTTTAATACAGGCTGGAAAAATCTGTGGTGGTTTGCAATGTTGCTGCGGGACTGGTAGATCTCAAGAGGTTTGCTACTTGAAAAGTAGCTCTCAGGACAAGAAAGGTTGGGCACCCCTGGCCAACACTAAGTGCTAATCCCACGCCAGCTGAGTGTGAACTGGCCATGATGGGAATGTGCCTTCAAATCTGAGACCATAGTTCTTGACTTGAAAAAGAGTGCAGTGTTCTATCTCTGACCATGAAGGTCAGGGATAGGGTGGCTGTTCCAGGTGCAGGAGTTTAAGTTTCTTGGGAATCTTGAGTGAGCGAGAGAACGATGAAGAGGGAGATTGCTTGGTAGATTGGTTTGCCATCTGTAATAGTCAGGATGCTGCAATCTTCTTCTTCTTTCGGCATCTCCCTTCAGGGGTCGCCACAGCAAGTCAGTTTCCTCCATCTAACCCTATCTGCTGTATCCACTTTGGTCACACCAACTATCTTCATGTCTTCCTTCACTGTATCCATGAACCTCCTCCTCTAGGCCTCTTTCCTGGTGGTTCCAAATCCATCATCCTTCTTCCGATGTACTCTCTCTCTCTCTCCTCTGTACATGTCCAAACCATCTCAGTCTTGCCTCTCGAACTTTATCCCCAAAACCTCTAACATGTGCTGTTCCCCTGATGTACTCATTTCTAATCCTGTCCATCCTGGTCACAGAGAGATCCTCAGCATCTTCATCTCTGCTACCTCCATCTCTGCTTCCTGTCTTTTCTTCAGTGCTACTGTCTCTACACCTAACAGCATGGCCGCTCTCACCACGGTTTTGTACACTTTCCCTTTCATTTTAACTGAAACTCTTCTATCACACATCACACCTGATACTTTCCTCCACCCGTTCCAGCCTGCCTGAACATGCTTCTTCACCTCTCTTCCACACTCTCCATTGTTCTGGACTGTTGATCCTAGATACTTAAAATCTTCCACCTTCTTTATCTCTTCTCCCTGTAACCTCACTCTTCCATTTGGATCCCTCTCATTCACACACATGTACTCTGTTTAACTCTGGTAAAGACATAGCTGAGCCAAAATGTATAGGTTTAGATTTAAAAGTATGTCTACACCACTGCAGTAAAATGGCAACAACTTGTAATTGTGCATGAGTGATGACAAGCGGCACCGGTTTATTTAAAAACCATTGCATTTGCATTGCATCATTTGCATGATCTGTACAAATGTGTTTTTTTTTCCTGGTCGGGTGTTCCAGGGACGTCCCAATATGGAGAGGTAACATACATCATCAATTTGGACATGGATGATATGAACAGCAGCAAACACGTTTAAAGAAATCAAATACACACTAGTCTTTGTTCTTTTTTTGATAAATGTGATCTTTTTAGACACTTTGGTAGTATTGGCACATCCGCCTTTTCCTCACTGACGAACTACTGGTTTCATTAACATGCTACTGTGCAGAATGACACACACGTTCCCTTCCTCTCCTGGGATTAACACTGGCTTTATCATCTCACATTTTATTTGAAATAAAACAATCTCACCATCTTTTTCAGTCTGTTTCCTTCGTCTGTCCTCTACCCCTCCTCTTAATGTGTCCTTTACTTTAACCAAGACGTGGTCCATTGTCATGCAGGTGGTGAAAGCCAGCTCTAGCGCAAAGTGACATCCTCCATTTAAAAAGGTACATGTTTGTGTATTTAGCTGACACTTGTATTTAGAATCAGTACCCACAGCGGAATGAAAATGGATGATGGAGTGGGGGTTCGCCATCCAGTTCAAGGACGCTTCAAAGAGACGTGCTTTTTTATCTGATGCTTTTGAACTGTCATCAAGATCAAACTTTGGACTTTTTAGGTATAGAAAGGACTGTTTCACCAATACTCCACCCTGCTGTGAGGGAGGTAATTATCATGCAGGAGGGGCAGGTCCAGGCTTTATCTCGAATGATTGGGCTTGAGAATGAGGCCAAAAAGAGAGGTGTGGGAAGACTTCACATCAGAAATGTAAAATAGACAAGAGAACATAATATCTTGATTATAACACAACATGAGAATGTATGATTAGGACCTGAACTGGGAGGTATTTTTTTAGCTCGTCTCAAACCTTCCCCTTTAATTTTAAAATACAGACAACAAACCATCCAACTGGAGAAATCTCAGCCAAGTTCACCTTGAAATCAGAAGACTCCCGATTAAATCAGGGGAGTTGAACGGGATAGGAAATTAGGACAGACAGACAGAGCAATGGATAGTATGATAGAACAACACACAGACAGATACGTACAGGTCTTTGCTCTTCCCAGGAGAGCCTCGCTGGATCCAGTGGTGTAGGAGGCGATGACTTTCACGCTGTATTCAGTCCCACTCAGCAGGTTGACGATCAGCATGGTGTTCACATCCTCTCCGACAAACGTCTCCAGAGCCCGTCCAGAAGCTGCAAAGAAGCAGATGAGAAAAGGAAAGTGAATCAGAGAGGAATAAACGACCTGTAAGGAGCAGGAGGTTCAGAGGTAATCATTAGGTCCTAATACATTTAGACTCTGGGACACACACCTGCTCCCTGGAAGGAACTAAAAGTGAATCATTTAATGCTTACAAGCCTTAAACCAGAAGTCCTGGGCAAAGTAGAATAAGCTAATATTTAAACAATAATCTTTGACACATTGGTTGCTCATCACAGGGGAGGGATCTCTCTTTCATGTGGATCCCCACGAGGTTTCTTATTTTTTCCCGACTGATGGGTTTTTTAGGAGTTTTTCCTCACCGAGAAGGAGAGTCTAAGGGCATAAATGTGCTAGTCTTGTTTAGTTAGCATTTGTTAGTTATTTTTCTTGCTGTGTATTTGTGTTAATACATTCCTCTTTTTCTTGTGAAGCCCATTGAGACGGAAATTCAGTGATTTTGGGCTATACAAATAAAATTAAATTGAATTGAAAAGACAATAAAGGCTTGAAGCGAACGAGAAGTATAAAACTTTTTTTTTAATACTTTTTAAAGCTGTTGCAGACTAACATGGAAGGAAGATTCCTATTTGATGAATAAATAATAACAAATAACTATACAATCTTTCCATGCGTATCCACAGAATAATTCTCTGAATAAACCAAGCAGTGAAAAGTGTGGGCTTCCCAAAGGAAATTAGTGTCAGAAACTCAAACTGTGAAGAGATGAGATCCACATCACACCACAGTGTTCCATCAGACT
Source organism: Neostethus bicornis (assembly GCA_902685375.1). Classification (NCBI taxonomy): domain Eukaryota; kingdom Metazoa; phylum Chordata; class Actinopteri; order Atheriniformes; family Phallostethidae; genus Neostethus; species Neostethus bicornis. The sequence continues at coordinate 24,025,286 of LR738551.1, read as the reverse complement.
GGTCTACAAGTCCTTATTCTGAACATTTTGTTCCACTTCGTCACACAAAAAGTTACACATTTTTTAATACGGTGGTCTTTAAAATACAAGTGTGTAAAAATGTGTTTAGGAGTTTACCAGCAACAGGTTGGTAGACGACTCTGTACCCCATAGTGGGTGAAGGGGGTACGTCCCATGTGATTCTGAATCGGTTGTACCATTCTTCGGACACTCGCAGGTTCTTTGGCGCAGAAAGTGGAACTGAGAAGAAAAGGAGGGAATACAAATAGGTGATTAGTTAAATATTTATATGATACAATGTTACCAAATCTGGTCAAACAATTTCAATATGACATAATTCTACAAATTCTTTCTTCTATTTTCTTTTGAGGATTGTTAAAATATAAGCCAGGGGTGCTCATTACCCATTACCCATTGACTTCTTTTACTGTAACCATAGCAACCAAGAAGAATGTTCTTTCTATGCCCAACGTGCCTCTCAAAACCAAAACCAGGGGCGCTCCACCAAAGCTGGTCTGTCTCTGACATATTTTTGCAACATTACGAGAAATTTAAGGTAGTGTTTCACAATGGAAAAAAATGCAGGTACTAGTCTTTGTCCTCAAGTTATCTGCAACATTAAAATGAAGACGTTCCTTGTTTATTCTGAACAAATCTTCTTATAGGAATGTCATACACAATCAACATTTTGGAGCTTTCTACCATGTGTGAAAAACGTACCTGCAGTAGTTTTTTATTTTATTCATCTATGAGCAATTTACAAACTTCCCCGTCCAGTGTTCAAACCTTATTCAACATGAAATTCTTTACCATAGATTTTGTTTCTCTACCAAACCCACATTCTGACATAAACAGGAAGTTATTTTTGGAGCAGTAGTGCACACGCTTAACTCACACTTGGTCCCTCCACTCAGGTACTGCTCATCTGCCCCAATAGGTTCTATAACAGACATGGGCAAACTCTGGCCTGCGGGCCACATGCGGCCCGTTACACATTTTAATCTGGCCCGCCAAACTTGAAAAAAATTTCTGATGTTTTGTCACTAGATAGCGCACTCTTGATATATTGGCTTTGTTGAGAAAACAACAACAACACTGCTCCCATTAAAATGTGTGTGTCTCCGTGATGTGCACGCTGCAAAATAGTGTGCAGAGTTATGGAAAGCGATTGGGCGCAATACACGCACGTAAACAAGCGTAGTAGATGCAACCTAGCTTTGCTAAATGCACGTTTTTAAGCGCTATCGCACTACATTTCAGACCTAGTACGCTAGATTTGAAATTTAACGCTCTTGATGTAACATTTAGCGCACTTGTTTAAAATTTAGCGCACCATTCTACAGAACACCTAGACATGCTTTGGTAATCTAGCGGTTACCAAAGCATACAAATGATGCTTTTGGACATAGCATAGCATCCATGCTTTGGATGGCCCCGTTGTCAAATGTAAGAACTCAATGAGGCTCGAGAACCAAAAAGTTTTCCCACCCCTATTCTTTGACATACCGTTATTGTACCCATGCTGCTATTAATGGTTCTCAAATAATGTTAAAAATCTACAAGGCATACCATACCAACAATGTTTAGATGTAAAATTTTACATTCATTCATTCATTATCTGAACCACTCATTGTAGATCTGACTGCGTGGGTGTCAGAGCCCATACTGGTAGGTCACAAGTGAGAGGCGGGGAACACTCAAAACAGGGTGCCAGTCTGTAGAGCTTTACCTAGAAGCTTTATGTGTAATATTTGACTTTTTTTATTTTATTTTGCTACATCTTTTTGACTCAGTAATTGTATTAGTAGGTCACCAGCTGTAAATTTTAGGCTCCCCTGATGTAAGCCAATTCATTTAAAATGTTTGATTGTTCATAGCAGACATTTTTTTTAAGGTTTGCTAAACTGTTTCAATTAGCTTACTGACTTTTTTAGAAAAGCGAAGACAGATGGCAATTTTTTACTTTATTTAGAACGTTCGCCCTTGGACCGGAAGATCTCTGGAAGTTTGCAGGCTCAAATCCCATTGAGCTCATGTCTAGGCGTTTGTGGGGAAGACACCTAACACCCCATTTCTCTTACCATTGGCGGCGTTGTACAGCAGCACACAAATTTCCCGTTTGAGGGATGGATAAAGTATATTTTCTTCTTCTTAATAGGCTTTTAATTTGTGTATTTGCTTGCAGATTTGTTTTATTGATCTAAAAGGGTTTTTGGAAAATTTATTCTTACTGCAAAAAAAAAAGTAATTTAGAGCACATTGAGAAACTGAAAACAAACTGATAAAAATTCAGAGGGAAGACATTTGATCAAATGTAATATTGCTTCAATTTTCAATCCCTCTTTTATAACACAGTGCACACTCTAATTAATATTTCAGAGATAAATGAAACCAGAGGAGTTATTACTAAATGACAACAGGGACCAAAATTTAAAAAAAGAACAGAATAGTAATCCAATTTTCAAAAAAAGTGCTTTCATTCTTTAATAACATTTGATTTTAAAGTGTACATTCACACTTTGTAATCTCTTTCTAACTCCTCCTGATAGATTCAGACCCTCGGCGGTGAATGTGAAACGTACGACTCCTCAGGTCTAAATCCCTCGTATGAATTTACTCGCCACTCAGTTGCGCATTTAAAGTGTAGAAAGCCAACCATTATTCTCTCCATGTTCCATCAAGGCTCTCTGAGCTGAGTTTGAGGGCTTCTCCTGAGCTGATACCTTCAGATTACAGCCGCTCTTCTGCCTCATTTTTACTCTTCATCCTGCACACTCGTTTGCCATTAAAAAAAACAATCATACTTTCGGGGCCCTACTGAACCTTCAGTAGCAGCTCAGTTCAAATCCCTGAGCTATAAACCTCCTCCTCCATCGTAATATCCATCTTCCCCATGCCCTTCCTGCACCTGAGAGGATTCCCATCATCATCTGTGATCTACCTGGTATCCCTTTAATGAAAAAGTGGTGATGGAAACCTGTGTCCCTCATTTCATTATAACATTTCAACTATACATTTTACTCTGATTTATTTAGCAATTAACATTTTTGTTTTCAATATGCTGCCATTGAGGAAATTTTTTATAACCTGCTGCGCATCGCAGCAGCTAAGAGGAAGCTCAGAAAAAGCTTACTTTTTACCATAGTTTGTAGAAGTTGTTGCTATGTTGCTAAGGCAATTAACACATTGCTATGACAATGGGCATTTACATATTGCCACACGAGGGTATGTTTATATTTGTGGAGAGAGACAAGGAGGACTCTGATGCCATTACAGAAACATTTTAGAAAGGTTGAGTGAGATAATATTGAAGAGATGCCATAAAGAGAGTAAGAAAATTATTTTCTGAATAAAGTATGCCATGTTTTAGATAAGTCTGGAAGTTCAGGTTAACATATGGGAATATAGTCTGTAGCCAATAGGACATTTTTGAAGCAGCAGTGTAACATGTGGGAAAAATGTAGCCCATTGACAAATTAGATAATTTTACTTTGGTGTTTTGTTTTTTATTATAAGTTTTATGTCATGACGGGGTGCTGAGGCCAAAAATATACCCTTGACACAACAGACAGGTTCAGATGAAAAATCACAAGCAGATTTATTAGATTGATAAAAAAGTCCAAATAAAGGAGACAAAACAGAGAAACTAGGCAGGTTCTAATAAGTTCTAATGGAGCCAAAAACTGGATAACAGGTCAAGCATGATAAACAACGATCTGGCGAAGAGTGTGTCAAAAACTGTTCCATTTATGCCCCAGCAGATGAGTAGATTAGTTTCAGGTGTGACTATGTGCACACACACAGACAACATAAGTGCCACATTGACGGTCAGGGCGCTTCCAAGAAGATTTGGAACGCAGCGATCCCAGCGTTAAATGGCTAAATATGTTATTTTTATCAAAACTTCAACCACAACTATTGAGTTTGGATAACTTGATATGTGTGTATAATCTGACTTTTTTTACAAATACGTGCAAATTTGCAAGTGATTATTTTGACACACAGATTTATAATAATCACTTATGTGAATCCGCCATGTTACTAAAATGTCTTTAAAAATTCCTCTGAAATAAACCATCACAGTTTGACAAACAGAGTCATGTGAACATTTTAATTCAATGATAATAAATTTCTGTTTACGTTCTTTTCTGTGCCTACTAAAAACCTGTCACATCATCCACATTCTTTTTACTAATAACCTCATCCTTCAGTGGAGCAGATTAGTCTCTCCTGTCATATCATCTATTGCAAGTTTGGGACTAAAACACCCGATTGCCCTCTTTGAATTTCCTGTCACGCCTCCCTGAGTTTTTCCTTCCACCCTTCACAAGTTTAAATCCCCTGATTACACCATCTCCCTTCATCACACCATCCATCTTCACTCTGACCGCTCTTCTCCTGCATTCCTTGTCATTTTTTTCCCAGAGCGATCATCTCATCCCTCACTCGCTAACAGGATCTATTTATCATCGCCGGGTGACGGAGACCCGTCATTCAGAAAGCGTGGAACGTCTTTAGCGCCTGCTAATGCATGAGGAAGACACAAAGAAGGAGGGGAAGATAAATGACTCAATTTCTGAGTTCTTTTCTGTTGAATAAAAAGTGTTTTGTTCTCTAATCTGTTCAGCAGCAAAAATAATCATTGGCTTATTCTTTAACATTTATTGCATTTAGGAAAAAAAAAAAATCCCCGGGATTAGGGTTGCACAGAAAACAAGTAAAACGGGCAAACATGTCTTTTTCTACATTGACTTCAAATATTTGACAAAGGGTCCGGAACAGGAGCAGATGGATGGCAAGCTTTGGTAGCCACCAGATTAGACCAATAGAATAGCGCGCTAGATTTTAAACGAGCGCGCTAAATGTTACATCAAGAGGATTAAATTTCAAATCTAGCGGCGCTAGGTCTAAAATCTAGTGCGATAGTGCTTAAAAACGTTCATCTACATTAAAAACGTAGATTTGAAATCTAAGTGCTTGATGTAACATTTTGCTTGTTTTAACATCTAACACGCTTGTTTATGTGCGTGCGTCGGGCCCGATGGCTTTCCATATCTGTGCACACTGTTTATTTTGACAGCATGCGCATCACGGAGACACCCACATTTTAATGGGAGCAGTGTTGTTGTTGTTTTCTTAACAAAGCCAATAACTAGAGTCTGCCATCTAGTGAGGAAACATCGGAATTGCAAGGAAAATAAAACATCAACATGGTTTATTTGTTTAAATATTTATGTTCGGCGGGCCGGATTAAAACATTTAATCGGCCGGATATGGCCGGCGGGCCGTGGTTTGCCCATGCCTGCTGTAAAGATGGTATTAAAACTTACGTGTCCGTCCCATTTCAGAAGCTGTTGGGCCGTCTCCTTCAGGATAAACTGGGATGACAGTGATTTTGTACTCGGTATCAGACAGTAGAGGCTGGAGAACCAGGCTGTTCTGGCCGGTCGGTACTGTTCTCTGGAAATAAAAAAGAAAGACAAAAAACAGGTGTGAAGGACACATAAAACAAAGAAAAGTTCTTTGAAGTCTTAAAATGTTGCTGTTTTTCTATCTTCAGTCTCTCCTCTGATGTCTTCACCCACATGTAAACATTAACAAACACCTCCAAAGCTGCACGTTGCTGAAAATGCTGGTGGTCGATATTGTGTTGCCTCGTTTTTCCAGAATGCTCTTTGCACGGAGGCAAAGAGAATTTGCCTTTATAATAGTATAAAGCAATACATTTTTGCCAGATAGTCTTTTTTTTTTTTTTTCTATGCCAGATAGTCTTAAGTATAGACAATTCTCTATTGTATCGGACGCTTACGTGGTCTAAATTAATCATTGTTTCTTATATTCATTACCAAAATAAAATAATATGATCACAGCAAAATGTTTCAGAGGAAAAATATGTGCTTCAAGAAAGTCTCAATTTTAAGTCAAAACTGGTTAGTTAACTTTTAGCTTAGAAATACCATCTCATGGAAAATACTGTAACTTTTTTTGTATCTTATGCACATAAACCAACTTATTTTTACGTTTCAGAACATCCTTTTCACAATAGTGATAAAATATTATTCATTTATAAAGCTTTATCAGAGGTCAGAGAGTGTGAAAGTATGACTATTGCTTGTTATCTTGCCTTTCCTGAGAAAGCACAGGCTTTGCAGCTGAAATTTGTCATGGGTCCTGCTACGTAAAAAAACATAATCGATGTAGCTAGCTGCATTATTACGGAAGTAGGTCTTGTTTGTTAACACTTTAGAAGGAGGGCTATTAAAAAAAAAAAAAAAAAACTTGTTATGATTAATACTAATGAGCTTCCTCTCTGCAGGGTGGCTGGGCTCTCACTCAGAGATCGGGTGAGGAGCTCTGCCATCCGGGAGGAGCTCGGTGTCGAGCCGCTCCTCCTCCAGGTCCCCCGAGCACCTTGCTGGTGAGGTGTTTCGGGCAAGTCTACCCAGGAGGAGACCAAAAGGCAGACCCTTGACCCGCTGGAGAGACTATGTCCGACAGCTGGCCGGGGAACGACTCGGGATCCCAGGTGAGCTGGAGGATGCAGCCGGGGGGAGAGAAGCCTGGGCTTCCCATCTGAGGCTGTTGCCCCCGCGACCCGGCCCCGGATGAGCAGAAGATGGCAGAACGGAACAATGCCAATACTTGACTATTAAAAGTCCTGAAAAGTTTATTTTGAATAAGACGGGACCTTTAAAGTCTCAGAGACACAATAAAAAACTGACTTTTTTGACCTTTTCTTATGTTAAATACAAAGAAAACCTTCATAAAAAATAATGCAACAAGAAAAGAAATTAGAAGAGAAGTAGAAATGGAATGTATTTTCATTTAAACAAACAAATAAAACTCTGTTAGCCTTTTAATAGAGGTTATTCTGGAAGAGTTTCTATAGATGGGTTTGAGCTTTAAGCACTGGAGACGTTAATTGTCCCCAAGTTTCTGTCACAGGTGTCAGCAAAAGATGGCCCTTGTTAAAATGAATCTTTAAATGAGTCATCCGTCTTAGTGAAGCATCTCATACGGCAGGCTTGCTAATCTGCTTTTCTACCCTGAAGGCTGCTTTTCTCTCTTCATATCTGCTCCACGCCTCCATTTTTATGATTCGCTTTGCTTTTCTCAATAATTATCAGGCTTAAGGCTTGGTTTACATTCTTTTATTTCTTTAAAACCAACTGCGCTTTGCAAAATTAGTCTTTCTTCTTTTTTTTTTTGCTGTTGAAAGGCTACACACAGTATCTATACTGCACTTTGACAAGCAAACAGAAGAGGTGAATTACACCTTAAAATTATATTTGTTGACTGCTGGAGTCAAGTTTTTGTCAAAAAAACGAGTTCTGAAAGCAGATAAGAACCCGTTTTTATATTCTGGTAATAGCATCCCACGGTGGCTATCTTTCCTGCCGGTTTACATTCAGAGCATGCACGGTCTAACCGGCTTCCATCCACAAACCTTTCTACTTTCCACTGAAAACTCTTCCTCACTCATGTCAGACTCTGTAGGCTTTGACAAATCAATTTCAGCCTGCTCTGATGAAAAAGTCAGTGAGTGTCTAAAACTTTCAGACCTACATCTTTGGAATAAAACACCTTTAGCTGCTTCTCACTCAGACTCCTGTAGATGTAAATTTATTTTATCAGAAACTTTCTGAGTTTATAAAAAATCCAATGTTGTTCTGAAAAGTCTTCGACAGACTCTGACTTACAATGAGAATACGGGGTAAGTGACTGGCAGCACGCTTAAGCACAAAGGTGAAAGGAATTCATTTTTAGGGCAAATGATTATTAAAAAGTAATTTATCCATTTCAATGCAGGAGAAAGCCCATTTTTTAATCATTAGCAAAGAAGCAAAGGTCAAACCACAAGCAGGTTGAGTAAACTTTAGAGCACCTATGAGATGGAAAATATGTCTTCAGACATTTTTGTATGAACTCATTGACTTTTTCTTTGAATAAACTGCAAACAATGCATGTCATCACTCATTTAAAATCAGTTTGATACCAGAAAAATGGTTTAAATTTGTCAATAAGGTTATTATAACGCAGACCGATTCCATTTGCATCGGTAAAACTACTAGTGAAGCATCATTAGGACACATTGAACTCATCCCCGTAATGGACATCTCCGGGCTGAGGAGTCCCCCGTGTTTCCATCAGGATGAATAACATCTTCTGACTTCTTTAGATATTTAGCTGTAGAGTAGAATAAGCTAATATTTAAACAACAATCTTTGACACATTGGTAGCTCGTCCTGGGGGAAGGATCTCTCTTTCATGTGGATCCCCACGAGGTTTCTTATTTTTTCCCCAGTAATGGGTTTTTTAGGAGTTTTTCCTCACAGTTCTATACAGTTAGGCCAACTATAAAAACCCTAAAATTATGCCACAATATAGCAAATAATTTGTTACGCTCAGATGTTGCAGCTCGATTGTAAATGTAACTGACTGAATGTAAAAAGTGTAAATAATGGATTTCTTAATAAATCATATTAAGAATCACAAAACTTAGTCTCCCCAACAGGTCTTGGGTCTGCCCCTGGGTGTCCGTGTCATCCCAGTGGGACATAGCCAAAATATCTCATCAGCAAGGAACTCAGGAGGCATTTAATTAGATGCCAGAACCACCCCATCTGGCTGCTCTCAACCCCAAAGAGTAATGGCTCTACTTCAAGCTCCTCCCTCTATCTTTGAGTGAGAGCCCAGCCACCCTGCGGAGGAAGCTCATTTCGGTTGCATGTATTCCACAACCTCGTTCTTTCGATCACCACCCACAGCTGGTGACCACAGGTGGTCCGCCCCGGCCCCAGATAAGTGGAAGACAATGGAAACAAACGGAAATCACAAAACTTGTTAGTATGTAAAAGTAAGACAAGGGGTGCGGAGCCCATCTCGGCTTATTCAAAGTGAGGGGCAGGTTACACCCCGAACAGATTGCCAGTCTGTCACGGGGCCACACACATAAAACCATACACACACTCATTCCTAGGGGCAATTTAGCACTGGCCAATCAACCTAGCATGCATGTTTTTGGAGGGTGGGAGGAAACCGGAGTACTTGGAGAAAACCCACGCATACACGAGGAGAACATGCAAACTCCACACAGAAACGCCACTGTTTCAAGCCAAATCCCCACATTGGACTTGAACCCACAACCTTATTGCTGTGAGGCCACTGTGCTACCCACTGCGCCATCGTTCCGCGACCAGAAAATAATCTAGTCTAAAGTAATAGATGTATGAACGGTTATTTGAACCCAGCCAAGTATCATCCAAGAGAGAATAACAGGGTCGTCAACAATCATAATAACACCGTTATCTTGCCTAAACATAGCAACAAATGTCCACGTTGCACCCAGATGCATAGATTCATTTTATCAGCTCAGCAGGAACAACTAACTTTGTTTGCAAAAAGAAGAACTACACATGATGCTCAGCAGCTCCGCTTTACTGGACTCAGAAAGGAAAACAACAAAGCTTAGAAGGGGACCACAGCTGCCTGTGGACAGATGGCTGCAGACGCAGGTCACCCCGTGGCTACTCCATGGACTGTAACATCTGGTGAAGCAGTGGCAACGCCATCTGAACGGACATAATCATTAAACTGGATATTTATGAGCTAGCGAGCAGCTCTGAGCGCTTCTTTGTCACTAAACAGTCTGACAGATTACAGTTTGAGTGGTGATAAAAGTACTTTAGAAACTTGTGGGAACAGGGAGGGAAAGACGGAGCTGCCAAAAAATCTCACACTGATTTAAAGTCGATCTACAGAAACACATCAAACTCACTGCTTCATTTCCTCCTGGAGAAAACGTGCATCCATTTCTGGATTGTCTTTATTAAACCCTAAATAATTCATACCTAATCCAACTTTTAATTTTCCTCACAGTTAGTCACATAAAACAAAGAGCACAAAAGAAAAACGGTCCACACTAAATACACTCCCCACCAAACCAGAAAGGTGGAGTTGGAGTTACAAGGTGTCAGTGAAAAGAGAAATAGGATGTGTGGTACGAGAGGTGGGTTGGGGCTGGTGGGAGTAGTGTGGGATTATGGATGAGGGATGGACTGGTAGCAGAGTGAAGCTATGGATGTGTCATGCCATTTGGTGCCAAATGGTGCGATCAGCATGCCTGCCCCAAAGCCCAGGCACCAGGAACAACTTGCTCTGCAGTGGCGGGGTTCTTCTGTGCTTAGCTGGTGGGATTAGAACCATAAACGGCACACAGTGGTCAGACATCATGTCTACTACTGCAGAGTTAGTTTAGCTCAGCGTTTCTCAATTATTTTCTGTTACGGATTCCTAGGAAGAAGAAAACACCTCCTGTCCTGCCCACCCCTGCTCGCTAATATAAATAGTAGAATTTGTCCATGAAAATATTATAGGTACACCACTGCATAACTTTTTATTGTTATTAACGTATAAGAGAATAAAATAGAAAGAAATATGGATCAATTTACAACAAAGAATAGTTTTATTAATTCAAACACAAAGAGAACGCTCCCTGCTCACGCTCTACCAATGAAAGCACCACTGCCCCATAATGTAGTGGAGTGGTATTGCACTTTATTCGAGAACAGTAAAACAAAAAAATTAAATAGAAAAATTAAAAACATGTTCCCCAAGATCAAACGTACCCCCCTTGACAGAGCCGCCCCACTATTTGAGAACCACTGGTTTAGCTGCAGGTAGAACCAAGATGGCGCATGCATTTCTCTCACACCCGCAGCAGCCAATTCCTTTTTTTTGTATAGCCCAGTATCATAACAAAATTGTCTCAATGGGATTTGCATATTAATGTGAATGAAAAACAAAACAAAAATAAAACTAATGAACAAAATAAATATACACAAATGTACTTAAAACAAATCAAAATCAGCGAAGTCTTGATATCCTCTTTCTCTGTGAGAAAAAAACTCCCAAAAACCACCAGTGGGAACCCAATGTGATGTTTATTCTTTATGTGTGAAAGAACTAAGTCAGCATATGCATCACTCATATGCTGATTTCCTCTAAAAATCCATGATGTAACAAGAGTGTAAAAAGGTAACAGAACGACCCGAACCAGAACGAGGCATTTCAGCCTAACCGAGCGGGAACAGAAAAGTGACAAATATTATATGAAAATATCTTTTCTATAATTCCATGGATTAAAATCAGATTTTTTGAGTAACTACATACCCTACAGAGTCGCTCAAAGGTATTCAAGAGCTAAAGGGTACATTTAACATTTGTCCTCTTTAAACAACGTTGCAACTAGGTACCCCGCGTTGGGACGATAGATGATGTGATTGGATGTTACTTAACCAATGACAGTGGGAAATCAGGCTATGAGTCAGACGGATTGGCAGCAGTAAGGGTCTTTAGAGGCAGGAACGTGTACCTTCAAAAAGCTTGTTCTTATTTGGCAAGGTGGTTTGCCATGCATATGCAGACTGAACCACTGGAAAAGGACGACTAAAGTAAATTAGCTTCCAATGGACGCCGTGGGTAACATCCCATCCACTGAATCCACTCCTTTTTGTCGTTCACAGACCTTTTATACTAAAATAAAACTTTAATACATCATTTATTGTATAAATTATATTTGGAACCAAAATGATCCAACATGTTAAATCAAAAGGATTTTAGAAAGGCATAAAACCAACAACAAAAAACACATTTTTTAAATACCAAAAGATGCTTTTCCTTTTTTGTTTTACTGATATTAAAAAGCCAGAATGTGAATGAGTAACTCCTCAGATTCATTTTAGTTTTTTCCAATTGGAAACGCTGCAGTGTAACTAAAACCCAGTGAGAGGATCAGGTCGTATTGTGTTGTGTTTACTAGGTGGTCATAGAGCAGAACTCCTGATGTTTCATAACCCGGCTGGACGGCCAAACGGAGCTCACAGCTGTTCGCTCTTTGATAAAAGATCTCATTTAACAAGCTACTGGTGCGAGCAGCTGGCAGCTCTTTATAGTCACCATGAAAAGACTGAGATGGAAGCTGAGTCCAGAGACGACCAGAGAGACGGCAGCCTCTGGTGGGACAATGTAACAACACACACACAAAAAGCACACACGTTTTCCTTGGCACAAAATTTCTAGTACATAGTCTTCCAAAAAATGGTATACATTAAAGGTTGATGTCTTTAGATGTTTTTAATAATCAGTGAGGTTTAAAATGCACATTTCAGTATTTGTAGTGCGATATTAATACCTATAATAAGCAAATCACAAAAAGAAGTGATTTTTGTTAGTCACTTCTGCAACCCTGGTGCTCAAAGGAACGGGACAGAAAATTATTTTTTCCACCTCCAAACTGTTCAACCTTTCCTCCTTCAGGCTGTAACTAGGACTATAAACAGTAACTTTAAAACAGTTTTTCTATGTAAATGAGCTTCTGGTTATTGGTTTCCTCTTCCTGTGGGTTATTTTTTGGTTCTGTTTGCTCTGGGTCGAGAGAAGCCAGATGGGGTGGTTTGGGCATCTAGTTAGGATGCCTCCTGAGCACCTCGCTCAGTGAGGTGCTTGGGTCACATCCCACGGGGAGGAGACCAAAAGGCAGACCCCGGATCTGCTGGAGAGACGATGTCTCACAGCTGTACAGGGAACACCTCGGGGAGCTGTGAGCTGGAGGATGTACCCGGGGTGAGAGAAGACTGGGTTTCCATGTGAGGCTGTTGCCCCTGTGACCCAGCCCCGGACAAGCGGAAGATGACAAAATGGAACAGAACAAGGCATTAAGTATAAGAAGCAAAATTTAAAGATAATTACGTCTAATTGAAACCAAGTCATGCTTTAGTATCAATTTTATTAATAACTTTGTAATTTAACAGTTAAAGCTTGAAGTGTAGATTGTTTTTTTTTTCTTTTTGTTACTCACTCTATTCATCCCTCACTGGGGAAATTTGTGTGTCACAGTCCTACACCGCGGCAGGCTGCCTACAACGGCGCCAATGGCGGGAGGAATGGGGGGGTTAGGTGTCTTCTCCAAGGACTCTAGACGTGCACTCAGTGGGATGCGAACTCGCTAATTTCCGGTTGACTTCCGGTCTCCGGGCAAACGCTCTAACCACTGAGCCACCGTCTCCCCCCAAATATTGTTATAATTACTTTTATATTTGCTGCTTATTAAAAACAAACAAGTGCATTAAATATCAAGTCAATATCGCAATTTCAGACAGAAAAATTTGAAACAGATATTTTGACAATAACCTGCAGTCCCCATGGTTTAAGCAGGAGGACCGTTCGGGTTAGTCTTTAATCTATGATTGATTTAATGCTCCACCTTCTTATTTAACCAGAAATGTGGGCACAAATTATCTAGACAGTTTGCTCATTTTTAAATTGCCAGATGGCATATTGTTGATTCAAACATCAGTGCATGTTGTCAACGAGCGCTGACATGATTGGATTCAGAAACTACGACTGTAGTGTGAGTCTCTTCTTCTCCTTTCAGCATTTCCCTTCAGGGGTCGCCACAGCAAGTCAGTTTCTTCCATCTAACCGTATCTGCTGCATCCTCTTCGGTCACACCAACTATCTTCATGTCTTCCTTCACTGTATCCATCAACCTCCTCTTTGTTCTTCCTCTAGGCCTCTTTTCTGGTGGTTCCAAATCCAGCATCCTTCTTTGGATGTACTCGGTCTCTCTTCTCTGTACATGTCCAAACCATCTCAGCCTGGCCTCTCGGACTTTATCTCCAAAATCTCTAACATGTGCTGTTCCTCTGATATACTCATTTCTAATCCTGTTCATCCTGGTCACTCCCAGAGAGATCCTCAGCATCTTCATCTCTGCTACCTCCATCTCTGCTTCCTGTCTTTTCCTCAGTGGCACTGTCTCTAGACCAAACAGCATGGCGGGTCTCACCACGGTTTTGTACACTTTCCCTTTCATTTTAGCTGAAACTCTTCTGTCATACATCACACCTCATACTTTTCTCCACCCGTTCCAGCCTGCTTGAACAAGCTTCTTCACCTCTTTTCCACACTCTCCATTGCTCTGGACTGTTGATCCTAAGTACTTAAAATCTTCCACCTTGTTTATTTCTTCTCCCTGTAACCTCACTTTTCCATTTGGATCCCTCTCATTCACTCACGACTGTTGTGTGAGTGAATTGTATAAATAATAGTGAATGTGTTGTTCGGAGGTGATGAAATGAACGGAAAGCTCAAAAAATATGACATTATGACAAAAAATAATGATGTTTGAAGAAGTCGTTGAGATCTTTTTCTTCCAGATTTTCCAATGAAATCTGATGGGTGTTCAAACTTTTCCTTGTTAACATCTTTCTTTATGCTTCTTAAACATACTATAATTCAGGTAAACCCCAAAACAAGCAATGAGAAAACATACCACTGGGTAGGAAGTTTGTTTTTTAGATCTTGGTTTGGGTTTTTTGTGTGTGTTTTTTTCTCGCCAATAGTCTGTACACTGTGTGTCTCTGCTGAGCCTCATTAGTGAGAAACCTGTCACTCTCTCCGTCTCACTTCCTCTCTGCTTCTCATGAAACAAGCTCTTTGAAGATCTGACATAGTTTTCATCATCATTATCATCCTCCTCTCCTTCTCTTTTTCCATCAGCCCAGGCTGCTCTTCCTCTGTAGGAGGATTTTATCCACTCCATCAGTCCCCGAGCACCTTGAAGACCTACCGCTCTGTTAATGTACACTTATATCCAATGTCAAACATTAAACTTTCCACACACTCCGTTTGTCCTCTGCTGCTCTTCTCCCCTGATGTTCAATTATGAGCAGAAATAAAGAATGATTACAGTAATAAGTTGGACCTCATTTAACCTGCAACCCGTGAGCGTCGCAGTGCCACAGTAAGATTTTATTAAGCTCTATTAGAGAGAAATGAGGGTTTGAACTTTCAGCTACTTCCATCGGCAAACATGCTGATATCAAAATGCAAATACTGACTTAGGGGCATTTTATTTATAAGAAGAGAACAACCCTTGTTTTTAGAAGAAATAGTCTTTTTGAACTGGTTTTCTACTTTTGAACTCAACATGAAGAAGAGATTAAGAAGGTGGAAGATTTTAAGTATCTAGGATCAACAGTCCAGAGCAATGGAGAGTGTGGAAAAGAGGTGAAGAAGCGTGTTCAGGCAGGCTGGAACGGGTGGAAGAAAGTATGAGGTGTGATGTGTGATAGAAGAGTTTCAGCTAAAATGAAAGGGAAAGTGTACAAAACCGTGGTGAGACCGGCCATGCTGATTGGTCTAGAGACAGTAGCACTGAGAAAAAGACAGGAAGCAGAGATGGAGGTAGTAGAGATGAAGATGCTGAGGATCTCTCTGGGAGTGACCAGGATGGACAGGATTAGAAATGAGTACCTCAGGGGAACGGAACATGTTATCGGTTTTGGGGATAAAGTTCGAGAGGCAAGACTGAGATGGTTTGGACATGTGCAGAGGAGAGAGAGAGAGTACATCGGAAGAAGGATGCTGGGTTTGGAACCACCAGGAAAGAGGACTAGAGGAAGACCAAAGAGGAGGTTCATGGACACAGTGAAGGAAGACATGAAGATAGTTGGTGTGGCCGAAGAAGATGAAACAGATAGGGTTAGATGGAAGAAACTGACTTGCTGTGGTGACTCCTAAAGGGAAATGTCGAAACAATAATAAGAAGAGTCTTTTTGAACTGGTGTCACTTTCTCTGAGAAAATTTTTTGTCTCATTATCCAAATGAAAACGATCAAACAACTGAGTGTCTGATTCCACATTGTGTGCTACATGATCCAGTGGTCGTTATTAGCGATGAATATTCATAAGAAACTCCAAAAGCAATTCCGACTGCATTCCCGACCCTACAATGTTCCGCTTCTGAGTAACTTCTTTGACACTCTGACATTCGACATGCATTTTTCTGAGGCTGTTGTTGCCCCGAAGCACCCTAAGGCAGAAAAAAAATCACTTCTTTTCATTTTAGCCTCAAGCAGCTCAGTTTTTCTGCTTCGTGTTACAAGCTGACAAAACACTGACCGATGTAAGAGTGCTTTGTCGCTGATTCAGCAAATAAAAAGTACAGAGAAAGATGAGGACAGTTCTTTACTTTTAGCAGAAACTTCCTGGAATATTCAGGATAAATGTGCTATTAACAGCTATTATGGGATGCATCACATCTTCCTGTGGCACAGCTTAAAGACTCTCTATTTGGACGTTTTTTTGCACAGCGGGGTGCACACTACAAGGTTTCAGGGCAAAATATGCAGCTATAATTAGGTTAAAGCCATGGAATTAAGTCTATTTGAGGGGTTTATATTTTAAATCATCCAAAAACAAACACACCATGTGGCCGGAGGCTCTGTAAAAAGCTAAATACTGATGCTCACTGGTGACCAGAACACACGGAGCAGCCAAAATAACACCATTTACACCATGTTTAAACATCAAAATCATTATGAAAAAAAGTGAACTAAAAGGGGGTGGGTCTTAAATCCTAAATTTTTAAAAAACTGAGCCCTTGACGTTTTAAAAAATGCATATTACAACATCCTTCCTTTATTTTAGACAAGCTAATACGTATCTTTCTGTGTCTGTACATCCCCTCCATCACAGCGCCTCTATATTTTGAGCACCTAGAGGACGTATGGAGATGGAGAGCTACAAATTAACTTGTCTAAAATAAAAGAAACAACATATTGCAATGTGGAAAGATGTTGTTTGTGTTTTTTCAGTGGAACTGTTAATTTTTATTCTTCTTCTTTCGGCATTTCGCTTCAGGGGTCATCACAGCAAGTCAGTTTCTTCCATCTAACCCTATCTGCTGCATCTTCTTCGGTCACACCAACTATCTTCATGTCTTCCTTCACTGTATCCATGAACCTCCTCTTTGGTCTTCATCTAGTCCTCTTTCCTGGTGGTTCCAAACCCAGCATCCTTCTGCCGATATACTCGGTCTCTCTCCTCTCCACATGTCCAAACCATCTCAGTCTGGCCTCTCTGACTTTATCTCCAAAACCTCTAACATGTGCTGTTCCTCTGATATACTCATTTCTAATCCTGTCCATCCTGGTCACTCCCTGCTACATCCTCAGCATCTTCATCTCTGCTACCTCCATCTCTCTTTCCTGTCTTTTTCTCAGTGTCACTGTCTCTAGACCAAACAGCATGGCCGGTCTCACCACGGTTTTGTATACTTTTTCTTTAATTTTAACTGAAACTCTTCTGTCACACATCACACCTGATACTTTCCTCCACCCGTTCCAGCCTGCCTGCACATGCTTCTTCACCTCTTTTCCACACTCTCCATTGCTCTGGATTGTTGATCCCAAGTACTTAAAATCTTCCACCTTCTTTATATCTTCCCCCTGTAACCTCACTTTTCCATTTGGATCCCTATCAACATTCCTCTGTTATTTTTCACTTTACAAAAAGGCATTTCTGACTGGTTTGATGTCACAGTGAAATTTGAATTGATATTTTTGTTTCAGGAGCCATAGTGACAAATTCAAATGAAACATGAGAAGTAGAATTTTACAACTTTTGCTTCCAAGAACCGTCACTTAGACTCGTTTATCCACTGTGTGCAAAATGCTATCTGAACATTTACTTTTAAAGATGATGTTGCTTTTACAAAGAATATCTTGTAGCTATGGTTACTAAGGAATTTCTGCAGACGAGAAATGATGACGCAAAGAAAACACCACCAACCTCCACACAATACATCATTGTTTTGTTTTAAAAAACTGGATTCTTGGCATATTCACATGAAATCAGGAGTTAAATAAACGTCTTACCATCTGTTCAGCTCGGTCCCCCTTGGCACTGATGTAGTTAAGTCGATAATGCCTGATGTTTCTGGTGTCGACAGGCTGCCAGGACACTCGCATACTAAACGTGGTTTCTTCATCGATCCTCAAATTCTTCACCCCGTAACGAGGAGCTGAAGGATTAAGAATAAAAATAAATAAATAAGAGCATTGCTAGCTGGAATGAAATAAAACACTATCTGAACTCAAAATTTGCAATATTAAAGTTTTTTTTATGATGGATTATGCATGCCCCCAGGGGGAAATTGAACCCAGTTCACCCAGATGAAAGACGTCAACTCTGCCTCTAGGCTGGCGGCCCCTAAGACCAAAATATTTGAGTATTTTCTCAAAAGGAGAAATACTTTCTTTAACCATAACACAAGAAAAAATGAAAAAATAAAAACAGACAACAATTTGGTAAAGCACGATATTTTACACAATTTCCGTCTGATAAATAAAAACTTCCTACAAACACTTTTATAAAGAATAAATCTGCATCATCAGATTATAGAGATGGAAATGTTGATGTTTTCTAGACAGAATGTCCACTTGTTTGTACGTTCCTGTAATCGTTTTCATTAATCAGAGGACCACACGAAGGTAGCAGCTGAAATACTTACATGTGGTTGTTGTGGTTGTCGTGGCAACGGTTGTTGTCCTTTTAGCTGTAAATTAAATTGAGATGAGATTAGTCATTTAATTTGCCAAAAACAGGAGTCAATTAGATTTAAATGGTTTCAATTCAGACAAAACAGTGTCTTTCAATGAATGGATCTCAAACTCAAAACCAATCTGAAGAATGTATGAAATTTTAATAGTAATGCAAACTGGAAGTTAGATAAAACACACACACACAAAATAACCAATGCATTGACGTTCTTCCACCACACACATACCCCTTTCTTACATTGCTTTCCATTCCATTTAGTTAAATTGCGCTTATCTGGGGGCAGGTCACAGGGGCAACAGCTTCAGAAGGGAAGCCCAGGCTTCTCTCACCCCAGCTGCATCCTCCAGCTCACCCAGGAGGATCCTGAGGTATTCCCCAACCAGCTGTGAGACATAGTCTCTCCAGCAGCTCCGGGGTCTGCACCTGGGTCTCCCCCCGGTGTGATGTGCCTAAAATTCCTCACCAGTGAGGTGCTTGGGAGGCATCCTAAATCAGATGCTCAAACCACCCCATCTGGCTTCTCTCAACCCGGATGAGCAACGGCACTACTCCGAGCTCCTCCCTCTCACTCTCAGTGACAGCCCAGCCACCCTGCAGAGGAAGCTCATCTTGGCCATTTGTATTTGTGATCTTGTTCTTTTTATCAGCACCCACAGCTGGTTACCATGGTGATAAGCTGATAAGTGATGCCCAGCATCACTAAGACTTTACTTCAAGAGGAGCCTGGTTTAGATTAAGGTTCATTCACACTGTCTGAATGGAATTTCATATTTAGATGTGCAATAAAAACTAGTTAGGAAACCAGAAGAGGACATTTTAATCAAAATAATTTTATTTACCAGTAGTTTCTATGAGGATAACTTCATCACTTTCAACTTCATTTGCGTAAATCGCGGCCAAGAGGACTTCGTACTCGGTGTTGGGCGTCAGTCCTTTTACCAGGTAAGTGTTGGTGTTTCCATTGACCAAAACCTGCAAGAGGAAAATAGAGTAAGCAAAATTATTTTAAAGAGCAACTAGATTTTGTTAAAAAAAAATAACAACGATATGACTTAGAAAAAAGCTTGACAATGCACGCAGCTCAAAAGGTCATGAGAACATGTTTAATAAGAGTTTTCTACATTTTTTAAGACTAAAGATACTTTAATAAGAATAAAATATAAAACAAATGGGTAAAATATAACAGCAGTGGCGTCAGGATTTGTTTGGAGCCATTAAAAAACCTACAAAATGACTAAGTTTTTGGAATAAAATTACACCGAGCTCTAAATCCATCTTTCTAATGAGATTTACGAGGTTTTAAATGAACCCATATTTAAAGTCTTTTGTTGAGTGAAAGCAAATTCCAATATTTCAGTTTAATTCTTCTTAAAAGTTGAGTCGTTCTGAACCCCAGAAATTCAACAGAAAATTGCTCATTTTCTCAAGTATGACTTTTAATAATCTTGCTATTTCACGGTGATTATTTCGAGAAAACGAAGAGAAAAGATTGGGTTGAAATTCTAGGATTTTAATATCATTTGAGTAAAAGGACTTTCAAACAAAACCAAAGGAAATAAAATGAAACTCAAAATGCAGAGTTGGTGTTTAGAAATCAAATTCTTCAAAAATTGTTGTTTTAACAAAACAGAATAGAACACACAGCTCAGTTATCTTCTGAACCACTGCAGGGGTTCAGGAGTCAATCCCAGCTGATTACAGGCAAGAGGCAGGGTACACCCTGAACAGGTCACCAGTTTGTCACTGTACATACAAGTTAATTTATTGTATAAAGTTAAACTACTATCGTTTTTGATGTGAATGAATACCTTTTTAGAGACAATAACGCCGCTTTTATAGGTAATCATCTCTTAAAAACTTCTTGAACTCCAACCTGACCACTATTTTCGTGTCTGGATGAAGCCCATTAGCAGCATACTATTGGATCTAATTTGTAATTTTCAGTCTGAGTACTCCCATCCTGGGAGAGGATCTCCTCTAAAACTGGGTCTCCATAAGGTTTCTCCTTTTTTTTTCCCCTCCAACTAGAGCTTTTTCTTCGTGAGGAGGAGATTGTTTGATGTGCCCATGTTTGATTCAGGACACGACTCCGGCCTGCTCGTTTTAATACAGAGCTGAATTGTTCAAAAGCTTCACTGTTTAAAATAAAAATGCAACAGTCGGCTGTTTTCTAGAAATGGAAATGTTTTTTTTTTTTTCTCCAGAAATTCACAGGAAGCTCAAAAGTCACAAAAAGCAGCTTTTGTCCCACAAATTTTTATGGTAACCCAGTTAGGTAAAGGATAATTGCCGACAAGGTGTCCTAGATTTATGGAAACCTTGAAGGGCATTGAATTGAAATACGTTATTCATCAATGAAGGGAAATTTGAGTGCTGCAGTGCAAACACCTCAATGCCCCTTAGGCCCTATCCGGTGGCGTCCCAGTCCGGTCGCACTGTGTCCAACCAGGCAACCCAGAAGCTGTAGTCTGGAATGGGTCCACAAAGCCAGGCCACAGTGTAGAACACCAAAATGGCCTCTCTGTATTTCACTGGGTCCGAGTGAGCACCTCCACCACAACTGGACGTTTCCATGGAAACAGAAAAAAGACAGGACCCGAAGAACCTCCTCTGGACCGTCTCCTTCTCCTCAGCTCCATTGGGACGGAACCGACACCTCCAGCCACGATGGATGGACATTGACCACACTTAAATGACCACACTATGGTCATTCAAGTAAGAAAGAAATATTCATTTGGCACTTGTTTTTATCAACGTTATATACTATTTAAATTCGGGTTTTTTTCATGAGGAGCAACGGTGGCCTTTTTTTGTAGGTATTTGTTGCCACGGTGACTGCTATAAAACCTGCAGCTGGCCCACTGCAAACCAACCAGAGGAATATAATGTAACGAAAGTGAACCAAAATATGATTTCATAGGGAGAGGCCAACTCAATGCTTGTTTTTGTCCTGATGCAAAATTTTGCTTTGAATAATTGACGTTAGCAGATTGTTTTTTGCAGGTTGTTTCTAATATCCTTTTATTTCAAGAAATATCCAAACCCCCCCAAAAATTACTAATTTGTTTCCAATCTTATTACCGTTGTGATAAGAAAACAAAATTATTAATATTTGTTTTGAGCATCTCTTTCTATGGTTACCAGCTGGCATTTAGGATGATGCAACTTTATGGAACGCAGCAGTTATTGACCTTAACATCTATTAGAGGTGGGTGCGATGTAAATTATGGACACTCTGCAGCCAATTAGACCCAAGTAGTTATCTTGAACCACGGTAAATGTGGTTATATTCAGCTTTTCTATCTGTAAGTTGACAAACCTCTTCACTGTCTCCTCCGTCTGTTGTGACCCAGCTGATCCGATACATGATCACATCCTTGGCAGGGTGCTGCCATCTCAACCTGAAGCTCTCTGACAAGACGTCGCTGCTCTGCGGGTCTATCGGGTCTGGAACGACCTCTGCAAACAGCAAAATTGATCATTTAGAACCAAAAAAGCTAAATGTAGCTCTTTACATGACGTAGTTCTTCAGCCTTACTTGTAGTGAAGCTCTCAGTTACGGCTTCAGCTTGTCCTTCATCGTACAGAGCGAAGATGCCGGCAGTGTACTCCGTCAGGGAAGTCAGGTTCCTGAGCATGTGAGTTGTCACTGGACCCACGTCCACCTGCAGACACGTGTTAGAAAAAATGTACATCAGTCAGATAAGTCAGTCAGAAAAATCAACATCAGTCAAATAAGCAAAGAAAACCTCTAAAAATTGGAGTCAATTTGTGGTAAATCAAGTGGATTGAACATAATTTGGAAAGGTACGCCCCTAGTCTATATAAGGTCCCAGAGTGGACAAGGCATGGCCAAACATTATATCAAGCATGAAAGGAATTGTCTGTAGATCCGAGACAGGAGTGCCTTACAAGTTGTGATATCAAATGTGTGATCCCGTTCCGTTCCGTCATCTTCCGCTTGTTCCGGAGTCGGGTCGCGGGGGCAACAGCCTCAAACGGGCAGCCCAGGCCTCTCTCTCCCGGCTGCATCCTCTAGCTCACCCGGAAGGATCCCAAGTCGTTCCCCGGCCAGCTGTGAGACATAGTCTCTCCAGCGAGTCCGGGGTCTGCCCGTTGGTCTCCTCCCGGTGGGACGTGCCCAAAACACCTCGCCCGCGAGGCGCTTGGGGGGCATCCTGAGCAGATGCCAAAACCACCCCATCTGGCTCCTCTCGACCTGGAGGAGGAGCGGCTCGACACAGAGCTCATCCCGGATGGCAGAGCTCCTCACCTGATCTCTGAGTGAGAGCACAGCCACCCTGCTGAGGAAGCTCATTTCGGCCGCTTGTACCCGCGATCTCATTCTTTCGGTCACCACCCACAGCTGGTGACCATAGGTGAGGGTTGGAACGTAGATCAACTTGTAAATCGAGAGCTTTGCTTTTCGGCTCAGCTCTCTCTTTACCACGACGGACCGATGCAGCGTCCTAGTTATTGCTGATGCCGCACCGATCCGCCTGTCGATCTCCCGCTCCATCTTTCCCCCACTCGTGAACAAGACCCCGAGATACTTAAACTCCTCCACTTGGGGCAGGACCCTGTCCCTGACCCGCAGGGGGCATTCCACCCTTTTCCAGGTGAGGACCATGGTCTCAGATTTTGAGGCGCTAATTCCCATCCCAGTCGTTCACACTCGGCAGCAAATTGACCAGCGTGATCCCTTACTAAGGAATTCCACAACTCTTACATTTTGTAGAAATCTGCAGTGGATTTGTTTCATTGCAAAATGCATGAGAATATTAAATCATTTCTACAGTTTCAGCTCACCTCGGTGGTCTGAACTCCATTGGTCTTGACATACATGACGCGGTAACCTTTGGCCAACCTGGAAGCGGAGTCCCACGTGAGTCGGGCTGAACTGTGGTCGATTTCTGAGAAGCGAAGGTTCCTCGCTGGGAGCAAAGGTACTGAGGAACAAGACAAAAATGGAGTCATTTTAGAGGCAAAAGTCTTTGTTTATTGAAACTGATAAACCAAACAGAACTGTAGGAAAAACTATGGGTTAGGCCAAGTGGATTGAGTTAAATATGAAGAATAATTCAAACAGAGGAATGAAAGAGGAAAAAAATAGAAGAAAAAAAGGACAAAAAAAGGAAGGGTTGTCTAGTTGATATGGTGATTAATACCTCAAAAGCCATTAGACACTTCTTACGTCACAACATTTATTCATGTAGTCATGAAAAACATGTTTGGTACATCACCATAAGTTTCCCAATCAATTCAGCTTGAGTTCGATAGTCAAGTTTTCACCATTATTTCGATACATACAATTGCTGTAACTAGAAATACAAGCAGATGTTACTTTATAAATTTACCTCCAAAAATAAAGTAAAAGCAAACACATGATCAACCTTTTTTGAAGGGGGCTAAAAATTTTGAGTTGCAAATATACTCTAAATGATATTGATAATAATTATAATGTATACTTTATTCATCTCTCAACGGGGAAATTTCTGTTCTGCATTACACCACAGCAGGCTGCCACGACTGCGCCAATGGTAAGAGAACGGGGCATTAGGTGTCTTCTCCAAGGTGCCCCGATGTCTTCTCCAAGCTGTCTTCTCCAAGGTGCTCCAAAGACCCTAGATGTAAACTCAGTGGGAATCGAACCTGCGAACTTCTGGTCCAAGGGCAAATTCTCTACCACTGAGCCACCGCCTCCCCAGCAACCATGTCTTTCCAACATTTTTCAAACTTCGGCCGTTACCAGTCTGATTCCTAATTTCTCAAGTACTCATTGAATAAAGTGCATGTTTGTCCCAAAATAATCTCATATTAAATATTCATCCATATAATTAATATATCTCATAATAATATTATAATAATATCATATCCGTGTATCTCATAATTAGAACAACTTATTATTATTATTATTATTATAAATTTGTATTAAAGGTGAATGAATTTGTTTAAAAAGTTATCATTTAAATATTAAAAAGCAGTAAAGGAAATAAAAAAGTGGTTACGATGCAGGATGACAAATTTACGTGGAAGCAAATATTAGTTTCTTGTGAACTTTATATATTGATAACGATGATTGTTATTGAGATGTGAGGGGGAAAAAAGTTATTGATGTATGTAACAAATGCAGAAAAGTTTCTTAATTTGATTTTTCTGTCATATGTTTAAGTGAATTTCACAATGAAAAACATCACATTCTAAAATGAATAGTTAATTTAGATTAATCAGGTTCATTTTTCACACAGAGACACCCCGACGGGCTCTTGAAAGAGACTTTTTTTGGCTCCTTCATCTTAATGATCAAGTGGACAAAACCTGATTACACCAATTTACTCCCTCAGATTCTGGTCAAATTATTTTTTTTGCTTTAATTCCTGCTGACTGGCTCAAAGGTACTCCAAAAGTTTAAAACCCCTACTCTCACTGTTTAATCTTAATGCTCAATTATTTTACTGCTTAGAAACTTGATTATATTTTGTATGTAAGTACAGTAAGTACAGTATGTGCGCATGCTTGGATGCATGGATGGATTGATCGATCAAAGAGAGATGTAGAGATTCTTGATTCCACCAGCCGTTTCTTCCCCTCAAAAATATCAAAGCTCAGAAAATGGAAAAATCAACAGAGTAACAAAAAAGTGTCCGTTTTCTTTAAAAGATTTAGTGAAGCTTATTGAAAGCCTCAGCAGGAAAGGAAACGAGAACGTTTAAAGAGAGAAAAAGCTCCAACTTTCCTCTAAATGCTTCTTCATAAATTTCCTGCTTCATTAAATGACCCAATTTCCACGACTGCTTTAAATGCCACTGCTGCCAGGTTTTCTTACAACAATAAATAACTCCCCCCACCCCCCTATTTTTTTTAGCAGGTGTTGCTTTTTGTTATTTAAGCAATACAAACTAATTAAGTCCAGTCTTTTCTAAAAAAAAAAAAAAAAAAAAAACAAACTAGAAAAGAGCAGCAATAAGTTACTTTCTTTTTTTTCCATATCATTTGCAACAAGATTGAATGTAAAATATTAACAATATTCATCACATAAATAAACTAGAGTGTATTTTTTTATTGCTTGTATTAGATCATGATTATAATGATTTGTAACAATTGGGGATTTATCGTTTGGCCAACTGAATCGGACAATTTTGTGCTCTCATGAGACTGGTAATCAGCAAAGTATGGACCAAAGTAATGCTAATACAAAGTAAACAGCAAAGTGATTAGGAACGGTTTGATGCTATCTTATCAATACTAGTACTTTTATCGATATCGTTTATCAATCCGGTACATTATCAATACTTTTTAAGAGTAAAAATGAGTAGAAGAAGGTAAACTATGGGGATGTAAACAAACGTTTTATTTTGAAACAATATATTAGGTTACAGGGAGAAGAGGTGAAGAGGTTGGAAGATTTTAAGTATCTAGGATCAACAGTCCAGAGCAATGGAGAGTGTGGAAAAGAGGTGAAGAAGCGTGTTCAGGCAGGCTGGAATGGGTGGAGGAAAGTATCAGGTGTGATGTGAGACAGAAGAGGTTCAGCTAGAATGAAATGGAAAGTGTACAAAACCGTGGTGAGAGCGGCCATGCTGATTGGTCTAGAAACAGTAGCACTGAAGAAAAGACAGGAAGCAGAGGTGGAGGTAGCAGAGATGAAGATGCTGAGGATCTCTCTGGGAGTGACCAGGATGGACAGGATTAGAGGAACAGCACATCTTAGAGGTTTTGGGGATAAAGTTAGAGAGACCAGACTGAGATGGTTTGGGCACGCACAGAGGAGAGAGAGAGAGTACATAGGAAGAAGGATGCTGGGTTTGGAACCACCAGGAAAGAGGCCTAGAGGAAGACCAAAGAGGAGGTTCATGGATACAGTGAAGGAAGACATGAAAATAGTTGGTGTGACTGAAGAGGATACAACAGATAGGATTAGATGGAAGAAACTGACTTGCTGTGGCCCCCCCCAAAGGGAAAAGCCGAAAGAAGAAGAAGATATTAACACTAGGATTACCAGAATTCTAGAACTACTAGAACTCCCACAGCTGTCAGTTTGACGGTTAATCGCTATGGCGATGATCTCATACACCGAAGTGCTTCAGTGACTGACAAAGGTCTTCTCAAATCCATTTTCGATCACCTAAATTTTGCCTTAGTGGCGCCACAACGGTTACCAGGTAACAGTAACCGCGCTACAGTCAGACGCGGAAAAAAGTTACAATGTATTTAATAGAGGCGTCATAAATGACGGGTGTGGGAGTTAGAGGAAGAATTACTCAGAACTCGTTTTTAGTGTTTTATTTTACTTAAATTACAACATAGGAATAATATTGAAAAAAATGTAGAAAAATTCAAAAGCCGAGCAGCGTCAAAGATCAACGTAACTACAGTCATTAGACGTCTAAGAACGTTCTAAGAACCGTCAAATTGACCACGTTGGTAGTTCTAGTGTTATCCTCCTTTACATTAATTATTTTTATTTGTTTTACATTGTTTGGTTGCATCAACATAGTTTGTTTTTCTCTCTGTACTTGTTTTTACACTAAAAAATATGCAAGATGATATTAGTATCAATCACGGGAAGATTGATACTAATTGGGTTGATATCAGTATCGATAAGAATACAGTTATTGATAATATGGTATCGATAACCATCCCTAATGCTGATGGATTTCTGTCATAAAATATACCAAACGCTACCATTTACAAAGTTTTATCAACGCACAGCCACAGCTCAGTGCTGGTGATGGAAATTCTCTGCTCCGACACGGAGGAAGAAAGCAGAAACAGATCTTGTTAATCCTATCCATTCGTTCGGTGTGCGCCACAAAAGAAGTAGGGTTTTTAAAGTTGTTTGAGTTAAAAGTTCCAATATTTGAGTTTATATTTATATAGTTTAAAGGACAAATAGGTCACTCCCACTTAGAACACTTCCTCACGCTAACAACTTTATTGTCATTTGTTTTCATAATTTAATAAAGTGTTATTTGAGAAAAAAATACAACAAATACAAAGAATGAGAACGCGGGTACAAGCGGCCGAAATGAGCTTCCTCCGCAGGGTGGCTGGACTCTCACTCAGAGATCGGGTGAAGAGTTCTGCCATCCGGGAGGAGCTCGGTGTCAAGCCGCTCCTCCACCAGGTCGAGAGGAGCCAGATGGGGTGGTTCGGGCATCTGGTCAGGATGCCCCCGAGCGCCTCCCGGGCGAGGTGTTTCGGGCACGTCCCACCAGGAGGAGACCAAGGGGCAGACCCCGGACCCGCTGGAGAGACTGTGTCTCACAGCTGGCCGGGGAACGACTTGGGATCCTTTTAGGTGAGCTAGAGGATGCGGCCGGGAGAGAGAGGCCGGGGCTGCCCGGTTGAGCCTGTTGCCCCCGCGACCCGACCCCGGAACAAGCGGAAGATGACGGAACGGAACTTTAAATATGAAAATCATCCCAGATTTTCACTTCCATGTCATCTCAAGTCATGTTAATTTTGACAACCTATGAGAGATAATTAAAACTTTTTTTTTCTTTCATAATCATTCAACTTTTTCATTTTAACTATCCGATCATTTGGAAATCTGCCCCTTTTGGACACCTACAATTGGTATTGGCATTGATTTTAAATAATTGAATTGGTCCATTCCTAGACAATAATAATAAACACTTTATTAATCAAAACAGGGCAATAAACTTGAGGATTTGATCGTCTCTGAACGGACATGTAAACAGTAGACAGCATGCAACGGAAACCAAAAAGCACCAGATGAAATAAAAAGCTTTCCTCAAAGACCAACAGAGGCTAAACCAATTTTAAACTTCAAACACTCAAACTCTATTCCCGAGCTCACAATTAATTATTAATCTCTCATAAATATGAAAATATTCTATTAATCTGAGACAACATAGACTAATACGGTTCAACTTCTGACTTTTTTTCTCTCCAAACAGAGCAGTTAAGCTGTGACCGATAAGAAACAAAAACTTTTTATTCTACGTTACGACCTGAACCCATCTGACTCTAAAGAAAGCCACTGTTTGACAAATGAAGTGGCTGTCGGCTGTAATCTTTAGCTTACTCTGACTGTGACAGAAGAAAATGAATACCTCAGGGATCTACTTACTCAACGTGTCCTCTAACATTTGTGGAAAAGACGCCGGCTTTTCACAAAATGACTTTAATCATTTTACTCTTTAGACACATATAGTTTGTAAATGGTTCTCTGTCAGATTTTAAACTCTCCGTATCAATTTACAAAATAAATGTCTCTGAGATGCTAGCACGCTACCAGCTCACCAGGAGGCCGATAATAATTCAGGTAAATATAAAATGACCCTGTCAAGTGAGAAACTAACAATAAAAAATCTAAAATAATTACATGCATTACATGCCAATCCCTATACAGTCCTATACAGTGCAATAATTTATAAAAGTTTTGTATTAAAATAGTTGTTTGAAGTTTAGATTTTTATTTTTTATTGTGTATATACCGTGTTTTCACACCCAAAAGGCGCACCGTGTTAAAAGCCACAGTTTTGTGTGTTCTATATTTAGCACACACATAAGGCGCATCTGATGACAGGGCGCGGGTTTTACATACATATGCAGTACTATGTACGTCTGCCTTACAACAGCACACACACAAGCAGACAAGTGTGCATATTTAAAATAGATCGGGAGTAAAACTGAGTTTGGTTGGTTTTATTTAAATATTAGTTACAGTCGTCATTAAGTCATTTATCAAATCCATCCAAGTCCTCATCCTCTGTTTCCGAATCTAACAGCTGCTCTAAATCCAACATAGCAGGTTCACTTTCCTCGCTGTCAGAGTCACTTTCTGTACCGTGCGGCTCCTCGGAAATTATGCCGGCTTTTCAAAAGCTCGGACAACAGTGCCAGCAGACACATTAGCCCAAGCATCTACAATCCATTGGCAAACTGTGACATAACTCGCCCAGCGCTGCCTTCCACCCTTTGTGAAGCTGTGGTCTCCTCTGGTCATCCATCGCTGCCACACCGCTCGCAGGCTTACTTTGGATGGACGGTTCATGCCCACGCATCCCCTTTTAATGTTCTCATGCTCTTAACTACGTACGCCTCATGGTTTTCTACTTTGTAATACGTCCGCCTAACAACACACATAGGGCGCACTGCATGATGGGGCGCGCCGCTCATTTTGAAGAAAATCTAAGACTTTTATTTGCGTCTTTTGGTCGTAAAAATATGGTAAATGTTTTTTGTGAAATTGACATTCTTAATGCGGGTCAGGGACAGGGTCCTGCTCCAAGTGGAGAAGTTTAAGTATCTCTGGGTCTTGTTCACGAGTGGGGGAAAGATGGAGCGGGAGATCGACAGGCGGATCGGTGCGGCGTCAGCAATAACTAGGACGCTGCATCGGTCCATCGTGGTAAAGAGAGAGCTGAGCTGAAAAGCAAAGCTCTCGATTTACAAGTCTATCTACGTTCCAACCCTCACCTATGGTCACCAGCAATGGGTGGTGACCGAAAGAATGAGATCGCGGGTACAAGCGGCCGAAATGAGCTTCCTCCGCAGGGTGGCTGGGCTCTCACTCAAAAATCGGGTGAGGAGCTCTGCCATCCGGGAGGAGCTCGGTGTTGAGCCGCTCCTCCTCCAGGTTGAGAGGAGCCAGATGGGGTGGTTCGGGCGCCTCACAGGTGAGGTGTTTCGGGCATGTCCCACCGGGAGGAGACCGGAGGGGTGAGCTGGAGAATGCAGCCGGGGAGAGAGAGGCCTGGCTTACCCGTTTGAGGCTGTTGCCCCCGCGACCCGACCCCGGAACAAGGGGAAGATGACGGAACGGAACATTCTTAATGTGAAGACCCATCATTCATGAGTGTGAAGATTGAAAAAAAAATATCAATTTAAATCAATATACTAGCGACACTAATTAACTCAGAAATAACTTTATTTTGTCTTTAACACGTATTGATTATTAAAAAAAGTGAGAAAAATCTTTCTCCACTGAGTTGTCAGATGGACTATTTCACCATTAACCATCAAACTGCTTACATTAATAAACTTTTCATTTTCAGCCGAGTCCAAATAAATTCTCAGTTTGGAGAAGAAAAAAAAAAAAAGCTATTTTCTTTCATCTCCGTCATGCTGCATTTTTCATAGAGACCATTTGCATTTGCAGTGGCCTCTTTTCACAGCGATGATCATCAAAGCACATTTTGTCCCAACAATGGAGGAAATAACATTGAAATGACTTAATGAAATGAGGCGTCTCAGATCAGAGAGATAAATGAATTAAAACGAGCCAGAAAGACAAACAGACAAAATCCAGCTTTGTCCAGAAACATAAAGGGAGGCAGACAGAGGAATAACCAGGTGGAGAAACATTTGCACATCATATATTAGGTCCATACACACGACATGCATGACATTAGAATGAAAAAAATATTGTTTGAGAACATTTTCATGAAGCTTGTCAATCCTCAATTTAAAGATCTACTGTGTCTTCCTAACGTCCTCATCCAACCTGCATTTAAAGCTTAACACACATCGTAAAGACATAAATACGGCCTGACTTAAAGCCGCAGGCCTCAATCCATAAAGGAGGCTTCATAAAACGTTAATTAGTGAGCACGGTGGGGATTTAGGGACGGCTGAACAGGGAGGTACTTGCATCAAGGTTTCAAAATCTCTCAAGAATGAAAGTGAGGTGCAGAAAATAGCTGGAAGAGAGAAAGTAAAAGCCGGCGCCATGCAGCGATTTTGGCAAGACATGCGTGCTAGTTTTGTTGGGAGGAGAAAACGTGCCAAGACGTGACTTCCAACAAGCTGCAGCTGCACCGGAGAGGCCGAGCAGCAGCTGTAAATGAAAGAGAAACGGTGCTGCTGATCAGAAATATTTTAGGTAGAGTAAAAGCTAATCAGAGAAATGAGCTGGTGTGGTTTGGATCACACCTTTCTGATCTTTACAAGCAGCTTTAGTTAAACTAGAAAAAAATAATCCAAAAGTAAATGTTTCTCTTGGAATGATCGGCATGATTTTTGGGAGGTGTTGGGTTTGCTTCAAAGTGAACAGAAGGTGTGAAAGTGCACACTTGAAAGCCTGTAGGGGGGCTGAAGCAACCTAGGAATTAAAATGTCTCCAAAACACTTGAACTCTATGTATTTATCATTAAAAATCAGTTATATCTTATCTTATCTGACTAAGAGATGATTCTGGATCATCTCAAAAGCAACCAGGTAATCATTACATATTAAACTATAATCAATTTGTATTTTTATCCTCTTAAAGTCTCAAAAAGATTACTTTCTAGTAATTTAATCTTGTTTTTTTTAATATTTTCTAACCTGAATCTTCTTTTTCTTCTTCTTTCTGCATTTCCCTTCAGGGGGCGCCACAGCAAGTCAGTTTCTTCCATCTAACCCTATCTGCTGCATCCTCTTTGGTCACACCAACTTATCTTCATGTCTTCCTTCACTGTATCCATGAACCTCCTCTTTGGTCTTCCTCTAGGCCTCTTTCCTGGTGGTTCCAAACCCAGCTTCCTGGATATTTATTCTGGCTGCTCTGCAGAGCCCCAGAACTGGAACTAGGAGCACCTCCAGTAGGCTGATAGCTGCTGTAGTACTCTCTCTCTCTCCTCTGCACATGTCCAAACCATTTCAGTCCGGCCTCTCTGACTTTATCTCCAAAACCTCTAACATGTGCTGTTCCTCTGATCCTGTCCATCCTGGTCACTCCCAGAGAGATCCTCAGCATCTTCACCTCTTTCTAGACCAATCAGCATGGCCCGTCTCATCACGGTTTTGTACACTTTCCCTTTCATTCTAGCTGAAACTCTTCTATCACACATCACACCTGATACTTTTCTCCACCCGTTCCAGCCTGCCTGAACACGCTTCTTCACCTCTTTTCCACACTCTCCGTTGCTCTGGACTGTTGATCCTAAGTACTTAAAATCTTCTACCTTCTTTATCTCTTATCCCTGTAACCTCACTTTTCCATTTGGATCCCTCTCATTCCTCTTAAAGTCTCAAAAAAATTAATTTCTAGTAATTTAATGTTCTTTTTTCTTTTAATTTCCTGACTTGAATAGTCTTTAAATAATATGTAAATCACTTAGCATTCAAAATTGCTTCATAAATAAAGCTTGCTTGCTTGATTAATAATTTTATCCCCCAAAAAATTGCCTAATTATGCAGAATATCACTCGAACAGAGGCAATTAAAAACCTAAAAGAGTGGACCACAAAGTGATTTAGTTTGTGAAAGTCATGTTGAGGTTGTGACTCACATGTGGTCTGCTGCATGGTCATCGGGTCACTGGCCTCCTCGCCATACATGGCGTAAACTGTCACTGTGTACTCGGTGGCTGGAGTTAATCCTTCGAGCTCAATCTCGTTCACAGAGTCGGCAACCTTCACCTGGAAACATGCACAAACATGGGAGCATGGGTTTGTTATATTAATAACAAAAGTGCTCCCACACACGGGTAAAAGGTGATAAACAACAATATCTGTAGTGGTTATCATTCTGAGCATCACAACATTCAGCAGGATTAAATCAGAAAAATATGTTTAAACCAGAAACAAAATTCAATAAAATTAAAGTAAATAAAATTCCGTTCCGTCATCTTCCGGTTGTTCCGAGGTCGGGTCGCGGGGGCAACAGGCTCAAACGGGCAGCCTAGGCCTCTCTCACCTCGGCTGCATCTTCCAGCTCACCTGGAAGGATCCCAAGTCGTTCCCCGGCCAGCTGTGAGACATAGTCTCTCCAGCAGGTCCGGGGTCTGCCCCTGGGTTTCCTCCCGATGTGACGTGCCCGAAACACCTCGCCAGCGAGGCGTTCTGGGGGCATCCTAAGCAGATGCCCGAACCACCCCATCTGGATCCTCTCGACCTGGAGGAGGAGCAGCTCGACACCGAGCTCCTCCCGGATGGCAGAGCTCCTCACCTGATCTCTGAGTGAGAGTTAAATTACTTAAAATAGCAACAAACAAAAAATAGATTTCATTAAATGCTAAAGTAAAAATATGGGGCTTCAGTATCTTCAGGGGGAGGCAGTGGCTCAGGCGTAAAGCGTTCACCCTCGGACCGGAAGTTAACCGGAAGTTAACCGGAAGTTCGTGCTTGAGTTGGATTCCTACTGAGTTCACGTCTTGGGTCCGTGGAGAAGACACATAACAAACCCCGTTTCTCCCACCTTTGGTGCTGTCGCGGCAGCCTGCTGCGGTGAAATGCAGCACACAAATTTCCCCGGTGAGGAATCAATAAAGTATATATAAAATAAATGAATTACTCTATTCATCTCTCACCGGGGAAATTTGTTTGCTGCACTCCTTACACCGCAGCAGGCTGCCCTTCGATGGCGTCAATGATGGGAGAAGCGGGGGTTAGGTGTCTTATCCAAGGACCCAGACGTACTCTCTGTGGGACGCGAACCCGTGATTATCTTCTTAAAAACATAGGGTCTCTGCAACCCTGAGGTCCTCTGGCAGGCTGTTTTATGAGCGGGGAATGTAATGATGGAACAATATCTCACCGTAGTTCCTGGTATTCACTTTGGAAACAACTAAGATGTTTAGACAGGCCAAGCTTAGGGTTAGGATTTCAGATAAATAAGAATGCCCAAGATCATCAAGACTTTTAAAAATTATTTAAAAAAAAAACATTAAAATCAGGCCTGAAGCTGAGATTAGAAACAGCAGTCCTTCTGATTTGTGAATTCCAATAAAATAGGGATCAATAAAGCCTGAACAGAGGGCACATACCAATCCAGTTAAGGGGAAACTTCTAATACAAATTGCCCCTCTGTCCTATTCCTACATGCGCGGCTCTTTCTGATAATTTTTGTTATGATACTGTGCTTTTTGAAAATAAAATGGCATAGAATGTGATCATTTCTGTAAAAACCCAGGGCAGCCTGAGTCAGGATGAATTAATATAACGCCATTTGAATTAATTATATTCTCATTTGTAACATTCTTCCAAGTTAGATTAAACAGAGGGGATTAGAATAATCCAAGTTTGTTCCTCTGCAAAGTTTGGGTATTTTTCATCCCAGTAGTTTCATGCCCAACAGAGAGCCCTGTGTTTTCTCTGAGGCTGCTTACACACAACGGCAACAAGACCCGAGCAGATGACAAATGTTTGCCCATCTGCTCCACTTCTCTGCCTCTTCCAGGAATAAATTACTTTCATTTTGCCACATTGGAGAAATAAGAAATGCTTCCAAATCAGAAGACAGAGACACATCCAGTAAGAGGTCAGATCTCCTTGAAAGTCATTTGTTCAAATTAAAGATCTTTTTTCTTATTATTAATTGAAAAACAATGGAGCATTCAGCCTCATGAACTGCACAAAATCTAACAGATTGGCCAACATAGATGTACAAATGTACTGCTGTTAATTTTTTAATGTAATTATTTTTTCTATTCACCGAGAAGAGACGGTGGCTCAGTGGTAGAGCATTTGCCCGTGAACCGGAAGTTCGCAAGTTTGATTCCCACTGAATTTACAATCAAGGGTCTTTGAAGAAGACACCTAACCGTGCGTTTCCCCCACCATTGGTGCCATCGTGGCAGCCTGCTGCGGTGAAGTAGTGCAGCACACAAATTTCCCTGGAGAGGGATCAATAGAGTGAGTAAAAAAATAAATAAATACACATGCATGTTTTTGTTTTTTAAAAGCTAAACCCAGTTCGCATGTTAAACTGGACCCATGATTAACTTAACTGTGAAAAAAGAACGTCGCTGTTAGAAAAAATCGTTTTTTTCCTCTAAATCTAACCTCTGTTTGTCCTCCAGCATGAGAAAGGAAGCCATGTACAGACCATGATTTGTAAATCTGTGTGCCCACCACAGAAAAGCAGCTCAATAACCTTCCGCTGACTTTGTTTTCGCTTTGCTGGCACATAAATTCAGGTCAACGCACCGTGATTGCAATTTTACAAAAGTCACGCTGGATTCAGGTATTTGTGGGAGAGCTTGTTTTACTGGTGTAAAAGTCTTCAAAGGTTATAAATCACTTTTACTCTATTCTTGATTGGTTTCCCACAACATCGAAGTGTTTTGATTCATTTATGGGTAAGAAAAAGATTGCACATGTTGTATTTAACATAGAAAAAAAAGGCCTTACATTTAGTTGAATTTCTTGTTTAATCAAGTGTTTAAAATAAGAAAATCACACATTTTCTCTTTCTGATGACAGAAAAACACTTGCATTTGTTGTTTTTGGTCTTTCTATTTTACTCCAACGTATAATCTTTTTCTTTTAGACTTAGTCTGCAGTGCCTCCCATTTTTGCTCCGCATGAAAGCATTTTTTTCTAGTCCAACTGGACCTCATTGAGCTTCCCAAATGGTCTGTGTGGAAACCACACAAGCTGCAGCCAGCCGGCCAAGCTCGGGTTATGGCTGCAAAGCCTCAGAGCCAAGATTATCCTCGCTACTGGAAAGCTCTATTCTGTTTTTGAATGCCTCACTCAATTGTTTTTATTGCCTTCCTGCAGGGTGAGATGAAAGTGGTGTAATGAGGTCTAATGGGAGAGGATGCGGTAGACTGACCAGGCTCTTTGCACCTTTCCTCCTACACCGTGTTCTTCTAGGACTGACAAAGATTTCTACGTTGGATATATTATGCATGAATAATTGGAAGATTGTCCTGTTTTTTTTTTAGATTTCTTAGAAAAAGCTCATTTAATATTGATAACTTTGTTATTTTTACTTTCTCTATATGTTTGCCCTGTTTATGGTTAAAAAAAATCTCATACAATGATTTTGTTTCATTACCAGTGAAAATGAACAGATTTCTGAATAAAGAAATTTATTTAGAATTAAAATCAGACGGTTGGGGAAGATGAGTGACCTGTCCAGGGTGTATCCTGCCTATCAACCACTATTTGCAAAGTTGGACTAAGGCTTGAAAATAGTTGGATTTTTAAACAGATAACATTTTTAATTAAGGGCAACAAATGCACTTCTACTATAAGCCCTGGTTGGAGTCCTAGAGTGAGAGTGAGGCTCAACACACTGGCCTTCCTGTGTAGAGTTTGCATGTTCTTCAAATTTACATGTGCCTTTCCTCTAAGTACTCCGGTTTCTTCCCACCCTCCAAAAACATGCATGCTAGGTTAATTGGCTGCTCTGAAATTGCCCCTAGAATAAGCGTGTGTTTGGCCTGTAGCAGACTGGTGACCTGTTCGGGGTGTACCCTGCTTCTTGACTGAAATCAGCTTGGATAGTCTCCGGCACCCCATGTGACCCATTTAGAGACAAGCTCTTCAGAAGACAAAATGAAGTGTGTCTACTTCAAAATTTTGTTAAGAAAATTCAACAGTTTTTTTATTTTTTTTTAATCTTTTTAAAAATTTTGTCATTACAAAAAAAAAGAAAATTCCACTTTTACTAATGAGCACAATTAAGACGTCTTTTTTATGATAATTAAACATGAGCTCAGTTGGATTCAATCCTGCGAACTTCTGAAGAACTTCCGGTCCAAGCGCGAACGTTCTACCACTGAGCTAACGCCTCCCCCCTGTCCTGAACTTGCAAGAGTGGAAAGAGTTAATATAGAACTTTATATGAAAGACTCAGATCTGAATTGTCTTAATTTGGAACATTTTTTTTAATTATTTGAGCAAATAACAAATAAATATTTCTTGAACACAAATATTAGAAATTTGTGATCCACAAACAAACTGCAGGTGATTAGAAATAAACATGTTAGCCACCATTTTTATTAGCGTTTGAACGAGTTTTAACATTTTTTCAAAGACTCACCTCCTTCTCATCTGCGAGGTTTTCCTCAGTCAGCGGTGCGTAAAGGATCATGTACCCAGAAGCGCCAGCGGCGGTCTTCCAGCGGACCCTCATGGTGCTGTGCGTAATATCAAACAACTCCAAGTTGTTGACCGTGGGGAGAACCACTGCAGGACACATGCAGATTTATTTTAAAGGGAGATGCATTTGTTACATGGACAGATAAATGAATTATTAAGATCAATTTTAATGAGATTTTAGGGTTTTCATATTTGAGACTAAATTTATGATTAAGTCACTAAATATTCTCACAATAAGTTCTACAAAGTAAATGAGCATGGCTTTTTGGACCAATCCGTGCAGGTGTTTAGATGATTATCCTCCAGAAATGTTGGCACAGCCAACGTGTTCAAACTTTTCACTCAAACATGTTTCACTTCTTCCCATTGGCAGCCAAACACATGGCCAAAAATCAATCAGTACTTAGCATCCCGTTTTACTTGCTGCCAGCGTGAGCCGAGATGGCAGCTTGTATCTACAGACAAAGCTCATTAACTTTGCTAGAAGGTCAATGAGTGACTCAATGTTCATCCTGGACCTTCGAGGAGGAATTCCCAAACAACCACAAGTGATCAGGAAGCTAAAAAAAAAAGATCTTGTAGAATTGTGGCTTAATGTGAGTGAAGAGAACATCAGCACAGAACCTCGGGCAACACATCCAGAATTAGAGCCGAGTGCTGAAATTCTGCCAGAGGTTTGGGATGAATCCATAATGGGATTCATGTCCTGGCCTAAATTTACAAAATCCACTGGCAAGTCTTTATCTCTGCAGTTGATGATGTAGTCTTTTGGGTGATCTATTCTTCTTTATTAATACAGTAGATTGTTTCAGAGAAATGAACCAATGAACAGCTGAGATCAAATCACATGTTTATACTTAGTATATATCATTTTAAAAATACTTTTACCGGCATATTAAACTTCGTCTTTTGGCATTTCCCTTCAGGGGTCGCCACATCAAGTCAGTTTCTTCCATCTAACCCTATCTGCTGCATCCTCTTCGGTCACACCAACTATCTTCATGTCTTCCTTCACTGTATCCATGAACCTCCTCTTTGGTCTTCCTCTAGTCCTCTTTCCTGGTGGTTCCAAATCCAGCATCCTTCTTCCGATGTACTCTCTCTCTCTCCTCAGCACATCTCCAAACCATCTCAGTCTGGCCTCTCTGACTTTATCTCCAAAACCTCTAACATGTGCTGTTCCCCTGATGTACTCATTTCGAATCCTGTCCATCCTGGTCACTCCCAGAGAGATCCTCAGCATCTTCATCTCTGCTACCTCCATCTCTGCTTCCTCTTTTTTTCTCAGTTCCACTGCCTCTAGACCAAACAGCATGGCCGATCTCTCCACGGTTTTGTACACTTTTTCTTTCATTTTAGCTGAAACTCTTCTGGCACACATCTGATCACTTTTCTCCACCCGTTCCTGCCTGCCTGAACATGCTTCTTCACCTCTTTTCCACACTCTCCATTGCTCTGGACTGTTGATCCTAAGCACTTGAAATCTTCCACCTTCTTTATCTCTTCTCCCTGTAACCTCCACTTTTCCTCAATGTACGAGTTGAACAGATATAAACACACGACTAAATCTTATCCCAACAAAAGACAGATGTAAAACAAATCAGATTAATTTACAATAAAAGGTCTTCACTTCTCCTACTTTGCCATAAATGTGTGAAAATATCACCATTCTTCTCAGATTTAATTTCACAGTTTATAACATCTACACAGCTTTGGACCAATTTTAGAGAATGAAAAAAGTTTATTTTACGTGTTGTGGCGCTTCCTCGGAGGGCCTCGCTGGCGGAGCTCCGGTATACGGCGAAAACTGCCACCTGGTACTCGGTCAGGGAGTTTAGGTAGTTCAGCTCCACAGTGTTCTCAGTTCCTTGGACCATCTAAGAGAAAAAAATCCATCAAATTTTAGCCTTCTAGAGTGTTTTATTTCAATGTCAGTCTTGTTTCTAATTTCATCTAGTTTGACTGGTTACTTCAAAGTGGACACAAGACGTCTGAGCCTGGTTAAAAAACACCAGCAGTGGTCTCAGAAATAATATGCAATTTTTTTGTGTTTTTTACTAAACAGTTTTGTTTTTGCTGACTTTTATTAATTATAAAATCAATCACGCCATTTGTAAATGTTTGAATTAGAAGAGTAGTTTTATTTTGTGATTGAATGCTCTGTATACAGGGGCGGATCCAGGATTTTCTAAAGGGGGGCGTGAGATCATTGACAAAGCCAGTATAAGAGAGGCTAGGGGCATCCCCTCCAAAACATTTTGAAAATTAAGAGTCATTTTCCTGCATTTTGGTGGCCCATTCGCTGGTCCTGCAAGGGAATGCTTGACTAGTCCCCTTTCCTTTCTTCTTCTTTAGTTTTTTTATGCCTCTCCTAGATCTCCCGCTTGATCCTCCCCTGGTATATGTTTTGTATGAATATCACTTTGTCCGTTATGTGCTCTCTATCCTGTGCATTTGTTTGCCTCTCGGTCAGAACACTCTTGCAAAAGGGATTTCTCATCTTAAATTATAGTAAACAAATTAAAATGTTTTTAATTGCATAAAACCGGAAATCCCTGTTTGGGGAAGGACTGAGCATGAGCAGAGTGTGCGCACTCAAAACACTTCCTGTTTACATTGGAATGTGGGTGTGGTGGAGAACAAAATCTATGGTCATGAACAACCAGGTGTTCAAAACGTATCCAAATACTGACAGTAGAGCTCTCAAATCATCAAAACAAGCATGAATGAAATAGAAAACCACTTTCGGTTCAATTTTGTTGAAAGAATTTTCAAATATGATTGAATTTTCCAAATGTTTGATTTTGATTAAAAACCCAGTTATTTTAAGCTGCGAAAATCAGTAGAAAATATTTATCAGTAGAAAAATGATCAGAAAACCTCAGTGGCAGACAGAGGTGTCAAGTAGCGAAGTAAGAGTACTTCGTTACCTTACTCAAGTAGAAAATCTCGTTATCTTTACTTTAACGAAGTAATTATTTTTTTGTCTACTTTTTACTTTTAGTCACTACTTTTTTATGCAATTATCTGTACTTTTACTTCGTTAATTTTTTAAAAAGTAGTCTACTTTTTTATGCAATTATCTGTACTTTTACTTCGTTAATTTTTTAAAAAGTAGTCGCTACTTTCTCCATTTTGTCACCGTTAAAATGCCGCGACTGTTTGTCGGAGTTTTTTTTTTTTTTTATGAACCCTGAATGCATCAAACAAAGGAACAGATGAATGATTGGCTGAAAGGTCCAGTCAATCATTACTTTGGGGCGAGTAGCACCGCCCACAAACTTTTAAAGAGCAGGGACGTCAATTTCCGTGTTTGAGACTCGGGCTCGGAAATCAAAGTGTTTCTGATGCTGCGACACTGAACTTTGATTGAATTATCAGTTTTTAAAAAAAAAACAACAGCAAAGAAATTTTTTTTTAAATTATTATTTTCAGTCTGCGGTTATTGTAAACGTCTTTGCTGAAAATGTTGTAGATGGTATTTTTATAAAAATAACTTTGATCTGTGACGCACTATTTTATCTTTAGAAACAAAGCTAATTGAACTGATTAATCCATAAATAGTAGTGGATGAAGTATTTGTGCTTAAAAGCATCCAAAATGTTATTGATTAGTTTATAAAGACTGACTGAGGAGATTAAAACTACACATCGCTTAGATTTTGTATCATGTAGATGTTTGGGTTAACATTAAAAAAACCGTATATGTACACATAGATATGTATATATATAAATTTATATATACCGTCTCCTGAGTCCCGCCCCTACTGGTTTCTTTCTGGGTTTCTTAAAATCTTATTTCCCTGGTTATTTTTTCATTTTTACAGTTCTTAAAATTTTAGAAAAAGAATCCAAGGATTTCTCCTCCTGTGTGTTTCCTTCACTCCCACTGCCTTACGAGTGCATGTAAAGGGTGTTATTTTGTCAATGGGCGTGGTTTTACTGGGTGTACGATATTTTTTGTAAAATACGATAATTTTACGTCATCAGTACGATAATCCAGCACCTCCCACCTGGCAACGCTGGTTACAGGTGTCACGCAGGCTGTATGTGGCACTCCCATACTTACCTGCTTATGTTAATACATTTGATTGTGTTCATTAATCGATTTCCAATAAAGATTATTAAGAAATAAATGTTTATGATTCATAAAGTTTCATTTATTATCATATTTTCTGCTCCTTAAAGCATGTGATAATAGTTAAAAAATATGTTCATACGCTTTTGTTAATAATATTCGTTTTTTTCTGAAAATTACTTTTACTTTTTTACTTGAAGTAGTTTTAAAATAGGTTACTTTTTACTTTTACTTAAGTAGAAAACTTCAGTTGATACTTCTACTTTTACTAAAGTAGTTTTTTAACTCAGTATTTATACTTCTACTTGAGTAGAAAATCTTGGTACTTTTGACACCTCTGGTGGCAGATGACCTGAAATGTGATGCTTTGGGGTACTTTACAGGGTGAAAAGTATTTTTCTTTAAAGATCTGGATCTGATACAAAATCTTAGCGATCCATCTGGACATCTAGTTTGAACTTTTTAAACATGGTTAGAACTAATGTTCACAAGAGACTCTTAAGGAAAAAAAAACATGAAAAAGAAACTTGGCCGTTGCCTTGACGATACCCTGGAAAGACATTTGGGACCACAGCACAGCTTTTTACCAGTTTTCAGCAATAAAGAACACAAAGTGCCTGACTTATTTGAGGCTTTATGATCATCCATTTTCGTTCTGGTTTGATTCCAAAAAATATTTAGGTTCAGATTTGGTGATAAATATGCCAAATTTGTCTCTTGATGTGGTGAAGCTTTTATTCCTCTGGTTGTTTGGCATGGAGGATTTTCCAGCTGTAGCCTTCTGAGTTGGAACCTAAAGGAGATCAGTGGTTTTTCAATGACGATGTTAAAAATAAGTTTTATGATAGCATCATTTTTAAAACAAAGTCTGTCAGGGTTCTGTTGAAACTGGTAAGAATCATTTTATTTAGTGGTCAGTACGAGTCATAACAGCATGTTGTCATCACTGACTGTAAAAGAAGTGGAGCTACAGAGTGTGATGTCACGCTTTGTCCAAAATAAGCCGATTCAGTCACCATTTTCAGCCAGAATGAGAGGTGCAATTTGAATTTTTTGGAGCCAGAAATATGCAGTCATTCCCCAGTCTAAGCTTGCATGGCTTTACCAGCCAGGACCTGGCTTTTTGGATTGCCATGCTCCTGCTATTGGAGAACGGCAAACTTTCAATCTGTCTGATTCACGGTCTGGCTTCCTGCTGTCATTGGCTAAGTGAAATCTGTTAATCAAATATGTCCAACATCTGCACATGTGGTGAACAGGCGCTACATTGTTTAATCGGGCGGGCAATTTTTCAATAGAAGTCTAACAAAAAAAAAAAAAGCTGAAGTTAGTTTGTATGTGACACCCAGCAGGATGCTACTTGTCATGGCCAGTTCATTGGTAGCCATCAATTGGTCTCAATCTAACCATTGAAGTAAGCTAGACAGATTTAGACTCACCTATGGTAACCCGCAGTGGGTGGTGACCGAAAGAACAAGATCACGGATACAATCAAACAAAATGAGCTTCCTGTTTAGGCTGGTTGGGCTCTCACTCAGAGATAGAGTGAGAAGCTCTGCCATTTGGGAGGAGATCAGAGTAGAGCTGTTGCTTCTCTGGATCGAGAGAAGCCAGATGGGGTGGTTCAGGCATCTGGTTAGGATGCCTCCCAAGCGCCTCCATGGTGAGCTGTTTCAAGCACTCCTCATCGGGAGTGAGCATGGTTTTCTATTTCTCGTTTCCGTTCCGTCATCTTCCGCTTGTTCCGGGGTCGGGTCGTGGGGGCAACAGCCTCAAACAGGAAGCCCAGGCTTCTCTCACCCCGGCTGCATCCTCCAGCTCACCCGGAAGGATCCCGAGTCGTTCCCCGGCCAGCTGTGAGACATAGTCTCTCCAGCGGGTCCGGGGTCTGCCCCTTGGTCTCTCCCAGTGGGACATGCCCAAAACACCTCGCCCGCGAGGCGCTCGGGGGGCATCCTGACCAGATGCCCGAACTACCCCATCTGGCTCCTCTCGACCTGGAGGAGGAGCGGCTCAACACCAAGCTCCTACCGGATGGCAGAGCTCCTCACCCGTTCTCTGAGTGAGAGCCTATTTCTCATGTTTGAAAAATTAGCGAGCTTTCCTTTCTGATATTCGGAAATGTTTCAAAAACTATGTTGTTCTTAACCATAGATTTTGTTCTCTGCAATGCCTGCATTTTAATGCAAACAGGAAGTGTTTTACTTTAGGCGTTCAGAAGGATTAGCAAAGCGAAGATATTCTAAATGGCTGCTGTAACATTTTTTTCTTTTTTCCTACTGTGCTGGAGATTCAAGCACAGAGTTAGAAAAATAAAACACTTTGAA
Source organism: Neostethus bicornis (assembly GCA_902685375.1). Lineage (NCBI taxonomy): Eukaryota > Metazoa > Chordata > Actinopteri > Atheriniformes > Phallostethidae > Neostethus > Neostethus bicornis. Next base: position 23,981,689 of record LR738551.1, on the reverse strand, counting down.
GTCATTGATAAAAAGCCAGAAAATGAAATTTGCCTACTAATAGAATCATTTACTTTGATTTTGATTATTTTCACAGTCTTTAATAACAGCTTGGTTTGTAGGTGAACCAGAGGCTAAAAACAAAACATCGTTCTTCACTCTGGCAGATTAATTAAAAAGAAACACAAAACTCGTTCTGATAAAGCACCAGAAAAAGAAAGGAAACTCTATGAGAGGAAATATTGGAAAATATTGTGTACTTTTTCTTCTGGTAGTCCTCCGCTGGCTGGATAGTACACCACCCGGTATTTCTCCACCTGGCCGGGCGCGTGGGTCCATGTCACCCGGAAACTACGAGCCGTTATCTCTGATGTCACAAGGTCCCGAGGTGGGGCCACTAATGTGGGAGGTGAAATTTTTTCTCCTTCACCTGACAAAAAATACCCATAATGAAGATGTCTTATGAAGAAAGGCACTCAATGTCAAGACATTCACATCTTAAAGGGCAATGATAGCAGACAGAATTATCTAAAAGGTCATGGGGGATTATAGACATCATGGAAGAGGTCTGCTTTCAAACCTTTGATCTGTTTATCGAGCTGGTCCACGCGGTCACATAAAGTCTTGGTCAGACTCTCCACGATGTCGCTCATCACACTGAAATCAGCCACGTTGTAGACGTGAGTTTCTTCAGGAGGAGAAGCGATGGCCTTCAGCTCGTTCTCATCAGCATTTTTTACACCTGAGGGAGGAGAACGAGAGAAAACAGAGATCAGATTGTGTCTCTAATGATGCAACATAAATAATAAAATGACATTTTATTCCCCAAACAGGCAGCAATTGTTTTGGTTTTTAATATTAGAAAATATTCCGCCTCAGAGCATTTCTGATTAGAAAAAGCAAAATTAGCATGAAATAAAACTCAGCCTTTTTTATTTATTTTCTGAGATATCCCGTTCCGCTTCAAAGAAAAATAAACACAATTCAACACATCGGCTACACAACAGAAATCTTCGGTTTTATTTTTGCTTTTACATGATTTATTTCTACCCGTTTAATTAATGTGTTAACAAAACTATCTAAATTTATCTGCACGGTTTGTTAAAAAAATGGTTTTGCTGATTGAGAAAAAATGTGATGATTACATCTTAACAGAAACAAACGTGTCATCATTTTCATCTTGGTTCTTTTAAAATGTTCCGTTCCGTCATCTTCCTCTCATCCGGGGCTGGGTTGCAGGGGCAACAGCCTCAGACGGGAGGCCCAGGCTTCTCTCACCCCGGCTGCATCCGTCAGCACACCCGGAAGGATCTTGAGTCATTCCCCAGCTGTGAGACATTGTCTCTCCAGCGTGTCCGGGGTCTACCTCTTGGTCTCCTCCCGGTGGGACGTGCCCACCTGTCGGGGGGGGCATCCTGACCAGATGCCCGAACCACCCCATATGGCTCCTCTCGACTTGAAGGAGGAGCGGCTCGACACTGAGCTCCTCCCGGATGGCAGAGCTCCTCACCAAATCTCTGAGTGAGAGCCCAGACACCCTGTTGAGGAAGCTCATTTCGGCTGCTTGTATCTACGATCTCATTTTTTCAGTCACCACCCACAGCTGGTGACCATAGGTGAGGGTAGAAACGTAGATCCACTTGTAAATCGAGAGCTTTGCTTTTCGGCTCAGCTCTCTCTTTACCACGACGGACCGATGCAGCGTCCTGGTTGTTGCTGATGCCGCATCGATCCGCCAGTCGATCTCCCGCTCCATCTTTCCCCCACTCGTGAACAAGACCCCAAGATACTTAAACCCCTCCACTTGGGGCAGGACCCTGTCCCTGACCCGCAGGGGGCATTCCATCCTTTTCAGGGCGAAAAATGTATTTTTGTATTTTGTATTTTTTAAAATGTATTTTTTAAAACCTGAATAAAAGAATAAAAAAAGGGACAAAAAATTAAAGACATATGAAACATTGACCATGTGATGTTTCTGCATTAAATATTGAAATTGTTCCTAAATTTTTCATCAAATATCCAGAAAACACCATATTTGGTCACATTATGAAGAAAAACTGATAAACAGACAGAGATATTAGTAAAAATAGATATATAATCATACCGATTGCAAACAGCTCTATCCCAGCATCCTTCAGACTCTGTGCAGGAGGGATCACATCATCTTGGGATTTCCCATCTGTGATGAGGATTCCTATCTTTGGAACACCAGGCCTGGAGCCAGACTCCGCTTTGAAACTGTTCTCCAGGATGAAGGTCAGAGCCAAACCTAGAAAAAAAACCAAGAGATAGCGAGCCAGGACTGATTAATAGAGCAACAGAAAGATTTTTTTTACACATTTTTGGCAACATCGGACACAATGTTGGGGATAAATCTGTTTAAGGTGGCCTGATTTTGTAGGCAGAACATAAAAAAACCCCTAAAATATCAAACCTTTTCCTACCCCACTGTGATTTATATGTATGCACACTGACGCTATTTGTCATTTTATTACCTTCCCAGGATAAAAATCTGCTTTATTTGCTCTGAAATATTCACAACAATGAGTCTGCATCTCGCCGTGCAACAGAACACCGACTGAACACCGACCAGCCTGCCAAACAGGAGTTAAAATTAGTTTTGGCTGCTATGAATGAAAACTTTCCAGCTAGTTTGGCAAAGAATGAATGAAGCAAATTATTTAGGGGTTTTTTTTATTATTATTTGAGTTTTGGAAGAGCTATCGTTCTATCTCTTTTTAACAAGTAAGAGTGGATGGATGTGTTGAACATGCAGTGGGAACTAATTCTGCTGAAGAAGAAAGAAGAGGATTTTTAAAAAATTTACAGGGACAGTGCACAATAAACATTAACCTCACAAAAAAAAAAGATGCAGCTGTTTTCCACTTGCAGACCCTGAACAGGCTGGTTTTATAAATTTAAAAACACATATGATTGAAATCGTAATGGTATTAAAATGACTGGATTATCTTAAAAACACTAGTGTCGAAGAAACATTTTTCCGTTCTGTCATCTTCCGCTCAACCAGGGTCGGGTCGCGGGGGCAACAGCCTCAGACGGGAAGCCCAGGCTTCTCTCGCCCAGCTGCATCCTCCAGCTCACCAGGAAGGATCCCGAGTGGTTTCCCAGAGACATAGTCTCTCCAGCAGGTCTGGGGTCTGTCTCTTGTTCTCCTCCCGGTGGGATGTACCCGTAACACCTCACCAGCAAGGCGCTCGGGGGGCATCCTGACTAGATGCCCAAACCACCCCATCTGGCTCCTCTTGACCTGGAGGAGGAGCGGCTCGACACCGAGCTCCTCCTGGATGGCAGAGCTCCTCACCCGACCTCTGAGTGAGAGTCCAGCCGTCCTGCACAAGAAGCTCATTTCGGCTGCTTGTATCCACAATCTCATTTTTTCGGTCACCATGGGCGAAGAAACAATTCTACCAATATTCAGAATCAAAAATACTTGATCCCACTATTGATCCCACACATGGGAAATTTGTGTGTTAAAGCAACCGGTTATCTGTTCATTTTCTGTGAGTTATTGTAGAGTTTGTTTGTTTAGGGAAAGAAAGACATTCAGTACTGGGCGGTTTTTGAGCGGAGCTGTCTGAGCCTCTTGAAGAAGGAGCTCCGCTGTTTGTCCAGAAGTGGGTAGAGAGGATGGTCAGGGTTGTCCATGATGGATAAAAGTTTGTTCAGTGACCTCCTCTCCACCACTGCTTCAAGTGTGTCCTGATTGCGGCCAATGACAGAGCCAGCCTTTCAGCCAGCTAGCCTTATTTTCCAAATAAGCAGAAATTTGTGGATGTGATCAAACACAATAAAGGACAATTTTAAAGAAAAAACAAGATTTAGATGATCATACGGGGAAGGGATTTGGACATGAGAATAAAATGCCGGATTGAAGAAATAGAGAAAAGCATTTTTGAAAAATGGCAAAATCTAGAGTTAAAAATAAGAGAGACGTCTAACACGTAAGTGTAAATCTCTTCCTAGATGGTAAGATGAGAATCTAAGTGCCAGATTAGTTGTTAATTTTTATTTGTGTTGCGTATTTGATGCAAATTGATTTTAAAAAGAATTGAGTGTATCACCTAGAAACTAGTTTTAGGACAAAAGAAGGGAAATGGACTTAAATACAAAAGTTAAGGCTGCATAGTGGTGAAGTAGATAAGCACAGTGGCCTCACAGCAAGAAGGTCAGGGTTTGAGTCGAGTGAAAAATGCACATACTGCACACTTAAATAGTTCAAACTGATTTTTTTTTGTTTGAATCATAAACTGTAGATTTTGAAAAAAGTTGTCTTACTTTAGCCAAAGAGTCAAAAAGTGACAAAAAGATACAGATTTAAGAAGATTGATTGAGAAAAAAGCTGAAAAGTTTCCCAAAATGTTCATTTTATCTGCTATGCTAATTTTTTATAGAAGTTATTAATTACAAATGGATTTGTTTGGTTGGTTTCTATAAGATCTTGTTTAGTGGGAACAGAAGCAACTGAGGTGGTGGCTCACTAGTAGAGCACCCTCAGACCAGAAATTAACCGGACGTTCGCGGGTTTGATTCCCACTGAGTTCACGTCTAGGGTCTTTGGAGACGACACCTAACCCCTTTCCGCCTCCCCGGTTCTCACAGCGCTGGCGCTGTTGTGACAGCCTGCTGCGGTGTAATGCAGCACACAAATTTCCCCAGTGAGGGATGAATGAAGTATACATTATCATTAAACGAGAGTAGAATTAGGAGCGTTAACCTGTTAGGAAGAGCTGGGTAGATTGAGCAGAGGAGGTGATTAGAACCATAATGAACAGAGTTAATGATTTAAAACACTTTAAAACGATTTAAGAAACTTTAAGTCTGAGGGATCCAAATTAATTGAAGGTCATTAAAATCTAACTTTTTACATTTCAAGCATAATTAAATAATAATATAGCAAAACAAGTTGAAAATATGCATTTTATTAAACTTTATTTTCCTATTTAGAAATTCAGTTGATGTTAACGGCATAGAAACTAAAATTCTGTAAACATTGTCTCTCGGATGGATTAAGATTTAAGTTTAAATTTTTTTTATTAACCTATTAGTTTGTAAGTGATATCGCTCCGTTCGTTAGTGGTTTAAGGAGTATAAAACACATTATTTATATGTGAGGTCGGAGAACTCAGAGGAAATCCACGTGTAGACGAAAACTGCATGCGATCTCCATAAAGAAGGACCAGTTCTTTCACCTTCGCCCCAGTTGGGGTTGAACTAGTAACCTTTCTGTGAGTGTGCCGCGCTAACCACCACACCACCATCCAGCCTGTATTTAGTTACTTAAACTATATTCAGAACATTTTGTTGGACAAAGTGACACATCTTCTGCTAAGGTGACAAAGTCAGAGTCGCTCGGTAATTTGGGAAAATTGCTATAAGGGCAAATCACGTCTGACAGTTTGATGAGACCTGACAATTCCCCTCTGAGGAGCAGTGGGAGCAGAAACTATCCATCAGAGATAAAACAGCTCTTCAAGTGTCACAAAGCCTGGAACATAACGCGAGTGGGTCAGACAAGGTTTTTGTCTCTGGAGATTGATCACGTAATGAGGAGCTGGTGAAGTTGTATCCTGTAATGACAGCAAGGATTTTCCATCTGACCGCAGACGCACACGACCCAAAGTGATAGTGTCAGAGTTGGATTTTAATTTGAATTGTAGTAATTTAGTTTGACTGTCAGGGTCTCATTTGTGTCTGTTTGGAGAAGATTTCCTGACAGCTGGGGTGAAGCTTGGAGCGAAGCCTTCAGCATCCATAATGTACTTATTTTACTGTGATAGAATTTCTCAGACCATGAGAGGGTTTAATAAGCTGGATACACATCACAAAGCTCTTCATTAGAGAAAAAATGTAGTGATAAAACAGCCCAATGCCACTACAGATGCACCTTATTAGTACATTTAGGGGGTTTTCATCCATATTATTACCATAGATCTGATGAGCTGGCTCACTCATGCAACTGGTCAGATTTTTATTTTCTTCCAAGAAGCATCAGGAGTAATCCTCCTCTCTACACAGTCATCATAAACGCTTTGCATTGTGTTGGATATCTCAGATCCTCACAGAGGCCCATGCAACTGTAGCTGAGGCCTCCTTTTCTTTATCCATGCATAAGTCGGATGGACTATGAGAAAGCTCCAGCATAAGCGGGTAAAACATGCCTCATGGTTCATATTGCTTCTCAAATAGTGGAGCACATGTCTGTACGATGCCGAAAGAGCGCGTGTAACCGCTCTTTATTTACTAGAATAAAGTGTAATTGCACATCCACTACACATCCAAGTGGAGGAGTTTAAGTATCTCGGGGTCTTGTTCACGAGTGGGGGAAAGATGGAGCGGGAGATCGGTGTGGCATCAGCAATAACTACGACGCTGCATCGGTCCCTCGTGGTAAAGAGAGAGCTGAGCCGAAAAGCTAAGCTCTCGATTTACAAGTCGATCTACATTCCTACCCTCACCTACGGTCACCAGCTGTGAGTGATGACCGAAAGAATGAGATTGCGGGTACAAGCGGCCGAAAATGAGCTTCCTCCGCAGGGAGGCTGGGCTCTCACTCAGAGATCGGGTGAGGAGCTCTGCCATCCGGGAGGAGCTCGATGTCGAGCCGCTGCTCCTCCAGGTCGAGAGGAGCCAGATGGGGTGGTTCGGGCATCTGGTCAGGATGCCCCCCGAGCGCCTTGCTGGTGAGGTGTTTCGGGCATGTCCCACCGGAAGGAGAGCAAGGGGCAGACCCCGGACCCGCTGGAGCGACTATGTCTCACAGCTGGCCAGGGAACGAACTGGGATCCTCCCGGCTGAGCTGGAGAATGTAGCCGGGGTGAGAGAGGCCTGGGCTGCCCGTTTAAGGCTGTTGCCCCTGCGACCCGACTCCAGAACAAGCGGAAGATGACGGAACGGAATAAAGTGTAATTGCACATCCACTACAGTAGTTGGCAGTGACGCTCTCATTGTCAGAGTGTGCCTAGGTAGAATTAGCTCTATGGTGGAGGAGGTTTTTTTTTCACCAACCAGACAATAGGAAGTGCTGTAAACAAACGAGTGGTGGGCTTGTATTGTTTTGGGTGCATACCTGTCAGCGTGTTTCCACCTTTATACGGCAGGTTCTTTACGGCATCTATCACCGCTTCTTTAGTGGTGTGAGCGTTCAGGTGCCACTCGATTCGGGGATCCCCGCTGTACTGAGCCAAACCTGGGATCAAAAACACCAACAAACTGAGTTGAAACTTTCCTGAAAAGTTTAATTGTAATCTCAAGCAGTTAATGAGAAACACTGTCCAGATCCTCACCAATTCGAGTCTTGTCAAACTCCACACTGAAGGCTTTGACCAGGTTTTCCAGGAAGGCTCGAACCAGCCGGAAGTTGATGCGACCGATGCTCCAGGATCCGTCCACAAGAATTACAATGTCGGCTACAGCTGGAGTCCTGCACAGGTACTCCTCTTCAGCTAGACATAGAGTAAAAAAGACGACAAAAAAACTTTAGAACAATAAATATGTAAATTTTTAAACCCCTGTATATTTGATAAAGATTTCTTCTAGTGTTCAGTAACGAGAACCAAAGGGTGATTAGAGCCCATAAATGAGACCAGGAAGGACATAAAACTTGCAGAAAGCAGCCTAAAGCGTATATGTGATAAATCTAAGGAGGTAAAAGTAGGACAATTGGATGTGCAGTTTCTGTCCAAAAAGCATTACAAAGTGTTTCATTAATTCTAATTCTGTTCAACACGGCATAATTAAACCCTGGAGGAGAGACGCGCTAACTTTTATCAGATGAAAAATAAGGGCATTCTGTTTGTCTCTGCAGTTTACTGGCTGATAAAACTAATGAGACAACAGCAGTTCATTTATAAAAGCAGGTCCTGTTCAAGCTAAAGGCCAACCAAATTAGGAAGTTGCCACATTTCCACCAGCCAATTATCTTTCAAACACAGTGCAGGAAACCTCTGCAGTTAAAACGCGTCACTCCGGACTTCAGGACAAGTTGATTTAAGTGGTTCACCCAACATAAAACTGGGAATGAGAGCAAAAGAAAAAGATTGTTTAAGTAACTCTGATTAAATACTGATTTGTAGCATAACTTCTAATAAAGTGGAAACCTAAAAACTACAACTAGAGGATGTAAAAAGCAGGAAGACGGTCAATCAAGAATCAAGAAAACCTTTATTAGTCCCACAGTGGGGAAATCGCAAGATTTATTGCATATAGCCACCAATGGCTTTAGACTATAGAGATACAAAAAGAAAGGAGGATAGATTCAGTGTTTAAAAAATAAGTCACGGCTTTACCGCCACAGGTCGATGCGGCTGGGCAAGTAAAAAAAAAAACACACCAGTTAGTTAGCAAAAACATATACAGACATAAACATGCTGAGGAAAACGTTGATTTGAAGGAAGGGGTTGGTAGAGTGGGGAGGATAAATAAAGCAATCGCTTCATGTGGAGCTTCCGATTGGATGTTATATGTAAGATAACCGGCGTTCTTATTTACATACATATGTATGGTTTTAGCCTGAAGTCTGTCTAAATTTCATCATGAGAATGGTGACAATAAAGAGAATCTTAAAATACAGGTATAGCAGACTTTGTTTTCATCAGACGAGCAAAACATTTGTTACATCCTTGAAGTGATACCGAGTAAAAACGACAACTTTAGGCCCATCGTGAACATTTTTTACATACAATATTTAAGGAGTAAGTTATATATCCAAACGAACCATTTAAGATAAATTAAACTCTTTACACTTAATTGTGAGATTACAGGGAGTAGAGATAAAGAAGGTGGAAGATTTTAAGTACTTAGGATCAACAGTCCAGAGCAATGGAGAGTGTGGAAAAGAGGTGAAGAAGCATGTTCAGGCAGGCTGGAACGGGTGGAGGAAAGTATCAGGTGTGATGTGTGACAGAAGAGTTTCAGTAGCACTGAAGAAAAGACAGGAAGCAAAGATGGAGGTAGCAGAGATGAAGATGCTGAGGATCTCTCTGGGAGTGACCAGGATGGACGGGATTAGAAATGAGTACATGAGGGGAACAGCACATGTTAAAGGTTTTGGAGATAAAGTCAGAGAGGCAAGACTGAGATGGTTTGGACATGTACAGAGGAGAGAGAGAGTACATAGGAAGAAGGATGCTGGATTTGGAACCACCAGGAATGAGACTAGAGGAAGACCAAAAAGGAGGTTCATGGATACAGTGAAGGAAGACATGAAGATAGTTGGTGTGACCAAAGAGGATGCAGAAGATAGGGTTAGATGGAAGAAACTGACTTGCTGTGGTGACCCCTGAAGGGAAATGCCGAAAGAAGAAGAAACTCTTTACACTTAATTGATTCTCGATAAAACATTTGTGTTGTAACCGAAAGTGAGATAAATTAGTTTGTCATGTTTTTTCGGTATATAATTGGTCGATTATCCCGGCTGGTTCCAAGTCTGTACATACGAGTCGTTTTCATGGTTTTCATGCTGTTACTTGCATATTGTTTAATCATACAAATATAAGAAAGGATTTCTTTCAAGCTGCAGCATGTTTAACATTTCAAGAGGTGGAGTTGGTTGTGTGTTTTTATGAGTGTTTGATGGGGTGGTAAGGCCACTCTTCATCAGTCATTTCATTCATCATTGACAGGAACTAAATGGGGTATCACTTCTTACAAGTCTATACACTGTTGGAATTCAAACTGTCCTCTGAGAACATGACAAATCTATGTGCAGCTTTTAATAACATGACTTCTGAGAAAAAACTGATCAACAAATACCCCGCTAGGTTTTAACTGAGAGAACGTAGGTGTGGCTTTCTGTTGAAAATTCAAATGAAAGCTTACTTTTTGGAAAAACTTTTTTGTCATTTGCATAATTTAGAATTCATTTTGCGGTCTTATCAGAAGAGAATAAAACCAAAGAATCAAAACAAATGTGATTCTAGTTAAACCAAAAAATACACCCAAAAATGAAATCTAATTTAGAATTGAATAAATTGAAATAATTGAGAAGGGAGTTTTGTCATTTTCTTTTGCTGCAACATATTTCTAGCAAAAAAAAAAAAAAAAAAACACCTCTAAATTAAGCCAAAAACCCAACTTTGAAATTTCGTTCCGTCATCTTCCGCTTGTTCTGGGGTCGGGTCGCGGAGGCAACAGCCTCAAGCGGGCAGCCCAGGCCTCTCTCTCCCAGCTGCATCATCTAGCTCACCTGGAAGGATCCCAAGTCGTTCCCCGGCCAGCTGTGAGACATAGTCTCTCCAGCGGGTCCGGGGTCTGCCCCTTGGTCTCCTCCCGGTGGGACGTGCCCAAAACACCTCGCCTGCGATGCGCTCGGGGGGCATCCTGACCGGATGCCCGAACCACCCCATCTGGCTCCTCTCGACCTGGAGGAGCAGCGGCTCGACATCGAGCTCCTCCCTGATGGCAGAGCTCCTCACCCGAATAACTTTGAAATTAAATTACAAAAAGAATATGTCTCCAATGTTATAGAGTAAAAAAAAAGTACATTTTTAAGGTAAAGCAAATATTCCAAATGTATTTAAGATTAAAAAAAAAAGTCAGTTAATGATCTAGTTTGAGAAAAATATTTGTAACATGATGTTAAAAATACAATGAGTCTCTTCATTCACTTGGTTTGGGAATCTATGCCTTTAGGGATTACAGCCATGACTGCCGGTACAGTGACATCACTTCAAATTGCACATAGTTTCTGAATGATGGTTCCTCTAAAAAAAAAAAAAAAAAAAAGAACTATGATAAAGTGGAAAATAAGAATGATTTTTAGGCATAACAGGAAGTGAAAGTGGGCACTAAAGTGCTGCCTTACAGCGCAGAGTTATCGGATTGGATGTCAAACTCTGGTCCTCTAGGGCCGGTGTCCTGAAGGTTCCTGTTCCTATGTTCCTGGTTCATTATAGCTGATGTACACAATGTGAAATCAACAGCCAATAGAATTTCTCACATTGACTCAATAAGCTGGATCAGGTGTCTTGATGCAAGAACACATGGAAAACCTTAAGGACTCTGAGGACCAGAGTTTGACACCCCTGACTGTCTGGGGAAAAGATTCCTCCTGGACACAGACCAGAAGAACCAGAGACAAATAACACTAAAAATGACAAAAGTAAATCAGACCCCAAATTAATCTGTTTCTCTCCTCCAGCTGTTGTTTGCTGATTAGCTAAGACGGAAGAAATACAACAAAAATATCTATTTTCATTCACTCAGCCTGCAACGGATGCTGTTTTTTTTTACTAGTTCACCCTTATGTTGTTCAACTAGCCAATCAGCAGGTCTGAAAACAGTGTACTTTGAGCTTTTACAAAGGTCTAGATCAGAAGGTCTGGATCATCAGCCAAACACAAAAACACAAAGATCTCAAAGACGTTTAGTAAATTAAACCTAGCCCCTCCTGCTGAGCCCTCATAATGTAAGACGTGTCAAAAAGAGGTTTAAATAAAGAAGAAAAAACAGCAGCCTAAAAACATCTCGTGTCTGACTGTAGTTCTTGGCACAAAACCAGGAAAGTTTAATCATGTGTCTCATTTCTTTGTCGAGGAGGAGAGAATGAACAAGGATTTATTTGTAGTGAAAACAATTTGAAAAAAAAAAAAAAAAGGCAGCAAATTAGGCATCAGGGTTTAAGTACATTTCTTCTCTTGAACGCTCCTCAGATAGTAATATTTGGTCTCATGCCAATTTTTATCACATCTCTACCTCTGCTTCTTTATTTTTCTTCTTTTCCTTAAAGTTTTTCTCATAACAATGTTTTAATTCCTTTCATAAATCTTCTTTACAACCGTTTTAAAACAGTAAACAATCTTTGATCATTTTCCGTCTTTGTTTGCTAATCTGCAAACACATCTCTGGAAACATGATGTTGAGCCAGCAACACTGATCCATCAAAATCAACACAATTAAATTTATGTTTTTATATTTACACTAAATTCTGAGACTTTTCTGTCTGAGACGAGACAAGGTTTTACTTCATTTTTAAAGCTCTGTTTTGGTGAACCTTTACAAATCGCATTTGAGGGTTTGTGTTCACAGATTAAAAAAGAGCAGCACCTGCTGTAGCTAAAGTATTTTTTGTATCTTTGTCGTAAGATACCAGGCATCCTAAACTGCAGAGGAATCGGGTTGTAGTCAGAATGGTATTCTTTCGGTTTTCAATCATATGTTCACGTGTTGAAAAGAGTTGACGCAATGTACCGTATTTTCTGCACTTCAAGGCGCACCTAAAAGCCTTTAATTCTCTCAAAAGCTGACAGTATGTCTTATAATCTGGTGCACCTTTTATATGGATCAATACTGGTTCATTGTGGCTACCAATGTTTTATTTTGAAAAGTCACTGGATATTCTTTCTTAAGTCCGTCGATGATACACCTTTGATGCATCGTCCCATTACATTTAAACCCCTAAACTAGTAAAATGAGTAAAAAGCAAAGATCTATAGGAAGCTTCTTTTGTTAAGGGGAGTTACAGAGTTACAAAGCAGACTGGTACTTAGAAACACTCTTCAGGTTTCAGGTCAAGATGTGACTGTCTGGTTACAGCAAAACAAACTCAGATCTCCGATTCATCTGGTCTTACTGTGGGGAGCCTAACTGTTTTTTTATCAACTTTAGTCTGTCTTTTATTTTGAAGGTATGTTTACCGTTACTATAGCAACCGGAGTGCGTTACCATAGGAACCAGAGTACATTAGAGCAGAGAGAATGTTCCCATGTTATAAAGACACTAATAATACATTTTCTCGTGAAGACAAAGTGGGTTTAAGTTTAATATTATTGATTTAAAAAGCCAGTTTTATCAGACTAGTCGTATTTAGTTTTTCTGCAACACGTTTAGACCAGTCCGTGAAAATATTGTCCAAAATAAAACTGGTCCGCAGCGCCGAAAATGTTGGGGACCCCTGATCTAATGGATGGAAAACACAACCTCAGATACCACAATATGGTAGTTTCTTTACATGCACCTTATAATTGGGTACAACTTATATATGAAAAAAGTTTTACAATGGATCATTCATTGAAGGTCCGCCTTATAATATGGAGCACCTTATGGTATGGAAAATACGGTGATTGGTTAGTTAACGAAATCGTAAAATTACTATATCACAGATATAATAAGCAGGGGGTAATGACTTTTTTTTTTTTTAAATCCTAATGTATTTTTCTTGCCCGTGTAAAACATCACTTTGTGCTAACTTTTCATTAGTTAGATTGTTTTAGATTTAGAATGAACCACTTTTGTTCAAATATTTCCACTACTTCATGACTCATAAACACATGTGAATTTGTACTTTTTTTTTTTCTGAAATGTTCAGTCCACATCACAAATGGAAGACGAGTGAAGACATGCTGCTATAAAAATGCACCGGTACAGGTTACAATTATTTGCAATCAAAGACTAATTTCAAACTTTAGCAAAGCCATTAAATTTGTAATATTAAATGTTTAATTGCATAAAATAGCTTCCTAAAAGAAAAGGACACTGTAAATCATTTACACTACATTTTTTTGAGCAGTTGTAACAGATCCATCATAAAGATTTACAGTAACATTGAATTATTGCTGAGTTTTCACATTTTTCACAAATACAGCCATCCTAGTTTGACAGCCGTGTCAGTTTTATTTATTAGGTCTTTAGACATTAAACTTGCCACATTTTTCAACGTGAAGTTAAAAGTCAATCTTTACCCCACAAACCGTTTATGGTTGAACGATATTTCACCAGGATGCCAATAGCATCTCTATCTTTGAAGATGCTAAATTTATACAATAAACTATGACATTTGGAAGTGAAAACCATTGAATGGTCGGTAATAAAAAATATAATACCACCCCCTAAATTGGAAAAGAGAGGAATTATGAACCAAAACAAAAAAGCAAGAAGAGAAAAGTTAAATAAAGATATGCTTCTAAAGAGTACATCTTCATCACCAGCCAAGAATACCTTGGCTGGAGGAGTTGGTTCGATCCCGGGGTAGCTGAGGAGAAACAGTCGATCTGGAGGGGGTGTGGAGAAGGAGACTGACTAAAGGAGTTTTTTTGCAGTTTCCATGAAAACGTCCGGTTGCTTGCTTGAGGAAGTGGAGGCGCACACTCGGACCCAGTGAAATACAGAGAGGCAAGTTTGATGTTCTTCACTGCGGCCAGGCTTTGTGACCCATTCCGGACTCTAGCTTTTAGGTTGCCAGGTTTGATATAGTGCGACCGGACTGGGACGCCGGTGGATAGGGCCGAGGGGGCATCGAGGTGTTAAACACCTGGTGTTTGCACTGCAGCACTCAAATTTTCCTTCGGGGATAAATAAAGTATATTCAATTCAATTGCATTGCTTTAAGGTAAAGAGTGAAAGCAGCACAAGTGAGTGTCGATCCTCAGCCAGTAAATGTCAGGGGTATCAAGCCGAGAGCCTGACCTGGGCCAAATAAGAGTAAACAATATTCTAATCAGTCTTTTCTCCAAGCAGGTTTTCTCATTCATATTCAGGGACGTGGCCAGGGCTAACAGGTACACACAGGCTCAGCTGGGGGACTGAAACCCCAAAAGCCATTAAACATGCGAGGGGTTAAGAGTCCAATTAACTCCACTGGTCTATGAGCAAAATTTTCCATCCTCTCTGCTTTTATTCTTTATGACACTGTTAATCTATATAATAACTAAATATTATTATCTTACCAATAGTTTAAGTAACAAAAAAAAGTTCAAATGATTAGGAAATTTACATCTAAAGAGATTTTCTGGTTCTGAGCTGAAAGCTTAAGGCGACAAGGGAAAAAGGTGGATCAGCAAAGCCAATACCTGGCAGGTCGAAGGTGAAATATACCACCTTAGGGCTCTTTTTAATCTATTTATGAACTCACAACCTAATTTACATGACATGAAGTTAAAGGTCATCTTCTTTTGATTTCATCTTCCAGCTGTGGTAGGGGTGGGGGAGGTAGCCAAATTCTAGCTCGTATAAATTCCACTCACTAGTTTATGGAGAAAAAAAAGGTTGTGAAAAAAATTGTCATTTCTTAGAAAATTGCTTAGAAGTTATGATGTATTTAAAAGTCCGATGTAATGGGCTAAAATATTTTTGCTTAAACCAAAACAAGACGATATGCTGAGTTATTTAATCACCCACAATATTTGTTTGGAATGCAATAGAATGACAAAGAAAATGTGACTTCAAATTAACAACTTTTCTTTTAAACAGCAGTGTTCCGTTCCGTCATCTTCCGCTTGTTCCGGGGTCGGGTCGTGGGGGCAACAGCCTCAAACGGGCAGCCCAGGCCTCTCTCCCCCCGGCCGCATCCTCCAGCTCACCTGGAAGGATCCCGAGTCGTATCCTAGCCAGCTGTGAGACATAGTCTCTCCAGCTGGTCCGGGGTCTGAACCTTGGTCTCTTTCCGGTGGGACGTGCCCGAAACACCTCGCCCGCGAGGCGCTCGGGTGGCATTTTGACCAGATGCCCGAACCACCCCATCTGGCTCCTCTCGACCTTAAGGGGGAGTGGCTCGACATCGAGCTCCTCCCGGATGGCAGAGCTCCTCACCCGATCTCTGAGTGAGAGCCCAGCCACCCTGCGGAGGAAGCTCATTTCGCCCGCTTGTACCCGCGATCTCATTCTTTCGGTCATCACCCACAGCTGGTGACCATAGGTGAGGGTAGGAACGTGGATCGACTTGTAAATCGAGAGCTTTGCTTTTCGGCTCAGCTCTCTCTTTACCACGACGGACTGATGCAGCATCCTAGTTATTGCTGACGCCGCACCGATCCGCCTGTCGATCTCCCGCTCCATCCTTCCCCCACTCGTGAACAAGACCGAGTGTGTAAACAGCAGTGTGTTCTGCTTATTTGTGATCAGGGACAGGAGCAAAAATAAGAGCGTCCGGACTTTCCTCCGTCCAGTAAATTTTTTTACTTCCCTCCACTAAACGTGGGCGAGGCATTAAGTAATTGTGCACCAATCAAGAATAAAGAAAACCTTTATTAGTCCCACAGTGGGGAAATTCCAAGAATGAAGGCATGCAGCCAACAACGGTGCTACCTTTGTAGATGATATAGACTATAGAAATACAAAAAAAAAAACGGAGGGTAGATTTGGTGTTTAAAAAATAAGTCACACGACTTCACCGCCACAGGTCGATGCAGCAGGGCAAGTACAAAAAAAAAAAAAAAAACACACCACTTACTTAGCAAAAACATATACAGACATAAACATGCTGAAAACGTTGATTTGAGGGGAGGGGTTGGTGGAGTGGGTGGGAGGCGGTATATTCAAAGCAACCGCTTCATGTGGAGCTTCCGAGGGGATGTGAGATAACTTGGCCTTGGCCAAGGCTAGTCACAGGGAGGGCATCCGTGCTTCTGTAACTCTTATCAATAGTAGTATCTCCCAAACCACAGAAGTAATTTGAAAGAAACTATAAAGAAACTATAGATGACCGGAATCATATTGTCTAACACCTTGGTGGTGACATATTCTTGTTATAGATCCTCAGGAGCATTCCTGAGGCATTCACAGGCCAGATGTGAGACATAGTCCCTCTGGCAAGTTCTGAGTTTACATGAAAGCTCCCCAGGGTGGGATGAACAGATACCTACTACCAACCAGTCTGGTTCCTGTCTAAGCGGAGTAGCAAAATTCCCTTTTGAAACCTCCTGCATGATAAAGCTTTTTAATAAGAGCAAAATCAACATCCACCCTGCTGACGAAGCTTATTTTGGATGCTTATATTCGTAACCTTTTTCTTTCGGTTTCCAGCCACAGCTTGTGACCACTTGTCATAGTAGGAACAGAAAATTGAGAGCTTCACTTTTTTGGCTAACCACTCCGTCCGGCTCTAGTAGCAAAATAACTATCAACTTGTTGACATCTCGCTCCATGCTTTCCTCAGTTGTGAACAAGTCCTGAATTACTTGATTTTCTCCACTAGAACTTGGTACTTAACTTAACCTAGAGAGAACATTACATCGTGGGATTAGGACATAACTCTCAAGTTTAGAGGTGCTTAAGTTGATGATTGTGGCCTGATGAAGCTGAACAAGACCACAAAAAAGTAAAAACCCACTCCTCAGGCCACTGAGACCAATCCCGGCCTCTTAGCAGCACTAAAAAGTTCTATCCATAAAAAACAATTAACAGAATCAATGGCAAAGAGAAGCCTTAGTGGAGTCTGATCCTCACTGGAAACAAATTCAACTTACAACTGATAAGCTCTGGGACTGGTCATAAAAGACCAGACAGCCTAGCACAACGGTTATGGTTCTCCGTACTCCTTGAACATCTCCCACAGGAGTCATTGGGTGCATGGTTAAATGCCTTGACCAAATTTCCATTCAGACTGCTTTTGCAAACTCTAAAAACTGCTCCAAAACGCTGAAGAGGGCGTAGAGCTGATCCTCAATGCCACAACCGGGACAAAATCCAAACTGCTCTTTCTATGTGACTCAACTCTCTGAACATACTCCATCTTTTTATTGGTTGACCCAATTCCATGAGTACACAAATCTGCAGGTTTCAATATATTCCTGCTTTTAACAAACTTGACTCTCCTTAAATGGATCCAGAAGACTATGACGGTCTTTTTCAAAATAAGTCAAGTATGTTAGAGCAGACACGCATTAAAAACTTGCAAGTTTGAGATCCTCTTTGAACCAAGTTAAAAACTGCCATTTTACATCACATTTTAAACCTATTTTAAACAGTTTTGCATCCTAATGTCATTTCTTACTCACCGAATTTATTGTCAGCGACTGAAATTGAAAAAGTTTGCAGAGGCTTGCGTAAAAGTAAATATTTCTTATGCAAATGTCTCAAAAAGCAAAGCACCTGAATGCATCCAGACTGGGGTAAACGCACACCAATTTGATGCAATTTTCTTCAAAGATACCTTTTTTCTCCTGTATATTTAATTCTGTATAACTTTTAGAAGCTGCTATGAGAGTGATGCATTGCATCTTCTGAGAAGCTGCAAAAATGAACTTAAATTTTAGTCATTTTTCCACGGTCTGGTGCTCGAAGATCTAAACAATATATCACACGCTGCTGGATGGCTGTTGCCATCTGCTCGCACTAAAAAAAAATCACACAGGGACGTTTCTCTGTTTCAATAAAATAACTATCCATTGACTATTTTATTATCATTATTATTGAAAAGATGCTCCCCTACAGTCACCAGCTGTGGATGGTGACCGAAAGAATGAGATTGTGGATACAAGCGGCTGAAATGAGCTTCCTCCGCAGGGTGGCTGAGTTCTCACTCACGATCGAATGAGGAGTTCAGCGATCTGGGAGGAGCCCGGTGTCGAGCTGCTCCTCTTCTAGGTCAAGAGAAGCAAGATGGGAAGGTTCGGGCATCCACTCCAGATGCCCCCGAACACCTCGCTGGTGAGGTGTTTCGGGCCCGTCCAACCGTGAGGAGACCAAGAGGCAGACTCCGGACCTGCTGGAGAGACTATGTCTCACAGCTGACCTGGGAACGACTCGGGATACTTCCGGGTGAGCTGGAGGATGCAGCCGGGTTGAGAGAAACCTGGCTTCTCATCTGAGGCTGTTGCCCCCGCAACTCGGCTCTGGATAAGCAGAAGACGACGCAATGGAACAAATGAAAAGATGCTATAATTTTGTCCATACTGATCTACACACTGTAGATCAGTGTGAGACCTCCGCAGAACTTTAGCCAAGAGCACAGGTAGTGATTATTTTAATCCAATCCAACATCACACATGCAAAACAAACAATTCAATTTGATTTAAAGCGTTATAAATAAAATAAATAATAAATAAATAAATAAATGAATTACTCTATTCATCCCTCACCGGGGAAATTTGTTTGCTGCACTCCTTACACCGCAGCAGGCTGCCCTTCAACGGCGCCAATGGTGGGAGAAGCGGGGGTTAGGTGTCTTCTCCAAAGACCCTAGACGTGCTCTGCGTGGGACACAAACCCGCGACCTTCCGGTCCGCGGGCGAACGCTCTAACCACGCGGCCACCGTCTCCACCCTAAAAGTCCCAATTATTAAAATAATTAATAATAATAATTAAAAATCCCAAGATAAAGTCCCAATTATCCCAATCCTAAAGTCTGTTTTTCTCATTACGTCCTACAGAGCAGTGATTTCATTCCTTGTGAGTGTGAACACTGGAAGACTCAAATATTAAATACATCAAATGAAATAAATTTTTACTATTTATTTAGATGACACATTGTGAGCAGATTGTTAAAATTGATAAAAATGCAGTCCCAATTACTGTTTATACATTAAAACAACTCCAGTAATTTGTCAGCCAGCTATTTAAATTCTAACTCCATTTGATCACCACCTGCCTGTCACAAAAGTTGTTCAAGCCTGTTCTTTAGAAAATCTTCAGGGAAGGAGGAAAAAAAAAAACCTCCTGGGAGTAAATTTACAGATTTTCTTTTCCACACAAAACTGAGAGGAGGTACAAATTACACAAGTGTGTGAGTGTGCATTTCAATCCATGTGTGTTTGGAAGTGAAAGAGGAGAAAAGATTTTGACTTTCTTTAATGAGCACCCTCAGAGGACAGAAAAAGCCTAAACCACAGGAAATCCTCCTGGGTTTACACACACACACACACACACACACACACACACACACACACACACACACACACACAAACACACACACACAGACTGCAGCAGTTGAAGAGAACAAAGCTTAAAACCACAGTGAGACTAGCACGTATATCTCTGTAATGTGTGGATGTGTGACAGAAAAAAGAAAGAAAAAGTCAGGAGTAAAAACTGACACTACTGTGAGTTTTACTGCATAAAATAAAAGATTCAGTATGTTTAAACTTTTCACCAAAAAGAGAACCACAAGTTTCCAAGCTATAAAAGACTGTCTCACTTAGGCCCATCGGGGCCCACGGTTTCTAGCACGGGAGGGGAATTGGTGTATAGGAGCGAGAAGCAAGAGAGAGTAGGGGAGGTTTGTCTGGTAAGCAGGGGGTAGTTATAGGATCCAAGTGAGGGGGCGTTGGTAAAGGAGCTGGTGGGACTCGGGCGGGATTACAGGAACAAGTGGGAGTGCAGCTGTGGGTGCATTTTGGACTCTCGACTTCCTAGGCTGTACGCCTGGTCATGCTCTGGCCTGTGGTGGTCGCATCTGCACCTCGGCTTCCAATGCCCACTGGGCTCACTTGCTGTCTGTACGGACGACACAGGGGTATTGGCATTGGGAACATTCATTCCCCTTGGTGCCGGGGTGACTACTCTCGAGGGTCATCTTCTACACCTGGCTTGGTGGTTTGGAGGCTGAGAAAGATCTGTTAGCCCTAATAAGCACATGATTCAAATTGACAGAATGCATGTACTCTCACTCACACATGCACATTGTGCCACACTGTTTACTGTCCGCTATGTTCCTTACTCCCATCAGTATTATAGCTTTGGTAACATCCTTTAGTGTTGGATATGATTTGTTATTTTATTTTCAAAGTTTGCGTGTTTCAACTTTATCTCTGGTTTAAACTTTTGTTTGTTTTTCTCAGACGATCCAACAGGTTATTGTAACTACAGATTATCTCTTTACTTTTTTCCGGCACCCAGTCCCTCCTTAACCTTTTTTCTCTCTCCACAGTATTTCCTGTCAATTTTATCAAAAAAGCCACTGGAAACAAAATAGTAGGTTGTAAAACTCCTCACCACACATTTTTCTCAGACATACATTCATATTTTTCCACTTTCTTTCTATTTTAAACACTCAAACTTCAAACCTTCGAAAACCTATAAAAAATAAAATTGAATTAAAACAGTCACAGCTTCAACAGCATTAGAAAAGCCCATGTTTGTGCCCCTTTGTGTGTATGACAAAACTAAACAGATTGTACAAAACTATAAGGGATATTTCTTGCAAGAAATGTTATCAAAATACAAATCAGACAAATGCTTTTGATGACTAATTTAAGCTTCTCTTAGGGGCATCCTAAGAGAAAGACTGTATGTGAGGGATCTGTGAAAATTTGCCACTGTGTTCTAAAAAAAGATATCAAAGCACACTGACAACCTTCTACAATTGCCCATTAATTATAGAACAGACAATGGAATGATTCCATAACAAAACTGTAGATAGGGAGCAGGGAAATAGCAGACAGGAAACAGTGTGACACTGTGTGCACGCGCTAATGTGTGCGTGTACACATAAAACCTATTGTATATGCCAATGTGATATTAAAGGGTCCAAATGTTCCCATCCTCGTATGACCAGGTAATTTTATTAATTAAACACTTTGTGGCTTTTTTTTTCAAGTAAATTTATCAAATGAAGCGAAACCTAAAAACACAACTGTTAGGTAGAAATTGCAATTGCTTCTTTTGTTACTTCTTTTATTTTTACCATTCAAAAGTGTCCTTAGGTAATGTGATCCTCCAGCTGCGGGCAGTTCCTGGCCAGCTGTATGACACAGGTTTATGTTAACTAAGGGATATGCTAGCACTGTTTGCTGAGTATCACCCACTTTTCTCCTTATTTGTAAGTGGGGGTCTGGAATTTTCTTTTCCCCACTACTCTGTAGGAACACACCTCTTGGTTTTTATTACTGCATAAATAAATCAGACAGGGATGCATTTCTTTTTTTTTTTTTTCTGCGCTGGACCTGACAGAAATTACTAAGGAGAGGGGCGTGGGTAGGTGGGGTGAAAAAGAGGAGGGATAGGGTACAGAAGAAGAAGAAGAGAGGGGGAGAAAGTAAAAAGAAAATCTGAAGTTGTAGTATTCTGCATCACAACCAACCTGCTGAATTATCTGAGGGGAAAAAAAAAAAAAAGTACAAACAAGAGTTTAAACCAGTGATAAAACTGACACATACAACAAAACCTTCTATAGCAAATGATGTACAACACAAACACATGTTACTAGAGTTATAATAATATTGGTTGAAAGCAAGGACCATAGCGGACAGTAAACAGAGTGATATAGTGTGCGAGTGTGAGTGAAAGTACATGCATGCTGCCGATGTGAACCATGTGCTTATTAGGACCAACGGATTGTCCCCAGCCCCAAAGGATTGGAACGAGGGAGGCAGAGACACACGCTACCCGGGCCCACGCCCATCCAGATCCCGGGACCCCGAAGCCGGGCCGAGGAGCCGCCCACCCACCCAGCAAGGCGCATAGAGAAACCCCTGCCAGAACCACTCCAGCACCAAGGAGCACGGGCCTCCCCGATGCCAGGACCCACAGGCCTCGGGGCAGACGCGGCAACCGTACCCCACGGCCCTAGGCGAGCCCAGGGGTGACAGAAGTCAAGGCCCGGACCGAGAGGGGAGCACTCACCCCAAGGGCCCAGGGACCCGACAATCCCCGAGCCGGGGCTCAACCGGGGGCCCAGCAGGGCCAGGCTACCCCACATGCAGCCGCCACAGCCCAACACACAGCCAGGTGCCCGACCCAGGCAGCCCAAAGACCACCTCTGCACACCTAATGTCCCTCTTCACTACCCTAGTCCCTCAACTGTAGTCCTGCCAACTCTCTAGTGATGCTCACCCCAGTGCACCTCTTAACCCCAACTGGTGACGAGGGGCCCCGGCAGGGCCAGGCGAGACTGCCCCCGGGCCCGTTTCCCCCATACAAAAACCACACAACCGTATCTCTGGGTGTCTCCCGCCCCCCGGAGGCGGGCAACACAGAAGTGACTGGCCTCCAAGTCCCGCAAACCCAGCCCCCCTCCAGGCAGCAGAGCCCCGAGATCCCGGCCGACCCGAAGGGACACAGACGGGTGAAGACCGGCCGCCCTCCCCCGGTCCCACCTGTGTATGTATGTGCTGCAATTGAAGTGGGCGAGAGAGCGCTTGCAGGTGGCGGGCCCTGTCGCTGCCAAGCGGCATTGCCCCCCAACCCGAGGACCTCTCTGTGTGTAGTTTAGTTTGGAATGTGTGTGGTGCCATTGTGCCATGTTCAGTGTCTAAGGTGGGATTTAAAATTGAGGGGGAACGGCATGGGAGGGAGTGCAGGTGTCCCCACTTGGCACTCCCTCTCCGAAATACCCCTCAAGACCCTATATGAATATAAATGACTAAGATGCAGTTAAAAGTGGAGTGGAGGATGGGTGCAGACGGGGACTCAGAAGGGGGATCACCCTCCCCAAGCCTCGTCAGCGTGCCCCACCCATCCAGACCCCGCGCCCTAAGTGACAGTGAGCATGTGGCAGTGTGGGACCGGGAGAGAGCAGGCAGATGGGCACAACCGGAAGGAGGGAAACATCCCCCCGGGCGACCGGCTCCCCAGCCGGACACGGTAAGCGCCAGGGGCCCTCCGAACCAGCCAGGCAACCACGAGGCAAACAGCACGCTCCAAAAAGAGGCAGCCATGCGGGACACAGCCACCGAGGTAGTGTCCTCCGCCACACAAGAGCAGCAGGAGACCCCAGAGCCATCAGAAACAACCTCCAACAAGCCCAAGGACCTGGGCCCACCCCACCCTCCGAGGCACCCCGTCACCACACAGCCTCGTCTTACCTCTCCTTTCTTTCTGCTGCACCCTACTTCCTTCCCTGGTCCCCTCCACAACCCCTCCGTGCAGCAGGTGAGACGTGGAACCCCAGGTCGGGCACCAGGCGGTCCGACTGCAGTGACCACTGCAGGACAGCCTAGGCCCCCCCAGGACCCAGGCAAGAGCCCCAGCCCGCAGAAGCAAGCCCCCAGCTCCCCAAGGCCGACCCCCCCAACCCAGCCCCCACCATGACAACCAACCCCAACCAGGGTCCCACCAACGCCGTCTCAGGCCGGCAGCCACTGCCAGCCCCGTACCCCAGCAGGAGCCGGCACAGAGATCCCGATTCCCTCGCTAGTCAAGCGAGCCGCCCCACGCCCCGGCCAACTAGAGCCCCGGGACCAGGTCGACACCAGACCCTCTGGATGCATGGAGACCCCAACCGCCCCCCGCTCCAAGCCCCCGGAACTAGTTTAAATCCGTACCTATTATCACCATGTTCTTACTGAGTGATGTGACTAATCAGCTGGGACCAGAGGGTCACTGAGGTTGAATCATGTTTAAAAGATGCAGACATGATCTCTAAGCTGATGTGGTCTGACAGGAGGTTTTTGTACTGGTTAATGCTAAGAGTGGTTTTGGATTTCCAGTTCAGGAGGATAGTTTTCTTTGCGATACATAAGGCAGTGAGAACCATTTGTGCCTTGTGAGTTTCAATGTTCATTTCACTTAGGTCGCCTAACAAACAAAGCTTTGGACAGGCAGGAACTTTAAGTTTAGTTAATTTGGATAAGTCCTCACAGACTTTATGCCAAAAAGTTTGCACGGGTGCACAGAGCCACAGGGCGTGCATATAGTCATCAACGTTATTACCTGTGCACTGTGTGCAAATCATAGACTGTACAAGGCTCATTTTAAATAGCCTACGTCTTGTGTAATGAGTTCTGTGAAGAATCTTGTACTGGATAAGTTGTAAGTTTGGACTGTTGGTCATATTAAAGGCATTCAGACAGATCTGCAGCCAGAATTGATGACTGGAGTTTAGTGATAGATTAGATTCCCATTTTGACATCGGGAGGTGGATTGTGTCGTCTATTTTAGATACTAATTTGTAGACTTTCGAGGTGAGTTTAGGATTGTTTAGATTCATGAGTTGTGTCACTGTGAGTGGAAGTTCAAGGTCCAATTGGTTCAAGCGGTACTTAGAAGTTATTACGGATTTAAGTTGCCTGTATTCAAGAAACTTACTGTTGCTGATCCCATGATTTGATGATAGAGATGAGAGGGAGATGAATGCTTTGTTATGAATTATGTGTTGAAACTGTTGGATTCCTTTATCCTTCCAAGAATTGAAGCACACCACGCTTTTGTTTAATAGAATATCAGGATTGTTCCAAATGGGGGTGAGCTTACATGGGAATATTGTATAGTTGTTTTTTTTAAGAAATTCCCACCAGACTGTTAGTGTTGAGCTGATGTTTAAACTTCTGAAACACATGTGGCGTTTAATGCCTGAACTAAAAAAAGGTAGATCAGAGATGTTAAGGTTCTCGCAAAGAGTGTGCTCTATATCTATCCAAGATTCGTCCAATAGGTCAGGTTTCAGCCATTTTAAGATATAATGCAGTCTATTTGCCAAGAAGTAATCCTGAAAATTAGGCAGCTCTAAGCCACCTCTGTCTTTTGATTTCTGAAGCGTTTTCAAACTAATCCTGGGTGGTTTGCTCTTCCAGAGGAATTGAGAGATACAGGTGTCTAGAGATTTGAACCAAGTGGTCGGAGGTTTGGTTGGAATCATAGAGAACAGATAGTTAATTTTGGGTAGAATCATCATTTTAATTGTGGCTACTCTCCCCATTAGTGAAATGGGAAGAGTTTTCCACCTTATGAGGTCTGCTTCGATAGTTTTAAAAAGTTGGGTGTAATTTAATTTGAATAGCTCAGAAAGATTTGGAGAAATATTTATTCCTAGGTATTTTATGTTGCCTGGTTGTAATTTAGTTGAGGGCGGGTTTTGAAAATTGCAATTAATTGATAAAGCTGTGCTCTTAGTCCAATTTACGGAGTATTCAGAGACTGAGGAGAATTTATTAATCAGCGAGATTGTTTTACAAAATGAAGATTGTGAGTTTGAAGCAAATAAAATAACATCATCTGCATAAAGACTTATTTTATGCTCTACATTTTTAGTCTGAATGCCTTCAATATCTGTGCTCTGTCGAACAGCAGCAGCTAGAGGTTCAATAAAGAGAGCGAACAAAGAGGGTGACAATGGGCAGCCTTGTCTGGTTCCTCTTTGAAGGTTGAAGTTTGCTGACGTGTGATTATTTGTTCTAACTCGTGCATTGGGAGAGCTATATAATATTTTGATCCAGTTGGTGAAGGACTGTCCAAAACTAAATTTATTTAAGACCGCTATTAAGAATTTCCAGTTAACTCGATCGAAAGCCTTTTCAGCGTCCAGTGAAACAATTGTTGCTTTTTGGTTATTGATGGCTGTGTAATCGATTAGGTTAATAAGTCTGCGCATATTAGTGGAGGAATGTCTACCTTTAATAAATCCTGTTTGGTCAGGATGTACAAGGTAAGGGATGGGATGCATTTCTTTGTAGAAACTCCACTCTGGAAAAATGTTACCCTTGTAACAAGTAAAACAAAGTCTCTCGTTTGGTCTCCGGTCAGCACAGATTTGGGAATATAAATATATATATATAAAGTATATATATATATATATATACATCCTTTTCCATTTCACAACAACTTAGACCCATTTTTTACACAAGATTAAGCCTTTTTTAGTGCGACACAGATGCTTTGAGATATTTTAACTACCGTAACTTTTGTGATCATGTTAGGCAAAGAGAGTTTTACATTGGTGATTGTACTGTAAATGATTGTGATTGTCAATTGGAAAAAAAAGGGTTATAATGAATGGGTTGGTGAAATAATGGGTGTGTGCATATATGAGTGGATGGATTAAAAAAAATGCATAGACAGCAAGATATGCTTTCCCCTCTCTAGTAAAGAAGAAAAAACGTGAAAGCAAAAATAAAACTTTACAAAAAAAAGGGAGGGAAGTGAAGGTGGTGAAACAATTTTCAAACAGAGAAAATCACTTAAGCAATAAAGAAAAACATGAGGAAAATTAGAGGGAAGAAAATTGAGTATAAGTGACTAAAGAAAGGAATTTGGGTGGCAAACGATGAAAGAAACCAAAAATTTAATGATAGAGACGATGAGAAAAAAATGCAAGAAAATATGATAATTAAGAGGAAAAGGGAAAAAAGAAGAATAAAAACTGTGAAAGCAAAGTGTGAAGAGGAGACAAAAGAGAGAGAAAACCAAAAAAGGAAATGACAAACTGAGCTGTGAGTTTTGAGAAAAAGCCCCTCAAACACTTACACAAAACCATAAAAATATAACATGTAATAAAACATAAACCCTGATGGGATCATTTCCTTTATCGCAGCAATATTTAAAAAAATGACCTAAATTATCCATAAAAACTAAAACGTACAAACAGCTCATGTTTGTGACAGGTGAGAATAGGTGAGGAGTCGTCATAGCAGAACGTAGCAAAGTGTGTATTTTAGTTTTCACCAGACAGCAGTTTTTATTTTTAACCAAGCAAGAGAGTTTCTGCCCCAAGATGGACAGGAAGTAAATGTAAAAATCTCGGTACTAACCTTTTTTTTTTTTTTTTATGTATTTATTTTATTTCAAGCAGAGATTGAAATAAATTGTAGACCTAATGATTTAAATATTTTTAAAATTCTGTTAAAATAAAATTGCAATAATGTAACTGTTACCATGACAGCAACGATTGTTGTGTAATGGATGCTGACAGTTGACAGCGGTTGTGGTTTATTTTGAAGAACAAAAGCTAGCCGTTGCTAACTGTTCGTAGTTTTGTAGTTTGTTAGTTTTCAAATGTTGAACTAGGATGAGTGTGGTTTGATCCCTATGAAGAGCTGTCTTGGATTAAATTCCTGTTTTGATTCTACCCTGAGTGTGGTCTCCCTGCGACACAGAACCTGCTAAGAAATCTGTTTGCTACCACTCGGCCACCGGTAACAAACTGGCGTTGTCGGTAGGATAAAAGTAACAAACTGGCGTTAACAGTAACCAAGGTTAATGCATAAAAGATGTGCATAAAAAAGGGGTGAGAAGTATAATTTATCTAATTGTACCGACACATTATCTGAAACACAAAATGCAAGTACGTCATCAATACCAAAACCCATTTCAAGAATATAATTTTTTATATGTTCTCTATGGGCATTTCCTTCCAAGGGACCACAGCAAGTCAGTTTCTTCCATCTAACCCTATCTGCTGCATCTTCTTCGGTCACACCAACTATCTTCATGTCTTCCTTCACCGTATCCATGAACCTTCTCTTTGGTCTTCCACTAGACCTCTTTCCTTCTTCCGATGTACTCTCTCTCTCCTCTGCACATGTCCAAACCATCTCAGTCTGGCCTCTCTGACTTTATCTCTAAAACCTCGAATATGTGGTGTTCCTCTGATCCTCTCCATCCTGTTCACTCCCAGAGAGATCCTCAGCATCTTCATCTCTGCTACCTCCATTTCTGTTTCCTGTCTTTTCCTCAGTGCCACTGTTTCTAGACCAAACAGCATGGTCGGTCTCACCACGGTTTTCCTTTCATTTTAGCTGAAACTCTTCTATCACACATCACACCTGATACTTTTCTCCACCCGTTCCAGCCTGCTTGCACATGCTTCTTCAACTCTTTTCCACACTCTCCACTGCTCTCTATTCCTCAGAGTCTTAACAACGTGATTATAACAAAGTTTTCTTTACTTTTCCACCTTACTTAATCTTTTAAAATAAATTTTAATGTGAAATGAAGTCTTAAGCTTTTTTTAAATGGTTATTGATTGGTTTTAAACGGTACTGATGTTAAAGTGAGGGTAGTTACTTAGAA
Source organism: Neostethus bicornis (assembly GCA_902685375.1). Lineage (NCBI taxonomy): Eukaryota > Metazoa > Chordata > Actinopteri > Atheriniformes > Phallostethidae > Neostethus > Neostethus bicornis. The sequence goes on along the minus strand of LR738551.1, from coordinate 23,953,315 downwards.
ATAGATTCTGTTGATTCTTTGTTTTCTGACCTTCGTGATGCGGCCACAGGGCTCTGTGGTCTAAAACAAATGTTCTCTAAAGGACAATAAAGTTTCATAATGTTTAATGTTTTGAAGCTTTATTTCATATAAAATGATGGGAAAGGTTTTAAATTTAACCGTGCAAAACACCACACCCATAAAAACTTTATTTAAATCCTCACACAGATGCATTTTGGTTTTTATTGTTTTACAACCACAGAGTAAAGCAGCCTTTTTTCATTGCAATGGATTTAAATGACTGGTGTTCCATAATCTGAAAACACACCAGTCTCAGCAAACTTTCCTGAAAGGTCATCCAGACATGTGGATGTGATGGCAGAAAAAAAAATATGTTCCTTTTTTTTTTTCAATCAGACTACCAGATGTCAAACCACACACTGAGCATCATGCAATTGATGTAACACCCCAACCATCCTCTCGCTCGATTTCCCTGCTCTACCCATTTGGGTTTCTCAATTTCTCTCTCGGACCTAAATGAGGTTGTCACTGTGTCAAATAGGAGGTGATGGAGCTTCAACAGCCCTGGAACCTCTTTGCTTTGCCAACAATATCACCACTCGTGCTCTCTCTGCCTATTCGCCATTTCCAGTTGCACTAAATCAACATCTCGTCTCCTATTTGGCCTTCCTAGCATCCTGCACGGATGATTTACTCCTTCATCGTTCATCTTTATTTGTGGCGTCGCACATGGACATTTCTTTTAGCTGCTGTTGGTAAATTCTGCTGAAGTCTAAACAGATGGTGAAATAGAGCCGTCCAATAGAGCCTGGTCAGCATTGCAAGACAATATAGAAGTTTGGAGATGCTTTCAGTCATTTCTCTGCATTTATGATCACTTTATGCATGTTGTCAGACTTTTTAAGAAGATCTTTTCTTTTTAAACGTTGTAGCGTGTCTATTGTTTAAATCTTTCTCTTTTTAGTTGAATCTGAATCATTTTCATGCTCCGCTCCGTCATCTTCCGCTCATCTGGGGCCGGGTTGCGGTGGCAACAGCCTCAGATGGGGAGCCCAGGCTTCTCTCACCCTAGCTGCATCCTCTAGCTTATCTGGAAGGATCCCAAGTTGTTCCCCAGCCAGCTGTGATACATAGTCTCTCCAGCAGGTCCGGGGTCTGCCACTTGGTCTCCTCCCAGGGGGATGTGCCCGAAACACCTCACCAGCAAGGCACCCAGGGGGCATTCTGACCAGATGCCTGAACCACCCCATCTGGCTTCTCTCGACCTGGAGGAGGAGCGCTCGACACCAAGCTCCTCCTGGATGGCAGAGCTCCTCAAGTATATAAATATAGGTTAGGGTTAGAGTCCCCGGTCAGGCAAGGTTTGAAACACTGGCTTTTCTGTGTGGAGTTTGCATGTTCTACTGGTGAATACATGGGTTTTCTGCGGGTACTCCGGTTTCCTCCCACCCTCCAAAAAGATAGTTGTTCAGTTTATTGGCAATTATGATATTGCCCATTGGGATGAGTGTGGATGATTTTGTGTGTAAACAAAACAAAGTACGAGATACAAGATAGATATATTTGAATGTATGAATATTTTTTACAATAAAACTACAAAAAAAAAAATTAAAGAAAACCTCAATGTCTTTTTTGTAAATGAATTAAATACTTTCTGCAAGAAATTAACTCAGACATTTGACTTTGAAAGCAGACAAACACTCGTATTATTAGGCTTTCTTTCAAGTAATCAGCCCTGGGCTTGAATTCAGTTCATATATCCGAAATATACCTCAAAGCTAGAGTGTGAGAAAGTGCAAATGATCTTCAGGAAGCAGACACACATCACCGCAGAAAAACAGTGTTATTGCATATTTACATCAGCTTTCATTCAATCTCTCTGTAGAAGATTTGAAATGTTCAAACAAAAAAAAAAGGAAATGTATCTTCAAAGAAATTCACATAACGTGTTGGGTTTTAAGTTTTATTTTGAGAAAACCTTGAATCAGCTTGGTTTACCTCAAAACATCAAAGACAAAAAAAAAGAATGAGACCGAACAAAAACAGATTAAAAAAGAGAATGAAACGGGAAAATTAGAAAGCACAATAAAAGAAAGGGGTGGGAAAGAACATGGGAAGAAAAAGGAGAACAAAGAGGAGAAAAAAACAAAGTACGGAAGATAGAATTAGAAAGGAAAAAATTAGGAGAAGAAAGAGCACAGAAAGACAATCTGAAGTTTGAAATAAAAACAAGAGTAAAGAGAGGAGGAAGAAAAGAAGAAAAGAGCTGTAGAAAGAAAGAAAAAACAGCAAAAAGAGGACTGAACGACAGGAGAAGCAAAACATGAATCGAATGAAAGGAGGAAAAGCGACCAAAAAAGGAGGAAAAAACAGAGAACAAATTAACTGGAGCGAGACCATGAAAGAAAATAGATAGAAAAAAAAATTATAAGCAAAGGAATTTAAAAAAAAAAAAAAAAGATGCCCCCTGAGCGCCTCGCTGGTGAGGTGCTTTGGGCACGTCCCACCCAGAGAAAACCATGAGGCAGACCTCAGACCCGCTGGAGAGACTACATCTCACAGCTGGTTGGGGAACGACTAGGGATCCTTCCAGGTGAGCTGGAGGATGCAGCCGAGGTGAGAGAAGCCTGGGCTTCCCGTCTGAGGCTGTTGCCCCTGCGACCCGGCCCCAGATAAGCTGAAAACGATGAAACGGAAAAACAAAGACAGAGGAAAAGGACGGAAGGCAAAATTAAGAAATGGTAGACATCAACGTGAGAGACTAAAACTAGAAAAAAAAAAAAAACACTGATGTTGTTTGAACTATTTAATCATTTTATCTCAAATTAAATGCTACCAACTGATTTTTTTTTTTTTTTACGTTTACTTGCAACAGACTAGCGACCTGTTGAGGGTTTATCCTGCCTCTCGCCCTTAATGAGCCGGGATAGACTTCGGCATCACCTGTGACCGCATTAGGGATACTGTAAGTGGTTCAGAAGATGAAACGTACATTTATTAGTATAGAATATTTCAAATTTTCAAACAGTTAATTAAATCCAACATTATTTGTTTATACTAATTTTTAATCAACTCTTTTAGCAGAAAGATTGTCCCAAACATTCGAAATTCTCTTGATTTTTTTACTGTGTGCAATCAATAGAAAAATTGATTATTAAAACAATTTCCTTTGAGCTTTTCTGTCTTTTACGCCCCTTAACCCTGTTCCTAACATGCTCTCTTCTACAACACCTACAAAACTCTTCCTTGGTTTTCCTCAAAGCCTCCTGCCTGGCAGTTCAAAACTCAGCGATAAGATGGTAACGCTAATCAAGGACCGTAGTTCCCAGAAAAGAACAAAAGTTCTGTTTTTTCTTCTTAGGTTGCTTATTGCTCAGATAAGTGAAGGAAATCCAAACTAAATATTTGACTTTTCTGTCCCCCTGTTTGCTCAGTCTCTTTACCAACACACCCTGGTAAGTGAAAGAAGTGTGATTTCATTATTCCTGCTTTTCTCCTGTGGCCTGATTACTGTAACCTGAACGAATGAAGTAAGAGTCAGAACTCAGTATTTAGGTCATGTCAGGCCTGTGCACTGGCGAGGAACTGGGAATCAGCTTATGTGTTCAGTAATGGAAATGTCACGAGGAGAGAATCAAAAGAAAGCCACCACGGAGATGTTAAATAAACTCCATCAAATAGAGAACAGCGAGGCAGACAGTTTTACATTCACACCAAGAGGAAGGATGGCTCAGTGGGTAGAGGGGGTGTCCTGTAACCAGAGGGTTGCACCTAATATTGTATTGCTCTACGTTGTCCTATTCAGTACAATGACAAACTGGTGATCTGTCAAGGGTGTACCCTGCCTTTTGCTTAACAGTAACCGAGTCTGGGTAACTGGGTCTGAGTGTGTGCCTCTCGTTCCTCTAGCGAGCAACCGGACGTTTCCATGACAACCGCAAAAACACAGGGCCCGAAACACCTCCTCTACACAGACTCCTTCTCTGCACCTCCTCCAGATTGTCTCCTTCTCCCCCAGAGACAATCTGGGACCGAACCAACTCCTCCAGCCACGATGGATGTGGCTCCTCCGGCCAGCAGCTGGTCGCACACATCAACATGTATGTCAACAGCAGAATGACTCCATAACCAGCTAGCCATTGGGAGCTAGCTGGACAATTTAAAAAAACAAAAAAAACCAGCTGTCACGAAACAAAAAGCTGAGACAAAGAACTGAAACAAAGAGCTTAGCCGAAAAGCAAAGCTCTCGATTTACAAGTCGATCTACGTTCCAACCCTCACCTATGGTCACCAGCTGTGGGTGGTGACCGAAAGAATGAGATCGCAGGTACAAGCAGCCGAAATGAGCTTCCTCCACAGGGTGGCTGGGCTCTCACTCAGAGATCGGGTGAGGAGCTCTGCCATCCGGGAGGAGCTCGGTGTCGAGCCGCTCCTCCTCCAGGTCAAGAGGAGCCAGATGGGGTGGTTCGGGCATCTGGTCAGGATGCCCCCCGAGGCAGGCGAGGTGTTTCGGGCACGTCCCACCGGAAGGAGACCAAGGGGCAGACCCCGGACCCGCTGGAGAGACTATGTCTCACAGCTGGCTGGGGAACGACTCGGGATCCTTCCAGGTGAGCTAGAGGATGCAGCCGGGGAGAGAGAGAGACCTGGGCTGCCCGTTTGAGGCTGTTGCCCCGCGACCCGACCCCGGAACAAGCGGAAGATGACGGGACGGACGGGGACAAAACAAAAAAGTCCAAAATGACGTCCAAAGTGCGCTCAAAATGAAATCTCCAGAATGAGACAAAACAAAGCCAGAAGAAGAGACAGAAACTCAGAGAAAGGTGGTGTTTAAATGTGAAAGTAACAGGGAGCACTTCAGCAGGCAGACACCCAGTGCAGCACCTTAACCCTTTTTATTATTGTAACAATAAAAAAAAAATTAATTTCCTCTTAAATCATTTAAAATCATTTGTTATCTTGTCAGCTTAAAAAATGAGAAATAAATGTATCCGATTTTTTTTCTTTTGAAACCTTGTTTTTTGAAAACGTGGTCTTTGACAATGTGACCATGTTCCAGATAAAAAAAGAAATTCAATTATTTTATTATTTCAAAAGAAAAATAGAAAAAAAAAAAAAAACGAAAACCTTGCAGCGGATGCTTCACATTTTCCTCTTCTATTCTGCAAACAAAAATTGAATCTAAAAATAAAGCTTCAATGTCGTGCAGGCTGCTTACGCCATGTCTGTCACTTTTTTTTTATGTTCATTATTTTATGTAAGTAGAATCCAGAAAATCTTATCAGAGTTGATATAATTTTTCAGTTAAATAGAGAAAATCACTTTTGCACAAATTGAAGCAATTAGTACCTAACTAAACTCCTGTTCTACGTCTGCCGCTGTTATTGCTTAGGTTCTTAGTTCAAAATTCTGATGAGTCAAAGAAAAAGTGAGCTAGCTTAAGCAGCCGAAGAGTTGCTAGCCAGGGTCCCCGTCGTTGGCTGCCACCCATGTGAAGAGGCTAGGATGAGAATTAGCGCCACCAAACCTGAGATTATGGTCCTCGCTCGAAAAAGGGTGAAATGCCCACTGTGGGTCAGGAACTGGGTCCTGCCCCAAGTGGAGGAGTTTAAGTATCTCTGGGTTTTGTTCACGAGTGGGGGAAGGATGGAGCGGGAGATCAACAGGCGGATCGGTGCGGAGTCAGCAATAACTAGGACACTGCGTCGATCCGAGCTGAGCCAAGAAGAAAAGCTCTCAATTTACAAGTCGATCAATGACCCCACCCTCACCTATGGTCACCAGCTGTGGGTGATGACCAAAAGAATGAGATCGCGATTCCATGTGGCCGAAATTAGCTTCCTCCGCAGGGTGGCTGGGCTCTCACTCAGAGATCGGTTGAGGAGCTCTGCCATCTGGCAGGAGCTCAGTGTCGAGCCACTCCTCCTCCAGGTCGAGAGAATCCAGATGGGGTGGTTCAGGCATCCAGTCAGGATGCCCCTGAGAGTCTCGTTAGTGAGGTGTTTTGGGCACATCCCACTGAGAGGAGACCAAGAGGCAGACTCCGGACCCGCCGGAGAGACTAAGTCTCACAGCTGACCAGGGAACAACTCGGGATCCTTCAGGGTGAGCTGGAGGATGCAGCCGGGGTGAGAGAAGCCTAGGTGTCCCGTCTGAGGCTGTTGCCACCCGAGACCCGGATACTGGTTCAAGCACCTCGCTGGTGAGGTGTTTCAGGCACGTCCCACCGGTAGGAGACCAAGAGGTAGACCCTGCACCCGCTGGAGAGATTATGTCTCACTGCTGGCCGGGTAACGACTCGGGACCCTTCTGGGTGAGCTGGAGGATGCAGCTGGGGTGAGAGAGGCCTGGGCTTCCCTTCTGAGGCTGTTGCCCCCGCGACCCGGCCCCGGATGAGTGGAAGACGATGGAACGAACAGTAAAAATAAGTGTAGAAATAAATCAACTGAACATTAAATTCAATATAAAAATGAATCCGATAAACTCTAGAGAAATTACAACAATATTACATATGCCGATTAGCTTTACATAGATCACCAGAGTAAACACCGTCTCAGATTGTTCACACAACACACTGCTGTTACATAATTAAAACCAGCTATATGTTGGCTGACGGTATGAACATGACTGTTCAGTCAAACATGTTTTTATAACCACTAACATTGTGTACATTTGATCATTCTTTGCATTTCATGGCAGCTGAGTCTCCTAATCCCTAGATAGACGTTTCCATGTTGGATTGTACGTTATCCTCACCTTATGTAACAGAAATGAGAAAAAAAAAAAAAAAACTCAAATTGTTTGCAGGGATGGATGACATTTCCAAATACGTTCAAGCCTCTGCAAGTAAATCCACGTTTCTCTTGGCAGACCTTTTAAGTCGTAGCTGTCTTCACCTTCAGATTATAATCTAAATGTTATAATAATATTGTAGAGTTATGAAATAAAAACACACCAGCAGACAGAGTTAGACGTCCAGATCACTGATAGGATACAATACAACTAAACAGCTTTACACAACAAACAAGTATAAAATTACACTTAATCTAAATTATTGTTTGAGTTTAGTAAGTTATGATTTATTTTATATAAACTCCCTTTTAAATAATATAATGGATCATGTCTTAGTGACAAGAGTGTAATTTATAGACCGAGTGTGAGAATGAGAAATTATTAGCTTCACCTTTAGCTCACCTGGTTTTTTGTCTATTCTAATAAGCACATAGGTTCAGGAATGCGCGAGCACACACACACACACACACACACACACACACACATTTTAGCTGATCTGAACAAGAGAAGTGATGTAACTCGCCTGACATGCTTAGGAGTGATACTAATACCGAGCTTTAATGCTGACGGATCGTTCAAGTTTAGATATTTCAGACTGTCGTCGAGTGAGAAGTTCAACACTATTCAGGTATCTCTGAAGCAGCAAGTCCACACCTGCTTTCTGGTTTAAAACCACAGTTTCACATCAAACATTAAATGTGTTAAAACTCTTAATTAAAGAAAATCTAAAAACAAACATCTGATGCATATTTTTTTTTTCTTTGAGGCTTTGGCCACTCTAACAACTTTATTCTATCTCGGAGGCTCCAGATAAACAACTACCATGAAAACCTGCTGGAAACTAAATTTATTTGAAGTGGAACTAACCCCAGCCCACATCCGTTTTAGAGGCTAAACCCACCAGAAAATCTTTGTTTACAAAAAGTGCCACATAATGGGCAGAACTAACAGAAAAACGAGTAGGGGTGTAGTCAGTGCTCCTGGCAGTGATGGTAGCTTTGTTACAGATCTATTTATTTAAGACGAAAGATTTTTCTCCAGGGAAGATTGTGGAGTCTAGCAGATCTGAGCTGTGTCAGTATGAGCAGCTGCCTAAGACTATGTCTCAGAATAAGTCCAGTTTCCTCACATCTGCACCCCTAGACTACACCCATTACCATCAGGATGAAGCACATCTGCTGATTTCTTCAAATAAATAGCAAAATCAGTTAATATATAATTGACAATCACAGATACAATTCTTGTTCTTCCTAGGAGGTCGTCATGAGGTGAAGGTGGAGATGTGGGACCACAGATGCGTAGCCAGTTTTAACCAGTTTATTGCAGGTAATCAGGGGTTAGGGAAAACAGGCTCTAGGCAACTTGGTCAGGTTTGGCAGGACTAGACAACATAGAGGCGACGAGACGACGAGGGGACACAATCGTGACTGCAGCAGGAGTGCAGAACAACAAATGACTAACATTGGACTGATGGACACTGGGGGTTAAATAACCAGGGAAAGACGAGACACAGGTGGAGACATCTATTGGGAGCAGGAGTGCAGAATTAGAACAGAGGGCCAGAAAAGTTCCAAAATAGAAGGATCTCCCTGTCATGAGGGTCTCATGGATCTCAATGAGTTTTTTTCCCCTCTGCATTTTTTTCTCATTTTTTTCCAACTAAAAATAAGTGTTTGTAAGACAGAAATGTTTGGAGTGTTTTTAAAAGTTAGTTTAAGCCTAAGTTTAATTAGCTACTGTTAACAAGAAGAAGAACTGTAACATAAGAATATGCAAAAAATAAATAGAACTGAATCATTGATATGAACTCATTATTATTTATAAAGCTTTATCAAAGATCTCGAAGTGTGAAGCCCTGATTTTTATTCATCCTCTTGCCTGTTTTGAGACGGCACAAGACGCGCCTGCAAAATTTGACACGGCTCTTTAGTGAAAAGCCAATGCAACGTCCAATTCATAGTTGGAGGGGGAGCAGGAAGGGCAGCCTGTGGCAAATGCTTCCTGCTGTGTAAAAAGTTATGGATTGGTCACAATATTGGTCCGGGTATCCAAAGAGCACCAACACGTACTCAAGAAGACTTACAATCTACACATAGCAAGGCTAGAGTTTTAAACGTTGCTCAATCAGAGTTGGAACCATCAACATTCTTGCTGAGAAGGTTAACCACTACACCGTCTTTCAACAACAAAGCGCCAAAGCTTATTTCTCACCGGACCCGATGTAACCTGACCATTTATCAGGTCTCAGTTTTACACTCGAAATGACTTTGAGGTGTGGTATGTCTTCATAACAAACTCATTATGGGTATTTAACAGGTAAAACATGCCCTGAGGAGTCAGAAGGAGAGATCTGACAGAAACAACCATCATGATGGTGGACTGGTGACAGGTAAATGTCCGTTGTGTGTGTAGGGAGAGCATGGAGAACATCCACCCTCTGGCTGTAAGTAGATGTTTTCTTTCTCCTGAGCGATAAAAACTCTAAATCTGCTTATTTCTGTATTTAGTATAGCTAAAAAAATATATACATTTGCAATGTATTTTTATTTGTACCGTTAATTTTTTTTGTTGTTTTGTGTTCATAAATGAATAAATTGAATTGATGTGAAAAATATTTGAATAAGAGGATAGTTTTGAGTCTAATACTTTGAGAAAAGAAAAAAATGATAAAAACGAGAAGTGGAAGAGCAATTTGGGGAAAGTAGGGGTAACAAAGTATTATGTCAAGTTCCCAAAAGCAGTTCATAATTATCCACCATCAGGCCTAATCAATGTATCACTTGACCAATTAAATCTGGGATATTGCACTCTCACAAGAAATTTGTCCGGTCGTACCGTCGCGTTGGCAGCAACCTCAGACGGGAAGCCTAGGCTTCTCTCACCCCGGCTGCATCCTCTAGCTCACCCGGAAGGATCACGAGTAATTCCCCAGCCAGCTGTGAGACATGGTCTCTCCAGCGGGTCCACGCCTCCCGGGGGGACAAGCCCAAAACACCTCACCAGCGAGTCTCAGGGGGCATTCTGACTAGATGCCCAAACCATCCCATCTGGCTTCTCTCGACCTGGAGGAGAAGCGGCTCAACACAAAGCTCCTCCAAGATGGTAGAGCTCCTCGTTCTCTGAGTGAGAGCCCAGCCACCCTGCAGAGGAAACCCATTCCGGCCGCTTGTATCCATGATCTTATTCTCTTGGTCCCCGCCCAAAACTGGTGAGGATTGGCACCATAGATGAACTATGAAGCTTTTAACTTTTCAATGCACGGTAACGTTTAATTTTGCTTTTTGTGCAGCAGAATGCACTAAAATACAACTGTGAAAGGGGAGATCAGATTACAACACCCACTAACAACTCTACTGTTAATAGTAGAGTTGTACTATTATAAAAATAAAAGTTTTATATGAGTAAAACAATACAGATAGCAAAATGGAATAAATAGCCAACAGTGCAGGTCAATAGTTTAAAAAATGTTTGAGTTTTTGATGAAAAAAATGATAAAATAAGGACATTAATAATGATAAAAAAAATTATTTTGTTATGAATACATATTAAACCATTTTGTTTTAAAATCAGCTGATTAATTGGACAATTTTTAATAATAATCGGTTCCGGCATTGGTCTCATAAAACCATGATCGGTCTGACCAAAACACCATCCATCCAATACGTAGCCATAATTCCAGAGAGGTCCGGATTCTGCTACTAAATCTTGTTTCTAAAAGCTGTAATCCAGGAAATGCCAGGCGGGCAGGCAGGTGTAGTGTATCTGCTGACCTGTGAAGACACCTGTGGATTCCACACGGACGCTCTGAGAGCAAGTAGACAGATTGGATGAGTTATGGTGCTCTCGTGTCAGTTTACACTGCTAATCCATCACACAACGGAGGACAGCCGGCTGGAGAATTGAACACAAATAGTTTGACTGATGAAGCCTTATTAGACTAGAAGGTCTGAGAACCTCAAAACGCTACTAAATAAATAGCATTTTATTTTAGTTTAGCGTGCCAAAAAGGTTAGAGGGCATGTCCTAAAAGCTGCTTACTTGCTTTTTTCTGTTTATAGATGTAGTAGTTTTTGAGGTTTATTAAAGTGAATAAACTCCATATTTCCTTGTATCGGTCATGAAAGATGAGTCTGAGATAGCACCGAGCCATTAATCACAGCAGTGCAAGAGCAATAAAAAACACAGTCCATCACAACCAAACACCAGGTGCAGGCTCTGCGGAGAGGCCTTGGAGACAACCCAGGGTGTGAAATGTAGAAGATGGAGATGATAGAGACTGACAGAACAAGCATCCTGTGGGATTTTAACATCCACACTGATAAACTAAAGATAAACTAAACAGACAGAACAGAAGGAGCCCGTGTACGTTGAAATGCAAAGCAAGAATACACGGCTCAGAAAGATAGAAGACACTCTTCAACGGATTTCTCTTTGAGGAAATTCACACAGCTCGTTAACAATTAATTAAAGCCTTTAGGGAGTGTATTCACCGGAGTATCAGAGGTCTAATTGTGTTATGAGATAAAGATGGAGGGGAGATTCAATTAGCAAACAAACTTCCAATCTTAACGGTTATTAAAGAGGTATTCTGATTTTGTGAATGAGAGGGATCCAAATGGAAAAGTGAGGTTACAGGGAGAACAGATAAAGAACGTGGAAGATTTTAAGTATCTAGGATCAACAGTCCAGAGCAATAGAGAGTGTGGAAAAGAGGTGAAGAAGCGTGTGCAGGCAGGCTGAAACGGGTGGAGGAAAGTATTAGGTGTGATGTGTGATAGAAGAGTTTCAGCTAGAACGAAAGGGAAAGTGTACAAAACCGTGGTGAGACCGGCCATGCTGTTTGGTATAGAAACAGTGGCACTGAAGAAAAGACAGGAAGCAGAGATGGAGGTAGCAGAGATGAAGATGCTGAGGATCTCTCTGGGAGTGACCAGGATGGACAGGATTAGAAATGTGTACATCAGGGGAACAGCACATGTTACAGGGGGATAAAGTTCGAGAGGCAAGACTGAGATGGTTTGGACATGTGCAGAGAAGAGAGAGAGAGTACATCGGAAGAAGGATGCTGGGTTTGGAACCACCAGGAAAGAGGACTAGAGAAAGACCAAAGAGGAGGTTCATGGATACAGAGAAGGAAGACATGAAGATAGTTGGTGTGACCAAAGAGGATACAGCAGATAGGGTTGGATTGAAGAGGCTGACTTGCTGTGGCGACCCCTGAATGGAAATGCCGAAAGAAGAAGATTCTGCTTTTGTAGTTCTTACACCATACTTCAATAAACATGGAATGGGTCTTTCTGTGTGGAGTTTGCATTTTCTCGACGTGTATGCGTGGGTTTTCTCCAAGTACTCCACTTTCCTCACACCCTCTAAAAACATAAGTGGTCACAACGAAATCGTCCCTTGGAATGAGTGTTTGTGTGGATTGTTGTCAGTGTGTGGACTCGCAACAGGCAGGCAACCTGTTTGGGGTGTACCCTGCCTCTCGCCTGAAATGCCGCAATCTCTTCAGGAATAAGCGTTTCACGAAATAAAAACAAAACTTTTGTCAGATAGTCAGTCACCTTCTTAACCGTCTATCCCTCATGGGGTTTTAGAGGGTGCCGGAGCCCATCCTGGCTGAGTCGAGGGGCAGGGTACACCTCAAAGAGGTCGCCAGTCTGTCATGGGACCACACACATACAAACCAAACACACACATGCACGCTTATTCCTAGAGGTAATCATGTAGTGGCCAATCAACCAAACATGCATGTTTTTGGAGGGTGGAAGGAATTTGGAGTACCCGGAGAAAACACACGCATACATGGGTAGAATATGCAAACTCCACACAGAAAGACCAGTGTTCCAAGTCTCTTCCTCACCCGGGACTCGAACCCACGACCTTTTCGCTGTAAGACCACTAAAAGAAATGCTCAGAAATGCAATCTTTGGTTTAAAGAAGCTTATAAACACAATTAATCTGTTCCATTGTTTTTTCAACTCTGACTTCCTCCCTCCTCTCGCTCTTAAACCAAACAGAAGAAACATGACTGAATATGGAGGATTTGAAAAAGGATACATTTTATTTCAACACTGTCCCACCAACAAGTGTACAATCCAGACAGTATTTCAAAACAACCCGAGTGGGGCACCGGTGGGATTGAGTGTGACTGCTGTGAGTTTAATTACAGCAGCCATCTGCGCCCTCCAAGAAGCAAACTCTGCTCTCTGCCGGGTTTTACATTTAAAATCGGAGGACTTACTGTGTGTAAACTGAGTAAATTGGTAAAGTAAGGGTGTCCTGTGAGCATCGATGTGTCCTGCAGAATGAAGGCAGAAAAACACCAGGTTTTGATTGTCAGGCCGGCAGCTGTGAGAGGTCTGATCAGCAGCAGCCCAAGAACAGGCCTGCACCGTGGAAGCTGTGGTATTCAGCATGTGTGGGCAAAAACCAAACTGTCAGCTTTCAGCATGAAAAAGTAAAAGGTAGAAACAGGAGAAAGTGAGGAGGTGGACAGAAAATACAAATACGGTGCAAAAACGAACAAAACTTGAAGTGGAAATGCTTTTTTTATGTCTGCAAATGTGGAATTCCTGCATTATTATCACAGTAAAAGTAAAATGTTTAAAGCAATTTAAGCTAAAACATGCAAAATGGGGCGACGGCAGCTCAGTGGTTAGAGTGTTCGCGCGCAGACCGGAAGTTCGCGGGTTCACGTCCCACAGAGAGCACGTCTAGGGTCCTTGGAGAAGACACCTAACCCCTGCTTCTTCCACCATTGGCGCCGTCGAAGGGCAGCCTGCTGCGGTGTAAGGAGTGCAGCACACAAATTTCCCCGGTGAGGGATGAATAGAGTAATTCATTTGATTTAATTTAAAACATTCAATATTTCAGGTAATTTTAGAATAAAAAGATTAGAAATACAGTTTAAAAAAAGCCCTTTTAAAATCTGATTTTTAAACATTGAAACATTAAACTTTAGAAAATATAAATTTGGATGAATTAACTAAAAAAAAAAGTGTCAAACTACTATAAAAAAACTTTAAAAGCCAGTGTGTATGGATATGAAAGTGTGTGTCTGTGAGTCTAATAGAGGAGTAGGGGTGGGGTTGAAGTCAAACAAAAGAAGCCCTCCGCTGACCCCCACATCTGTCCTCAGAAGCCGGTATCCAGTTAGACCAGTTTGGAGAAACACAACATGACACCAAGGCACATACAAACACAGATCCCATGTTTGGTTGAGTTTAATCATTACGAGTCGTTAACAGGATGGAGAATTCTTTCAAACTGAATTCACAACTTAAATCTTTTATATAAATTTCTAAAAACTATTGCTTTTAGTTCCAAATTTTATGGTTGTAATTTAATTTTGATTTCTTGTACAACTTAGATTTTGATCATATTAAAGACAAAGTGAGCATGTTAAATGTGGGATTTTGTAGTTCCATATTTGCTTTGTTTCGTGACCGAAGAGGATGCAGCAGATAGGGTTAGATGGAAGAAACTGACTTGCTGTGGCGACCCCTGAAGGGAAATGCCGAAAGGAGAAGAAGAAGATATTTGCTTTGTTTCATTTTTTTCTGTTTCATTGTCTTCTGTTGCCAGCTGTGAGACATAGTCTCTCCTGTGGGTCCAGGGTCTGCCTCTGGGTCCGCTCGCGGTGGCACATATGCCCAAAACACTTCACCAGCAAGGTGTTCAAGATGCCCAGACCACCCCATCTGGCTTCTCTCAGCCCAGTGGAGCAACAGCTCTTCTCCAAGCTCCTCCTAAATGGTAGAACTCCTCATCCTATCTATGAGTGAGAGCCTTTGTTTTAATCATTTTTGGGAATAAAAGTTGGAAGCGAAACAGTTTTATTTCTGCCGAAAATGATCTGCATTTTTTGGCAATGTGGAAGAGGTTTAACAAGCAACACAAGAAGAGATAAATTTAAATAGTGAAATGAGATGGTTCGTAGTCTTTGCACAGAGCTGGCCTAGTTTTAAATGTGATTTCAGCCATGTTTAAACTCGTCTGTGTAAGACACAAATTGCCAGCACAACATAACGTGGAATTATTTTGAATTCCTTCACAGGTTTGCAGAAAATATGTAATCTTCTTAACCAGGTTATAAAAATCCAACATGTTTAGCATAATCTCCGCTGCCCAATTTTCTTGATGAAACAGCATAATAGTGTTTCATTCACACCACAGAAAAATAGCTTAAGTCTATTGTACGGCAGCAGATGCCAGGTAGCAACACTCAGACAGGATGCTTTACACCAGACGCTGCAGGTGAGAGCTTTAAAAACACTACTTTATGCCATAAAAACATTGTGTAAAACAAGAGGCAGCAAATTTAGGTGAAAAGAATAAGAGGATTGTAATTCACTGCATTTAGTCTTTCTGTGTTCCATTTTTACTTTAACCAATAGCAGCTTTCTGGTCGGAATTGAACGTGTCGTGTAATGGATAAATGAGGCTAGCTGAAAAATTTTAAATTTACCTAAGTATCATAACCAGCAGGGCTGTAACATCTTCCTCAAATAAAACTTTCTCAACATTGTCTTTTTTCTCGTTTTAAATTATCAATTTCAGGAACTGTTGCTGTCTCACAGAGTAAGACAGAGTACATGTGTGTGAATGAGAAGGATCCAAATGAAAAAGTGAGGTTACAGGGAGAAGAGATAAAGAAGGTGGAAGATTTTAAGTATCTAGGATCAACAGTCCAGAGCAATGGAGAGTGTGGAAAAGAGGTGAAGAAGCGCGTTCAAGCAGGCTGGAACGGGTAGAGAAAAGTATCAGGTGTGATGTGTGATAGAAGAGTTTCAGCTAGAATGAAAGAGAAAGTGTACAAAACCGTGGTGAGAGCGGCCATGCTGATTGGTCTAGAAACAGTGGCACTGAGAAAAAGACAGGAAGCAGAGATGTTTGTAGCAGAGATGAAGATGCTGAGGATCTCTCTGCGAGTACCCAGGATGGACAGGATCAGAGGAACAGCACATGTTAGAGGTTTTGGAGATAAAGTCAGAGAGGCCAGACTGAGATGGTTTGGACATGTGCAGAGAAGAGAGGCCGAGTACATCGGCAGAAGGATGCTGGGTTTGGAACCACCAGGAAAGAGGACTAGAGGAAGACCAAAGAGGAGGTTCATGGATACAGTGAAGGAAGACATGAAGATAGTTGGTGTGACCAAAGAGGATGCAGCAGATTGGGTTAGATGGAAGAAACTGACTTATTGTGGCGACCCCTGAAGGGAAATGCCGAAAGGAGAAGAAGAAGATCATGCAGCCCTAATTACTATTCATGTAAAAAAAAAAAAGTAGAACTTAAAATACTAGCTTTAAAAAAAAATCTATTTTTTGTAAAAGTCCTGGTCAGAAACTTCACTTTTCACCTCTAAATATTTCAGACAATTTCTGACAAATAGTTTCTCTTCTTGCTGCAGCTGAGGTAAAAAAAAAAAAAAAAAGCCAGATTTTATTAGATCTTTTCAAGACTCCCAACAGATAGTATGATAGTCCCAGTTAGATCTCCCACTGCCACTGGGGAAACCAATCAAAGCTTCTTCTGTTGGACCAGGATAAGAGCATTTTTGGAGAGGAAAAAAACTTGGAGGGATTTCACAAAATACTACTACGTTTCTGACACATTATCGAGCCAAAAGCCTGTGTGGTCTCTTTTTAAAGCGTGTCTATTAAAAAAAAAAAGAATAACTACAGAACTGAAACATGCCAGAAGGTGCTGTAGGGAAGCCTAATTGCCTAAATGTGCCAGGTTATCTCACTGGAGAAGAGGAAGAGTTTCCAAAAGAAAAAAAAAAGGAAAAGACTTGGCAGGTCAGTGACTATAAACACTAAAATCAGATAAGAGGATCAGATTAAAAGCTTGTCCAAGCTGGCTAGAAAAGAACAGAAAACTTTTTCCTGAAAACCACCTGAAAACTCGCTTTGTGGAAAAAAAAAGTGCTGCAAAGACGTTAAAATCCCTACAGCTGTGCCTTGAAGCATTCGCAAGATGACGTTTATGGGGTAATAATGCATATCAGATCAGAATGATAAGAATAATCCGTTCCGTCATCTTCCGCTGGTTCCGGGATCGGGTCGCGGGTGCAACAGCCTCAAACGGGTAGTCCAGGCCTCTCGCTCCCCGGCTGCATCCTCCAGCTCACCCGGAAGGATCCCAAGTCGTTCCCCGGCCAGCCATGAGACATAGTCTCTCCAGCAGGTCCGGGGTCTGCCCCTTGGTCTCCTCCCAGTGGGACGTGCCCGAAAAACCTCGCCTGCGAGGCGCTCAGGGGGCATCCTGACCAGATGCCCGAAACACCCCATCTGGCTCCTCTCGACCTGGAGGAGGAGCGGCTCGACACCGAGCTCCTCCCGGATGGCAGAGCTTCTCACCCGATCTCTGAGTGAGAGCCCAGCCACCCTGCGGAGGAAGCTCATTTCGGCCGCTTGTACCCGCGATCTCATTCTTTCGGTCACCACCCACAGCTGGTGACCATAGGTGAGGGTTGGAACGTAGATCCTGGTTACCATGGTGAGGGTAGGAACGTAGATCCTGGTTACCATGGTGAGGGTAGGAACGTAGATCGACTTGTAAATCGAGAGCTTTGCTTTTCGGCTCAGCTCTCTCTTTATCACGACGGACCAATGCAGCGTCCTAGTTATTGCTGATGCCGCACCGATCCGCCTGTCGATCTCCCACTCCATCTTTCCCCCACTTGTGAACAAGACCCCGAGATACTTAAACTCCTCCACTTGGGGCAGGACCCTGTCCCTGACCCGCAGGGGGCATTCCACCCTTTAATAATAATCGTACTTTAATCCCTTCTGGGGAAATTACTTTGGCTGCATTGCACAGCAGCAGGCAGCCACGACAGCACCAATGGTGGGAGCAAGTGGGGGTTAGGTGCCAGGAATCGAACCGGCAACGCTTTGGTCCAAAGACAGCCACTCTACCATTGAGCTATGTCTCCCCAACAGCGTTACTCCTGAACCCCTGCAATTCAGGATTAAACCTGCAAACTTCATCTTTTTACTCACTCATCAGCATGTAAAAATAAACCAGCTATATTTGAACCCAAGAGACAATGTGCAACAAAAACAAGAAGCAATACGGTATTGCAAACTATGCATCCACGCAAACTATAGCACGGACAGAAGACTTACACAATAAATTTCTACAAATCTAACGGGACAGCTCTGAATTAAAAAAAGAAATAGAAATACAGTATATACTCTATTCATCCCTCAACTGGGAAATTTGTGTGCTGCATTACACCGCAGCAGGCTGCCATGATGGTGCCATTGGTGGGAGAAACGGGGGATTAGGTGTCTTCCCCAAGGACACTTAGATATGAGCTCAGTGAGATCGATCTCGAGAACGTCCAGAGAACTTCCAATCCCAGGGCGAATGCTCTACCATGGAGCTATCGCCTTTCCTTAGAATTAAATTTATTAACACAGTAAAAAATTTGTTCCGTTCCGTCATCTTCCGCTTATCGCGGGGGCAACAGCCTTAAGCGGGCAGCCCAGGCCTCTCTCTCCCCGGCTGCATCCTCTAGCTCACCTGGAAGGATCCCAAGTCGTTCCCCTGCCAGCTGTGAGACATAGTCTCTCCAGCGGGTCTGCCCCTTGGTCTCCTCCCAGTGGGATGTGCCCAAAACACCTCGCCCGCGAGGCGCTCGGGGGGCATCATGACCAGATGCCCGAACCACTCCATCTGGCTCCTCTCGACCTGGAGGAGAAGCGGCTCGACACCGAGCTCCTCCCGGATGGCAGAGCTCCTCACCCGATCTCTGAGTGAGAGCCCAGCCACCCTGCGGAGGAAGCTCATTTCGGCCGCTTGTACCCGCGATCTCATTCTTTCGGTCACCACCCACAGCTGGTGACCGTAGGTGAGGGTTGGAACGTAGATCGACTTGTAAATCGAGAGTTTAGCTTTCCGGCTCAGCTCTCTCTTTACCACGACGGACCGATGCAGCATTCTTTGTATAAAAAATTTGTATGACTTATAATGTTGCACAAGCAGATTTTACTGGGATTAGTCATCTTGTAAATTTATATTTATATGATTAACTGTGAGACTTGAAAACTAAATGTGGAGCGAACTGAAAGTGATTTGTAATCTTGTGTTCATATACGTAGTTAGTGAGACATAAAAAAGCATGTCTGGAAGTCCAAGCTGTGATTATTTTATCATTTTGGATCACATGCCTTTGGGCTTCTTTCCCATCAATTTGGCACCATGTTGGTGTAACTTAAAACGTCAAGCACTTTTTAAAAAAAAAAAAAAAAAAAATTTCAAATTTTAAAGGATCTCAGAGAGATGTATTTCGGTCGTACAAAGTATTTGTGTGAAACAGCAAGTCAATGATGTTCAGCTCCAGCCACTATGCTCTGTTCATTTTTGTACTTCAAAGATAAACTGTTTCTCATTTTCTCAAGTCATAAAAGAAAGAAGAAAGGATGTTTAATTAAAACACTCATTCGTGATTACATAAAACAAGTCTGAGAAACAAAAAAGCCTCTCAGTGGGCTCTCTCTTCTGAAGGACTAATAAACACATCAAGTGAACAGAAGCATAACAAGCTTAAAATACATTTTAGTTTTCCATCTCATGCCAAAATAAATCAAAACTCTTCACTTTGCTCTGAAAAATGTTGAAGTTTTTTGTGGAATATACTTGAAATTTTCCGTAAGAGTAATTCAATTTATCACATCATAAATCCAATGTTATCTGAAATCAAGTTCAAATTAAATTCTACATGAGGATAAAATAAGATATTTCTACCTAATTGTTCATCATTATTGTGGAATCTAAAGTAAAAATTTAAAGCCCTATTTCTAACGATCAAAGAGGGAATGTAGGTTTACCAAAGAAGTGTACGAACAAGAGGGACCCAATTGGAAGACAGTTACAGGTCAAAGTGATTAAAAAAAAAAGATGAAAGATTTTAAGAACTTCAGATCAACAGTCCAGAGCAATGGAGTGTGAAAAAGAGGTGAAGAAGAATGTGCAGGTAGGCTGGAACGGATGGATAAGTGGGCTAGAAGTGTCATAAACAAAAGAAGCTTAATGATAAAAGCTTATGAGACAAATAAGATAAACTATTCCACCATACAGAATATTATATACAATCACCACCAGGCCCAGGTTAGGCCAACCTAGTAAATCCCCCCGTCCCAAAGCAGACGATAGGATGGAATAACAAGCATCAAACATCCGAAAATGTCAAAGGACCTTCAAAATGCTCTTTGTTACTTCAGACGTAAACCAAACCCCGCTGCTCAAAGGAACGGTACAGAAAATCCATTCTGCCATCCTCCATCAAACTATCTAACCTTTCATCATCCAGACTGTAACAGTTTTCCAAGAACATATGTAAAGATTTAATAAGTTTCTTCTTGTTGTGTCCTATCCTTGTGTTTATGCCTCTGTGTTCTTTTTTTTTCAGTTCAATTCAACCTGCATGAATCTTCCATCATAGTAGTTTGACTGGAAGCATGCAAAGAGAAAACCGTTTACATCCGAGCAAAACATGTTACGTTTGGCGCATAGGTAGAAAATGAATAAAGAGTAAACTTAAAATCGAGATTAAATAAAAAAAAAACTGATACAGTAAAATTCTTGTAACTTTTTCTAAGCTACTACATTTAGAGATAAACAATTTTAGCACAAAAACAAGTAAACTTTTTGCTGACTGTGCTACTGTTAGATTTAGACAAACACAAAAATGTAAAATGTTATATTTATCCCGCTGTGAAAGTTTCAGAGTAGAAGCTGTAATTTTGGTTTAGGAAAGTCTGCCAGACATTCCCTCCGCACCTTTGCAGACACACGCCAGCGCTTTAAGACTTCAGACACAACAACACTCACACATGCAACGCTGCAAAGGAACACGGCTCAACACTGCCAACAAAACACGGTGAGGCAAACATCCGGCATTCATGCGTTAGATTTATTTCAAAAGGAAATATTTATTTATTATCAAGGAAAACCAGTTTTGTACATTCACAGATGTTTAAAACACAGAGTTCATACAAACACATGAGTTTTATTCACAAATTACAATTTAATTTCAACCTAAATGATGGTGAGCAGGATTTAATGACATAAATCTGAATCATAGGAGATTAAAAACCCTGGTATTCTGGTCTGCAACATGACACAGATTTGAATTTGTGCCTTTTATTCTACTTTTTGTTCTGTCTGCTTCTCGCATCTGATGATTCGGCCCAGCATGAAGCCTTACAACCACTTTCAAAACCATAATTGGCTTGTTTACGCTCATCCCTCAATTTGTTTCCTGATCACTGCAGGCGAGCTTCCATACTCCTTTTCGACACCATTTAGTTTCCTTTAGCTCCATTTTCTGCTATGGCAATATCGGTGTGTGTGCAGGAGCTCAAAAGGTTTGTGTTTCAGTTTGAAACATGGTAAGATTTCAGCAACTAGCTGTTCCAGAAAGTGCAGACAGAACAGGGAATGTGTTTTTTTATGGAGTAAATTAAACTCATTACAGTCCTACTGGGAGTGTATTAGCACCAACCATAAGGACACTCTGTGTTTTTATGATTCCCAGTTATTCTGTTTGATTCAATTTATAGAATTTTTAATCAAAACCTCAGTTTAAAAGAAAATTTAATTGCACACCAGCTAAAATAAATCTGAAATGGTGAAGAATTTCTTTAGCAAATTTTCTCTGAAAGATGATGTTTTTTCTTGTTTCACCAGGTGAAAAAAACCGCTGTGTTTATTTTGGTGTATTTTCACCAGTTTTGATTTCTACTTACTTTCTGAGATCTCATTCTCCTGTCTGACATCGCTGGTCTGTCGACTTTGGGGCAGAACTATTGCCACACTTGATGGCTGAGCTGCAAGAACAAAAAAAGCATGCATTTAAATCTAAGAAAACAAAGAAAATAAACTACTTAGATGCACAGCAAACTTAACACACATGTTATTAAATCAGTGAATAATTAGGACATGATTGAACAGAATATGAGGACAGACAAAAACGAGATAATGAGGTTTTGTTTCCCTCTTGGTTTTTGTTCAGTCCAACATCATGTGGAGAAAACTGGCATCAGGCTGCACTGAGCTTAAGAATTTGTGTCTAAGGTTACTCTTGGTTGGGTTTATTTTGGGTTTGTCATTGTGGGGAAACTTGCATGTAAGAGCTGGACCAGGCAACGAGAAAGTAGGAAAGAGACAAGAGGTGAATAAAAAAAAACTGCAGGGAAAATAAAAAATAAGGAAGAACAGCAAGAAAACAAACAACTGGTTGCAAAATCTAAAGAAAACTAAAAAAACCACCCACAATTTTCTCAAGATCAGCACTTCTAAATACAAGACTGTGGTTCCAGACCAAAAAACGTATCATATTCTCTTTTCAGAACCCTGTCTCTGGCCTAAGTGGAGGAATTTAAGTATCTCAAGGTCATGTTCAGAAGTCCTCTTCTTTCGGCATGTCCCTTAAGGGGTCGCCACATCAAGTCAGTTTCTTCCATCTAACCCTATCTGCTGCATCCTCTTCGGTCACACCAACTATCTTCATGTCTTCCTTCACTGTATCTATGAACCTCCTCTTTGGTCTTCCTCTAGTCCTCTTTCCTGGTGGTTCCAGACCCAGCATCCTTCTTCTGATGTACTCTCTCTCTCTCCTCTGCACATGTCCAAGCCATCTCAGTCTGACCTCTCTGACTTTAAAACCTCTAACATGTGCTGTTCCTCTGATCCTGTCCATCCTGGTCACTCCCAGAGAGATCCTCAGCATCTTCATCTCTGCTACCTCCATCTCTGCTTCCTGTCTTTTCCTCAGTGCTACTGTCTCTAGACCAAACAGCATGGCTGGTCTCAAATGAAGGGAAGAAAGAGCTGAAGGTAGAGATAGAGTAAGGAGATCTGCAAACCAAGAGGAGCTTAGAAAGGAGCCATTCTCCTCTGTGTAAAGAGGAGCCAGAAATGGTGGTATGGGCATTTGGTTGAGATGCATCTCAAATGCCACGGTGATGAAAGAATTGCCTCAGGAACACTCCTGATCAGCTGAGCCAGGGTGGGAAAAGTCTGGAGTCTCAAACTAAGCTACTTCCCCTGGCCAAATTAAATAAGTAATTAACAAGGTATTTTTTTATGGACATGGCAGTTTTGCACATGAAAAAAATCACAAACAACTTATGTGATTATTATAAATTACTGGAGGTTGTGAAGTGAAGCTAATCCTTAAAAAATATTTTTGATTTGAAATAAACATTTTGTAAAATTCTATGTGCTTGATCGTTATTCAATAATCAAAAGTAATCAAAAATATGGGAGCTCTCCCGTTCAGTATTCAGATACAGCATTCAGGGGGCGGGACTAGGTGAGGTTGCCCTGTCAAGATCTCTGACCGTAGAGATATGCGGCTGAGCGCCTCTGCACATGCCTACGACATATCCAAACTCTGCCCCATGATGAGTGGGGTGGAGTTTGATTGCATCATAGAAGTTTGGTTGCATTTGGAAGCGAGCAGTCGCAGACTTCAACAGAACAGGGAATTTACAGTGTCAAAAACAGAAGAGAAATTTAATTAATGCATTTATAAGCATTTTTTTGGGGGATATTGCATTCCTGAGCTAATGTATATGTGCTATGGGGTAAGAATTTTTACCCCACAAAAGCACGACGCCCCCTCTTTTAAAATGTTCTTAACAGAGAAGAAAAGGTAATGTCTCACTTTAAACTTTTAGAGCCCTGTCTGATCGTACAGGCTTCAATCAGACGGTAAGGCCAATCACTGCTGATGGAAAACACCAGCTGTGACACAGCTGATTGGAACCAAAGGAGCAATTTGGTGTTACACTGCGAACAAGTCCGAGCATCGACCACTCCATCAGTTAGACTTACTTCACAGTTTACTGAGCAAGTAATGTTTAAACTAATCCTTATCTGCATCATTTTTAAAACTAGCACTCGCTGTTTAAAAACTCATTAATCATTCATTTGACTCGGGTTGTCTTACCTTCAAGTTTGCCTTGAAGAGGTTTGCTCTCCTGCCCACCTTTCACTGCAGTGATCTTAAAGCTGTACTCTTGAGAGGAGTCAAAGTCTTTGATGAGTAGCTTTGTCTCCTGCTTTGAGAGCTCAACCACCTTCTGCTCTCCACCTGTTCCAGGACCAGAAAAGAACAAATATTAATGTTTGGAGAAGAAAACTCAGTTTTGTCATGTTCCACTTGTTCTGGGGTCGGGTCGTGGGGGCAACAGCCTCAAACGGGTAGCCCAGGCCTCTCTCACCCCGGCTGCATCCTTCAGCTCACCCGGAAGGGATCCCAAGTCGTTCCCCAGCCAGCTGTGAGACATAGTCTCTCCAGCAGGTCCGGGGTCTGCCCCTTGGTCTCCTCCCGGTGGGACGTGCCCGAAACAACCCACCCGCGAGGCGCTATGGGGGCATCCTGACCAGATGCCCGAAGCACCCCATCTGGCTCCTCTCGACCTGGAGGAGGAGCGGCTCAAAACCGAGCTCCTTCCGGATGGCAGAGCTCCTCACCCGAAGAAAACTCATGGGGCCTTAAATCCAAGTTCAATCCAGGAACCCTAGGTATATTTATTTTAATTAATTAGCCACTTGTTTGGCAACTTGGGTAGATCCAAACTGGGTTTCTGGCATCTTGAAAGAACCTAACACAGAATTTCAAATGTATGTAAGCTTGATTTTTATAAGGAGTAAAAATTATTTGTGGTAGAAATATACAGTGAGTAACTGTGGGCAGTTTTGTTAATATTCCTTTGGGAGATATTCACAAAAAATTAAGACCTCTACCTTTGTGAGCTTAACGTTTGGTCACCTAACCCTGGACTCTAGTCACTTAATCAATAGCAGGAAGTTTAATTAAAATCCCTCCACTAATTATGCTGCCTACCACTGTCACGACCCCGCTCTTTGCGAGTGTTGGCCCCGCCAATATGGCATTTTTTAAAAATGTGTTAGGAGGCGGGGTTAGCGTTTTACAGGGAGGTTGGCTCTCATTATAAAACTTCATTTTACTGATCTGGTCTTCTTAAATATTGTGTTTCCAAACAATGAGTCAGCCATCTTTTCACGTGTAGCGTGTAATTAAGTTGACATATAAATAGCAGGAGCTTATTAGAACACCTGGTTTGTAACAACAAGATCTAACAAGCGCTGCCAGAGAACTTTAAACTCTCTTAGCAAAACTTTTTATTCCTTTAGGAGTAATTAAAGTAACGGACTGAACTCATTAGATCCTGCAGTGGGAGATAGAGAACTTTACCTGCTGCGTGGAAAGTGTATCGTTTTTCCAATAAACCCAGCCGTCCTCGAACACGTTTCCTTTTAACTCTTAATTTAATTAAAAATCAGAGTAAAAAAATCTTTATTGATCCCACACGTGGGTAATTTAAACAAAGAATTATTAGATTTAATTGATCTGTCATCACAACAATGTAATTTCAATAGCAGATGGGCTTCATCCAGAGAAGGAAACAAAGATGAGTTTCATTAAAGAGATTTACAGAAATTAAAAAAAAATAAAAATGAATCACTCTATTCATCCCTCACCGGGGAAATTTGTGTACTGCACTCCTTACACCGCAGCAGGCTGCCCTTCGACAGCGCCTAGACGTGCTCTCTGTGGAACGCAAACCCGCGAACATCCGGTCCGCGCGCGAACGCTCTAACCACTGAGCTGCCGTCTCCTCCAATTAAGAAAGAGAAATAGACAAACTTCATCAACACAATTTTAAGGATGGCTCAGTGAGTGGGCGACCGTCCTGTAACCGGAGGGTTGCCGGTTCGATCCCCCGCAAGGAGTTCATGCCGAAGTGTCCTTTGAGCAAGACACTGAATCCCAAATTGCTCCTGATGGTGGTTTGCACCTTGCATGGTGGCATCCCCTTCAGGTATGAATGTGTGTGTGAATGGGTGAATGTGAGCTACACTGTAAAGCGCTTTGAGTGCCAACGCAGGTAGAAAAGTGCTGTATAAGTAGAGTCCTTTTACCATTTATGGTAAATATTGTGCTGTGAGGTTGATATCATGATGTTGAACTGTAAATATTGCATACTCTGACATGCCTACAAATAACAGAAAAATATATTCTTTCACTCATAAGCAACAGTAAATAAATCTCCATCCGAGAGTCCTGAAGGTCTCACTGTTCTGCAGTAACTCATTTCTTTGCAACTTTTGGGTTGGTTTTTATTTTTTATTTTTTTTCAAATCTGAAAAACTTTTGGGTCATGAAGCCCTCTGACTAACACTGCAGGCAGACATTCATACTTAAATCTATGAATCATTGTCTGTTACCGGTCTGACACAAACCACTTAAAAAAGCTTTTAAAAACCTTAGGTGTGGAGAATTTAGTCTTCTCTTTCTCTTTTTAAATTTGACTCATGGTCTTTGATAAAAGAACTAATCCAGAGCAAACAAATATCAGAGATCTGATGCATACCTACTCTTTAAGAACAACCTGGCCTATGTACCCCCTAAGATGCGCGCCTGCGCAATTGCGCCCTACTTGCAGAATAATAGTGCAGAAGTAAACTTATGGAGCGCATAAAATAAAACTCAATTTAAGCTAAAGATGGTGAAATGACACAAAGCTCTTTCTTCTTTCTTTCTGAAACAAATTGTTTCAAACCGCTGCTTCGGAGTTTGGCTCATTGCTGCTATTGCCGTCACAAAATAGTAAAAGTTTTGGCTCCACCCCCTTCTACTCAGGAAGCTTGTGTGTGTGTGTTTTGTTTTTTTTAATATACTTAGTTCATTCCTCATTGGGAAATTTGTGTGCTGCATCACACCGCAGCAGGCTGCCAACTATGGCAGCACAAATGATGGGAGAAAGGGGGTTTCGGTGTCTTCTCCAAGAACCCTAGATGTGAACCCACGAACTTCCAGTTAACTTCCCATCTGGTCCGCGGGTGAACACTCTAACCCCTGAGCCACCGTCTCCCATCTGATTGGGGAGAGATGGTGTCTTTGATCAGACACATAAAAAAAATTAGAGAGAACATTGAACCTGAATCTTTTTGTCTAATTTTTTTAAAATATTTTGATTAAGTGGATGCTTTTTAATCAACCAGATATGTGTGACAAGAGAAGCCACTGAAGCATCCGATTAGGTCCCTGGCAATTATGCTACACTCTCACAAAAACAGTTGATTCACACCTGCTTCGTACCTCAGAAATCTCTAATTCTTCCAAATTCGTTTCGTCTTCTGAAATGCTAATCCCTAACGGGGTTGCAGGTTAGATTAAATGAGTTTTAATGTGTTTGGTTTCTTTTGACATGATCTCTGCCTGACTTCAGGCAAGTGTGATTTTAATCCCACCTGAGGGAACAAGAGCTTATCACAGCCGCAAAGACAAACACAAACACGGAGAATTAAGACGAAATAAAGCAAATACTCTCTCAGCATAAAATCCTGTTCAACACACTTTGTTGCCATGAAAAAAGAAGATGTCAGCATTTTGCAAATAAAATAAAGTGTGCATTTCTTTTTTCTTGACTGCGATATACAATATGAAAAACAGATTACTGGTTTATGTGTTTCAGTTAGCAGTGAAAGAAAAGTGCTTATTCTACCTTTTCTTTATGTGTGTGACAAATTCTGCACTTTAATCTTCATAAATTGTCAGCATTCAATGTTAATTTATTTTAATCCAAAAAATTTTGGCAAAGAAATGACTATAAAAGAATCAAAAGTCATGAAAGATTATTTTATTTTATTCTCTCAAATTCAATTGAAAAAGAAAATAATCTTTGTATTTCTGGTTGATGTTTTCTATTGGGTTTTTTTCATTGCATTAAGATTATTTTTAAAAAAAACTCATTTTTATTCAATAATAAATGTATTAAAGTAGAAGAAAAAAGTAGAAAAACTATTTTGGTTCTTTTTTTTTTTTTTTACGAGGGGTAGATGAAAAATCAATATCTAAACAATATCAAATAATAAAACATTCATATTGAACTTTTTTTTTTTTTTTTTTATGAAACTATGCTGACTACTTAAAAAAATCCAGGCTTTAAAAATGTACTTAGCGGCTGCATGGTACAGTGGTTAGCACGGTGGCCTCACAGCAATAAGGTTGGGATGTGAGTCCTGGAGTTGGGGGGAGGCTTGAAACACTGATCTTTCTGTGTGGAGTTTGCATGTTCTCTCTGTGTATGCATGGTTTTTCTCCAGGCACGCCAGTTTCCTCCCACTCTCCAAAAACATGCATGTTAGGTTAATTGGCTGCAACAAAATTGCCCCTAGGAATGAGTGTGTGTGGATGGTTGTGTGTGTTTGTGGCCCTGCAACAGAATGGTGACTTGTTTGAGATGTATCCTGCCTCTCGCCTGAAATCAGCTAGGAACAGCTGGTTTAAACCAGAGAGAAAACCGTTACTGTGATCTAACCTCAGTGGTGGACAAAGTACTCACTTTTTGTACTTAAGTAAAAGTACAAATAATTAGGCAAAAATTTACTTAAGTAAAAGTACCAATAAAAAAAATCTACTTAAGTAAAAGTACAAAAGTAGTTGGTGTAAATTGTACTTTTTAAGTAAAAAGTAAAAGTATTCGATCATAATTCAAATGTTATTTGTTGTGCTATAGGGTGTCACCATGGTAACCAGGATAAATACTCTGCAGGGGTGTGACCCCCCTCTCCCGCCTCTTTTGGTCCACAAAAATAAATAAATAAAATAAAAGGGGACAAGTCAAGCTATACCCTAGAAGGGCCAGTGAATGGGCGCCAAAATGGAGGAAAATGACACTTATTTTTTAAAATGTTTTGGGGGGAGGCCCCCAGTCACTATGTATTGGCTTTGTCAAAGCCCCACCCCCCTTTGGAAAATTCTAGATCCGCCCATGCTCTGTGTAATGATGGCTCAACTTTTTATTTAGAAGTAAACACAACGAACAACGATCTTCTGACTCTTTTTAATTTGTATTATATTTGATCTTAGGTTTTTGGCGCTGAATGAATGCGGAAAATGTTCCTCGATTCATGACTTCTTCTCCCGATCAACTGCTTCTTTTGATTTTGGCGATGCGGCTTCAGGATACGCTCAAAAAAACTGTATTTTTCAAATTCCTGAACGAAAATGTAACAAAAAATGTAAAACACACTTTTAAAAAGTAGCGAAGTAAAAGTACAGATATTTGCTCTAAAAATGTAGTGAAGTAAAAGTAAAAGTACCGGTCTTAAATTTTACTTAAGTAAAGTACAGATACTCAATTTTTTTACTTAAGTACAGTAATGAAGTACATTTACTTCGTTACGTTCCACCACTGTCTAACCTACAGTAGACAAAATCAAGAAGGAATCGTTCCAAGTCTGATTCTACATTTGAATTTAATGATTTTTTTTTTAGTTAAACTTGAAAAGAAGAATCCAGCTTTTTTTGGTCCACCATTCCTACCTTTATCCTACATGTTCTGATAACAGCAGCCTGCAGTCAGAAGAAAATCATCCCTGTCACTCAGTTCCCTCCGTTTAGCCGTGAGGTACACCATCCCAGTTTTCCCAGATACTTTCCTTTAATACTGAGTACTTCCCATTGGCAATGTGCTGGAAAGTGATCTGTGTGGGCATGTTAAAGAAATGAGCCTATTTCCTCCTGGTGAGAATGTCAGGCCTGTTTGTCTTTACGTTAGACTATAAGAAAGACTGGAAAGGTTTCTGGAACATGAGGCCACGTGGTTCATTATGTGGAACAAAAACAGCCTTTGATGAACAATGCGACAAAGTAGAGAAAAAATTCCCAGTGGTTAAATCGAGCTCCGAGCATTTGCTTGTTAATTTGCAAACAGTAACAAGACAAAAAGTGTTAAATTGGAGAAAAAAACTCTTTAATTAATAATAAAACTAGAGCAAAATGTACCATGTGTCCTAACTAAATAAGTGAGTCAGTTTTTACGGGTTTCTTTTACTTTTCCAGTTTTAAATCCCTCCATCTTCTCTTTTATCTTTAAATTCTGCTCTATTCTTCTTTTGCCTTTAGGTTCTCTCTCCTTTTATGTTCCTGTCATCCTCCTGATCGTTGAGTTTTCTCTGTGGTCTGAGAAGATGGCTGCTTGTGCTCACTGCACCTTATCTGACATTTTCTCCATTAAGCAGCTCCGCTAAGAAAAACCAGGAGCTACAGGTTTGCTGACAGCTGCGCTGAAAAGAGGAGGTTGACATGCTCCCACAAAACTGCAGGCTATCGCGGATTAACATCAGCCGTGAGGCAAATAAAAAAAGCAAGAGAAATTCCGCAAGAATATATTTATAGTTGAAGAAAAACAGTAAAAAGAAGAGACTTAGTGTCTAATTTCGTTCCGTTCCGTCATCTTCCGCTTGTTCCGGGGTTGGGTCGCGGGGGCAACAGCCTCAAACGGGCAGCCCAGGCCTCTCTCTCCCCGGCTGCATCCTCTAGCTCACCTGGAAGGATCCCAAGTCGTTCACCGGTCAGCTGTGAGACATAGTCTCTCCAGCGGGTCCGGGGTCTGCCCCTTGGTCTCCTCCCGGTGGGATGTGCCCGAAACACCTCGCCCGCGAGGTGCCCGGGGGGGCATTCTGACCAGATGCCCGAACCACCCTATCTGGCTTCTCTCGACCTGGAGGAGGAGCGGCTCGACACCGAGCTCCTCCCGGATGGCAGAGCTCCTCACCCGATCTCTGAGTGAGAGCCCAGCCACCCTGCGGAGGAAGCTCATTTCGGCCGCTTGTATCCGCGATCTCATTCTTTTGGTCACCACCCACAGCTGGTTACCATGGTGAGGGTTGGAACGTTGATCGACTTGTAAATCGAGAGCTTTGCTTTTCGGCTCAGCTCTCTCTTTTTCACGACGGACCGATGCAGCGTCCTAGTTATTGCTGATGCCACACCAATCCGCCTGTCGATCTCCTGCTCCATCCTCCCCCCACCATATTATCGTGAACAATACTTAATAGTGTCTAATTAAGTATTTTTAATAGTTTATTTAGCGTCTATTTGTGGTCCGACGAGTACGACTCCCAGGATTCAGGTTGGAAATAACTCAGACTTTGAATTATTTTATTGCAACTGGGCGACATTTTCTTTTATAACGGTTTCAATCCTTTTTTTAATCAATTAAAAGAGCCAAATACACATTTGTACATTTATAGGAACGCCTGATTGAATGGCTGGTCGCATAGCTCCAGCTGATGATGCGGTAAAGGCAGCTTTTTGAGGTTTAAACTGAGCACCCAAATAAGAAAAAAAGAGGAAATTCAAGCAACTGAATGTGACAGCTGTTACTGCCAGACAAGCTGGTCAGGGTATTTTCAGAAACTGGTATTTTTTTTTTTTGCACGCCATCATTTCCAGGGTTCACCACGACCGGTCTTCAGACCAGTCAATAGCGAGTAAAAAAAAAGGAGCTATCTGGAGCACTAAGCTTGATGGATGTCAGCAGTCAGGAGGTTACTGGGCTGACTGGTGGGAGATGATAGAAAGAGTGTAAAAACACGAGAATAAGAGTATAAACTTCAATCTGGTGTCAAATTAAACGATCAGATCTCAGAGCAAGTCCAACTTGAAAACCGTACGTCACTTCATCCAGCTGAAATAGAATCCTAAGGCTACCAGCTCATCAAAATCAGATGATAACGAGGTGATTTTTTTTTTTTTAGTCTGATTAGTCTCTAAAAAAGTTGAGGTATATAAATTGGACGAAGAAGCTAAATACATCAGACTAAAATGAAGAGGCTTGGAGCAAATCAGCTGCTCATCCAGGACGGGGTGGACGGGGTGGTTCTGGCGTTTAAGTTTGACACACT
The DNA here is from genome assembly GCA_902685375.1 of Neostethus bicornis. NCBI lineage: Eukaryota > Metazoa > Chordata > Actinopteri > Atheriniformes > Phallostethidae > Neostethus > Neostethus bicornis. The sequence goes on along the minus strand of LR738551.1, from coordinate 23,921,779 downwards.
TGCAGCGCAAAACCTGTGGAATATTGACAACAATGATGGTGCATGCACACCCAGCAGCAAAGAGCTTATTGTTAAAATGGGTATTAGTTCTGCTATCTGGAGATTGGTTGGTAAATCATTCGTATTCTGCAAACACCAAATGGCATGAATTGAAAAGGTGGAGTTGTAGGTTTTCGTTACGGATGGCTGATCTCAACAGAAGACCAACATGCATTTGATTAAAAGTCATAAAACCTAGTCTTAAACTTTCCGTGACATCAGAATTGGTGTGAAATAAAAAGCATACGAGCACATCCTGTTAGCTGTTTAATTGGGAACAGTTTCCTCAAAGAAGTCTGTGTCATGGCACAAAAGCCCTATTGGAGTTCATTCACCGTGATCTTTTTTTTTTTTTTTTTAGGGTTTTTATTTTCTGCTCTTTGCGTTCATGTCTTTTCTGTGGTCCCAGGGACGGCGTGGGCCTGGCGAGAATCGAACCAGGTTCTCCCGGTCGAAAGATGGTATCTCTACAACTAGGCCAACGCACCCTAGGACCTCACCATAATATTTTACAGTTATTGTACTAAATACCAGAAATGATCATGATGTATTTTATCGTGAAAATCCTCCATCTTTTGTTGCTGGGACAAGGGATGTCTGGGTCTTCCCGCTCTTATTACCCGATTATGAAAGAGCCGAAGAAGGTACTTCGATACTGTACAATCTTCCTACTAATAACCATGCATTATTAAAATGCTACAACCTCAAAAATAGTTGTTTCTCTTTATGGTAATGCCACCAATTATCAGTTTATCATCTTCTGATAACTTCTTCTAAAAATGATATTGGCAGGCTGGAATGGGTGGAGGAAAGTATCAGGTGTGATGTGTGATAGAAGAGTTTCAGCTAGAATGAAAGGGAATGTGAACAAAACCGTGGTGAGAGCGGCCATGCTGTTTGGTCTGGAGACAGTAGCACTGAAGAAAAGACAGGAAACAGAGATGGAAGTAGCAGAGATGAAGATGCTGAGGATCTCTCTGGGAGTGACCAGGATGGACAGGATTAGAAATGAGTACATCAGGGGAACAGCACATTTTAGAGGTTTTGGAGATAACGTTTGAGAGGCAAGACTGAGATGGTTTGGACATTTTCAGAGGAGAGAGAGAGTACATCGGAAGAAGGATGCTGGGTTTGGAACCACCAGGAAAGAGGACTAGAGGAAGACCAAAGAGGTGGTTCATGGATGCAGTGAAGGAAGACATGAAGATAGTTGGTGTGACCGAAGAGGATGCAGCAGATAGGGTTAGATGGAAGAAACTGACTTGCTGTGGTGCTCCCTGAAGGGAAATGCCGAAAGAAGAAGAAGAATAAATGACTTAACTGCAGTCTCGGTGAGAAAGTGAAAATCTCAGCTAATTATTGTCTGGTTTTGAAAGCAAGTACGTATTTCTATTGGTCTGAGACGGAAAGCCTGAAAAAGCCTGAAAAAGCCTGAAAAAGCCAGAAAATACCAAAGCAGGTTTTAATGCTGTCCTAGTAATCCCAAAGATGTGCTGGGCTGTCGGTCCTAGAAAATCTTCCATTTTACTGTATAGTTTTAGAAAATTAACTGAACAAAATTATGATGATGTTGATTTTAATTCAGTTACAAAGGAATTTTGAATCTTCATAAATTATGTTATATTGATATGTAAAGGTAGCGTTTGAAAGAAAAATCTGAATATCATAAGTGATCATGGTAAAGATGATATATTTATCATTTATATTTTGATCCCAACACTGTCGGATTGTAAACGCTTTAATCCTTGAGTGTGCTCAGATGGTTCAGCAGTGAACGTACAAAAACAGTTTATAATCCATCAGGTGTGCAGCTAAAGCACAGACACCCCACATCGCTTGAAGATTAACTCAAACCACACCGGAGTTTCACACTGAGAGCTTTGGCAGCAGGTGACGGTGGAAACACCTGGTGGAGGGATCAGTCAGAACATTTTATAGGACTTAATATTTTTTTAAAAAAATAATCTGTTTTCTCTTGTTATCCACTTGGGGAAGTTAAGACATATTCCAATAATCTCCTGCTGCTCCTGCACATAAAGCATGAAGAGATCATTGTAGACCAATCATTTTAAGATGTGTCCTGACTAACCAGGTGAGAAATAAGGGGATCGAAAGTTGTAGGTTTGTGAGATGTAACATTCTAAATTTAAAAAATCGGCACAGTTTTTTATTTCTAACGAGTTTGATTCAGTTCAATAATGAAAATGTATGTAATTTTTTTCACAACGCTTGTTTTCTTTCACTTAAGTATAGAAGATAAGAAGCAATTTACCTCAATTTACAATGAGGATGTTGAGCAGGTGGACTCTTACAAATACCTGGGTATTCACCTCAACAACAAACTGGACTGGACTCATAACACCGACGCACTGTACAGGAAGGATCAGAGCAGGCTCCTCCTGAGGGGACTGGGGACCTTTGGAGTGAATGGGGCACTCCTGAAGACCTTCTACGACTCTGTGGTGGCATCAGTCATCCTGTACAGTGTGGTCTGCTGGAACAATAGCATCACAGAAAGGGAGAGGAAGAAGCTGGACAGAATCATCAAGAAGTCCAGCTCTGTCCTGGGCTGCTCCCTGGACTCAATGCAGGAGGTGGGTGACAGAAGGGTCCTGAAGAGACTGACATCCATGCTGGACAACAAGTCCCACCCCCTGCAGGACACTATGTCTGCACTAAAAAACAGCTTCAGTTGCAGGCTGTTCCACCCTCGCTATGTGAAGGGGAGATTCAGGAGGTCTTTCCTTCCTTCTGCTGTGAGACTCTACAATGAGCAATTTTAACCATGTGCTCTCTTTGCTGTTTCTCACCAGAACCGTACGGTAGCTCACTTTGAATGCATGTTTTTGTCCTAAGTCTATTTTGCCTTTTTTGTTTTTGTTTTATTTGTGCATACTTGTCGTGACCTTTTTTTTTTCCTGTGCATATTCAGTTGCATACTTCAATTTCCCCATTATGGACAAATAAAGGTTTTCTTACTTACTTACTTAAAAACTTAATCATTATCTGATGATCCTTATTTAGACATCTAAGTAATAAACTGGCATTTAATACTTCACACTTAAACACAGATAAGTACATTTTATGGGCACTTTATATCAACATTGTAAAAGCCGTTATTATGGCAACCGTGTCAACGATTCCGTTACTCAATGCAATAAATTCAAGACATATAAAGCAGTTTTTAAAGCGGTTCTAACAGAGGAACCTTTCTCTGTTGCCAAAAACAATCCCACTAAAATGTAATAACCAGAAACTAAAGAAAAGAAATCAAAGCATAAAAGAAGGAGTATAAAAAATTTCTCACGCTCATTTCAGCATACTAAAAAAAGAATAAAGTTAGAACTGCTTTGAAATAAGAGATTATATTACAGCATTATTATGTTAATGGTTCTTAACTGATTGCAAAACCAAGAGGTTGAAGATCAGGATAAAATCTGCTAATTTAAACAGTAGCATGATCAATAATTCAGACATCGCTCCTCATTGTGTCAAAAACAATGTAAATCACTGGCAGATTTTTGCAGTTTTGTGGCAAGTGAAAAAAAAAAATCAACAGTCTGAACTGTTCATGATGGCAGCTCCCATTTCGTAACATTTGTATATAAATCTACATGTATTTTGTGGATCTGAAGAAGGTCATTGACCGTGTCCCTTTGGAGATCTAACGGGCTACTTGGAGATTACAGAGGACTGGAGCCCAAGAGCCAGAGAAAGCTGAGCAAAAAGTGAAATCTTCAGTTTACCAGACAATCTACATTCTGAATCTCACTTATGATTACTAAAGCCTCGGGTTCGTTCTGGACGAGCTGGAAGATGTGGCCGGGGTTAGTTAGTCTGGACGACCTGCTATGGCTTCTACCCAATAGGGCTAGTGGTAAAGATGAAGGAGTTTTAACTATATAAGAGTTACAGAGTTAGTTACAGCTAACTGTTGTTCGACTATTTTCTTGATTACAAGTTAACAAGCACATCAAACCATTCTCCTACCACATAAATCTTGGGTTTACAAAAGAGCTAATCTAAATTTTTATTCAAAATTTTGTTTTTACATGTTTCTTTCTTTTTCTTGCAAAGTGAAGTATGAAGCAGCATGCACATAAAAAACGCGCAAAATAAGTTCACTTTGCATTCCCTTAGGAGGCGAAGTTTCAAACTATCAGGTTTTTGTGCACTGAGACTTTTCCACCAAAGAGAGTGCGTAATTAACCTGCAGGTTACTGCCTTCTGTGGATTTATGGAAAGAGCAATTGGTCCTAATGAGTTGTATCTGATTTAGACCAATACATCACTTTATTATCTGCATAGAATACATTTTATTGTTATAACGGATTATTCAACAGCAGACACTGAGAAGGCCCTTGAGCAAGGCAGTAGAAGGCTAACCTGTCACAGAGAATTCACAGCTCAGCTACCGGGCGTGAATAGGAGCAGCTGTGTTAACTTAAGACACGACTGTACAGGAGAAGAGGCTGAATTCCTCAAATTTCCTCAAGCTAATCAAGTTTAAACTAGAAAGCTTCTCTTTGGAAAAAAAAGAGGCTTCAGAGAAGATTTCTTTTTGTAATGGCTATTATTTTTTTGAAGGTAGTCCCTTTTTTTTTGGTCTGATCCTATTTAAACGATCTCATTTTTTTTGTCACTGTTGCGTGTTAATCCTAATCAATTTTAAAAAATCTGGTTAGATTAACAACTTGATCTAATTGGTTTATAATCACATAAAACATATTTGGATAATTATTTGATTGGACTATTTTTTAGAAACATCTTGAGGTGATTTAGTATCATGCTAATTTGATTTGATTAGATGCAGAATTAAACAAAGCATCCTCCGTTTTGCCAAGTCTGCTGTAAAATATCGCAACAGTCAACCAGCATAAGCACTGGTGTTAATCACACTTTCCGAGCACGAGAAGTAGGAAGTGAAGAAAATAGTTTGATATGAATGTGCTGCAAGCCTCACCATCTGCTACATTGGTGACTTCATAAAAACAAGAAGCTGCGTGACATAAGGTCCTATCACACATTTGCAAAAACCCCCGGCTGATGAACCAAGAGGAGCTCACTGTGCTGGAGATAATCAGCCTTGAGTACTACTCCACATTATCTCTAATAATACAAAATTAAACAAGAAGACGTTGTAAATAATGAAAAAAAAAGAACATCTAGGATTATAATTCGTCTCACAGGCCTCTCTTTCACAATCTACAAACACTTGTTCTTCAGTGGAGCTTGAGTTTTCTTACCTGGATCTGTAGTGTACGTGACCTTGTAGCTTTCAAAATCTCCTTTTGGTTCTTTCCATGACACATCCAGCTGATCAGGGCTCAAAATTTTTGCACGAAATCTCCGTGGCGACGACACTAAACAGAGAAGAAGCAAAATAAACTCTCTCTATTCGGTTGAAACGTTTGTAAAGACTTGCAATAAAAAATTATGAAAAAGCAAATCATGCATTAAATCTATCCAACAGGTTAATGAAGAGAAAAAAAATGCTTCTATCAGTTTCTAATTAATCACACCATAAGAATGGGAGGAGTTTAATTGCTTGGATTTATATTAAAAAAGATTTTTATAAGAAGTTTTTCAGTATGAAGAGCAAGGCTAAGGATAATCTCAGAGACTCAGACCCCCAACAGTGTCATTTAATCACTGAGCAGAAAACATCAGTAAAGCTGGATGAACTCCCCCCAGAGTTATGGTGGCATAAAGGCAGTCTTTCCATCTGTTTTAAAGAAAGAAGGAGAAAAAGAAATGGTGCATCTGATCCTTCAGGAGGATAAAAAGAGAAGAGCTTGCACAGATGTCACATTAAAAAAGCCCAAAAGTCACATCTCACCTCCTTTTCTTTGTCTCCTCATCTATTGTTTGTTTCTGCAGTATGACAGGTCTGTGTCTGGGCCCCTTTTTACCTTTTGGTATCAAAGCTACACCTCCTCTCATACTGATTAGTAATTCTCTCTTTCAGCTGCAAGGACCCCCAACCCCGACACTTTTTCCTTTATCTTTACTGAAGCAGCACATTATATTGGTATCTGCATGATGTATATCAACAGTGGTGGATGAAGTACTCACTTTTTGTACTTAAGTAAAAGTACAGATAATTAGGTAAAAAAAATTTACTTAAGTAAAAGTAAAAGTACCAATAAAAAAATTCTACTTGAGTAAAAGTACAAAAGTAGTTGGTGTAAATTGTACTTTTTAAGTAAAAAGTAAAAGTATTCGATCATAATTCAAATGTTATTTTTTTGTGCTATAGGGTGTCACCATGGTAACCAGGATAAATACTTTGCAGGGGTCAGACCCCCCCTCTCCCGCCTCTTTTGGTCCGCAAAAAAAAAAAAAACTTAAATTAAAAGGAAAGGGGACAAGTCAAGCTATCCCCTAGAAGGGCCAGTGAATGGGCGCCAAAATGGAGGAAAATGACACTTATTTTTTTAAATGTTTTGGGGGGAGGCCCCCAGTCACTATATATTGGCTTTGTCAAAGCCCCGCCCCCCTTTGGAAAATTCTAGCTCTGCGTAATGATGGCTCAACTTTTTATTTAGAAGTAAACACAACGAACAACGATCTTCTGACTCTTTTTAATTTGTACTAGATTTGATGTTAGGTTTTTGCCGCTGAATGAATGCGGAAATTGTTTCTCGATTCATTATTTCTTCTCTCGATCAACTGCTTCTTTTGATTTTGGCGATGCGGCTTTAAGATGCGCTAAAAAAACTGTGTATTTTACAAATTCCTGAACAAAAATGTAACAAAAAATGTAAAACACACTTTTAAAAAGTAGCGAAGTAAAAGTAGAGATATTTGCTCTAAAAATGTTGTGAAGTCAAAGTATCGGTCTCAAATTTTACTTAAGTAAAGTACAGATACACAATTTTTTTACTTAAGTCCAGTAACGAAGTACATTTACTTTGTTACGTTCCACCACTGTATATCAATATGCATATGGTTAGATTGTGCATCCCTAATTACCCACAGATATACAGTATATATTTATATTTTTCTATTTATTTCATCCTTCCTGTTTTTTTTTTTTATCCCCACTCGTCTGTTCTTGGAATGTGTTCATATCAGAAGACAAAAAAAAAAGGAGAACATGTGACTTTTTAATATTTCAGAAGAAAACAAGATCAAAGAAAAGCAAAGTGAAAGATGCTGGAATAGAATCCCGGTGCTATTCCTCTCCTGGCCGAAGCAGGGACATTCAGATGTACGTCACAAAGTGACTTGATCCAATGAGCAGCACAATTTCCGATAATCCTTACAGTAGCTTTCACCAGAGTAGAAACCCATTCAAAATCCAACAACACTGTGGGGGGAAAAAAAAAGCTGTTTTTCACCACCAGCAGTGATGTTGAAATTTCACAGGTTGAAACTCTGGAGCAGAGCTATTGTAAAAAGCACCACAATGGCAGGAACCACATCTCCGGGGTCAAAAACCACCCTATCATTTCCACACCAGCAGAGCCAAATCCCACATTATAAATATGGATTTATATGCAACACATTCCCCAGATTACTCTAATTAACTCCATAGAAAAATACTTTTTAAAAAAAGGAAAAGGGTGAAAAATAAGACGTGAAATCCACAAACTGGTTTGTGTCTTCATCATGAGGTAAAAGTCTGCTGCTGCCAGTTTCTTTAAATACCTACACGGTAGAAATGATGCTCCGGAGAAACACACAGAAGAGGCTTACGAGTAAGGTTCACTAAAAACATCATAAACACATGATAATCTGAAGGTTTTGTAGGTATTTTATGAAAAATTATTTTTAAAACTTTAACATAAACAAATTTTCTTTTATTAAGATTGAAAAAAGTTTGGAAATGTTTAAGCAAGGTTTACTTATTTGAAAAAATCTGTATTTTATAATTAAATTTATGCATTAGTTGTTTTTTTTTTCACTTTTTAAGACATTGTGAACTTGATTTTGTGTTGTGATGGTCTGCGCAATTCGTTAACTATTTAAAATGAGACCATTTTGATACTTTAATTAGATCATTTTATCCAGAATGGAATGTTACCCATAATAAATTAAATGTTCCTCGCAAGAAAATTAAGAAAATTTGCACAAGAAAGAAGAGGAATGAAGATTAGTCAGAGTAAGACGGTACATGTGTGTGAATGAGAGGGATCCAAATGGAAAAGTGAGGTTACAGGGAGAAGAGATAAAGAAGGTGGAAGATTTTAAGTACTTAGGGATCAACAGTCCAGAGCAATGGAGAGTGTGGAAAAGAGGTGAAGAAGTGTGTGCAGGCAGGCTGGAATGGGTGGAGTAAAGTATCAGGTGTGATGTGTGATAGAAGAGTTTCAGCTAAAATGAAAGGGAAAGTGTACAAAACCATGGAGAGAGCGGCCATGCTGATTGGTCTAGAGACAGTAACACTGAGAAAAAGACAGGAAATAGGGATGGAGGTAGCAGAGATGAAGATGCTGAGGATCTCTCTGGGAGTGACCAGAATGGACAGGATCAGAGGAACAGCACATGTTAGAGGTTTTGGAGATAAAGTCAGAGAGACCAGACTGAGATGGTTTGGACATGTGCAGAGGAGAGAGAGAGAGTACATCAGAAGAAGGTTGCTGGGTTTGGAACCACCAGGAAAGAGGACTAGAGGAAGACCAAAGAGGAGGTTCATGGATACAGTGATGGAAGACATGAAGATAGTTGGCGTGACCGAAGAGGATGCAGGAGATAGGGTCAGATCGAAGAAATTGACTTGCTGTGGTGACTCCTGAAGGGAAATGCCGAAAGAAGAATGTAACAAATTTACAGTCATTTGTAAGCAAAAGTGGTAAAGCGACTGACTAAAATGAATCAACCGACCAGAAAGTTACACGTCTATTTTGTCTAATTGAAGGGAAAACATATTGGACTATAAAAAATAATTAGAAGGCTTGTAATACGTTATTAACATCTCCTACGTTAAATTCCATCTGTTCTTCTTATTAACTCTACATCACTGTGTTTAACTTTAGCAGCAGGTTTGATTTTTATAATAAATGGACGTTCACAGTCAGGGTCGGACTAATTGAACTGTTTTGTAAAAGATCAATCACCTGGGTAGGATTCACCGAGCTGCAAAGCTATCAGTGGTGGTTTTAAACTGAAACATGTTTTCTTAAGCAGCTGAATCCCCATGTAACTATCAGACAGATGTACACGTTGTTATTAAAGAGTTTGTATGGAATAGGTTTTGTTTTCTGTTGCTTCCTCTGAGGGTTTTTTATTAACGCTGTCTTTCTAGGATTTTGCGTAATTGAGCAACTCTTAAAGCAAAATCCACTCTTTTTTGTGTCATTGCGTTAAATTGCGACGTTTTCAAAATGAAACGAGTTTCACTTTCTTGCAACAATCACATGTTACATGCATGTTTTTTTTATGGTTGTGCAAATGCTCAACTGGCACTATAGCATTGGTGGTTTAGCAGCCTTCAGTGAAGAAGATGGGAATTAAATCCCACTGGAAAGCATAGCTCAGTAGTAGGATCATTAACTTTGGACTGAGACAAATCAGTTCGATTCCTAATGAGCCCATACCTAAGTGTCTTTGGAGAAGACGGCTAAACCCCAGTTTCTCACACCACTGTCATGGCTGCTTGCTGCAGTGCAATACAGCACAGGAAATTCCCCATGAGGGATCAATAAACTAAGATTATCATTGTTTGCTTTGTGCATGATTTTGAAACGTATAGTATAATATTTGCAAGTTCACCTATAGTTGGTATTTTTAAATGGTACTGAAGGAACACAAGTGAACCAATTACATGTAATAATTAAAGTGATTTATTTCATTGGTTTGAAATAATGTTTAAACAGATTGAACTGCATTTTTATTAATACAGATGATTTATCTGCATGTAATTAGACCAATTTGCAGTTTTAATTAACTAATTGATTAGTTGTATACATACTGTATTAAAAATATTTTTTTGAAGAAAATTAGAGGGGGGCATATTTTTCAAAAGATAACACTGTTCATCCAGCTATCCTAGCATGTTCAATAAAATTTTTACAATCTCTCCCGACTAGTATCCAAATACCATTAGAGCAACAGGAAGTTTTTGGCCATGTATTTTGTTTCCGGTCGTGCCCACATTAAATAAGCAGTAAGTGTTTCTGCAGAAAAAAATGTGCTTCATTGACGCTCAAATCAAACTATTTTAATGTAAATGCATCAAATTAAAAATATAAAAGAAAATGCACTAACTTTGCATACTTGATGCACATTACTCTGGATTTCTCAACTGAGATTTACACTGTGTGGTTCATGAGCGTCACATCCAGAGTGTCAAAAATGATGATGGTACTTTTTGGGATATTCTCCATTGATTCAAATGTATTTTTTGTAATATTATTACTTCTTTTTAAATAACTCTGGTAAAAATCCACTTGAATATTGAGCAAAAAATCACATTAAATATAATTATGTGGATATTTTTTTGAAGAATTAGTATTAAGAGAATTTTAGTTTGATAAGCAACAATCATAAATGATACCTGTGAAATTCTGTTTGTAATAAGTTTTAAAGTAGAGTTGATCATGTTGTCAGTGAACCGCCTCTTTAGTGCACGTTTCAAACGAGAACTCGTGTAGGTATGCAAAGAAACTCTAGTCCAGCACAGAGAGGATGAACCCAATTTAAATGAGAGGAATGTGAAGCTGGCGCATTCAGCAGCAGGCAAATTTATTTATGTACAAAACAAACATACAAGGAGGACTGTAGCAATTATCTCACCAACCTGCGGATGAGAATGAGGATTTCGGCTCAGGGTCTAGCTCTCTGTCTCAGGAAAACAAAGGACACTCTCATCTGAAGAGAGCTGCTTAAATCCCAAAAGATTTCAGATGTAGATTTTTGCACCTCTGCTTATCGCGCAGCCGAACTGAGAAGTGTTTTGTGTTTTTTTTTTTTCTGTGCTTCACGTTTCACATGAATTATGTATTTTTGTCCACAGCTGGAAACAAGTGTGTTCTCATGTTTACACAGACAAACCAAAAACATCAAAAAAAATTCAGAGCTTTTGTGATTGTTCTTGTTTCCTTGCTCGCCATCTTGGAAACCTTCCAGTTCCTTTGCAGCGCACACACACACAAACACACACACACACACACACAAACACACACACAGAGTGACATCGTAGCAGAGACATCACATTCTCACAGAGACTAGTTGTGAATGGTGTGCAAACAGAGCGGTGAAGACAAAAGGTCTTGCCGGCAGAGATGGGAACTTAATTCTCATCTATTTTTCATGGGGGATCTGGAGCGAACGGCGAGGCCGATGTGTTCGTCATTCGCACGGCTCTCAGAGCATTTTAAATGAAGAGTGGGAGGAAATGGAAGCAGGTGGAAAGAGGACGACAAGAAAAAAAAAAAAAACCTTCAATATGGTAGGACCGTGAGACCTGCAGGCTTTTATTTTTTGGTGCACGTTGGTTCTAAAGTTGCAAATAACAACCAATCCGTTGAATCGATTAAGATTGATTCCCAAATCAGTTAATACCTTTTGTTGATCATCAATTAATAGTTTACAACCAATATCGTATTAAATTGTCATTGACAAACACCACCAGGAGCACTCGTTTAGGCCTTCGGAGGTCACGGCAGTGAGAAGTTTTATAGTTTAATTTGCCAAGACAAGAGTAGACATACACCACCTGCTACCAATTAGAAACCAGCCAACGGGTGGCCTCGTGTACGAAGATAAAATCAACAAGATGATCCAGGTTAAACTTTCATTTTAAATACATTCTGAAATTAAAAAAGGGTCAGAGTTTCTGCCTTCTGTAAAAATATCATCGAATAAAATCAGATGTACACTATGTTCATTCTGTCGTCTTCTGATTATCTGGTACGAGGTCACGGAGGCAACAGCCCAGGCTTCTCTCACCTCGACTGCATCCTCCAGCTCACCCAGGAGGATCCCGAGATGTTCCCCAACCAGTTGTGACATAGAGTCTCTCCAACCGGTTTGGGGTCTGCCTCTCGGTCTCTTCCCAGTGGGACGCGCCCGAAACATCTCACCAGCAAGGCATTCAGGAAGCATTCTAATCAGATGCCTGAACTACCCCATCTGGCTTGTCTCGAGCCAGAAGAGTAACGGCTCTACTCCAAGCTACTCCCGAATGGCGATGCTTCTCACCCTGTCTCTGATTGAGAGCCCAACTACCCTGTGGAGGAAGCTCCTTTCGGCCGCTTGTATCCTCGATCTCGTTCTTTTGGTCACCACCCACAGCTGGTGACCATGGGTGAGGGTGGGAACGTAGATCGACTTGTAAATTGAGCGCTTTGCTTTTTGGCTCAGCTCTTTCTTTACCACAACGAACCAATGCAGTGTCCTAATTATTGCAGACGCCGCACCAATCCGTCTGTTGATCTCACGCTCCATGCTTCCCCTTCTCGTGAATAAGACCCAGAGATATTTAAACTCCTCCACTTAAATAACTGATTGATAGATGAATTAATGCTAAAATTAATAGATCAGTTGAATAATTGATGTATTAATCAATTATTTGATTCAATAATCAATCAAAATAATTGTTGTGGCACTAAAACAATCATCACAAAATTTTTCACTTTATTTGTTTCCCCATTTTGTTCACAAAAAACACAATTAAAAAATGCACGGTTCTACTTTTTGGGGTTAAAGTTGAAATATTTTTTATGCTTTTTTAATTAAAATGTCAGGTCCAAAAAGTCAAATGTCGGCCACAGAAGCAGGTTGACATTTACCCACATTCCCTCCTTCCAGGCACCCATACCTGTAAATACTCCCTCCCTCTCCTCTTTCACCTCTCACCTCAGCAATTCTCATTTGATGACAGCTCCTTGGTTTAAGAGTGATTTAAGAGGGACTAAGTAATTACTCATCTGGTTCTGCTTGTGCACGTTGCAGGACGGCTAAAGAAACTTTATCAGGATTATAAACCTAAACTTCATATCTGTGTTTGCTTTTGCTGACTGTGGCTTTTAAGTGAGGAACCTCTCGGTCTGTTTGACTTCCCCAGAAACAAAAGATGTGAAGAGAAACTTTCCAAGATGCTCATAAGTCTTCAACTCCTGCCGGGTCACCGCTGTAGCCGAGGCGAGGAATGCTTCGGCTGCTTTCCAAAACTGTTCATAGCGCCCATAATCTGGACGCTACTCTCTGGTTCTAACTTTTTAAACTCAATGCAACCAACAGAAACAGGCTGGTTTTTCCAAGTTGAGTTTAGAGATTTTTGAATGATTAAGAAAAAAAAATTCCAAACAACTGTAATTTTATTAATACGGTATATGTCATCATTTCTACCGAATCACTTTCAGTATTATTGGCTTGTTGTATAAAGAAATGCCAGAGTCAAAGTAGAGTCTAATCCAGGTATGGGCAAAGTACGGCCCGAGGTCCACATGCGGCCCGTTAAACGTTTTAATCCGGCCCGCCAAATTAGAAAAAATTAAATAAATAAACCATGTTAATGGAGGCAGCACGGAGGGGCAGTGGGTAGCACAGTGGCCTCACAGCAAGAAGGTCGTGGGTTCGAGTCCCGGGTGGGGACGAGGCTTGGAACATTGTCCTTTCTGTGTGGAGTTTGCATGTTCTCCCCGTGTTTGCGTGGGTTTCCTCCAAAGACATGCACGCTAGGTTGATTGGCCGGTGCCAAATTGCCCCTAAGAATGACTGTGTGTATGGATGGTTGTTTGTGTGTGGCCCCGCGACAGACTGGCGACCTGTTCGGGGTGTGTTCGGGTTCGTGTCTGCCCTTCGCCTTAAATTGGCCGGGATGGGCTCCGGAACCCCGAAAGGGATAGACGGATAAGAAGATGACTGACTGATCTTGTTAATGTTTTATTTCCCCTACAATTCTGATGTTTCCTCACTAGATGGCGCCCTCTAGATTTTTGCTTTGTTGAGAAAACAACAACACTGCTCCCATTAAAATGTGTGTGTCTCCGTGATGCGCGAGTTGTCAAAATAAACAGTGTGCACAGATATGGAAAGTCATCGGGGCTGATACACGTACATAAACAAATGTGTTAGATGTTAAAACAAGCAAAATATTACATCAAGCGCTTAGATTTCAAACCTAGCGCTGCTAGATTTGAAATTTAACACTCTTGATGTAACATTTAGCGCACTTGTTTAAAATCTAGCGCATCATTCTATCGGTCAAATCTAGCGGTTACCAAAGCATGCCATCCACCTGCTCCTGTTAGAACTCAATGTGGCCCGCGAACCAAAAAAGTTTGTCCACTCCTGGTCTAATTGTTTAAACAAAATAACAGCTAATGAGGTTTCTCTACCCTTTGCATTCTTTTAGACAGCAGGACGGGGCAAAACCTACCCTGGATAGCATCGGGCGAGACGCGGGATATGCCTTGCAGAGTCATACAGAGAGAAACAACCAATCATGTGCACACTCATACATGGATGGATGAATACCTTATGTGGATGAATGGATGAGTTAAATCATTTTTACGTAACGAAAGATGAATGTACAAAACATAATCACACGCTGTCAACCAGCCAATCACAACACAGAACAAAGAATCCCGCAGACAGACACAAACAGCAGAAACCGCAGTCTGAAAACTACACAATCATGTCCCATAAAAAAACATTTACAACCTCCACACATCTACAAAAGGATGGAAACTCTGTCTTCAAACCAGTTCCAGTCACTGAGGCAACCTTAACAACATTTCAGAGTTTTTATCTTAAAAAAAAAAAACCTTCACTTGTAGAGACCCTATCAGAGACTCATGCTGCTGCATAATGAGGCGGCTAATTGAAGAAGCACCTGGAACAGTGATACATCTTTTACATTCCAGTAGAAAAGACAGTTCGTCATGTTTGGCATATCAAGCACTCGTCTGAGCCTGATCAGGTAGGAGACCAGGTTACATAAGCGCTTAAAGCCAAGTGATCAGAACAAGGTGGAAAAGAAAAAAAAAAAATCTTAATTAGACCAACATTATCTTATCTTGCAAAGAGGGAAGTGAGAATAAAAAAAATTCTTTGAAGGTGACTCCTAGAACATAATTAGAAGACTACAGATTTCATACTATTCTCTAATTAGAGATCACATTGTGGGATTAACCCACAGGTTGAGATTAAAGACACAAACTAAACTGTTTTTATAAAAAAAAACGAAGGAAAAAATGTGGATAAAAGGGGAATTAAACATGAGACGTCGTCAGTCTGTTTGGAGATTATTCATGCATCTCACAGCAGGACCACCTAAAAGCTCACTGAATAAAAAAAAACGTTTGGAACGAGTGTTGCATGAGCATTAGGTATCTACTTGATGTTGCAATATTAACATCTGTGATCAGCTAATCGCAAAAAGCAGAAATTTTCATTTTTGCGCACAATTTACAGCGTCTCCTTCACAACGTCTCCTTCACAGCGTCTCCTTCACAACATCTCCTTCACAGCGTTTCCTTCACAGCGTCTCTCACACAGCGTCTCTGTGAGCATTTTGAGCAGCCAACTGACTGATCAGTGGATTTGAAGCTGGCCGGTCCGTGGTAATGCATTTTGAAAAGAAAGTTACGAAGCTCCGTTACATGGAACCAATTTGTATTTAGAAAAACAAAAAACTTAAGTAGAGCAACCCGTTGGGAACGTGTTCTTTGTGAAGCAGCGAGTTTACAAGTTACGGAGGATTCTTTGTCTGAGAAAGTCTTTGTTTTTTACTTTAAAATACTCGACGTCTCTGACCGGCCGAGGAAGATAGCTATCGTTACAACAGCAACAAGGATTTTTCAGTTTTACAGGAATGATTTTTTTTTTTTAACTGTAAAACTCAGAGTTTAGAGTCAGTCTGTTACCTACTGAACTACGCATCCCATCTGGGACCCCGAGATCATCAATAATGATTATTAACAATTATTACTTTCTGATCCGTCGGAAAGTAAAACGGTAATAATAAATAATAACAATAATAAAGTAGTACAGTCCGTTGTGGTAAAGAGAGAGCTAAGCCGAAAAGCAAAGCTCTCGATTTACAAGTCGATCTACATTCCTACCCTCACCTATGGTCACCAGCTGTGGGTGGTGACCGAAAGAATCAGATCGCGGGTACAAGCGGCCGAAATGAGCTTCCTCCGCAGGGTGGCTGGGCTCTCACTCAGAGATCGGGTGAGGAGCTCTGCCACCCGGGAGGAGCTCGGTGTCGAGCCGCTCCTCCTCCAGGTCGAGAGGAGCCAGATGGGGTGGTTCAAGCATCTGATCAGGATGCCCCCCCGAGCGCCTCGCGGGCGAGGTGTTCTGGGCACGTTCCACTGGGAGGAGACCAAGGGGCATACGCCGGACCCGCTGGAGAGACCATGTTTCTCCAGCGTTTGAGGCTGTTGCCCCCGCGACCCGACTCTGGAACAAGCGGAAGATGACGGAACGAACGGAAGGGAACTTTCCGATCACAAAATTTCAATCGATACATGAAAATATTTTGATCCCCGTCTTTTTAAAATGATTTGAATAAACTATACCTTTCAAAATAAAAGACCTTGATTAATGTCAATTTATAACTTGTCTTTTATAACTTTAAAATTCCACAAGATGGCACTGATTACATCTCAAAACAAACTTTTTAGTTAATCAGATTCAATTTATGCAATTAGTGCAAGTATCAATCGTATCCTTGTAGCTAAACAGTTAAAACCAACACAACAATTTTTCAAGATCAATGTTTCACAATTATAGCAAAAAAAACCCTCCAAAAAAACACGTATTAAGTACGCAATAATCAATATTGCAATATCAATCACAAAAAATGCAATTAGACGTATTTTCCCAGCAGCTTTTAGAAATTTAACGTCAAACAAATGAATTAAGTTGGAGATTTTCAGAGGAACTCATTGCGCTGGTTGGGTCTCATTCAGGAACGAGACCTCAGGTCTGGTATCTATGTCATAACCAGGAAAGGTCTGACCCAATCAGAACACGTCTTAGCTCAGGTTGGAATATAATGCAGTCACATCAGGTTTTTAGCGCTGAACCTGCTGACCCTGCAGAAGGGAGCGGGCCAGCAGAGATCTTACCTTGACCTTGTGCTGGGTGGGGGGTGAGGAGGAGGAAAGCCAGCAGGCAGAGAGGAGGTCTGACTGAAAACTGCATCCTGACAGCAGGAGACCAGACAACACCTCACACCTACAGGACCGTTAAAAAAATTATTATTACTGCAGCGAAATGTAGTATATGTAAAAAATATTACTTCTTTTTATTAAATAAGCACTTAAAATCAACTTTGTTATGTAAATTTTACATTACACAACATCTCCCTAAACACACACTCACACACACAACGGTGGCCTATTTAGCTCGGTTTGTAATTTAAATGCAAATAACTTTTATTTATGAGGGCAGCAGAAGAACACATCTCTGAATCAAAGATTTGTTGACAATCAGCACATTGTAATTTGTTGAATTTAGTCATTATGAGGGTTTTTTTAAACGAGTTTTTAATGAGATGAAAAAGAAACTTCGTAT
Organism: Neostethus bicornis; assembly: GCA_902685375.1. NCBI lineage: Eukaryota > Metazoa > Chordata > Actinopteri > Atheriniformes > Phallostethidae > Neostethus > Neostethus bicornis. The sequence continues at coordinate 23,904,262 of LR738551.1, read as the reverse complement.
GTGGGAAACACTTTGAAAATGAAATGAAACCAAAAAGCAAAAAAATAAGCAAAATGTCTAGTTTGTCTTTATTGCACCAAAAAGAGATTTTACTTCTTTTTCTTTCAGTAGTTCCCTTCAGGGGTCGCCACATCTAACCCTATCTCCTGCATCCTCTTTGGTTAATGTCCTCTTTTACTGCATCCATGAACCTCTTCTTTGGTCTTCCTCTAGGCCTCCTGCCTGGTAGTTCCTCTCTCTCTCCTCTGCATGTGTCCGAACCATCTCAGTCTGGTCTCTCTGACTTTAAAACCTCTAACATGTGCTGTTCCTCTGATCCTGTTCATCCTGGTCACTCCGAAATAGATCCTCAGCATCTTCATTTCTGCTACCTCCATCTCTGTTTCCTGTCTTTTTCTCAGTGCCAATGTCTCTAGGTGTCAAGATCCGTCCTAGAGGGTCTATGTCCTTACGGTTTTTATTGGGTTCCTGGTTCAATACGCACATTAAGTGACATCTAAAGACAATAAAATTTGGCATATGGATTCAAAGATTCGGGTGGATTTTGTATGAAATAACACAAAAAACCATGATAACATCATCCCTCCAGGACCAGATCCTCGACACCCCTGACTTAGAAAAATCAGCATGGTTGATCTCACTTCAGTTTTCTACATTTTTCCTTTAATTTTAGCTGAAACTTCCCTTTTCTCCTTTTTTAACACATTAAATATCTTTAAAAATTACATTAATGTACTAATTGATTATTTTAATCTCAAAACATTCTAAAGAAATCATTTAAACTTAATATAAAATAGTAATAACAAGGATGATTCACGTGTAAAAATAAAGGTCTGAATTTTCTAATCTGAAGGATGAAAAGTTTTTTTACAATCCCAAAAAGCAACTGTTGGAGATTTTAATCTGTTTTCAACACTTTCTGTTTAAACAGAGAGTAAAAGCAGATGTTTTCACTGTTTTACACCTTCACTTGTCCAGATGTTTACGCACAGGTTTTCAGAAATGACTGAAATTTCCGAGTCGTCCCTGAATCTTTCACATCAATCACTTTCTTTACAAAGAGCGTTTTAAGCATCGGAAGGATTTTTAATGATTTTATACCAAAAAAAAAGCAAAAAGATGTCGATTTAGAAATTTTATCATCATCAAAAGACTTTTTCTTTGTTTTTTTCTAGCGATAAAAGCGGAAGTTTTTCTTAATTGAAGGAGCACAGGTGAGTTGTTCACGTTCAGCAGGTCTATTGTAACCTGCAGCGTGGATTAATTGATAATAAAAATCACAAATATTACTGTTTTTACGGGTTTTTAGATGCAGTTTTTTCATAATAATAATCATATAAAAGAGGTTTACCTTGTGAGTTGATGTGACTGCAGGTTGTGCTGCTGAATGACAGTCTCCTCAGTCCCAAAGCGACCCTCTAACTCTCTGCTCCTCACAACACAAAGCTGCAGGAAAACACATACACTGCTTCCGGTTATACCTTTCAAAATAAAGCAAAAAAACTTAAACTATAGTAAAATTGTTGATGTACAACATAATCACACATATTTCAACTGAATGAAGAAAAACCACCAAATGCAAATTTTATTCAGACATTTTTAGCTTAATATTAAAACTTTGATGATAAAAAAGTCAGATAAGTTATCACAAGGCAAAAAACAGACTGGCGACTTTGTCAGTGTGTACCCTGCCTCTCGCCTGTAATCAACCAGGATAGATACTGGGATCTTCAGCGGCCTCATCAAGGATGAGTGGTTTTGTCTTCTGAATCACATATCTCTAATGGGGTTGCAGGAACTGTTGTAGCCTATCCAAGCTGATTTTAGAAGAGACAGGGTAGACCACCAACAGGGTGGACAAGGACCCTCTTGTCCTTGTCCAACCCCCGTTGGACCCCTGTTGGAAAACCCCTGTTCTTCTTTAGCTGGAAGATAAAGCCAGGGCTAGATAAAGCCACATGAGGCTGTTGCCCCTTCAAACGGCCCAGATAAGTGGAAGACAACAGAACAATCATGTTGGTCACAAATGACTTTGCACAATTCATATGTGATTGCAGTTCACCACTACTTGTGATGTAACAGAAACCTGGACTCAATGTGAACCATCTCAGTTGCTAAAAGTGCTGCATCAGGTATCAACGTTCAGTCATGGTCTACATAAGATTTTTTTTGTCACTGTCAGTAGATATGAACTCTTTGAATCACCGGACGGGCCTCAAGAAAAAAGGACTGTACATACGTAGCTGGTCAGCATTCAAGCAACCTGTTCCCGCCCAAAACTGTGACCTCATCTATTATACTGCTAACAGCATGGAATCAAAGACCATTTTCAGTTGAACTGTTTGTGCTGCAATTTACTTTTTAAAAACTTGTGTTGGCTACAAGGATTTGCGAGGATTATGTTTGTCAACGTGCAGGTCAGAGACAGGGTCCTGCCCCCAAGTGGAGGAGTTTAAGTATCTCTGGGTCTTGTTCACGAGTGGGGGAAGGATGGAGCGGGAGATCGACAGGCGGATCGGTGCGGCATCAGCAATAACTAGGACGCTGCATCGGTCCGTCGTGTTAAAGAGAGAGCTGAGCCGAAAAGCAAAGCTCTGGATTTACAAGTCGATCTACGTTCCTACCCTCACCATGGTAACCAGGATCTACATTCCTACCCTCACCATGGTAACCAGGATCTACGTTCCTACCCTCACCATGGTAACCAGGATCTACGTTCCTACCCTCACCATGGTAACCAGGATCTACGTTCCTACCCTCACCTATGGTCACCAGCTGTGGGTGGTGACCGAAAGAATGAGATCACGGATACAAGCGGCCGAAATGAGCTTCCTCCGCAGGGTGGCTGGGCTCTCACTCAGAGATTGGGTGAGGCGCTCTGCCATCCGGGAGGAGCTCGGTGTCGTACCGCTCCTCCTCCAGGTCGAGAGGAGCCAGATGGGGTGGTTCGGGCATCTGATCAGGAAGCCCCCGGACCCGCTGGAGAGAATATGTCTCTCCAGCTGGCTGGGGAACGACTTGGGATCCTTCCGGGTGAGCTTGAGGATGCCGCCAGGGTGAGAGAGGCCTTGGCTGCCCGTTTGAAGCTGTTGCCCCTGCGACCCGACCCCGGAACAAGCGGAAGATGACGGAACGGGATGATCATACGGATCACTCCTTGCCTCCCATTCTGCCCTCAGCCCTAATTTGGTACACCAAAGGGCAGAATGGGAGGCAAGGAGTGATCCATATTAGAGGGTGATCATGACATTTTTAAATTATATTTTCTATGAAAGGTTTGCAAACTTCTACAGAAATATTTGGTTATGAATAAAGTGTTTTTATTTCATGGATCTCTCTACGATGGATCACTCCGGGACAAATCACAGATTACACTGATGTTTTTATTATTGTTATTGTATTTTGAGAAAATTTTATTTTTAATTTTATATATCATTTAATTACATTGCCAAATATTATTTTTTAAAAAATCAACTCAGTATTGAAATATTTAATCTGTTTTCTACTTTCTCCTTGAGTTTTTTTTTTTTTTTCCATATTATGGTGAAGGTTACTTCCTGTCATGGATTGTGTTATTTCTGCTAGCTTCACTCCACTGAAGACTCTTTTCTCAGTTGAGACTTGCAGTGGACTGATGGGTGTTTCCCGCCTCCTTCCTCATCCTCCCCTGCAGCTATTCATTCCTTTCAGCCTGTTTAATGCAAGGCGAGGCAGAGAAAAATGCGCACAGCGGCTGCAGGCGCACATCCTGCGCATCTCTGACCCCTGCCTGCCAGACTTCACTGACACCTTAGACGTTTCTGTCAGGTTGTTTGTTCCAAGTCTATCTATTTAAAGATCAGAGAATGAAATATAACAGTCACTTATAAGCTGTAGAAGCCAGAAGCTCCCAGTTACTCAGTACCAGCCATAGATGAACTGTGTTGGTTTTCAGGCTAATGCGACCAAAGGTAAAGGTCACGAAGACCGAGGTCACACATTCTTGTGAACGCTATGTCTTCCAAACCACTGAAGGAATTTAAATTAAACTACCTACAGTTACTCAGCACCAACTATAGATTAACTGATTAAATTTTCTGAGTCATGCAACTAAATTTTAAGAGTCAAGGTTTACAAATTGGCAGCACAGTGGAGCAGTGGGTAGCACAGTGGCCTCACAGCAAGAAGGTCGTGGGTTCGAGTCCTGGTTGGGGACTAAGCTTGGAACACTGCCCTTTCTGTGTGGAGTTTGCATGTTCTCCACGTGTTTGCGTGGGTTTCCTCCTATCCTTTAAAGACATGCATGCTAGGTTAATTGGCCGGTCCAAATTGCCCCTAGGAATGAGTGTGTGTGTGGCCCCGCGACAGACTGGCGACCTGTTCGGGGTGTACTGTGCCCTTTGCCTTAAATTGGCCGGGATGGGCTCTGGCACTCCCACAAACCCAAAAAGGGATAGACGGATAAGAAGATGACTGACTGACGATATACAGTTACTCAGCACCAACTATAGATTAACTGATTAAATTTTCTGAGTCATGCAACTAAATTTTCAGAGTCAAGGTTTACAAATTTGCATTCCTATGCAAATCTATAGGCATAGGAATGTTGTTTCACTCTTTGGCTTCAACTTATTCTTGTTTGGCTACTTTTATTAATAACGTATGTATATATGGTCCGTTCCTTAGCGGAAAAATTTGTGTGCTGCTTTACACCGCAGGAGGCTGCCACAATGGCGCCAATAGTGGGAAAAACGGGTGGGTTAGGTGTCTTCTCCAAGGACCCTAGATGTGAACTCAGTGGGATTCGAACCCGCGAAATTCCTGTTATTTTGAACAGCCGGGTCACGCCGATGTCCAGCGGTTGGAGTTCCTAAGTCAGACCTCCTGGAATCACAGCAAGCGGAGTTTTTTTTTTTTTTTACGTCGGCAGTGAGATGAGCACGCTTAGAGTAAAAAAATTAGAAGCACACATAGGGCGCATTGCACGATAGGGCGCGCCACCCATTTTGAAAAAAATGTCAGACTTTTGTATAGTCGTGAAAATACGGTAACTTTTGGTCCGAGGGTGAATGCTCTACCACTGAGCCACAGCCTCACCGCCTTTTGTGTCTGCATCTCCAACCAATACAGTCCTCTTTCATTGCCACTTAACCTTGTTGGGTGTGTGGGCATTGCCGACTCTATCCCGGCCGATTGCAGGGTAAAGGTGGGGTGCACCCTAACCAGGTTCCCAGTCCTCTTAATAAATAAAATCATCTTTATTTGTTTTGTTTAAAACTTCTTGTGAGAGCTTCTACTTGCACTTAGGGTGCCGTGCTCCCCTTGATTTGTGTCAAATATTTTACTGATTAACATGAACGACCAATCAGGCGAGACCTGGATAATCTACAATCATTTTTGGGAAATTTTTTTTAGAGGAGTTTTATGCTTCATATTTTTGGACCCCCTCAAAAATGACATGTTGGATGGTCCAATGGTTTCTGTTCACCAAACAAAAATGATTGGCTGAGGTTTAGAACGTCCCAAACAGTCTGCAGTTCATCAATAGACAGTATATGATCTATATTTCTATTTTCAGTATGAGTTTAATCAATGAATGCTGATTAAGACAATGTTATAAAACATATCGTTTGCATTGACGAACACAGCGGATTTCCACAATTTTTTACAGGGAGTAAAAAACGGGATGCCTGCGCACCAGTCCTACCATCATTAGTAACACCAGATGGGTATTTCTTCAGAAGATGTTCTCCATGTGAGTATCATCTGATGGATACCAGATTGCTGCATCGTTTATTTGAACGTTATTATCTTTTAAAATACCATCAGGTACCGAGCAATCAGATGCTTCCTTTGGAGTAATTAATACCATCTTTTTAAATATGTCTGTAAATAAAAGATTTCACACTTATGTGCAAATTTTCACTTGTTTTTTTACATGAATGTTTTAATGATGATGTACTGTTTATTAATATTCTGTTGGTTTTCAAGTTTTTGTTTTTTTAATTCCGTGACGAACCACAGAGGGAAATGAGCTCCAGAATCTTTTTAATGTAACCGCACAGTCTTCAATTAAACTAATCAAATAAAACAAATTTACATAGATATTCCATTCCTTTCAACCAAATTCCATCTGGATAAAATCCATCTGCCATATCCTGCAGACAGGATGCATGTTACGATTGAGTTTCATTTCATCTTCGTAACCGCTTATCCTTTATATCAGGCGTCACCAACCTTTTTGAAACTGAGAGCTACTTCAAGGGCACTGAGTAACGCAAAGGGCCACCACTTCTGAAATAACAAAGTTACACAGTGTACCTTTAATTTGATATTATTATTAATAATATTCTATGTGAAGACACTGATTGTTAACGATCCATCACAATAATTATTTCAGTATGATTAAACAAGGTAAACAAATACATTTCAATATGCAATATCCAAGTGTTTCATTTTCAAATGATCACTTCCACAACATTTTGCGGAAAATCTTTTTCAATTTTTACAACAGTTATCAAATCATAAACTCTGAACCATGGTTGTGCAAATTATCAATTATGTAAGATTGAACAAAAATCTACTCCTTTCAAAATAAGGAGTTTTGAATGATGAGACACACAGTTTTCTTTCACAGTCTTTCACTTTCACGTAAAAAGAACTCTTCCTGCCATTGATTGTGAAAATGATAAGTTTTCTTCCTTTTTTCTGTCATGTTTTTTGTGGGTAGAAACACGTTTGTAACCTCATATTTGCACATCTCAGCAAAGCTGGTTTGTCATGCGCACTAGACTAACCTCCGACCCATACTTTGTCAGAGTTTGTATATTAAACTTTTTTTGTGATATACATTTTTTTTACGTTTATGTATTCGTTTGTAAATTCACATCACTGTAAAAAAATTAAAAAAGAATAGCAACATAATTAAATAAAATTTTAGGCAGAGCTAATTCGTGATTAGTGCTATTTTTAGAACTGGCCCGTGAGCGACTGATGCGGTCGCTGCGGGCAACGGGTTGGTGACCCCTGCTTTATATGGTCGCGAGCTGTGCTGTAGCCTATCCAAGCTGATTTCAGGCAAGAAGCAGGATACACCCCGAACAGGTCACCAATCTGTTGCTGGGCCACACTCAGACAACCATTCACACCCTCAATCCTTCCTAGGGGCGATTTAGTAGTGGATGTTTTGGGAGAGTGGGAGGAAACTGGAGTACCTTGAGAAAACCCACACAAACATGGGGAGAACATGCAAACTCTACACAGAAAGAACAGGGTTTCACATTTTAAACCTCAACCTTTTTTTTTTGTAAGGCCACTGTCATAACCACTGCACCACTGTGCCGCCTGTTATCATAGAGAAAGATTAATTAACATGTATTTAATTTAGAAATTAGATAAATTTTTTACAACCACTGCTTGATTGAATTGGGTAATCTAAAAAAAAAAATAATAATGAAATTTACAGATTTTTATATACGTTATGTTGTCAAATCCTAATTTTATTTCCACATTTTATTTTGTTAATTCTATCTGTGCATAAGTGATTATTTAGTGAAGCTTCTTTCATCACGGAGTGCCATCTGGTGTCCCTTCACATATTTTGACAGGAAGCGACCACACAGAGCTGCAGCCTGGATGTGCAGGTGTCCTTATCTCCCAGATAGCAAAGTCTTTACCAAATAATGGGCCTCTGTCTGCACAGGCTGAGGGTTAAGTCTCAGTCATTATGGGTTTGTTTGCTGAGCATGTAGTCTTTAACAGGAGAGATGGAGGTCTCTCTGGTCTATGGTGCATTAGCATAATCATAAATATTAAACAACCAAATCCTGGGTGTTGGATTCAAACATCGTTCCACAAACTGGGGCTTGAATAAACAAGGTCATGCTTTAGTAAAAGTCATTAAAAAAAAGTCCACAAAAATGCTTAAAATGAGTTATATAATAAGTGATGATTAGAAAATATTTACCAAGCATGATTTTGTACTTTTGGTTCATTTTGAATATTTTGATATAAACTCATAATTAATCCACGTTCAATATTTAAGGAATTATTTTGGTGTTTTTCAGAAGCTGATGTGGAAAATAAAAAGCATGATTAATTTTTCAAACTAATTAAATCTAATCTAAATCTTTGCATCTGATTTTGTTGTTATTTTTACTGTTTTAGGGAAACTGGATCATTTCTGCCCGTCAGCAGGTTGATGGTTGAGAAGGAATCTCACTAAATATTTCCCACTTGCAGCAACAAAGCGACCTCCCACAGAGCCCAAGCTTTTATTTTTTGAAGGAATGCAGTTCTTAAAGGAGTACCGAGACACAAAAAAGCTGAAATGAAGCCCCTGCTGAAGACGATCACATAGGCCTGCTCACCTGCAGAGACTCAACCACAGTCCCACGACTCATTCTAACTGTGTGTGAAAGTAAAATAATGATACCTCGTGTCCTCAGATGGGAAGCAAGCGGAATAAACGACATATAAACAACCAAAAAAAAAAAATGTTTCTACCATCTTATTTTAACCTCATAAAACATTTATTTTTATTATCGTGACTTATAGGAGCTTATTAGTGACTATTTCCGTCAAAATTGAGAATAATAAAGAGAAAACCCTGTATTTTGTGATCAACGTGTTCTATTGGGTTGATAAGGTACGAGTGGTGTTCTTATAATGTAGTTTTGGGCCTGACAAGATGAGATTGGAAGGTTTTTTTTTTTTGTCAGGATCCCTTACCTGCTGCGAGAGGGAGCCCTGGATGTTCCTAATCAACCTGAGTAGGGTTACCTGAGGATAATTCCTGATTCCACACATCTGTGCACCCGGCCATCTATTTAAGGGCAATCACCTTGGACTTCTCGGTGATAAAGAAGATGGAAAATTTTAAGTATCTAGGATCAACAGTCCAGAGCAATGGAGAGTGTGGAAGAGAGGTGAAGAAGCGTGTTCAGACAGGCTGGAACGGGTGGAGGAAAGTATCAGGTGTGATGTGTGAAAGAAGAGTTTCAGCTAGAATGAAAGGGAAAGTGTACAAAACCGTGGTGAGAGCGGCCATGCTGTTTGGTCTGGAGACAGTAGCACTGAAGAAAAGACAGGAAGCAGAGATGGAGGTAGCAGAGATGAAGATGCTGAGGATCTCTCTGGGAGTGACCAGGATGAACAGGATCAGAGGAACAGCACATGTTAGAGGTTTTGGATATAAAGTCAGAGAGGCCAGACTGAGATGGTTTGGACATGTGCAGAGGAGAGAGAGCAAGTACATCGGAAGAAGGATGCTGGGTTTGGAACCACCAGGAAAGAGGACTAGAGGAAGACCAAAGAGGAGGTTCATGGATACAGTGAAGGAAGACATGAAGATAGTTGGTGTGACCAAAGAAGATGCAGCAGATAGGGTTAGATGGAAGAGGCTGACTTGCTTTGGCGACCCCTGAAGGGAAATGCCGAAAGAAGAAGACCTTGGACTTCTCGGTCGAGTCTGTTGTGGTTCCTTCACCCACCACCAGAGGGAGCCAGGGACTGTCTCACCTCTCCTCCAATTCTACCTGATCTGGACCACCTGCGCCTCATTCTCCTGCTGACTATTTAAAGGCAGCCTCACCAGCATTCCCTGTCGGGTCTTCATGCCTTCCTGCCTTGGCTGACTCCCGACCCAACGGATATCCTTTTGAAAACTGAGATTTTCTCCTTGAAAACTATTGATCCTTTTTGACTCTTGTTCCTTTGCTTACAGCCTTACTGATACCTTGGTTTAATAAATCCTTGTCTTGTTCTGCACTTGTCCCTGATTGCCTGACCATGTTTGAACTTTTTCCTCATCTCTAAAAAAAATGTTAATCCTACTTTATAATTAAGAAACTTGTAAAAACATTCTCCATCTGAACCAGAGTTTAACGGTGAGGGCAGTTTTGGATTTACTTCCTCAGATGTTCACACATCATTTTTCCGGAACCACTTTGACACATTGTGAAGTTTCTTCGACCAACCTGATTAGTACGCAGGTGCTCTGCAGGGTATACCCTCTTCAGGGGACAAACCTGCAGCTCAGATGTCCTGATACTTCACTTATCCTCTGTTTATTTTCCTACATCAGCAGGTTTGATCTTATTCCTCTCTGTCCTTCGACGCTTATCTTCTCACTTCACAAACATCCCATCTTTCATCGTCTGCTTTCCAGAAGCATTTTAATTCATCTCAATCCAGCTCAAAAAATAAAATGACATCAGTTATTTATCATCCAATGGTTGCTTTGTAACCTTTGACTTTAGCAAGTTTGAAAGATGAAAACACTTTAAATATTCTGGGACAGCTCTAAAAAAATGAAGGAGATGAAAGGAGATGGAAATTTATGAAGTCGAAAAATGTACTCAACACTAGAACTACCAACGTTGTCAATTTGACGGTTCTCAGAAGACGTTCAATTGTAGTTACGTTAATCTTTGACGTTGTGTGCTTTTTAAAATTTTCTATCTTTTTTGTATATTGTTTCTATGTTGTAATTTAACTGAAATAAAACACTAAAAACGAGTTCTGAGTAATTCTTCCTCTGACGCCCACCCCGTTCATTTTGATGCCTCTATTAAATACATTGTAATTTTTTCCCGCACTTGCCCGTACGCGCCACTGTGGCCAAATAACCCTTGTGACACCACTCAGGTGAAATCTAGATGAGCAAAAATGGATTTGAGAACACGTTTGTTAGTCACTGATGCACTTCCGTGTATGACGTAATCGCCATCACGCTAATCGTCAAATTGACGGTGTGGGAGTTCAAGTTGTTCTAGAATTCTGGTAGTCCTATGATTAAAACTAAATTCTTTTATTTTCATTGAAATGATCAATTATGCATCATTATTTTACATTCACATAGTTTACTTTTGGTTTATTTTTGTATCTGACACTCTGAATTCCCCCATCCTCTCGTTCCCGATTTTATCCAAGCCTATGGGTGTGTGCACAACACAGTGTAAAATCTTGTCACAGGCTGCAAATGCAATGTTATTGAATCAAGTTATTGAATCAAGCCTTTCACTTTCTTGTTTTTGTGCATTTACTGTACATAATCTGGCATCTGGTCAGTGTGCCCCCGAGCGCGAGTGGTGAGGTGTTTTGGGCACATCCCACCGGGAGGAGACCAAGAGGCAGACCCTGGGCCCGCTGGAGAGACTATGTCTCACAGCTGGCTGGGGAACACTTTGGGATCCTTCCAGGTGAGCTGGAGGATGCAGCCGGGGTGAGAGAAGCCTGGGCTTCCTGTCTGAGGCTGTTGCCCCCTCGACCCGGCCCCGGATAAGCAGAAGTCGACAGAACGGAATGGAACATAAAAATGTGAGGGGATGCGTGGGAGAAAGGAGTGAAATGACTCAAACAAGGTAGAAACCTCAAAGAACTTCATTTGGACAACCCGCCCCCCCCTAGATATTAGACCTTTATTAACACCAGTTTGTAAACAGGAAGAACAGATGTTCATTTTTTTCTCAGCTTCTCATTAGTTTGGTCACTTAAAGTGCTGATTGTGTTGTAGACAGAGTGGGAATCATTAGAAACCACACTGGAATTGTTCTGATTTAACCCGGTTTACTCCCCGTCTCACCTTTCAGTTGTTTTAACAGGTTTTTGTTGTTTATTCATAATGTGATGCCATCATATCTTTGGGATTCAGCACATCTCCCACTGCTCCAAAGTTCCTCTTCCATTTATTCAGCCTTCCACCATAATCACAACACAACCAGATGATGCTGCCATCATCACCGTGGTGACCTAAATTGTTCCTGAAACACTGTGACTGCATGAGATTCTCACTTTCATGATGAGATGTCAACACTCCAGAAAAACACCATCATTTCTTTTCTCTTCTTTCTGTTCACATTTTTTGTACGTTTTAATCTGAATGCATTCAATGTTTAGTCTTGTCATATAAATTTTCATAAAATTTTGATGAAAATGACATTGCGCTTGACTTTTCAGGTCGCACGGTGCTGGATCTTCATCTGATTTGCATGATGATGTCTCAGCTCGGTCGGGATTAGAACCTTACTTTGTCCTTTAATTTGCATTTTCTCTTCATTAGAAGTAAGAAATTATTAAGCAAAATCAATAATAGATCAAAGCTGAACCCCAGAAAGCATGAGAAAAACTCAAATTACTGATAAAATGTCAAGAATAATCCTAAGTTATTTTCCCAAAAAAACCAACCCTGACTTTGAGTTATGGTATATTTCATTAAATAAGACTTTTTGTGATGGTTCATAAAAACATCCATAAAAAGTATCACCTGAAAACTCCTCATTTTCTAATTTGAAGCTGACAGAGCTGGTTTTATTCATTTCCTCACATGTTTCTGAAGGCATCCAACCAAAACAAAAACCAAAGCAGAGACGAGACCGATTCATGAGATTAGTCGACAAATGAACAGAAATGAACAAAAAAAGAAGAAGGGGTAAACAAATTGAAAAAAACATGCATGTGCACATATTAGAAGAATAGGATGGGAATGCATGATTTATAGATGCAAAGCGAACGCAAAGTGGCACATTATTTTTTAATAAAATCTAAAAACAATGTGTTTATAAAAGCATCTTGGGTCCTCATCAGTAGAACATTTATATTTGCTTTTCTAAACCTTCAATTTCTCATCCTTGTACTGAAACATTGATGTTAGATTGGTGAAATACTAACATAATCTATTTTTCATTTACCATGCCATTTCTATTCTAGACACTTACCTGGGGTAGATTGTAGGACCAGCAGTTGAAGCGTGGAAGCCCGCACTCGAGACTGGGCCCACACTGGAAGTCCCAGAGACTGGGAGAACACAGTCTCCCAGTGTTCTCAAGCCAACTGTGAGACACTGGACGAGGGACCAAAAGGTAGGAGCTCGGTTGAACAAGGGACCAGAAGGTTAGAGCTTGGTAGAACAAGGGACCAGAAGGTTGGAGCTCGGTAGTACGAAGGATCAGAAGGTAGGAGCTTGGTAGTATGAGGGATCAGAAGGTTGGAGCTCAGTAGTACCAGGGACCAGAAGATAGGAGCTCGATAGTACGAGGGACCAGAAGGTTAGGGCTCGGTAGTACGAAGGATCAGAAGGTAGGAGCTCGGTAGTAGGAAGGGACCCGAAGGTTGGAGCTCGGTAGAACAAGGGACCAGAAGGTTGGAGCTCGGTAGTACAAGGGACCCGAAGGTTTGAGCTCGGTAGTACAAGGGACCCGAAGGTTGGAGCTCGGTAGAACAAGGGACCAGAAGGTTGGAGCTCGGTAGTACAAGGGACCCGAAGGTTGGAGCTCGGTAGAACGAGGGACCAGAAGGTTGGAGCTCGGTAGTATGAGGGAACAGAAGGTTGGAGCTCGGTAGAACGAGGGACCAGAAGGTTGGAGCTCGGTAGAACAAGGGACTAGAAGGTTGGAGCTCGGTAGAACAAGGGACCAGAAGGTTGGAGCTCGGTAGTACAAGGGACCCGAAGGTTGGAGCTCGGTAGAACGAGGGACCAGAAGGTTGGAGCTCGGTAGTATGAGGGAACAGAAGGTTGGAGCTCGGTAGAACGAGGGACCAGAAGGTTGGAGCTCGGTAGAACAAGGGACTAGAAGGTTGGAGCTCGGTAGAACAAGGGACCAGAAGGTTGGAGCTCGGTAGAACAAGGGACCAGAAGGTTGGAGCTCGGTAGTACTAGGGATCAGAAGGTTGGAGCTCGGTAGTACGAGGGATCAGAAGGTTGGAGCTCAGTAGTACGAGGGATCAGAAGGTTGGAGCTCGCCAGGACGAGGACCAGAAGGTTGGAGCTCGCCAGGACGAGGACCAGAAGGTTGGAGCTCAGTCGTGCGAGGGACCAGAAGGTTGGAGCTCACCAGGACGAGAGACCAGGATAGGTGGGTGCACCCAGACCAGGGCGAGGGACCGTGATAGCAGGATGAGTGCCCAGACATAGAGGGAAACCCATCATGGCAGCAAGCACTGTAGGCTGGTGGAGAAGGGTGCAGCAGGGGAATGATCTGACAAGCAAGTGAGGGACACCAAGGCTTAAATAACCCAGAGTGAATCAAGACACCTGGGGATTGGGAACAGGTGTACAAAATTAGGACAAAGGGCAGGATAGGAGTAAAGTGTTCCAAATGAGAGGGGGATCATGACATCATGTGGCGGAATCTCTTATATTTGAGCTCTTGCTCATTAGGTTACCGCACACTGATGGTTGAAATGTGAATCAACTTGTAAATCCACAACTTTTTCTTTTTGGCTCAGCACAACAGAATCACAGACGCTACCTCATCTCCAGCTCTGCACATTTTCATGGCTCTCAAACACTTAATGTACCTCCATGTCTCTTTGCTGTGCACCACACAACATGGTCATGCATCACATTAAAAAGATGGACAGTTTTATCACTGACAATAAACAGAGCTTCCCGTTAACTCACTGCCCGTTTAAATAAGCTCACAAAGCACCTGTTGGTGCCGACTTTCTGATCCTGGGATGTTTTATTCCCTTGTTAGTATTAAATATTCAACCTAATGTAACAGATTTATCTATAGATCTAACTATTTTTAGAAGATTTCCTCTAAAATCAACTCCTGTTTGTGTTTTGAGGGCAGAGTTCTCCTCGACTATGGGAGTAAAACCTAAAAGGCTCTTTTATAATGAATCCCATCGTGATGTGGAAGAAGGAGGACCCAAATGGCATCTGTCCAAATGCAGGACAAACCAGGATTCTTTTTCAACAGAAGTCAAGTAAGTCTGTGAGGCAAATGACACAGGATTAACTCAGGATCCAAAAGTGCCAGTGATACAACAGAGATCAAACTGAGGAACTGGATGGGAAGGATGACAATGACCCTGTGTGGAAGTCTGTGGTGATTGCCCTTAAATAGGCAGCAGGGTCCACAGGTGTGTGGCATCAGAATAATCACCCTCAGGTGTCTCAATCAGAGGGATGAAGGAGGCCCAGGGCTCCCTCTGGCGGCAGGAGAGGGGATCACGACAAATCTTATAGTAACAGGAGGTTCTAGTCTCTTTGTGCTGGCATCTCAGCATGACTTGCAGGGAGACCCCTCCTGATGTCCTAGGGCCCTTCTTCTCTTTATCTATTCCTCTTTTTTTCTATTTTCTATGAATAAACAAACAACTGTGTCTACATCATTATTTTTTTCTCTCTACAGATTTTTGGAAGAGCCA
Source organism: Neostethus bicornis (assembly GCA_902685375.1). NCBI lineage: Eukaryota > Metazoa > Chordata > Actinopteri > Atheriniformes > Phallostethidae > Neostethus > Neostethus bicornis. The sequence continues at coordinate 23,889,127 of LR738551.1, read as the reverse complement.
TCTGCTTTGTCTTTCCTGTCCTCTGCCTTCTAAGATTTTTGGCTTCCTGTCAGTTGCTCACCGCTGTGTTTGCTCACAGGATGAGATGTTTCCACAGAAATCCAGATTTTTGATTCAGTGTGATTTGGCTCTTCGCTAATAAAGACGAGAAAATGTAATTGATTTTTTTAACCTGTTTTAATGACATTGTTCAGTTTTCTTAATTTAAAGAGGTTTAAAAGAAAAAAAAGAGTCATCAAAGAAAAGAAAGATAACTTTTTTATAACTTAAATATGATTAAGATTTATACACAATGAAGAAAATAATATTTAAAATATTAATAACAAGTTACATTGGACAGATATAATTCTTGGATTTCATTTTTGTGCCTTTAAGTCATTTTTTTATTTTGGTAAAATCAAAGATGCAAAAAGGGTCAGGTTTTTAATAAAAAAAAGAAAAAAGAAAAAAAACACCCTATTGGGGTAAAAATGCTGCCCGATAGAAACTACACATAAAAAAGGAGAAAACTCCAACAATTTTCTTACAAAAACAGATATAAAATCGCAAAGAAAAAAAAAAGTTAAAGATTTCTTAAACATAACACTTCATTTACAATCTGCTTCCTCACTTGTTGTTGATCAGCCTCTTCATGCCTCTCATTTCCTTTCTGGGAAACAGATAGAGTGGATGGAAAAGTAAACCCGGGGTCACATGAAGCGTTGTGTGTCACCTGCGTGTGTGTGTGAAAGACTCCAGGTTGTGTGTTTGTGAGTAAAAGGTTAAAAGTCCAAACAGCCTCGATGCAGATGCTAAAACGCTGTTTCTAACACGATTACTTCCAGTGTGAGATCCCATGACAACACAAAGGTGTGTGTAAGACGTCTGGAAAAAAGAAAATAGTTTTTAAGGTGACAAAAGAAGTTATCAGCGTCAATAAATTTAAACTGGGAAGGATGACACCTGTAAGCTGTAGTTTTTTGTTTTCTATTCCTAAATGAAACATGAACAGACTCATCCAGGAACTACTCGACCAGGAGTGGGCAAACTTTTTAACTCGCGGGCCACATTGAGTTCTAACATTAGACAAAGGGGGCGAAACAGGAACAGATGAATGGCATGCTTTGGTAACTGCTAGATTAGACCAATAGATCAACAGTCCAGAGCAATGGAGAGTGTGGAAAAGAGGTGAAGAAGCATGTTCAGGCAGGTTGGAACAGGTGGAGGAAAGTATCAGGTGTGATGTGTGACAAAAGAGTTTCAGATAAAATGAAAGGGAAAGTGTACAAAACCGTGGTGAGACCGGCCATGCTGTTTGGTCTAGAGACAGTGGCACTGAGAAAAAGACAGGAAACAGAGATGGAGGTAGCAGAAATGAAGATGCTGAGGATCTCTCTGGGAGTGACCAGGATGGACAGTATTAGAAATGAGTACATCAGGGGAACAGCACATGTTAGAGGTTTTGGGGATAAAGTTTGAGAGGCAAGACTGAGATGGTTTGGGCATGTACAGAGGAGAGAGAGAGTACATCAGAAGAAGGATGCTGGGTTTGGAACCACCAGGAAAGAGGACTAGAGGAAGACCAAAGAGGAGGTTCATGGATACAGTGAAGGAAGACATGAAGATAGTTGGTGTGACCAAAGAGGACACAGCAGATAGGGTTAGATGGAAGAAACTGACTTGTTGTGGCGACCCCTGAAGGGAAATGCCGAAAGAAGAAGAAGATTAGACCGATAGAATGGCGCGCTGGATTTTGAACAAGTGCGCTAAATGTTACATCAAGAGCGTTAACTTTCAAATCCAGTGTGCTCGGCCCGAAATCTAGCGCGATAGCGCTTAAAAACGTGCATTTAGCGGCGCTAGGTTTGAAATCTAAGCGCTTGATGTAACATTTTAGTTGTTTTACCATCTAACACACTTGTTTACGTGCGTGTATTGGGCCCAATAGCTACAATATCTATGCACACATTTTGATGGAAGCAGTGTTGTTGTTTTCTCAACAAAGCCAAGAAATCTAGAGAGCGCCATCTAGTGAGGAAACATCAGAAATGCAGAAAAAATTAAGCTTTAACAAGGTTTATTTATTTAATTTTCTCAAGTTTTCCGGGTCGAATTAAGACGTTAAATGGGCCGCATTTGGGCGGCGGGCCATAGTTTGCCCACGCCTGCACTAGAAGACCATTAAATGTGTGTAAAGATGAAACCACATGCGCAAAATAGGAATAAATAGATTCATTTCAATTTCTTTTCTCTTTTTTGCCAGGAAACTTTCGAAGAATTGATTTGATACGTTCAATAACCTAAATAAATCATATTCAGATTCTACATGTGTTTCATTCCCTCATCAAGTAAAACAGTGAAAGTTTTGTCATTAAAAAAGTTTACATTTTTTAACTAACTTGTAGAACTTTTTAGTCTCCACTTTACTGACCAACATTTCTCTCTGTCTTTCTCCTCTCAGTGATCCGTCTCCTCCATCACCTCCATCAGCACAGTTCTGGGTCCTGTGAGGATCAGATGACTGACCGTTCGGTAGTCCAGATCCAAAACATTAAGACCGTTGACTGAAACTACAAACTGCCGAACCTGCAGATCAGAGAGATAGAAAAGACACAAATTGTAAAAATGTGTTCAGTTGGTTAGTTTTGTTGCTGCTCTGTAGTGGCTACCTTCATCCCAGCAGCATCTGCTGGACCGCATGGCTCCACGGCCTGAATATAACACGGCTGCTTTCCTCTGACCACAAACCCCCAGCCAACCGCATCGCCCACAATCTGCACACAGATGTTTGGGAGGATCAGTTAGGAACAAAAAAAAGTCCCTCAGATGAAAACAGCTCCTGTTTCACAGTTAACTCATAAAGATTTTTCCAAACTTTAAAAAACATCATCCCTTCCAAGCAACATAGCTTCTAATTTAGATTTTTTTCTGTTTCGATGAGCATAACAACAAAAACTTTTTTTTTAAAATAGCTGACATACTGTGAATGTTTTCTTGATGTATGGTCCTCCTGGTTTCTGCAGCTCTTCTGTGCTCACTGGTCTTTTCAGCACTGAACGAAAAGAAACATAAGGATATGTGTTGTGTGAAAAAAAAATTCAGTGTGTTGAAGTAGAAAACATTCACTTTATCCTCACACCTGCCTGATTTTTATGTCAGCGGATGTTTTACACACACATCATAAACTTAGAATACAGTCAGATTAACTCATTTGTTTCAGTTGAATTTATTTGTATGTTTTGGGTTGTTTTCAGATTAATTTTGAACGTGTTTTATTCACTCTATTTATAGTAAAAAAAAAAATTAAGTTAAAAAAAAGAGAATTCCCATTTGGGGAGACAGTGGCTCAGTGGTCAGAGCATTTGCCTGCGGATTGGAAGTCAACCGTAAGTTCGTGGGTTCGCAATCCACTGAGTGCACGTCTAAAGGGTCCTTGGAGAAGACACCTAACCCCCCGTTTCTCCCACCATTGGCGCCGTCGTGGGCAGCCTGCTGCAGTGTAGGAGTGCAGGACACTAATTTCCACGGTGAGGGATAAATAGAGTGTTACACAACTTTAAAACCAGAGCGTTGCCAATATGATCATTCACTTGTCAGGATCCCTCACCTGCCACCAGAAGAAGCCCTGGATGTTCCTAACCAACCTGATTAGGGTCACCTGAGGATGATTTTATGATTCCACACATCTGTGCACCCTGCCATCTTTGTAAGGGCAACCACCTCAGACTTTCCTGTCGGGTCATATTATCCTTTCCAGCTAGGTCTCCCTGGTTGCCTGACCATGTTTTGAACTTTGTTATTATTTGAACTTTTGAAAACCTGAGTTAATCCTGTGTCTCTTGCTTTACAGACTTTCCTAAATTGTGTTAAAAAATCTTATTTTTTACCTGCTATTGGGTCCCCCTCCTTCCACATCCCTAAAACCCTGACATCATTTACTACATTTAACTGATGCAAATATATTTTTAACAAACATGCAAAAGAGAATTTAAGAGCTTAACAAACTTCTTAAAATTAATTTTTTATTCATATTTCAATGCAAAGAAAACGCATGATGGTATTTATTTTGTTGTGTCTGCAAAGAAAATTCTACGTTCTCTACTGCCCTCTAGTGGATATCTTAAGTACCCAAACATGTTTGACTGAAAAAAACAAAAGTATGGATTTATATTCATAGAGGGGACATTAACAGGGGTGAATCCAGGATTTTCCGAAGGGGGGCACCTGTAGTGCTCGCCAGTATGGCGGGATCTGGGGGCATTCCCTTCCCCCTGTAAAACATTTTGAGAAATAAGTCATTTTTCTGCATTTTGGTGCATATTTTGCCCAAAATTTATAATAATTAAAGTAGCAAGAACACTTGTTTTTTTGTGGACCAAAAAGGGGGGAGGGATGGGCTGGAATTGCCCCTGATTAATACACCTTTAGTTGCATCATTAATTAGTGAAAATCTCTTCTGAACAACAGAAAAAAAAAACAAAACAAAAAACTCTATCACTTTTTTCTTCTTTGTAGCATAAAATATTGGAATACACTGTATTTTTTTTTTCATAAATGGGAGGCATTTAAACTTTATTAAGATTTTTTTTTTTTTTTTTACCTGATTTGGGGTTTGAAAGTACTGACAAAGATGAGGAGTTGGCAGCAAACATTCTCCTGGTGTAAATGCTTCCATCACTGCTGCTTCTCAGACGGGGTTTGGTCGGACCCTTACAACCTCCACTACTGGCTGCTTTCGCATCCTTAGACGCACCATCTGATTACAGACACAGAACATTTGGAAATGACTTTTTAAAGACATAAATACTCCTCTTATGGTTCCCTAATAAAGTAGTTTGGAAGGCAACAACATTTATATGTAACTGTAATGTAGGAAAAAAAAAACAGAATGAGTTTCAGTTCATTTCAGGTCATTTTATAAAACAGTGATTTGTGGACGATTGATTGGTTTATTGATTAATTGATTGGTGCCCACACACAGCAAAACACTAAAAAAACAATAAAGTTTGTTTGTATAAAGCTTCATAAAGCATGTCCGTGTTGTAACCGTTTACTCAGCCAACAAAAACCTGATATAAAACACAACGGAGTTTAAATTAAGTCAACATGCTGTTTATGATTTGTTTTATATCCTCACCTCGGGCTGAGTCAGTCAGTCAGTCACCTTCTTAACCGTTTATCCCTTACAGGGTTGCAGGAGGGCATCCCAGCTGATTCAAGGCAAAAGGCAGGGTACACCCCACACATGTTGCCAGTTTGTCGCAGGGCCAATCACATACAACCATACACACTCGTTCCTAGGGGCAATTTGGCACCGGCCAATCAACCTAACATGCATGTTTTTGGAGGGTAGGAGGAAACCAGAGTACCTGGAGGAAACCCGGTACGCAGTCACGGGGAGAACATGCAAACTCCACACAGAAAGGCCCGCGTTCCAAGCCTCATCTCCACCCGGGCCTTGAATCCACGACCTTCTTGCTGTGAGGCCACTGTGCTACCCACTGCCGACTAAGTCGGTGTATCTAAAAATTTTGATTAGTTTTGTCACCTTTCCATGAGTTTGGTCGAAAAGTAAAAAAAAAAAACATTGCTTTTTTTTGCATTAATAAAGACAGGTGACTTGTACAGGGTGTACCCTGCTTTTGGCCTGCTAACTTGCAAGCATTGCTCTGGAAAGGATGAATAAATGACTGGATTAGACCAGAATGACCGGATAGTTGGATGTAAATCTGAATTAAAAATGAATAAATTATAGTACAAATAAAATTATGGCATGAAACAGATCGTTTTCTTTTCATGTGACAAAAAAAAATCTGACTTGTTTTGCAAAGATTTGATCAAATCAACTTTTCAGAATCAGAAAACTTTATTAGTTCTAATAAATAAATAGAAGTAGAATCAAATTATTACATTAAAAAAGTAGCTGTGAAGGATTTTTTTTGTCGAAAGTAACAAAAATTTGATTGCATCCTAATCTTGTCCACTGATTAAAGTAGATGAAACTCTTCAACTCTCCTTTTTACCTTAACAATAATCTCTGTCTCACCTGCTGTACGAGGTCCCATCTCCGTTCAGTCGATCATTCAACAACTCAAAGAAAAAGTGTCTCAAATTTAATCCAGTGGGAAAAAAAGTTTCAGAAAGTCTTTTCTACCCAACAAAACCTCAAGTGATGAAGCTTCAGTTTGGAGCAGCTCAATAACTCGATCCACGGTTTCTCCAACCTGTTCTGAGTGTTTACAGATCTGAAAGCAAACCTAGTCAACTGGTTGAGAATCTGCTTGTGACCGAGCTAAATATTAAACCCTTAAACAAACAAAGTGCATGTCAGAGAGGAAGGAGGTGGAGACTTTTCTAATGTGGAATTTTTATTTAATATATATCCTTAATGAACATGTTTGTCCTGGTAAAACATCACCTGGAAATACAGTAGGTTCAACTTTTATTTCTCTATTAATGGGACGAATCATACGAAACAGGATTTTTTTTCAAGATGAGGGACTGTAAAAAAAAAAAATTTGAATTACAAAAAGTTTATAATAGTGATAGTTAACATCGATTAAAATCTCAACCTCAAATTCTGATGAAAAAAATTTTTAATTAAGTAAAAAAAGTAGTCTATTTACGTCAAATAAAGATTTGGCTCAAAACAGACTTTTTTATGACAACTTAAACAGATTTTATGACAGTCCTGTTTCTAAAATAGAAACAAAATCAATCCTGTAAAATAAATCAAACACACCAATTTGATGGGGGGTTTTTTTCTGGTTGAAAAGCCAGGAATCTCTGCTTGTTTATTTTTTAAAGACACGTGTTGTAATGAGGAAAGAAAGTTTGGACTCTAGCTGAAGCATCAATTTGGGCTCGTTTTATCTGCCTAACATTGTTCTGCTTTAGCTGTCATCTGTAAACAAACCAAAACTATTTGGAAGAAAACTTTAGCACATTAAACTGGATAGCAAAGAAGTCCTTACACCAAAAAAAAAAAACAATGTTAACCCTCATTATCCACTAAATTTAAACAAATTTGCCTTCTCGTTTGCATTTTTGAGGTTTGTGATGCTGCACAATGATGAAGGAAATAAGTATGTCGAATCAGTTCATACATTTCTTGCATAAATGAATGTACATAAATCTCTCAGTTTAACAAGCATGTGCTGATTGTAAGAAATCTGCTAATGTACATATACTTGGTCCCAGTTGCCATGCAGACTACAGGTGGCTGCAGCTGGAGACGAAGGGGAACACAAACATTATTTCCGCTCTGATGCATGAGGGGAGATTAGGCCCGAAGCAGAAGTGCTGGAGATTTCCATCAGTCAATATAAAGCAGGTGTAGAAAAAAAAAGATAAATGAGATTTTGCATATTCATGTTTATCAAATCCATCTGAAAAAAAACTGTCCACAGTATAAAATAAGTTTGTTCCCCACAAAATATAACCTAAAAGCTGATGCATGAATGCAAGAAAAAACAGTTTTACTACAAAATACTCAAGACTTCTTTGAGATGAAAATGTACTGCATTAAGACACTTAAAGTAATTTCTATATGAACAAATTTTGTTTCAGTCCAATTAACTCTCCAAAATCTAAACATAAAAACACACTCATGTATTCATTGTGTATCTAAGTGTTCCGTTCCGTCATCTTCCGCTTATATGGGGCTGGGTCGCAGGGGCAACAGCCTCAGACGGGAAGCCCAGGCTACTTTCACCCCAGCTGCATCCTCCAGCTCACCCGGAAGGATCCCGAGTCGTTCCACGGCCAGCTGTGAGACATAGTCTCTCCAGCAGGTCCGGGGTCTGCCTCTTGGACCGACGTCCGGTGGGATGTGCCCGAAACACCTCACCAGCGAGGTGCTCAGGGGATATCCTGACCAGATGCCCGAAACACCCCATCTGGCGTCTCTCGACCTGAACGAGTAGCGGCTCGACACCGAGCTCTTCCCGGATGGCAGAGCTCCTCACCCGATCTCTGAGTGAGAGCCAGCCACCCTGTGCCGCAAGATCATTTTGGCCGCTTGTATCCGCGATCTCATTCTTTTGGTCACCACCCACAGCTGGTGACCATAGGTGACACATACTGTATGTAAGTGTGTCAAATAAAATATACATGGCACCGTATCTTGTTCTTCTTTCGGCATTTCCCTTCAGGTGTCGCCACAGCAAGTCAGTTTCCTCCATCTAACCCTATCTGCTGCATCTTCTTCGGTCATGCCAACTATCTTCATGTCTTCTTTCACTGTATCCATAAACCTCCTCTTATGTCTTCCTCTAGGCCTCTTTCCTGGTGGTTCAAAATCCAGCATCCTTCTTCCGATGTACTCTCTCTCTCTCCTCTGCACATGTCCAAACCATCTCAGTCTGGCCTCTCTGACTTTATCTCCAAAACCTCTAACATGTGCTGTTCCTCTGATGTACTCATTTCTAATCCTGTCCATCCTGGTCACTCCCAGACAGATCCTCAGCATCTTCATCTCTGCTACCTCCATCTCTGTTTCCTGTCTTTTTCTCAGTGCAACTGTCTCTAGACCAATCAGCATGGCCGCTCTCACCACGGTTTTGTACACTTTCTCTTTCATTTTAGCTGAAACTCTTCTGTCACACATCACACCTGATACTTTTCTCCACCCGTTCCAGCCTGCCTGCAAACGCTTCTTCACCTCTTTTCCACACGCTACATTGCTCTGGACTGTTGATCCTAAGTACTTAAAATCTTCCACCTTCTTCATCTATTTTCCCTGTAACCTCACTTTTATGTGGGTACATTCTGACTTACAAACCTCTTTTAGGCCCTTGATCTCAAGTCTGAGTCATTCGGACAACGTGGCTACGAATGACTTCAGTAAGGAAATATGCAGGTGTTGACAACAACACCGACAGCATGCAGACAAAGTAAACAGACCTTTGATGGATTTACATTCTGTCCTGTCTGCCCATACATTCCTCACTCTCTAGATTTTGTATTCAATCAATTTTGCTGTTTCATTTGCTGATTACAGGCCAAACCACCAACACGACATCTCAAACTAAAGATAACATGGAGATAAGGACAAATTCTGAAAATAAAAACAAACAAGGACAACTCTAACTTGCTCTTTTTTCTCTCCACTTTTGTGCCCTCGATTAGTGTGTGTGCCTATAAATATCCATAGTAAGCTTAACCAGCAGCTGTTCCTAGGGATATTTACCCCAAGTATAACCATGGCAGTCACAAGAAACAATATGCACCATGGACATGAATGCTGAAGCAGAAAATCAATGGAACCCAGAGGGAATTGAGACGGATAATAGAGGCCCAGAAAGGTGCAGTGAAAAAAAACATGCCCAAAAGTTGAAAGGCAGATGCCCAAACCTGAAGAATTCAAAGTTGTCAAGCAAAAGCCTTCAAGCGCCAACCAGTTAATGATGAGAGCAGTGGGCACCCCGGAGGCTCAGGAGGATGGGCATCCAGTTCCAGTTACTCGATGTCAAACAAAAGCCCAGAAGGATAGGCTTGTGGTACCCCCACATAGGACAAAGATCCATGAGGAGAGGTTTCCAGGCCCACTTTGAGACAAATGTGGTGTAGAAGAGCTTCCTGAGTTCAATCATGAACTAGGGGAACGAGTCACAGCAAGAATCTGTCCCATCCTGCTGTGTCCCAAAGCCCAACTCTTCCAGTCATACTCAGGATCACACAGGTGACCTTGGGCACCTACACAGTGAAGGCAGATGAGTAATGGTAGAAAATCTGCTTACGGGATGTGATGAATGGGGAGAAGGGTTCAGGCTCACCTCCATACTCATGGTAGCAGTCCAATGGGGGATGTTAGGTCGGTACAGCCAGGGTTGGTGCCGGGAGGCGAGGACCCAAATAAACAGTTTGAAACTAGTTTATTGAAGGGAAGATAGATTGGTAGGAGAGGCAGGCTGGCTGCCTGGACAACAACAACCTGAAGCTCAACACTCAGAAGACAGTGGAGATGATCGTGGACTTCAGGAAAGTCACAGCCCCCATTACGCCTTTGCACTGACAGACTCCCCCATCGCCACTGTAGACTCTTTCCGCTTCCTCGGCACTACCATCACACAGGACCTAAAGGCCCAGCAGAGGATGTACTTTCTGCAGCAGCTGAGGAAAGCCAAGCTGCTCGCCCAGATGTTGGTGCACTTTTACACAGCCATCATCGAGTCCATCCTCACCTCCTCCATCACCGTGTGGTACGCTGGAGCCACAGCCAGGGACAAACATAGACTGCAGCGCATTGTGCGCTCCGCGGAGAAGGTGATTGGCTGCAGCCTTCCATCTCTCCATGACCTGTATGCCCCAGGACTCGGAGGCGTGCAGGTCAGATAGCAGCTGACCCTTCCCACCCTGGACATGGACTTTTTGAGCGACTCCCCTTGGGCAGGGGGCTGCGGTCCATTCGGACCAGAACGTCCCGCCACAAAAACAGCTTCTTCCCTTCTGCTGTTGGTGTAATGAATGCTTTATAACCTGGATCCCCACATCTCTTAGTCACTTCCCTCTTGTCACTTTATTATCTTTATTATTTTCTATGTCATTGTGCTACTTTTCTTTTTTTTTCTGAGCACTCTTAGTTTTGTTAAAATTATTTTTATTTTCTATTTATTTATTCATTTTGCGCACCAGTACCACAACAAGTTCCAAGTCGCTGAGATTCTTCATTGACCATGGCAATAAAAGCATTCTGATTCTCAACGCTTGACAAGCTGCACCAGGAGTGATGATGTTGGCGGCTAGAGACCTAACCCTAACTCTATAAACATCTTTATCCTATAAATCCAATATTAATACAAAGTTTAAGCCTTGTCTTTGTTGCTACAGAAGCTCGTCTCATTTGTTTTTTATCATTGAAATTGTTCATATATTCCCAAATAAATGAAGCCCTGATTTATTGTTGAAAGTCATAAAGTTTTAACACGATACACTTTCCATGTACACTACATTCCCATCTTACACGCAACTTGCTATTTGTGGCTTCATTAGTTTAGTGGCATCAGTTTGGCTCAAAAGGAAAACAAATGGTTTGATAGGTTATCTTGGCATTCATGAAATGTGTCAATGTTGCAAATGAGTAAAGAATTTCTCCTCTATCTAACTCGTGGACTCGTTCAACCAAAACAAGCTTGTAATCTTTGACACAGTGACCCCAGAGTTTTAAAGCTTCGGTGATTACACACCTAGCACATGTTTGAATCTGCTGACTTACTTGTTTACTCGACGCTGGGATGCAATTAATTTCTGCAAGTATCAGTGACCGAAGCAGTGTGTTTGACTTTGGAAGGTTTATGGTTTGCTGGGCATTGTGACACGACGCCATCTGTAAGCAAATTATTCTCCAGGAAGACTTGACTTTTTTTTTTTTTTTCTTTTTTTTTATTATGTTTTTTTTTTTTTTTTTTTAAACTGGAAATTGGCTTTAAAAATAAAATACACCCACTATATGTGCTTCGAATTTTGTATAATAAAGATCGTCTGTGAAAATTCAATTCCAAAATCCGACTGCCTCCACAAAAATTTCAATAACTGTTGAAATTTTGTTGTTTCAAGGGTGTATTCTTCACAATGTGGGACTGCACCAGGGATCTGCTCTGAGCCCTTTGCTGTTTGCTATGGTGATGATCAGGTTGACAGACAAAGTAGACAGGAATCTCCATGAACAATGATGTTTGCAGATGACATTGTGATCTGTCGTGAGAGGAGGAGAGAGGTAGAGGAAAAGCTGGAGAGGTGGAGGTTTGCACTAGAAAAAAAAAGAATAAGAGGGATCCAAATGGAAACGTGAGGTTACACGGAGAAGAGATGAGGAAGATGGAAGATTTTAAGTATTTAGGATCAAAAGTCCAGAGCAATGGAGAGTGTGGAAAAGAGGTGAAGAAGCATGTGCAGGCAGGCTGGAACGGGTGGAGAAAAGTATCAGGTGTGATGTGTGACAGAAGAGTTTCATATACAAGGGAAAGTGAACAAAACCGTTGGTGAGACCAGCCATACTGATTGGTCTAGAAACAGTAGCACTGAGAAAAAGACAGGAAACAGAGATGGAGGTAGCAGAGATGAAGATGCTGAGGATCTCTCTGGGAGTGACCAGGATGATCAGGATCAGAGGAACAGCACATGTTAGAGGTTTTGGTGATAAAGTCAGAGAGGCCAGACTGAGATGGAGTGGACATGTGCAGAGAAGAGAGAGTACATCAGAAGAAGGATGCTGGATTTGGAACCACCAGGAAAGAGGACTAGAGGAAGACCAAAGAGGAGGTTCATGGATACAGTGAAGGAAGACATGAAGATAGTTGGTGTGACCGAAGAGGATGCAGCAGATAGGGTTAGATGGAAGAAACTGACTTTTAGAGCGACCCCTGGAGGGAAATGCCGAAAGAAGAAGAAGAGCTGCGAGCCATGATGGTGATACCTGTCATTATGATAAATTAAATTACATTTATTTGTAAAAGAGAGATAAACATGCCTGCAAAGCCAGCACAGACATATTCCTATTTACTCTTTTTGGTAGTAAAATGTAGATGGGAAGCAGATCAGTGTTTTCTCCACTATTTAACCATCCAAACCAAGAAACAACTCTATATTTGCTTTGAATGGTGAAAAAACACTAAATTGGAAATTGACACTCTTCTTCAGGAACATGGAGCGGAGCACATAAGGTACTTTTTTAAAAAATAATCTATGAACAGATAAGCAAGGAATGTTTCGACACAAGACTCCAGCATCTCCGTAAATAATCCCAGGAATTTTGTATCATTGATTCATTTTCTTCCAAATTTTTAGTAATATTTTAAAATCTTATGACTTTTACTTTTGAGCTCTGCCGTTCAGTATTTAGATACTATTCGAAGACCGAGCTGATTTTTGGCACACCTTTGGTTCTCTGCCACGTCCACTTTCTAACGTAAGCAGGAAGTATTTTAGTTTCTGCACACTGCTCACGCTCAGTCCATCCCCTTTACAGTAAGTACTATTTTATGTAAACGCGACAAAATAAGAATATAAACAAAATTGCACTAGCTTTGCGATCCTAAAGTGAGTTTTACGCTGTGTCGTGCACATGTTTTGGTGTGGGAATAAGTGGGGAGCGAGAAGGGTGGGGGATTCACAACATCAAAAATAAAAGTGAAGCTCAATGTACACATTTCTTAGCTTTTTTAAAATATCAATATCTGAGTTTGCAAAAGTACCACGCTTATCTACACGTCATGATATTGGAATTAATAACTCAAGAAAGTACAATACTCTCATTTTAACAAATACCTGGTCTATCAAGTACAATCTAATGGAAAAACCCAGAGGTGCATGCATAAAAACACATTTGAGAGACCCCAAGAAAAGAACTAATGGACCGTAATATGGACCCCGCACCATGGTTTTCCAACCCTTGAATTAAGTGGTTATGGGGGGAAAAAAAAGTTAGGACTAATTTCTGTTTTAACTGAGATGCAAAACCTGCTTGTTCTAACATTTTAGCTGAAAATTAATCCTGGTTATTCATATTTTTATTATATATTAATTCCATGAGACGTTAACAGTTTCAATGTAAGTTTCAGCCGTTCCAGTGACTTTTATATGTGATGCTTTTCTCTCCAGAACTATCCTCATTAACTCAGCAGCTTGGTGACCTGATGCTGCTGTGTTTCATTGATTTTATGAATCAATAAGCTCAGGGAGTTCAGGGCTGAGAACAGCCTGATCGATGTGCAGAGTGCCAGAGAGACTTATCACAGCATTTCAGCATTGACTGACTGGGTGTGTTTGAATGCAAATGTCCTTTTTCTCATTTTTAAGCAGAGCATTTTCAACACTTGAAAAGGTCATTTAATAAAATAGAAATCCATCAAATGAGTTAGTTATTTAAAACTTGACATTTGTCTGGAAGGTCTCTTAGACATTAAACTCAAGAAATGATCTCAGCATCTAATAAAACATTTATCCACTTTAGAAAGTTTCCTGTCATCCCCAAGCAATTTATATGATACTTGTTTCATTAAAATCCAGATGGAACAGTTTCAGAAAGCTGCAAATAAAAGGAAATCTTAAAAACAAAACCTGGTATCTATTGTCCATCTATTCATCACATGCACAATGTGTATGAGTGTGTTTATGTCTGATAGACTGCAAAACTCCAGTTTTTATCTATTTTTTTCTCTGAGTAGGAAGATGCTGTCCTCTGCTGGAAAGCAGCTTTACTCACAACCTCTGTACACAGTTTTGATCCAATGAAATTTGATCGAGTTTGAGGCATAAACCTGTTTAAAGGTTTAATCTCATTTTTTTTTTTTTTTTTTTGTGGAATATTTCTCAAATTTGACAGTTTTGCTGTAAACCTGTCTAAGATTGACTGGGATTAAATGTTTGTCAAATAGCAAAACTTCCCAAAATAGTAACAAACTGTGAGTTTAATACAAACTAGCCAAAAAAAAAAAAAAAAAAAAACAATAATTGAAAAATAAGTGATTGGAAAGCTTTGACAATTTTATAGAAAATTCATTTTAGTAAAAAATTTAAATTGAAGTAACTAATTTGTTTTTTAATTGGAGCTTTACTTCTTGTTGCCAATAGAGGTCGCCAATGTCAATCCAAAACAGACCTGCAGAGATTGTGCAGAGCAGTAGTTTAAAAGACGACACCATATCAGTTAAATATTAACTTTCATTTAGTCTTCTGAACCGATTATCTCTAATTGGGTCACAGGGGTCTCCGGATCCTATCCCAGTTGATTTCAGGCAAGAGGCAGGGTACATCCTGAACAGGTTGCCAGTCGGTTGCAGGTCCACACACACAGTCGTCCACACACAAACTCATTCCAAGGGCAATTTCACAGCGGCCAATCAACCTAACAGAACATGCAAACTCCCCACAGAAAGTCCATTGTATCAAACCTCGCACGCACTCCAGAACTCGAACCCTGACCTTTTTGCTGTGAGGCCACCTTCCTAACCACCGTGCAGCCCTGAATATGAAGTATCATGCAAAATCCAATTTTGAAGGTTCTTACCATGTTTGACATTTATTCTCAGATCAGAAACATTCCTAAAGTGCTTCTCTTTTCTATTCATGCATGTTTGAGTCATGCATGAGTCAGTTTGCATTTGCAAACTTTCTTGTTCAGAATTTCAACATTTCTTGGCCATAGATTTTGTTCTCTATTGAGATTTGCATCGTGTTGTGCATGCAACCAGAGGAAGAACAAAAGGAGGAGAGATTTCATGGTGTCAAAAAGAAAATGAAACTGGATGTAAATCTATTAAGTGTTTTTTTTTACATCACATTTCTAAGCCAACAAAAAGCACCATGATAAGAGATAAGACTTATTAACCTCCAAAGACACAATACCCTCTCTCTTTAACACAAATGGAAAAATCTGTGTTTTGCAACTTTTCCCAACATGTCCCAATCACCTGAATATGATTCCCCACCAATCAAAAAAAAAAAAAACTTAAAGTGAGAGCGTGATATTCACAAAGTTTTTTAAGTCAACATAAGTTATTGAGAGATGTAATTTAATAACTCTTTTTCTAAGTACACTTTCATTTAAAGCCATGTGGTTGTTCTTGTAATAGTCAAACTTGTTCTGTGTGCACAAAGTCCTGATTGCATCAGCCTCCCACTCACAGCCTCTTCACAGGACATTATGGGGTTTCTGTCCTTTAGTCCTGCTTCATAACTTTTTGCGAATCTGTACCAGTTTATTTTGGTTCTAAATGAGATACTTACTAAATGTGAATTTATTTTCACACCACAATATGTTTTGTATTTTTTTCTCTCCATCTGAAAGAGACATCCACATTAACTTTGAGTTTCAATCTTAACTTTTATCTGCAACTCTGAAGAAATATTTTGTATCGGGGCTGCACAGCGGTTCAGTGGTTAGCAGAGCTAAGAAGGTGGAGGTTTGAGTCTCGGAGTGGTGGCGTAGTTTGTAACACTAGCCTTTCTGTGTGGAGTTTGCATGTTCTCCTCATGAATGCGTGGGTTTTCACTGGGTACTCTGGTTTCCTCCCACCCTCCAAACACAGGTTAGATTGATTAGCCTAGAAACAAGCATGTGTTTATGGTTGTCTATGTGTGTGGCCACACAATAGACTGGTGACTTGTGCATGGTGTATTCTGTAGCTTCATGCCTGACAACAGGCAGGATAACTCCGGCACCCTCCGCTACCCCATTAGTGAGAATCGGTTCAGAAGATAAAATAAGATATTTTTTATTGAGTCTGGTATAATTGTTTTTACAGTGATACAGCTTATGTTGAGCTACAAATGTAGAAATAAAGGTCAATACCCATCATGTGAACGCTGTAAATTTCTACCGTAGAATAATAAAACCCAAATTTGCATGGCAAGAAATCCTTAACTTCTGGGTCCACATTCATCAATTTTGCATTCACCCAAACTCGTACAATGGCTTTCTACATAAATCAAGCAACTTATTAAGGTGGCAGAGTGCTTTGGACTCAGCAAAACCCAAGACTTGGAGAAATGGCGACACCTCTGGACAGAACCTGAACTGAAATAAGAATAGTGAAATGAAGCCCTTGAAGCAGTGACAAAAAAAAAGCGGAAAATATGGCTAATTGAGATTTTAACTAATTTAAAAACCGTGCACCATTGGGCATCTGCTTCATTGCAACATGTCACAGCTGACAAATAAAGACATTCAGTAATATAATTAAAACAATAAGGCGGAAATTATTGGACTGCCTCCGGTGGGTGATATGGATTTCAAGTTTTTTGTAGTCACTACTTTAAAGCCATATGATTTCTCTTTTATTTCAGCGACAGATTAGTGTGTTAATAAGGGACACCTCGCCATTTTCAATGACTAATCTCGGGTGTCCTCGGCTCATTTGAGGGTCATGGCATATGCATTATGTTATTTGTATTGTCAGTATTTGGAGTTCTAAAGGCGTGATTGGGGCCGGATGGATTTCAAATTTGTTTAAACCTGAGATTTGTTACAGGTGTAAGTTAGCTTGAGTTGCATGAGGAAAATTATGGTTGTTTTTTTATATATTTCAGGTTAAAAGATTTATGGGATTGTTAGTAAAGGAGGCCGAAACTTCAAATTAAAATATTTTTGAGAATTTTTCTTTCTTTCTAGTTTGATTAGTTAATTGTCTACTTTTATTTGAAATGTTCACAGAGAACTTTAAAAGTCATCAAATGATTCATTAAAAAAAAAAAAATTAGGCTTTTTATTTGTCATCAGCAGTCATGTAACGTAACCATAGTCTTGCGAAAAACAAAACACTGACACATTTTCATACCAACAGATTGGGAAACCACAAGTTGCTGGAAATGCTAACTTCTACTAATAACGAGAAAGGACGTTCACGATGACTTTATGTCCTTGTGAGTCATCACGGGTCAACTTATTAATGATTATCTATTTTTGGTGATCTGATCTGTCAAGATTTTGGGCGATCCATGAGTTTAGGATAGAAACAATTCCAATGTTTTATTCTGTGAGATTTTAAGAGGAAATTAAATCTGCACAAAAGTTTGGAGGCACGACACTTTCATCCATGCACCCCGTTTAACTTAAAAGAATCTTAACTGACTTTTTTTTTTTTAATTATTGCCACACAAATAATTTAAAAGTTTAACAAAGGTTTTGACTCATTCTTTCACAATCTTTGGTTATAAAATACAAAATGGATTTGTGATCATGCTTCTGAAGTTGTTCTGAAGTTCAGAACAAAAACACGCTTAAACTTCTTTAACTTTGTTCATCGTATTTCAGGAACACTAATGTACTTTGGACAAAGTTAATATTTGTCGTACTATGCTCAAACACACACAGACACACGTTCAAAAACAGTCCAACATTTCTTTTACCATAAAAAAAAACGTATATGAAGCTGTAACCAGAAAAAAAGGGCAAAATCTTCAGTTTTAACTTTAGTAACAACAGATTTTGAGTTAAAAAGAAGAAATTCTTATGTCACATTTTAAATTGGATGAGATGTATGAATGAATTATTTAATGAATCTGAATTATTCATGTTTATTATTATCATAGAATTAATATTATTGTTATTTTAAAAGCTTGATCTGTTTTTGACACACTGAATTTCCACCTCTTCTCGCTCCCTGCTTCGACAAACTTGTTTTGTCTGTCATTTCAGCTGCACTTTACGTGTAAGCGGTGCTACAGGACCCTAGCAAACCTTTGTGTTGGTGAAAGCCACTAAGTGAACCTAGTGGGTCTCAAATTATCTCTACCAGACTTGGATCAGGAAAGCTTTCGCTTGAGCCCGCGGGGGCTCCTCGTCACTTGTTGGGGTTAAGAGGTGCGTGGGGGTGAGCAGCATGGGAGGGTTGGCAGGGCTACAGGTGAGGGACTAGGGGAGTGAAGAAGGATGTTAGGTGTCCAGAGGTGGTCTTTGGGCTGCCTGGGTCAGGCAACTGGCCGTGTTTTGGGCTGTGGTGATAGCATATAGAGTGGCCTGGCCCTGCTGGGCCTCCGGCTGAGCCCTGGCTAGGTGGAATGGAGCTCCTGGGCTCTTAGGGTTGGTGCTCCCCTATGGGTCTGAGCCTTGGCTTCCGACTCCCCTTGGGCTCGCCTGTGGCCGCAAGGTATGGTTGGCACGTCTGCCTCCTAGCCTGGTGATCCTGGCATCGGGGACGCCTGCACCCCCTGGTGTTGGGGGGAGGTCTCTTATGCACCTGGCTGGATGTGCGGCCCACTCTGCTCGACCACGGGGTCCCAGGATCTGGATGAGTGCGGGCCCGAGTTGCGTGTGTCTCTACCTCCCTGGTTCCAGTCTTTTGGGGTTGAAGAGGATCTGTTAGAAGGATGTGGTTCACATCGGCAGCATGCATATACTTTCACTCACACTCACGCACTGTGCCACACTGTTTACTGTCCGCTATGTTCCTAGCTCCCAACCAATATTATTATAACTCTAGTAACATGCATTTGTGTTCTACATCATATGTTTTAGAAGGTTTTGTTGTGTGAGTCAGCTTTATCTCTGGTTTAAACTCTTGTGTGTACTTTAATTTTCCTTAGATAATCTAGCAGGTTGGTCGTGATGCTGAATACTGTAACTTTATCCCCCACTCTTCTTCTTTTGTACCCTATACCTTTTCTTTTTCACCTCTTCCTTCCTTTCTCCCCTCCCTCTCTCCTCAGTATTCCCTGTCAGGTCCAGCAAAAAGAAGCACAGAAAGCACGGACGTTATGGATGTAAAGCATTTCAAATAAACAAACATCAGACAAGACAGAATAAAAAATACTGATAAGAGGGAATGGTTTTGTTTTGTTTTTGGTCCTTTTGTCACTGAAGGACGAGACATCCTTGTCGGCTGGGATTGTGGCAAATGCTCAAAACATGTCTCACCAATTTTGGTTCTTTCGGACTATAATAGAAAAAGTTTAAAAAAAGCCTTCTGGACTTTTTACAGCAGCCTTTTAAAGCCATGGACTAAAGATGACACCTCGTGACCCAGTTTCACGCCTCTCGTTAGCAGGTATTTTCTATTCACTAGGCTTTTAGCATTTTTATAATAGGTTCGTTTACTGGTCGGTGGCTACAATAGGAGCCATTCACGGCCATCATAGGTAACACAGGCTCATTGGTCGAGCCCATCCTTACTATTTTTTACCTTTTACTTAGGTTAGTATAAATAGATCCAGGTTTCAGTCCATTTCATTCAGATTGAAAATGATTTCCGGATGGAAGTCGAAACGTCTCGTTGAAGAATTAAACTGTCCAGAAGACTTTTTTGAAACTTTTTCTACTATGGATCACTCCTGAATGAATGAGGGACTACACGGATTTCTTTCGGACTGTCGTTACTACTAAAAAAATAATAAATTGATAAAAACTGGGTTTCTTCACAGTATCAGTTATGTCAAAGAAAACTTTGATTTATTCCATTCAAATTCAGACCAAATAGAAAAAACCCACAATATTCTTGACTTGTTGTTAGTAGTGGATACAAGTCTCATTGTTGGTTTATCTTTAAATCTCTGTGTGACCCTGTGAACCATCTGTCCAGGTGAACTGAAACTCAAGCTGCAGATGAACTTCCTTCCACTAAACATGGACCCAACCAATGCAAACTCACCAGGCTGTCAAATTGTGTTATTTTACAACTATACCTTGTTTTAATCGTCTTAAGCAAAAAAAAAAAACCCTTGCAAAACAGTGCAAAGTCTTTTGTTCACATTAGAGTTTCTGCTTTCCCATGAGGCTGTGCTCCTTTCTGAGTGCATGCCCATGCAGATGTGACTGTTTATGTCTGTGTGTGGTCTTTGTAAGATGAGGATGTTTTCCCTGAGGTGATGGATGTACAGATCACTTTCAAAGCTAAGACGTTTGTTCTCACCACGAACAAAACGTTCCCAGAAGAGTGCGGGCTTTCATTGAGAGCAGAGCTTCTCAAAGGCCTTGATGTGTTTCCAAAGCAGAGCTGTGAAAAGAAGCTGCTGCTTTCTGTTAGTATTCTTTTGGAACCAGGGGGCAGATAAGCTTCTTGTGATGGCCGATACCCCATAGTGGGCGTCTCTCACTGGCCTCCATAGAGCGAGAGTGCAGAAGTAACTTTGAAGAAATAAGCTTCATCCCTTTTAGCACGATGTCTTTGTCTCGCCACAGATTACAAAAGGAAGTTTTGGCCGGATGTTGATCATCCAGGTTGTTATTCATCTAAACAGAGCTTTAAAACTTTCTAAACTTCTATGTGTACAAGCTGCTTATGGTCCAGACCAGGGGTGAGTTCTAACATTTGACCAGGGGCCAGAACAGGAGCAGATGAATGGCATGTTTTGGTAACCACTAGATTAGACCGATAGAATGACGCACTAGATTTTAAACAAGCGTGTTAAATGTTACATCAAGAGGGTTAAATTTCAAATCTAGTGGCGCTAGGTCTGAAATCTAGTGCGATAGCGCTCAAAGACGTGCATTTTGTGGCACTAGGTTTGAAATCTAAACGCTTGATGTAATATTTTGCTTGTTTTAACATCTAATACGCTTGTTTACATTCGTGTATTGGGCCCGATGGCTTTCCACTTCATACAGTGTGCCATCTAGTGAGGAAACATCCGAATTGCAGAAGAAATAAAACACTAACAAGGTTTATTTATTTAATTTTTTCAAGTTTGGCGGGCCGGATTAAAACATTTGACGGGCCACATTGTACCCGTGCCTGGTCTAGACAAAGCCGACAAACATGCTTTGATCTCTTTAATCGTTTGTAATTTTTTTTTATTTTGGTCTTTTTCAAACTGAATTACAAATTAGCCTGTCACATAAACCTATAAAACTTGTTAGACAAATAGACAATAACAGAAAATTGAGGGCTGACTAGGTAGCAGAAGAACTGAACCACAATTTTAAGCTAAATAAAAAAGAGGCGTATTGGGGTAATCTAGGAAACTGACAGGCAAGATAGGAAAGCGGTGTGCGGCCTCCATGGCACGCCCACCAAACCGCAACAAAAAGTCCAACTAATCAGAGCTTTTTTTTTTCAACAGAACTGTGCCGACAGTAGTGAGCAAGACTATGTTTTTAATCTATGGTCTGTTTTCAATGACTAACTGAATTCTTGAGCAAGGTGTATCCAATGCTAGGCACATAACCCTCCTTTCCATTAGGCCCATTTTCCTTGTTTCCTCTCCAACTCTTTCACTTAATTCCTCATTCCTGGCCTCTCGAATGTTTGCACCTGTGTCTTGTCTTCCCGGCTGTAAAGTGCAAGATGAAATTGGCTTGTGCATCTGGGTCTTTCCACTTCAATCATAGCTTATCAAAGCTGATACTGTGTTCTATATGAAAACTAACATTGCAACAGTGGTGGAACGTAACGAAGTAAATGTACTTCGTTACCGTACTTAAGTAAAAAAAATGTGTATCTGTACTTTACTTAAGTAAAATTTAAGACCGGTACTTTTACTTTTACTTCACTACATTTTTAGAACAAACATCTGTACTTTTACTTCGCTATTTTTTAAAAGTGTGTTTTACATTTTTCGTTACATTTTCGTTCAGGAATTTGAAAAATAGACAGGTTTTTTTTAGTGCATCTTGAAGCCGTAGCGCCAAAATCAAAAGAAAAGTTGATCGGGAGAAGAAGTAAGGAATCGAGAAACATTTTCCGCATTCATTCAGCGCCAAAAACCTAACATCAAATATAGTACAAATTAAAAAGAGTCAGAAGATCGTTGTTCGTTGTGTTTACTTCAAAATAAAACGTTGAGCCATCATTATACAGAGCAGGGGCGGATCTAGAATTTTCCAAAGGGGGGTGGGGCTTTGACAAAGCCAATATATAGTGACTGGGGGCCTCCCCCCAAAACATTTTAAAAAATAAGTGTCATTTTCCTCCATTTTGGCACCCATTCACTGGCCCTTCTAGGGGATAGCTTGACTTGTCCCTTTTCCTTTTATTTTATTTATGTATTTTTTTTTGTGGACCAAAAGAGGCGGGAGGGGGGGTGTCACACCCCTGCAGAGTATTTATCCTGGTTACCATGGCGACACCCTATAGCACAAAAAATAACATTTGAATTATGGTTGAATACTTTTACTTTTCACTTAAAGAGTAAAATGTACGCCAACTACTTTTGTACTTTTACTTAAGTAGATTTTTTTTATTGGTACTTTTACTTAAGTACAAAAAGTGAGTACTTCATCCACCACTGCATTGCAAACACAGAAAACTGCAAGGTGCTAGGTTTAGCTGCCTTGACAGCAGTCAACAAAAGAGGAATCATTTGCAGGTCCAACCAATAGATGTGTTAAAACACCAAAAGAGTAATCTACATGTTATAATACCAATGGGCCAGCTCCAATAGTCACTTGGAGCTGACGCTCCTGACGCACATAGATATCAACCGGAAGCAGGGCCTATTGATGTTTCTAAATCAATGTGCACATCAGTAAATAAGACTTGTGGAGAGAGATTACACAAGACTCTCTCTCTCTTTTTTCTGTCCCTGTCTCTCTCTGCGTGCAGTTGGACTCCGGAGCGTCACCCCGACCTGACGCACTCTTGTACCAGATTGCTGCTGTCACAGTTCCTCTATCCTGATTGGCCAAACAGGAGAGAGAGAAAAGAAAGAAGGAAAGAGGGAGAGAGAGAGTGAGAGCTGGACCCCCTCAGTGCTCTGCACCATCAATTCACACAAGTCCCTCTTCTATACTCGTCTTCAGGATCTTCTGGAATCCTAAAAGCTGGATTAGTGGCTTTTGGAACCATGCAACCTGGAAATCTGGTACGGTAAGACTGTCACAATTTCCCTGTCTGTGCTGTTGAGGAAAGAGTCCCAGCTTTTCACCTCGACCCAGAAAAATAGAGAGACACTACAGAGATAGTGCTGTTGCAAAATTGATCTGTGGACCTAACAGATCTGCTGTTTTGCTCACGTCAGCACCAGCTTTTGCAGCTTTAATGAAAGAGAGAAGGAGTTACATAACTCCTGTGAGGGATACGCAGTATGCAGCAGCCATAGCTGCTGTGAGTCTGCAAGATAGTCGCTGATGCATTCAATGTCAGCAATGACACATAGGTTCACCAGGATGGTAAACAAGGAACAAGAACTGGGAGTTAGTGTTTGCATGGTGGAGCATCATAAAAAAAAACCTAGAATCATTTTCTAAATATCTTCCATCATGCATAATTAGATATTATGATTAAATAATGTTATTTAGATATATGCGCTGTTTTGAAATCATAGTTGATGATGAAATTCTCTTTCTGCAACTTTCCAGAGGGTTGATGATGAAATATCCAACAAAAAGCTGCACTAGAACCCCCCACAGGACATTATTATTCTGTAGTGATGTGTTCCAGATGTTTCTCTAAAGAATACAGATGCAAAGAGAAAGGAGAGAACAGCACAGTGATATTCAACGAAGATCAATTCTGTAATTATTGCTCAGATTTGAGAGTGGGTAATTAGATTAATGGATGAATGTAAACAAGAGGAGCTTCATAATTAATCTGCTGTAAACCTGAAGCAAACAAAAGAGTCTTGTTTAGAGCTTAACAAGATTCAATGAACTCTTCTGAATAATTTAACCTGATTTAACGTTGAGGAATCATTTTGATTACTGACCTTTAAAAATAATTTAAAAAATATAGCAGGTAAAAACATTTGAAGGCGGTGGCTTAGTGGTAGAGCATTCACCCGTGGATCAGAAGTTAACCGGAAGTTCGCGGGTTGGATTCCCACTGAATTCACATCTCGGGTCCTTGGAGAAGACCTACCCCCATTCCTCCCACCATTGGTGCTGTCATACCAGTTTGTTCATACCATCCCATGAGGGATGAACAAAGTATAGATTATTATTGAAATATCGGTGGGTTGAAATCCGTTGAAAGAAAGTGACCGTAACTCAAAGTCAACATCCAGTAATTAAAGTATTAAAATATTAAAATCATATCCTTGAATAATAAACTGTTACCGCTTGATGTGGAGGATTGAATAAACCAAGAGCAGGATAATAAAAAAATAAATCCCAATTCACTACCAACTAGTTTATCTTCACTGTATCCATGAACCTCCTCTTTGGTCTTCCTCTAGTCCTCTTTCCTGGTGGTTCCAAACCCAGCATCCTTCTGCCGATGTACTCTCTCTCTCTCTCTCTCTCTCCTCTGCACATGTCCAAACCATCTCAGTCTGGTCTATCTGACTTTATCCCCAAAACCTCTAACATGTGCTGTTCTTCTGACCCTGTCCATCCTGGTCACTCCCAGAGAGATCCTCAGCATCTTCATCTCTGCTACCTCCATCTCTGTTTCCTGTCTTTGTCTCAGTACCACTGTCTCTAGACCAATCAGCATCGCCGGTCTCACCACGGTTTTGTACACTTTCCCTTTCATTTTAGCGGAAACTCTTCTATCCGACATCACACCTGATACTTTTCTCCACCTGTTCCAGTGTGCCTGAACACGCTTCTTCACCTCTTTTCCACACTCTCCATTGCTCTGGACTTTTGATCCTTTGTAATTAAAATCTTCCACCTTCTTTATCTCTTCTCCCTGTAACCTCACTTAGATTTAAAGTAGAATGGTGTGAAGGGTTTAGGTGAGCTTAATAGTCAGTTGTTTTGAGATGAAGGTCATATCATCATCGCTAGAGCTGGTAGGGACTGTGCTGTTACCCCGTCCTACCTCTGTCTGCTGAGTAATGACTCACTTCAAAACTGTGCGGTCATTTTTATACCAAAAACATTTTGCTGTGGCAAAACTCAACTGCTTTTTACGTCATTATTAAATATCTTGTCAGCTACAGCTGAGCTAACCCAAGCTTCATTTTCCAACATTTTCTTGTTAATTTACCCGTGAATGCAGCCCAGGATTATAAAATGAATCTCTCTGTGCACTCAGTTTAACTCCTTGACCTAAGAGGTGTAACTGAAACTACTCAACATCGACTCTTGTAGAGTCACTTTCCACGATGATCTCTGACCTATCCAGCCAAGCATGGTGACATGAAGTGGAGGAGAACGACAAGAAAATGGCCAATTGTTTTAACCCAGTCTTGTAAAACTAGCTTCAATAACGTGTTGTCAATTCACATTTAAACATTGCACCTGACTGGTGCCATCTAACCGGTAAATGAGATGTTGTGTTTGGTTTTCTATGCAGGTAGTGGTTGTGTTTTGCCTGTGGGGAGCAGATGTAAGCCGAGCATATGTGTTTGCAGCGAGCCGACCAGACGGAGGAGACAGCTCACCAATTCAAACTAAAGGTAACGGTTTGTTTTAACGTCTTTATTAAACGCTTTTATTACTGCTATTGTATTTCCGGCTTTTATGATTATTTAGCAATTAGAAACCAGGCATTGTGTTATTTTATTAAAAAACAAAAGTTAATTTATAGAATATGTAGTGGAAATGCTAAGATGTGTCACCAGTGAGCAAAAAACAAGCTGGATCTTAATAGGATTGACTACTTTGGTTTTGAGCTTTGAAAATTCTCGTAAGGCATCAGAAACCTCATGCTTTTTTCTCCGCAATAACTTTAATTGCTGGAAAAGGATGGAGTGCTCCATGCAGTTCAGGAATAAAGTTTTACTCCAAGTGGAGGAGTACAAGTAAATGAGGGTCTTTTTCACTAGACTAATACATACGGTGATCGGTGCAGAGTCTGCAATGTTTAAGGTGCAGGAAACATAGAAACTCAGTATCAGCAAAGTTTCACCTTAATCAGATTTAATTGATTTCTGGAGCTGTAGATGACTCTGAGATGCAATGAGAACGGGTCACAGGGGCGGATCCAGGTTTTTCTAGATACGGGGTGGGGGAGTCATTGACAAAGCCAGTACGGGGAGGCTGGGGGCCTTCCCCCCAGAACATTTTGAAAAATAAGAGTCAATGTCCTGCATCTTGGTGGCCCATTTGATGGCCCTGCAAGGGAATAGCTTGACTAGTCCCCTTTCCTTTCTTCTTCTTCTTTTTTTTTAAATGTGGACCAAACGAGCGGACACAATGAATATTTCTGGAATCAAAACACACAGACTTCTACTCTTTACGTGACTTCATAGTAAAATAAAATCAAATTCAATTTAGCTTTTAAAAGATGTTGTGTCTTGAAGGAGAACACAGTTTGTAACGTCGCTGAGTCTAAACTGATTTATACCAAAAACGTCTTTATTTTTTATTGCTTAGTAGAAATATTGTGTAACTTCTAAAGAAAGTACATGTGCTTAACGGCTTCATCAAAGTTATATTTTGGTTTGAAAACATTAGGCAGTAGGCTTATACTTTTAATTTAATATAGTATTTAATTAGAATGTATTTAGAATTGTACATTGTTCTGTTTAAACTTCAAAGTCAGGCTAGAAAAAAAAGCATGTTTTAAATCTGGCAGTGTTTTGGCTTCCAGCCTTTTGAGTGAGGGCCACGTCGTGGGGGTTTCATCTCAGTTTACAGCTGGAAAGCAAAAAAGAAGAATGAAGCAAGTTCTTTTTTCTTTGAATCGTTTCCTAGATAACTAAGACTGCAGTGTAAATTTGTTGCTGGTTAATCTCCAAATTCTATGATTCATTCTTTGTTGACTTTGTTAAACTCACGTGTGCCCTTGACCGCTGGTCCACTGTCAGATTGTTGTGAGTGAGGAAGTCCTCGACCAGATATTGTACTGCTCTTAGTAGGTTTTATTAGAACGCAAAAAAGGAACAGTTAATGCAAACTTAACTTTCTGATTAACTCATCATGATGTACTACATACAAGAACAGGACTTACTTTTATTTTCTATTCCTTTTTTACTGCATCCTTTTTAGTCAACTAGACTTTCAAAGTTTGAATAAACCTAATAATTACAATGTAATTATTAGAATGATTAGATTATTATTATTATTATTATAAGAGCCGAAAAGCAAAGCTCTCGATTTACAAGTCGATCTACATTCCAACCCTCACCTATAGTCACCAGCTGTGGGTGGTGACCGAAAGAATGAGATCGCGGTTACAAGCGGCCGAAATGAGCTTCCTCCGCAGGGTAGCTGGGCTCTCACTCAGAGATCGAGTGAGGAGCTCCGCCATCCGGGAGGAGCTCGGTGTCGAGCCGCTCCTCCTCCAGGTCGAGAGGAGCCAGATGGAATGGTTTGGGCATCTATTCAAGATGTCCCCCAAGCGCCTCGCGGGCGAGGTGTTTCGGGCACGTCCCACCGGGAGGAGACCAAGGGGCAGACCCCGGACCCGCTGGAGAGACTATGTCTCGCAGCTGGCTGGGGAACGACTTGGGATCCTTCCGGGTGAGCTAGAGGATGCAGCCGGGGAGAGAGAGGCCTGGGCTGCCCGCTTGAGGCTGTTGCCCCCGCGACCCGACCCTGGAACAAGCGGAAGAAGACGGAACGGAATTACAATGTAAATTAAACAATTAGGAAAGTGGCTTTGATGTTAAAAGTCGCTAAAGGAGGTCATCTCCCTTCTTTGCTTGCTCGAATGTCTCTAAAGATGATGATAAACTATTGACTTTGTGTGCAGCGACTGCAGCAGGAGAAAATTTGTTCTCTACTAGTTTATTATGTAAAAGCATTTATTAGAGAACAGCTATTTTCACTGTTTTGGTAAATTACTGATGTTTTTACGAGGATAATTAAAGTTATTGTGGTTGACTGATTCAGATGGAGTACTGCTGAAGGCAAAGGAGTTAAAAGCAGCATGGTATGCCACTGCTCATCAATGAGAATATCTGCTGCAAAAATGGTTCAATTTGCAAACCAACATAACAATTTGGTTAAGTATTGCGGCCATACCAGCCTGTCAATGCCTGATCCTGTCAGACCTCAGGAGCTAAGCATGCTAGACCTGGGCAGTACTTGGATGGGAGACCGCTGGAACCCAAGTGCCACAGTGGGACAGCTGTTGAGGTTCAATTGTCGCTGTCTCCCTGGGCAAGACGCTTCACCCACATTGCCTGGTCTGGATGGTGTGTGTCTGATTGGTTGGTTACTACCACAGATGTTGTTAGCTGCTTTTGTAGCGATGTACCGTGTCTGTTCATTCCTCAAAAGCACCCTTGCTTTAATTTACACCAGACTTTCATAGTGATGAAAAAAATTATATTGCAGCAATTGTGTTTCAGTGTGGCTCTTTTTTCCTCAGTTGACTCAGAGTGGATCAGTACAGCAGGATCCTGCAAAGGGAGGTGTTTTGAGCTGGAAGTGGTCGATCCTCCAGGATGCCGATGTGATAATCTGTGTAAAACCTACCAAAGCTGCTGTTTGGACTTTGATGTACTTTGTTTGAAAACAGGCAAGTTGCTCTTCTTGTGATTTTTACACTGAATCTTTTGATACAACAGAAATCATTATTTTGAAGAAAACTTTTACAATTTTTTGAGGTTATTCGCAAAACACTAGATCATGCACAAACATATACATGTTCATTTTGAACATTTAGTAGGAATTAAAAGTTAAACTGGCAACTCAGTAAATAAACTTCGAGGGTTAGAGGGCTGCTAAAACCACATTTATCTTGTAATTTAATGAGCATTTCAGCTCACTGAAGTTAAAATAAACACAGTTCTTCTTGAAAACCTTTAAATAACAAAAGAATAAATTGCCATTTACCCAAGCATTAATTAGTCTGAATTAAATTATGGTCTGTAAAGTGTTTTTCCAGATAACATCCTTAAAGTGAATCCAAAATGGCTTCAAAATTTGGAACTTGCACGCTTAAGTCCCGAAATCTTCTCTTGATCATGCAGAATTACTTCTTCCATTGTTTCTAACTGTTAGCGTTTTTAAAAGTTCAGAACCATGTTTATTAGCAGAGTGAGCTACTTCCTGTTTGGATCCCCTGGTTTCGCCTATTTACCCCTTAGAACCAAGCTCATTGTCGCGCCACAAATCGTCTGCCAAATCAGTTCCAAACTTAGACTGACGCTGGTTAAGAGAGGCTATTAACCTAGGAGAGACGTAGCAAAAATTAAAAGGAAAATTGCAGCTCCTTGCAGTTAGCTTACTGTGGGTTTTGATATTACGATTTTGATTTGATATTGATACATAGTGTAGTCCTGACCTGTCTATTGTCATTTGGGTCTTTTAGAATTGTCACAATAAATATAAATGAGATAAGGTGATTCTGTGTTTCAGAGCGAGGCTTTGAGTGCACACCGGATCGCTGTGGGGAGGAAAGAAACAACAACCATGCCTGTCACTGCTCAGAGGACTGTCTGGATAAAGGAGATTGTTGTTCGAACTACAAGCCCCTCTGTAAAGGTACACCGCACACATTTTTACAGACGAAATCAAAATGTCGAAAAGGATTTGAAGTCAGATTTAATGTGAGTTGTGACTGCAGCTTCTCATTTCTATACGAGGTGAGACTTCATGGCTGGATGACGAATGTGAAGAGATCAAGAGACCTGAATGTCCAGGAGGGTAAGAATATGGAATCCATAACTCGTTCAATTTCTAGGTTCCACTAACTGGACTGTTTTTATACACACTCAAGCAGAAAGCAACTACAGTCTTTTTCATCCTTGAGGCACCTCTGACCAATTTAACAAATACAAAATTTAGGCCGAGACTAAATCAATATGAGTACAGTGATGTTCATGTGTACTTCAGAGTGTTTACACTATGACACAACTATAACAGAGTTGAAGGACTTTGAATTAAACATACATGGACACACACTTGCTGTGATAAACACAGTAGATACCAGAAAGAGGCCGTCATGGTTTTCAAGGCCTTCACTGCTTACCTAAAAATAACTAAACCGGAGAGTTATGATAATATAATTTGATTTAGGAATATTTATCAAATATTTCTAAATGCTCTATCTAGTCCGTGTAGTCCCTCATTCATCCAGGAGTGATCCATAGTAGAAAAAGTTTCAAAAAAGTCTTCTGGACAGTTTAATTCTTGAACGAGACGTTTCGACTTCCATCCAGAAATCATTTTCAATCTGAATTAAATGGACTGAAAACTGGATCTATTTATGGTAATTTGAGTAATAGGTAAAAAAATAGTAAGAAGGGCTTGACCAATGAGCCTGTGTTACCTATGATGGCCGTGAATGGCTCCTATTGTAGCCACAGACCAGTAAACGAACCCAGGAATTTCTATTCACTAGGCTTTTAACATTTTTATAATAGAGTTCGTTTACTGCTCTGTGGCTACAATAGGAGCCATTCACGGCCATCTTAAGTAACACAGGCTCATTGGTCGAGCCCTTCTTACTATTTTTTTACCTTTTACTCAAGTTAGTATAAATAGATCCAGTTTTCAGTCCTTTTCATTCAGATTGAAAATGATTTCCGGATGGAAGTCAAAACGTCTCGATCAAGAATTAAACTGTCCAGAAGACTTTTTTGAAACTTTTTCTACTATGCTCTATCTACTTCAGAGTACTGCACTGCTTCGTCTGTGGTGAAGAGAGATATTATTTTGTTGGTGTAGTAACTATTTTGTTAGCTCTTAATGACTGAAGAAGAATAAATTGATTTGGTGGAAGGTTTACTTTTGAGAGCCTTTGCAAGACAGACCTATTTAGAAAACAAACTATTGTTAAAAAGAATTCGATTGTACTGAACAGCTGTTAAAATCTATCAGAAATATAACAAGATAGGTCTGCTTTACTTTAATCCAAGCTATATTATATACAAATATGTGCTTGTTTCTGCATGTATTGGAATAACCTATAAAAGGTGGCAAATATATGACAAAGTACCCGAGTGTAAATTCACATGATCATCTCGCATCTGAATTTTTTCCATTCCGTTGTCTTCCGCTAATCTGGGGCCGAGTTGCGAGGGCAACAGCCTCAGACGAGAAGCCCAGGCTTCTCTCAACCCAGCTGCATCCACCAGCTCACCCAGAAGGATCCCTCCCAGAGCTCCTAAGGGCTCTGGATGGTGTTGGGCTATCTTGGCTGACACGCCTTTGCACCATTGCATGGACATTGAGGACAGTGCCTCTGGATTGGCAGACCGAGGTAGTGGTCCCTCTTTACAAGAAGGGGGGCCGGTGGGTGTGCGCCAACTACCGAGGGATTACACTCCTCAGCTTCCCTGGGAAGGTCTATTCAGGGATACTGGAGAGGAGGGTCGGTTGGATTGTCGAGTCTCGGATTGAAAAGGAGCAGTGTGGTTTCCGTCCCGGACGTGGAACTACGGACCAGCTCTATACCCCTCTTCAGGATCCTGGAGGGGTCATGGGAATTTGCCCAACCAGTCTACATGTGCTTTGTGGATCTGGAGAAGGCATTCGACCATGTCCCCAGAAGACTCCTGTGGGGAGTGCTCCAAGAGTACGGAATCTCAGAGCCCTTGGTATGGGCCGTCCAGTCTCTGTACGATCAGAGCCAGAGCTTGGTCCGTATACAATGTGTTGATTCCCTTTCCAGTGAGATTTGGACTCTGCCAAGGCTGCCCTTTGTCACCAATTCTGTTCATTACCGTTATGGACAGAATATCTAGGTGCAGCCGAGGTGTTGGAGGGATCCGGTTTGGTGACCTCAGGATCGGATCTCTATACCTGACATCTTTATGAGCACAAAACTAAGTACAAATGGAGTTGGTCTAAAATATTAAACTCATCTGACGAACACTGTGTGTAAGAATTGTATAGATAGAGTAAGTCTTTGTTAGGGTTTTGCAAAATGAAAATATGATTGTAATTTCATTCATTCCCAGTTTCATCCGGCCTCCTCTCATCATGCTGTCAGTTGATGGATTTCGAGCCTCCTACTTGAAGAAGAGCAAATCTGTCATTCCCAACATTCACAAGCTCAGTATGTTATTCCTTTTCTTTTTATTCTTCTGCTATGAATCTGTGAGAAATTATGTGTTTGGAAATGGTTTGGTTTTAGTGCCTTCAAAAAACCACATATTTTTCTCCTCAGGAACTTGTGGTACATCAGCACCGTATATGCGACCAGTATACCCATCAAAGACCTTTCCAAACTTATACACCTTAGCCACAGTGAGTAAGCCGTCCTAATCCTCTCATACAACAAACTACTTTCGTGTTTCTGTTCAGTAAATTCAGAAATAAAAACAAGCGATTTAAGATTTAGAACTAAGTAAGCAGGATCGTTTACATAGAGTTATGTTCAATACCGTGTCACAAGTATTGCAAATACAGGAAAAAAGTCCTTCAATGAGTTTTGATTTTAAAAAATCGCACAATGATTTCAGGGTCTTTATCCTGAGTCCCATGGGATTGTGGGAAACACCATGCATGACCCAGTGTTCAACGCCACCTTCAACCTGAGGTCAAGAGAGAAATTAAACCATCGCTGGTGGGGTGGACAGCCGGTTTGTATTAATCTACTTCCAGCTCTTATTCATCTTATACCTCTATCTGCACACATGGACACATGTCTGAAAGTCGATATGAATGAAACTCAGCCATGTCCACATGTAGCTGGGTATTTTTAAAAACGTATATCCGCTGTCCTACGTTTTAGAAAAAGTCTCACGTACACACCTAACACTTTTCAATATAACCGTATCCACACAAACGTGTATAAATGCTCTTCTGAGTGCTGTCTAACATTAAAACAAGGACGCACAAATGACGCTTATGCATTAATTGTCAGTTTGTGACGTTTAAAAACACAAAACGCCGGTTATGCATGTCCAAACGCAAAACCGAAGTTTTCCAAAAACTTCACTATGGTCAGAGTTTTGAGTGACAAAAACCTGCGGGTTTGTGTGGATGACAGACCAAAACACATAAAAATATATACGTTTTATTAAATACCTGTCATGAAGGTGGAAAGAGAAGAACCCAATTTCAGGACAGAAAACATGGTTTAACTGTGAATGATAGTATAGCATTGCTGTGAAAAGAAAAATAAAGTTTCAGTGGCATGGCAAGAGCTTATTGTCAGAATGTGTTCTTGGTCAGGCAACCAGGGAGAACCTGGCTAGAAGGGATGGTGGACCCAACATGGAAGTCAGGGGTGATTGCCCTTAAATAGACGGCAGGGTCCACAGATGTGTGGCATCAGGATTCAATCTCAGGTGTCCCTAATCAGGGTGATGAGAAACAACCAGGGCTCCCTCTGGTAGCAAGGGGATGATGACAATACCCAGCTATGTGTGGACAAGGTCTCAGTCAGAGATCTTGCCTTTTCACATTTAAGGTTTCACTGACGCTTAGGTAAACTAGAAGTGTTAGGCCAGTGGGAAAAGTTTTAAATGTCAGACCAGTCTGCCATGGATTTATGGCAGAAATCATTAAGTGGAATGCCAACGGGATTCTAATCAGTAAAAGTTTTGTTTTTCCTTTTGCAATAGTTTCTGGTGTTTTATTTTAGCTGAAACACATGTCGATTGAAAATTAAACTTAGTTAATAAAATTTCTTACATGTGTCTTTCTTCTGTTCTGCAGATCTGGATCACAGCAGAAAAACAAGGAGTGAAAGCAGCCACTTTCTTCTGGCCAATGTACTGGAATATTACTAAGTGGTCCTTACATTTGAGTATTTTCAGGCTCAAGCGGTCACATAGAAAAATCAAGCAAGGGTTTCCTCCTCATGCACCATTTCCAGCACTCTTTAGACTCTTAAGGACCAGAAATGCAAAATTCCCTTCATAAAATCACCTAAACAAGAATATTTCAAAATATCTACAGCTGTATCTGTAGATATAAAGAAGACATACAGATCTTTATCTGTCTATTTAGAGACATGTAGGTCTGCACAAAGAGACAGAACCAGTTTTGTTGCATTTTTTTTTTCAACATGAACTACACAAATGTATAATATTCTATAATGAAAGTATCTTGATTGGTAATGTATCACATACATTGACACAACAGGTCTATTCAACTACAGCTTCAATGTCTTGTGAATATTTTCAATGCAACTTTTTTTCGATTAGACTTAGACCACTGGTTTATTCTGAGAAGAATAACGATAAAATATTTTTTGTAGCGCGGTGGCCTTTTTTTTTTTTTTTTTACCATGATAGTTTGTACAATGATAGTTTTTTTGGGGGGGGAATACTCTCTAGTTTTTCTAGACTGACCAAACTATCTGCCACTGAAACTTTAAGTATGATTTTCTTTTTTTTCTTTCAAGGGTGATTCCACTTGAAAGAAGGATTCTGACCATCCTGAGTTGGCTTCGTCTACCTGATGATGAAAGGTGTGTTCATGTCTTCATCTGATTCCTCTTTCAAATCAGCAGGAATTAGTTTTGTTTTTACAGGGACTCAACATGTTGTTTACAATAGGATGAGTCAGTAATGCAAATTTGATCAATTGCTCTCCTTTTTAATGGTGAATTATGTCGTTCTTTGGATTCTTTGCTCCTCCTGGAAGAGGGAAGCCATATGGGCTGACTCGAACATCTTGTTAGGAAGCCTCCTGAATGCCTCGCTGGTGAGGTACTTCGGGGACGTCCTATGTTGAGGAGACCCAGAGCCTAGACCAGCTGGAGAGACTATGTCTCACATCTGAACAGGGATTGCCTCGGGATCCTCTCGGGTTAGCTGGAAGAAACAGCTGGGCTTCCCGTCTGAGGCTGTTGCCCCCACGACCCGGCCTAGGATAAGCGAAAGACAACAAAACAGACGGAACAACCGATGCATTGTGTTCTGCATGCTAATTGGATGCACAGACATTAAAGCAAGAGGGGCGACTCACACCCACCCAGCCGTCTGCAGTCAAATCTGCTTTCAGGAGATAAAAGTCTGTAAGCCTACTCGATAGATTTAGCTATTTTACATTTTAATGTTTCAAATTGGAATTTCTCCAGGTCTCATGACTGCTGAATTTTTCCCACCGTTGAAAAATAAAATGGCAAATAATTTTTAGATTTAGAAGAAAATGCTTTAAAACAGCTTTAAAACATCTATAATAATTGAAATAAAAAGTTTTGTTGGTTGTTTTAACCCATTGTAGATTATTTGTGGAACAAAAGTCCCTGAATTGTCAAAGAACTTTCATAGTTGGTCGGGTTCCGGATACGTAAAAGTGTGTTAAGAATAAACTTGGTTTATCAAACTGGACTTCTCAGCTCCATATCTGGGTCTCTCTCTCCCCAGGCCTTATGTGTACGCTGTCCACTCCGAGCAACCTGATACCTTCGGGCATCGGCTGGGGCCGCTCAGCAATGAGGTAAAAGATCTCCACCGTTCATCCCTCATTCATTCATCA
This sequence comes from Neostethus bicornis, assembly GCA_902685375.1. Taxonomy (NCBI): domain Eukaryota; kingdom Metazoa; phylum Chordata; class Actinopteri; order Atheriniformes; family Phallostethidae; genus Neostethus; species Neostethus bicornis. The sequence continues at coordinate 23,853,558 of LR738551.1, read as the reverse complement.
ACTTGTTCTCCCATTATCCAACCATTCATCCGTCCATCAGTCCAACCAATTATTTATCTATTCATTTTTCCATCACTGCACCTGTCCCTTTATTCTTTCATAAATCCTACAACCAACTGTCTTTCATTTATCCATTTGTCTTCCAATTGATCCATTATTCAATCATTTGTCCATTAATTGACCCATCAATGCATTCCATTGACCATTCAGCATTTATCCATCCATTTGTCTGCTCATTTAACCATTTATCATCCATTTATTGATTTGATTTGTCTATTTCAGTGTTTTTAAACCTTATTTAAGCCATGGTACATTTTTTTCTTGAAAAAATCTTGGGGCACACCACCAACAAAAAATGTTAAGAAATTATCTCACAGGGTGGCACGTTGGCGCAGTGGGTAGCACAGTGGCCTCACAGCTAAAAGGTTGTGGGTTCGAGTCGCGGGTGGGGACGAGGCTTGGAACACTATCCTTTCTGTGTGGAGTTTGTATGTTCTCCCCGTGTCTGTGTGGGTTTCCTCCGGGTACTCCGGTTTCCTCCCACCCTCCGCAGACATGCATGCATTGGTTGATTGGCCGATGCCAAATTGCCCCTAGGAATAAGTGAGTGTGTGGATGGTCATATGTGTGTGGCCTCGCGAGAGACTGGCGACCTGTTTGGGGTGTACTCTGTCCCAGTGGTGGAACGTAACGAAGTAAATGTACTTCGTTACTGTACTTAAGTAATAAATTGTGTATCTGTAGTTTACTTAAGTAAAATTTAAGACCAGTACTTTTACTTCACTCCATTTTTAGCGCAAATATCTGTACTTTTACTTTGCTACTTTTTAAAAGTGTGTTTTAAATTTTTTGTTACATTTTCGTTCAGGAATTTGAAAAATACACAATTTTTTTTAGTGCATCTTGAAGCCGCATCGCAAAAATCAAAAGAAGCAGTTGATCGGGAGAAGAAGTAATGAATCGAGAAATATTTTCCGCATTCATTCAGCGCCAAAAACCTAACATCAAATATAGTACAAATTAAAAAAAGTCAGAAGATTGTTGTTCGTTGTGTTTACTTCTAAATAAAAAGTTCAGCCATCATTACACAGAGCAGGGGCGGATCTAGAATTTTCCAAAGGGGGGTGGGGCTTTGACAAATCCAATTTATAGTGACTGGGGGCCTCCCCCCCAAAACATTTTAAAAAATAAGTGTAATTTTCCTCCATTTTGGCGCCCATTCACTGGCCCTTCTAGGGGATAGCTTGACTTGCCCCCTTTCCTTTTATTTTATTTATTTAATTTTTTTGTGGACCAAAAGAGGCAGGAGAGGGGGGTCACACCCCTGCAGAGTATTACTCCTGGTTACCATGGTGACACCCTGTAGCACAAAAAATAACATTTGAATTATGATCGAATACTTTTACTTTTTACTTATAAAGTACAATTTACACCAACTACTTTTGTACTTTTACTTAAGTAAATTTTTTGCCTAATTATCTGTACTTTTACTTAAATACAAAAAGTGAGTACTTCGTCCACCACTGCTCTGTCCCTCGCCTTGAATAAGCCGGGATGGGCTCCGGCACCCTCCGCTACCCTATAAAGAATAGGCGGATAAAAAGGTGACTGACAGTGAAATTATCTCGTAGCAACATGGTGTGTCATTAATTCATCTCCATTCTTACATCTTTCTAACCATTCATTTATTGATCCATCCATCTACTTATCCACCCACACCAATTTGTCCATCCCACCATTCAGTCATTGTTCATCCATTCATCATGTTGTACTGAGTCACAGCATCTCAAGTTCAAATCTCAGAAATTTCTTTTAATTTTTCTCTTCTGCATCTTGTTTCTAGTTGGATAATCCTCTGAGAGAGATTGATAACATCATCGGACAGCTGATGAACGGACTGAAGCAGATTAACCTTCACCGATGTGTCAACGTCATTATTGTAGGAGATCATGGTGAGTACGACCTGCATGTCTTTGGAGTTTATTCAGTTTAACCAAAAATTGTTTTGAGCTAGAAATCTGGCATTCATCTCATTATGGTTGTGATAGATTGAGTTATTATGGCCAGTGGTCTCAGAATAAAAAGCAAATTTGTCAAGAAGGAACATTGGTTGTTTTTACAGGTATGGAAGAAGCCCATTGCGACAGGACAGAGTTTCTCAGCAGCTATCCTCTCAACATAGATGAGATCACACTGATTCCTGGATCACTGGGCAGAATACGTCCACGTGACCCTAAATCCACCTCATGTAAGATTAGACATTAGTTTTAATTATTACCTTTACTCAATATCTTCAGACATTTCTCTTTTTTTTTTCAGATGACCCAAATGTTGTGGTTGCAAACCTCACTGTGAGTAACACACTAGCAGAGATCTCGTTTATTTTCTCCCTAATGGTCTCTTCACTGATTTGTTTGAGGAGAAAAGCAGGGGGAAAGGTCAGGTCATTCAACTTGGTGTTTGCCGTTACAGTGTAAAATGCCAACTCAGCACTTCAAGCCATACCTAAAGCAGTATTTACCCAAGAGACTTCACTACGCTAACAACCGCAGGATTGAAGATGTTCATCTCCTGATGGAGAGGAAATGGCACATTGCCAGGTAACATGAATGAGAACTAGTGGATGATTGGTTAAAAAAAAAGCCTTATTATTGAGTCAGTAGATAGCCATTCAAAAATGTCCTTAACTTTTTCAAGAATCAACTCAGTTCCACGGAGAGTCACAAAGTCGTCTCAATTCATTGTGACACAATTGTCTTGGCTTAGCACGACCAGAATTTCACAAAATTTCACGAAAGAAAATCTCCGTTCCGTCATCTTCAGCTTGTTCCGGGGTCGGGTCGCGGGGGCAACAGCCTAAAACGGGCAGCCCAAACCTCTCTCTCCCCGGCTGCATCCTCTAGCTCATCTGGAAGGATCCCAAGTCGTTCCCCAGACAGCTGTGAGACATAGTCTCTCCAGCGGGTCCGGGGTCTGCCCCTTGGTCTCCTCCCGGTGGGACGTGCCCGAAACACCTCGCCTGCGAGGCGCTCGGGGGGCATCCTGACCAGATGCCCGAGCCACCCCATCTGGCTCCTCTCGACCTGGAGGAGGAGCGGCTCGACACCGAGCTCCTCCCGGATGGCAGAGCTCCTCACCCGATCTCTGAGTGAGAGCCCAGCCACCCTGCGGAGGAAGCTAATTTCAGCCGCTTGTACCCGCGATCTCATTCTTTCGGTCACCACCCACAGCTGGTGACCATAGGTGAGGGTTGGAATCTCCCACTTGATCAAATAGTATTTGTTTGTTTCAATTTTTCCTTAACCAAAAGAGGTCTCTAGCTTTTTTTGAAGACAAAACTACAAAAATAGTACATATTGCTGTCCTATTTCACCTTTGAGATCATGTTTATGTGCATCTTGTATTTATTTTAATCAGATTAAATCTAATTAGTGTGAATAGAGCAATTGTGTTATTCTAATTTCTTGTGATTTACAAATTCCTGAATCGCTTACTTCCCTCCCTCTCCTGCCAGATCCTCTTGCCTCCTCATTGTCTTCATCTCCTTACGTATTAGTTATTCCCAGATTTTTATATTTGTGGGGTTTTTTTTTTTTTTTTTAAGACTTCATTTTTTTACCCACCTCTCTGCTGCAGACATACGTGAGTCTGTCAGTAACCATGACAGCGGTGCAAATATCTAATGCCGGAAAATTTCTGTTTCAGGAAAATGCCAGAAAAAATAAGAACTCGATGTGGTTTCTTTGGCGACCACGGCTTTGACAACAAAATAACCAGCATGAGGGTAATGTATCATTGAGTGTCTTATTTTAATCTTTCTAATTACAGTTGGAACTAAGTAAAGTTTATTTCTGCAAATTTAATGTTTGTGAAACACCTTTATTTTTGTGTCGATAAATTTGAGATAGAAACAATAGTTATGTGCATTCGGTGCAAACTCTGTTTTATTTGTCATGTAATTTTTCGTGTCCATTTTTTTCTCTTTTTTCCCTGCAGACTATCTTTTTAGGACATGGACCAAGCTTCAAGTTTAGAAAAAGTGTGCCGGGGTTTGAAAATATAGAATTATACAACATCATGTGTGGTGAGAAATGTTTTGTATTTTTTACTATAAAAACCCTTCAAAAAGTCATAAAAAGAAAGACAGTTGTTATTTTCACAAGTTGACTCACTTAAAATAAAAGGAAGTTGATAATGAAGCGTCATCTCTAATTTAGTGTTTCAATTTTCAATTTCAATTCCAATTTTATTTGTATAGCCCAAAATCACAGAATGTCCGTCTCAATGGGCTTCACAAGAAAAAGAGGAATGTATTAACACAAATACACAACAAGAAAAATAACTAACATATGCTAACTAAACAAGACTAGCACATTAATGCACTTAGACTCTCCTTCACAGTGAGGGAAAACTCCTAAAAAAAAAAACATCAGTGGGGAAAAAATAAGAAACCTCATGGGGATCCAAGTGAAAGAAAGATCCCTCCCCCGGGACGAGCAAACAATGTGTCAAAGATTATTGTTTAAATATTAGCTTATTCTAATCTACAGCTAAATATCTAAAGAAGTCAATAGATGTTCTTCATCCTGATGGAAACACGGGGGACTCCTCAATTAGAGACACAGAAGGGGAACCCTAATTATCTCAAAAAGTCAAGTTCAAACGCAATGAGTTTTCTTTTCAAACTGCATTCGTTTGTTCTTACATCAGACTTGTTGGGCTTGACACCGGCACCAAACAATGGGACATACGGCAGCTTGAACGACATGTTGAAAGACCCACCATTCAACCCCACCATGCCAGAGGAAGTTACGCCTCCATCACCGTCATTCGACACTGACAACACAGTGACCCATGATCTGGGCTGCAGCTGTGATGATGAGGTCAGAGACAGTTATTTGATAAAGATAATCATAGATCACAAAATTCTAATTAAGATTCTAATGATGCCTGTGTTTTCTTTTAGAATAAGGTGGAGGTAGTCATGGAGGCTTTTAATCCTGCACCAGATACGGTCTACCATTACAGTGAGTTTCAAACTGAATCTCCAAAATCTTGTGAAATTACTGAGTTTTTTGCTGTTTGTTGTTCTGATGCCTCACTTTAACGTTCTCTCATTTTCTCTTTATCTCACTCACAATCCTGTCTGAATGAAGCCCCTCTGCTGTATAGTACAAACATGCAAGGCTATATAAAGTTACTTTATATGTTGTCATCAAGGGCGGATCCAAGATTTTCTAAAGGGGGGGCATGAGTTCATTGACAAAGCCAGTATAGAGGGCGCTGGGGGCCTTCCCCTCAGAACATTTTGAAAAATAAAAGTCATCTTTCTGCATTTTGGTGGCCCTGCAAGGGGGTAGCTTTCTTTTTTTTTGTGGACACAAAGGGAGGGCAGTGGGGCGGAGACGTGCAAATGTGATAGGCAGTATGAGTCATGGGGGGAGCAGTGGCAGACTGATATTTTTCCTCCAAGAAAAGTAAACCTACAACTTTTCAGAACAATGCGTTGACAGCAAAAAGCCAGGCATAAGTTCAAGAAGGGAGTAAATGTGAAAAATAGCAAATATTGAAGTCTTTTTTTTACCACATCTGTTGTAATCTCTGAAATATTAGAATAAATATAAAAGTTTTATCTTGTGTGTGTTTTTGCAGACAGCACTCATCTACCATTTGGTCGTCCAGCAGTGATGTTTGAAACGCAGTACGGTCTTCTTCATCATGTAGAGTTTATCAGTGGATACAGCAAAGAACTATCGATGCCTCTCTGGACGGCATTCACACTTCAGCGGCAGGTACAGACACACACACACGCGCACACCTATTGCTGTTTTACCTAAAACTGTTGCTGTTTAAAACCTGATAAATTCCAAATCTTCAAAAAGATCATTTAAAAACTTCACTCTAATTTGCAATAACTTCAATATCAATCTTCATCATCCTGCATTCAAATGAACTTTTTAGTAATTATTTCTTCTTTAGTGTAAAATTTAGGGAAAAAAATATGAACTTTTGTTGACATTAAAACATGTTTCTGTCAATGTTGATTTTGATTCTTTTTTAATTGCTCTTGTTGCAGTTACTTATTTGATAAACGAAACCTACATTAAACCTGTTCGAATAACTCTGAGGATTTTATTCTTGTTATTAGACGATTGTATTTCCTGCAAAAAAAAAGCAAAATTTGCAAAAAAATTTCTCCCCTAAATGAATACCATACCAATACTGATAAACACATCTGCACATAGAGTTTCCTTTGTAACTAATTAAACAGTTACTCAAATAGAGGCCGTCTTTAATGTGACGAACGTCTCTAAATCAAAATGTTCTAATGAACACCAGAAACATGGCACAGGGAGGTATGTGTTAATAGTAAAGCCAGGGTTGAGTCAGTAACACCACTTTAAACATGTTCTCCAATCCTGTTCTTTAGGTCTTTCATATATTTAAAAGTATCAGGTCATAAAAATGAAATGCAGACCATGTAAATGTAACACATGCTTTGCTGTTCAAGAGTTAATGACTGGGTGTTTGAGACTGAACAGAAACAGGTAGGTCTTTAAACCAGTTTGTCCGATGTTTTCTGGAACATTTGACGGATTTATTCAAATAAAGCTGTTCATGCAAAATGCAGAAAAAATATATAAATTCAACTAAACAAATGATTTTGCTCCAAATCCGAGACCATGGTCCTCGCCCGGAAAAGGGTGGAATGCCCTTTGCGGGTCAGGGACAGGGTCCTGCCCCAAGTGGAGGAGTTTAAGTATCTCGGGGTCTTGTTCACGAGTGGGGGAAAGATGGAGCGGGAGATCGACAGGCGGATCGGTGCAGCATCAGCAATAACTAGGACGCTGCATCGGTCCGTCGTGGTAAAGAGAGAGCTGAGCCAAAAAGCAAAGCTCTCGATTTACAAGTCGGTCTACATTCCTACCCTCACCTATGGTTACCAGCTGTGGGTGGTGGCCGCAAGAATGAGATTGCAGGTGCAAGCGGCCGAAATGAGCTTCCTCCACAGGGTGGCTGGGCTCTCACTCAGAGATCGGTTGAGGAGCTCTGCAATCCGGGAGGAGCTCGGGGTTGAGCCGCTCCTCCTCCAAGTCGAGAGGAGCCAGATGGGGTGGTTCGGGCATCTGGTCAGGTTCCCCCCCGAGCGCCTCGCAAGCGAGGTGTTTTGAGCACATCCCACCGGGAGGAGACCAAGGGGCAGACCCCGGACCCACTGGAGAGACTATGTCTCACAGCTGGCCAGGGAAAGACTTGGGATCCTTCCGGGTGAGCTGGAGGATGCAGCTGGGGTGAGAGAGGCCTGGGCTGCCCGTTTGAGGCTGTTGCCCCCGCGGCTCGACCCCGGAATAAGCGAAAGATGACGGAACAGAACGGAAATGATTTTGCTGTTCTGACTGAAGCAGCGTAGTTGCAACTAATTTTTCAAAACCGGTTCGGGGTATTAAACATAGAAAGATTTTATTTACAAAGGATGGCAATTAAATGCTTAGGTTTTAGTTGAGCTTTTCTTCCAAAATATATGGATTCAAATTTAAAAGTTCTTACTTTTTTACCTAAATTTAAAGATAGTAAGACAAACTTCTAAGGAATCTAAATGCCTCATTGATCACATTTAGGATTCACGACTTCACACGGGCAAATCAAATACCTGCTGGGTGAAAAAAAAATCAACTCAAGTTCCTACATGATCATCACAGCTACAAAATAAAACAGAACGAGTTCATGTTAGAGCTAAAACATGGATTTAGACACCACATGTTCACCAATTAAGTGCATATATTTCTCTAAGGAATGCAATGGATAAAAGAGTTTATCCATTAGTTTATCCAAAGAGTTTTATCCATTGCATTCCTTAATGAAATTTATGCAATATAAGTTTTTTTTTTTTAATTCATTTTACTTCCATTGTACTACTCAGCTGTCTTGTCAGTGTCCACTTTTATATGTGTTCTTAATTTCTCAGGAAGAAACCACTCCTGTTCCAGATGTTCCTGTTCCAGATGTTCCACCAAGTGTTAAATGCATCCGAGTTGACTCCAGAGTACGACCTGATCAAAGTCAGAGTTGTACCACCTACAATCAGAACAGCCAACTTACCTACGGTTTCCTGTTCCCTCCAGGTACGGCTGCTAGCTGGGATGTATCATGATCTGTAACATGATCCAAAAAAAGAACTGTTCAGTTTTACTCAGATTGATGATACACCATACAAACTCTCAAACTAAAAGACTACATGGCAAAGCTTATTTTGTTTGTTGTTTTGACAGAGCTGGCAACATCCCCGGAGTCTAGATATGATGCTTCACTCATCACCAATAGTGTTCCCATGTACCCTGCATTCAAAAGTAAGTCTTTACATAGGGAAATATATAACTATGGGGTACTAATTTAGAACCCCAATCTCATTGTTACACATTAACGATCACTGTTATCTACAGCCAACAGAAACTGTCAGAAAATTTAACTGCTAAAAGGGACATTTGAACAAAAGTTGGGTTTTTTTGCTTGTGTTTTTCCCCCTTCATTTATTTTCTCTTTTATACATGAATAGTATTTGGCGGTGTCACATGAGACAAAGAACAGAAAAGTGATGATGTCAGGTCTGAGCGAGGACAGCCTGATACCTATTGTTTATGTGGAAAGAAAGGACTTATCAGGACAAAACAGACTCTATCTGGGAACCTCTGGCTGAAGCAAACATAAATAATGTGTCATTGTTTTGAGAAGTGTGAGGGCCCGGAGAAGTTATTGGGTTTGTATTGAGGCTGTAAAAGCAGTTTAAATAGATCAAGGTCAAGTGGAAACAAGAAATAATAATCTTGTGATGACTTGGTTTCTAACGTTAGTTGCCACGGACAATTTGCCCGACGACTAGTGCTACACCCTATAAAGGGTTAATAATAAAATGTTCATATAATAATGAAGTGAAATTCTCAACTTTCACCTTTTTAAACTGATTTGTCTTCAAATGTTACTATGAATATAAAATATAATCCCGCCATTAAATTAGCTAGCCTTTATTATGCTAGCATCCAGAAAGATTTATAAAAATAATTGATTGCTCATCAGTAACGGAACACAGATCAGGCTTTATTTTGTTTAGATTATTTAGGATTCAAAATCATCTCAAGTTCAAGGTGAAATTCCACTTTTAAAAAGAGTCGTTAATTTGCTTGATTGAAAAGTGATGTTACAGGGAGAAGAGGTAAAGAAGGTGGAAGATTTTAGGTACTTAGGATCAACAGTACCTAAAAACAACAAGTGTATAAAGTCTCCATTTTGGATTATAAACTACAACATTGCCAATTTCTTTTTAAATTTAGCACAAATAAAACTCAGGAGAGTGTGGAAAAGTGGTGAAGAAGCGTGTGCAGGCAGAATGGAACAGGTGTAGAAAAATATCAGGTGTGATGTGTGATAGAAGACTTTCAGCAAAAATGAAAGGGAAAGTGTAGAAAACCGTGGTGAGACCGGCCATGCTGTTTGGTCAAGAGACAGTAGCACTGAGGAAAAGACAGGAAGCAGAGATGGAGGTAGCAGAGATGAAGATGCTGAGGATCTCTCTGGGAGTGACCAGGATGGACAGGATCAGAGGAACAGCACATTTTAGAGGTTTTGAAGATAAAGTCAGAGAGGCCAGACTGAGATGGTTTGGACATGTGCAGAGGAGAGAGAGAGAGAGTACATAGGAAGAAGGATGCTGGATTTGGAACCACCAGGAAAGAGGACTAGAGGAAGACCAAAGAGGAGGTTCATGGATACAGTGAAGGAAGACATGAAGATAGTTGGTGTGACCAAAGAGGATGCAGCAGATATGGTTAGATGGAGGAAACTGACTTGCTGTGGCGACCCCTGAAGGGTAACGCTGAAAGCAGAAGAAGAAGAAGAATTTGCTCGATTTTGTGTTTCTAACAGGAATATGGAGTTTCCTACGAGTGTCCCTATTGAGACGTTACGCAGAGGAAAATAATGGTATTAATGTTCTCGTCGGACCTGTTTTTGATTTCAATTACGATGGCCTTCGGGACACCAATGAGCAAATTAGCGAGTAAGTTGTTTTTTTTTTTTTTTTTTTTTGCAGGTTTATGTGAAATAATAGAATTTCTGACCAGACTCTTGTGTCCAGGTTCACAGTCAACGGGCCTCCTGTACCAACCCACTTCTATACTATCGTGACAAGCTGTTTGGAACAAAATCAGACAGTGGAGGACTGTGATGGAGAACTGAAAGTCTTTTCATTTCTTTTACCAAACAAGCCAGACAACAGTGAAGCTTGCAACGTGAGTACAAATACACCCCAGAAGGAGGCAGTAGTGTCACTGTTTCTGATTCCTCTTTGAATTTCTTTCTCTGTGAGTAAAACTAATGTAAATTTTTTTATTAAATTTACCACCTAATGTTTTTCCTGTTATAATCATCATATTTTGATGATAACTCTTAAAGTATCTAAATCTTTGCACATTTTGGGAATTGCTTGTCTTTCCATATATTCCTGGCACCACTTGGAAACCTGTACAGGGTGTACCCCTCCTCTTGCCTGCTAACCAGCTGAAATCTATAGACTATGAATTTACTCAGCAATTGTCAGGATTTTCAGGGATGGTGGAAAGGAGGAGGACGAAATTGCAAGACTTCAAACAAGGTTTATTAAGTCACTTCAGGAAAGTCTGTAAAGCAAGAAGCACAGGATTAAACTTAAGGTTTCAAAAGTCCAAATAATAACAAAGTTCAAACATGGTCAGGCAACCAGGGTGACCTGGCTGGAAGGAATAGTAAGACCCAACAGGGAGGTCTGGGGTGATTCTCCTTTGATAGATGGCAGGGTGCACTGAAGTGTGGAATCAGAAATCATCCTCAGGTGATCCTTATCAGGTTGATTAGGAGCATGCAGGGTTCCCTCTGGCGGCAGGTGAGGGAGGTCTGTCAGGTGAGGGATCTGTCAGGATCCCTCACCTGACAGACCTCCTCACATGTTTTCTTTTTTAGATAATGGAATGTGATTATGGTTTCTGTTTTGTCATAGATCGTTCCGATAAGATGTTCCACAATGTTGTGGGTTTTTTTTTTATAGTTTTTCCTGCCATAGTTGGTAATAAAAACAACTAAACACATCCCTAATCCACATAAAACATGTTTAATTTCCTTGAGCTTAAAATAATTTTACGTTCCGTTCCGTCATCTTCCGCTTGTTCCGGGGTCGGGTCGCGGGGGCAACAGCCTCAAACGGACAGCCCAGGCCTCTCTCTCCTCGGCTGCATCCTCTAGCTCACCTGGAAGAATCCCAAGACGTTCCCCGGCCAGCCGTGAGATATAGTCTCTCCAGCTGGTCCGGGGTCTGCCCCTTGGTCTCCTCCCGGTGGGACGTACCCAAAACACCTCGCCTGCGAGGCGCTCGGGGGGCATCCTGGCCAGATGCCCGAACCACCCCATCTGGCTCCTCTCGACCTGGAGGAAGAGCAGCTCGACACCGAGCTCCTCCCGGATGGCAGAGCTCCTCACTCGATCTCTGAGTGAGAGCCCAGCCACCCTGCGGAGGAAGTTCATTTCGGCCGCTTGTACCCACGATCTCATTCTTTTGATCACCACCCACAGCTGGTGACCATAGGTGAGGGTAGGAACGTAGATCGACTTGTAAATCGAGAGCTTTGCTTTTCGGCTCAGCTCTCTCTTTACCACGACGGACCGATGCAGCGTCCTAGTTATTGCTGAAAATAACTAAAATAATTTTAAATTTGCCAAAATAGACCTTAGTTGCCTGGATGTACCGATGCTTTTTCAATACTTAAATTAAGTCATTGAGTACGCAATTTTCAAACTAAAAAACGTACTGAATAACGGAATAGGTCATTATTCCATATAAATTGGATTATGAAAGCTTGGTTTTACTAAAAAGTCACGTCAAAGAGCTTCAACTGAAGAAAATTTTCTTCACAGGACAATCAGGCAGGATGTACCTACTGAATGTGTTTGACTCAGAAAAAAAAGTCAGAACACTACTCAGAAAATAGGACACACAAATACATACAGTATATCTATTAGCTAAATACTTCATCCAGCTTAAGGTCAGTGCCATCCTTCCTTGTTTGGAGTTGTTTAGAGAAGCTTTAGGTCCCAGACGTGGGTCATCTGTGGCGGGTAGCCCTGATTGGTCATAGAACTCAAGGTTTTTCTCCAAAACAGTTGCGTAAAGATGACTTGCTAAAAATTCTCCTTCAAAGTTTTTCTGTTTACTTGGAAAGCGGGAAATGGTGGTGAAATGTTCCATTTTGCTTGTTGCAAATGCATTTTTTTTTTTTTTTGCATCACCAAGTTACTCAATTTTTGACGTTTTAGTTGCAAGAGCAGTTTTGGTCATCTGTTTTCAAAGTGAGCCAAAACCCTTATTCCAATAAAACATGAAACCCAAAAAGGTTTCTCATACGGTAGAAAAATTTATTATGAGGCCATTTACAGAAACTATGTGTCGCAAGAATTCCTGGAGGTTTCCAGGCCTGAAATTTGGTTTTAGTCTGACCTTACTATTTGTGATAAAAAAAAAATTACAGAAAATTAATATTTCCTAAAAGTATGGTTTTTATAAATGTTTTTTTTCTGATTTGACTTGAATTTGGTTATTTATCAGCCACACAATAGTGAAAAAACTGCAGTGTAAAAAAAAACCCCCAAAAAACAGGTAATGGTGTGAGTACAGATCCATGTGGAACACCACAACTGACACATTTGTAAAAAGGATTTTATCATATAGAAAAGCCTCCATTGAGGATGGTGTCATAGTTTTTATTTGGAATTATAATTCATATAATGACTTGCAAGAGAATGTGTTGACATTTACGTAAAAAAGAGGCTTTTTTTCTTTTTTTAAGAGACCGTCATAAAGTAACAATTTAAAAAGTGTAATTTCAGTGATCTAAGATTTACAATTTTATTTTAAAAACTTGAAATAAATACTGACAGAAGTGATTCCCAATCAGCCACCGGGATCAGAGAACTAAGTGGTACGTAATTAGAAAATAATGGACTTTGCAGTTCACACCTCTTTGTTGTTCATTAATTTTTAATAATATGCACCTCTGAGGACATAACAACGCTTAATCACAGGGCATTTAAAAAACAAAAAACTATTAAATTGATTATAACACTTTTTTTTGTTTATTTACTGTTTAAATTGTGAGGATTTACCCCAAAAGAAGCAATGGAGAGGTATTTGTTGATCTTTGTTATGGTAACAGCCACAAACCCTTCAGCTAGTTCACAACTTAGCAGAGGAAAAGTGACACGTCAAATTAAGTGAAAAAAAACAGATCATTTCAAAGGGAATGGGCACCCCTCACCATTTGTTATCATTCGATGAAGAAATTTTGCTTCAAAGAAAAAAAAAAGTATGCAGGTAGATACAAAACTTTTGTTTTAAGCTTGGATTTTAGGCAAGCACAATAATATGGAATGTTTTTGACCCAAACATCTTTCAGACGTGTAGAATCGATACCTGACAGCAAATCAGAATTGAGTGTTCACCCAGACCTTGGCTCCTTTCTCTATCGTTCATAATGACCACACAGCAGTGTGAACGTGACTCTCACAGTACTTTGATACGAGGCTATTTAAATCAAATTAAATAATTAAGTGTTAGTGCATAGTTTATAGTGCAATAAAGGGAAGGTTCAGGAACTCTGTAGGATTAATAAAATCATTTGTTTTACAAGCGGCATTTCCCCTAGGAATGATTGTGTGGATGATTATGAGTGTGGCACCGTACCAGACTGATGACCTGTTTCAGGGTGTATCCTGCCTCTCGCCTGAAATCAGCCTGGATAGGCTTCGACATCCACACTACCCCACTAGAAATAAGCGGTTGAGACAACTTCTTTTTTTGTTTTAAAGGTGATTCATCGTCGTAAACCAATTAAAAAAAAACCCTGTAGCTTCTCCATGTTGAAATATTTAAACCGCCTCAAGTTTAACAACCCCAAAACCACACTGTTCAGTCTGTTAGAAATTCGGTCCGCTGATGTACAAAAAAATAAAACTAATAAAAAATAAAACTATGGGCTTTTTTGAAAAGCCCATAGGGTTTATTGCTTAGGTTCCTACACGTCTGGCCCAGGTCAAGCAGTCAAACATTTTGGATGTTTGACATGTAGTTCACAATAAGTCATTTAGTGTCTGCTCTTTATGTAATTATTGACACATTTTTTATTTCTGAACAAGCAGAATGAACTGCCAAATCCTCCAGACCTGCTGTTCGGTACTGCATTAGATACCTCGCATTGAAAACTTAAAAGTTATATGGAAGATCTTAATAAATTGACTTTTTGTGCGTATACGTAAATCTGTTTTAATTGTACAGTACTTATAAACAGATGTCCTCAAAATAAAAGAAATAAATGAAGAAAAAAATAAAAGAAATAAACTGTTTAGTCTAGGATATTGAAAACCTCTGAATCACTGTTATAGTGAACCAAAACCGTCGGCTCACAGCCTCTCAATGACTCCAACTTTCTGGTTTGGAAGACAAGTACCTAAGTATTTATAAAACTTGAAAAAAAATGCTCAGAATTGCAAAGAATTGGTCGGCTGTCGACAATAGGAGTTTTTCAATACAACCCTTCAGAATAAAAGAATAATCTTTTTTAGATTTACACGGAGGAAGCAGCATGGTTTTAAATAAATTACTACATTTTTTTAGCAAACTAATAAAAAACTTCTATTTAATAAATACACACAAGCACGCCACTTAGTAGAAGTAAACTTCATTTCTAAATGACTAAGAAAATAAAGGTGCGGTGCTCCACAAGGCTCAGTACTTGAAACCCTCTTTTTTTATTTTTCTTAAGGACTCTTTTATCTCTTACTACATGTAGGTAGTGTGTGTTATTTTGGAAAATATTGTATCCACATACTTCTAGAGTGTTTGTGTTTTGCTGTAAATTCCATAATTGTTCGGGGACAAGCCTTTGTTTGCAGTAGATGGGGTGATAATGACAAAAACAATCTAAAACACTCCATGTTTTGATGCGGTACGCATCTGGGCATGCCATGTTTGCCTGAAGCCTTTCTGTCAGTTTGACACACCTACAAGGAATGGCAGGGGAAACCCTTTTGCACACCCACGTTTTTCTGTTTGGAAATGTTATGATGCATGTTTGAAATGAGTTGAAAAGGGGTTGCCTTGCTGTCAACAACAGTATTTAAACGGATTCAAGTAGAGGTTTCAGTTACTCACCCACGCTTTTTATTTGGTAGTTCCCAAGCTCTTATATACACTCAACAAAAATATAAACGCAACACTTTTGTTTTTGCTCCCATTTTTCATGAGATGGACTTGAAGATCTAAAATTCATTCCAGATACACAATATTACCATTTCTCTCAAATATTGTTAACAAATCTGTCTAATTGTGTGATAGTGAGCACTTCTGCTTTGCTGAGATAATCCATCCCACCTCACAAGTGTGCCACATCAAGATGCTGATCTGACATCGTGATTAGTGCACAGGTGTTCCTTATACTGCCCACAATAAAAGGCCACCCTGAAATGTGCAGTTTTGTCTCACAGCAAAATGCCACAGATGCCACAAGCATTGAGGGAGCGTGCAATTGGCATGCTGACAGCAGGAATGTCAACCAGATCTGTTGCTTGTGCATTGAATGTTCATTTCTCCACCATAAGCCTTCTCCAAAGGCATCTCAGAGAATATGGCAGTACATCCAACAGGCCTCACAACCGCAGACCACGAGTAACCACACCAGCCCAGGACCTCCACATCCAGCAGGTTCACCTCCGAGATCGTCTGAGACCAGCCACTCAGACAGCTGCTGAAACAATTGGTTTGCATAACCAAACAATTTCTGCACAAACTGTCAGAAACCGTCTCAGAGAAGCTCAACTGCATGCTCGTCGTCCTCATCGGGGTCTTAACCTGACTCCAGATCGTCGCCGTAACAGACTTGAGTGGGCAAATGCTCACATTCGATGGCGTCTAGAACGTTGGAGAGGTGTTCTCTTCACGGATGAATCTCGGTTTACGTTGTTCAGGGCAGATGCCAGACAGCATGTGTGGCGTCGTGTGGGTGAGCACTTTGCTGATGTCAATGTTGTGGATCGAGTGGCCCATGGTGGTGGTGGGGTTATGGTATGGGCAGGCATCTGTTATGGACGAAGAACACAGGTGCATTTTATTGATGGCATTTTGAATGCACAGAAATACCGTGATGAGATCCTGAGGCCCATTGTTGTGCCATACATCCATGAACATCACCTCATGTTTCAGCAAGATAATGCACGGCCCCATGTAGCAAGGATCTGTACACAATTCTTGGAAGCTGAAAATGTCCCAGTTCTTGCATGGCCAGCATATTCACCGGACATGTCACCCATTGAACATGTTTGGGATGTGCTTGACCGGCGTATACGACAGCGTGCACCAGTTCCCACTAATATCCAGCAACTTCGCTCAGCCATTGAAGAGGAGTGGACCAACATTCCACAGGCCACAATAGACAATCTGATAAACTCTATGCGAAGAAGATGTGTTGCACTGCATGAGGCAAATGGTGGTCACACCAGATACTGACTGGTTCTGAGTCCCCAGACCGTCAATAAAGAAAAAACAAAATGCACATTTCAGGGTGGCCTTTTATTGTGGGCAGTATAAGGGACACCTGTGCACTAATCATGATGTCAGATCAGCATCTTGATGTGGCACACTTGTGAGGTGGGATGGATTATCTCAGCAAAGCAGAAGTGCTCACTATCACACATTTAGAAAGATTTGTGAACAATGTTTGAGAGAAATGGTAATATTGTGTATCTGGAATGAATTTTAGATCTTCAAGTCCATCTCGTGAAAAATGGGAGCAAAAACAAAAGTGTTGCGTTTATATTTTTGTTGAGTGTAAAACATCTATGATGCACCTGCGAGCTTTTGACATAAGAGGCTGACTCATTTAACTGACGACACACAGTCAATCTCACCTGAATGCCTCTTATCAGATCAGGTATTTGTTATGATGATTCATCCTCATTCATAATATCAAAGTATCATGACAGTTTGGCACTTTGCCACAAAATCTCTTCATAAGACATTTTGTAGAAAGGTTTAAGTTATTTTACACTTTCCTCACTTTTTGTGTATATTTTCTGTCTTTCTGCTGCAACATGTTAATTTCCTAGATTTTAAATAAATAAATAGAGGAATTACTCTGTTCATCCCTCACCGGGAAAATTTGTGTGCTGCACTCCTTACACCGCAGCAGGCTGCCCTTCGACGGCGCCAATGGTGGGAGAAGCGGAGGTTATGAAGTATTTTTCTACTTGATTCTCAGTCAGTCAGTCACCTTCCAAATCGCATATCCCTTACTGGGTTGTGGGGGGTGCTGGAGCCCATCCTGGATGATTCAGAATCAGACTCAGAATGGGTTCATGGATCCCGGAACATGGGAAATTTGTGTGAGCAGCAGCACAGTAACCATGAAAGAAATAGACAGTATATATACAAAAAGGTTCCGTCATCTTCTGCTTATCCGGGGCTGAGTCGCGAAGGCAACGGCCTCAGACGGGAAGCCCAGGCTTCTTTCACCCCAGCTGCATCCTCCAGTTTACCTGAGAGCATCTCGAGATGTTCCTTGTCCAGCTGTGAGACACAGTCTCTCCAGCAGGTCCGGGGTCTACCTCTTGGTTTCCTCCTGGTGGGATGTGCCCGAAACACCTCACCAGCGAGCCGCTCGGGGTCATCTTAACCACATACCCGAACCTCCCCATTAGGCTTTTCTTGACCTGGAGGAGGTCGACGTTGATATAAAAATAATAAAATAGTAATATTGAAGGAATAATTATTAGGTTGTTATAATAATAATAATAAAAGAATCATTCGAAACGAGGGAGAGGGTACAGCCCCAACAGGTCGCCAGTCTGTTGCGGGCCACAAACATACAACAACCCACACACTCATCTTTAGGGGCAATCATGTAGTGGCCAATCTTTGTAACATGCATGTTTTTGGAGGGTGGGAAGAAACCAAAGTACCCAGAGAAAACCCACGCAGACACGGGGAGAACAAGTGTTCCAAGCCTCGTTCCCACCCGAGACTCGAACCCACAACCTTCTGCTGTGAGGCCACTGTGCTACCCACTGCGCGACCGTGCGGCCCTACTTGATTTTGTTTTGTTTGATTGTATTTTATACAATCTCTCCTTTTAGTTGAACTCGGTCTTTTGCTTCAAGCCAATCAGACACCCTCTTCTAAAAAACAGAAAAGCAGTATAAGGAACTCTGAACTTGAAGAAGAAAAAAGTGAGATAAAAAAAACATTTCTGTTCTGTCGTCTTCCGCTCATCCAGGGCCGGGTCGGGGGGGGCAACAGCCTCAGATGGGAAGCCCAGGCTTCTCTCACCCCGGCTGCATCCTCCAGTCGTTCCCCAGCCAGCTGTGAGACATAGTCTCTCCAGTGGGTCCGGGGTCTGCCTCTTGGTCTCTTCTCAGTGGGAAGTGCCCGGAACACCTCACCAGCATGGTGCTCGGTGTCATATTGACCAGATGCCCAAAGCACCCCATCTGGCTTCTCTCGACCTGGACCTGGACTCTCGACATTTCTTTGAAAAAAAAAATTTAAGTGTTTCACAAGCATTTTGTATTTAACTTGATATATTTTAGAAAAAAATTCTCACATTGATGACTTTTTGTAGTGACAAATACTTTCAGATTCTTTGTTCGATCATATCGACAAACAACTAGACAACCGAACATCTTAATCAATAGTTTTTAAATTCGACACAATCACATTGGTTAATGGAGATCAGAGCTTTGCACTAAACTATCAGCTTCTTCTTCTTTCAGCATTTCCTTTCAGGGGTCGCCACAGAAAGTCAGTTTCTCCCATCTTACCCTATCTGCTGCAGTATCAGCATTCTCAACACAACAACATTCTCAACAGTATCAGCATTTTCAACACCTCGCTGAAGACATGCCACGTTCCAGCCTGCTTCAAGCGGTCCACCATCGTTCCTGTTCCCAAGAAGCCCCGTATCACTGGACTTAATGACTACAGGCCTGTGGCGCTTACGTCTGTAGTCATGAAGTCATTCGAACGCCTGGTCCTCCCTCATCTCAAGCACTTCACCTCTCCCTCTCTGGACCCTCTGCAGTTTGCCTACAGAGCCAACAGGTCTGTAGACGACGCTATCAACCTGGCCCTCCACTTCACCCTGCAGCACCTGGACTCCCCGGGAACCTATGCCAGGATCCTGTTTGTGGACTTCAGCTCTGCATTCAACACCATCCTCCCTACCCTGCTTCAGGACAAGCTCTCTAAGCTCAACGTGCCTGACTCCACTTGCAGGTGGATTACTGACTTCCTAACAGACCGGAGGCAGTGCGTGCGGCTGGGGAAGAATGTCTCCACCTCTCGGACTATCAACACAGGATCTCCACAGGGCTGTGTCCTCTCTCCCCTGCTCTTCTCCCTGTACACCAACTCCTGCACTTCCAGCCATGACTCTGTCAAACTGATCAAGTTTGCTGATGACACCACACTCATTGGGCTCATCTCTGATGGCGATGAGTCGGCCTACAGGATGGAGGTAGACCGGCTGGTGTCCTGGTGCAGCAACAACAGCCTGGAGCTCAACGCTCAGAAGACAGTGGAGATGATCGTGGACTTTAGGAAAGTCCCAGCTCCCATTACCCCCCTTGCACTGACGGACTTCTCCATCACCACTGTAGTCTCTTTCCGCTTCCTCGGCACTACAATCACACAGGACCTAAAGTGGGAGCCATCCATCAGCTCCCTGATCAAAAAGGCCCAGCAGAGGATGTACTTTCTGCGGCAGTTGAAGAAAGCCAAGCTGCCCGCCCAGATGTTGGTGCAGTTTTACACAGCCATCATCGAGTCTGTCCTCACCTCCTCCATCACCGTGTGGTACGCTGGAGCCACAGTCAGGGACAAACACAGACTGCAGCGCATTGTGCGCTCCACAGAGAAGGTGATCGGCTGCAGCCTTCCATCTCTCGAAGACCTGTACGTCTCCAGGACTCGGGGGCGTGCAGGTCGGATAGTAGCTGACCCTTCCCACCCTGGACATGGACTTTTTGAGCGACTCCCCTCGGGCAGGAGGCTCCGGTCCATTCGGACCAGAACGTCCCGCCACAAAAACAGCTTCTTCCCTTCTGCCGTTGGACTTATGAACTCTTTATAACCTGGATCCCCACATCTCTTAGTCACCTCCCTCTTGTCACTTTACTATCTTTATTATTTTCTATTATTTTCTATGACATTGCACTACTTTTCTTTTTCTTCTGAGCACTCTTAGTTTTGTAAAAATTATTATTATTTTTATTTATTTTTATTTTTATTATTTTTATTTTATATGTTTGCACACCAGTACCAGAACAAGTTCCTAGTCTCTGATGTTTTTCACTGACATGGCAATAAAAGCATTCTGATTCTAACCTTTGCTGTGACGTCAAAATTTGTTGATAAAAAATGGTGATGGCGTTGTTGGAAAGAAGCGAGGAAATCCCATGCAGTGTTAACAGTACTGTGACAGGTTGTTTCTACTAACCCGATGACTGTTTTACTTGACTTTTAGTTGAATCAAACCCTAAATAAATAATTGTCAGTATTTACACTCGAGCACAAGCTTGTGAAATGTCAAACGATGTGTGTGGTTTCGGTCTGCGTTGGAATGCATCAATAAAAACCCTTGACTCAGCCGTAAAGATCGTACTTCTAAATATAGGCTAATTATTTCTAATGCCCCAATTAGTCACTTCAAACTTTCCCAGATTGGAAATAATTGATGTGTATGGAAGACTTTCTGTTTTTTTAGCCATTTGTTTCTAAAATTATTTTGAAATTCATCAAATCTGATGGCTTCCAGGCCTCTGCAGTATGTACGCACTGTAGCAATTTATTTTTAACATTATTACCACATCATAAACATACCTGAAGTGGTTTTCTATTTCAATCATGCATGTTTGAGTCATTTGCATGCTCGTCAGTTTCACAATAATCCCTTTTCTGCATTTGTTTGAACAAAGAAAGTAACTTCTTGTGGAAATAAAGCAATCTTTCTGTCTTCCACAATCTTTCCATCTTGCTTTGGTTCTATTCATCACGCCTTTCTTCTACTCCTTGTTAAATTTTGTCTTTCATGTCACGATGTGTTAAACAGATAACCTGTCGGCAAGGTGGCGGTTAAATCCAAGCACGCACTCTGTAACACTTCTGATTATGAACTAAATTAACTCTTCTATCACTTTTTGCAGGGAAAACCTTTTTTTATTTTTGGTTTAAATTAGATTAATTATAATCTCATGCAGCACGGTGTTGCAGTGGTTAGTACGGTGGCCTCACAGCAGGAAGGTTGGGGTTCAAGTCACAAGAGGGACAAGACGTCAAATACTACCCTTTCTGTGTGGAATTTGTATGTTCTCCCCGTCTAGGTGTGAGTTTTCTCCTGGTACTCCGGTTTCCTCCCACCCTTCAAAAATACGCATTTCATCAGGTTTATTTGCCGTTCCGTCATCTTCGGCTTGTTCCGGGGTCGGGTCGCGGGGGCACAGGCTCAAACGGGAAGCCCAGGCCTCTCGCTCCCCGACTGCATCCTCCAGCTCACCCGGAAGGATCCCAAGTCTTTCCCCGGCCAGCTGTGAGACATAGTATCTCCAGCGGGTCGAGGGTCTGCCCCTTGGTCTCCTCCCAGTGGGATGTGCCCAAAACACCTCGCTCGCGAGGCGCTCGGGGGGCATCCTGACCAGATGCCCGAACCACCCCATCTGGCTCCTCTCGACCTGGAGGAGGAGCGGCTCGACACCGAGCTCCTCCCGGATGGCAGAGCTCCTCACCCGATCTCTGAGTGAGAGCCCGGCCACCCTGCGGAGGAAGCTCATTTCGGCCGCTTGTATCAGCGATCTCATTCTCTCGGTCACCACCCACAGCTGGTTACCATGGTGAGGGTTGGAACGTAGATCCACTTGTAAATCGAGAGCTTCGCTTTTCGGCTCAGCTCTCTCTTTACCACGATGGATCGATGTAGCATCCTAGTTATTGCTGATGCCACACCGATCCGCCTGTTGATCTCCCGCTCCATCCTTCCCCCACTCGTGAACAAGACCCCGAGATACTTAAACTCCTCCACTTGGGGCAGGACCCTGTCCCTGACCCGCAGGGGGCATTCCACCCTTTTCCGGGCGAGGACCATGGTCTCGGATTTGGAGGCGCTAATTCCCAGGTTGATTTGCCAATCTGAAAAATTGTCCCTAGGATTATGAGTGTGTGTGTGGCCTCCCAGCAGACTGGTGACCTGTTCAAGGTGTCCCCTGTCTCTTGCTGGTAATCAATCGGAATAGACTCCGGCACCCCCAGTAACCTGCTAAGAATAAGCGGTTCAGAAGACTAAACGAATTATAACTTCAGGGATGACCAAAGAGGCTCAAATTCTGTTAACCTTTATATTTTTCATGCTTTCCCACTAAAAACAACCCGAGCCATTAAATTGAAGCACTTTTTTTTCTGCTTCCATTCTCGATTTCCTGAAGCGTTCCTGCCAGTATGTTGTCATTCAACAATACAAAAGACAAACGAAAGATAAACAAGGATTCTGTCTTTACATGTCAAAGATTTCATTTGTGATTGTTCCAATGCTTGCTTCCTTCTAAGGCGTTAACGCAGTGTTTCAGTTTCAACAAAACTGCACACTGTTACTTTAACAACATAACCAGGTGTCTGCGTCACACGTAAAAGAGCTTTAGTGTTTGTTTGGGAACGTCATTCCCCCCACCTGCCTCTCATCACAAACTTTTGTTCATCTATTGTTGGTACTAAGTGTGGGTGGTTTCATTTAAGGCCATAATAAAATGGGTTTTTTTCCATGGACTAGTCACCCAAACTCTACCATTGTGTCTTTTCAGAGTGTCGAGGATGAGCCTCTCTGGGTGGAGGACCTGCTTAATCTTCACACAGCTAGAGTCCGAGATGTTGAAATCCTGACAGGCCTGGACTTTTACAGAGCCACCAACCTCACCTACACCAACACCTTAAAACTCAAAACCTATCTGCACACCTTCGAGAGTGACGACTAGACGCACAATGACACACAAATACACATGATGCTGCCGTTTGTAGAATATTTCATTTTTACTACATTCTAGCTGGACAGAACCACTTAGCCACACATGCTTCAGAAAGGGGAAAAAAAGAAACGAAACTAAAGAAAAAATAACGCTTATGACCAAATCTTTAACTGAGAGAAGTGGCAAATGGGGAAATATAGCTTTGCCACATCACCTGTGTTTATGCAAATGTATTTGATGTTTAAGCTCTTTAACTAGTAATGAACTTTATGTGATATCGTCGCTTAAAATTTCACCAACCAAGTTTAAAGGAAACCGTTCCGTTCCGTCATCTTCCGCTTGTTCCGAGGTCGGGTCGCGGGGGCAACAGCCTCAAATGGGCAGCCCAGGCCTCTCTCACCCCGGCTGCATCCTCTTGCTCACCTGGAAGGATCCCAAGTCGTTCCCCGGCCAGCTGTGAGACATAGTCTCTCCAGCGGGTCCGGGGTCTGCCCCTTGGTCTCCTCCCGGTGAGATGTGCCCGAAACACACCGCCCACGAGGTGCTCGGGGGGCATCCTGACCAGATGCCCGAACCACCCCATCTGGCTCCTCTCGACCTGGAGGTACAGTCACTTCCCACCCGTAAATGTCTCACATCTGCAACTGAATCCACCACATAGTTTAATAATACAATAATCTGTTACACACTGGTGACCTGTCCAGGGTGCACCCCGCCTCTCGCCTGTTTACAAACCCAAATGGGCAACCCAGTTTTAATCATTTGCAACAAGACATGTATAGAAGTAATACAAATATTCCTTCAAGTTAAAAAGGAACTTTTGCTGCAAAAAGTGAGCAATTTAATCAAAAATAGTTTATGTCTTAAAAAATAAGACATTCTGTTATAAAAAAAAAAAATCTTTTATTTGTTGAAATTTGATAAAATGTGATGAAATCAGACACTGCGTAGGATAGAAAAGCCTGAGTAAAGCAATATTCATTCACAAAGTGCAACGATTGTGTTTGTTTTGACTTAAATCTCTTTCCCTAGTTTTATCACAGTAAATTCTTAGTTTATATTTTTATACAATTTCTCATATTTATTGTATAGATACGTGATGATAACAATACCTTAATGTCATAGTGTTGATTCTGTCAAATTTGTTGCCCCCATTTCCTGTAAAAATAAAGAAACTGTTAATCCAGAAATCTTTCATTTTCTTTTTTTTTCCACAAGGACAATGTAAAAATTTTGTAAAGTCATAAATTTTCTTTGGGCATCACAATTGCGGTGCCGTTCTTGTTTTAGAAGCTTTAGTTCTAGTAGTTCCAATAATAAATCATCAAATATTTTGGTTAGATGCTTCGACAAGTTGGTGACCTGCCCAAAGTGTACTACGCCTCCCACCTTATACTAGATCAGGCATGGGCAAACTACGGCTCGCGGGGCATATGCGGCCCATTAAGCATTTTAATCCGGCCCGCCGAACTTAAAAAATACATTAAAAAACATTGTTAATGTTTTATTTCTCCTGCAATTCTAATGTGTTCTCACTAGATGGCGCATTCTAGATATATTGCCTTTGTTGAGAAAAAAAACAAAACACTGCTTCTATTAGAAAGTACGCGGAGATATGGAAAGCCATCAGGGCCAATACACGCACATCAACTAGTGCATTAGATTTAAAACCTATATTTTAAACCTTGTGCGATAGATTCACGTTTGATTTAAAATTTAACAGGCTTGATGTAACATATGGCACGTTTGTGTACGTGCGAGCTTGACCCCGATGCCTTTTCATTCCCCGCTCAAATATAATGCACCCACGGACTGCTTCCTGCAACTGTTTTGTCCTTGCATTTTGTTGTGATACTTTTCTTCATTTTTCCGTTCCGTTCTGTCATCTTCCGCTTTATCCGGGGTCGGGTCGCGGGGGCAACAGCCTCAAGCGGGCAGCCCAGGCCTCTCTCTCCCCAGCTGCATCCTCTAGCTCACCTGGAAGGATCCCAAGTCGTTCCCCGGCCAGCCGTGAGACATAGTCTTTCCAGCGGGTCATTGGAATAAAAGCACATGTTTTCTCCACATCCCAAGATGTGTATTTTTTCTCCAACGAGGTGAGGTTAACAAATCAACCATCCGTCTGCTCCTATTCCAGCCCCTTTGTCAAATACTAGAACTCAATGTGGCCCGCAAACCAAAAAGTTTGCCCACCCCTAAACTAGCTGCTGCTCCCAGTGACGCGGTGTTGATAAAAAGCAGTTTAAAAAGTAAATGAATGGTTCTGGCAAAATGAACAATAATAGAAATTTATTTTAATACAAACTAAATAATTCCGCTGTTGTGTAATATTAAGTGCTGCCAATAGCACTTAATATTACACAACTTGATTGTTTTATTATTTATTAAGTTGCCAATTTTATCCGATTAATCGATTAATCGAGCCAATAATCGCCAGATTAATCGATCATCAAAATAATCGTTAGTTGCAGCCCTAATGTACACATTAGTAAAATTCATAATGAGTGGAAATGAATTGTTTTTAATGATGAAATGTTTCTTTTTTTTGCTGCCGAATATTAATGGTGTATGCCATTTATTGTCCAATATTATAAAAACCCGCAAAAATGGCAAGAAGCATCACATATTGGTTCATACAAAACTGGTGATGTGTTTAGAGTGTACCCTGTATTTCTTTTTATTTGTGGCGGGAAATTATCCTCAATAAAATAGTAGAAAAAGTTTCAAAAAAGTCTTCTGGACAGTTTAATTTTTGAAACTTTTTCTACTATGGATCACTCCTGGATGAATGAGGGACTACACGGATTTGATCCTCAATTAAAGTGGAACTGATTTGTTTCATTGTTTATGAGACAATACTAACATTTTCCAGATCATTAGTCATGCACTGAAAAATTAATGTAATTTGAGGTTTATATTATTCATAGGTTTTCTAACCCTCTTGCCAGACCAGACTACATTTTTGTTTTTTATCTTTCTGTTTTCTCTGTGATGAATCAATGATCTGTTTAGGCTCACACCACTCTTCATCTCACTAATGGGAAAGGTTGACATCACCAGCACAAACTACAGGGATGTCTGATCTCAGAAACAATGAAAGCAATTGTCGTAAGTCTTCAAAAACAAACTGGAGAGAACATGCTGAGGCTCCACGAAAGATTAAAAAGGGGAGTCAAATTACAAACCGCCGAAACCCCATATAAACAATGACCTGGTAGTAGGCGAGTTACTCGAAACCAACGATGCAGGACCAGAAAAAGGCAATGAGTAAAAACCAACAAAAAGTCCATAATGATGCGGTGTAAAAAGAAACTATGACAATAGATTTCTTCAGTGTGGGAGAAAAGTGTGTGTGTGGGTCATGTTTAGAAAGGCCTTTTGAGTCAGGTCTGAATAAGTTCAATCTGTTTAAACAACTGCATGAAAATCCCTGCAAATACTGTCTGGTAGCTCTCATCACAGAGGAGCAACACTCCTAGTTCGAGGCTCCTATTCAAGCTCTGCCCTCATGGCAGAAGTCCTAAACCTGAGGAAGAGCCTGGCCACATTGGGGAAGAAACTCATTTTGGCTGCTTGTTCTTTATGTGAGGTCCAGAATGTATATAGACTGGAAAATTGAGAGATTCTCCTTTTGGACTTGGCTTGCTCTTCACCGCAAGACTAAATTGGAATTGAAGTGAATTGAAAATACTTTATTCATTCCTAAAGAGAAATTTGTGTGCTGCAGTGCAAACACCTCGATGCCCCCTCGTCTCTATCTACCGGTGTTCCAATCCGGTCGCACTATGTTCAACCTAGCAACCCAAAAGCCGGAGTTTGGAATGGAGCCACAAAACCAGGCCACAGTGAAGAACACCAAACTGGCCTCTCTGTACTTCACTGGGTCCGAGTGAGCGCCTCCAGTTGTGATTATTGTGAATGCCAAACCTAATTGTCCGTCGATCTCAAACTCTTTCTTTCTTTCACTCACGAACAAGACTCAGAAATACTTGACCTCCTCAAAGTTGGGCCTCTGACCTGTTGAGGGCACACCTTTTTTTAGTAGAATATTGTGGTTTTGGATTCAGAGATGCCGATTCCCAGCCACGGTACAAATCAGTCCAGTGAGAGTTCATGTTGATGAGCGTGTACTCGTGCGCTATACGTATGGAGATCCTCTGGCCATGTGAGTCCAACAGAACCGTATGATTTGCCAAAGGCAGAAAACCAACCTGGCGCCATTGAACTGGATCCCCCACCCACCTCAGCTGTGGTTAGAAATGATTTCCATGCTCAACATATTTTGTGATAACGGGATAACGGGAAGCCTTAATGGAGTCTGGTTTGCACTGGAAACAGATCTGGTTCATTACCAGCAATATGAACCATTTTGGTTTCCAGTCATAGAGATTAAATATTCATTTATTCACAAACATTGGTCGCCCCAACTTTCTGCTCTTCTTTCAGTTGTTGATTCTCTGACTTTATTGAATCTAATGAGTAATTTTTGAGGTTTTTTTTTATGTTCCCATCATCATTACCATCAGTCAGTTCATTCCTAGAATTATTCTCTGGATAATAAGCTTTATGTCGCTTTTTGTTCATACGATTATATGTAAAATAAAGTTAGATTTGTTAATCTTTCTGCCTCTTTAATTAAATCCTTACATTTGTTCGAATATCTTTGTTGTTCTGGAAACAGATGAAAAAAGAAAGTAGTCATTTTTAAATTATTTCAAGGTTACGCTTTAAAAAACTCCACCATTGATGAAGTTTCATATTAACCTTGTTCTATTAAACCAATCAATGTTGTTATCTTTATAGGGTGTCATTTATCTGGACAGAAGTGATAAACTGCATTAAAATTAGAAATTACTTCATACTAATCGTATCAGGAAATACAAAGGTCACTTTTAACTATTTACTGTTAAAGTAATTATTATTACTTTATATCAGTTCTGGTAGTGTGCCAGATTAGTGACCTGTCCACAGTGTACCCTACCACGCACTCTATTCTAGTCCGCAACATGCTGTTGGACAAGCATTCTAGAAGATGAATGAGAAAAAACAAAAAGGAAAATATCATGTGTTGCGATTAAAGTTTTGCTGGAAAATATTCATTTGTTTTTTTAAAAAATCAGAAAATCAAAAGAAAGTAATCCCAACAGGGAGGTTAACATTTTACAAATTGGAAAAGTTTCACAGAAATAACTTCAGAAGTAAATCTACAAGTCAGATCGTATGCGATGTACAGACAACAGAGTGGTGACCTGTGCAAGGTGTACCCTCCATTTTGCAAATAATAATAATGCATTGTACTTAGATGGGTGGAGACGGCAGCTCAGTGGTTAGAGCGTTGCGCGGACTGGAAGTTCGTGTGTTTGCGTCCCACAGAGAGCACGTCTAGGGTCCTTGGAGAAGACACCTGACCCCCGCTTCTCCCACCATTGGCGCCTTCGAAGGGCAGCCTGCTGCGGTGTAAGGAGTGCAGCACACAAATTTCCCTGGTGAGGGATGAATAGAGTAATTCTTCTTTTTTTTTTTTAGATAGCACTTTTCAGGACGCTCTATTATTCCTTCACTCCCTACCAGTTAATGGTGAGCTACCGTTGTAGCCACAGCTGCCCTGGGGCAGACTGATAGAAGTGAGGCTGCCATTTTTGCGCCATCGGCACCTCTGACCAATCACTCACACACCATCCAGACAAAGCAACGTGGGTGAAGTGTCTTGTCCAGGGACTCAACAACAATTTAATCTCAACGGCTGTTCCACTGTGGCCCCTCGGGTTCCGCTGGTCTCCCATCCAAGTACAGCCCAGGCCCAGCGTACTTAGCTTCTGAGGTCTGATGGGATCAGGCATTGACAGGCTGGTATTGCCAGATTATTAACCGGATTAGGTCCTAACCTCTTCCAATCATACATAGTATCGGATGAAGCAGCTCAGAAGGGTTTGTTTACAGCATAACAATGTCAATAATCCATAAATTAAGAAAAAAGTGAAAATTTCAGTGTAAGGGTGTTGGCAAAAACCCAAGGATCACAAGTGCACTTGATTTGCTGTAGTTTAGAATTTTATCCACATCACAACCCTTTGATTTCTTTGTTTAGTCCAAAATTTCAACTGTTTGTCATTGTTAAAATAAATAACACATCTTATCCTAAGAAGCTCTTCATCACATTTCCAAGCTCAAGTTGGATCAGTGGTTACGACACTAAACATTATTCATTTCCTCTTCTGTTCTGATGTATCCATTCCTGGCAACATCAATATCTTCCATCATTCCAGTCCCATTATGGGAATATTTCTGGTAATACATTATGCTTTAAACGTTTTGTTCACTTGGAGGATTAACAATGACTGGATGTAACATCACTTCCTAAGTTTCATTCTCAAAGCATTTCACACCCACCTTCAGTCGTTCTCCATCTGTCTCATTCAGCATCTTGATAACTATTTTATGATATAAAACCATCTTATTTATACTATGGAAAAATAGCTCAGCCATCACAACTACACAAAAAACATTTCTAAAGATTCATAAACATCATCTACATGAGAATATAACATTTTATTCATGATTTGTGGACAAAATTATTCTTTTTCTCTCCTTGCCAATAGTGAAAATCTAACCAGTCGTGTCATGATTCTACATACGTTTTCTACAAATATGGAGAGCTCTCCCGTTCCATTTTCTCGGACTTCTTTACTTTCTTCAACTTCTTGTGAAATTAGATATCACATCTGTTTAGGTCGAAAAGGTTTTACAGAGACAAAAATATCTCCATTCATTTACCCCACCTCTGACAATTTTGGGGAATTTAACAAATGAGCTAGGTGATAATCAGCAGATGCAAAAACAGCAATTAGAATCATGTGGCAAGCCTGGGAGGAGGACTTGAGAGACCAGCTCAAAATTTGATTCGCAACAGGACACTTCGAGAACTAATTCAAATTATGCTCAAGCTTAAAATTGGACTTTTGATCCAAAAAGTGAGTAATTGGTTGAAGCAAAAGTTTTATCGATGTTCATTTTGTGTAGAGAAACAACAAAACAGACTGAAGGTCTACTAAAGCTTCACTGAATTTAGTCTATCTGGCAACAATTGCTGGCTGAAATACGATTGGTCGAATGCTTAAATGTGAAAACACACGTTTGAAAATAGCCAGGAATGAAAACTAACTTCTTCTTCTTCTCCTTTCGGCATATCCCTTCAGGGGTCGCCACAGTAAGTCAGTCCCTTCCATCTAACCCTATCTGCTGCATCCTCTTCGGTCACGCCAACTATCTTCATGTCTTCCTTCACTGTATCCATGAACCTCCTCTTTGGTCTTCCTCTAGCCCTCTTTCCTGGTGGTTCCAAATCCAGCATCCTCCTGCCGATGTACTCGGTCTCTCTTCTCTGTACATGTCCAAACTATCTCAGCCTGGCCTCTCGGACTTTATCTCCAAAACCTCTAACATGTGCTGTTCCTTTGATATACTCATTTCTGATCCTGTCCATCCTGGTCACTCCCAGAGAAATCCTCAGCATCTTCATCTCTGCTACCTCCATCTCTGCTTCTTGTCTTTTCTTCAGTGCCACTGTCTCTAGACCAAACAGGATGGCGGGTCTCACCACGGTTTTGTACACTTTTCCTTTCATTTTAGCTGAAACTCTTCTGTCACACATCACACCTGATACTTTTCTCCACCCGTTCCAGCCTGCTTGAACACACTTCTTCACCTCTTTTCCACACTCTCCATTGCTCTGGACTGTTGATCCTAAGTACTTAAAATCTTCCACCTTCTTTATTTCTTCTCCCTGTAACCTCACTTTTCCATTTGGATCCTTCTCAGTCACACACATGCATCTGGAATGAAAACTAACTGAACTTTTGGTAATATTTTATTTACATTAACATTGAAAATATAATAACGTCCATTTTTGGACTCACACATGAATATTTTAAAAGACATTCATAGTCTTCCACTGGCTAAAAGTATTGCTAGGTGTCAGATTTTTATGTTTCTGCAAACAGACATAAAAGGTGTCGTATATGGACATTGTTTATCAGAGCTTACACAGCTGAAACAGAAATCTAAAGTCATGTCTTTGTTCCGGTAATCAGTTACTTACATATCACCTGTACCCGGTCCAGAGGTCACCGTGGTTGTATCTTCAGCTTGTGTTTACCCTCATACCATCTCTTTTTGTGTGGAAGTACGAGATTCCTGGCAGCCATGGACTGGATACAGAAGTTACAGAAAAACAAAAAGAAGATTTTGGTGAATATTTCTGGCTTTGATTTCACTCTGCACCTTGCACCATACTGGGACAGAGCCATATTTAGAGAGCTGTTTTTATCAGGAATGTCTCTTTCTATGACCCATTTCCAGGAATGTCAAAGTTTCCCACAATTTAAAAAAATCTGTGACTGCATTTAATGTGTCACTATTTATCATCCAGTATATTTCACTTTATATCAAAAACATGTTTAAAAATGAGAGCAAACATAAAGTTATTTAACAGAAAAAAATTGGCGCGGCATCTTTGTTACATTAGACTTGATGTTCCATCTCATATCATCTCAATATTTTGCAACTTTTTGATGCTTAGCTGGAAGAATTTATCCGTCACAGCTGGAAACTTAAACAAAGACACATATTTACTGGTGCAAAGTGTTTGTCGGATGCATTTTTCAAATAATAACAGGTATTGTTTAACACACTGAAATGTAGAAAGTTTATGAATCAAACATATGTTTGCAGAAATGATCGAAAACTGCTGGAAAAGAAATCCACATGTTTAATAAACACCCAAAACTAAACTAATCAAATTCATTAATTATCTTAGATATTTTTCAATGACAGACTGCTCATCCAGCTGTGTGTAATTTTAATCCCATAAAACTTTAAATTTGAGATAAACATTGAGTTCTTTTTTATTTTTTTCCCTTTATTTTTTTTTTTTCTTTAATGGTCTACTCCCGGTGGGACGTGCCCGAAACACCTCGCCTGCAAAGCGCTCGGGGGGCCTTCTGACCGGATGCCCGTACCATCCCATCTGGCTCCTCTCGACCTGTAGGAGGAGCAGCTCGACACCGAGCTCCTCCCGGATGGCAGAGCTCCTCACCCGATCTCTGAGTGAGAGCCCATCCACCCTGCGGAGGAAGCTCATTTCGGCTGCTTGTTTCCGCGATCTCAATCTTTCGGTCACCACCCACAGCTGGTGACCATAGGTGAGGGTTGGAACGTAGATTGACTTGTAAATCGAGAGCTTTGCTTTTCGGCTCAGCTCTCTCTTTACCACGATGGACCAATGCAGCGTCCTAGTTATTGCTGATGCCGCACCGATCCGCCTGTCGATCTCCCGCTCCATCCTTCCCCCACTCGTGAACAAGATCCCGAGATACTGTACTTAAACTCCTCCACTTGGGGCAGGACCCTGTCCCTGACCCGCAGGGGGCATTCCACCCTTTTCCGGGCGAGGACCATGGTCTCGGATTTGGAGGCGCTAAGACCCCGGACCCGCTGGAGAGACTATGTCTCACAGCTGGCCGGGGAACGACTTGGGATCCTTCCGGGTGAGCTGGAGGATGCAGCCGGGGAGAGAGAGGCCTGGGCTGCCTGCTTAAGGCTGTTGCCCCCGCGACCCGACCCCGGAACAAGCGGAAGATGACGGAACGGAACATTGAGTTGATGGGAGTGTAAACTGGCTCTAGATGTTGTTTGTGTGACTTATCTGTGCTCTGACTGACTGGTGACTTGTGCACGGTGTACCACCAGCAGCGTACTAACCAGACAGGACAGACCCTGGTATGTTGCCATGGGTTAAATAGTTTTGGAAGAAAAAATGAAATTTTGATAATAACTCCGCCCCATTTCTTCCAACTGACGCAACACTTTTGCCATGCTTTATTTGATTCTAGTTTTTTGGGGTTTTTTTTCCAATAAAACTTCATTGACCATGTGCTTCAGATTATGATGATATGCAAAATGGAAGTTTATGGTATGGACGACAATGCGAGATAAAATTGGTTTTAAAGAGCTGCAGGTTCAAACCTGACTCGGATTCAAGTTGTTATTAAATAAATGATCCAATCCCACATTTTTTTGATCAATCATAATTTTGCATTGGATCTTTTCCCATCGAGTGTGATTTTTTTTTCTTCAAATAATTTTATTTTTTATTGAGTTTTATAGAGTTTTGTGCTGAGATTGTGTTAGTCTAACAGTGCGTTTCTGTCTTATTTACAATCTGTGAAACTCTTTGAGATCATTTGTTGTGAGACGAAGATACCTTTTGAAACTGAGAAAATAAATATTACCTTCCGCAAGAAAGGAATTTTTTTTTCTGTATTTTGTAATGCAATGCATTACTGTGAACATTTTTATGATTTCTAGTTATTTAACTGCTGTTTTAATTTTAAAAATAATTAAAAAAAATAAAATCTTTTGCAACAGAACACAGTTGGTACAGAAAAAGTTTTGTTACATAAAACTTTTAGTAACAGTCAGACTTTGATCATTTTTGCAACATTTTGAGTTTATGAGCAGAAAAAAAGAATCAAAGTTATACTTTTAACAATTCAAATGGTCTAATCGTTCGTCTAATTTTCTTTTTTCCTGATGAGTTCTACGTGTAATTTGAAGCAGATTTAGACCACAAGGAAAGCTGCTTTTATTAAACCAAGATGTTGGAACCAAACCTAGAAAGAAATTTGAGATTGACCCACTTAAATCAGTAAAATAGAACAGTAGTGGACAGATGGAGACTGGAAAAATGTTGACTGGTCTGATTAGTATGGATATCAGTTGAAACAATCAAATTGTAGAGTCAAAATTTGCCGTAAACAGAATGAGAACATTCATCTATCATGCCAAAAAATTAGTTAAAATGTTTTTTCTTAGCTTTGAAAAAATCTGATGGAGGTGCCTACAGGATGTTCTAAAAGTGAATGTTTTGGGTGAAACGTTCCTTTGAAATATGTTTATTCTGCAAATCATTCAAATAAGAAGGCTTGAACATCTTTCAATAATTTAGAGCCACTTTGATCATGATTGGTTTGTGGTAAGTAGGGATTACAGTGTTTAGTTAAGAAACTATTTAAATTCCAAGGTAAGGAAGTCATTTACATTCTTGAAAGGTTGTGTATTGGTGTGTGGTGGTTCTGGCTCTTACTTCATTATTTTAAAAGCATTATTGATTATTTTAAGTAGTTTCTTTTGCTGCCTTGCAACATAATTTATTGACCAAATCATGAAAAGCAGTGTTGATGTTTCTTAATTATCAGGAAAAAGAATGACATCATCAGCATATAAAGCAATTTTCACGTCGACTCTTGACCTCAGATTTATAACCCTAATTTCTGCATGGCTTCTCGTGGCAATGGCCAGAGTTTTAATTAGTAGAATAAATAATAGGAGAGACAAAAGACATCCTTATCTGTAATCGCTTCTGATTTTTACTTGTTTTGAGATTATGCCATGTGTGATTATATCTGCATGGGAATCATTATTTAAAAGCACAACCTGATTGCAATATCCAAGGCCAAAGAGGAACAGCACATGTTAGAGGTTTTGGAGATAAAGTCAGAGAGGCCAGACTGAGATGGTTTGGACATGTGCAGAGGAGAGAGAGAGAGAGTACATCGGAAGAAGAATGCTGGGTTTGGAACCACCAGGAAAGAGGACTAGAGGAAGACCAAAGAGGAGGTTCATGGATACAGTGAAGGAAGACATGAACTGAAGAGGATGCAGGAGACATGATTAGATGGAAGAAACTGACTTGCTGTGATGCCCCTTAAAGGGAAATGCCAAAAGAAAAATAAGAAGAAGGCCAATGCGCGGGAGTTAATCAAGATAGGGCCATTTCACTTTATCAAAAGTTTTTTCACCAAATAGTGCCAAATTTTTTTAGTCATTTCTTTAGCCTGTACTTGATGGTTCCAATTGGAGTTTCCTTTTTCTTTTTTATGACAGGCCATGTACCAGATTGTCCTCCACTTTTAGAGATTGATTAAATTTTAGTAAGTTTTCTTTACCTTTTGAGGCTAAATTTTCTTATATTTTGCTCTTAAAGAGAGTAGATTTTGATGCAGCTCAGGACAGGGATTGCTGCCGAATATCTTTTTTCAACAAAACACTCGCTAACCCTTAGACGGCGGGAGAGATTGTATACAAACCACACAGTCACCTACACAGCCATACAATGCACAAAAAAATTCAGCCTTTTAGGAGTTAAAATAAAACCCAAATTGGTCATTTTTGCCAAACCAATTGCACTAAAATATGGACTTTTATGAACATAAACTGTTTCCGTAGCTTGACTTTTTTTTTTTCTTTTTTTTTACTAGATAAGCTCAGACAAAAAGGTCAGAAGTTTGATGGTCATTTATCTGTAACTCAGAACACATTTAGATTTTTAAAAAATGGTTAAAATAATTTTTCCTCAATGTAGTCAAAGTTGAATTTTTAAAAAATAATTTTGTGAAAGAAATTTTATTTGAGAAAACTGTACATCCTCTTATTTTTTTATCATTATTATTTTTTTAAACATATTCCAGTGTATCTTATTTTGAAGTGTGTTGCCTTTTGTCATTTTTTCCTTCCAAATGAACTCACCTGTGTTTTCTTACCTAAGAAAGGGCCAAAAAGTTACTTCTTCCTCCAGATTGATTTAGTTTGTAAGTCTTAAATCTCACTCTTATGTGTGTTTTTCACCCTGTTGTCCCATTTTTATTTTCTTAAAAATGACAACAGACTCTTAACAGTAAGTCAATACTTGTTTAACAGTGTGTTTGTGTTACAGATCGGCACTATGGCTGCTGTGATTGTGATCTTAATCCTTGGGCTTGGACTTGGCCTTGGATTGGAACTAAAGAGATACAAAGATAACGGTAATGCTTGTTTGCACACACACGTCTTATGGCACGGTGTGTTTGAAAGTACTTTTTTTTCCTCTGCAACTTAAAATAGTTTTACTAGCCAAAATGGCAAATAACTATTAAGTACATCAAGCAAAATGGCATGACTTAAAAAAAAACCCAAACATTTATTTCCAGTCATTTTCATAACTTGATTTGAACTTTTCGTGTTGGGATTATTGAGCACAATATTCCTGAGGCTGAATGTGAAAGCTCCTCTTTTAGAAAAATTATACTGTCATAAAATTGACTTTTTTATTTTTAAACTAATTAACAAAATGTGTTGTTTTTTAATTTCATTTATTTATTTTTTGTCTCAAATGTATAAGCTAAAATTGAAAAGATACATATAGTACGTACAATACATAAAGCAAAATACATATGGTGCAGAAATTCAGGATTTAAAGTGGTTCTTTCAATGAGCACATATAAGAGTCTTGAATCAGACATTGTTGATATTGCCAAAAATTTCCCTGGAATGGGAAATAGCGCAAGTCAGAAGTAAATAGTGAATGGAATCTCCTTAGATGACGCTTTTCTACCTGCGTTGGTACTCAAAGTGATTTACAGAGTAGCTCACATTCACCCATTCATTCAGACCAGATGGTGGAAGCTGCCATGCAAGATGCATACCACCATCAGGAGCAACTAGGGGTTTGATGTCTTGCTCAGAGACACCTCTGCACAGACTCCAGGCAGGGGTTCAAACTAGCAACTTTCTGGTTACAGGACGTTCTGTCTACATCTGTCTATCCATTCGTTAGTTTTTGCTTTCCAACAATCTACTTGATCCAGAGGAATTCAGCTGGGAACACTGATAGAAAAAATACTCAGAAAGCCAGACACTTCATCCATCCTTTCTAACACGTCACTAACAGATCTTTCAAAGCGTTTGAAGATTATCAATCTGATAAAAGATTTTCACACTCAACTTTTTCACTCCGGGAGTGCTCCGGGAGTATGGAGTCTCGGAGCCCTTGGAACGGGCTGTCTGGTCTTTGTACGACCAGAGCCAGAGCTTGGTCCGTATAGCCGGCAGTATGTCGATTCCATTTCCAGTGAGAGTTGGACTCCGCCAAGGCTGCCCTTTGTCACCGATTCTGTTCATCACCTTTATGGACAGAATATCTAAGCGCAGCCGAGGCGTTAGAGGGATACGGTTGGTGATCTCAGGATCGGATCTCTTTTTGCGGATGATGTGGTCCTGTTGGCTTCATCGGACCGTGATCTCCAGCTCTCACTAGATCGATTTGCTGCCGAGTGTGAAGCGGCCGGGATGGGAATTAGCGCCTCCAAATCTGAGACCATGGTCCTCGCCCGGAAAAGGGTGGAATGCCCTCTGCGGGTCAGGGACAGGGTCCTGCCCCAAGTGGAGGAGTTTAAGTATCTCACGGTCTTGTTCACAAGTGGGGAAAGATGGAGCGGGAGATCGACAGGCGAATCGGTGCAGCATCAGCATTAACTAGGATGCTGCATCGGTCCATCGTGGTAAAGAGAGAGCTGAGCTGAAAAGCAAAGCTCTCGATTTACAAGTCGATTTACGTTCCAACCCTCACCTATGGTCACCAGCTGTGGGTGGTGACCGAAAGAATGAGATCGCGTGTACAAGCGGCCGAAATGAGCTTCCTCCGCAGGGTGGCTAGGCTCTCACTCAGAGATCGGGTAAGGAGCTCTGCCATCCGGGAGGAGCTCGGTGTCAAGCCGCTCCTCCTCCAGGTCGAGAGGAGCCAGATGGGGTGGTTCGAGCGCCTTGCGGGCGAGGCGTTTCGGGCATGTCCCACCGGGAGGAGACCAAGGGGCAGACCCCGGACCTGCTGGAGAGACTATGTCTCACGGCTGGCCGGGAAACGACTTGGGATCCTTCCGGGTGAGCTAGAGGATGCAGCCGGGGTGAGAGAAGCCTGGGCTACCCGTTTGAGGCTGTTGCCCCCACGACCCGACCCCGGAACAAGCGGAAGATGACGGAACGGAACTTTTTCACTGGTATTTGCAAGTATGCAACAAATCTGCATGTGTCTAGCGTGATAGATCCCATGTGGTGAGGAGTTTTTGCATGTTGGTCACACAGCAGAAGAACATGTGAGAGTCCATCTGCAAAACCCCGACAGGATGAGCACGTCTTTCTTGTGACTGGTCAGACATTCTGTCATAAAGGTTTTGACATCACAAAATTTAAAAAAAGAAAAACATATTCAGCCTAAAGTTAATTCCACATTTTCAGTCACGCTGAGGTTAATCTGTTGTACACAAAGCCAAGTTAAAAATACATGTGGTTTTGTTTCCCTTTATTTAAAAAAATTTTACTGTCTCAGCGGAATACCGAATAGCGTGAGTCAGAAATACAAAAGCTTCACTAACCATTTTTGGTATTTTTGTTGTTCAGACTACACTTGTATAAAAAAAGTACTGTAAAATAATTTTTACAAAACTGAAATAAAGCAAAATAAATTGGAAAACAAAGTTTTCAAACCAAAACAAGCAAAAAAAAGACTTCTGGTGCCTCGATCAAAACTTTCTATTGAAATAATTCAATTTTCTTTCTTATGTTAATTTAAATTTTCAAATATTTTCCTTTTGTACATGTTTTGGTTCGTTTGGTTTAATGAGGCTAGCAAATGAGGAGAGGTGAAGGGTGAAGAAGGGAAAGAAAAACAAAGAGGCAGGTATTCCAGATGTTGCCCATTAAAACATCACAACCGAAAAGAAAATTATGGCGAACAATAACAC
Source organism: Neostethus bicornis (assembly GCA_902685375.1). NCBI lineage: Eukaryota > Metazoa > Chordata > Actinopteri > Atheriniformes > Phallostethidae > Neostethus > Neostethus bicornis. The sequence continues at coordinate 23,814,871 of LR738551.1, read as the reverse complement.
CCTTTATTATCTAATCGTGAATTCTGCCTGAAACAATGTGAGGATTCCAAAGCTACACTGTTATTAGGCAGCAAGGAACATAGCAGACAGGAAACAGTGTGGCGCCTTGTGCCACAGCTAGTGTGGCGCCAATTTGAGAAAAGATATTGGGGTTTATTTAATATTTTGCTCATTTCAGCCTGATTTCCACGAGATAATCATTATGCTGAGACAATATGATTCAAATTAAATTTAAGTATTTAATTTTGCCCATTTTTTAAAAATTTGTGTGTGTTTTCATAACTATGTAGCATCCTGTTGCTAATATTTGTATTTTGCTCTTTGTAGTGCTCATCTATCTCAATCAAGTAGTTTCCAGTCATTAGATAAGAAAAATATCTGTATAACCAAATGTGCAACCCAAATATTGTAGAACAAAAAATGGTTGTGCCATAAAGCATAATTTTGTTGTTGTGTTTGTAGTTTTTGTAGTTCTGTAAAATTAGATAAAAACTAAGAGGATTTAAGTAGAATAATTAGGGGTATTTTAGTCTGAAATTATTTTAAAATTGATTTTAAAGAAAGACCAGCGGACGTTAGTCAACTGTCTAAGAGCCCTTGATTGGTGAATAAAAAAATTTAAGGCTGTTAAAATGCTCAAAAGAGTACCAATAATCAATAATCAATAGAAAACATTTGACTAAAATGATCTCAAATCACAGATTCTCGGGATCACATGAGAGTATGAGAGGACGGGACGGTTGGTTTTTAAATTAATGTAGGAAAATGTCACGAGTAATTTTTAAAATTTTTAAAAGCACAACCTGTCTTCAGTAATCAAAATGACTAAAACCATTGGCAATTTTTGAGTCCTCAAAGGTTTTGGGGTCAAACTAATCTCGTGCTGATAGTGATTTATCCAATAAAGTCTGATGTTCTTTGTGTGCGTCAGTTGTTCCTCAGACATCATGCAGAAACAGATGCTTTCAGTCTTTGGATGGAATGCCTGGCTGCAGATGTGACTCCAGCTGTGCAGATACAAACAACTGCTGCTTTGATTACCAAGACATCTGCATTGAACCAGGTGGGGTTTTTTTGTACGTACTATTTCCCCGGTTTATTTTCTATTTCCCTGTTGCATTTCATCCCACCACCCTGCACCTTCACCCCTTACACACACAGACTATTGTGCACTGTGTTATAAAAGTGTAAACAACATTTTTACAGTTTGCTTCCTTTATGCCTCTGAACTGACCAGTAATCCCTTTTCTGTGAACTTGCATTATTCAACTTACAACCTCATCCGTTCCCCTCTAATTCTGTCTAGTATAAATCCTTTACTTTCAGACATGTTTTTCCCATCTATGTGATTTTTAATCAACGTTAACCCCTGCAGCTCAGCGATGGGAATGCACTAGGCTACGTTGTGGTGAGAAAAGGCTGGCAGAGAGCAGATGTCACTGCTCAGATGACTGTATGTCTGCAGGAGACTGCTGCTCAAACTACAAGCACGTCTGTCACGGTAAGACCAACTGCAACTCCCATTTCAGTTAAAAACAATGATCCAAACAGGGTCTGTTCTTCACATCCATCAAATATGCCCTTTCATTAACAAAATTAAAGTCTTCTTGGGAAATTGCAGCACTCGGAGGGGATAATACTGAAAGGAGAGCCTCACAGACTCTCAATTTTCATATCAGGCCAGAAAGGTTTAACAATTGTACACCCGTTGCTTGGAAAGAACATTATAAAGTCTTTAAACTCTGCCAGATTAGTTCCAAGGATTTCTACTGAAGAAATCAATTATTCGGTCATGAGGGGAATGGGAGATTTTAAGAGAATCACCAATAGAACAAGATCACATAGAACATTTCATGATCAAAATCACTGTTGAGAAGTCAAAGAAAATAAACTACGTACACGTCTATAAACATTTTCAGGTTTGTCAGTTTGTCAGTCAGTCATCTTCTTGTCCATCAGTCTCTTTCAGGGTTGCATGGGGTGCCGGAGCCCATCCCGGCTGATTTAAGGTGAAGGGCAGGGTACACCCCGAACAGGTTGCCAGTCTGTCGCGGGGCCACACACATACATACAACCATCCACACACACACACTCATTCCTGAGGGCAATTTTGGCACCGGCCAATCAACCTAGCATGCATGTCTTTGGAGGGCGGGAGGAAACCAGAGTACCCGGAAGAAACCCACACAAACACGGGGAGAACATGTAAACTCCACACAGAAAAGACAGTGTTCCAAGCCTCGTCCCCACCCGGGACTTGAACCCACGACATTTTCAGGTTATTCAAGAGTATTCAAAGTAATGTTACCATTTAATCTTCTTTATTTTAAATTGATATTCTTTGCAAGGAAGGTAAAGAAGGAGGACAAAGTTCTAAATCTGATAAATCAGCAGATTCTGACCAGATTTATGACCAGATATAGAATTAGCATTTTACACAAAATTCTTGAAGAATGAAATAAACCTTTTTTTAAAACGTGTATTTGATTTTAAAAAAAAAATGACTGAGCTGCCCCTGCTTTTTTGTTTATAATTTTTTTGTGTATAAGTTGATAACTGATCTTCATATTTGAATACAGTATGTTAATATATACGTGTACTCATGTTACTTTAGGAGAAAAACAGTGGGTGGAGGATGATTGTGACGACCTCTCGAACCCCGTATGTCCACCAGGGTAGGTACCTACCAAGATGAACGGTAGTCAGTCATTCTAGAAGTTTACAATGTTGTGATTACACTTGTTAATACGAAATAAAGCGTTCCGTCATCTTCCGCTTAACCAGGGCCGGGTCACGGGGGCAACAGCCTCAGACGGGAAGCCCAGGCTTCTCTGTCCCTAGCTGCATCCTCCAGCTCACCCTGGAGGATCCCGAGTCGTTCCCCAGCCAGCTGTGAGACATAGTCTCTCCAGCGAGTCTGGGGTCTGCCTCTTGGTGTCCTCCTGGTGGGACGTGCCAGAAACACCTCACCAGTGAGGCGCTCGCTGGTGAGGTGAAATTTTATAAATCACAAAACGATGGATTGTTAATGTCAAATATGATCTAAAACAGCGAGGCGCTGGTGAGCGCCTCACTGACCAGATGCCTGAACCACCCCATCTGGCTCCTCTCGACTTGGAGGAGGAGCGGCTCGACACGGAGCTCCTTCCCCATGGCAGAGCTCCTCACCCGATCTCTGAATGAGAGCCCTGCCACCCTGCAGAGGAAGCTCATTTCGTCCCCACTTGGAGCCAGGCCCAAAGGTGGGCCACGAGAGTGAGCGCCTGGTGGCCGGGCTTTTACCCATGGGGCCTGGCTGGGCTCAGCCCGAATAGGGGACATGGGCCGCCCTTCCAGTGGACTCTCTACCTGCAGGAGGGGCCATAGGGGTCGGGTGAAGGAGGAGAAGGGTGGCAGCCAATGACGAGGACAACTGAATATAAAATTTGTGAATGTTATTCAATAAACGTCAATGGTTTCTTTCTTTTTGTTTTAAAGTGTTATTTAAACACATCAATACATTCTGTTTTATTGGATGTTTTTATTGCTTTTTTTCCTTAGCATTCAGCGGCAGCCTCTGCTTCTCATTTCTCTGGATGGTTTCCGTGCAGAGTACATGCAGACATGGAACACACTCATTCCAGTTCTGGACAAACTCCGTAAATGTCAAACCTTTATTTATATATTTACTTTTCACATTTAATCTCTTATGGAAACTCAGAGGGCTAATGAATTCCAACTTCGCATGCAGCTTGTCTCCAGAGTTTGAACGTACTAGTTACACATGTTTCTTTTTTTCTCAACAGGAAGCTGTGGAACATCAGCTTCTTTTATGCAGCCTGCATTTCCAAGCAAGACTTTTCCTAATCATTATACCCTTGTTACGGTAAATCCTCGCTCCATACATGAAGCTTTCTGCACACCTGCCACTTATTTATGCTTTCCACTGCAGTTTAGAGTTTCAAAGGTGATTTATTGTTCTTTATTGTAAGGCGAGGTAAAGAAAAGCACGTCCTACGCCTCAGCAAACCCCTACCTTCTAAAAAGCTAACAATGCCTCTTTAGAACATTAGGACGGATTTTTTTTTTCTTGAAAGATTTTTTGCATTTACACTCATACGGTCAAATGCAGTTTGGAGATTTAGAAAATTTGAATTATGTACATTTTATCATCAAATATCTTTGAGGTTTTAGACCTCAAAGAGTTAAAAAATCTGTAAGCAATTTCTTTTACAATATTGTAACTGAGTTGTAAACTCAGTTAACTTTAAATTTTACTTTTTGAGTAAAGTACGTAGTGCATTTATTACGTCAGATACAGAACACTACACATACGCCACTGGATCTAGTTAGTATGTGTATATTGTTTATCTTTTATGGCCAGATATAGCTTTAAGGAATAAATTCACCTTTGATTTTATCTTTGGACTTTGTCAAACAGTCTCTGCTGTGGATCTAAACATTGGGGAAACTAAGCAGCCACTCTACAAAAGACTTTACCAACACAGAAGAGAAGCCTCAAGTGGTCCACAGTCTGCTGTACATCTGCATCTTAAATCCACCAAACACACTTTTGAGGACAGTGAGGTGAAGATTATAAGTAGAGAGAAAGGATGGTTTGAAAGAGGGGTGAAAGAAGCCATCTTTGTGATGAAAGAGAGTCCCTCACTGAATCGGAGTGGAGGCGTTAGATACATTCTGCCCGGGATTTACAGTAGCCTTTTGAAGCCATGGACTAAAGATGACACCTCGTGACCCAGTTTCACGCCTCTCGTTAGCAGGAATTTCTATTCACTAGGCTTTTAGCACTTTTATAATAGGGTCTTTTTCTGGTCTGTGGTTACAATAGGAGCCATTCACGGCCATCATAGGTAACACAGGCTCATTGGTCGAGCCCTTCTTACTATTTTTTTACCTTTTACTCAGGTTAGTATAAATAGATCCAGTTTCCAGTCCATTTCATTCAGATTGAAAATGATTTCCGGATGGAAGTCGAAACGTCTCGATCAAGAATTAAACTGTCCAGAAGACTTTTTTGAAACTTTTTCTACTATGTATCACTCCTGGATGAATGAGGGACTACACGGACTTATTGTGGATCTAAACCTTAAAAAAAAAACTTGGGTAGAAATTTGTTTTCCTAAATTTTCTGCCAAAATTGTGCAAAAAGAGGGGGTTTTGTATTCTAATTTTCTTTTATTCAAATGGGCATAAACTATTGGCACTGTTCACCACCTAGGGGCTGATAGATTCATTTTATCCACAAAATAGCACAGACTCATTCTTGTACAAGTCTTTTAAATATTGAAATAATCTGTTTTGTTTTATTACAGGGTCTGTATCCAGAATCAAACGGTCTAATTGACAACACCATGTACGACCCGGTCCTTAATGCTACTTTCAGTCTGTCAAGTCCTGAGAAAAACAATCCTGTCTGGTATCTCGGCCAACCGGTAGGTTTGGCACAGTCTCACTAGACTTAGTCTGTACCTCAGCGTGGGATGTGTTGTGGTTCCTTTCAGTTCAAAAGTTTCATTTTTGGCTTTCCTGTACTCTTCACTCTTCCATTTGATTCCCTCACATTCACACACGTACAAAGTACGCCAAAGTACTGCAGCTAACCTTCATTCTACTCCTCTGCACCAGGCGTTTTACTAGATAGTGGTTATCTGCCAGCTTTATAGATTTTAAAGGATTAGATAGAAGAAAAATATTTAAACAAGAACATTTTTTCTAAGAAACCTCGCTGGATAAGAAATGGATGGCGAAAATCCAACACTGAAAATTTGCCACATCAACTTAGAAAAGCTCCTTTGATACATTTAAGCATGCAAAAAAAAAAAAAAAAGTTGAGACATAAAATTCAAATTTTGTTCTAAACATGTACTATTCACCTGTTTTATATCAGCTACTAAAAAGCTCACATTTTGCAAGTGTGTTTGTGTATAAAAATTACCATGTTATTTCCCAGCTCAGGTTTATCTTGTAAGGATCAGGTTCTCTGGGTTTTTTATTTTTTTGCAGGTTTGGCACACGGCTATGAACAATGGACTGAAAGCTGGAACCTTCTTTTGGCCTGGATCAGATGTCGAGATCAATGGAAGTTTTCCCAATATGTACATGCCCTACAATGGGTAAGATTTCCTACGCCAAACCTGGAAGTTTTACATTTTAAATTAATATTATTGAAAGAATCAAGCTTCTAGAAGCTCCATCGTGTTCTGGTTTAAAAAGTACTTTAAAGCTGTAATCAGTGGTGAAACATAATGAAGTAAATATACTTCGTTACTGTACTTAAGTAAAAAAATTATGTATCTGTACTTTACTTAAGTAAAATTTAAAACCGGTACTTTTACTTTTACTTCACTACATTTTTAGAGCAAATATCTGTACTTTTACTTCGTTACTTTTTATAAGTGTGTTTTATATTTTTTGTTACATTTTCGTTCAGGAATTTGAAAAATACACAGGTTTTTTTTTTTTGCGCATCTTGAAGCCGCATCGCCAAAAATCAAAAGAAGCAGTTGATCGGGAGAAGAAGTCATGAATGGAGAAACATTTTCCGCATTCATTCAAAAACCTAACATCAAATATAGTACAAATTAAAAAGACTCAGAAGATCGTTGTTCGTTGTGTTTACTTCTAAATAAAAAGTTGAGCCATCGTTACACAGAGCAGGGGCGGATCTAGAATTTTCCAAATGGGGGTGGGGCTTTGACAAAGTCAATATATAGTGACTGGGGGCCTCCCCCCCCAAACATTTTAAAAATAAGTGTAATTTTCCTCCATTTTGGCGCCCATTCACTGGCCCTTCTAGGGGATAGCTTGACTTGTCCCCTTTCCTTTTATTTTATTTATTTATTTTTTTTGTGGACCAAAAGAGACAGGAGAGGGGGGTCACATCCCTGCAGAATATTTATCCTGGTTACCATGGTGACACCCTATAGCACATAAAATAACATTTGAATTATGATCGAATACTTTTACTTTTTACTTAAAAAGTACAATTTACACCAACTACTTTTGTACTTTTACTTAAGTAGATTTTTTTTATTGGTACTTTTACTTTTACTTAAGTAAAATTTTTGCCTAATTATCTGTACTTTTACTTAAGTACAAAAAGTGAGTACTTCATCCACCACTGGCTGTAATTCACTGTGTTTGCGGGAGGTAAAACATTCATGAGATAAGTTTTCAGTGTGGATTGTGTTGAAGAGTTTCTGTACGGCTGATAAGAGATCAGATAATGTCCTGTGACGACAGGTGCTCATTTTAGAAATGCAGTCATGCTTGGGTCTTTCCCAGTGGATTTTTCAAGAAGATGGAAAAATGAAATCATGCCTTTTTTTTTTTTTATCAGTACAAAGGCCGGTTTGTTGCAGTTCCTGTAGCGTGTGCATCTTATCAGCTGAACGTGAAAGACTTCCTTTTAAACGTTTTGGCTGAACATTATCTTAAAAACATCTAATCTCCTTTTCAAGACAGCTTTGTCATATTTTGCTGAGAAGTTTTGCAATGCATTCAAGATGATTGTCTAAAAATGGCTTTATTTCCAAGAAGAAAGACTTTACCGGAAAGCAGACATATAGAAAACACATTAGCCCTCTTTTAACTGAACCATAGCATTTTAAATTAAAGGGTTGTTTAAAGGAGCTGCTGGGACACGTCTTTATGTAATAAGACAGGTCTGAATCTGGAGATGTTTACGCTCAAGGGGGTATTCCCTAAACTGCACAAACCCACGCAAAAATGATGAGGTAGTCTAAAAGGATGGAAGGATATTTTTACATAAGTATGTTGGAAAAACTTCTATTAAAGACATTGCATCACCCAAATTTTTAAGGATTAAAGAGGCATGCAGAAAATTAAAAAAAAAAAATCAATAATAAACCACGGCCACTTGAGTTTAAACGGTTACAAAGCTTTTTTGTTTGAAAGAAAATGTCACTTAATTCTTTGGGAAAGTTGTGGTTGGCTAAAAGGAAACCACAGAAGGAAAAAATAAAAACTATTTACAAGAATAAATAGTTGATCAAACGCTTCCTGGTGGTTTATTTGTGGATTCCCAGATTTACCAGTAAAAACAAGTTAATACCCATTTACATCCTGCATTCTTCGGCTAACAATTTAAAGGCCCGCTTGGTACTTTTGTTCTGCAAGATTAACGTCAATTTTTTTTGGCCAACAATCACCTCGTCTTATAATTTTAATGCCGTAATCCTACGTGTAAGTTGGGACTAACTTTTATCACTAGGTCGTTTTCCGCTGACGCTTTTATTTATAATGAGTTTTTAAAGCTAAATTAAAAACAAGTAGTCTCGACACATTATTTTTATAATAACTATTTAAATAGATCGATTTGTAAATCAAAAGTTTTGCTTTTTGGCTCAGCTCTTTCTTGTGCACATACAGCGTCCTAGTTATTCCTGAAGCAGCTCCGATCCGCCTGTCGATCTCCCGCTTCATCCTTCCCCCACTCGTGAACAAGACCCTGAGATATTTAAACTCCTCCACTTGGGGCAAGACCCTGTCCTACGTTCCCACCCTCACCTATGGTCACCAGCTGTGGGTGGTGACCTAAAGAATGAGATTGCGGATACAAGCTGCCAAAATGAGCTTCCTACATGGGGTAGCTGGGCTCTCACTTAGCGATCGGGTGAAAAGTTGAGCCGCTCCTCCCACAGGTCGAGAGAAGCCAGATGGGGTGGTTTGGACATCTGGTCAGGATGCCCCCTGAGCGCCTCGCTGGTGTGAGGTGTTTCGGGCACGTCCCACCGGGAGGAGACCCAGAGGCAGACCGCGGACACGCTGGGGAGACTATATCTCATAGCTGGCCGGGGAATGACTCGGGATCCTTCTGGGAGAGCTGGAGGATGCAGCTAGGGTGAGCGAAGCCTGGGCTTCTTGTCTGAGGCTGTTGCCCCCGCGACCCGACCCCATATAAGTGGAAGACGACGAAACGGAACTACTGTATTTAAATATAACTCTTTAGTAGACTTAAGTAAACTGAGAAGACTTTAACTGCATCATACCAATAAAAATCTTAGCAATTAATCCTTTTTGATTCTTTCTTTGACGTCACAACTACTCATCGTGACACGTACGCAAACATCTGCTGCAAGCGTGTTGTTCTGCAGACCTTAACCATTCATCATAAATAAAGTTTGTTATGGCGGCAGAGGCCTGTGGCTTGACAGTTTGATGTTCACTCATTCTTGCTTCAAGAACTACGTGCGAATGAGCACTAAAAAAAACAAGAGCTCAGGAGTAATTCCTAAATTACAGGCCTGGTAGAATTGCTTAGTGTGTGGAAATACAGCTTTAATGAATTGGAAAGAGAGAAGAGCAGTTTTTGTCGGGATCTTGGCAAAGTTCAATTTTGGTAAAATGCCAGCATGTGACGACACTTTAGATTTTAAACAGAACTTTTAAACCACTCCTGGACTCAAACCGTGATGTTGATCACAATCAACTTGGAACTTTTTGAGTCATCTTGTTCACACACACCAGATAACTTTCTTGGCAGGGTTAACCGGAGAAGTTGTTTCAACAAGTGCAAACTATATATTTTTTTAGAGAATTTTAACTGTCTATTTTCTTTGAACATTTGTTCTCTATGAACCACAATTTCGCTCTTGTGGTTTGTGACTTAGGTTTTTTTTTTCCTGTTTCAGATGGTGTTACCAGCTGGGTAACATCATCTCTGGTGGTTTGTTAACCAATGGTGCCATCCAGTCTGGTGGTGTTGGTGACCACATTCATTGTGTACCAGTTATGGTGTGACTTCTTCTTTCGGCATTTCCCTTCAGGGGTCGCCACAGCAAGTCAGTTTCCTCCATCTAACCCTATCTCCTGCATCCTCTTCGGTCACACCAACTATCTTCATGTCTTCCTTCACTGTATCCATGAACCTCCTCTTTGGTCTTCCTCTAGTCCTCTTTCCTGGTGGTTCCAAATCCAGCACTCATTCTTCCTATGTACTCTCTCTCTCTCTTCTGCGCATGTCCAAACCATCTCAGTCTGGCCTCTCTGACTTTATCTCTAAAACCTCAAACATGTGCTGTTCCTCTGATATACTCAGTTATGGTGTGACAAATGTCAGTTTTATTTTTATGACCTGATTCTCGGTTGTAAATCTGTCATTTATGAGGTCAGACAAATAACTCTGTAGCTCGAATAAGAAACCAATGGAGGAGGTTGAAATATTAAATCTTACAAATGGGATTGATGGATGTGGTGAGTTTGTAGTGAGCGTGAAGAAATGGCTGATTGAATAAGTTTCAGCGTCAAAGATGAGGGGATTGACTAAAAGATTAAATCCACAAACCTCTTAAATCAACTCAGTGTTTGTTTTTGTTCTCTTTTGGCTCTCTAATAAAATATAATAAGCTTATCAAGTTCTTGTCAAACCTTGATGACTTTACTTGGAATGGAATGTTTAGAAATGAATGAACGAAAGGGGAAGTGGTCGTACAAAGCAGTGAGTGGGAGAGGCTGATTTACAAGATGTGATGTAGCTCTATGACGTCCGCTGTATTGAAAATAAACCACCCAGTATCAAGAATCATCTGTTGATGAAATGTTAAGCATGTACAGTACGTTGAGTTGTTTTGTAAATTTGACACATGGTTGCCATTTTTGGAAGTAATTTATGATCAGGTTTGCAACAAGAACATGCCACATCATGCTTGTAAGGTCTTAAAACTTATGTTGTTCTGTCAATTAAATTAATTAAAATGTCAACGACTTGTTGTTTGCCAATTTTACTCTCCCTGCCGCCCAACGAGAACTCTTGTTACCTTTCACTATCACGTTCCTCTGTTGGAAAAAATATTTCTTTACCACCAAATAATCTAAACAATGTTCCGTCATCTTCCGCTTGTTCCGAGGTCGGGTCGCGGGGGCAACAGCGTCAAGCGGGCAGCCCAGGCCTCTCTCTCCCCGGCTGCATCCTCTAGCTCACCTGGAAAGATCCCAAGTCGTTCCCCGGCCAGCTGTGAGACCTAGTCTCTCCAGCGGGTCCGGGGTCTGCCCCTTGGTCTCCTCCCGGTGGGACGTGCCCAAAACACCTCACCCGCGAGGCGCTCGGGGGGCATCCTGACCCCATCTGGCTCCTCTCGACCTGGAGGAGGAGCGGCTCGACACCGAGCTCCTCCCGGATGGCAGAACTCCTCACCCGATCTTTGAGTGAGAGCCCAGCCACCCTGCGGAGGAAGCTCATTTCGGCCGCTTGTACCCGTGATCTCATTCTTTCGGTCACCACCCACAGCTGGTGACCATAGGTGAGGGTTGGAACGTAGATCGACTTGTAAATCGAGAGCTTTGCTTTTCGGCTCAGCTCTCTCTTTACCACAACGGACCGATACAGCGTCCTAGTTATTGCTGATGCCGCACCGATCCGCCTGTCGATCTCCCGCTCCATACTTTCCCCACTCGTGAACAAGACCCCAAGATACTTAAACTCCTCCACTTGGGGCAGGACCCTGTCCCTGACCCGCAGGGGGCATTCCACCCTTTTCCGGGTGAGGACCATGGTCTCGGATTTGGAGGCGCTAATTCCCATCACGGCCGCTTCACACTCGGCAGCAAATCGATCCAGTGAGAGTTGGAGATCACGGTCCGATGAAGCCAACAGGACCACCTCATCCGCAAAAAGCAGAGATCTGATCCTGAGGTCACCAAACTGGATCCTCTAACGCCTCGGCTGCGCCTAGATATTCTGTACATAAAGGTGATGAACAGAATCGGTGACAAATTGCAGCCTTGGCGGAGTCCAACTCTCACTGGAAATGGAATCGACATACTGCCAGCTAAACGGACCAAGCTCTGGCTCCGGTCGTACAAAGATTGGACAGCCCGTACTAAGGGCTCTGAGACTCCATACTCCCGGAGCACCCTTCCACAGGAGTCCCCCAGGGACACGATCGAATGCCTTGACAATGTAACTACCAAAAAGATCTGAAGTATTTAGTAGAATAATAAATGAGCACAAATGGTTAAACACTTGAATAAATGAGTTCAACCAAAACTCTACTGATACTTCTAAACATAAAAGAAACGTTAGAGAAACGGCACACGCCCACTCATCCAAATACCAAAATGCCTCCAAACTTAAGGCGGTTTCTACGTTTACTTATCTTATCCATCAGGACCATCAGTTTGATTGCTTTATTACGTGTGCTTCACACAAAAGCCTAAACAAAATCAGCAAGAGTTTCCCCTCGTCACTGTGGGAACGAAGGCAAACAATGTGTCTTATCAGGCGAAAATCTCCAAATGTGTGTTTGGCAAAAGGTTACAGTGGTTTGATTTCCTCAAAATATCAAGATACTTTACGTGCAAGTTGTTTTTATGCCAGACAACCATAACAATGTTTGGCAATTTTTTGGCGTCTGAAAGTGTCCCTTACATGAGAAACTTTACATAACAAAAACTTTTATTCACATGACGAATTTTTCTCTTTTAACTGCAGCGAGTTCAGTTTCTTAATCATGTTGTTGTCAAAATTTAAGCTGTTATGTATAAAAACACAAAATGACATTCTTAGACTTTTTTTAGTCGACCTTGAATTCACGCAAAAGCCTTTTCTTTTTTTTCAACTTTCAGAAGTATTCCGTTTGAAGAAAGAGTATTCACGCTGCTCAAGTGGATGCAACTTCCAGAAAAAGAGAGGTCGGTTATTTTTCTGATCAGAGCATCACTATCATTAGAAAAATGACACTTGTAAATTTTTTTTATTTTTTTTTTATATTTAATGACCTTGTTTTTCAGGCCAGATTTCTACACATTATATTTAGAGGAACCTGACTCAAGTGGACACGAGTTTGGTCCTGAAAGCGGAGGGGTAAGGGAAACTCATTAACTATGATGGTACTGATTAGGTTAGATGAACTGATTAGGTTTCAGGGTCATGCACTGAAAGGTAAAAGGTCACAAATGAAAAAAAAAACTTACACATCTGAGTGCTTCGTCCTTTTCACATAGACCTCAGACATTCTTTATCGCCAAGATTTACGAGAAAAGGCAGGCCATTCAAAGTGCCTTGCATGAAAATGCCTTGCATCCGGGGCCGGGTTATGGGAGCAACAGCCTAAGAGGGGAGACCCAGGCTTCTCTCACCCTGGCTACAACCTTCAGCTCACCTAGGAGGATCCTGAGGTGTTCCCTGATCAGCTGTAAGTCTTTCAAGTCCGTCCTGGGTCTCCTCTGGTTAGGCTACCTCACCAAATACCTGAACCACACCTTCTGGCTTCTCTTGACCCAGAGGAGCAAAAGCTATGCTCTGAGTTTGTCCCAAATGGCAGAGCTACTCACGCTATCTCAGAGAGAGAATCCTGCCACCCTGCAGAAGAAGCTCATTTAAGCCACTTGTATCTGTAATCTTGTTCTTTTGTTGACTAGCTGTGGAGAGGAGTAGATCGACTGGAAAATCGAAAGCTAAACTCTGTTTAGTCTTGTTTACTTGGCGCAGCGCATCCTCTTGCTTCCTCCACTTCCTCACCATTGATTCATTGATGTTAAACTCTCTCGCTGCGGCTCTATTCCCGTGTTCTACTGCGTGACCAATCGCCTTGAGTTTAAACTCTGCGGTGTAACAGTGTCTCTTGGTAGGAGCCATTTCAGGGTCTTTACATAAACACACAAATGGAAATGAGACCCCCTTTCATATATCCCAGCATACACCGCGCACTACTTCTTCTACGGGGGAAATGAAGTCGGTGTCTAAAAATTGTTTTATCCTATTTGCTTTGAACAAAAGCCAGACATTCCAGCTGATGTGAGATCATCATATGATCAATTTCCTTCCATTTCAAGCAATTAAAATTTGTAAAACAAACATTGCCTAATAGCAGCCAGACGGGAGCACCTCCACTCCTCCAGCTTGGTCTGGCCTACGCCAAGTTAGGTCCTGTGTAATAATACTTCAGTTGAAGGAGACTGTGCGTTGATGATGTCATGCTTATTACTTCTATCTGTGCTCTGATACTTTGATAGCCTTTTTTAATACGAGAACAAAAACAACTACCATTTTTTCCTTTCCGCTATTCATACTTTTAATTGTCATAAAGTTGCATTAATGAAGCATAAGCAATTTGAAAGCAGGGGGTTTAAGAAAGCATTAACACATAATAAAATACTAAAGCTGACTTTAGGATCATCAAATAAATGTAGTTTAGGGTCAGATGTCATTGTTTGCAGGTAACACAGTGATATCTAGTGAGAGCTGGAATAGGTAAAAGCTGGAGAGGTGGGGGTTAGCCACAGAATGAAGGTTAGCCGCGGTGAGACACAGAGCGTTTGTGTGTAAATTAGGGACACAAACGGAAGAAAAAGGTAGAGGATTTTAAGTGCTGAGGGTCAACTCTTGGGGTTTCCTTGCAAAGTTGCTTGAGTTTACAATTTTTCACCAAAGGAAAAATCTGGAAAAATTTATCCAAATGAAGTAAACATCTTGAGTTAACAGCACATGTTGGTTTTCCACACTTTAATCGTCAATAATTAGCGACATACCATCTTAATTTGAAAAAGACCGGGAGGTGGAAGCAGTTCTTTAGGAGATCCAGCATTATGGTCCACGCCTGTGGGACAGCCTGCCAGGGGACCTCAGGCTGCTCATGTTTTTTAAGAAGAGGCTAAAAACTAACCTTTTTAACTTTGCTTTTACTTGATTTTTAATTTTGTTTAATCTAGTTTTATGTATTTATTTATATGTTTTTGTTTACTCGTCTATTTTATTCTTCTGATTTACTATTAAGATTAATTTCTTAAACAGTTTTAACTTGTTTTAGTTACCATTCTATTGTTTCATTCTGTGTCTTAGTCCAGTGTTTCCTAATGGGGAGCCTCCATCCCAGGAGGTCTGCCTGTTGAGTCTGTGGGGTCCTTGCTGTGAGGGTCTGCATGGCCTGGGTGGTGCGGGTCCCACTTAAGCCATGTTGCTTTTGGCCTCTTGGCCTATGCCAATCTTGACATTACTTTGTATTACTTTTGAGGACATATTTGATTTAAATATTAATTCCTCTTCATTTGCCACTCTCCAGGTTATTCCATCAATCCAGGAAGTTGATAAAATTATTGGCCAGCTCATGAATGGCATCAAACAGATTGGTTTGCATCGCTGTCTGAACATCATTGTTTCGGCTGATCATGGTAATTCTCCTTGCCACGTGGAATTTCTCTCTCTAGATATTTCTGCAAGCTAAGACATGAAGAAGTTTGATCTTTCAGGTAACATTAAACCACAGCTAAGAAGAAGGGATTAGTTAAGTCTGTATCTCTATGAGTAAATGAGGGAAAATCTGAGAACATGTAGTTTGTCTGTGATGTTTCAAGCAAATTCAACAGTCTCAGATCTCAGTTAACATTAATCACTCTAATAAACGAGTTCAATCTGTCTTGAAACCACTTCTGAGGTTACCATGTCCAACTAAGACAATAATTGATGGCTTTGACTTCTAAAAGATAAAGTTTTCTGTTTCAGGTATGGAAGAAATTAGCTGCAGCAGAAAAGAGGTGATGCAGGACCTGGTGGGAAGTGTCCGGGATTATATTGTTATACAGGGGCCATTTGGACGGATTAGACCAAATAACAAAGACGCTCCTTGTGAGTAAATGATCACACAACCCAATCTCAAGCTTTGTCAAAAACTAATAAGCCTTTCCTCTGCTAATGAGTTGTGTAGGTTTTAACCCTTCCATTGTGGCAGAGATCAAAAATAGTTTAGTTAAGATTTCTTCTGACTTTTAATTAAAAGAAAAGCTGATTCAATGACTTATTCAGGGTGTGTGATTTGCTTTTGATGAGTCTGTTTCCATCAACACTCAAGACAGTGTCATTGTCAGCAAGCTGTTTGGTTTGTCTCAAATGTATCAGAATCAGAATATACTTTATTGATCCCACACATGGGAAATTTGTGTGTCACAGCAACAACTTCCTATCTGCTAAGTGAGTTGTTCTAGGGCCCAATCACGTACGGAAAGAAAGACCTCCGGTAACGAGATGTTCTCGAGCGGAGCTGTCTGAACCTCTTGGAGAAGGAGCTCCGCTGTCCGCTGTTCGTCCAGGAGTGGGTAGAGAGGATGGTCATGATTGTCCATGATGGACAAAAGTTTGTTCAGTGACCTCCTCTCTACCACTGCCTCAAGTGAGTCCTGTTTGCTGCCAATGACAGAGCCAGCCAGTCTGATTAGTTTATTCAGTCTGTTGGTGTCACTGGCTGCGATGCTGCTCCCCCAGCAGATGACAGAGAAGAACAAAGAGCTGGCCACCACAGACTGATAGAGGGTCTCCAGGATCGTGCCGCACACATTGAAGGACCTTAGCTTCCTTAGAAAGTAAAGTCGGCTGCAAGTCTTCTTGTAGACAGCAGTACTATTGCTCCTCCAGCTCAGTCTACTGTCGATGGTCACTCCAAGGTATTTGTACTCCTCCACCACCTCCACATCTCTACCCAGAATGCAGAGCGGCTGCAAAGCAGTCCTCCTCCTCTTCCGGAAGTCAATCACCATCTCCCTGGTCTTGTCTACATTGAGGAGCAAGTGATTCTCTCCTGCCCACACCACAAATCCATCCACCACCCTCCTGTACTCCTCCTCCTGCCCACCACTTATACACCCTACAACTGCTGAGTCATCAGAGAATTTCTGTATGAAGAAATGTTTTATGTTTGAATGTAGCTCATTCAAATAAATTGTAGCCACGTGCAATATGTCTGTGTAAAATTGGTTTCATAGAAAAAACACTTTGAACACAATCATTTAGATTTTGAATTTGAAACGTTTTTTCTCTCCTTTTCTTCAAGTTAACTCAACGGAACTTGTTGCTAAAATGACTGTAAGTATTTTTTCTCTCGATTTTATCGTCATCCCATTACAGTCTAACAAACACATTCAATGTTTAATGTTTACATTAAATTTGTATTCTGGTTATTTTAGTGTAAGAAGCCGGACCAAAAGATCAAACCATATCTGAAGGCTAACCTACCAAAACGTTTCCATTATGCAAACAGTCGTCGTATTGAAGACGTTGCCGTGCTTGTTGAACCTAAGTGGCAGTTTGAGAAGTAAACTCATTTTTACTGTCTTCTTCTTTTTTATTCTTATATTTACTGCCTCATAATTATATACTCTAAAATATATATTTTTTTAAACTTTTTCCAATGTCAGTTTTAGCTTCTAAACTTTTTGTCTCTGTTTGGGTCTTTTTTAACCAAAAAAAATTTGCCGACAGAAAAATCTTGGAGCATTTCTTTCTCTTTTTTTTTTTCATTTTGGTATTGTGGGAACAGATCTGGTTCCAGTGTAATTTCCAAACCCAGCTAATTAACGGCTTACATGCTGTTTAGCAAAAGATAATTATCACCTCAGGACGTTTACAATACCTTGTGAATCCAACACAATACAACAAAGTCTTTGAACTTTCTAATTGAGTCAATGTGTACCAAAATGCACTTAATTGTTCTCTTAATAATGCTTGGAGTTGTGTTTCATTTTGATTTTGTAAAATTTAATGGAAAAGAATGAGACACCTTTTTGCGCCCAAACACTCAAAATGAACTCAAAACAAGGTGTACACTATTAAAAGTCCCCCTTAAGTGTTGGTGGTAAAACAGTAGTTAATTTTCTGGGGAATTTAATAATGTTTTTACAGAAGATTCACACGGGATGAAAATTACTGACGGCATTAGTGGTTGCTGCACATTACTGGGGGTAAAACTAATTCTGTGCAAATGAAGCCTCACTTGGTTTGAGAACTTTCCATTTAAATGATGAGTATATGCTGCATCAAAGGATGAATAACGTGGGAAACATGATGCGAGGAGTCCTTTTTTGCAGCTTCGGGCTTCTACTTGCTATTGCTCATAGGGGTCATTACTTGATCAAACTAAAGCAGACTACTTACATTCAATACAAACTGACTAAAAATGTTAATCCTGGTTAAAAACAACTTATTGCATTCACATCCTCTTTTATTAAGAGCAGTTGAGAAGATTGTAATTTCTTTTAGAACTCCTGGATCTCTCTTTTCTTGCTCTGGTGGGAATCACGGCTATGACAACGATGCCACGAGCATGCAAGTGAGTATTTCATGTTCCTTCCAAATTTTATGACATTTTTACCATTAAAAATGAGTTGTAAAGAAAATCCTGATTCTTTTTTCTCCCTCAATTTTCTTTTGCAGGCCATGTTTCTCAGTTATGGCCCAAAGTTTAACCATAAAACCAAGATTGAACCTTTTTCTAACATTGAACTGTACAACTTGATGTGTGGTGAGTACTACATGTGACACAGAGTGATAACTGTATGTGAAATAAATGGAGATATTTTCTATTTATTGATGCCAAGATAAGCTCTACCATTGTGTGCCCATAAAAAGTTTTCTACCACTGTTGGGCTTGTTCATAATTTCCACTGCAAAATTGACCCTTTTACACACTAATGAGGCGTGACGTGACGAGAGCCATATGGCTGGGCGAGAGGGGTTGTTTCTAGGACAGACATGTTATAGCCATATTTCTTTTATTCTGCCTGCTTTTATTAAAACGCCTCGTCGATGTTTGGCGAAACACTGTTCCAATGTGCCAGGAGAAGATATTTTTGTATTTCTATTGCCAGAAATCCAACAGCAGATCCAACAAACCAGGTCTCACTGGAAGCCCACTTGTGCGTTGACCCTATTTACCCAATATTTCACCCAGGACTACTTGCAATAGTGGTGGACAATTATCTTGCGTCTTCATCTTCTTTCGGCATTTCCCTTTAGGGGTTGCCACAGCAAGTCAGCCTCTTCCATCTAATCCTATCTGCTGTATCCTCTTTGGTCACACCAACTATCTTCATGTCTTCCTTCACTGCGTCCATGAACCTCCTCTTTGGCCTTCCTCTAGTCCTCTTTCCTGGTGGTTCTAAACCCAGCATCCTTCCTCCCATGTACTCTCTCTCTCTCTCCTCTGTACGTGCCCAAACCATCTCAGTCTCGCCTCTCGAACTTTATCCCCAAAACCTCTAACATGTGCTGTTCCCCTGATGTACTCATTTCTAATCCTGTCCATCCTGGTCACTCCCAGAGAGATCCTCAGCATCTTCATCTCTGCTACCTCCATCTCTGTTTCCTGTCTTTTCTTCAGTGCTACTGTTTCTAGATCAAACAGCATGGCTGGTCTTATCACGGTTTTGTACACTTTCCCTTTCATTCTAGCTGAAACTCTTCTATCACACATCACACCTGATACTTTCCTCCACCCGTTCCAGCCTGCCTGCATACGCTTCTTCACCTCTTTTCCACACTCTCCATTGCTCTGGACTGTTGATCCTAGATACTTAAAATCTTCCACCTTCTTTATCTCTTCTCACTGTAACCTCACTTTTCCATTTGGATCCCTCTCATTCACACACAAATTATCTTGCTTCTAATAGGCACTTAATGGTGGTGCCTAGCTCAGCATCATTGAATGTCAATTATCTCCATCTGTTTTATGTATAGTTGTCACACTGTGTTGAAAAGATTTTGTAAAAATAGGGCTTACTCCTGTGCACTCCTAGACCGTTTCTTTTACTCTGTAAAATCTTTTTGACCCCACACCACTACATCTGGCCACTTCAACAATGGCAAAACCGAACGTACCCCACTCTCTATGTCTTGTACCGCCATTGAACATGGCCAAACTTAGAGGTAGCCTTTTAAAGAGTATCTTTCAAGTAGACCCTCACAATATGAGGTTTATCTATTTCAGTAACTTACCAGGGGTTAGTAATAGCTTCTCTTTTAAGGTGTACAGAACATGTCTGTGCAAGTCAAGAAACATAATTACATGTCATTCATCGGTACCTTGCGGCCAAATGCACATTTTGACGCCTTAATGCTCAAACGTGATGTATGAAATTACACTCTCTACTTTTGTGTAGATGTCTTGCAGATCCCTCCAGCCGACAACAATGGAACACATGGCAGTATGAATCACGCTCTGAGGAAACCCTACTTCATACCAGTACTCCCCCCTGAGCAGAGCAGACCAACACAGTGCCCATTGGTTACTCTGAACCCTCCAAATAACTTGGGATGCGCCTGTCCAGCATTGGTAATTAGTGTATATTTTTTTTAGGAATTAAAGACCAAAATTAAGTTTGAGATTTGGAAAACAACTCTGCATTAGTTGCAATATTTTAGTGCATCTTTATTAATTAAATTAAGCATACAGAGAACTTTTATGAAGTTGTAAACTACACTACTATAAATCTGAATACATTGGAATTTGAAGACCCTCATAATCAGATGTAGCCATTGTTCCTTCATGCAAAAAAACTTTCATATTGTTTTCGGAAGCTGAGACAGCAAAAGTACATTTCATCGCAGTTAGAAAAAGACTTACTTTGGCAAGTCTGTTCTGCAGGCGGGTACATCAGAAGAAGGATGCTGGGTTTGGAACCATCAGGAAAGAGGCCTAGGGGAAGACCAAAGAGGAGGTTCATGGATACAGTGAAGGAAGACATGAAGATAGTTTGTGTGACCAAAGACGATGCAGCAGATAGGGTTAGATGGAAGAAACTGACTTGCTGTGGCAACCTCTGAAGGGAAAGGCCGAAAGGAGAAGAAGAAAAAGAAGGACAACAGTTTTTTTCTGGCATCCAGTGACCGGTTGCTGATTAGTTAGTATTCAACCTAGAAGCTGGCTTGAAATAAAATTGGGCAGAAGCACTAGGGACCACCATTTGGCAAGGAGAAGATTGCTTGGACATGGCAAAAATTTATTTGAGACCAGCTCCACTGATGAAGGGCAGCGGTGCATATATGCAGAAAAAAAAACATACTTCTGTTAAAGCGAAATGTATCCAGACAAATAAGTTTTCAGATACACAGATTAGTTAAACACATTATAAACTGGATCCTAGGAATGTTACCATTTTCTAAAGTTGAATAAATTATGCAACACACTGCTGGGCTGTTCACTGGTGTACCCTGTCTTCCACCTCATAATTCCTGGAATTATGAGCTCTATTAAATGGACTCTGTGGTGGCACTGAAAGCATGATACAATGGAGCTCAAATTCACCCATCCACACACACTTTCATAACTCATGTCGGAAGTATATATATACACCAAATAATCCGAAATTTTGAGAACACAGCAATGTTTTGAGATGAACCTACCGGTAATCGCAGTCTCAAGGTGAAATGGAAATGCAAGCAAAGGAAAAGAGACGAGCATGTAAAGGCTGCTTTGAGAACTTGTGTAAACAAACGTCATGTGGTTGTTCAGTTCTTTAAAAGTGAACTTCTTTTTCCTTAGAGTGGAAATGCAATAAACAACCGTTTGAACCTGACCGCTGAAGCAGGTGAGAAATTTTCACAAGTATTTTTATTACACGTCGTTTCAAAATTTTAACATAAACAGTTAGCCAAACCAGTGTTGAGTTGAAACTAAAGTTTAAACCTTATAGACGGAATTTGTCATTCTCTGACCTCATTTGTTTTCGTTTCGTTTCGTCATCTTCCGCCTGTTTCGGGGTCGGGTCGCGGGGGCAACAGCCTCAAACGGGCAGCCCAGGCCTCTCTCTCCCCAACTGCATCCTCTAGCTCACCTGGAAGGATCCCAAGTCGTTCCCTGGCCAGCTGTGAGACATAGTCTCTCCAGCAGGTCCGGGGTCTGCCCCTTGGTCTGCTCCCGGTGGGACGTGCCCGAAACACCTCGCCCGCGAGGCGCTCGGGGGCATTCTGACCACATGCCCGAACCATCCCATCTGGCTCCTCTCGACCTGGAGGAGGAGCGGCTCGACACCGAGCTCCTCCCGGATGGCAGAGCTCCTCACCCGATCTCTGAGTGAGAGCCCAGCCACCCTGCGGAGGAAGCTCATTTCGGCCACTTGTACCCGCGATCTCATTCTTTTGGTCACCACCCACAGCTGGTTACCATGGTGAGGGTTGGAACGTAGATCGACTTGTAAATCGAGAGCTTTGCTTTTCGGCTCAGCTCTCTCTTTACATTTGAATCATGACAATGTTTTTGGAGACTTTTGAAATTGTGAACTCTTTCCTATATTTAAGATGACTTAAGATACCACAGGCTAAAAATAAAAGAAAGAATTACACAGTTGGGCTTTTATGTTTCATGAATTACCCACAACATAATTTTAGAAACTCATTTGATCAGACATCTTTGCTCCAGTTATAACATCACAGCTGAGAATGATCCCAGCCTGAAAAAAACTACAAAATTTTTCTAAATTAGCCCTTGTTCCATCCACCAAAAGTTTTGCTTTCCACACTAATGGTGAGAGTTGGGCTTGAGGGTTGCATTTTTTTCTTTTTTCTCATATTGGTTCAATTGAAACCAAATTTAATTTGATAGCGCTTTCTTTTTAAATCAATTTAAAAAGGCTGTTAAAATATTCGTTCTGCTTGAAATGATCAGCAAAAAAACAATCTGTGGACTATTGCCACAAATCAGACATGGAGATCCACTATTAAATATACCGCAAATTATCTGTGTTGGCTGATTATTACAATTTTTGGAGAAATTTTTTCATAAATGATAAATATGCATGGAGGCAAGACTTATAAATATCGGTGAGTAATACAAATGGCCGAGGGTAAATTTTGGAAAATTATCTTAGTGGGAAAATTAAAATCAAGATACATGCCTCTACAAGCATGCTTGCAATGAATGTTTTCTGTACAAAACAAAGTGCATGTCAAT
Organism: Neostethus bicornis; assembly: GCA_902685375.1. Lineage (NCBI taxonomy): Eukaryota > Metazoa > Chordata > Actinopteri > Atheriniformes > Phallostethidae > Neostethus > Neostethus bicornis. Next base: position 23,792,198 of record LR738551.1, on the reverse strand, counting down.
GCCAAAGGGGTGCGTCTTGGAGAAGAAATCTAAGAAGAACAAGGACTAATGGAGAAAATGTTTTAAAAATAATGCATGATCATACTTCCACACCCTGTCTACTGCGTCACTTTTTGCGTACTTGTTTTCCAGCATCGGCCGCAGAAAAGAAGCACATGCCGTTTGGTCGTCCTCAGATGCTGCAGCCTAATCAGGGCTACTGTATCCTTCAGCAGGAGGGATACATTAGTTCCTACAGTGATAAAATGCTCATGCCTTTGTGGACCTCTTACACAGTCGAGAAGCCGGTGAGTGATACAATAAAAAAATGATAAAATTCAAATGCAAACATAGTTTGGAATCCCAAAAAAAAACAAAAAAATTATTTCAATTTCAATGTTTTTGAGCAGAAAAACATTTAAAAACATGAGACTCTCTCAGAAATGGAGGTCTTTTGTGAATGAATCCAGTTGACACCCCGTATTGTGGCTGAAAACTCACAATGTTAATTAAAAGGTCTTCATCAAGCACTGTGTCCTTTGTTCACACAGGAAATCACATCCAAGATTTGTACATACACACACACACACACACACACTCATGACTGCTATTTGCGTGAAGTTATTAAGATTGAAGATTCTCTGCCTGGTTGTCCCATAATTATTCTTCTACATTAAAGTAGCACCAGTCTACTTGGGTTGGTTTTAACTCCCTAGTAAAGGCTAATTAGGCATCTTCATTGAATCCCCTTTCAAAATTGGCTCTTCTCTCAGTATTATACACATCAAAATAATCTTGTATTTTTCGGGTGTAACAGTTGGTTTGCTGTGGCCTCACAGCAAGAAGGTTGGGGTTTGAGCCACTCCTAGGGCGAGGCTGGGGACATTGGCCATTCCGTGTGCATGTTTTCCCCATATGTGCGTACTTTCTCTCTGAGTACTACAGCTTCTCTCCAAAATTATTCTCTGTTTCTTTTTTACGGTAACATCTTATTTTGCTAACTTCCCAAAATTAGTGAGAAGGGTTCTGAACTGACTCAAACTAAGTGGTACAGCTCAGAGCGGGGGTGCCCAACCAGTCGATCGTGGGCTAGATTCCAAGTCGACTGATAGGTGTGTCGGGAAAAAAATTAAATGAAGTCAGTAACGTCAACTCAGCGACTTTGAAGCTATAATTTAGACCCTCTAGTTGTGTTTTTTTCCCCAAAAAATTGCCAATCTGGTGGCTTTTTCTAGTTATTTGAGATTTTTGGAGTCTGTGACGTGAAATCGCATTATTAAGCCTGAAATCAATAAGAAGTGCCTGTTGCTGTTGTTGCCCCTCTTCCTCCTAAAGCACTGCGTGTGCGCGGAAAAAGAGTGTATGTGTGTGTGTTTGAGAGAGAGAAGCTGGCTGGAAACCATCTCTGAGGGTTTGTGATGGTAACGCCGGGCTTGTAGATCTCAGGAGGTTTGATATTTGAAAAGTAGATTTTGGGACAAAAAAGTTGGGCAACCCTAATTTAGAGTGCTGGCAAAAAAAAAATAAATTATGAGGTTAAGGTGAAGATTAAGTTACAGGAAGTTGTTTGTGAGCCTTTGTGTCTCCCCAAATAAAAATCTTTGCCCACCTGTTGCTGCAACTATTTCCCATTGTCCTGTTTATGTTTTCGGCTGTATGGACATACTGTAGCAACTGGCCGTCCTCATAGGAATGTACTGTAAATGTGTAAACAAGAAAAGAAATTTGAGACAAACTAGAATTCAGAATACTCAATTTCATAAGCTATACAACCAAAGAAATCACAGTTACAGGTATTAATCATCCCTTACAGGGTAAGTTTCACTAAAATTATGGTCAAATTTTTAGAGACTAGTTTAGTTTTTATTGTTTTTTATCTAAAATCAAATTAATTAAACTCAATAAAAATAAATTGACTCAGTTTGTTTATATGTTTTGTTTATAATTCATATTATCTTTTTGTTATAGTCCGATCTAGAGGCGTTGCCACCTATCCTGCCAGACTGTTTGAGGGCGGACGTGAGGCTGGCTGAATCTCAGAGTCCAACATGTGATGATTACAAAACTGCAAAAAACATGACCTACGCTTTCCTGTATCCACCCAGTATGTATCAACACCCACTAATAAAAACAAACTGGACTTTACAAGACACGAAAGTGCCTGGTCATAGAGGTTGGCTGAAACAAAGACTCTCTTTAGTCTTTTTTTTTAATCAGTTTCTATTTGATGTTGAACAGTGAACAAAGATTTTTTTCTTGTTTTTCACCCAAGATCTTTTTCATTTACTGAAAATCTCAGACTGAAACGAGCAATTAAGTCAAATTAAATCAGAACAAGGGATGTACAGTGGGCTTTTTTTTTAAAAAGAAATTTTCTTCTCTGAAGGTAATTTTTGTTGTACACTAAAACATCAATATACTGACAGAGTGTCCTCATAATCCACTGAGTTATGACATCTTGTACTGGAAAGACAATCCCAATAATTTACTATTTCCCAGAACGTAGGGGAGGATTTTTTTTTTTTTTTTAATTCATGGGAAAAGCCTAACATTTCATTTGTGGGAACTCTAGTTTATGTGAATTTCCTCAGTCAGAAACTGCTATTCCAGGTTATTTCATCCTAGAGGCATTAGGGTTTCATGCTCAAGTAGTTTTTATTCAAGTATCGCTCGATACGATGTTCCATTAGCAGATGGACTTCATCTGGAGAGGCATCATTGAAAGGGTTTCGCTCCAATTCCGTGTAATCCCTTCATTCATTCAGGGATTTTCTGATTGAGATGTTTCGACTTTCATCCGGAAATCATTTCCAATCTGATAAAGTAAAACTTTGAAGACAACTTTGAAGCCTTTTCTGCGATATTTTACCGAAACACAACACGCATCTGCTTCCACTCTGCTGCTCGAGTCAAATTTAGAACCCATTGTGGCCAACAAGTTGAAAAGTTTGCCCACCTTTATTTTAGCTAATTGATCTAAAACGGATTTAAATCTAAAACAGATTTAAACAGATTTCGATCATGTCCCTATGGGACTCCTGTGGGGGGTGCTCCGGTAGTACGAAGCCTTGGAGCCCTTGGTTAGTATGGGCTGTCAGGTCTTTGTACGACCGGAGCCAGAGCTTGGTCCGTATAGCTGGCAGTATGTTGATTCCATTTCCAGTGAAAGTTGGACTCCGCCAAGGCTGCCCTTTGTCACCGATTCTGTTCATCACCTTCATGGACAGAATATCTAGGCGCAGCCGAGGCGTTGGAGGGATCCGGTTTGGTGACCTCAGGATCGGATCTCTGCTTTTTGCGGATGATGTGGTCCTGTTGGCTTCATCGGACTGTGATCTCCAGCTCTGGCTGGATCGATTTGCTGAAGAGTGTGAAGCGGCCATGATGGGAATTAGCGTCTCCAAATCCGAGACCATGGTCCTCACCCGGAAAAAGGTTGAATGCCCCCTGCGGGTCAGGGAGGGGGTCCTGCCCCAAATGGAGGAGTTTAAGTATCTCAGGGTCTTGTTCACGTGTGGGGGAACGATGGAGTGGGAGATCGACAGGAGGATCGGTGCGGCGTCAACAATAACTAGGACGCTGCATTGGTCCGTCGTGGTAAAGAGTTACGCATTGTTACACAATACCAATTAAGGATGAACTGATTAGATTTCCTGGGTCATGCAACCAAGTGTCAAAGTCACAAATTTATGATGCACGCTGAGGTATATTGTTTGCCGTCGACTTGTATCTGTTTTGATTTAGGTGTTTGACTCGATACTCATTCCATTTTAATAAGGTCCTTGTTTTCTGTCAACAGATCTGAATTCTACAGCAGACCAGCAGTACGATGCATTGCTAATGAGTAACGTGGTGCCTATGTACCCAGCATTTAAAAGTAAGTTTGGCATTAATATAACAAATGAAAGACAAAACTAAGTGATACAAGTAATCACTAAAAGGTGGTATTTTTTCCAAAATACCGTACATAACGATGTTTTTCTGTCTTCTCTCCTTTTTTTCTAGGGATCTGGGATTATTTGCACAATACGTTACTGAAGAAATATGCCTTTTTGTACAACGAGATTAATGTAGTCTCTGGTCCTGCATTTGATTTCAACTATGATGGTCGATATGACAGTCCAAATCAGATAAAAGTGTAAGGGTTGCACTATTTAATTACTTTAAAAATTAAAAGATAGAAAAATATTGAGTTAAATACTTTTTACCTAATTAATTACAGAATTCCAAAATTTGATTTTCAAAGTATTTTTTTTATTATCTTAAAAATTATCTTTAAAAAAGTCTCTTTTTTTTCAGCTGTCTTGTTTTCTCTCGTCCTGGTACTCCCCTGCTTTTGTTTTCTGTTTCGATTTGCCAAAAATAACTTCCCGTTCAAAATGAAAAAGCACAGTTTTCCCCTTTTTTATGGTCTCATCTTTATCTATGCAGCTGGTCGTTAACTCTTCTGCAGTAATTGTCTCATGACTATAATTATCTTTGTCCTCGGGATGAGCTCTTGTTCAGTCATGTTTGAGATAGAAGGAAATGTTTTCCTTTCGAAACCAGTTTTAGTTTGGAACAGAAAAAGCAGAGTTAAAGAAAGACGTGTAAAGACTAAACCAAACATTAGCAAAATACCAAATGGGCCTATTAAAAAGTCAAAAGCTCACTTGGTATATGACTAAACTTTTCTTTTTTAAAGAGATCTTCAGATTTTGTAGTTACGAGAAATGAGTTTGCATCAATAGAAAAACTGTTGGATTGATCTTTGTTCTGACTAAACTTGAAACTAGATGTGTCACAAAACATGACCAACGTATTTGTTCTGGCTGACTAAACTTTTTGTTTCACTCTAGGTTTGTGCCCAACACAAACATCTCAGTTCCTACACATTTCTTTATGGTGTTGACGAGCTGTAACGCATCTGAAACCATCGATAACTGTAAAGGTGAACTCCAGACTGTGTCTTTCCTCCTACCCCATCGAGATGATACCACAGAGAGTTGTAAGGTAAAGGACTGTCATTTATTAAGTGATGTCAGAGTTTCAAGTTTTTGGTTTCATTTACTTTAACTATACCTTGAGGCTATGAGTACCAGAGTTACAAACTGTACGTCAGACTGAAACTCCCTTTCCTCCCCTTGTTCAAAATATAAACATATAGACTTAGAGATGAATCGATGGATGGATGTAGAAATACAGAAAATTCATCCAATTATTTCTAACAGATTAAATAGAGAGAAAGACAAGCAAATGAAAGAAAAGGCCATTTTGGATAAAAAAATATATAAATATGTTGAAGTTAAGGCTTCGAACGATATCACATTGCATGCAATATTTCAATAATTTCATTCAATATGAATGTGAAGGGCCTATGTGATAACTGGGTTAAAGCAGTCAAATAAAAACTAATTTTACATTTTTACTTTTCTGCTGGGCCAGGGACAGGGTCCTGCCCCAAGTGGAGGAGTTTATGTATCTCGGGGTCATGTTCACGGGTGGTGCAAGGATGGAGCGGGAAATCGATAGGCGGATCGTCCTAACAATAACTAGGACACTGCATCGGTCCGTCGTGGTAAAGAGAGAGCTGAGCCGAAAAGCAAAGCTCTCAATTTACAAGTCGATCTACGTTCCAACCCTCACCTATGGTCACCAGCTGTGGGTGGTGACCGAAAGAATGAGATCACAGATACAAGCGGTGGGAATGAGCTTCCTCTGCAGAGTGGCTGGGCTCTCACTCAGAGATCGGGTGAGGAGCTCCATCCAGAAGGAGCTCGGTGTCGAGCCGCTCTTCCTCCAGGTCGAGAGGAGCCATATGGGGTGGTTCGGGCATCTAGTCAGGATGCCCCCTGCCCTCGCGGGCTCGGTGTTTTGGGCACGTCCCACCTGGAGGAGACCAAGAGACAGACCCCGGATCCGCTGGAGAGACTATGTCTCACAGCTGGGCGGGGAACGACTTGGGATCCTTCCGGGTGAGCTGGAGGATGCCGCCAGGGTGAGAGAGGCCTGGGCTACCCGTTTGAGGCTGTTGCCCCCACGACCCGACCCCGGAACAAGCGGAAGATGACGGAACAGAACTTTTTTTCACATCACATCACTGCAGTTTAACACGTGATCATTTGAATGATTTTCTGAAAACCAGTCCCTAAGTGGAGCGAGTTTTGATTTTTATTGTAGAGTTCCCAGAACTGCAATACACTCAGTATTGGTGGTAAAAAGACATTACAGCTTGGAGGTTGGTTGGTTCTGAGTAACTGTGGGCAGTTTCATTACAATTCCCTCCATTACAATTACAAGAATTTGTACCTCAATCTTTGTGACCTTTGGTCATATGACCCTGAAAACCTAATCAGTTCATCTGTGGTTCATCTACAGTTACTGTGGGCAGAGATACCATGGGCCGTTTTCATGCCTCCTTCACATTCTGTACCAAAAATGTACCAAACTACATGCCTATTATTTAAAAACTCACGGCATTAAAGGTTTTAAAAATGTGGTTTTGATTGTGTTTTTTTATTTTGTTTTTCTAGAGTACACAGGGTGAATCTGAGTGGGTGGAAGATCTCATTTGGTTTCATCAGTCGCGTGTCAAAGATGTCGAATGGATCACGGGGCTAGACTTTTACCAGGGAAGCAGCCGGCCACTATCTGAGCTGTTGATGGTAAAAACTCGCCCAACTGCAGCTATTCAGAAGAAACAATAATAATAATTTACAAATAAAAAATCTTAAATACATCAGAACAACGGGGTGGTTTTTTTCCATTATCAGTGTTGAACCCAAACTTTATCATCTAGATGGCATGATTTATTTATACTGTTGAGATTGGAATTTAAATTTATATTAAGAAAAATATGTGATTTGGTTTTATCATCAACCTGTTTGTATTTATTGTCACAATATATTTACCAAAAGTGTGTATGTGTTCACTGTTTGTGTGATTAAAGTTATGAATTGATGTATTTCAATAAATATTACAAAAAATGTACATCTTTACTTCTTTTTTGTTGTAATTTTAGCAGAACTAGTTTGAAGCTATTTTGCAACTTTCCACCCCGTTACCTTGTAAAGGATAATTTATAAAGTATATTACATATCAATTTATTTACATTTTAAAAAGGGGATTTTTTTTTGTATTATTTTGAAAGGTGTAAAAAATGGAAAAAGACGTAAGTACTTCTAACTTGAGGTATTTATATCAGTGGCGGGCGGTCAGAGCCAGCAGAGCCTTCTCTGCTGGCCTAACTTAATCAGACATCGTTACCATAATTATAATAAAAGTCCATTTCATTTTAAATGTATTTTTCCTAAATAAATATATAATTATTCTCCATATTCTGTTTTCTTCATGTCATATTATATCCATTTGGTTATACAGCTTTCAGTGTTGTAACGGTAGGTTAAAGTTTTTATCCAATCAGAATTCAGCTTGCTGGTGTCGCTAGGCTGTATGAAATCTGCCTCCAGGCCTTGAGATCAAGCAGTGCGGCCTTGCTTACTGCATAGTAAACGGGCACCTGTAGTTTCTGGCAGCCAATCAGATCATGAGTTGTTGACGTTTACGCCTTCATGAAGGTGCCGAACGTGACATGTACGCGTCTTGTGATTGGATACTCACTTGACGTAAGCAGAAGCAACCCTCAGCATGTCAACAAAAATAGAGCCAGACTCAGAACCTTTAACAGAAAAATCTGAAATATCTACTCGTTTTTTTTCACCAACAATGGCAGACATCACCGAAGACCTAGGTGTGAAATGCACGGACCGCCACTGATATATATATATATATATATATATATATATATATCAGTGGTGGATGAAGTACTCACTTTTTGTACTTAAGTAAAAGTACAGACAATTAGGCAAAAAATTTACTTAAGTAAAAGTAAAAGTACCAATAAAAAAAATCTACTTAAGTAAAAGTACAAAAGTAGTTGGTGTAAATTGTACTTTTTAAGTAAAAAGTAAAAGTATTCGATCATTATTCAAATGTTATTTTTTGTGCTATAGGGTGTCACCATGGTAACTAGGATAAATACTCTGCAGGGGTGAGACCCCCCTCTCCCGCCTCTTTTGGGCCACAAAAAAATAAATAAATAAAATAAAAGGAAAGGGGACAAGTCAAGCTATCCTCTAGAAGGGCCAGTGAATGGGCGCCAAAATGGAGGAAAATGACACTTATTTTTTAAAATGTTTTGGGGGGGAGGCCCCCAGTCACTATATATTGGCTTTGTCAAAGCACCACCCCCCTTTGGGAAATTCTAGATCCGCCCCTGCTCTGTGTAATGATGACTCAGCTTTTTATTTAGAAGTAAACACAACGAACAACGAACAATGACTCTTTTTAATTTGTACTATATTTGATGTTTGGTTTTTGGCGCTGAATGAATGCGGAAAATGTTTCTCGATTCATTACTTCTTCTCCCGATCAACTGCTTCTTTTGATTTTGGCGATGCGGCTTCAAGATGCGCTAAAAAACTTGTGTATTTTTCAAATTTCTGAACGAAAATGTAACAAAAAATGTAAAACACACTTTTAAAAAGTAGCGAAGTAAAAGTAGAGATATTTGCTCTAAAAATGTAGTGAAGTAAAAGTAAAAGTACCGGTCTTAAATTTTACTTAAGTAAAGTACAGATACACAATTTTTTTACTTAAGTACAGTAACGAAGTACATTTACTTCGTTATGTTCCACCACTGATATATATATATATATATATATATATATATACACCCTTTTTTTTTTGTCTGAATCTGCTTGTGAACTAAACCACCTGAGTAACTTGAATAAAAATACATTTGAACTGGGCTAAGCAAATGTTTTTTCCTCTCGTTAATCCAAAGAATTCACGTCTTTCCAATTGACTGAAATCCTTTTTGAAATAAACAGAGCTTCATCTGAACGCGATACTTGTTATAGCTTGACATCATTTGGATTATTTCTGGTTGTAAATCTTACAGGAATATATTTTTAAAATGTTAACGGCCTCCAGCAGCACAATGATTCATCTGTTCATAAGTGCTCATATGAAATCATCGTAAATCATTACACTATTACTGAACAATGAACAGAGTTAGTCATTTGATAATCCAATCATGATAACCAGTTATTGGAATATGGTTTAGTTCACTGGAAAATACCAGAAAATCCTACTTTGTTTAGACAGCTCTCAATCCTACGGTCTTTACAAACTGTGAAAGCACAAGTGAAACTTAAATGAACATAACTTACGTACTTCCCCCAGATTCTTTTTAATCTGTTAACTCTGTTAACAAAACAGCCTCTTTACTTAGGAACCTCTGGTAGTTTCTGAAATCACTGATGTTTAGGATTTATATCCTTTAAACCTGCCATGTCTTAAATTGTCTCCGAAAAATCATGACTGAGCAAAAAAAATTGTCTCGATCTGATTAAATCCTATTTAAATGTATAATACGTGTGATTTGGACTGTTTCTGGTCTCAAGTATTCCTTTAAAACTGATCCCTTTAAGCCAAACTGGCATGTTTACATCCATAAACATCTTTATTTTAACATTGAAGCATAACTGTTGTCATGAAAATAAACTTTGGGCGGAACTTGCTTAGCATGCTTCGATGCTTTAATTGGTTGTGTTTTGAACAGAAAAAAATAGTAAATGAATGATAGTAGACAATTGAAGTTCTATTTAGGTCTGGGATTATGTACAGATATGATGTGATATCATAAATGAAATGTCGCTGAAATATTGGAATTTATTTACCCAATGGGAGTTTTTACAAACAAAAAAATTACGTTACAATGAGCTCCTTCTCCAAGAGGCTCAGACAGCTCCGCTCGAGAACATCTCGTTACTGGAGGTCTTTCTTCCCGTACGTGATCGGGCTCTACAACGACTCACTTAGCAGATAGGAAGTTGTTGCTGTGACACACAAATTTCCCATGTGTGGGATCATTAAATTATATTCTGATTTTGCATATCTAGTACGTCTTCTGGGTGCTTATCTGGAGTCACGTTGCAATGGTAGCAGCCTCAGCAAAAAGTCCCAAACTTCCATCACCCTAGCCACAGGAAGATCCCGAGGCATTACTTGGCCAACTGTTCTTGGGTCTGTCTCTGAATTAATCTTAGATTTGGAGGTGCCGATTTCTGAAAAATCAGACTTCCGTAGTATAATTTGGAGGAGGTATTACAAACTGAGTTGTAAACTAATTAATTGGTCTCAGGCGCTAAAGCCCAGTGGTTGAGATATCAGCTTTCGACCGGTTGAAATTAGTTTGAATCCCATTCGGTGCAAAACAAACCCGGGACTACAGAGACTCAAACTTACGATGAAACTACAAAGACTTTGTAATATTTATATCTGTATTTAGTGTTGCTCTCACAACTGGATTTGGGAATGGACGAGAAGCTCAACAGAGGGTTGTAACAAAGTAAAAGTAAGATATCTAATTTGTTTTTCATAAAGTATTTGTGCTGTAAGCTGTTTGTGTCTATACTCTTTCGTTCATGTAAAAGTTCCCAATTCTTAAACCAAAAGCCTCGCTTTGCTGTTCAACATTTTAAACTTGCAGTTACTTAGTCATTGTTTATTACAATGAAACTGTATTTCATCCCCTTTACATAACAGTCTTACTCATTTTAGAGTCACTTAATGGCACTGTCACGCAAGTATCACCAATCTCTGTCAAGGAACACTCATTGAGGACACGGCATGCAGCAATCTCTGTTTACACTGACGTCCTCTAAAAGCTTTTATTTGGAAAAACTAGACATGTTTGTTGCGTAAAGGTCAGGCTTTAAATCTGTTAAAAAAGCTTTGGGGGTTTTTTGTTTGTTTTTACGAGGCACGCCAACTTTGTGTCCTCAAATTAAATTGCATCACATTTATTTATCTGTCCTTTTCTGGGTATTTTTTTTAGTCCTTTATTGTGTTTAAACAAATTACTAAGTTAATTATTTCAATCCCAGCATTTGTGTTGTTTTTCTCATATAATGCACAAAATCTTTGAACCACATGCTTACTCTTTGTAGCGGTAGAAATACTCCTTCCAGGAATTCAGCTGGAAATCCTTTACATTTCCAGTTCTAACTTGGCATGTTAAGGACCCTTTTCCATGTAGGTGTTCTAACAAGATATTTTTCAAGCCTGTTAACAAAATAAAATGATACTAACCTGCCAGTGGAAGGAAGACAACAACAAAATGAAAGTGAAAAAAAATATGAGCAATAAAAGATTAGATGACGATGGTCACATTTTGTTTGTGACTTGTTAGTCAAAGTTTATTCACGACTAATCTTGACTTATATGGGCAATGTATCACCACACCATGATCCGAAACTTTCTACTTTCATGTGAGATATAAAATAAAATCTGACTCAATTTGACATCATTATAAACAAGTATTTGTAGATAAAAAGCTGATAGTTCTGAGGAAAAGTTAAAAATTTAGTAATGAGTTGCGACTAGTTACATCAGCAGTTTGCAAGAAGAACAAAAACATTAATTTGTTGCAAATCTGCTGCTTCATTTTGTCAATAATAATCGACAACAATAATTTCTTTTGTTGATTCACTCATGGCTGCGGGATTTCTGAATCATATCGCTTAGTCACTGTCGTAGAACATGTTCCTGAATAAAGTGACTTGTCTAGTTTCAGGCATGTGAGTAAAAACTATTTACACTATTGAGCCAATGTAATCCTACTTAGGTAAAACTTGTTTTCAAAAGAACTGTGATGAACTCACTCATAACTGACTCAAATGATTCATAGTTTTTTTTTCTTTTCACATGACATACTTGTACTGGCAGCAATTTACCATTTCACAAAACAAGCAGCACATGTTTACTTCACATTTAATTTAACACAAAACTATAGAAGCGATGACTAAATCAGTATTTTATTGGGATGTCTCATAATTTTCCTCCATTCCAGTCAGAGGGAAATTTCTCCCGTGCTTCCTCCTCCACTTGAAACTCATTTCCGTTTCACTTGCGATTTCACTCAATTTCTTTGTTTGTTTTGGCCATGAATTATGAAGTAACGTTAAGAGCTTCAACAAAACAGTCAAATGTAGAGATAAGTGGCACCAAAAAGAAGAAAATTGGATTGAAAATATTGAGTTTTTAATTTACTATAATTCAATTAAAGTCTTTCTTTTCTACATTCCGTTCTATTGTCTTCCTCTTATCCAGGGCAAGATCGCGGGGGCAACAGTCTCAGAAGGGGGCCCGTGCTTCTCTCACCCCAGCTGCATGCTCCCGCTCACCCAGAAAAATCCCGAGTCGTTCCCGGGCCAGCTGTGAGACATAGTCTCTACCGTAGGTCCGGGGTCTGCCTCTTGGTCTCCTCCTGGTGGGACGTGCCCAAAACACCTCGCCCGCGAGGCGCTCGGGGGGCATCCTGACCAGATGCCTGAACCACCCCATCTGGCTCCTCTCGACCTGGAGGAGGAGCGGCTCGACACCGAGCTCCTCCCGGATGGCAGAGCTCCTCACCCGATCTCTGAGTGAGAGCCCAGCCACCCTGCGGAGAAAGCTCATTTTGGCCGCTTAATAGTGCAATCTCGTTCTTTCGATCACCACCCACAGCTGGGGACAATAGGTGAGGGTAGGAACATAGATCGACTGGTAAATTGAGGGCTTTGCTTTACGGCTCAGCTCTTTCTCTACCACTACGGATCGATGCAGCGTCCTAGTTGTTCCTGATGCTGCACCAATCCGTCTGTTGACCTTCCGCTTCATTCTTCCCCCACTTGTCAACAAGACCCCGAGATATTGGCTGCATTTCTTCTTCGTCAAATCATTTCAGTTTCTCTCGACTGCACAAAAGATCTTCGATCTCTGGAAAATTCTGATTCGTTTTAATCATTTTGGGCATTCGCTACCCTCTGTGACCGCTAAGCCTGGTACCATTTCTTCTCCCTTCTAACGAACTGGATTTTTTAAGTCTGTATCTTTTTTTTTTATTAGTTTAAAAAAGTGGACACATTAGCATCAGACTGCATTTGACAATACGGATTCACTCATGGCTGCGGGATTCCTGGAACTTTGTTGTTTTTTTTTTTTTTTTTGGAAAGACACCACGGTTATTTTGCCACTTGGTGGTAGACTTTGACATGAATACATCATACTCTTATCTACAATATTTCACAGGTGTCCCGGAGTTGCAGGGAAGCACCACAAAGATATCTCTAGTTCCTCTGGAGGTTTAGGGACTTTACGTCTCCTCTTACCACAAGGACAAGCTTCTACTGTGAGAATTAAGGTCAAGGATGCCGACACAATAAAGAAGCATAACAGGGATTAAAGTAGTGCTGGCTGATGTGTTGGAAAAAAAACATATCACGATAGGGATTATTTTATACAGCCATAATAACACTTGTACTGTATAACGCTGTACCACAGTTTAAACCTGTTTATACTTATTATCTTAACAGTAGAAGCACAGTGGCTGATGAGTCTTTGGTTGGAAAAAAAATAATTAGCTCTTCAGCCATATGCAAAAAGTCTTTGTTCACAAACGCTTGAATCCCAAAAAAAATACCTTACGGATTTTTACATACGGATTTTAATATACATACGGATCCGAGACCATGGTCCTCGCCCGGAAAAGGGTGGAATGCCCCCTGCGGGTCAGGGATAGGGTCCTGCCCCAAGTGGAGGAGTTTAAGTATCTCGGGGTCTTGTTCACGAGTGGGGGAAGAATGGAGCGGGAGATCGACAGGCGGATTGGCGCGGCATCAGCAATAACTAGGACGTTGCATCGGTTCGTCGTGGTAAAGAGAGAGCTGAGCCGAAAAGCAAAACTCTCGATTTCCAAGTCGATCTACGTTCCAACCCTCACCTATGGTCACCAGCTGTGGGTGGTGACCGAAAGAATGAGATCGCGGGTACAAGCGGCCGAAATGAGCTTCCTCCGCAGGGTGGCTGGGCTCTCACTCAGAGATCAGGTGAGGAGCTCTGCCATCCGGGAGGAGCTCGGTGTTGAGCCGCTCCTCCTCCAGGTCGAGAAGAGCTAGACGGGGTGGTTCGGGCATCTGGTCAAGATGCCCCCCGAGCGCCTCGCGGGCGAGGTGTTTCGGGCACGTCCCACCAGGAGGAGACCAAGGGGCAGACCCCGGACCCGCTGGAGAGACTATGTCTCACAGCTGGCCGGGGAACGACTTGGGATCCTTCCAGGTGAGCTAGAGGATGCAGCCGGGGAGAGAGAGGCCTGGGCTGCCCGTTTGAGGCTGTTGCCCCCGCGACCCGACCCCGGAACAAGCGGAAGATGACGGAACGGAATACGGATTTTTTTGTAACTTTTGTGTTTTTGTTGATTAATTTTGTGTTGGCCCTTCGAAGAGAACACTAGTTAGATTAAAATGGTGATGAATGGCTGGGAAGTAGCACCACAGTCGTTCTGACAAGATCTGCGGCCTCATCGAAAACCGGAAGTGAACAACCGGTCGCAGAGCCTAAAAATATTACACATTCAAACAAATAAAAACACTTACTTGTATGTTTTAATATGATAGATTTTTAGTCATAAAATGCAGAACAGGTGTGAAAAAAACGCTAATTTCAATAGAAGTTAGCGCCACGCCAGGTCGCAAATCTTGATGTTAAGATCATCTGGAAGGGAGGGGGAGTGGGATGACGCGTTCTGGGCATGCGCAAAGTAGCAGATCTCGACGGTCGCAGATCAAGTCAGGACACTATCACATTTTTTTTTCCAAATCATATAGTTATTTAACATGCTCCATTTTTTACATCTGTGTGAGAATATTTTTGCCGTTCATCTTTGTCTTTTGTGTCTCTGTGCATAAAACTTCAACCTGTTGGCCTTCTATGGTTCAACTTAACCCTCCTGGATTAAATGACACTAGTGTCATTGTGCATCCTTCTCGAAAACTGCAGTGTGTTGTTTTATGTCGTCTTCTGAATCACTCGTCTCTAATAGGGTGGGGGTTGCAAGGCAAGAGGCAGGACACACTCCAAACATGTCACCAGTCTGTTGCAGGGCCACACACATAAACAATCATCCCCACACACACACTCATTCTGAGGGACGATTTTATAGCGGCCAATCAATTTAACACATATTTTTGGAAAGTGGGAGGAAATCTGAGTACCTGGAGAAAACCCAGACATACACAGAGAGAACATGAAAACTCCACACAGAAAGGTCAGTGATTCAATCCTCACCCTGCTCCAGGACTCGAACCTCCAACCCTCTTGCTGTGAAGCAACCGTGCATCCCCAATATGACATTTTATTTGGCAGAAAACAGGTACATATTATTTCATTTCTTCTATTAGAATAAGCTAATGTTTAAGCAATGATCTTTGACGCATTGTTTGCTCGTCCCGGGGAGGGATCTCTCTTTCACGTGGATCCCCACGAGGTTTCTTGTTTTTTCCCCACTGATGGGTTTTTTGGGAGTTTTTCCTCACCGAGAGGGAGAGTCTGGGTGCATAGATGTGCTAGTCTTGTTTAGTTAGCATTTGTTAGTTATTTTTCTTGCTGTGTATCTGTGTTAATACATTCCTCTTTTTCTTGTGAAGCCCATTGAGACGGAAATTCTGTGATTTTGGGCTAAACAAATAAAATTGAATTGAAAATTGAATTGAAAAATTGAATTCTACGGAACAGCCTGTTCTTAATTTCACTTATATAAAACTAGGGTATTCGTGGGGACTTGATGACATTGTTGGCTTTTAAAATAATGTATTTGCTGTTGCAATTGATCAAATACAGAAAAGAAATGAGACAATATGTGCTGTCATCGGCAGCAATAAATAAAATTTTTTTTAAGGCTTTCTAGTACAGTCATATTCCTTGGATCATCTATGGAGCAGTTTCAGAAACAAAACTACCCCATCTGGTGGGGTAGTTACTTTACAATGCCCACCTCTTCGGGTAGTACAACAGCAGGTAGGCAACCCTCATGTTATGAGAGCTGGCTCATGTGGGCAATCAGTCTTTTTTTTTTTTTTTACTGTGTATTAAAAATAATAAATGTATGACAAAAATTAACATATTCTATGTAAAAAAAAAAAGTGAGCCAATTATGGTTGAAGCTGGCATTGGAGTAAACTGGACAGATGTGCCATATCATGGATTAAACTAGATGAAACTGGAATTCTATTTTAAGGTACGTACGTATAAACACAAAAACCTATATATAACTTCTGGAGAAGTGGGAAATTTAAAAATAGGAACTTATTTAACTGGAGGCAGTAATGTGTCATCAAATAAACTCTGAAATAATTTTAAAAAGAAGTGAAAAATAACATCACACTTTTAAAAAAAACATCTATTTATGTGCGTATATGTACATTTACTGTATATCAAAATAAAAGAGAAATTCAAACTTATGAACCAGCTAAATATTTTATTCAGAAATTTGATGTAATTTTATTTTCCCTCAACAAAAACCAACCAAAAAAATCTGCTTGACTGTTGCATCATCTTGAGAATACAAAAAAAAAATCTAATCTTAGAAGATCTGAGAGTTTATTAGTCATCTATATTTCCATATTACACTGTAAACTGAATTATAATGTGTACACATGAATAGATCATTCAGCATCCTTTTTTTTTTGAGGAGGAGGTACAGAACAAGCAATAAAAGGAGGAGGTAAGAGCATATGAAGCTCTGACAGATACCACCACTGTGGAATGCAATGGTAGGTGGAGACATTGCTCCGACTTTGAACCCTGATCACATCAGGGTTAGAAGTGATCTCACACTTTACGCATCTTTTACTATTTTTAACCACATGGATCTTTCAGAAAATACAACCTGTCTTTCTTTTTCTTTCTTCCAGGCATCTTTTTCGTACTTGTTTCTTCTCCTGGCAGCTCACTGCGCTCTTTTTACCGCTGAGCTACCCACCTTCACGATGAAGGATCGCATCACCGGAGAGCCGTTAGAATGTGACCGCTGTCCACCGGGAACCTTCCTCAGCTCTGGTTGTTCATCCAAACACAAGAGCACATGTTCTCCGTGTCCTAACGGCTCCTACACACAACTTTGGAATCATATAAGAAAATGTCTCCGTTGTGGAGTTTGTAGTTTAAACCAGGTGGTGAAGAAGGCGTGTACACCTGACAGTGATTGTGAGTGTGAGTGTAAACCTGGTTATTACTACAAACAGGATTACGGCATGTGTGTTCGACACTCAGAGTGTCCATCCGGCCAAGGGGTCCAAGTTCAAGGTAAAAAAAATTTTTTAAATTAAAATATGTATACTTGAAAACCAGAGATGGTTATCGACATAATTTTATCAATACTTTTTAGTGCTAAATACTAAAGTATCGATGAGATACTGGATTGATAATCGATATCGATATGAGTAAATAAAAAAATAAAATGAATTACTCTATTCATCCCTTACCGGGGAAATTTTTGTGCTGCACTCCTTACACCGCAGCAGGCTGCCCTTCGACGGCGCCAATGGTGGGAGAAGCGGGGGTTAGGTTTCTTCTCCAAGGACCCTAGACGTGCTCTCTGTGGGACGCGAACCGCGAACTTCCGTACGCTCTAACCACTGAGCTGCCGTCTCCACCCAAGTACCATTATCGATAACCATCCCTATTGAAGACTAATCTTGTTCGAGTTTGTTATTCCATCATGTCCCTCATGGTTACCATGGTGACCATCTGAAGCTATTTTTTTTGTGAAAATCCAGCAAACACATGTTAATGTTAGCGTTGAGTGTTTTTTAAAAAAAAAAAAATCATGACTAAATACGACGATTTTTGGCTGATGTGAAAAATATTATATGTTACAAATGAATAAGACGTAGCTTATTCTTTCGTTTGAATTTCTTTAGTTTGGCACTTTTATTTCACTCCTAAAAGTGCAATTCAATTCAATTTTATTTGTATAGCCGAAAATCAAAGAGTTTCTGTCTCAATGGGCTTCACGGTGCAGATTCAGAATGAAAAACAAGAAAAATAGGAATGTATAAACACCAATGTACAGCAAGAAAACTAACTAAAAAATGCTAACTAGACATTACTAGCACGTTCCTGTGCTTAGACTCTCCTTCACGGTGAGGAAAAACTCCTAAAAACCCATCAGTGGGAAAAAAATAAGAAACCTCGTGGGGATCCCTCTCTCAGGATGAGCATCCAATGTGTCAAAGATTATTGTTTGAATATTAGCTTATTCTACTCTACAGCTAAATATCTAAAGAATTCAATAGATGGTCTTCATCCTGATGGAAACACAGGGTGATACTGGAAATCTTTATGAATTCATTTTTCCAAAATATTACTTAAAAATTTGTCTTCTTTGGTTGGATTAAATATGGGTTAATTTTTTACAAATCATTTAAAAATTCAGTCAATAATGAAAACATTGTCAATCCCTCCAAATTTATGGTTTTGGCGGGAAGTATGTATTTCACTTGTTTGGAGACAAAAATCTAGAAGAAGCCACAAAAGAGCAAGGCAAGTTTTAATAATTGTGAAATTGTAAATGAAAAATTTTATTTTGTGAGTGAAACGAGTAAAACAATTTTATTTTTCAAAGTCTGTACATAAGACTAAAACAAACAAAACAAATGAACATGAAAATGTATTTTCTTGTTCATTTTGAACAGTCAGTCAGTCATCTACTTATCCGTCTGTCCCTTTCGAGGTTGCGGGGGGTGCCGAAGCCCATCCCGGCCAATTTAAGGCAAAGGACAGAGTACACCCCAAACAGGTCACCCGTCCGTCACGGAGCCATGCACATACAACCATCTACACACACATTCATTCCTAGAGCAATTCCGGCACCGGCCAATCAACCGAGTATGCATGTCTTTTGAGGGTGGGAGGAAACCCATGCAAACACAGGGAGAACATGCAAACTCCACACAGAAAGTACAGTGTTACAAGCCTCGTCCCCCACCCGGGACTCGAACCCATGACCTTGCTGTGAGGCCACTGTGCTACCCACTGTGCCAACGTGCTGCCTCGTTTTGAACAAAGTAATCAAAATAAATTTAATAATGTCCTGTGCAGCATTAATCTTAATTGAATACAGTTGCAACTAAACTCTTAATTATTCTCAAACAAGTTCAAATGTATTAATTTGGGTTTATTTTTGTAGGTACACCGGAGAGGAATACGGAATGCCAGATATGCTCCAATGGCACCTACTCTGACAATTTATCCTCTGTCCAAAAGTGTGCGGCACACAGCAATTGCAGTGAAGACCGTTTAAAGTTGGTGCTGAAGGGATCCACGTGGCACGACAACATATGTGCAAACTGTGCAGAAGTCAATGGTAAGATCCCCTCACACAAAACATAAAATATAGCTAGTGTAGCAGCACTGTATTACACTGTATTATTTCAACGTTGTGTTGAAACTATTTCTTTTGGGTTTAGTTTATTTATGTCCGACCTGGTTTGTTGCTTTGCAGACTCAGCTGTGTACCTAAGAAAAGTCCTGCCTTCATTTTTCGTCCACCAATCCATGAGCCTCCAGCGATTGCAGCGAATTGTGCATAAGTTACCATTACCAGATGGCAAAAGACAGGGGGGATTTTTAAGAAGTAAACTCAAGTTTCCAGAACTTCAAGCTCACATCAGGAGTTGGGCTGCCTCCGCCACCGCAAGCCAGATTCGTCAATTTCTAACCGCATTGAGTAAATCGAAAGCAAGTGGCATGGCCGACAAGCTTCAAAACAAGCTAAATCAGATTGATAGAAATTTAGCAGAACAATGTAGTTTAAAGTCACAATTAGATCATTTTTAAAGTGGAAAATATTTCTGATTATTTCTAAAGTTAAATTAAATCTCAGTTTAGTTTAAAATACACTGCTTTATTTGAGATGTCACAGAGACCTCAGGACTTTGGCGGCAAAAAAAAAAAAAAAAACAGCAAACTTCTGGTTATTCACTTTAATTTCTGTCTATAAAGTTAAGGAGCCGGGCTGGTGCCATTCAATTTTATTTGTATATCCCAAAATCACATAATTTTTGTCTCAATGGGCTTCACATTGCAGATTAAAAAAGAAAATCAAGAAAAAGGAGGAATGTTTAAAGACAAATATACAGCAAGAAAACTAACTAACAAATGCTAGCTGTACAATTTCAGTACATTTCTGCCCGCAAGAAAAATAAGAAACCTCGTGGGGATCCACACAAAAGAGAGAGCCCTCCCCCGGGACGAGCATTTAGTGTACCTGTCCAATTTCATTTCACTTTGGCAAAGGGTCTAGGAGTGCTGGCATCATTTTATGATTACAGAAAGCGCCCGACAAATGTGTGAACAGAGATGATGCAGTGATGTGACAATGTTCGTAGTTCGATTGCCAAACACTGAGGTTGACAAAGGTGTACGATCCGTGTTAGCGTAGATTACAGAGATTGGAAACTTAAAGCCCACTGTCTTTGTTCAGTGGGTTTATTGAGACATGGTTACTCTCCTGCAAACGGGAAAAGTTTGTTTTAGCACTCAGTTCTGTTAGGACACAATGAATAACAGCTTCCTGTCCCGCCCAGAAAACAGCGATTGGCTAAAGAAAAAATTGCTAGCCCCTCCTGGTACAAATGAATGAACCCTTACGATGCAAGGTCAGGCTATTTCCATGAAGTGAAAGAAGCCGTCAGATGTATCAGGCTGATACTTAATATTCCCAGAGGAACCAGAGTGTTACAAAAAATTTCAGTTGATCCAGATGGCTAAAAAAAAACTATTATGTCTTATTCTAAATATAACTAGAGTAAATTTATCTATAGCTGTATATGGATATGTATATATACGTCTATGTATGTACAGTATGAACATGCAGGAATATTTGTTTTCCACACACAGCAAATTTATTTGTGATTTTTTTTTTTAATCAACAAGACTTAGTGCCTGCATTAACTGTAAAAACTGAAAGAATATTTTCATCTACCTCTTTGTTTACCTGCCTAGAATAGACCATGTACATGTGCCACCTGCCTCAAAGTCAAGATTTTGCTTTCGCTTACACTTTGTAATTTATTTTATGTCTTGGTTTATGTTCAAAAAGTAAGTTCAGACATGATTGAGATTAGATGTGGACTCATTTTGTTTGACTATCTATTTTTTTAAAAGTGAAAAAGAGATATGTTGTGTATGGCTGGATTTTTTTTCTTTTTTTACATTTAGAAAACATTACATTTAAAAATTGTAATGCAATGTGTGTGAGTTGCAAATGAGAGAATACTGTTGCTTTTTCCACACCATGTTATTGTTCTTAGCAATTGCAATAATAAAATTTCAATTTTAAAAAAGTACAAAATATGCATGATTTTATTTCTCCTTTTTCATAAAAAACTTTTTATGAATAAAACAATGTAGTAACACTGACGTCTTTTAGGAGTCTATTCTTATTCTGAATCAGATCATCTGAGTTGCTGCATGACCTTGCAGTAAGTAGTCAGTTGTTAATTAATATTCCAATAAAAGTTTGGCAAGCTGTCTTACTCAGTGGGACCCCCGAGATCCCCAATAAATGGTTGAGTTTTTGAAACAAACATCATGTGTGCATCATAGTAGCCGACCTTATTTCCTAGATATTGGTTTTACTAAGACACCTCTGAAATTTTATATTCTGAACCGCTTATCCCTAACAAGTTTGCGTAATGTATCCCTGCTGATTCAAGGCAAGAGGCAGGGTACACGATGAACAGGTCACCAGTCTGTTGCAGAGCCACACACACACACACACACACAAATTGTTCCTAGGGACAATTTTCTAGTGGCCAATCAACCTAACATGCATATTTTTGGAGGGTGGGAGGAAATTAGAGTTTCGTTCCGTTCCGTCATCTTCCGCTTGTTCCGGGGTTGGGTCGCGGGGGCAACAGTCTCAAACGGGCAGCCCAGGCCTCTCTCACCCCGGCTGCATTCTCCAGCTCACTCGGAAGGATCCCAAGTCGTTCCCCGGCCAGCTGTGAGACATAGTCTCTCCAGCGGGTCTGGGGTCTGCCCCTTGGTCTCCTCCCTGCTTTTCGGCTCAGCTCTCTCTTTACCACGACGGATCGATGCAGCGTCCTAGTTATTGCTGATGAAGCACCGATCCGCCTGTCGATCGCCCGCTCCATCTTTCCCCCACTTGTGAACAAGACCCCATGATACTTAAACTCCTCCACTTGGGGCAGGACCCTGTCCCTGACCCGCAGGGGGCATTCCACCCTTTTCTGGTGAGGACCATGGTCTCGGATTTGGAGGCGCTAATTCGAGTACCCAGAGACAACCCATGCATACACGAGAATAACATGCAAACTCCACATGGAAAGGACAGTGTTCCAGGCTTCATCCCACCTGGTAATCTAACCCCAACCCTTTTGCTGTGAGGCTACTGTGCTAACCACTGCACCACCATTCCACCCCCTCTAAATTTTTTTTTTAGAAATTTTTCAAACAGTCAGCAATTCATATCCTGTGAAAATGTCATGTCTGAAAAAACCTTTGTGAAAAACACCCAAAAAATAGAATCTGGTCAACACTGAGGTTTACTGACTATTACAATCTCATGTGAATATCCAAATCTGTTTTTTAGTCAATTATTTTTGACCGATTATATAATCCATTGGAGGTAACTTACGTCTTTATTGTAACTAAACAACAACAAACTCTTTGAGTTTTTCCCAATACAAACTATTTAAAAATATGTATAAAAATACCACATTAGGCTCTTGCAGCAACAGCTCCTAAAAATGTCTTTTGAGCCCTATTTGCCTTTTATTTGTGATGAGATTTTTAAGGGTTAACGTTCATCATTTTGAGCTAATCCTCCTGTTCTTCAGCTTTTTGTTCAAACAACTGG
This sequence comes from Neostethus bicornis, assembly GCA_902685375.1. Classification (NCBI taxonomy): domain Eukaryota; kingdom Metazoa; phylum Chordata; class Actinopteri; order Atheriniformes; family Phallostethidae; genus Neostethus; species Neostethus bicornis. The sequence continues at coordinate 23,769,472 of LR738551.1, read as the reverse complement.
CTGAACTATATCTTTAAAGGTCATTTACAGTTGATCTTGAAAATCTTGTTGAAACCTGCTCGGGGGATCAGGAAACTCAGTTTAAATGTTTGAAGAAGTTTCCTTGAATTCTCAGGGTTGTTTTTTTTTGTCTTTGTTCTCACAGCTGGCCTTGCTTAGCAGGAATACTTCACACACACACAAAAAAAAAGCAGCTAGAACGTCATACTGTAGTTAAACTATAGCTGCAGAATGATGGTCTAGCTGCGGTGTTCATCTATAACAGGTGCGTTTGTAAATTTTGACAAAGATTTTTTTCTTATTTTGCTGTCTTTATTAGTATCTACTATATTACACCCATAATTGAAAAAAAAAAAACAGCTGAAATTTCATAAGAAATAAAAGTGTCAGGAGAATAAAAGCCTAACTGATGTGACTTGAGTGTGTATTTTAATGATTCACCATCCTCTTTGTGGACCACTACATTGAAACAACAAAAGCTCGTGTGAATCAGAAGGAAAACAGAATCAACATGTTTTTTTTCCAGTAAAAGTACCTTGTGATTTGTCTGACCTGTGATGACGGGTCAGTCCTAAATCCACAAAGACAAACACCCAAAAGCTTTTGTATAGTCATGTTTGCCTTTCGCTTACTGAAGGAGATGTCGTGCATCATAAGCTCCTCTAATGTCACAAAAAGTTATTTTCCCAGAAGAACAGCTTCAACTTCTAAATACATAAAAAAAAGCTGTGACCTTTTCTGTGCACCCAATTCAAGTTTTCCACAAAAAAAATTCTTCACACATCATAACAAATTATTTTAAAATTTTCCAACAAAGCTTGACAAAAAAACTCAGAAAACTTAAAGGTTTTTTTTTATTTATTTTTTAAGAAAAAAACTGCCAAGAGATGAAAAAAAAATTGTGCTGGACTAGTTTTAAATTAAATATACAATTTGAGTCATTGTACAAATCATCAAGAGCTGTTTGCTTCAGTTTAAATAGTTTTATCTAATAAAATATTTAAAGGAAGACGGTGGTGGTCTCCTGCTCATCAGTAGGACACTTAGCGTACGTAAAAATAGCCAAAAAAATGACATAAAATCCCCTAAATTTAAATTATTGACATCTAGTTATTTCGTCTTCTGAATCGCCAATCCCTAACGGGGTAATGTGGGGTGCAGGAGCCTATCCTGGTGAAATCAATTCAATTCAATTTTATTTGTATAGCCCAAAATCACAGAATTTCCGTCTCAATGGGCTTCACAAGAAAAATAGGAATGTATTAACACAAATACACAACAAGAAAAATAACTAACAAATGCTAACTAAACAAGACTAGCAGATTTACGCCCTTCGACTCTCCTTCACGGTGAGGAAAAACTCCTAAAAAACCCGTCAGTGGAAAAAATAAGAAACCTTGCGGGGATCCACATGAAAGAGGGATCCCTCTCCCAGGACAAGCAACCAATATGTCAAAGATTACTGTTTAAATATTAACTTATTCTACTCTACAGCTAAATATCTAAAGAAGTCAGTAGATGTTCTTCATCCTGATGGTTACAATTCAAGGTGAGAGCTTGGGTACAACCCGAACAGGAGGCTAATCTGTCACAGGGCCACAAACACAACCATATATACATAAACTCATTCCTAGAGACAATTTCAAAATGGCCAATCAACCTAACATGCAGGTTTTTGGAGGGTGGGAGGAAACCAGAGCAGCCAGATGAAACCCACACATACTGTATACTGGGAGAACATGCAAACTCCACACAGAAATGCAAGTGTGACGTTTGCACGTTCCGGACTCGAACCCCCACCAAGGACTCGAACCTCTGCCCTTCTTGCTGTGATGTCACTGGGCTAAAAAAAAAATCCTTTGTTAATCTCTTTTAGAAAGACATGCAGGGCCAAACCCGGGGACGCAGCAGTACAAAGAAAAAGTTTCAAATGTAAACAGACATTTGACTGATAAAGAAACCAACCACCAATACAACTGAGACTCCCAGTTGAAAAACAGATGGAAAGTGGAGTGTAGTCCTTATTTTTATTACAGTGGGGACAAACATTCTACTTTTGCTCCATCAGGTCAGTTTAAAACACGAACCAGCATGGTTAGTCATAGGAAACCACCAAAAACTGGTCTGGTCACACATCAAAGATTTTTGGGAAAAAAAATAATCATATGCCGAGAAAATGTCAGACACACAAAATTTCTGCTATGATAAATGAAAAGTTAAAACCACATAAGCAATATTTGAATGTCAGGACATGACTGTGCATGGTCTTGCGTCACAAATGTCATTTAAAAGGAAGAAAAAAGATGCTGATTTCACTTTTTAAAAAATAATCCAAATAGGCCAAAGAGGAAGTTCATGGATACATTGAAAGAAGACCGAAGAGGATGCAGGAGATGGGGTTATATGGAAGAAACTGACTTGCTGTGGCGACCCCTGAAGGGAAATGATGGAAGGGAGAGAAGAAGAAATCCAAATACATAAAAATGACATCTCATGCTTCTTGGCTTGTTATTTCACTATTGGAACTTGATCAAACTTGAATCGGCCCTTGTAGGATATCTGAGTTAATTCACTCTGATCACCCAGTGCACTGAGTTAGGTGACCACATAAATTTAGTACATACTCCTGAATCTCACATCAAGACAACCCTAGGTCTCATGCATAGGGTTGTTCCGTTCTGTCGTCTTCCCCTCATCCGGGGCCGGGTCATGGGGACAACAGCCTCAGACAGGAAACTCGGGCTGCGTCCTCCAGCTCATCCGGAAAGATCCCCAATCGTTCCCCTGCCAGCTATGAGACATAGTCTCTCCAGCGGGTCCGGGTTCGGCCTCTTGGTCTCCTCCTGGTGGGATGTGCCCGAAACACCTCACCAGCGAGGCGCTCGGGGGGTATCCTGACCAGATGCCCGAACCACCCCATCTAGCTCCTCTTGACCTGGAGGAGGAGCGGCTCGACAATGAGCTCCTCCCGGATGGCAGAGTTCATCACTCGATCTTCCACCCAGCAGAGGAAAATCATTTTGGCCGCTTGTATCCGCGATCTCATTCTTTCGGTCACCACCCACATCTGGTGACCATAGGTGAGGGTGGAAACATAGATCGACTTGTAAATTGAGTGCTTTGCTTTTCGACTCAGCTCTCTCTTTACCACAATGGACTGATGCAGCATCCTAGTTATTGCTGACGCCACACCGATCCGCCTGTCCATCTCCCACTTCATTCTTCTCCCACTCGTGAACAACACCCCGAGATAGTTAAACTCCTCCACTTGGGGCAGGACCCTGTCCCTGACCTTGTGGGTCAGGGACCTGCGGGTCAGGGACAGGGACAGGGTTGCTTTTCCGGACGAGGACCATGGTCTCGGATTTGGAGGCGCTAATTCGCATCCTGGCCGCTTCACACTCGGCAGCAAATAGCAAATGCCATAGGGTTGCACCACTTCATTTTTTTACTAACCTTAATGCACCCATCACTTTAGAAGAAAGTAAATCTGGATACATCGGACCAAATCACTACAGTATCATTGGCTTTGGTATCAATCACAAATGAGAGCCCAAACCCAAGAACGAAACCTATTCAACCCTCACAGACCAGATCATCTCACTGTAAAATGGGGCCGACATATGGTATGTTATCAGAAATTTTGAAATACCAGGTGCTGGATCACCTGCTGCGTATCATGATCATAAGTACCATAGATTTTTTATAAGCAGAAAAAGAAACCAGACGGAATGAAAGAAGTCATTAGAAAGTCCGTAAAAATCAATCCTTAGAGGTTGCATAGACTCATCACTGTTGTATTATTGTAATTAATTTTTGTAAGTATGTTTTTTACTATTATTGTAATGTGACTGATTTTGTGTGGTCTGTGGAATTGTTTACTGTTTTCAGGGGCGCATCCAGGATTTTGCAAAAGGGGGTAGGGGACAGGAGATCAATGACAAAGTGAGTATAGTATATTATTTTTCCCCTGAACATTTTTAAAAATAAGTCATTTTCCTGCATTTTGATGCCCATTCACTGGATGGCTTGACTAGTCCCTTTCCTTTCTTCTTTTAATTTGTGGGCCCCCTGGATCCACCCCTGGTTTTATACTGCCTTAGGACAACGAATGAAAGTTAGCTTCTTTACGTTAAAGCAATTGCTAAAACATTGATTAATATGTACCGTCCTTTCTCAAATCCATTCAAATTCAAATCAGTCTTATCTTTATTGGAATATTTTTAAAAAAACTTAAGTCCAATCTGTCATCAAACTTGTTAGACCATAAAATTTTAATAGCTTCTTTCAACTTTGCTTCTTTCCCAGCTTTCATTGTTCATTCTTCCCAACCAACTGTAAAATCAGGCTTCTCTCATCTACAAACAACTTCTTGGCTGTGAAGAGTCAGTTTGACTCCGGTGAAAATGACGATAAAATTAATCTGAAGATCGGTTGTAGACGGTTTTAAGTACATTACAGTAACTTGTTCATTTCAGAGAATTTACATCTGAAGCATGATTCAGAGTATGTGTGTTTAACACACCTGGTCTGCCAACAAAAAACAGCTTAACAGTCTTAGCATGATTACAGGAATCAGCAAATGTATAAACAGTATGTGAGACTTACCTATAGATACAGTAAAAAGGAAGGCTTGTGATCATGTCTGTTAATAGAAGCCGTCCAACTGGAAGTCTGCATTGTATGCTCAGATGATTCAGTTGTGACTTGGAAACTATTTCAGATAAGTCATCTTTTTACCATGACGGAAGCTCAGACTTACCAGATTAACGTTATATTTATTTGGTTTTTCCACTCATTTTGCCCTGTTTCATTCTGAAATAAACCACATTTTCTTTATTAAGGGGCTTCACCAAAATGCATCATGTGTGAGGGTGTGGTTCGTAGATCATATTTTAGATCACTTTAACATGTGAAAAGTTAAGTCATGACTGCTTCAAATGTGGTGAACCAATGTTTTTCCACTCATCTATTTTCTACATCGATTGACCAACTTTGGATTGCTGCCATGTTGTTTGTACTCCATGTTCTTCATGACAATGAGGAAAGACCAGAGGCAGCACCAGAGCCAAACTTGAAAGAACTATTTAATTCAATATTTTTTATGCACTTTGTGAACAGATTTAACTGTTGAGGGGTTTTACGCAGTTAGAAGATCCGACACCAGTTTGATTTATTTGAAGTAACACAACCTAATATGCTGCATGGTGGTGCAGAGCATACATACATAGCACGGTGGCCTCACACTAAAATGGTTACGTATTCATTTCCCGGGTGAGACAAAACTTGAATCACTGGCCTCTCTATGTGAAGTTTGCATGTTCTCCCAGAGTATGTGTGGGTTTACTTCTGGTACTCCATTTTCCTCCCACCCTCCAAAAACATGCATGTTAGGTTGATTGGCCGCTATGAAATTGTCCGAAGGAATGAGTGTGTGTGTGTGTGTGTGTGTGTGTGTGTGTGTGTGTGTGTGTGTGTGTGTGTGTGTGTGTGTGTGTGTGTGTGTGTGTGTGTGTGTGTGTGTGTGTGTGTGTGTGTGTGTGTGTGTGTGTGTGTGTGTGTGTGTGTGTGTGTGTGTGTGTGTGTGTGTGGTGCTGTAATTAGACAAGATATGCTCTGGCACCCCCTAAAACCGCTTAAGGATAAGCTGTTTGGATGATAAATGAATGAATACAGTGTCAGAATAGTCATCTCTGTCAGGATGTGTGGATGTGGAAGGAGGAGGAGGACCCAAATACAGAAAAACAAAACAGGATTTTTTTTTTAACCAAAAGTCCAGTAAAGCTGTAAGGCAAAGGGCACATGATTATGTGCCCTTTGGGCATCAAAAAGTTCAAATGATATAACAGAGCTCAAAGATTAAACTTATGGTCAGGCAGCCAGGAAGACCTGACTGGGAAGAACTATGATGATCCGACAAAGAATTCTGGAGTATTGCCTTTGAACAGGCAGCAGGATCCACAGGTGTGTGTTATCAGTGCAATCACCCTCAGATGTCCCCAATCAGGGTGATGAGGGAAGGTCCAGGGATCCCTCTGGTGGCAGGGGAGGGGATCATGACAATCTCAACAACAGATAGTCTTCATCCAAACAGAAAAGTGGGAATCTGATTTTTGTAAAGATAATAAAAATGTAAAGAAAAGTGGACAGAGAATATGAGAAGTGTTTTAAGTTTTTAAAGTTAGTTTGGTAAAACTAGTCATATTTGGCAGCCCGATTGCTGCCCTCAGTCTGACCCGGTCTCACTATTTAGATAACTTTGTCACATGTGAGGGGAAAGTTTGCAGACTTATTCTTCCAAGAATTGGAGTTACAGTAATATGAATGATAGATGTAGATTCCATTTTAGTTTTAGAAACCAGGAAATGTTCTGCTGTGAATTATTCAAAAAATATTCTGGTCACATCTGAAGACCAAAATATTTTTGTCTCCGTATTTTCTTCTAAAATTTCTGGAAATTTTTCTTAGAAGAAAATGCTTTCTCATTGTCACGCTTTCACGTGTCTCACAAAAACAAAAACAACTTAAAAACTCCTGATGAATAGAATTTTCCTTCCTCTGAGGAAGTGGCAAGACATTTTACAGCAGTGACTTTTAAAGTGCTTAATGTTTGTATTTGCAATTGTTTCAAATGTATTTTGAGTGAAAGTGCCCTATGAACATTTAGTTGTTCTCTATTTTAGGTCAGTTTAGTACGTGGTGTCAATTTTTTCTTCTTCTTTCGGCATTTCCCTTCAGGGGGCGCCACAGCAAGTCAGTTTCTTCCATCTAACCCTATCTGCAGCATCCTCTGTGGTCACACCAACTATCTTCATGTCTTCTTTCACTGTAGAAGCACCTCCTCTTTGGTCTTCCTCTAGTCCTCTTTCCTGGTGGTTCCAAATCCAGCATCCTTCTTCCTATGTACTCTCTCTCTCTCCTCTGGACATGTCCAAACCATCTCAGTCTTGCCTCTTGAACTTTATCCCCAAAACCTCTAACATGTGCTGTTCCCCTGGTGTACTCATTTCTAATCCTGTCCATCCTGGTCACTCCCAGAGAGATCCTCAGCATCTTCATCTCTGCTACCTCCATCTCTGCTTCCTGTCTTTTCTTCAGTGCTACATTTTCTAGACCAATCAGCATGGCCGGTCTCACCACAGTTTTGTACTCTTTCCCTTTCATTCTAGCTGAAACTCTTCTGTCGCAGATTACACCTGATACTTTCCTCCACCCGTTCCAGCCTGCCTGAACACGCTTCTTCACCTCTTTTCCACACTCTCCACACTCCACAAAAAAGCAATTTAAATTGAATCAACAAAAGACTAATCTGAGATGGTGACAAGAAATCCAAAAGATTTTTTAGGTTTTTTGAAGAAAGCATATTGCTGTTCTAATTATAGTACATGCAGTTAGCCACTAACTAGAAATAATTACAACTGGTTAAACATATCCAATTTATCCATATAAGTTAAGTAACTTGAAATAAAACAATTAAAAATTTAAAAAAAAAAATTCCATTTGGTTTCAAATTCATTCTTAAATCATCCCAGTAGCACTTTGGTCTCAAGTAAAGCTAGAGACACTCAGTGCATTTATAGAACATTTCAAATCGATCCCTTATGATTTGATCCCAGCCTCACGATTAAAAGTGCATATGGTACAATCCGATAATCTGCAGTGAATGAACAACACACACGGACGGATACAGAATTTTCTGAGAATACTGAGTAAAGTATTTTATTTACCTGCAGCTATTGCTGCATAATAAAACAGTTGTTGGGACACTGCCAGCGATGATTCACACAAGAGTATGGAATGATCACGCATTATTGAGACATGTCTGAACATGCTGAATATCATGCAACCTGTTAGATGATCTGTTGGGCACCCTGAAACCAAAAGTATGTTTTGCTCAAAGTTTTATTCATAGATGTATCTATTGGTGATTGGTTTCACTGAGTCACAAGTTGAGTCACAATGAAAAGTATTCAATAACATTAAAGAATTTAAGTTCAGGGGATTTTTCAGTTATAATGTTAAAATGATATTTTTAAAAAACTTTCTAAATGTCTTTGGTGTACACTACTATTTATATTTTTTTAGACTTTTTTTTTTTTTTTTTTTACAAATTTAGATTTTCTTCAAAAATCATTTGTACGTATCCTACAGAAAAGAAGACCAGGGAGGGAAATCACAGCCTGGTTGAATCACTTAATATAGATGATGGAATTGAAACATGGCTCTAAAAAACCTTACTGAATTCCAATTCAATTATGTTTGCATAGCCCAACAGCACGAATCAATCGTCTCAACAGGCTTCACATTGTAGATTGAAAAAAGTGCAAAAACCATACATATAAAAAAAAAACATAAAACACTGTTAAAAAAGAAATAGTAAGATGATAAAAAACAGTGCAGCGTGTGCTGTTCTAATTTTTTTTATCATTTGGGAGGCTTCATTTTGCTGATCAAATTTGCTTAAAATGAAGTTGATCCGGACAAAAAAATTTTGATTACTTTGAACCTTGAATGGGAGCATGTGTGAAAATATTATTGCCCCTGTGTCGCAATAACTGCTTTCACTCATTCTGGTTGATTGGTAGGAAGTGATTAACATGCTAAGATGATGATTTATAAAAACATGTGTCATAACTTCAGTTGTCTACCCTGCGGGAGAATTCTTTTTACAAAGATGACTAAAGCCATTGGCATGTAACTGACAAGCACTACTTTATTTTTATTAGCTTAATCAACCAACAGTTTTAATAATAAAACTGATTTTTAAAACTACATTAACACAAACTATAGGGAATTGTGTCTCATTTTGTGTATTATTTGTTTGCCTGTTTTTTGGAAAATGAACCACATCATGTAAAAGATTGCTGATTAGGATATTTGCATATTGTCAGTTTTTACATTTCAACTCATTTTAAAACTGGGGACAATTGCACACCTAAGCCTATGTGACATTTCAAATCCAATAGATATTTCATAATACCAACGACGATAATATCATCACAACATCAAGCTGGGAATTAATTCGACCACCTTCATTGACCGACATAGATTACAGATATACAACTTCCCCTTTCTTTTTTATTTCACTGACAAATCAGTGCTTGTCAGTCCCAGAATAGTTGGGATGACCGTCTCTCACTCTCTTCAGCATTTGGGAGTTTCCTCCTCGGTTGTAAAACGGCGACACCTTGCTATTGCTCATGAATAACTCCAGGTGCCACCAGCTTGTTTGAGGACCATTGCACATGCATCTCGTTATTTGTTTGATCCATGTTTAGAGTTCAAGAGGAGTAGTTGGGGCAGGATGGATTTTGAGATACGCCTGAGATTTGTTGCAGCTGTGATTTATTTAGCTATGAAGGAAGTTTGGATAAATCTTAAGTCTGCATGGCGTAACCAACGTCTTCTAACTGAGCCAAAACATTCGCTCAGCCAAAGACTAACGGAATTCTTACTAAAAAAGGCGTTGGAAGCGTTTTCAAATTAACATCTGATAGTGTAGTTGAGGGATGTATGTTTATGTATTTGCATGTGTGAGTGTGTATGTGCGTATGCTTGACTCATATAGTGATAGCGTCATCTAAAACCAGGTTTTGTTGATGGATATGCCACTAATTGTTTTATCCTAACAAAATTGTTATGTGGTTCACTTCTTGTCCGTCATCTTCTGCTTATCCGGGGCAGGTCGCAGGACCAGAGGCCTCAGATTGGAAGCCCAGACTTCTCTCCCCCCGGCTGCATCCTCTAGCTCACCGGGAATGAGTCGTTCCCCCGCCAGCTTTGAGACAAAGTCTCTCCAGCAGGTCTGGGGTCTGCATCCTGACCAGATGCCCGGACCACCCCATCTGGTTTCTCTTGACCTGATAGAGGAGCAGCTCTACTACAAACTCCTCCCAGATGGCACAGGTCCCCACCCGTTCACAGCGCGAGAGCCCAGCCACCCTGCAGAGGAAGCTCATTTTTGCTGCTTGTATCTGTGATCTCATTCTTTCAGTCACCACTACTGCTGATGACTGTAGGTGAGGGTAGGAACGTAGATCAACTTGTAAATCAAGAACTTTGCTTTTCGGCTCATCTCCTTCTTTACCATGACAGACCGATGCAGGGTCCTAGGTATTGCTGATGCCAATCCACCTGTTGATCTCCCGCTGCATCCTTCCCCACTTGTGAACAAGACCCCGAGATACCTAAACTCCTCCACTGTGCAAAATCCACAACTCTAAAAAAAAGAATTCTGATGGAAACTAAGCAGCTCAATTAAAGGGGTCTTTTATTAAATATTTTAAAAAATTACCAAAACAAAATCCTTACAAATCCGTTATCGTCACCCAACTTACGACTACAAACAGATTTCAGGGATTCAAACTGTGAGATGTGATTAAATATCACATAATGGATTGAAAAGAAATCCTCTTTGCCCTAAAGAAACAGACACAAGGCGTTGTTTACGATCACCTACAAGTCAAGGCAGAAATCCAGGATTAATCATAACAGAACTGGAACGTCTGCTTTCAGGACTCATCCAACCAAATGTCAGGTGGCTGCAGGACATCCAAAACCTGAATAGAACCAGTTAACGTCTTTATATTTCCCTTTTCAAATCGATAAAGCACTTTGAATTACTTGCCCTGAAGAAATTTATATATTTATGGGTCTTTAAAAGCCCACTTGGGTGTTCAGAATTGCTCTATTATTTTTGCAGTCTTAGGTTTTTTTTAAGCATAGTTAAATAGTTAAAGCAATAATAAGCATTTTATTGGAAATTATTGTTTGCATTTCACTTTTGTTACAAAAAAGACTGTAAGAATAAAACTGGTAAGATCTATACGCCTAATAATTTAGGCATATAGTTGCATGCCTAAATTTGCATGCTTTTCAGTTGCATGATTAAATCATGCAACTGAAAAGATGGCATGACAGAACTTGACCACTTCCAAAAGCATTATTTGAAAAGGCGGTGGAAATTCAAACTGTTCGTGTACATTAAATCTTCTTGTAAATAAAAGTTTTCAACCAGTGTGTAACTTCCAGCATGTAGTTTTATGTTTGACCTCAACACAAATTCCTTGCCATACTATCTGTAGTATTTTTTTCCTACTTTGCATACCTCAATGTTTTCTATGTTTACACGGTTTGTTTGTTCTGTTACTGAAGATTTTACATAATCTTTTTTTGCAAAACAAAATGTTTCTGTTGTACGTTCCAGTAAAGCTTCATTTGCATGTGCTTAGCAATTATATCCAGTGTAATTATTTATGTCCAACCGCATTTCCTTCCTGGTTTCAGCATCAATGAAGCGGGAAAGGTTTTCGTTTGTGTGGCCATGAGAAAACAGATTGGGAAGAAGTTAACTATCTATTATTCAGTTCATAAAAATACAAATTCCATTTCCAGTGAGAGTTGGACTCCGCCAAGGCTGCCCTTTGTCACCGATTCAGTTCATCACTTTCATGGACAGAATATCTAGGTGCAGCCGAGGCGTTGGAGGGATCCAGTTTGGTGACCTCAGGATCGGATCTCTGCTTTTTGCGGATGATGTGGTCCTGTTGGCTTCATCGAACCGTGATCTCCAGCTCTCACTGGATCGATTTGCTGCCGAGTGTGAAGCGGCCGGGATGGGAATTAGTGCCTCCAAATCCGAGACCATGGTCCTCGCCCGGAAAAGGGTGGAATGCCCCCCCAGATCAGGGACAGGGTCCTGGCCCAAGTGGAGGACTTTAAGTATCTCGGGGTCTTGTTCACGAGTGGGGGAAGGATGGAGCGGGAGATCGACAGGCGGATCGGTGCAGCATCAGCAATAACTAGGACGCTGCATCGGTCCGTCGTGGTAAAGAGAGAGCTGAGCCGAAAAGCAAAGCTCTCGATTTACAAGTCGATCTACGTTCCAACCCTCACCTATGGTCACCAGCTGTGGGTGGTGACCGAAAGAATGAGATTGTGGGTACAAGAGGCCGAATTGCGCTTCCTCCGCAGGGTGGCTGTGCTCTCACTCAGAGATTGGGTGAGGAGCTCTGCCATCCGGGAGGAGCTTGGTGTCGAGCCGCTCCTCCTCCAGGTCGAAAAGAGCCAGATGGGGTGGTTTGGGCCCGAGCGCCTCGCGGGTGAGGTGTTTCGGGCACCTTCCACCGGGAGGAGACCAAGGGGCAGACCCCGGACGCGCTGGAGAGACTATGTCTCACAGCTGGCCGGGAACGACTTGGGATCCTTCCAGGTGAGCTGGAGGATGCGGCCGGGGTGAGAGAAGCCGGGCTACCCGTTTGAGGCTGTTGCCCCCACGACCCGGCCCCGGAAAAAGCGGAAGATGGCGGAACGGGATAACTTCCACATGGAAAGGCCAGCACTCCAACCCTTTTCCATGCCCGGGACCTGAACCCACAACCTTCTTGCAGTGAGGCCACTGTGCTACCCACTGCGCCACTGTGCTGCTCTGTTATTATCGCAGGGGCTAAATTACCCCTAGGAATAAGTGTGTGTGTTGTATGTGTCTGGCCCCGTGACAGACTGGTGACCTGTTCGGTTTGTACTCTCCCTTCGCCTTAACTCAGTCAGGATGAGCTCCGGTAAACCCTGCAACCATGTAAGGGATAGACGGATATGAAGGTGACTGGCAAATAAAACTGGCGGAGTTTTTCGCCAGACAAATTTTGCTCATTTAACCACAAATTTCGTGTTTCAATTTTTGTCTGTGAGTTCCCTCTTTTTTTTTGCTATTTTAAGATAATTATGTTTTTACCATCTGCTTCTTTTTTTATTGCAACCTGTTGCCCTTGGAACACATAACCATAATGTTTTGCTCCACAGAACTGGAAAATGTACCCATTTTCTCCACATGAATAAATCTTATTTCGTGACCTAGTCAAATGGAAAGTTAATTTCAGGACTGACGGTTTCTCTTTCCTTTTACTGAAAAGAGAAGAGTTATCTTCATGTCGTTCTGTCGTTATCTAGAACGACAAGATCAACATTAAGATTTTACAACTTTTACTTCGTCTAATTTAACTAAAAAAACCAAAATGCAGCTTGTTTTAGAAGAAAAACGTACATGCAAATGTTCTTTTCAGATCTCCAAATAGCTCCCTTCTATAATCCATCCGGTGGTTTTACAGTCTAACTGATTATGTTTGTTTAACAGTAAGAGCGCTGTTGTTTTATTATTAAAATTTTCCTGCAGGTTGAGAACTTCTTCTGAATCGGATGCAAGTTATAAATCATGCTGCAGAATTTTCTGCAAGTTATAAACAGTAATTATTAACTTTGAGGTTGCATGTTTGTGCGTCAGTGTTGGTGACCTGCTCAAAAGCTTTTATTCATGCTGAAGACTTCCTCTAAGTTTGCATTTCAAATAAGACTGTTTGTAATTATAAAGCCAGACTTCTACAGGCTGTCTCGGATGGTTTTATCTTTTTATTCATTCTAAATTTAGTTACTCTGAAACGTAGATGCAAGATTGTGTGTGCATCATGAACAAGTTCTCATTGTACTCATTCTCACACTGATGAGACAAATGAGGCTACAGGAACTGTGTTCTTGTTTTTGAGTGTTGACTCTTTTCCCACATTCAGTTTGAGACTGGAAACAATAAAGTGAGTTTGATCTTTGTGCACATTTAAATCCTGCATGTTTAAGAACAAAATACCTTGAATTAGCCGTCAAGATTCCTCCACAAAACAGTCATTCATTCTCTGATGTTTTGTACTTGCAATCAGCTATACACCATAAGATCTCTATCTCTCTTCCTCCTCCTTAGGAGAGAGTTCTCTTTCTGATTCCTGATGGATCCTCTGTGGTCCTGTCCTGAGCATTGCCAGACTGAGGAGGCCTATGTGCTTGATCTACCATCCTGTTTCCATCAGGATGAACCCCATCTACTGATTTCTTCAGATATATACTGTCAAGTACAATAAGCTGATGTATAATTGTAGCGACGGAGTATTTTATTGCATGGTTTTTATAGTTTTATTCTGCAGGTTTATTAATGTCTTGTGTTTTTAGCATGTTAAATTGTCTTTATTAATTTTATTTACTTCTCCTGCTACTAAGAAGTGGTGCAGTTCCTCATTGCTTTGTAAGAGGCAGCTGGGGGCAGAAGAGGCGAGAGCCAGAGCAGAAGCGGCAGCCAAGAGCCCCACGGTGGGGAGCCCTCCTTTTGAACTATGGGCTGGTAGCGCAGTGGTGTGTCAGGCTGCACACCACCATGCGGCGAGGGCTCACAGGACACAGGTTGTCTGGCACAGATCCCACCGGCGGCGAAGAGGGTTCCCGCTGTCAGCGGTCCGGACATGTGGTCCAATCAAGGGGCGGGCCTGGGACGACAAATGGTGCCATCAAAGGGCGGTGTCAGGACAAGGAGGTGCCGGTGGGCTACAACCCAAAATGTGAACTGTTTTTAAGGACTGCCATCTTTGGATATTTTAATAGGTTTTAAATAAATAATGTTAAAACTGTTTTTATGGTCTGTGCCTCTGCTTCCCTGGTGCTCCCCGCCCAGAAGGATGCTGGATTTGGCGGTCCGGCCACATAATTAACAGTCATAGACACATTGGCTGCTCGTCTCGGGGGTGGGATCTCTCTTTTTGTGTGGACCCCCTATGAGGCTAGTTTTGTTTCTTCACTATTGGGTTTTTGGAGTTTTTCCTCACTGTGAAGGAGGGGCTAGGAGGAGGAATGTGCTGAAATAGTTGGCTAGCTTTTGCTAGTTAACTTTTAATTGTGCATATGTGCATATACATTTTCTGTCTTTTTTTTAAACTTTGTTTAAATATTTTTTTTAATCTGCAAACTGAAGCCTGTTGAAACTTTTTTTTTTTTTTACTTGGGGTTATAAATATAATTGAGCTCAAATGAAGGAAATTCCAAGATCCTCTTTTCTCTCATTTTTAACATCACCAAACCTCCTGACTCCCTTCCATCACATCTCTACTCAACTGATTTTTGCAACACCCTGGCTTCATTTTTCACTACAAAAATTCACCATATTCATCAACAGCTTAACCTCTTCTCTGCTGCAACCTTACTTCCCATTTCATTTTTAAGATTTGACACCTCATTTACCTTACCCACTCTTGATCAAATCTCTACTCTAGTTAAAAACTCCAAATCCTCCACCTGTCAACTTGATCCACTGCCCACTATCCTTGTCAAAGCCACAGCCCCCTCTCTATGTCCTCTCATCACCAACATAATACATGCTTCCCTCACCTCTGGAATTGTTCCCCCTTCCTTGAAAACTGCTGCCGTTACCCCCATCATCAAAAAAACAGGTTCAGATCCCACTGATCTCAATAACTTCCGTCCTATTTCAAACCTTCCATTCATTTCAAAAATTCTTGAAAAAGCTGTATCCACTCAACTTCATTCTCATCTCTCCTCCAATAATCTGTATGAACTTTTCCAATCCGGATTTCGTCCCCTTCACAGCACTGAAACTGCTCTTCTTAAAATCACTAATGACCTTCTCCTCTCTGCGGACTCTGGTTTACTATCCATTTTCCTTCTGCTTGATCTCAGTTCTGCTTTTGACACCATCTCTCATTCCATCCTCCTGAATAGACTTTCTTCAATCGGCATCTCTGGCACCGTTCTCACCTGGTTTCACTCCTATCTGTCTGACCGTACTCAGTTTGTTCAATTAAAATCCTTCACTTCTCACTCTGTCCCTATCACAACTGGTGTTCCTCAGGGCTCTGT
This sequence comes from Neostethus bicornis, assembly GCA_902685375.1. Classification (NCBI taxonomy): domain Eukaryota; kingdom Metazoa; phylum Chordata; class Actinopteri; order Atheriniformes; family Phallostethidae; genus Neostethus; species Neostethus bicornis. Next base: position 23,753,785 of record LR738551.1, on the reverse strand, counting down.
CCTCGGTCCGCTCCTCTGTATCATCTACCTTCTTCCACTTGGTCATCTTTTCCAGAAACATCACATCAATTTCCATTGTTATGCAGATGACACCCAGCTCTACCTTTCCTGCAAACCCTGCTCCACACTGCCTCCATCAACCCTGGTCGACTGTATCGAACAAGTCAAATCCTGGTTCAACTCAAACTTTCTCAAACTCAACAGCAATAAAACTGAACTTCTCCTCGTAGGCACCAAATCCACCCTAAGCAAGATTGATCCGTTCTCACTCTCCATCGATGGCTCCACCATCTCTCCGTACCCTCAAGTAAAGAGTCTGGGTGTGACAGTAGTCCTTCTTTCACCTCTCACATAAACACCATCACCCGCTCTGCTTATTTCCATTTACACAACATACGTCTCCGGCCCTCCCTCACTCCTCAGTCCACTGCTATACTCATTCACAGTCTTGTAACTTCCCGCCTGGACTACTGTAACTCTCTTCTGTTTGGTCTCCCACAAAAATCTCTCCATAAACTGCAACTGGTTCAAAACTCAGCTGCTCGTATTATCACACACACTCCCTCCATTAACCACATCACACCCGTCCGACAAAAACTCCACTGGCTCCCCATTCCATACCGCATACAATACAAAATCCTGCTTTATGCATTCAAATCATTACACCTCCATGCACCTCCATATCTTTCTGATCTCCTCCATGTTGCTACACCTGCTCGCTCTCTCCGCTCCTCCTCCTCTATTCAGTTTTCTGTCCCCTCCGCCCGTCTTGTCACTATGGGGAGCAGAGCTTTCAGCCGCTCTGCTCCTCGTCTCTGGAACTCCCTCCCTCCTGACCTCCGCAACACTAACACACTCTCACATTTCAAAACTGGATTAAAAACTCATCTTTTTAAACAGGCCTATTCTCTTTCTTAAATCTATGTTTTATACTTATAATTTTTTTTAATTTGTATGTATTTAATATTTTATGTTGTTTTTAACTCTTACTGTATTTCTTTATATTTTTAATGTGATGTACGGCGACCTTGAGTGCCGAGAAAGGCGCCTTAGAAATAAAATAAAATGTATTAATTGAGTTTAATTAAGAGCTTGATTCATCATAATTTTTGTTACCCCAATATTACCCAATATGCTACTTATAGTCAAGTTTAAATGCCATGTAAACAGTATTCTCATGTTAGAAACTCTTCCAACAATTATTAAAATGCTGCTTTAAAGCAAAAAAGTATCATGTTTGCAGTTGGTTTTTCTTTCCCTTTGAACTGGGGTTCTAAATTCAAAAGTTTGAATGGAGGAGATCTGTGTGGCGTCTGTCCATTAATTAATCTCTCTGTTTGTTATTTGGTTAATTTTACTACGCAAAACAGGTCCCATGTCCTGCGTCAAGTATTCAGTTTGTTTTGTGATCATTTTGTGAGTTTGGTGTGATATTTGTACAGCACAAATACATGAGGGCATTAAATCCAGAAAGAGTAGATGTGGATAGTTTCAGTTAATAAAGATCATAATAAAATGATAATTAAATTCATTTCAAATTACAATTTGAAAGGACGCTGCATCGGTCCATTGTGGTAAAGAGATAGCTAAGCCAAAAAGCAAAGCTCTTGATTTACAAGTCAATCTAATTTCCCACACTCACCTATGCTGGTGACCGAAAGAATGAGATTGCGAAGACAAGCGGCCGAAATGAGCTTCCTCCGCAGGGTGGCTGGGCTCTCACACAGAGATCGGGTGAGGAGCTCTGCCATCCGGGAGGAGCTCAGTGTCGAGCCACACCTCCTCCAGGTTAAGAGTAGCCAGATGGGGTGGTTTGGGCACCTGGTCAGGATGCCGCCCGAGCGCTTCGCTGGTGAGGTGTTTCGGGCACGTCCCACCAGGACGAGACTGAGAGGCAGACCACTGTCCTGCTGGAGAGACTATGTCTCACAGCTGGCCGGCGAACGACTCGGGATCCTCCTGAATGAATTGGAGGATGCAGCTGGGGTGAGAGAAGCCTGGGCTTCCCATCTGAGGCTGTTGCTATCCGGCCCCGGATGAGCGGAAGATGACGGAACGGAACGAACAGAAATTGAAACCAGTAAAGGGTGCACATGATTCACTCATTACGCTTTGGGCTTCATGACTTCACATGAGACAAATAGATAAAAACCAGAAAGAGGAACCACACATTCATCATCTTCGGTGAACATCATTAATTTTACATTTAGTGGTCCAAAATAAGACAGAAAAAGCCTTCATTAAAACTGAAAACAGGCCCACAACAAACATTTTTGCCAATCTGAGGGTTTCTTTTGTTCATCTTAATTTGACAAAAGTTTTCAGAGCTTCTTCTTTCAACTTTTCCCTTCACGGGTCGCCACAGAAGTCAGTTTCTTCCATCTAACCCTATCTTCTGCATCTTCTTCGGTCACACCAACTACTGTATCTTCATGTCTTCCTTCACTGTATCCATGAACCTCCTCTTTGGTCTTCCTCTTGTTCTCTTTCCTGGTGGTTCCAAACCCAGCATCCTTCTGCCGATGTACTCTCTCTCTCTCCTTTGCACATGTCCAAACCATCTCAGTCTGGCCTCTCTGACTTTAAAACCTCTAACATGTGCTGTTCCCCTGAACAGCACATGTTAGTGACCAGAGAGTGATCTCTCTGGTCACTCCCAGAGAGATCCTCAGCATCTTCATCTCTGCTACCTCCATCTCTGTTTCCTGTCTTTTTCTCTGTGCTTCTGTCTCTACACCAAACAGCATGGCCGGTCTCACCACGGTTTTGTACACTTTTCCTTTTCACTTTTCTCCACCCCTTCCAGTCTGCCTGCACACGCTTCTTCATTGTTTTCAGAGCAGTTTTCAAAAACATTTCTTTATGGATTTTACGGTGACAAGAAGTCCTTTTTAAAACAAATGAACTCGTTTTATGTGCGACAACTCAGCATGTATTTGGACAATGCATACTCATCAAGAGTATGCATGCATTATGTTCAAGAGTCATGTGCACTCTTGAACATATAGTATTTCATAATGTATAGGGTTTGTTATGTGTGTATACTCTGCTGCCATCTAGGATTCCAAGTCATTACTCTAACATGTCAGACCTGGAACTCCTTGTCTCTGGTCCTCTTTTCTCCATCATTGTGTAATCTTTTTTCATTTCTTAAGCTGAAGTTTTTTAATAAAACTCTTGTTTTCTTTTGCTCAGGTTACATGAAACCTGACGTGTGACATCACAGGTCACTAATTTAAGTCCAGGCTGTGCAAGAGACACTTGTTCTTTTGTGTGGAGTTTGCATGCTTTCTCCGGGTGCTCCATCTTCGCCCTAACCCGCCTTTTCCCTCCAAAAAACATCCATGATAGGATGATTTGTCACTAGAAACTTTCCTCTTGGAATGAGTATGTCTATTTTGTGTTGCCTTGGAATAGATTTGTGACTTGTGTTTGAAGGGTCTCACCTGAAACCATATGTGAAACCAAAATAGTTATTTTTGTCTAAGGAACTTTTACAGCAATTCTTACCAGAGAAAATCTGTTAAAAAAAAAAGGGGGGGGTGGGGGGGGCACAAAAAACTACATTTCCACATGGCATAGCATCCGAAAAGAACAGCGTAAAAAAAAAAGAAGTTTGGTTTGTTCTAAATTTTCCACCTCAATTTATTTTTGTTTAAGTTTATTCCACATGCTCGTGTCCTGTTAATAAATAACAATATGGAACTCTGAACATTTCCTCTTCTGACCACATGTGAATGAAGCCAGCTTCTGGTAAAAACAAAAATTTTCCAGTGACCTCCACTGGTTAGAGAGATAGCATTGTGTGGGATGACCTTGAAGAGGGAACATTTGATGTTGCAGGAATACATGCTTACTCCCAGTGTGTGTGTATGCGTTATGTGTGTAAGTGTACGTGCGTGCAGAAGATCCGAACTTTTTTGTTCAATCTCATCAAACAATGAGCGCTTTTCTTAAAGCTGCACATTCTTATCAAATCAAGACAAACTCAACTCTATTCAAATCTAATCTTTATAATTTTAACAAAACATTGCATATTTCAACATTGCATTGAATCTGTGGACCATCTGAAGAGCAGCTTCAGCAAAAGACTCCTGCAACCCCGCTGCTCAAAGGAACGGTACAGAAAATTATTACTGTCGTCCTCCATCGAAATATTTAACCTTTCACTTTCAAACCTTTAAAGTTTCACACACACACACAAAAAAAATCATGTTGTAGCGCTGCAGGGCTTAAATTTTCCTTTGGGGATAATGTATCTTCAATTCAATATAACGTGTGGGCAAGAAACCCAAAAGCAGTGTTGATAGTATCTAAAAAGAAAAAAAGTGGACTGTGTGTTTTGGTAGATGATACTTCATTCCAGACTAACAACAAACCAATAACCGACAAGCTCGGTGAGTCATTCACCTCTACACGTGAGTGTTTTATCCGTTTTTATGAATTGCTAGTGACACCCTTTGATTTAAATAGGCTGAGTCCCTCTCTAATAATGGTGAAAATAAATATTGTGTTACTATCTCTACGGTCGTTATGCTCAACGCCACAACTTTAAAATTGTTTTTCTATCCCATCAACTGGGATTAAAGACTAATAAATACTTTTATGCATCATGTTCAAAGAGATCAAATCCATTATTTTTACTGCTCTCTTACCGAATCACAACATCTCAGCTCTATAAAGAAACAGCTGCTGACTTCTGAGACGTGTTATTATGCAAATCTGGAGACAAAATTCTTTTTTCAACAAATTTGGCAGGACGCCTTGAAGGATTAGGGTACATGGATGTACAGGCAACCTGATACATGGGTGCATGAGTGAAAATGAGTGTGTGTGATTGGTTGTTTCTCTGTGTGAGCTGGTGGCAGATTGATGACCTTAGCAGGATGTACCCCACCGATTGCATACTAACACACATAAACTCTGGCATCCCTTGTGACAGACACTTCAGAAATTAATCAATAATTTTGTTTGAAGCCCAGCATCAAATCCCAGAGACCTCTTATACAATCATCTAATAAACTAAACCTTCAACCCTCGAGACCTGCAGTCCTTCAAGTTTTGCTGCTCTGCATCCGAAATATATGGATCTAAACGAGTTGCTTATGTATAAATATATAAACACCATAATTTCCAAAGCACATGATGTTTTTAGGTTTTCAAAAAATGCTTTTAGCGTCATCTAGTGGTGAAATTGTGGAAATACAATAATTTTCATTTATCAAGATTATGTCTTTGTTTTTTAGTTTAATAAAAAAAAAATCTGACAAGTCTGGATTTATTCATTCAGTTTGCTAAAAATAAACCTCAGCTTTGATAAAGGAACAGCTGCTGACATCTGAGACGTGTTATCATGCAAATCTGAAGACAAAATTCTTTTTCAACAGATTTGGCGGTGTGCCATGAAGGACTAGGGTACATAGATGTACAGGAAACCTGATACATGGTGTGTATCAATCACAACCAGTGTGTGTGATTGGTTGTTTCTCTGTGTGAGCTGGTGGCAGATTGATGACCTTAGCAGGATGTACCCCACCAATTGCATACTAACACACATAAACTCTAGCATCCCTTGTGACAGGCGCTTCAGAAATTAATCAGTCATTTTGTCATCTAATAAACTAAACCCTCAAGACTTGAGAGCTGCAGTCCTGCAAGTTTTACTGCTCTGCTTCAGAGATATATGGATCTAAATAAGTTGTTTCACAAAAAAGTATCCTACTATGTACAGTATATATATATATATAAATATATATATAAACACTATAAGTTTCACAGGACTCTGCCTCCTCACCCATCAGTGCATACACGGCACTGCACCTGTTTATCTCCAAGAACTCCTAACCCTCCACACCACTGTCCGAGACCTGTGCTCCTCCTCCTACTGCCTGCACCAACCAAGGACCAAACTCTCCACTATGGGGGACAGGGCCTTCCAGGCAGCTGCTCCACGGCTCTGGAATGCTCTTCCCGAGAGCTTGAGGGCTCCACAAAGCGTTGAGGTTTTTAAGAAAAGACTGAAGACATTTTTATTTCTAAAGGCTTTTCAACAAAGTTTTTAGTGTTGTTTTTTGTGTTGTGGTTTTATTTAATTTTGCTGTTTGTTGTTCCTTTTGGTCACTGTAGCACTTTGAGATCTCCACTGGAGATATAAAGTGCGTTACAAATAAAATTTTTATTATTAATATTATGGTGTTTTTAGGTTTTCAAGAAACGATGTTGGCGTCCTCTGGTGGTGAACGTATGGAGTTACAATCATTTTTATTTGTCAAGATTCTTTCTTTTACTATTTAGTTTAATAATAATTTTGATATAATATATGACAAGTCTTAATTATTTAAGTTTGTTTTTAAAAAAAAATTATTGAAATGGTGGATTTTAAATCAAACTTTTTTAAGATGCCTGTGTATAATAATATTTGTATGTGATAAACATATTTTTGTGTGCGCTGACCTTACTTTTTTACTATAAAATATTCATTGGTTGTTTGATGGGAGAAACCAGTGAGTAATTTAATCAATTCCAGGTTAAATCTTTACACTATATATATTTATATAGACAGATAGATTTATTACTTACTTATTTTGTAGTCGGGACTAGGATAGATCCTTGTGGTACTCCAGAGTTGATAGGAGAAATTCCCCAAAGCCACAACTCATGTCTGAGAGGTACGACTGGAACCAGTTGAACGTGATCTCAGAAAGTCTATTACAATCCCAGTAAGAGAAGAGATGGTGAACCCTGTTTGAAACAAGAATGAAATTGATGATAACTTCAGAAGAGTTGCAAAAGAGGTAAAGGGGTGGAGCTGACTTTTCTTGACTTAGACTGAACATAACAAACAAGTAATAAAAAACTAATCAAGAATGATTCATAAATCCAAGGAGAAATCTCACAACTATTGAAATCAGTTTTATCCACTTTGAAATTGTGGGGTGAACAACAACCTTTTCAATTCAACTTGAAGGGACAACATGGAATTACTTTTCTGAGCTCTGTAGTTGATAGTTGTTAAAAAAAACTTCAATACAAAGTACTTGGAATAAAAAATAAATTAAACAAAAAATTATTTTGGAGGCATTCTTCGTCTCATCCTTTCGGCATTTCCCTTCAGGGGTCACCACAGCATCGGTCACGCCAACTATGTATCTTCATGTTTTCCTTCACTGTATCCATGAACCTCCTCTTTGGTCTTCCTCTAGTCCTCTTTCCTGGTGGTTCCAAACCCAGCATCCTACTTCCGATGTACTCTCTCTCTCACCTCTGCACATGTCCAAACCATCTCAGTCTGACCTCTCTGACTTTAAAACCTCTAACGTGCTGTTCCTCTGATCCTGTCCATCCTGGTCACTCCCAGAGAGATCCTCAGCATCTTCATCTCTGCTACCTCCATCTCTGTTTCCTGTCTTTTCCTCAGTGCCACTGTCTCTAGACCAATCAGCATGGGCGGTCTCACCATGGTTTTGTACACTTTCCCTTTCATTTTAGCTGAAACTCTTCTATCACACATCACACCTGATACTTTTCTCCACCCATTCCAGCCTGACTGCATATGCTTCTTCACCTCTTTTCCACATTCTCCATTGCTCTGGACTGTTGATCCTAAGTACCTAAAATCTTCCACCTTCTTTATCTCTTCTCCCTTATTCCCCTATTCACACACTTACTTCTCCGTGCGTCTTTGTGGCGTCCGATGGTGGACACTGTTAATAATGAAATGTTTCACTAACTGTAAATCTGTGACACATCATTGTAACTTGTACTCATGAGTAGGATGACCTTCACTGGCCACCACTTCTACACTTTTATTTATAAAGCCTTGCTTGGATTACTGCCATGTTATATTTGTACTCTAATCACAAGAAGTGTTGAAACACATTCAACACTCAGCTGTTGCTCTCTGTATCTTTTTGCCTGTACAGAGCTAGGAAAGAAATATGTCTCCCATTCTGCTCCTTTTGCCTGGAAGAGAAAAACTCGAGACTGACAGAGTTTTAAAACTAATCTAAAAGGTTAGAGACTGCTGGAATATTTTGTAAATGTTTTTTCTTAAAGTGTATTATTTGTTGTCTATGTATTTTGCTGCCACTTGTCCAGGACTCCCTTGAAAAAAATTTAAAATACTGTATATATGGAGGAGAAAAAAAAAAGAACTCTATTTCTTTCCGCTTGTTCCAGGGTCGGGTCGCGGGAGCAACAGCCTCAAACGGGCAGCCCAGGCCTCTCTCACCCCGGCTGCATCCTCCAGCTCACCCAGAAGGATCCCAAGTCGTTCCCCAGCCAGCTGTGAGACATTGTCTCTCCACCGGGTCCGGGGTCTGCCCCTTGGTCTCCTCCCGGTGGGACGTGCCCAAAACACCTCGCCCGCGAGGCGCTCAGGGGGGCATCCTGACCAGATGCCCAAACCACCCCATCTGGCTCCTCTCGACCTGGAGGAGGAGCGGCTTGACACCGAGCCTCTCCCGGATGGCCAAGCTCCTCACCCGATCTCTGAGTGAGAGCCCAGCCACCCTGCGGAGGAAGCTCATTTCGGCCGCTTGTACCCGCGATCTCATTCTTTCGGTCATCACCCATAGCTGGTGACCAGAGGTGAGGGTCTGCTGCTGTAATAAATAAATCTAACCACTGCGTGTCGCTGTTTCCTTACTTTCTACAACCCAACTAAACAGCATGGAAGTAAAACAGAAACAATCAGTGTTTAAGATTTAAACAACAATCTTTGCAGGATTTAATCTCACTATCGTTGATCTAAACGAAACTCTTTTTTTTTTTAAAAAAGTTTGATTTTTCTTTCAGGATGGAAATTCTCCAGAAATCCGGTGTGTGATCGTGTGTTTGGTGCGTGTCTGTGTGTGTCCAGACATGTAAAGATGGACAGATTGAGTTAGGTAAACTGGGTGTAGACAGGTAAACTAGGAATACAACACCTAACACATAGTTTTTAAACTTACTTTAAGACCGTGGACAGTTTTTTCCTCTCTTTTTTTGGTATCCTCTTTACTGAAAAGCACTGCTGTGTTTACCTCGACTGAAGAAATGGAGGAAAAATCGGGGATTTCTAACGAATTGTTTGGTAAGTTAGTATTTTTTACTCTAAACTCTATCAAATATTCTGTTCATTTATTCATTTAATATTAAGTTTTTTAGTCTACTTAGACTTTTTTCCGCCCTTAAATGTCATTTAAATACTTTTTTCTTTGTTTTTCTAAGTATTTAGCCTGTTATTTAAAACTTAGCCACTGCTAAATAGTCATTTTAAAGTTTTTAAAAAGCTTTCTTCGCGGTTATTTGCACTGATTTTCTTAATTAATTTGACTGTTTTCGCGTCGCATTTGCTTTTTCCATTATTTTGTGTTCATATTTGATTAATTTGAACTATTTTTGGGTGTATTTTTCATGCCCTGAGGGTTTGGTTGGATACCTGAGTTTCTTTCTCCTCTGTGTTCCTTCCTTATCTGAAGTGGGGGGTTTTAGAGAGAGGTGTGTCCTGTCAAATTCCTTTGGATTGAGAGATATGATCAACAACACACACACTGTTCCACTCTCTGTTTAAAAGAACAGCTTATTACTACAATCTGACTAAAGAAAGCAGCCTAAACATCATCTCTAAAGCTGTAAATCTGTTCAGTTCATCACAGAGAAGCTGATTGTGGTTCATATTTAAAGACTCACATCTTTAATAAAGCTGTTCATGTTCATTCATTCATCTTCTCAACTTCTTATCCCTAATTGTGTTGCCTCTAATTTGTTGCCGGATCCTATCCTTGCTGATTTCAGGCATAGGCAGGGTACACCCCGAACAGGTCACCAGAAAACACAGATGATGCAGTAACATGAAAAACATGGTCTATTCTGGCCATGTTTGTTGCTTTCCGTTCCGTCGCCTTGCGCTTAACCGGGGCCGGGTCGGGGGGCAACACCCTCAGACAGTAAGCCCAGGCTTCTCTCACCCCAGCTGCATCCTCTAGTTTACCCGGAGGGATCCCGAGTCGTTCCCCAGCCAGCTGTGAGACATAGTCTCTCCAGCAGGTCCGCGGTCTGCCTTTTGGTCTCCTCCGGGTGCGACGTCCCCGAAACACCTCACCAGCGAGGCGCTCGGGGGGCATCCTGACCAGATGCCTGAATCACCCCATCTGGCTTCTCTCGACCTGAAGGAGGAGCGGCTTGATACCAGCTCCTCCCGGATGACAAAACTCCTCACCCGATCTCTGAGTGAGAGCCCAGCCACCCTGCGGAGGAAGCTCATTTCGGCCGCTTGTATCCGCGATCTCATTCTTTCGGTCACCACCCATATCTGGTGACCATAGGTGAGGGTGGGAACGTAGATAAACGTGTGGCATCAGCAATAATTAGGACGCTGCATCAGACTGTTGTGGTAAAGAAAGAGCTGAGCCGAAAAAGCAAATCTCTCGATTTACAAGTCGATCATGTTTTTTGGAGGTTGACAAAGGTGAACAATCCATGTTTGTATAGATTCCAGAGATTAAGAATTTAAAGCCAGAGCAAAGACGATGTTTAGAAAGTTTTATCGAGGGGAAAAACATGGTTACTCTTCTGCAAATGGTAAAAGTTTGTTTTAGCCCTCTGTTTTCTGTACTACGTAAACTGTTAGGACACATTGCATAAGAACGTACTGTCCCGACCAGAAAGGAGCCATTGTTATGTTTCATCCTCTATACTCCTTCTTACGGGTTACTGTGCCTATCCAGGCTGATTTCTGCCAAGAGGCAGGGTACACCCCGAACAAATCACCAGTCACACAACCATAGACACACACTCATTCCTAGGCTCAATTTCACCTAACATGCATGTTTTGGAAAATGGGAGGAAATCAGAGAAACCTGCAGAAAAACCCTCTTATATACGAGAGAACATCCAAACCTGACCAACTTGCTGTGAGGCCGCCGTGCTAACCACCACGCCATTGTGCCTCCGCAGCTCAGGTTGATTTTGTTATATAGGATTAGTTTAGGATTAGCTCTGCCATCCGGGAGGAGCTCTGTGTTGAGCCACTCCATCTCCAGGTCGAGATGAGTCAGATCGGGTCGTTCGGGCATCTGGTCAGGATGCCCCCCCGAGCGCCTCATTGATAAGGTGTTTTGGGAACGTCCCACCGGGAGGAGATCAAGAGGCAGACCCCGAACCTACTGGAGAAACTTTGTCTCACAGCTGGCCGGGGAACCACTCGGGATCCTTCCGGGGGAGCTGGAGGATGCAGCCGGGGAGAGAGAAGCCTGGGCTTCCCGTCTAAGGGAAGCCCAGGCTTCCCTGTGACCTGCCCCCGTGACCTGGTCCCGGATGAGCGGAAGACGACGGAACGGGAGGATTAGCATAACAATACAAACAACAGGAGATCATTACAGAAGACATGGGGATATAAAGCTGTGCGTCATCAGCATAGCTGTGAAAACCAACACCATGTCTCTTGATGAAAGCGGCAACATGTAGAGATGAAAAAGTATCGGGCCTAAAATTGATCCATGGGGAATCCCACATTCAATTTTATGAATTCTTGAAGAGCTCTGACCTGAAAAAAAATTAATGATTCTGTATATCTATGACTGTCATTAATGATTAAGTCAAAGCCGGTGATTCAAGAGGAAGCTGACTCATAACCTTGTGCTCGCCGTTCCATTTTCTACAGCCCAGTTTTACACTGTATGTCACAGGATTGAATAATGAAAGGGACTTTTTGTTGGCAGCTCTGCTTTCTGTGTTAACGGGACTGAATGACTTGATGCAGCTCATCAGGAGCACTTAAAAACTGAAAGTAAACATTTGTCCTTTTCTAAAAACCAGTTAAAAGTCTGGCTTGTCTATGCTTCTAAAGCTCAAAAATAGTTCCGTTTAAAGCCAGCTAAATATTCCTCGTAATCTGATGTATGATCCGTAAAAGACTCCCCCTTTTTGTTCAGTAGAATTACCTTGGCATCAAAATAAACGTACCCATGGCTCAGTAGTTAATAGAAGCAAAAACTCTGGATACCATCAATGTTGGCAACCTTTCCTTTTGCCTTCGGGAATGTATACAGAAGGCAAATTTAGACCAAACAGTTCCAGCAGCTCCCAGCGGATTCACTGAAAAATCACATGTTAACCAGTTCTTCTGGTTAAGTGAATGTTTATCTCGATTAGTGAGTATTCTTCAGTCACAAGACCTGGTTGGCTGATTAGACTAAAGTGCAGAGGTCAGATTGATGCCTTGATTACGGATTCCCCGAAGCTATTCTTAAATAGTTTTCACCATGTGGTATGGAACGTTTCGCCATGTGGGTGGATTTAGTTGTTATTCAAGTAGTCACTATTTCAAGTTAAACATTTTAATTTGTGATGTTAGAAGTTTTTAAAACTCATAAGGATTCTGCAAAGTGATCTTTATTAAATTTTTCCCTGTTTTTATATCAAAATATTACAAACTACTTAGTTTGTAATGCTTAGTTTTCACATGAGGGAGTTGGATTTGGAGAGAGCCCATGTGTTTCTGATCAGGCCTCATTCTGCCTCATGCTGTTATGTTTTGGTCCTTCTCATGACCTCGTCATGTGTTTGGGAGCATGATGATGTCATCATGGCTTTCCTCCTGCTTATTAGTGGGGTTTTTTTTTTGCTGGATGCAGTCTGGTGCAGATTTCACTTTAGCTTGGCTTGATTTGGCCTTTTATTCATTTTTATTTTGATGTTTCCCCATGCGTCTCATTCTGGCTCTTTTTCTTTTTGGTTTCACTCCTTTCTTTGCTTTTATTTACTGTAATCATTTGATTTTCTATTTTTAAATGAAGTTTGATCATACCTCTGAGACTTTTTACTTCAAGAAAAGCTGTAAAGCCAACAGTCCTTTATACTTGTTTGTCATTTTAACAAATTTACAAACAGTTTTATTTTAACAGATTACAAACAGTTCGATTACAATTTTGCGTTCACTGTTTCAAATTCAAAGAAACTCTACAAAATTGAATTCAGTTGAGAAGTGGGATATTTTTACTGACAAATTGTCAACTTTAAATTGATCACGCTCTATATAAGGTTTTCAGTCGGTTTCGCCTTTGTAGTACAGTGAAGGAAGACTGTAAGTGGAAGATTTTAAGTACTTAGGATCAACAGTACAGAGCAATGGAGAGTGTGGAAAAGAGGTGAAGAAGCGTGTGCAGGCAGAATGGAACGGGTGGAGAAAAGTATCAGGTGTGATGTGTGACAGAAGAGTTTCAGCTAAAATGAAAGGGAAAGTGTACAAAACCGTGGTGAGACCGGCCATGCTGATTGGTCTAGAGACAGTAGCACTGAAGAAAAGACAGGAAACAGAGATGGAGGTAGCAGAGATGAAGATGCTGAGGATCTCTCTGGGAGTGACCAGGATGGACAGGATTAGAAATGAGTATATAAGAGAGTATACTAACAGCACATCTTAGAGGTTTTGGAGATAAAGTCAGAAAGACCAGACCGAGATGGTTTGGACATGTGCAGAGAAGAGAAAGAGAGAGAGAGAGTACATCGGAGCAAGGATTCTGGGTTTGGAACCACCAGGAAAGAGGACTAGAGGAAGACCAAAGAGGAGGTTCATGGACGCAGTGAAGGAAGACATGAAGATAGTTGGTGTGACCAAAGAGGATGCAGCAGATAGGGTTAGATGGAAGAAACTGACTTGCTGTGGCGACCCCTGAAAGGAAATGCCAAAAGAAGAAAATGTTCATGTAAAATTGCAGAAAAAGGCTTTAAATGTAAATAACTAAAGTTTAAATGATAAAAAATTGCATCTTTTTGTGGCCACTTTTCTTTGCAAGACAGAAATACTGCCAAAAGGAATCAAACCCTCCATCATCTCTACCCCTTACTGTTCAGTATTAAGTTTTGATATAAGTCCTCAAGCAGTTGAGGTGTAAATTTTAATTTTGTTTTGTTTAAAACTCCATTTACTTTATGTTTCAGAGAGTGTGCGTGAAGCAGTGGGTCGGAAGATAAAACTGACCCTGAAGCGCAAAGTCCAGCTGGAGGTCAAAGCTGACAAAGTGGAAAACAGAGTACTGGTAAGTCAATTAATGTCTCATTTAAATGTTGAAATCAAATGATTTTATTCGGCAGCCTCTGGTAATTTCTAAATATCACTGAGGTTTTATTTGATTTTCATTCTATGCAAATCAACAATGTCAGTAAATTGGACCGGCAAATTGTTTACAACCAATTATTAATATAACTACACAAAAGTAAACTGTAGTAGAAATATAATCCAAAAGCACAACGAGAAATATTCTCATAAAAACAGTTTACTCAAAATATTTAGTATGAAATAATTTGATCTCGGAATATTGGAGGCCTTTTATCATTTGTTGATCCAACAAGGTTTTATTAATGTGAATATAGACGACTTTGTGATTCCCTCTGGGTCCAGATGTTGCACAGTTATGGTGTTATATTTTCAGTTTTTTTTTTTTTTTAGCCCAATATCATGACACAATTGTCTCAACGGGCTTCATGTAATAAATTGACCAAAAATAAAAAAACAAACAAAAAAAGTGTACGTAAACACACTGAAATCAGTTTTAAGATGGATAGCTAATTCTAAAACTAAATAATCAAATTAGGCACCTTCCTGCCTTCAGACCCTCCTTGTCTGTGAGGAAAAGCTCCTGAAAAACCCAGCTGTGGGAGAAAAAAAAGAAACCTAATGGAGATCTGCATGAAGGAGGGATCCCTACTCGAATGAACAAGCAATGCCTTTAACTTTAGCTTCACCCAATTAGATTCAGCTTGCTTCACTGGGTCTTCTAGAAGGGCTACTTACGTCACCATTTTAAGGCCAACTGATTGGCTAGTCAGATGGCTTGCTGGAAGAGATAGCACACAGTATCAGTGGTAGGCTACGTGAAGGGAAACGATTTGTTGCCGTAAAACCTTTTGTTTAAATCGGCAAATATAAATTGCCGATTTTTATTTAATCTGAAAGATCTGATGCTTTTTCAGATCTTTCAAATAAGATCTGAAAGAGGAAACCAAATTGATTTGTTGGCTGATTTTTCAACGTCATTAAAAAATGAATTTTTCCGAAGAAATTGAACAAAGTAAAGAAATCCAAGTAGCACAGGATTGGACAGGTGTCTACTGTATAAAACTTTGTGCGGAAATATAACAAGACACACTAGAAATTTAACATTAGTTGAAATTGATAACACTTTATTTATCCCTAATAAAAAAATTGAGTGCTGTCGTGCTACATTCATACAATCAAGAATTTATTAACATATGTATATGATTTTTTTTTAACTATTGTGAATGGCAAATAGGTACAAGTTTGAAAGTGAAAGGTTAAATAGTTTAATGGAGGACGGCAAAAATGATTTTCTGTATCGTTCCTTTGAGCAGCAGGGTTGCAGGAGATTAGTGAGGAGAACAATGAATTTTATCTGTAAATGATTCCACGTTTTTCTTGTCAGCTTTGACCTCCTAATATAGGTTTAAATATTATTGAAGTTTATGAGGTCTTTATAAATGGTTTTGTGTGTGTGGTGGCTGCATGCAAAATAGGAGTCTATTCACCACTGGTTTGTTTGTTAAGTAAGGACATTTATTGTGGAGTTTTTCATCCGTGACAACCCAGCAACTTTTCAACAACTTGTTCGTTACACTTAAAATTGTATTACAAATACATTTTGGTGCTTCATATACCGTAATTTCACGGCCATAAGGCGCACCTAAAAGTCTCAAATTTTCTTCAAAATGAGCGGTGCGCCTTTTCATGCGGTGCGCCTTGTGTGTGAGAAAAAGCGAACCTAAAAGAAAACGCCGTGCCCGTGAGGCGGACCTGAAAGAAAACACATGAGAACGTTAAAGAGTGAAGTGTGAGCGGCGTGGGAGCGATGGATGACCGAAGGAGACCACAGTTTCACGAAGGATGGAAGGCAGCGCCGGGCGAGTTACGCTACAGTTTGCCAATGGATTGTAGATGCTTCGACTAACGTGTCTGCTGGTACTGTTATCCGAGCTTTCGCAAAAGCTGGTATCCTTTCTGAGGAGCCGCACAGTACAGACAGTGACTTTGACAGCGAGGAGCGAAGTGGACCTGCTCTGTTGGATTTTGCGCAGCTGCTCGATTCCAAAACAGAGGATGAGGCCTTTGACGGATTTGAATAAAGACTATTACCGGTAATGTGCTTGTTTTTACGACTTAAATAAAGCACAACCAAACTCAGTTTTGCTCCCGATCTATTTTTTTAATACGCACATTTGCATGCTTGCATGTGTGTTGTTGTAAGTCGGTGTGTGACTGAGACTGCGCCTTTTCGTACGGTGCGCCTTATGTGTGTGTTAAATACAGCAATGACGCACAAAACTGAGGCTGCGCCTTTTCGTACGGTGTGCCTAATGGCCGTGAAATTACAGTAAATTTTTTACTCATACTTTGTATTTCTAATTTTTAATGCTGCCCCTCGACCTTCAATCTTCATGTTCAAAATCCAAAGTAACTGAGTGTCTATGGGAAAGTCCTCAGAACGCGACAGTTTATTACCCTGCCTAAACATGGCTCCTCTCAGAGTCACCACTTGAAGATGTTTTCTTGTTTAGATGTTTAATTTGTGTCTTTGGGTTTGTGAGCTTTGGTTGTGCCACATGTGGTTGTTAAATGTTTTAAAGGACTCCAGGCGCTGAAGTTTGGTCTAAAAGAAGCGGTTGTCAGGATGTCGACATTTTTCAGTTTTTTCTTTAGGTGTTTATCCGTAGTTTTAGAAATAATCTCAAGCGGAGTTGGTTTATCCATCAACTTCGCAAACAGTAACCAAACCCATTTATTTTATTTAGCCATTAAATAGCAATTAACACGTTCTATAAAGAGGCCACATGCAGAATAAACTAGAGGAAATAGGGTTGTACATCACAGTCATAGTTCATATTCATGCCAAGTTCTTGTGGCTGTGGGCACATCAACATGTTCAAACAGGAAAGGACCCTCCCAAAACTCTGCTGTTTTTTTCCCAGTTTCCCTCACTTTGATTAAAGGAACACAATCCAAACTGCGGACACCAATTCTAGATTAAAAACAACGGTTTGTGGACAAAAACAAGCTCAATAAATCTGGAAATCTCCTTTTGTTTATGCGTTGAACACCTTTTTTTCCTCATATTTTAAAGTGAGATGAAAATGAACAAGTTAAAGAATGTTTCAGTGGGAATCTTGTTGTTTTTTAATTTGTGTAAACACACTGGTCTCATTAGAACGAGCGTGGGTGTTGTAGTTGAAGGATTTATGTTTTAATTCGACTGCAGGTATGTGGAAGTATTCCCCAAATTTAACTAGAACAAAAATGGACAAGATATTCAACAAAAAGAGGATCAATTTGAGAAAAGTTTTTTGATTCCAAACAAGAGTTTAAGTAACATAGTTCTTCAAATTTTCTGGTTTAACTTCAAAAAGTTTAACTTTAAACTTTCCACATTCCAAAGATTTGCAATTCCTGTCGAGACTTGACTCGTGGCGAGACGGTGTCGGTACACGCACACACACACAAACACTTTGGGGCCTGCCGTACATTCCTGCATAACATAACAGAAACACATGGAGTTGATTTTTAAATTATTTTGGGACAACTAATTTTGATAAGAAAATATTTAAATAAATTGTTACCAAGTTGGTAACCAACTGATTTAATTTAGTATGGTTTGTGAGGCCCGTGAAAAACGTCTGACAAATCAGTGAAGAGAGACACAATGATGTCAAACACGAGCATCTTTTTGGCAGCATTCACTGACACTCATGGAAGCGAAAGAACCCGTTCCGTTCCGTCATCTTCCGCTTGTTCCGGGGTCGGGTCGCGGGGGTAACAGCCTCAAGCGGGCAGCCCAGGCACCTTTCTGCCCGGCTGCATCCTCTAGCTCACCTGGAACGATCCCAAGTCATTCCCCGGCCAGCTGTGAGACATAGTCTCTCCAGCGGGTCCGGGGTCTGCCCCTTGGTCTCCTCCCAGTGGGACGTGCCCAAAACACCTCGCCCACGAGGCGCTGGGCGGCCATCCTGACCAGATGCCCGAACCACCCCATCTGACTCCTCTCGACCTGGAGGAGGAGCGGCTCGACACCGAGCTCCTCCCGGATGGCAGGGCTCCTCCCCCGATCTCTGAGTGAGAGCCCAGCCACCCTGCGGAGGAAGCTCATTTCGGCCGCTTGTACCCGCGATCTCATTCTTTCGGTCACCACCCACAGCTGGTGACCATAGGTGAGGGTGGGAACGTAGATTGACTTGGAAATCGAGAGCTTTACTTTTCGGCTCAGCTCTCTCTTTACCACGACGGACCGATGCAGCGTCCTAGTTATTGCTGATGCCGCACCGATCCGCCTGTCGATCTCCCGCTCCATCCTTCCCCCACTCGTGAACAAGACCCCGAGATACTTAAACTCCTCCATTTGGGGCAGGACCCTGTCCCTGACCCGCAGGGGGCATTCCACCCTTTTCCGGGCGAGGACCATGGTCTCGGATTTGGAGGCGCTAATTCCCATCCCGGCCGCTTCACACTCGGCAGCAAATTGATCCAGCTAGAGCTGGAGATCACGGTCCGATGAAGCCAACAGGTTCATCGGACTGTGCTTCCCACATCATCCGAGATCCGATCCTGAGGTCACCAAACTGGATCAAAACTGGAGGCGTTGGACGAAAGAACCCCAATGTTGAAAAAAGTTGTTACCCTTTTCTTTATGATATTAGCTACGTCTCTTACTCTACCAGTGGTACACACAGGCCAGTATTTTCTCCTTTCTATTGTCCTGTCTGCCAATGTGGACTCACTCACATGCACAACACCTGACCTGAGATATTTCCAGATTTTATAAACTAGAACAGGTTGTTTGGATGTCACACTGTCTGCCTTCATAGTTCACACCCACAGGCGAGCCAATATTATTGCAGGTTTTTCTGATCACGCCGTGAAACTCAAACTTCATATTCTCTCTGCCAGTAGCTGGCCTTGGATGCACTTAGCCTGAAGAATTTTTCTTCTCTACACAACTGGTTGATGTACATCCAACAGTTGGCTCCGTCTCTTTTTCACTTCTCGTCCTCGCCTGATACATCATACTGTTTCTTTCCCTCTGCAGAAACAGTCTGTCCTCACACCAATCGGGTTCGATTGCTCCTCGAGGTGTTGCTGGACAAACTCTGAGAGGCCGAGTCCCTCCAGCGGCTCCTGTGTCTAACTCTGGGTTCTCTTTTCATGTGGGACATGTCTAGAACACTCGACTTACATGGCATCTAGGAGGTATCCTAACCTCCTAGAGGAAGGATGGCTCAGTGTGTAGGGTGACCACCATGTAACCGGAGTATTGCCGGTTTTGATCCTCCGCCAGGAGTTCATGCGAAGGTGTCCTTGAGCAATTCACCCAACCCCCAATTGCTCCTGGTAGTGGTTTGCACCTTGCATGGCAGCATCCCCATCAGGTATGAATAAGTATCTGTGAATGGGTGAATGTGAGCTCCACTGTAAAGCACTTTGAGTGCCAACGCAGGTGGAAAAGTAGAGTCCATTTACTATTTAACCAGATGCCTGAACCACTCCTTCTGGATCATCTCTAAGCAGAAAAGTGCTGGCTTTACTCTGTGCTTCCCACATATGGCACAGCTCCTCACCCTATCTCTGACCAGTAGCCCATTCACCTTGTAGAGAAAGCTCATCTCAACCACTTGTATTCAAGAGTATGTTTTTTCTGTCATTGTCACCCACAGCTGGTGTCCGCAGGTATTTAGGGATCTAGAAATCTGAATGAATTTTTCAGTGACTTAAACTCAAATCCAATGAACGTTTCTGCTATGAACGGCCTACCCAGCTTGGCCAGCGTGGGCAGGATGCTCATACCAGAGTGACCAAATACAACCACATTGGCAGACTTTAGAATTAGATGCCATCCTTCATGTCTGGCCAAGCAGGTGGCCATCATGAGGAGAAAGCATTTTTTTTTTTTTCTAGATTGTACTGAAGTCATAATTTGATGAACAAAACAATCATCAGTTAGACACCAGAAGAGATGAAAAGCTTGTAACCCACATAATATACATGGTTTTTCTACAACTGTGACGCTTTTTGGGGTGAAAACAATCAAATTTCCAATAATGTCATTTTTAATGAGAGTTTTTAAGATTGAGATTATAAATTAAATACTCAATTTTTTTTTATTATGTTAAGATTAAGCAATTTTAAAGAATATGCAGATTTTGCTTTAAGATAGAATCAATTTTTAAATTAACTTTTTTTTTTTTTACTGCTGAGAGTTGGACTTCCTATTTAATTTTTGTCTCTGTCGACAGGTTTTGGCAACACATCGGGCTTACCTGTTAACAACACGAGTCCCTTCCAAGGTAAGCAAAAATTAAAATACCTTATCATCAGTTTGAGGGAATGTGTCTGACAAAAAAAGTGAGATTGCGCAATTGTTCAATAAAATTAAAATAATCTAATTTAACACCCGAAAGGAGCCCTCGGAAGCGCTATTTATCTAGTCAAAGAAAGAAAGTTCCATTCTGTCGTCTTCCGCATATCCGGGCCCGGGTCGCGGGGGCAACAGCCCAGGCTTCTCTCACCCCAGCTGCATCTTGCAGGATCCCGAGTTGTTCCCCAGCCAGCTGTGAGGCATAGTCTCAACAGCAGGTCCATCCTGGCAGCAAATCGATCCAGTAAGAGCTGGAGATCAAGGTTTGATGAAGCCAACAGGACCCTACTATCAGCAAAAAGTAGAGATCCGATCCTGTGGTCACCAAACCGGATCCCTCCAATGCCTCAGCTGCACCTAGATATTCTGTCCATAAGGGTATGAACAGAATCGATGACAAAAGGCAGGCTTGGCGTCGTCCAACTCTCACTGGAAATGGAATCGACATAAGCGGCCAAAATGAGCTTCCTCCGCAGGGTGGCTGGGCTCTCACTCAGCGATCGGATGAGGAGCTCTGCGATCCGGGAGGAACTCAGTGTCGAGCCAGTACTCCTCTACGTCGAAAGAAGCCATATGGAGTGGTTTGGGCATCTGGTCAGGATGCCTCTCAAGCGCCTCATTGATGAGGTGTTTTGGGTTTCTTCCACTTGGATGAGACCAAGAGGTAGACCTCGGACCCGCTGGAGAGACTATGTCTCATAGTTGGCAGGGTAATGACTCGGGATCCTTCCGTGGGAGCTCAGGATGTAGCTGGGTTGAGAGAAGCCTGGGCTTCTCGTCTGTGGCTGTTGCCCCCGCAACCCGGCCCTGAAAAAGCGGAAGAGAATGAAACAGAATTTTTTTGATTTGTGATTGTAAAGTTTAAACCCAAACAGAAACGCGTAAAATTATAACATAAAGGACAAATAATGTTCTATTTAAAGCATTTTATACTAAATTAGAAAAACAGTTTTATTACGCTCAGCACTTTTGCCGAGAATGTGTAGATATGACAACGTTATAATTTATACAATGCATATAAATCATATGGTTTTTTAAAAAAACATCTAATCTCAAATCAAACGTTTCAATCAATTCTTTAAAGAAAAGACTGAGAAATTCAGAATTGGTCACTTTATTGTGTTCCAGTCGAAGAGAAAAAAAGTCTTGGGATATTTTCAACAACAGATTGGTCGACATTTGCCACTCTGATGAAGGATGGTGTAGGTGGGACGATGTGTGTGTTCCTCATGAAGCAACATGTGACTCATGTAAAATTGTATAACAGTTTGATTACACACATTTATTCTTAATATGTCCAATTTATTATCAAATATAACCCTTTAAAGACAATTAGATTGTTCTTTTTACTATTTTTTTAACACCATATTTTCTTGAATCTTTAATATGTTTAAAAAATAGGTTGTTTTTTTGTGCACTTATCTAGTATTAACATGTTCTCTAAATGTTCCAAGATTTTTTGTTTTACGTCTTTAACTCCGTCGTCATGTCTCTGCCAGATGAGAGCAGGTCCAGCCACATGGAGATATTTGATAGTTTTTCCCAAATTACAGTTCGTAGAGCGCTGCCTGTGGGAAAGAAAAACAGTGACAGGAAGAGAAGTTCAAACCAAGAGCAGACACACGGAAATAACAAATGGAATCTGTTGAAAAGTTTCTTTCTACTTTAA
Organism: Neostethus bicornis; assembly: GCA_902685375.1. Taxonomy (NCBI): domain Eukaryota; kingdom Metazoa; phylum Chordata; class Actinopteri; order Atheriniformes; family Phallostethidae; genus Neostethus; species Neostethus bicornis. The sequence goes on along the minus strand of LR738551.1, from coordinate 23,731,717 downwards.
AATTGAAAGAGAAGCTTGACATGAATTCAAATTCATAATGAATAGTTATTTTTTTAACCCAAATTACAAAATATTAAAAGCCGTTTTCATTTTTCAGCAACTATTGTAATGGCTCACCGTCCTCTTTCCAGGTTTTTATTCAACCTAGGACTCTGTGCCGATAATGTGAATCAAAACGAGTGGTTTAGAAATACGTGGGAACGTTGGAAGCAAAAGGAAACGTTGAACTGAAACTCCCTGTGGATGTGAAACTCTTAGTTTTGGATGTTTGATAGACATAATGTGGCTGCTAATCTGGTTGCAGCAACATGACTTCCTGTTTAGGAAGGACAACCATTGATTAGATTGAACCCCATTTTGTGGGTTTAGGCAAATACTATATATTTGGGGGGAAGGATGGCTCAATATGTATGGCGACCGTTAAAGGTGAGATTGGGCCTAAAAAATCCAGCCTGACCCGGCCCGCGGGTATTAAAACCCGACCCGAGCCTGACCAGTTAACTTGATTTGCAGACCCGAGCCCGAAGCAAACCCAAGATGTCATATTTTATTCGGGAGGAGGAGGGTATTTATTAATAGGAGCATTTTCAAGAACACGCTTTATTAATTTTAAAAAAATCACAGTACAGGCCCTTAACGTAAGAACACTTGCCCCATGATTCAGCACAGTTTGTATTCACACTGCATGCAAACTGTACTCAAGTTCAACAGAATTGAGCCCCCGCAATACGTCTTCCAAGCAGGGAAAGGATGGCTAAACAAGTTAGCATGTTTTGGAGCACCCTTTGGCTGTCAAACTGTCTAGTGCAGGCATGGGCAAAATATGGTCCGCGGGCCAAATGCGGCCTGTTAAACGCTTTAATCCGGCCCCCAAACTTGAAAAAATGTAATAAATAAACCTCGTTAAGGTTTTTTTTTTTTTTTGCAATTCTGATGTTTCCTCACTAAATGGCACTTTGTTGGGAAACCAACAACACTGCTCCCATTAAAATGTGTGTTAATCCAACAAACTCATTAGATTTCAAACCTACATTTTGAACCTAACGCACGTTTTTTTTTTAAGTGCTAGCGCCTGATTTCAAATTTAGCGTGCTAGATTGCGTGCGTGTAGCGGCCCCATTGGCTTCCCGTATATGGCATGCTTGTTTACCAAAGCATGCCATTCATCGGTTTCGGCACTTTGGTCAAATGTTTGAACCGAATGTGGCCCACGAATCAAAAAGTTTGCCCACCCCTGGTCTGGTGTGAGTACACTCTTAGAGTGCACGCAGAGTTGCTGTAAACTGGGGAAAGTGGAATGAAAAATATATTTAAAAAAAAAATGTCTTTTTGTGATTTAAATTTGATACCAATCTAAACTGCAGGCCTAAAACTCAAATAATTAGATGACATATAACTTTAATGCACTTTCTGCAGAGAAGCTGCAAAGCAAACATCTCCAGCTTAGCCAGTTGACCCCTGAACTGTTGTTCCTGTAGATTTTTTTCCTGTTTTTTCTCACTGTGTGAGTGAGAGAGAGAGAAACAGAGGGCGGTTTGTTCCTCAGTGTGTACTATCCCGGCAGAGAGAGGAAAAGAAAAAAAAGACAATGGAAGAATTTAACAGCTGGCAAAAAGAGCAGAGGAGGGGGCACTGCTTGGTTATACCCCTCTTTTTTTTTCCCCTCTTTCCTTCTCGTACTTTTTCTTTTCCATTACTTTGCATTTGTATAAAAAAATTTTCAACTTTGTTTCAACTCTAATCTCTCAGGTTAATTTTCTCTTTTTTTTTTCTCTCATTTGATTCATTGTTTCTTTCAGTGTTTTTATTCTTGTGGACTTTTTTTTTATTTTTTCCATCTCGTTTTCTCTCAAGTCCACTTTATATTTTTCTGCTTTCATGCACGTGTGTGTACGTGTGTGACTCCACTCCAGACATTTGCTCTGCAGCCTTGTTTGTAGATTTTTTTTCCATCTTTTTTTCATTCCTGATTTTCTTTTATCCTATTTTTTTTCATCATTAATAAAACATTGTTCATACTCTTTGCAAAAAGTTCTGATTTGGTCTGATCAAACAAAAATGGTGAAGAAAAATGATAAGCCGTCTGTGGTGCCAGCCAGGTTTGCAGTTTGATACACCTTCAATGTGTTTCTTTTTCTCAGAAACTCTATCTGTAGCCTCTTTGTATTTGTAGCCGTCTTTGCACCAGATGTTTCTCTCCCTCCGACACATCTCTGAGGTCCAGATCTGACGGTGGGTAATGACGTCTGGCCTGCCATCAACGATCTAACTCAGAGCGGCTGGATGAGGATTAGGTCGGGTTTCTGTGCAATCTGTTCAAGTTAACCAAAACGAAACTGCACAGACGCACTGTTGTTGTTAAAACAGGAAATAGTTTCCTGATTTTATAGCTAAGAAATTAAATGAACCTGTTGTTTTTAGGATTTATTTCCTTTTGGTATGTTTGAATTAAAACAAATTGTCTTAAATATTGGTGAAACTTCTTACAAAATGTGTGGGTCGGATAAAACCACACGACCCTGCAAAGCAAAAATATTACATTAAAAAATCTAATTACATTTTTGTGAAGAATATTTTAAAAATAATTTTGGGCTCTATTATTAATAATGTTTAGAGATCTTAGGTCACCAGCTGTGGGGGTAGTGACCGGAAGAATGAGATTGCGGATACAAGCGGCCGAAATGAGCTTCCTCTGCAGGGTGGCTGGGCTCTCACTCAAGGATTGGGTGAGGAGCTCTGCCATCCGTGAGGACGTCGGTGTCGAGCCACTCCTCCTCCAAGTCGAGAAGAGCCAGATGGGGTGCTTTGGGCACCTGGTCAGGATGCTCCCCGAGCGCCTCGCTGGTGAGGTGTTTCGGGCATGTCTCACCAGAAGGAGACCAAGTGGCAGAATCCGGAAACGCTGGAGGGACTATGTCTCACAGCTGATTGGGGAACGACACAGGATCCTTCCGGGTGAGCTGGAGGATGCAGCCGAAGTAAGAGAAGCCTGAGGATCCCGTCTAAGACTGTTGCCCCTGCGACCCGGCCCCGCATGAGCGGAAGATGACGGAATGGAACGAAATCTGAGGGAAAACTACACACAGTTATATTTAATTACATAAACTAGGAGCTTAAATTAAAAATGTTGGGGGAATCTTAAAGTTTTATTGGTAATCTAAAATTTTGGGCTTTTTATCCAAAACCTATTTATTTAATTGATTCCTTATCTGATCTTTATTTTCTTAAAAAACCCGTCTTATCCAAAACAAACAGAGCTTTCTAACTCCTAAAACTGATGTGTGATCTTTTTATTTATCAGTAAAGTGGGTTTTAGAATAATTCAACAATTTATGAAAAATTGCAACAATATTTCCACCCTACAGCGACGATGTAACTACCTACATTTGTACATCAATGCTGCTGTTTCTGTTGCGTGAAACATTTCACACACTGTCATGTGAGTTGGTTGGAGTATGGTTGATTCATTCAGGACCTGTGTCAAATTTAGGAGGCGAGTTGGGAGATGAGCCGAAGTCAGGCTTTTGCACGTCATGGTCTGTGATAAAGTTTGGTTGAAGAGCCAGATTTCACAGCTAATTTATAAAGAATGATCCACAACACAAACTGTGATCGTTAACGTGCATGAGATACAAGAAAAGACAGTCATTGGGTATTTTTTTTTTTTAAATCCTTTGAACTCATTTTAAAATTTATTTCTTTACTTTTCTAGGTGGAACAATCCTTTAACTTTCTGGATCTTCAGGGAATCGGCAGCAACAAGCCCACACAGGTAGCAACTAAAAAAGAACAAAAAGCCGTTTTTATTTCTTTGTCTTTATTTTTTATCACATATGCAGACAAAATAACCCCTAAACACACTTTGATATCAAGCTAAATCAAAGCTACTGATGATGGATGAACAGGAAAAAAAATTCTATGTAAAATTTTAGAGGCAAAAAAAAAACACTGTTTGGATTAAATTAAAACATCTACCCCCATAGAACGTGTGTGGTTGTCTAGCGATGGATTGCTACCCTTAGCAGAGTGTACCCTGCCTCTTGGTGTGGTTGGTTTATGAACAGCCTGGGTAAACTCGAGGCAATCAAAAGGATAGTTTACATTCAACTGATTTGATATCACTTTTTTTTTTTTCAAATGTCGCTCCCTCACAGTTGGTTTTAGAGCACGAGCGTGGGCCATGGATCCTCCACCTGGGCTCAACGGAGGAGGTGGACGAGGTGATCCATCAAATTGGCCTGTGTCTTCATCAGATCTGTCCGACCAGCCCGCCTGTGTATGTATCACACCGTCAGAAGCGGGAAACAACCTGCTGCCTTATAACAGTATTTAATAATAAGCTATTGTAATAGAATTTTATTTATTCTAATATTTAATGCTAATTAGAATAGATTTGTGTTTAACTAAGCTGGGGTTTTTTTTAGGTGTGGATATTTTCTGTTTTTTGTTTTGGCTTCTGTTTTATTTTTTTCCCTCTCGTCTCTGTAAGGAAGGAAGATGATGAGGAAGTTGAATTTAAAACCTCCAGAGAGAAGCTTGTCCCTTCAAGCAAAGTGGGACAATCACAGCTTGGCTGATTTGGGACCCTGCGGTAAATAAATTCAATGTATTTTGACATGTTTTTATGATTTAAAGTGAGACGTTGCTTTCTGGTGCCCTCTGCAGGTGGGTTTTCTCACCAGTACTGGTGTGTGTGTGATCATTTGGGGATACCGTACAGAGAAGAAGTTCAATGGGTTTGTACCGCACACTGTATTTTAATCAGTTTTTTTTAGGTGTACTTACTTCTCGTTTCTAAAGATTCTTCTGCTTATTAAATCATGTCATAGTTTGATTATTTCCTCCTTTTATTGCGTTTCTGTTTTTTGTTCTTCTGCTTCCGCTTTTTTTCTCAGTTTTTTCCGTCTATGCATTAGAAAAACATAAAAAAGACCTTTTTTTTTAACTTCCATCATTCCTGTTTTATCTGTATTCCTCCAGGATGTGGACACCATCTATCTCACTCAGGACACCAGAGAACTCAACTTGCAAGACTTTGCTCACCTGGAAAATCGGTTTGTATCCCAGAATACGCTGCAGGTTCAGACGTACAATATTCATTCCCTAAATCAAAGGGTTAAAAATGTTTTCAAATCAGTGGTTTGGATCACTGTAAGTTAAAATAATCATATAATCAAAAATCATTTTAAAAAACAAACTACTACTGCTTTCTGTATATGCAGAGCTTAACTTTGAGTATGATTTGATACATAAAAGACCTGTATTTGTCATTTTTTAGGGATCTTGTGGCAATTATCGCAGCTCTGGAATACAACCAGTGGTTCACCAAACTCTCATCAAAAGATTACAAACTGGTAAAACTGCAAATTAATTCCTATCCACTTGATCTTGTTTCAATTGAGCTCAGAACTGTTGTGTAATTAATTCTCGAAAAACCCAAATTGTGACAGTTTATATGCATTAGATATGAAGAGAGGGTCATTTTACATGGAATGGGGCTTCAAATAAATCTTCTTCTTCCCCTTTCGGCATTTTCATTCAGGGGTCGCCACAGCAAGTCGGTTTCCTCCATCTAACCCTATCTCCTGCATCCTCTTCGGTCACACCAACTATCTTCATGTCTTCCTTCACTGTATCCATGAACCTCCTCTTTGGTCTTCCTCTAGTCCTCTTTCCTGGTGGTTCCAAACCCAGCGTCCTTCTTCCGATGCACTCTCTCCTCTGCACATGTCCAAACCATCTCAGTCTGGCCTCTCTGACTTTATCTCCAAAACCTCTAACATGTGCTGTTCCTCTGATCCTGTCCATCCTGGTCATTCCCAGAGAGATCCTCAGCATCTTCATCTCTGCTATCTCCATTTCTGTTTCCTGTCTTTTCCTCAGTGCCACTTTCTCTAGACCAATCGGCATGGGCGCTCTCACCACGGTTTTGAACACTTTTCTTTTCATTCTAGCTGTAACTCTTCTATCACACATCACACCTGATACTTTTCTCCATCCGTTCCAGCCTGCCTGCACACACTTCTTCACCTCTTTTACACACTCTCCATTGCTCTGGACTGTTGATCCTAAGTACTTAAAATCTTCCACATTCTTTGTCTCTTCTCCATGTAACCTCACTTTTCCATTTGGATCCCTCTCATTCACACACATGTAATCTGTCTTACTCTTTATAATCAAATAAATATAGAAAAAAATCATAAAGATCTTCCACACCAACTCTAGCTCCATAAAGTTACTTAGATTATTAAATAAGTGTTAATCTTAAGTTACATTTTAGCCAAGACATGTTTTTGTGTTTCAGTCTGCAGATGTGTGTGAGCAGATCTTCAGGGTTTTAGCCCGATCCAGTCGGCTGGAAGAGGTTATCCTTGACAACGCCGGGCTCAAAAGGTCTCAAAGATAAATGAATGAAACATATTGAATTTTTAATCTCTTTAATCCTAATTCTTGAATAATTTTGATTTTTTTTTTTAGTGACTTTGCTCAGAAACTGGCCGTAGCTCTGTCACACAACCCTTCCTCCGCTCTGCACACACTCAACCTGTGTAACAATTCTCTGGAAGATAAAGGTGAAAACACACCACACATACTGTACATTCCAATGGATGCAGATGTTATAAACACACTCCATATTGTCCATTTGCCTGTTTTCTACTTAAAAACCACAAAATTTAGCTTTGCTCTTGTCTGGATCATCATCTAATGTCTCACTCTGATCATCTTTTGATCATTTTATTTTCGATCTAATAGGTGCTTCTGCTCTGAGTGCACAGCTTGCCAAATTACCCTTGGGTCTGAAGCACCTAAACCTTTCCAGGACCGGCTTTTCTCCTAAAGGTAGCTATGCTTGCAGTTTTTTAAATAAAAAGAAAAAAAAGCTAATTATTTCATTATTGGAACATTCTATTCCTACTTATTTTATTTGCTTACAGGTGTGAACAGCATTTGTCAGGCTTTCTGTGCCAACCCTGCGATCGCTTCCACCCTCACACACCTCGACCTATCAGGGAACTCGCTCAGAGGAGACGACATCCCGGTGCGTCGCTCCATCCTCCACACATCTTAAATGACTTTGTTGTAAAAAGGCCAGCAAACTTGTACAAATTATTTTCTTGCCTAAAATCTCTCGGGATGGGCTCCAGCCTCCCCCGGAGACTCTAACCCTTGCCAGAAACATGCTGCACATCGGTCGTAAATTCAGCGACATGGGTCAGTTGACGTTGCTGACCCGCAGACCAAGGCTGTGCTACCATAGCCACGGTGAAAGTCAGTGGCTTGTGATCTACTAAAGCAGTGAAAGCCCGTCCTGCCAACAGAGAACGAAAGTGTCTGATGGCCAGACAGAGGCCAAATAGTTCCCTGTCAAAAGTGCTGTACTCTCGCTCACTGGTGTGTAACTGTCGGCTAAAGAAAGCGAGAGGTTGCCAAGCACAGCCTACTCATATCATCCACAAACTGCTCAATCCGCATAATCAGAAGCGTCTTTGGAGATGGCAATGGAGGCCATAGGTGAAGGATGTGCCAATATGGTAGCACTGGCTAGGGCTGTCTTAGTGTCCGTAGATGCCAAATCAGTGACCGTGGACCACTTCACCGTGTTTTCGGGGCTGCGGGGGAGGCTGGTTCAGAAGACAAAATGAAACAAAAGAAAATTTATGCACGTTTTTCTCAGTGGCGGGTGCTCTGTATACACATTGATACTTCTGGAGAGGTGTGTAAATGTAGTTGGACTTTCCAAGTGTTTTTTTTTTTTTAACCAACTTTAAAAACATATATTGAAATTTTTACAATTGGAAAATTTATTTTCAGATTATTTTTAAGGAGACCTCGATGAAAATGTTTGAGATTTTTTATTTTTAATCCAAATTTAAACTTGTTTTCTACTTTGTAATGTTATTTGTTCCTCTATAGAGGGGTTTAACTGAACCCCACCTGCTCTTGGTGCTGTTCGCTGGTCAGATCTGAACTATTCGTGACGAACAAGTAGAAAAGTTGTCGTTAGCTTTCTATGTTTTCTTCTCATCACCTCTCATGTCATCATATATTTCTGGATTGGTTGTAGAAATGTGGATTTTATATGTAATTGAGTTTTTTAATTGTTTTTTTTTTTTTTTGCAGAATTTGCACACCTTCTTGAAAAATGAAAATTGTTTAGAAACTCTGGATCTTTCGAACAGCGACTGTTCGCTAGAACTGGTAAAAACGATCCATCTATCTATCAGACACAGATATAAACGTATGTACTGTATGTGTGTTTATGAATATATATTTTCTTTTTTCTGTCTCTAAGGTTTGTGCGTCTCTGCTCAGAGGTTCTATAAAGCATCTCTCCGTCCTCAACATGTCAAAAACACTCTTTTCTCATCGGTCAGTTTAAATATTCAGACTTGTTTATCTGATTTCATTAGTGTTTCTGTTTTCTATGTGATTGATTGAAATCGGTGTCGCACACAGAAAGGTTAAAGAAATCCCTCCATCCTTCAAGCAGTATTTCAGCAGCTCTCAGGCTCTGACTTCGGTCAGTCTGTCGGGAACCAGACTTCCTCTGGAGGCTTTAAAGTAAGAGATCGACGTCACTCTCAGTTGTTTTCGCTCAAATTTCCAAAAATAAAAAAGTTATTTCTAAATATCTGCTTGATTTTTTCCCCACAGTTTTTCTCTGTTGCTTTGGTGTATTTTTACAGTTTATAGTCGTTAACATTTTGTAAAAACTGCTTAATTATGACACTTGTTCGAAATGAATAGTTCATTCCTGAAAAAAAAGTGTTCATGCCATTAAAAGTAAAAAGCCTCAAATTAATTACAATAGATATAATTTCATTCTGGTTTTTTGTGTCTAGTGCAGGAGTGGGCAAACTTTTTGGTTAGCGGGCCAAATTGAGTTCTAAGATTTGATAAAGAGGCTGGAACGGGATCCAATGGATGGCATGATTTGGTAACTGCTAGATTAGACCGATTGAATGACGCGCTAGATTTTAAACAAGTGTGCTAAATGTTACATCAAGAGCGTTAAATTTAAAATCTAGCAGCGCTAAGTCTGAAATCTACTGCGATAGCGCTTAAAAACGTGCATTTAGCGGCGCTCAGTTTGAAATCTAAGCGCTTGATGTAACATTTTGTTTGTTTTAACATCCAACACGCTTGTTTACGTGCGTGTATTGGGCCCGATGGCTTTCCATATCTGAGTGGACTATTTATTTTTGCAACATGCGCATCACGGACACACACACATTTTAAAGGGAGCAGTGTTGTTGTATTTTCAACAAAGCCAAAATGTCCAGAGTCCGAGAAAACATCAAAATTGCAGGAGAAATTAAACTAACAAGGTTTATTTATTTAATCTTTTGAAGTCCGGCAGGCTGCATGTGGCCCGCAGGCCGTAGTTGGCCCATGCCTGGTCTAGTGGGTCAATAGTTTTATATGAATTGATTATTCAGTTGTCATGTTTTGAATGGTATTAGCAAATCATAATATATTGGGCAGAGCATTATTTTTTTAGCAACTGAAATACAAACAAAAGCATTTGTATTGTGATGAAAGTGATGAGAAACGTCCACCGTTATTTTTAATGCAAATGTGATGTGTTTTGAGAAATGCGACAAAGTCAGAGAAAAACTGAGAAATTAAAGAAAATCTATATGAAAAAAATCAAAGGCTTTTGAATCAACTTATGAGAACCTTGTTGTTTCATCTGAGGGGTTTCCTGTCCACAGGGCCTTGTTGTTAGGCCTCGGCTGTAACCCAAACCTGAGCGATGTGTCTCTAGATCTCAGCAGCTGTGAAGTAAGAACACCTCATCACTTTTATATCATGTGATTCAGTTTGAAAATGTTTTTATTTTAAGTTGATTATAATGTTTTTTTTCTTTCAGCTGCGTTCAGGAGGATCTCAAATTCTGGAAGGTTGCATCGCTGAGATTCCCAACATCACTAGTCTGGATATTTCAGATAATAGTAAGGATGCTTCCTTATTTTTTTTAAACCATCTCGGCGGTTAGCACAAGGACCAAAGATTAATTCGGCAGTAATTTCACTTGCGCAAGACATTGGTAATCAATAATGTTGCCGTTTAGCTCCAGTGGATTTCTATCTGAACCTATCCGCTAAATATACACTCAGCTTTAGAAAGGATCCATAAATGCACCACCGTGTGTCATCATACACTGCGGGCAACTTTGACTCTGCTGCGACATTAAGGAAGAAAGCAGAAACAGACGGACAAAATCCTCCAAAAACATGCATGTCTTTTTTTTTAACTGCATATTGGAGTGTGCGCCCTGCCGTCTGGCTGATGCTCCGTCATCTTCCGCTTGTTCCGGGGTCGGGTCGCGGGGGCAACAGCTTCAAACGGTTAGCCCAGGCCTCTCTCACCCCGGCTGCATCCTCCAGCTCACCCGGAAGGATCCCAAGTCATTCCAGTCAGCTGTGAGACATAGTCTCTCCAGCGTGTCTGGGGTCTGCCCCTTGGTCTCCTCCTGGTGGGACGTGCCTAAAACACCTCGCCCGTGAGGCGATCGGGGGGCATCCTGACCAGATGCCCAAACCACCCCATCTGGCTCCTCTCGACCTGGAGGAGGAGACCCTGGCTGATGCTACCAGAGATAAAACCCCATGTGATCTAAAGTAACATAATACTTTAGAAAATGAATAGATGGGTTGTTATTGGGTGAGTAATCACTCTCTGCTGCCCCTTTAGGTTTGGATTTGGATCTTACCACCCTTCTTGTCTGGCTGGCGAAGAACCGCTCCATCCGGCATCTCTCACTCGGCAAAAACTTCAACAACATCAAATCCAAGTAGGAAACGAACAAACAACTAATATTCTGTTTTTAAAAGTGTGTTATTTTGTTGTAATTGTTTAGTTAATTTCTGGATCGTTTTCTTGATCAATTTTATCAGCGTTTCAATGTGTTTTGAATTCTTTTCTGCTAAATAAAGGTCGTTTAGCTTAGAAAACCTGTGATGTAGAGGTGTAAAAACTTCTTTCTTCCTCACAGGAATGTGGCTCAGGTGCTTGAAAACTTAGTTTATATGATTCAAGAAGAAGATTCGGTAAGTTCAGAAGTTTTAAATAATGAATTAAAATGTCTTTTTTCCCTTTAATTTCTCATGATATTGTACTGGACCATCTTCTTACTTCATATTCCATATGGGCAGCAGCCTTAGCAGGAAGCATAGACCCTTCAGCTAGTCTAAAGTCTGCTAAGGATTGGTACATGCCTGCAACACCTCTGGGTTGTGGGCCCAAAATCTATTCGGCTTCCCTCTAATATCTGCTCTACTTCAACTCCTTCCTGTATGCCAGAGCTCTTCACTCTACCCCCAGCCACCCGCGGAGAAAATTCATTTTGGTCTTATGTTTTTGGGTTTTTTGCTCTTCATCCACAGCTGGTGACTATATGTAAAGTGAGGAATGTAGACCAACTGGAGTTTCAAGGGTTTCTCAGCTCTCTTTTTAACAAAATTGGCCAATCAGCGTCCTAATTATTGCGGGCGCTGCACTGATACGTCTGTCGATCTCCTGCTCCATCCTTCCCCCACTTATAAACAAGACCCTGAGATACTTAAACTCCTCCACTTGGCACAGGACTCCAACCCTAGGTAGAGTGTACTTCACACTTTTCTGTTTGAGGACTGTTGAGAACTGGGACCCTTGGCGAAGTCCGACTCTCACTGGAAATGAATCAGCCTTACTACTAGCAATGCAGATCAAGCTCTAGCACCGGTCATACAGAGAGCGGACAGGGTTGAATGCCTTCTTCAGATCCACAAACACATGTAGACTGGTTGGGCACATTCCCATCTCCTCTTCAGGATCTTATAGATGTTATATTGCTGGGTCATTGTTCCACATCTGGGCCCAAAACCCCTCTACTCCTCCTTCATCCAAGCAGGAGTTTATGTCGTAACACAATGCAATAACACTCAGGATGGTTTAGATGACTATTTATCTGCTAAATGTCTCCCCAGCCACTGACGTCACTCTCCCTGGCTGACTCGAAGCTGAAGGCCGACCTCTCCATCGTGCTTAACGCACTGGGCAGCAACACCTCTTTGACCAAACTGGACATTAGTGGAAACTGTATGGGAGACATGGGGGCAAAGATGCTGGCCAAAGCTCTGCAGATCAACACCAAACTCAGGTGAGAAATAAAAAAAAAATGAGTCTGGAAACCTGCATTAAGTGGATCCTGGATGGAACAAACAAAATGATTCAACTTTTTTTTTCTTAAAAAAAGCAGATAAATTGTAAAGAAATGGTTTAATTTTAGTCTAGTGGTTTTTTTTTACTCTGATAAGTAAATATTTTCAACTTTGCTTTCAGTTTTGGTCGTGGAAAATAAACATTTTGTGTTGTATTTTATTTTGTAATATTTCATTCTTTAATTTTGGCTTTTATTTTGAAGAAATAAGAAGACAATTGTGGACATTAATTGGTTTCCATTGGTTTCAGTTTGGGAGGAAAAATGGAGTCGATATTTCTATATAATTTATTTGGTAATCATTTATTTATGTAATCATTAAATTTGATTAGAAAAAAAATATAAATGTAATTAAATAGATAATAATAAATAAAAATTCTCATTTTAAGCACATTTAAAGTGATTTATGTTGGTTAAAATTATTTTTTAAAAATGCTGAAAACACAATTATTATTAGATAAGAAATTATCATCATAAATTTTTAATGCTATAAAACTAATTGGAAAAATTTGTGGACAGATTAAAGAAAAATGATTGAGATTCCTTGTTTTTATCGTGTGCTTTTCTTGTGTTTATCCGCAGGACTTTAATCTGGGATCGAAACAACATCAGCTCTCAAGGTTTGCAGGACGTAGCCGCTGCCTTGGAGAAGTAAGTCTAAAGTCTCATGTTTAGTTTTTGAGCTTTCTAATGATGAGATTTTGATTTTTTTTTTCACTGTTAGGAACTACAACATCCGCTTCATGCCGGTTCCCATCATGGATGCTGCGCAAGCGCTGAAAGCCAACCCAGAGAAGACTGAAGACGCCTTGCTGAAGGTCACTTCTCCCTCATTTCGGTTTGGAAGTGTGTATGTGATGTTCAAAAGTAAATTTTCTGTTTTTTATGTTGCAGATGGAGCAGTACCTGCTGAGGAACCATGAGACACGCAGATACCTGCAGGAGCAGGCGTACAGACTGCAGCAGGGCATAGTCACCACCACCACACAACAGGCATGCAGACACACATATAAACACATACGCACAACACGAAGGTGCACAAGTACACATGTATGCTGCACACCACGTTAAACAAGCCGGAACACGTGTTGCACCTTTGTGCAACAAGATGAGAAGCTAGGTACAATTTAGATACATGTTAGGTTGCATTTGCAATTTATTCTTTTATTTCCAAATGAAAGTGAGGTTACAGGGGAAAGAGACCAAGAAGGTGGAAGATTTTAAGTTCTTAGGATCAACAGTCCAGAGCAATGGAGAGTGTGGAAAAGAGGTGAAGAAGCGTGTGCAGGCAGGCTGGAACGAGTGGAGAAAAGTGTCAGGTGTGATATGTGATAGAAGAGTTTCAGCTAAAATGAAAGGGAAAGTGTACAAAACCGTGGTGAGAGCGGCCATGCTGATTGGTCTAGAGACAGTGCCACTGAGGAAAAGACAGGAAACAGAGATGGAGGTAGCAGAGATGAAGATGCTGAGGATCTCTCTGGGAGTGACCATAATGGACAGGATCAGAGGAACAGCACATGTTAGAGGTTTTGGGGATAAAGTCAGAGAGGCCAGACTGAGATGATTTGGACATGTGCAGAGGAGGGAGAAAGAGTGTACATCAGAAGAAGGATGCTGGATTTGGAACCACCAGGAAAGAGGACTAGAGGAAGACCAAAGAGGAGGTTCATGGATACAGTGAAGGAAGACATGAAGATAGTTGGTGTGACCGAAGAAGATGCAGAAGATAGGGTTAGATGGAAGAAAATGACTTGCTGTGGCGACCCCAGGAGGGAAATGCCGAAAGGAGAAGATTTTACTAAAATAGTTTCAAACTGTAATTTAAATGTTGCCTGTTAATTTTTTTTTTAAATAACTACAATTGGTGAACACTCCAGAAAAAAATAGAGCTGCAACACATACACTCAGACACATGAGCGTAAATACACATGAAACGACTAATCACTGTGCAGTGGTTCTGTGTCCTCTGACCTTCTCTTTTTCACAGTTGATGGATAGGATGTGTGTGAAGGTTCAGGACCACCTGAACTCTCTGCGGTTCTCAGAGACCAACTCTATCCTGGAAGACATGAAAGTGGCCGAGAATCTCATGAAGGATGCTAGAAACTCCAAAACAGTAAGATTCTGTCATAAAGTTTAACCCAAAATCCACACTTTAAAGTGCACCTAAAAGCCTTTTATAGGAACAGATGATCAGCAAGAAAAAATTCAACATTAATTCACTAATGGTACAAAAAGTGGAGGAAAGCACTCTCATAATGTGGTGCATCCTAAATGTAATTTTTGTAATGGCCGTTCATCCCCCATGTGGAGGAGTTTAAGTATCTCGGGGTCTTGTTCACGAGTGGGGGAAGGATGGAGCCGGAGATCGACAGGCGGATTGGTGCGGCATCAGCAATAATTAGGACGCTGCATCGGTCCGTCGTGGTAAAGAGAGAGCTAAGCCGAAAGGCAAAGCTCTCAATTTACAAGTCGATCTACGTTCCCACCCTCACCTATGGTCACCAGCGAGCCGTGGTGTCGAGCCGCTCCTCCTCCAGGTCGAGAGGAGCCAGATGGGGTGGTTCGGGCATCTTGTAAAAATGGCTCCTGAGCGCCTCGTGGGCGAGGTGTTTTGGGCACGTCCTACCGGGTGGAGACCAAGGGGCAGACCCCGGACCTGCTGGAGAGACTATGTCTCACAGCTGGCCGGGGAACGACTAGGGACCCTTCCGTGTGAGCTGGAGGATGCAGCCGGGGAGAGAGAGGCCTGGGCTACCCGTTTGAGGCTGTTGCCTCCACGACCCGAACCCGGAACAAGCGGAAGATGACGGAACGGAACGTTCATTGAAGATGCTCCTCATCGTGTGGAATTTACATTCGAAATAGATCTGTCAAAAGTAATTGCTGGTTAATGTCTTGTTTTTCTTTTTTTTTTTTTTTTTTGCTGTTTATTTTCAGCTTCTCCCGAACATGTACCACCTGAAGAGCGGGGGCTCCAGAGGTGCATGTGTCGGCGCAATTCAAGATAAACTGGAGTCCATGGCCGGCGAGATGGCGGGAGTGATGGACGATCAGCTGCAGGTCTTTTTTAACACCATGTTGTTTCTTCAGGCATTTGTTTTCAAATGCAGTAACAATCATTCTTGCTTTCCAGGCCATGCTGGTATCTATGGTGGACACTGCTGAAGGTCTGTGTCCTCATGTGATGAAGAGGAGCGGCCTCCGACAGGAGCTGATGAAGGCCAGTACAGGGAGAATGACAATCCCTCGTAGCTTCATCACCACGACGCTGCTGGAGCAATCAGGAGTCGACATCATCAACAAGATCAGGTCTGGTCTGTTACTGATGTTCTAGTATAATTAGCCTAATGAAGGCTTAAAGGATTCATCTCATGGGATTTTTTTTTTTATATATATATTGTATCCTATGCACTTTGCACTTTTATGGAGAGTGTGGAAAAGAGGTGAAGAAGCGTGTGCAGGCAGGCTGGAACGGGTGGAGAAAAGTATCAGGTGTGATGTCTGACAGAAGAGTTTCAGCTAAAATGAAAGGAAAAGTGTGCAAAACCGTGGTGAGACCGGCCATGCTGATTGGTCTAGAAACAGTGGCACTGGGGAAAAGACAGGAAGCAGAGATGGAGGTAGCAGAGATGAAGATGCTGAGGATCTGTCTGGGAGTGACCAGGATGGACAGGATCAGAGGAACAGCACATAAATAATAATAATACATTTTATTTGTAGTGCGCTTTACACTTTCAGAGAAAATCCCAAAGCACATGTTAGAGGATCACCAGGAAAGAGGACTAGAGGAAGACCAAAGAGGAGGTTCATGGATACAGTGAAGGAAGACATGAAGATAGTTGGTGTGACTGAAGAAGATGCAGGAGATAGGGTTGGATGGAAGAAACTGACTTGCTGTGATGACCCCTGAAGGGAAATGCCAAAAGAAGAAGAAGTATCTTATCCACTTTGATTTTCCAATATTGCAAAGGAAATTTTGAGAGGTGCAAAAAAGAAGATTGTAGGATTAAATAATAAGCATGAATAGATTTTGATCATTTTCTTGTCTGTAGAATGTGTTAAAAACTTTTTCTTATATTTTTTGTGAAACAGTGAAGTGAAGCTGAGCGTGGCGTCCTTTCTCTCTGATCGCATTGTGGATGACATTCTGGAGTCTCTGTCCAGATCCCAGCATACCCTGGTTTGTGTCCTATCTGTTAACTTACCTGCTTTTGATTTAGCATTTAACATTAATTTTTTCCTCCTTTGTCTGACCTCAGGCCAACCATCTGATCAGGAAAGACCAACCTCTGGTGCATCAGGACCATCAAATGGAAACAGAAGTACTGGATGAGACAGTTCTTCAACCAGAAGACACCAACCAGGACAAGAAGCCAAATAAAGATCAAAGCCATGGGCTGGAAGACATGGACACTTGCATGGTCAGAGCTGACAAACCTTTGTGATTAAATGCCTCTAATGGTTAGATTGTAACACATCTTTACTTCTTAGATGACTCCTAAGTCAAAGAGGAAGAGTATTCTGGTCAGGATGCTCCGACCGGTTTCCGTGGCATTTGGTGAGTGGAACAAAAACAATAAATATTAACTAAAAAAGTTTAATTAGCCTATTTTTACCCCCATTTTACTCCCATTCCATCCTCCAATTCCACCCATTCCTTATTCCTGAAAAAAAAAAAAAAACCTGAAGACTATTTAAACTGTACCTATTGGCACCAGTAAAGTGCACCCCACCCTTTTTTGCTCAACAAATAATATTGTAATAAATCATCCCATTAACTTTAAAATACAGACCGCACATCGAAGTGGAGAATTGTTTGCAAAGTTACAAAGTGTAGTGTGTTTTTGTCTATAATTGCACAGGCTAAGAACACAGGAGCGAGGGAGGGTTGTGAAGTGTTTCATTTGCATTTAGTGAGAGGAGGGAAGAGGTGGAGGAAAAGCTGGAGAGGTGGAGGTTTGCACTAGAAAGAAGAGGAATGAAGATTAGTCAGAGTAAGACAGATTACATGTGTGTGAATGAGAGGGATCCAAATGGAAAAGTGAGGTTGCACGGAGAAGAGATAAAGAAGGTGGAAGATTTTAAGTACTTAGGATCAACAGTCCAGAGCAATGGAGAGTGTGGAAAAGAGGTGAAGAAGTGTATGCAGGCAGACTGAAACAGGTGGAGAAAAGTATCAGGTGTGATGTGTGATAGAAGAGTTTCAGCTAAAACGAAAGGAAAAGTGTTCAAAACCAAGGTGAGACCAGCCATGCTGATTGGTCTAGAGACAGCATGGTGAGAGCGGCCATGGTGTTTGGTCTAGAGACAGTGGCACTGAAGAAAAGACAGGAAACAGAGATGGAGGTAGCAGAGATAAAGATGCTGAGGATCTCTCTGGGAGTAACCAGGATGGACAGGATCAGAGGAACAGCACATGTTAGAGGTTTTGGAGATAAAGTCAGAGAGGACAGACTGAGATGGTTTGGACATGTGCAGAGGAGAGAGCGCGAGTACATCAGAAGAAGGATGCTGGGTTTGGAACCAACCAGGAAAGAGGACTAGAGGAAGACCAAAGAGGAGGTTCATGGATACAGTGATGGAAGACATGAAGATAGTTGGTGTGACTGAACAGGATACAGCAGATAGGGTTGGATGGAAGAAACTGACTTGCTGTGGCGACCCCTGAAGAGAAATGCCGAAAGAAGAAGAAGATTTAAAGGGAGCAGCGCAGAATAATGCACGTTTGGGTTTTTTAGTTGTTGGCGCAAACGTTACAAGATCACAGGACAATCTGAATAAATGTTTAGCTGTTAATTTCCTTAGAAACGAGTTACTACTCCACAAAAGGATAAATCCTTCTCTTTAAAGACATAGGGGAAAGGATCAGAAAAGTAACAGCATCTTCTCTTACCTCACTTATTCTTTGTGTGTTCATCTTTCCAAACAGAGATGGAGTTTGATCTGGACAAAGCTCTGGAAGAAGTTCCAATCCATGTTGAAGATCCTCCTTCAGACAGAATGTTAGCCCACTATGGAGACCTGCCTCCTCCTCCTTCTCCTGTCAGTGTGGCTGAATTGCCTCCTGTGGAGATTAAAACCCTCCAGCATCAAACCAAAAATCGACCAAAACCCAAAGGAAGGATGAAACCCAGCAGATCACAGGTAGGTTTCAAACAAGAAGAAAAAAGAACCGATAGAGTTTTCACATTGTGAGAGGACTGTAAGACAGTGGTGAGGTGTGTTGTAGGTATGAGAGAGTTCAGAGTGAAAGTAGGACTACATTGGAGATCTACTCTGCGTCCCTTCTTGTTTGCTCTGTTAATGAACAAGCCGACATCTGAGGACAGACAGAAATCTGCTGTTTGCACTGTGAGACGTAGTTAGAGCAAGGATTGAGGTTGAGGGTTGCGGAAAAACTTGGTCCGTTATTGAGCAAAGTCTGATTTCTGCTCTTTTTGACTCAACCTCAAAGATCTCAGATGAATTGTCCCTTTATTTATGCTGGTTATTTTTCAGCTTGACACCACGAGCAAATCGGTTCCACAAGACCAGAGCAGCATCATGGGAAAGCTGGATGAGGGTCTGGATGATTTCTTCTCCAAAAAAGTTATTAGGCTTAGTTTTAAGTGAGTATTTTTTTTTTCCTTCTTGGGTAAAATAAAATACATTTCTAACATTTTTTTGGGAAGGAGCTCGGTGTCGAGCCGCTCCTCCCCCAGGTCGAGAAAAGCCAGATGGGGTGGTTCGGGCATCTGGTCAGGATGCCCCCCGAACTCCTCGCGGGCGAGGTGTTTGGGGCATGTTTTACCGGGAGGAGACCAAGAGGCAGACTCCAGACCCGCTGGAGAGACTATGTCTCACAGCTGGCCGGGGAACGACCTGGGATCCCTCCGGGTGAGCTGGAGGATGCAGCTGGGGAGAGAGAGGCCTGGGCTTCCCGTTTGAGGCTGTTGCACCCGCGACCCAACCCCGGAACAAGCGGAAGATGATGGAACAGAACATTTTTTGGGTCATTTTTAATCAACAAAAAATTCAGTATTATTGAACTTATTAAAACCAGCTTTTTCTGTTGCTCCTTTCTAGACTTCCCTCTGTGAAAAGTTCACAAGAAACCGCGGACAAGAAGCGTGAATCCAGACGGAGTGGATTTTTTAATCTCATCAAATCTCGAGCATCTCGTTCTGAGAAGAACCCTGGAAATCTGTCTGTCATCGTCTCACCATCCAGCCCTTGTGGGCCGACCTCTCCTGTTAGTCCGTTACTAGAAGAGACCACAGCGACATCTCCTACACCTCCTGTAAAAAGTCCCACCTCGGTAACCGAGCCTCAACTGGAACACCAAAAAGCACCATCTCCAAACCACATGCACGTTGAGATGGAGACATCTTTAACTCCTCATAAAACCGCTGACGGTCAAGAGAAACCCGGAGAGAACATAAAAAACCCAGAGAAAGCAGAACATCCAGAGAAAAAGGAGAACCCCCACATCCACCGCCACATTGGTATCCCTATGATGGGAAAGGACCTGTTGGCTGAGATGAAGGCCCGGCAGGAGAGAACCAGACATGAGAAAGGAGCTGAAAAGAAGGTGGGTGGATTTTATTCATTCGTTTATTGACTTGTTTGTAAAAAGCATCATAAAATGCAGATATTTTCTGAGCAGCTAAGATATGATTCGTAGATGAACGTAATACACTTTCTAGTAAATAATCAATCGCTGATTGAACTGTTCCCTTAGTCTGACTCGCCGCATCCAGCGGACAAGATGGACACCAACAAAGGTATGGGTTTGATAAGACATCTACTGTTGTAGTAGGAAGGTCGGTGGAGCGAGCGATCCGTGTGTGCTAGATCTACTTTCATACCTTCATTTTGTTTGTCCGTGCAGACACGGAAGGCTCCAAACCAGAGCCGATCCCAAGGGTCAAACCATCCAGCATCAACCCCAAACTACCCTCATCTGTGGTTACTAAACCGCCTGTGACATCCCATACAACCGGGGGTCCTCTCAGTCCAACCAGTCCCAAACCAATCACCACCGGAGTTCATGGTGAGAACAGCTTCCTTGAGCAGATACTGTATGTTTTGTCATTTTTTATTTCTTCTGTTGTGATGTCTTGTAGGTAGATGTGTATAAATAAGATGTATTATTCTCAATAGAAGCAATCCCCGCTTAAAACTTTCTTAAAGTTCTTAAAACTTCTTCTTCTTTCGGCATTTCCCTTCAACGGTCGCCACAGCAAGTCAGTTTCTTCCATCTAACCCTATCTGCTGCATCCTCTTTAGTCACGCCAACTATCTTCATGTCTTCTTTCACTGTATCCATGAACCTCTTCTTTGGTCTTCCTCTAGTCCTCTTTCCTGGTGGTTTCAAATCCAGCATCCTTCTTCCTATGTACTCTCTCTCTCTCCTCTGCACATGTCCAAACCATCTCAGTCTGGTCTCTCTGACTTTAAAACCTCGAACATGTGCTGTTCCTCTGATCCTGTCCATCCTGGTCACTCCCAGAGAGATCCTCAGCATCTTCATCTCTGCTACAAACATCTCTGTTTCCTGACTTTTCTTCAGTGCCACTGTCTCTAGACCAATCAGCATGGCCGCTCTCACCACGGTTTTGTACACGTTCCTTTTCATTTTAGCTGAAACTCTTCTATCACACGTCACACCTGATACTTTTCTCCACCCGTTCTAGCCTGCCTGCAAACGCTTCTTCACCTCTTTTCCACACTCTCCATTGCTCTGGACTGTTGATCTTAAGTCTTAAAATTTTCCACCTTTTTTATCTCTTCTCCCTGTAACCTCACTTTTCCATTTTTTCTATTTTTTCTGAATCTTGAATGCAACAAAGCTTAAGTCTGACAAAAATAAGTCTTTCATATGAAACTTTAGCTCAAGTCTGACAAATAGCACGATAGTGCATGTGCAGCTTGTGCTGGTACGATATTGACTAGAATTTTTTTACCCTGCAGATTTTTTTTTTTTAAAAATAGCTTATTTACCTCATCAGTGCGGCTGTGCATGCGTGTCAATTGGAAATAACACAGAATATATTCTATATTGCTGTTGAATCTTTTTTATGTGTATCTCAGACGAGTCCAAGGCACCGATTCCTGCTCCTCGCCTGAAGAGGACGGTATCTGAGCCAGAAAAGGAAAGTACATCCAGCAGCCCTGTCGGACCACTATCTCCTCGAAACGGTTAATGTCACCATTTTACCAATAAAATCTACAAAAATGCATCTATTTATTAAAGTGATCTGTAAATAGAAATAACTAGACAACCAAACAATGAACAAAATGATTTTGGCAGCTGTTGTTGTGGGATCTGTGCGTGTTGTTGGGGGACAGCTGCAGCCTCATCGGTCAATTTAACTGCTACTGAGACGTTTAATGACCGTTTCCAAAGCCATACTTTGACGCCTCCACGTGTCACACACACACGTTGCAATAAGGCCATAACATTCAGAGCAGATGCATCCAATCCCAGTCTGTATTTAATCTGTCCAATCATAATTTTAATGGTTTTCTCAGATAATTAACAGCTGGAGAAACTCTGAGTTAATTCTCTGTAATCAGTTAAGACAAGTTAACTGTTTAAATTATAGAGAAAAATCTGTGGTTTTGGAGCAGAAACACCAGAAAAAAAGACATTTGAAGGAGTATTTACCGCTCATTATGTTCATTAATTGTTTCAGATGATAAGAACTAGTGGATTAATTTTATGATGCTTTTTGCTTTTGTCTAATTTGAATTATTAGCTTGAATAAAATTCAATTATTTGATCAAACTGTTTCATAAAAATACAAAGAAATAATCTCTCAATTTTATTGTTTGAAACGTGGAATAAGTCAATAAGTTCTTCGATGTGTTTCTGATCTGTTGTGGGTTATTCTTGCAGTGGAGACGTTATCTGAATGTGATATTTTTGATCACCCTGGTACCGGTCCGGAGCCTGGCATCAGCGGTCGTCAGTGGTCATCACTGAAAAGATCAAACAGCACTCCGATCGATAAAGATGAGAGTCACGAGAGAACAAAGTCACTTCCAGCCTACGGTTTGACAAAACATGTTTTATCCTTAATTATTACAAGTTTTTTTATGATTTTTTTTTATTATTTAAAAAAAAACTTAATATTGCAACATTTTTTTTTTATACTTTGTTGAAAGTAAACGTATGTTCAAAATCAAATCATAGATGTTGTGTATCTTTGTTATGCTTCTGAATTATTTGTAAAACACAATCACTTATTTTCTGATTATACTTTTAAGGGCCGGTGACACCGTCCAAACTTGACTGGAGTGTTGCTTAAACATTAGGAAGGCACCAAATTTTGACAATTAGAATATTAAAATAAAATATCAGAAAACACAGGCGTTAGTTTAGCGGTGCACTGATGAAGCCAGCATTGGTTTAGCGCTGGTGAGCAGTACATCGCTCCGACACCTCTATAACAACGCCAAGCCAAAGTTCATTGCTGGCATTGATCGCTGCTTCAATGCCCTACACCGTTCCAACAACGCCGTGTCCACCCATAAAACTCTCACAACCACCCCTCTGAAGTTTGTGCAACGTTAAGTTGCTGCCAGTGTATCACTGGTGAAGCAGCGGTAATCCAGAAATCCGTTCCGTCATCTTCCGCTCATCCGGGCCTGGGTCTCGGTAACAACAGCCTCAAACGGGAAGCCCAGGCTTCTCTCACTCCGGCTGCATCCTCCAGCTCACCAGGAAGAATCCCGAGTCGATCCCCGGCCAGGTGTGAGACATAGTCTCTCCAGTCGGTCCGGGGTCTGCCTCTTGGTCTCTTCTCGGTGGGACATGCCCAAAACACCTCGCCAGCGAGACGCTTGGGGAGCATCCTGACCAGATACCCGAACCTCCCCATCTAGCTTTTCTCGACCTGGAGGAGGAGCGGCTGGACACAGAGCCCCTCCCGGATGGCAGAGGTCCTCACCCGATCTCTGATTGAGAGCTCAGCCACCCTGTGGAGGAAGCTCATTTTAGCCGCTTGTATCTGCGATCTGATTTTGGTCACCACCTACAGCTGGTGACCATAGGTGAAAAATCAAGACCAGAAAAATCAAGATTTCTAGATTGATCTGGATTGATTGATTTCTGCGTTGGCCTATCGAACCGAAGCGTCCACAAACTTGCATCTAGTGGTGCCATACTTTGACTGAGCATTGGTGGAGCAGGTGTAAACTTTGCAGGAGCTAAAATTGACCACTCCTCACCGCTCTGAATATTTTGTGGAGCTCAAAACTTTGGGAGCGGTAGAAGGCCCCCTTGAGAAACATCAGCGGTGGCCGAGCGTATGCAGCATTGCTTTAAATGAAACGTTTACAAGCGCCAGGAATGTCCTAAAAATGTTTGGGTGGTGTGACCGGGCGTTTAACCTAATCTAGACCCCATTGTTGAGAAAACCACATTAAAAAGTTATCCAATAAGAACGATCCTTTTAAGATATATAAAATATTTTTAAAATTTAGATGGTCACATATAAGGCAGGTAGACTGTATCGAGGACAGGAAATGACAGATTAAATCTCTGATGGTATTAATGATTGTGGGATGTATCAGATGGGTTTAATCAAGACAGCGAGGCAGGGGTTCTAAACTGTAATCAGTGTGTGAGTTGGTGGTGATATTCTGATGTCTTGTTTTCTCTGCTTGTTCTCTCCAGTGAGACCTCAATCTCAGGTGGAAACTGATAGCAGTCCGGTCATTCCAGAGAATCCGACTCCTACAGAGATCAAGTCTGAAATCAAATTAGAGGACAAATCTAGCGATGAAACTCCTTCAACATGATTCCAGAGAGATCTCCTCCTTTTCAGTCACTTTAATGGTGTCTGTGTGAAACACAAAAGCAAGACATGTCCCGTTCTTTCCAGCAGAGCAGCTGCTCAGTTTAAAGAATTCTCTATCAGTGTTTTATCCACAGCTCTAACCGGACCATCAGGGTAGACCACTTGGGTTTTATCTGATGCTCAGACAATCTATATAAACATATCCAGCTATGAAAAGCTCACGTAGTCAAACACACTGACAAGAAATCTGTTCACAGTTAGTTTTACTTATTTAACAGTTTGGATTTAAGTTTTGTTATGTTACATCGAAGACAAACGAGATCTGATATTTAATCAGAATTAAACATTGAACTATTTAAAAGGTTTTATCACGTTTGAATATTATTCCCACATCAAAAACAAACCAGAAGTGGTTTATGATTTAATTCATGCATGTTTGAGGTTTTTTCTGAGCGTTCAGAATTCGGATTCTTGGCCTTGGATTTTGTTCATACCCTCATTCTAATGAAGGAGGGAGGTAAGAGGGGTTTTCACCGTATGTCTTCACTCTTCTCACACTTGGTTCTGATTGGGTTGCAGGGTGTGCCAGTGTATATCCCGGCTGATTTCAGGCGAGATGTGGGATACACCTCGAACAGATTGGCAGTCTGTTCCAAGTCCATTCACACAGACAACCATCCACACACACACACTCACACAAAGTTGTGCAAGTTTTATATAAATTTACCCAAATAAGAACAAAATGGAATATGCACTACCTTCACTAACTTGACGGGGTTCACGCCGTATTTTTTTTTTTTTTTTACTCTATTGATCCCTCACCGGGAAAATTTGTGTGCTGCACTCCTACACCACAGCAGGCTGCCACAATGGCACCAATGGTGGGAGAAAGGGTTCTTCTTCAAGGACCCCAGCCATACACTCAGTGGGATGCAAACCAGCGAACTTCCAGTTAACTTCCGGCCCGCGGGCAAACGCTATAACCACTGAGCCACCGTCTCCCCCATTGACATTTGGGTCTCATGTAAGATTTACGCTGTGTTGTGTACGCACCTAAGGGTCGAAACTAAATGGAGGATGAGACAAAGGGGAATTCAGGATAAAAAATGGACCTAAACCTGAACAAATGTATTTACACTGCAATTCTAAACTGACATAAAACCATATTTGTGTGTAAATGAAATAAGAATTACTGCTACACTGAAACCCCCTTCTTAAAAAAATCTGATTTGATTTCAAACCAAATAAAATCAGCCTTTTTTTTTTAATTATAGATTTATTTACCAGCTAAAGTCACTAAATATTCTGCAAAATTATGCTTCAATAGAAACTTTTGCTTGCTTTGGGAATAATTTCTTTTTGGGGGGGTAA
Organism: Neostethus bicornis; assembly: GCA_902685375.1. Taxonomy (NCBI): domain Eukaryota; kingdom Metazoa; phylum Chordata; class Actinopteri; order Atheriniformes; family Phallostethidae; genus Neostethus; species Neostethus bicornis. The sequence continues at coordinate 23,706,352 of LR738551.1, read as the reverse complement.
TAATTTCTATTTACTATAAAGCTTTAAACTTAGTTCAAAAGTTCACGTCCAATTTTAAGACCTATATTTTTCCCCCCAGTTAGCCTCAGAGGTCACATTGTTTCCATTATGTCTCTAAAATAAAAAGCAATAAAATAAAAAATAAAGAGCAATAATCACAAATTTTTTTTAGTTACCTCGCATCACAGGCACACAGACAAGTTCCTCTCTCTCAAACATACACACAGACAAATTCCGCATGCACGCTCCGCATAGGAGGGCTACAGCAGCAGCAGGCGCTGCTCATTAACAACAAGCTTAACAACACGATCTCATGTCAAAAACTCCAAATATCTTCAATAACCCTTTAAACAGGCACAAGGTTTTTTCACTTTTTTTTTTTACTCCAAACGGGTCCACACGCTTTCAAACTAACAGAAAATCGGAAGTTAACAACTAGAACTCTCAAATAATCTCGTGGTGACTTGTTTTCTAATGTTAGTTGCCATGGACGCTTTCAGACGTTTCGCTCGACAAATAGTGCGGCTGCTACTTTTGAAAAAGAAAAAATAGTCTCCAGAGAGTCTGAATATTCGCTAAAATAATTGCGTGAAAGTTGCTTAGTTTAAACTGACTTCCTAGCATTTTATTATTTTTTCTACACATCTGGTGGTCGACATGGGATCACCCCTGGACTGATTGGGCCCCCCTGCTGTAGAGTAAATATGCATTAGAGCTCCTCAACTCATTCAATGTGTTTTTTTTAAGTGTGGAAACGATGACTAGAAGTGACTAAATGACTTATAATAATTATTAAACTACACTACTGCTGCATCTTCACTATAAATATAGTGTTTTATACCAATATCTGCACTTAATGTTGTTTTTAAATTTCTGTAAATACTTTGGTCCGCTAACATTTGTACAAAGACTGTTTTTTTAATGTTAAATAAGATAATTGATGGGATTCATGTTTAATGAGCTGAGAATAAGGTTTAATAACGTCGAGAAATAAATATTTTGTGCTGTTTTTATTTCATATTATTGGTGGTGGTTTATGATCAACTGGGAAAATGTTGCTGTTTTTATTCATCTTTATCAATTTCATCACAATATATGTGTAATTGTTGATTTAATTGGACCAATAAGATTGAAATTATGAGCTTAAAGTGTACAATATTTTTGTATATGTCCATATCAATAAATTCAGCTAATGGCTCACACACTGTTTCTTTCTCTCCTAAGTCTGCATCATTTTTTTTCTTTGCTCCTCCTTTTTTACATCTAGTTAAATCCCCTTTTAGGGAGAGCTATTTAGATTTGGCTTCTCTCGACAACCCAGTATTTCCAGTGAGTTTCATCATTTTGGCTGCAAATCTTTGGACTGGTTCCCAGCACCATGGACGCCTCATTGAAAAAACTGGATGCTGCAGGATTCTTACAGATATGGCAAGATTATGACAAAAATGGTAAAAAAAAAATTGATTTTTGATGCATTTTAGTTTTGCAGAAATAGGGACCTCAAAACTACTAGATTTTTTTTTCACTTTTATTTTGACAACATTTTACAAAAATATGAAATGAAATATTTGCTTATTTAAGCTACTATTAAAACAAATGTAAATAATTTTACATTAAAAATGAGTATTTGTGGATTCTGAAGGGAAATTTTGCAGCAGCAACTGCTAAAAAAAATGCTGAAAAATCAAAGGTAAAAAAAAAAGTAATTTTATTATTGTGTTCAGATAAATTTAAGGTTTATTAATTAAGTTGTGATGTTTTCATTTTTGTGTGTTCAGAAAAATTTGCTGTCAACTTTAGATCAGCATAAAACAAGTAAAAACATTTAAAATCACATAAATAATAATTATTTTTAAAGTTTATAAAAACTAAATTTATGTGCATTAAATGTCTTTATGAATAACTTAATCTTTTTTTTCAACAAACTTATGTATTTTTTAAACACTCAGTTATGAGTGTTTAAAATATAAAGACAAATATAAAATATAAAGACAAATTTTTATTTGTCTTTATGAGATCTTAATAACATTTTTAACATTAAACAGAAATTCTTTTGCACATTAGTGGCTTTAAAATGAAAAATAAATCGCTTCTAAATGACATAACTGCAGGTAAAGTACAGGGGTACATTTTTCCAAGTTTTATTGTGCGTTTTAGATGATGGCTTCATTGAAGAATCAGATCTGGGAGCCTTCTGTAACCACATCTTACAAAAAGTTGGGATGAAGGTAAAACAGATGGTATCATTTTTTTTATTTTGAATTTGATTTTATCTTTTTTTATAGCTTCATTATCATTCAGTGTGTTTTTTTTAAACCATCTCAGGTTTAATTTGGGGATTTTGAAATATGTATTCTTTAATTTTAATGTTAGATTTTATGATCATCAAAAATATTCCTATAACTTCTTCATTGTCTGTATGGAAATAAATCCTTTATGAGTTAAGATAATGTAAGAGTAATTCTAATAATGTCAGTTTACTTCTTTTTCTGTTCGGTTCCGTCGTCTTCCGCTTATCCGGGGCCGGGTCGCGGGGGCAACACCCTCAGCCAGGAAGCCCAGGCTTCTCTCTCCCCGGCTGCATCCTCTAGCTCACCCGGAAGGATCCTGAGTCGTTCCTCAGCCAGCTGTGAGACATAGTTTCTCCAGCAGGTCCGGGGTCTGCCTCTTAGTCTCATCACGGTGGGTCGTGCCCGAAACACCTCACCAGCGAGGCATTCGGGAGGCATCCTGACAAGATGCCCAAACCACCCCATCTGGCTCCTCTCGAACCTGAAGGAGAAGCGACACGACACTAAGCTCCTCTCGGATGGCAGAGCTCCTCACCCGATCTCTGAGTGAGAGCCCAGCCACCCTACAGAACAAGCTCGTTTCGGCCACTTGTATCTGCGATCTCATTCTTTCTGGTTTTTTCCTCTGAAAATATTCAGTTTTGTGTGTGTGTGTGTGTGTGTGTGTGTTAATTCGAACTTTTTTTTTTTATGTTCCATGAACATTTAATGTATTTTATTTTCAGACAGAGGATGTAACAGGAGATAAAATCAGAGAACTAAAAGATAAGTTGCTGTCTGAGTGTAAGAGGTCTGATGATAGATGTCTGCAGATTGAAGAGGTATGCAATCATCCGAATATAACGATGTGGAACAGCCTTCGGGAGATTTTTTTTCAACCAATTATTAAAATATTTTGATTTCTGGAATCCAAAAACCCTACGTTAAAAAAACAATTTGTGCTCGAGTTCTTTTGGCAAAGCAGAAAATTTACATGGCAACACATTTTTTCTCCAGAAATCTCTTTTGGGGATTGGACAAAATAGAATAATCTACCATACGTGTCATTTATTTGATACAGTCTTCTTAAATTTTAATGACTCAAAAAGAAGCAAAAAAAACCCAATCTGTTCCAAATTTTTTTTGTTTGATTTAGCTAATGAAAGACTCATCTGAGTGAAGTAAAGAAAAACAGTTACTTCTTCTAAACATCTTGATTTAGGTGGCTGCCATGATGCTTCCTGAGGAGGAACACTTCTTGCTTTTGTTCCACAGAGAAACGTCGTTGGATAACAGCGTGGAGTTCATGAGGGTCAGTGTGAAACCTAAACAAAATAAGTTGGATAATCCATCCTTCTTTACATCCATTTCCCTAAAATGCTTAGTCTATAATACATTGTAGAAGGCTACAGGATCCTGTCCTAGTAGGCAAGCATGGAAGAGGGAGGTGACACCTGTCACAGGTCACCAGTCTGACATTGACAATCAGTCACATGCATAATTTGAGAATGATCATTTAACCAAACCTGGATGTTTTTGGTGGTTCTGAGGAGGCCAGAAAAACATCCACTGAGACATAATGCGCACATGCAAATTCTAAACAAAATTGTCAGTGTTTAAAGCTCGACTGGGCTAGAACCAGCAACCCTCTAACTCTGTGGATAGAGCAGGCATGGGCAAACTACGGCCCGCGGGCCACATGTGGCCCATTAAACATTTTAATCAAGCCCACTAAACATAAAAAATTAAATAAATAAACCTTGCTGATGTTTATTTCTCCTGTAATTCTGATGTTTTGTCACTAGATGGCGCCAAAAATACAACAACACTGCTTCCATTTGAATGTGTGTGTCTTCGTGATGTGCACGTTGTCAAAATAAACAATGTGCACAGATATGGAAAGCCATTGGGCCCAAAACACGCACAAAAAACAAGTGTGTTAGATGTTAAAACAAGCAAAATGTTACATCGAGCTCGTAGATTTCAAACCTAGCACCGCTAAATGCTCATTTTTAATAATAATAATGCATTGAACTTATATGGCGCTTTTCTAGACACTCAAAGACGCTTTACATATATATATATATATATATATATATATGCATTATTCATTCACTCCATACAATCATTCACACACACAACATTCATTCCTGATGATGGGAGCTACCATGCAAGGTGCAGACCACTATCATCAGAAGCAACTGGGGGTTCGGTGTCTTGGTCAAGGACACCTCACCATGGACTCTGGGCGGGGGATCGAACCTGCGATCTTCCGGTTACGGAGCGGTCGCCCTACCCACCAAGCCATCCTTCCCCCAAGCGCCAGTGCACTAGATTTCAGACCTATCACCGCTAGATTTGAAAGCATGCCCTCCATCTGCTCCTGGTCAAATGTTAGAACTCAATGTGGCCATGAACCAAAAAGTTTGCCCACCCCTGGGCTAGATTGTTGACCACTAGAATACCATGCTGTCAAACACATTTCACAAAAGAGCAACCAAAATGATCTTTTTGTAACTGGAAAGATTATTATTCATAGCCCATCATTGTTAGTTTACAGGATAGGGGCAGGGTACACACCTGACAAGTCTCCTGTACATTACAAGTCTAAAGAAAAAGAGAAACAAATCTCACACTCGGTGGAAGAAATTAGAGATCAATGAACCTAACACAGGTGTGTTCAGTTGGTGTTGAGAAGCATAATATGCCTGAAATGCAGACTCCATATTGAAAGAGCCATGCTTGACCCCGTACACCTGAAGATTAAACCAGCAACCTGTTCTCTGTGGAACTGTGGTCCAACTGTTAATGAACATAGATAATGTAAAAACTACAGTGATGACATATTTAGAGTTTAATAATCTTTTTCTAGATTTGGAGAAACTATGACGTGGATAGTAGCGGTTACATCTCAGCTAATGAGCTCAAGGTAACTTTCAGAGAGAAAATGAAAAAAAAAACTGAGTGAAAACAAATATATGTTGATAATAATCAGATTTGTCTTCCAGGGCTTCCTTCAGGATCTTTTCCTCCAACACAGGAAGAGCATCAGTCCCATTAAACTGGAGGAGTACGTTGTCACCATGGTAACTAAGACGTTGTGGTGAGACTCGAATCCAACGACTGAGTGATGCACACTCTAATGTTCAGTCAGAGTTTTCTTTCCCTGCAGATGAAGGTGTTTGACAAAAACAAGAATGGAAAGCTTGATTTAAACGACCTGGCCAGGTAGGTCACCCTGTTTTTTTTAAAAAAGGCTCTAAATGTTTTAAATGGTTCCGTTTTGTTCCATCGTCTTCTGTCTATCCGGGGCCGGGTTGCGGGGGCACCAGCCCAAGCTTCTCTCACCCCGGCTGTGTCCTCCAGCTCACCCGGAACATCCCGAGTCGTTCCCCAGTAAGCTATGAGACATAGTCCGGACCCTCTCCAGCGGGTCCTGGGTTTGCCTCTCGTTCTCCTCCTAGTGGGACGTGCCCAAAACACCTCACCAGAGAGGCGCCCGGGGGGCATCCTGACTAGATGCCTGAACCACCCCATATGGCTTCTCTTGACCTGGAGGAGGAGCGGCTCGACACCGAGCTCCTCCCAGATGGCAGAGCTCCTCACATGATCTCTGAGTGAGAGCCCAGCCACCCTGCGGAGGAAGCTCATTTCGGCCGCTTGTATCAGTGATCTCATCAACCACAGCTGGTGACCACAGGTGAGGGTAGGAACGTAGATCGACTAGTAAATTAAGAGTTTTGCTTTTCGGCTCTGCTCTCTCTTTACCACGATGGACCGATGCAGCGTCCTAGTTATTGCTGACGCCACACCCATTCGCCTGTTGATCTTCCGCTCCATCCTTCCCCCATTTGTGAACGAGACCCCGAGATACTTAAACTCCTTCACTTGGGGCAGGACCCTGTACCTGAATGGTTCATAATTACAATTTAAAAACAGAACAAGAAAATCAAATTGAGGATGGACAGAAAAATGTTATCTGTATGCTAAAAAAATGGTGCGATTTTTTTCCTATTTTTGCAGGATTTTGTCACTAAAAGAAAACTTCCTTCTCAAATTTAAGATGGATGTAAGTTTTTAACAACGATTTAATCCTTTTCTCAAAAACCTTTTTAATCGTGTACTTTCTCTGTTTTTAATCAGGGTTTATTTTATGCTTCAAAATGTGATAAATAATTTGAAGGTTCATCTTCTCCTGCTTCCAGGCATGCAGTCAGGAGGACAGGAGGAGAGACTTTGAGAAGATATTTACTCATTATGATGTGGTGAGTCCAAATGTCTTTATCAACCTGTGCGTGCATATTGACGTTAGTTGTAAATGGCATGAATAAAGAAGGGCGCCATCTTTTGTATTTGAGCCATAAACGCAACATATTTCCAAATATTTTGATAAAAATATTCAGATATATGTCGTGTTTAATCTCCAAGTCGAGGAGTTTAAGTATCTCGAGTTCTTGTTTGCGACTGGGGGAAAATCGACAGACGGATCTGTGCAGCGTCTGCAATAATTAGGACGCTGCATCGGTCCGTCGTGGTGAAGAAAGAGTTGAGCCAAAATGCAAAGTTCTGGATTTACCAGTTGATCTACTGTACGTTCCTACCCTCACCTATGGTCACCAGCTGTGGGTGGTGATCGAAAGAATGAGATTGTGGATACAAGCGTCCGAAATGAGCTTCCGACATAGGACGGCTGGGCTCTCACTCAGAAATAGAGTGAGGAGCTCTAACATCTGGAGCTCTTTACAGCAGTTGAAGGGCAACATCTCCAATAGCAGAGCTGTTGCCCTTCCGGATTGAGAGAAGCCAAATGGGGTTGTTTGGGCATCTGGTTAGAATGCCTCGCTGCTGAGGTGACTTGGGAACGTCCCACCGGGGGGAGACCCAAAGTCAGGCCCCTGGACTCCCTGGACAGACTATGTCTCACAGCTGGCTGGGGAACACCTCGGGATCCTTCCAGGTGATCTGGAGAATGCAGCTGGGGTGAGAGAAGCCTGGATTTTCCGTCTGAGGCTGTTGCCCCCGCGACCTGGCCCCATATAAGTGAAAGGCAACAGAACGGATGTTGTGTTTATGGTATAGAGTTTTAGCTGAAAATAAAATATATGTTCTTTTGTGTGTAAATAGAGTAAGACCGGTGCCCTGGAGGGTCCAGAGGTGGATGGATTTGTCAAGGACATGATGGAGCTGGTGAAGGTACTGTATTATCATGAACCAAATTTGGGTGTGTCCAATGGAGAAGAAAAAAAAAAAAGAGATTACATTGTTTTGATAGATATAAACGTCCAAGTTGATGCTTTCAGGCTTTTTAACAACAATTAGGAAAGAATGGGTAGATTTTAGGAGCTCAGTGAATTCCAGTGTGGAACTGTTTAGCTAAAATAAATGAAAGATTAAATACATCAAATAAAGAGGTTTTTTTTCACTTTTCTTTCTCATGATTAAAGTGAATAAAATTGAACAAATTATGATTATAACAAATAACGTCAATCAGAAAAAAAACTGCTACTTAAAAAAAGAATTTAGAAAAAACACACTCTTATTTTTAAAGATTTTTTCACTCAAAATTGTATATGTTCCAATCTGTAATGTTTGTTTGAATGGAGTTAAAAAAAGATAAGTTTTCACTATTTATTTTATGTTAATCAGCTTATTTAGTCAATAATTGGGCTTCAAATAATTTTGAATATACTCATTTTAGGCTGTAATTTTCTCCAACATCCATTACAAAAAAAAAAAAATTCATTCAATCCATTCAAATTCAATAATAAATCACATCATAAATATCTAAAAACTTCAAAGCAGATCGAGACATTTGTTTTCTTTGCTGACGATGTCATTCTCTCCGTTCCAGCCCAGTATCAGTGGAAATGAACTCGACAAGTTCAGGAACGCTTTGATGGGCCACTGTGACATCAACAGAGATGGAAAGATCCAGAAGAATGAGTTGGCTCTCTGCCTCGGTCTCAAACTCAGCTAACAAACATAAAAACCTTTCTTTCTTTAATGTTTTCTTGTCATTATTTTAGAGAACTTGGCTCACTGGAACACTCTCTTCCAGATTTGATGTTACGTGATAGTTCATACTATTTCACAGAGTTGCACATTTGTTGTGTGTGTTCGAAACCAGAGCATCATTAGAAAGAATGTGTGATGTAATTTGATGTTTTTATGCCAAATAAACTTTACGTTTGTGTATCTAACTGCTTGTTAAAATCCTCAGCATCTTCATCTCTGCTACCTCCATCTCTGGTTCCTGTCTTTTTCTCAGTGCCACTGTTTCTAGACCAAACACGATGGTTTTGTACACTTTCTCTTCCATTTTAGCTGAAACTCTTCTGTCACACATCACACCTGATACTTTCCTCCACCCGTTCCAGCCTGCCTGCACACGCTTCTTCACCTCTTTTCCACACTCTCCTTTGCTCTGGACTGTTGATCCTAGATACTTAAAATCTTCCACCTTCTTTATCTCTTCTCCCTGTAACCTCACTTTTCCATTTGGATCCCTCTCATTCACACACATGTACTCTGTCTTACTCTGACTAATCTTCATTCCTCTTCTTTCTAGTGCAAACCTCCACCTCTCCAGCTTTTCCTCCATCTCTTCCCTCCTCTCACTACAGATAAGAAGAGTATTTTCTGATGCATTTTAGTTTGAAAAGCTGCTGATTTGCCACAGAAAGATCATTTTAATTCACAACTGGTAGTTTGTTCAAATAAAAACACCTGTGCAGACTGATGATGAGTGAAAGCTTGTGTGATTGGTTCCACCATGCATGCAAAGCGCTGTGTTATTGGTTGATTAAAGTCTTGTCACTTTAAAAGGTACCGCAATGCTTCATGAAGTCATAAGTCAGAAACAGGTTTTCTCTGGCTTGTTGGTCAACTAACAGCAACTGCTCATTAGGTTGTCTACTGAGACTTTGAGGATGGCCTCTGGATTATCTTTACGGTATTAATTTCGTCTAACTTGTAATGTGTTGTTTCATTGGCTCCACAGTTTATTTATTTATTTTTTTTTTCCCCAACAGAGTGCTGTTGCTCTTTGTAGCTTCAGGACCTAATGTGATGGGTGAGTGTTCCTCAGAGAAAAAGGTACTTTTGCATCCAATATGTTTTACATTTATCTCTTCTTCTCAGCAAATGTCTACAGATACAGTGGTCAAACTGCAAAGCTTAAAATGGAAATGCCACCAGCTTCCCCACGCAGCTTCAAACCAGCTTCTAGTTATGAGAGCTACAATAAACCCAGCAGCCCAAACAATAGATTTAGTCCGAGTGGCTCTTACGGCAGCCCAGTAGGTAGTTACAGTCCTCCAGGAAGTGTCTCTAATTACAGGCCTGTCTCAGTGGTACCTAAACCAAGCTCTCACCAGCCTACTTATGTACCTGAAAAACCCAGGTTTGGGTCTGGGATTGTCTCCAGTGGTCCAATAGGGTTCAGTCACCCTGTCAAACCACCTCAGTCACTGTCTTCCGCTAATGTTCATCAGTCCAAAGCCGGTATGTGGAATCTTCAACCCTCCAACGCTGGAGATGGTGGGAGTTTAGCTCGTCTGTCTGGAACGCGATTTTCTCTAAAACCATCCCAAGAAGATCCTGACTCTGATCCCAACATCAAGAGGGATGATCCTGTTGGCTTTAAGCCAAAAAAGCCATCTGGAGCAGTTTCTCCTGGGTATTACACTATTAGGCTAAACTCTGGCCACTCTAATCTGCGGCAGCCCAGCGTGCCGGCCAGGCCCCCGCAGCAGCCCAGCGTGCCGGCCAGGCCCCCGCAGCAGCCCAGCGTGCCGGCCAGGCCCCCGCAGCAGCCCAGCGTACCGGCCAGGCCCTCACAACAGCTGAATCTTTCTAGAAGACCACAAGAACCAGTTTATGGTGGGCACATCCCACAAACAAAAGATGGAATGTGGGATCGTCTAGGACCTTTTAAAGGTTCACAGCACAGTGTCAATGCTCCAAATCACCCAGGACATGTGTACAACAAGCCAAAACCAAACCAGCGACAGCCAGGCTTCCAGAATGTTGGACTCCAACCATCACGAGTTGACAAGTGGAACAAAAAACCAAGCCTAAGAAAGGATCCTGAGAAGCAGGATGTTAAACCAGTCCCTGTTGCATCACTCTACAGCTATGAAGGTCCACGTCCACAGCTAAGATCCCTGCAGAACAGACACCGCACCCTTGTGTCTCACTAACTGTAAGTATCCTCAAATGTACAGCTTTATTTTGACTATTTGAAAGCTTAAACAACTTAATTTTTTTTTCCTCCCCCAGGTTCTTGACTCTATTTTCCCATGTTTGAATAAACTTCTTGAAATGGCATTTCTGGTCAGTCTTTATTTTTGTAAGTAATCTATACAGATTAGACATACTTCACCACTGGATGTTTAACTGTAGGGCACCAACCCTAATGCATCTGCCATGCTGCTTTGAAAGCTGCAGTTGGATCTTTTCTGACTGTGGTTGGAGTGCTGGCCTCTGACCAATCTGTCTTTAACTCAGCCATGTTTAGCTATTTTATTTATTTTAAACTATGTTAGAAAAAGGTGTTTTTTTTTTTTTGTTTTTTTTTTTTTTTTTTTTTTTTTTTTTTTTTTTTTACTCAGGTTTGTTTAAATGGATCCAGTTTTCTGTCCATTTCATTCAGATTGAAAATGATTTCCGGATGGAAGTCGAAACGTCTCGTTCAAGAATTAAACTGTCCAGAAGACTTTTTTAAAAACTTTTTCTACTTTACACAGGAGCTGATATACAGGCTAATAAATGTTAGTCTTTAACTGAGGAAAGTGGGAGCATGGCTGAACAGAAAAGTCTGCTAAATTTGAGCAAAACAAAAACGGCTCCTTTTGATAATTACGTGGTACAATAACATTTACAATGAATTTTTTTTTTTTTTTTTTTTTTTTTTTTTTTACTATTGAAAGTATACCTGAAATAACCTTTTTAGGGATTGAAATCGACAATAAGGTCAGTTGGAAACCATGAATGAAATATTTCCAAAGATTTTAAGGGCCATCACACTATTACAGCTATCACACAATAGCTTTCTATTTTTATTCATTTTTAGTGGTCAGAATTTTAATTTTTTAAAAATGTTCTATTCAGCACTTTGTACAACTATGTATGTAAAATGCTTTATTAAAAATGTTTGCCAGTATTTCTACCGTTTGGCCGTTACTGTGTATTTGAAATAACCTGCCTGCTGTCAAACTAAGTCACTTAAAATCAAAATTAGATAAACATTTAGCTTTTTTTGGACTGTTTTTGTACTTTTAGACAGTTTTCTGAAATACACCTATAACTCGGTTTTATTTCCTGTAACCTGTTACGAGATTTCAGTTCTCGCGATGTTACCAGATCTGCCGTTCCTATATATTTTTTTTCTTCAATTATTTGGTATTTTTTTATGAATATTTTACTTATGTCGGACTATGTTTACGGTTGATTACATTTTACATAGTTTTACTTGCAGTAAAACTTTATTACGTGATTTCACTTTTGGCTTTAAACCTAAAAAGTCATCAGGAGCAGTTTCTGGAACAGCGTTGTCACAGCAGCGTATTCAACGACAGAAAAAACGTTTCTGACGGAAAATGACGGACAGTCCAGATCAAACTGACCCATCTCTGAACACTTTGAACACAGATATTCTTGAAGAAACCCAGCTAGATAAACCCAGGTAAGGTACGAACCGGGAAACATTAATATTGAGAGCTAGTTTTGCTGGCATAAAATGACACATTTACAGATAAGTCGATGTCTGTAAGCAACCATTTTGGATCAGTCATTTAAATTTAAACAGTTTTTCATAAGTTGAGATGACGTTTGAGTCTGATTTTCTGGTGACAGGTTTTCCTCTAGCTATGGCCGGAGTTCCTTGTGGACCAGGCTTGGCGGGAACAAGTGTTGGCCTACTTAGCCTTTTCTCTAGTTCACAAAACTCGATTTCAATGCTAAATAAATACAGTATTGTAAAAAAAAAAAAAAAAAAACACTGCTGCACTGTGTCTTTATAGAGAAGAACTATGGTATTGTATGAAGAAGTCTGGTGTGACAGGGAAGTATGTTAGAGTGGTTCAGGACATGTATGAGGGCTGTAAGACAGTGGTGAGGTGTGCTGTAGGTGAGACAGAGGAGTTCAGTGTAGGGGTGGGACTGCACCAAGGATCTGCATGCTGGGATTAAGTATTTTTCTCACCTCTATGTTTTTTTTTTAAATCTTCATTATTTTTTTTCTTCAAACGGAAGAGCCAAACAAGTAGTCTCGAAACTGTTATAGAGTCTTTTCATTTTGATCATCAGACTCTCAGCAGAGAAATGGACATTGAAGAGACCTTCAATTGAAGAGAACCGTCCCTGTTTGACATGATGACGCTGAGGGGTCGGTAGTGGGAAGGGACACACGAGGGTCTGGGAACAGAGGAGTCTATGTTCTTATAGATGTAGCTTTGCACCAAAGCATGACGAGGTGAACCTGTTTGCTGTTTGCTATGGTGATCGACAGGCTGACAGACGAGGTTAGACAGGAATCTCCATGGACAATGATGTTTGCAGATGACATTGTGATCTGTCGTGAGAGGAGGATGAAAAGCTGGAGAGGTGGAGGTTTGCACTAGAAAGAAAAGGAATGAAGATTAGTCAGAGTGTGAATTGGTGGGATCCAAATGGAGTAGTTATGTTACAGCAAAGGTGTCAAACATATGGCTCATGGAGTAAACGTCCATTATTTTATAATTGTACGCTGGGGACACTGTTTTATTATGCACACAACATAAAAGCAATACTTGGGGAAACTAACCCCAAGAGGTGGAAGTATTTATATTTGTTGTCAAAATTTGCATTTTTCATTTTTCCTTCTGCCTTGTCTCTACCCGATTGGTATCTAGAAACTGGATCGGTACTGACCATGTACAAAACTTACTACTTCAACAAATATTAAACAAGAGGAGAAATTACCGGGAAATTCATTCATTCGTTCAAATTACTTTTCAGGTGTTGAAAAAGATAATGTTTCGAACCAGCCACAAAACTGTACCTTTTGAGTATGACTGTTTTGCAACTTTTACAATCACTGTGATCAGTTATTCACAATGAACTTACACAAATGCTAAATTGAGTAAAAGTGTTGTGCAAATTGCAAATGCAATTTATTTTACTTTATTTTTTTAGTCATCTGAAAAGAAAATAGAGTGAAATTGCAAATTGAGTTTTTTGCAAAAAAAAAATCACAGTTTTTATTTTTAGGTCTTTTTGCCCAGTCCTGGCTCTGACACTGCTTATATGTACATAGTCGACCAACTCCTAACAAGGACTCCAATTCTCCCGGGACCCCACCACAAGCAAGTCCATGAGGGGCGTGGTCTAATACATTCTACAAATAATAATAATAATAATAAAACAAAACACATATGTAGACCGATAATCACAACATCTGATTGTGAAAGGGTTTTTTAACACAAAAAAATTATATTTAGCAAGACTGAAAATAGTGGAAGAGGTATTCCGCTACCCCTTCCCATACAACTTTTATTCCCAAAAACTAAATTTCCCACATTTATTTTTATATTATCTTTATAAATGACCTTCCACATTCACTGAGCTACAAGATAGAGAGAGAATTGCTATTTCAGAAATTATTGAACGGGGACAGTAGAGATTTCGAGATTAAGAACAACTATGAATGACTGGCTCATTGGCTAGGCTTGATACTAACTTAGGTCTGGGGTAGGATGCTCCCAGACCTCTCTATACCGGCGAGCACCATAGGTGCCGGTTTTGTGCGCCCCCGTCCCCTCCTTTAGAAAATCCTGTATTCGCCCCTGGGAACAGGAGCAGATGTATGGCATGCTTTGGTAACCACTAGATTAGACCGATAGAATGGCGCGCTAGTTTTTAAACAAAAAAATCAAGAAAAATCAACTAACATGTTTGTTTTTTGTTTTTGTTTTTGTTTTTCCTAGTTCGGGGGCCGGATTAAACCGTTTAACGGGCCGCATAGTTTGCCCATGCCTGGTCTAGACCCAATTTTAGAATGAAATTCAAATACTTCTAAGTACATAGGGCACCAGATATCTGACAGCTGCGGAATGGAGTTGTTCCAGAGTCTGCTGTTCCCTCTGCCTGTTCCTCATAAGCCAGACCCACTTGAGGGTTTATGTCAATCAAATGATGGGAAGTGATTTCCCCCTTGTACCTCCATGTTTAAGGAGCAAAATTGTGGGAAAGTAGAGTCCCCTCCTTTAATATAATGGGAAAGAATGCAACACCTGTTGGTTCCTAAGTCCACCAACTTTGCCTCCCTCTTTTCCCATGATAATAAATTCTGTATTTGTTTTATCTTTCCATTTTGATTAGAAGCACAAAAGAGGAGGAAGAACAGCAGATAGAAGAGTCGCTGAGAAGAGACGGAGAGTCGCCGATAAGGGAAGGACCGTCGCCGAGAAGGGAAGGGGAGTCTTCGAGAATAGAGGGAGAGTCTCCGGGAAGAGAAGGAGAGTCGCCGAAAAGGGAAGGACCATCGCCGAGAAGGGAAGGGGAGTCTTCGAGAATAGAGGGAGAGTCTCTGAGAAGAGAAGGAGAGTCGCCGAGAAGGGAAGGGGAGTCGCCGAGAAGGGAAGGGGAATCGCCGAGGAGAGAGGGAGAGTCGCCGAGGAGAGAGGGAGAATCTCCGAGTAGAGAGGATGTGTCTCCGAGGAGAGAGGGAGAGTCTCCGAGGAGAGAGGGAGAGTCTCCGAGGAGAGAAGGAGAGTCTCCGAGGAGAGAGGGAGAGCCTCCGAGGAGAGAGGGAGAGTCTCCGAGGAGAGAGGGAGAGTCTCCGAGGAGAGAAGGAGAGTCTCCGAGGAGAGAGGGAGAGTCTCCGAGAACAGACGGAGAGCCCCCGAGAACAGAAGGAGAGCCCCCGAGAACAGACAGGGAGTCGCCGAGAAGAGATGGGGAGTCGCCGAGAAGGGAAGGGGTGTCGCCGAGAAGTGAAGGAGAGTCCCCGAGAAGAGAGAGAGAGTCCCCGAGAAGGGAGGGAGAGTCCCCGAGAAGAGGGGGAGTGTCTCCGAGGAGAGACGGGGAGTCACCGAGAAGAGACGGAGAATCACCGAGAAGAGAGGGTGAGTCTCCGAGAAGAGAGGGAGAGTCTCCAAGGAGAGAGGGAGAGTCTACGAGAAGAGAGGGCGAGTCACCGAGAAGAGAGGGTCAGTCTCCAAGAAGAGAGGGAGAGTCTCCGAGAAGAGAGGGAGAATCACCGAGAAGAGAGGGTGAGTCTCCGAGAAGAGAGGGAGAGTCTCCGAGAAGACACGATGAGTCACCAAGGGGAAGAGAGGAGTCACCAAGGGGAGAGGAGTCGCCGCCAAGGGGAGAGAAGGTGTCGTCAAGGGGAGAGGAGGAGTCGCCAAGCGGAGAGGAGTCGCCGCCAAGGGAAGGGGAGGTGCCGTCAAGCGAAGAAGAGGAGTCGCCGAGGGCAGAGGACTTGTCGACGAGGGATGGGGAGTCACTGACAACAGAGGGAGGGTGGCCAAGGATGAAGAGCGAGTGGCCACAAATAAACGGGGAGTCGCTGATAAGCGATGGGCAGTCGCTGATAAGCGATGGGCAGTCGCTGATAAGCAATGGGCAGTCGCTGATAAGCGATGGGCAGTCGCTGATAAGTGATGGAGCGTCCCCAAGAGCCATAGGAGTGTCGCCCAGAAAAGAGGGGGAGTCACCAAGAAGCGAAGGAGCGTTGTTGAGAAGAGAATGGGAGACACTCGAGCCACGGTGAGAAAGATTTAACCCTCCTGTTGTCGTCCGGTCAAATCTGACGCCTTTACAACTACTACAATCATAAATATTGTTTTTACATCTGATTGCCTCAAGATCTTATGATGCTCACAACATTAGCCACTTGAACATATAAAAGTGATGATCACCTTTTTCACAAAATTTTGAGTGTTTTAATCCATCTGGTTATACCTGTGGTGTCCCCGGTCAAAAGTGACCACTATAGGAAATTTTTCCTTCAGTCATAAAACAGCCACCTACATATCACCCCAACTTACTCATAGTTTCCCCC
Source organism: Neostethus bicornis (assembly GCA_902685375.1). Taxonomy (NCBI): domain Eukaryota; kingdom Metazoa; phylum Chordata; class Actinopteri; order Atheriniformes; family Phallostethidae; genus Neostethus; species Neostethus bicornis. Next base: position 23,690,035 of record LR738551.1, on the reverse strand, counting down.
TGGGTGTGGGTATACATTTCTTTCTCACTTCTATGTGCAGTCTTTCCACAAGGACCATCTTCCTGATGAAACAATGTATTGTATTTTCATGCAGACTAAACAGGTGTCTGTTACATGAACCCCTCTCTTTCCCACACTTTTATGCTTTTTTTCCCATGAGAACCACACCTTCCAGACTAATCAATCTAACATTTTCACACAAACCTCATATATGTAATTTGATGTTTACTTTGCACTCCTTTTACACTGAGCACAATGAGTAGGCGACTGACCAAGCAGTCATCTATAGTTAAGGTTCTGGTTCAGGTTTTAGGACATGATGATGAGGGGAATAAAATGGACCCAGAGATAGGGGAGGATGTCTTGCAACATCTCGTGTGAATACATAAAGTCCAGCTTCCAACTCTTTTAACCAGAGTTCATTGAGGGAATTACCGTATTTTCCGCACTATAAGGCCCACTGCATTATAAGGCGCACCTTCAATAAATTACATTTTTAAAAACGTTTTCCATATGTAAGGCGCACCGCATTATAAATCGCTACAGTAAAGGCTGTTCAACTTTATCCTCTAACTATGGCCATCTCGCTTTGTTCCCGCGGAAACTCTGTTTAGTCTTGCTTACTTGGTGCAGCGCATCCTCTTGTTTCCTCCACTTCCTCACCATTGATTCATTGATGTTAAACTCTCTCGCTGCGGCTCTATTCCCGTCTTCTACTGCGTGACCGATCGCCTTGAGTTTAAACTCTGCGGTGTAACAGTGTCTCTTGGTAGGAGTCATTTCCGGATCTTTACCCAAACACACAAATGGAAATGAGAGGCCCTTTCATATATCCCAGCATGTACCGCGCACTACTTCTTCTACGGGGGAAATGGAGTCGGCGGCTGCTTACCGCAGTTGCGACACCTGTTGTAGTTCAATATTAATCCATATATAAGGCGCTCCGGGTTAAAAGGCGCATCATGGACTTTAGAGAAAATTTAAGGTTTTTAGGTGCGCTTTATAGTGCGGAAAATACGGTATACTAGAGATGACAAACCTGGAGAGGAAGCGTGTGTTTGGGGTCTTCTGGAGTAAAAATGACCTGACAGACCTCCAAGCCTACACAGGTCTGTTAATTTTAGCAGGATTATATTACTCAAACAATGAGGTTACAAAAAGTTTGTGGAACCATTTGGGACAAGTGGGTTGAGTGTCTGCCACTTATGTACAATCCAGGCAGGTGACTGTTGATGAGAATCTTGTTCTGTTCAGAGATTGCTGTTCTTTCAAGGAAGAAAACCAGGGAAATATGGAAGATCTGGGCAGCATTGAACCAGCCAAACCAACGACTGTTGGGGGAACTATTTCTCCCCCAACAACACATAGCCTGTTGGGGAGGCACTGCATTTAGAGTTTTTTTTTTTTTAACGCATACACACACCATCACTTAATCTTCTTGGTATCAGTGAACATAATAAGTTTTGTATTTGCCTTTTTCTTTTTTTTTTTGGTTAGAGGCATCATGGTGGAGGACATAGAGGCAAGAAAGTGGGATATGCTTGAAGCTGGGTAAGAAACGTTGACATCTTTTATTTACTAGTTTCCAATGTATATTTATTTTGGTGAGAAAATTTAATTTACGTTACGAAATCAGAAAGTTGCACAGCCTTCACTTTGCCCACCAAACAGATTTATGTTTTTTTGTCACTTCTTGAGTATTGATACTCAGACATGTAAATAAATTGCTTTAGAAAATAATTGATTTTGTGTCTGTTTTCTGAATTTTTTTTTTTGCTAAGAAGCCCAAAAGAGGACGAAGAGGAGGGGACAGCAGAAACATGGTGAGAAAGATTAAAATCTTTTTGCTAGTCACACCTCCACATGCATTGCAAAATAATAGCTACAGTTTGAACAGGGTAATAATAGCAAAGACAATGGCCAGAATGGTTATTGTGAAAATGAAAGCGACTGAGTAAAAGCTGCTGATATTTCTATGAGAAGTTTTTTGGTTGCTGAACTTGAAGGAGCCTTTGAGGCCACCCTATTTGGCACAGAGGGGGATAATGACTTGGACCAATAAAAGCCATGGACCGACTTGAGGACGTTTTCAGCTTTGTATACTAAATTAGAAACTTTCATTAAAGAAGACATTGATGGATGCTTGTCTGTGCAGGACCTTCCCTCCAAAGGATTAGTTTGGGATATGAGGGCATAATTTGGGATATGAAGGCTTTAGGGGACAAAACTTGTCCCCAAAATGAAAACATAATTCGACCATCATAAAATGAGGTTGTAACTTCAGTCCTCCTTCAAGAAAGTAAAAATTACTGCTTCAATAATTTGCTGTGTTTACATAAGCATGTCTTATAAACTCGAGACACGTCCATTCGTCACTGTACAGCACTAACGTTCAGTCAGTCAGTCACCTTCTTATCCGTCTATCCCTTACGAAGTTGTGGGAGAGCCCATCCTGGCTGATTCAAGGCGAGGGGCAGGGTACACCTCAAACAGGTTGCCAGTCTGTCACAGGGCCACACGCATACAACACACACACTCATTCCTAGGAGCAATCATGTAGTGGCATATCAACGTAGCATGCATGTTTTTAGAGAGTGGGAGGAATTTGAAGTACCCGGAAAAAAAAACCCCACACAGAGGGAGAAAATGTAAACTCCACACAGACCAGTGTTCCAAGCCTCGTCCCCACCCGGGATTCAAAACCCCGACCTTCTTGCTGTGAGGCCACTGTGCCACCGTGCCATCGCACTAACGTTTAAATCAAATTAAATTTTATTTGTAAAGATCTTTTCAAATGTGATGTTACACGAAGTGCTGAACGGAGCAAATAAAACCTCAGACAAGAATTAAAGTCCTAATTATTGAACAATAACAAATTAAAAGTAAATATACATTAAAAAAAAAATTAAAAATCACACATATGCAATGACATTCACACACCCTCACGGTCCTGGCCAAATCCACCCCTCATTTCCTCATAACCGCTAGCTACTGTCTTTTTCATTGAGTTTAAAATAACGGTATATAATGTTGACATGGATAAATTTATTCTTTTAACACATGGTAAGTTTTGCGTTCTAATTGTTTTGTTTGTTGTTTTTGTCTCAGGCCTCTGGTTAGAATCTCAAAGGAGGAGGAAGAAGTCATAGAAAGAAAATGGGAGAGTCCGGAAGCCTGGTGAGCATTCCGCTGTTTATGCATTCATGATTTTGTCTTTCATTCTACTTAATCAACACAGGTAAGTAAATGTGCAGGCGAGAGGCAGGGTACATTCAGCAATGGTCGCCATTCATTGCTTCGATTCATCAATCTTAAATTCTCTCGATCTACTCGATTTCCATGTTCCTTGGCGTAGCTATGGCCTTCAGTTTAAACTGTCTCTTTGCCATTTTCAGAGTTGTTAAAAGAACGATGTTGTGCATAACGCACATACCTGTTCTTCAATCCACGCCTACACTTACTTCATGGTGTCCTCTATTACATCCGCCTTACAACAACAACACACACAGATACAAGGCGCACTGAACTATTGGGCCGACACACATTTTAAAGTAAATCCAAGACTTTTATGTGTGCTTTTTAGTTGTGAAAAATCACTTTCAAACTTTGCAGAGATAATGTTCACATGTTGTGTTTCCTTTTTAGGAAGTAAAAAGCCTATGTTTATAACATTTCAAAGATTTATCATCATAAAACATGTTTTTTTAGGCAGGGCAAAATAATCTACATTTTTCTGTGTTTCATCCAAATTTTTTCTTTGCCAGTAACACATACTGTATATGAAGAAATAATATCAAATTATTCTGCCAAATGTTCCTTTTACAGTTGTTCCTTTTACAGTGGTATGAAAATCCTTCAAACATACGTTGGGGTTGCTGCAATTGGCCAATATATACAGTAAATGGATATACATTTTTCAAAAATTAGTACTTAAAATAGGCTTAAGTGGTAAGGCAAGGCAAATTAATCCATATTGTACAATTCATACGAAACGTTATTCCAAGTGCTTCACAAGACAGAAAAAATGCATTAAAATCACAAAAATTAGAATATGAATGTTAAAAAAAAATAGAACAGATATAAAGAGTAATAATCTTCAGACAAATGCACAGTTAAACAAAACTGTTTTCAGCCTAGATTTAAACATCCTCACAGTAGAGGGCTGTCTCACGGCCTCAGGAAGTTTGTTCCAGACTTTTGCAGCATAAAATTGAAATGCAACTTCTCCATGTTTAGTCCTGACTCTAGACACCATCAGGAGGCCGGTCCCAGAGGTTCTAGATGGTTCATAAGATACTAACATGTCACAGATGTACTTTGGTGCTAGACCATGGAAAGACTTAAACACAAACAGAGCAGCTTTGAATTCTTTTAAGGGGTCTAGTGAGTAGTAAGGGGGTTAAGCAAAGTGTTTAAATGTCCAGACAGACTGCCTATTGTCCTTGGCACTCTGAAGTAATTTATCAGTGTTTTCCTACATGTCGTATTGGTCCTACAAAGGCTGGATGAAGACATGATGAGATTGAGCTCAATGCTTGAACAACTAAAAAACAAAAGTAAACAAAAAACAAGCTGCATATATGGACATTTAAATAAAACCTTGTATTTGAATGCAAGCTGAGGGCATCGAGACATATCAAGAGAGCATCCACCAAAGAAGTTTGTTAGCAGGAAAGCATTAATGCTCTACTAATAAGCACTTGTGATCAGTTAAATTTTAGTTTCTAAACGTGGCACATATGTATATCTGGAGGGCATATGACACACTATTTTTCTAAAAGATTAGGCCCACATTTTGGTTTTATGACATTTTACTGATAGGACTGTTTTGAACTGGGAAAAAAATCCAAAAGTTTCAAATGAAGTATCAGAAATGGGGTGCAGCCATATGTAGGGATTCAGTGACGTGCGGTGAGGTTGGTGGCTGGGGAGGCACTAACTCCTAAAGAGTTAGATTTACAATTGTAAGAACTGACTAATGCATCTTATTTCAGCATTCATCCAACAGCATCCAACTACTGATAATGCTTCATATCCAATCATATTCAATTACACTGATAAACATACAGTATACACTGGAACAGATTTGTCTCTTTTAAAGCTATGAATAGAAATTCATCGATACTGCACACAAATTAAAGTACAGAGATTTTATGTTGACCAACAGTAAAAATTTCTCTTTTTTTTCAATTTTTAAATTCTGGTGTTTTAATAAATTTCAATAAAGTTTGCCTTTTAAAATGATCAGAAAAAAAACTTCAAGGCCAAACATTTATATTATTTTTCCCATTTTGTTTAAAAAAATAAATAAAATACACAGAACCAGTTGTGTCCTTACTTTTTCTTATAAGCCGATCCTTCTCTACAAAAAAGTTTTATGACTAAATTATAGAAGTCGTATTTATTTTTTCTTTGTTTAGGAGTTTCTCTGTCATAATGAAGATTTTGGCAACAGAAGAACTGTCAGGTTCTTCCTCGCTAAAAGAAAGAAAGGAGCTTCTACTTCTTTGAGTGGAATCAGAATACATACCTGCTTTTTTTGTGCGATCAGCAGCAATAGTTTTCTAACACACACATAAAATACATTACATAGACTGTAGACAGTTGTGGTATTTAATAAATATTTCTGTAAAGTTCATACTGGCGATTTGCTGAGGGACAAAAACTAGCACGCACCAAGCCACCCAGTTTGTATTGAAACATGCAGTCAGAAGGGAGGCACCGCTTGTTTCTGCTTCCCTTGGGGTTTCTGACCTGGATTTGATTGAAAATAAAATCAAATTCAACTATTTTTACTCAATGTGTGAAATGTGTGGCCATGTTCCAAATGCATTCTTAATATAACAGTGGAAAATATAACATTTCCTTTTTTTTCGCTTTCTCTTTCCCCTGATGACTGAGGAGGCTCTGCCTCCCCTTAGCGCACGTCACTGTAGAGATTTGTGTTTCATCTTTGTGTCGTTTTCTTTTCATTGTTTGCATTTTTCTAACAAAATTCTTCTCTTTAACCAAAACTTAATGAAAATAATTTTATTAGAAACATTGCAGAAGGGGCTTATCTCTGGATGCCTGAGATTTGACAATAGACTTCCCAAGAGTAGTCAACTCCTCCAACTTGTCTGGATCATTTGAAGCAGCTGCTCCCGGTGAATTAGATGAGGTGGCTTGGTCATCATCCGATTGTAGATCAGAAATCTCAGTCCTTTTACTTCTTGTCATTATTCTTCACTTGCTTATAATGGTTTTCTTCACACACCACTTGCCATGCTCAGTTCGTAGTCTCGGAGGCCACCGTCGTGGTAAAAGCACAAGAGAAGGTTCCAGAACTTAAGTTTTACTTAAATCTTTATTATACTGTACATTACCAATTAACAATCACTTTATTCATTTTCCTACAATCTGGACCCCTGAAAATGGATTACTTACACCTTTATCTCCTCTGGGAGATACCATGAGATCAGGGTAACACAGAAAACTATTAAAAAAAGATTAAAACCTTTACACCAAAAGTTTCCCCAACTCTTCTCAAATAGATATTAAGAAATACCAAAAATACAACTCAACTATTTACAATAAATATCAACAATACACTCCTACAACAAAAACATTCCTCCACACCTCCCCTGTTTCGCTGGTGAACCATTCCCAGACACAGAACCAGCTGAATCACCAAAAGACAACACAGCTAACAAAAGACAATCCAGCACAACAGATGCAAAACCCAACCATTCACATGAGGTTTTAACAGCTCATTGTAACATGGATGCATGGTGGCGCAGTGGTTAGCACATTATCCTGCCTCTAGCCAGAAATCCTTGCCTGAAATAGGCTCCGGCACCTGTAGCGATTCAGAAGAAGAAATGAAACATTGCAAAAGGAGTAAAAGAAGCAATGACATTACATCAGAGTAACATTCATAAACATCCTCATGGGTTTTTATTAGCTTTTTGTTTTTATCTTTCAGGTCTGAGCTCCATGATGCAAAAAGTTATGATGCAAGAAAAAAAAGAAGGAGGCCGTCTAGAAAAGTGCAGAATCGGACAGTGAACATATCAATAGTTTTACTTTCCTTTTCCGCATTGATCCTTCTTCTCGCATTGATTGCTGTTCTGTTGACACACCAATCCCGTACAAAAAATTTCGATGAAGTGGTAGAGCAGCTGGCTTTTGAAAATAAATACAACGAAGAGCTGAAGCAACGTATAGTAAACATAGGCAAACAAATCACTCAAACTATGAATAATACCCGTCATTTGCACCCACCTATTGGCAACACACAGGACGCATGCGATTACTTGGAGAAGGAAAACGAAAAACTAAAAGGCATCTGGGGTCCATCAGATTTAATTGGGTGCATGGAATTTAATGAGTTGCTTCCACCTGTACCACAAGACCAAGTTCTACTCGTAAACCATGAAAAACGCGTCCTGGAAACACTGCTAAATGTCTCCAAAAGTAACCTCACAGTTGCCATCGACGGTCAGAAACCCATTGAAGAGGAGATTAGCTCTCTACAGAATGAAGTTGCACAATCAGAAAAGAGAATTGAATGGCATCGGTCAATCTTTCTTTCTAGCGAGTTGTCTTTTCTTTGGAAAATCTGCAATTCCAGCACACTAAAATGCAAGGACTGTCCAGAAGGCTGGAATCAGGCAAACTCCTCCTGCTACATTTTGAGTAAAGACAAACTAAGCTGGCAAGCGGCTTTCACTCAGTGCTTCAGTATGAAAAGTTTTTTGGCTGTTCCTCCCTCTGAAACACTACAACAACATCTGACAGACATGTCTGTTAAGGCAGCGGAGGAAATTTCTGATCTTGACTATATTTGGGTAGGGTGCACCAGGTTTGCAAAATCTGTAGGAACAATTTGTTTAGGTGGAAATGCTCCAGTGAATGAATTCAGGCTTCGGGGTCAAAGATTTCCAGATGAACATCAGTGTTTTGCACTGAAGGTACCGGATCCAAAGGAAGTAATTTACGCAAACTGGGTTAGACTAAATTGTTCAATCGAACACCATTATTTCTGTCTAAGACCAGTTTTTAATCAGGCTCCACTGAGCGTGACAGAGAATTGAGATAAGAACTCTTGGTATTTTCTCCAGAATCACACGCATTGGATCTTGATCAAACCCAGAAGTTAACCTCTGCAACTGTTATAATAAGATACTTAGCTCTTAATAGTAAGGTTATGTTAAGCTTTATAGTAAGTTTCTGACGTTAAATATTTCGGAGTTTTATTTTCTCAAAAATACAGTATGTACAAGTGAGATGTATTTCTTCAAATTTAAGAATGAACATATGTTTGAATAAAGTATTTGGCCTTTCATTCACTAACATTCTCATTCAATTTCTCCGCTGTAATTTTCTCTATCTGTCACCTGTACATTCTCCCACTTATTATTTGCAATTGGTCCCATTCCCTTGCCCATGTATTTAAACCCACTTCAGTTATCCCTGTCTACCCATTGTTTTTTCATAAAACAAACAAAATGGCAGGGAATTAACAGGTGGTCATACAATGCTGATACAGTTGATGAAATTTTCCCCCAGATAAACAACCCCACTCCCACATCACTTTTTTATGTTTTCTTTGAGTCTGAGCTTTTAAATTTTTGTAAATTGCTCTCTTCAAACAGGTGTCTTTCCATCTACCTATAAAACGGTAGTGGTGATGCTCCTTGTTAAGATGAGCAATTTGGATCATAAAGTTCTCAATAATTATCGACTTGTATCCAACATACTTTTTCTAAGCAAATTAATAGAGAAAGTTGTGTTTAATTAGATACGCGAGTTTTTAAATGACACAAGTTTTTAGAAAATATCAGTCTGGTTTTAGGATAAAACAGTACCGAGACAACTCTTTAAATTGTTAACAATCTTCGAGGTAACTTGGATGCACAGAAGCTTTCTGTCCTGGTGCTACTGGATCTCAGTGCCGCATTTGACACAGTTGATCACCAAATTTTATTTAACAGACTTGGGAGTCTGGTGGACCTCTAGTACTGTTCTTAAATGATTCGACTCCTATCTCACAGACAGATAGTTTTATGGATACATACTCCTCTAGAATTAAAAATTGAACGTGGGGTATCCCAAGGTTCAATTTTAGGCCCAATACTTTTCAATCTACATATGTTGCCACTTGGGATGTCATCAGGAGGCACGGTGTGGATTTTCATAGTTACGCTGATGTTACACAGCTTTACATTACTTGTGTCTTTTGATGACCCAGAACCAGTTAATGCTTTTTTTAAATTATATTTTGGATATAAAATCATGAATGACAGAACGTCTTAAAGCTCAACCAGGACTAGGCCAGCTCGGATAGGTCACGTACTCAATGTGTCTGTGAGCCGGCGGTTTGGAAACCACAAACATCATCTTCTCCGTTTGGTTTGTGCCGTCGGTGGGCAAAAGCAGGTTGGTCGTCATGACAACACGGTCGCCACGGCGAACATTGACCGGCTTCACCAGGACAGCGATGTTTCCTGGGACACCAGACACGAGTGTTTTCGGGGAAACAGGGCATCAGCGTTTCCATGGAAACCAAAGACCAGACCAACCTTTGGGAAGTTCCCTGATGGAGATGTGGAAGGTGTGAGAGGGGGATCGGTGCTCGTTGTCGATCAGGTAGAAAGTAAACACGTCGTTTGTCCCGGCAGCTTGAAGGTCGGTCTGAACGTTACGTGGAAGGTTTTGGTTTACTGAGTCCTGGTTGACTGTTGTTTCAGGGCTGAGGGTCTGAAACGTCTCTGCGTTCTGGAACAAAAACCGTGTTTACACAAGTGGACCAGTACCGGAAAGTAGGCCAGAACTAGGAAGTATGAACCAGAACCAGGAAGTATGAACTACAGCTGGCCCGAGGTCTCCAGCGGGTTCGAGGTCCAAGGCGAGGCGCTCGGAGGCCATTCGGGGGGCATCCTGACCAGGTGCCCGGACCACCCCATCTGGCTCCTCTCGACCTGGAGGAGAAGCGGCTCGACACCGAGCTCCTCCCGGATGGCAGAGCTCCTCACTCGATCTCTGAGTGAGAGCCCGTCCACCCTGCGGAGGAAGCCCACTTCAGCTGCCTGCATCCGCGATCTCATTCCCTCGGTCACCACCGACAACTGGCGACCATAGGTGCGGGTGGTAACGTAGATCAACTTGTAAAGAGAGAGCTATGCTTTTCGGCTCAGCTCTCTCTTTACACGATGGACCGATGCAGCGTCCTAGTTATTGCTGACGCCGCACTGATCTGCCTGTCGACCTTCCGCTCCATCCTTCCCCCACTTGTGAACAAGACCCCCAGATACTCAAACTCCTACACTTGTGGCAGGACCCTGTCCCTGATCCGCAGGGGGCATTCCACCCTTTTCCGGGCGAGGACCATGGTCTCTGATTTCGAGACGCTGATTCCCATCCCGGCTGCTTCACACTCTGCAGCAAATCGATCCAGTGAGAGCTGGAGATCACGGTCCGATGAAGCCAACAGGACCACATCATCTGCATAAAGCAGAGACTCGATCCTGAGGTCACCAAACCTGATCCCTCCAACGCCTCGGCTGTGCCCAGATATTCTGTCCATGAAGATGGTGGACAGAATCGGTGACAAAGGGCAGCCTTGGCGGAGTCCAACTCTCACTGGAAATGGAATCGACATACTGCCGGCTATACGACCAAGCTCTGGCTCTTGTCATACAAAGACCGGACAGTCCATACCAAGGGCTCCAAGACTCTGTACTCCCGCAGCACCCCCCACAAATTTCACTTTCACAGATTTCACTTTCTGAGTTAGATAATTCTTTCTGATAGTAATCCCTGAATGTGACTTTTTTTTTTCATCTCAATTGCAAAAAATGGCTTCTGGGGTAAACAAAAAGCTACGTCATGAAAACCAGGAACTAAAAACTAACATATAGATTTCAAAACCGGAAACGGAAATACGAAAGCCTTCAAATAATTAAACATTTCTCCACCCCAAATTTTACATTTATTTAAACAGCATAATTTAAAAGAAATTGCTTTATTTATTTATTTTTATTTTTTTATCAGCAGAATTTTTACTAATTATATTTTTAAAAGATTCCCAGACCGTTGTCATGGTAACAATCTTTGGGCGCGAAAAAACGTCAGAGAAAGAGAATGGCAGAGAGTAATTTACAAACGGATCGTCTTCGAGATGAAATGAACATAATTAACGTTGAAGAAGAACAGTTTAGCCGCGGGTAAGTTCTGAAAAACAAAAATGATTCATTTGCTTCTTCGTGTAGCAAAAGTTTGATGTGAAGAGGAAACTATCTCATTCATTCATTCATCTTCTGAACAGTTGAAAAGTAAACGTCTTCATCATTTCTTTCGTGACTGATTAGGTTGTTGTTTTTTTTTTTAATGAAAGGCAAAAATCCTTAATTCAGCAAACATTTTATACCCAAATGACCAGGAAATCATCAACATTATGTAGCAACTTTCTTTTTACCAAAAAAAAACGCGTTCCAAAATTGTTCAGTTGCAGTTCAGTTCCACACAAACGGTCGGTCCATATACGAGTTAGTGGGTTGTTTATCTATTTATTAAACATTTAATAAAACATGTTGCGTGTATTAAACTTTTTTACAGCTATCAACAGGAGTTTGCAGCAAGCTTTTTGTTTCTACTTATTTTAGCTTAGAAAATGTTACCCTTTTCCATAATTAGACCAAAATGGGCCCATCATTCTGGTCTGAGTTCATTGTGCTTCCACACAAATCAGAGGCACCCAAAACCCGCTGGAGAGACTTAGTCTCAAAGCTGGATCTAAATGTTTGACATTAGATACTGTGTCATATGTTTTAGTACCATAATTTCACGGCCATTAGGCGCATCTAAAAGTCTCAAATTTTCTTCAAAATGAGCGGTGCGCCTTTTCGTGCGGTGCGCCTTGTGTGTGAGAAAAAGCGGACCTAATTGAAAACGCGGTGCCCACGAGGCGGACCTGAAAGAAAAGACATGAGAACGTTAAAGAGTGAAGTGTGAGCGGCGTGGGAGCGACGGATGACCGAAGGAGACCACAGTTTCACGAAGGGTGGAAGGCAGCGCCGGCGAGTTACTCTACAGTTTGCCAGTGGATTGTAGATGCTTGGACTAACGTGTCTGCTGGTACTGTTATCCGAGCTTTGGCAAAAGCTGGTATCCTTTCTGAGGAGCCGCACAGTACAGACTGACTTTGACAGTGAGGAGCGAAGTGGACCTGCTCTGTTGGATTTTGCGCAGCTGCTCGATTCCAAAACAGAGGATGAGGACTTTGACGGATTTGAATAAGGACAACGTATTACCGATAATGTGCTTGTTTAGTATCGTTACTACTTAAATAAAGCACAACCAAACTCAGTTTTGCTCCCGATCTATTTTTTAATACGCACATTTGCATGCGTGCGTGTGTGTTGTTGTAAGGCGGTGTGTGACTGAGACTGCTCCTTTTCGTACGGTGCGCCTAATGGTCGTGAAATTACTGTAATAGAAGTAACTTTTAAATAATCTAAACTTTGTGAAATCACTTCTTTAAATGTATGGTTTTAAAATGAGATTTTGTCACATTAATGTTTTGAACTACTGAATTATTTTTAAAAAAAAAAACAATGATAATGAATTGTGTTTCCTGCTTCTTCTTTTTTTCACTAGGGGCACAAAAAAGAAAGATGACCCAAAGACTGCGGAAACTGGGTAAGAAGATGGCGTCACGTTTTGTTTCGTTTTGTTTCCTAAACCGCCCATCTCTAGAAGAGTCACAGTGAGGCTGGAGGCTATCACAGCTGATTCTAAGGCGAGAGGCAGGGTACACTCTGAACAAGTCTCCTGTCGGTAGCAAGGGCATCATGTTTAAAATGGAAAAGTTCTTTGCTTCTTATTCTCAGACTACAAATTGAATATTTGGAAATCTTTATTTAGAATTTAAATTATATGCAGTCACATTAATATCTTTCAGTAAAAGACTAATGTTGACATTGACGGTTATCATTGTGTACTTATTTCCTAAATTTTGTTTTGGCTAGAGATGAAACCAATAAGGAACAAGAGGACCGACGAAGAAAAACAGAAAGATCGAAAACTCGGTGAGAAGTTTGACATGCTACTCTAAACTGAAAATGCTTTGTTTTTTTCTTCCCTCATCTAATTATTTTTCTTAATCATTATACAGTAACATGATTAATAGAACTGTTTCTTTAACTCTGTGGAAATAGTCTAACCATGCAGCATTGGGCATTGCTCACTCTCCTGTGGGCAGGTACTTTGATTTAATTAATTGTTTCTTTCTGTTTGGGACCAAACGTGACTTATGTAATGCACTCAAACTGTCAGCTCAGTCTGAAAAGCAGTGTACAAACAAACGTTTCCCGTGTGCAGGGGGGCAACCACGTCTATTCTTTGAATCAACTTTCTAAAAACTTTGTTTTTAAATTCCAAATCTCAGGAATCGTTTTCAAGACAAACCATATTGCATGGTTGACCTGCACTTTACAGCTACCAAATGACAACCTTGGGTCGGACAGAGGCTTGTGTTCATGTCTCAGCTCTAAGAAGGAGACATAAAATATGACCAGATGTTCTTAAATAAATTAAATCATTTAAAATAACATCTAGGTCTTTTTTGTAGCTTTCGCCATCAAGAGGGCATGACCGTGTGAATCTCTGACAGAAGATGAGAATTTTAAGCAAATTTTGGCTTTTAAACTTTTGATCAGCTGATTAGTTTATGGCATCACATTACTGCCATGTTGGACACCTGCTGAAATAAACTTTAACTGTGTGCAAAACAAAACATTCCATGAGCTACAACTGTGCAACTGTAGGGGCCAGTTATAAACCATATAAATTGTGCAGAATCATTTATATACAGCACTGTACCAACTGAACGACCCGTATCGAAACGGGTTAGCATGAATACATGTACAATTACACCCCTAGGCAGATGTAAGCATTTGTGACGGCAACCTGATTACATGCCTGAAAAAAAAGAGTACCACAGATACACTATATGCTTTGAGAATGTTGCTAGAGAAGTACAGGGAAGGTCAGAGTGATCTGCATTGTGTCTTGGTGGACTTGGGGAAAGCTTTTAACAATAAATAGATTAACAAATACCCCAATTCAAATTGTCACTGAATTTGTTTCGACTTCAAAATGTAATGAGTTTGCTGTATTTTTTAATGACAAGCTTCAGAACATCAAAAACTCCATCAACGCCACAATTCAAATGACGATCTTTACCATCGTCTACATTTTAAAGCTAAATGAGTTTCAACTAAAACAAAACTTTAGTGAAAATTGCCATGTTATTAGTCTAGAAATTCTGAAAAAACAGGAAGATGAGCTGGAGAGCAGAAATGAAGCTGCCACGGTTCTTTTAAACAGGATCGGGATAAGTATGTTAGAGGGACACTACATGTTAAAGGTTTGAAGAAAAAGTTAGAGAGGCAAGATTGAGATAGTTCAGACATATGCAAAAGAGAGATCAGAAAAATACTTGCAGACCAATGCTGAGTTTGGAACTGCCACGCTGGAGGCCTAGAGGAAGGCCAAAGAGGAGGTTTATGGCTGTGTGAAGGAGGACATGAAAAAAGAAGAAAATGCAGGAAAACATGGTTTAAGGGACTGGGAGAAGCCAGTTCAAATCCCCGGAGCCCTCTAGATGTCGCTGGATCAGACACCTAACCCACTTGTAGCTCCCACAATTGGCGCCGTTGTGGCTGCCTGACGCAGTGCAATGCGGCAGGCAGGAATTAACATAGTATAGTGAATAAAAAACTTTTTACAAGGTCTGGTTAAAATATAATGATAGTTAATTCGAATGATGACAATATGATAAAATGATAGTAAATAACTCCTTGACTTTTTGTTTTTGTCATTTCAGTTCAGACAACAAGAGGCCAACTCATACTGGTGCAAGAAGGGTGCAAAGAACCGCCTCTGTGGGACCAGTTAAAAAGGGGGCCCTATTTTTCCTTTGTCTCGCTGTGCTCAGCCTCGTGGCTGCATTAGCTGTAGTTTGGACAAACAGCCAGGAAGAGAAAAAAAAATGGGACAACAAGAGAGCAGAACTGCTCACTGCACAACAGACCAATGAACAACTGAAGCAGCTTGTAAACTACTTTGAAAAAAACCTGACCGTATATGTGAAAGAATACCAGAAGTTGATAAACATTCTAAATACTGTGAAGTCCAAATTCATAACATTGTCCGAGAAAAATCTTCAGGCGAAAAACAAAATGGTGGGCCTGATGACAGAACATTTCTGCTACGTAGAAGATGTGGTCGTGGATAAAGAGGGCGAAATACCAGAGTTAGACCAGCTAAAAGCAACGCTGCACCACTATACATCCACAATGGAAAATGTTAGAGACCTCAAAGAGCAAACAGAAATTTTAAGGGAAACCCTCAAACCGATTAAAGCTTCGCTTAAAAAACAACTGTCTGTGCTGGATAGTCAACAGTTGTCTTACGTTTGGGAACAATGTGACAAGGAAACCATGGAGTGCTCACCTTGTCCACCAGGCTGGAAGATCCACGAATCACATTGCTATTCCATATCCCCGCTTGCTGACACATGGTTAAACAGTAGATTAGGTTGCCTACGGCAAAGAGGTGATTTCCCAATAATCAAGGATTTAGACACACAGATATTTTTGACAAACATGGCTATTGCTTCTGTATCAAAGAAAGCATGGATTGGGTTACATCATTTAATACAAAACAACACCCTTACCTGGATCGACGGGAGTCCGCTTGATCACAGCATGACTTTTTGGGCAGAGGGTCAGCCATTCATAACTGCCCCTGAATGGGACCACAAATATGAGGGAAGACGTTGCATCAACATAATGAGCAATAGTTCTATATTGCCAGTCCATAACTCCTGGTATGACAATAACTGCCGTATAAGCTTACGTTATTTCTGCAAAAAACCAGCTCTTTTTAAACCCAAGCCCATTGAATCTTCTACAACTCCGACTACACCCACGGCCAATAACTCTTCTTCAAGCTAAACAGTCAGAGCTAAACAGTTGGTTTAAACAGTTGGTTTAGCTCTGGAGCATACTCCCTAAATAAGGAGCTAGTTTCTGCTTTCAACTTTACAGTTTTCAAGTGAAGTGCCCAGATAATGCATGTTTACAATATTTAACAATAAGAAGAAACCTTTTTTAAGCATTTCTGTATTCTAATTTTGTAGTATAGTATAAATTGCTGGATTCAATTAGGTTGCTCCCAGCATGTTTATCTTGTGATAAAGTCTCTGATAATTATCCCCAGAGTGAATGTAAACGCTCTGTATCACCTTGTATTTGGTTGGCAACTTGTGTAGAATAATTACTACAAACAATAAAAACCACATTGACTTAAGAGCACTTCTTCTCCTTTTGTCATTTCCCTTCAGCGATCGCCACAGCAAGTCCGGAACTTTTCTCCCCAACAACCGCTTTGGAGTTTAACCCAGCTGATTTCAGGCGAGAGGCAGGATACACTCTGAACATGTCATCAGTTTGTTGTGAGGCCACCCACAGACAACTATCCATACACACTCATTCCTACGGGCAATTTCATAGCGGCCAATTAACCTAATATGCATGTTTTTGTAGAATGGGAGGAAATCAGAGAAAACCCACACATACACGGGCAGAAAAGGCAAACTTCACACAGAAACGCCAGTGTTTCAAGCCACTTCTCCACTCCAGGACACAAAACCCCAAACTTTGTACTGTGAGGCCACTGTGCTAACTACTAAATAATCTTTAAAAAATTTGAAAACTGAACATTTTAGGCAAGTTTATTTATAAAGCACATTTAAAACAACTAAAAGGTACCAAAGTGCTATTCAATAGAAACATAGAAAATATAAGTACATTGTATTGTACATACTGTAGCAATTGAGTCAAATTAATTAAAACAAAATAAGCACAGCTATAACACAAGTTCTGTTCATCGTGTATTAAAAGCTATTGGGACTGAGCTGTTCTAATGGGACCAGTCACATCGAAGGCTCTGTTTCCTCTGGTTTTGAACAGTTTATTTCTTCTTCTTCTTCTCCTTTCAGCATTTCCCTTCAGGGGTCACTACAGCAAGTCAGAGTATTCGGTCTCCTCCGTACATGTCCAAACCATCTCAGTCTGGCCTCTCTGACTTTATCTCCAAAACCTCTAACATGTGCTGTTCCTCTGATCCTGTCCATCCTGGTCACTCCCAGAGAGATCCTCAGCATCTTCATCTCTGCTACCTCCATCTCTATTTCCTGTCTTTTTCTCAGTGCCACTGTCTCCAGACCAAACAGCATGGCGGGTCTCACCACGGTTTTGTACACTTTTCCTTTCATTTTAGCTGAAACTCTTCTGTCACACGTCACACCTGACATTTTTCTCCACCAGTTTTAGCCTGCTTGAACACGCTTCTTCACCTCTTTTCCACACTCTCCATTGCTCTGGACTGTTGATCCTGAGTACTTAAAATCTTCCACCTTCTTTATCTCTCCTCCATGTAACAGTTTATTTGAACATAGTTAAGTGACAATAACAGAAAAGAAAAAAAAATGCAACGTTAGAAAGTAACACTCAAATGCCTTTTTCAGACGGGACCGTGGAACATCTAAAATCATCTGATCTGCAGAACTCTATGTTCTGGAGGGTACATGGACCGACAGATATTTGGAAAGATAAGAAGGGGTCAGCCCATGAAGACATTTAAAAACCATCAATAAAAATTTCAAATCTATTCTAAAACTGACTGGAGGCTAGTGCAAAGAGGCCAGCACAGGAGAAATATGCTCACATTTTCTAGTGCCAGACAGATGTTGAGCAGCAGCATTTTGGGATATGTGGAGGCGATGAATAGAGGCCTTGTCTAATCCAATATAAAGAGCGTTACCATAGTCCAGGTGACAAATTAAGAAGACGTGGACAACACACTTCAAATCAGAGTAATGAAGGTAGTTTTTTACCTTACTGAGCAGGCACAGCTGATAAAAACCAGCTCTAACCCCCTGACTTGTCTGTTTGTTCAAGAAAACCTTTATTAATACCATAATTAGTACATAATACACAATTAAGTTAATTACATATTTAGATGGTGGCTCAGTGGTTAGAGCGTTCGCCTGCGGACCGATTAGTATAATTTGTCTATGAAATTGTTCTAAGTACACCTCTGCATAACATTGTTTCCTCATTAACATTAAAGAAAACAAAAAAAAAAAAAAAAGAGCAGCTTTATCAACATTGTTTTTTAATCTGTAACAGAAAAGATTGAAAGTGCATCAATTAACTTGAAATTCAAAAAAATTCAATTCTTATTTAAACTCTAAACATTCTAAACAAACTAATTGAACCATTTGATACTAAAACATAAATGAAATAACATCAATAAATTTAAATTGATCAGCAACATTACCTCGGGAGCACAATATATAAAACACTTAAATCTACAAAACAAAAATGAATGAAACAATTTGGGCTGTTTTTTTTTTTATGAAACTAAGGAAGTCAGAACTAGTGGCTACAATGAGCATGTTTTGCAGTGCACAGCTTTTCGAAGCGGGGTTTGAAGCATGCTGCTGCAACTCTCAACTCCTGCTCAATGTTTAGATGGAACCTGTGCTTGGTCTTCAGTGCAGCAACAGCAGAGAAGCCAGTCTCACAGAGTTAATATTACACCATAGAGTTAATACTCCATGCGCACACTCTGACAATGAGAGTGCCAACTACTGTAGTGGGTGTGCAATTACACTTTATTCTAGAACAGCAAAAAAAAAACACCCAACATGTTCCACAGGGAACCCACGCCCCTCCTGGCATCACGCTGCACGGCCCAACATTTGAGAAGTACTGCCTTATGGCATCTTCTCAACCAAGCAGAACACTCTGCTCACAAAATGCAGGGTTGTTGGTTTTTCCTCGGATATCTACGTAAAAGTACCATTGGAGTTAGAGCCTTTGGCCACCAAGCTCCAGTTTTATGGAGTAAGACTACAATGCAAGTGAGAGACTCTGCCAACCTTCTGGTTGGTCCGTATACTGTTATATAAATGTACAGTACATGTTGCAATCAACATAGGCACGTGCAAGTAGGCTGCCTTTGCATTCTTTTGGTGAATTCCACTAATGGCACTTTTAACCTCATGGCAAGTTTTCAGACCATAACATGCCATACAGGAAGAGTCGCAGTTCTTATTTGCCATGTACAGATATCACATGTTGTACCATAGTGCACACCTGAGATTTTGGGTACAGACATATTTACTGATGTTCAGACACACTGTATGGTGATAATTGGACCGGAGACGTTTTCTTCCTTTTTTTGCTTGCTAAAGTTCTTGTTTTTTGGGATTTTTTTTAATGCAAAGTGTAAGAATGTGTTAAGCAAAAAAGTGTGTGGGATTAAGAGC
The DNA here is from genome assembly GCA_902685375.1 of Neostethus bicornis. Classification (NCBI taxonomy): domain Eukaryota; kingdom Metazoa; phylum Chordata; class Actinopteri; order Atheriniformes; family Phallostethidae; genus Neostethus; species Neostethus bicornis. The sequence continues at coordinate 23,670,651 of LR738551.1, read as the reverse complement.
AACTTCATTTGTTTTAGGTTTCAGGATTCATTATGTTTATTTGAAATCGAAACAAAACAAATGTAAGACAAATATATTTTTTTGAATTATTAATGATGATTTTAAAGTGATTTTTTATAATTTATTATATGAAAAAGAGTTTTCTGCTAAGGTTAAACTGTTGGTTTAAACAGTGATGAGAAAGGGAACTATTTCGGTGGAGACCAATTTAAAGCTGTTTTTTCACAAATAGCCCTGCGCGCCATATTACATTGAATATCATTCAAAGGCAAGATTTCATCCTCTGCCACTCCTTTTTGTAGCATTTTTCCACAGGGTTTGGGGGTTTTGGGCTTTCTTCCAAAAACTATCGCATCCGTATTGATTTCGCTCTCATTAATCCAGGTGTAGGCTTTTGATGTCTCAGAATAGTAGAACCCCACAAGTACTTCTGCACAGCCTTTGCAGTCCTGACGTACAACACGTGATATAAAATCTTGGTGTTCTTTGTTGTGGATAATAACCAGATCACTCTCTTTCTCCCAGCATTCTGTACGCGCCGATGTCCAATTTAGTAGTTTAGTAGTTATAGAGTAGCAACTGAAGTTGTACTCATGCCAACCAGTTAAACAACGTGAACAGTTCATGATGGTGCTGTTGCAGTATTCCCACAAGTAGCTAAGTTGATTAGATTCCAGAAATTTTTCATTAATTACTAATTGCTTGGTGTGTTTGTCCAACATTTGCTTTGCTGTTTCCAACTGATGGCGGTTTTCCTGTTTCTTTGTGGTAGCAGCTTCGAGGTCACGCAGGGCTTTCTTTAGCGCGTTCCTCTCAGGGTCATCCTCATCGCCTGCAAAGCAGTTTTTACCCAACATTGCACTGATTATTTCTTCTTTCAGCTGGAGATTTTTCTTTGAAAACATGTCAAAGTCGCACGTCTTGGGTGTTGTCTTGTTCTCTTTTTTGTCGTCTTCTTTTTTGACCTCTTTGTCCTTCAAAAATTCTTCCAGCTGTTTGTTGGTTGCTTTTAAAACACGCAGTTCTTCCGTTTTTTTGGTCAACTTTATTTCCTGGTTATGATACCCTTTCATTGCAGCGATCAATGACACGAGGAGGACAAGCACAATACACCAAAGGGAACATACTACTTGCATTTGATATTTCTCGATAAAGGCGTTAAGTTGTTTTAATCTTGCACGAATACTCCTTAATTTGTTGTTGTATAAACTGAAATGGTAAAAACAGAAAAATAAAGAGTCATTTACTGGTCCTTATCATCGTATTGTTACATAAATTACTGCATATTGTCTTTGCATTTCACTCTTTCATGTTAAAAATAGGATATACATTTGCTTATTTTATGGCTGGTTAATGTAAAAAATTACTAAAAAATAGCCGTAAAAATGCAAATTAAACTATAAATAGAATTAACTTCAAATTCTGGCGATTGAACAATGCAAGCTAGCTGCTTCAATTAGGAAATGCCAACATCGCAAAACCTCCATTGACACATTTTTCAAATGATTCCCCAACAATTTACATTTGTTGACCCCAGCGAAGAGAATTGTGATTTGTTTGAGTCTGGTTTTTACTTCACATACTTTTTGACATCATTTCTTCCACAATTTTCTTCATTTAGAACAAATGTTGAAAATTGTTGTAAATTTTCTAGGAACTGGAGCGCCTGCAACAACATATTATAATCCATTTTGGCAACAAAATGTTTTTAATAACAACATGTCTCCAAGATGTTTAAATCTTTAAACTTTATTAGTTTCAACTTCAGAAATAGTTTATGTCAATGTTAATCTCTGATTGGCCGAGGTGTTGCTTTGACTGGACAGGTAGCGTCAGGTTAGTTCAGTTTTTCTATTGACTTAGTACAAAGTACATTGTGTCAATTTCACCCAAAAGTTCATAGTTTAACTTAGTTTAACCTTAAACTTGTAAGGTGGATTATGGCTGATATTTGTAATATTCCGTTCCGTCATCTGCCGCTCATCCGGGGTCGGGTCGCGGAGACAACAGCCTCAAACGCGAAGCCCAGGCTTCTCTCTCCCCAGCTGCATCCTCCAGCTCACCCGGAAGGATCCCAGGTCGTTTCCCAGCCAGCTGTGAGACATAGTCTTTCCAGCAGGTCTGGGGTCTGCCTCTTGGTCTCCTCCCAGTGGGACGTGCGCAAAACACTTCACCCGCGAGGCGCTCGTGGGGCATCCTGATCAGATGCCCGGAGCACCCCATCTGGCTCCTCTCGACCTGGAGGAGGAGCGGCTCGACACCGGATGGCAGAGCTCCTCACCCGATTTCTGAAATACAAATGTCTTCATGTCAAATATTGAGTCATTTTTGATATATCGAATGTTTTTGCCACATTCTTATTTGGACAGAATACACATAAAGATCGTACCTTAGACATACACTACAAGGTCAATTGGTTGCAAAGATGAAGCCAAGCAACTTTCATAGTCAAACCAATAAATACCCATCAAAATAAAATGAAAACAAAGTCTATTCATTTAAAACAGTAAGTCGTCTTTCTCACTTGTCAGATGAATCTTCTTCAATTCTTTCATCTAATTTTACTTCGCTCCTCATTGTGCGGCAAATCAAAAACCTATTTCAAGAAACAAATAGAACAGATTGGGATCCCTTCAACACATTCATTTTTCTAGTTCAACATCAGGCCTTTGTTGTCACAAATGGTTGTTGCTATGCATAATTATTTAGTTTTAGAATGTTGAGTCAAATTTGAAAAACAGCTTTTTTTCAACTCCCCAACACTCAGGGATTTTATAGACAACCGCTGCTAACGGGCAAAGTGGTTGCAAAGAAAAAAAAATAGCAATGCATTTCCAAGCAAGTGAGAAAAAAAAAAATCCAATTCAAACTGTGTGTCTGTGAGCCCCTCTGACAGACAAGAGGGCAGGTGGTTTTTATAGTTTCATTCTGCATCTTTTAATCTGCTACTAAAAAGTGGTGCAGTCCCTGATTGCTTTATAAGAGGCAGCTGGGGGAAGAGATGAGAGAGGAGAGCCAGAGCAGAACCAGCAGCCAAGAGACACACAGTGAGGAGCCCTTCTGTTGAACTATGGGCTAGTGGCGAGGTGATGTGCCAGCCTGCACACCACCGTGTGGCGAGGACTCACCCTGAAAGAGACATGTGGTGTCTTTCACGGATTCCACCAGCGAAAAAGTTTCCCACAGTCGGCGGTCTGGACGGGAGGGCCCGGAAACGGCGAACCTGGGACAACAAGTTGGCCCGTAAAGGCAGCGGACCGGGATGAGGACATGCCAATGGGCTAAACCCCAACATGTCAAATATTTTAAGGACTGCCGTTTTAGTTCATTTAATAACTGTTAAAACTGTTTAGATGGTCGGTGCCTCTGCTTCCCTGGCGTTCCCCGCCCGGTCCAGAACCAATATTTAATGGACCAAGCAGTGAAAACAGACAGGCACAGGGTTTTAAGTAAAAAGGGTTCTTTTTATTTAACCCAAAACATGTTAAACAATTATAAAAGAGGTCAAAATAACTAACTCAACTCTAGATACGGTTTAACAAAAGAGAATTAACTCAAACAAAACAGACCTCCCTGTCTGAGAAAAGAAAGACCTTAAATGAAAGAATACTAAGCCACTGCCAACACAAAAAGGGGGCTAACAAAAGAGCTTAACTAAATCTAAGCTAACAAAAACCAATTTCACCCCTAAAGAAAATAAATGGTTCAGTCCAATTAGGTAGCTCCAGCCCAGGGACAGCAGGTGATTCTTCAGCCTGGGAACTGGAGCGCCTGCAACAACATAAACCAAACATGTGCACTAATCTTAACCTGTATTAAGCCCAAAGTAAAGAAAAGTGGTTTAACAAACAAAAGATCTAAATTATATTCATAAAGTGAATAAATTATAAAGTTTACAAACTAAATGGTTGTGTGGCTGTAGCCATCACACGGTCACACGTATGTAATGTAAGTCTATTGTAACAATATAGGATATTGTTAAAAGTGAGCTCAATAGATCCGCCGCTAAAGGGCGACCATGTTTATAATTACTTTTGTAGATGCCAGAGAGTGAGACCTGGTGAGTCCCTTTCAGTGGGCTCACCACCTGTAGTACCGGTCATAGGGTCGAGTGATGGAGATGGATGGCATCCAACAGCGGGAACCGTTGTGGTCGGATCCTTGGCTACATAGACTAGACTGAGCCAAACCTTCTCCTTCTTTCGGCATTTCCCTTCAGGGGTCACCACAGCAAGTCAGTTTCTTCCATTTAACTCTATCTGCTGCATCTTCTTCGGTCACACCAACTATCTTCATGTCTTCCTTCTCTGTATCCATGAACCTCCTCTTTGGGCTTTCTCTAGGCCTCCGGCCTGGTGATTCCAAATCCAGCATCCTTCTTCCGATGTACTCTCTCTCTCTCTCTCTCTCTCTCTCTCTCTCTCTCTCTCTCTCTCCTCTGTACATGTCCAAACCATCTCAATCTGGCCTCTCTGACTTTATCTCCAAAACCTCTAACATGTGCTATTTTTCTGATCCTGTCCATCCTGGTCACTCCTGAGAGATCCTCAGCATCTTCATCTCTGCTACCTCCATCTCTGTTTCCTGTCTTTTTCTCAGTGCCACTGTCTATAGACCAAACAGCATGGCCGGTCTCACCACGGTGACTGAGCCAAACCTATTAAGAAAAAACTATAATAGCATCCTTGTTTGAGTGTATTACAATGAGTGTCCACCAGAAGGCAGAAAACATCATGAAAAGATTTAGTATCAATGCTCCAGGAGGTTCTTACACACTTCTGTCTTTTAAATGTTTTTTTTTAGTGTTGTTTAAAAAATAGGTTGAGTAAAAATGGCAAAATACTTATTAAATTTAAATAAAACATTTGAATTTTCTAAAGATCAGCATCTTGGAAATTAATTTAATTTAATACTTAATTTACTTTTCCCTCCTTACTGCAATTATTATCATTATTATTATTATTGCTTTTATTACAAATCTACCAGACAAATAAAAAAAATCAAATGCATGATTTTTTTTTTTTTTTTAACCAGTATAAAAAGGACTTTTGAAGGAGGTGCTTTGTGTGCGCGTTCTGGAGACCCGCGCGCGCCAGAGAGCAGCTTATTTCTGTTTCCAGAGAGACAGTCAGATTTCATTCTGCTCCATCCAGCATGGATCTCCACCTGATGCACACATGGACTTAAACAATCTGATCAGCTTTCCTGTCCGCCTCCTGCTCTCTAATCCTGCCTAACCTCCTGCAGCACAGCTCATCTTTCTCTTTTTGAAATTTTCTTTATGGATCATAAAAGCTTCAAGTGAGACTGTGTAGAGCTTTTTCTGTTTTGGTTGATCTGAAGATGGAGACTATGATGGAGAGGGAATGCAGCGCTCTGGGGGGGCTTTTCCAGACTGTCATTGGAGACATGAAGGTAATGATCTGTTCTACCTGTGTTATTAGACTGTTAGCCCACCACAATGGATGAGACTGGAGGTTTGCAAGCAGGTGATCACACTGAAATAGACATGGGGTGCTTATGGGTAAGGTTTTGGGGACTGGAGCTCTTTAAAATTGTGGGAAACACTGAAAGCTTACTTGTTAATATCTGTGACCTAATCTGTGATCAAACAATGAGCAAGAAATATTTCAAGACATAAGGCAGAAGCATGTTTTTAATCAAGAAGAGAATATTTAGATTGATTTTTTAGGATTTGTGCTCAATGCTTTTTTATTCAATTACTCAAACACTGTTGAGTTTTAAAAAAAATCATAAAATTGTGACTCTGTTGGAGCAGAAACGGTTTTTAAAAGCAAATTAATTTGTGGTCAATTTTGATTGTAAAAGAAAAGTTTCTCATAAATTGGTTAAAAGAAATGATTAAATTCTGAAAATAATGATCTGGACAAAACATTCACAGATTTTCCCCCAAACTTTTCTTTATCAACGCTTCTTAAAATGAGACCATGATCCACAACCAGATAAAGAAATAATGTCTCCATAGATTCGGATGAAGCTTTTTCAGTCTCTCTGGTTCTTGTTTATTTGTAAAAGAAGGATGGAGCAGTGGTCTGGCATGTAAATAGGTGCAGCCTCTGCAGTGATTTGAGCACTGTATGCTGAACCAAAAAGCAAAGCTCTTCAACCACCAGTCCACTTACGCTCTGACCCTCACCTACGGTCACCAGCTGTTGATGGTGATCACAAGAGGAGGCAGAACTGAGGTTCCTCTGTAGAATTGTTGGCGTTCCTATCAGAAAAAGAATGAGGGGCTGTCCCATTTGGCAGGGTGTTGGAGTGAAGCTGCTCCTTAAGTTAAAAATATTTTAAAAAACATTACACGCCAGAGCTGTAAAAAGTTTATTTTAAGGAACCATCACACCTTTTCAACCGTGAATGGCTTATTTACCTAACTTGCCTGGAGACTGAATCCAAGGTCCATTCCGTCGTCTTCCACTCATCCGGGGCCGGGTCGCGGGGGCAACAGCCTTAGACAAGAAGCCCAGGCTTCACTCACCCCGGCTGCATCCTCCAGCTCACCCAAAAGATCCCAAGTCGTTCCCCAGCCAGCTGTGCGACATTGTCTCTCCATCAGGCCCGGGGTCTCCCTCGTTGTCTCCTCCCAGTGGGACATGTCCCAAACACCTCACCAACTAGGCGCTTCAAACCACCCCATCTGGCTCCTCTTGACCTGGAGGAGGAGCGGCTTGACACCGAGCTCCTCCCGGATGGCAGAGCTCCTCACCCGATCTCTGAGTGAGAGCAGCCACCCTGCGGACGAAGCTCATTTGGGCCGCTTGTAGCTGTGATCTCATTCTTTCGATCACCGCCCACAGCTGGTGACCATAGGTGAGAGTAGGAACGTAGATCGACTTGTAAATCCAGAGCTTTGCTTTTCGGTTCAGCTCTCTCTTTACCACGACGGACCGATGCAGCGTCCTAGTTATTGCTGATGCCGCACCGATCCGCCTGTCGATCCATCCTTCCCCGACTCGTGAACATGACATTTAATGCCTAAAATTTATGTTCAACAGCACTCTAATGTACCAGTAAATTTTCAATTTAAATGAAACATTTTATAAATTCAAGATGTTTTCTAAAGTTTGATAATGTGACTTTGTTGCGTCGGGCTACCAAGTTATACCACTGGTCTCACAATGTGTTTCTTAAAACGGAAATACTATTTTGACAGTTTTGGAATGTTTCGGGTTCTAAACAACAAATAAGAATTTTGCCAAAAAGTGTTGATGAGCCTGTGAGAGAGCTCTATCTTGTTGCGAGTCACTTGGATTGCAGGACCAAAGTGAAGAGAAAAAAAGCACCCCTGGACTATGCTGTCATATCATTTGGGCTCTGCAGAGCAGCACCTAAACCACACGGAGATGTTATGGTTCAGGACACAGATGCTACCGTGGTCGGGCATGAGCAGGTGTCGTAGTAAGCTAAGTCTTATGAGTAAACCCAGAAAGTATCCACGGTATTGTGTCTTCGTCATTACCACGTTAATGTTATGGAACAATGAGAGGTTTTTCAGAAAGTTGAATTGAGAAATACGCAGTTTGAATCCCTCTTCCCCTCTTCACCGTCATGAAATTGTTCCTGTACTCGATATTGAATTGCAACAGGAAAAAAAATCATTTGGGGCCAGAGATGAAAAACTTCTCATTAAGTGTCTTTAAACAATCCAGTATAAAAAGTCTCCCATTGTGCATTCAGCCACAACTCACAAAACCAACCATTAAGGCCTCTTAACCTTAGAACTCATAACCAGAATATTTCTCCAAGTTTTCTGTTGTTTACTGTTGGATAAAGAGTTTTTTGTGTGGAAGAACAATTCAGGTAAGGGTAGGTAAAACAGTGTCTGAAATTGCAGGAATAGAAAACGGTACTCCCCAAGGAGCTGTAATCAGCCCGCTGTTATTTAATATTATGATTAATGATATCTTTCAGTGTGTTGATACTAGATTTGGCAAGTCATTGTTTGCTGATGATGGAGCAATCTGGAGGAGTGGAAAAAACATTTCGTTTTTATTCACGGAAACACAAAAGGCACTCAATAAAGTTATTGAGTGGGGAACTAAATGGGGATTTAAGTTGTCAAGTGAGAAAAGCAAAGTTATGATATTTGGATTGAAAAAGAAGATACCCTCTGTTTCTCTTAGTATTTATAATTCACCCATTGAGAGGGTAAAGGTTTTTAAATTTTTGGGGCTTTGGTTTGATGAGAGATTGATTTGGAAAATACATGTTGATAATATCATCAAAAAGTGTGAGAAAGTGACCAATATCATGAGAAGTCTCTGTGGTAGTGACTGGGGAGCGGAGAGGTATACTCTTCAATTAATATACAGAGCAATGATTAGATCCATTTTTGACTATGGTTGTGAGGTGTTTGGAGCTGCATCTTCTTCTGTGTTGGAAAAACTAGATATTGTACAATCAAAGGCCCTGAGGATCTGCTGTGGTGCCTTTCGGACAACGTCGATTCCTGCCTTACTGGTTGAAATGGGCGAGTTTCCTCTGAAACTTAGACGGAACAAACTGGGGGTCCATTTTTGGGCTAGAGTGGCGGGGTCGCATGGCCATTTGGCGTCTAAGTGTCTCCTGGATGACTGTTGGGAGTTTGCGAAAAGGCCAGAAAAAGCATGTTTTTTCACCCATAGTGTGAAGGTGGCACAGACTATGGGGTTGCGGAAAGACTCGGTGGTGGGCCTGGTGTGGCCCCCTATGCCCTCCTGGAGCCTACCTGAGCCAGAAGTCAGCACAGACCTGCTTAGTTTAAGCAAAAGGGCAGCTTGTGAGTGTATTGACAACTACTTAGGCGAGCAGAGTGAGGCCATTCATTTCTTCACTGATGGGTCGAAAGAGGGTAGAAGAGCAGGTTTTGGAATGTATGTTGCTAATCCGCTAGTTATGAATAGTGTCCGTCTGTCAGATGATGTCTCTGTGTTTTCAGCAGAGTTGGTGGCAATTTTATGGGCTTTGTATTGGCTCCGTGATCTCCCTCCATCACGGTGTATAGTATGTTCAGACTCTTTATCAGCTTTATCAGCTCTCCGGTATAGGACACCTGGAGCTCGGCCAGATTTGGTTTTTGATATTCTGTGCTGCCTTAAACGACTGGAAGATATAGGTTCGGAGGTTCTGTTTGTCTGGGTCCCTGGACATGCTGGAGTTGTGGGAAATGAAAGGGCCGATGCTCTAGCCAAGGCATCCCTTGGTAGAGACACGGTAGATGTGTCCTTGGCGTTGGGGATGCAGGAATGTTTTAGCATCTGTAAGGAGAAAATTACTGAGGAGTGGCAAACACAATGGGAGAATGAGCGGCGGGGCAGACACTATTTTGCGGGTCAGCCTTCGGTTGCTGGCGCTGGGTGCCCTGCAACCTATTGTCGCAGAACTGAAGTTGTTCTAACTAGGCTTAGACTTGGACACTGCGCCCTGGCGGAGGGTTTGAAATTGGTCGGCAAACACCCTAGTGGGCTTTGTGAGTGTGGAAACGCTGAATCGGTTGCTCATGTGATGTTGACATGCAGCAAATACAGTCGTGAAAGAAGACATCTTTTTGTTCAATTGGCAGACACAGGGTTAACCGTTTTTTCGCTCAGGTCGATGTTGTTTTCGTTGGAAGGGCTAGTTGGAGAAGCCGTGCTTTTTTATCTGCGCCGCACTGGCCTTTTTTCAAGAATCTAACACAGTTGGATTCTTGAAAATCTAACTGTGGATTTTCTGGAGGCTGGATGTGGATTGGTCTATCGGTGGAGGGCAGCATTGCGCACTCGAGCGTATAGCCTGCCGGAAACGATTTGAAGAAGAAGAAGAAGAAGTTTTCTACTGAGGGACACACCTGTGCTGTCCCATGGAACTTAGAATTCTTTATTAGGTTCAACTTCTTTTGAAAGGTGTGCTTTGAAAATAGTCTTTTCAGTCTCTTCAGTTGTTGCTTGATGATTTTAAAAAAGCTTTACAACACCAGAACAAAATTTTTGTTCACGTAGCTTATCCCTGCTGTTGTTCACTAGTGTGGCTGTTGTGCTGTCCGTGACATAGAAATCTAATTGGTTGTAGCACAAGTTTCAATACGCGTAAAGCACGATGATTCCAGGGCCAGCAGAATGAACTCTCAAGGCGTTTCTGGGAGCTATGCTGAATTAAGTCAACCTGGCAACAAATAGTGTTGGAAATGTGATTGGTCAAACGTGTTTGGAAGCTGTACAGCTATCGGAAAACCCATAAAAGAAAGCAAGCAGACCATTTGAAAATACTTTATAAATATTAATAGCCGAAATATAACTAACACCCATTTTTAATTCAGATACGTTTTGGGTTGGCAGAGAATGTTTTGAAGGCGTTCAGTGTTTGCCGCTTTTAGAAACATTGAAGAATCAGCTTGCAGACAGGAGTTATCTCCACAGAGGGGACAACAGCCTTCTTCACCAACATGTTTACACCAGGGGGATACCCCCATCCCACCATCTGTTAGTCAGAAATATTAGATGCTTTAAAGTCAGCTATAATTTGTTATAAATAATTCTGATGTATTCTGATCATTCTAATCCTGCATCAATGTTCATATTTGTGAACCAATCTGTTTGTATATATATATATATATATATATATATATATATTATGCTACAAAAAATTGTTGGGCCAAATTGACCCCTGAGCAACACCGATACGTTCATCATGGGTCATTGTTCAGCAGATTAAAAGACATAAATTTTATGCTTAATCAGTTTAAAGTTGAGACAATTCCTTGAGTAAAATGAACAAGTAAATTAAAAAATGCAATTTTTTTGTGTCTCAAAGCCTTCGTTTTCATTCAACATTCTCTTTGCAAGCAAAACCTTTGGCAGTGACATCAAGTTTCCGCCATGACTGAACTGCTGTGGTCAGCATTAGCTGCTAAATTATCAGCAGAAGTCGAGACCAAAATGTTGAAAGGCAGTCCAAGCAACAAAAAACCAACATAATGAATTAAATAAATCACAGTGCAAAACTATTTAAAAATTTAAAAAGAGTAAAAATGTGTGCGATATGGAGATGAATGAGCCCTAATTCAAGTGGCTCACTGAAAATAATTATCTTCCGTTCCATTCCGTTGTCTTCCGCTTATCCGGGGCTGGTTTGTGGGGGCAACAGCCTCAGACGGAAAGCCCAGGCTTCTCTCACCCCGGCTGCATCCTCCAGCTCACTTGGAAGGATCCCGAGTCGTACCCCAGCCGGCTGTGAGACATAGTCTCTCCAGCGGGTCGAGGGTCTGCCTCTTGGTCTCCTCCCGGTGGTACTTGCCCGAAACACCTCGCACACGAGGCAAACCAGATGCCCGAACCACCCCATCTGACTCCTCTTAACTTGGAGGAGGAGTGTGTTGACACCGAGCTTCTCCCGAATGGCAGAGCTCCTCATCCAATCTCTGAGTGAGAGCCCAGCCACCCTGCGGAGGAAGCTCATTTCGGCAGCTTGTACCCGTCATCTCATTCTTTCAGTCACTCCCCACAGCTGGTGACTATAGGTGAGGGTTGGAAAGTAGATTGACTTGCTTTTCGGCTCAGCCCATTCTGTACCACGTCAGACTGTCGTGGTAAAATAATTATCTTTTTACCAAAAAATTGAAAATTTAATTTTATTCCTTCAAAGTTGAGTCTAAGACATATTTATTGAAATTTTGGGATTAAAAGTGCAAAACACTGGAATTCTATTATTATTATTTTAAAGCCGACTGTCAAATGCCTTTAATTTTTCTTGTAATAGACGATAATCAATTAGTGACACATGTTTACTCACGTATTAAATCTCTTATCAAATAATGGTTAAAACAAAGCACATAAAGTCCGTCCTATCCGGTTAACCACTTAATCAAACAAAAGAACAGATCAATTAAACTTTAACTGGAATCATTGATAGCTGCAGCCCTAATTCAGCTGTCTCCAAAACAAACGGATGTCATAAAACATGAAGCCAAAAAAAAACAAAGCCTAATGGACCAACATATTTTTTCAATGCCAAATCTCTTAAAGGGGGCCAAACTGACGCCGAGAAAAATAGGAGACTAAAGTACACAAAAACAACTGCTGATGGCAACACTAGCCTGGAAGATAAACACAACTCTTTTTATTTTATTTCATCCACATTTGCAAAGTCATGAGTCTGTGTGATCAACTCATCGAAATAATGAGGAACTGAAACATTTCAGGAAATTCAGGATGTGAAGCCAAACAAACAAATCAAGCTGATTTCCAAAGGGACCTGCAGGCTGCTGCTGTTGCCACGGTGACAGTTTAATGTCCTCAATGAGAAATAGATGCAGCATCCCGGCCCTCGCCCTTTCCACATATGTGCCTAGAAAAAGAAACCAAGAAAATGAATGAAATGAAAGGTGGTTATTTACACAGTTGTGTTTGTAATGGAGACGTGTTAATGAATTGATTTGAAGAGCTGGAGAAAAAAATGTCAATGGTTTTGAAAAATTGTGTATAATGGCATGTGTATGTTTATATATACGTGTGTGTGTGTGTGTGTTTTTATGTATGCATACGTGTGAGTTTCTACGCTTACGTGTTAGTGCACAGAAGCATGTGAGTACCTACCCGTAAATCTCCCTGCGTGAAGCCCCTCTGCAGCAGTGGTGTTGCCGTAGCAACGGTAGCCAGGCAATGACGCTGAGCATCTCTGAGAGAGGCTGAACACACCCTGCTCAGCTGCTCTGTTAGAGGGGATGTGGAACCAGGCCAACGCCCAACGAGTGCAGAGATGTCTGCTTCACATCAAACAAAAATTGCTCACAATGGGTAAAACAAATTTCTTTTGTTCATCGGCGTTCCTACCGAACTATGACCCTGTTTTTTTTCCGAGCCAACATGTACCTAATCAATAATCAAATCAATATCTAGATTGATGACATCAGTCAGATATTATTTATAGTACTCATTTGCTTGATATCACTTTTTGATCCAGTATTTTGTCTGGTTTCCTTATCAACACTTTTCTGTGTGAAAACAAAATGGGTGAAGATAAAAAATTAGGTCTACAAAACCTTTTTATTTGAAAACAGTATCTTAATTTAATATCTTGCGACTTTGTTTCACTCTATGATGCCACTTACTGTTGCAGAAGGGATTCATCATAAAGACGTCTGCGTTTTTAAAACGGTTGAGAAATGAATTATTTACACGGATTACTTAGTTATCCAAATTTATACATTATTTTGAATGAATATTTATTTATTAAAGCCTGGTACAAACAGGAAATTTTGACATTTTTATTTTCAATAGAAACGTAAGAACTTTTTCTACATATTTATGTTCTTTTTTTTGTTGTTTACCAGAACATATGATGCATCAGTTCCTTCTTTGTCCCTTCTGACAGTAGTCCCTGACCTTTTCGGTGCCACAGACCAGTTTACTGTCTGACAATATTTTCACAAACTAGTGTAAAGGTGTAGCAACAAAATGAAATGAGACCAGCATTAAAACCTTCAAAAGTAAAAATTCAAAGTTGTTGTGATGAGGAAATGCAGGACAAAATAGAATTTATTGACAGAAGTCAGGTAAGTCTGTAAGGCAAAGGGCACAGGATTAACGCAGGATAAAAAGTTCAGCTAATACAATACAGTTCCAGGCTGTAACTCATTGTCAGCGAGGATGGTGAAGAATACAAAGGCCTGATGTGAAAGTCCGTGGTGATTGCTCTTAAATAGGCATCAGAAATCAATCTCAGGTGTCCCTAATCAGGGTGATGGGGAATAGCCAGGCTAGGGCTCCCTCTGGCAGCAGGCAAGGGGATCACAAAGACAAGTAATAGTGAACATAAATGTACTTTGTCTTCATTTGCAACTTTGTGTCTTTATAATATGGGGCCAACGGAACGTGAGCAATATCCTTCCTGCCCTAACGCACTATGGTTTTTTGTAGTAATGTTAAAGCATTCTCTCAAAATAATACTTCAAAAAAATAAAATGCATAAAATACTACTCACAGCAACACTGACTCTGTGGGAGCTTTAAGCTTGTTTTGCTGCAACCAGACAGTCCCATCTCGTGGAAATGGGTGACAATAAAACTTGAAGTTCCAGTTGGGTCCGTGAGTGTCTAACTCTGTAACTCCCCGTAAAGAAACTTTCTAGAGATGTTCGTTTTTTATTCATTATGCTAGTTTGCTCTCACTCAGAGATCGAGGGAGAAGTTCTGCCATCCGGGAGGAGCTCAGTGTTGAGCTGCTCCTCCTCCAGATTGAGAGAAGCCAGATGGGGTGGTTCGGGCATCCGACCCTTGGTTGAAGATCAATGCCTTAAAAGACGTTTCAGAACCTAGTGCAACCCGCAAGTGGAAAGATTTGGACACCTGTGGTCCAGAGACAATGACACGGAGGAAGAATATAAGAGACAAATCTTGAGGTAGCAGAATTGAAGATGCTGAGCTTCTCTTTGGGAGGAACCAGGATGAACAGGATTGGGAATGAGGACATCAGAGCGACCGCACTTTAGAGGTTTTGGAGATAAAGTCAGAGTGGCCGAACTGAGGTGGTTCAGAGATGCCCAGAGGAGAAAGAGGGATGCTGAGTTTGGAACTGCCGGGTTGGGGACCTACAAGGACAGCAAAAAGAAGGTTTACAGATGTCGTGAAGGGGGACATGAAGGTAGTCAGTGTGAGAGAAGATCATGACTCCAAATGAATTTGCTGTGTGAGTTTTTCCCTTATCTACATCGTCATGTTAGAAATATGACTATGTTCCAGTTAGCAACATGAAAGAACTTCAGCTGTCACGCTAACACACCGACACAGAAGCAAGCTGCTGAAAGACATCCGATCAGCTGGTCAGAGGAACACGAGGAGCAGCTGTTCAAACTTTCCTCCACCTGACCTCTAATATGCAGCAACAACCTGGAAACATGGTTAAACTGCCTTTTATCTGATTTCATTCAACATAATGACCAAAAAAAAAAGTTTGCAGAGTAACAAGTGGTGCAGTTTTTAAATCATAAAACATTGTTTCTTTTTTTCCTCCTTCGTTTTGTTACAATGTAGAAATTTGTGGGGGATTTTTTGCGGACAACCAGTGAGCATTAGTCATGTTTAACCCTCTCAGTCGTCTGGATTTGTGGAGCTTTGGCGACGTCACTGTTTATCAGCACAGTGACCGACACGTCGAGCAAAAGCAGCCAATTAAAAACACAGTGTGTTGCCAGGGTTACCTATCAGGCGTGTTCGGGCGATAAAAAAACCTGCTTCACAACATCATTACTCCTCTCAACCTGTGGGATGTTTCCTTTTATTTTTACCAAATGTATAAAAGTTCTGCTTTTACTTGGTTAAGAGTGTGGATTGGCACGCAGACACGTAAATCATGGTCATCTAAAAAAAAAACTTGATAATTTTATGTTAAATTGGGTTTCTTGTTGATTTTTTTAATCTGGAAAAATGAAAAAAAAAATCCATCACAGAGAAGAAATTAATAATTTTATGTCCAAGTCTGTCTTTTCACAAAAATATTCTGTGTGTAGATGGCCCAGATATTTTTACTGCAGTAACAGAAAAAAAGAAGCCCCACCCCATCGGCGGCATTAGAAGCCTCCTGCTGACATTAGAGGATACCCTGATTTTTTAGTGTGTGTGTGTGTGTTTGCCTGCAGTGTCAGTGTTTGTTTCCATGCAGCTACTGTGTGAACACACACTCTGCAGAACCGCACTGCAGTGTTTGGCTTCTCAGTCCATATGTCTCTTTCATATTAAAAGCCAGTTAGTGGACATGTGGTCCTTCTCTGGACAGGCTGTAGAGGGTGGGGTGCATGGATCGAGGGGGATCGATCTGCCTCTTTACCGTTTGTTAAACTAATGTGTTCAGAATTTATTTCTCTGTAGCGAGAGGAGTAAACATTTAATCAAGAGAACATTGTTTTCCTTTCGTTGTGGCTGAAAAAATAAAATGTTGGCGGATAGAACTGAAATTTTATATGTAAACGTGATGCTGAAAAATGCATCCAGGCATTTGTTACATCGAGGTTGGATTATTGTAACGCTTTGCTAGCAGCGTGCCCTAAATATTCTCTAAGAAGTTTTCAGCTTGTTCAAAATTCAGCAGCATGACTATTAGCAGGAACTCATAGAAGAGAATATATTACTTCTGTGCTAGCGTCTCTCCACTGGCTCCCGATTGAATTTAGAAGTTTAAAATCCTGTTACTAACCTACAAGGTCCTAAACGGCATGGCTCCATCCTACATTAGTGAACTTATAGTACCTTATCAGCACGGTGGCACAGTGGATAGCACAGTGGCCTCACAGCAAGAAGGTCGTGGGTTCAAGTCCCGGGTGGGGATTAGGCTTGGAACACTGTCCTTTCTGTGTGGAGTTTGCATGTTCTCCCTATGTTTGCATGGGTTTCCTCCCACCCTCCAAAGACATGCATGCTAGGTTGATTGGCCAAAATGGTGCCAAAATTGCCCCTAGGAATGAGTGTGTGTGTGGATGGTTGTATGTGTGTGCGTGGCCCCGCGACAGACTGGCGACCTGTTTGGGTTGTACCCTGCCCTTTGCCTTAAATCAGCCGGGATGGGCTCCCGCAACCCCAAAAGGGATATACGGACAAGAAGATGATGACTAGTACCTTATCAACCAAGCAGGACAAAATGCATGACTATTAGTGGTTCCCAGGATTTCTAAAAGTACAGTTGGAGGTAGAGCCTTTAGCTACCAAGCTCCAGTTTTATGGAAAAGCTCCCAGCTCAAGTGAGAGAGGCAGACAGTGTTCCTACATTTAAAAGTAGGCTTAAAGCATTCCTGTTTGAACAAGCTTATCACCAAGCCAGTTAGAAACAGAGACATATACCTGATATAGTTGCTAGTATGCGGCAAGATACTAGAAGCTTGGAAAGTATAGTACGCAGATGTCCTGTCCTTTAATTCTATACACAGTAGTTCTCGCTACAATTCTCGACCAGTCTGAGCAGGGGTGCTTGATGTACTCACATCGCGGTTAGCTGATTCCTAGCTGTCCTATCCTGTGCCTAAATCTCATCCAGTATTCTCTAACGCCTTTTTACCATTTTACACCATGAGTTGGTAGTGTAGTTGGTAGTACTCTAGAATACGTTGTCCCGTAATGCCGCCTCTCACCGTTAGTCCTTTCAGAGGGAGTGAGGTACGAGCCATATTCCTGATGAATCATCTGTATTCCTGTTCCAGACTAAGAAGGCTTTGGTGCTTGATATATACCTTTTGCTCATGACTGGTTCCTGGCTTTCCAATCCAGTGGCTCTCATTTGTCCCCTGTGCCCCCAGCTACCACCCATTTACAGTGGTGGTCAAAAGTTTACATACACTTGTAAAGAACATAATGTCATGGCTGTCTTGAGTTTCCAGTTATTTCAACAACTCTGATTTTTCTCTGATATAGTGATTGGAACAGATCCTTCTTTGTCACAAAAAACATTCATGAAGTTTGATTCTTTTATGACTTTATTATGGGTAAACTGAAAATGTGACAAAATCAGCTGGGTCAAAAATATACATACAGCAATGCTAATATTTGGTTACATGTCCTTTGGCCATTTTTACTTCAATTAGGCGCTTTTGGTAGCCATCCACAAGCTTCTGGCAAGTTTCTGGTTGAATCTTTGACCACTCCTCTTGACAGAATTGGTGCAGTTCAGTTAAATTTGTTGGCTTTCTGACATGGACTTGTTTCTTCAGCATTATCCACATGTTCTCAATGGGATTTAAGTCAGGACTTTGGGAAGGCCATTCTAAAACCTTAATTCTAGCCTGATTTAGCCATTCCATTACCACTTTTGATGTGTGTTTGGGGTCATTGTCCTGTTGGAACACCCAACTGCGCCCAAGACCCAACCTTCGGGCTGATGACTTCAGGTTTTCTTGAAGAATTTGAAGGTAATCCTCCTTCTTCATTGTCCCATTGACTCTCTGTAAAGCACCAGTTCCATTGGCAGCAAAACAGGCCCACCGTGCTTGATGGTAGGCATGGTGTTCTTGGGGTTAAAGGCCTCACCTTTTCTCCTCCAAACATATTGCTGGGCATTGTGGCCAAACAGCTCAATTTTTGTTTCATCTGACCACAGAACTTTCCTCCAGAAGGTCTTATCTTTGTCCATGTGATCAGCAGCAAACTTTAGTCGAGCCTTAAGGTGCCGCTTTTGGAGCAAGGGCTTCCTTCTTGCACGGCAACCTCTCAGTCCATGGCGATGCAAAACACGCTTGACTGTGGACACTGACACCTGTGTTCCAGCAGCTTCTAATTCTTGGCAGATCTGCTTTTTGGTGCTCCTGGGTTGACTCTTCACCCTCCTGACCAGTTTTCTCTCAGCAGCAGGTGACAGCTTGCGTTTTCTTCCTGATCGTTGTAGTGACAAAACAGTGCCATGCACTTTATACTTACATACAATTGTTTGCAATGTTGCTCTTGGAAGCTGCAGCTGCTTTGAAATGGCTCCAAGTGACTTTCCTGACTTGTTCAAGTCAATGATTCTCTTTTTCAAATCTATGCTGAGCTCCTTTGACTTTCCCATTGTAGCGTTTGTGGGTGTTTTTATCCAATGAGCCCTTTTTAAATGGCCTCAGAGATGTCACCAGCTGTAGTCACTCATAATCACTCACAAGAAGTTAAGAGGTCATGCTATGAAGCTCATGTCATTGACACAACTTTCTAAGTCTCCAAAATTGCTCATTCATGTTGCTGTATGTATATTTTTGACCCAGCTGATTTCGTCACATTTTCAGTTTACCCATAATAAAGTCATAAAAGAATCAAACTTCATGAATGTTTTTTGTGACAAAGAAGGATCTGTTCCAATCACTATATCAGAGAAAAATCAGAGTTGTTGAAATAACTGGAAACTCAAGACAGCCATGACATTATGTTCTTTACAAGTGTATGTAAACTTTTGACCACCACTGTATATCAAGATGAAGCTTATTCATTTTCTCATGGGTTTAAGAGTTTTTACTCACCAAGAAGGACGGTCTAAATTTTTGTGTATTTTTTGTTGAATTTTCAGTCTGAAGCTTGTTTAGAGAACTGTATCATCATATTGAGCCAAACAATTCAAATTCAATTGAATTAAAGAAAAAAGGGAACCATCATGTTACGAGATAAACATGCTGGATTAAAAAAAAATTGTAAATCTGTTGACATTTTTTACTGTATTTGATCTTTAATCTTAAAGAGTATTTTGGTGAGAAGTTGTAACCACATTGTTATTTTGCTGCTTAGCTTGAATCATTAGGGCAGTAGCCCAAACAGAAAACCCCAGACCTGCCTCGCCCAGGCCACATCTTCCAGCTCATCCCAAAGTGTATTCAGGCCAGCTACAAAATATAGTCACTTTTTTGGTTGCTTGTATTTGCAACCTTATTTTTTTGGTCGAAGCTAATGAACATAGTTGTATGCACATGCACATTAATGTAGATTGACTGGTAAATCAAGAGTTTTACTTTTTGGCTCCATTTTTATCACAATAAACCAATGCAGGATTCTAGTTGTACCTATTGATATCCCGCTCGATTATTTCCTTCAGACCCAAAATACTTAAACTCCTTCACTTAGGGTAAGATCCTCGTAATTTGATATTTGTACATTTATTGGTTTTTTGTTTTTTTTTACTCCTTTTCAGGGCAGCTATCCCGTCTGGGACGATTTCATTAACAAAGCCAGCAAACTGCAGTCACAACTAAGGTAACACACACTCCCATGTTCTCTCATGACCAGGAACAACAAGCTGTTCCTGGTCATGCATTTTGTTCTCTGTCTTGTCCTCTTTCTAATGTAAGCAGGAAGTGTTTTAGTGCACGCTCTGCTCATGCTCGATCCCTTCCTTCGGGTACTGCTCTCCCTCCATTCACATTTTTATACAAATGCACTGAAATAAAAATAAGAGGAGGAGCTCTTGCTTTGCTAATTTAATACACTTTACAGGGTGATTTATGACATCCTCGAGCGGTGCCCTGGAAACTGATATATTTCTTCCCAAAATGCATCACAACAGGTTTATATACATGATTTTTTTTAATGCTAACTGAGTGGATAATACGTCCTCATAAAAATCCGATCTGATTCTTTATTTAGTGCTAAAATATCAGACTCACTTCCTGTTCGGTCACTGTGTCTCGTGATATTCTGCGTCAAATGCACACCCATCCACGCACACACGTACACACAAGAACTTAAAGGTTGCTATTTAGCAGGCAGCCTCAAATAAACCGTAAAACATTCTTAAAATCCCATGTGCTCCCACCTGCTCATCATTAAACTCCCGTGGACACCTGGTGTGTGTGCATCGCGCACACACACACACACACCTTCACCAATTAATTAACCTTGTGTGGCTGGCAGAGATGGATGATGCCACTACAAAGTCATTATCAGAGAGATGGAGGTCATTCTGATACAAACACAGGCTACATACCTCTTCTTCATCGTCCTCATCATCCTCATGCTCCATCTGTATGACCACTTCACGTTGGCCTCTGCAGACGACACACACCTGTGTAGAACAGCAAAGTAACACAACATGAGGAATCTGTGCTAAATGTGTGTGCAGTCTCTCTGAACCAGACACACAATAAAAACTAGCTGAAGTTGCTGTTTATTTCATCTTGCAGGACAACTGTTGTCGCCGTGGCAGCATTCCTAGATGCCTTTCAGAAGGTGGCGGATCTGGCAACCAACAGCCGAGGTAAGATTGTGGCAAAAAATTGGCTTCTTTAAAAAAAAAAAAAAAACATCACACACAGTTAAGCTCCGTTGACACAGTTAACACAACAGAAGATACTTCACAGGTATGGATAGAAGCACAGATCGGGTCAGCTAATGCCCAGATGTTAGTGGGGCATCTATCAGGAACATCTGGAACAGTTCTCAGTCCAGGAATGGAAGACATAGACGATTTGTGAAAAGCACTAAATTAAATGGAGTGAAGGAACTTTGTTTAGTGAACATTTAACTTCTGGATGAAATCCAATTTCATACTTTTATTTTCCACAGCACATTTTTTTCTGCATCCCATATGACAATATGGAGCGATGGGGGAAAGAAACTGGGTTGAATCTGTCTCATGCATGTTGAAGAGCAGAAATAAAAAGAGCAAGAGTGGCTAAAAAGAACAAAAGTTTCTGCTGATGACAGCAGAATAAAAAAATATTTGTGTTGCTAGCCTGCAAGCAGCTCGTACACACTGTCAGAGATCCAAACACACACATGGTGGAGGGTAAACTTGTAAAATGAAGGTCAGGTGAAAATTTGTTTAGCTTCTTTTCAAAGAAATCGTTCAGAACGCATCTTTAATATTTTATTATGAACACCTCAGTTCGTTCGATCCTTTCCCCACCCCTCTTTTTATAGATGATCATTTTCTTGTTTCAACGTTACATGTGGCTTAAACTCTGCGTCGATCGAGGCAATGTTGTTTTTGGCAGCCATCTGAGTATTTGTTTTAGTCTTCGTCTTTGGAACAAAAATTAATTAAAGTTTTAGTCACATTTTTGTCATCTCTACGTATTTTAGTTTTAGTCACGTTTTAGTCAGTCTAGTTTTAGTCAGGGGAGACTTAAAACGTTTTAAATCTAGGTTTTTTTATTTATTTATTTTTTAAAAAAATCTTACTTTAACAATCGTGGCTTAATTACTGAGAATGATGCAGGTTATTTGTAAAAAAGAAAAAAAAAATAACTCCGCCGAGCTTTAACTTGCGCAAAACAGCAAACATTTTAAAACAACGTAAAATAAATACAAATTCTTCAGTGAGTGATTTATGTTGTAACTTATTGTCAGGGTTTGGCTCAAGACCCCGACAAAACTGAAGACGAGGAAGGCAGGTGGATGGTTTAACGTCTTTCATTAACAATAATCTTCATATAACCAGCAGGAAGAGGACACAGCTGCTCCCAATCAATCCACTATGTGGCAACGGACTCTCAGGAACTATATGGCAATGGAGCAACAGTCTCCTGCACACAGGAGAGAGATAGAGAGAGAGAGGAGAGAGAGAGGAGAGAGAGACAGACAGACAGCAGCAGGAAAAGGCCCAGGGCCCTTACACTATGCATACTTGAAAATGACACCTCTTCAAAACCCCTGTCAACAAAAAAACATTGGAATGCATTGCATTTAAGGAAGTTAGCAGCGCCGACAAGCTAGCATTAGCTTCTGTTGGCATCCTGTTTGCATAAAATATGTGGAAAACTTTAAGATTCTGACCACTATGCCTTTTTGTTGCTGTTGTTGCCATGGTGTGTGACTTTCTCGTGACTGCAGGTGTGTTGTGTAGACGGTGTGAACGTGCAGCATTGTGGGGAGCGTGCCGCCGTGAGAGACGGAATGCAGCCGCTGTGCTTTTTCTTTTCACAAACAGAAATGTGAAAGTCTGACGCCTATTTTGTTACATTTTCATCTCGTCAACAGTAACTTGCAAACGTCTCGTCAAATTTTTGTCGCCAAAAAGTGTTGACGAAAACAACACTGGATCGAGGGAACACCATAGATACAAATTGAATTATAGACTTTTTTTTATCAGCACTGCAATTTGCTGCAATTAATGAGAATTAGGTCAGAGAGGCAGGAATCTAAAAACAGCAAATAAAATGCAAACCAGGCAAATATAATACCAGCTGAGTCTCCCCTGAAATATTTCTTAGACTTTGTGGTTACAGTTCCTGCTTTGTGTGTGTTAATTGTACCTTTGTGGTGTTGATAATTGATCAGACTGTCTTTTCGATCTGATCAGAAGACAGATGGAGCCAATAGAGGCCACTTCCTGGATCGATTAGGAGCAGGAAATTTGTTGTGTGCATGTTTGTCTGATACTTTTATCAAAGATTCTATCGGTAATGATTCCTCTGTGTAAGCGTGTGTGTGTGTGTGTGTGTGTTTCTGTACAGTAGCTAGAGATGTAGGCTAATTTCCTGTTGTGGCACTTTGCCGTCGTAGCGACAAGAGCTGCCGAGTAAGACAATCAGTCACCATCTTGATGACTCAGGAGCTCTGGATTGCTGAAGCTCTCTAAACGAGTTTGATTGTGTGTGTGTTTGTGTGCATGTACGTATGTATCTGTGTGTGTGTGCTTATACTGTATGTGTATATTTGGGTGTGCACATGTACATATGTGTTCATGTGAGTAAATGTATGTCTTTAAATCTGTGTGTATCTGTGCACGTGTGTGTTGGGATAACCGTATGCTTGTGTCTTTTTAGGTGTTCTGGTAGTGCATATTTTTGTGCATGCATGTGTACGTGTGTTCGGTGTGTGTATGTGCATCAATGGATCTGTGAATGTCTCTTTTTCTGTGTTTGTGTGTGTGTGTGTTTGTATTTGTGATTGTGTGTATATTACTGTGTACTTTCGTATGTGTGTGTACTGAGGTGGTTGTTATATGTGAACAATGCGTTTAAAATTTTTGGCTTCTTTGAATAACTATTTTGATATTTAGAGATTTATTGTGATCAATAATCTAAATAAATACCAGAAAAAAATGTGTTTCACTGGTCAGCATGAGGATTCCACAGCAAGAAGATTGAGAGTTTGTGTCCCAGAGTGGGAGCAAAGTTTCAAACACTAACCATACCAGCCTGTCAATGCCTGATCTGTCAGATCTCGGAAGCAAAGCAAGCTGGCCCTGGGCTGTACTTGGATTGGAGACCGCCAGAATGGTTGAGATTAAGGTTAGGGTTAATTGTCTCCCTGGGCAAGACACTTAACCCACGTTGCATTGTCTGGATGGTGTGTATGATTGGTTGGTGATGGTCAGAGGGGCCGATGGCACAAATTGTCAGCCTCGCTTCTGTCAGTCTGCTCAAGGGCAGCTGTGGCTACAACAGTAGCTTACAATTACCTGGTATGGAGTGAATGAATAATGCATATGTGAAGTGTCTTTGAGAGTCCTGAAAAGCGCTATAGAAGTATAATGCATTTACCCTTTCTTTGTGGAGTTTGCATGTTCTACTTATGTATGCGTGAGTTTTCTCCAAGTACTCCAGTTCCCTCCCATCCTCCAAAAACATGCATGTTATTTTGATTGGCTGCTAAATTGCCCGTAAAATTGATTGTTTGTGTGTATGGTTATTTGTGTGTGGCCTTGCAACAGACTGGTGACCTGTTCGGGATGTACCCTGCCTCTCAGCTGGGATAGGCTCCTGGATACTCTGTGGCCCCATTACGCGGTTCAGGAGATGAAAGAAAATTGAGACATATTTTGCTTGAATTTAAATGAGTTCATCTTTATTTTTTAATTACACGCAATTATTTTATGTAAGCGACCACATTAATTATTTTTAATCATAATTTAAAGAATCGTTTGTTATATTCTCAAATTTGTAATTGATAAGTTAAAATAAGGAGTGTTTATTTGGCTCACAAATAAATGGTAAAGCTTGAGCTTTTTCCTCAATCCCAGCTTAAATATTACAATATCAAAAGAATAAATTTTTTTACTCTGTGATGATGGAAAAAAGATAAAACGGAAAATGAAATGAAGAAATAATGGATTTTTTGGGGATTCAAAGCACAATGAACACATATGTGGTGGAGGGCAGACATGGAGGGAAGGCAAGATGATGATTGGGGAGAGAGAAATGTTAAAAAAGGATGGAGGAATAGATGGATGGAGGAGGAGGGGAGTAGTTGGCTGTCATGTCCAGAGTGCTTCTGGTGCTCATAGCAACACGATGAAAATCACTGCAGGATTTAATCTGAGTGAAAAAAAAACATTCCCGCCCCGTTTGAAACGCCTGCTTCACAAACACAGCTGTTCATTTTATTTTTCATACGAGAATTTAAATTTATCCAAAATAAAATACTTTCCTTCTAAATGTTAAATAGTGAGGTAATTAGTTCATTAGAAGGAATGAATTCTGCTCCAGTGCCTCGTTGTCTAGACGCTAGTAAACGAAGTTCTTAACTATTTTTCCAGCCCGAAGGTTCGTAGGAAAATCTTTTAATTCAGATCATTTACTGAATAATTATGGGATTTTCTATTATTAGCATTCCACATTTAATTCTAATTACCAAACGTGTGAAATTAGACTTTATCTAATTGGTACCAAGAAGAGTAACTAGCTTTAATTCATGCATAATCCATCATTGGAAAATACGAGAAAATTGGTCCAAGTTGCACATCTGTAATTGATATGTAAAGATTTTATAGCAAATGTTTTTCTGTCCTTGGCTCTGTTTTTTTTTTTCGTTTTTATGTGTCAGAGAGGACATATAACAATAAAAGAGACAAAGAGGTCCATCGGTTTGGTTCCGTTCTATTGTTGATCGTATTTTTTGTACGCTTCATTTTCTCTAGGAATGGAGATAAAGATCTCAGACCCTGTAGAGTTGTTGAGGTTGTAAATGAGATGATGGGCTCCAAAAAATAGGTTTGAATTAATTTGTTTTTAAGACTGTGTTCTTTGTTCTGGGAAGGTTTTTCACAGGTTAGCAGAACGTTCTTTAAAGGTCATTTTTGGTTTTCTAAAGGTTCAAATGGAAAGTTTTATGAAGGCTATGAAACGTTAATTTTTGGTTTTCAGAATGTTCCTCTAACTTTAATTTTAACCACAACGCTGAGAATTTGGTTCTCTCAACGTTCTGGGAAAGTTAGGTTCTAAAATTTGGTTAGATAAAAACAAATCTTCAGAGAACTTTAGGCTAACGTTCCCTGGAGGTTCTCTGTTTGCTGGGACCCTGCCTTTCACCTGATTTTAGCAGTGACCGGCTCCAGTTTCTCCCAAGACTCAGTGTTGTTTTAAACCAAGGAAGCTCAGACCCACTGGAGAGCACACTGATTCGTAGCAGACTGGAGGTGGCATACCCTCTGGACAGGTCGCCAGTCCATATTGACCAGTCGGTCGTATTCTAAACCGCTTATTCCAACAAGGAGGCAAAAACATATCCTGTAAGAGGTAGGGTACACCCAGAGTAGGTCACCAGTTTTGGTGTTTGGCCACATATAGACAACTGGAGTACCTGGTGAAAACCTATGTGTGCATGAAGAGAACATGCAAACTCTACACGGAAAATTCAGCATCCTGAGCCTCTCATGTTATTTTCTATCAGAGGTAAGGGATTAAGTGCGTCTCTGACTGGTGTGCAACACAGTGGACCGATATGGAGATGAGATGGAGCAGGTGTGCTCCTCTGTATGCACGTCTGTGTCAGCGGTGTGTACGTGTATGCGTGTCTGCGGTTGCCGAGGCAACTTCCCGCCTTGAGAGGTTTGTGTCCTTTAAGAGGCAGATGAGCGTTGTCCCTTTGACATGGAACGTCGGTATGTCAACACCCGGTAACTGGGTCAGACTAAGAAGAAGACCGAGAGGGGAAAAAAACCAAGAGGGGAAGGACAGAAGCAGAATAACTGACACAAAAAGAGAGAAATAAAAATGGGATGAGACAGAAGAAAGAACAAATAGAATTGGAAAATGAAATTTGTTGCAGAGAGGGATGTTATGACAGGAAAACGATGTGTAGAAGCAGTAAGTGTAGAAAAACAAACGTAGAGATGACTCGTGGAAGGGGAGGAATCTAAGGAAACAGAAGATTGAACGGACAGGAAGTTAAATAAAAGATTTTCAGACGGCAGGAAAAACAGGGGAGGGCACAGGGGTAATTGCCCTGTTTTGTTTAGTAAGTAAACACATTTGTGGTGGAGTTTTGTATCCATGGTGCAGCCATGTTTTTAGATTGTTTCGTTCTGTCGTCTTCCGCTTATCTGGGACCGGGTTGCTGGGCAACACCCTCAAACGGGCAGCCCAGGCTTCTCTCACCCCGGCTGCATCCTCCAGCTCACCCGGAAGGATCCCGAGTCGTTCCCCAGTCAGCTGTGAGACATAGTCTCTCCAGCGGGTCCGGGGTCTGCCTCTTGGTCTCCTCCTGGAGGGATGTGCCCAAAACACCTCACCAGCGAGGCGCTTGGGGGGCATCCTGACTAGATGCCCAAACCACCCCATCTGGCTCCTCTTGAACTGGAGGAGGACCGGCTTGACACCGAGCTCCTCCCGATGGCAGTGCTCCTTACCCGATCTCTGAGTGAGAGCCCAGCCACCCTGCAGAGGAAGCCTATTTCGGCCGCTTGTATCTGCGATCTCATTCTTTCGGTCACCACCCACATCTGGTGACCATAGGTGAGGGTTGGAATGTAGATCGGCTTGTAAATTGAGAGCTTTGCTTTTGTTTACCACGACGGACCGATGCAGCGTCCTAGATTTAGATTTTTAATTTGTTTTAGATCGGATTTAAGTATAAATTGGTTTTATAATGACAAAAAAAAATCAAGAGAAATCTAAATGAAAGGTCTATATTTTACATGTTTTTTTTTTGTCTCCTTTTCTTTGTCTTAAAGTTGCAATGGGTAAAAGTTTGACTTTCCACATGGTCAGCTGTAAAAACTGAAAGAGTTTTCAAACCAAAGGAGACGTTATGTGCAAGATGTTTTTCTTGGTTTGAAATATTCTCAGCACATGTTGGTGGTTCTGGCGGCAGTGTGAGCAGAGCAGCACCATGTGGAGCAGATAAAAAAACTGGCCATCGTAAAAACTTGTTCAGTCGCAGCTACTCAGCTGATGTTTATCTCACAAAGAGGACGAATACCTTCATCATCCAGAGTTACCACCACGGAATCTCAAACCAACCATCTTTAAATCCCTCTCTCACTGCGGTGCTGTTACTCTCCTATGGCTTCGAGCTTTAACCACATGTTAAATCAGGAATTCACTCCTGTTTAACCACAGGCGGGTGAAGTCCAGGACTAATGTTTGGAGAAAACATCTGGCTGGTACTGAGGGTTTCAGTTTCCCCTGCTGATATTCAAAGAGGTCAAACCAGGACTCCAGGAAAATTGTAAAAATCTATGTAAAAGAGTTTGTGTATTTACATTTTTTTTCTTTAAATAGAATCAATAGCTTTCTTTTTGTATTTTTTTTTATTTAATTGAATGGATAATCAATTAGAGAATCACCGATTCTGTTCATCATCTTAATGGAATGGATATCTAGGTGAAGCCGAGGAGTTAAAGGGATCCAGTTTGGTGACCTCAGGACCAGATCTCTGCTTTTTGCGGATGATGTGGTCCTGTTGGCTTCATCGGACCGTGATCTCCAGCTCTCACTGGATCGATTTGGTGCCGAGTGTGAAGTGGCCGGGATGGGAATCAGTGCCTTCAAATCCGGGACCATGGTCCTCGCCCGGAAAAGGCTGGAATGCTCTCTGCAGGTCAGGGACAGGGTCCTGCCCCAAATGGAGGAGTTTAAGTATCTCGGGGTCTTGTTCACGAGTGGAGGAAGGATGGAGCGGGAGATCGACAGGCGGATCAGTGCGGCGTCAGCAATAACTAGGACGCTGCATCGGTCCGTCGTGGTAAACAAACAGCTAAGCCAAAAAGCAAAGCTTTCGATTTACAAGTCGATCTACGTTCCAACCCTCACCTATGGTCACCAGCTGTGGGTGGTGACCGAAAGAATGAGATCGCGGATACAAGCGGCCGAAATGGGCTTCCTCCGCAGGGTGGCTGGACTCTCACTCAGAGATCGGGTGAGGAGCTCTGTCATCCGGGAGGAGCTCGGTGTCGAGCCGCTCCTCCTCCAGGTTGAGAGGAGCCAGATGGGGTGGTTCGCATCTCGCTGGTGAGGTGTTTTGTGCACATCCCACCGGGAGGAGACCAAGAGGCCGACTCCAGACCTGCTGGACAGACTATGTCTCACAGCTGGCTGGGAAACGACTGGAGATCCTTCCAGGTGAGCTGGAGGATGCAGCCAGGGAGAGAGAAGCCTTGGCCTCCCGCCTGAGGCTGTTGCCCCTGCGACCCGGCCTCGGATCAGCGGAAGATGACAGAATGGAACGGAAAATCAGATTCTCGTCTACAAATGTCTTGTCAAGAGACACCATAGAATAACTCTGAACAGCTGATCTCTTCTGAACAAGTCGTCTATCATCTGCAGTGCTAGGTCACATCTGAACTCCTTAAAGTTCTAATGATTATTTTTTCACTAACTTGTCATTTGAGTGATTCATTCCAACATTAAATGAACCAGAAGAGAGAAATCAAAGCACTGCCAGGATTCCTACTTAATCATCAGACCGCAGAGGGATTGTCTTACGTGGGTGATGTCAGCGCCTTCAGCTAACCTTTTTCAGAGGTTCATGTTTCTGTAAAACCAAAGTGTCCGTTTCTCTGTTCAAGCACATAATCTTCATCACATCAGCAGAGCTCCAGCAGTGTCACATATCCACCAGCTACACCTTTCAGAATTATTTTATGGTGTTAAAAGCTTATTATTATTATAATGAATTAATACAGAAAAAATAGGACGGCCATCGTTGAAAAAAAAAAAAACCTTTCACAATAAAAGCATTTGTTCTATGAACAATCAAAGGATGAAAAGTTTCCTATAGTGCATGCAGTCGACGTACGAAACTATCCGTAAAAACCTCATAAACTTCAATAAGATTTAAGAACATTCACGTCCAGCCTGTTTTATTCCATGCTGCTCGGATTTCTTTACTTTGTTTAACTTTTAAGTCCTTCTCAGATACAACCTTCAAAGTACATCAACCACCAAATCTATTTTTTTTTGTTGTTCAATGAAACAGGTTTCACAACCCTTTCAACAGACTGGCGACCTGTTCAGGGTGTTTAGGGTGTACCCTGCCTCTTGTGTGTAATCAGAGGGATAGGTTCCAGTACCCCTTGCGACCCTGTTAGGAATAAGCAGTTCAGAAGATAAATGAATGAATTGGTATGCTACAGACTATGTTTGCCAGTTTAGCTGCCCCTGGGACCCCATCAGGGTAAAGCGGTTCAGAAGATGAGAGACAAGAGTACGTTGTCTCACAAAACGAGATCAGAAAAATTGGGAGTTCTCCCCTAAAATAAATCCTCTTAAAGAGCCGAGGTCATCATTTGAAACCAAACATATAAATATCCCAAATAAAGTCTGGTTGGCAAAAAATTTGTGATACAAAAGAGGACCTCAAGATTTAACATGGTTCTATCCACAGGACAATGTTCCAGTGGTCGATCATCCTATCAATTCCTCAACCGAAACTCCACATAGAAGTGCTAGTTGTTCAGGCCTGCTCAATCGGGTACGAACACTGACGGTCTAGCTGTGAGGCCACAGTGCTAACCACTGTGCCGCATGGTGATGAGTACATCTATATATTTATATATGTTATATTTGTATAGATTTTTATCTTTGAGTTGAAGACTGTTGAATCACGGCCTTGGATTTTCATAAAGATGGAAATTGTGCTTCACATTCAGTCCACAAAAAATGAAGAGGGCAAATTTTCCCACCGTTATGGAAACATCTGCTAAAATCTGAGCTCCTAGATCATTTGTAGTTTTAGGAAACTGTTTCCAGTTTACATGAAAGGTTGCGGTAACTCCGCAGATATTTGCTGCCCAAACTTTTCATCCACTAGAAAAGAATCATAAGGGAGGGGTCGCTGGAAAGGAAAATACGGCAGAGCGCTTCGAACGCTATTTGCATGGCTTTCAAAGCACGGATCAAAGTCAGAAGAGCATCTTTGAACTACATGTGGCGTGTGTTGGCCACAGTCGTTTTGAAGATCATTACAGGGCTTGAAGTCAGGACCAGTTATTTGTCCAGTTAGCCTGCTGGTTTAGGAATCTTATTGGATGAGAAGTCAACTTAATACAACAGCTGCTAAAAAGTAGGAAACATGATCAAAAATAATACATAAATCAGCTTAAAGGACTAGGATTCATAACGTATGCCATGCTTAATAAAACTAGATATTAATGTCCACATCTGCGCAGCCATAAAAACCAAAGTAAAGTCACCAAATAGGTTTTATGTGTTATTATCATTATTAATTATGCTTTTCTAGTTTAAACTAGCAGCAGATTGATGCACAACCGAACATTAAACATTCATCAGGTCACCTTTGAGAGCTGAAATTTGTATTTCTACCTAAATAAAGACTGAATGTGAAATTCGATCTTAGCTCCACATAACCCCAGGTGTGGTTAGTTAGTCTCATGTTTTTTCATGTGAGAGCGGAGGAGCGGCAGCGTGTGGTTCTTAGAGGGCTTTATTATGGCCTGGCATCACCATGGCAACAGCAGCAGCTGCACACTTTGACGTCACGCGTAATGTAATGCACACGTGCACATTGTATGATCACAGCTTCCACATGAATCAATGATGTTTAGCAACTGGTGGAAGAACACCGGTTGATCAGTGAGCTTAGAGGTGTGCTGTCTTGATGCACTATTCTCAAGTCTCAAATGAGATTTTTTTTTTGCTGTATTTGGGATGCATCTGGGTTTTTTTTTATTCTATTATTTCATTCTGTGTCTTATTCCAGTGTTTCCTCATGGGGATCCTCCATCCCACAAGGTCTGCCTGCTCAGTCTGTGGGGTATTTTCTGCGGGGGTCTGACTGGCCTGGGTGTTGCAGGTGCCTCACTTTAGCCAGGTGGCTTCTGTGGGTCCTTGTGTGTCTTGAAGCTGGGTGGACCCCTGTGGATTTGGCTGCTGCAGTCATGGGCAGGCTGACTCCTGGTGTGGATTGATCCCCAGTTATTGTTTCCTCACAGCATCAGGCTGGATGTTTATTTTTATTTCAGTTAGAGAGACAGTAGTTAGCGGTTGGGTTTGGGTAAGGATGGGCGTATGAAGGGTGGGGTGGGGAGGCTGTGTGATCGTCGATTTACGTTTTTATTTGTTCTGTTCAGCACTTTGTGTGACTTTGTGTTGGAAAAGTGCTTCATAAATAAAATTTGATTTGATTTGATCTCAGCACAGTGGCGCAGTGGGTAGCACAGTGGCCTCTCAGCAAGAAGGTTGTGGGTTCGAGTCCTGGGTGGGGACAAGGCTTGGAACACTGTCCTTTCTGTGTGGAGTTTGCATGTTCTCCTCGTGTCTGCGTGGGTTTCCTCCCACCCTCCAAAAACATGATTGGCCTGTGCCAAATTGCCCCTGGGAATTAGTGTTTGTGTGTGGATGGTTGTATGTGTGTGGCCCCGCGACAGACTGGCGACCTGTTCGGGGTGTACCCTGCCCTTCGCCTTAAAATTAGCCGGGATGGGCTCCGGCACCCCCCGCAACCCTGAAAGGGACAGACGGATAAGAAGATGACTGACTGACTGATCAGTAACTGGGGAGCGAGAAGAGGGAGGAATTCAGCGTCAAAAATGACAACAGCTGTATTTCTACGCTTTTTTTTTTTTTTTTCCAAATGTTGCATTTGCAAGCTAATAAAAATTACCTTGTTCATCTATTTATGAATATATATATAATTTCAAACCCACAAACACACTCTGCTCCATCTTTAACTATCACTAGATGTCTAACTCTTTACCAGCTGGCTTTAAAAACCCACATTAATCCAGGTTAACCAGCCATGTAAGAACATTGTCATGTCTCCTCTATGCCCAAGTCAGCTTGGGGGAGTGTTTGAATTATTAAGCAGGGTATCCAGCAGGTAAAGCTGCATGAGCTCTTTTCAGCCGCTGCACAAAGTCCTTCTAATTAGTAATGAGTCTGCATTCGTCTGATGGAGCATCAGAAAGAATACCAAAGCGCTCCCTCTGCAGGCATGGTCTCATATGTGTGTGTGTGAATGAAATCACACTTCAGTCAAAAAAATATATATTCTATAGGTACATTTTGAATTATTTTGATGAAAATGAACCAATAGTGTGGAAGGTTATAGATGACAGTCAGAGGAGACGTTCCAAGCAGAAGCTCGGAGCCGTTTGTAAAGGTTGAAGGGCTGTTAAATAATTCACTGCTACATGGTCGCAATGCACAGATGAACTCCGTGTACCTGCTTCACTCTTACCTTTACTTCATCCTCCCTGAGTGGTAACATGTTGCTTTCACGTGTGCATAAAGCTCCGATAACAAGCCGGCATTTAAACACGGCTGTTGCTCATTGAGATAGAGTTTCTAACCTTGAACCGTCAACCACGGCTTCTTGTCGTGTGTTTTCTGGTGAAGTTTTTCATGCAGCAGCTTGTTTTTAAAGCGTTTCTTCACTACTCATTCATTATTGTTCTAAAGCTTTGCCAGCAAAAATCTTGCACCTTTTGCTGAGCCCCTTCCCCCATTTATTCTGCCACTACACAGCTGTCAGGAGGAGGTAAGAAGACTTCAGGCAACCTGAGCACTCAGGGACGTCTGCCTGCAGGGCATGCCCACGTGTAATTTGCAGAGGATTTACATGTTGGCAGGAAATGAACGAGGTGTGTGTGTGTGTCTCATCTCCAGGGAAGAGATGGGGGGCATCAAAGTGTGTCTGGCTTAACAGACAGCAGCCAATCAGAGAAGAAAGAGACCTGCCTGCACAAGCTTTAGCTTGCACACACACACACACACACACACACACACACACAGACGTACACATCAGTGTGTTCAAGTTAAATCATCAGTGTGAATGCAGACCTCCCATGTTGTACAAACACGACACATCACTAGTGTGTTTAGGTGGAATTTAGTTTTAAAGGAGAAAGATTGAGATTTGGTGTCATTTTGCACATCGACGCCCCCAACGGGAGACAAATGATCTTCAAATTGTAGCCTGTCTCTTTTCTGAGCTCTCTGGAGAACAACGCGTTTGTCTGTTTTGACTCTAAATATAAATTTTTCTTTTTTTTTTCCATCCTTAAGACATGAACCTGTGTGTGTTTGTCTGTTAAAACTCTTTGATTCTAAACGTTTTAAACTCTGAAATCAGCTGATGTATCCACACACTGTAGTGAGTCCTGAGCAAGCTGTTAGCGTGTTTTCAGATCGGATATAAATTTTTTCAAATGAGTTTTGATTCTGACCACCTTCTGCAAGTCGTGCAGCCTGATGATGATGAAGAAACCTGCTCCTGTTTTTTTCCGTTCTGTTCCGGCGCCTTCTGGTTATCAGGGGCAACAGCCTCAGACGGGAAGCCCAGGTTTTTCTCACCCCAGCTGCATCCTCCAGCTCACCTGAAAAGATCTCGAGTCATTCCCCGGCCAGCTGTGAGACATAGCGGGTCGGGGTCTCCTCTTGGTCTCCTCCCAGTAAGATGTGCCCGAAACACCTCACCAGCGAGGCGCTCGGGAGGCATCCTGACCAGATGCCCAAACCACCGCATCTGGTTTCTCTCGACCTGGAGGAGGAGCGGTTCGACACCGAGCTCCTCCCAGATGGCAGAGCTCCTCACCCGATCTTTGAGTGAGATCCCAGCCACCCTGCAGAGGAACCAATTTCGGCCGCTTGTATCCGCAATCTCATTCTTTCGGTCACCACCCACAGCTGGTGACCATAGGTGAGGGTTGGAACGTAGATCAACTTGTAAATCGAGAGCTTTGCTTTTCAGCTCAGCTCTTTCTTTACCACGACGGACCGATGCAGTGTCCTAGTTATTGCAGACGCTGCACCGATCTGCCTGTCGATCTCGTGCTCCATCCTTCCTCCACTCGTGAACAAGACCTCAAGATACTTAAACTCCTCCACTCGGGGCAGGACCCTGTCCCTGACCTGCTGGGGGCATTCAACCCTTTTCCGGGCGAGGACCATGGTCTCTGATTTGGAGGCGCTGATTCCCATCCCGGCTGCTTCACCCTCTGCAGCAAATCGATCCAGTGAGAGCTGGAGATCACGGTTTGATGAAGCCAACAGAACCACATCATCCGCAAAAAAACAGAGATCCAAACCTGAGGTCACCAAACCTGTGTTTTTTATTCAGAATTTTATAAAATCTTGCAATATTTGCAGAATGAAGATTGAAAAGTGTTTAAAAAAAGAAAAATAATTACAATTTTCTAACGATTTATTTCATTCACATTTTGCCTCATCTGTAAATCCAATAGATTATTTTTAAACATGCAGGACATGAAACTGTTTGGTCTATTTATCAGTCACACACTCCTTCCAATGTGGACACACACTCACCCATAGGGCATCGAGTGTACACAGCTAGCTTGCCAGCTTTTTCAGACTACAGATTAGCAGTGAAATAGGATCTCTGGTTTTGCTCGGGGGGTTGACGACAGCCTGAATGAAACAAATCAAACACTTACTTTGTTTTTGTCAAAGAACGAGAGAGAAAATTGTCGGCTGATGTTGTGCTCAAGGTGTTGGATGTTGTTGGAATTAAAGGATATTTGATATCAATGCAATGTTCAACCATCTCTTGTATGTGTGTGGTCGGGGTGGAGAAGGGAGTAAACTAGCAGTGTGTGTGTGTGAGAGGATCAGTGTCAGGGTGGCTAGTCTGTGAGATGTTCACTGAGCGTCAGGACTGTTACCATGATCTTCTCAGCCTCTTTGAGAACGTCTTCAACGTTTTCATTATGTGTTCATATTCGTTTCATCTTCTGAACTGCCCGTCCCTAACAGGGTGACGGGGATGCCTGAACCTATCCCGGTTGATTTAAGGCGAGAGACAGGGTACATCCTGAACAGGTCACCAGTATGTGACCTGTCAGGATAGTTGTGCATGTGGCAGCGGCCACATGCACAACTATCCACACACACTCATTC
This sequence comes from Neostethus bicornis, assembly GCA_902685375.1. Taxonomy (NCBI): domain Eukaryota; kingdom Metazoa; phylum Chordata; class Actinopteri; order Atheriniformes; family Phallostethidae; genus Neostethus; species Neostethus bicornis. The sequence continues at coordinate 23,635,194 of LR738551.1, read as the reverse complement.
CTTGGGGCAATTTTTGGAACAGCATATCGGCCTAACATGCAAGTGTTTGGAGAGTGGGAGGAAACCGGAGTACCCGGAGAAAACCCACACATTACATGGGGAGAACATGCAAACTCCACACAGAAAAACTAGTGTTCCAAACCTCGTCCCCACCCAGGACTCAAACCCCGACCTTTTTGCTGTGATTCTTATTGTCTGTTGTTTGTTTGTTTGTGAAAAAAAAATCTCAATATATTTGACTAGATGCTTATATCTGGCAATAAAAGCACAAGCAGGAGTGTGCACGGTCATACGAGCATGTTTCAGGCTCGGCTGCATCATACTAGATACCGCGTGCTTGATGGTTGTTACTGTATTAGTAAACTTCAGCCATGTTTGCAGAAGCTTTAGTTTTTTTTACTTCTATTTTTTGAAGGTTCCTTTGGTTTTTCTGAAAACCAGAAGTTCCTGTCGTTTGCCAGACTGAACGTTTTCCAAAAGAAATAGAGACAATGTTCACTTTTCCAGTCTGCGGAACGGCGATGTGTCCTTATTGATATTCACGTCGTAGCTGAACGACTTGTTGGTCGTTCAGCAAACCGATTCATCCCGTCATTCCGTGTGCTGTAACCTCACAAGAAAAATTCTGGTTTGGGTGTCATATTTTGTCAAATAAATTAAATATAAAAAAAAAGACTCCTAATTAGCCCCATGCCACTTGTATTCAAATTTCAGTCCAGAGAATATGCAAACATTGCCAACAACACTTGATAGAGTTGATATGAAGTGACTCTCAAACAAAATTTCTCCATGGGCAAAAACAATCACATGAAATTACGTTATTAATAAATACCTCACATTAATTAATCAGGAACGATTGTGCCATAAAAATATCAGTAACGTTGTAGATGACACCGATAGTCCTGGCCACATTCGAGACTTTGAGTTTAATTTAACATCTGTGCTTTTTCTCGGCTTAGACGACATCACTTTTTTACGATATAATTATGAATTGATTACGTGCTTCTGAAAGATAGAAATGAACTTGCTGATGTTGACGTACGGAACACTGTGGTGAGTCTGGTCAAAACTCAGATGGAAAGTCAGTTTTGGATTTCTTGAGAGAGCTTTTGATTAAAAATTCTTTCCAGTTTGAAACCCATGAATGGAGGTGGGGTTGTGGCTCACGTTCACCTTCTCTACTTTAAAGGCAAACAAACTGGAATCTTGAGCTTAAGTTTAAAGAAATGCATTTTGCTTTTTACTAAAAATGTAAAGAAAAACATTTTTAAAAACATTTTATGTGTGGAAAATGTGTGTGGCACGGTGGCACAGTGGTTAGCACGGTGGCTTCAAAGCAAGAAGGTGAAGCAAGAAGGTGGTGGGTTTGAGTCCTTGGTGGGATAAGACTTAAGACCCTAGCCTTTCTGTGCGGAGTTTGAATGTTCTCGCCGTGAATGCGTGGGTTTCCTCCTGGTACTCTGGTTTCCTCCCGCTCTCCAAAAACATGCATGTTAGGCGGATTGGCCACTGTGAAATTGTCCCCAAGAATGAGTGTGGGACCCCACAACAGACTGGCAACCTGTTCGGGGTGTATCCTGTCTCTTGCCTGAATTCAGTCAGGATAGGCTCCAGCACCCCCTGCTACACTATTAGGGCACATCGGAAAACGTCGCGAAAACAAAAACTTAATGCGGCACAGTCATGACCAGAGTCTGTCCTTTAACAGCACAGAGCTAATTTGAGAACTTTGATTTAAAATCTCATTTAATTGCAATTAGTTTCTGATCATTTTAGAAGCACATTTACCAGACAGTTTAAAAACACACAAATATCACCAAAAATAGTCAGGATGTGGAAAGAGTAGGAGGACCCAAATGCAGGACAACAAAACAGGATTTATTAACCAAAAGTCCAATAAGGCAAAGGGCACAGGATTAACTCAGGATCAAAAGTTCAAATAATATCACAGAGTTCAAAGATGCAACTTATGGTCACCCAGCCATGGTGGAAGACCTGGCTGAAAGGGATAGTGATGGTGGTGACGACAATGACCTGACAAAGATGTCTTAAGTGATTGCATTTGTATCAATGGAATATGTAAAAAAAAAAAAAAAAAGTATCAGGATCCACAGGTGTGTGTTATCAGATTAATCACCCTCAGGTGTCCCTAATCAAGGTGAGGAGGGAAGGTCTAGGGCTCCCTCTGGTGGCAGGGGAGGGGATCATGACAAAAATACATTTTGATTTATATTGATATTCATTTATTCATCTTCTGAACATCTTATCCCTAATGGGGTCGCTGGTTCATATTTGTATATTGTAATAATATAATATACTGTATCACTTCATGAGCATTTATGCTACTTGTTTGTAGTTAAATACATAAAAAATTTACTATCAACTCTATCAAATTATTTTAATTCTTAATATATTAACTGGTTTGATTTGAAGTTAATTTCAGGCTCTTGATTAGAAGTCTTTGGTCTTCTATAGAAACTCTGGATATTGAGGTCGGAGCAGCTGACGGAACAGCAGCTGTTTGCATGCTGACTATGGTCATCTACTCCTGTTCACGGCATCCACTGAAATACCAGCAATCTTTTTAAGAGGGCATGTCGGAAATGTTAGACACGTTAATGAAATTAAGATAAAAACAAAGGACCCCTGAAGACTCCTCTAAAAACCTGCTGTGGCGTTCCGTGAAAGCGAGACTCTGTCTCTGATAAACAGTAATAAAATTCCAACGACAGTAAACTGACGATGAGATGTAATCAGAGGAGGAGATATTTTCAGGACAAACATGTAAAAAATGTAAAGACTCTACTGTAAACCATCACACACACACTCATACACTCCTGCAGAAGGCATCTAAAGACTGCAGCCTTTACTTACAGGCATCTTTGGCCAACTCCCCTCCCTGGTTTGATGTGAGGTATTCCAGGACTGTGTGACCCTCACCAACCCCGATGGAGCTATGAGGAATTCTGTTTACTCCTTCAAATTCCCCCACGTCACACATCCACTAACCCCCCAGATAACCAGAGATCTTCTTTAGACCTCTTTTAAAAGCTGTGTGATAAAATATTTCCCTCTCGATCTGGATCTTTGACCGTGTGTTCCTTGCTTTTTGTTGTCCATCCAGAAGGTCAGTGTGACCTCTCTGAGACTTCGCTAATTGGTCTGAAGTTGGAATGTGATGGTGTTTAAGAGATGAACGGCTGTTCGATGGCGCGTGAGAAGCCCTGCAGTTGTAAAGTGACCTTGGCTATATGAATAGTATAGACTGATGCAACTATGGAGCAACACTGTCTGTTTGAAGACATGATCCTCACCTGAAAACGAGCTGCTTCACTCTGAGTTTAAAGTGACTACAAATAGAAATAATTAACATTTTTTGGTATATTTGAATATTTTTATCTTTTTTTGTGTAAATATGGACAAACCAGACAAAACGCTGTTTTTCTGGATTTATAGCTTTACGTCCCACAATGTTAAAGTCTCCCTTTAATTAATCAGTTAAATTAAATGGGGGGAGACGGTGGCTCAGTGGTTAGAGTGTTTGCACGCAGACCAAACGTTAACCGGTAGTTCGCAGGTTTGATTCCCACTGAGTTCACATCTAGGGTCCTTCGAGAAGACAGCCAACCAGTGGCGGCTGGTGGTAAAAAAAACTGGGCGGGGCGCACATTTTTCAAACACACACAAAAAATTTTTTTTAGATATATTATATAAAAGTATATATAAATATATATATATATATAAAATAAATGTAAAATTATTTGTGACAATATGTGTCTGTTTTTGGTGACTTCTTCATTATGTTTTCTTATGCCAGTTCGGTAGCCTTCATTTAATTGTGCCAGGATGTTACTACTGCCAAAAACACCTAGCTTGTAGCTACTATCAAAATGGGTGCGGCAAGTTTCATGACGTTTGCACTTTTCAGACAAATGCTTCAAGTCACTCACCCCTGTTGATATCCACACCTTTTCAGTTGCTGCTGAACTAAACAATAAGCAGGGGAAACAAAAAAAAAGTGTTTCTCATCCAGTTAGTCACCGCCACTTTTCATAGACCTTCATTATCCTCTCACATAAAAGCGGCCGCGATCTCCACTGTTTTGTTGCACAGTCAAATCTGGGGTGTCCGATCCAAGCTCCTTCACTCTTCTTTTTTCTTCTTTAGAATGCTTAGAAAACGGATTCTGTAGAAGGGACGACACTGAATTCTCTTTAAAAAAGCCTCTAGCGTTGTTAGCAACTGAACTAGCTTCCGACGCCATGATGAAGACTCCCAGAATTCCGCAGTGAAAAGAAAGGGCGTGGCGTGGGTGGGATTTATAGGTCAGCTCATAGCTAATTGATTGGTTCATGTAAGAGACTGACAGAGAGGATAACCTATCACACACCAGATGGGCGGAAAATATCTGCGCCCCGCGGGCGTGGTTATGGTTTGCAATACACATGAATGGGAAAAAATTTAGAGCTGACGTCACGTTTTTTTCCATAAAAACCCTCGTTCCGGTTTGCACAGGAAGTAATAAAATAAAATAAAACGGTGTAAAACATTATTAAAATGCATGTAATCTTCACACTCGACAGTTTTGCATACTTATAAACCCATACATGTTTATATATGTATATATAGATATATATGCATATATATTTTTTGGTGATCAGGTCGGGGGGGCAGCGCCCCTGCGCCACACGTCACCAGCCGCCACTGCAGCTAACCCACCATTGGCGCCGTCGTAGGTGGCAGCCTGCTGCGGTGTAGGAGTGCACACACAAATTTCCCCAGTGAGGGGTGAATAGAGTGAGTAAAAATTAAAAAATACTCTTAATGTTTGTTAATGAGTTATTGCTGTTAATCAAATCAAAATGGGTAGTTTCATCCACAAATTTGATTTAATTTTCATACAATTCTTATCAACACAACACCTATACCGACCGTATACCTTTAGACCCTCCTTCTTGAGGGGGAAACCTCCAAAAATCCTTGTTTAGAGGAAACAAAGAAGAAAAAATGTCACAGAGACCCATTTGAAGGAGAGACAGCATGTACAGTATCCAGGACAAGTAATTAATATTATATCATCAAAATTTATAATAAGATAGTTAATGATTGTAAGTTACCAGATGGGCTTCATCCAGACAGGAAGTGGCGGTGTGGTATGACAGGGTGGGAAAAGCATGGCATGAGGACAAGATTTTTAATCCAGCCTGCGAAATATGAAAATATTACATAAGATAATATTTTTTTTCCTCTGCAATCCTGAAATTTTTCAGTAAACATTTGAAACCTCGTGGGGATCCACGTGAAAGAGAGATCTTTAAGAAGAGAGATCTTTCTTTCAGTCAGATTGTCATTTTTCAGATTACTCTTAACGCACTTGGTCACACTTCCTCTCTATTTCATTTTCCAATAGCATAAAAAGGCCATCGTTACAGCTTCATTCAGGCAGGCAATTAAGGGTGTGGACATTGTAAACATTGGTAACACAAAAAAAAAGAGAATATGAACGGAAAATATTCAGTCGTTCATCTTCTGAACTGCTTGCCTCAGTCTGGGTTAATTTTTTTAAACTGAAGCCTGGCTGCTCGGTGGTCTCACAGCAAGAAAATCTAGGGTTTGAGTGTAAGAATGGGAGCAGGGCTTAGAATTCTGGTCTTTCTGTGTGTGGTATGCATGTTCTTCCTGTGTATGTATGGGTTTTCTCCAGTTTCCTCACACCCTCAAAAAACATGCAGTTTAGGTTGATTGGCTGCTATAAAATTGCTCTCAGGAATAAATGTGTGTGTGTATGGTTGTTTATTTGTGTGGCCCCACAACAGACTGGTGACCTGTTTGGGGTGTACCCTGCCTCTTGCCTGAAATAAGCTGGGATTGGCTGCAACACCCACACGACCCATTAGAGAGAAGTGGTTCAGAAGATGAAATGAAATTGAAACCTATGTTTTCCAAATATCTGATCTAATTTTTATTTATTAAGATTATTTTTTAATCCACCTCGGTATCTATTCTGGATTTGGACCTTGGATTTGTTAGGACCCTTGGTGTTCCATGAGTTAAATACTTTAACCACCCTTGTGGTAGAGTTTCAGATCGGTCTACAGTTTAAATTTTTTCTACTTTTTATCTGGACTAAGGATGTGTGTATGGAATTATCTTACACATTCATTTTCCAGTTAAATTTTTATTCCGCTGTTTTTACCATCAAACATTTAACAGATTGGTTGATTTTTGGTTTAAAAAAGTAACTTCTAAAGAAACGCGTACATGAGTACAAACTAAGGGAGTGAAAACCATGTTCCCCTTTTTGTCTCGTATTTTTCCTCCTCATGCTCCAGTTCTTTAAAATAACTCCAACCATAACTGTTGTATGGCAACAGGATGAGAAATGTAGTCTGATAGTTGAGGACAGTGATTTACTGCTCGATCTGCTGGGGTGTGGGTGTGTGTGTGTGTGTGTGTGTGTGTGTGTGCGCAGCTGCTCCAGTTCTTCAGCCCAGTTCCACCAGTTTCCGTGTGGAGCAACTCCTCCGGGAATGCGATGGCTGAGTTAACATCCCAGTTAGATTCCAGGTCACACACTGTTCACTAACACACCAGAACGTCCACTCATCGTCCCGCCTGCCAACTCCCAGAAATCGGTCAGGAAACACGAGTGTTTAGGAATTAAGGTTAAATCCAGTCAGTCTGCTGGCAAGGAAACTTCTCAGGAAGTTTTTAACTGGTGCAGATCCGCCTGAAATCCTACAGGAATTTATGATTGATCTTTTTTAAAAAAATGTGCAGATTTTATTGTCCGTCATGAAAATGTGATGACTTAAAAATTTATTGTTGGATTACTTTTAAATAAATCAGTAGTGGGATTAGTCCCGCCTCTACAGCATCAATATTTGTTACAGAATACATAAGAAATAATAAAATTATTTTACCATGACTTTAAATGGTTAAAAAAAAAATGAGCAATAAATGTAATTTGCTTACATTGAATAGTTTATTTTAATAAGATAATAAAATATTATATTTAAGCTTATTATGACACTTTTGAAATAGTGGTCCAGAGGTTAGCACAGTGGCCTCACAGCAAGAAGGTCAGGGTTTGAGTCTCTGTTCGGAACGAGGCTTGATTCACTGGCTTTTTTGTGTGGAATTTGCATGTTCTTCTCGAGTTTGGGTGGATTTTCTCCGGGTTCGCCGGTTTCCTCCCACCCTCCAAGAATATGCAAGATAGGTTGATAAACTGCCCCTAGGAATGTGTATGTGGACGGTTGTGTGCGTGTAGCCCAGTAATAGAATGGGTTAAATTTTATTGTTGTCTGGGGTGTACCCTGCCTCTCATCTTAAATCAGTTGAGGTAGGCTCCCGCACCCCACATGACTCTGTTAGGGATAAGTGGTTCAGAAGACGAAACAATGCTTGGTGCATTTTTTATTACCAACAATTTGCAATATTTATTAGAAATTATTTACAGTTTTTATTTAAAAAAATGTTTTGATTTTTTTTTTTTGCTTTTTTTTTTTTATGAGTTTCTCACATGCTTGAAAAGGGCCTCATTCGTGTTAAACATAAGGCTTGAAGACCAAAATGAGTTTGGTAAGATCTAAACTGTCCCAGATGAAGAAATTATTTTGTTAAAATAATGGATCTAAAGTAATTAAATACTCATTTGTTTCTAAGTTTTGAACTTTCTAAAAAAATACACTTTTTTTTTTAACATGGATTTATTAAAGTTTAACATTTTGTTAAGTTTAGAACTATGAATAGCTGTTCATTATAAAAACAATATTTAATATGACAATGATATTTTTAAAACTTGAAGTTTTAGAGGTTTTAAAGTCAGAGAGGCCAGACTGAGATGGTTTGGACATGTACAGAGAAGAGAGAGAGAGAGAGAGTACATAGAAAGAAGGATGCTGGGTTTGGAACCACCAGGAAAGAGGCCTAGAGGAAGACCAAAGAGGAGGTTCATGGATACAGTGAAGGAAGACATGAAGATAGTTGGTGTGACTGAAAAGGATGCAGCAGATGGGGTTAGAAGGAAGAAACTGACTTGCTGTGGCGACGCCTGAAGGGAAATGTCGAAAGAAGAAGAAGGAGTTGTTTCTATGGATTAACATTATGTTTTGCTAATTTAAACTTTTTTAAAGCTGGTTTTTAAAAGCGTTTTTGTATTTTTTTATTTTCAAACTCAATGTTTTGTTTTGTGTCCCAACAAATTGAAATGATTTAACAAACTTTTTTTCTACTTATTATTTCGACCAGTTCAATGTGATGTCGCTCTTCAGACCTACTTTTAAAGATTTGAACAGGTCTTGCGTGTAAGGAGGATAGAGGCTCCATCCCTATGAACTGGGTCAGTACAGACGACCACAGCGCGGTCAGTCGGTTGACAGGTTTTATATTTACTGACTTCAGGCCCAAAGTTCACCCTACTTGTGTCACTTTGACTTTTAGTGTTTGAAAAGTTCATCTATTTTAAACATCAAAGGACGACCGACTGAAATATGAATCGACAAATTCATCCAAACTAAATTTTCCTAGAATCAACTCCTCCAAACACAGACGTTCTTCTAAACTTCAGTGAATAATTGCAGGGATTTTCTAAAGGAATCAGCTTCTTGCTGTTGGCCGTACTGGCACACCATGTGGTGAGAAGGTGACACCTCACCGCAGGGTGAGAAAAGCGCTGACAAGAAGGAGGTGACGGAGGAAATGAAGGTCTGAGAGGAGATGTGAGGAGAAATGATGGTGAGAGTGGGGATGGAGCGAGGGTCTAAAAGTGTTACATGAAGGAAGATGGTGAGGGAGCGACACGACCCCGAAACGTCCTGACTTATTGAAGTGGCTATTCTGTTTTTCTGGAAGGACACTTGGGAAATGTCTCACCTCCTGTAGAGATCCAACATGGCTCCTCAGATAAAGCCATGAAATCTAAGAATGAACAAAGCTACTAATCCACACCATCTGTCTGATGAAGAGAGATGAAGAGTTTATAGTCGTGCAGGTGACCGTGAGGTCGGCCGATCTCGTACTTTTAACTCAGATCAAAAGATTGCGGAAGCTAATAAAAAATGAATTACATAAAGTTTAAGATGGATACCACGTTGTTTTAACTCCTCAGTGAGCAGGACATTTATTTTAAGGATGTATTTTGATGTTCCTGATACATGATTATGAAAGCAACTAAATTTAGTTTGAATTTCAAGCCTAAGGCCGGCCATGCTGTTTGGTCTAGAGACAGTGGCACTGAGGGAAAGACAGGAAACAGAGATGGAGGAAGCAGAGATGAAGATGCTGAGGATCTCTCTGGGAGTGACCAGGATGGACAGGATCAGACGAACAGCACATGTTAGAGGTTTTGGAGATCAAGTCAGAGAGGCAAGACTGAGATGGTTTGGACATGTGCAGAGGAGAGAGAGAGTACATCGGAAGAAGGATGCTGGATTTGGAACCACCAGGAAAGAGGACTAGAGGAAGACCAAAGAGGAGGTTCATGGATACAGTGAAGGAAGACATGAAGATAGTTGGTGTGTCCGTAGAGGATGCAGCAGATAGGGTTAGATGGAAGAAACTGACTTGCTGTGGCGACCCCTGAAGGTAAATGCCGAAAGATCACTGGGGGACCATGCGCTTCTCACTTAAATCTTCATAAGTACTCCATCCCATCCAAAATCAAGCCTCTTCTTCCATGGTTTCACATTCATGACGTTTATTAAAGTCAGTGCAAACAAAATTTGATCTTTTTTTTATGCTGGAAAAGAAACTCGAGAAATACCCTTTTGAAGTACCCCCTCCAAAATACCCTTTTGATTGTTATTTAAGCCAGAAAACTTAATATTTGTGTGGAGTTTAATCATCTTCTTTTTACTGTTATTTTTTAATCCTAGTCGTCCAATAAGAAAACTTTTTATTTTTAACCCTCCTGTTATACACTTTTTCTGGGGGGGTTTTTTGTTCATTTTTATACTTTGAAAACGGGTCGATTAGACCCGAACATAACAAGAGGGTTAATTTGCATATATGTTGCCAACCAGTTATTAGCATGTCTTTGGTCAACTGGAAATACTTCAGTCTCAAACACAAAGTTATAAATAGTTTTTTTGCTTCACATCCAGGAATGAGCAAGTTAGAAGTCAGAAATGACCAAATCTGGAAACTTGTTTAGTATCTCTTTTGTTGAAGAAAAACCAGGCATCCTTTACACTCGAGTGTGAAGAAATTTAGTAAATGAACTAAAAATGGTGCTTTCTACTAAAATTTGAGACGGAAACGTTTCCAGTTGCTACTGAAGAGAAACTGAGACGGGACAGAAGTGTGACAGTGAGGAGAAGAAGAAGAGACAGTGGTGCATTGCAGTCATCCCCACCCCAACACGCACACGCACACACACACACACACACACACACAAACACACTATACTTTTTACTCTCACCATCTGTGTAGATGTCTTAGAGGTGGGTCGATTCACTAATTTCACATTTCAGAAAAACGGTTTCTATTATGTTTTTTCAATATGTGTTTTTTTTAACCCCACTCTCTCTTTATCCTAAAAAATAAAAGTAAACCCCATAAAAGTAAATGAAAACACTCCCATTGACCTTGTGTTTGAATTTCTTTAAATAATTCTGAGCTAAAAGTTTGAAAGTACTTTATAAAAAAAAATTAAGCTAAAAACCAAAAAAATCTCTCTGAAAATCAAACGAAATAACAGTCGTTCTTTCCATCGTTAATATTTTTGTAAAAGCTGTAGCAAATATTTCGTATTCAAGATTTTTCTTTATCATGAGGTTGTAAAGGTGGAGACAAAAGACCCACCTTCATAAGACCATAGCCAGTTTTAACCACTTTATTGCAGTTAATCAGGGTTTAAAGAGGGGTTGGCATGTGTGGCCTGGAAGATGACTTGGAGGGGTCCAGGCGACGTAGAGGGGTTGTACCATCATGGCTGGGGCAGGTGTGCAGAGTTACAGATGATTAGACACTGGAATGAAGAACACCAGGGATTAAATAACCACGGGGGAAGACGAGACACAGGTGGACACATCAGGGAGAGGCAGGGACAAGGTGTGCTGAATTAAAGCAGAGGGCCAGATTTGGAGGAAAAGAAAAATTCAAGAAGAGAAGAGGATCATAAAGTGAAATTTTCAAGCTCCTTACTGTCTCGTTAGGGTAGGAGGTGTTGTTACGGACCCCCTCTCAAACCTACGGAGTCTACCAACAGCCCAGGACAGAGCAAGCCAACGTGACCAGCTTGTCGAGTTTCCTTTAGTTTTCTCTTTGTTTTTTATGTTCATAGGTATATACTGTACACTCTTACACACACACACACACACACACACACACACACACACACACACACACACACACACAGTATCAGAATACCGTTATTGTAACACTTGTGTTTTAATCAAGCAACATGAGATGCTGATTAATATTAAGCAGCAAATTTTTAAAGTGCTGGACTCGTTACCATGACGACAGACTGAGATGGAGTGAACTTTCCCCCAGGAGGGAGTGTCCTCTCCAGTGAGGAGTAAGGATGACCATCTGGCCCCCACGGGCGCCTGTGGAGCTCAAACCTACCCTGTCAGAGTGCCCTTGAGCAAAACTTTTTTCACTCCTGATGAAAAGGAGTGGTCTAGATGTTCAAATACACACATTCTTCTCTGAGTTTCAGAGAAAATGTTTCTTCTAAATGTGCTGATGATCTGACAAATCGATGTGTGTTTGTTATCAGGAGGAACCAGGGATATCGGATCCGCCCTTACCAGGATGTGCATGAGACATCGCAGCATAGAAGCTAAACTCCGACAGTTCTCCATGTGAGTCCGTGTGTGTGTGGACAGGTGGAGCATCCTCTTACCGCTCTTATCTCTTATTGTTTTCTTCTTCTGATCACGTTGAACACACGTCCCCCTTTTTTCTCTCACTTTTTCTTGGTATCTTTAATTTTCTTTAAGAAACATTTGCTGCAGCCTCTCTATCATGTGCATTTATTGATTAAATACCTCCATCTTTATATATTCTTCATTTGTTTACTCTGGAAACTGGACGTAATTTTGGAGGTTTTACCATGTTTGTTGTACATTTTTCTGGCATAAAAAAAGCAAACCAGAAGGCGTTTTCAATTTAAATCATGCCTTTTTGATACATTTGCAACCCCTTCTATCCAGTATTTGGATACTATTCAAATACCAGGTTGTTCTTGGCCATAGATTTTGTTGCCCAACGAGCCCTCATTCTAGCCAGGAAATGTTTTGGCGCACACGGTCCCAACAAAGAGCGCCATTTTTATGTAGATGCACCAAAATAAACATAAAAGAATATGTGTTATAATTACTAACTTGATTTGCTTTGCACTGTATTTCTGGCCGTGTGTTGTTCAAATGCCCAGGTGGCGAGACTAAACGGGAAGTGAGAGGAGGGGGGAAATTTACAGCGTCAAGAAAACAGTAAAACTATAGAAATGAATCTACAAGCATTTCTAAGGCAAAAAAAATGCACTATGTTTATTTATGTTAGGACGCAAGAAAAAACTTGAAAATTAAAAATTGTTTCAATGGCTATCAGGAGCCCTAGCGACCGTCACCCTCAGGGGTGAGGCTCATCATGAAAGATGAAATACAGGAGCCATACGCTCCCTGCGGGAATCAGAACTGAATGCATTGTTTAAAATTTGAGATTTTTTAAAAAATGGTTAAAAAATTATACTTAAAATGAACTTATTCAATTTCTTAGTAATTTTTTTCACATTTAAACCCAAGCTTTTCTTCTTTTTACATAAAACCTTAGTTTTTACAAAAAAAATGCAAATTAAAATCTATTTTTTGGTTAATAAATGTAAAAAATTTAAGAAAAACTGATTGATAAATTGGAAAAACACACTTAAAACACAACATTTAAACCATAGACGTGAACTGAATGTGGAATAAATCAGATTCAAATGGAAGATTAAGCAGCATGTTTGTGTTTCCAGGGTGTTTCTGGACTGTCTGATCAACCCTCTCCAGGAGCAGATGGAGGAGTGGAAGCGAGTGGCCAACACTCTGGACAAAGACCACGCCAAAGGTTTCATTCACACACAAACACAAAAATGGGTTTCACTTCTTTGATTTATGACAACATTTGAATGTGTGCGTCTTCCTCTGCAGAGTACAAGAAAGCCCGTCAGGAGATCAAGAAGAGATCCTCTGACACACTGAAGCTGCAAAAGAAAGCAAAGAAAGGTTATTTTATCCTTTAAATGAGGTGTCCTTTACAAAATCAACTCTTTTTTTGGGGTCTCCACATTTTTAAACATTATTTCCCCATTAAAAACATTCCCGAACCAGTTTTTCTACTTCATTTATTTATTTAAGAAATTTTCAAACTCTCCTATTGATTGCATTCTAATTAGATGAGGTTTTGAGCTTTTAAAAACATTTGAGCCTTTTAGGAAAAAGTTTGCAAAGTCATGCAATTAAGCTCTAATGAATCATTAAAAATGCCCACAAAATTCTAGAGGGAGTGCTTTTATTCTGAAATATTTTTTTTAAATTTTACATACTTTTTAATCCCTCAATGAAAAATTTTGTGTGGTGGATTACATCTTCCGCTTGTTCCCGGGTCGGGTCGCGGGGGCAACAGCCTCAAAAGGGTAGCCCAGGCCTCTCTCACCCCGGCTGTATCCTCTAGCTCACCTGGAAGGATCCCATAGAGACATACGTAGTCTGTCCAGAGGGTCTGGGGTCTGCCCCTTGGTCTCCTCCCGGTGGGACGTGCCCGAAACACCTCGCCCGCGAGGCGCTTGGGGGGCATCTTGACCAGATGCCTGAACCACCCCATCTGGCTCCTCTCGACCTGGAGGAGGAATTGCTGTAAATTTGACTTTTTAGGCAAAAAGTAAAAGTATTCGACCATAATCTCAGTGTTATTTTTTGTGCTGTAGGGTCACAAGTAAATATTCTGCAGGGGCGGATCCGCCCCCTTTGGTCCACAAAAAAAAAAAAAAGAAGAAAGGAAAGGAGACTTGTCAAGCTATCCCGTTGCAGGGCCAGCGAACAACCACCAAAATGCAGGAAAATGACTCTTAATTTTCAAAATGTTCTGGGGGTAGAACCTCAGTTCCAATATACTGGTTTTGTCAATTACCTCACACCCCGTGCCCACTTTAGAAAATCCTAGATCCGCCCCTGCTCTGTGTGTAATGATGGCTCAACTTTTTATTTAAAAGTAAACACAACAAACAACAATCTTCTGACTCTTTTTAATTTGTGCTACATTTGATATTAGTTTTTTGGCGGTGAATGAATGCAGAAAATGTTTACTCTCGATTCTGATTGGTCCTCGATTCATTACCTCTTCTCCCTCTTGGAGACCGCAGGCAATCAACTGCTCCCTCTACAGGTTGATTTTGGCAATTCTGCTTCAAGATGCACTAAAAAAACTGTCTATTTTTCAAATTCATGACTGAAAATATGACAAAAAATGTTAAACACACTTTTAAAAAGTAGCGAAGTAAAAGTACAGATATTTGCTCAAAAAATGTAGTGAAGTAAAAGTAAAAAGTAAAGGTCTCAAATTTTACTTAAGTAAAGTACAGATACACAATTTTTTACTTAAGTACAGTAACGAAGTACATTTCCTTTGTTTCGTTCCACCACTGCCAATGATAATTTCAAATGAAGAAACAGTATGATCTAAAATCTAATTTTTTTCTCTGTTTTTGTGTGTTTTATTCCCTCCTGACGTCCCATCGTGCTTCATGTGATCAGCTGATGTTTTTGGTAAGTTGTCACACGCTACATGCATGTGTTTATTAAACTAAAGAGCAGATGTGTGTGTGGTTTCCTCCTACTCCAGTTGGGTTCCCCAGTCTTTAGTGTTTTCAATGTGCTTGTCACACAACCAGCGTATCTTGCCAGCTTATTTATCAAACAATAAAACAGAAAAATATGTGCTAGTCGTAACTGTATCAGCAGGATTACACGTTATGTGCCCAAATATTTCTTGTACAGGATCCAATCCAGCCCACTTTGGTCAGCTGAAAAATGTTCTCATGCTTTATGGGATGATTTTATGCTCACAAAACAGAAAACTTGAACACAACAAAAACTGAAAAAAAAAAGTTCTGTTGTGACTCCTTCAATAAAACCCAAAACAGCAGGAGGACAGACTTCATAAAAAATGACTCATAAATAACTAGAAATCAGTGCCAGTTTTCAAGCAAATGCTTGAAAACTAATCAGTTTATCAAAAGAGCTTTGGAAATATTTGTTTCCTTTGATAGATTCTGTCTACATGTCTTCTTATCTAATCATTTTCATCTTTGTAAGACGTCCGAATCTTCTATTGTTTACCAGGAATTCTCAACAGCTTTACCATGGTTGATCTCTGAGGTAATCTTTCAGGCCAAACATACTCTTGGTTGAGATCCTTCAAGATTAAGTTGTCTTTAAAGATGTCCCAAGACAGAGTTTTCTCCTCCTCGATATGGTCGATTATCTGTAAAGACTGGCAAAAAATGAATGAGAGAACAAGATCTGTCGTATTAAGGCACACGGTTTCACAATAAAAAGTTACTTGTAAAGGAGGAATCAATAAATTTAACAGTTAACTTGTAGCCCAAAATAACTGGAATCAAATAAATTAAAATGAACCTAATTTAAATGGTCATTTTTTTTCACAAACACAAGCCATTCTTAATTCTTTTCAACCTGATAAAAGGGCGGGATGGGAGGATGGCGGGGATGAGCAATACTCCGTCTTTTCCACTTTTTAGTTTGAAACAAAGCTTTTTAAATCTGTGATATTTTATAACCATTGTGTAATGAATGTTCCAAAACTCAAATTGTGGTTATTTATGTCGATGAGAAACGCTAAAAAAAAAAAAAAGAGATATTTTCCATGAGATGGAGCTTTTGATTCTAATAATCTAAATTAAATCAGTCTACTGTAATGTGGAACAAATCTAAAAGTTTTTTGTGGATGGAAATATCTCAGAGGCTTTAAAAGACTTTAAGACTTTTAAAAACTAATAACAGAAAAATTCAAATCAGTTTCCATTTGTGATGTGCTCCCACCCGCTGGTCCTCGTCAGTACTTGTGTCGTTGAGTTCTCAAGAGAAAGAAGTGATACATCTATAAAATGGATCACTGTTAAAACCTTAACTGTAAAATGTGAAAAAAATCTACTTTTTCATTAATCTTTCCACGAGGAGTTCCACAAGGAAGTGTACTGGAGTTCCTTTTCTTTGCATTAATGTGCAAAGAGCATTTCTGTTGAGGTCTGACTCCATTTCTTGA
The DNA here is from genome assembly GCA_902685375.1 of Neostethus bicornis. Classification (NCBI taxonomy): domain Eukaryota; kingdom Metazoa; phylum Chordata; class Actinopteri; order Atheriniformes; family Phallostethidae; genus Neostethus; species Neostethus bicornis. The sequence goes on along the minus strand of LR738551.1, from coordinate 23,618,919 downwards.
TTTAATCATGCAATTTTTAAAAATTTGGATCATAAGGATCTGACCAACTCTTTGTAATGCTGCTGAGATGCATTGTAAAGCCAACAGGAGCCTAGGGGACAGTCAAACCAACCAGATGTATGAAGGAAAGACCAAGTTTACACTCGATGGCTTTACTGTTTGTGTTCAATAAACCGTGTCGTCATGCTTTGTTATAAATGGAACTTTTTCCAGTTAAAATGAAAGGAGAGGTGGATGAAACTGGGATGTGTCAGGAGATTAGTCTGTTCCCCCTCTTTGTCATGTTTCCCCCCTTCCTCTTGTCTGTGTGTGTGCACTAGCCACACCTGAAACTAATCTACTCATCTGCTGGAGCATAAATGAAACAGTTTTTGACACACTCTTCGCCAGATCGTTGTTTATCATGCTTGAACTGTTATCCAGTTTTTGGCTCCAGCTCCTACATCAGAACCTTCCTAGTTTCTCTGTTTTGTCTTCTTTATTTGGACTTTTTATCAATCTAATAAATCTGCTTGTGATTTTTTTCATCTGAGCCTGTCTGTTGTGTCAAGGGTATATTTTTGGCCTCAGCACCACACCATGATTGGAGGAGAGCAGCTCTGTTGTTTGGTTTAGAGACAGTGACACTGAGGAAAAGAAAGCTAGCAGAGCTGGCGATAGTAAAGACAAAGATGGTGAGGTTCTCTTTTGCGGTGACCAGGATGAACAGGATCAGAAATGAGTACATCAGAGAGACTGTACATTTTTTATACAGTGTAGGGTAAATATGTTGGCAGGAAGATGAGACTGATGGATGTAGAGATCCAGTTGCTGAGAGAGAAGATGCAGAAGACAGCGTTAGATGGAAAGGATAACCCTGTGAGAAAAGCTGAAAGGATTAGAAGCGACACAGAAATGTGCTCTTCATTTTGATTTAGTGAGGACCCTTAAAACAAGGCCAGAGCTTAATCGAATACAATAGAACAAACTATCAGCAGCCATCAAGACGGGGGCAACCCTCTCAATTTCAAGAACTTGAAACAAAGACAAAACCAAAACATTTCCCATCTGAATCATCTCTAACGAGGATCTGATTAGAACCACAGTCTGAATCTGAAGCTTTTTGTTGCTGTCAACAAAGAACTGTGTCGCTTCCAATTTTTCATTGAGCACAAAGTAAACAAAACTTTGGTTTGACCTGAGAGGAACTTTAGATGTGGTTGAGATACTTTGGCTTTCAGGTCCTTCCAGTAGGGTGTCAGTAGAAATGAGGAAACACCCCATTCTGTCAGAAGAGATGAGGACACTGAGTCCAAGAAGGAAAAGGCTGAGGACAGGTTAGAAAAGAAGAAAATGAAAAGACAATTTAACAATAGAACAGTTTGGATACAAAATTATTTTTGCATAAAATGATGAAGGCCCTTCTTTTGTTAATAAAACATAGTTTGGAAACTTCAGCAGGTCAAAACGTGATGTTTCCCACCAGCCTTTTTCCTCAAATGGCTTAGATAGAACCCATAACTAAACATGATGGTGAAACGAGAAGGAGAAAAGAACAGAAAAGGCTTCATGTTGCTTGAATTTTGTGGTAAAACCACAAGTTACATTCCCGCCTCTGGAAGCCAGTCCTGCTCTCTTTATCACGGAAAAATCCAGCTCCACGCCGGAGCAGTCTCCCATCTATCAGCCGACCACAGAAGCAGAAGCCGGCCTTGTGAGTCTCACTGGAGGCATGAAGAACTTTAATTACATGTTTATGTCATCGCTCAAATGCAGAAGATCCGATTGCTATGCAGTCATCTGAAAGTGGAAAAACGAAACCCTAAAGCACTGTGAGAGTGTGAAACGAAGCAACAATGACAGATTAAAGTGAAGTAGGTGGATTAAATGGAATGCCACACAAACAGAAGTCTTTTTGTGATGCTAAGGAAACAGAGTGTTTTTGAGCTTTTCTAAGTTAGCCAATAAAAACAGACAAAAAAAAAAAAAACACAGTTTATCTACCTTTTAAAAATGTTCCGTTCCGTCGTCTTCAGCTTATCCGGGGCCGAGTTGTGGGACAACAGTCTCAGACGGGAAGCCCAGGCTTCTCTCACCCCAGCTTCATCCTCCAGCTCAACTAGAGGAATCCCAGGTCGTTCCCCGGACAGTTGTAAGACATAGTCTCTCCAGTGGGTCCGGGGTCTGCCTCTTGGTCTCCTCCCGGTGGGACGTGCCCGAAATACCTCACCAGCGAGGCGCTCGGGGGGGCATCCAGACCAGCTGCCCGAACCACCCCATCTGGCTCCGTTCAACCTGGAGGAAGAGCGGCTCTACACCGAGCTCCTTCCAGATGGCAGAGCTCTTCACCTGATCTTTGAGCGAGAGCCCAGCCACCCTGCGAAGGAAGCTCATTTCGGCCGCTTGTATTCCCAATCTCATTCTTTCGGTCACCACCCACAGCTGGTGACCATAGGTGAGGGTAGGAACGTAGATCGACTTGTAAATCGAGAGCTTTGCTTTTCGGCTCAGCTCTCTCTTTACCACGACCGATGCAGTGTCCTAGTTATTGCTGACGCCGCACCGATCCGCCTGTCGATCTCCCGCTCCATCCTTCCCCCAGTCGTGAACAAGACCCCGAGTTACTAAAAGTCCTCCACTTGGGGCAGGACCCTAACCCTGACCTACGGGGGCATTCCACCCTTTTCCGGGCGAGGACCATAGTCTCAAATTTTTAAAAATGTCTGATTCTTAAATCTTAAATTAAGACCATTCAGTTCAAAGTTGATTCATAATATATTCATTTTTAAACCCACCTTCCTAATACTGAAGCCTATCAATGCCAGTACCAGGTTTAAGGTGGGGCGCACCATGTACAATTCACCAGTCTGACACATCAGCTCAGAACCTAGAACAGAGAACATAGATATACGGTACATATTTTCTATTCAGGTTTTGAGCTTGTTCTCCATTACAGGACACTGTCACCTTTCTTGGCTTATTTTAGACAAGAGGCGGGATACAGCCTGCACAAGTCACAAGTCTGTAACCAGCTCAAAGCCTCTGCTAACCCTTTAAAGATGGAGCTAGAGAAAAATGGGTACCAGTAGTAATATTTTGAAGGTCTGTTTGTGTTACCAAGACAACCAATGAACGTTTGATGTTCATCTGGATTTTTTGTTCCAACATGGAGACCATACTTCTGGAGAGGTCTTAGTGAGATCTGGACATGTGTCTGATAGGATTGTGTGTAAAAAACAAAGTAAACAATCCTTTCAATGAAATCTTTTTTTTTGTCCGAGAAACATGATCCTCATCAGGCCGACGAGTCATTGAGACGCACAAAATTAATGTGTTTATATCCCATAATCAAAATGTCCCAAAGCAGCAAAGTAATCTTAGATGTGGCTTTTTTTACAAGCTAATTAAGATTTAATTAATTTCTTTGTGATGGGTAATTATGGGATGCCTGCAGTTGTTTTCCGGCTCTACTTCTGCACTTTTATGTGGCTGTTTGGTTTATGGGAGTGTCTAACTTTTGTTTTCAACCAGTCTGATGGGTTTTTTTGGGGGTAGACGGGGCTGTGACTGCTGGTGAGACTGAAGATTACTGTGAACTGATCATCTGTCTGTGGCGTGCCTGAAGATGCTCGCCTACTCTTTATGTCTCATTTCATATCTGAGGACTGTATGACAGTGGTGAGGTGTGCTATAGGTGTGACAGAGGAGTTCAGAGTGGACGTGATATAGCATCAAGGATCTGTGTATGTGTGTGTGTTCAGGCCGTGGGGATCTGCAGCCCCAGCTGGACAGCGCCATGCAGGACGTGAGCGATAAGTACCTTCTGCTGGAGGAAACCGAGAAGCAAGCAGTGAGAAAGGCGTTGGTGGAAGAGAGGAGTCGCTTCTGCTACTTTGTGTCCATGCTGCGGCCTGTTGTGGTCGGTATCACTCCAAACATTCAGTTTAATCTCCCAAGGCGAATTATAAAATAAAGTTGTGTTTTTAAATTCCCTTAAACGTATTGCACGTTTGTTTTTGTGTGTCAGGATGAGGAGATGTCGATGCTGGGAGAGATCACACACCTTCAGACTCTCACAGATGATTTGAAGGCTCTGACCATGGACCCACACAAGCTGCCTGCATCGAGCGAGCAGGTAAGGCTGTCTGACGTCCAGCATTGGAAACCCACCTCCACACTTCAGACGTAAGTAGAATTGTGTAAGCAGTAGTTTGCTTCAAAATCTGTTTAGCATCAGAAAACCTTCGCCAAGAAGCAGAGGGTCTAATTTTACGTGTTTAGCTGAGGATTAATTTTATTTAGCAGTTTGAATAAATTAAGAATTTTTCCTCTTTCTGAGTATTATTTATTCGACCTTCATGTTTCTATTTTTATGCTGTGGTATCTTTTAATAAAACACAGCCTCTACTTTTCATCTTTTACTCAGATTACATGTGAAACTGGTTTTCTATTTCCTCCCATAAACTCTCAGTCGTCTCCAGTCGATCATATATCCGCTCTGCCTGAGAGCCAAACTCAGAATGATGAAGTGGTAAATTAATAACATCCCCCACAAGTTTCATTCTAACCATCGTACAGATAGAGTTACCACACCTCGTCCTGCACAGGGATTCTCACACACACACACACACACACACACACACACACACACACAAACTCGGCTCTGTTTGTTTTGTGCAGGTTATTGTTGACCTGAAAGGCTCCGAGTGCACCTGGACGTACCAGACTCCACCCTCCTCACCCAGCACCACCGTATCCAGGAAGTCCAGCATGTGCAGGTTTGTTGTAGCATCAGAGAAACATGTAAAAAAAAAATATTCCTTTGAAGCAACAAAAAACCCCTCAGATTTATCAATATGCATCTAATTCATTCAGTTACAGTCATTTGACACTAAAAGTCCACTTCATTTTGTCTTCTGTTGTAGATTTTTGTCATTTTGTTTGAATTTTTAAAACAATCATATCTGATGTCAAATTTGAGCACAAAATCACAGTTAAAAGCATCTCATCTTTTTTAACTATACATATTTTTTTATGTGGCTCAAAACTTATTGGAAACTTTCTTTAAAAAACATTTTTCTTAAGAATGTTCTTAGTCTTAAACGTCTATTTCATTACCAGTACCCTTATGTTTGACCTTGTTTTTTACAATGGTTCTGATTTAAGTAATCAATCATATGTTGGAGTTTAGTTCATGTGAGAATAAAATTATGGTGATGCTGTGAAACTAGTTTAATTTTAAAAGCCAGAGGTTACCAGGGGCGGATCCAGGTTCTTCTAAAGCAGGTGCATGAGGTCATTGACAAAGCCAGTTTAAGGTGGCCTGGGGGCTTCCCCCAACCCCGAAACATTTTGAAAAATAAGAGTAATTGTTCCTGCATTTTGGTTGCCCATTCGCTGGCTCTGCAAGGAAATAGCTTGACTAGTCCCATTTCCTTTCTTCATCTTCTTTTTTTTTTTTTTTTTTTGTGGACCGAAATTGGGGGCCTGCACCCTCCTGGATCCGGCCCTGGTTACACCAGCATTCAGGAAGAACAAACTCAGATTGTTTCACTCTTTAAACATAGAGTGTGAAACAAACCTTCATTTCAATCATATATTTTTTATTAGTTCTTATTCTTCCATACCCTGTTACTAAGTATTGTACTTTTAAAAATCTCTTTGGTCTCCTTTTATTTAATCTTTTTCTCGCAGTCTATTAAAGCAGTCTTATTTGCTGCTGCCCTCTTGTGGTGGTAATTTTAAAGTACATTACATTCTAGTTATTAGTTTATAAATATGATTTTATGAAAACTTGAGCATGTGCAGTGGTTGCATCTGCAAAATCAAAGGTATATAAAAAAACAGCTCAGCTTCAGAGTTGAAAGATTTTTTCTTTGAGTTTTAATGTAATTTGGTTTTAGGTCTGTCTGACTTATGATGATGTGTGTGTCCCACAGCAGTCTGAACAGTGTGAACAGCAGCGACTCTCGCTCCAGCGGCTCACACTGCCACTCTCCAACTTCTCATTTCCGTTACCGTGCCTCCTCCTCGTCTTCCTCCATCCTTCCTCAGCAAACTCCCGCTCGACTCTCGTCCGTCTCCTCCCATGATTCAGGTTTCATTTCCCAGGATGCCTTCCAGTCCAAATCCCCCTCGCCCATGCCCCCAGAGAACCTCCAGGTAAGCATATGCTTTCAAACAAACTAAAGTCAAAAGCAGTTTCCCAACCTGTGGTTCAGAACCAGAAAACACCTGCAAATGTACATCAATGGATTTTTAAACTTCAAATCAAACACAAATTAAGGCTTTCAAGAGACGTTTGGTCTCATCATCAGTTGGACCTGCTGCACATGTTTATTCCTTATAAAATATAAAAAGAAACCAATGCCCATTATAATGAATCAGGAGTTCAAAACCAAGCATGGGCCTTTAAACTAATCAATGTAGATCTACAACTTAATGATCAGGATCTAAAACATCTCTGAGCTCATTTTCAACCTAACATTAGCCACCTGTACAGCAGCTCTTGTTCAATATATGTGTCGAGATGTGGGGTGCAGGCAGGTGGAAGGAGGAGGACCCAATTGCAGGACAAGAAACATGATTTTTTGAATGAAGCAGTTCAGTATTGCTGTAAAGAAAAACACACGGAGCAGTGGAAATGTCTCGTAGGTGTGGTTTAAAATGTATATCAGTTAGGCAGCCAGTAAGACCTCGCTGGAATGGATGGTATGACCCGACACCTAAAGGGAAGACGGACTGCCTTTTTAAAGGCAACTGCACAAAGACCTTCAGGTGTCAGAAATCAGGCAGATTAGGGAGGCCATGGGTTCCCTCTGGTGGTGGGCGAGTGAATCATGACAAAATGCTGATTCTGTAGTTCTGGAGAATTCTGATCTGCTGTCCTTGCAGTCCTAAAAACCACTTTTTTTCTTATCGTTTCTTGTTATTAAACTTCTCTCTCTTTTAACCTCTCTTTAAACACATTTAGGTTTTAAAATCTGATGCTCATATGATGAGCGATCGGCATACTTGGCTAGAGTTACAATGCGATTATGACTGCAGGCCAGAAACTGTGTGTGAATCTTTAGCGTATGGACATCCGTACTCGTAACCACTGCGTTTTTTTATTTTCCTACACAGCAGAACTTTTAAATATGTATCCAAACACACATACCTAATTTGTCGGACTATACGTTGCATTTTTTTAATAATTTGGTGGCGGGTGCAACTTATTTAAGGAATTATTAACACATTTTTACAATCATTTCACGTGTCATTTCCACAATATATCGCACGTCATTTTTGCACTTTACTGCAGGAGGGCGCTTTGGTTTAAACTTTACCGGTAACATAAAAACAACCAAAGAGGAAGAAAAGAACATCCTTTTCTGCAGACTAGAAGCTGAAAATAGTACAACATGCAGCTGAAAACGGTAATCAAGCAGCAGAAAGAAAGTTTTTAGTTAGTGAGAAACTTGGTACATTTTTGATCGGAAAGTGTCCTGAAAGTTCTCAAATTTGTGACAGAAATTTCTGGGTAAATTTGATCAAATTTAGCCACCAAGTTCGTTTTATCAAATTATTAAATTTCATCATATTTACTAACTTTTTGGAAGATTTGTTTATAATGTCACTCCATTTGCGAGTCATTAAAGTCCCACAAAAAATCCTGAAATCTTTTTATTAACGATCAACTCTTCGCAAAAGTTGTTAACCATTTCTAACAGATGCCATTTTGCTCTTACCGTTTTTTTTTTTTTTTTTTAAACCATCACCACGGCAACGATGGCACTCTATTGTTGCTTCTTAAGAGGTACAAAAAATTAGTGTGTCCGATAGCACCGAGCAGTTTGAGAGCTCCAAGCAGCTTCAAAACAGCTGCTAAGTAGTGCCTATTTGGGTGGAATGGAGCTGGAACAATCGCTTGGTGGAACAGCAGCTCGGTGGTTTCCATTTTTTTTCTTATTAAAAACAGACACTAAATTGATCCATTTTCTTGTTAAAATACTTTTGTTCAAGACAAGACATATGTTAAAATGCTAATGATGTTTTTCATAATCAGTGGTTTAAAATCAGCATGTTTGTTGCTCCGTTTCATCTCCCCGTATTTATTTATATTAAGTTTTCTTTTCATTTTTATCACTTGTTTTTTCCTCATTCGCTCATCTTTTTAGTTGCCGAATGGCTTCGATCATCACAGCGCCCTTTTTCTACACGGATTATTACTTCAGGCCCAGGATAACCATCTTCACCCTTCATACTTCACCCACTCATCCTCCTCCTCCACCACGTCTCCCATCTCCTCGCCCTCCGCTTCCTCAGTCTCCCCCACATGGCCGTGGTCCAGGTCTGGTTTTGGCCAGTCGGGAGACTTTCCTCTCCTGAGCCCGTCTGGCCTTGGCACCATCCCATCATCCAGAGTCCCCACCTGGAAGGTTTGATTCTCCCATGTTTTCCTTTTTCCTCCCTCCATGTCGTTGTGTGTGGAAGGTGTGTGATGTTTGTCAGGAGAAAATGAGACTACTGTTTTTTAATCAGGTGTTTTTATACTTGATGAATATGTAAAATTTTCAAAACTTTTCTAGCAACATCTGCTCATTTATCCAGCTGATGAAATCTATTTTTTTAAAAATGCTGTGTGATATTATCACCCTCAGATGTCCCTAATCAATGTGATGAGGGAAGGTCCAGGGCTCCCTCTGGTGGCAGGGGAGGGGATCATGATAGTATCACCCTCAGATGTCCCTAATCAGGGTGATGAGGGAAGGTCTCGGGCTCCCTCTGGTGGCAGGGGAGGGGATCATGATATTTTTTGGTTTCTTTATAAAATCTACACATAACAAATCTATCATTTATTCCTCTGGAGGATTTTTAAAAGCTTCTTAAACTATAAATATATATATTTTTTATCTACCTACTTACCTATCGATCATCCATCCGTCCTGCGTCTCAGTTCACAATTTTTCTGTTTATCACCCAACAAAACTCACCTGAAGTTCCTCTCTTGCTCTGGTGGATGTTCTCCTGCAGGACTGGGCCAAACCAGGTCCATATGACCAGCCGATTTTGAACACAATGAGGAGAAGTAAAGACAAGAAGGACACTACAGATCCCAGCGGCCACCAGAACACCGATCACCTCCCAGCAGAGGATGACCCGCAGGTGGTGAAAGGAAACCACTCTACCAACTCTCCAAAGGTGATGTTAAACTAATCATCTAAAGACCAGATGGTCTTCTTCTCAGAACCCGAAGTCTTCATGTTTGATGTTTTAATGTCAGCAGGTGGACAAGGAAACGCACGAGGAGCTGGCTAGAGTGCTGGCCAGAGGTCTTAAGCTGGACATCCACAGCTCCTGCAGGGACTCTCTACAGGGCTCCAGTGGCTATAGCAGCCAGACCAACACACCCTGCTGCTCTGAGGACGCCATCCCCTCACAAGGTTTACACACATACTCACTACTTTTCACCACTAGAGCTTAGTCCAAACAGATTTATGAAAATGCTGCAGTACCAGCACATAAATCATCATAGGGAAAGGAAGCCATGACAGCACCAATGGTGGGAGTATCTGGGGGTTAGGTGTCTTGTCCATGGACACTTAGGCATGGGCGCAGTGGGAATCGAATCGGCTTATCCCGCTCAAAGGTGGACATTCTACCGCTGAGCTAACGCCTCCGTTGCTTAACGTGAGTTTTTCTTTCCCAGTGTCGGACTGTGACTACTACTCTGTGGGTGCGGACCAGGATGGAGACCCCCACCACCACCCGGACATTGAGCGACCCTCCTCCATCTCCAGGAACGGTGATGCTCAGGCGTTCCGTCGAATGTTTCAACCTAAACGTCCCACTACCTCCTCCAACTCGCCCACTAACCCACCCTCCATCATCACCCCGGGTGTCGCCACCATTCGCCGAACACCGTCCTCCAAACCGAATCTACGCCGACCTTCAGGAGGTCTAAATCTGGGCCCGATCCCCATCAAACCACCCATGATCCCTGTAAAGACCCCCACTGTGCCTGAGTTCCCAAGCTTCCCCAGCAAAGCAGAGGAAACATCACGGACCCCCCTCAGCCCTTCAGCATCTCCTCTGTCTCCTAGCAACGGCGGCCTTTTCTCGCCAAAATCTGTTGCCTGGGAGACACATTATCTCTTCGAGGGCTCCGATCCTCCAACCCCTCCACCTCAGCCGAGTGGCCGGGTGTCAGAGTGGGAGCGGCGGCCTCTTCCGGAGCTCCTTGAGGAGACAGAGTACAGCGAAGTGGAGGACTTCTTGGTCGCCATACGGCGAGGTGTCAAACTTAAGAAAACAACAACCAACGATCGATCGGCTCCCATGATCCACTGATGCTCAGACGTACTGACTGAAGCTTCAGCCGAAGGGAAGAAAAGTTCAGAAGGAATGATAGAAGTTACAGAGCGATGAAGGGATGGAAGTGACCCAGAAATGAATCCGGGTTTAATTTAATCTGACACATTTTGTATATCAGGTCAAACCTGCACCTTTAGTTATTATTTAACAATAAAACCACTAAAATAGGAGAAAATAATTATAGACGTGGATGTTTTATGTACATAATGTAAAAAAAAAAAAAAAAGACAGATAGAGACAAAAAACTTCTGTCTGGAAAACCGGATTTCTTTTTCTGGGAAACTTCTGTTTGGACAGAAAAAGACTGAAAGTTATCAGAAAGTTTAAGAAAAAAAAAATTTTTTTAAGAAATAACAAAAGGAACAAAAAAGTGCTGCAATTTTTTGTTCACAGTGAATTGGAATGTTTCTGAAAGTTAAACCATTTTTTATCTTTATTTATATTATTCATCACATCTCCACTAAAATATTACAGCCTTTTTTTTTTTTTTTTACTAATCCGTCTGCTCGACGCTTCATCCTCTTATTTTTTTTTGTTTTAATGTAGTATTAGAAAACATTTGTACTGATAGAGTAGCAAAATTTTTTAAAAGAAAGTACGTGCATGTTCACACCATATAAATAAGCATTTAGACTTTAAAAAAATCCTCATCAATCAATAATAACTTTATTTATCCGTTAGGAACTTCATTCGCAGACATAGCGCCGGGATAAACACAGAGAGATCAATAAAAACCACATTCATTAAATACATTATAAAACAATAAAATAAGATAATTTAATCATCAGTCATTGTTTCCTAAGCACATGGCATCACAAGACCCCTCAGCCATTCAGCAGTCGGATTTAGGCAGGTAGAAAGCTGGATGTGGTAGCTTAAACCTTACAGGAAAGTTGTGTTTGTAACTAGAGTTTTAAAAAAATACAAAACTATTACAAATGAAAAGATTTTCCTCCATTGATCACTTTTATTATTTCAAATAATTTACGATATCTTATTTTAATAATGCACAAAAACTTAGTTGTGGCTCGAAGCAAGTAAAAGTGAAACAGCTGCAGTGTTAACATCATGGTCCTGGTTTGGTGACCAGGACCATGGATGGACCATGGACCAAGCATGGTGGATCGGCTCAGTGTTGTCATGCCTAATCTGATGTAACGACATGTCGTGTTGTTAGTGAGACTACAACTAAACTAGAGCTCTTAAAGAAGATGCAGAGTTTAACTAGAAACTATCTAGTTTGTTCTAGTGAGTTCATTCGACACGGTGGGAAATCCTGATGACGTACAATCAAAGAAATTCTGAGGAAAGTTATGTTTTTAATTATAAGTCTTTGTTCAGGTAAAAATATGATGATTTTCTGGGAAAATTTTTAAAAATTTAGATAATTGTAATATTTAAAAAAAAAATCTCAACAACAGTCACTGGTTATTGGCTCATTTAAAGAAACATTTCGACTTTTTTTTGGCGCAAACTGTCCTAGAAACAAGATTTTAGGTCACAGTTACACATTCTGAAGGATCAATTTAGGAGATTCATCTTTCTTTAGGAACAAAGACGTTGTTTGATCATAAAAGGTTTCCAAAATAATCTTTGAAATATGACACTCGTGTAGGCTAAGGGGTAAAAAACAGAGACACAGAGAAAATGTGTGAATAATGAGAACTACGATTGTTTTACAAAAAGAAATAAAGACAGTAAAAAATGAAATAATCCAGATGGAGTGCATACGTATCTTTTAAAATCATCAAAGTTTTTTCAATATTCTGTTTAATCATTTTTAAAAACAACTTTTAGGAATGATTTTGTACTTGAATGTTTTTCACTCGCTGTCGATTCAGGCCGATGTGTGTCTTCTAGAAATTAGATTCTTATATCTCTGTTTTTATCCCGCGGTGAGAATGGTTTACTTTTGTTCTATTAAAATTTTATCACGTTAAGTGTTAAACACAAATCACAAACTGGATTTTTTTTTCTCTCAAAAGGTCAAATGATAAATCCGAACCATTTCGATAAATTCTAACTTTATTATTCACTAAAATTGTAAATAATTTTTATCCTAAAGAGTCTTTTAAGACTAAAAATCCTTCTTTTATTTTTTAATTTAGAAGTTCCATAAAACTCAGCATAGGAAGATTCTACATAAAAAGCATCTAAAAAAAGTTTGATCACAGAATTTAGTGGGTGTCAGTGAGAGAGGAACCCCCTTCTTCCCCATCCGACCAAGTCAAAGTTTAATTTCCTTCCAAGTTGCTGCTTTTAAATTTTAATCCCAGTAATCAGATTAACCCAATAATCACTACTGCTCATGCATGTCCTTCATAGCTCACCTCTGGAGGTCATTCTAGAATCTAGAAGATGTAATCAGGTCTCCTCGGAGGAGATTTCTTTGGTTATGTGACAGCAGTTTGACACCGTGGATGAAGACTGAAACCTGTCAGTTTTACAGCTCAGAATCATGCAGCTGATGCAAACTCAAGCGTGTGAAGCCGAGTGTTTCTGAGCCTGTGATCACTATGTGCTTTATGTAACAAGCAAGTATTAAGAAGTGCATTCATGTCTAATGAAACAATCTGCTGCTGCGTTTTGAAATCAGCTGTTAGAAGAAGTGTGTGTAAGCTGAGATATTTATTCTTGTTGGATGATGCTCTTTGTCTGGTGTGTTTAAAAGCTCTTTATGTCTTTATATCTGCAGGGGTCCACGTCTGCTTACCCTTTAACATGAAACAAGTTGCCAAATTTTTTTTACAGTTTACGCTAATTAATGACCTGATTTGAGTTTTGTATATTAATATTATTCAGGTCTGATGTTTTGTGTGTCTGATTCACAGATAAATGCTACTAAACTGTCTGAAATGGTCTTTTATTGCTCTCTTAAACACATTGAGAGGCAGGGTACACCCTGAACAGGTCGCCAGTCTGTCCGAGGCCATACACACACAGATTTTCATGCATACAGTCGTTCCTAGGGGCAATTTGGTACCGGCCGATCAACCTAGCACGCATGTTTTTGGAGGGTGGGAAGAAACCCACGCAGACACAGGGAGAACATGTAAACCCCACACAGAAAGACCAGTGTTCCAAGCCTAAATAGCCAAAACTAAAAAGAAGAAATAATCAAGATCATTTTTTAGTATTTAATACACATCTGCATAACCTTCTTCTTCTTCTTTCGGCATTTCCCTTAAGGGGTCACCACATCAAATAACCAAATGTGCCCAAACCATCCCATCTGGCTGCTCTCCAATCAGAGGAGAAGCAATATTTCCCGAAGCTCCTCCTCCAGGATTTTCTATTTCACGTCAAAGCAAGAAAGTTGTAGGTTCAAGTTCCGGGTGGGGGCGAGGCTTGGAACACTGGCCTTTCTGTGTGTAGTTTGCATGTTCTCCCTGTGTCTACGTGGGTTTCCTCCCACCCTCCAAAAACATGCATGTTAGGTTGATTGGCTCGCGGCAAATTGCCCCTAGAAATGTGTATGTGTGTGTGGATGGTTGTATACTTGTAGCCCCACGACAGACTGGCAACCTGTTCGGGGTGTATCCGGTCCGCTGCCTTGTAACCTCATAAGGGATAGACGGATAAGAAGGTGACTGACTGACATTACTAGATAGAACTTGGTTACCATGACATTCCTCCTGGTTGCTACGAGTAACCGAGCATCCACTTGGACAGCATGGCTACCCAAAGATGGATAGTTTTTTTCTCTTAAATAAAAAGAAAAATACTACAAAAAAAAAAAAACAAAACACTTCAACAGTTTTATATTCATACTTTATTTTTTCTGATGGACACAGAATTCTGTAAAATGCAAACATATTTCAGCAAACATCAGTGCACCGTTGCTGATGAACCACTAGAGGGCAGCAATTCAGCTTTTTTTTTATTATTATTTTTTAGTATAAAAAAGGAAGACAATCTTTGTTCATGCTTTTCAAACATTATTTTTTTTAGAATAAAAAAAAAATCCCCCAAAAAAACACTTTACATAAAAACATGATCCAAAACAATCTCATTTCTCAGTTTGATCTCATTTTAAATATGATTTCATGATTGAATCCATGATTAAATTACTAGATTAGACAGCAAAAAAAAAAAAAAAAAAAAAAATCAGCATATTTTTTACCAAAATAAATGACTCAAATTTGGCTACAATGAATCATTAAAGCACAAATTAACCCTTTAAATCCACCCCAGCGTGATCTTCTAACACACACCAATAATCTTTAGTCTTCTGCTTTGATTGTTGCTTTTAAAATGTGATCGAGATTAAAGAATGAACTTTTATAAGAGAAAAATGTTTTAATCTGGTCAGATTAGTGTGTGTCAGACACGATGATGATGGAATAGAGAAAAAAAAAAAAAGGAGAAACAACCCCAAGAGCAGGTAAGAGAGAATAAAAACATAAAACGTACAAATCAGTGCAGATGATTTCTGTTTAGATTGAATTATCTGAACAAATCTTCACCATCTGCAGTTTCCAGTCTGAGATTTAATTTACACAGATGGTAGGATCAAAGTGGAGTGTGTTTGTGTGTGAAGAAAAAACACGGGAAAGGAGGAAGAGAAACAATAAAGCACCGGGAAAAAAAAAACAAATGAAAATACTTCATTTTCTAAACAGCATCATTCCTTCAGATGTAGTTTCTAACCGTCCAATCAGCATAAGCCATCCAGAAACGTACGAAAACATCCAATGAGATAAATAAAAACACTGTCGAGGTAGAAGATCAATGTGTTTTTGTAGTGAGTCCAGGCTTAGTCAAGTAAAAATGTCTGATGGAGTCTACAGGCGGATCGGTGCGGCATCAGCAATAACTAGGACGCTGCATTAGTCCGACGTGGTGAAGAAAGAGCTGAGCCGAAAAGCAAAGCTCTCGATTTACAAGTCGATCTACGTTCCTACCCTCACCTATGGTCACCAGCTGTGAGTGAAGAATGAAAGAATGAGATCGCAGATACAAGCGGCCAAAATGAGCTTCCTCTGCGGGGTGGCTGGGCTCTTACTTAGAGATTGGATGAGGAGCTCTGCCATCCGGGAGGAGCTCGGTGTCGAGCCGCTCCTCCTCAAGGTTGAGAGAAACCAGATGGGGTGGTTCGGGCATCTGGTTGCGTTGCTTCACAAGTGCCTCGCTGGTGAGGTGTTTCGGGCACGTCCAACCGGAAGAAGACCAAGAGGCAGACCCCAGACCTGCTGGAGAGTATATGTCTCACAGCTGGCTAGGGAACGACTCAGGATTCTTCTGGGTGAGCTGGAGGATGCAGCTGGGGTGAGGCTGTTGGCCCCACAATCCAGCCGCGGATAAGCGGAATACAATGGAACAGAGTCTACATTGCTTTTTGACATTTAGAATTTGTTTCTATGGTGATCATTAGTTTGGTAAAACACTCCATGCTTGTCTTATGAAGCATTATTGGGGTTCGCTCCTCTTTAAGGGATTTGGGCAATCTGAGAACCAGTTCTCATCAACCTTCTATCAGATTGAAAATGATTTCTGAACAAAAGTTGAAACGTCTCGATCGTCAAACACACTGTCCTGAATCTATGAAGCCTTTTCTATGATGGATCCCTCCTGGATGAATGAGGGGTTACACGAACTTATGGAGTTAATAGAATGAAAAGTGAGGGTTTCCAATTCACACCTCTTAAATGTTCCCTTTATGAGGTCTTGATGGAATTTGTCATCCTTTTTTTTTTTTTCTATCTTTTGTTTTCTTTAGTCAGGTAGTCCCAGGGACAGCTTGGGCCCAGTGGGAATCAAACCAGGTTATCCCAGTCGAAAAGGGGAAATTCTACCACTAGGCCAACGCCTCCTCTGACCAGATCTAGATGTAATTTAGGCTAGTAATTATATTTAAGAGCGATTTAATTAATTTTTTTGTATAGCCCAATATCACAAAACAATCGTCTCGACGGCTTCTTGTAGAAATCTTTTCATCCTGATGGAAAACTTGCAATAATTTAGCTTCAATTATTTCCGTGAACTAGACACTAGATGACAGCAGCTGCTTCTCTGTGGGATCCTTTAACCTCCTGCTGCTTTATGGAAGCGTTCCTGCTGGTTTCATTTGAATCTCATCTCCTGCTGGGACTGAACGACCATCTCTGACCGTTTTACAGTCGGCCTGCGGACACCTGCTGCTTCTGTCTTTCACTAAGACATCAAGTACATGACCTTTGCCCTAATGTTGAAACTAGGAGGGTATTCATTTACCCTCTGACATATATTGTCTGAATTTGTCCTCTGCATGTCGTGTCATATGAGCCCCCATCACTGATCACTGAGTCGCCATCATGATTTAAAAACATCCATATCGTCCAATGAGATTGAGATCATAAAAAAAAACAGAAAATAAACATAAATAGAATTAATTAGTTTGTTATTTCGTATTAATGCTTGAATCATCTTATAAATTCAGCTTCCTGGTTGAACAGAGTTAGTTCCCTTTGTTAGTGACATGAAATAAATTAACCAATCAGAACGCAGCAGGTTAATAATGATTTGGTTTCCTTAATCCTTCAAAAAAAAAGCCCACCATCGGTACGGTATTCATCAATAATTTCCTCTTGATCATCTACAGATTGATCTAAACTTTAGATTACCAGTGATCGTTCACCAAGTGATGAAGATGAGGGACGTTCTTCAGACTGAGATGATAAACTAGATGAGGTCACCCACAGAAACAGGAAGGGATTAAAAAACACTCCCCCTGTGACGTCGTAGAGAACACAAACATGCTTTTCTCTTCACGGCAGCATTCAGTTATCAAAAAGTTTCATTAGTGACTCGTTAGTGTGACGTCGTGTCGCTGCACGCTTGTGCTTCTTTTTCTTTCTCATCGTCGTCGCTGAGGAAAAAAAGTGGGAACATTCCCAGGATGCAGCCGATGGAAACGCCGATGGCTTTCCCCTGCAGACACACACACACACTCGGATAAATCACACACTATCAAACCAAAATATTAGAATTTGAGATTTAAAGAAGAGTGGCAGACTGGTGACTTGAGTATGATGTACCCCGCCCCAGCCTGTTTCTCACCATGTGGGAGCTGATTCGGGTCTGCCACATGTCGGCCTGTTTGGGTGTGAGATCAGGAACCTGTAAACCCAGTCTGGAAGCAAGAGCCTCTACGTAACCTGCAAGTCTGGAAGGAAACACACACACACAAACACATACACACACATTATTATGTAGATCTTAAACATCCAATGAAAAAGATCTTTAAATTTAAAGGCATCATTGAAATATGTTTCAAATTTATAACCACTCAGAGCACTTGCACAAACGTGCACGCATGTGCGCACGTACGCACGTGCACACACAAAGGCAAGTACATACACATGCAGAAAATGAAACACACACTTACATACAGTAGGCACATTTTTACACAGATAAAAAAACACACACACAAACTCAGAAAGGTCCATATGCAAGCGCGCACACACACACATGCTAATGATGATGATGACATATTTTTGGATTTTTTAAACTTTTTTTTTTAACAAGTTACAAATTTCTAGTTTTCTTCAATATTTCCTTAGATTTTTTCATATTTTTACATTTTATTACATGTCCTTTTCTTAACGTTTTTTTTTCCAGAAACGTCACAGTCTAACAAATAAGAAATATCATCAAATTAAAACTTCAGTTTTTAAGCAGAAAAAGAAAAGATTTTACTGTAAAAAAGTGGAGATTGTGAATAAATTCAGAGGTGATTTAGAAGTTTGCTCACCCCAAACCAGCCAGATCCGACACCAGGTTTCCCAGAGCAGCAGCTGTTGGAAAAAAAAGGAAAACACTTTGATTTCTGTCTTTTTTTTTTTATCAGAAAAAGAAAACGTGGACTACATCATATTTCAGAATTCTTCATAATGCTCTTAAATATTCACTTCGGGGTTAAATAAAAATTTACCTCCAGCTTTACTTTAAGCCAGAGTAAGACGGAGTACGTGTGTGTGAATGAGAGGAACCCAAATGGAAAAGTGAGGTTACAGGGAGAAGAGATAAAGAAGGTGGAAGATTTTAAGTATCTAGGATCAACAGTCCAGATCAATGGAGAGTGTGGAAAAGAGGTGAAGAAGCATGTGCAGTCAGGCTGGAACAGGTGGAGAAAAGTATCAGGTGTGATGTGTGACAGAAGAGTTTTATTTTATTTTTTATTTTTATTTATTTTGAATTACTCTAAGGGAAAATGTACAAAACCGTAGTGAGACCGGCCATGCTTTTCTCAGGCATGACATCTGAGGGTGATACTATCATGATCGCCACCGCTGCCACCAGAGGGAGCCCTGGACCTTCCCTCATCATCTTGATTAGGGACATCTGAGGCTGATACTTACATGATTCCCTCCCCTGCTACCAGAGGGAGCCCTGGACCTTCCCTCATCCACTTGATTAGGGACATCTGAGGGTGATACTCACTGCGGAATGGCTATGCTGTTTGGTCTAGAAACAGTGGCACTGAGAAAAAGACAGGAAACAGAGATGGAGGTAGCAGAGATGAAGATGCTGAGGATCTCTCTGGGAGTGACCAGGATGGACAGGATCAGAGGAACAGCACATGTTAGAGGTTTTAAAGTCAGAGAGGCCAGAGTGAGATGGTTTGGACATGTGCAGAGGAGAGAGAGAGAGTGCATCGGAAGAAGGATGCTGGATTTGGAACCACCAGGAAAGAGGACTAGAGGAAGACCAAAGAGGAGGTTCATGGATACAGTGAAGGAAGACATGAAGATAGTTGGCGTGACTGAAGAGGATGCAGCAGATAGGGTTAGATGGAAGGGAAATGCCGAAAGAAGAAGACCTTTAAAAACTAAAATGACAAATCAAAAGATTTAGTTTAATTTTTCCCATAAAACTAGTTTAATAAAGTTTTAACTCAGAATCAAAATGTCATTAAATTCATTATTAATTACATGATCAACTTTCTAATTTTACTAGAACATCCGACTGGATTCCGTAGGTGGAGAATTAAAGACTGTGATATTTTTATAGATCATATTTGGTCCATCACCAAGTCAGCAGTCTTTGTTTTTTCTGGCTCCTCCATCAGCAAGCTCAGCTTTGTACCAACGCCAGTGAAACATCAAAAAAACACGTGGGAACATGAATATTTAACACAGGATTGTATTTTCACCGAAGGTGGTTGTTGTGCCTCGGCTGATTAAAAGCAAGACGGCGTTCAGCATCTTTGGAGTAAATCATTAGAAGCATAAAAAGCAGCCATGCTTGAAGTTTTCAGTTTGCAGAAAACCTCCTGCAGGAGGTAAAACTCCAGATGGAGTCGGGTTTTGATGAGAAAGTAAGACAGCGATGCAGGTTCGCTTCATTTCACCAACGGGTTGGAGAAACAACTCAGCAAGAGGACCTAAAAACTTCCTCCATGATAGAAGAACGTATTGAATTATTTAACCGGCCGGACAGTGATGACACACATAAAGCCGTGCCTGGATGGATAAAGGCAGTGGAGTGGAGCTATTGATCTAAACCCTGCCTTCTGTCTTCTATTTGCACCTCGTAGAGGATACAGGGGCCAAGTATCCATGGAAACAGAATAATCTTGTAGAATAGATGGAGAAGGCGAGCTCCACTGCTCTCACGGTTATCATCGTCTAATAAAGTCTAAATTTCTCACCCTGAACAGAAGCTGCTCTGACAAGCCGCTAGTGTACGTCTGCTGAAGTAATAAAAATGTCAAAGGTGATTACTGCTAATTACCATGGCAACGCTTTCTGTAGTTTCCAACAGAAATGAGAACAGTTAAAGTTGTCGTGGTAACAAAACAAAAACGAGACATTGTAGTATCACTAAAATAAAGTCTGATCAACCCGTTAAAAATGAACAAAAAGAGATTTGAGAATGAATCTCTAGAGCTGTTGACTAAAGCTGACGTACTTTAATCTCTAAATTATTGCACATCTTTTTTGGCCGGATTTAAATGCTTTAAAACAATAGGTTAATGAATTAGTGACACGTCTTTAACGGTCCTTTCACTGTTAGATTCATAACCACCGCACTGCTCACAGACGGCCAAGACCAAAGGGTTGTGGTTCAGTTTTTACAGGTCTCACTTCTGATTAATGAATTACAATCATAGTTAACGTCTTTAACTCTCAAACTTCAGTGGATGCTGATTGGCTGTTGTTGGAGTCATTTTCCAGAGTAGACGATGTCGGTCTTTAAATGTCACACTTTGAAAAGAATCTGTTTAGACGACCAGATAAATTACTGGTGAATGTAATGCTGCTCCTGATGAAACATTAGGGTTAACGTTAAAGGTTAACCCTAACCCTCAGAGTTAAATGTGAGCAGTGCTAAACATTGTTTAAGATGTAGAATATGTTAATAATAAGGCGCTGCACTGGGTGGCTGCCTGCTGCAGTGCTTCCTGTTACTTTAACGTTTAATCGTCAACTTTCTCTCTGTTTTGTCTCTTTCTGAAGATTTAAGTTTGAGCGTACTTTGGACGTCATTTTGGAGCTTTGTTTGTGCCGGACAGCTGATTTTTCAGAAATCATTTGGCTAGCTGGTTATGAAGTCATTCTGCCGTTGACATGCAAGACCAGATGCATGCTCTCGGAGGCACATCCATGGGGGCTGGAGGAGTTGGTTCGGTCCGGGGCTGAGGTGAAGGAGTTGATCTGGAGGAGGTACGGAGACGGAGACTGTCTAGAGGAAGCGCTTAGGGCCCGGTGTTTTTGCCGTTTTCATGGAAATGTCCAGTTGCTCACTTGAGGAAATGGAGGCGCACACTCGAACCCAGGAATCCTTTTTAGTTTCCTCTTACTTACTTCTAAGTTTACTGAACAGAGAGGCCAGTTTGGTGTTCTTCACTGCGGCCAGGCTTTGTGACCCATTCCGAACTCCAGGTTTTGGGTGACCAGGTTGGACAAAGTGCAAACGGACTGGGACGTTGATGCATAGGGGTAAGGGGGTATCGAAGTGTTTGCACTGCAGCACTTAAATTTTTCTTTGTGGATCAATAAAGTATATTCAATTCAATAAAAGGTGTAATGATTAATGACCTGAGTCCCGTTACATTGCTCGTTAGGTTATTATGAACCATAAACCAGGCCTTAGACTTCACACAACATTTGTTCATAGTTAGAGAAGATCAACCAAATATGACTGAAAGTAGGAAGGATGTCCTTTTTTCTTAAAAGTCAGAGTTTCCTCTTCCATTGGTGCTGAGTCAGTCTCCTAATCTCCCAAATAATCCTTACTCAGCGGATCAGGGGTCCTTTTACTGTGAAGTCTAAAGAAACTGAATCTTTTGCAGTGGACAGAGAATCCACAGCAGACCTGTGTGATGTGGGGGTACTGTTTATACCTACACCTCATTAATTAGTAGAAATTTAATGGGATCTGAACAACAAGCAGTTTGCTTTTAATTAAATTTGTGGCCCAAATTCGGACCGAAATTGGAAAGCTGATAATAACCTGCCTAATTAAACAAAACAAAACCTGAACCAATAGAGACGAGATGTTTACTTTTTAGTTAGAACTCAAAATAAATTTAAAAATCAAATTATGTTTGAACATCGTCTGCTTGGCAGTTTAATTTTATTATCTTATTTTAAATAGAATTAATTATTATTGGGTGGCCTCACAGCAGGAAGATTTGGGCAATCGAGTCCCGGAGTGAAGGGAGGCTTGAAACACTGGAAATTTCTGTGTAGAGTTTGCATATTCTCCTGTTTATGTGTGAGCTTACTGTAGGTAGTCAAGTTTTCCCCCACCCTCAAAAAAACATGTGTTAGGTTGATTGGCCGCTAAAAAATTACCCCGAGGAAAGGGAATGTGTGTGGATGTGTGGTTCCGCAACAAACTGGCGACCTGTTCAGGGTGTATCCTGCCTCTCTTCTTAAATAAGTTGGGATAGGCTCCAGCCCTTCCCGAAACCTCTATTAGGGATAAGTGGTTGAAAAGACAGATAAATAATCCCAGAAAAGCATCAGTTCTTACCTGCCATGGTGGAGATCCCCAATGTGACTCCAATAGAAAGCTCAATCTGTGTGCCCTGGAAACCAGTTAAAAAAAAAAAAAAAAAAAAAAATCAGAAAATTTGATTCAAGTTTTTTGTCTCCAAAAATAATTCAAAATGTTATTTTTTACTTACAGCTGCGATCATGATGGCGTTATCCAGAAAACCAAATCCGACAAAAGGGATGGCGTTGTGAAGTAAAACTATGAACAAACAGAAAAACAAACATCAGTTATACATTTAAATACTAAAATAAAATGACTCTGGTTTTTTTGGCCACTTTTTGGTTAATATTGGCCTTTCTGTGTGGAGTTTGCATGTTCTCCCTGTGTTTGCATAGGTTTTCTCCAGATACACCGATTTTCTCCCACCCTCCAAAAACATGTATGCCAGGTTGATTGGCCACTAAATAATTACCCCTAAGAATGAGTGCGTGTATGATTCTGTGTGTGTGGCCCCACGACAGACTGGCGACCTGTTCGGGGTGTACCCTGCCCTTTGCCTCAAAATCGACCGGGATAGGCTCCAGCACCCCTCACAACCCTGACAGGGATAGACTGTTAAGAAAGTGACTGACTGACTTTTTGGTCCATTTGCTGTGGAATTATTTCAATAAACTTCTGCAAAGTTACAAGATTTATTTTCATCCAGGTTTTAATTCATTTTTCAACAAGATTTTAGATGCTTATTTTTTCCCCTTCTTTTTTTAAACTTGAACGTGTGTCTAAACTTTATAAAAGCTTTGCATTATTAAAATCCTAAGTTCATAAAACACCACTCACAAGCATTTACATCAGGAATTACTTTTAGTTTCCTGTGTCTCGTTACTTCTAAGCTTATATCGGACTGAAACAAGAGGCTGCAAACATCTCCTTATTTAATTCCCAGAAATCATTTGAAAAACTCATTAGAATAACTTGCTAAAAGGCATTTTCTCTCCACAAAATATATTACATTGTTGATCACTTTCGGGCTCTGCTGGTTCGTCTTGTTTAGTTCTTCTGGCCATTAGATGCAGATTAGAATGAGATCATCACACTTTTGTGTTGAATTTCTAACATTAGTACATAATTTATTCACATTTTGTATTCATTTACGCAACATATTGTTAAACATTTTTAATCTCCGTGCATTAAACTTAATGCCCGTGTGTTCCTCTTTGACTCATGGAGAATAATTAACCCATTAGGGGTTTGCTTGCTTCCATTAAAACTCAATTTGATGATGTTGAGTCATAAAATAAACATTCCGTTTCCTTCTGTCGTCTTACGCTTATCTGGGACTGGGTGGCGGGGGCAACAGCCTCAGAGTGGAAGCCCAGGTTTCTCTCACCCCAGCTGCATCCTCCAGCTCACCCGGAAGGATCCCGAGTCATTCCCCAGCCGGCTGTGAGACATAGTCTCACCAGCGGGTCCGGGGTCTGCCTCTTGGTCTCCTTCCGGTGGGATGTGCCCAAGACACCTCACCAGCAAGGCGCTCGGGGAGCATCTGGTCCACCCCATCTGGCTCCTCTCGACCTGGAGGAGGAGTGGCTTGATACCAAGCTCCTCTCGGATGGCAGAGCTCCTCCTCTCTGAGTGAGAGCCCAGCCACCCTGCGGAGGAAGCTCATTTTGGCCGCTTGTATCCGCTTGTAAACATACTTATCAAATTAAACCATTAATGATAAGCTTTTAGACATTAAATTCAAAACAAAACCATCAATACAACCAATTAAGATAATCATTTTTTTTATTCGACTAGGAAAGGAAATAGCATTTGAAAACAGTGACCAGATTGTGTGTGTGTGTTTGTGTGTGTGTGTAATCTCTTACTGTATCTAATCTGGGCTGCATTCGGAGGTGAAGGCTCCACCGTCTCTGAGGGGAAAAAATGAAACAAAAAAAAAAAAAACACATCAAAACCACATCAGAGTTTTTCTCATTAACTGCTGAAGCTTCACTTGAAGCTCTGCAGCAGAGAAGAGACCGAGTTTACACACCGAACACTCAGAACGTCTCTTCTACTTAGAATTCCTGCCTCTTCACACACACACACACACACACACACACACACACACACACACACACACACACACACACACACACACACACACACACACACACACACACACACACACACACACACACACACACACACACACACACACACACACACACACACACACACACACACACACACACACACACACACACACACACACATAATTAAAATGAAAACATGAAAGAATGAAGTGTTTTGTTTTTATTGTTTTGCTGGAAGAAGGTAAGAAAAATAAATCTCTTCTTTTCTTTCTAGGAATGCCGGTTTTGTGTTTATGTATGTGTACTGTATAGGACTCGTTTATAATTTGAACACCGTCTCTCCAGCTAATTAACCGGGATAAGCTTTTGTATCACATCCACTGACCCTGTATTTACGAAACAGTGGAAAAAAAAGACCTATGGATGGATGCCAAGACTAAAAGTATGGGTTTATTTGCATAATCATTTGTTCTGTTCAGTCGTCTTTGGGTTATCCGGGGTCGGGTAGCGGAGGCAACAGTCTCAGACGGGAAGCCCAGGCTTCTCTCACCCTAGCTTCATCCTCCAGCTCACCCAGGAGGATCCTGAGGTGTTCCCCGACCAGCTGTGAGACATGGTCTTTCCAGCAAGTCCGGGGTCTGCCTCTGTGTCTCCTCCTGGCAGGATGTATCCGAAACAATTCACCAGCGAGGGGTTCTGGAGGCATCCTGACAAGATACCCAAACCACCCCATCTGGCTTCTCTCGACCTGAAGGAGCTACGTCTCTACTCCGAGCTCCTCCTCATCCTATCTCTGAGTGAGAGGCCAGCTACCCTGCAAAGGAAGCTCATTTCGGCCGCTTGTATTTGTGATCTCATTTGTTTTTTGGTCACCATGGTGAGGGTAGGAACGTAGATCGACTTGTAAATTGAGAGATTTGCTTTTTAGTTCAGTTCTTTCTTCCTTACGACAGATCGATGCAGCGTCCTAGTTATTACTGACGCTGCACTGATCCGTCTGTCGATCTCCCGCTCCATCCTTCCCCCACTCGTGAACAAGACCCCGAGATACTTAAACTCCTCCACTTGGGTGAATTTTTGTCTTTTAAAAAAAATAACAATGAGGCATTTTACTATTTTAAGCTTCATCAAGTGAATTGATGATAATTGTATGACAGAGAAAAAGAAAAAATAAGGTAATCATGGTCCCAGAAGGCGTTGGCCTAGTGGTAAAGATACTGTCTTTCGACTGGGAGAACCAGGTTTGAATCCCACTGGATCCAAGCTGTCCCTGGGACCACAGGATGGCAAAAACAACAAAAGAGAAGTATGTGCACTAAAAAAAAGTCATCATGTGTTTGATATAAAATTATGTCAGTTTAGATTAAATCAGAAGTTTTTGACACAGTAAGAATCAGAAGATTTGATCTACTTTTCCTCATGTGTGTGAATCTTTCTTGCTTTCATTCTTCTGGTTAGATTGTAGATTTTATTTATATGCACCTTTTATTTTGTATAATTTCTATGATGTATGAACGTGCTAGAGAATTGAAAATAATCAAGATTAGCACTTTTTTTTATGTGTTACGTATTAAATCTTCAAAAAACATCCTTCAGATTGAAACCGAATAAATATTTCCAAAGCAGCCTAAAACTTAAATAGAAAAATCTTTCTTTCTCACTAAGAACAAATAAACAGAACTCATTAACGAGCAGAGAAACAGCAGCCAATCAAGCAGATGGCATTTCCTGTAGAGATAAATCAGAACGAATGAAGACCAAACGAGTATTCAAAAAGTGAAGATAATTAAGAGATGTTTAACCTTCAAAAAGCAGTTCAATGGAGACAAAAAAAAAAATTAAAGCATAAAAAAGTCTGGACAGAAAATAAAAATCTATTGGATAAAAATGGTCAGCCTGTCAAGTTTTAAACTACGGTCAATATAAAAGTTAATCAATGAGTCTAAACTCCTAACGACCCTAAACTATCAGCCAAGAACATGATGAACCCTTCATGTGTTTGTGGTACAATTTTTTCCAAATCTGAAATCAGGAAATCTCTTCAATAAACACTGGGATTTCAGAAGAAAATGTCCACTGAAAAAAAAAGGAAAAAAAGCTTCCCAATCTCAGATTATTTTGTAAAAAGAAAAAAAAACTATTTAAAAAGTATCCATTCTTAAAAACCCAATACTTGCAAGTATTCATTCACTGGTCATTGTGTGGCTAAATATATTAAAACTCAGGAAAAGATGAAAAATCAGCCTAAAATTGAGGCTAGGAATAGAATGTGTGTGTATGTGGATGTTTCTATGTGGCCCAGTGACAGTCTGGTGACCTGTCCAGAGTGTACCCTGCCTTCCAACTGACGTTAGCTCAGGTGTGGCAGACTCCCACACCTGAAAATTAAAAAGATGGATGCACAAACTAAGTTTGCCAACAACAAATTAAAACTACTTGAAAAACATTACGTTGTTAAAAACACTTCTTATTAAAAGTTCATGCTCAATAAAACAAAAACAGATCAATAATGAAACAGCAGCCTGAAAACCACAATTCTTAATTGGACAAGATCAAAGTAGGAACAATTTTCTTCTTCCATGAGTTTCTCCACAACTACCTCCTACCAAAACAAAACTGAACATCAATACCTTCTTCTGTTTGGAGCCTTATTGCAGTTTTAAAATGTTTATTATGGTGTGCTGTGCTATCGTACTAGTCTTTGCTAAAGAGGATCAAATTCCTTGGCCAACCTCGTGCAGACACTTATGAGCTTCTGTACGTGAAGAGCTGGTTTCTCCTCACAAACAACCAGCTTCCCATAGGAGGGATTTTAGAAAACTGATAGCAAATCATTTGTGAAGCTTGGACTCCCACAACACAATCCCTCATAACTAATTAGGCACTCTGCCCACATTTACCATCTGTCTTCCTGCAGAACGACTTCACAGCGATCACAAATGTTTGTTCTTGTTTTGGACCACTTGGTCTGACGATACCCAAACGGCTGAACTAAATGATGCACGCAAGATAACATTTAGAAAGTGGATTGCCGATGAGAGCAAGCTGCAACAAACTTATACGGCAAGGTGTCTTATAACAACAGCCTCAGACGGGAAACCCAGGCTTCTCTTACTCCAGCTGCATCCTCCAGCTAACCCGGGAGGATCCCGAGGTGTTCCCCAGCCAGCTGTGAGGCATCATCTCTCCAGCACATCCAGGGTCTGCCTCTTGGTCTCCTCCCAGTAGGACGTGCCTGAAACGCCTCACTAGTAAGACATTAGGGAGGCATCCTAACCATATGCCAGAACCACCCCATCTGGCTTATCTTGACCCGGAGGAGCAACGAATTTACTCTGAGCTCTTACCAGATGACAGAGCTCATCACTCTGTTTTTGAACGTGCCCAGCCACCCTGTGGGAAGGATGATGATCACCCGACGTCGAAGTCTGTGGTAATTGCCCTTACATAGGCAGCAGGGTCCACAGGTGTGTGGCATCAGAAATCAATCTCAGGTGTCCCTAGTGAGGGTAATGAGGAAGGTCTAGGGCTCCCTCTGGCGGCAGGCGAGGGGATCACGACACATTATCTGATGCTTTTAATGTAATCATCTTTGCTGATGATATGAATGTTTACAAGGTGCAAATAATTTGAGAGTTTTGTTTCTCAGACACAGAATGATTTTCATCTGCATGTACTATCTTCTTGCTTCACAAACTCAGAGCTTGTTTTTTTTTCCACATTTTTTTTTTCAGAATTATTGAGACCTCACAGAATTACAACCCCCCAAACTAAAACGCTGACATTTTTTATAGCGAACGCATTTCTGAAAATATTACGCCACCTCATAGAAATACAGTAGGCCATCGCTATTCACCTTTTCTCATTTTGACTTTTTAATGTCTGCAGCGTGAATACAAACATTGTGACTCCTGGGAGCACGGTTCATAAATAAATCTGACAGATGAGAGTTAAATATCAACCCCCCAAGCTGCCAATAGCTGCAGATTTGAAGTAAAGTGAATATAACGAGCTGTTGCTGTAGTCGTCTGCCAGTCTCCATAAGAATATCTCAGCATCATAATGAGACTGGTGCAAATCAAGCATCAGAGTTATTAAATCTTACATTGGCTTGATGCGTGCAAATATTTAGCTGTCGGCAGATGTTGTCAAATCTGTTTGTTTGCTCATTAACAGTGTGGAAATGATTCTGCGACATATTGCAAATCTGGCAGGGATGCAAGCAACAAGGTTTTTCTGTATGAAGAAATCTTTACAGCTGTTTAAGGTGTCGATTTCAACTGATGTCAATAATTTTTGCTATCAAAGTTTGATTCCTCGATACATTTCTGCAATTGCATGCAAAGAAAACGCATTTTTTTAAAGTACTCCTATCAAATCAACAGCAAAATGTGAAACACTAAAGGTGCTCAAGCTCCGATGCAGAAACTGCTTGTGGATCAGTTAAGAAAATAAATATACTATTGCCTGTGCATTAGAAGTAAAATTTTGAAGTATAAACTAAATAAATCCACTTTTACGACCAATAAAAGTCATTTCTTTTCATTTCTTGAAAAGAAAAAGCACATACTTTCTTTGCAAATAACCAATCATTCATTCATCGAAGTTTGTTCCTATTTGTGCAACTTTTGAAAACTCATGCATCAGACTTTTTTGTAGCTCTCTTCATCCATAGATCGACTAGTTTTGAGCTGTTCTAGAAGAAACTTTTCTTATTTTGAATAATAGCAACAATGAAAGAGAGTGAAGAGATGTCAAGGGGTCTGAAACTTTCCGTACCGACTGTGTTTGAGGCAGATGGTGTTTGTGGCGTAAAATAAAAGAAGTGTGTAGGGATTTTACATCTCGATTCATAACAATGCACAATCTCATACCACCAGGAATACTTCTGCATCACTGGCTGCCCTGGGCGAAAAAAAAAAAAAAAGGCAGAGAAATCTATGGTGCTGTCCTCATCCTCCACTGACCTCAAGCCTTTAGCAAAATATATAAGAGGGTTGGAGGCATTTCACATTCAAAGCAGCAGCTCTGGGAGGCTATTCGGCTAGCAGCCAAAAAAATTCAAGTAGAAACTTCAAGAACTCATTGGGTCAAGACATGCAAGAAATGTGAAACTCCTGTCAAATAAAAGCTCCAATTTTAGGATCGAACTCGACCTCAATGATGGTGACACATTTTTCGCCTAATCTTTTGGAACGGTGCATTTTTTTATTTAATCCAACTTGATGGTGCATTGGTTAGCATGGTGGCTTCACAGCAAGAAGGTCAGGGATTCGAGTCCTGGAGCCGGGGCGTGGCTTAAAATACCGGCCTTTCTGTGTGGAGTTTGCATGTTCCACCTGTGTACTGTATGTGTAGGTTTTCTCCGCGTACTACAGGAATCCAATAACACTTGTCTCAATATTACCAGCTTAATAGGATTCTTACCCCTGGTCCAAAGAGAAAGATTCTTAACCCAGAATCAATTCTCTCTTTGGAGGACCAGTTTCAGTTCACAAGGTTATTAGCATATGTATTATAGGGGCGCGTCAAACTGGTTTGTCAATTTTGGTTTAGGACGGTAGAAGGCAATTAAGCGACAATAGAGGGTAGACAAGACCCACCTCTATCTTTGTTAACAAGTTAGATAACCTTTCAAAACAACAGTTGTCTACAAGTTTGTTGGGGTTATCTTCTACTTACGGGTGGACGAACTCAGGTTAGTTTATATATAACCAGTTCTCGGGTTCATTTTATCAGATTGAAAATGATTTACAGATGGTAGCCTAAACGTCTCGATCATCAAACACTGTCCAGAGAAATTTTTTGAAGCCTTTCGTACGATATGTTTACAAAATCAATTTTTAAAGCAATAGGTATTGACTAGAAAATAACACTGACTACAGAAATGCCAAGTTTTTGGCTTCACAAAGAGGGAGATTTTGAGGCGGCGCCAAAAGGAGGAGAGGCCATGACGTGATGTCATATCCGCCAATTGACAACACCCACCATGATAGTTGGCGTAAAACAAACCGTTCAAAACATGAGAAAGCAGCTGGAGCTTGCTTACGTGTGTGTACAAGCTTACGTGTGTTACCACCTACCGTTATTTATCAGTACGAAGAGGAATTACCACCATGAATACACCCCTATACTGTTTGCTCGCGCTTTGTTTTGCGGCTTACGCACATAAGCTGTCACATGACCAAAGTTCCCAGATGTCCCACTTCTTCCACACGTTCACCAAAAATAATACTGACATAGACCATGCAGATTGCTACTAGCGGCTTTCAGATGCACAGCTGCAACAGGAGATGCCATGTGCTTAGCCTCATTATACTTAATCATGTTCATGGAATGCACTAGAGTAATCATCATGTGGGAGTTTTATTAGCCGTTGGGGTCAGCGTGAGGTAGGTCCTACTTGCAGGTGTCTCCCGCCCAATGCGGGAGACTCGGCATGTCTGTGACTATTATATCAACTAATCTGAAAAGTCACAGAAAAATACATAAATTATTTGGAACGCAGAATAAT
Source organism: Neostethus bicornis (assembly GCA_902685375.1). Classification (NCBI taxonomy): domain Eukaryota; kingdom Metazoa; phylum Chordata; class Actinopteri; order Atheriniformes; family Phallostethidae; genus Neostethus; species Neostethus bicornis. The sequence goes on along the minus strand of LR738551.1, from coordinate 23,588,067 downwards.
ACTTGAGGTGGATAGATTTTACCAAAAAAAAAAAAAAAAGTCTGTTTTTGTTGAAACATACTGCAGAGGGTAAACAATCTTGAATAATTTGCTATTTGTATTTTCTTTTGAAGACAGCAACGAAGATCTAAATTAATCCGAATGCATTAAATAACCAATGCAGGGAAAGTTATTTAAATTCCTCTCTGTGGGCATCCAAATAAAAATGAGGAATGTCTGCCCACCACATGCTGTTTCCTTTACTTACTTAAGGACATGTTTCTATAATTTTCAGCTTTTGTTATGCATCCCTCAAAATCTGAGTCAATGGCTCCATATGGGGTTTCTGATTGTGTCCAATCGTATCACACTGTAGGTCTGGCAGAAGGATTTTTGAAGTGAATACTTTATGTGCCAGTCAGCATGTCTCCTTCAATACGCCTCAAGCATCCTGGTACTGCTCAGCACCTAAAACCGATTCCTGAACAGATTGAACACCTGTCTCAAATCTCAGAGGAAATCACTGCTACATACTCCAAACTCCTCAACCGCACCTCCACAGGCTGAGCTGTGATTGTCATGTTTGTCATGCGTCACTGGAAACCAGTACGGTTTCCACTGAGTGGATTGACGCGGCAGGCGAAAAGATTTTGTGAAGCTGCTGTATAAATAGCTAAATACACAATCAATCAAAAGTTTGGACATATTTTCCTGGTAAATCTGAGGCGGAACAGCTACGGTTAGTGTCTCAATTTCTACTCAACAGGAAAAAAAAAAAAGTTTTTTTGTTGCCATTAAAAAATAATTATCTGCTTATTTTCTTGGAAATTTAACAGAAAATGTAATATTCTATGACTTCTATTTTTTTTTTTAGATTTAATGGCTATTTTTTCCAGCCATAAAAATACCTTCAAATTTCCTTCAAAATGACACATGGTTTAAAAACAGCCGACTTCCCAAAAAACTTGTGATGAGACACTAACAGGACAAAAAATAATGAGCATAGAAATGCCAAAAAAAACCTACAGTAAAGTGTAAAAACCAGCTGTCAGGTGCCATCTCACTGAAGGTTTGCCTACTACAAATAAATCAAACTAAATTAGGACTGGAATCACTGCACCAAAACACTCCGGTAGTCTGAGAGGTTCCGTTCCGTCATCTTCCATGTGTTCCGGGGTCGGGTCGCGGGGGCAACAGCCTCAAGCGGGCAACCCAGGCCTCTCTCTCCCCGGCTGCATCCTCTAGCTCACCTGGAAGGATCCCAAGTCGTTCCCCGGGCAGCTGTGAGACATAGTCTCTCCAGCGAGTCCGGGGTCTGCCTCTTGGTCTCCTCCCAGTGGGACGTGCCCGAAACACCTCGCCAGCTGTGGGTGGTGACCGAAAGAATGAGATCGCGGGTACAAACGGCCGAAATGAGCTTCCTCCGCAGGGTGGCTGGGCTCTCACTCAGAGATCGGGTGAGGAGCTCTGCCATCCGGGAGGAGCTCGGTGTCGAGCCGCTCCTCCTCCAGGTCGAAAGGAGCCAGATGGGGTGGTTAGAGCGCCTCGCGGGCGAGGTGTTTTGGGCACGTCTCACAGGGAGGAGACCAAGTCTGAGAGGTATTCACAGGAATAATGATTATATAAGAAAATTACATCTTTTTTTATCTAAATGATTCATTTGTAAATGACGATGATTAGGTATAATGAGGCTAAGCACATGGCATCTCCTGCTGCTGCGGCTGTGCATCTGAAAGCCGCAAGTAGCGATCTGCATGGTATTGTTTTTTGTGAACATATGGAAGAAGTCAGAAAAACTCCCGCATGATGATTGCTCTAGTGCATTCCATGAACATGATTAGGTAGAATGAGAATGCAGCAGGAGAAGCACATGGCATCTCCTGCTGCAGCAGCTGTGCATCTGAAAGCCACTAGTCGCGATCTGCATGGTCTATTGCCAGTATTGTTTTTTGTGAACGTATGGAAGAAGTCAGACATCCAGGAACTTTGGTCATCTGACAGCTTATGTGCGTAAGCCGCAAAACAAAGCGCCAGCAAACAGTACAGGGGTGTGTTCATGGTGGTAATTCCTCTTCGTACTGATACATAACACTAGGTGGTAACGCATATAAGATGCACAATTTTCCAGCTGCTTTCTCATGTTTTTAACGATTTGTTTTACGCCAACTGTCATGGTGGGTGTTGTCCATTGGCGAATGTGATGTCATATAGTGTCATAGCCCCTCGTCCTTTTGGCCCCGCCTCAAAATTTCCCTCTTTGTGAAGCCAAAAACTCGGCATCTCAGGCTTTTTGCTTCATATCAAAATTCCTCACATAGGGTTTGTTCTTCATAAAAAAAAAAAAAAAAAAAAAAAAAAAAAAAAGCTTTATAATCAGTGACTGGAAGAAAAATCCGATCATAAATTCCCATCAGACATCTTGATACTGTAATCATATCTGCTGTTGTTTGGGATAATAGCTGCAAAGATTAAGAAGAACTGTGCCTCTAGAAACTTGTTTTTAATATCAAAGCCTATTACTCACTGCCCAGTCCGGTGGTTCCACACAGACACGCTATAGAAGCCATCAGTAGTTTTCTATCCACTGAGGCAACTCATTTATTTTCCCTTTATGAGATGAAAAACTCTTTTTTTGTGCTTTAATGGGTAAAAATCTTCCTGCTGACAGATCCATCTGCCCACTGGTATTCTATTAGTTTCTCTTGTGCTGCAGAAACAGAAATTCTGGTGGACAAAGAACATTTTTCAATACAGTACTAAAAATAAAAAGAATCGATGTTGGAGGTAATGGTCAGTGGCAGGTCTGCTGCATCAGTACTAAAAAAAAAAGCATTCAGCTTTCACTACTGCTGTCATAAAGCCCACATAGACGGTCGTCTCTGTGCTGGGTGAAACCTCATCATCCTTGCAGGGAGACGTCCACAAGCCTTTAATTATGAAGTTTTCTGCCACAGGAGACACGTCTTATTTACAAGCTGCAGTCCCCTTGTGGAAAGCGATCCAGATCTGTTCATCCAAACATCTATTTATAGAAGCAATTTAGCTGGACACACACACTACTTTAAAAACGAGGCTATCCTCTACATTCCAGCACAGCACTGCGGTCTGTCAACGCTGCACAAGAGCGGACCCACACATTAATTGTGTGTTTTAATTGGACTCAGTGGAACAACCTGTCAGGCTCGTAGAGGACCAGATAAGGTTCAGTAGTAACCTTTAGGATTATGTGACATTAAACATTTTACTCTGAATTAATTCAGTTTTTAAGCAGCTGCTTTAAAGTCGTCATTTATTACACAGCGGTCCTAAAATGTTTAACTTACACAGTTTTTTTTTTTTTATTTTTAGCTAAAGATTCTTTCCTCATTTTAAACTTTACATAATTCCGGCCTGAAAGAAAAGCTGGATTTGAAAAGCTACATCATTTTAATGTAAAATATGGAACAAAAATGTGGATGAAACTCACTTTTTTTTAATAGATGTTGGCTGTGCCACCTCTTCTATCCCATTAGATCTTTTCTAAACTCATTTCTGGAGTCTAAAAGTCTTCAGAGCTTGGTTCCAGTCATAGAGGACCAATTATTTCTTCGTTTTTAGACAGAAATGTGACCTTCTTGTCACTTATTGACCTCTGGCTGTTTCTGACTGACCATTAGAAACATCAGAAGCTCTTTGATTGGTGGAAATATGAGGCTGATTTAACTTAATTCCAGGTAAAACTGTAATTGATCTCTGACAAAAACAGATAATTCTTAACGAAATGAATACGTTGGGAACCAAACAAAAAATACTAAATGTTAGATTTAGAGTAAACTCCTCTATGATGCGCTTGCTACAGGAACATGCCCAACTGGACGACCTGCCCTGCGGTACAAAAATGCCTGCAAGAGGAATCTGAAGTCATGCAACATCAACTCTAGTCAGTGGCCTCTGACCGCTATAGGTGGCGTGCAACTGTCAAAATCGGTATCAAACAGGCCGCGAGCAACAGAGATATTCAGCGGGAGGTCACAAAGATCCAGAAACAACAAAAAGGTCAGTCTGCCACTGCTCCCCCCATGACTCATACCACCTACCACATTTGAAGCAACTGTGGTATGTATTACACTCAGATGGTTATCTAGTGGAGCTCAAAGGGTTAAAACGGCAGAATGTTGAGCTTCTTCACTGATCAGGAATGAACAGTAAACCCGGTCTTCAGCGCCTGGGCTTTAAGAAAGAAAAAAAAAAATAGAAGAAATACAATAGCTGGATCTAATTCTTCATAACACTATTTCTTTGTTCTAATCCAAGTAATGTATGCTGGACCCTGCATTACATCATCTCCAATCTGCATGTAAATGCAATATACGATTTCAGAAAATTTAATTGAAATGATTTTACTCTGCTGCTGTTCCCAGCTTCCTTCTTTAATTTGAAGAAGGCTGGTGTGGTTCTGTGGGTAATAATTCAGATCTCATAGCATATATAGATAAACATGGAAGCTTTTGTTTGCAAAGAAATGGGATATTCATCCAAAGAAACTCTTACAAAAACATTTATTCAATTACACTTCCCTTTTTGTGACTGTGAGCCCGCCCTTCTCTCGAACTCCACTTAGTCGCATCCTCTGGACGCATGCACGACACAGCGTAAACTTCGTTTGAGGTTGCATAAACAGTGTCAAGTGCATCAAGTGAGCAAAGGTAGTACATTTTCTTTTCTATTCCTATTTTGATTAATTTGCATTAAAATTCCACTTCCTCTTGAGGAGAGGGACCAAGCCTGAGCAGACCACCTGCTCAAACACATCCTGCTTACGTAGACAACAAAAGACATGGACAAACAACCTGACATATGAGTAGTATCTGATTAATTGTCCGATAGAAAGACAAAAAAACCTGTTAGCAATCAACAAACAAAGCACTTGGTGGTGCAACGCAAAACATCTGAACAGCCGTTTGAAATCTGATTCTGTTAATTTAGATATTATGCTCAATGATACACTGCTTCAAACTTAAAAATCTATGCTATACTTACAGAAAACCACAACAGCCTCATATTTCTGACAGATTGTCTATTGTCAAATTACCTACACTGGTGGTCAAAAGTTTACATACACTTGTAAAGAACATAATGTCACGGCTGTCTTGAGTTTCCAGTTATTTCAACAACTCTGATTTTTCTCTGATATAGTGATTGGAACAGATCCTTCTTTGTCACAAAAAACATTCATGAAGTTTGATTCTTTTATGACTTTATTATGGGTAAACTGAAAATGTGACGAAATCAGCTGGCTCAAAAATATACATACAGCAACATGAATGAGCAATTTTGGAGACTTAGAAAGTTGTGTCAATGACATGAGCTTCATAGCATGACCTCTTAACTTCTTGTGAGTGATTATGAGTGATTACAGCTGGTGACTTCTCTGAGGCCATTTAAAAAGGGCTCATTGGATAAAAACACCCACAAACGCTACAATGGGAAAGTCAAAGGAGCTCAGCACAGATTTGAAAAAGAGAATCATTGACTTGAACAAGTCAGGAAAGTCACTTGGAGCCATTTCAAAGCAGCTGCAGGTTCCAAGAGCAACAGTGCAAACAATTGTTTGTAAGTATAAAGTGCATGGCACTGTTTTGTCACTGCCACAATCATACGTACGATCATACGTACAAATACCATGTACGTAAGAGATCAATTCTGTATCACAAAATGTACGTCTACAAAATCATATGAATTGTACCGTATTTTCCACACTATAAGGTGCACCTAAAAACCTTAAATTTTACGTCTATGATGCGCTTTTATACCCGGAGCTTCTTATATATGGATTAATTTTGAGCTACAACAGGTGTCGCAACTGCGGTAAGCAGCCGCCGACTCCATTTTCCCCCGTAGAAGAAGTAGTGCACGGTGCATGCTGGGATATATGAAAGGGCGTCTCATTTCCATTTGTGTGTTTGTGTAAAGACCCGGAAATGGCTCCTACCAAGAGACACCGCAGAATTTAAACTCAAGGCGATCGGTCACGCAGTAGAACACGGGAATAGAGCCACAGCGAGAGAGTTTAACATTAACGAATCAATGGTGAGGAAGTGGAGGAAGCAAGAGGATGCGCTGCACCAAGTAAACAAGACTAATCTCCAATGGAGGATAAACTGTGTCATGAAAATACTAATACTTTATCTCGGAGAAAATAATAAAACAGCTGTTTATTCATTTTGGGAGTAAAAACAGAAAGCTGTTTTGTAGTTGTTAATAAAGTTTGACTGACCTATCTGACTGTTTTTTTTTTACAGTCCCTTTAGCGCAGCACCATTTAGTGAATGCATAACGTAACACCAGCCTTTACTGGTGCGCCTTATAGTGCGGAAAATACGGTAGTTGTTTACCAGCTATTTTCCTCCACAGGAAGCTTTTCCTGATGTCACGGGGTACTAAATAATTGCTTCTTTTCCTTTGATTCAGCATAAACTTTTCATGAACTTCTTCATTAAATCACTGATTTACGTGTCAACAGCAGAGTGTGTACGTTTTCGGATTTTTTGCCCATTGGAGCCATCCTCTCCGTAGATGGGAACTGGAATAGAAACTTTGAGATGTTACAGCTCCAAAATAATTTAGTTTTATTCCGTAGAGAGAAAATCTTACAAGAGAACAACACATCAGAGGCCTCAGAAGGTAAACTTTGCAGAATCTCTTTGATATAACAGCTAAAGTTTAATTTTAAGAAAAAGTTTGTTGTACCAGGGTTCTGGTAGATCTTCATATCCTCGGTAGTAACAAAATAGTGGTAAACTCCCTTGATGCCTTGCAGGTGGCATCAATTACGCAGAGCAAGGACACATAGGATCAAAGGGTATGAAGATCTGGCAGGGTGGGACAGCAAAGCACAGTGACGTAGTGGCTCTTGGCATGCGTACTAACGAGGGTATGAAAACCTGGCAAAACACAGGTATATGTGGGGATTTGGATATGAGTACCTTCATGGTTGTATGGTGGCCTAACAGGGCGGTACTGTCCCAGAAACATGGTTTTTAATATTTACTTTCTGTAAATAATGTTGAGATTTTTATAATTCTGTTCCGGCGTCTTCCGCTTATCTGGAGCCGGGTCGAGAGGGCAACAGCCTCAGATGGGAAGCCCAGGCTTCTCTCTCCCCAGCTGCCTCCTCCAGCTCACCCGGAAGGATCCCGAGTCATTCCCCAGCCAGCTGCGAGAAATAGTCTATCCAGCAGGTTCGGGGTCTGCCTCTCGGTCTCCTCCAGGTGGGACGTCCCCGAAACACCTCACCCCGAGCGCTCGGGGGCATCCTGACCAGATGCCCGAACTACATCATAACCTCCTCTCGACCTGGAGGAGGAGCGGCTCGATACCGAGCTCCTCCCGGATGGCAGAGCTCCTCACCCGATCTCTGAGTGAGCGCTCAGCCACCCTGTGGAGGAAGCTCATTTCAGCCGCTTGTATCTGCGATCGCGTTCTTTCGGTCATCACCCACACAGCTGGTTTCTATGGTGAGGGTGGGAACGTGGATCGACTTGTAAATCGAGAGCTTTGCTTTTCGGCTCAGCTCTTTCTTTACCACGACGGACCGATCCAGCGTCCTGGTTATTTTTTTATAACTAGCGGGGATCGACAGGCGGATTTTTATAACTGTAAGAAATTTTCTTCATTTCTTTTATTTCTTTTAATATTTTAAACTCTTTCTCTTCTGGTCAGTCTGACTATACAAGCACAAGGCTGAGCAAATGAAGCTATTCTAATTAAATAATGTAATTAGTTCAAGGATTCTTAAATGTCAGGAGGAAAAATCTGGTTCAATTTCTTCCGTCAGACAGTTAATCTGTCCGGCATAATTTGACATTTGTGACCTGCAAAATGTGTTTTCTCCGTGGAAATAACGACTTATAATTTTTATATCAGGTCATGTTTGAAGCGACTTAATAATAGAATCATACTTTCTTTCTTAAAACAACTTCACCAAGTTTCCGCTTCATTTTTTTGGAATGTCACTACCTTGAAAAATCAGCAAAGTTAAACCAACTTTTCTACAATCCTCTAATTATTCAAACGATTTAATGCAAATCTTGTGACGCAACTTTTACTCAGTAGGAATGTCTGCTCCAAGCTGTGTGTGAACCACCAGGACGCGGTGGAGAGAAATTAGCTTTGCTGTGTCTCGGGGAAAAGTAAAGCATCTCAGCAAGAGTCCTGGGTTTCACCGTTTGCATCAGCAGGAGCTTTAGATTAGGTTATGATTTGAATTTGTTGAGGGTAAATATGATGAACGGGAATGTGGTTGGAGGGCTGTGAATCTAATCCCTGGCCTTGGTTAACCTGCAAATTCTTTCACAAAATCATTTGTAGTTCAGACTCCATGCTTCGCTGCAGAATTCAATAGTATAGCTAAAAATGAGTTTTTCTGGTGGGCAAGCGAAAAATGAATAAATACCCCCGCGTAAACTTGGGACACTTAGTAATATTGAGCAGAATGAGTCTTAAACAGAATGAGTCAGAACAGCAAAAATTCATGAACGTGTGTCAGATTCACTCGATCATTACATAACTGTTTCTACCAAACAGATGGTGGAATCCCACCACCACAGGGAAGAAATGAAACGAAGTCTAAACGCTTTAAAGAAAACTGGAAAAACCAGGTCCAACAGATTGTGAGACTAAAAAAAGGTAACACACTGACAAAAACAATTGCAATTTTTGTGGTGGGAAAAATGTGGACTCTGTGGGAGCTGTTCTGGAGGAGAGGACGAGGGCTTTAATGCAGGGTATCCTGAATAACCCCCGTCACCCTCTACATGATGTTATCACGACCCAGAAGACGACCCGAAGTAACAGGTTCCTCTCACTGCGCTGCAGGGCTTAAGGAGGTTGTTCATCCCTTCAGCCCTCAGGCAGTTTAAATAGATCAGATGTTTCTGGAATGAACTGAGTCCTATTTTATTATATATGAATGTTGTTGTTATTTATTTGTATGTACAGCTTGTGTGATTTCTGTTGCTGCTGGACACCAGAATTTCTCCTGCAGGAGATCAGTAATGTTTTTATCTATCTATGTATTTTTCTGTCTGATGTTGCAAGATTGATTTGACATTTTGTATTTAATTTTTAACGCGTCGGGAGATTTTGAATGTGCGTTTGTTTAACAAGCGTTTTTGTGACAATTGTAAAACAAAATTTCTCATTCTAGTCTCGATCAGGAATTATGCAAATCTAAACAGATTTTTAAAATTTTGTCTTAGTTTTTGAGATATTTAAATTTTAGTGATCTTTTTGCCTCATAAGAATGAATGACCTTTGGACATTTTCAGCAACAAACTTTATGCTCTTTAAACCATTAAAAGTCAAGCATCCTTTCAGTTAGATGCCATTTTACTTTTAAAATGAAATTAGTCTATAGAAAATCATTACAGATATTTGATCACTTTTAAACTTTTTGAGATTACGCTGTCTTAAGCTACACTAAGCTACATTAAGCTGTATTAAGCTACATTAAATATGTATGGGTTTTTTTTATGTATGTTTGTATGTTTTTGGGGTTTTTTTTGTGTTGTGTTTTATATCATTTTGCTTTTTGTTGTTCCTTTTGGTCATTGTAGCACTTTGAGATCTCCACTGGAGATATAAAGTGCGTTATAAATAACATTTTTATTATTATTATTAAGCTACATTAAGCTGTATTAAGCTACATTAAGCTGTATTAATCCCCACTGATGGGTTTTTTAGGAGTTTTTCCTCACCGAGAAGGAGAGTCTAAGTGCATTCATGTGCTAGTCTTGTTTAGTTAGCATTTGTTAGTTATTTTTCTTGCTGTGTATTTGTGTTAATACATTCCTCTTTTTCTTGTGAAGCCCATTGAGACGGACATTCTGTGATTTTGGGCTATACAAATAAAATTGAATTGAATTAAGCTACATTAAGCTGTATTAAGCTACATTAAGCTACATTAAGCTACATTAAGCTGTATTAAGTTACATTAAGCTGTATTAAGCTACATTAAGCTGTAGTAAGTTACATTAAGCTGTGTTAAACTTTTCAGCCATTTTTAGGATGTTTTTTTTAAGCTACAGAATGTCCAGCTTTTTCAACTCTGTTTTTAAGTATTTCGGCATTACAGTTTATTCTTTCACCAGAAAGAATTACAGTTTAAAATGACAACATAACGGCATTCGCTCAGATGTTTAGTAAAAACAACTTCACATCTGGTTAAAAGTTATTGTTAAAGTTATGACATACAACTTGAAATTGTATTTATCCACGTACCCATGACATAAATTATTAAGGGTTGCGTCCCCCCGTGTGTTGGAAGCATTCATTTAGATTTACATTCAAAATGATAAAAGTACTTATATGATTAAATGTTTATAAATGAGTTTTGAAATTTTTTTTTTTTCACTGTGTTTTTTGACATACTTAAACCAGCAGCTCCTGACTCAGCTGCTAAGTGTAAAACTTCACATTCCTCATGAGTCACTCGGCTTTTTATTTTGTTGTCATGGAGACATTTTTCCTCCTAGTGTAAACAAAAAACACTGCACAGTCACTCACGTGGGAATTATACATATGCAACCAGATCAGCAAAGAAGCGTTCACACCCTACTGACTGCTATAAAAATCAGATTTAATTTAATGGAAAACAATAACCATTAATGTGTACCTAATTAGACTTATACTAGCTTTTTAAATCCCAGGTTGTTCACTGTACTCTTTACCATAGAATATATTATTTCTGTGCAATTTTTTTTTTTTTTACTCATGAGGAAATTTGTGTGCTGCACTCCTACAACACCGCAGCAGGCTGCCCAGTGGGAGAAATGGGGGGTTAGGTGTCTTCTCCAAGGACCCTAGACGTGCACTCAGTGAGAAACGAATCCGTAATCCGGTTAACTTTTGGTCCACGAGCGAACGCTCTACCACTGAGCCACTGCCTTCCTTCTCAAATAATACACTTTTAATGCATTTCTGAGCAGCTTGGACATTTGCTTTTCAAAAAAACGAAGCCTAGATATACGTCTGGGACTTTGAGCAAGGAGACTTTTTGTGTTCGCGTTCAGTTGTCATGGCGATATATAGACAATGTTGCTACTACATCCACATTCGACTTAGCTAAGCCATCACAAGCCATGAACACCGAATGAGTAGAGCAGCAAAATAACTGGATTGTTTTGGTTCCATGAAGGAATGTTCGGATCAAGTTATTTTAAAGTAGACTGAATTAGAATTTTATGACATGTTGGGAATCTAAATTTTTTAAAATTATTTTACTTTGTGCTTCACAAAGTTCGCAGACCCCTGATTGTATAATGTATTTTCTGTATAAGTTATCCTTTTTTGTTTTACCAGGCAGCCGGGAATCAAACCACTGACTGGGCTGCGCTTTGAAAGAAGTCGGTTTGCATTTTTAAAGGCGAGATAGCAGCTGTTTGACCTGTCTGTCTTAGAGTTCCTAAAAAAGATGAAGGCAGTCCTGCAGGGTTTCAGATAACCCTCTCCTTGGACACACCTTACTGTGTGAAATGCATCCAAAACATGTTATCTTCATGTATTTAAAATGGGTGTGTTTAGAACGGACACACCTCAAACCTGCATGGCATCTCTGGCTTTCAGATGATCAACACCTAAAAAAACATTTACCGTAAACCAACAGGTTCAAATATGAATCACTACCAGTCTTTTTCTCATTTGCATTTTTTTTCTATAAATGAGGACCGGAGACACCAAAACCCTAACCATGCATTGCTGTGATGGAAGTCTATGAAAGTCCCTGCATCCAAAACATAAAGATTAAAGTCTTAGCACATTAGATTATTTTAAATTAGCACTCATATTGAGGAGGTCAGAGTCCAGCCCTGCCCAGCAGGACCCCGTCCCTGCCGTGCAGGACCCCGTCCTTGTCCTGCAGGACTCCGTCCCTGCCCTTGAGGGGGTATTCCACCCTTTTTCAGTCTAACTACTTAAACGTGAAGCAGCTAAATATGCACTAGGATAATGTTTCCAGTAAAAAAACAGCTTTTAGAAAGTCCCCATGGTACATAAAAAGATGAGCATAAAAATCACTGTGACCGCTTCTTAGGATAAGATGAAAAATTTTAAGAAATATTTAACTAATTCATCTTTAAATGAAGAAATGTACCATCTATCCCTCCTTAAGCCACTCTGGAGGCAGGGTGCATCCAAGAAACAAAATTTCCTAAGGACTCAAATATAAAAAGATTGAATATTAATGCACCTAAAATTGTATTTTTTTGTTGTTTTGTTTTGTTCTTTTTTTGGGTGATCATAGTAAAAATACACATCTGGAAATATAACGTGAACGATTTGAAACATCAAATCATCAGATCTGATCACTGCAAAAACCAGAGAGAGAAACGCTTTTCTTTTTGGATTATTTGAACAAAAAAAAGCCTCTTACTTCAGTAAAACCAATAGGCTTTACCTTTATTTTATTTTTTTTTGCACACTAGTGTCATAGAAAGTTCCTAGTCTCTGATCCCCTTCATTGACCATGCCAATAAAAGCATTCTGATTCTGATTGCTGTGATCATGAACCCGTCCGCGATCAAAGAAGATCCATTACAACCCCTCCATCTATCCTTCACTCCTCTCCCTGTGAAAATCCAGTAAAAGAAATCCATAGGAAATCAAAGCCCTGAACAATAAGATCCTATGAGTCACCAGCATGTGATTTAAAATGTTTTTACATCTGCTTGTTATGAAGAAATGTGTAATTCCTGGATCATTGTGTCAGACACAAAGTTTATAATCTATCCTTCATTGAGGAGACGGCAGCTCAGTGGTTATTGTGTTTGCGCGCGGATCGGAAGTTTGCGGGTTTGCGTCCCACAGAGAGCACGTCTAGGGTCCTTGGAGAAGACACCTAACCCCCACTTCTCCCACCATTGGCGCCGTTGAAGGGCAGCCTGCTGTGGTGTAAGGAGTGCAGCACACAAATTTCTCCGGTGAGTGATGAATAGAGTAATTCATTCATTCATTCATTTTGCTCAGACATTGAATTCCATGTCTTGCTCGTCTTTTGCAAAGAACCTGCAACATTAAAACTCCATTCAACCAGAACTGATGATGGAAACAAGAGATCAAATCATCTGCAAAGAAACACTGATATTTTTTTCTGTTAAAATTATCATATCATAACTTTCCATTCTGTTGTCTTCCACTTTTCCAGGGTTGGGTCGCGGGTACAACAACCTGAGACGGGAAACCAAGGCTTGCCACACCCCGGCTGGCTGCATCCTCCAGCTCATCCAGAGGTCTGAATTTAATCCCAGTGGGATGTGCCTGAAACGGTTCTAGGACATTTCAGCCACGGATATTTGGGCCAAAAACCTATTTTATGTAGAAAATTGTGATATTTTATGTAAAAATTTTATCGTAAATAAACAGTTGCACTACAGAAAATAATTGCTTTTAGTCTTAAAATTTTTTATCGTGCAAAAATTTTTTATCGTGCTTTTCGTCATTTAAAATTTTTTTTATCGTAAATAAACAGTTGCGCCCAGGTTGCAGTTCTTCAAATGTCCGTGGCTGAAATGTCCGAGTCACCGTGGCTCAAATATCCTAGGTTGCAGTTTTTGGCTCAAATATCCGTGGCTGAAATGTCCGTTCACCGCCTGAAACACCTCACCCACCACCGAGGCATTCGGGAGACATCCTAACCAGATGCCCGAACCACCCCATCTGGCTCGTCTCGCCCTGAAAGACCAACAGCTCTACTCTGAGCTCCTCTCAAACGGCAGATCTCCTCATTTATTTATTTTTTTAAGTTAAAATGACCATAATAATATTAATAATAAATGTAGTTATAATCAGACTAACCCTTCTTGTCCCTGACCTTTTAACTTTGACTTCTTTCCTTACCTTGAGCGATGGCAATCGATTCAAAACTTTGCAGTTCTTTGAGTAAACACGTCCTCTCGTTGGGATGGAGTCGGTAAATAAAATCTTTGGCTCTGCTGGGTGAGTTTAAAGGTTCTCTTGGTTCGTTTCGTCCATGTGTTCCCATCCAGCGGGAGCACAGACCCCCGCTTTGGAGCAGCCTGCGACCCGCCAGAGGAGGAAGCTCCAAACAGGCGGACCTCCGGAGGAAAAGCTTCAACATGCTGGAAAACATAGAAAAATCTTTTTTTTTAAAAAAAAAAGATCAAATTTAGTTTGGATTGTTGTTGATTTTTCTTTCTTTCTTTCTTTTTTTTTTTTTCAGTAGAAGTTGATTTTTGTTCCGTCAAACTAGCAAAAATCACTCAGTCATTTAGCGGAAGCTGAACTGCGGTACTTTAGTCCGGTTTTTAGTTCCAAAAACAGAGACATGGTTTGTTTTTCTGGTGTCTTTGAACAGGACGACTTATGATCTTAGAAAACACGAGTTTTACTGGTCAAGTTGAAGCTACGCCGAACTGGAAAAGAAAGCATCAAGTCAGCGATTTTTACTACAAGAGAGTACTTCCGGCTTTATTTCAGAATAAAGGTTAACATTTCCGGTGCTGTGCCAAAAAAGTTATCTACTATTTAAATTTTGATTTGTCTGTCTATCCCGCCCAAAGCTCTTAAAAAGTGGGGTTATAGAAGTTTTGCTGTCCCTGCGTCCTTATGGACGTCTGTCCTTCATTAACACATCTTACAAACTAATAAAGAGATTTAAATTATTCAGAATCAGAAGTCGCTGGATCGATTTTCTGCCGAGTATGAAGCGGCCGGGATGGGAATTAGCGCCTCCAAATCCGAGACCATGGTCCTCGCTCGGAAAAGGGTGGAATGCTCCCTGCGGGTCAGGGACAGGGTCCTGCCCCAAGTGGAGGAGTTTAAGTATCTCGGGGTCTTGTTCACGAGTGGGGCAAAGATGGAGCGGGAGATCGACAGGCGGATCGGTGCGGTGTCAGCAATAACTAGGACGCTGCTTCGGTTCGTCGTGGTAAAGAGAGAGCTGAGCTGAAAAGCAAAGCTCTCGATTTACAAGTTGATTTACGTTCCTACCCTCACCGTGGTAACCAACTATGGGTGGTTACCGAAAGAATGAGATCGCGGGTACAAGCGGCCGAAATGAGCTTCCTCCGCAGGGTAGCTGGGCTCTCACTCAGAGATCGGGTGAGGAGCTCTGCCATCCGGGAGGAGCTCGGTGTCGAGCTGCTCCTCCTCCAGGTCGAGAGGAGCCAAATGGGGTGGTTCGGGCATCTGGTCAGGATGCTCCCCGAGCGCCTCGCAGGCGAGGTGTTTCGGGCACGTCCCACCGGGAGGAGACCAAGGGGCAGACCCCGGAACCGCTGGAGAGACTATGTCTCACAGCTGGCCGGGGAACGACTTGGGATCCTTCCAGGTGAGCTGGAGGATGCAGCCGGGGAGAGAGAGGCCTGGGCTACCCGTTTGAGGCTGTTGCCCCCGCGACCCGACCCCGGAACAAGCGGAAGATGACGGAACGGAAAGAATCAGAAGTAAATTGTTGATCCCACGCGTGGAAAAAATATATCTGTAAGGGCAATCCTTCGCTTACGGAGTACTTAAAACTGTATTCATTGACTGTTTTGATCATCACAAAAGGTTCCGCATAATGAGAGGTAACCAGTCTAGCTCTGACTGCGCTGTAACTAAGGCCCCCTTGAATGAACCAGGCTTGAAAGCGAGTCATTTTGTAATGTGTGACACGCGGTAACAGAAACTATTTGTTTTTTAAATCAGAGATTGTTGGCCATGTAGAAATGCCAATACGCCAGCGTTGGAATTTCATCTGAATAAAAGGGTGATAAAATAAATTAGATAAAAATTAAGGTGATAAACTGTCCATATTTACTCGGCACCAACTATAGGTGAACTGACTACGTTTTCAGAGTCATGCGTCCAAAGGTCAAGGTTACAAAGGTTCAGGTAACAAATTTGTGTGAATGCAACATCTCCTAAACCAATAGAGGGATTTTATTGAAAATACTCTCAGTTACTCAGTACCAACTATGGATTGACTGATTATGTTTTAAGGGTAAATGCCAAAAGGTCGAGGGCAGGCAGTGGTTCGTTCAACGCATTGGTGACTAATCTATTGACTTCTTTAGATATTTAGCTGTAGAGTAGAATAAGATCATATTTAAACAATAATCTTTGACACATTGGTTGCTCGTCCCGGGGGAGGGATCTCTCTTTCATGTGGATCCCCATGAGGTTTCTTATTTTTTCCCCACTGATGGGTTTTTTAGGAGTTTTTCCTCACCGTAAAGGAGAGTCTAAGGGCATAAATGTGCTAGTCTTGTTTAGTTAGCATTTGTTAGTTATTTTTCTTGCTGTGTATTTGTGTTAACACATTCCTCTTTTTCTTGTGAAGCCCATTGAGACGGAAATTCGGTTTTGGGCTATACAAATAAAATTGAATTGAATTTAACTTATTCTTTTTCAACCTTCAAAGCATAAAAATGAATAACAAATAAAAAATGTCTCATACTCAAAAAGTGTGGAGTAGTTTTTTAAAAACACATTTTTTTATTTCCTAAAAAAGATGAAGATGAACACATGCCTGACATGACTCACTGGATCACCATCATGATTAGATCTGAAATGGCAACAAAAAAGAGAAAATTTTCACTAAAACCAAGGCATGCAGAATCTCAAGAAAACCCAACATCTCCCAACAGCAGCAGATGGAAAACCCCCTGAATACCACTCAAGTCAGCAAAATACAGGACACTCTGGTGATAAATCTGTCGAATGTGGATCGTAAAAGATCAGATAAATGTAGCCTGGTTTGATGACATTCCGTTTTAATGTCGTCCAGAAGATGGAAGTGGGCATGGGTTAATTCATAGAGCAGGTGGGGTGTCGTGCTGTGGGGGATGTTTTACTATCACATGTATGGAACATGTAGAAAACAACTGATTGGAAAATACGTCCTATCTGTGTTGTTATTGATTGTATCCATCGCGATATGATGACACAGTATCATCTACTGACGACAAGCAGTTCAAAAGCATCTCGAACTGCTTTTCTTGAACATAAAAATGAAATGGTGAGACCGGCCATGCTGTTTGGTCTAGAAACAGTAGCACTGAGGAAAAGACAGGAAACAGAGATGGAGGTAGCAGAGATGAAGATGCTGAGGATCTGTCTGGGAGTGACCAGGATGGATAGGATCAGAGGAACAGTACATGTTAGAGGTTTTGGGGATAAAGTTCGAGAGGCAAGACTGAGATGGTTTGGACATGTGCAGAGGAGAGAGAGAGTACATCAGAAGAAGGATGCTGGATTTGGAACCACCAGGAAAGAGGACTAGAGGAAGACCAAAGAGGAGGTTCATGGATACAGTGAAGGAAGACATGAAGATAGTTGGTGTGACCAAAGAGGATACAGCAGATAGGGTTAGATGGAAGAAACTGACTTTCTGTGGCGACCCCTGAAGGGAAATGCCGAAAGAAAAAGAAGAAAAAAATTAATTCACCGGACACAAAAATCACCAACTCGTTGTTTACAAAGCCCCTTTGATATGGAAAATTTCATCATGAATGTGCAACCAACAATTTTGCAACTGTGTGATGCTACCATGGTGATTGTAATGCAAATTGTGAGCCCTTTTCCACCCCCACTCATTTGAATCTATGCCATGGAGATTTTTGCAAGGCCAAAAAGAGGGTCCGAAATAACACTTGCAAATGTGTGACCAGTGTAGATCGGCTGATGTATTTTCAAATATCATTTTTTTTTTAAACTCAGACATATTTATCCTCCTAAATATTTTTATTGAATTATAACTATGCTTCAAGTGGAAGAGTTTAAGTATCTCGGGGTCTTGTTCACGAGTGGGGGAAAGATGGAGCGGGAGATCGACAGGCGGATCGGTGCGGCATCAGCAATAACTAGGACGCTGCATCGGTCCGTCTTGGTAACGAGACAGCTGAGCTGAAAAGCAAAGCTCTTGATTTACAAGTCGATTTACGTTCCTACCCTCACCTATGATCACCAGCTGTAGGTGGTGACCGAAAGAATGAGATCGCGGGTACAAGCGGCTGAAATGAGCTTTCTCCCAGGGTGGCTGGGCTCTCACTCAGAGATCGGGTGAGGAGCTCTGCCATCCGGGAGGAGCTCGGTGTCAAGCAGTTCCTCATCAAGGTTGAGAGGAGCCAGATGGGGTTGTTTGGGCTTCTGGTCAGGAGGCCCCCAAGCACCTCGCGGGCGAGATGTTTCGGAGGAGACCAAGAGGCAGGTCTCACAGCTGGCCGGGGAACGACTTGGGATCCTTCCAGGTGAGCTAGAGGATGCAGCCGGGGGGACAGAGGCCTGGGCTGCCCGTCTGAGGCTGTTGCCCCCGCGACCCGACCCCAAAACAAGCGGAAGATGACGGAGCGAAACTATGCTTGATTTAAGGTAGTAAAAAAATATGGTCAAACAGTGCCATCTGCTGACCAAATACACAAACTACAAATAAATCCATAAAGTACAAAATGATTGAGACTTCCACAAAAACAGAATATCAAAGATGATTTTATTTACATAAATCTCTTTTTAAAACAAAAGGCAAATAAAGAGCATTTATATTTTCAAATGCTTCCTGATTAGACGGAAAAGTCCTTCATAGCCAAAGCATTTTCAAAAGAAACTTCCAAACAAAAATAAACCCAACATACTTTCTTTCATTTCCAACAATCCATGATAAAAACAGTAATGAACATGAGTTTGTATTCGAACCACAAAAAACATTCAGACTGTGGAAGTATTATAATACTCAATTGTGCTTGAAAGCTTTGCAAATAACAATCTCAAGTTAGTGAGTCAAAGAAAAAGGAAAATGTAGGCTTTTTTTTTTTTGTTATTTGGTTTTGCATCAGCAGCTTTAAAAGTCGATACGATGAATGTTATCGATTAAAAACACCCTATGAGTCAACTTAAAAGATGAGAATGAACCCTGAGACAAGAAGCAAAGTCTACGAGAATTTGTGGAACACTGTTAAACACGCCATTGGTAGATTTAACAAGTGATGAGGGGCAAAAAAACAACCAAAAAAAATCAGTCAAATTACTTAATAAATTATAATATAGTTCTTTAGGGGCAAAACTTAAACATTTACTTCCATGTAACTTCAAACATAAGCCGTTACTCGTGTGTTTCGGGAAGAAAAACAGCCGATTTTCAAAAAAAAAAAGTAATTAAATAAATACAAATTAATTTAAGGGCAAAAAAAAAAAAAAACCCACAATCTGAAGGAGAACGTGTGCAACCGTTTTTATATGTACAATAATGTACACAAATCTCAGGTCAACAGAACAGACCATAAAAAACCACCGAAGTAAATCAGCGATTCCAGTAGCGAGTCACACTTTTCGGATTCTCATTCCTGATTTTTTTTTTCTCTCATTCGAATCAGAAGCAATGTTTGAAAAAAAAAATGGTGAAAAGTAATATAAAATTAAAGGCAAGTTTAAAATGATCTTGTTTGAGTCCGAACTTGAATTGTAATCACTTCTGATGCTCACACACACACTCACACACACACAGGGAGGGGTATAAAGTCTCTCGCACCATCCAATCAGGGATAAGCTGAAAACAAATTTAACTTTCAAGATTTTTCAAAATAAAACCATTGAATTAAAAAGTATGCTCATGAGTGCAGATTTTAAATCATTAAAAAAAAAGAAAGTAAAACCTTTTTAGATGAAAAATGAGGGGGTTTAGGTGTCTTCTTCAAAGACCCTATTTGTGAACTCAGTGGGAACCCGTGAACGCTCTACCACTGAGCCACCGTCTCAGACTTATATCAAAATTAACATTAAAGATTTTCAAAATTGGGGTAAAAAAAAAAACTTTTCAGAATGGAAGGTTTTGATTTGCACCCATTCGACCCCACGAAGGAGAAGCGGGTCACACAACTAATGAATAACAAAAAAAAAAAAAAAAAACAGCTTTCGTTATTGATGAATGTTTCACACCCTCAGACACACACCCACACGTACAGAAAACACTCCACAGGTTACATTTGAACCTCTAACTGAACTTAAATGACGTTGCTTCAATGATTTAATTGTAATTTAACTTTCAAAATTTTCAAAATAAAAGCAGTGGGAAAAAAATTGTCCAAAAATAAGAATCATGATTCATTTTTTTTTTTTTAAAACAACTTTTGGAAGAATTCTTCTGATTGTTGGGGCGACATTGAACAGCCCGGAACACATAAACACACAAGATGAGAGCAGCTTTTACTCTTTCCACCTTCCATAAGCCCTTATAAACTCCAAAAAAAATAAAATAAACACAGAAATAACATCCCTGAAATCTCAAGAATGAATTAAGATGCAGAAGTTTAATCATTGATTTTAAGTTAAATAAAATAAAATTTGAAGAACTTTCTAGAAATCTTTATTGTCAGTCTTCTGTGGAGTCTGTGTCGTCATTAATATAATCTTCTTCTACCGGCGTGTTGCCGTTCTGAGTTCCCCACTCCTCCTCATCGTACTCTATGCTGTCGTTGTCCTCCAGAAGCTCGTTTTCAGGCTCGGCGGCGTCCTCGCCGGCTTCCTGCGCGCCGCCTGCTACTCCATTGGCTAGCAGCTCAGCGACTGGCTGGTTTTCTGCGGGCGGTTCGGCATCCTGCGGTGCCGCGTAGCCGCCGTTATTGTTAGAAAAGGCGGCTCGGTCCCGCCCGTCGTCCTCCACGTAAACCCTCTGGTGGCACATGGGGCACGTGTCCTGGATGTAGAGCCACTTCCTCAGGCAAAGTGCGTGAAAGTAATGGTGGCAGGGCGTGATGCGGGCTGAGGCGGTGAACTCCTGGTAACAAATGGCACACACGTCCTCAATGTCTTCCAGCTGCTCACCGCGCGCCTCCGGCAGCGAGTTGATCTTTTTGACGGCGGTGCGGCGGTTGATGAACGTCTTCCAGCCGTTCCTGGCCTGCAGGTAAATGTTGAAGTAGGCGTGCAGGCACATCATGCAGGCCCGGATTTTACTGCCGGATTCGAACATCATGGTGTAGGCGCCGTTCCCAAACATGATGACCCCGAACAGGAACTCGATGATGTTACCTGTTGATCGCACGTAATAGACGTAGTCATCTAGTTTCTCCCACAGGACGTTGGAGAAGCCGTCCACCATGAAGAGACTGTAGACGGTGAGGGATACCACCACCTGCAGGGAGAGAAGAGAGATCAAGTCACATAAAAACCTAAAAATAAAAAAAAATCTTGAGGTTTTTTTTATTCTCCCAGCTTCTTTTGGGTTTAATTTGCTTTAAAAAGCAGTTAAACAGTTTTTCACTATTTTCACATTTAAATAAGAGGTCAGTCACCCTCTACTCTTTCAGCATCAACATGTAGCTTTTGTTCGTTCCGTTCCGTCGTCTTCCGCTTATCCGGGGCCAGGTCGCAGGGGCAACAGCCTCAGACGAGAAGCCCAAGCTTCTCTCACCCCAGCTGCATCCTCCACCTGGGGTGAGAAGATTCCGGAAGGATCCTGAGTCGTTTCCCGGCCAGCTGTGAGACATAGTCTCTCAGCTGGCCCGGGTCTGGCTCTTGGTCTCTTCCCGGTGGGATGTGCCTGAAATACTTCACCACCGAGGCGGTCGGGGAGCATCTTGACAAGATACCTGAACCACCCCATCTAGCTTCTCTCAACCTAGAGGAGGAGTGGCTCGACACTGAGCTTCTCCCGGATAGCAGAGCTCCTCACCCGATCTCTGAGTGAG
This sequence comes from Neostethus bicornis, assembly GCA_902685375.1. Taxonomy (NCBI): domain Eukaryota; kingdom Metazoa; phylum Chordata; class Actinopteri; order Atheriniformes; family Phallostethidae; genus Neostethus; species Neostethus bicornis. The sequence goes on along the minus strand of LR738551.1, from coordinate 23,566,429 downwards.
AGCCCAGCGACCCTGCGGAGGAAGCTCATTTTGGCCGCTTGTATCCGCGATCTCATTCTTTCAGTCACCACCCACAGCTGGTGACCATAGGTGAGGGTGGGAACGTAGATCGACTTGTAAATCAAGATTTTTGCTTTTCGGCTCAGCTCTTTCTTTACCACGAAGGACCGATGCAGCGTCCTAGTTAATGCTGACGTCGCACCGATTTGTCTGTTGATCTATCAATTTTTTTTTTAATTGGTGTTTTTTTCTCTTAGCTCCAGTAGTCCCAGGTACGCCCCTGGGCCCAGTGGGAATTGAACCATGTTCTCCAGGTCGAAAGACGGTATCTCTACCACTAGGCCAACGCCTCTGGGTCCCAAAAACCTAACTTTTAACATATTCACAGACAGATTTTACCAAGTTAAGGCTGTGAAGCAAAATAATCCTTTTTGAAAGAAGGTTTCAAACATTCGGATTTGTAAAATAGTCCGAGCTGTCCTTGAATGGAGCACAGCTTTGTGTGAGACTGAAGTTCCATTTCCTACTTCCTGTTAGTTTGGAAGATTTAATTTTCATTTTTTGTCACAAACTGTTTAAAAGACGGGTTTCAGGCTAAATTCTTCTTTTGCAGGTTTCGACCATGTTTGAAAGTTATTTTCATATAAAAAACAGATGCAGATTTCTATTTCATTCATGCATGTTTGAGAAATTTATGAGTCCTTCGGATCTAGTATTTGAATCCATACAACACGGACCAAAAGAACAAGAAAATTCCTCACAAAAATGGCCAACGTCTCAAAACAGACTCAAATCTGCAACCACTGTGCAGGTCCGGGTTTTTTCTTTTCTCTTTTTTTTTTAATTGGTGTTTTTTTCTCTTATCTCCGGTAGTCCCAGGGACCCTATACATCCCGAGGTGTCTTTGGCCCAGACGGAATCGAACCCGGTTCACACGGTAAAAAAAAAAGGTATCTCTGCCACTAGGCCAAAGTCTCTTGGACCTGTGTTCTTTTTTATTTCTTTATTTTTTTTATTCCATTCATAGTCGCCATGTTTGCAACCTTCAGGTCGCACAGCAGGCTGCCACGATTGCACCAATGGTGGGAGAAACGGGGGTTAGGTGTCTTCTCCAAGGACCCTGAACTCGGTGGGAATCAAACCCTCGAACTTTCGGATAACTTACGGTCCGAGGGCGAACGTTCTACCAATGATCCACCGCCTCGTCAAACCAAGAGGTGAACTTTGACCATTCACCTGCCTTTGTGTTGCTCTATGATCATTGTGCTTCACCCCGTAGAGTTAAACATGTGGAGATGGAAATAGTTTCACTCAAGATAAACGTGAGAACCGATTGAATCTACTTTTAGGTTTGTTGTTAGTGTTTGTTCTTGGACCAGGAGAAGCCGGTTCAAATTCCACTGAGCTCAGTAGGTGTTCCAAAGTCAATCCATCGTACAAACCGGTGTGACCGCAAAGGTTGGCTGATTCCTGGTGACACTTACCTTGAGGCAGAGCTCGACGCAGAAAGCGGTGACGGCGAAGAGCCAGGTGTTCAGAGCATAACAATGCCAGAGGGCGTAGCTGAGCGCCACGGGCAGCACGAACAGCGCCATGGATACTAGCAAGACGGGAAAATGGCGGCGGAACGAGGAGACGTGCGAGGCGCTGAGAGACATCAGGACGGGGTCGGTCATGCCATGAATAAAGTGCAAAATGGCGGTCAGCAGAAGGCACATGTTTCGGCTCAGACGGACCTGCGAGAGAAAAGTGACACACTTAAAAACAATGATGATATCAATGGATACTGAGAGCAGAACTCAAAATGATTCATACCAGTGGTAAATTTAGAATCAAAAATATTTAGACAGAAAGTGACACAGGATTTTTCCAAAAAATTTTTTTGTTCGCATTTTAACCAAAAAGAGATGTACTTTAAGAGATGGAGCTCATCGCTAAAAATAAATGAACAAAATTACAACCGATATGCAAATAGTTGGTCTGTAATTAAAGGGAGCATTCATTTCCATTCCATTGTCTTCCGCTCCTCCGGGGTTGGGTCGTGGGGGCAACAGCCTCAGACGGGAAGCCCAGGTTTCTCTCACCCTGGCTGCATCCTCTAGCTCACCCGAAGGATCCCGAGTCGTTCCTGGCCAGCTGTGTGACATAGTCTCTCCAGCAGGTCCGGGATCTGTCTCTTGGTCTTCACCCAGTGGGACGTGCCCGAAACACCTCACCAGCAAGGCGTTTGGGAGGCATCCTGACCAGATGCCCAAACCACCCCATCTGGCTTCTCTGGATCTGGAGGAGGAGCGGCTTGACACCAAGCTCCTCCCGGATGGCAGAACTCCTCACCCGATCTCTGAGTGAGAGTCCATCCATCCTGCGGAAGAAGCTCATTTCGGCCGCTTGTATCCGCGATCTGCTTGAGCCGCTCCTCCCTCCAGGTTGAGAGAAGACAGTTGGGGTAGTTTGGGCATATGGTCAGGATGACCCCCGAGCGCCTCGCTGGTGAGGTGTTTCGGGCACGTCCCACTGGGTGAAGACCATTCGGCAGACCCCGGACCCGCTGGAGAGACTATGTCTGACATGTGGCTGGGAAACGACTCAGGATCCTTCCGGTTGAGCTGGAGGATGTAGCTGGGGTGAGAGAAGCCTGGGCTTCCCGTTTTGAGGCTGTTGCCCCTGTAACTCGGCCCCGGATAAAGCGGAAGACGACGGAATGGAATGGTATCCGGGATCTCGTTCTTCTGGTTTACCACCCACAGCTGGTGACCATAGCTGACCATGTCTAGCTTCATATATTTATTCAACATCTTTTATATTTAAATATTCCTTAACAGTTAGCAAACAGAATAAAAAATCTCAGAAAGACCCTTCATCTCACCAGTCGTTCCTCTGGGTCCAAGCTGCTGAGCCCGGTCTGCAGAGCCAGGATGAAGAACAGAACAGGGGCCACAAATCCGAGACGTTTATCCTCTTCTTCTGTGGAACCTGAAGTCAAATTAAAAATAAATAAACACTGTATTTTAAGAGCAAACAAATGTGAAATTCGTGCTGGTTAAAAATGTAAAGCGTTACCTATGAAAGTGAGGATGCTGAGCCCCAGGTAGTGAGCCACGGAGGAGATGACAGCACTCATGCCCAACACGGTGAGGGTGGAATCACAACCAGAGATGATCAGGTTACTTGTAAGGTCCCAGAACACATCCCAGCTCAATAAATAACCCTGTAGATGAGTCATGAGAGGTATTTAATATCACATTTGGGCTTTTTTTAAGCAACAACACTGATTTATAAAGTCAATGTAAGACTTGGTCCTCATTTTACTCCTGCTTTTATTTAGAAGTGTATTGTACATTCTTGCTGTTGGAACTATACTGTATATTGTGAGATTTATTTTTTGTTCCTACCTGCGAATCGGAGCTTCCATCTGTTGGTCCTCCAGTTGCATCCCCACTCTCTCGTCTAACTGCCCGTACCACATAGACCAAGATGAGTGCCTGGGCGGTGGCGCGTGTCAACCAGAACACCCTCAGAACATCGGGGAAGCGGATCCTCTTCCACGTGTCCTCGAGCAGCAACTGGAGGCCGTAGATTCTGTACATGTGACGCACGAGCAGGTAGACATACCGGCACGAGTAGTAGAACCATTTGAGTCGAATGGCCAGACAGACGGCCGTGTTGAGAACCAGCGCCAGACCTGAGAACGTGGCCACCACCTGACGGACGTCGGTGGGGAGCTCGATCATCATCCCCCACAGAGGGATCATGATGTCCAACACCACTAGCGCCGCAAACACAGATTGGAGATTGAGCAGGAACACGTAGCCCACGCCGAACAGCAACTGGACGGCGGCCATGCCTAGCCATAGCGTTGGACCGTTTCTGGGCAGGAGTCTTATACCTAGGGTGGCTTTGTAGTAAGCGCTGTAGAAGTCTATGTGCGAGGTGGCATAGTAGTTTATGAGGATCACTGCCACACCGAGGAGCACAGCAGAGAAGAGCATGTAAAACTTGAACAGAGCTTTCTGGGAGAGTAGCAGCACCACGGAGGAGATGAGAACACCTGAGACACACAGGAAAGACTCCATTAGAACCAAGTTTATTAAAGTTATACATGTAAGACTTAAAAAACATGCTTTATTATAAAAGTTAATAAGTTCCCATAACAGTGGATCATTTATGTTTTAGGATCTAAAAGCATGAACAAAAAAATAAAAAAAATGAATATTTTCTTGTAATTAGCGCCTCCAAATCCGAGACCATGGTCCTCGCCTGGTAAAGGGTGGAATGCCGCCAGCGAGTCAGGGACAGGTTCCTGCCCCAAGTGGAGGAGTTTATGTATCTCGGGGTCTTGTTCGCGAGTGGGGGAAAGATGGAGCGGGAGATCGATAGACAGATCAGTGCGGCATCAGCAATAACTAGGACGCTGCATCTGTCCGTTGTGGTAAAGAAAGAGCTGAGCCGAAAAGCAAAGCTCTCCATTTACAAGTCGATCTACGTTCCCACCCTCACCTATGGTCACCAGCTGTGGGTGGTGACAGAAAGAATGAGATCGCGGGTACAAACGGCCGAAATGAGTTTCCTCCGCAGGGTTGCTGGGCTCTCACTCAGAGATCGGGTGAGGATCTCTGCCATCCGGGAGAAGCTCGGTGGCGAGCTGCTCCTCCTCCAGGTCGAGAGAAGCCAGATGGGGTGGTTCGGGTATGTGGTCAGGATGCCCCCTGAGCGCCTCGCTGGTGAGGTGTTTCGGTCACGTCCCACAGACCCCGGACTCGCTGGAAAGACTATGTCTCACAGCTGGCCGGGGAACGACTCGGAATCCTTTCGGGTGAGCTGGAGGATGCAGCCGGGGTGAGAGAAGCCTGGGCTTTCTGCCTGAGGCTGTTGCCCCCGCAACCTGGCCACGGATGAGCAGTAGATGACGGAACAGAACCGAAGAAAATTAATACAACAACAACAAATTGTCTGGAATGAAGTGATTATTTAGCAAAACTGGGTCGACGAGGTGTTAACAATGTTGTGCAGCTACCATTAGAAAATAAAAATGACTCAAATTTTATGTTAAAAAATGAGAATTCTATGTTTTATTTACATAAACCATCCTGATGATGGTAATATTTAATGCTTTTTTGTACAATAATTGTAACATATTTGTTTATGTCTCCTCCTCGTGATGTGATCCCAGAGTTGTCACCGAGGTAACTAAGTGGGAGGAAGTGTTACGTTGTGTTAAGGTGTCTGCTGAATTTTATGTCTAGTGGAAATTCAGTTTCACTTTGTTTCATTTGGTTCCCATACATCTTATTTTATTAGAACTGAAATGATTTCTTGACGAAATTCCTTGATTATTTTCAGACTCTTCATGCTTTTGAACAGAAAAAAAATCTCACTTGAAATAATTGTGTCATTAACAAAAATTTGTCCCTGCAGAGTCCAGTCAGATTTATTTATTAAAGTTTTATTTAGGAGGAGGCGTTGGCGTAGTGGTTAAAATATTAGACTGATGACACGGAGACCCCGGTTCGAATCCACCATGACCTAAGCCGAGGAATCCCGCAGACAAAAAGAAACACAGAAACCTGAAAAAAAAAAACCTAAAATAAAATTAGTTAATCTTCTGAACCGCTTAATCTCTAATGGGAACGCAGGGGGTGCAGGAGGCTATCCCGACAGATTTTAGGCTAGAGACAGGATACACCCCGAACAGATCGCTAGTCTGTGGCGGGGCTACACACAATCGTCCACACAAATTTTAGGGGTAAAGATTAAACCCATGTCAGTGCAAAAACACAGGCATTTTTTTTTACATTTAGGTCTACTGTAACGTACTTTTTACACATCTTTATGATGTTCAACACTCATTTGATGTTAACATCATTTTATGTCCAATAGATGTCTGTAGTTTTACTGGTAGTTATGTCTTCATTTCTAATGTTTTCTATTTTTTTCTCTTATTTACTTCCTGTTCGCTCCTTTTGGTCATCATTGATCTTGTTTTATATTCCGTCCTTGATTTTTTATTTTGAGATATTCAGTGAAAAGTTTTTCTTATCCTAAATTATCTCTGATGGCAAATTAAGCTATTTCAATTCAGCTCATCATTTACTTGTGTTTATCCGATCGCGGATAACAAGAAGGAAATTAAAGCAGACATTTTTAATACCGCTGATGACTGAAAACATTAAACTTTATAACACATATGACAAAATATGTTAATCTTTGACTCTGTGAAAAGTTCACAGACTCTCAGGTCATTGAACTCTGAATTTAAACAGAACTTTTCAGATCATTTGGAGTTTATTTACATAAAGATGTACATGTGTAAACACGTCAATGTTAACATCTTTTTATTACAATGGGAACCTGCAGTTTAAATTGTCAACTTTTCTGATTTATTTTATAGACTTATTCTCGTTTACTTCCGTCTCTTTTCTTTTGGTCATCATTGACCTAGTTTCATATTCCCTACTTGATTTATATTCTCCAGATCTTCCTCCGTATTATTCTAGTGAGAAGTCTTTCTTGTCATCACATTCATCACCACCTGCTGTGAGTGGTGACCGAAAGGACTAGATCACGAATACAAGCGGCTGAAATGAGCTTCCTCTGCAGGATGGCTGGGCTCTAACTCAGAGATAGAGTGATGAGCGCCGCCATCCAGGAGAAGCTCGGAGTAGAGTTGTTACTCCCCCAAGTCGAGAAAAGCCAGAAGGAATGGTTCAGGCATCTGGTTAGGATGCCACCCGAACGCCTCACCGGTGAACTGTTTCGGGCACGTCCCACCAGGAGGAGACCCAAGGGCAAATCCTAGACCTGCTGGGGAGACTATGCCTCACAACTGGCCAAGAAACGCCTCAAGATCCTCCCAAGTGAGCTGGAGGATGCAGCCAAGGTGAGAGAAGCCTAGGCGTCCATCTGAGGCTGTTGCCCCCTCGACCTGGCCCCGGATAAACGGAAAACAATGGAGCATCATTTATTTGTGTTTTTTTAGTTCACATAATGTCATCGTCTGTCAACAATGAACTGAAGTAATATTTTATGAAAGATTTTATGAATCTAATTCAGAATCTAATTCTTAATCTAACCTACTTTCCCACCCTCACCTATGGTCACCTGCTGTGGGTGGTGACCGAAAGAATGAGATCACGGATACAAGCGGCCGAAATGAGCTTCTTCCATGGAGTGACTGGGCTCTCACTCAGGGATTGGGTGAGGAGCTCTGCCATCTGGGAGGAGCTCGGTGTTGAGCCGCTCCTCCTCCAGGTCGAGAGAAGCCAGATGGGGTAGTTCAGGCATCTGGTCAGGATGCCCCCCGAGCGCCTCGCTGGTGAGGTGTTTCGGGCACTTCCTACCAGAAGGAGACCAAGAGTCAGACCCCGGACTCGCTGGAGAGACGGTCTCAAAGCTGGCCGGGGAACGACTCGGGATCCTTCCGGGTGAGCTGGAGGATGCAGCCGGGGTGAGAGGCTTCTTGTCTGAGGCTGTTGCCCCTGTGACCCGGTGCCGGATGAGCGGAATACGACGGAACAGATTTTATGAAATCTTTCATAAAATTGAGTATTTTCAGGTTTTAGAACGTAAGATTTCTCATAATCTAAAAAAAAAAAAAAAAAAAAAAAAAAAAACAGAAAACAATTGATTTTATGACCCCTAATATAAACTTCACTGATCTTTAACCCTAAACTTCACAGGATTGTAAGGTCAAAGAACTTTCATTTTCAATATTACTTCTCAGATCATTTAACGTTATATTTGACAAGAAACATCAGCTTTTAATAAGCCTGTGAAATCATCAAATTGATTTAGGTTAAAATACTGTTGACCCTTGATTTGATCCACAGGCTGTTAAACCTAAAGCTCTTACCTAAACACAGAGAGGATCTTACAAGTTCAAAGATCAGCAGACTGTAGTTATATAACCCCACTGAGTTCACTAAGACAAATAACACAGCTTTGAAATAAAGAAAGTTTTGTAGATGGGAACAGCTTTGGTGATTATAACAAGTAAAAAAAACCACTGAGATTAAATGATCTACCAGATCAGATATTTACAGTCAACATGACAGCTGGTGTTTCTATTCTACCTCTTTATTTGACAGAAAGAGTAACATTTGCTCTTACTGGAATAAACCCAATGTGTTGTTTAAGTGGTTGTAAGTTGTGTTATAATATGCCGAAAAACTAATATGTATTAAATTGTCATTTTATCCGATTAATCGAGTAATCGATCCAATAATCGACAGATTAATCGATGACCAAAATAATTGTTAGTTGCAGCCCTAGTTTCTATTACACATTATTTCATGATCAAGATAATCAGACAGCTAATATGATCACTTTATAAGTGTTATAAAGTGAAATCAAACAAACATGGAGGAATAAATAGTTGTTTTTATTCCTGATTGTGTTTAGATCAGTTTTTAGCTGCTGTGACAGGCTAACACTGCAGCTAGCTCTGTCATCACTACTAGTCAAATTAAACCTGTTTATTACTCACCCAAAACTCTGATCAACACTTTCCCTGTGAGTCCAGCCCATCCCGATCCAGGATCGTAATAAGAATTAAAAATGGCATCAATAATAAAAATACATGGAACTCGTAGAGCTACGTCAAGCACCGCTAAGGCCTGCTGGCCTATACGGGTTTGGGTGGTCGCCATGCAGCTTCAGGGAGGCTTCCAGGCCTGCTCAGCCCCAGCTATCCATATAGAATGGGATTTTTTTTGCTTAATTCTCGAGGGAATTGTCTTCAGTTGTCGTTTCAATAGTCAGCTGATGATTTCCTGCGGCTCGCCATGTCCGCTCTGTAAAAAACCTCCTGTTGCTTCTTGTATTTTTGTTAATTTGGAGCTCCAGTTCTTTTCCAGAGTTCCGCCATGAAACTTCCGGGTGCTCTGAGGTGTTGTGAGGTTTTACAGGATTTACAGGCAAAATGTTGTTTGTCTTCAAAAATGGTTAATTTTTTTTATAAAAAGCTATGACTGTGCGTGGAAAACAGAAGTTGCTAGGTTATTCAGGCGTAAAGTGACGTGTCTTCCGGCTTCAATAGGCTGGATGGAGGAGGCTGTCCCTGAGCAGGCTGTCCCACCCTGCAGCAGCGGGAGGAGGAGAAGAGGGTGGAAGCGCTGGAGATCGTAAGAACAGCGGTGGATGAAGTACTCACTTTTTGTACTTAAGTAAAAATACAGATAATTAGGCAAAAACTTAAGTAAAAGTACCAAAAAAAAAAATCTACTTAAGTAAAAGTACAAAAGTAGTTGGTGTAAATTGTACTTTTTAAGTAAAAAGTAAAAGTATTCGATCATAATTCAAATGTTATTTTTTGTGCTATAGGGTGTCACCATGGTAACCAGGATAAATACTCTGCAGGGGTGTGACCCCTCTCTCCCGCCTCTTTTGGTCCACAAAAAAAAATAAATACTTAAATTAAAAGGAAAGGGGTCAAGCTATCCTCTAGAAGGGCCAGTGAATGGGCGCCAAAATGGAGGAAAATGACACTTATTTTTTAAAATGTTTTGGGGGGGAGGCCCCCAGTCATCCTATATTGGCTTTGTCAAAGCCCCACTCCCCTTTGGAAAATTCTAGATCCGCCCCTGCTATGCGTAATGATGGCTCAACTTTTTATTTAGAAGTAAACACAACGAACAACGAACAATGACTCTTTTTCATTTGTATTATATTTGATGTTAGGTTTTTGGCGCTGAATGAATGCGGAAAATGTTTCTCGATTCCTTACTTCTTCTCCCGATCAACTGCTTCTTTTGATTTTTGCGATGCGGCTTCAAGATGCGCTAAAAAACCTGTGTATTTTTCAAATTCCTGAACGAAAATGTAACAAAAAATGTAAAACACACTTTTAAAAAGTAGCAAAGTAAAAGTAGAGATATTTGCTCTAAAAATGTAGTGAAGTAAAAGTAAAAGTACCGGTTTTAAATTTTACTTAAGTAAAGTACAGATACACAATATTTTTACTTAAGTACAGTAACGAAGTACATTTACTTCGTTACGTTCCACCACTGAGTAAAAATTTACAACAGAGTTACATCTTAATTAAAAAAAAAAACCATCCCAGTATAATTAATTATCTTTAGTGAATTTAAAATGATAAAATAAATTTAAAAATTCCCCATTTTTTTAGGGTACAGTTTTGCTTTGCCATCTCGATTAAGATTAGAGTTAGACCATTAATTTCAAACCTACACACACACATAAATAAATATACTGTATGTGTATTTATAAACATATTCATACGCTCTGCCATTCAGGAGGAGCTCAGAACAGAGCCATAGCTCCTCCGAGTCGAGACAAGCCAGATGGGGTAGTTCGGGCACCTGGTTAGGAATGCCTTACCTCACTGTTAAGGGATCTTTTCACTCTCTTCCACACATAACACCAGACAAGTCAAGACCACCTCTGATACCATACCCATCTCAGTCCTCCGCCTCTAAATATTTGATCATTAATAATATTAATGTATAATTTATTGATCCCTCAGCGGGGACATTTGTGCGCTGCATTACACCGCAGCAGGCTGCCACGACGGCGCCAATAGTGGGGGAAACGGCTGGTCAGGAGTCTTCTCTAAGGACCCTAGACGTGAACTCAGTGGGATTCGAACCAGCGAATTGAGTCACCGCCTCCGCCCTCCCACCTCCCCAATTTCAGTTGTTTAAATTGCCTTTGGTTGCCACAGGATTTTAATTATTTTTTTCGCACCATATGACGCACCGTTTTATGAGGAGCATAGAAAGAAACTACTGTACTGTGGTATCATGGGTTGCGTTATGCAGCCACTAGATCAGGGGTCCACGTTCCCTAACCTGTTTTGGGGTCTGACAATATTTTCACGGGTCGGTCCAAAGGTGTCGCAGATAAATTAAAGAAGAGCAGCCTGAAAGACTGGCTTTTTAAATCAATAATAATAACTTAAATCCTGTTTTTCTTCACGAGAAAATGTCTAATTAGCGTCTTTACAACATGGGAACTTTTCTCTTCCCTAACGCGCTCTGGTTGCTGTGGTAACGGTAAATATACCCTCAAATAAAAAACATCACAAAAACAAATTGCATAAAAATACCAGTTGGGCTACTCACAGTAAGACTACTGTAAATCAATCGAAGTTCTGAGTTTGTTTTGCTGCAACCAGACAGTTCCATCATGGCCTGAAACCTGAAGAGTGTTTCTAAGGTCCAGTCTTCTTCGGAACTCTGCAACTCCCTTTAGCAAAGAAGCTTCCAATAGATCTATTTTTAACTGATTTTTGCTAGTTTGGGGGTTTAAATTTAATAAGATGACGCGTCCATCGGTGTCATTGACGGTTGTAAGGAAGAAAATGCGGTGACTTTTCAAAATAAAAGATCAGTAGCTACAATACACCAGTATTGAGTCATACAAAAGGCGCACCAGACCGGCTTTTGACACATTTAGGTGCGCCTTATGGTGCGGAAAACATGTTAATTTTATAAATCATCAGTGGTGGATGAAGTACTCACTTTTTGTACTTAAGTAAAAGTACAGATAATTTAGGCAAAAATTTACTTAAGTAAAAGTAAAAGTACCAATAAAAAAAATCTACTTAAGTAAAAGTACAAAAGTAGTTGGTGTAAATTGTACTTTTTAAGTAAAAAGTAAAAGGATTCGACCATAATTCAAATGTTATTTGTTGTGCTATAGGGTGTCACCATGGTAACCAGGATAAATACTCTGCAGGGGTGTGACCGCTCCCCCCCTCTCCCGCCTCTTTTGGTCCACAAAAAAAAAATAAAATAAAAGGAAAGGAGACAAGTCAAGCTATCCTCTAGAAGGGCCAGTGAATGGGCGCCAAAATGGAGGAAAATTACACTTATTTTTAAAATGTTTGGGGGGGAGGCCCCCAGTCACTATATATTGACTTTGTCAAAGCCCCGCCCCCCTTTGGAAAATTCTAGATCCGCCCCTGCTCTGTGTAATGATGGCTCAACTTTTTATTTAGAAGTAAACACAACGAACAACGATCTTCTGTCTCTTTTTAATTGGTACTATATTTGATGTTAGGTTTTTGGCGCTGAATGAATGCGGAAAATGTTTCTCGATTCCTTACTTCTTTTCCCGATCAACTGCTTCTTTTGATTTTGGCGCTACGGCTTCAAGATGCGCTAAAAACCTGTGAATTTTTCAAATTCCTGAACGAAAATGTAACGAAAAATGTAAAACACACTTTTAAAAAGTAGCGAAGTAAACGTACAGATATTTGCTCTAAAAATGTAGTGACGTAAAAGTAAAAAGTACCGGTCTTAATTTTTACTTAAGTAAAGTACAGATACACAATTTTTTTTACTTAAGTACAGTAACGAAGTACATTTACTTCGTTACATTCCACCACTGTAAATCATTCCATATAGCAACTCCACACCTCAAAATGAACATTGATTTAAATGTAGTTCTAATTTTAGGTTGATATTTTTCGAACTCTGAGGTTATAAATACATAGATAAATATGTCCATCCACGGACACACTGGACAGTTTTGTATCTTGTGTCAATTTTATATGCATACTTTATGAATACCACAAATGCAATTCTAAAAGGGGAAGAATTCAAATGTTTTTATGTAATTAATTTTGAGTGATATATCAAGTGTTTGTGCAGAACTGTTCCTCTTTGAGTAGTAAAATACACAATCAAAGTACATCTCATAAATTGGCTTTTCATTTATTGACAAAAATTATTACGCTTGGCTCTATTCATGCAAAAACGCACTTCATGTTTACACACTTTTATGCTAGATTCACATAGCCTAGACCGTGTTTCTTTAACACGCTTGTTTACGTGCGTGTATTGGGCCCAATGGCTTTCCATATTTGTGCACACTGTTTATTTTGAAAGTGTTCACATCACAGAAACGCACTTATTGTAATGGGAGCAGTGTTGTATCTTTGGCGCCATCTAGTGACAAAACATTAGAATTGCAGGAAAAAGAAAACATGGTTTATTTACTTAATTTTTTCAAGTTCGGCAGGGCGTAGTTTGCCCATGCCTGACCTAGACACACTCGTATTTATATTTGTAAGAACCATTTAGTTACAGTCAAAAGCGTGTAATTAGAAGTTTTATGGGGCAGGTGTAACATTTATAAATAGCTTATAATGATCAATTAGTTTTGATACACCTTTCATATTACTTGTCAAGGGCTACTGAGACGTTTCCGAAATGTCCAGACTGAGTAGGGAGAGGGAATATTTCAGCAGAAGGAAGCTGTTTGCAACTGCCGGGCAGGAGACCTAGAGGAAGACCAGAGAATGTAGTGAAAGAGGACATGAAGGTATATGATGTGAGAGAAAGGGTCAATAGACAGTGTCAGATGGAGAAAGTAGTTTGCAACAGCATACCCAGGACAAAAAAGCCAAACAAAAATGAATAAACCATTTACTTTTGTTAGGCAGTTTCAATAATGGCATGTCCTATTTGAGACAAATTCTCCATTTGGAATAATTAATAAAGAACATCGTGCCATGTCAACTTTGTTAGTAGACTAGTGATTAACCACTTACAACATAAACTTCCAATCCTAACAACAACTGATGAAATGATTGGTTATTAAGTCCATCCCACTTCATGGAGCCCAAAAGGATTTATTGCACAGATCACAGCATCAAGTGCGACAAACATCCTGAATAAACTGAGATGCATATGACGTATCAGAAAGACCTATGTCGCAATCGATGTCAAACTCAGTTCCAGGAGGGCAGGTCTCCCTGCAGGTTTTCTATGTGTTCTTGCATATACACAACTGATCCAGGTTAACGAGTCAATGTGCCAAATTTTATTGGCTGTAAATTTCACTTTATGTGCATCAGCTGTATTGAATTGAAGATACTTTATTAATCCTCAAAGGGAAATTTGATGCTGCGGTGCTAACACCTTGATGCCTTCCCGGTCCGCTTACGTGGTGTAATAGCTGGCATCTGAACAGTTAAAAAAAACAGTTCATAATGAGTCCATGAAGTCAGGCTTCAATGAAGCACACCAAACCCCTAACCCCTCCACATTCCTGCTGGGTCAGAATGAGCGTCCCCAGTTGCTCCATCTTGCCAGCGAGCATCCAGATGTTACCCATAACAACTGCAGGGACACTGGGCTCAAAGCGCCTCCTTTCTGATCGTCTTCTTCTCAGTTCTGTCGGGACTGCATAGACTCCTCCAGCCACGGTGGATCTTGTTCCGAGAGCTGGCTGCTAGTTGAGTCCACGCTAACAAAGCGAAACAACTCTATGACCAACAAAATGGAGAGCTAGCTGTTGAAAACAAAAAATGATTAGCCTAAAAACAGCTGTCTGAAGCAAAACAGTCCAGTCCAAAACGAAGTCCAAAGAGCGCACTAAGTCACATCTCCAGAACAGGACCAAACACAGGCAAAAGACAAACAGAAACCAAGTGGAAAAAATGCTAAAATAGACAACCAGACGCCAAAAAAAAAAGACACCGCAGCAGACAGCTGCCTGGGGCAGCGCCTTTTTAGAAGACAACACATGGAAAATGTTGAAAAAGGCAACCAGGAACACGTGGAAAATCTTCTGGACACCTGCCCTCGAGGTCCGGAGTTTGACACCTGCGAAGCTGGATCGTATGTATGATTTGAATTCAATTCAGTATTTTCAGAAAACAGACAAAACCGAGAAAGGCAATGTACGTTTAAACGTCCACTGTATTTTATACATAACTTTTTTATGTAAAAAGTTTGAAATAAATTCTAAGAAGAACAAATAATTATCCTTTTTCTGTGAATCTTACATTGAGACACTTGCAAGCACACACTCATTCATAAAACTAAAAGTGTATTACAAATATTTACATTTCTCTCCGTTCTGCAATCAGCTCGAGCTGAAGAAGACTTTAACGGTGTTGTTGTAAATTATGTTGGCAAGTTCCAATGGATCCTCATCCCTCGTAGCAGCCATCATCTCTAAAACTTGTCTGGAAAACAAGTTATAAATTTTAAAATGTCAGTCTTTTAACAGAAATGATTCAAAGTGATTCAAAGAATTGATTACTTTCTGAAGGAACTCACATAATGTGGCATGGTTCATTCCTATCCTTAAGACAATGTCCTGTTTCCCATTTTTTCTTGGTTGGAAATGTTGTTTTAACATGCTTGGAGCCAGCGTGTGTATTCTTTATTCCACACCATGGAGCATCTGGAGGGTTGGTAGTTGATGGAAAAAAATATAGGTATTAATGTTTGAGATTTTTGTCTGATCCCGTGATAGAGAATGAATTATTACAAACACAAAAACTGTCTTGATTTTATTTCATTATAGAGAAAACATGCTGTTTATCTTTTACTCACCTGTTTCTATCATAAGTCTCTCACACGGGATTGATTTCATCGCGTCAATATTGGCCTCTGTTTTTAGAGAGCTATAAAAAATATCGAAAACTTTTTATGAAATAATTCTCAATACATAATTGGACAAACTTTAGAAGGTTATCAGTGATCCAGTTTTCTTTTTAGTAACTTAATGTTTGTTAAAAAAAAATGAAGAGGTTAGTTTTGCTATCCTCACCATCCGTTAATTCCAATATATAGATCCAGGTCGATGAGAGCAGCGGCGTCTTCTACCGACCCATCAAAAGAGTGGACCTGAAGCAGAAAATCACACACTATCACATGGTTTTTAATCTTGTTTCTTTGTGTTGTAAAAACCCTATAAAAAAGATGTCAATTAATAAATTATATGGTCTTAGTTTTCCGTTCCGTCGTCTTCCGCTTATCCGGTTTCGGGTCGCGGGGGCAACAGCCTCAGACGGGAAGCCCAGGCTCCTCTCACCCAGCTGGATCCTCCATCTCACACGGAAGGATCCCGAGTCGTTCCCCAGCCAGCTGAGAGACATAGTCTCTCCAGCGGGTCTGGGGTCTGCCTCTTGTTCTCCTCCAGGTAGGACATACCTGAAACACCTCACCAAAGACGTGCTCGAGGGCATCCTGACCAGATGCCCGAACCATCCCTATCTGGCTTCTTTTGACCTGGAGGAGGAGCGGCTCGACACTGAGCTTCTACCAGATGGCAGAGCTCCTCACCCTATCTCTAAGTGAGAGCCCAGTCACCCTGTGGAGGAAGCTCATTTTGGCCACTTGTATCTGCGATCTCATTCTTTTAGGTGAGGATGGAAACGTTGATTGACTTGTAAATCTGTTTCGTTCCGTCGGCTTTACCTTTTGGCTCAGCTCTCTCTTTACCACGATGGACCGATGCAGCGTCCTAGTTATTGCTGACGCCGCACCCATCCGCCTGTCGATCTCCCGCTCCATCCTTCCCCCACTCGAGAACAAGACCCTGAGATACTTAAACTCTTCCACTTGGGGCAGGACCCTGTCCCTGACCTGCAATGGGTATTCCACCCTTTTCCGGGCAAGGACGATGGTCTCGGATTTGGAGGTACTAATTTCCATCCTGGCCGCTTCAAACTCTTATTTTTGTAGATTCAAATAAATGTAAATCAATAAAAATAGAACTAGTGTGTTTTATAATTTTCCGAGCCTCAGAATGTTCTAAATTCGACAGCAAAAAAGATTTTTAATAAATCCTCTAATATGTGCATAAAAATTTAGTAAAGAGATGAATCTCTGAAAATAAATGAAGTCTGCTCACCACCCCTCCAACACATCGGTCTCGATTCCTCCTCATGATATCTGTAAAAAATGAGCACACATTGGTGTTTTTGCTCATCACAAATGAGACCGTGTTTATTGTGTAAACTGACCGATGAACTCCTGGTGGGAGTTTCTGCAGTGGAGGAACATCGGGAGCTTTGTTTCCTCGGCTAAGTCAAACTGCTTCTCAAAGTATCTGCAGCAACACGGAAAAAGATTTTGGCAAAAAAAAAAAAAAAGTGAACATAAAATGAGACGTGATAAAAACTTAAGCACCATTAAACTACCGGTAACTGTGAAGAAAATCTATACATAGATGCTTATTTTTTAAAAAACAAAATATGCCAACTTACTTTAATTGAGTTTCTTTAGGACAAAATTCCAATCGATCAAAATCTGAAATAAAAAATACGTTATTTCACTAAAGTTTAACTATTAGATAAAAACTGTGATTCATAAAAGTCAAAGAATAATTTATCCTGTTGTGATTACACACCTAATCCACACTCTCCTATAGCTACAACTTTTCCTTTGTGTGACGATGCCAGCTCTCTCAGACCAGAAAAATAATCAGCTTCTCCATTCTGCTCGAACTCACTGCAGCGGGTGGGATGGCAGCCCACTGTGCAGAAAAACTCATCTGTAAAAGGAACAAAAAACTTCTAAATTAAAGATACAGAAAGCTCAGGAACTGTGAAAATTTTGGCAAATAAAAACTAAATACCTCGAGTTTCAGCTAGTCTGAGCGCCTCTTTACTGTCATCAAGGTTTCCTCCTGTGATCATAAACTGTAGTGGAGAAAAATATAAAATATGCAGCTTCAGTTTTAGTTAATCACATAAATCTTTTTAGGATTACAAGATCTTTATAGCGGATCATTGATCAAGACAGTGAAGGTCCATCCATTACAGAAAAAAACGATGAACACAGAAATAAAAGTGACATACTTTGCAAAACATTCATTAAAAACGTGTGAAATGTAAAAATACATAATTTGTTGGACAAACAGCCAAAAACATCTAGTGAGTCTGAAAACCTCCCAATTTTGTTGAGTCGAGATTAAGCAAGTTGACACTAGGACCGCCACAGTGGTCAATTTGACTACACTTCATTTTAATATGCTAATTAGAATAAGCATAAGCATAGGAGGCTGACCTTTTATGACTTTTAATATAAACATGTTTTCTATTTTATCATGTATTTTTTGTGTTCTAAAAATGAACATTTTAAAATTTTAAGCATTTTATCTCCTCAAACCGGGGTGCAGCAGCTGGGAGGAAGCGCGCATTGGAAGTTGTTGCTATGGCAACAAACACATTGCTATGGCCACACATACATATGGCCACACACCTCAATGTTTTGTCACATTATTTCTTCTATTTTATTATTTTAAAATTTTATTATTTTTTATCTTCCTGCTTGTATATACAGTATACTGTCTATTTCTTTCTTGTTGCTGCTGTAACGCACAAATTTCCCAAGTGTGGGATCAATAAAGTACATCTAATCTAATGTGTATGTATATATTTGTGGAGAGAGACAAGGAGGACTCTGACGCCATTACAGAAACATTTTATTGAGTGAGATAATATTGAAGAGACACCATGAAGAGAGTAAGAAAATTGTTGCCTGAATAAATTATACCATGTTTGTAGAAAAGTCTTGAAATTTCAGGTTAACATACTGGAATATAGCCTATAACCAATTTTTAACGAGGAGATTTTTGAAGAAGCAGCGCAAAATGCGAACAAAAGTAGGGTATTGATAAATTAAAACATTTTACTTTGGTGTTTGCTTTTTTATCCCAGGTTTTAAAAATATTTAACATTTTATTAGTATTATAACTTTAAAAACTGAGTGGTTTAAAGTTTTTTTATGCAATAAAGCAGCGCAAAACATGAATAATTACATAAGCGGACATTTTGACAGTCATGGCGCTTGTAGGTAGATTTAGAACGCGGTGGTCCTAGCGCTAAAGATACATGTTTAAAGAGATGGGAGTAAATTTTTTGGTGAGTGTCAACATCAGAGGCTGAAATGTTCACAATAACTATGTGTGCAGGAATAAAATCTATTATGATCAATGGTATAAAATCATTTTTATGTTGCAAACAAGGTGAGAGACACGTCCTACACAGTGACGCAGATACACAACGAGGGCCTAATATGTCTTCGGTATAAAAACTAACAGGACAAATCATTTTTATTATTTTATCTTTGCAACAATTCAGGTGTGTTATTTAGAGGGGTTTGCATTTTTATCATCCATAAAATCATAAAAATATCTAGTTCTGTACAAGTGCATAATGAGTAGGATGCATACCTTTTCAAGTCCAGTTTTAAAAGCTCTTTGGATGATTTGATCAAAGTCATCTGCATAAAAACAAATCAATCAGACAAATGCAGCCTCATTAATACAGTGATAAAAATTAACAGAAAAGCAGCGTCTTACCGTCATGTTTCTGCTTCCCTCGGTAGAGTCCTCGGAACATGGGATCCGTCAAGTTCACACCAATATCTGAAAATAGACAAAGAAGAATGACATGGATTTAGAATAGTTTAGTTTCGTCTTCTGAACCGCTTATCTCTAATAGGTCCGCACGGTTACTGGAGCCTATCCTGGCTAATTTCAGGCAAGAGGTAGGGTACACCCCGAACAGGTCGCCACGCTGTTGCAGGCCCACACATTCACAACCAGCCACACACACACTCATTCCTAGGGGCAAATTCGTAGCGGCCAATCAACCTGCATGTTTTTGGAGGATGGGGGAAACTGAAGTACCTGTTGAAAACCTACACATACACGAGGAGAACATGCAAACTCCACACAGAAAGGTCAGTGTTTCAAGCCCAGTGCCCACTCTGGGACGCAAACCTCGACCCTCATGCTGTGAGGCGACCATGCTAAACACTATAGCATTACTAATTTGAGATTCAAGATTGTTTATTGTCACACAGCAAGGATAGTGAAAATTTGGCCCTGGCACAGATTGGCGACCTGTTCAGGGTGTATCCTGCCTCTTGTTGTTTGAAATCAGACGGTTTAATATTAAAATTGAACATGTCAAATACATTTTGTTGTTTTGTGTTTGATTATGATCTTCTTTTAGCATTTCCCTTCAGGGGTCGCCACAGCAAGTCAGTTTCTTCCATCTAACCATATCTGCTGAATCCTCTTCGGTCACGCCAACTATCTTCATGTCTTCCTTCACTGTATCCATGAACCTCCTCTTTGGTCTTCCTCTAGGCCTCTTTCTTGGTGGTTCCAAATCTAGCATCCTTCTACCAATGTACTCGGTCTCTCTCCTCTGCACATGTCCAAACCATCTCAGTCTTGCCTCTTTAACTTTATCTCCAAAACCTCTAACATGTGCTGTTCCTCTGATCCTGTCCATCCTGGTCACTCCTCAAGAAATCCTCAGCATCTTCATCTCTGCTAACTCCATCTCTGCTTCCTGTCTTTTCCTCAGTGACACTGTTTCAAGACCAATCAGCATGGCTGCTCTCACCACGGTTTTGTACACTTTTCCTTTCATTTTAGCTGAAAATCTTCTATCACACATCACACCTGATACTTTTCTCCACCCGTTCCAGCCTGCCTGCACACGCTTCTTCACCTCTTTTCCACACTCTTCATTGCTCTGGACTGTTGATCCTAAGTACTTAAAATCTTCCACCTTCTTTGTCTCTTCTCCTTGTAACTTCACTTTTCCATTTGGATCCCTCTCATTCACACACATGTACTCTGTTTTACTCTGACTAAACTACAAATTATTAAAAAAGAAAAGTAGACAAGCTAATAAATTCCCCACATTTTGGTGCATTGTAGTGTCTTTATTTACATTATTTTTTATTCAGCTTCACAATCAGTCTAGTTGATCTAATATTGGAAAAAGTATGACTGTAATTTTTATGCAGAATTAACAAATAAAAATTATTTTGCTTCTATAAACTAGTCATTACGACTGTTTTAAGACTGCTGAATGAATACAGATTTAGAGTAAAAAAAGTTTTCTAATGCATAATTTTTTAGTCCTTTCAAAACCAAAAAGAGTTTATTTTTTTTAGACAGATATTTAGTGTGGTTACATGGCATCCAGATGTTTTATTTACAAGGATTAGCTCATTTTATAGCTAAAATGCTAACACACATACACATGATCTGTTTATTTCGCCCTTTTACTTTCACAAAACAGGCTGCTGATATTTTTATTAAACATTAACATATTAACACTTGTTTAAAAACGATCTTACCAATAAATTTGTATTTTACCATCGTTGAAATTCCTCTAATAAAAGAAGAAACACGTGTAGCATGGATCAGTTTTATGATGCGCATTACCGTAATAACTAAAGAAAAATCACCAAAATAAGATTTTGCCTGGTGATTATTCTTACTTTTAAAAATCTAATTTAACACAGAAAGATAATTAGTAATTTAGTTTAATTGCCTAAATTTGGAGTTTGAAAGGAAAATAGAGGATTTTTCTGCTCTTTCTTTTTAATAGTTACGGTAACTGAGCTCTGACGTCATCGCTTCAGCTCAGCCTGAAGGTGAACATGGCCTCTGCCTTTCTAACTCACCAGCAGAAAGTTCTGCGTCTTTACAAGAAATCTCTGAGACACCTCGAATCATGGTGCATATTTAGGTAAAAAGAGATTCGTTTAAAATCGTAAGAAAGCAAAATGTAGTCAAATTAATTTGTTATGCTGCAAAGCTAACTGCTAAGCTACATGCTAAGCTAACTGTTATTAGCTGGTAGTTAGGTCAAGGTTTAAACTCCTAATTCTAGGATTAGTTTTTGTTAGAATGTTCTGTTTAAACACAGGAAGATTATTCACAATACCGGTTATTATTATAATATGTTTAAGTTTGGATTTTTCGTGACATTTAGTTTTTGCTGCATAGCCACTTAGCTGTTATTCTCAGTTAGCTCGTTTATCCATAAAAAACACAAAATTCTAATCATTTTATCTATAAATATGTCAGAATTTTACAAATCTGCTTTAATTTGACAATTAAATAATGAATAATATAGATATATTTGTGTAAATGAGAGAAAATATGATAAGATCTTTTATTTTGACCAGAATTTAATTTGAATTATTTCAATCAGAACTAACATGTCAATGTAAATTACCGTAATTTCACGACCATTAGGCGCACCGTACGAAAAGGCGCAGCCTCAGTCACACACCACCTTACAACAACACACACGCAGGCATGCAAATGTGTGTATTAAAAAATAGATCGGGAGCAAAACTGAGTTTGGTTGTACTTTATTTAAGTAGTATAAACAAGCACATTACCGGTAATAGTCTTTATTAATAATAATAATGCATTGAACTTATATAGCGCTTTTCTAGACACTCAAAGACGCTTTACATATATATATATGCATTATTCATTCACTCCATACAATCATTCACACACACAACATTCATTCCTGATGATGGGAGCTACCATGCAAGGCGCAGACCACTATCATCAGAAGCAACTGGGGGTTCGGTGTCTTGCTCAAGGACACCTCGGCATGGACTCTGGGCGGGGGATCGAACCTGCGACCTTCCGGTTACGGAGCGGTCGCCCTACCCACCGAGCCATCCTTCCCCATTTATTCAAATCCGTCAAAGTCCTCATCCTCTGTTTCGGAATCGAACAGCTGCGCTAAATCCAACAGAGCAGGTCCACTTCGCTCCTCGCTGTTAAAGTCACTGTCTGTACTGTGCGGCTCCTCAGAAAGGATACCAGCTTTTGCGAAAGCTCGGATAACAGTACCAGCAGACACGTTAGTCTAAGCATCTACAATCCATTGGCAAACTGTAGCGGAACTCGCCCGGCGCTGCCTTCCACCCTTCGTGAAACTGTGGTCTGCTTCGGTCATCCATCGCTCCCACGCCGCTCACACTTCACTCTTTAACATTCTCATGCCTTTTCTTTCAGGTCCGCCTCGCGGGCACCGTGTTTTCTTTTAGGTTCGCCTTTTCTCACACACAAGGCGCACCGCACAAAAGGGCGCACCGCTCATTTTGAAGAAAATCTAAGACTTTTATATGCGCCTTATGGCCGTGAAATTGCGGTAATAGGATTTCAATCAAAAGCAAATTTATTATCTCTAATTTTTCACAAATTTAACAGTTATTACTAATACAATGAATCAGCTTTGTATCAGTTTAGTGTTAACAGTGATTTTAATTATTTACCAGCTCTTTACAAAGGCCTGTAAAGTGTTGAACACTCCTGATCTGCTCAATGAAACTCATCTGTTCTGCTGTTTTTCTGTCACAGAGACAAGTATCGGTTCTATGCCTGCATCCTACGGGCACGCTTTGATGATAACAAGGATGAGAAAGACATGGTGAAGGCTACCATGATGCTGAAAGCAGGAGAGGAGGAGTTCTGGACCAATCAGCATCCTCAGCCCTACATATTCCCTGACTCTCCAGGAGGGACTTCATATGAAAGATACGAGTGCTACAAGGTGATTAATGATTTCGATGGTTAAGAAAGAGGAAAATGTTGACATTCGATTCTGCAGTTGGGCTATATCAGCACTTCTCAAACAAAATGGGCGACCCCGAGAACATGCTTCTTTTTTTTGCCATACTAGAGAATAGCAACAAATCCGTGTAGTCCCTCATTCATCCAGGAGTGATCCACTCGTTGAAGAATTAAACTGTCCAGAAGACTTTTTTGAAACTTTTTCTACTATACTAGAAAATAGTGTCATTGTATATCCACCACAGTAATTTGCAGTAACGTCTGATTGTCCGAGTGTGTGCAGAAAGTATTAGCTCTATGATGTAGGGTGTTGTTGCACCGAGCAACAGGGTTAGAGGGGCGCAAATTGTTTTCTTCTTGCTGCGGGGCGTTCCAGAAAATAATTGAGAAGTACTGGGCAATACGGACAGTCCTGTAACAATAATTTTCTGAAATTTCCTCTATTATTGTAGGTTCCTGAGTGGGTACTGGACCACTGGCACCCCTCAGAGAAGGCGATGTACCCAGACTATTTTGCTAAGAGGGAGCAGTGGAAAAAGCTGAGGATGCAGAGCTGGGATAAAGAGGTGAGCACGGCTGTGTTTAAAGTTTCTCTTAAATTTTTTTTATTCCCAAGGTTCCGTTGATCATAAACAAATGGCAAAGTTTAACCTCTTAACTTCCACTGACCCGCCCACGGTACGTTTGTGGGTTTTTGGGGTTTTTTTCACTCATAAAGACACTTAATCTTAGTTCAATTCCACTAAGTTGTACCTCATTTTAAAGCTAAGACTTTCAAGAAAACGATCATAGCATCCATATTTATGTTTTCACTAGTTTCAAGAAGAAATAGCTAACTATCCGCAAACAAAATCAAACTGTTTAGAGCGCATTTCTCACCTATGATCCAGTCGTAATGGGCTCAGACAGGTTCAATCTTCATCTGATTGGTCTCATTTTGTCCCTAACAATCCACAGAATAACTTTATAAAATTGTATTTTCTCAAAAGTAAACCAGTTTGGAGAAAAACTCCAGAAAACGTGATTTTTTTTTTTTCTGCGAAAAATCGTAGCAGTCACGTTCCAATCTCCATAGTAATTGCCAAGCTGTGTTTTTAACTTCATCCTGGGTATGTTTATTTTCTTCACAAAGTTATCTACAAAATGAGACCTTTCGCTAAATATTCCGATTAAGGGTTTGTTTTTTACAAGGCTTTGAATGAATCAAGCGCTCCTCGTTCAGCTAACAGCACTGCTAGCATGTTAGCTTCTAGCGGGCTAACGACGTCACTTAAAAATATATGATTAGCCAATAAAGAAAGCTGATACTTCCACCTTCAAAACGAGGGGATTGGTTCAAAACCGGACCAATAGAATCGCGTGTTATTCAACTGCGTAACGGAAATTTTATCAAAACAAACTGCGCCATTTTTGTGCGTCATGACGCAAATGAGGAGCAGACACTGAGTGAGTGAGTTGATCACAGATTGAAAGATTTTTTAGTTTATTTTCAACTTTTTTTTTAGCAAACTATATTTCTGGGGTTTTGGAACATATTTTTTATCCGAAAAATTTTTATTGTGCATGATTTTTATGAAAAAAATTATAATTACAGCAAAAATTATGTAAATAAAAAAAAAATAATAAAAAAAAAAAAAGATCTGTGGGATGTTTTTAAAGTCACAGAAACACTAATATGCATTTTTATGACTAAAAAGGTGATAAAATGGCAAAAATTCAATTTGTTGCTTGTTCAGATTAGACATTTTTATACTAAAAGGTCAATAAATCAAAAACTTTTGTACCTAGAGATCTGAAACTTTACACAGTTGTTGTCATACACAACATATCATTTATCCAGTTGTATATTTCATTTCTTGTGCATAATTTTTATGGAAAAATTTATAATTACAGTAAAAAATATTAAAATATACATTAAAAAAATTATGAAAAAAAAATATCTGTGGGAGGCATTCAAAGTCACAGAAACACTAATATGCATTTTTTATGACCAAAAAAGTGATAAAATGGCAAAAATTCACTTTGGCACATTTTGGCACAGATTTGGACAGCTTGTGCCGAATGGACACTTTTTATAGTAAAAGGTCAATAGGTCAAAAACACTTGTACCTAGAGATCTGAAACTTTACACAGTTGTTGTCAACAAGATTTTTGTCATACAAATGGAAGGAATTATGCCTACTAAGAAGTATGTCTTGGCTAGGGACATTGGAAAATGAAAAAAATTAGGCGAGGCTAAAATTCTACAATTTTTTTTATGTTTGAACTACTGTAGGATAGGCTCTGAAATTCTGACACTCTCCATGTACATATCTACAGAAACTAGAAGGTCTAAGCTTTATTTTGATGTATAATACAAGCATGTGACTTGAAAGATGCTGCTGTAATAAGCAATGGCATTTGGGTATGTCCAACTATTGTGCACAGCCCGAAAATAGGTGGGTGTTAAGAGGTTAAATTTTCTTCAACTGTTTTCTGTTTCTAATAGTTTAATACATTTAAACTTTAAAATTGTTACCGGCAGTCAGAATGAAATACTTAGTAAATTTATAAAACCAACAACTGTAAGAAACAGGGTGATATCTTGGCGTACTTTAATGATTGTCTTGAGGGTCATTTGTTTGTGGTAGCATGGTATTCATCACAGAAATGAGAAAAAAACTGTGTACTTGAATGTGATGTGTCTTTCTGGATAAGTTCTATTTTGGCTGTTTTGTAATGTTAAAAAATGAGAAAAGATATATGATCTATGAGAAAAGATTTTACCCAATCTTTCTGGATTTGATGTCTGTCCATCTGTTTCCAGGTTGCTCAGTTGGAGGCTGAGACCCCAGTTGGAGGTCCCAGAACAGAAGCTCTTCCTCCTGCTCGCAAGGAAGGTGACCTCCCTCCTCTGTGGTGGCAGTATGTCACCCGTCCACGGGAGCGTCCCACATAAACACCTCTATGTTCATGTGGTTGGTCCATCATGTGAGCAGCTTCACCCAAGACCGGCTGACCTCTGTTTTCACCACCTTTCGATCATTTCTGATGAAATTCTCCTGTTCATTTGAAATAACAAAAATCTGCCAAGACTCTGAATAAGGGGGCAGGTGACCCTAAAAAGACCTGTTGATGTTCTACTAAATATATTATAGTTCCAATAAATAAAAATGAAATAAGTACAGTGTGTGTTTTAGTTTTTATAAAACATGAACCTCTTATATGCGGTTTCTGGGGTTTTTCAACAGCTAAATTGATGTAGTTACTGATGGTAAAGTAAAAAAAGAGGAAAAGGTCAATTATAATGATTATTTGTCTAAACTGAAGAAAGAAATGAAAAAAAGAGAACTAACCTATTTATTGTTGTGGTTTTAGACTGACTACACTAATCGCTCCATACCAGACTTATTTGGGGGAAAAATTATATCATCAAAACATGAGACAATGATGTGATCTATAGTGAGAGGAGGGAAGAGGTGGAGGAAAAGCTGGAGAGGTGGAGGTTTGCACTAGAAAGAAGAGGAATGAAGATTAGTCAGAGTAAGACAGAGTACGTGTGTGTGAATGAGGGGGATCCAAATGGAAAAGTGAGGTTACAGGGAGAAGAGATAAAGAAGGTGGATGATTTGAAGTATCTAGGATCAACAGTCCAGAGCAATGGAGTGTGTGGAAAAGAGGTGAAGAACCGTGTGCAGGCAGGCTGGAATGGGTGGAGGAAAGTATCAGGTGTGATAGAAGCGTTTCAGTTAAAATAAAAGGGAAAGTGTACAAAACCGTGGTGAGACCGGCCATGCTGTTTGGTCGAGAGACAGTAGCACTGAGGAAAAGACAGGAAACAGAGATGGAGGTAGCAGAGATGAAGATGCTGAGGATCTCTCTGGGAGTGACCAGGATGGACAGGATCAGAGGAACAGCACATGTTAGAGGTTTTGGAGATAAAGTTATTGAGGCCAGACTGAGATGGTTTGGACATGTGCAGAGGAGAGAGAGAGTACATCGGAAGAAGGATGCTGGATTTGGAACCACCAGGAAAGAGGACTAGAGGAAGACCAAAGAGGAGGTTCATGGATACAGTGAAGGAAGACATGAAGATAGTTGTGGCGACCGCTGAAGTGAAATGCCCCAAGAATAAGAAGATATCAAAACATTTTGATTCTGATTTGTTTCAAAAAGTTTCTCTTTACCACTAGATGTCAATAATTCACTGATAATTTACTTTTCATCTCAATTCCAATTTCATAAATCAACATTTTATGTGACAACCCTTTACTGCCTGTTTTCACCACAAATTAAAAAAAAAAAATACCCAGTGAAAATTCAAAGTTCCAAAAATTTATTGATAAATAAAATCTCTTCTTAAGTAGGAAAATTCTCATAAAAAAGGATAAATAAAGCATGTAAGGGTGATTGCTATATTTTAGGCAGCAGATTAATCTGTACATCAGTACTTTGGCAGCTTGTTTCAGAAGCTGCTGTCTGAGCTTCAAATGGGTGCTTAACAGGTATGCTTTTATCACTATGTTGACGAGCGAGGCCTGAAGTTCCTTGGCCGTATCATCATGGTGACGGCTTTTAGAGAGTAAAAGTCTGAATCCTTCCAGGAGAACCATATGATGCCATCTGGTCCCAACAAGTTGTGAGTTTTTAGAGAGTAGCGTCCCCCCTGCAAAAAAGACATATTTTACATTTATTAAGTTTGAGGGGCATCATTTTATGCAACTGTCTAAGCTTTAGACAATTTGGATACTTGTGGCCTATAAGGCCACAAGTGTCACTACATAAATGTGTATCTATGTTCTCTGACAAAACCCGTGCACCAAGAAAACTATACTATGGTCTTCATTTCCACTCATGACTACCTTGTAGTAGACCCCATTCAGGTTGGCGTAGAAACATTGGTGGAACCACCAGCCTGCATGGCTGATCTCTGCACAGATATTTCCTGTGTCTGGTGTGCTAAAACCATGTTGGTCATGATACCAACCAAAGGAATCCTTCACTGTACCACTGAAACCAGAAACGTGGAGGCGGTAGTCATTCTCTTCATTTTCAATCCTGCAACATAAAGATGACGGAGCACAGTTTTTATGTAAAAAGTTAAGTCTAAAAACATTTCAAATCTTATTTGAAAGGAATGGAAGGATAAAAAAGACAAAGGATTTCAGGGAAAACGACATTGACTTGATTAAAAACCCTGACAATACGTTTTGTTCTACTTTGTAGTTACACAACCATTAGACATCACATGCACCCTCTCTCAAACACACAGACAAATTCCTCTCTCTTAAACACACCCATACACACAGGCATTTTTCACACGAAGTGCTTTGGAAGGGGGAGGAGTCACACCAGCAACAGGTGCTTCTTATTGAGAACAGGCTTAACAACGTGCTTTCACATCACAGACTCCAAAAATCTGCAATAACATATGAAAAAGCTGCCAGATTTATGTTTTTTGGGGAAAAAAATACCCACTAAATATAGGGTCTGAATACTCGCTATAGCGTCAAAGTCGCTGAGGTAACAACACTGACTTCATTTCATAATTTTTTCCATCCACACCTGGTGGTTGACTTGGAATCGACTGGTTGGGCACCCCTGTGGTTGTGTTTAATCGGATAGTAAAAAAAGAGTTTTTTTCATTCATGAATTTGGGTACTCACACTTTAAACAAATTATTTACATTTTTTGTAACTTTTAATTAAATTTCACATGATCAACCAGAGTGGGGCTGTTTACCTGAAGGATTGGTACAGAGCATGTCTGTGGACGTGACCCCAGTCCTGCAGATCAATTCGTAGGCTGTAGTGACCCTGGTTGGACAGCAAGTGAATGTGTTGGTTGCCCAGCCAGTGTTCACCTCTTGCCTCACCAAAACCATCCCGATAGTCCAACCAGCCTCGGTTAAAGCTAACAGAACCATCGAATCGCCGCTGAAACACCGTCCAGCCACCACCTGATAAACACATGTTCACATGGAAATGTGGACATAATTTTGCACAAAAGATTTCTCTATAAAACTTGCATAACTTGACAAATGGACAACTCAGAATCCGGAAGGTTAATAATAAGATTTATTTCTTCAAAGAAGTGGGAATTTGAAAATCTATGAGAATTTTTTTTTTTCCCACTGCTCAGTATTCCTCACCATCAGTGTCCATGTCACAGTAGACTTGCTGTATGGTGCCTGGAAACACAATGATGGTGTAAACACCAGATTGCCGAACACCGTTATAATACAGAGATGCACAGTCTGATGGGCAAAAAGACAGATACCGTCCATCTGAAAGTGGCAGAAAGAAAAATCGTTAAACATGCTGCTCAAAAAATAACCCATGTTCAAAAAATGTGACTTTCTACAGTCATCGGAAAAGAGTCGACTTGAAATGAAAATCACACACAATGTGGTCACAACCCAACAACTCACCGTACCTGGTGGTCTTGTGTTTCTCATGCCAAGAGGTGGCGCTGTTCTGATGACGTTGATGGTGCAATCCGTGTCATGGTGGTTTGTATGATGCATGGTCATGGTTAAGTTTCGGAGTTGGGCCTGCAACTCTTGCAGCAGTGCTGAGTGAACATGGAGCAACGTGTCGGCCTCTGAGTAGCGCAATTCCAGAAAGTGCAAGCGCTTATTAAAGGTTGTGTTTATGGTGATGCTGTCTTCATTCTGGGTGAGAGAAGGAGAGGGGCAGTTTATATTAACATGTGAATGGTTGTCTGAGTGTGGCCTCGCAAAGGAGGGCGACGTGTTTGGGGTGTAGCCTGCCTCTCGCCCGATCAGCCGGGTAAGACTCCGGCACCCATTCACGACTGTGTTAAGGATAACTAGGATTCGGCAACCGTAGTGTCTAGGTCTGACACATTATTAATGGTAGTCACACAAATTCAAGTGTTTCACAGTTTTGGGAAACAATTTTGTGTCCATTACAATCTCACTTGGGTGTACATGGCGCGAGCTTGCCCAGTGACAATGCCTGTTTGATGTCCTGCGTTGGTTCAGAAGAATGAAACTACATGAAATGGAAAGGCAAATCTCTCAAAGTCATCCTGCTATCTTGTGAAAACAAAACCCTTTTCAAACTACAGATGTGTGAAGACACAGGTCCAAGCAACTTCTGCTTTTTGGCAAGAGGCCTGTGTCAAATGGTACAATGGCACAACCTCGATCGGCCATGTTTATGGGTAAGAAACTAAGACTTGTTAAGTATCGACATCGCGTTGTTTACACATCTATTACCAATGTTCAATCAAACTCATGTCATAATCCCAAAACAATGCAAAAAAAAGCTTGATGATTATGGATTTCCATTGGATGACCTTCCAGGGTTAAAAAAAAAGCACCCAGAGTCAACGCAAGGTGAATGGCATTCACATGTCTTTAGGTGGTGCAAGATTTTGTGATGCGATTTTCTACGTAGTGCAAAGAATTCTGCTTCCAGTTTGGACAAGGCAGATGCTGGACACGATGTCCCACGTCATATGCTCGGTATGCCCTTGGAGAGTTTCAGAAACACTGTTTTTGTAGCCTACGTTGTCAGACTTTTACCAGTAGATACCCAAATAATCCACCATTTGTGAAAAAGCAAAGACAAGTGTCTGCGTATTAGAAAAAAATGCATCTTTAAGTGTCTAAATTCATTGAGTAATGCTGATGAAAAGGCACGAATTGTATTTCAAAAGCTGGATGGTGGTCCAATGGGATTCAACTTTTTAAGTTTGCAACCTCAGCAGCACATTTGGTTTGTAATGATGTCTAAAAGAATTCCGTCAGGTTTACAGTCTATAGACATTGCAACCCCGGAAGGATACCTCATAGGTCAGGCAGTCTCTGAGCGATTAAGTTTCCCAGCCAAAAGATCTGCATCTAATCTTGTTAGCTTTCAGGGTTAAGGACGAATTAATGGGTGTGAAGACAGAGAGATAAAGGCCAAGAGAAAGATAAACAGATATAGATTAGGTAAGAAAAGTCTTCCTTGCATTTCTTTCATGCTGGTTAACGACGTATATAGTAACAACACAGTTTGAGCATTCTACATGATATTAAACCATCGACATTGGCTTATTTTTTCTAATAATTTGTATAATTTTCTGGACAAAATTCTACCTTAATAACTTACTTTGACGTCACACCATGGCACAACCTCAATCTGCCATGTTTTCAGGTCGGAAACTACGACTCGTTAGGTATCGACATACAATACCATTGTTTATACATCTCATCATCAATGTTCGAGGCATAGTCCTAAAACATTGCAAAAATTTTGAATTGTTGCAAACTTTTTATTAGATTTTAAAGAAATTTAATGAAAGTATATAAAAGTTAATAATGTTTAGTTTTTTAAACTTTCGAAAAATTTTCAACGAGGGATCCGGCTTTACCGTTTTCTCATCTCACTCAGATTGTGGTTGCCAAGCAGATGGTCACAACTTGGTAATTGAGCTCTGTTTAATGAGTTACTAATGTGGCTCATTTCCAACTGTCAGACAGCATAGACTGGACTCCCACTGGGAATCTAGGCCGTGGAAAACTAAACCAATCTGCTAGGGCTTGTTTACATTGCGGATCTTTAGACTTAGTCATTCACGGCTGACGTCGAGTAGGTGGGAAGTTCTCTGACTTCAACTTACCTGGTTTGAATAATTGGCTAATTAGCGGAGCTTGACACAAGTAGGAGTCTGAAACTGACGTGTTGCGTCAATGGAATGTCTAAAAGCAGCATACTGACAGGGAAAGAATGGGATTGAGGCTATGTGGTCGCACACATGGATGTTGTAAAAACATAACCGTGGGCAGAAATTGAATATTGGCGCAAAGTTTTGGACTAACATTGATGGTCCTCAAAAAAGTTTTCTTCATGTAGAACAAGAAGACTTTTTATAATACTGTATACAAACGACACTAAATAAACTACATCGCAAACACACCAAGTTGCATGAAGCTAGTATTGGGTCACTCTTGCAGCCGTCAGCAAATTAGAGTTCATTCATGGGTCCTGCCAAAACACCAAAGATTTGAGCCTACCGTCCATGTGGCACGGTA
Organism: Neostethus bicornis; assembly: GCA_902685375.1. Classification (NCBI taxonomy): domain Eukaryota; kingdom Metazoa; phylum Chordata; class Actinopteri; order Atheriniformes; family Phallostethidae; genus Neostethus; species Neostethus bicornis. The sequence goes on along the minus strand of LR738551.1, from coordinate 23,534,289 downwards.
GGCTGCAATACCACTGGGCCAGCTTCAATTGTTACTTGGTATTTTGTATTTACTGGACTTTTTCTTTCAGTTTTGATCTGTGAGGCTTATAAAAAGGTGTGGCTATTCTGTGGATTGTTCTTCAATTCAATTTTATTTGTATAGCCCAAAATCACAAAATTTCCGTCTCAATGGGCTTCACAAGAAAAAGAGGAATGTATTAACACAAATACACAACAAGAAAAATAACTAACAAATGCTAACTAAACAAGACTAGCACATTTATGCCCTTAGACTCTCCTTCACGGTGAGGAAAAACTCCTAAAAACCCATCAGTGGGGAAAAATAAGAAACCGCGTGGGGATCCACATGAAAGAGAGATCCCTCTCCCGGGACGAGCAACCAATGTGAAATTTTTCCACTGCCATGGATGGTGTACTGTACATCTTTTGGTTTCTAATTAAAATCAGAGTCAAAGCAGTTATAAACAGATGTGCTCTATAGTCCAGAAAATATAGTCGGTTTGTGGACCAAATGTAATTAGAATGCGGGCCAGATTTGGCCTTTGAACCAGAGGTTGGCACCACTGACATAAATGATTCAGAGACATAACAGAAATAATGTTGCAGCATTTTTTTTTTTTTTAATGAGAGATCTTACTTTCAACTGTTTTTATTAGTAATTTCAGCCGATAGGTGGGGTACACCGAAAAAGTTCCGTAGTCTGTCACAAGTTTCATATATGAGACAGATAACATTTGTTTAACATGTGACCCTCATAACAATGACCAACCAACATGACAAGCTTGTGTTTGGTGGGGTGAAGGAAGTTGGCGAACCCACATGGTTAGAACACAATGATTCGTTAAAACTTCACACTAATCTCCTGTTTTTCAGGTGAAAAAAAACAAGAAAAAAACAAGATAGTGGCTCAGTGGTAGAACGTTCGCCCTTGGACAGGAAGTTAACCAAAATTCGCAGGTTCGATTCCCACTGAGTGCACATCTAGGGTTCTCGGAGAAGACACCTAACCCCCCGTTTCTCCCACCATTGGCGCAGACTTGGCAGCCAAATATGGTGTAGCAGTGCTGCATTCAAATTTCCCTGGTGAGGGATCAATAAAGTATATAAAATTAAAAATAAATAAATAAAATAAAAACTACAGTACCTGCATCTCCTGGACTTTAACACGATGCTGGTGGTTCCTCAGCTCCTCTTGCAGCTCTGACATAGTCTCTCGGAGTTCTTTCAGCTGCTCCTTTTTATTCCGGTTCTCATGAAGCCAAAAAGAAATGTCATCAGTGCAGCGAAACATATCCGGGCAACGTTTTTCTGTTGTTCCCACAGACGGTAATGTTGCTATCAATCGACATTGGCCACCAGATGTCAGATGGCTGCTGTACTCCCCGCAATACCCAGACAACCTGCTACTAGTTTGGTTGCGAATTTGGTTAGTAATACCATGAACACCAGTATCTCCACCATGTGTCTTCCGAGGCCCATCAGGAACCAGGTCAGAATGCGTTTCCTGTATTGATGTGGAAGGATGCCAATCTGCATCCTCATAATTTCCGTTGTTTATGTCCGGTTCGTTCCAGTTTGTTTCCAGTTGTGTGTCTCTTTGTGTCCGACCAAAGACATTGACCTTTGCCTCTGGGACGTCTTCATGAGGGTCAGCTTCTGGTTGTTCATCTCTAAGGACTAGTTGGAAACTCCAGCCAGAAAAAAAGACTAGAATCAGTGACACGTATTCTTGCTTCATCCTGAAAACACACTTTTCCCTCTGGCTTTGTCCCACAACGATGCTGAATCAGCAGCATCAGTTCCAACCACATCAAAACAGCAAGACGTGAACATCTCTGGTGCTTATTGGTCTGAAACAAAATAGAAAAGGTTTAAAACATTTTGTACTTGAAGATTGAAACTGCATGGCTCGACCTGGCTCCTCCAGGTCGAGAGGAGCCAGATGGGGTGGTTCGGGCATCTGGTCAGGATGCCCCCGAGCGCCTCGCAGGCGAGGTGTTTTGGACACGTCTCACCGGGAGGAGACCAAGGGGCAGACCCCGGACCCGCTGGAGAGACTATGTCTCACGGCTGGCCGGGGAACGACTTGGGATCCTTCCGGGTGAGCTGGAGGATGCAGCCGAGGAGAGAGAGAGGCCTGGGCTGCCCGTTTGAGGCTGTTGCCCCCGCGACCCGACCCCGGAACAAGCGGAAGATGACGGAACGGAACGAACGAAAGATTGAAACTCGTTCTTTAAATAAAATCGTTGGATCCGGGAAATTTTGTGCCCAAAAATGTTTGACTTGCAATTCCATAAATTAATAAAAATGGCGTTCCCAAGTTTGATGCATCAAATATTTGCTTTAAGTCTAGTTTCTTGAATAATTTAAAGCAAAAAAATGCAAAAAAAGTTTTATTGTTTTGAATTAAAAAAAAAATAAATTATTTTTTCTGTTAAGCGTTTGTTTCCAAATTTTTTGTTAAATCGATTATTAATCACAAATTGAAGAGGTGATTACGCGATAATCACATCTTCAGTCTGCAGAGCTTTTCCTGCAAGATGCCTGGGCTCTCGCTCAGAAAATGTTCCACCATACATAAGAGAAGAGCCAGATTGGGTGGTTTGGTCATCTGGTCAGCCTCATTGGTGAGATGTTCCAGTCACATCTCACCGTGAGGAAATTTAGAAATGAACCAAGGACTTATACCTCACCAGGTCAGCTGGAGGAAATCCTGGTTTTCCTACTAACGCTGCTGCCCCTCTACCCAACCCCACCAGTACGGTATAAGTCAAGTTTCCCGGGCACTAAATGCTTATGAGACCAGAAAACACGAAATAGTAGCATTGAGCTTACACCACTGCATTCCACACTATGCTCTTAGCGGTGTCTTGTTTTGACACAGCTGGTTACCGTGGAAACCTGTTCCATTAGGCTCTCTGTTCTCAAAGCAATCTGAAGGTCGAACAGAGTCTGGAGGTCTGAAATGACTGCCTTTGTGGAAAGTTGGTGCCCTTAGTGTGTTCCTTAGCACCGGTTGACCTCACTCCATCAATACACACTACTGACCAGTTGGTGGGGTAGTTGGTGTCATTCCCAAATATGTCCATGTTTTTATTAAATATTCAGAAAGAGGAAGTATGTCCGTTGGAGTTATTCCACAGAACTGCGAAAGAATAATGCTGCCGTTCCCGAAGAATTTATATTGTTTATAAAACAGTAACTGAATAAAAACGTATTCTACCGATTCAAGCGCCGTTTAAATCCATTAGCTGTATTTTTTAATGTTACTATCATATTATTCAAAGCTCTGTCTTACCTGTGGTCATATCGGGACACAGAAGGGGTCCAAGTTTGAAACCATCAGGAGATCGATCCAGGCGCCTCTGGTTTCCTGTCTGTATGTGTGGGGTCAGTGCTGACTCTGACATCTTATCCTCATAATCCTCTTAAGAGATTCACAGCCATTGGCCCGAAGGTAATGTAATGAGACAAACTGTGTTACAGCAGAAAAAAAAATCACTTGGAAACATATTTGTTAGATTTAAAAACATTTATTTGATATTTTAGGCTCAACAAAAGAACCAGACTGAATTTAATCTGAACAGAAAGTTAAATTGAAGAAATTTGTGAGACAAAAAGGTCTCGTTCCAGCTTTCAGAACATCATCTTCTTTTTCATCTTTCTTTTTTCTCCTTGGACACACTAATGTTTGGAGCGTGTGTAATGGACTGGATATAGATTCAAGGCCGCTGCCATTTACTAATGTCCCTGTCTCCAGACGATGCCGGTTGTTCCATTACCGAAAAAAAAGAAAATAAAATCCCTCCAAACTTTTAAATGACCAAACTGAACAGGGAGATTTTAGTAGATATAAAAACACCATTTGTGGACATCTGGCTAACCAAATTCTCCCATAGACGCTTTTAGGTATTTTTCACACTATTTTGTGTGTGAAATTAATAAGTTTGAAAGCAAATAAAAGTGCAAATTTACACTTAAAGTGTTTGGTAAAACTGTTAATTATTTTCTTCTTTTGGCATTTCCCTTCAGGGGTCACCACAGCAAGTCAGTTTCTTCCATCTAACCCTATCTGCTGCATCTTCTTTGGTCACACCAACTATCTTCATGTCTTCCTTCACTGTATCCATGAACCTCCTCTCTAGTCTTCCTCTAGTCCTCTTTCCTGGTGGTTCCAAATCCAGCATCATTCTTATGATGTACTCTCTCTCTACTCTGCACATGTCCAAACCATCTCAGTCTGGCCTCTCTGACTTTATCTCCAAAACCTCTAACATGTGCTGTTCCTCTGATATACTCATTTCTAGTCCTGTCCATTCTTGTTAAATGTTTTACATGATTAATTATTATTAAATTATTCTGCCCGGCAAGTTTTGACAAGTCTATTTGTTTAGCATAATTCATACAAAATTTTTTTCAAGTCATATTAAATTTAATATTATTGTATTTTGAAATGATATCTTAAGATTCTTACGGTTGAACTTCAATATTTTTATTCCAGCACTCTTTGTTTCTTCTATTTTATTAGATTGAGTTGTTTTTAAACCATTTTAAAAAAGTTTAACTTTATAATCTTGAGTAAAGTAACTTTTTTGTGAGTGTAGAGTAGAAACTTTGACATGAGACCTTAGTTTAGGAGGTGGGGTCCTTCTTTAGACATGCAAGGGGCAAGAACGTCACCTGTCTTGCGTGTCCTTGGGAAAACGATTATAAAGTCGCTCCATCAGTGGAAACAACAGAGAAACATTCAGAGGCTCAGCTGGAAAGAAAGAAGCAGTAAGAGGAAGAAAAATAGGTGAGTTTTTGATGTTGTGCTTTTTGTTCTTTTTTTTTGTCGGCTAAAATATTAACAAATGTGAATTAAACCTGCTGTGGATGTGAGTTATGGGTCAAATATGAAAGACAAAAGTTACAGCAATTTTGTTTTGATGAAAGAGGAAAAACAGAAAAAAGTCTTGCTTGGTGGTCTAACTGAGCAAAATGAAAAAAAAATATTTGAAATTAAATTTTCAACTCTAAAGTAAATACAAGCGACAAAAATAATATTAAAACCAACATTCCAAGAAACAAATGAGAAAAATAAAATACACACTGATAATCTGTCATAAATAGTTGGTTCAATTAAATTTTTTACTGAATATAGAAGTAATGAAACAGACAGTCCGTCAGATCCATTCTTAACCATCTACCCCCATCGGCGTTTCGGGGGGTGCCAGAGTCCTTCCGGTTGATTCAAGGCGAGGGGCAGGGTACACCCCGGACAGGTCGCCAGTCTGTTGCGGGGCAATGGAGCAACTCATATTAAAATAAAAATAAAATCTCATTCAAAAATAAAATTTCATTTAAGTTAAAATTCCTTTTCTTGCTTTTTGTATTTTTTTGTTCTTTGTAAAAAAAAAAAAAAAAGTATGCTCATCCACTGGCACATTTGTGAAAACGGTCATTAATCAAAACTAGAAAATGTTTTTGTTTTTTCTGCTATTTGTAAAGAAAAAACTATTTTTGTGGATTTGAAAATGATAATTGAAAAAAATAATAAAAATATAGATTTTTTGTTTTTGTTTTTTTTTCAGTTTGTAAAGTGAATAATTAAAAATGTAATTTTGTTATCAAATAAAAAGTAAATTTGTTCAAAATGTTACAGTAAATGAATAAATAATAATTTTAAAATAAACAAATTTTAATAAATATTATTTTGCACCTTGAATAACAAAACCAAACAAAATCTGAAACCGTTTGAGTAAATTTGTTCGTAAAGTTTAAGCTTTTTTAACAACTTAATTGAAATTTTTTCAATAATTGTGTGTGTTTGATTTAATCATTTTAATATTCTGTTTATAGAAAGCAATAAGGGATCTTATTTGGCACAAAAAAGTTTGTAATGTTTAGGGTTTTAAATGTGGACCTCAAGTGTTCCTGCAGAAGATTTTATGTTTCCGCAGCAAATTTTCTGACATGGTCTGATGTGTTTTCTCTTCTAAAAGCTGCAGGAAGATGCACGCTGTGCTGATGTTGCTGTTTACAGCTGCAGCTGTGGAGATCAGAGGAACATGTTCTCAGTCTTTGGAGCAACATGAGTTTGATTCTAAACACCTGATGGTAAACTCACACACCTTACTGAACCATAAACTTTTTTCCCTGTTACACTTTTTTACACAGTCATTCAGAAACTAAAGTTAATAAAAGTGACGAAATAAAAAAGAATATGGAATATTTTTTACGATTTACCTGCAGATGGTTCTTACAAATTAAGCGTGGACACAGAAAAAAGAAAGAATAATGTACCACAAACTTTGTCTCTACCTCTTTATTACAAAGTGTGATGCTTCACATTCTGGAAACAGTGTGACAGAATAATAATCCTCATTTCATTGTTTGAGTCAATACATGCAAAACTGTCCAGGTCGAGAGGAGCCAGATGGGATGGTTCGGGCATCTGGTCAGGATACCCCCCGAGAGCCTCATTGGTGAGGTGTTTTGGGCACGTCCCACTGGGAGGACACCAAGAAGCAGACCCCGGACTAGCTGGAAAGACAATGTCTCACAGCAGGCTGGGGAACGACTCAGGATGCTTCCGGGTGAGCTGGAGGATTCAGCTGGGGTGAGAGAAGCCTGGGCTTCCCGTCTGAGGCTGTTGCCCCCACGACCCGGCCCCGGATGAGCGGAAGATGATGCAACAAATGCAAAATTGTTGCTTTAGTTCCCAAAAGCGTTTCTGCACATTATTATTAGTTAGATCAAATTGCTCATTGGAATGAGTGAGCGTGTGATTGGTTGTCCAAAAGTTTACTGGCCCTGTGACAGACTGGAGGCCATTACTAGATGTATTCCGTTTCTCTCCCACTAAACTCGGTGGGATAAAATCTGACACACTCCATGGTTCAGAAAAAGAAGGTAAAATTAAATGAATGATTTTCGCCTGAGAATGTCCTCCAATCCAAAGAATTTCTGAAAATGAGAGGGGTTCAAACTGGAGGCCATCTATTCAATCACGTTATTTCGGAAGTTGCTAGATAGAGTGGAATCAATGTGCAGGAATGTTTTACAGTGTGTCAGATGTTTTTTTTTAATTGACCCAAACAATGAAACCAGGGCTATTAATTGTGTATGTAATTATTTAGCTGTCGTATGTATGGGTTATCTTGACTGATGTGTAGTCAGCAGATCATAATGTTTTAGTCCATTCCGTTCCATCGTCTTCCGCTTATCCGTGGCCGGGTCACGGGAGCAACAGCCTTAGACGGGAAGCCCAGGCTTCTCTCACCCCAGCTGAATCCTCCAGCTCACCCGGAAGCATCCTGAGTCGTTCCCCAGCCGGCTGTGAGACATTGTCTTTCCAGCTAGTCCGGGGTCTGCTTCTTGGTGTCCTCCCAGTGGGACGTGCCCAAAACACCTCACCAATGAGGCTCTCGGGGGGTATCCTGACCAGATGCCCAAACCAATTCAATTCAATTTTATTTGTACAGCCCAAAATCACAGAATTTCCGTCTCAATGGGCTTCACAAGAACAAGAGGAATGTATTAACACAAATACACAGCAAGAAAAATGAGTAACAAATGCTAATGAAACAAGACTAGCACATTTATGCCCTTAGACTCTCCTTCACGGTGAGGAAAAACTCCTAAAAAACCCATCAGTGGGGAAAAAATAAGAAACCTTGTGGGGATCCACATGAAAGAGAGATCCCTCCCCCGGGACGAGCAACCAATGTGTCAAAGATTATTGTTTAAATATTAACTTATTCTACTTTACAGTTAAATATCTAAAGAAGTCATCATTACCATTTGGTTGTAATGATGGTAATAATGTGGTAATGATATTTTTTAAAAAGCAGAATTTTTAATAAAAGCAATTGCAGTAAAATATTCAAAAGTATTTGTATTTTGATGGAGGTCATAAAACGGGTAACACGATGTACACACGTGACTAAATATCATCAACTACGTGTTTTGCAAATATGAAAAGTGTTGTTAGAAATTCATCAACAGACTGAAAAAAAACTGTAACCGGTAATTTTCTCTCTTTTGTACAGAACTGTGTCCATGGTTGTGGATCTGATTTGCACAGCATCCCAGAAGATGGGAACCTACATTCTCCTACTTCATCCAATTCTCCCTCTCTTCTACCCACACCCTCTTCCACATCACCTCAAACTAAGGATGTTTACTTCATGGAGCATTTCCGTTGGGGCAAACCAGCTGGAAGAGAACGTCGACAAACCATCACCAACTCAGAGGAAAAGTCAAACCTGGAGTTGTTCAGAGAAAAGTTTGCAGCTGACGATAAAAAGAAAATTCTCCAAAAGGGGAATGACCAGATTTTAGGAAGCAAATATAAAATGAAGCACTTTCGTTGGAGCGTGCCTCTGTCAGATAAACGTTATGGAGGCTTCATGAAGAGCGGGCAGGAGCGTAGCCGGAGACCCCTGCTTACACTCTTTAAAAATGTCATTAATAAAGCAGAAAATCAGTAAATAAAAAGTCATTGTACATGAGGAAAATAAAGTTTGAGATGCATCGACCGGATCACATTACAACCCAACAAACAATAGAAAATAGTGTTTTATTGTTGTTAAAAATGATGTATTAATATTTTCATCTTAATCTTAAAGAAAAAAGACTTCTGTGTAACAGCTTGTTTTATGAGAATATATTTTTAAGCAACTGTTAGAATGAAAAGGAAAGAAATTTGACCCTTTATCCGTCTACATACTGAAATCAAAAGTGTGACTTTTGAGTATTTCTAAAAGAAAATCCAATAAACCCAAAATGTTGAAATCTTCTGTTGTTACATTAACCCCTTTCTGCTTGGTAGATGTGACAAGTCTTGTGATTTTTTTTCTGCTACGTATAATTTAATTAGGATCAAAACGTTAGCACATCCACTTGATTTTTAATCAATTACAGTTTTCTGACATTATAAGTACAGTTGTTCATAAATGACCTGTGAAAATGTAATGGCATGAACTGTTTCTGAACTAAAACAAAATGCAAAGTTAAGAAATATAAATAAAAGAATATGTTTGTCTTGATCAACGTCTGTCTCTGTCAAATAAAAAACACTGAAAACATAAAGATGCCTGCAAATTACAAACTTGTGGCATTTTTTTTCAAACATAAAATGGTTTAAAAACTATTTTGAACAATTAGATGTTCAATTATAAAGATCTTCTTTTTAATTTGTGCTCTCACATGTGAAGATCGTGTTTTAATAACTAAAAAAAAAACAAAAAAACCCAAAAAAAACCAGCTGTTTCAAAGTTTACAGTCTTTTTCTTCTTTCGGCATTTCCCTTCAGGGGTCGCCACAGCAAGTCAGTTTCTTCCATCTAACTCTATCTCCTGCATCTTCTTTGGTCACACCAACTATCTTCATGTCTTCCTTCACTGTATCCATGAACCTCCTCTTTGGTCTTCCTCTAGTCCTCTTTCCTGGTGGTTCCAAACTTAGCATCCTTCTTCCGACGTACTCTCTCTCTCTCCTCTGCACATCTCCAAACCATCTCAGTCTGGCCTCTCTGACTTTATCTCCAAAACCTCTAAAATGTGCTGTTCCTCTGATCCTGTCCATCCTGGTCACTCCCAGAGAGATCCTCAGCATCTTCATCTCTGCTACCTTCATCTCTGTTTCCTGTCTTTTCCTCAGTGCCACTGCCTCTAGACCAAACAGCATGGCTGGTCTCACCACGGTTTTGTACACTTTTCCTTTCATTTTAGCTGAAACTCTTCTATCACACATCACACCTGATACTTTTCTCCACTCGTTCCAGCCTGCCTGCACACGCTTCTTCACCTCTTTTCCACACTCTCCGATGATCTGGACTGTTGATCCTAAGTACTTAAAATCTTCCACCCTCTTTAGCTCTTCTCCCTGTAACTTCACTTTTCAAAGTTTCAAAGTTTGTAGTAACTGAAGTAATACCACAAGTAGACAAAAGGAAGTAAGTTTGATAGAACTGGTAAAGATGGTCTCCTGTTGTCATGATAACGGGCTTATGTTTTTGAAAGTGAACTGAACCTTTTTAAAGTAAAAAATAAAAATAATACACATTTATGCAACAATCAAGTACAAATGAGTAAATACTGATGATATTAGTTGGTTGACCGAAATGTCTCATATTTCTATTCCTGACTCAAAATAAATTCAACCCGCCTTTGCTGTTTAAACTTGTGAAACAATTTTACAAAGAATTTGGAGGGACATGCTGTAGGAGCTCGGCAAAAAGGCAGGATGTACAAGGAGGTAAGCACTAAGCAGGATGAAGACCAGAGATATGAGCTCTGCAGGAAGGAAGGAAGGGTGCACCAGGAGCCAGGGGTACGAGCTCAGGAGTACGACAATTTGAGCTATGAGCTCAGAAGGAAGGCAGGGTGTGCCAGGAGCACAAGAACAGCAGGACGAGGATCAGATCTCAGAAGAAAGGAACACAAAGCAGGGATAGCTCAACAGGATGAGGATCAGAGCTATGAGCTCAGAAGGAAGGCAGGGTTCACCAGAAGTCAGAGGTACGAGCTCAGCAGGATGAAGATCAGACCTATGAGCTCAGAAGGAAGACAGGGTGCTCCAAAAGCCAGGGTATGAAGGAAGCACTGCAGGCCAGTGGAGCAGTGCAGAAGGGGAAGCGGCAAAGGAATGGAGCAAGAGAGGGACGCAGGGGGAAGTGAGGGAAAACCAGGGCTTATATAGACCAGTGGGAAATAACACACACCTGGGAAGGTGCGCAATTTTAGGACTGAGGGCAGAAAAGGAGGTAAAGAGTGTTCCAGATGAGAGGGGGATCAGGACATGATAATTTTTTTTCCCCATTTTTCCCAAACCAAAAATTTTACCTGAATTAAGTAAAGGTTTTTAAAAAAAGGAACATAGATCTGTAAATTCTAAAAAACTACTTTAAATTAAGCTGTTATTGTTTGATTAAATTCAACAGAACACATTTTAACTGAAAAATATTTATTTGTCAAGATTCCCTCACCTGCCGCCAGTGGGAGCCCTGGATGTTCCTAATCAACTTGATTAGGATCACCTGAGGATGATTCTTGATTCCACACATCTGTGCACCCTGCCATCTATTTAAGGGCAATCACCCTCGACTTCCCTGTCGGGTCATGCCGTCCCTTCCAGCCAGATGGCATGACCCGACAGGGAAGTCACTCTGACTTACCTGAATTGGGTTACTAAACCTTGTTTGATGTCCTTAGTTTGGGTCCTCCTCCTTCCACATCCCTAAAACCCTGACATTGTTTGCATCAGACTGTCTACATTTTATGTTGTATGTTCTTTTTAATCAATGGTAGTTATTTTTTTATTTGGTATCTTTTGCTTTCTATTTATTTGTCATTTTAAGAGAGTTAAAAGCTGAGCTAAAATCAATCAAATAAATTCTATCTGAAGAATTTTATTAAATGTTAAAGAAAAGAGTTCAGGTTTGATGTGATGTCAGCATTAATGCTTCTGTTCTGTTTCTTTTCAAACTGGAAGAAATCCACTGAAACTGGGATGGGACTTTAAATAAAATCTGGTACCAGATGTTTAAAGATTTTAAATAAAACAGATGTGAGGACCGAAAGCCGATACTCATTCAGACAAGTCACAGGAGTGAAGAAATGGAAAAAGACTGTCAATAAAGCAACAGAAATGATCACTGTAGGACAGATAAGAACTGTCCTCTGTGGACTTTCTGACAGATGTTTTTATGCTCCAACAATCACTGACTAATTTGTTCTTTCATTTCCTTTTAGAAACATCTCATTCAGTCCAAATAAAAATCAAACTCTACAGAAATGATTTGTAGAAATCTCTTTATTGAGTTGAAATAATTCAGAGCCACAAACTTCAAATGATCAGCCATCTAGCAAGAAAAAGTAAGAAGTTAAAAAATTAAAATATCTTTGAATCAGAAGTTTTGCAAAAAGTTTAATGAAAGCAGAGCAGATCAGAATCATTGAAAAGTTTTATCAGTACTGGAAACACTGGTCTTTCTTCAGTGTGTTGGTGACTGGAGTCTGGGAGTCTCTAGTGGCCTCACAGGTCACAGAGTCCACCTTCTCCCACTGGTCTGCAGAGAGACTCAGGGTGCTGGTCCAGCTGTAGAGGCCGTCCTTCTGCAGCACCCCGGGGCTCCTGCTCTCCTCAGAGCACATCCGACTGCAGCCGTCCACCTTGCAGGACAGACTCCAGTCTGAGGGGAAACCCTGGTTGGCCACACACATGATTGTAACATTGTCCTTCTGGTCTTCACCAGAGGGGAGCAGGACTTTCACAGTGGGACGAACATCACCTAGGAGACAGCAATCAGCATGAAGAACAGGAAGAACACAGTTTCTAGTCAAACATCTGAGACTTGATGGTTTTTTCTGCTCCAACAATCATCAGTTAACACAATGTTTCACTTCCTGTTTTAGAAAAGTTTGATTCAGATCAGAAAAGACAGAATCTTTACACATTTTAACACATAATTTCTTCTTTATAAAATCTGGTTTTATAACAAACAGAAAAATGAAAAATTCTTGAACTCGTCTTTTGTTACTGAAGTTGGACATGATTTTTAATCCATTAAAAAGTCCAACTTCAGAATATTTCAGAAGAATTTGGTTAGTTTAACAAAAGTTTAATTTCAGGGGGAAAAAAATATTCAGAAAACATAAAGAAAACTTAGTGGATTTGTTTTAAATGTTTATTTTTAATGTGAATCTATTCTTCTTATATGTTAAAAAAATGCATTTCTGTTTTTTAAAAGAACTTTACAGATGTGACTAAAAGTGAACAAATCAAGATTAAATTTATACATTTTGTCATCTTTTAATATTTAACATTTTTTTTCAGGCTTAAAAAATATTTAAGTATTTTTTTATGAATGATTAATGAGGTTCAATGAAAAGCGACAAATAAATAATTAAGAAAAACCTATCAAACTTTAAAATTTGATCAAATATATTTTGTTCTTTCACATAATGAACATAAAAAAGACAAAACGAATAGAATGAGTTAAAATAAGACTTACTTCCAAACTCCAGTCTGGTTCCTCCACCGAACGTGAACCACAGTGATACAAAGTCATTGAAGCACCGTACAAAAACCTCTGACTACAGAGACACGGCTCTCTGACTCTCACACAAACAAACTACACTAAATCACACACATGTTTACTGCTGATCTAAAATGTATCAATAAAAAAAACTTTTCATTAGTTTCTTTTCATCTTTTTTATTATTAATGATTGAAATAAAGTAGGAAATAGTTTGTGTTTTATATTATGTTTTATGTAACAAATAGAAAGTTTCACTTTAAGCTTTCATTCAAAAACTGAATTAAAAACTCCACTTGAATTTGATTGAATAGAATAACTTCAGATTTTACAAAGTCAGCAAATTGATGACTGAATTTTTCATTGCTAAACATCCTGATGAGATGTTTCCATGTTCCTGTAGGAGTGAGAATATTTCCATAGAGAGACACTTTGCATCAGCAGCACCATGCTCCAGTGCTCTGGGAGACTTTATAGTCCTGAGAGGTGAAGACTGGATCACTGAGAGCTGTCCTTCATCACTACAGAAGACACAGAAATCCTCCTCATCAAAAACATGACTTTGACCTGCGTCCTCATCTGGACTCTCCTCTGCTGCTGCTTCACAGGTAAAGTCCAGAGAATCAAACTCCTCTCCTCCTTTTCTGGATGTGTCTCAGTAACTCTTCTCTTTTTTAATGTTTGAAGGTTCATCAGGAGATATCATCCTGACTCAGACTCCTGCAGCTCAGTCTGTAGTTCCAGGACAGAATGTTTCCATCACATGTCATACCAATACATTTGCTGGCAGCTATCTTCACTGGTATCTTCAGAAAACAGGAGAACCTCCTAAACTCCTGATTTACTATGCTGATAATCTTCAGTCTGGAATTCCAAGTCGTTTCAGTGGAAGTGGATCTGATAATGACTTTACTTTAACCATCAGTGGAGTTCAGGCTGAAGATGCAGGAGATTATTTCTGTCAGCAGGGTAACAGCTACCCACTCACACAGTGATACAACGTCGTACAAAAACCTCCTCCATCAGAGAGGAACTGATCTGACTAAACATCTGCACTGAAACTAGAACAAAGAACTCAAACACTAAAATACCTTAATCATCATTAATAAACTAGTTCATCTCTTAAACATAATAAATAACAACATACAATTTGGAATATTTTTATTTTTAAATTTAAAACTTAAGTATAATTTTAATGGCATAGTATAAAAATAAGAAATTAAAACAAAAAAATAGTGAGTGTACAAGAAACACACAAACATAGACATTAAAAAAAACAACAGCATTGTTGTAATATGACAGACCTGTGTTTCTAAACACCTGACCAACATAGGAGTTCCTCAGGGAACTGTTCTGGGGAATTTTCTTTTTACCATTTGCTGTCCAACATGATGAAAGCATTGTCAGGTGTGTGAAGACATTTGGCGGGATGTGTGCAAGATAAGTACGTACATAAAAATGATGATCAGTTGTCTTGTTTATGATTTCAAATTTAAAAATATGTTAAATCCAAGTAAAAATCAAACATTGTCATTAATATTTGGTGAAAATGTTTTTATTGCATAAAATTAATCAGAGCTCCAAAATTCAAATGATCATCCATTTAGCACAAAAATTAAGGAGTTTTAAAAGGAGATTTAAAAATCTTTTAAAAGGCAGAGCAGATCAGATTTATGGAAAAGTTTTTATCACTACTGGAAACACTGGTCTTTCTTCAGTGTCTCGTTGACTGGAGTTTGGGAGTCTCTAGTGGCCTCACAGGTCACAGAGTCCACCTTCTCCCACTGGTCTGCAGAGAAAGTCAGGGTGCTGGTCCAGCTATAGAGTCCATCTTTCTGTAGCACCCCGGGGCTCCTGTTCACCTCATAGCTGCTGCTGCTGCTACCGACCACATTCCAGGACAGACTCCAGTCTGAGGGGAAGCCATTGTTGGCCAGACATGTCACCGTGGCATGGTCCTTCTTTATCTCTTCATCGGAGGGGGGCAGCACAGTCAGGGTGGGACGGACTTGCCCCACTGCAGAGAAAGAGGATACATTGCAGACCTTAGATGAAACTTCTCTTCACTCTTTCACTTCTCACTTTTAGTACAGTTACTATGACAACTGACAAGCATCACTAGTGAACCAAAACAACAGACATGTTTCAGGATTGAAGATAAAAATGTTTGAGATATTTTCAACAGTTGTTTTTTTCTTTTCATTTTTTTAAAGTAACTTAAAATGTTTTATTCTTTATGAAATAATATAAGTTTAAACTGATTGTTCTTCTATTTTTTTCCCGTTTGGCAGTAAAAACGTTTTTGATGAGTTATTGATATAAAAACAATCTCTCACACACGATACAGACAACGTAGTTCACTAAATCTGATTTATTTTCACATCCACATGTTTTAATGAACAAATTCAAAAGTAATGAGATTATTTTTTTCTTATTTAGATTCCACATTACACTTCAGGAAGCAGCTAAGAATTTTTTTTATACTGATTAAATTTTAGGATTTGAATATTTTCCTGAGTAAAAAAGTTTGAATTGCTTAAAAGGGAAGATTTGGATTATATCTGATTCTCATAAATATTATTTATAATTTAGAACCAAATAGATTTAATTTTATTTCACTGAGACAAAAACAGAAAAGTAACTAATGAAGGCTGTCTAAAAAAAAAAATCACTTTTAAATAATATTTTTCACAGATCAAAGGAAATTAAAGTAACTCAAATACTTCAAATTAATATTAAAATAATGTAATTGTATTTTTTGTAGGAAGTAAATGTACTTACGGTCAACATTCAGTTTGCTTCCTCCACCGAACGTGTACCACAGTGATACAAAGTCATTGAAGCACCGTACAAAAACCTCTGACTACAGAGACACGGCTCTCTGACTCTCACACAAACAAACTACACTAAATCACTCACATTTTTACTGCTGATCTAAAATGTATCAAAGAAAAACTTTTGATTAGTTTATTTTCCTCTTTTTTTGTGATTAATGATTGAAAAAAAGCAGGAAATAGTTTGTGTTTTATGTGTTTAAAAATGAGAAGCATGAGAAATAGAAAGTTTAATTTTAGATTGTCTTTCATTCAAAAACTGAATAAAAAACTCCACTTGAATTTGATTGAAAAGAAAAAATTTTGATTTTACAAATTCATCAAAATGATGACTGTCTTTTCCATTGCTAAACATCCTGATGAGATGTTTCCATGTTCCTGTAGGAGTGAGAATATTTCCATAGAGAGACACTTTGCATCAGCAGCACCATGCTCCAGTGCTCTGGGAGACTTTATAGTCCTTAGAGGTGAAGACTGGATCACTGAGAGCTGTCCTTCATCACAACAGAAGACACAGAAATCCTCCTCATCAAAAACATGACTTTGACCTGCGTCCTCATCTGGACTCTCCTCTATTGCTGCTTCACAGGTAAAGTCCAGAGAATCAAACTCCTGTCCTCCTTTTCTGGATGTGTCTCAGTAACTCTTCTCCTCTTTTTCATGTTTGAAGGTTCATCAGGAGGAATCATCCTGACTCAGACTCCTGCAGCTCAGTCTGTAGTTCCAGGACAGACTGTTTCCATCAGATGTCAGACCAGTACAAGTGTTAGCAGCTATCTCCACTGGTATCTTCAGAAAACAGGAGAACCTCCTAAACTCCTGATTTACAATGCTGTAAATCTTCAGTCTGGAACTCCAAGTCGTTTCAGTGGAAGTGGATCTGATTATGACTTTACTTTAACCATCAGTGGAGTTCAGGCTGAAGATGCAGGAGATTATTTCTGTCAGCAGGCTAGCAGGTTCCCACTCACACAGTGATACAATGTCGTACAAAAACCTCCTCCATCAGAGAGGAACTGATCTGACTAAACATCTGCACTGAAACTAGAACAAAGAACTCAAACACTAAAATACATTAAGAGGTTAATCATCATTAATAAAATACAAAAATACAATAAATTACTACGCATAAATTCGGATATTTTTATTAAAAAATTTCAAACTTTAGTTTAATTTTAACGAAATGATATAAAAATAAAACATTTTTACCTAAAAAAAAAAAAAAAAAGCAAAATAAACTATAGATTAAATGGATTATTTTTTAAAACCACATTTTCACAACTTTTAATATGTCGCTAAAATATTTCACTATTTAATTAATCTTTTTTACTAGAATAAAATTATGAAAAAGTTAAAGAATCATGACAAATAATTTAAATAAAAACAAAGACCTTTATTGTGAGAAAAATTGAAGTTTTTCACTTAATTACAAGGAAAAAACCAATAAGCCAAATTGTTTGCTGAATAAAACCAATAAAAACCTGTCCAATCAGAGGAATCAGTAATCAAAACACTGGTCTTGATTATAATCTGGGACTCCTTGATGCCTTTACAGGTGACAGAGAGAACCATCTTCCTCTGGTCTTCTGAAATCCTCAGGGTGTTGATCCAGCTGTAGAGGCCATCATTCTGCAGCCTCCCATGGCTCCTGTTCTCCTCAGAGCTTTTGACGCTGCTGCTGCCGTCCACCTTCCAGGACAGACTCCAGTCTGAGGGGAAGCCATTGTTGGCCAGTCGTCCACATGTCACACATCTTTAGTTATTTTGACAGAAACATGCAATCAGGTAAAAATATAACCAAACTAAACAGAATTAACACACCCCTGTGCTCAGAGACTCCCTGCAAGGAGAGGGAAAGACATGTCTCATGTCATCCGTTAGTCAGACAGATCATAGTAACATTAGACTGCCTAATGTTTACACGTTGGTGGCCATTTATCTGGAACATTCACACTTTTCCAGAGATGAATGATGGAAAGCACGAGAGGAACAACCAGTGAACAAGAACTGAGGAATATTAAATTTAAAATGTGGTCATGATTAAAAATCATAGATGTGGAGTCAGTAAAAGCAGGGGAAAAAGTCCCAGTGGGTCATATATCTACCAGGTTCTGGTTTGTAACAGCCCAAGAAGTCATCCTTTTTGTCCTCCGAATATTACAGAAGAAGAAGGCAAGGCAAGGCAAGGCAAGTTTATTTGTATAGCACAATTCATACAAAATGTAATTCAAAGTGCTTCACAAGAAAGAAAAGAAAAAGAATGCATTAAAATCACAAAACATAGAATCAAAAAGTTTAAAAAATTAAATAAATAAAATCATTAAAACAGATTAAAAATTGAGCAATTAATAAAAAGCACAGTTAAACAGAACTGTTTTCAGCCTAGATTTAAACATTGTCACAGTAGAGGCCTGTCTCACGGCCTCAGGAAGTTTGTTCCAGACTTTTGCAGCATAGAATTGAAATGCAGCTTCTCCATGTTTAGTCCTGACTCTAGGCACCAGCAGGAGGCCAGTCCCGGAGGTCCTCAGAGTTCTAGATGGTTCATAAGGTACTAACATATCACAGATGTACTTTGGTGTTAGACCATGGAGAGACTTAAACACAAGCAGAGCAGCTTTAAAGTCTATTCTCTGAGCCACAGGAAGCCAGTGCAGAGACTTTAGCACAGGACTAATGTGATCGTATTTTCTAGTTCTTGTTAGGACTCGAGCCGCAGCATTTTGAATAAACTGCAGCTGTTTTAAAGCCTTTTTGTTCAGACCAGTGAGTAGACCGTTGCAATAATCTAACCTGCTGGAAACAAATGCATGGATAAGAACCTCTAAGTCTGTTTTAGAAACCAAACCTCTGATTTTGGCAATGTTTTTCAGATGGTAAAAGGCTGCTGATGTAATTGATTTTATGTGACTGTTGAAGTTAAAGTCTGAGTCCAAGAACACGGTGGTTAATAAAGCAATTCTCAGGATGGCCTCACCTGCTGCCATAGGGAGCCCTGGATGTTCCTATTCACCCTCATTAGGATGATTCCCGATTCCACACATCTGTGGACCCTACCATCTATTTAAGGGCAATAATCTCAGACTTTCATGTCAGATCATACCATCCCTGCGAGCCAGGTCTCCCTGGTTGCCCGACCAAGAACACATTCTGACAATAACATTTTGCCACGCCACTGAAACTTTGTTTTTTTCTTTCCACAGTATCAACGGACTTCCAAATAAAAAAAAAAAAACATGTATTCTGTCTGCAACTGGGTCCTCCTCTTTCCACCTGCAAACCGCTTACTGACAACAATAGAAATATTCACAATAAGAAAGATAAAATATGTCCTCTGACGAGATTCCGACAGATGTTTTTCAGTTCCAACAATCACTGACTCATTTGTTACTTCACTTTTAGAAAAATCTCATTCAATAAAACCAAGATTTGAATTTATTCTGAAGAAACCTTAAGTGTATTTAGAAAAAAATTAATGTACAAATAATGTACAAAAAAAACACAAACATAGATGTGAGTAATCAACAGTGTTGTTATAATTTGACAGACCTGTGTTTCTAACAACCTGACCAACGTAGGAGTTCCTCAGAGAACGGTTCTGGGCCTCTTTCTTTTAACCATTAACTGTCCAACATGACGAAACCATTGTCAGGTATGTAAAGAAGTTTGGCAGGATGTGTGTAAGAACAAAAATATAATTAATGATCAGCTGACTTGTTTATGATTTTTAAATCTAAAAATATGTTAAATCCAAGTAAAAATCAAACACTGTCATTAATGTTTGGTGAAAATTTCTTTATTGCATTAAAATAATCAGAGCCAGAAAATTCAAATAATCAGGAATCTAGCAAGAAAAAGTTAGGAATTAATAGAATAAAAAAATATTAAATCAGCAGTTTTTTAAAATGTTTTATAAAAGCAGAGCAGATCAGAATCAAGGAAAAGTTTTTATCAGTACTGGAAACACTGGTCTTTATTCAGAGTCTTGTTGACTGGAGTTTGGGAGTCTCTAGTGGCCTCACAGGTCACAGAGTCCACCTTCTCCCACTGGTCTGCAGAGAAAGTCAGGGTGCTGGTCCAGCTGTAGAGGCCGTCCTTCTGCAGCACCCCGGGGACACTTCGCTCTTCATATCCAATATGGCTGCCGACCACCTTCCAGGACAGACTCCAGTCTGAGGGGAAGCCATTGTTGGCCAGACATGTCACCGTGGCATGGTCCTTCTTTATCTCTTCCTTGGAGGGGGGCAGCACGGTCAGGATGGGAGAAGTATCACCTAGGAGACACCAGTCCTCATTTAAGAAGTTTCTGTCAGATGTTTTTCTGCTCCAACAGTCATTCACTAACACCTTCTTTCACTTCCTTTCTACCAACCTCTCATGCATTTCAGCTCACACACAATCAGGACACTTTAAATTTAAGATTTTAATTGTTATCAGAGGTTTTTATATCAAATTAAAAAGGAAAAAAAAAAAGTCCATTTTAATGTTCTTTTCAAATGGGACTGATTTGGTAAAAGTTCATTTTTAACTATTAATAAAACATATTATTCTATATTAAATACAACAAAATAATCACTGTGTTATTTTGTAATGAACTACAAAAAAATAATATTAACTGATTTGAAAAAAAAAGTTTAATTAAAAATGAAAACTTGCTTTACTTCGTCTAAATTCACTAAATGAAGACATTTTTGTTTTTGTGTTAAATAACAGCTATTAATAAAAATTAGATTTATTCTTTTATCCATATTAAAAGTTTTTTAAATCTACTTTAAAAACTAAAACATCTCTTAGTAAAGTAGAATGAAAAAAACTAAAAACTGAAGCAGTTTTACCAAAAATTTTTACAAATATATTTATTTCTAAAAACTTTTTGACAATTAATTTTTTTTGCGAAAAGCAAACAAACCAACAACAGAACTTATTTCTAAAGTAATATTTAATAATCAGTGATCAGATAAACTTACTTCCAAACTCCAGTCTGGTTCCTCCACCGAACGTGAACCACAGTGATACAAAGTCATTGAAGCACCGTACAAAAACCTCTGACTACAGAGACACGGCTCTCTGACTCTTTCTGATCAAACTGAACTATTTAATCAAACACATTGAGTTTTATTTTTTAATAGGTTGAGGATTTTATGTGTTTTTTTTCTCTCTTAAATATTTTTACAAGTTACTTTGCACTAAGATGAATGTAATGGTCAAGTTCAATTAAAAAGAGAAAACATATTTTAACAAAAGTCTTTTGTTTAAGAGTAAAATAAAATTCCAAAGAAAAAAAACTATCTTTTTACTAATTAAATAAATATATATATGACTTACTTCCAACATCCAGTCTGGTTCCTCCACCAAACGTGTACCACAGTGATACAAAGTCATTGAAGCACCGTACAAAAACCTCTGACTACAGAGACACGGCTCTCTGACTCTCACACAAACAAACTACACTAAATCACTCACATTTTTACTGCTGATATAAAATGTATCAATAAAAAACTTTTGATTAGTTTCTTTTCATCTTTTTTGTCATTAATGTGTGAAATAAAGCAGGAAATAGTTTGTGTTTTATGTTTTTACAAAATGAGAAGAATGAAAAATAGAAAGTTTCATTTTAGATCGTCTTTCTTTCAAAAACTGAATTAAAAACTTCACTTGAAATTGATTGAATAGAAAAAAATTAAATTTTACAAATTCATCAAAATGATGAGTGAATTTTCCATTGCTAAACATCCTGATGAGATGTTTCCATGTTCCTGTAGGAGTGAGAATATTTCCATAGAGAGACACTTTGCATCAGCAGCACCATGCTCCAGTGCTCTGGGAGACTTTATAGTCCTGAGAGGTGAAGACTGGATCACTGAGAGCTGTCCTTCATCACTACAGAAGACACAGAAATCCTCCTCATCAAAAACATGACTTTGACCTGCGTCCTCATCTGGACTCTCCTCTGCTGCTGCTTCACAGGTAAAGTCCAGAGAATCAAACTCCTCTCCTCCTTTTCTGGATGTGTCTCAGTAACTCTTCTCCTCTTTTTCATGTTTGAAGGTTCATCAGGAGAAATCACCCTGACTCAGACTCCTGCAGCTCAGTCTGTAGTTCCAGGACAGACTGTTTCCATCAGATGTCACGCCGATACATATGAAGGCAGCTATCTCCACTGGTATCTTCAGAAAACAGAAGAACCTCCTAAACTCCTCATTTATGGAGTTGGAAACCTTCAGTCTGGAACTCCAAGTCGTTTCAGTGGAAGTAGATCTGGTAGTGACTACACTTTAACCATCAGTGGAGTTCAGGCTGAAGATGCAGGAGATTATTTCTGTCAGCAGAGTTCCACCTTCCCGTTCACACAGTGATACAACGTCGTACAAAAACCTCCTCCATCAGAGAGGAACTGATCTGACTAAACATCTGCACTGAAACTAGAACAAAGAACTGAAACACTAAAATACATTAATCATCATTAAAAAAAAAAGGTTTCTCTCCAAAATACAATTAATTACAACATGTAATTTTGGATTATTTTTATACAACAATTTAAAACTTAAGTTCAAGTTCAGGAAGTGGGAACAATGGACAGATTATTATTATTTATGACTCCTTGATGTTCTAACAGGATATTCTCAGGGTGTTGATCCAGCTGTAGAGGCCATCCTTCTGCAGCACTCCGGGGCTCCTGTTTCTTCGGAGCTTCTAATCCTGCTGCTGCCGTCCACCTTCCAGGACAGACTCCAGTCTGAGGGGAAGCCATTGTTGGCCAGTCATCCACATGTCACACATCTTTAGTTATTTTGACAGAAACATGCAATCAGGTAAAAATATAACTAAACTAAACTGAATCAACACACCCCTGTGCTCAGAGACTCCCTGCAAGGAGAGGGAAAGACATGTCTCATATCATCCGTTAGTCAGACAGATCATAGTAACATTAGACTGCCTAATGTTTACACGTTGGTGGCCATTTATCTGGAACATTCACACTTTTCCAGAGATGAATGATGGAGAGCACGAGAGGAACAACCAGTGAACAAGAACTGAGGAATATTAAATTTAAAATGTGGTCATGATTAAAAATCATAGATGTGGAGTCAGTAAAAGCAGGGGGAAAAGTCCCAGTGGGTCATATATCTACCAGGTTCTGGTTTGTAACAACCCAAGAAGTCATCCTTTTTGTCCTCCGAATATTACAGAAGAAGAACACGGTGGTTAATAAAGCAATTCTCAGGATGGCCTCACCTGCTGCCATAGGGAGCCCTGGATGTTCCTATTCACCCTCATTAGGATGATTCCCGATTCCACACATCTGTGGACCCTACCATCTATTTAAGGGATATAATCCCAGACTTTCATGTCAGATCATACCATCCCTTCCAGCCAGGTCTCCCTGGTTGCCTGACCAAGAACACATTCTGACAATAACATTTTTCCATGCCACTGAAACTTTGTTTTTTTCTTTCCACAGTATCAACGGACTTCCAAATAAAAAAAAAAAACATGTATTCTGTCTGCAACTGGGTCCTCCTCTTTCCCCCTGCACACCGCTTCATGACAACAATAGAGATATTCACTATAAGAAAGATAAAATATGTCCTCTGACGAGATTCCGACAGATGTTTTTCAGTTCCAACAATCACTGACTCATTTGTTTCACTTCACTTTTAGAAAAATCTCATTCAATAAAACCAAGATTTGAATTTATTCTGAGGAAACCTGAAGTGTATTTAAATAAAAATTAAATAATGTACAAAAAAAACACAAACATAGATGTGAGTAATCAACAGTGTTGGGGTAATTTGACAGACCTATGTGCCTAACAACCTGAACAACGTAGGAGTTCCTCAGAGAACTGTTCTGGGCCCCTTTCTTTTAACCATTAACTGTCCAACATGACAAAACCATTGTCAGGTATGTAAAGAAGTTTGGTAGGATGTGTGTAAGAACAAAAAATATAACTAATGATCAGCTGTCTTGTTTATGATTTTTAAATCTAAAAATATGTTGAATCCAAGTAAAAATCAAACACTGTCATTAATGTTTGGTGAAAATTTCTTTATTGCATTAAAATAATCAGAGCCAGAAAATTCAAATAATCAGGAATCTAGCAAGAAAACGTTAGGAATTAATAGATTAAAAATATATTCAATCAGCAGTTTTTTAAAAAGTTTTATAAAAGCAGATCAGAATCAAGGAAAAGTTTTTATCACTACTGGAAACACTGGTCTTTCTCCAGCGTGTTGTTGACGGGAGTCTGGGAGTCTCTAGTGGCCTCACAGGTCACAGAGTCCACCTTCTCCCACTGGTCTGCAGAGAGAGTCAGGGTGCTGGTCCAGCTGTAGAGGCCGTCTTTCTGCAGCACCCCGGGGACACTTCGCTCTTCATATCCAATATGGCTGCCGACCACCTTCCAGGACAGACTCCAGTCTGAGGGGAAGCCATTGTTGGCCAGACATGTCACCGTGGCACGGTCCTTCTTTATCTCTTCCTTGTAGGGGGGCAGCACGGTCAGGATGGGAGAAGTATCACCTAGGAGACACCATTCCTCATTTAAGAAGTTTCTGTCAGATGTTTTTCTGCTCCAACAGTCATTCACTAACACCTTCTTTCACTTCCTTTCTACCAACCTCTCATGCATTTCAGCTCACACACAATCAGGACACTTTAAATTTAACATTTTAATTGTTATCAGAGGTTTTTTTATCAAAATAAAAAGAAAAGAATGTCAATTTATTATTACGTTCTTTTTTAAATGGGACCATTTTATTAAAAGTTCATTTTTAATTATTAATCAAAAATATTATTCCACATTAAATATGACAAAATAATCAGTTACAGTAACTACGTGGTTTTTTAAAAACTACAAAAACAAATATTAATAACGATTTGAAAAAAAAAAAATTAAAACTTGCCGTACTTCGTCTAAATTTACTAAATGAAGATATTTTTGTTTTTATGTTAAAAAAATAACTATTAATAAAAAGTTAACTTTATAAGTTTTTCAAATCTACTTTAAAAAGTAAAACATCTCTTAATAAAGTAGAATGAGAAAAACTAAAAACTGAAACATTTTAAATCCATAAATTTACATGTTTCTGAATATTCTTTCTTGACAATTAAGTTTTTCCAAAAATCTAACAAAAACCAACAACAGAACTTATTTCTAGAGTAATATTTAATAATCAGTGATCAGATAAACTTACTTCCAACATCCAGTCTGGTTCCTCCACCGAACGTGAACCACAGTGATACAAAGTCATTGAAGCACCGTACAAAAACCTCTGACTACAGAGACACGGCTCTCTGACTCTTTCTGATCAAACTGAACTATTTAATCAAACAAATTGAGTTTTATTTTTTAATAGGTTGAGGATTTTATGTGTTTTTTCCCACTAAAATGTTTTTACAGGTTACTTTGTGGATAATGGACAAAATGTTTAAGTTAATTTAAAAAGAGAAACCCATTTTTAATAGAAATCTTTTGTCCAAGAGTGATAGTATATAAAATACAATGAAATGAATTATCTTTTTTTTTTTTTATCAAATAAAGATATATGACTTACTTCCAACATCCAGTCTGGTTCCTTCACCAAACGTGAACCACAGTGATACAAAGTCATTGAAGCACCGTACAAAAACCTCTGACTACAGAGACACGGCTCTCTGACTCTCACACAAACAAACTACACTAAATCACTCACATTTTAAACTGTTTTAACATCGAAAGAAGAAAAGACTCCAATCTTATTTTTACGCATGTCATTTATTCTTTTTTTGTCATTTCTTTGGATATAAAATAATACATCGTCCATGTTTTTGGTCTTTAAAGCATGGAAATAAAGAAACACTAAAAGTTTAATTTTACATAGAAAATTATTTAAAAACTGGATCCCAAAATTCCATGTGAATTTTATCTGAATTAATAAAAATATTTAGGAGATTTATCAGGTTTTTTTGGTTTTTCTGATCCTTCATGTTTGGATTTAAAGATCTTGATCTTGGATCTTGATTTTTTTCTGTTATGATTCTAAATTTAGATCATTTTATCCATATTTTCCAAACCAATGTCATTTTCATACTGGGACAGATTTTTTCTTCGAACTGGTTCTTCATCAAGTTTTTTTTCCCTCCAATTTAATTTTTAGGAGGTTTTTAAAACCTCAGAGGGAGGCTCTAAGAACAGACATGTCCTGGTTCTCGTTAGTTTAGTTATAACTTGTATTGGTTGTGTGTTTTTATCTAATTAACTGAGTGACGCTGCTTAAAATATATTTTTTGTATAACTGAACTATTAGAAATTAAAATGAATTGTCAATAAAAACTGAAACCATCTGTGAAACAGACTGTTCTTTTTCTCTGCATGGAGATGATCTCCTGTGTAGATGTGGATCAGTTCCTCTTTGACTGAAGGAGGTTTTTGTACGACGTTATATCACTGTGTGAGTGGGCGGCTGTTACGCTGCTGACAGAAATAATCTCCTGCATCTTCAGTCTGAACTCCACTGATGGTTAAAGTAAAAACTGTCCCTTCTTCTGCTTTTGCATAAAAACGTTCTGGAACTCCAGTCTGTCGATAAGTGGTGTCACCAAACAAAAGTTTTGGAGCTTTTCCTGATTTTTGGAGATACCAGTTAATGTCATCACCGATCTGTTGTTTGGTTTCACATCTGATGGACACAGTCTGTCCAACAGCAGCAGACGATGCTCTTGGAGTCTGAGTCAGGATGATTTCAACTGAAGAACCTACAGAGAAGAAAAAAGATCATATAATAAATGTAGATGAACCATGTGTTTAGAATCCAACAAGGTTCATGCTGCTTGTTCCAGTGGTTCTCCATCCCAGCAGAACATCATTAGAATGAACCTGGTTTCATCTTGAAACAAAGTTTTCAGGAGAGAGTCTCACCCTGAACAAGGAGCCCCAGGGTGCTCAGCAGTAGAGTCAGTGAGATCATCATCGTGCTGCTGGTGTGTGAGCGTCTCTGAAAGGTCTGAAGATCCACTGATCAACACTGACCTCTTAACATGTGGGAGCAGAGAGGCAGGACACATATGCAAACAATGCAAAAAAAAAAAAGAAGAAAACCTGATCAACACTAAATAAAATAAATGTTTTAAACCATAATTCTTATTTTAATCATTTTTGGCAAAATTACGTACATATTCTTTAAATATATGAGCCATGATAAGTGCTGTCTTCTTTAACACTGCATTATAAACTCTATAAAGTACAGAAATAATTTATGGTTTTTATTTTAGCAAATTAACTAACAATCAAGTATGATTCAGTAAAATTCTGATGATGTAAGTTGATGAACAGAAATCTCTTACATTTTTTACTCCAGTCTCAAAAACAAAAATTATGTGTGAATTTTAAGAAAAAATCACTTCAATCTACCTTCATTGTTTGTGTTTGGTTTATGAAATAATTTTACTATGAAGAAAAAAACAATGATTATTTTCTCTCTTTGCAGATGACATTGTGATCTGTAGTGAGAGGAGGCCAGAGGTGGAGGAAAAGCTGGAGAGGCGGAGGTTTGCACTAGAGAGAAGAGGAATGAAGATTAGTCAGAGTAAGACAGAGTACATGTGTGTGAATGAGAGGGATCCAAATGGAAAAGTGAGGTTACAGGGAGAAGAAATAAAGAAGGTGGAAGATTTTAAGTATGTAGGATCAACAGTCCAGAGCAATGGAGAGTGTGGAAAAAAAAGTGAAGAAGCATGAGCAGGCAGGCTGGAACGAGTGGAGAAAAGTATCAGGTGTGATGTGTGATAGAAGAATTTCAGGTAAAATGAAAGAGAAAGTGTGCAAAACCATGGTGAGACCCGCCATGCTGATTGGTCTAGAAAAAGTAGCACTGAGAAAAAGACAGGAAACAGAGATGGAGGTAGCAGAGATGAAGATGCTGAGGATCTCTCTGGGAGTGACCAGGATGAACAGGATCAGAGGAACAGCACATGTTAGAGGTTTTGGAGATAAAGTCAGAGAGGCCAGACTGAGTTGGTTTGGACATGTGCAGAGGAGAGAGAGAGTACATCGGAAGAAGGATGCTGGGTTTGGAACCACCAGGAAAGAGGTCTAGAGGAAGACCAAAGAGGAGGTTCATGGATACAGTGAAGGAAGACATGAAGATAGTTGGTGTGACCGAAGAAGATGCAGCAGATAGGGTTAGATGGAAGAAACTGACTTGCTGTGGCGACCCCTGAAGGGAAATGCCGTAAGAGGAAGAAGAAGAAGACAGGAGTTTTTTGAAGAAATGGAAAAAGACTGTCAATAAAGCAACAGAAATGATCACTGTAGGACAGATAAGACATGTCCTCTGTGGACGTTCTGACAGATGTTTTTATGCTCCAACAATCACTGACTCATTTGTTCTTTCATTTCCTTTTAGAAACATCTCATTCAGTCCAAGTAAAAATCAAACTCTTCAGAAATGATTTGTAGAAATCTCTTTATTGAGTTGAAATAATGCAGAGCCATAAAATTCAATTGATCAGCCATCTAGCAAGAAAAAGTAATTAGTTAAAATATTAAAAAATATTTAATTCAGAAGTTTTTCAATTTTTTTAATGAAAGCAGAGCAGATCAGAATCATGGAAAAGTTTTTATCAGTACTGGAAACACTGGTCTTTCTTCAGTGTGTTGGTGACTGGAGTCTGGGAGTCTCTAGTGGTCTCACAGGTCACAGAGTCCACCTTCTCCCACTGGTCTGCAGAGAGACTCAGGGTGCTGGTCCAGCTGTAGAGGCCGTCCTTCTGCTGCATCCGGGGATTCCTGCTCTCCTCATAGCACATCCGACTGCAGCCGTCCACCTTCCAGGACAGACTCCAGTCTGAGGGGAAACCCTGGTCGGCCACACACATGATTGTAACATTGTCCTTCTGGTCTTCACCAGAGGGGAGCAGGACTTTCACAGTGGGACGAACATCACCTAGGAGACAGCAATCAGCATGAAGAACAGGAAGAACACAGTTTCTAGTCAAACATCTGACACTTGATGGTTTTTTTCTGCTCCAACAATCATCAGTTAACACATTGTTTCACTTCCTGTTTTAGAAAAGTTTACTTCAGATCAGAAAAGACAGAATTTTTACACATTTTAACACAAAATTTGTTCTTTGTAAAACCTGGTTTTATAGAAAAATTAAAATAGGAGAAAACAATCGGACAATTTCTTGTTTTATTTTACATTTTAAATCTAAGAAATAAAATCAGACGTACATCTTAATGTATTTAAAATTTCCATCTTCAGAATTTTTAAGATGAAATCTTTTATATTTTTGAAGTTTCATTTCAGGTTTTAAAGAAAACAAAAAAGTTTATGGATTTGTTCAAAACCTCTAACTTTGTTTTTTTTTTTTTTTTATAAAAAAAGAAAGACATGCATTTTTGTCAAATAAGAAACTTTACGGATGTGATTGAAAATTCAATAAACTTTAAAAGATTAAATCTGTACATTTTGTCAACTTAAGTTTTTTACCTGTAAAGTTTCAGCCATAAAAAAGTTTTTGTGGTGAATAAATTATCAAAAACGATAAGCAATTATCAAAAGCAACAAAAATAAGAAAAAAAACCATGAACAGACTCCAAGAATTGATCAAATATAATTTGGAATGTTACGTATAAAAGTAAGTTCAAATAAGACTTACTTCCAACATCCAGTCTGCTTCCTCCACCGAACGTGAACCACAGTGATACAAAGTCATTGAAGCACCGTACAAAAACCTCTGATTACAGAGACACGGCTCTCTGACTCTCACACAAACAAACTACACTAAATCACTCACATTTTTACTCTAAAATGAAAAACTTTTGATTACTTTCTTTTCATCTTTTTTATTATTGATGATTGAAATAAAGTGGGAAATAGTTTGTGTTTTATATTAAATTTTATGTAACAAATAGAAAGTTTCATTTTAGGCTTTCATTCAAAATTGAATTAAAAACTCCACTTGAATTTGATTGAATAGAATAACTTCAGATTTTACAAAGTCAGCAAATTGATGAGTGAATTTTCCATTTCTAAACATCCTGATGAGATGTTTCCATGTTCCTGTAGGAGTGAGAATATTTCCATAGAGAGACACTTTGCATCAGCAGCACCATGCTCCAGTGCTCTGGGAGACTTTATAGTCCTGAGAGGTGAAGACTGGATCACTGAGAGCTGTCCTTCATCACAACAGAAGACACAGAAATCCTCCTCATCAAAAACATGACTTTGACCTGCGTCCTCATCTGGACTCTCCTCTGCTGCTGCTTCACAGGTAAAGTCCAGAGAATCAAACTCCTCTCCTCCTTTTCTGGATGTGTCTCAGTAACTCTTCTCCTCTTTTTCATGTTTGAAGGTTCATCAGGAGAAATCACCCTGACACAGACTCCTGCAGCTCAGTCTGTAGTTCCAGGACAGACTGTTTCCATCAGATGTCAGACCAGTACAAGTGTTGGTGGCTGGCTTCACTGGTATCTTCAGAAAACAGGAGAACCTCCTAAACTCCTGATTTATGCAGCTTCAACTCGTCAGTCTGGAACTCCAAGTCGTTTCATTGGAAGTGGATCTGGTGATGACTACACTTTAACCATCAGTGGAGTTCAGGCTGAAGATGCAGGAGATTATTTCTGTCAGCAGAGTTACAGCTACCCGTTCACACAGTGATACAACGTCGTACAAAAACCTCCTCCATCAGAGAGGAACTGATCTGACTAAACATCTGCACTGAAACTAGAACAAAGAACTCAAACACTAAAATACATTAATCTTTATTAATAAAACTCTTAGATACAATAAATTACAACGTAAAATTTCTGGTTATTTTTATTAAAAATTGTAAAACTTAAGTTCAAGTAGTGGGAACACTGGTCTAGATTATGATCTGGGAGTCCTTGATACCCTTACAGGTCATATCCAGCACCTTCAACCTCTTGTCTGAAAAAAATCCTCAGTGCGCTGGTACGGCTGTAGAGGCCATCCTTCTGCAGCACCCTGGCGCTCCTGTTCTCCTCAGAACTTCTGATGCTGCTGCTACTGCCAACATTCCAGGACAGACTCCAGTCTGTGGGGAAGCCATTGTTGGCCAGTCGTCCACATGTCACACAACTTCAGTTATACTGACAGAAACATGCAGTACAGCACAGTAACATTAGACCAGCTAATGTTTACATGTTGGTGGCCATTTATCTAGAACATTTACACTTTTCCAGAGATGAATGATGGAGAGCACGAGAGGAACAACTAGTGAACAAGAACTGAGGAATATTAAGATTAATATGTGGACATGAATAAAAATCATAGATATGGAGTCAATAAAAGCAGGGAAAAAAACCCAGTGGATCTTTTATCTACCAGGTTCTGGTTTGTAACAGCCCAATTAGTCATCCTTTAAGACCTCCATAATTTACAGAAGAGGAACATGACTGTTAATAAAGCAATTGTCAGGATACCCTCACCTGCCGCCAGAGGGAGCCCTGGATTTTCCTCATCACCCTGACTAGGGTCACCTGATGGTTTCCTGATTCCACACATCTGTGGACCCTGCCATCCATTTAAAGGCAATAATCCCAGTCTTCCATGTAAGGTCATACCATCCCTTCCAGCCAGGTCTATCTTGTTGCCTGAGCAACCACATATTCTAACAATAACATTTTGCCATGCCACTGAAACTTTGTTTTTTTTTCTTTCCACAGTATCAATGGACTGCCAAATTCAAACAAACTATGTTTTCTGTCTGCAACTGGGTCTCCCTCTTTCCACCTGCACACTGATTTCTGACAGCAATAGAGATATTCACTATAAGAAAGATAAAATCTGTCCTCTGAGGAGATTCCGACATGTTTTTAGCTCCAACAATCACTCAGTCATTTGTTCTTTCACTTCACTTTTAGAAAAATCTCATTCAATAAAACCAAGATTTTAATTTATTCTGAAGAATATTTATCTGTATTTTGAAAAAAATCATTAATTAATGTAAAAGTAAACACAAACACAGATGTGAATAATCAACAGCGTTGTTATAATATGACAGACCAGTATCTCTAACAACCTGACCAACATAGGAGTTCCTCAGAAAACTGTTCTGGACCCCTTTCTTTTTACCATTCATTCTCCACCATGATGAAACCATTGTCAGGTGTGTAAAGAAGTTTGGTAGGATGTGTGCAAGAACAAAAATTACTATTGATGATCAGCTGCATTGTTTATGATTTTTAAATCTAAAAGTATGTTAAATCCAAGTAAAAATCAAATACTGTCATTAATATTTGGTGAAAATGTCTTTATTGCATTAAAATAATCAGAGCCAGAAAATTCAAATAATCAGGAATCTAGCAAGAAAAAGTTAGGAATTAATAGATTAAAAAATTATTCAATCAGCAGTTTTTTAAAATGTTTTATAAAAGCAGAGCAGATCAGAATCAAGGAAAAGTTTTATCAGTACTGGAAACACTGGTTTTTATTCAGTGTCTTGTTGACTGGAGTTTGGGAGTCTCTAGTGGCCTCACAGGTCACAGAGTCCACCTTCTCCCACTGGTCTGCAGAGAAAGTCAGGGTGCTGGTCCAGCTGTAGAGGCCGTCCTTCTGCAGCACCCCGGGGACACTTCGCTCTTCATATCCAATATGGCTGCCGACCACCTTCCAGGACAGACTCCAGTCTGAGGGGAAGCCATTGTTGGCCAGACATGTCACCGTGGCATGGTCCTTCTTTATCTCTTCCTTGGAGGGGGGCAGCACGGTCAGGATGGGAGAAGTATCACCTAGGAGACACCAGTCCTCATTTAAGAAGTTTCTGTCAGATGTTTTTCTGCTCCAACAGTCATTCACTAACACCTTCTTTCACTTCCTTTCTACCAACCTCTCATGCATTTCAGCTCACACACAATCAGCACACTTTAAATTTAATATTTTAATTGTTATCAGAGGTTTTTATATCAAATTAAAAAGGAAAAAAAAAAGTCCATTTATTTTAATGTTCTTTTCAAATGGGACTGATTTGGTAAAAGTTCATTTTTAACTATTAATAAAACATATTATTCCATATTAAATACAACAAAAAAATTACTGTGTTATTTTGTAATGAACTACAAAAAAAATTATAATAACTGATTTGAAAAAAAAAAAGTTTAATTAAAAATGAAAACTTGCTTTACTTTGTCTAAATTTACTAAATGAAGACATTTTTGTTTTTGTGTTAAATAACAGCTATTAATAAAAATTAGATTTATTCTTTTATCCATATTAAAAGTTTTTTAAATCTACTTTAAAAACTAAAACATCTGACACATAAAATAGAATGAGAAAAACTAAAAACTGAAACAGTTTTACAAAAAATTTTTACAAATTTATTTATTTCTAAAAACTTTTTGACAGTTAAGTTTTTTTGCGAAAAGCAAACAAAAACCAACAACAAAACTTATTTCAAAAGTAATATTTAATAATCAGTGATCAGATAAACTTACTTCCAAACTCCAGTCTGGTTCCTCCACCGAACGTGAACCACAGTGATACAAAGTCATTGAAGCACCGTACAAAAACCTCTGACTACAGAGACACGGCTCTCTGACTCTTTCTGATCAAACTGAACTATTTAATCAAAGACATTGAGTTTTATTTTTAATAGGTTGAGGATTTTATGTGTTTTTTCCCTCTTAAATATTTTTACAGGTTATTTTGTGGATAATGGACAAAATGTTAAAGTTCATTTAAAAAGAGAAACTCATTTTTAATAGAAATCTTTTGTCCAAGAGTGATAGTATATAAAATACAATGAAAAGAATTATCTTTTTTTTTTTTTTTTTTATCAAATAAAGATATATGACTTACTTCCAACATCCAGTCTGGTTCCTTCACCAAACGTGTACCACAGTGATACAAAGTCATTAAAGCACCGTACAAAAACCTCTGACTACAGAGACACGGCTCTCTGACTCTCACACAAACAAACTACACTAAATCACTCACATTTTTACTGCTGATATAAAATGTATCAAATAAAAAACTTTTGATTAGTTTCTTTTCATCTTTTTTATTATTAATGATTGAAATAAAGTAGGAAATAGTTTGTGTTTTATATTATGTTTATGTAACAAATAGAAAGTTTCACTTTAAGCTTTCATTCAAAAATTGATTTAAAAACTCCACTTGAATTTGATTGAATAGAATAACTTCAGATTTTACAAAGTCAGCAAATTGATGAGTGAATTTTCCATTTCTAAACATCCTGATGAGATGTTTCCATGTTCCTGTAGGAGTGAGAATATTTCCATAGAGAGACACTTTGCATCAGCAGCACCATGCTCCAGTGCTCTGGGAGACTTTATAGTCCTGAGAGGTGAAGACTGGATCACTGAGAGCTGTCCTTCATCACAACAGAAGACACAGAAATCCTCCTCATCAAAAACATGACTTTGACCTGCGTCCTCATCTGGACTCTCCTCTGCTGCTGCTTCACAGGTAAAGTCCAGAGAATCAAACTCCTCTCCTCCTTTTCTGGATGTGTCTCAGTAACTCTTCTCCTCTTTTTCATGTTTGAAGGTTCATCAGGAGAAATCCTCCTGACTCAGACTCCTGCAGCTCAGGCTGTAGTTCCAGGACAGACTGTTTCCATCACATGTCACGCCGATGCAGATATTGATAGCTATCTTCACTGGTATCTTCAGAAAACAGGAGAACCTCCTAAACTCCTGATTTATGCAGCTACTGATCTTCAGTCTGGAACTCCAAGTCGTTTCAGTGGAAGTGGATCTGATTATGACTTTACTTTAACCATCAATGGAGTTCAAGCTGAAGATGCAGGAGATTATTTCTGTCAGCAGGGTTTCATCTTCCCGTTCACACAGTGATACAATGTCGTACAAAAACCTCCTCCATCAGAGAGGAACTGATCTGACTAAACATCTGCACTGAAACTAGAACAAAGAACTCAAACACTAAAATATATTAAGAGGTTAATCATCATTAATAAAATAGTTTATCTCATAAATACAATAAATTACTACGCATAAATTTGGATATTTTGATTAAAAAATTTAAAACTTAAGTTTAATTTTAACATAATGATATAAAAATAAAACACTTTTACCTAAAAAAAAACAACGAAATAAACTATAGATTAAATGGATTATTTTTAAAACTTCAACCACATTTTCACAACTTTTAATATGTCGCTAAAATATTTCACTATTTAATTAATCTTTTTTACTAGAATAAAAGTATGAAAAAGTTAAAGAATCATGACAAATAATTTCAATAAAAACAAAGACCTTTATTGTGAGAAAAATTGAAGTTTTTCACTTAATTACACGGAAAAAACCAATAAGCCAAATTGTTTGCTGAATAAAACCAATAAAAACCTGTCCAATCAGAGGAATCAGTAATCAAAACACTGGTCTTGATAATAATCTGGGACTCCTTGATGCCTTTACAGGTGACAGAGAGCACCTTCTTCCTCTGGTCTGTAGAAATCCTCAGTGCGCTGATCCAGCTGTAGAGGTCATCATTCTGCAGCCTCCTGTGGCTCCTGTTCTCCTCAGAGCTTTTGATGCTGCTGCTGCCGTCCACCTTCCAGGACAGACTCCAGTCTGAGGGGAAGCCATTGTTGGCCAGTCGTCCACATGTCACACATCTTCAGTTATTTTGACAGAAACATGCAATCAGGTAAAAATATAACTAAACTAAACTGAATCAACACACCCCTGTGCTCAGAGACTCCCTGCAAGGAGAGGGAAAGACACGTCTCATATCATCCGTTAGTCAGACAGATCATAGTAACATTAGACTGCCTAATGTTTACACGTTGGTGGCCATTTATCTGGAACATTCACACTTTTCCAGAGATGAATGATGGAAAGCACAAGAGGAACAACCAGTGAACAAGAACTGAGGAATATTAAATTTAAAATGTGGTCATGATTAAAAATCATAGATGTGGAGTCAGTAAAAGCAGGGGAAAAAGTCCCAGTGGGTCATATACAGTGGTGGTCAAAAGTTTACATACACTTGTAAAGAACATAATGTCATGGCTGTCTTGAGTTTCCAGTTATTTCAACAACTCTGATTTTTCTCTGATATAGTGATTGGAACAGATCCTTCTTTGTCACAAAAAACATTCATGAAGTTTGATTCTTTTATGACTTTATTATGGGTAAACTGAAAATGTGACGAAATCAGCTGGGTCAAAAATATACATACAGCAACATGAATGAGCAATTTTGGAGACTTAGAAAGTTGTGTCAATGACATGAGCTTCATAGCATGACCTCTTAACTTCTTGTGAGTGATTATGAGTGACTACAGCTGGTGAATTCTCTGAGGCCATTTAAAAAGGGCTCATTGGATAAAAACACCCACAAACGCTACAATGGGAAAGTCAAAGGAGCTCAGCGCAGATTTGAAAAAGAGAATCATTGACTTGAACAAGTCAGGAAAGTCACTTGGAGCCATTTCAAAGCAGCTGCAGGTTCCAAGAGCAACAGTGCAAACAATTGTTTGTAAGTATAAAGTGCATGGCACTGTTTTGTCACTGCCACGATCAGGAAGAAAACGCAAGCTGTCACCTGCTGCTGAGAGAAAACTGGTCAGGAGGGTGAAGAGTCAACCCAGGAGCACCAAAAAGCAGATCTGCCAAGAATTAGAAGCTGCTGGAACACAGGGGTCAGTGTCCACAGTCAAGCGTGTTTTGCATCGCCATGGACTGAGAGGTTGCCGTGCAAGAAGGAAGCCCTTGCTCCAAAAGCGGCACCTTAAGGCTCGACTAAAGTTTGCTGCTGATCACATGGACAAAGTTCTGTGGTCAGATGAAACAAAAATTGAGCTGTTTGTTTGGAGGAGAAAAGATGAGGCCTTTAACCCCAAGAACACCATGCCTACCATCAAAAACGGTGGTGGTAGTATTATGCTGTGGCCCTGTTTTGCTGCCAATGGAACTGGTGCTTTACAGAGAGTCAATGGGACAATGAAGAAGGAGGGTTACCTTCAAATTCTTCAAGAAAACCTGAAGTCATCAGCCCGAAGGTTGGGTCTTGGGCGCAGTTGGGTGTTCCAACAGGACAATGACCCCAAACACACATCAAAAGTGGTAATGGAATGGCTAAATCAGGCTAGAATTAAGGTTTTAGAATGCCCCTCCCAAAGTCCTGACTTAAATCCCATTGAGAACATGTGGATAATGCTGAAGAAACAAGTCCATGTCAGAAAGCCAACAAATTTAACTGAACTGCACCAATTCTGTCAAGAGGAGTGGTCAAAGATTCAACCAGAAACTTGCCAGAAGCTTGTGGATGGCTACCAAAAGCGCCTAATTGAAGTAAAAATGGCCAAAGGACATGTAACCAAATATTAGCATTGCTGTATGTATATTTTTGACCCAGCTGATTTCGTCACATTTTCAGTTTACCCATAATAAAGTCATAAAAGAATCAAACTTCATGAATGTTTTTTGTGACAAAGAAGGATCTGTTCCAATCACTATATCAGAGAAAAATCAGAGTTGTTGAAATAACTGGAAACTCAAGACAGCCATGACATTATGTTCTTTACAAGTGTATGTAAACTTTTGACCACCACTGTATCTACCAGGTTCTGGTTTGTAACAACCCAAGAAGTCATCCTTTTTGTCCTCCGAATATTACAGAAGAAGAACACGACAGTTAATAAAGCAATTCTCAGGATGCCCTCACCTGCCACCATAGGGAGCCCTGGATGTTCCTATTCACCCTCATTAGGATGATTCCCGATTCCACACATCTGTGGACCCTACCATGTATTTAAGGGCAATAATCCCAGACTTTCATGTCAGATCATACCATCCCTGCAAGCCAGGTCTCCCTGGTTGCCCGACCAAGAACACATTCTGACAATAACATTTTGCCACGCCACTGAAACTTTGTTTTTTCTTTCCACAGTATCAACGGACTTCCAAATAAAAAAAAAAAAAACATGTATTCTGTCTGCAACTGGGTCCTCCTCTTTCCTCCTGCACACCGCTTCATGACAACAATAGAGATATTCACAATAAGAAAGATAAAATATGTCCTCTGACGAGATTCCGACAGATGTTTTTCAGTTCCAACAATCACTGACTGATTTGTTACTTCACTTTTAGAAAAATCTCATTCAATAAAACCAAGATTTGAATTTATTCTGAAGAAACCTGAAGTATATTTAAATCAAAATTAAATAATGTACAAAAAAACACAAACATAGATGTGAGTAATCAACAGTGTTGTTATAATTTGACAGACCTATGTGCCTAACAACCTGACCAACATAGGAGTTCCTCAGAGAACTGTTCTGGACCCCTTTCTTTTTACCATTAACTGTCCAACATGACGAAACCATTGTCAGGTATGTAAAGAAGTTTGGTAGGATTTGTGTAAGAACAAAAAATA
Source organism: Neostethus bicornis (assembly GCA_902685375.1). NCBI lineage: Eukaryota > Metazoa > Chordata > Actinopteri > Atheriniformes > Phallostethidae > Neostethus > Neostethus bicornis. The sequence continues at coordinate 23,496,057 of LR738551.1, read as the reverse complement.
TAATTAATGATCAGCTGTCTTGTTTATGATTTCTAAATCTAAAAATATGTTGAATCCAAGTAAAAATCATACACTGTCATTAATGTTTGGTGAAAATTTCTTTATTGCATTAAAATAATCAGAGCCAGAAAATTCAAATAATCAGGAATCTAGCAAGAAAAAGTTAGGAATTAATAGATTAAAAAATTATTAAATCAGCAGTTTTTTAAAATGTTTTATAAAAGCAGAGCAGATCAGAATCAAGGAAAAATTTTTATCAGTACTGGAAACACTGGTCTTTCTTCAGTGTGTTGGTGACTGGAGTCTGGGAGTCTCTAGTGGCCTCACAGGTCACAGAGTCCACCTTCTCCCACTGGTCTGCAGAGAAAGTCAGGGTGCTGGTCCAGCTGTAGAGGTCGTCCTTCTGCAGCACCCCGGGGACACTTCGCTCTTCATATCCAATATGGCTGCCGACCACCTTCCAGGACAGACTCCAGTCTGAGGGGAAGCCATTGTTGGCCAGACATGTCACCGTGGCATGGTCCTTCTTTATCTCTTCCTTGGAGGGGGGCAGCACGGTCAGGATGGGAGAAGTATCACCTAGGAGACACCAGTCCTCATTTAAGAAGTTTCTGTCAGATGTTTTTCTGCTCCAACAGTCATTCACTAACACCTTCTTTCACTTCCTTTCTACCAACCTCTCATGCATTTCAGCTCACACACAATCAGCACACTTTAAATTTAAGATTTTAATTGTTATCAGAGGTTTTTATATCAAATTAAAATGGAAAAAAATGTCCATTTATTTTAATGTTCTTTTCAAATCGGACTGATTTGGTAAAAGTTCATTTTTAACTATTAATAAAACAAATTATTCCATATTAAGTACAACAAAATAATCACTGTGTTATTTTGTAATGAACTACAAAAAAAAAATAATAACTGATTTGAAAAACAAAAAAAGTTTAATTAAAAATTAAAACTTGCCTTAGTTTGTTGAAATTTACTAAATGAAGACATTTTTGGTTTTGTGTTGAATAAAAGCTATAAATAAAAAATTTGATTTATTGTTTTATCCATATTAAAAGTTTTAAAATCTACTTTAAAAACCAAAACATCTCTTAATAAAGTAGAATGAAAAAAACTAAAAACTGTAACAGTTAAAAAATTTACAATATTATTTATTTATAAAAACTTCTTGACAGTTACTTTTTTTTTTTTTGCGAAAAGCAAACAAAAACCAACAACAGAACTTCTTTCTACAGTAATATTTTATAATCAGTGATCAGAAAAACTTACTTCCAACATCCAGTCTGGTTCCTCCACCGAACGTGAACCACAGTGATACAAAGTCATTGAAGCACCGTACAAAAACCTCTGACTACAGAGACACGGCTCTCTGACTCTTTCTGATCAAACTGAACTATTTAATCAAACAAATTGAGTTTTATTTTTTAATAGGTTGAGGATTTTATGTGCTTTTTTCCCTCTTAAATATTTTCACAGGTTACTTTGTGGATAATGGACAAAATTTTAAAGTTCATTTTTTTCATTAAAAAGAAAACCCATTTTTTAATAAAAATCTTTTGTCCAAGAGTAATATAAAAATGCAATAAAAAGAATTAACTTTTTTTTATCAAATAAATATATATATGACTTACTTCCAACATCCAGTCTGGTTCCTTCACCAAACGTGTACCACAGTGATACAAAGTCATTGAAGCACCGTACAAAAACCTCTGACTACAGAGACACGGCTCTCTGACTCTCACACAAACAAACTACACTAAATCACTCACATTTAAAACTGTTTTAAACATCGAAAGAAGAAAAGACTCCAATCTTATTTTTACGCATGTCATTTAGTCTTTTTTTGTCATTTCTTTGGATATAAAATAGAAAATGATCCTGGATGGTCAACAGTTTACATTTGATATTTTATTAGCCAGTACTGCTAAAGCACATTTTATGGGTGCTTTTGATTTACGCTGACTATATGCAGCAAGTAGATTTATTATTTTATATTTGCTGTATAAATAATAATATTCTACCTCTTTATTTCACAGAAAGATTAACATTTGCACTTACTAGAATAAGCCCAGCATATTGTTTATGTGGCTATGAGTTGTGTTTTACACAATTAAATTCAATAAAATGCCGAAAAACATATATTAATCAAATGGTCATTTTTACCCGATTAATCGATTAGTTTTTAAAATAATCGACAGATTAATCGATTGTCGAAGTAATCGTTAGTTGCAGCCCTAATATGAAATAATACATAGTTTATGTTTCTTGTTTTTAAAATGTGAAAATAATTAAACACTAAAAGTTTCATTTTACATAGAAAATGATTTAAAAACTGGATCACAAAATTCCATGTGGATTTCATCTGAATTAATTCAGACTTGGGAAGTTTATCAAGTATTTTTGGTGTTTCTGATCCTTCATGTTTGAATTTATAGATCTTGATCTTGGATCTTGATTTTTTTCTGTTATGATTCTAAATTTAGATCATTTTATCCATATTTTCCAAACCAATGTCATTTTCATACTGGGAGAGATTTTTTCTTCTAACTGGTTCTTCATCAAGTTTTTTTCTCCTCCAATTAGATTTTTAGGAGGTTTTTAAAACCTCATGGGGAGGCTCTAAGAACAGGCATGTCCTGGTTCTCGTTACTTTAGTTATTACTTGTACTGATTGTGTGTTTTTGTCTAATTAACTGTGTGAAGCTGCTTGTGTGGTTTTTTTTTTGTAAAACTGGACTGTTAGGAATTAAAATGAATTGTAAATTAAAACTGAAACCATTTGTGAAACATCCTGTTCTTTTTCCCTGCATGAAGATGATCTCCTGTGTAGATGTGGATCAGTTCCTCTTTGACTGAAGGAGGTTTTTGTACGACGTTATATCACTGTGTGAACGGGCGGCTGTTATGCTGCTGACAGAAATAATCTCCTGCATCTTCAGTCTGAACTCCACTGATGGTTAAAGTAAAAACTGTCCCTTTTTCGGCTTTTGCATAAAAACGTTCTGGAACTCCAGTCTGTCGTGCTGTGGTGTCATAAAACAAAAATTTTGTAGATTCTCCAGGTCTTCGGAGATACCAGTTAATGTCATCACCGATCTGTTGTTTGGTTTCACATCTGATGGACACAGTCTGTCCAACAGCAGCAGACGATGCTGAAGGAGTCTGAGTCAGGATGATTTGACCTGAAGAACCTACAGAGAAGAAAAAATATCATATAATAAATGTAGATGAACCATGTGTTTAGAATCCAACAAGATTCATGCTGCTTGTTCCAGTGGTTCTCCATCCCAGCAGAACATCATTAGAATGAACCTAGTTTCATCCTGTAACAAAGTTTTCAGGAGAGAGTCTCACCCTGAACAAGGAGCCCCAGGGTGCTCAGCAGTAGAGTCAGTGAGATCATCATCGTGCTGCTGGTGTGTGAGTGTCTCTGAAAGGTCTGAAGATCCACTGATCAACACTGACCTCTTAACATGTGGGAGCAGAGAGGCAGGACACATATGCAAACAATGCAAAAAAAAAAAGCTGATCAACAGTAAAATTTCAAAACTAAAATGAATGTTTTAAACCATAATTCTTTTTTTAATCATTTTTGGTAAAATTACGTACATATTGTATTCTTTAAATATATGAGCCATGATAAAAGAGCTGTCATCTTTAACACTGCATTAAAAACTCTATAAACTACAGAAATAATTTATAGGTTTTTTTTGGGCAAATTAACTAACAATCAAGTATAATTCAATAAAAATTCTGATGATGTAAGTTGATGAACAGAAATGTCTTACATTTTTTACTCCAGTCTCAAAAAACAAAAGAAAAACAACCCTTCACTGTTTTAGTTCGGTTTATAAAATTATTTTACAATGAAGAAAAAAAAGTTGATAATTTTCTTCCTTTGCAGATGACATAGTGATCTGTAGTTAGAGGAGGGAAGAGGTGGAGGAAAAGCTGGAGAGGTGGAGGTTTGCACTAGAAAGAAGACGAATGAAGATTAGTCAGAGTAAAACAGAGTACGTGTGTGAATGAGAGGGATCCAAATGGGAGGTTACAGGGAGAAGAGATAAAGAAGGTGGAAGATTTTAAGTCTAGGCCAAGAATACATTTCTGACAATACCCTTTTGTCATGCCACTGAAACTTTTTTTTTATTATTCACAGTATAAATGGACTGCCAAATTCAAATAAACCATGTAATCTGTCTGCAATTAGGTTCTCCTCTTTCCATCTGCACACCGCTTCATGACAGCAAAAGAGATATTCACTGTAAGAAAGATCAAAAATGTCCTCTGAGGAGATTCTGACAGATGTTTTTATGCTCCAACAATCACTGACTCATTTGTTCTTTCACTTCATTTTTAGAAAAATCTCATTCAATAAAACAAAGATTTGAATTTGTTCTAAAGTATATTTAACTATATTTGTAAAAATTAATAATGTACAAATAAACACAAACATACGTAGAAATAATCAACACCGTTGTTATAATGAGACAGACCTGTGTTTCTGACAACCTGACATACGGAGGAGTTCCTCATGGAACTGTTCCGGGCCCTTTCTTTTTTTAACTGTCCAACATGATGAAACCATTGTCACGTGTGTGAAGACGTTTGGTAGGATGTGTGTTAAAACAAAATGTATAATTGATGATCAGCTGTCGTGTTTATGATTTCTAAATCTAAAAATATCCAAGTAAAAATCAAACACTGTCATTAATATTTGGTGAAAATGTCTTTATTGCATTAAAATAATTCAGAGCCACAAAATTAAAATGTTCAGCCATCTAGCAAGAAAAAGTAAGGAGTAAAAAGATTAAAAAAAATCTTTAATTCAGCAGGTTTTTAAAAAGGTTTTTTAAAAGCAGAGCAGATCAGAATCATGGAAAAGTTTTTATCAGTACTGGAAACACTGGTCTTTCTTCAGCATCTTGTTGACTGGAGTTTGGGAGTCTCTAGTGGCCTCACAGGTCACAGAGTCCACCTTCTCCCACTGGTCTGCAGAGAGATTCAGGGTGCTGGTCCAGCTGTAGAGGCCGTCCTTCTGCAGCACCCCGGGGACACTTCGCTCTTCATATCCAATATGGCTGCCGACCACCTTCCAGGACAGACTCCAGTCTGAGGGGAAGCCATTGTTGGCCAGACATGTCACCGTGGCATGGTCCTTCTTTATCTCTTCCTTGGAGGGGGGCAGCACGGTCAGGATGGGAGAAGTATCACCTAGGAGACACCAGTCCTCATTTAAGAAGTTTCTGTCAGATGTTTTTCTGCTCCAACAGTCATTCACTAACACCTTCTTTCACTTCCTTTCTACCAACCTCTCATGCATTTCAGCTCACACACAATCAGCACACTTTAAATTTAAGATTTTAATTGTTATCAGAGGTTTTTATATCAAATTAAAAAGGAAAAGAATGTTCATTTATTTTTATGTTCTTTTAAATGGGACAGATTTGTTAAAAGTGTATTTAAACTGTTAATAAGACATATTCTTCTTCTTCTTCTTTTTATCTTTTTCTTTGGTCATATTCCATATTAAATATGGCTAAATAACCACTCTGATATTTTTTAATAATCTACAAAAACAAATAATATTAACTGATTTGAAAAAAAAAAAAAGTTTAATTAAAAATTAAAACTTGCCATACTTTATTTAAATTTACTAAATGAAGACATTTTTGTTTTTGTATTAAACAAAAACTATTAATAAAAAATTAGATTTATATTTTAATCCATAATAAAAGTTTTAAAATTTACTTAAAACTAAAACATCTCTTCATAAAGTAGAATAAAAAAAACTAAAAACTAAAACATTTAAAAAAAATTTATACATTTATTTATTTCTAAAAACTTCTTGACAGTTTAATTTTTTTTCTTTGCAAAAATCTAAAGAAAAACAACAACAGAACTTTTTTCTACAGTAATATTAATAATCAATGATTAGATAAACTTACTTCCAAACTCCAGTCTGGTTCCTCCACCGAACGTGAACCACAGTGATACAAAGTCATTGAAGCACCGTACAAAAACCTCTGACTACAGAGACACGGCTCTCTGACTCTCACACAAACAAACTACACTAAATCACTCACATTTTTACTGCTGATATAAAATGTATCAAATAAAAAACTTTTGATTAGTTTCTTTTCATCTTTTTTGTCATTAATGTGTGAAATAAAACTGAAAATAGTTTGAGGTTTTTGTTTTTACAAAATGAGAAAAATGTGAAATAGAAAGTTTCATTTTAGATTGGCTTTCAATCAAAAACTGAATTAAAAACTCCCCTTGAATTTGATTGAATAGAAAAAATTTAGATTTTACAAATTCATCAAAATGATGAGTGAATTTTCCATTGCTAAACATCCTGATGAGATGTTTCCATGTTCCTGTAGGAGTGAGAATATTTCCATAGAGAGACACTTTGCATCAGCAGCACCATGCTCCAGTGCTCTGGGAGACTTTATAGTCCTGAGAGGTGAAGACTGGATCACTGAGAGCTGTCCTTCATCACAACAGAAGACACAGAAATCCTCCTCATCAAAAACATGACTTTGACCTGCGTCCTCATCTGGACTCTCCTCTGCTGCTGCTTCACAGGTAAAGTCCAGAGAATCAAACTCCTCTCCTCCTTTTCTGGATGTGTCTCAGTAACTCTTCTCCTCTTTTTCATGTTTGAAGGTTCATCAGGAGAAATCATCCTGACTCAGACTCCTGCAGTTCAGTCTGTAGTTCCAGGACAGACTGTTTCCATCACATGTCACGCCGATGCAGATATTGATAGCTATCTCCACTGGTATTTTCAGAAAACAGGAGAACCTCCTAAACTCCTCATTTACGATGCTGTAAACCTTCAGTCTGGAACTCCAAGTCGTTTCAGTGGAAGTGGATATGGTAGTGACTTTACTTTAACCATCAGTGGAGTTCAGGCTGAAGATGCAGGAGATTATTTCTGTCAGCACCATAGCAGCTACCCACTCACACAGTGATATAACGTCGTACAAAAACCTCCTCCATCAGAGAGGAACTGATCTGACTAAACATCTGCACTGAAACTAGAACAAAGAACTCAAACACTAAAATACATTAATCATCATTAATAAAATGATTTATCTCAGAAACACAATAAATTACTATGTATAATTTTGGATTATTTTTATACAAAAATTTAAAACTTAAGTTTAATTTTAACCGCATATGAAAATATAAGGATAATTTTCAATGGAAGAAACTGACTTGCTGTAACAACCTGTGAAAAGAAATGCCGAAAGGAAAAGACGATAAAAATATAAAAATAAAACACTTTTAACCCTATAAAGCCCACCCAAAGGAATAAATGTTAGAAAATTCTAATTTTTTGGAAAAATGATTAAATAATAATAAAAATAATAAATGAATAATTAATTAGTTAATTAATTAATAATTATTAATTAACTAATTAATAATACTAAAAATGCGTATCAAATATGCTACGTGGGCTTTATAGGGTTATTAATCTTTTTTTTAAACTTTAACAACATTTTCCCAACTTTTAATGTGTAGCTAAAATATTTCACTCTTTAATGTAACTTTTCTAAACAAATAAAATTATGAAAAAGTTAAAGAATCATGACAAATAATTTCAGTAAAAACAAAGACTTTTATTGTGAAAAAAATTGAAATTTTTCACTTAATCTGGGACTCCTTGATGCCCTTATAGGTGACAGAGAGCACCTTCTTCCTCTGGTCTGTAGAAATCCTCAGTGTGCTGATCCAGCTGTAGAGGTCATCATTCTGCAGCCTTCCGTGGCTCCTGTTCTCCTCAGAGCTTTTGATGCTGCTGCTGCCGTCCACCTTCCAGGACAGACTCCAGTCTGAGGGGAAGCCATTGTTGGCCAGTCGTCCACATGTCACACATCTTTAGTTATTTTGACAGAAACATGCAATCAGGTAAAAATATAACTAAACTGAATCAACACACCCCTGTGCTCAGAGACTCCCTGCAAGGAGAGGGAAAGATATGTCTCATATCATCCGTTAGTCAGACAGATCATAGTAACATTAGACTGCCTAATGTTTTCACGTTGGTGGCCATTTATCTGGAACATTCACACTTTTCCAGAGATGAATGATGGAGAGCACGAGAGGAACAACCAGTGAACAAGAACTGAGGAATATTAAATTTAAAATGTGGTCATGATTAAAAATCATAGATGTGGAGTCAGTAAAAGCAGGGGAAAAAGTCCCAGTGGGTCTTATATCTACCAGGTTCTGGTTTGTAACAGCCCAAGAAGTCATCCTTTTTGTCCTCCGAATATTACAGAAGAAGAACACGACGGTTAATAAAGCAATTCTCAGGATGCCCTCACCTACCGCCATAGGGAGCCCTGGATGTTCCTATTCACCCTCATTAGGATGATTCCCTATTCCACACATCTGTGGACCCTACCATCTATTTAAGGGATATAATCCCAGACTTTCATGTCAGATCATACCATCCCTGCAAGCCAGGTCTCCCTGGTTGTCTAACCAAGAACACATTCTGACAATAACATTTTTCCATGCCACTGAAACTTTGCTTTTTCTTTTCACAGTATCAACGGACTTCCAAATAAAAAAAAAAAAACATGTATTCTGTCTGCAACTGGGGCCTCCTCTTTCCCCCTACACACCGCTTCATGACAACAATAGAGATATTCACTATATGAAAGATAAAATATGTCCTCTGACGAGATTCCGACAGATGTTTTTCAGTTCCAACAATCACTGACTGATTTGTTTCACTTCACTTTTAGAAAAATCTCATTCAATAAAACCAAGATTTGAATTTATTCTGAAGAAACCTTAAGTGTATTTAGAAAAAAAAATTAAATAATGTACAAAAAAAACACAAACATAGATGTGAGTAATCAACAGTGTTGTGATCATTTGACAGACCTGTGTTTCTAACAACCTGACCAACGTAGGAGTTCCTCAGAGAACTGTTCTGGGCCCTTTCTTTTTACCATTCATTCTATAACATGATTAAACCATTGTCAGGTATGTAACGAAGTTTGGCAGGATGTGTGTAAGAACAAAAAATATAATTAATGATCAGCTGTCTTGTTTATGATTTTTAAATCTAAAAATATGTTGAATTCAAGTAAAAATCAAACACTGTCATTAATATTTGGTGAAAATGTCTTTATTGCATTAAAATAATCAGAGCCAGAAAATTCAAATAATCAGGAATCTAGCAAGAAAAAGTTAGGAATTAATAGATTAAAAAAATATTAAATCAGCAGTTTTTTAAAATGTTTTATAAAAGCAGAGCAGATCAGAATCATAGGAAGTTTTTTATCATTACTGGAAACACTGGTCTTTATTCATTGTCTTGTTGACTGGAGTTTGGGAGTGTCTAGTGGCCTCACAGGTCACAGAGTCCACCTTCTCCCACTGGTCTGCAGAGAGATTCAGGGTGCTGGTCCAGCTGTAGAGGCCGTCCTTCTGCAGCACCCCGGGGACACTTCGCTCTTCATATGCACTGTAGCTGCCGACCACCTTCCAGTACAGACTCCAGTCTGAGGGGAAGCCATTGTTGGCCAGACATGTCACTGTGGCATGGTCCTTCTTTATCTCTTCCTTGGAGGGGGGCAGCACGGTCAGGATGGGAGAAGTATCACCTAGGAGACACCAGTCCTCATTTAAGAAGTTTCTGTCAGATGTTTTTCTGCTCCAACAGTCATTCACTAACACCTTCTTTCACTTCCTTTCTACCAACCTCTCATGCATTTCAGCTCACACACAATCAGCACACTTTAAATTTAAGATTTTAATTGTTATCAGAGGTTTTTATATCAAATTAATAAAGAAAAGAATGTCCATTTATTTTTATGTTCTTTTAAATGGGACAGATTTGTTAAAAGTGTATTTAAACTGTTAATAAGACATATTCTTCTTCTTCTTCTTTTTATCTTTTTTTTTGGTCATATTCCATATTAAATATGTCTAAATAATCACTCTGATATTTTTTAATAATCTACAAAAACAAATAATATTAACTGATTTGAAAAAAAAAAAAAGTTTAATTGAAAATTAAAACTTGCCGTACTTTATTTAAATTTACTAAATGAAGACATTTTTGTTTTTGTATTAAACAAAAACTATTAATAAAAAATTAGATTTATATTTTAATCCATAATAAAAGTTTTAAAATTTACTTTAAAAACTTAAACATCTCTTCATACAGTAGAATAAAAAAAACTAAAAACTAAAACATTTAAAAAAAATTTATACATTTATTTATTTCTAAAAACTTCTTGACAGTTTAATTTTTTTTCTTTGCAAAAATCTAAAGAAAAACAACAACAGAACTTTTTTCTACAGTAATATTAATAATCAATGATTAGATAAACTTACTTCCAAACTCCAGTCTGGTTCCTCCACCGAACGTGAACCACAGTGATACAAAGTCATTGAAGCACCGTACAAAAACCTCTGACTACAGAGACACGGCTCTCTGACTCTCACACAAACAAACTACACTAAATCACTCACATTTTTACTGCTGATATAAAATGTATCAATAAAAAAACTTTTGATTAGTTTCTTTTCATCTTTTTTGTCATTAATGTGTGAAATAAAACAGAAAATAGTTTGAGGTTTTTGTTTTTACAAAATGAGAGATATGAGAAATAAAAAAATTTCATTTTAGATTGGCTTTCAATCAAAAACTGAATTAAAAACTCCACTTGAAATTGATTGAATAGAATAAATTCAGATTTTACAAATTCATCAAAATGATGACTGAATTTTCCATTGCTAAACATCCTGATGAGATGTTTCCATGTTCCTGTAGGAGTGAGAATATTTCCATAGAGAGACACTTTGCATCAGCAGCACCATGCTCCAGTGCTCTGGGAGACTTTATAGTCCTGAGAGGTGAAGACTGGATCACTGAGAGCTGTCCTTCATCACAACAGAAGACACAGAAATCCTCCTCATCAAAAACATGACTTTGACCTGCGTCCTCATCTGGACTCTCCTCTGCTGCTGCTTCACAGGTAAAGTCCAGAGAATCAAACTCCTGTCCTCCTTTTCTGGATGTGTCTCAGTAACTCTTCTCCTCTTTTTCATGTTTGAAGGTTCATCAGGAGATATCACCCTGACTCAGACTCCTGCAGCTCAGTCTGTAGTTCCAGGACAGACTGTTTCCATCACATGTCACACCGATACATATGTAGGCAACTATCTCCACTGGTATCTTCAGAAAACAGGAGAACCTCCTAAACTCCTGGTTTATAGAGCTACTTATCTTCAGTCTGGAACTCCAACTCGTTTCAGTGGAACTGGATCTGATAATGACTACACTTTAACCATCAATGGAGTTCAGGCTGAAGATGCAGGAGATTATTTCTGTCAGCAGGGTAACAGCTACCCGTTCACACAGTGATACAACGTCGTACAAAAACCTCCTCCATCAGAGAGGAACTGATCTGACTAAACATCTGCACTGAAACTAGAACAAAGAACTCAAACACTAAAATACATTAAGAGGTTAATCATCATTAATAAAATAGTTTATCTCATAAATACAATAAATTACTATGCATAAATTTGGATATTTTGATTAAAAAATTTAAAACTTAAGTTTAATTTTAACAGAATGATATAAAAATAAAACACTTTTACCTAAAAAAAAAAAACAACGAAATAAACTATAGATTAAATGGATTATTTTTAAAACTTCAACCACATTTTCACAACTTTTAATATGTCGCTAAAATATTTCACTATTTAATTAATCTTTTTTACTAGAATAAAATTATGAAAAAGTTAAAGAATCATGACAAATAATTTAAATAAAAACAAAGACCTTTATTGTGAGAAAAATTGAAGTTTTTCACTTAATTACAAGGAAAAAAACCAATAAGCCAAATTGTTTGCTGAATAAAACCAATAAAAACCTGTCCAATCAGAGGAATCAGTAATCAAAACACTGGTCTTGATTATAATCTGGGACTCCTTGATGCCTTTACAGGTGACAGAGAGCACCTTCTTCCTCTGGTCTGTAGAAATCCTCAGTGTGCTGATCTAGCTGTAGAGGTCATCATTCTGCAGCCTCCCGTGGCTCCTGTTCTCCTCAGAGCTTTTGATGCTGCTGCTGCCGTCCACCTTCCAGGACAGACTCCAGTCTGAGGGGAAGCCATTGTTGGCCAGTCATCCACATGTCACACATCTTTAGTTATTTTGACAGAAACATGCAATCAGGTAAAAATATAACTAAACTAAACAGAATTAACACACCCCTGTGCTCAGAGACTCCCTGTAAGGAGAGGGAAAGACATGTCTTATATCATCCGTTAGTCAGACAGATCATAGTAACATTAGACTGCCTAATGTTTACACGTTGGTGGCCATTTATCTGGAACATTCACACTTTTCCAGAGATGAATGATGGAGAGCACGAGAGGAACAACCAGTGAACAAGAACTGAGGAATATTAAATTTAAAATGTGGTCATGATTAAAAATCATAGATGTGGAGTCAGTAAAAGCAGGGGAAAAAGTCCCAGTGGGTCATATATCTACCAGGTTCTGGTTTGTAACAGCCCAAGAAGTCATCCTTTTTGTCCTCCGAATATTACAGAAGAAGAACACGACGGTTAATAAAGCAATTCTCAGGATGCCCTCACCTGCCGCCATAGGGAGCCCTGGATGTTCCTATTCACCCTCATTAGGATGATTCCCGATTCCACACATCTGTGGACCCTACCATCTATTTAAGGGCAATAATCCCAGACTTTCATGTCAGATCATACCATCCCTGCAAGCCAGGTCTCCCTGGTTGCCTGACCAAGAACACATTCTGACAATAACATTTTGCCACGCCACTGAAACTTTGTTTTTTCTTTTCACAGTATCAACAGACTTCCAAATAAAAAAAAAAAAAAAATGTATTCTGTCTGCATTTGGGTCCTCCTCTTTCCCCCTGCACACCGCTTCATGACAACAATAGAGATATTCACTATATGAAAGATAAAATATGTCCTCTGACGAGATTCCGACAGATGTTTTTCAGTTCCAACAATCACTGACTCATTTGTTACTTCACTTTTAGAAAAATCTCATTCAATAAAACCAAGATTTGAATTTATTCTGAAGAAACCTGAAGTATATTTAAATAAAAATTAAATAATGTACAAAAAAACACAAACATAGATGTGAGTAATCAACAGTGTTGTTATAATTTGACAGACCTATGTGCCTAACAACCTGACCAACATAGGAGTTCCTCAGAGAACTGTTCTGGGCCCCTTTCTTTTAACCATTAACTGTCCAACATGACGAAACCATTGTCAGGTATGTAAAGAAGTTTGGTAGGATGTGTGTAAGAACAAAAAATATAATTAATGATCAGCTGTCTTGTTTATGATTTCTAAATCTAAAAATATGTTGAATCCAAGTAAAAATCAAACACTGTCATTAATATTTGGTGAAAATGTCTTTATTGCATTAAAATAATCAGAGCCAGAAAATTCAAATAATCAGGAATCTAGCAAGAAAAAGTTAGGAATTAATAGATTAAAAAATTATTCAATCAGCAGTTTTTTAAAATGTTTTATAAAAGCAGAGCAGATCAGAATCAAGGAAAAGTTTTTATCAGTACTGGAAACACTGGTCTTTCTTCAGTGTCTTGTTGACTGGAGTTTGGGAGTCTCTAGTGGCCTCACAGGTCACAGAGTCCACCTTCTCCCACTGGTCTGCAGAGAGAGTCAGGGTGCTGGTCCAGCTGTAGAGGCCGTCCTTCTGCAGCACCCCGGGGACACTTCGCTCTTCATATGCACTGTAGCTGCCGACCACCTTCCAGGACAGACTCCAGTCTGAGGGGAAGCCATTGTTGGCCAGACATGTCACCGTGGCATGGTCCTTCTTTATCTCTTCCTTGGAGGGGGGCAGCACGGTCAGGATGGGAGAAGTATCACCTAGGAGACACCAGTCCTCATTTAAGAAGTTTCTGTCAGATGTTTTTCTGCTCCAACAGTCATTCACTAACACCTTCTTTCACTTCCTTTCTACCAACCTCTCATGCATTTCAGCTCACACACAATCAGCACACTTTAAATTTAAGATTTTAATTGTTATCAGAGGTTTTTATATCAAATTAAAAAGGAAAAGAATGTTCATTTATTTTTATGTTCTTTTAAATGGGACAGATTTGTTAAAAGTGTATTTAAACTGTTAATAAGACATATTCTTCTTCTTCTTCTTTTTATCTTTTTCTTTGGTCATATTCCATATTAAATATGTCTAAATAATCACTCTGATATTTTTTAATAATCTACAAAAACAAATAATATTAACTGATTTGAAAAAAAAAGTTTAATTGAAAATTAAAACTTGCCGTACTTTATTTAAATTTAGTAAATGAAGACATTTTTGTTTTTGTATTAAACAAAAACTATTAATAAAAAATTAGATTTATATTTTAATCCGTAATAAAAGTTTTAAAATTTACTTCAAAAACTAAAACATCTCTTCATACAGTAGAATAAAAAAAACTAAAAACTAAAACATTTAAAAAAATTTACACATTTATTTATTTCTAAAAACTTCTTGACAGTTTAATTTTTTTTCTTTGCAAAAATCTAAAGAAAAACAACAACAGAACTTTTTTCTACAGTAATATTAATAATCAATGATTAGATAAACTTACTTCCAAACTCCAGTCTGGTTCCTCCACCAAACGTGAACCACAGTGATACAAAGTCATTGAAGCACCGTACAAAAACCTCTGACTACAGAGACACGGCTCTCTGACTCTCACACAAACAAACTACAATAAATCACTCACATTTTTACTGCTGATATAAAATGTATCAATAAAAAAACTTTTGATTAGTTTCTTTTAATCTTTTTTGTCATTAAGGTGTGAAATAAAACAGAAAATAGTTTGAGGTTTTTGTTTTTACAAAATGAGAAAAATGAAAAATAGAAAGTTTTATTTTATATCGGCTTTCATTCAAAAACTGAATTAAAAACTCCACTTGAAATTGATTGAATAGAAAAAAAATAAATTTTACAAATTCATCAAAATGATGAGTGAATTTTCCATTTCTAAACATCCTGATGAGATGTTTCCATGTTCCTGTAGGAGTGAGAATATTTCCATAGAGAGACACTTTGCATCAGCAGCACCATGCTCCAGTGCTCTGGGAGACTTTATAGTCCTGAGAGGTGAAGACTGGATCACTGAGAGCTGTCCTTCATCACAACAGAAGACACAGAAATCCTCCTCATCAAAAACATGACTTTGACCTGCGTCCTCATCTGGACTCTCCTCTGCTGCTGCTTCACAGGTAAAGTCCAGAGAATCAAACTCCTCTCCTCCTTTTCTGGATGTGTCTCAGTAACTCTTCTCCTCTTTTTCATGTTTGAAGGTTCATCAGGAGATATCACCCTGACTCAGACTCCTGCAGCTCAGTCTGTAGTTCCAGGACAGACTGTTTCCATCACATGTCACGCCGATACATATGAAGGCAGCTATCTTCACTGGTATCTTCAGAAAACAGAAGAACCTCCTAAACTCCTGATTTACTATGCTGATAATCTTCAGTCTGGAACTCCAAGTCGTTTCAGTGGAAGTAGATCTGGTAATGACTACACTTTAACCATCAGTGGAGTTCAGGCTGAAGATGCAGGAGATTATTTCTGTCAGCAGGGTTACAGCACCCCGTTCACACAGTGATACAATGTCGTACAAAAACCTCCTCCATCAGAGAGGAACTGATCTGACTAAACATCTGCACTGAAACTAGAACAAAGAAGATTTTACTGAAACACTAAAATACCTTAATCATCATTAATAAAATGGTTTATCTCTTTAATACAATAAATTACAATGTTTAATTTTGTATTATTTTTATAAAAAAAATTAAAACTTAAATTTAATTCTAACGGCATAATATGAAAATATAAAAATAAAACACTTTTACCTAAAACAAAAAAAAAAGAGCAAGATAAACTATTGATTAGTATTTTTTAAAACTGCAACGACATTTTCACAACCTTTAATGTGTTGCTAAAATCTGTAGCTATTTAATTTGTCTTTTTTTAAAAAAAATTTTAAAAAGTATGGAAAAAAAAAAAGAAAAAAATATGACTTTTTTTCAATAAAAACAAAGATCTTTATTGTCAGAAAAATTCAAATTCTTCACAAAATTACAAGAAAAAAACTAAAAGGACAGATTGTTTGCTGAATAAAACCAATAAATTCTGACCAATCAGTAATTGAAACAGTGGTCCAGATTCTTATCGGGGGCTCCTCGATACCCTTAAAGGTGACAGAGAACGCCTGTCACCCTGGCAGGTATCATATAAAGTTAAGATATGCAGAAAATATGGAAAAAGTTAATACATATTTAAAAAGTTTTCTTTTGCTTTTTAAAGTTTATCAGCAACTACAAAACATTTTATTCGTACAATAGCTTTCTAATCAAAAGAATACACAAACTAACTTTTGACAAGTAGCCTTTTATTCCACTATAAATAAAAGTTGAATTTTTTTCCCCACAAAAACACCTTAATATTATCTTAATAACACCTTATGGTATACCATATACCATGTATATGGTGTATGATGCCTTATACATAATGGCATCAGATTTACTGTGAAGCCTGAGGACTTCACAGTCGGTCTACAGATATAAGCATATTTAACTATATTTGTAAAAATTAATAATGTACAAATGTACACGAACATAGATGTAAATTATCAACACCGTTGTTATAATATAACAGACCTGTGTTTTTAACAACCTGACCAACATAGGAGTTCCTCATGGAACCGTTCTGGGCCCTTTCTTTTACCGTTGACTGTCCAACATGATGAAACCATTGTCAGGTGTGTGAAGACATTTGGTAGGACATGTGTCAGAACGGAATTTATAATTGATGATCAGCTGTCGTGTTTATGATTTTTAAATCTAAAAATATCCAAGTAAAAATCAAACACTCTCATTAATATTTGGTGAAAATTTCTTTATTGTATTAAAATAATCAGAGCCACAAAATTAAAATAATGAGCCATCTAGCAAGAAAAAGTAAGGCGTAAATAGATTAAAAAATCTTTAAATCATTAAAAGCAGAGCAGATTAGAATCATGGAAAAGTTTTTATCAGTACTGGAAACACTGGTCTTTCTTCAGCGTCTTGTTGACTGGAGTTTGGGAGTCTCTAGTGGCCTCACAGGTCACAGAGTCCACCTTCTCCCACTGGTCTGCAGAGAAAGTCAGGGTGCTGGTCCAGCTGTAGAGGTCGTCCTTCTGCAGCACCCCGGGGACACTTCGCTCTTCATATCCAATATGGCTGCCGACCACCTTCCAGGACAGACTCCAGTCTGAGGGGAAGCCATTGTTGGCCAGACATGTCACCGTGGCATGGTCCTTCTTTATCTCTTCCTTGGAGGGGGGCAGCACGGTCAGGATGGGAGAAGTATCACCTAGGAGACACCAGTCCTCATTTAAGAAGTTTCTGTCAGATGTTTTTCTGCTCCAACAGTCATTCACTAACACCTTCTTTCACTTCCTTTCTACCAACCTCTCATGCATTTCAGCTCACACACAATCAGCACAGTTTAAATTTAAGATTTTAATTGTTATCAGAGGTTTTTATATCAAATTAAAAAAGAAAAGAATGTCAATTTATTATTATGTTCTTTTTTAAATGGGACTGATTTGTTAAAAGTTCATTTTTAACTATTAAAAAAACAAATTATTCCATATTAAATACAACAAAATAATTACTGTGTTATTTTTAATGAACTACAAAAACAAAAAATGATTTACATTAAAAAGTTAAATTAAAAATTAAAAATTGCAGAACTTCGTTTAAATTTACTAAATGAAGACATTTTTGTTTTTGTGATAAATAAAAACTATTACTAAGAAAATATATTTATTCTTTTATCCATATTAAAAGTTTTTAAAATCTACTTAAAAACTAAATCATCTCTTAATAAAGTAGAGTGAGAAAAACTTAAATCTGAAGCATTTTGAATCCATAAATGTATATATTTCTAAAAGTTTCTTCTTGACAGTTAGTTTTTTTTAAAAAAAGCAAACAAAAAAAACAACAACAAAACTTTTTTCTAAAGTAATATTTAATAATCAGTGATCAGATAAACTTACTTCCAACATCCAGTCTGGTTCCTCCACCGAACGTGAACCACAGTGATACAAAGTCATTGAAGCACCGTACAAAAACCTCTGACTACAGAGACACGGCTCTCTGACTCTTTCTGATCAAACTGAACTATTTAATCAAACAAATTGAGTTTTATTTTTTAATAGGTTGAGGATTTTATGTGGGTTTTTCGCTCTTAAATAGTTTTACAAGTTACTTTGTGGATAATGAACAAAATGTTCAATTTACTTAAAAAGAGAAAAAACTTTTTTTAACAAATACCTTTTGCCCAAGAGTAAAATAAAAAATCCAATGAAATTAATTGTCTTTTTACATCAAATAAATATATATATGACTTACTTCCAACATCCAGTCTGGTTCCTTCACCAAACGTGTACCACAGTGATACAAAGTCATTGAAGCACCGTACAAAAACCTCTGACTACAGAGACACGGCTCTCTGACTCTCACACAAACAAACTACACTAAATCACTCACATTTAAAACTGTTTTAACATTGAAATAAGAAAAAACTCCAATCTTATTTTTACGCATGTCATTTATTCTTTTTTTGTCATTTCTTTGGATATAAAATAGAATATGATCCTGGATGGTCAACAGTTTACATTTGATATTTTATCAGCCAGTACTGTTAAAGCACATTTTATGGGTGCTTTTGATTTACGCTGACTATATGCAGCAAGTAGATTTATTATTTTATATTTGCTGTATAAATAATAATATTCTACCTCTTTATTTCACAGAAAGATTAACATTTGCACTTACTAGAATAAGCCCTGCATTTTGTTTATGTGGCTATGAGTTGTGTTTTACACAATTACATTCAATAAAATGCCGAAAAACATATATTAATCAAATGGTCATTTTTACCCAATTAATCGATTAGTCTTTCCAATAATCGACAGATTAATCGATTGTCGAAGTAATCGTTAGTTGCAGCCCTAATATGAAATAATACATAGTTTATGTTTATTGTTTTTAAAATGTGAAAATAATTAAACACTAAAAGTTTCATTTTACATAGAAAATGATTTAAAAACTGGATCACAAAATTCCATGTGGATTTCATCTGAATTAATTCAGACTTGGGAAGTTTATCAAGTATTTTTGGTGTTTCTGATCCTTCATGTTCGGAGTTTTTAGATCTTGATCTTGATTTTCCTGCTTTTATTCTAAATTTAGATCATTTTATCCATATTTTCCAAACCAATGTCATTTTAATCCTGGAAGAAAATTTTTCTTCTGATTCTTCATCAAGTTTTTTTCTCCTCCAATTTAATTTTTAGGAGGTTTTTAAAACCTCAGAGGGAGGCTCTAGGAACAGGCATGTCCTGGTTCTCGTTAGTTTAGTTATTACTTGTACTGATTGTGTGTTTCTGTCTAATTAACTGTGTGAAGCTGCTTAAAATAATTTTTTTTTGTAAAACTGAACTGTTAGAAATTAAATGAATTGTGAATTAAAACTGAAACTATTTGTGAAACAGACTGTTCTTTTTCTCTGCATGGAGATGATCTCCTGTGTAGATGTGGATCAGTTCCTCTTTGACTGAAGGAGGTTTTTGTACGACGTTATATCACTGTGTGAGTGGGTAGCTGTTACGCTGCTGACAGAAATAATCTCCTGCATCTTCAGTCTGAACTCCACTGATGGTTAAAGTAAAAACTGTCCCTTTTTCTGCTTTTGCATAAAAACGTTCTGGAACTCCAGACTGTCGTTCTGTGGTGTCATAAAACAAAAATTTGGTAGATTCTCCAGGTTTTCGGAGATACCAGTTAATGTCATCATCGATGTGTTGTCTGGTTTCACATCTGATGGACACAGTCTGTCCAACAGCAGCAGACGATGCTGAAGGAGTCTGAGTCAGGATGATTTCACCTGAAGAACCTACAGAGAAGAAAAAAGATCATATAATAAATGTAGATGAACCATGTGTTTAGAATCCAACAAGGTTCATGCTGCTTGTTCCAGTGGTTCTCCATCCCAGCAGAACATCATTAGAATGAACCTGGCTTCATCTTGGAACAAAGTTTTCAGAAGAGAGTCTCACCCTGAACAAGGAGCCCCAGGGTGCTCAGCAGTAGAGTCAGTGAGGTCATCATCGTGCTGCTGGTGTGTGAACAGACTCCAAGAATTGATCAAATATAATTTGGAATGTTACGTATAAAAGTAAGTTCAAATAAGACTTACTTCCAACATCCAGTCTGGTTCCTCCACCGAACGTGAACCACAGTGATACAAAGTAATTGAAGCACCGTACAAAAACCTCTGACTACAGAGACACGGCTCTCTGACTCTCACACAAACAAACTAAACTAAATCACTCACATTTTTACTCTAAATTGAAAAACTTTTGATTACTTTCTTTTCATCTTTTTTATTATTGATGATTGAAATAAAGTGGGAAATAGTTTGTGTTTTATATTAAATTTTATATAACAAATAGAAAGTTTCATTTTAGGCTTTCATTCAAAATTGAATTAAAGACTCCACTTGAATTTGATTGAATAGAATAACTTCAGATTTTACAAAGTCAGGAAAATGATGAGTGAATTTTCCATTTCTAAGCATCCTGATGAGATGTTTCCATGTTCCTGTAGGAGTGAGAATATTTCCATAGAGAGACACTTTGCATCAGCAGCACCATGCTCCAGTGCTCTGGGAGACTTTATAGTCCTGAGAGGTGAAGACTGGATCACTGAGAGCTGTCCTTCATCACAACAGAAGACACAGAAATCCTCCTCATCAAAAACATGACTTTGACCTGCGTCCTCATCTGGACTCTCCTCTGCTGCTGCTTCACAGGTAAAGTCCAGAGAATCAAACTCCTCTCCTTCTTTTCTGGATGTGTCTCAGTAACTCTTCTCCTCTTTTTCATGTTTGAAGGTTCATCAGGAGATATCACCCTGACTCAGACTCCTGCAGCTCAGGCTGTAGTTCCAGGACAGACTGTTTCCATCACATGTCACGCCGATACATATGAAGGCAGCTATCTCCACTGGTATCTTCAGAAAACAGAAGAACCTCCTAAACTCCTCATTTATCGAGTTGGAAACCTTCAGTCTGGAACTCCAAGTCTTTTCAGTGGAAGTAGATCTGGTAGTGACTACACTTTAACCATCAGTGGAGTTCAGGCTGAAGATGCAGGAGATTATTTCTGTCAGCAGGGTTCCACCTTCCCGTTCACACAGTGATACAACGTCGTACAAAAACCTCCTCCATCAGAGAGGAACTGATCTGACTAAACATCTGCACTGAAACTAGAACAAAGAACTCAAACACAAAAAACCTTAATAATCATTAATAAAATTGTTTATCTCTTAAATACAATAAATTACAACATATAATTTAGGATACATTTATTAAAAAAAATTTAAAACTTAAATTTAATTTTAACGGCATAATATAGAAATTTTAAAACTAAAACATTTTTACCTAAAAAAAAAAAAAAAAAAAAAAGCAACATAAACTATAGATTAAAATGGATTATTTTTTAAAGTTTCAACCACATCTTCCCAACTTTTAATGTGTTGCTAAAATATTTCACAGTTTAATGCATCTTTTTTAAAAATAAAATAAAATTATGAAAAAAACGAAAGAATTATGACAAATATTTAAAAAAAAAAAACAAAGATTTTTTGTGAGAAAATTTTAAATTCTTTACTTAATTACAAGGACAAAACAATAAAACAGATTGTTATAAATTCTGGCCAATCAGAAGAATCAGTAATTGAAACACTGGTCCAGATTATTATCTGGGACTCCTCGATTCCCTTACAGGTGACAGAGAGCATCTTCTTCTCCTAGTCTGCAGAAATCCTCAGGCTCTCCACAGGGCTTCTAATCCTGCTGCTGCCGTCCACCTTCCAGGACAGACTCTAGTCTGAAGGGAAGTCATTGTTGGCCAGTCATCCACATGTCACATATCTTTAGTTATTTTGACAGAAACATGCAATCAGGTAAAAATATAACTAAACTAAACTGAATCAACACACCCCTGTGCTTAGAGACTCCCTGCAAGGAGAGGGAAAGACATGTCTCATGTCATCCGTTAGTCAGACAGATCATAGTAACATTAGACTGCCTAATGTTTACATGTCGGTGGCCATTTATCTGGAACATTCACACTTTTCCAGAGATGAATGATGGAGAGCACGAGAGGAACAACCAGTGAACAAGAACTGAGGAATATTAAATTTAAAATGTGGTCATGATTAAAAATCATAGATTTGGAGTCAGTAAAAGCAGGGGAAAAAGTCCCAGTGGATCATCCATCTACCAGGTTCTGGTTTGTAACAGCCCAAGAAGTCATCCTTTTTGTCCTCCGAATATTACAGAAGAAGAACACGACAGTTAATAAAGCAATTCTCAGGATGCCCTCACCTACCGCCATAGGGAGCCCTGGATGTTCCTATTCACCCTCATTAGGATGATTCCCGATTCCACACATCTGTGGACCCTACCATCTATTTAAGGGCAATAATCCCAGACTTTCATGTCAGATCATACCATCCCTGCGAGCCAGGTCTCCCTGGTTGCCTGACCAAGAACACATTCTGACAATAACATTTTGCCTTTGTTTTTTCTTTTCATAGTATCAACAGACTTCCAAATAAAAAAAAAAAGTATTTTGTCTGCAATTGGGTCCTCCTCTTTCCCCCTGCACACCGCTTCATGACAACAATAGAGATATTCACTATATGAAAGATAAAATATGTCCTCTGACGAGATTCCGACAGATGTTTTTCAGTTGCAACAATCACTGACTCATTTGTTACTTCACTTTTAGAAAAATCTCATTCAATAAAACCAAGATTTGAATTTATTCTGAAGAAACCTTAAGTATATTTAAATAAAAATTAAATAATGTACAAAAAAACACAAACATAGATGTGAGTAATCAACAGTGTTGTTATAATTTGACAGACCTATGTGCCTAACAACCTGACCAACGTAGGAGTTCCTCAGAGAACTGTTCTGGGCCCCTTTCTTTTAACCATTAACTGTCCAACATGACGAAACCATTGTCAGGTATGTAAAGAAGTTTGGTAGGATGTGTGTAAGAACAAAAAATATAACTAATGATCAGCTGTCTTGTTTATGATTTTTAAATCTAAAAATATGTTGAATCCAAGTAAAAATCAAACACTGTCATTAATGTTTGGTGAAAATTTCTTTATTGCATTAAAATAATCAGAGCCAGAAAATTCAAATAATCAGGAATCAAGAAAAAGTTAGGAATTAATAGATTAAAAAAATATTAAATCAGCAGTTTTTTAAAATGTTTTATAAAAGCAGAGCAGATCAGAATCATGGAAAAGTTTTAATCAGTACTGGAAACACTGGTCTTTCTTCAGTGTGTTGTTGACTGGAGTTTGGGAGTCTCTAGTGGCCTCACAGGTCACAGAGTCCACCTTCTCCCACTGGTCTGCAGAGAGAGTCAGGGTGCTGGTCCAGCTGTAGAGGCCGTCCTTCTGCAGCACCCCGGGGACATTTCGTTCATCATATCCAATATGGCTGCCGACCACCTTCCAGGACAGACTCCAGTCTGAGGGGAAGCCATTGTTGGCCAGACATGTCACCGTGGCATGGTCCTTCTTTATCTCTTCCTTGGAGGGTGGCAGCACGGTCAGGATGGGAGAAGTATCACCTAGGAGACACCAGTCCTCATTTAAGAAGTTTCTGTCAGATGTTTTTCTGCTCCAACAGTCATTCACTAACACCTTCTTTCACTTCCTTTCTACCAACCTCTCATGCATTTCAGCTCACACACAATCAGCACACTTTAAATTTAAGATTTTAATTGTTATCAGAGGTTTTTATATCAAATTAAAATAGAAAAAAATGTCCATTTATTTTAATGTTCTTTTCAAATCGGACTGATTTGGTAAAAGTTCATTTTTAACTATTAATAAAACATATCAATCCATATTAATTACAACAAAATAATCACTGTGTTATTTTGTAATGAACTACAAAAATAAAATAATAACTGATTTGAAAAAAAAGTTTAATTAAAAATTAAAACTTGCCTTAGTTTGTTTAAATTTACTAAATAAAGACATTTTTGGTTTTGTGTTGAATAAAAGCTATAAATAAAAAATTAGATTTATTGTTTTATCCATATTAAAAGTTTTAAAATCTACTTTAAAAACAAAAATATCTCTTAATAAAGTAGAATGAAAAAAACTAAAAACTGTAACAGTTAAAAAATTTACAATATTATTTATTTATAAAAACTTCTTGACAGTTACTCTTTTTTTTTTGCGAAAAGCAAACAAAAAGCAAACAAAAACCAAACAGAACTTCTTTCTACAGTAATATTTAATTATCAGTGATCAGATAAACTTACTTCCAACATCCAGTCTGGTTCCTCCACCGAACGTGTACCACAGTGATACAAAGTCATTGAAGCACCGTACAAAAACCTCTGAATACAGAGACACGGCTCTCTGACTCTTTCTGATCAAACTGAACTATTTAATCAAACAAATTGAGTTTTATTTTTTAATAGGTTGAGGATTTTATGTGTTTTTTTTCCCTCTTAAATATTTTTACAGGTTATTTTGTGCATAATGAACAAAATGTTCAAGTTTACTTAAAAAGAGAATAAACTTTTTTTAACAAATACCTTTTGCCCAAGAGTAAAATAAAAAATCCAATGAAATTAATTGTCTTTTTACATCAAATAAATATATATATGACTTACTTCCAACATCCAGTCTGGTTCCTTCACCAAACGTGTACCACAGTGATACAAAGTCATTGAAGCACCGTACAAAAACCTCTGACTACAGAGACACGGCTCTCTGACTCTCACACAAACAAACTACACTAAATCACTCACATTTAAAACTGTTTTAACATTGAAATAAGAAAAAACTCCAATCTTATTTTTACGCATGTCATTTATTCTTTTTTTGTCATTTCTTTGGATATAAAATAGAATATGATCCTGGATGGTCAACAGTTTACATTTGATATTTTATCAGCCAGTACTGTTAAAGCACATTTTATGGGTGCTTTTGATTTACGCTGACTATATGCAGCAAGTAGATTTATGATTTTATATTTGCTGTATAAATAATATTCTACCTCTTTATTTCACAGAAAGATTAACATTTGCACTTACTAGAATAAGCCCTGCATTTTGTTTATGTGGCTATGAGTTGTGTTTTACACAATTACATTCAATAAAATGCAGAAAAACATATATTAATCAAATGGTCATTTTTACCCGATTAATCGATTAGTCTTTCCAATAATCGACAGATTAATCGATTGTCGAAGTAATCGTTAGTTGCAGCCCTAATATGAAATAATACATAGTTTATGTTTATTGTTTTTAAAATGTGAAAATAATTAAACACTAAAAGTTTCATTTTACATAGAAAATGATTTAAAAACTGGATCACAAAATTCCATGTGGATTTCATCTGAATTAATTCAGACTTGGGAAGTTTATCAAGTATTTTGGTGTGTCTGATCCTTCATGTTTGGATTTTTAGATCTTGATTTTCCTGCTTTTATTCTAAATTTAGATCATTTTATCCATATTTTCCAAACCAATGTCATTTTAATCCTGGAAGAAAATTCTTCTGGTTCTTCATCAAGTTTTTTTTCCCTCCAATTTGATTTTTAGGAGGTTTTTAAATCCTCAGAGGGAGGCTCTAAGTAAAGGGATGTCCTGGTTCTCGTTAGTTTAGTTATTACTTGTATTGATTGTGTGTTTTTGTCTAATTAACTGTGTGAAGCTGCTTAAAATATATTTTTTGTAAAACTGAACTCTTAGAAATGAAAATGAATTGTGAATTAAAACTGAAACCATCTGTGAAACAGACTGTTCTTTTTTTCTGCATGGAGATGATCTCCTGTGTAGATGTGGATCAGTTCCTCTTTGACTGAAGGAGGTTTTTGTATGACGTTATATCACTGTGTGAACGGGCGGCTGTTATGCTGCTGACAGAAATAATCTCCTGCATCTTCAGTCTGAACTCCACTGATGGTTAAAGTAAAAACTGTCCCTTTTTCAGCTTTTGCATAGAAACGCTCTGGAACTCCAGACTGTCGATAAGTGGTGTCAGCAAACAGAAGTTTTGGAGCTTTTCCAGGTTTTTGGAGATACCAGTTAATGTCATCACCAATGTTTTGTCTGGTTTCACATCTGATGGACACAGTCTGTCCAACAGCAGCAGAAGATGCTGTAGGAGTCTGAGTCAGGATGATTTGACCTGAAGAACCTACAGAGAAAAAAAAAAGATCATATAATAAATGTAGATGAACCATGTGTTTAGAATCCAACAAGATTCACGCTGCTTGTTCCAGTGGTTCTCCATCCCAGCAGAACATCATTAGAATGAACCTGGCTTCATCTTGAAACAAAGTTTTCAGGAGAGAGTCTCACCCTGAACAAGGAGCCCCAGGGTGCTCAGCAGTAGAGTCAGTGAGATCATCATCGTGCTGCTGGTGTGTGAGTGTCTCTGAAAGGTGTGAAGATCCACTGATCAACACTGACCTCTTAACATGTGGGAGCAGAGAGGCGGGACACATATGCAAACAATGCAAAAAAAAAAAAGCTGATCAACAGTAAAATTTCAGCAGTAAAATAAATGTTTTAAACCATAATTCTTATTTTTATAATCTTTTGGCAAAAATACGTGCATATTCTTTAAATATATGAGCCATGATAAAAGTGCTGTCATCTTTAACACTGCATTAAAAACTCTATAAACTACAGAAATAATTTATGGGGTTTTTTTTGGCAAATTAATTAACAATCAAGTATAATTTAATAAATATTCTGATGATGTAAGTTGATGAAAAGAAATGTCTTACATTTTCACTCCAGTCTCAAAAACAAAAATTATGTGTGAATTTTAAGAAAAAAAAATCACTTCAATCTACCTTGACTGTTTGTTTTCAGTTTATAAAATCATTTTACAATGAAGAAAAAAACATTGATGAATTTCTTCCTTTGCAGATGACAATGTGATCTGTGGTGAGAGGAGGTAAGAAGTGTAGGAAAAGCTGGAGAGGTGGAGGTTTGCGCTAGAGAGAAGACGAATGAAGATTAGTCAGAGTAAGACAGAGTACATGTGTGCATGAGAGGTATCCAAATGGAAAAGTGAGGTTACTGGGAGAAGAGATAAAGAAGGTGGAAGATTTTAAGTATCTAGGATCAACAGTCCAGAGCATTGGAGAGTGTGGAAAAGAGGTGAAGGAGCGTGTGCAGGCAGGCTGGAACGGGTGGAGAAAAGTATCAGGTGTGATGTGTGATAGAAGAGTTTAAGAAAAATGAAAGGGAAAGTGTACAAAACTGTGGTGAGACCCGCCATGCTGTTTGTTCTAGAGACAGTGGCACTGAGGAAAAGACAGGAAACAGAGATGGAGGTAACATAGATGAAGATGCCTAGGATCTCTCTGGGAGTGACCAGAATGGACAGGATCAGAGGAACAGCACATGTTAGAGGTTTTGGAGATAAAATCAGAGAGGCCAGACTGAGATGCAGAGGAGAGAGAGAGTACATCAGAAGAAGGATGCTGGGTTTGGAACCACCAGGAAAGAGGACTAGAGGAAGACCAAAGAGGAGGTTCATGGATACAGTGAAGGAAGACATGAAGATAGTTGGTGTGACCGAAGAAGATGTAGCAGATAGGATTAGATGGAAGAAACTAACTTGCTGTGGCGACCCCTGAAGGGAAATGCCGAAAGTAGAAGAAAAAGACAGGAGTATTGTGAAGAAATGGAAAACGACTTTAAAGAAAGCAACAGAAATGATCACTGTAGGACAGATAAGACATGTCCTCTGTGGACATTCTGACAGATGTTTTTATGCTCCAACAATCACTGACTCATTTGTTCTTTCATTTCCTTTTAGAAACATCTCATTCATTCCAAATAAAAATCAAACTCTTCAGAAATGATTCGTGAAAATCTCTTTATTGAGTTGAAATAATCAGAGCCACAAAATTCAAATGATCAGCCATCTAGCAAGAAAAAGTAAGGAGTTAATAGATTGAAAAAACTTTCACTCAAAAATTTTTTTAAAAAGTTTTATGAAAGCAGAGCAGATCAGAATCATGGAAAAGTTTTTATCAGTACTGGAAACACTGGTCTTTCTTCAGTGTGTTGGTGACTGGAGTCTGGGAGTCTCTAGTGGCCTCACAGGTCACAGAGTCCACCTTCTCCCACTGGTCTGCACAGAGACTCAGGGTGCTGGTCCAGCTGTACAGGCCGTCCTTCTGCTGCATCCGGGGATTCCTGCTCTCCTCAGAGCACATCCGACTGCAGCCGTCCATCTTCCAGGACAGACTCCAGTCTGAGGGGAAACCCTGGTTGGCCACACACATGATTGTAACATTGTCCTTCTGGTCTTCACCAGAGGGGAGCAGGACTTTCACAGTGGGACGAACATCACCTAGGAGACAGCAATCACCATGAAGAACAGGAAGAACACAGTTTCTAGTCAAACATCTGACACTTGATGGTTTTTTCTGCTCCAACAATCATCAGTTAACACATTGTTTCACTTCCTGTTTTAGAAAAGTTTGCTTTAGATCAGAAAAGACAAAATTTTTACACATTTTAACACATAATTTGTTCTTTGTAAAACCTGGTTTTATAGAAAAATTAAAATAGGAGAAAAACAATCGGACAATTTCTTGTTTTATTTTACATTTTAAATCTAAGAAATAAAATCAGACGTACATCTTAATGTATTTAAAATTTCCATCTTCAGAATTTTTAAGATGAAATCTTTTATATTTTTGAAGTTTCATTTCAGGTTTTAAAGAAAACAAAAAAATTTATGGATTTGTTCAAAACCTCTAACTTTGTTTTTTTTTTTTTTTTTATAAAAAAAAAAAAGACATGCATTTTTGTCAAATAAGAAACTTTACGGATGTGATTGAAAATTCAATAAACTTTAAAAGATTAAATCTGTACATTTTGTCAACTTAAGTTTTTTACCTGTAAAGTTTCAGCCATAAAAAAGTTTTTGTGGTGAATAAATTATCAAAAACGATAAGCAATTATCAAAAGCAATAAAAATAAGAAAAAAAACCTGAACAGACTCCAAGAATTGATCAAATATAATTTGGAATGTTACGTATAAAAGTACGTTCAAATAAGACTTACTTCCAACATCCAGTCTGGTTCCTCCACCGAACGTGAACCACAGTGATACAAAGTCATTGAAGCACCGTACAAAAACCTCTGACTACAGAGACACGGCTCTCTGACTCTCACACAAACAAACTAAACTAAATCACTCACATTTTTACTCTAAATTGAAAAACTTTTGATTACTTTCTTTTCATCTTTTTTATTATTGATGATTGAAATAAAGTGGGAAATAGTTTGTGTTTTATATTAAATTTTATGTAACAAATAGAAAGTTTCATTTTAGGCTTTCATTCAAAATTAAATTAAAAACTCCACTTGAATTTGATTGAATAGAATAACTTCAGATTTTACAAAGTCAGCAAATTGATGACTGAATTTTCCATTGCTAAACATCCTGATGAGATGTTTCCATGTTCCTGTAGGAGTGAGAATATTTCCATAGAGAGACACTTTGCATCAGCAGCACCATGCTCCAGTGCTCTGGGAGACTTTATAGTCCTGAGAGGTGAAGACTGGATCACTGAGAGCTGTCCTTCATCACAACAGAAGACACAGAAATCCTCCTCATCAAAAACATGACTTTGACCTACGTCCTCATCTGGACTCTCCTCTGCTGCTGCTTCACAGGTAAAGTCCAGAGAATCAAACTCCTCTCCTCCTTTTCTGGATGTGTCTCAGTAACTCTTCTCCTCTTTTTCATGTTTGAAGGTTCATCAGGAGATATCATCCTGACTCAGAGTCCTGCAGCTCAGGCTGTAGTTCCAGGACAGACTGTTTCAATCAGATGCCAGACCAGTTCAAATGTTGGCAGCTGTATCCACTGGTATCTTCAGAAAACAGGAGAACCTCCTAAACTCCTCATTTACGATGTTAAAAACCTCCAGTCTGGAACTCCAAGTCGTTTCAGTGGAAGTGGATCTGATTATGACTTTACTTTAACCATCAGTGGAGTTCAGGCTGAAGATACAGGAGATTATTTCTGTCAGCATCGTAACAGTTACCCGTTCACACAGTGATACAAGGTCGTACAAAAACCTCCTCCATCAGAGAGGAACTGATCTGACTAAACATCTGCACTGAAACTAGAACAAAGAACTGAAACACTAAAATACATTAATCTTTATTAATAAAATGGTTTATTTCTTAAATATAATAAATTACGACATATAATTTTTATTCAAAAATTTGAAACTTAAGTTGAATTTTAACGGCCTAATATAAATAAATAAAAAAATAAATAAATAAAAGTTATTTAATGTATAAGCAAACATAAACATAGACGTGAATAATCAACAGCGTTTTTACAATATGACAGACCTGTGTTTCTAACAACCTGACCAACATAGGAGTTCCTCAGAGAACTGTTCTGGGCCCTTTCTTTTTACCATTAACTGTCCAACATGATGAAACCATTGATAGGTGTGTGAAGAAGTTTGGTGGGATGTGTGCAAGAACAAAACAAATAATTGATGATCAGCTGTCTTGTTTATGATTTCTAAATCTAAAAATATGTTGAATCCAAGTAAAAATCAAACACTATCATCAATATTTGGTGAAAATGTCTTTATTGCATTAAAATAATCAAAGCCACAAAATTCAAATGATCAGCCAACCAGCAAGAGTTAATAGATTAAAAAAAACTTTCATTCAGAAGTTTTTTAAAAAGTTTTATAAAAGCAGAGCAGATCAGAATCATGGAAAAGTTTTTATCAGTACTGGAAACACTGGTCTTTCTTCAGTGTGTTGGTGACTGGAGTCTGGGAGTCTCTAGTGGCCTCACAGGTCACAGAGTCCACCTTCTCCCACTGGTCTGCACAGAGACTCAGGGTGCTGGTCCAGCTATAGAGGCCGTCCTTCTGCAGCACCCCGGGGCTCCTGCTCTCCTCAGAGCACATCCGACTGCAGCCGTCCACCTTCCAGGACAGACTCCAGTCTGAGGGGAAACCCTGGTTGGCCACACACATGATTGTAACATTGTCCTTCTGGTCTTCACCAGAGGGGAGCAGGACTTTCACAGTGGGACGAACATCACCTAGGAGACAGCAATCAGCATGAAGAACAGGAAGAACACAGTTTCTAGTCAAACATCTGACACTTGATGGTTTTTTCTGCTCCAACAATCATCAGTTAACACATTGTTTCACTTCCTGTTTTAGAAAAGTTTGATTCAGATCAGAAAAGACAGAATCTTTACACATTTTAACACAAAACTTGTTCTGAGTAAAACCTGGTTTTATAATAAAATTAGAATATGAAAAAAAACATTGGGCAATTTCTTGTTTTATTGTCAAATTTAAATCTCAGAGTTAAAATCAGACGTACATTTTATTCAATTTAAGATTCCCATATTCAGAATTTTCAAGATGGAATCTTTTAGATTTTTTAAGTTTTATTTCAGGTTTTAAAGAAAACAATGAAAAAATTTATGAATTTGTTCAAAACTTCTAACTTAGATCTTTTCTGTTTTTGATTTTGATCAAATAAGAAACTTTACGGATGTGACTTAAAATTCAATAAACTTTAAAAGATTAAATCTGTACATTTCATCATTCTTTATCTTTTTAACAAAAATGTTTCAGCCATAAAAAGAGTAAATTTTTTATGATTAAAATAAAATTAGATTCTGTCAAAAGCAACAAACAAAAAAACCTGAATAAACTTCAACAATTGATCAAAAATAATTTGACGAGTTACATATAAAAGACAAAATTTTAGAATGAGTTTAAATAAAACTTACTTCCAAACTCCAGTCTGGTTCCTCCACCGAACGTGTACCACAGTGATACAAAGTCATTGAAGCACCGTACAAAAACCTCTGACTACAGAGACACGGCTCTCTGACTCTCACACAAACAAACTACAATAAATCACTCACATTTTTAAAATCTAGAAATAAAAGGCTGTAAAATTCTTTTGATTAGTTTTTTCACCTTTTTTTAGTCATTATGGTGGTAAAAACAACAGTATATATTAAGTAATGAGTAGTCGTGAAAAATAGAATGTTTCATTTTAGACCAGTTATCATTCATTGATAACTCCACTTGTAATTTATCAATTTGAATTCTGACTCACAAATTCAGTGAAGTCATTAATTACAGTTAGCTGTGGAACTGTAGAATTAAAAAAGTCAGCAAAGACAAAACAATTAGAAGAAAAGAAATATTGCACAAGAGAACAGTTTAGAGAAGGTTGGAAATCCAAAAGTTTTATGTTTTGATAAATTTAATGACTATTTTATCCATTGATAAACATCCTGATGAGATGTTTCCATGTTCCTGTAGGAGTGAGAATATTTCCATAGAGAGACACTTTGCATCAGCAGCACCATGCTCCAGTGCTCTGGGAGACTTTATAGTCCTGAGAGGTGAAGACTGGATCACTGAGAGCTGTCCTTCATCACAACAGAAGACACAGAAATCCTCCTCATCAAAAACATGACTTTGACCTGCGTCCTCATCGGTAAAGTCCAGAGAATCAAACTCCTCTCTTCTATGATCATCTGTCTCCCTGAAATGAAGCTGATAAAAACATCAAACCGTTTTCTCTGTGTCTTCAGAGTCCAGAGGACAGTACACTGTGACTCAGCCTGGAACAGTGACATCTGTCCTGGGAGGAACCGTCACCATCACATGTAAAACTAGTCGGGATGTTTATTACAATAACTATTTATTCTGGTACCAACAGAAAGCTGGACAAATTCCGAAGCTCCTCATATATTTCTCAAGCAAAAGAGCATCGGGGATTCCAGATCGTTTTACAGGAAGAGGATTAAACTCTGACTTCACTCTGACCATCAGAGGAGTTCTGGCTGAAGATGCTGCAGATTATTACTGTCAGAGTTACCACTATCCTAACAGTCGGCATGTGTTCACACAGTGAAAAAGCATCGTACAAAAAACTCACTCAGTCAGACTGAAAACAGAAACTGAACTGATGTGGCAGAAACACACACTGCGCCAAACACACACACACAGTTACAGTCAAATTTAATCCCAAAGCAAGTTTAAGAAAAGCAGTTTAAAATGATTTACATTGTAAATAATTAGAAAAAAAAGGAAAAAAAAAAAAAAAAGAAAAGTTATTAGTAAAACTTTTTGAAAAATTCCTCAGTAGACCTTTGACCTTGGCTCTACAAAATATTTGAACCAATACGATCAATGAAAAATATCAAAGAAAACAATTTTGCAGGTCGAATGAATGCAGTACAATAAAATTATAACAATAAAATACAACCTGATAAAAATGTTCAGTCTAATTTATGAAGCCCTGATTTCAAAGGTTAACTAGAACAAGAAATTGTACCTAATGTTTGAGTTCCAGAGTTTTGATATGTTTGCAAATGGGACTACTGATTCGAGATGGCGGCCATACTTTTCTTACCGCGGCAGCCAATGTGAGGTCTACGCTTAGGCCACGTTCACACGTAGCCGGGTATTTTTGAAAACACGTATATTTTTATCCTTTTAGGCCTGCCGTCCACACGAAAACGGAGGCTCTTTTCACACAAAACCGGCGTTTTTGAAAACTCCGGCCAAAGTGGAGATTTTGGAAAACTTTGTTTTTGCGTTTGCATGTAAACGTGGAAAACGGAGATTTGTGTTTTTATACGTCACTACCTGCGACAAGTAATGCACATGTGTCATTTGTGTGTGTCCTTGTTTACAAAAGCATACAGTGGGCGGCATGCTCATAATCGCATTCAAAAGCATATTTATACAGCTCCGTGTGGACAGAGATATTTTGAAAACGGTTACGTGTTGACGCTAGCGCTTTTCTAAAACAAAAACAGCAGATAAGCATTTTCAAAAACACTCGGCTACGTGTGGACAGGGTCTCTATGTGTGTGTGTGCAACACTCAAGTCAGTCATTGTTTTGTCTTAAATGGCAATTTCCTCTGCAAATAAGATACAACAGAATGAAAATATTGAGAGCAGCCTTGCAACAGAATGGTCTGGTAATTTGTAGATAAGCAAGAAGGGTTTACCACTTTCTGTCATTCTTGATAAAACCGCTAACTAGCAACCCGTCCTCAGGTAAGCAAAGCACAACAAATGGTTGGACCGCTGACATATTAAACA
Organism: Neostethus bicornis; assembly: GCA_902685375.1. NCBI lineage: Eukaryota > Metazoa > Chordata > Actinopteri > Atheriniformes > Phallostethidae > Neostethus > Neostethus bicornis. The sequence goes on along the minus strand of LR738551.1, from coordinate 23,461,695 downwards.
GAAAAAGAACCTCTTCAAAATACATTAACATGAAATGACTTGACTTGGTCTTTTTTACTGCACATCTTTTTTATTTCCAGAATTTTTAAGCTACAAAATAATGTCTACATAAAAATCAAACTGAAGTTACAAAGAAGTTCAAAAAGCTCTTTGCAGTTGGTGTTGGAGTGTAAGCAACCCCACTCAGAGCAGCAGGAGAGTGATTGCAGACAGGATGCAGAGCATCACTCCCTTCATGCTAGAGCCATCCAAAGCTATGAGGGCTTTGCCTCCAGAGGTGTTCTGCTGAGGAAGCTGTGAACTGTTTGCTTTCTTCTCGTTACTTGGCATAAGCCCATTACAAAGGTCAGTGGCACAACAAATAGCCACGTACTTATAGACGTATTGCTTGTCACTTTCTGATATAGTTTGGGCACACATGTCATAGCTAATACAACCCCTCTTAAACATAGCAAAAGTTTTTCCGTCTGAAAAAGAAAAAGAAGAGATGTGTCAATGCTTAAAATCTTGTAAAGAAAAATGGTTACATTTTCTCTGCCTGCACAGTCAAGTAAAAATTTCAAATATTTTTTTGTCAGAATTTACCAGGAGTTTGAATAATTATGAGCAACTCTGTTGAGAATGACTACATCAGTACTTCAATAGATCTTTTTTATCAAGCAAATGAACAAATACTTGAATAAAAGACCTGTAAATATTGCAATTGTTATACAAATTTATTGGAGATATCATTTTAAATAGGGACCTATTGCCAAAATAAATACCACATTGTGGGAATGAGTCAGATTACTCATAGTTTTGTAGACAAGTTTGTAAGAAAAGCTTGCACCCCCACCTAAATTGTTTTCTTTTTTTTATTTATTTCAAAACCTCACTTTTTATAAAACTGAGTTTTGTTAAAAATGTATAAAAAGTTGTCACCATCAATTAATTTGTAATAAATGTTATTAAATTTGTAAGCAATTTTTTTAATTGAAAAAAGTTAGGATTCTAAAAGAGTGATATCTTGGAGTGATTTGGTTAACTTCTTCTTCTTGGGACATTTCCCTTCAGGGGTCACCACAGCACGTCAATTTCTTCCATCTAACCCTATCTGCTGCATCCTCTTCGGGCACACCAATTATCTTCATGTCTTCCTTCACTGCATCCATGTAACCTCCTCTGGTCTTCCTCTGGCACTGGCAAGACTGAACTTTTGGATACTCCTTCAAGGACTACAGTGGTTCGTTTGACCCACTACCCTGGAATGTAATGGCTGAGTGGTCCCTGTTGTTATTCTAATGTGCCAATAGTGGCAGGCATCCACATCGTAGGAGCACAATGCAAAGTGTGAAATGTTTGTATGAAAATATGAAAAATTTTGTGTGAAAATTTTGTGGCTTTGGGTCTTCTAGGCATTTGGCGCAAATGATCCAATAGCAGTCCTGCTAGTGCTAGGCCTCTATCCTGGTGGTTCCAAACCCAGCATCCTTCTGCCGATGAACTTTCTCGCTATCTCCTCTGCACATGTCCAAACCATCTCAGTCTGGCCTCTCTGAGATGGTTTGGACATGTGCAGAGGAGACAGAGAGGGTACATACTTTCACTAAAACAGCCATATTTGCAACTATTTAAAATGTATATTCTTTTTTATAAACACTCAGAAATTTCAACATTATAAGGTATAATATAAGCTGACATTTACAAATTTAGCTTCTTTTGTTTCTCATTCAATGTGCCGATTTAAAAGTAGACTTCAGAGCTACATTTCCTGATCTTACCATGAACTACTTCAACATCGGCGATTAAGCAGGCTTCATGTGTATCACAGTCCACATTTTTTTTCACGCATAGCTCAAGATTTTTTACGAATCCGCAATCGTAGCACTTCAGAAAACCTAGCAAACAATATTTTTAATCATACAACAGTAAGTTATTAACCTCTCAGAAAAATTCATATCAGCTGAGAAACTGCTGGAATGAACGAACAAGTGCAGTCACAACTTTTGCACTGAGATTAATTTTTGCATCTTCTACAAACAATAAAAAAAGAGGAAAAATACCTTCTACTTTATTAGTAGATACATTATGAGGACTTTTAAACGCATCTAGAGAAATGAAAATGGATCATTATTAAATCAATAATAACGGCACAATGTCAGAGTCAGAAGACGTAAAAAGAACAAATCAGAATGTAATTTGTATTTGCAAAGAAGAAAGTATGCAAATGTTTATTTTGTTGTGATTCAGGTTGTCTAGAAGACACTAAAACCAAACTTCTGTTTTAATGAACAACATATAATCATCTTATCGTTTCTAATGAGCAACGCTCAGAGTTGAGCAGTTTAAAAAGATTACAAAAGAATTTGTGAAGATAACGATAAAGAATTTTTTCGGCCCCTCATCACTTATTTTTTATTGTAAACAACAGTATTTCCAGATCACTGTTGTTTTAAACCATGACATTTTTTTTTCAAATGTAAATATGAAAAGCATCAACTAAACTGTACCATATGAAATTAATTACTCTATTCATCCCTCACCGGGGAAATTTGTGTGCTGCACTCCTTACACCGCAGCAGGCTGCCCTTCGACGGCGCCAATGGTGGGAGAAGCGGGGGTTAGGTGTCTTCTCCAAGGACCCTAGACGGTGGTCTCAGCGGGAATCGAACCCGCGACTCTTATCTATATCTCTTTTATATGTGATTCCAACCTAATCAGTTTTTTAATTTTTATCCTGAGCCAGATTGGCTGTCTAACTGAACATGATAGGTTTTAAATATAATAATAATTTTAAGTCATCACTAATTATTTCACGAATCCACAACATTTAAGTAAAAATGTCGATTTAAAAGTCTGGTCAAATTGTCAAAAATAAAGTCAGAACATCTACTGAAACACTGAAAAAATAGCAGGTATTTGACGAGTATATATATATATATATATAAATATATATACATTGTTTTCATAATTCTATTCATTTTTTTGTCTTTTAATTAAATTAATTTTTTAAATGTTATTATTCTTTTGTTGATCAAAAATTAGAATTTAGACACTATTCTCATTATTTTTTACCTCAAAGACATTTTACTAAGTTGTTTTTCTGTCTTGTTATTTTTTTTTTTTTTCTTTGTTGTCATGGTGTCCAGCGGGGAAAAAAAATCCGTTTCGTTTTCAATTTCACAGCAACATTTACCTGCTAGAGGAAGAAAACAGAAGAGTCCCAACACAATGCCTAAACCAAGCATTGTGCTTCGTTTTCTTAAAAAAAAATCTGGTAGGTTTCTTGAACTTTTCTAAAACGATTTCACAAAAATGGTGACTGTTTTCTTGCCAACAAATACTAGGCTAGTTGCTGCTAATAAGGCATCACGGGATTTTTTTTTTGTTAACGTAAGACGTAGAATAGAATGGTGACGCACGTTATAAATAAAACTGAGAGGTATTGCTCTTTTTCTTAAAGTTATTGATTAAATTATTGTTATTTACTGTCTATTCTGTTTTGTCTGATCGGGTTTTCCAACAGAAAGAAACTGAAAGTTGGAAACAACTTTGCATCTCGATTGTCGCCATTTGCATACGTGGAATTTTTTTTAAAAGCGCTAAAAGTCCATGGGCCAGAAATACCTTCGTTCCTTGGACCCTCCTGAATAAGAGAATCTGGTGCTACCTTCACCAAATTGGGATAAATTACCCGTACGGCGTCATTCAAAATGCCCGCCACCGAAATATGGTGATTTCACATTTTTGCCCACATCTCGGTAACCTTTGGGGATAGAAACGCAATTTTGGTGTCTTTACTCATATTTTTGATGACAATGAATTAAATAAGAACAAATATAAAGATTTCTACTAATCTTATTTAGCATCAAATATTATAATCATAGAAAAGAAAAAAGAAAATTTACCATATTTATTGTCGTGTTTGACTTTGTTAAGGAGACACAGTTTAATTAAATAGTGAGTTTTAAAGTTTCCCAAAATTATTGCAAAAATATTTTATCATCAGAAAAGGCATTATTTGTTGAATACAAAACAACTTACCCCGGGACAGACTGGCGACCTTTTCAGGGTGTATCCTGCCCCTCGCCTTGAATCAGCCGGGAAGGGGAATGGGCAGGTCCGTATTTCATTTATATTTCCGTGAACAAACATAATTGAATTGTAAAAAATGTGCAAAAATAAAATAATCATAAATTCATCTGTAATAAATGTCATTAAATTTGTGAAGCAAAAGGCTGGCCTCCTTCAAGGTCTGTCCCACACTGCTGAACATGTTTTATCAGACTATTGTGTCCAGTGTTTTATTTTATGCAGTTGTGTGTTGGGGGGGCAGTGTGAGGAAAAAGGACGCTCAGAAGCTGGACCGTATCATTCGAAGGGCTGGCTCTTTGGTTGGACTTGGTCTGGACTGCGTGGAGAAGGTGGTGGAGCAGAGGACATTGGCCAAGTTAAGATCTGTCCTGTCCAACCAGAGTCACCCGCTGCACACTGTCTTTTCCAGACAGAGGAGCTCTGTGAATACCAGACTGCGCTCACTGAGATGCTCCACAAACAGACTGAAGAATTCTTTTGTGCCTTATGCCATCAGACTTTTTAATGCAGCCACGTCGGGCAGGAGCAGTAGAGAGCTGCAGTGATTTTACTGATTCCTACTGTTTTTTTACTGTTTTTATCGATTGACTTTTACATTTTTAAGAAGCACTATCATTTTTAGTCTTTTAGTCTTTTTACTTGTTTTATTCTTTCTTATCTGTTTTTAATCTTTTATTTGAACTGTTATTGTGTGTCCTGGTGTGTGAATGGGAGCAACAGATGCCAAGACAATTTCCCTCAGGATTAATAAAGTATTTGTCATTGTCAAGCAAAAAATCTATGATGAAAAGAGCTCACCTGAAGAAACAATCTGGTTAACTACTTCCACTAATATCATCGTATTTACTACTGAGTGTTCAGATGCAGTTCAAGCAAACGCATACAATCTAAGATGTGCATTTTTCTGATGTCAGTCAGTGACCTACTTAACTGTCTATCCCTCACAATGTTGCGGGGGCTGCCGGAGCCCATCCCAAATGTAACACCAAATAATCTTCTGATTGAAGTTTTACTTGCTCCATTTGCCATATGTACTGTGCAGAGCTACATACGTACGTACATGAATCTCACCATTTACTCCTCCACCCTCACCCATGAAGCAAGGATGCCCAGCTGGACATTCTACAGCAGGGGTCACCAACTTTTTTGATACTGAGAGCTACTTGACATAGAAAGCTAAATTGACAGAAAAAAATCCACCTGTTGTAAATTCCTAGATTGTATATGAGGCTGCAGTTTTTTTCATTTATTGAATTTACTGTGATCATTTCGCAGGCACCACTGGGATCCTCAAGACTGGCCATCATTGAAGTGTTTTTCTATAATGCATTGAACTTATATAGCGCTTTTTTTTTTCTAGACACTCAAAGACGCTTTACATTTATATAGATATGCATTATTCATTCACTCCATACAATCATTCACACACACAACATTCATTCCTGATGATGGGAGCTACCATGCAAGGTGCAGACCACTATCATCAGAAGCAACTGGGGGTTCGGTGTCTTGCTCAAGGACACCTCGGCATGGACTCGGGGCGGGGGATTGAACCTGCGACCTTCCGGTTACGGAGCGGTCGCCCTACCCACCGAGCCATCCTTCCCCCATCAACCCCCATTGTGGTACCAGTCCTTATTATTCAGCCAACTAGCAATCATCTGTACCTGCCAAGCGGTAGGGAAGGTTGGGAGCCCAGGTGGCAGAGGTAAGGGAAAAACACAAGAGGGCGACAAAAACAAAACCCAAACAGCCCCCAAATGGCTTTGCCCATAAAAATCACGAGTAAATGTCTTACTAAAGAGCACACTTTTGTTGTGATGCGGAGAGCACATGGAAGGAGGAGGACCCAAATGCAGGACTTAACAAGATTTATTAAACCAGGAATCAGCAAAGCTGTAATCAAGGAGATGGAACAAAAGGTTATCAAAGTCAATATCAGAATCAAGAAAGTCAGTTGGGTCGGGAGTCAGCCATGGCTGGAGGTATGAAGACCCGACGAGGAATGCTGGTGAGGCTGCCTTTAAATAGGCAGCCGGCAGAGTAGGTGCAGGTGTTCCAATCAGATGCAGGTGTTCCAGTCAGCCAGAATTGGGGGAAATGTGAGATGGTCCCTGGCTCCCTCTGGTGGTGGTTGAGGGAACCACAACAACTTCAATGAGTTCAGAAGCCCAATAAAGCTTGGTTTGGTCGAGAGAGCAAATTTCCAAGACAGGGTTTTTTTCTACTTTATGTCATTGCCAAACAGAAGAAAAAATATGCTTAAACCACTTGCATGTTGAACAGAGACAAAACTTTACAGCTATTTGAATCACAAAATGCATTAACAAAAATTTCATTTATTTTGTTTCTTTAAATCAATGACACATTTTGCTTGGTTGTTTTTTTATTATTATTTTGAGAATTTTGATGCACCGTCCCAAAATGTTTCACACAAATTAAAACTTGAATTTGTGACTGACATGCTTTTAGGCTCCACTCAGACCAGCAGCAGGAAGATCAAAGCTCGAAGGCAGAACTTGTCTCTTCCTAAGCTTGGGGCATGAGAAGACTCCTGTTGGTCAGTTTTTTCAGGTGCTGGCGGAAATACGTTACATAAGTCTACACCACAGCACAGATTAGTGAATTTGTACATCACGCCATTCACGGTGCTCTCTACATATCTACCACAATCCTCCATCTCAATGCAGCCCGTTTTGTATGCTTTGTAAGTTGATTCACCTACGAGAAAAGGAGGAAAAGGGAGAAGTGTTGGTGTTTAAAATCTCAGACATTTCTGGGCACAACAATAAATCAGAGGGGCAGTAGATGTTAGTGGTCAGACTGAAATGGCTCAGACAAGTCCACATGAGAGAGAGGATAGACACTGGTAGAAGGATGCTGAGTTTAGAACTGTCTAGCAGAAACGCCAAGAGGAAGACCAAATAGAAAACTTTCTGAGGCCTTGAAACAGGCCTCTACTGTGATGATGTTTAAATCTAGGCTGGAAACAGTTTGGTTTAACTGTGTATTTGTTTGATTACTCTTTTATCTGTTTTAATTATTTTGTTTGTATATTTTGCTTCTTAAACATTTTGATTCTATTTTTTTTCTATCTTGTGAAGCACTTTGAATTACGTTTTGTATGAATTGTGCTACAAATAAACTTGCCTTGCTAAAGAGAAAGTTTTTGAAAGTAATGATGGAGGATATGACAGTAGTTGCTGTGAGAAAAGATGATTTAGGAGACAGGGTTAGATGGAAGAAACTAGATTGCAATGTGCTCAGAAGTAAACCACAGAGTTAAAAATCTAAAGCTCACCTTTTGTTGCATCGGCTTCCATCAAAGCACAGGGTTTTCCCTGTTCACAGGTTACCTTTTTAGTCAAGCAATTTGCTTTGTCAGTTTCAAAATCACAGCTGTAGCACTGCAAGGGGGCTAGGAAAAATAATGCAATACTTTTAATTAAACATTACAACAATAAGTTCTTAATCTAAAAAACAAATCCAAATTAATTGAGCGGCACATCAACACGAGTTTCATCCTTTAACAACTGTAAACACTGTGTAGGGAAATTTTGTATCTGCAAACAACAAAACAAATAAAAATAACTGGGAAAAAAAAACCGACAGCAAAATCTTTGGACTCATTTGCTCGTCCCGGGGAGGGATCCCTCTTTCGTTTTGATCCCCACGAGGTTTTTCATTTTTTAAGCAATTAGCATTTTTAGCAATAATGAAACAACAGCAAATTGTGTACATATGATTATATGATATTATGACAACAGTTAATAGTTACCATTGTTTCAGACCAAATGTTTTTTTTTAAAAGAGTGAAACTTTTCTTTTAAAAATTCAAGATAAAGTTAAACTGTAGCCAATGTAAACTTTGTAGGCTAATCCAACATATTCAGTATTTTAGTTTAATAAAATAATCATGAACTTGTTCACCAATAAACCCAAACCACTGTCTCTTAAAATGTTACAAATTTGTGATAAATCAAATTGAAAATACGTTTTTAAAAAAAATCCCATTAGGAAACGTAACAAAACCCAAAAACTTTTTTGTAGGCAAAAGAGAAAGTTACCTGCCAAAGGAAGACAATAAATGAGTCATATAAAAAGTGTAAAGCTAAGATGATTGTAAGGTTTTTTTTTTATTATTTAAAAAAAGATTCTGCAGTGATTTCACAAAAATTTCAAATAAGAAGTGTATGCTTACAAGAGGTAGGTCATAACTGATATATACAATGCATTTAGCAATTTGTAGGCAAAGATAGTTGGAGAACAGAGTTGATGAACATTGTAAATGACACGTAAACATACTTTAGCACCCTGAAAAGGTACTTACCATGAGTTACTGGTTTTGGAATATATGTCTCATTCAGTTGACTCTCTCTATATTGCTTACCATGAACTGCACAAAAAGACACAAAGTTAGAATCAAAAGAGAAACATTTAAAATTGAAAGATAAATAAAATACGCAAAAAAATCTTCATACACATCCAATAAAATTTAATGTGGCTGTGATGTTGAGAATTTGACGATAGTAAATGAGAAAATGGCAAATTATACATAAAGCCCAGAAATGGCAACAAATATTTCAAATGCAGACTTTTCTGGCTATAAATTTACAAGCATAAAACAAGAGTATTTCATTTTTTTTTTTGCACCAAAAAGGTTTTTTTTCAAGTATTAAGAGCTAAAACAGTAGCCAAACTACAACCTAATCCATCAGAAAGCGTTTGGGTTTTAAAAGGCTAACCCTGAATCAATTTCACTATCTAATCCGTGTATGAAATCATTTTTATTCATTAAAAAACGGTAAATATATTTTAGCATGGCCTGTGTTATTTTACAAAATTAGATATATATATATTTTTGTAAGAGACAAACCAACGCTTACCTGCTAAATTATAACCGCAAAGTATTCCGATTAAAAGTTGTAAGCCTAACATGGTGATGTTTAAAGAGATTTCAGATGTTATTAAAGAAATTTTAGAAATCTCTGGAGAGCGACTTCAAACTGTTACAGTTGGCCGGCTGTAACTAAGCGATATTTCAAGAATCAAAAAAACCTTTATGGAGCGCTTTCACGTGACGTCACCAATCCGAAAGTCGCCCATTGGGGAGGCATCGATCAAGCGTTGATTAGTATGAAACTTCTCGGAACATTTTGATTACAACAGTGAAGAGCACCCAAAATAAAATAAAATTATTATAACACGTTCTTTTCTTTTTTATTACAAGTTCTTTTCTTTTGTGGCCATACCAGCTTGTCAAAGCCCGGTCCCGTCAGACTTCAGAAGCAAAGCATGCTGGACCTGGGCAGTACTTGGGTGGGAGACCGCTGGTGTTCTGTCGAGATCTGCGGCCCCGTCGAGATCTCAAACCGGTCGCAGTTGTCGATAAATGGGTGTTCATGGATCTGCATCAAGAGATGTGCGAGGTTTTTTTTTGGTTTTTTTTTTTTTTTACATACTCTATGTGCCGAGCCACCATCTCCCCCTTGGGTAAAATTAAAATAAATTAAATTAATTCATTTTAAAATTCATTATTAAAATTAATATTACTGCTTAATATTAATCTCACCTTCTACTTTATGTCCTTCAGAAATCAAACAGGCCTGCTGTTCTGTACATTCCAGAGACGCCACCCTGCACATGTTGCGAGGGACCGGACTAACCCTGAAAAGAGACACAGAGTGTCCTTCATGGATCCCACCGGGCCAGGAGATTCCCACAATCACCGGACCCGGGACAACGAGTGGGCCAAAACGGCCAGACTCGGGATGACGAGTGGGCCCGTAAAGGCTGTAGACCGGGATGAGGAGGTGCCGGTGGGCGAACCCCAACAAGTGAACTCTTTCAAAGACCGCCATTTTAATGGATTTTAAATAAATAATGTTAAAACTGGTTCGTGGTCTGTGCCTCTGCTTCCCTGGTGCTTCCAACTCCACCTGTAATTTTTTAATCAGGGGTTTTCACAAAGTCATTTTGACACTGGACACAATATTATTGTGAAGGTGAGTTTGATCTTTGTGAGATTCAAATGCTTCATATTCATGAACTAAATATCTCTGAGAAGAGTTAAGAAAGATTTTGTCTTTTACAAACTGTTGTGTTATAACCACAATCAGAATTACAACACACAAGTTATTTAATTTGACCAGAATTTGAAGTTAAAGTTTAATTAATCATGCTCTTTGTTTCTCCAATACAGTATGTCATTCCCATATCTTACTTCACACATCTGTGGCAAGAGACACCACTCGATCCACCAGCCACCCATCAGAAAACTGGCGTCTTGGTTGGGGATAGTGCAACAAGTAGCGAATTGAGCCAGGACATTCCAATAACAGCACAAGATGGTCACTTTACCCACTAAGCCATGCTATACCTGAAAGCAAATGTGCACACAAAAGTCCAGTAACATACAAACACACAGAGACACATATGTCTAAAAAATAGTTTGACCGTGGCGAATGAACATACTGCATCAAGTTTGTCGTGTTTGCAGCCAATGACAGAGCCAGCCTTTCTTATCAGTTTATTGGCATCACTGGCTGCGATGCTGCTCTCCCAGCACACCACAGAGGAGAATAAGGTGCTGGCCACTACAGACTGGTAGATCTCCAGCATCTTGCTGCACACATTACTGGACCTCAGCTTCTCTGGGTGAGGCTGTCAGCTTCCTTAAAGATGCTGTCATAGTGAAGAGAGTGCTAAGCAAAAAAGTGAAATGCTCAATTTACCAGTCGATCTACATTCACTGGCAGTAGGTGGTGACCAAAAGGACAAGATCTCGATACAAAGCAGCTGAAAAAGTTTTCTCTGCAAGGTGACTTCCCAAAAGAAAATTTTAATGCTCAAACTTGTCTTGTTCATTGCTAAAGTGAAAAAATTGTAATTTTTATGACAGTCTCAGAACACTCTCTGTTTTGTCTGGAAGTTTTCACCATTGCTTTTTTTTATTCTAAAATTCACTTGGAGAAATGAGTAAAACAACGTACTCAGGAGTCATATCTTAGATCACTGGGAGATTTTAGTGTTGACTCATTTTAGAAATCAACATGGACTTGGTCATTTTCCCCTAACTGGTTTAAGTTTCTTACTGAAGACAAAAAAATTTTTGTGAATCGGCAATTATGAAAAATTGCAAATGACAAGGGTGCTGATTAATAAAAATATACAGTATGTGAATACATTTTAGGTGTTTGCAGATAAACCTAAGTAACCAACAAAAACTGTTTTCTTACGTTGGTAGCAACAGTAAAACCTGTAGGAGAGGGATTGAGGAGATCCCACCCTCTACACCCCCCCGATCGGAACCTGAGTGGCGTTCTGTTGCTTGACTTCTGTGTTCATCATGGATTGTGAGTCGCAAATGCCATGTTTAAGCATAAGAGTGTCGACATGCACACTTGGGATCAGGACACACTAGGCCGCCATGAATGTTCCATGAATGACTTCATAGTCGTTTCGTCGAACTTGCAGCCGCACGTCTTGGACACCCGGGTGAAGAGAGGAGCGAGTGAAGGGAACACTTTCAACACCTCCTCAATTCCACCAACGTGTTTTCCGATGAGGAAGCTGGGTCTTTGGAATCCGGGAAGGGGCCTCCTTTTTCCGGTGCCAAAGTCGCTGAGGTGGTCTAAAAAGCCAGGTGGCAAGATTCCAGGGGTGAATGAGATCTGACGGGGCACCTAAAGACTCTGGATAATGTTGAGCTGTCTTGGCTGACACATCTTTGCAGTATCGCATGGACATCAGGCACAGTGCCTCTGGATAGGTGGTGGTCTATCTTTAAAAGAAGGGAGACCTTTGAGAGGGCTCCAACTACAAAGGGATCACACTCCTCAGCAGTTTCCTCCACAGGGTGGCTGGGCTCTAACTCAGAGATAGGGTGAGGAGCACTGCCATCCGGGAGGAGCTCGAGTAGAGCCGTTGCTCTTCCGGGCCAAGAGAAGCCCGGACTTCTCATTTGAGGCTGTTGCCCCCATTACCCAACCCTGGACAAGTGGAAGACATCAATATGGACTAAAACAAAACAAACTTCAAAATATAAAGAAGTTAATTTTTTTACTCTTTGCTTTATCACGCACTGGTAAGCATGTAACCAATATCTACAAATTAAACTTTAGTTTATACAAAAGTAAAAAATAAAGCTCCTCAGAGCTGTGAGTGTGAAGAAACGTAGCTTTCCAATCATTCTCATGCTATTGTCTCCTCGACCAAGACGAGCATGAGGACAACTGCAGGCATAAGCCACAGCCTCACTCCTGCAGGGCTACGACCAACGGCAGGTGAAGCCGTACCCAAAGCCTTGGGCATTTTGTGGAGGGAATTGCAATCATTTGTGCGACAGCATGAAATGGTGACGTTAATTCTGATGCCATCAACAATTTCTACATAAGACTTGCCACAGTCAGCAACGGGTGTACAACCAAACTTGTTGTAGGTCAACTTTTCTCCACCTGTGAGGGAAAAAAGAGAGAGCAGAGTGGATGGTTGTAATAGCAAACAGACGGATGTTTGTTTTGTTCGTCTATGTTTCACTTTTTGTATTCATTAAGATGTTTCTTATGTCTTTAAACTACTGCTCGGGTTATCCGTTAATTTTTCAATGTTAATTAAAGTTTTTAATGTTAATTGGGTATTGCTAACTGAGTAGATTTGAATTAGCTTGGTGGCTTTTCTTTTCGTTTTACTTCAAAACGTAATTAGACTAATGTCATTTACAATAACATTATTTTTCCAAAAATTTGCTTTGTTTGCTTTGTTCACAAGCCAGTTTATTTCTTTTATTTAAATGAGGTAGGTGTAATAACATGTACTGCTTAGAAATTTATGTGTAAAGGCAAAACATATGTCTTAGTTAACGTGGCCATACCAGCCTGTCAATGCCTAATCCCGTTAGACCTCATAAGCTAAGCATGCTGGGCCTGGGCTGTACTTGAATGGAAGACCGCCGTAACCTCAGGTGCCACAGTGGGACGGCCGTTGAGATTAAATTGCTGTTGTGTCCCTGGGCAAGACCCTTCACCCACGTTGCATAGTCTGAATGGTGTGTGTGCGATTGGTTGGTGATGGTCAGAAGGGCTGATGCCGCAAAATGGCAGCCTCGCTTCTGTCAGTCTGCCCAAGGGCAGCTGTGGCTACAACAGTAAGTTGTCATTACCTGGTATGGAGTGAATGAATAATGCATATGTGAAGCATCTTTGAGAGTCCTGAAAAGTGCTATATAAATACAATGCATTATTATTATTATTATTAATCTTCACTAAATACCAGGATTGAAAACAAATGTTGAAAGTTGATATCGGGACGGTGGTCTATTTGCTTCTTAATTGACTTGGATCGATACAGTCTCTAATCAAATTCTGTGATAAAATTTGTGTAACTTAATTAGAAAAAAATATAATTAAATAACAAATTTCAAATAATTTTGATAGTACTTTTAATAATGACTTGTTTTATGTACCTGTTTGATATTTGAAACCACATGATAACTACATTTTCAAAGACTATACTAAGAAAATATAATGTAGTAATATTCTAAGCATGGAACAGCACAGAAAGGTTAAAGATCTCTCACTCGTTCTGACAGAGGTGATAAGCCAATCCAAGCAGTAACCTCTACTTAAATCAGGTTCTGGTAAAAGTTTCACCTTTTCCATAACACAACAATCATGCTTGAATAAACTATTGTTCTCTGAATCTCACCTGGTACTTTTCGAACCGAAACGTTGGAGCAGAGATGGAAGGGTAAGCACACCGTTTTGCCATTGCAGAATTCAGCTTTTCCCCAATTACATTTGTAACATTGCAAGATGGCTATGTTAAAAAAAAGAAATGTATTTGAAAGTTTGCAAGAAAATATAAATCTTTCAACAAGAGTTTTCTTTTTTGTGTGAAATTGCAAAAGCCAAAAATATAAGTTTTATTGAACCTGTTCTGAGTCACATGGGGTAAACTATACAGTAAAGTTAATTGTAGTTTCTGCGGAAACATAATTTGAGAAAGCTAGGACTCAGGTAGATACTGGTCATTGATCAGTACCTGGTCAGTACCTGTTCCTGATCAGTATCTGCTCAGAAACATATCTTAAAATGTTCTATCTTTGTCCTCAGGTAGACGTAAAGTCATCCAGAAGAGATCGGACAGAGGAAAAATTAACACAGCTCTAGAAAGCTATGCCCACTATTTTATTTTAGAAGTAACGTACGGCTGAGCTTTCAAGACCAATTTGTGCAGTCTCTTAAGCATACAGAGATGCTCCTGATTGTTCCAAATTTGACAGAAAATGTTGGTATTACTAGTGAGATCTTTGTTCAGAAAATTAACTGTAGCTGGTTACTATTTCCAAAGCTTTACCACTAAAAAGCAAGAAAAGAAACGGTTCAAATCCAGCGCCACCTAATTGTTCTGATGCATGAGTTACTTTACATCAGTTTTTTTATCTGAATCCCCATCCTTTGTATCTACTATTGTTTGCTTGGATATCTGTCTCTATGTGGCCCTGCAACAGACTAGCGACTTGTTTGGGGTGTGTTCTGCCTCTCGTCCGAAATCAGCGTTAGGCTCTGGCACCAGTTGTGACAACAACAGGGATAAGTGGTTCGGAAAATGTATATTGCTGTTGATTTTTTTTAGACCTGGTCTCAACCTCCAAAAAAACCCAAAATGAGAATAGCTCACCAAGACCCTAAGCTGTTATAGAACTGCTTGTTGTATCGGTTTGTTTAAGGTAATTCTAAACCAGTTGTCTGCAAACAATTTTTTTAGTTGTGACTACTTGTGGTCTCTCTCAATAATTTTTAAGGAGAGATTTATCATTTTTGGATCAACCTTCCTGACAAAGAAAAACAGATAGGACATGATCAAACTATAGTGTATAGTTATGTATTTGGAAACGTTATCAACAGAAAAACTGCAAGAATTCATCAAGTTGTGTGGCACACACTTACTTCCCCGGGGTGCAGATAAAATACACTTTAGTTTTCGCCAGTTGCTCGAACAAACCATTTCACTTTTTTTTTTTGCTCTCTTTAAAATAATTTTGATAGTGATTTCTGATAAACCACAAATTAAGGATTAAAATAATTTACAAAGCAGTTTCTGTTCCATTCACTTGTCTTCCACTTATCCGGGGCTAGTTCGTGGGGGCAAAAGCCTCAGACGAGAAACTCAGGTTTCCCTCATCTGCGGTATTCTCCAGCTTACCCGGGAGGATTCCAAGGCGTTCCCCGGCCAGCTGCGGCACATAGCAGCCCATCAATGCCTGATTCCGTCAGACCTCAAAAGCTGAGCAGGCTGGACCTGGGCAGTACTTGGATGGGAGACCACCGGAACCCCAGGTGCCACGGTGGGACGGCCATTGAGATTAAATTGTCACTGGGTCCCTGGGCAAGACACTTCACCCACGTTGCCTAGTCTAGATGGTGTGTGTGGGATTGCTTGGTGATGGCCCAAAGGCTGATGGTGCAAAATGGCAGCCTCGCTTCCGTCAGTCTGCCTCAGGGCAGCTGTGGCTACTGCAGTAGCTTGCCATTACCTGGTATGGAGTGAACAAAAAATGACTACGTGAAGCGTTTTTGAGAGTCCTGAAAAGCACTATATAAGTACAATACATTATTATTATATCTATTATTCTAACCAGACGCCTGAACTTTCCAAACTGGCTTCTCTTGACTCGAAGGAGCAACGGCTCTAACCAGGCTCATCCTGGATGGCAGAGCTCCTGAACCAATCCCTGAGTGAGATCCCAAACACCCTGAGGAGGAAGCTAATTATCAGCCACTTGTATCCGCAATCTCTTTCCTTCAGTCCCCTCCCGCAGCTGGTGACCATAGATGATGGTAAGAACATACATCGACTGGTAAATTGAGGACTTTGCTTTTCGGCTTAGCTCTTCCATCTCCACAATGGACCAATGAAACATCCCAATTAGTAAGGACGCCACACCAATACGTACATCAATCTCCCACTCCATCCTTCCGACACTCATGAACAACAGTCCAAGATACTTGAACCCCTCCACTTGGGGAATGAACCTCACCCTGACCCACAAGGGGGCGTTCCACCCTTTTCCGGGAGATGACCATGGTCACGGATCACTTTTTATATATAAACAAACTGCTTTGGGGGGAAACCCCAAAGCAGACTTTTTTTTTAAGTTACCCTTTTCCCACAATAACGGCAGCATAGTCTTTTTGTTATAGATTTTTATGCGCTGCATGTCATGAACACTATAAAACTGGAGAACATGGAGCTAACTCTTTGTTTTAACCCCTAGACTGGCACCCGTTTTCACCTATTTTACGAACGGGCGCATAGTCACGCTTTTGAAATAACATGAAGCCAGAAGGGAACAACCAGATGTTTAGAATAATCTCGTCATGACTTGTTTTCTGACACGAGTTGCTAAGGACGCTTTCGGCCGTTTTGACCGATAACAAGCGCGGCCGCTTTTGGCTGCAACAACCTAGAAAGGGGTTAATAATGTTTCTACCAAGAAATATACTCCGTAGTTTGACATTTTGTCTTTGGTTTTGTAATACGAATCATACTTTTATACTTTATTCATTATCTTGTGGATATGCCAGTCAGTCACTAATTCAAACTTTTTAACTGTTATTTTCTCTGTGGGACACTTTCGTGTTCCGGTGGTGCGTGTTAAAAAAAAGTAACTTTCACTGCCCCTTAAAAAAAAGTCTTACCTGCCGTGGAAAGACAGCACAAGAGTCCGAGGAAGATGAATAAACGCAGCATGTTACTTCTTTACAAACTTCTTTAAAGAAGATGGTCCTTCTTGTTCTGAACTTCAGGTCTGAACGTTGTAGGGATCACGCTTATACACGTTTCTAATTTTGCGGGGTGACTCCTTACTTGCTCTTTTAAAAATACACAAAATTTTAAATATATATTTTTTGTAGTATTTTACAGAGATTGCTTCATATTTATATATAAAAAATCAGAAGCAGAGACCCACTTTATCAAGCTGCAGCATGAAGTGATGGGATTATTATCTATATACTATCTTTATTTAATAATACATTTTATTTTTGAGGGGCCTTTCTAGGCACCCAAGGTCACCATATTTACAATAAGTGTGAGACACTCTTCGCCAGATCGTTTGTTCACCATGCTTGACCTGTTGTCCAGTTTTTGGCTCCAGCTCCTACGTCAGAACCTGCCTAATTAATCTGTTTTTGTCTTCTTTATTTGGACTTTTTTATCAATCTAATAAATCTGCTTTTGATTTCTTCATCTGAGCCTGTTTGTTGTGTCAAGGGTATATTTTTGGCCTTAGCTTCACATCATGGCACTGTTTTCCTGTGCACAAACCTCTCTGTGTGTAAGTGGGTTTAAAAAATACCAGAAACACATGAGCTTCCTCGCCACATGTGTGAGTGGCTTTGGCAGAGCAACGTTTGACTACAGAACCTATTGGACTATTTAGTAGTGAGCCTGCTTTTATTTGGAAATGCACTCACAGTTACCACTTAGAAACTAACTTTTAATTAGTTACTAATAGAGGTTTTGGAGATAAAGTCAAAGAGGCCAGACTGAGATGGTTTGGACATGTGCAGAGGAGAGAGAGGGAGAGTACATAGGAAGAAGGATGCTGGGTTTGGAACCACCAGGAAAGAGGCCCAGAGGAAGACCAAAGAGGAGGTTCATGGACACAGTGAAGGAATACATGAAGATAGTTGGTGTGACCGAAGAAGATGCAGGAGATAGGGTAAGATGAAAGAAACTGACTTGCTGTGGCGACCCTAAAGGGAAATGCCGAAAGAAGAAGAAGACTACCAGATCAAAATTCAGAACAGCCAACGAGTAGTTTTTATTACAGTAACTAATATGTACTGAGATAGAATGTTGCATTTCTAAGAGATCTCGCGGTATAGATTTAAAATTAAGATACAAAAAGAAATAAACATACAACCCCCTGCAAAAGAGGTAAAAAAACAAGATATATTAACAATTAATAATAATACATTTATCCAGTTTCATCACTTTGACACATGTTTTATAATACAAAACAAACTTATAAAAATTAGCAAGTGAACTTTTTATTCTTTACTCTATTTATAACTGAAAAATGTGTAACCGATTTCTAAAAATCAAACTTCAGCTTATAAAAAAGTAAAAAAAAAATAAAGCTCTTCAGTGCTGTGAGTGTGCCTATCTAAACTTTCCGATCATTCGCATGCCATTATCTCTACTGCTAAAACCAACATGAGGGCGACTGCAGACATAAGCCAGAGCATCACTCCTCCACAGGTAAGGGCAATGCCTGATGCAGGCAGAGCCATACGTGGATCCCCAGGCGTATCGGTGTTCACATTGCAATTATCTGTCGTACAGCAGGAAGTGGTGTATGTCAACGCCACATTTTCAACCATTTCCGTTTTAGACCTGCCGCAGTTAGCGTTCTCTGTGCAGCCCGACTTCTTATAAGTCCCATCTGTGAGGAGAGAAAGAGAGAGCAAAGTGGATGGTTGTGACAAAGGAATGTTCATTTTGTTTGTTTATATTTCACTTATTGTATTCATCAAGACATGTCTTATGTCTTTAAACTATCGTTTGGGATACCTGTTCCGCTTTACATCATCTATCTTTGGACAGTTGGTGGGTGTTGCCAATCCAATGACTGAGTAGATACCAATTAGATTGTTGGGTTTTCTTTTGCTTTGTTTTTGTCTAAGAGCGATTTAAATTCATGTCATACATATTTTTTCCAGGAATGAGCGTTGTTCCCAACCTGGTTTACTTAGTTTATTTAAATGTTGTAGAAGTAATAAGACCTATTTCTTAAAAAATTATTTATAAAGGCACATTTCAAAACACACAGTATGTGTACCAATACCACGATTGAAAACAAATTGGATGACTGGACTGCTATCTGTTTGCTTCTGGACAAACTTGGATAGATATTTAATCAAATTCTAGAACAAAATTTTCGGTTCCGTCGTCTTTCACTCATCCAGGGCCGAGTCTTGGAGCAACAGCCTCAGACGGGAAACCCAGGCTTCTCTAACACTGACTGCATCTTCTAGCTCACCCGGAAGGAACCTGAGTCGTTCCCGGCCAGCTGTGACACATAGTCTCTCCAGTGGGTTCGGGGCGTGCCTCTTGGTCTCCTCCCAGTGGGACGTGCCCGAAACACATCACCGGCGAGGCGCTCAGGGGCATCCTGACCAGATGCCCAAACCACCCCATCTGGCTCCTCTCGACCTGGAGGAGAAGCGGCTCGACATCGAGCTGCTTCCGGATGGCAGAGCTGCTCACTCGATCTCTGAGTGAGAGCCCAGCCACTCTGCGGAGGAAGCTCATTTCGGCTGCTTGTATCCGCGAGCTCATTCTTTCGGTTACCACCCCACAGCTGGTGACCTTTGGTGAGGGTAGGAACATAGATCAACTTGTAAATGGAGAGCTTTGGTTTTCGGCTTAGCTCTTTCTCTATCATGACGGACCGATGCAGTGTCCTAGTTATTCGTGACGCCACACCAATCCACCTGTCGATCTCCTGCTCCATCCTTCCCCAACTCGTGAACAAGACCCCGAGATACTTAAACTCCTCCCGTTGGGGCAGGACCCTGTCCCTGACCCGCAGGGGGCATTCCACCCTTTTCTGGGTGAGGACCATGGTCTCGGATTTGGAGGCGTTAATTCCAATCCTGGCCGCTTCACACTCGGCAGCAAATTGATCCAGTGAGAGCTGGAGATTGTGGTCCGATGAAGCCAACAGGACCACATCATCTGCAAAAGCAGAGATCCAATCCTGAGGTCACCAAACCGGATCCCTCCAACGCGTCGGCTGCACCTAGATATTCTGTCCATAAAGGTGAACAGGATAGGTGACAAAGGGCAGCCTTGGCTGAGTCCAACTCTCACTGAAAATGGAATCGACAAAATTTTGTCTAACTTAGTTAAAAATATATAATTGACAAATTTCAAACAATTTGATATTACTTATGATAATGACTTGTTTCATTTACGTACAAAGTTGATTATTAAAGAGCTCTCACTCATCTGACAGACATTATAAACCAATCCAAGCACTTACCTTTGTTTAAATGATCATAAGACTGATGTTTCACCTGTCTTAAAACACAATAATCATTCTTGAATAAACCATTGTCTTCTGAATCTCACCCTTTTTTTGTGATACCTCAGCAGTGAAGCAGCGCTTGTTGACTTCGCAATCCGTTTTCTTGTCGCAGGTTCCAGTTTTAGCCCAATCACAGTTGAAACATTTCAAAGACCCTATGTTGAAAAAATAATAAAATTAAGAAATGCATTTGGAAGTAAATCTTCTAACAAAAGCTTTTTGAGTGTGTCTGTGTGTGTGTGTGTGTGTGTGTGTGTGTGTGTGTGTGTGTGTGTGTGTGTGTGTGTGTGTGTGTGTGTGTGTGTGTGTGTGTGTGTGTGTGTGTGTGTGTGTGTGTGTGTGTGTGTGTGCGTGTGTGTAATTGCCAAAGTCTGGCTGGTGTGTGTGTGATTGGTTGGTGAAGGTAAGAGGGGCTGATGGCACAAAAATGGCAGCCTCGCTTCTGACAGTCTACCCAGGGTATTACATGCCCTAATCACACGGGCATGTAATGGGAAATTTTGCAGTAAAAATGTAGTAATTTTTTTTTTTACAACTGCAGAAACATAGTTTGAAAAATCCACATTCAGAGTTGATCAGATGAATACTGGTGAGTAGAAATTCCCCAAGAATTTTAGAAGCCCTTTAGGGCCGAGCGCTCAAGAAAAATTTGTGCAATTTTGTAATGCTTATAGAGATGCTCCTGATCCCACCTAATTTGACAGAAAGTGTTGGTATTATTGGTGAGATCTGTAGCTGTAGCTACTGTAGCTGGTAACCATTTCCAAAACTTTACCGCCAATGTGCAAAAGAAGAAATGAGTCTCAAATCCAACACCACCTATGATTAATCATTACGAGCAAGAACGAGATTGCTTGTACCCGCGATATCCTTCTTTTGGTCACTCATAGGTGAGGATAGGAACGTAGATCAACTGGTAAATCGGGACCTTTGCTTTTGGCTCATCTTTTTCTTCACAACGAACCAATGGAGCGTTCTAATTATTGCGGACACCGCACCGATACGTCTGTTGATAGCCTGTCCCATTCTTTCCCCTATTCGTGAACAATACCCTGAGATACTAGGACCTTGTCCCCAACCCGCAGGGGTTATTCCACCCTTTCCTGGTCGAGGACCATAGTCTCGGATTTTGAGGCGCTGATTCCCATCCCGGCTACTTCACACTCAGGAACAAATCGGTCCTGGAGCTGGAGATCACTGCTCAACAAAACCAACAGGACCGTATCATCCGCAAAAAGCAGAACTAAACCGATTATACCTGACATGCTCGCAAAGGTGCCAGAACTTGGTTGATTCAAGGAGAGATGCTGGGTACACCCTGATCAGGTCGCCAGCCTGTTGCGGGATCACACACACTTGTTCTTAGGGGCAATTTTGGGGTGGCCAATCAACATCACATGCATGTTTTTGGAGGGTGGTAGGAAACTGGATTATCCGGGAAAAACCCACATAGACAAGTGGTGAACATGCAAACTCCACATAGAAAGGCCAGTGTTTCAAGCCTCGTCCCCACACGAGGAGCGGAGCCGCGAGGCTAGCTCTTTTCAGAAAAGAAAAAAGAACTTTAAAACCTACAAAAATATCAAGGATTTGAGCGAGGCAGGATTTTTAAAAAATTTTTTGACGCAACAAAATTTACATAACAGTATTTAAAAAAAAAATTTCCGCATGTCTAAAAATTACATTGAAGTGAATGAGAAAAAAAATTAAACGTTTTTTTAAACTTCTCAATCACTTAAAAAACGTCTTTGTCTGCACTTATTCTCTTTTTAAAGGTAAAATTGTGTTTCATTCTAAAACTAATCTTGAAATATTGAGGTTCAAGGAGCGTAAGCATTTTGGGTGGAAATTTGCAAACTCCATTCATGTATATGGAGAGAAAAAAATCACTAAAACTGAATTTTTTTTTAAACTAAGCAAAAAATTTTGAACATAAACCAACACCAAAATAGTCCAAATTTGGTTGTTGCTACTGAGACTGGAGAGCCGTCAAAAAGACATACGCAAGAATTAGGAACAAGTAGATGATAAAGAAAAACAGGAAGGCATCAAGCAACTATATATTCTATTTTAGGGAGACCAGAGAGTTGTGCATCATAATTAATCTATTCCACAAAAAATAAAAGCATGCTTCAGAACCTCCGTGCTGGGAACAGACAAATATGGACAGATTTGGTATGGGAGGTGAAAATGAGCAAGTCATAAAAAGTGTAAAACTGTCGGAAATGTAGCTAAATTTTTATTTAAATGAAGTTTCCATCGAGAAATATACGCTGTATTTTATATAAAAACTTTAGTTTGAAAATACAAGTCATAGTTTTACTTTAGTCATTATTTTCTGGAAGAGCCAGTCAGTGAATAATTCAAACTGTGAACCGTTATTTTCTGTTTGGGACATTTTTGTGTTACATATTTTTAAGTTTCAATCAACCCCCTAAAAACAGTCTTACCTGCCAGAGGAAGACAGCACAGGAATCCGAGGAAGATGTAGAAACGTAACATGTTCCCTCTTTATAAAATTCTTAGAAGAACTTAAGATTTAAAAACTGCAGGCGGTCCTTTTTGTTCTGAACGCAGTGTTTACTCTTAAATATATTTCTAATTTGAGAGATGACTTCATAATTGTCTTTTCAAAAATGCACAAAATGATTTTTTTTTTTTGTAGTGTTTCACATGAATTGCTAGACATGGGGGGGGGGAAAGAAGCAGGGACCTACTCTCATCTATTATCTGTATTTCTTTAAACAATACTGAAATCCTAATAGATGTTTTCTTTTAATTTCTACTTTTTATTTGTTACTTTAAATTTAATTGATGATCAATAATTAAGAAAATTCTAGAGTTTTGGTCCAGTCATCCTACTGCTTGCATCAGGACCACGAGATCTCCAGTAGATGGTGCTCAAATAATCTTAGAACCCAGTTGTGTTGCTGTTAAATTTCACTCTCATTTTCACTGTAAAACATCTGTAAATAGAACACTAATTGTCGCAGATTAAATTATTCCAAAAACACAGTTGAATGATTACTGCAATTAGAAATAATATTTAATGAGTGAAGACATCCAAAAAAAACTCCCAGTGGTACATGTAACTTGTTGTGATCCCCTCGCCTGCCGCCAGAGGGAGCCTTGGATGTATCTCATCACCCTGATTAGGGACACCTGAGATTGATTCCTGATGCCACACATCTGTGGACCCTGCCATCTATTTATGGTATGACTTCCATGATGGGTCATACCATCCCTTCCAGCCGGGTCTCCCTAGTTGCCTGACCAATGACCATGATTGGACTCTGGTTGTATCTGAACTTTTGATTTCCTGAGTTAATCCTGTGCCCTTTGCTTTACAAACTTACTCAAATTGTGTTCAATAAACCTAATTTTGATGTCCTGCATTTGGGTCCTCCTCGTTCCACATCACAACATAACTTGTGCTTTTATAAATGTATTTTGAATATAAAAGCTCACCTGTTGCAGTTTGACTGTGGAGGAAGAACATAAGAGTATTACTGCTGAAATGCCTTCATTTGAAACTTTGATTAAATAAAATACTGGTTTAATCATTTAAACCGGAAGGATCCCAAGTCGTTCCCCGGCCAGCTGTGAGACATAGTCCCTCCAGCGGGTCCGGGGTCTGCCCCTTGGTCTCCTGCCGGTGAGATGTGCCCGAAACACCTCGCCCGCGAGGCGCTCGGGGGTCATTTTGACCAGATGCCCGAACAACCCCATCTGACTCCTCTCGACCTGGAGGAGGAGCGGCTCGACACCGAGCTCCTCCTGGATGGCAGAGCTCCTCACCCGGTCTCTGAGTGAGAGCCCAGCCACTCTGCGGAGGAAGCTCATTTCAGCCGCTTGTACCTGCGAT
The DNA here is from genome assembly GCA_902685375.1 of Neostethus bicornis. NCBI lineage: Eukaryota > Metazoa > Chordata > Actinopteri > Atheriniformes > Phallostethidae > Neostethus > Neostethus bicornis. Next base: position 23,437,657 of record LR738551.1, on the reverse strand, counting down.
CTCATTCTTTCGGTCACCACCCATAGCTGGTGACCATAGGTGAGGATTGGAACGTAGATCGACTTGTAAATCGAGAGCTTTGCTTTTCGGCTCAGCTCTCTCTTTACCACAACGGACCGCTGCAGCGTCCTAGGTATTGCTGATGCCGCACCGATCCGCCTGTTGATTTCCCGCTCCATCCTTCCCCCACTCGTGAACAAGACCCCGAGATACTTAAACTCCTCCACTTGGGGCAGGACCCTGTCCCTGACCCGCAGGGGGCATTCCATCCTTTTCCGGGCAAGGACCACGGGCTCTGATTTGGAGACGCTAATTTCCATCCCGGCCACTTCACACTCGGCAGCAAATTGATCCAGCGAGAGCTGGAGATCACGGTCCGATGAAGCCAACAGGACCACATCATCTGCAAAAAGCAGAGATCCGATCCTGAGGTCACCAAACCGGATCCCTCCAACGCCTCGGCTGTGCCTAGATATTCTGTCCATAAAGGTGATGAATCAAAATAAAATGAACTATTTACAATTGATTCACACAAGCAGAAACACGTCTGTCATTGTAATTTGCCTTTAATGATCTGCCTTTTTTGAAAGTCTTAGCATCAGACCTTCCTAGATCTCGGACCTTCCTAGGTCTCATGCTAAGACCAGCATGAGGACGACTGCAGACAGAAGCCAGAACATCACTCCTCCATAGCAAAGGGCAAAGGCAGATGAAGAACCAGGCATAAATATTTCCTGTGCAATACTTCGTTTTTCTTCCAAAGACCAAGAAATTGGATACCTCTGCACATTACAATAATCTGTGCCACAGCAGAGGGGATTGTAGTTCAACTCCATGCTGTGCATGCTGTCCATAACATACATGCCACAATGTTTGATGGGTGTACAGCCCGTCTTCCTGTATACAATCTTCTCGTTAGCTGTGGGGTGGAGAAAGAGAGAGCAAAATGAATTGTTGTGACAAAGAGATACAGCTGTTCACCACTTTTCACTTTCCTTCCCCTTTTAATGTGTTTAATTAACTTATTGTATTCATTGAGACATTTCCCATGTCTTTAAATTATTCCTCGGGCTGTCCCTTCTGTTTTCATTATGTTTAACATCGTCTTTCTAAATACAGATCAGATTGTTGTGTTTAATGGATGAGGGAGGCCGTGGCTCAGTGGTAGAGTGTTTGCCCGCGGACCGGAATTAAAACGGAAGTTTGTGGGTACGGTTCCCGATGAGTTAAGTCTAGCGTCCTTGGAGAAGAGACCTTACCCCTCATTTCTCCCACCATAGGCGCCGTCATAGCAGCCTGCTGCAGGGTAGTAGTGCAGCACACAAATTTTCCCGGTGAGGGATAAATAGAGTATGTAAAAATAAAAATAAACCGATAGAATGGCACGCTAGATTTTAGTCAAGCACTAAATGTTACATCAAGAGAGTTAAATTTCAAACCTAGCGGCGTAAGGTCTGAAATCTAGTGCAATAGCGTTTAAAAACGTGCATTTAGTGGCGCTAGGTTTGAAATCTAAGCGCTTGATGTAACATTCTGCTAACACGCTTGTTTACGTTCGTGTATTACGAACGCCATCGTGATCCGATGGCTTTCTATATCACACATTGCGCCATCTAGTGAGGAAACATCAGAATTGCAGGGGAAATAAAACATTAACAAGGTTTATTTACTTAATTTTTTCAAGATCGACGGGCCGACTAAAACGTTTAACGGGCCATATGTGGCTCACAGGCCGTAGTTTTCCCAGGCCTGGTCTATTTGCTTCTTAACTGACGAGGATAGATATCTAATCAAATTCTGTAATGAAAATTTGTCTAATTTAATTAGACAAAATGTAATAAAGGGCATATTTCAATCAATTTGATAATCAACAAATAATTACTTGTTTCAATTACTTATTTCATTCATCTTCTAAACCGTCCATCCCTAACAGAGTTGCGGGGGATGTCGGAGCCTATCCCGGCCGATTCAATGCAAAAGGCAGGATACACTCCGAACAGGTCGCCAGTCTGTCGCGGAGCCACACACACAGCACCTACCACACACACATTCATTGCTAGGGACAATCTTATAGCAGCCAATCAACCTAACATGTATGTTTTTGGAGGGAGTGAGGAAACCTACACATACACGTGGAGAACACGTAAACTCCACACAGATAGGCTAGCATTCCAAGCCTTGTCCCACCGACCTTCTTGCAGTGAGGCTACTGAGCCATCGTGCCACCCTCATATACTTATTTGATATTTGAAACCACATGATTGCTGCATTTTCAAAAAAATATATTAAACATTCCAAACAGCATGAAGACAATAAAGATTTCTCGTTCTGACAGACGTGATAAGCCAATCCAAGCAGTTACTCATATTTAAGTTAGCTTCTCAATTTCACCTTTTCCATAACACAACAATTCTCATGATGTGCAGACACAGGAGTAAACTATGGTCCTCTGAATCTTACCATGAGAAATCACTGCCAAACCCAGGAAGCATTGCTGTTCGGCTTCACATACCCCTTCCTCCATGCAGCGTCCAGCAGCAGCCCAAGTACAGTTGAAACATATCAGCGAACCTATGGTTTTTTTTAAAAAAAATAATGTAAGATTTGCATTGGAAATATTTTGCAAAAAAATCTAAATTTTCAAACTAAAGTTTTCTTTTTTGTTGCCAAAGCCATTGAACATGTTTTAAGTCACACTGGGTAAATTTGCAATGAAGCAAATTTTTTTCTCCGCAGGAACATAGTTTGAAAAAGCTGGGCTCAGAGTTGATCAGGCGAATGCTGGTGAGCAGAAACTCCTCTACAACCGTTCAATCTTTTTCCTCAGGTAGACATAAAGCCGGCCTGAAGAGACTGGGCAGAAGAAAGTCTGACATCCTTGACCATAGTTGGTTACCCACAGCTATGGTCACCAGCTGTGGGTGATGACCAAAAGAATGAGATTGCAGAAAGTAGCCTAAAGGAGCTTCCTCTGCAGGGCGGCTGGGCTCTGCCTCAGAGATAGAGGGAGGAGCGCTGCCATCCGGGAGGAGCTCGGTGTAGAGCTGTTGCTGTTTTGGGTCGAGAGAAGCCAAATCAGGTGGTTCAGGAATCTTATTACATTGTCTCCCCTTCACCTCGCTGGTGAAGTGATTCGGGCATGTCCCACCGTAAGAAGACCCAGGGATGGGCCCGGTTGCACTGGAGACACTATGTCTCACAGTTGGCCAGCGAACACTCCCGCGATCCTTTTGGGTGACATAAGACTGCAGCCGGGGTTAGAGAAGCTCAAGTGTTCCGCCTTAGGCTGTTGCCCCCAAGACCCAGCCCTAGATAAGCCGAACAAAACGGAACGAAAAACCAATTTAAGTCATTTTTGACAAATCACAAGTAAAACAGAAATTCACAAACAATGTGTGATTTTTTTTTTTTTTAAAATGTCCCGTTTAATTTACTGTTTTGTTTTTTTTAATTGTTGCTGTGACTGTATGAGTTATGGCCTCGATCAAGTATACCCTCAGTTTGACGGTTAGAAGACAAGAATGGTGCTGCTTATTTGGTTTAAAGGTTTTATTAAAGTCAGACATACAGTAGTATTGTCAAAAAAAAAAAAAAAAAAACACAAAATAGGACACAAATAAGACTAAACCGGTCTAAACAACATATATGTCAAAAATAACAAAGGTAAACAATAAAGAATTAGTGCGTAAAAGAAATGAAAACAACAAACTGGAAATTAGATTTAGCCCTTGAGCAAACCTGAACGAGACTGAACGGGAACGAGATATAACAGAAAAACACTTCTATACGTATTTTAAAAATGATCTTAAAGAACTTATAGATAGGTATGGGATGCTGATACCGTTTGGTACTGGTGCCACATCAGCATTTTTACCGGACCAAAAACTTTCAGCCTTAACAGTACCCTGGCAGAGAGGCAGGCCAATTTTCTATTTGCCTCTGACTTGCTGATTCCAAATCAAATAGTTTTTGACAGTGTTCTGGCGGAAACAAGATTGGAAAAGTTCGACAAGGACAGGCGAGAATGAAGTTGAGTGGAAACTGCTTTTTCAAGAGTTTTTGAGATGAATGAAAGCTTTGTTGCTGTAATTGTTCGGAGGCTGACGGATGAGGGTAGACATTCATGAATCTCCACGGCCTATGATGCCTTCAGATGATATTGTGTTGTTTTGTGAAAGAAGGGAACAAGGCTGGTAAGGAGCAGGCTTGACCAATTAAACCTAGGAAGTGTGTTTGTTAGTGAGAGGGACTCATTTTAAGTGTAAATGGAGGAAAAACAGAATCAGAATCAGAATATACTTTATTGATCCCACACATGGGAAATTTGTGTGTCACAGCAACAACTTCCTATCTGCTAAGTGAGTCGTTGTAGAGTCCGATCACGTACGGAAAGAAAGACCTCCGGTATCGAGATGTTCTCGAGCGGAGCTGTCTGAGCCTCTTGGAGAAGGAGCTCCGTTGTTCGTCCAGGAGTGGGTAGAGAGGATGGTCATGATTGTCCATGATGGATAAAAGTTTGTTCAGTGACCTCCTCTCTACCACTGCCTCAAGTGAGTCCTGTTAGCTGCCAATGACAGAGCCAGCCAGTCTGATTAGTTTATTTAGTCTGTTGGTGTCACTGGCTGCGATGGTGCTCCCTCAGCAGATGACAGAGAAAAACAGTGTCTGATATAAAGTTTGATTGTAGAGTTTAGGCTCAAATGAAAAAAAAAGTGTTGAAAACTTTGTGGAAAGCAGCTGTGTTGTTTTGTCCAGGGTAGTATACTCAAAATTATTTTGCAGGAGGGTCACTGAAAGACGAGCTCTGGGTAAGGCCCGCCACTTTATGTTTATAAACAAAATTTATTTGTAAATATTTTTATTTTTTAACACAAAGATTTAAAAAATGAAAAAATATAATACAATTTAAAAAAAATCTAAACGACTTAAACATCCGACTACTAATAAAAAAGTTATTGAAAATGTGATTAATTTAGTTTAGCCCCGTCGGGTTTTCCGAAACTTCCCGGTTGTTCTTCAAAAATGAGCTAAACACGGGATTGAAATCAACTTGTGTTTAGAATGCTTTCTTTTTTTAAAAACATTGTAAAAGTCTATGTAATTTTTTATAGTTTAAAGCATGCAAATCTAAGCCAGTCCTATTTAACCGTTGTAGTTTCAAAGAAAGACACGTTGGCATCACGGCGATCTTCTAAAAATGTCTTACCTGCCATCGGAAGACGGCACAAGAATCCAAGAAAGATGAATAAACGCAGCATAGTACTTCTTTACTAACTTCTTAAAAGAACTTTAGATTTAAAAGAACTATGCAAGCGGTCCTTTCTTGTTCTGAACGTTAGAACTCAACGTTTGCGCTAAAATACTTTTTTGATTTGCGAGACGCCTCTCTAAATGCCTTTCCGAAAGTAAACACGATTGAACTTTTTTTTTTTAATTTTGTGGAATTCCACAAAAAAAGCTCTTTTTTTTTTACATTAACATTTTTTTTAAAAAGTAAAGATTTTTAAGTTACCATGTGATTTTTTTTTATGTTTCAAGTACAATTTTGTAAAAACAGTTCCAGGGCAATTTTTTATAAACAATTTCAAATTTTAAGTAATTTAGGAAGTAAAATGTTTTTTCAATAGCGCGCTTTCCCCCACGTGGATGAATCTAGAAGTCGGTCATTTTGGATGCATAGATCAGGATGAAACTATCGACAACGTTGTATTTTTTTTTTTTTTTATCATATGATGCCATTCAGAAATGCAATTAGTTTTCCATGTCATTTGCGTGATACGGCAGAAAAATCGTCTGGTCTAGAAGCAGAAGAAAAGAGACATTATTTAGAAAAGCTATGATAATCACTGTCCTTGATAAGTACACCAAGACAAGGCAAAGACTAACTTAAGGACTGTTGTATCCTATGTTTGGATCATTATAAAAAGTTCATTTTCTTCACTATTACTAATTATCTTGACAGTTGTCTTCAGGGTACAAAGCCTTTGATTATTTATTTATTTATTTATTGAGTTTAATGATTAACTATTTTCAATATATTTAATTTACAACACCAAGTCCAAATTGGGGAAGACAGTGGCTCAGTGGTTAGAGCGTTCGCCCGGGGACCAGAAGTTTGATGGTTCATATGGTCCTTGGAGAAGACGCTTAACCCCCATTTCTCCCACCACTTGTCCCGTCGTAGGCAGGCTGCTGCGGTGTAGGAGTGCAGCACACAAATTTCTCCAGTGAGGGATGAATAGAGTGTGTAAAATTTAAAATAAATAAATGTAAAAAGTTTATAAAAGCATAAAGGGAAAATTATCCCATCAAAGTACCGAATGTCAATATTTTATGGCAGCAGTCCCATACTTTGCGTTGGCAACACAGATGAATTAGTTTACTCCTCAAATTACGGAAATGTCACAATATATTTTATTAAGATGTAAAAGACTGTTAAAGCTTCACTTAAACACTGAAAACAGAGACAGTGTCTTCTCACTGAGACAAATACCAAAATACATTACTATACTTATTTGTTCATTTAGATGACTTTGACATATTTTGAATTTTAAAGCACCACCATGAAGTTCTAAAAACTTTTATTTTTATAGTAACAAAAAAAATGTGTCTCTAAAAAATTCCAACTGAAGATTAAAGAAGAAGCTTCGAAAATAGCTTTTTTTATGGCTGAGTGTGTATTTCTTGACACATTTCTCTTTTCTTTTTCGAATGCCACTGCGCATACTACTCAAACCAGCAATAGAGTGCTTGCAGACAGAAGCCAAAGCATCACATTTCCGCAGGTAAAGGCAGCTACAGACCCCGCCCCATTACAAAGGTCAGTGTCACAGCAGTCATTGGTGTAGTTGAAGTAGATACCAGCAGAGTATTTCTGTCCATCCTGGCCGCACTGGGAGGGGAAGGCACAGTACTTCTCGTATATTGTCAGTTGTATCCCACCTGTGGGAGCAGAGGAAAAGTGGCGAGTTACCAAGATAGATGAGCTCATCTTTAAGTAACAGTCACAAGTACATTCTGCCTGTCTGGAGTGGATCTCTTGTTTATCGGGGTCTCCATGAATTTTTTTTTCTTTCTGAGTCAGTTCAGTTTGGTTATGACGCTTTAATTGGTAAGTCTGATTGTGTGTTTTGTCGGATTCAGAGTTGTATAAGCAAAATTAAATTGAATGACATGCAGAGTCAGATTAGGCTAAATAGATTTTTTTATACATGAGACTTATCATCAGAAGACCACAAATAGGAAGCAAAATGTTCTTTAATTTGGTTTAAATACTATGGAGGGCATGTTCCATCATGACGAGATAAATTTCTTTAAATTCAGTTTCCTGAGTTGGAGTGAGTTGGCCACACTGAGTTGGTGTGACCGAAAAGGATGCAGGAGATAGGGTTAGATGGAAGAAACTGACTTGCTGTAGGAACCCCTGAAGGGAAATGATGAAAGATGAAGAAGAAGAATCCAGTTTCCTAAGTCTAAACAATTAGTTGAGAAAGTGCCTTAAGTGAACTTTGTTTTATGTGAAAAGTCAAATCTGTCTCACAATTGAAAACACACTTGAAAAAGGAGACAAGATGTCAGCTACAAAACATCAAATATTACAGACCAGTCTCTCCGTTAGGTTCAGAAATATTTGGTTGTAACATTAGATTAGCATCTTTCACATTCTAATTGTAATGCTGGTCAAATATTGTACAAATTCTGAAATAAACTCCTCTGCCAAGTGTTTGGATTTCACCTCGATTTCCTGTTGCCTCGCTTGAGAGGCAGCGCTGCCCAGCTGGACACTCCTGAGGAAATTTCGCGCAGTCCAGAGGAGAGATGGCCGGAAACATACAAGTGTAACACATCAAAGAACCTGAGGAAAAATGAATGTATTATTTTCAGTGAATATTTTATTAGTAAAGCTACGGGTTATGAAATAAGAAAAAGGAAGATTCATCACTCAACCAGTGATGTTGGAATTACAAGCAGAGATATGGCGTAGAAGAAGTCTCGTACCACCAGGACAATGTTTTGTTATGATTAAAAGTAAATTTAAAACAAGTTTAAAGTAGAGTAATCATCAATAATTAGCCAGCGAAGAAATTCGCAGCCACTTTTTTAGTTGACCAATTTGGAAGGTAATTCATGTGAATCAGTTTACCTATAGAAGGTAGAAGGCTATATTTTTTATCTACTCTTTTATTGTTTTTATAAAAATTCAGACTCCATTTCTCAATTTGTGATCGGGTGAGGAGTTCTGCCATCAGAGAGGAGTTTGATGTCGAGCCGCTCCTCCAGGTCGAGAGAAGCCAGATGGGGTGGTTCGGGCATCTGGTCCAGATGCACAGCGAGCGCCTCACTGGTGAGGTGTTTCGGGCATGTCCCACCGGGAGGAGACCAAGAGGCAGACCCCAGACCCGCTGGAGAGACTGTGTCTCACAGCTGGTCAGGGAACGACTCGGGATCCTTCCGGGTGAGCTGGAGAATGCAGCTGGGGTGAGAGAAGCCTAGGCTGTCTGTCCGTGGGTGTTGCCCCTGCGATCCAGCACCGGATAAGCAGAAGACAACGGAACGGAACAGACTGCATGAGGTCGTTTTTGTTTTATAAGGCTATACATGTTGGCTATATTTTTTTTGTTTTTGTTTTTTTGTTGTACATAAATATTACCCTTGTACTGTCTAAAACAATTTTTGAACAAAAGTGTTATTAACATTGCCAAGAGCTTTATTTAATTTCGTCTTCTGAACCACTCATCCCAACAGGGATGCTGGTATGCAGGAGATTATTGTCTGATTTAAGGCGAGAGGAAGGGTACACCCCGAACAAGTCACCAGTCTGTTGGCCCCGCAACAGTGTGTGCAACCATTCACACACACTTATTCCTAGGAGCAATTTCATAGTAGTCAATTAGCATAACATGCATACTTTTGAAGGGTGGGGCGAATCTGGGGTACTTTGAAGAAATCCATGTGTACACAGGAAGAACATGCAAACTCCACACAGAAAGGCCAGCGCTTTAAGCCCTGTTTCACTCAGGGCTCGAACCACTATACTACACCACCATGCAGCAGATTTCTTAAATCTAATTATTAACACTAGAGTTAATACTCGATGACAAATTTGGTTGTAAAAAAACATGCTAATGAGAAAAGTACATTTCAAAAAGATTTTTGGCAAGTTTTTTTTTCTCTTTTGGATGTGAACAAACAAAACTTTGTCCTGAAATAAAAGGTTGAACCTTCTCAGTAAATCAATTCATATCCCATAACATTCTTATACTTCAACAATAACCTTAACGCACGTCCAAACCACTTTAATTTGGACACACATAATTTTATAAACGCGTGAATTGTGGTTTTATCCTAATAAACTTTAACTGTAATCGAGATTTTCTTGCAATTTGAAGATTTAATCACCAATAAAACTTCGGCCATAGAACAACCTATGTTTTGAAACAGAGGCCGTGTGGAAAAAAATCAATGGAGGACAAACAACTGATGCAAACAGTGGATCATCTTTTCTAGATTTTTTTAAAAAAGAGATAATCAACATTTTTTGCTGATAAAATTTTTTACTGATGCTTTTTCAAACAATACAGACTGAAATCCAGATCTCTGTTTTGATGCTCAATGTGTCCCAAGCAGTATAAAACTTTTTTTAAATCAAGATTTACGTGGTGTCCACTTTTGCTAAATGATAGAGGACCGTATTTGTGGGAAAAAGAAACCCATAGCAGTCTTATTTAGTCATTTTACGATGCAAAGGTTCAAGAAAAGGGGAAAAATGTTGGTTTCTAGTGACAATGACATAAATCTATCATAAACATTTCTTATTCGATCGTACTAACAATGAGAAAATCATACCTGCCATGGGAAGACACCACAAGAGTCCCATAAAAATATGCAAACGTTGCATGATGTTTCCTTAAAAAAGAGTTACTTTTTGAAGCAAAATTTCTCTTCAGAAATCCCTTCTCACACTTAGCATCGGTTTAACTGCTTGATCTGAAACGTACTCCTACTCGTTCCCAAATTAAATTCCAGCTGACTTCTCACTCACTTTCCAATAATCCGATAAAAGGTGTCCTTTTTTTTTTCCTCTGGCTGTCTTATATCATCTGCACTCATGGATCACCTGAGTTTTCTCACTCTTGGCCTATTTGGATTATCGTGTTCGGGACAGCAGTGCCTCCTCCTTGGGACTTGTAATTTAATTTACAGAAGTAATTGTGAACAGCTGACGAGTCCAAATAAGAACAGAAATGTGGACTTTTATTCATTTATCATTTTTAATGTTCCGAGCTCAATTGTCAGTCAGTCACCTTTTTGACCGTCTATCCCTTTCGGGATTGCGGGAGCCCATCCTGGCTGATTCAAGGCCAGTGGCAGGGTGCACCCCGAACTGGTCGCCAGTCTTATGAGGCCACAAACATACACAGTCATTCCCAGGGGCAATATGACACCAGCCATTCAACCTTGCATGCATGTTTTTGGAGGGTGGGAGGAAGCCAGGTACTCTGGAAAACCCACGCAGACAGAGGGAGAATATGCAAACTCCACACAGAAAGGCTAGTGTTCCAAGCCTCGTTTCACCTAGGACTCGAACCCACTACCTTCTTGCTATGAGGCTACTGTGCTACCCACTGCGCCACTGTGCCACCCAGCTCAATAGTAGTTTTGCAAACTATTGAAACATAAGAGTCCCAAATTTTTTCCGGTAGTCGAACTACAAACCTACAATAAAACAAAATACTTTTTTAAAGTAAGAATTTATTGATGAATGCATGTTTTTCTTGTAAAATTTGTGCAACCAGAAGGTGCATATTTTTGCATACTTTTCATGAAGGAGATGCAAAAACAGTCTGAAAAAAAATCGAAAGACATCCTAGAATTATAGAGAGAGAAAGTCAGCACACTGCAGACAAAGGGTCAGCGAGGAAGTTTAACTGAATTATCCTCCAGGATGTAATTGGAGACGTGAGGGCAGCATACAGGTCGGTCTGCTGACACAAGTCTTGTGATGAAGTGAACCAAACAGGCTCAGAGTGCATACGTTATTTATTTGCCAGCTGAATTAGTGACAAACCTGGGAAAAAAACTTCCAATAGTAATAAAATCTTGACAGACAAACTTCTCGTTTTGTCATTTTTTTTGCTTATGGGAATATCTGTACATGTTTTTGAACGTGTAAGATCCGTTAGCTCCGCTACCATCTAAATGTCTCTTGGAAAATTTCTTGTCTAATTCACCAAAAACAATGATTGAACGTTATGGAGAATCTATGACATCATCTAAACATCTAAACACACATCATTTACAAGATGCATGACTGAAAAAATGAGATTGCAGATGCAAGCGGACAAAATAAGCTTCCTCCGCAGGGTGGCCGGCCTCTCTTTCAGAAATTGGGTGAGGAGCTTTGCCATCCGGGAGGAGCTCGGTGTTGAGCCGCTCCTCCTCCAGATCGAGAGAAACCAGATGGGGTGTTACGGGCATCTGGTCAGGATGCCTCTCGAGCACCTTGCTGGTGGGGTGCATTGGGCACGTCCCACCGGGAAGAGACCAAGAGGCAGACCCCGGACTGCCTTGAGAGAAGCCTGGAATTCCTGTCTGAGGCTGTTACCCCGTGACCCGGCCCCGGATAAGCGGAAGACGACGGAACGAAGTGGAAAAATACATCACAGTTTCAAAAAGCACAAGATTGGGACTAACATGTGTTCACGATGTGATACAAACCTTTTTCTCTCGTACATTTCACATGCCATCCCAACATTTTTGGAGATAAGATAAAATGTTGACCCTGACTCGTGACAGTTTGTGGGCTTTATTTTGTAAAATTGCGACTATTTTTATGAAGTTACGTTTGTACTGTTCTATAAATAAACAAAAAAATCAATTAAATGCATTTTCTCTAGTCTGTATATTTAATCTCTTCTTCTTTCGGCATTTCCTTTCGGGTCGCCACAGCAAGTCAGTTTTTTCCATCTAACCCAGGGGTGCCCAACCTTTTTTGTCCCAAGATCTACTTTACAAATATCAAACCTCCTGAGATCTACCAGTCCTATTTTACCATTGAAAACCCCAACAGATCGCTGCCAGCCTGCTGTAACTACCCCTACAACACGATTTGTGACACACGCACACCCTCACAGCACTTTGCGAGGGGGAGGGGCCACAGCAGCAACGCGGGCTGCTTATTGATTACAGGCTTAACAACATGATTTCACGTCACAGACTCCAAAAATCTTCAGTAACAGCAGAAAAGGCACCAGAGTAACGTGTTTTTGGGGAAAAAAAAAAAAGAGTCCCTAATTTTAGCAACTCTAGAGGCTCACTTCAAGGCAGATGTCATTGTGAGGCTGATGATGGGCTGGCGCCAACTTTTTTTTAAACTTTTTTCAATGCCATGCGACCTACCCATAATGCCTATGTAATCTACCAGTCAATCGCAATCGACGTAATGGAATGAGTACCCCTGATCTAACCCTTTCTCCTACATCCTCTTCGGTCACTCCAACTATCTTCATGTTTTCTTTCAATGTATCCATGAAAATATTTATATGTGAAAGAAAATATTCTGTATTTTTAACCTACTTTTGATAAATAATAGTTTGACTTTTTATTACAACATTGATTTTGGGCACATTATTAAAATATACTTGGAAAGATAAAATAAAATAACAGCAAACAATGTTTTCCATTAATTTTCAATATGCAGACAGCAATCTGATCATTTATGATTACAACTAAAACATAGAAATACAGCTTTATTTTTTTTATTATTCTTAAAATAGACTGTATTCTCTGACAGATGTCATGTTTACTTGGGATGTGACCGCAGCAAGATCTCAGGGGGCATATGGAGCTCTATAATCCTGTCTGTGTCCCTTTGTCTCCCATCCTCAATCCCACCACGCATCCCTCTGCTGCTAACATACATCCCACAATTTATATCTCTTACTAGATCCTAAATCTCCTTTATCTTTACAATACTTTAAAATTGTTCTTCCATGCAGAAATAACTCAGTCAAATCAGTGAAAAACGTGACATTAAAAATATGTATTTATGAAATTATTCTGCGGGTGTTTGTGTTCATGGAAGGACTTGTAAATCCCAGCGTCACATTATTTGACCCACTTTTTGTGAAAATCCAGATTATGTTTTTTTTTTTTTTTGCCACGTCATGAATAAAAATACAAACATGGCTCCACACATGAGCATATCTTTTAATCTATTGTGGCTGGACTCATTGCAAACACCTTGCATTGTAAAAAAAGCAAGAACATGTTTGTTACGCCTAAAGATAAGCAGTTCATTTTGATCACAGAAGGAGCTGTTGAAGAAGACTCCTTAATCCTTAGAAAACCCCAATCTGTCTGTGTCTTAACAAAGAAGAAGTGGAGTTCTGCTCATTTTCTGGAACTAAACCAAATTAAAGCGTTAACTAAAGTACAATTAGCTGATCAGTCTTTGCTAATTAGTAGAAGAAGGAGGTAGTCAAAGCAGTGAAAGGACCACAGTTCAGACACGGTTATCAAGAGCGACCAGGTGGGAGATCCACAAATTTGAAATATTTGCAATCATTCTGTTGCATTTTTGTGTCTGAAATGAATTTAAAATAATTCAATATCAGTTTATATTAATTATTTTAACATAAACAATATATTTTTGTCATTTCCTATTGGTTTTTGAGTTACAGTTGTATGAGATGACAATGGTAAGTTTGGTTCAATTGTGATACACGAGTTTAAGTCCCTTCAAGGACAAATTAGAAACACGTTCTAACATTGAGACAGAAAATATGTGATTTGGGGCTACACAAATACAGTAGATTTGAATTGAACATATATATATATATATATATGTATATATATATATATGAAGCCTGGCAAAAACAATGAAGAATAGTTCCATTCCATCGTCTTCCACTTATCCAGTACCAGGTCATGGGGGCAACAGCCTTAGACGTGAACCCCCAAAACATCTCACCAGCAAGGGAGGCATCCTGACTAGATGCCCGAACCACCCCATCTGGCTTCTCTCGACCTGGAGGAGCCACCCACCAGAGGAAGCTCATTTTTTTAAAAAAGATTAATATATCTCACTTTTCTTGTGACTTATATTTAAAGGAATGCTCAAACCAGACAAAACTAAAAGCTGGAATCTGTAATTTGAGGCATTTTGCTCGGTAATACGCACCAAAGTGCATTATTTATAAAACTATATTTCCCTGACTCCTCCTTTTTATCTATAAAATATTCACTTGCTGATATTATCAGAAAATCTCTGTTTACATTCATGATTCTTGTAAAATTGTTACCCCTGCCTCAGATAGTGTTTTTTTTTTTTTTTGGCTTTTAATTGGTATAATCTATTTGTTCGGGTACAACTTTACTTCACTTTTTGAACTTTTGTTTGTGGCATCGTGATGATATTAGTGCAAATATGAGATCTAATATTTCCAATAAGTCGTCTTCCACTTATCTGGGATTGGGTCGTGGGGGCAACAGCTTTAGATGTGAAACCCAGGGTTCTCTCACTCTGGCTGCATCTGCTCACCCAGGAGCCTTCAGAGGTTTTCCTTGGCCAGCTGTGAGACAAAGTCTATTAAGTGTGACCTATGCCTGCCCAGGATCTCTTCTCTTATCTGATGCCCGAACCACCCCATCTGGCTCATCTCAACTCTACTCGAGCTCCTCACTCTATCTCTGAGTGAGAGCCCAAATACCCCACAGAGGAAACTTATTTGCAGATACAAGAACACTTGTATCCGTGATCTTGAGAAAAGTAACTTAATATGTAAGTTTGCTAGCTTTTTGTCGTTGTTATGGATATGGATGGGGGCGGGGCACTAATAAAATCCAACCTGTTCACCGGAAGTGAGTTGGTATACTTTAAATAAATTAAAGCAGGGCAATTGTAAACTTGTCCTCTTTTTAGATTACGTCATAATATAATTAGATTAGATAAAACGATTGATACATGAAGCATCTGTGAGATCTAAAAGAGTTGTGACACAGGAATGCGGTGCAACGTGGCACATCGTGTGTTCAGTCCACGGTTAGTGTATTATTTTGAAAGGCAACACCGGAAACAGTTTAATGCCACAATCGTCATCTTGACAAAGGAGTTTCTGGTTGAAATAAAAGAAGATCCGTTTTAAGGGTGGTCAAGCTGTTTGGAAACTAAATCAAACCCGTGGAAAACTGATCTGAAGACGAAAAACGACCCCTAAATAAGGTAGATGTTACTTTTTAGTTTGTCTTTTTAATTTGGATTGTTTGTTTTGTTATTGATCATGTACCAGAAAGTAACGGGACATCCCAATCAAAAATTCTGGATGGTTGTTGGGTGGGGGGTTTAAAGCTTAGTTTGATCCTGATTACTGCAGCTGGATAAACTCAGACAAAAGCAGCTTAAAGTGATGAATCATTCCATCCTAATGTTTTGAACTACAGTAGATTTTTATTCATTCATCAATTCAAACACTGAAAATAATATACATATGAAATAAAAGAAGTTCTGTTTTCAACATCCTGTGTGAGTAGGGGGGACAATGTCCCCCTTCTTTCAACTTCTCAGTGGGTGATTACTGAGATGATGATCATAAAGGGGTAATTGTCTCAAATTTGTCCCACTGCCCAAATTTGTGAAGTGTAACATATTTCAGGGTTCTTTAACCCTGAACAGTGCTGCTTTGTCTGCCTTATCTCTGGATGGTATTTCATCTGGCCTTCTGCTTTCAAACTAAACAAGCAAATGAAACAAACAGACGTACAACTTCTGACATCATCCTTTTCCCTTTTGTTGTCTTACGCTCATCCGGGGCCGGGTCGCGGGGGCAACAGCGAAGCCCAGGTTTCTCTCACCCCAGCTGCATCCTCCAGCTTACCCAAAAGGATCCTGAGTCGTTCCCCGGCCAGCTGTGAGACATAGTCTCTTCAGTGGGTCTGGGCCTGATTCTCGGTCTCTTCCCGGTGGGATGTGCCCGAAACACTGAGGCCTTCGGGGGGATCTTGACCAGATGCACCAACCACCCCATCTGGCTCCTCTTGACCTGGAGGAAGAGCGGCTTGACACCGAGCTCCTCCCGGATGGTAGAACTCCTCACCCGATCTCTGAGTGAGAGCCCAGCCACCCTGCGGAGGAAGCTCATTTTGGCTGCTTGTATCTGCGATCTCATTCTTTGGGTCACCACCCACAGCTGGTGACCATAGGTGAGGGTTGGGAACATCGATCGACTTGTAAATCGAGAGCTTTGCTTTTCGGCTCAGCTCTCTCTTTACCACGACGGACTGATGCAGCGTCCTAGTTATTGCTGACGCCGCACCGATCCGCCGCTATATCCTTCCCCCACTGGTGAACAAGGCCATGCGATACTTAAACTCCTCCACTTGGGGCAGGACCCTGTTCCTGACCCGCAGGGGGCATGCCACCCTTTTCCGGGTGAACACCATGGTCTCGGATTTGGAGGCGCTGATTCCCATCCCGGCCGCTTCATACACTTTGCTGACATCATCCTGATCCCATAAAAATAAACAAAACCCCTAAAATGTTTGCAGAGGTAAAAATAATTGTAAATTGACTTACGTAATGTTCCACTTTGCTTCTTTTTCAGGCTTGGATTCCATTGGTTCCATTCTGATGGATGAATTGATAATGAAGTGTCTCCATCAGTGAAGAGGATGCTTCCCACCATCCTGCTGCATCTCTAAAGTCACTTTTCTATTTTTGTTTAGAGCTCTTTCAAGCACACGGTTTACACGTTTTTTTGCTTTCTTTTATCCTGCAACAGCAAACAAAGTGACGATATTAGTTTCGTTATTGAAAACATGGCAAACATTAGCTCCTATGGTTTTTTTACCCATGCCGTGGTACGAGGCATTCCAGAGACGTTTGGTAAAACTGTTGGAAATGGTGATCCCTGTGTTGACCTGGCCAAAGCTCAACGTCAGTTCGGCTGTCTGACAGGAGCGTTGAGGCAGAAGGTTGGCTTGCAGCTGATTGAAATCCCCTCTGACCCTGAGCTGCCAGAGAGCTGGAGGATAGAGGATGTGGCTATCCTCCAAGGAGACACGGCTCTCATCACACGGCCGTTCAAACAGCAGAGACGCAGCGAGGTAACACAGCAGGATAGAAAATCTCTCGAGGACATCATGCCAAATTCCGCAATACTTTAACAAAACACACTTCATATCCCATCTGGTCACTTTGATCATCTAATAAGTCCTCATTTTACTGTTTATAGTAAATAATGCACAATAACGGCGCATTATTTACTAAAAAAAAAAGACTCCACATCCTTTTGTCCACTTAATGTACTGTATGTCAAATTATTTCAAACTTTTATACTTTTTATTATATTTTTTATTATTTCCGTTTCGACTACTGCTTATCTGGGACTGGGCCGCGGGAGCAACAGCCTCAGACGGAAAGCCTTGGCTTCACTCACCCCAGCTGCATCCTCCAGCTCACCGTGAAGGATCCCGAGTCGTTCCCCAGCCAGCTGTGAGACATAGTTTCTCCAGCGGATCCAGGGTCTGCCTCTTGGTCGCCTCCCAGTGGGGCGTGCCCGAAACACCTCACCAGCGAGGTGCTTGGGGACAGTCCAACCAGATGCCCGAACCACCCCATCTGGCTTCTCTCGACCTGGAGGAGGAGCGGCTCGACACTGAGCTCCTCGCAGATGGCTCTCTGAGTGAGAGCCCAGCCACCCTAAGGAGGAAGCTCATTTTGGCCGCTTGTGTCCACAATATCAATCTTTCGGTCACCACCCACAGCTGGTGACCATAGGTGAGGGTAGGAACGTAGATCGACTCATAAATTGAGAGCTTTGCTTTTCAATTCAGCTCTTTATTTACCAAGACGAACCGATGCAGCGTCCTAGTTATTGCTGACACCACACCTATCCGCCTGTCAGTCTCTCGCTCCATCCTTCTCCCACTTGTGAACAAGACCCCGAGATACTTAAACTCCCATCTGATCAAATACTTTACTAATGTGCTGAAAAATAACTATGCCCTAGCAGCACGCTCACAGTTGATTATCACAGTGCCCAAAGGCATTCATACCCCTGATAGTTAAAAGTTCTAAGCACCAGTGGCCCTTTCAGCAAGTCAAAAACAGGTGGCAGTAATTGATAAGTAATATACCTATACTCTTTTACTTTGCCATCTGTTACATTACCTTTTAATTTTCTCAATATATTGCTATTACAATGGGGGGGGGTTCTATTACATATTACTATTACCCCATCCCTGGTGCTTACACACAAAGACATTCTCTGTTCCCATCATCAGGTAGACGCAGTGAAAAGAGTGATGTCAGAGCTCAACCTGACTGTGGTGGAGATGGATGGTGAGCAGACCGACTCTGGAGGGGCCACACTTGAGGGCAGCGATGTCCTCTTTACCGGGAAAGAGTTCTTCGTCGGCCTTTCATCTTACACCAACTGCAGAGGTGCCGAGGTGCTGGCTGATACTTTCAGGGTGAGAGTCCCACTAAAGTATTTCTTGCTTCCATTTCTATACAACAGGAAGATGGTGCTGATTGTCGAACTTTTTTATTTATGGAATGACTTTGTATATTTAAGTCTGTTGGTCACAGTTCAAAACAAACCTTGGGTCAGCTTTAAAGCACAAGTCGAAATTAGCACCATTGCATTTCTGGTCAGTGATGGATGAGGTCATTCCATTTCCCACATAATAAAACCTCCAAATGGCATGATAAGAACCCGTCCATCAGTATTGATTCCCTCTCTTTTCTAAAATGCATTTCATACACAATGCATTTGCTCATGTTAAATGTGTTCCACACACTCCTCTTGTGTGTGTGGAAAGAGAGGCTGCGGTAGAGTGAATGGAAAAAAGATCAAATGTTTCAGAAAAATTTTGATGTTCACTGTATCTATCTGGAAAAATCTAAAACATTTCATACCGGCATGTTCTATTTGTCCCCAATCATTTTATTTCCAATCAGAAGTAAGATTTAAAAAATACAAAAAAACTTATTTGAACTTGTTTTTTTTTAAGTGTTATTTCTGATTGGAAATAAAATGATGGGGGACAAACTTATTTGAACTGGGCAGCACGGTGGCGCAGTGGGTAGCGCAGTAGCCTCACAGCAAGAAGGGTCATAGGTTTGAGTCCCTTGTGAGGACGAGGCTTGGAACACTGGCCTTTCTGTGTGGAGTTTGCATGTTCTCCCTGTGTCTGCGGGAGTTTCGTCCAGGTACGCTGGTTTCCTCCCACCCTCCAAAAACATGCATGTTAGGTTGATTGGCTAGAGCCAAGTTGTCCCTTGGAATGTGTGTATGGTTGTATATGTGTGGCCCCACGACAGACTGGCAACTTGTTCGGGGTGTACCCTGCCCCTCGCCTTGAATCAGCCAGAATGAACTCCGGAACCCCCCGCAACCCTGAAAGGGATGGACGGGTGAGAAGGTGACCGACTGACCGTGACTTACTTGGACTTTAATCTCTGCAGGACTTTGCTGTATCCACTGTCCCAGTCTGTGGAGGGGCTCGGCTGAAAAATATCTGCTCCATGGGAGGTCCGAACACTATTATCATTGGCAACAGCGACGGAGCCAAAAAGACACTCCGGGTAAGACTGTTTATACATGTGTGCTTTCTTCAAAGTAAATGCTACAAATACCAAGTTTTTTTCTACTTTGGAAAGTAAAGTAAATTAAACTTGAAAGACATTCTTGTTTTTTCTGGCTATTTTGAGGTTATTCTGTTGATATTTTTACGGTATTGTAACATAGACGGTTTTAATAAGATTTGACAGATAAGATCTGGTCCCAGTAAAACTGGCCTGTGAAACAGGAAGTGCATTATTCCCTGTGCAATGATTGGTGTGTGTGTGTGTGTTTCAGATGATGGAGCAGCTCACTGATCACAATTATGATGTGCTCACTGTCCCTGATGACTCAGCTGCAAACTGCATCTACATTAAAGGACCGTCCAAACGGCCCTTTTTGCTACACAGACCTGCAGAAGAATGTGCCGACGGCTCCTCTGTAAGTCCACACAAGCTGGGGTGTTTTTTTTTTTTCCTGATTACTTCCAGTCTGCCCTCAGTGAAAGGCGTTCAAGTATCCTAGGGTCTTGTTCACATGAGGGGGAGCAATAGAACAGGAGATCAACAGACGCACAGGAGTGGCATCTACAGTTAGGATGCTGCATCAGTCTGTTATGGTGAAGACACAGCTGAGACGAAAAGTGAAACTCGATACACCAGCTTATGTACGTTCTGCTCTCGCTGTTAAAGAACAGCTGAGGTGAGCTTCCTTTGCAGTGGCCCGGTATAAAGGTTAGGGTAGGTAACTGCCATCTCTGGATCAAGAAGAGTCAGATGGGAAGGTTTGGACATGTATAGAATACCGTGCTGAGAAAGTGCTCCGGCCAAGTTCCAGCAAGAGAAGACAGAGAACCAGCTGGAGGAACTATGTCTCAATGCTTAGTCGGGATGAGCTAGACCAGGGGTGGGCAAACTTTTTGACTCACAGGACACATTGAATTTTAATATTTGGCCAGCGGGCCGAAACAGGAGCAGGTGGATGGCATGCTTTGGTAACCACTAGATTAGACCGATAGAATAGCACACTAGATTTTAAAAAGCACGCTAAATGTTACATCAAGAACGTTAAATTTCAAATCTAGCAGCGCTAGGTCTGAAATCTAGTGCGATAGCGCTTAAAAGCGAGCATTTAGCGCCGCTAGGTTTGAAATCGAAGCGCTTGATGCAACATCTTGCTTGTTTTAACATCTTACACACTTGTTTAATTGCATGTATGGGGCCCGGTGGCTTTCCTTATCTGTGCACAGTTTATTTTGACAGCGTCCGCATCATGAAGACACACACATTTTAATGGGAGCAGTGTTGTTGTGTTGTTGTTTTCTCCACAAAGCCAATATATCTAGAGTCGACCATCTAGTGAGGAAACATCAGAATTGCAGGAAAAATAAAACATCAACAAGGTTTCAAATCTGTGTAGTCCCTCATTCATCCAGGCGTGATCCATAGTAGAAAAAGTTTCAAAAAAGTCTTCTGGACAGTTTAATTCTTCAACGAGACGTTTCGACTTCCATCCGGAAATCATTTTCAGATTGAAACTTTTTCTACCATCAACAAGGTTTGTTTATTTAATTTTTTCAAGTTTGGTGGGCCGCATTAAAACATTTAACGGGCCGCATGTGGCCAGTGGGCCATGGTTTGCCCATGCCTTAGCTAGACCAGGGGTGGGCAAACTACGGCCCGCGGGCCACACGCGGCCCGTTAAACATTTTAATCCGGCCCGCCGAACATAAAAAAATTAAATAAATAAACCTTGTTAATGTTTATTTTCCTTGTAATTCTGATTGTTGGTCACTAGATGGCGCCAAAAACACCAACACTCCATTAAAATGTGTGCGTCTCCATGACACCCCACAAAATAAACAGTGTACACAGATATGGAAAGACATCGGGGCCAATACACACACGTAAACAAGCGTGAGGACCATGGTCTCGGATTTGGAAGTGCTAACTGCCATCCTGGCCGCTTCACACTCTTCAGCAAATCGATCCAGTGAGAGCTGGAGATCACGGTCCGATGAAGCCAACAGGATCACATCATCTGCAAAAAGCAGAGATCCGATCCTGAGGTCACCAAACTGGATCCCTCCAACGCCTCGTTTAACATTTAGGGCTTGTTTAAAATCTAGCGTCATTCTATTGGTCTAATCTAGAGGTTACCAAAGCATGCCATCTATCTGATCCTGTTCCAGCCCCCTGGTCAAATGTTAGAACTCAATGTGGCCCCCCAACTAAAATATTTGCCCACCCCTGAGCTAGATGATGTGGCAATGAAATCCAGGTTCTCCCACAGAGGCCAATGTCTCTGGAATCCCATTCCAGTTAAACGTGAGAAGATGGGACCGCTAGAGTCTTAATCTTGTTCATCTGACCTTAAACTCTGAAGAATGACACGCTGTGTGTATTGAGTAAATGAATAATTGCTTCCTTTACTTAACAAAAATAGCAGTGGGTAAAAGTAGAATGTTTTTTTTGAAGCCACAAGAGCAGCATTTTGATTAGCTGCACACGTCAACCAAAATTTTATTCAAAGCTGCAGTACATCACAAAGTCTGGAAAAGCTGTAGGAAGACTTCAAGAGATTTATAATCCTGGCTTTTTAGTGAAAAATACGGCTCCCTTGTTGTAAAGCTGGCAGGATAACGATGCACACTCATTGTGCTGATTTAATGAATGGTTCAAGCACAAGGAAACATTTTCACTCATCAGCTCTCAAAGTCCAGATTAAAACTCCACAGAATAGTTGAGGCGTGTTAGAGACATTACACGGCAGCACAACTCTCTAATCATCAGTACTTTGTTTGGAATCAATGCAGCTCTTCACGCTCGTTAGAAAAACAACTATTAGCAAAAGTACTATAAACAAAATACACAATAGAATCAGTTATTCTTGGGGTCTTGTTCACAAGTGGGGGAAGGATGGAGCGGGAGATCGACAGGCGGATCGGTGCGGTGTCAGCAATAACTAGGACGCTGCATCGGTCCGTCGTGGTAAAGAGAGAGCTGAGCCGAAAAGCAAAGCTCTCGATTTACAAGTCGATCTACGTTCCCACCCTCACCTATGGTCACCAGCTGTGGATGGTGACCAAAAGAATAAGATCGCGGATACAAGCAGCTGAAATGAGCTTCCTCCGCAGAGTGGCTGGGCTCTCACTCAGAGATATGGTGAGGAGCTCGGTGTCGAGCCGCTCCTCCTCCAGGTCGAGAGAAGTCAGATGGGGTAGTTCTGGTTGTTCTAGTTCTGGCATCTGGTCAGGATGCCCCCCAAGCGCCTCTCTGGTGAGGTGTTTTAGATACGTCCCACTGGGAGGAGTCTAAGAGGCAGACCCCGGACCTGCTGGAGAGACTGTGTCATAGCTGGCTGGGGAACGACTCGGGATCGTTCCGGGTAAGCTGGAGGATGCAGCTGGGCTTCCCGTCTGAGGCTGTTGCCCCCGCAATCCGGCCCCGAATGGGCGGAAGACGACGGAACAGAACGAATCAGTTATAGTCCTGTAGACCACAGAAAGCCAAACACAGGAACGTGCACATGGTCTTTCAGAAAGATTCTACTTCCTTTGTCACTATTGTTTACATAAATTTGCTTTGGGAAATAACTGGTTCTTTCCTCAAAACAAAATGTTGCATTTTTAAGGTTCTAGCTGAGTCATTTACCCACAAATGTAGCAGTTTTTTCCTTCCCTACATCTCTGAAAGTGTTTAGTGCAACATGTTCCAATGATGATTTTTTTTCTTTTGCTACTTTCTGCAGGCCTTCCAAAAGCTCCCAGACTACACCTTGCTGCCCACGGCCTGCAGCGAGGCCAACAAACTAGGAGCTTCTCTGTCCTCGCTTTGCCTCCTCATCAACCGAAAGCACACAATTTTTTAAATACCACGTTACACAACATTCCCCTGATGATGGCCTTTAAATTGTTACCTCAAGTTGTGTTGTTGAACATAAATACAGATTAGCATACGTAATCATCTCTACCAGAGTACTACCACTCCCCCTGCTGGGAAATCTGAACCTGTAACAAACCTGGTTTATAATATAAATGTAGATGTTTTATATTACATAAAAACTGGATTCCATAAATAAGAATTTTGAAAAAAATTTGTTCTTTATCTCACGATTAAACCTGCATTCATCCTGTGGTATCCACATTTATGTATAGTAGCTTTTGTAGTTTGAAAATATTTAGTATTCATCTGTACAATAAAATCTGTCAAGAAATGTGACCCCTTGAGTGTTTTCGTTCCAAAACTTCTTTGGGAACTTTTCTAGTGATAAAATAATGAGACGAAACACATTGTCATATTCCATTTGGACAAGTTTTAATTGTTTTGCTAGAAAGTGAACATGTTTAACGGTTGGACTTGGCAACTCTTTCCAACTCGTCTTTCTTCTTGATGGCGTAGGAGTTAGAAGACCCCTGGAGAAATGGGAGAGAAAGTGTATTTAAAACCAAAAAATACTAGATTTGACACAAATATGAGAATCCTTGCTGGTAAAGTAAGTTGTTACCTTTGCTGCGTTGATGAGCTCATCAGCCAGGCACTCGGCAATAGTCTTGATGTTCCTGAACGCAGCTTCTCTTGCTCCTGTGCAAAGCAGCCAGATCGCCTGCAAAAAATAAGAATCATGGGAATAAGCCAGAATGCCAAAAAGCTTTGTAAAGCATCACATAGAAGTCTGAGAGTGTGAAAATGTGTCTGAGTTGGTGATTGGCTGGGCCACAACAGACTACAGCCAATGAATAAGCACAGACATTTAATCTGCGAGCGCTCTAGCACACCAAGACAACAGACAATATCCAGGCGTGACTCTAGCCTCGCTTGATCTGAAATTTTAAAATCATCACGATAACATTTGCTTACGAAGAAACAAAGCCACTTGGAAACCAGAAAATGTGGGAAGAGGTTTCTAGTAAACATATTAAAAGTCAAATTACTTGGTTGACTCTGCGGAGAGGCGACACATCAACAGCCTGCCTCCTGACCGTTCCAGCACGACCAATACGGGTGGAGTCTTCACGAGGACCGCTGTTGATGATGGCATTGACCAAAACCTGGAGGGGGTTCTGGAAGAAAAAAAAAAGGTTGTAAATGGAAAATTTTAATATTGTGGCAACAAATTTGGGATTTTATAACTGCCATAAACAGCTTTTATCTACGGTATTATTCACCTATTGAAGATATTTGACTTTCATTGCAAGTGTGCATGCTAATGAGACCTGGTTTAATGTGAAGTTTAAAGCAAAGTAAGTTTATGACAAGAGATCAATTTGTAGGGTGAGTATTATTTTCAAATATGTTGTGGTACTTTTTTAACCATTTAAACCGTGACCTCCCAAGTTTGCCAGGACACATTCTTCTTACACTTTTAAAAATTTGTTGCTTTGCAAATAAAATGTATAGAATTGCAGTAGATGGACTGATTACGAGGCAGCATCACATGCAGAGTGTGATGATGGTGCAAAACTTTCCCACAATTTTAAAATCATCTATTAAGCACCTCAAAAGGTTTCTGTATGTAAAAAATGTTTGATTATTTTCTTTTTTAAAAATATGTCAACATGTTTTTGCATTTTGGCTGAAAAATGTTGCTCACTTTTCTAATCATCGCTAGCATTCCACATTTGCAAAAACTTCAACACAAAATTCTCTGATCTCTTTAAGATAACCAAAGCACTTTCAAATTACACAATTTAAAGGTCAAATTATCAAGTTAGTTCATTGTTTCTATAAAATTGCCCCTATGAATGAGTGTATGTGTGTCTGTGTGGCCCTTCTCTCGTCTGAAACCAGCCAGGAAAGGCTATAGCACCTCCCGCGACCCCGTTAGGGATGGGCGGTTCAGAAGACAAAACCTTAACTATTTTTTTTCATCTCAAGACGACGGGATGTTAACAAAGTACAACAGCAATGGATATACATTGCAAAACTATACCTCTCCAGTCAGCAGGTGAATGATCTCGAAAGCATGCTTGACAATGCGAACGGTCATCAGTTTCTTTCCATTGTTGCGGCCGTGCATCATCATAGAGTTGGTCAAACGTTCTACGATTGGGCACTGGGCCTTTCTGAAACGCTTGGCGGCGTAACGTCCTCCAGAGTGAGGCAGGTACTTCGCATACTTCTCTTTGACGGCAATGTAATCCTGTAATAAACAGCAAGACATCCAATCAGCTACAGTTTCACTACACTTTTAATTGATGGTTTGTATCTAAGCTGGTGATTGGCTGGTTCACAGCAGACAACAGCCAACGAATAAGCAAAGATATTTTCCTCTGCGAGTGCTCTAGCACACCAGGACAACCAATCAGTGTCAAGAAGTGACTCTAGCCTCGCTTCAAATAACAGAATGAATGTATTTAATTCACAACAAACCTGCAGAGAAATGTCATTGATTTGAACATCATCAGTGCTCCACTTCCCAAAGAGCTTGATCTCTGGGGTCTCAGCCACTGCTGGGGCAGTCTCCCAATCACTCACTAAGGAAAGAAACACACAGATTAATCTGACCTGAAAAGTCAGACAGATTAAAACTTTTAACAAATCATGCAGATCCACTCATCCTTTAATTATATACAACTTTTACAATTGAATCATTAAAAGGTCGCATTATTTATAGATCTATCCATAACGTATCATTTTACACACACAGATCTGACTAAAGTGATGCCAGGATTTTACAATGAACTGTATGAGCGTTTAAGAAACAAGGCCAAACCAGAAGCCTGCTTTCAGGCTGAAATGAGTTTATATAATAAACTCATTTCAAATACAAATAATCATGCGAAACCATCATCAAATTAAACATTCATACTATGTAACAGTTGTTTTTGTTATAAAAAGGACATAAAGACCTAAATAATCGCTTGATCGACCCTCCTGGATCATCTACACGTGCTAGCAGCGTTAGCCACATGCTAGTGGTATGAACCGATCGGTAACAATTAATAAATAAAACTACTTTCAGTCCAACTATGAACCTCTAGCTGCCATTTTTTAATAAAAATTTCACTTGCTCTTAATTACATAAGTCGCTTTTATGTTTCTGTTTAATATTAAGCGGATAAAAAGTAAATAAAGTACTCACTTGTGTCTGCCGTGCTGTAGCACACTTCTCTGAGACGGAAAAGGGCCTCAACGAGGCGCTCTGTTAAGCATATCCGATGACGTGGCTGATTTCTTCCGGTAAACAAGTAATTGTGGGAAATGTAGTTTTTAAAAGGAAGTCGGTTATGTTTTTATGTCAGGCATGTTCAGTCCAAAGAGTCCTAAAAGCTACTTTTCAAGTACTAAACCTCGTGAGGACTACCAGTCCAGACCCAAAATTGCAAACCCACAGGTTTCTAGTCTGCAGCAAAACTACCATCACAACACGTTTTGTTGTTGCCACACAAACATTTATTTAATCATGAAAACCCCGTTGAGATAATATATATATATATATATATATATTACAAGGGAGTCCTGGACAAGTGGCAGCAAAAGTTACAGTTACATATATACAATGTTATAATAAAATAAAAGCAAGATTTTATATGAAAAAAAAATTACAAATTGAGACATCACAAACGGTTCTAGGACATTTCAGCCAAGGATATTTCAGCCACGGACATTTGAGCCAAAAAACTGCAAGCTAGGATATTTGAGCCATGTGCGCCCCCTAGTTTAGGACATTTCAGCCACGGACATTTCAGCCACGGACATTTGGGCCACGGACATTATCAGGAGCTTCAGGTTCGTCTCCACAACCTGGTGCTTGACTTAAACACAGGCAAGAAGACCATCCCTGCCTTCCTTCGTGGCATCAGTCACAACCTTCGTGGAGGACAACTAAACTTGTAAAATATTGTGTAAAATTGTTATTGTGTATTATGTAAAAATTTTATTGTAAATAAACAGTTGCACTACAGAAAATAATTGGTTTTAGTCATTTTTATCCCATGGCTCATATAAAAAATTCTGATATTTTAAATTTTTTTTTATATTTTATGTAAAAATTCTGATATTTTATGTAAAAATTTTATCGTAAATAAACAGTTGCACTACAGAAAAATTGCTTTTAGTCTTAAAAATTTTTATCGTGCAAAAATTTTTATCGTGCTTTTAGTCATTTAAATTTTTATCGTAAAAAAAATTTAAATGACTAAAAGCACGATAAAAATTTTTATCGTGCAAAAATTTTTATCGTGCTTTTAGTCATTTAATTTTTTTTTATCTTTTTATCTTTTTTTAAATAAACAGTTGATTTTTATCTTTTTTTAAATAAACAGTTGCGCCCAGGTTGCAGTTCTTCAAATGTCCGTGGCTGAAATGTCCGAGTCACCGTGGCTCAAATATCCTAGATTGCAGTTTTTTGGCTCAAATGTCCGTGGCTGAAATATCCGTGGCTGAAATGTCCGTTCACCATCACAAACACACCTCTAACCCACCTACACATAAACAAATCCACCCCCCCTCTCAAACATACACACACAAATATGAATCCCTTCTCTCTTAACACATACACACAGACAAATCCCCCTCTCAAACACAAGCACAAATTCCTTTCTCTCAAACACGCACACAGACAAATTCCTCTTTCTCTCAAACACGCACACAGACAAATTCCTCTTTCTCTCAAACACGCACACAGACAAATTCCTCTTTCTCTCAAACACGCACACAGATAAATTCCTCTGTCTCTCAAACATGCACACAGACAAATTCCTCTTTCTCCAACACATAGACAAACTCCTAGCCCTCTCTTTAGATTCTAGAAATCTATGCCATTTGCAAATGCCACATACCATTTGTGCCATTGTAAGCTCTTTTTTTCCCAAATTAATTGCAATACTCTTTAAAAAAATAATAATAATAATTGCAAACTCTTTTTTCTTAAATAATTTGAAGAAAATTTGATTTTTAAATTTGGATGAAATTAATATCGATACTTTGCTTCACGCAATTCGCAAAATAGAAATCAAGTCTTTTATTTGGGAAATGAGCAGATTTCTAAAAACGAGTAGAACAACATGCTTTCACGTCACTCCAAATGTATTTTAGAACACTCGAAAAAGTCACTTGATGGTCGCTTTTTAAAAAAAAGTATCTGAATGGCCTGAATACTCTCTAAAAATAGTGTCAAAGCTACTGAGTTGCCAACGTTGACTTTCGGTCACTTCGTATTTTTTTTCCAACACACCTGGCAGTCGACTTGGGATCAGTCGCACGGTGGCTGGGCTCTCACTCAGAGATCGGGTGAGGAGCTCTGCCATCCGGGAGGAGCTCGGTGTTGAGCCACTCCTCCTCCAGGTCGAGAGGAGTCAGATGGGGTGGTTCGGGCATCTGGTCAGGATGCCCCCCGAGCGTCTCGCGGGCGAGGTGTTTTGGGCACGTCTCACCAAGAGGAGACCAAGGGGCAGACCCCGGACTCGCTGGAGAGACTATGTCTCACAGCTGGCCAGGGAATGACTTGGGATCCTTCCAGGTGAGCTGGAGGATGCAGCCGGGGAGAGAGAGGCCTGGGCTGCCCGTTTGAGGCTGTTGCCCCCGCGACCCGACTCCGTAACAAGCGGAAGATGACGGAACGGAACAATTTTAAGTCCAAATACTTTTTATTGATAGATATTAACATCTTTCCATTTTGTTGAACAGGGTAGAAACAGTTCAAATAGTTTTAAATCTCCTAAGAAAGACATTTCTTATCGACATCGGACATTTTTAAGAAGAAAACAAATGAAAACATCCCTTAAATTTATAATACGCATACATGTCAGTTACAAAGGAGCAATTTCGCGCAGGCATTTATCAAACAAAAGGGGACACTAATATTAAAATAACATTATTTAATCTTTTAAAGTAAAGTTCCCTTTTCATTTTTTTGTGCAAGCTGTATTTTTTTCACCTTAGATTTTTGTTTATCACACAAAATTTGTGTAATCCCTCACTCGTCTTAGACTCATTTAATCGTTTTATCGTAGACAGGGTTTCAAATTTGTCTGCTGGGTAGTGTATTTCACAATTGAGACATTTCGACTTCCACACGGTAATCATTTTCAATCTGATAAAGAGACATTTCTTGAATCACTTTTAAGGTCTAAAGCGGTGCCATCAAACAGGCCAGATGGGTCCGTTTGATTTTAACTATCAGATTGAACATGATTTCCGGATGGAAGTTGAAACGTCTTGATCGTCGAATACACTGTCCTAAAGACAACTTTGAAACCCTCTGTACGATTATCACATAAAATGTAACTTTTTTTTTTTTTAGAAACATCTGAAAGTACAACCAGTGGCAAAATGACCAACAAAAAATTAATCAAGGGAAATGATTCCCTTTTCTAAAGGGAATGAAGATTGCTAAAAATGCCTGAGATTCCTAAATGAAACAAGGGGTAAAAAGTACTGTACATTACTGTTTGATGGACCAGTATTGATGACACTGCTGAACTTGTAATAATTACCACCCCTTCTTCTTCTATTGTTTTTAGCACAAAGACAAACAGCGGCACATCGTAGCACTTTGGTAACGACCACAAAACACAGAGGCATTGAAAATGTTAAGGCTTGATCTACAAAAGCAAAGAGATGTAGGTCCACAGCACTACATGATCCTTGGGCTGCACGTTGGTAAAAATAAATCTCCCTATCGATAAAAATGGAGGGATAAAAATATACAAATGGCTACATCATTTTATAACCAGGGCAGTACGTGGATATACAAAGACAAGTCGACACAAAGTCGCTCAGGCACAATTGTGATGGGTTTCTCTTTTTTTTTTGTCAGTATGTTTGACATACTGACTATAAATAAATGAAGTAACATTTAAAAGACATTCAGAGATAGCTTTAGTGTCAGAGTTAGCTCTCACGGTAAACCGAGTTTTCACCATCCGGGCTGAGGAATCTGTGAAGGAAGTCCAACTACATTCAAACATTGCAAATATATTTGCAAAGAGTCAACCATTTTTTCCCAAGTTTATTCCTCCTGCAAACTGTCTGCAAATATGAGGATAATTTAATTGTAACATTGAGTTTAAAATAAACTTTTTTCCTCCCTCAAATCATCCAGTCATCCTCAACAAGTAACAATTTTCACAAAAAATTCACATGCTGTTTTATGTATAGAGCTGTGGTGTCGAAGCAGAACCGAGCGTCCCTTTTTTTCAGTTTGCATTTCCCATCCCAAGTTGGGGAAAAAACACTTTAGACTTTGAAAGTGATTTAAGATACTCAGCTAAAGAAACAAGTTTGACACAAACATATTTTTAAGGGAGGTTTGAGATATGTTTTTAAAGATTGGGACTATAAGTAACTTTGTTCATTTGCTGGTTCAATTTTCTTGAGTTTGAACCTGCACTCTGGTTGTGGATGTAGCAGAACACTGTGTAGGTTTAAAGGTCAGGATAGAAAATACTAGCTTAAAACTGGGTTGGTCTGATTCACAAAGTGTCATGAGTTTCAAGTAACTACAGTAACTTTTTAATCGATTACGTTTTTTGTGGGGAAAGCAGAATTGCATCGTCGTTGGTTGGCTGTAAATGAGACATTTTGTTTTCCGTCTCTTTAAGACGGCGACGTTTGAGTTTGTTACAAACTCATGATGAGAGCAGATATGTAAAAAAAAATTTAACTTTCTGACTCCTGAACTTGCAAAAAAAATTAGCTTTGGTTACCAAGAAATTTCTAACGAATTCACTATGAAAACACTATTGAATGATTCAAAGAAAAATTCACAATTTGAGTGCTGACTTATTTCATAACTACGTGCACAAGTTTAGTTTGAACATGTCGTTTCAATTTTTATCTCTAACTGCTGATTTAAATATTCCATGATTTCAACATGTTTTGAGAAACATTTTTTAAACCTTTATAGGTTAAAATCCCTCAACTTTATGCCTCTAAATTTTAGGTTTAGGTTATCCTAAGACATCAAAACTACAGCAGCAATAATTCCTTTAAATTCAACGAGACATAAAAATGATACCTAAGCTTAAATATCTAAAAAAAAAAGTTGAAGTCCAGTCAAAAGAGGGGGAAAAAAACATGTAACCCTATGTTGTGAATCATTAAAATGCACAGTCGAGGTTAGAAAGGTCAGAGAAGAATAAATACAGAGTATTGATTGACTAAACACGCTGTTGACAAACTGTCCGAGATAACCAATCCTGCTTTTACTTGCTATGTGCCCGGTGTAAAAGATCCCTTAAAATCTAAACTGTAAAACAAGGCTTTCTTCATGTGTCTGTTTTGCTTTACACCAGCCACTTTTCTATGCACGAGTGGAAGACCGTCTCATTCGAATGCCACCAGATATGTTGAACACCAGGAAAGGAGCAAATGATCAGATCTCCACGAGCGGCCAGAGTCTTCAGGCCAAAAACATCTCGCAGATACACCTGAAAAGAAAAATAACGACGTTACTCAATCCACTGCAGCCTTAAAATTCTTCTTTTGATGTCAGAAAGAGTTGTGCTGATGGTCACTAACCCAACACAGATTAATTCTAAAAGCTTAATAAATGAAGGATGCATTTTCAACAAAATCTCAAATTCTAAATTGTTGGTTCATGTCCGACTTCTACTCACATCTTGGTGCTGGATCTCAACAACGGTCTCATTGTCGTCAAAGAATCCAAACTGGCTGCAAGCGAGACAGAAGGATGAAATGCATGAGCATCATATGAGAGTCATCCAATCATCCACAGCATGAAAAAGCCTCTAAGAGAACATGTTGATCATGTGGACTGAGAATAATTTCTTATGTTGTGATCATTAAAATCCCTTTGACTCTGGCTTAATTTTCAACTTTGTCCGAAATTAACTTACTCAATTAATTTAGCTTCTAATGTTAGATAATATTTTCAATGTGTGCCTAGATGAGAGGGATCCAAATGGAAAAGTGAGGTTACAGGGAGAAGAGATAAAGAAAATGGAAGATTTTAAGTACTTAAGATCAACAGTCCAGAGCAATGGAGAGTGTGGAAAAGAGGTGAAGAAGCATGTGCAGGCAGGCTGGAACGGGTGGAGAAAAGTATCAGATGTGATGTGTGATAGAAGAGTTTCAGCTAAAATGAAAGGGAAAGAGACCGGCCATGCTGTTTGGTCTAGAGACAGTAGGACTAAGAAAAAGACAGGAAACAGAGATGAAGGTAGCAGAGATGAAGATGCTGAGGATCTCTTTGGGAGTGACCAAGATGGACAGGATCAGAGGAACAGCACATGTTAGAGGTTTTGGAGATAAAGTCAGAGAGACCAGACTGAGATGGTTTGGACATGTTCACAGAAGAGAGAGAGAGTATGTCGGCAGAAGGATCCTGGGTTTAGAACCACCAGGAAAGACCACTAGAGGAAGACCAAGAGGAGGTTCATGGATACAGTGAAGGAAGACATGAAGATAGTTGGCGTGACTAAAGAGGATGCAGCAGATAGGGTTAGATGGAAGAAACTGACGTGCTGTGGCGACCCTTGAAGGGAAATGCCGAAAGAAGAAGAAGAATGTGTACCTGGATGAGATTAATTATTCTTATATGACGTTAAAAGAAATGGGTGTCTAACCTGGACTGCCAAGGAGTGATGACTCCATCGTCTGGTCCTCCAATCAACACCAGCTTTTGGATTTTCAGAAAGTTTTGCTTCCATTCTGCAAGTTAGCGTTAAACGTTTGAATTTTTACAGAAATAATGTGCTGTTGTTTCTGTACGCAACAGAAATGTTTCAGAAGAAAAGACTTTTTTTTCATCTACTTGTGCAAAATCAGTCAATTTTATGTTTTAAAAAATTATATATTTTAACATCTAAGAGCATTTTGTTAATTTTTAGTTACATTTCTTTTTTTTGCTGACCTGTTGAATTTGGGTTGGGTCTTTCGCTGTTGAGCAAAGCTAAGTAGTCGCTGCTGTTTACGTACAGATCTCTGTGATGGGGGTCTGGAAAGAAGAACGAAGTAAAACAAATTTCTAATTAGTTTAACAAACTCAAAAGTTTTTTTCATTGAGATATTTGGATTTGAAAGACTGCAACGTTTTTGGAGAGGATAATGTTCTAGTCTCACCGTTCCAGTAGTTGCAGATGGAAATCCTCTGTCCGATCGCAGTGTAACAGAGGTGGTAGAGGTTGGACTTCACAAACTGGGGGAAAAGGTACTTTAGATAGTCTGTGTCTGGAATAAATGAGGAGAAAAAAACAATTACTATGAAAGCATTTATCACGTGATAAACGCATGTGTGAAGGGATTATTTTTATCAATCCAAGAGTTGAGTGGGAACAGCAAAGTGAAACAAATCTCCTCACTTCCAAAGAAACCCATTTAGTCATCTTTAGATCACATTACCGGATTTACCACCACATTATTTTCCTTTTGACTCACGAGGATAAGAAATATTTTCACTGAGAGCTTTCTCAGTAGGACCCACCTCCATACTGCCCGGCCTGAGGCGATGACAGAGAGATAAACGTGTGAACGTTGTGATCAGGAAGAGTAGAAAGAATCCCTCTGCAAACTAGTCCACCTAAATTAAAGCAGAAAAAAAGTGTTTCTGGGTAGTTTTCAAGTTGATATCTGATATTTTGTAATTATTTTAAATTAGTTTTAATAAGTGTGTGAAACTGGGACGTCTGATAAAATCAGGAACAAATTTCTAGTTTTAAATACGTGGCCACAAAACAAGTGAAGAAATTGTGAAAGCGACTTGTTGTGAGACACAGAATATCTAAAAACTGCAGAACAAGTTGCTTTTAAAAAAAAGGAAAAGGATGAAATTACCATTTAAATAAATGTATGATTGTTCTTATTTTTCAACACTTTTTTGGGTCAAATATTTTTTTACTAAAAAAAATGCATCCAAACAAACATAAAAATCTTCATATTACTGATTTTTTTAAGAATGCATCTGGCAAATTTCAAATAAAATTGCAAATCAAAAAGAAAATAGAAAAAAAAAAAAATCAAAATGTTGAGCCGCTCCTCCTCCAGGTCGAGAGGAGCCAGATGGGGTGGTTCGGGCATCTGGTCGGATGCCCCCCGAGCGCCTCGCTGCTGAGGTGTTTCGGGCATGTCCCACCGGGAGGAGGCCAAGCGGCAGACCCCGGACCCGCTGGAGAGACTATGTCTCACAGCTGGCCGGGGAACGACTTGGGATTCTTCCGGGTGAGCTGGAGGATGCAGCCAGGAAGAGAGAGGCCTGGGCTGCCCGTTTGAGGCTGTTGCCCCCGCGACCCAACCCCGGAACAAGCGGAAGATGACGGAATGTAAAAAGAAAATAACTTAAACTTTAAGCGCCGCCTAAATTCAAATTGGTTTAGGAAGAGATCATTTTTGTTCATGCGTGCATGTACGGGGTAGAAAGAGCTAACGAAGCGACAATTACAAAGTGTTTTCAACTATGTTATGAAGCAGGTAACTCAAGTGAAATAAAAAAAATGTGTAATTACCTAAAAAATATCTCTGAATAGTATTTTTTTTCCTGTAAAACTAGAGTCAGCAGCAAACTACTAGACTGTGAACTCTATTAAACTGGGACTGAATGTCTCCTCATGTAAAATGACACATACCAACACTTTTTACAATCTCTAACAAATACCACATTCATGTGTACATTACTTCTACGGGATCGCACCCACTGACCTTGAGAGTAGCAGATAAAGTGGACTCCATCTGCGGCATTTTGCATTATTGGGTAGATAGCTGCCTTGAAACCTTCCACCTGTTTCCACATTGGTTGCAAACTTGCACTTCTGTCAAACAGGTCGATGATGGTCACATTTGTACCTGGATGAGACTGCAAGACAAAAGAACATCATCATCAGTTTTTGCGATGGAAAATTATGCAAAAATGTGAAATTAGGCAAGATAAGTTTATTTCTGGCACAATTCATACACAAGGCAACTTAAAGAAAAAATGCATCGAAATCCCAAAATTTCTTCTTCTTTCAGCGTTTCCCTTCAGGGGTCGCCACAGCAAATCGGTTTCTTCCATCTAACCCTATCTGCTGCATCCTCTTCAGTCACACCAACTATCTTCATGTCTTCCTTCACTGTATCCATGAACCTCCTCTTTGGTCTTCTTCTAGTCCTCTTTCCTGGTGGTTCCAAACCCGGCATCCTTCTGCCGATGGACTCTCTCTCTATCTCTCTCTCCTCTGCACATGTCCAAACCATCTCAGTCTGGCCTCTCTGACTTTATCTCCAAAACCTCTAACATGTGCTGTTCCTATGATCCTGTCCATCCTGGTCACTCCCAGAGAGATCCTCAGTATCTTTCCCTCTGCTACCTCCATCTCTGTTTCCTGTCTTTTCTTCAGTGCTACTGTTTCTAGACCAAACAGCATGGCCAGTCTCACCTTGGTTTTGCACACTTTCCCTTTCATTCTAGCTGAAACTCTTCTATCACACATCACACCTGATACTTTTCTCCACCCGTTCCAGCCTGCCTGCACATGCTTCTTCACCTCTTTTCCACACTCTCCACTGCTCAGGACTGTTGATCCTAAGTAATTAAAATCTTCCACCTTCTTTATCTCTTCTCCCTGTATCCTCACTTTTCCATTTGGATCCCTCTCATTCACACACATACTCCGTCTTACTCTGACAAATCTAATTGAAATCACAAAACATAAAATAAAAAGTCTGTTTTGTAGACCAAACCTCTGTTTTTGGCAATGTCTTTAAGGTCGTAAAACGCTGTTGAAGTAATTGAGTTGATGTGAGTATTAAAATTCAAGTGTGTGTCCATTATTACACACTAATTTCTCATTTCTGTGATACTTTTTAAAAATTCTTCTGGGATTTTAAGTCAGTGAACTTATCAGGTGTTTTGACCTCAAAGAAAATCAAAAGCTTTGATTTTAGTGTTGCTGATCTCGAAAAAAAAGTGTTTGATTTCAACTTGAAAGTTCCTAAAAGTGTTTGGTTAACCTCATCAATATCTCCTGGGACTTTATGACTTCCTTTTTTGGGGGTATCTTAAGACAGATAGATAACCCCAAAGGAAATAGATAGAGGCAAAAAAGACCATGTACATTATGGTACAAATATTTTTTGAAACGACATTCTTGAACATAACAGGTCGAATCACATTCTTTTTTCATTAGTAGTTTTATTTTCTTTTTCCAAACTAATATCAGAATCAGAATCAGAATGCTTTTATTGCCATGTCAATGAGAATATCAGAGACTAGGAACTTGCTTTGATACAGGTGTGCAATAATATAAGATAAAAATAATGAAATAAATAAAAATAATTTTAACAAAACAGAGTGCTCAGAAAGAAAAAGAAAAGTAGTGCAATGTCATAGAAAATAAAAAATAAATAAATAAATAAATAAAGATAGTAAAGTGACAAGAGGGAAGTGACTAAGAGATGTGGGGTCCAGGTTATAAAGTATTAATTAGACTAACGGCAGAAGGGAAGAAGCTGTTTTTGTGGCGGGACGTTCTGGTCCGAATGGACCGGAGCCTCCTGCCCGAGGGGAGTCGCTCAAAAAGTCCATGTCCAGGGTGGGAAGGGTCAGCTGCTATCCGACCTGCACGCCCCCGAGTCCTGGAGACGTACAGGTCTTCGAGAGAGATGGAAGGCTGCAGCCGATCACCTTCTCTGCAGAGCGCACAATGCGCTGCAGTCTATGTTTGTCCCTGGCTGTGGCTCCAGCGTACCACACGGTGATGGAGGAGGTGAGGATGGACTCGATAATGGCTGTGTAAAACTGCACTAACATCTGGGCGGGCAGCTTGTATGTTCTGAACATACATCTTCTTCTTCTTTTTTCGGCATTTCCCTTTAGGGGTCGCCACAGCAAGTCAGTTTCTTCCATCTAACCCTATCTGGTGTATCCTCTTTGGTCACACCTACTATCTTCATGTCTTCCTTCACTGCGTCCATGAACCTCCTCTTTGGGCTTCCTCTAGTCCTCTTTCCTGGTGGTTCCAGGAATGTATGTACTCTCTCTCTCTCCTCTGTACATGCCCAAACCATCTCATCTTGCCTCTCTAACTTTATCCCCAAAACCTCTGACATGTGCTGTTCCCCTGATGTACTCATTTCTAATCCTGTCCATCCTGGTCACTCCCAGAGAGATCCTCAGCATCTTCATCTCTGCTACCTCCATCTCTGTTTCCTGTCTTTTCTTCAGTTTTACTGTTTCTAGACCAAACAGCATGATCGGTCTCACCACGGTTTTGTACACTTTTCCTTTCATTCTAGCTGAAACTCTTCTATCACACATCACACCTGATACTTTCCTCCACCCGTTCCAGCCTGCCTGAACACGCTTCTTCACCTCTTTTCCACACTCTCCATTGCTCTGGACTGTTGATCCTAGATACTTAAAATCTTTCATGCGATATGATTATTTTTTTCATGTTGATTTAACATTAAGACATATAAAATATCAGGTAAAATAATTTTTTTAACAACATTGCTAAGTTTTTTCCATTTTTTTTTTTTTTACTCACCTGGTTGATAAATTTTTGTAAGTGTATAAAATCGCCTGAGCTGTCAAACAAGCCATGGACGATAATCACCGGCTTGTATCCGAACACTGCAGACGATAAACACGCAGCAAGCAGCGCACACAGAAGTCCTGACGCCACGCTCACTCTTCTGCTTCTCCGACACTGATCGTGAGAATTTCTCATTTGTGCTTAATGGTAATTAAAATCCAAAAAAAGAAGAAAAAATATATCTTGATCGTATAAAAATAGACTTGGTAAATAAAATAAAAATGCTAGTAAGTGTGCTAGTTTTGTTCCATGATGTCCGGCTTCATTCTGCTTCCAGTTGTGGTGAAAATGATCTGATCAGCAGCTCCAGAAAAAACGCACACATCAAGTAATATATCGGATTATTTTGTTTTGTTTTTGCAAACTGTGATCCCGATAAAAACCTCACAGTTTTTCCACGTTCTGCTTTGTTTGTTCCGGTTTTAAATTAAAGGTGAAAGAAGCGTCATTTCCGGTGTACTTTTCAAATTCCCGTAAAATGAAAACACATTCTTCGTAATTTGTTTTTAAATATTACTTTAAGATAAAAAGTTTAGAAATTTTGAAAAAAAGAGATAATTTCCGATTTACCTGAACTATAAATAGGACAAAATTCCCCTCAAAACCTGATTAAGAATATTTTATGATGATCTTGAATCACAAATTTTCCTCGTGATTCTTAATTTTGTTCAATAAAAATTAATACTCTCTCTTTTTGTTACTCTTTCCTTCAAATTTTATCAAAGCAAGTCAGTTTCCTCAATTTAATAAAACTTTTATTTCGATTGTACATTATTTTATTTATTTTTTGTCTTGTTCACGAGTGGAGGGATTAGGCGGAAGAGCAATAGACTGATCAGTGCAGCGTCCGCAACAATCACTATGCTGCATTAGCCTGTCATGGTAAAGAAAGAGCTGAGACGTAAAGCAAAGCTCTCAATTTACAAGTCGCTCCACGTTCCTACACTCACCTATGATCACCAGCTGCGGGTGGTGACGGAAAAGAACGAGACCGCGGATACAAGCGGCTGACATGAGCTTCCCTGCAGGGTGGCTGGGCTCTCAGTCAAAGATAGAGGAGCTCAGAGAAGAGACGTTACTTCTCCAGGTCAAGATAAGCAAGACGGGGTGGTTCGGGAGGCATCAAATTTTATACCTAAAGAAAGAACTCAAAATTTGGGTGCATGTTATGTTCGAGAACTGGGGTGATACGATTAGATGTAAAAGTATATTATTTACGCAATGACTCATCTGTTGAAAATATCGCTGACCACCATGTTGCTTTCTACATTTCTTGCTTTCCTCCTTGAGTAACCACCTTACTGTGGTGCAGGTGTTTGCGTGCCCCCGTGATCCAAGGAGCTATGTTGTTGGGGGCTTAATGCCCCTGGTAGGGTTACCCAATGCAAACAGGTCCAAGGTCAGGGGCCAGACAAAGCGTGGCTCAACAAACCCCTAATGAGGAAATGCACCATGGCCAAGTTTTGCTTGCCCGAACGCGGGTCAAATGTGGGTCACTGGGGCCCCTCAAGAAGTTGAGTTCGAGGATGGGGTATGATAGCAGGTCCATGGCAGCCAGATTTTACCCATGAGGCCCGGCCGGGCTCAGTCTGAACAAGGAACATGGGCTGCCATTCCAGTGGACTCGCCAATTGCAGGAAGGGCCATAGGGTCGGTGAAAGAAGAGGTGGGCGGGTTTCCCGTCTGAGGCTGTTGCCCCTGAGACCCAATGATCTCTCCGATCATTTGTTGCAGCGATGCAAGGCTTATTATTTGTTCATTTGCTTGAAACATATACAAAAAAAAAAATCAAAGGGAACTTTTTAAAATTGATCTCATCTGCGCGTCATATCGTGAATGCAGAAGATCTTTAACATCTACGTAGACCCCAAAAACTCACATGACACTATGATTGTTTACAGGCTTTATTAACCAGTCCTGCAGGTTGACAGAGACACTGAGCATCCTTCTAAAAAGGTCAAACTTATATTCAAAATACATCCTGAAATTAAGCTGGTCTGAGTTCAAAGAGAGGGGAAAAAAATCACTTGAATTCTTAAGGCTACCAAAAAACTATCACCTGCTTTGGTCCAGTTTAAACACTTGTGTGATCATCCATAAAAAAATGATTGAAAACATGTTGCTTCATTGAGTTGGTACAATACATTTCTGCTGAGTGGAAGGTACCAGAAGGCTGCTGGTGATATCCTGAGGTGTAAAGGGAGTGCTATCCTATGGCTGGTTAATGCTGGAGTGTCAGGTTAGCTTGTGTTTGCTTTCATTGCATCCTCAGACATCTTGACTTGGATCCACTAATGTAGCCCTCAAACTTCTTCAAGATTTATTAATTACTTCATGAAAACTATTTAAAAAGTATCAAAAGCACATTTAAAGCCACAGAGTTCTTTCGTTGGGCTCTTTTAGAAACAAAAACCCCAAATGAGACATTTCAATTTCTGTTCTTTAGACTTGATCTGGACGCTCCAGCAACTCCTGAAGATGACACAGGGTAGTTTTGAGAGTGCGAGCGAATGTCTCTGCATTGGTGTCCTCGCAGCAGTTGAACGCAGTGACTGAAAAGTGGACGTGATCAGCCTGGGGGTTGTAACACACTGCGTAACCATCAGGAACGAGGGGCCCAAAACACATCACTCCATCAGTGTTTGCAGGCACCTGAAAGAAAAAAAGGAAACACTGATGAATAAAGATCATGTATAAAATACAAGCACCGACACATCTAAACATATAAAAAACATATAATAAAGTTCTGTTTAATAATAAAATACCACAGGTGGATCGGTGCGGCGTCCGCAATAATTAGGACGCTGCATCTTTCTGTCGAGGTAAAGAAAGAGCTGATCCAAAAAGCAAAGCTCTCAATTTACAAGTCGATCTACGTTCCCAACCTCACCTATGGCCACCAGCTGTGGGTGGTGACCGAAAGAATGAGATTGCGGATACAGGCGGCTGAAATGAACTTCTCCGCAGGGTAACTGGGCTCTCACTCAGAGATTGGGGGAGGGGTTCTGCCATCTGGGACAAGCTAGGTGTTGAGCCGCTTCTCCTCCAGGTCAAGAGGAGCCAGATGGGGTCGTTCGGGCATCTGGTCAGGATGCCCCCAAGCACCTTGCTGCTGAGGTGTTTCAGGCACATCCCACCGGGAGGAGACCAAGAGGGAGACCCCAGACCCGCTGGAAAGACTATGTCTCACAGCTGGCCAGGGAACGACTTGGGATCCTTCCGGGTGAGCTGGAGGACACAGGGGGGTGAGAGAATCCTGGGCTTCCAGTCTGAGACTGTTGCCCCTTCGACCCGGCCCTGGATAAGCGGAAGACGACGGAACGGAACATATAAAAAATTTAAGTACAACTGAAAATCCCACCATACTTAAGTGCTATTAAATATAAAATCAATTTTGGGCGTAACAGCATTTGAGGGCAGCATGGTGGCCACACAGCAAGAAGGTCGTGGTCTGAGTCCTAGGTGGGACGAGGCTTGGAACACTGGCCTTTGTGTGAGTGTGCACGGGTTTTCTCTCACTCTCCAAAAACATGCATGGTAGGTTAATTGACCACAATGAAATCGCCCATAGGAACAAGTGTGTGTGTAGATGTTTGTGTGTATGTGGCCCCATGACATATTGGCAAACTGATCGGGTGTACCTAGCCCCTCGACTTAAATCAGCCGGGATAGGCTCCGGCACACCCTGCGACCCCTCCAGAGAATAAGCGGTTCAGAAGATGAAACAGTATTTGATCAAAATATTCTGTAATAGTCTATTACATTTTTTTTCTTGATGGTATTGAAACAGATTTTTTTAGGCACAGCCAGTATGCAGTACCTCCAAAGTCTATGGTGAAAATTTTTTTTTCTGAATCATCTGTTAGAACTTCCCCAGTCAGCTGAGCGCAGAAAAAAACAATTACAAAAAATCTTCAAAAAACCCACTGTTAACAGAGGTGATTCGGGATGTAAATGGTCGATTTGTTATTGTTGCTGGTAAGTTGTATGACTTCCCAGTTCTTTTGGTTAATGTCTATGCTCCCAATTGGGATAACCCACAATTTTTTACTAGCCTTATTGGGAAGTTAAAAGGTTTAGACACTCATTACCTCATTATGGGTGGAGATCTAAATTTGGTATTTGATCAGAATCTGGATAGATCAAGTACATGCCTATCTGCAGCAACCTCCAAATCTGTTTCTGTTCTTAACACATTCCTCCAAAGTTACGGAGTTTCTGACCCGCTACGTGTTACCGAGCCGCTGGCAAAATATTACTCTTTTTTCTCTGCTGTGCATCACTCATACTCAAGAATTGATTATTTTTTGTTGGACAATACCTTTATTTCTAAAACTACCAAGTGTCAATATCATGCGATTGTCATATCGGATCATGCACCTGTTCAAGTAGATATTTCATTTCCCACTACTCATGCGCCACAGCAACGTTTGTGGAGGTTCGATACAACCCTGCTATCAGATAAAGAGTTTTGTAAATGTATTTCCTCTCACATAGAATTCTTCTTGGAAGTTAATGACACACCCGATGTTTCCAAAACTGTTATTTGGGAGTCCCTTAAAGCAAATTTACGTGGACAAATCATCTCTTTCACATCCCAAAAAAACAAAAAGAGTAATGAGAGACTTAAGAAATTAACTGAACTCATAGCAAATCTTGACATGCAGTATGCTAGCAATCCAACTCCTGATTTATACAAACAAAAGCTTCTGCTACAGTCTGAGTTTGAAACTTTATCAATTAAGGCAACGGAGAAGTTATTGCTTAGAACAAGACAACAGGTATATGAGCATGGAGAAAAAGCAAGTAGACTTCTCTCCCACCAGTTGCGTCAGTCCATCTCTAATCATTCAATAACAAAGATCAGAACAGATTCTACTCATACAGTAACGGAACCCCAACAAATCAATACAGCCTTCAAGAATTACTATCAAGGTCTCTATGCCAGTCAAAGTACATGTAATTCTGCCGACATAGAAGCTTTTTTGGAAAAATTAAGTATTCCTCTGTTGGATTCAGATCAGCAGCAGACACTAGAGAAACACATACAGTGGTGGTCAAAAGTTTACATACACTTGTAAAGAACATAATGTCATGGCTGTCTTGAGTTTCCAGTTATTTCAACAACTCTGATTTTTCTCTGATATAGTGATTGGAACAGATCCTTCTTTGTCACAAAAAACATTCATGAAGTTTGATTCTTTTATGACTTTATTATGGGTAAACTGAAAATGTGACGAAATCAGCTGGGTCAAAAATATACATACAGCAACATGAATGAGCAATTTTGAAGACTTAGAAAGTTGTGTCAATGACATGAGCTTCATAGCATGACCTCTTAACTTCTTGTGAGTGATTATGAGTGACTACAGCTGGTGAATTCTCTGAGGCCATTTAAAAAGGGCTCATTGGATAAAAACACCCACAAACGCTACAATGGGAAAGTCAAAGGAGCTCAGCACAGATTTGAAAAAGAGAATCATTGACTTGAACAAGTCAGGAAAGTCACTTGGAGCCATTTCAAAGCAGCTGCAGGTTCCAAGAGCAACAGTGCAAACAATTGTTTGTAAGTATGAAGTGCATGGCACTGTTTTGTCACTGCCACGATCAGGAAGAAAACGCAAGCTGTCACCTGCTGCTGAGAGAAAACTGGTCAGGAGGGTGAAGAGTCAACCCAGGAGCACCAAAAAGCAGATCTGCCAAGAATTAGAAGCTGCTGGAACACAGGTGTCAGTGTCCACAGTCAACCGTGTTTTGCATCGCCATGGACTGAGAGGTTGCCGTGCAAGAAGG
This sequence comes from Neostethus bicornis, assembly GCA_902685375.1. Classification (NCBI taxonomy): domain Eukaryota; kingdom Metazoa; phylum Chordata; class Actinopteri; order Atheriniformes; family Phallostethidae; genus Neostethus; species Neostethus bicornis. Next base: position 23,393,827 of record LR738551.1, on the reverse strand, counting down.
AAGCCCTTGCTCCAAAAGCGGCACCTTAAGGCTCGACTAAAGTTTGCTGCTGATCACATGGACAAAGATAAGACCTTCTGGAGGAAAGTTCTGTGGTCAGATGAAACAAAAATTGAGCTGTTTGGCCACAATGCCCAGCAATATGTTTGGAGGAGAAAAGGTGAGGCCTTTAACCCCAAGAACACCATGCCTACCATCAAGCACGGTGGGCCTGTTTTGCTGCCAATGGAACTGGTGCTTTACAGAGAGTCAATGGGACAATGAAGAAGGATAATTACCTTCAAATTCTTCAAGAAAACCTGAAGTCATCAGCCCGAAGGTTGGGTCTTGGGCGCAGTTGGGTGTTCCAACAGGACAATGACCCCAAACACACATCAAAAGTGGTAATGGAATGGCTAAATCAGGCTAGAATTAAGGTTTTAGAATGGCCTTCCCAAAGTCCTGACTTAAATCCCATTGAGAACATGTGGATAATGCTGAAGAAACAAGTCCATGTCAGAAAGCCAACAAATTTAACTGAACTGCACCAATTCTGTCAAGAGGAGTGGTCAAAGATTCAACCAGAAACTTGCCAGAAGCTTGTGGATGGCTACCAAAAGCGCCTAATTGAAGTAAAAATGGCCAAAGGACATGTAACCAAATATTAGCATTGCTGTATGTATATTTTTGACCCAGCTGATTTTGTCACATTTTCAGTTTACTCATAATAAAGTCATAAAAGAATCAAACTTCATGAATGTTTTTTGTGACAAAGAAGGATCTGTTCCAATCACTATATCAGAGAAAAGTCAGAGTTGTTGAAATAACTGGAAACTCAAGACAGCCATGACATTATATTCTTTACAAGTGTATGTAAACTTTTGACCACCACTGTATCTGTTGCGGAAATATTAACAACGATTGGCTCTTTACAGAGTGGCAAAGCCCCAGGTCCTGATGGGTTTCCATCTGACTTTTACAAGGCATTCGCTGACAAACTTTCATCCTTACTATGTATGGTGTTTGCAGAAGTCCATGGAACTGCTAAACTGCCTGAAACATTATCCCAAGCCATGATTTCGGTAATCTTAAAAAAAAATAAGGATCCTCAGAAATGTGAATCATATCGACCAATCAGTCTACTTAACGTAGACTATAAAATTCTCACAAAAGTTCTGGCACTTCGCTTGGAAAAAATAGCCCCTAGAATTATTCATGAAGATCAGACGGGCTTCATTGCTGGTCGCCAGTCATATTTTAATATCAGACGTCTATTTAATATCTTATATTCTGACCACTCAATTGACCGTCCAGAATTAATCGTCTCGCTTGATGCCGAGAAGGCCTTCGATCGTGTGGACTGGGGCTATCTGCTAGCTGTACTGCGCAAGTTCGGTTTTGGCTCAGGATTTTTATCCTGGATTAAAATTCTTTATTCAATGCCCCTCTCATCTGTCCGTACCAATAGCACCATCTCTGAGTATTTCCCTTTGCATAGAGGTACTCGTCAGGGATGCCCACTGAGCCCGCTACTTTTCGATTTTGCAATAGAGCCTCTAGCAATAGCCCTTAGAACGGACAAAGGGATTGATGGGATCAGTCGGAATAGAGAGGTCCATAAGATCTCCATGTATGCGGATGACCTACTCTTATATATTACAGACCCAGAAAAGTCCATTCCACGACTGTTGGAACTCCTTAGGATTTTTGGAAATCTTTCAGGGTACAAACTGAATTTAGGAAAAAGTATACTTTTTCCCATTAATCAACTGGCCAGGGACCTGGACTATTCAAAATTTCCATTTACCGTAGAAAAACAATCATTTGTATATCTTGGAATTTATATTACAAATACGTATAACAATCTTTTCAAATTGAACTTTTCCTCACTTTTGGAGAAAACCAAGACAGATTTGGCAAGATGGTCAGCTTTACCCATCTCACTGGCGGGGCGAATTAACACAATTAAGATGGCAGTTTTACCTAAATTTATGTATGTTTTTCAAATGGTCCCCCTTTTCTTCCTAAGGTGTTCTTCAGTAAGTTGGATGGATTAATATCTTCATTTATTTGGAATCAAAAGTGCCCAAGGATTAGCAAGTCTAAATTGCAGTGCTCTAAATCTGAGGGTGGTCTTGCCTTGCCTAATTTTTTGTATTATTACTGGTCAGCAAATATTGTTAAACTGTCTGTCTGGCTACATACATTCAAAGAAGGCAGAGGACCTCTTTGGTCCACTATGGAACTTACCTCGGGTTTTCCAGCTTCACCTGTATCATTTATGAGTGCCTCTCTGCCAATAACTGAAAAAATGAGCTTCACAAACCCAGTGGTCAGAAACACACTGAATATCTGGCTCCAGTGCTGCCGCCATTTTGAGTTCAAGCAAGCGCTAATTTATGCACCAATTACCTCAAATCCATTTTTCCCGCCTGCCTTGAATGATCCTGGTTTCAAGGTCTGGCGTAGTAAAGGTATAGTGTTTTTTACTGATTTATTTGCAAATGGTTCATTTATGTCCTTTGAAAACATCTGTGCAAATTTTGATATTTCTAAGAAGCATTTCTTCAGATACTTACAGGTCCGCAGCTTTGTAGGAAAACATTTCCCCACATATCCAACACAATCATCTCCTGGTCCTTTAGAAAACTGCCTGCAGCCTCGACCCATCACCAAAAGTCATATTTCCAAAATATATGAACAATTGCATCACATTAATCCTACTTCATTAAACCATTTGAAAGACTCTTGGGAACAGGATTTAAATCTGGAGATTCCAGAGGAAATCTGGAACAGAAGTATCACCCGCATACATTCAACATCTATCTGCATAAGACACAGTCTGACACAATTCAAAGTTTTCCATCGCTCATACTTAACAAAGGCAAGGCTGGCTAAGATATACAACAGCAGTGATGATCGATGTCCAAAATGCAACCAGTCACCTGCAACAATGGCTCACATGTTTTGGTCGTGTGCTGCTTTAGAAAAGTTCTGGGACTCTGCTTTTGGAATTTTTTCACATCTTTGTGGGAGGAAAATAGATCCCAATCCATTCACTACAGTGTTTGGAGTTCTCCCGAGCAGACAGGGCCTTAACTCGCATCAGGAGAGCGCAGTGGCTTTTCTGTCTCTCCTTGCACGGAGACTGATCTTAGTGAAGTGGAAGGACAAACAACCTCCTTCTTTTGTTCAGTGGGTCAGAGAAGCTATGATTTGTCTTCAAATTGAATATCTTAGGTATAGTAAACGGGGCTCAATAGAAAAATATTATAAGACATGGGCACCTTTCATTACATACATTGAGGGTCTGCCATTTACATAGGGGAGAAGGTTTTAAGCATTATTTACCAGTACTTGTGGAGAAAGCTGCAGCTTATGTTTGTGATTTGTTTGTTTCGGGTTTGTTTGTTTTTGTTTTTTGTTTTTGTTTCATGTCTGATCCAAATATTTTACAAGTCTCAGATAGATACCACTGGTTGACATGTTCTTTAATCATCTCTATTTTGTAACTTTATATAACTTGACTTAAAGTTGTTTTGGTTTTTTTTTGTGTGTGTCTGTATAAAAAATGGAAAATCTTAAAATAAAGTTTAAAAAAAAAAAAAAAACCACAGTTAGCAGGGGCGGATTCAGGATTTTCTAAAGGGGGAGGTAACGACTGGTAACAGGCACCTATGGTGCTTGCCAGTATAGGGCACTCTGGGGACATTCCCCCAGAACATTTTGAAAAATAAGTAATTTTTCTGCATTTTGGTGCATAATTTGCCCGAAGATTATAATAATTAAAGTAGTAAGAGCAATTTTTTTTGTGGACCAAAAGGGGGGCAAGCGGGCCTGCGCCCTCACCCCCCCCTTGGATCCGCCCCTGGTAGGTAAGTAATTGGGTTTTTCCAGCCAGTGGAATTTTTTAAAACTTCTCTAATCAAATAATAACAAAAGTAAACTGTGGTATTTTTTAACTCCTCTTATCAGATAAAACCTAAACTAAAAGCCAGCAGCTGTGGGATTCGGCCGACTGTGAAACCCCGGAAACTTTTGATCGATCAGCTGCAATGTTTGTTGACAGCTGAAAATTTCCAACTAAACATACAGAGACTAAAATGTGCCACATCACAAGCCAAACCAACCATTACCCATGCATTTAATTACTTCTTTTAAAAATAACAGGGAATTTCCACTTAATGTTGAACAGGAAAAGAGTTATAAACTTTTAGAAAACTCACAGCATGCAGTCAAACCCACCTGTCCTGTTCGTAACTTCCAGTGTGTTGCCAGACCATAAGCGGTGTCCATAAAGATTTTAGGAATGCTGAGTCCTTTTTCTATGGCCTGCAACTTCAGCCCCAGTAGATGGCGATCAATGCCGTGTCCCATAAGCGCCTGGGAAAGTCGAAGATAAAATGATCACAAAGGAAATACTATCAAGAAAAAAAATCAAAGTACATAATTGAGGTTTTCTGTTGTTTACCCTCGAAGTCAGAGCTGAATAGGCATCCACAGCTTCTCTCAAAAGCTCCAGTTTTGCTGCCCACTGAAGCACAAAAATATAACCCAAGTACAATTTTTAACAAGCTGCATTATATCTCACACCAGTCGAAAATAACTGAATTCTCACCGATACAGACGGGTCATCAAAGGCCAGAATGAATTTTAACATCTGAATAGTGGGCGAGCGGATGTATTCCGTCCTTCCTTCACGAAACATCCTCTGGGAGGCGATATCACAGGATGGACACACCTCATGATGAACTCTGCAATTAAATCACAAATGGAACCACATCTTGCTGGAATTTTTTTTAATACAGTATTTTCATGACCATAAGGTGTATATAAAAGTCTTAGGTTTTCAAATGAGCAGTGCGTCCTGTCGTGCAGTGCGCCCTATGTGAGTGTGATTTTGAAGAGACAGACTTTGCCTAAAGAGACGTTTCCAGCAGGCGTCATTATTAAGGCAAATGAAAAGGGCTGGAAGGATGAGGAAATGATGAAAGAGTGGCTGAGGAAGGTGGATGTATGGAGACCGGATGGTTTTTTTCCACGCTTCTCCATCGCCTCGGATTTAAGACTCTATGCGTGCTCATCTCACCGCCGACGTGAAAAAACAAGTGAAGCAGGTGAACACTACGCTTGATGAGATTCCGGTTGGTTTGACAAAGGAACTCCAACCGCTGGACATCGACGTGAACCGGCCGTTCAAAGTAAAGCTGCGAGCGGCGTGGGAACAATGGATGACCAGAAGACACCACAGCTTCACGAAGAGTGGAAGGCAGCGTCGGGCGAGTTACGCCACAGTTTGCCAATGGATTGTAGATGCTTGGGCTACCGTGTCTGCTGGCACTGTTGTCCGAGCTTTCACAAAAGCAGGCATGATTTCCCAGGAGCTGCACGGTACAGAAAGTGACTCTGACAGCGAGGAAAGTGAACCTGCTAAGTTGAATTTAGTGCAGCTGTTAGATTCTGAAACAGAGGATGAGGACTTTGATGGATTTAATAAATGACTATATGACGACTGTAACTAATATTTAAATAAAACCAAACAAACTCAGTTTTGCTCCCGATCTATTTTTAAATATGCACACTTGTCTGCTTGTGTGTGTGTTGTTGTAAGGCGGACGTATGTAGTAGAGGATATGTATATAAAACTTGCGCTTTATCATCAGGTGCGTCTTCTGTGTGTATTAAATACAGAGCACACAAAACTGGGACTGCGCCTTTTAATACGGTGCGCCTTTTGGTTGTGAAAATACGGTAGTATTTAAGCCTAAAAGCATCGTCTCTGACCCCTTGAGCGTACATTCCAACTCTCACCTTTAGTTACACGCAGTAAAGAAAGGAATGAGGTTTCAGAGCAACAAAAAGTTCAGGTTAATGTTCAGACACTCAGAGGGAGCTTTGGTTAAAAGATTTCCTCACAAGATCTGACCAGTGGAGTTTTTCAGAGCATGCTCAGTAATTTGGAGAATGTGGGTGGATGAGGTGCATTACGTAACTCATCCAGAGCAGCTGCAAACCACTGGACTTTTACATGTTTAACTTTGGTCTTACCTGTAGTAGGCAAGCTGCAGAGCAACCTGAATGAAGGAGTTTGGACTCAGGTTGTATTTCTTGGGAAGCTCTTTGCCAAAATTCTTAAAGTTGAAGACATTCACATCGAGGTCGTTGATCAGTCTGAAAGATGCACGATTACATTAATTCAATTATCAAAATTCATGTGAACTAAAAACTTTCTATATTTTAAATCTGCAGCAGTGGTTTAGCAGTATATTTTTAAAAAGTTTCGTCCCGTCGTCTTCCGCTTATCCGGGGACGGGACGCGGGGGCAACAGCCTCAGACGGGAAACCAAGGATTTTCTCACCCCAGCCGCATCCTCCAGCACACCCGGAAGAATCCCGAGTCATTCCCCAGCCAGCTGTGAGACATAGCCTCCTCAGCGGGGCCGGGGTCTGCCTCTTGGTCTCCTCCTGGTGGGATGTGCCTGAAACACCTCACCAGTGAGGCGCTCGGGGAGCATCCTGCCCCCCTGCAGGTCAGGGACAGGGTCCTGCTCCAAGTGGAGGAGTTTAAGTATCTCAGGGTCTTGTTCACGAGTGGGGAAGGATGGAGCGGGAGACCGACAGGCGGCATCGGTCCGTCGTGGTAAAGAAAGAGCACAGCCGAAAAGCAAAGTTCTCAATTCACAAGTCAATCTACGTTCCAACCCTCACCTATGGTCACCAGCTGTGGGTGGTGACCGAAAGAATGAGATCAGGGATACAAGGAGGCAAAATGAGCTTGCTCCACAGGGTAGTTGGGCTCTCACTCAGAGATCGGGTGACGAGCCCTGCCATCGGGGAGGAGCTCGGTGTCGAGCCGTTCCTCCTCCAGGTCGAGAGAAGCCAGATGGGGTGGTTCGGGCATCAGGTCAGGGTGCCAACCGAGCGACTCAATGGTGAGTTGTTTCGGGCACGTCCTAACTGGAGGAGACCGACAATATTTTCTCTTGAGAGTAGAAAAAGAAAGCTTCTTACATGTCAAGATTCTGCTTGGCTTGTTCTATGTCCCACTTGATTTCTCGGTCTATGTTGAAGTAAAGCTTCTTGGGCATTGGTAGTGGAACCAAGGGGGCTCTTTTTGGATTTGGTTTCTCACTGTGGGAAAGAAAAAAGAAAGCATTTATAAGTATGATATTGTCACAACTTTAAAGTCATCTACATAAAAACAAGTTTGAATCTTCCAAAGGCTAGCGAATCAGTCAGGCATAAAAAAGGAGAAAAACTAACAGATCTATTGAAAATATTTTATAATCATACAATAGACAAGAAACAAGCGGCCAAAATGAGCTTCCTCTGCAGGGCGCCTCGGCTCTCACTCAGAGATACAATGAGGAGATCTGCCATCCGGAAGGAGCTTGGAGTAGAGCTGTTACACCTCCGGTTTGAGAGAAGCTAGATGGGGTGGTTTGGGCATCTGATTAGGATTCCACTCCAATGCCTTACTGGTGAGGTGTTTTAGGCATATCACACCGGGAGGAGACCTACAAGCAGGCCCAGACCCACTGACCTCCAAACCTTCATGAAGGACCCTTCATCGGTCAGTCGTGGTAAAGAGAGAGCTGAGCCGAAAAGCAAAGCTCTCGATTTACAAGTCGATCTACGTTCCTACCCTTACCTATGGTCACCAGCTGTGAGTGGTGACCGAAAGAATGAGATCATGGATACAAGCGACTGAAATGAGCTTCCTCCGCAGGGTGGCTAGGCTCTCACTCAGAGATCGAGTGAGAAGCTCTGCCATCCGGGAGGAGCTCGGTGTCGAGCCGCTTCTCCTCCAGGTCGAGAGAAGCCATATGTGGTGGTTCGGGCATCTGGTCAGGATGCTTCTAGAGCACCTCGCTGGTGAGGTGTTTCAGGCACGACCCACCGGGAGGTGACCAAGAGGCAGACCGTGGACCCGCTGGAGAGACTATGTCCCACCGCTGGCCGGCGGACGACTCGGGATCCTTCCGGGTGAGCTGGAGGATGCAGCCGGGGTGAGAGAAGAATGGGCTTCCCGTCTGAGGCTGTTGCCCCCGCGACGCAGCCCTGTGAAGACGACGGAACGGAAAAAAATAAAATCATCCCAAACTTTACTCTTTTTCTTACCAATATTCCAGGATGTGATGCAGCAGGTTTGTTACGGGTGGACCCTCAGCGGTGGCTTGCTCATACAAGAGACCCCAAGAACCATCCTCACCCACCACAAACTGTTCAACAAAGACGACAACGTTACACTCCTCATAACACAACCTTTCCTTGTTTGAACAAGGTTTTTTTTGGAAACAATTATTCAAACCTGCAGCGTTTTGTCAAACCAGCGGTTGCCACTGTTGGAAAAGGTTCCACCTCCATGAAGCACCTGGGCGGCTTTCCGGCTGGCATACCTGTCAAAAAAAAGTCGGAACATGCTGTATTAGCAGTACGATGATTATATAAGACCTCAGATATGAGAATCAGTATTTACTGTTAGCGATTGTTACAAACCCCACACAAAACGTAACAATGATATCTATAAATGCAGGATTGCTCAACAAACTCAGCAAACATAAAAATGCCAGAGGCTGCGTGTGTGTACGTACTTTTCATCAGCAATCCGAATGACCGGAGAGTCCAGGCACAAGGAGAACAGTCCTGTTTCTATCATTCGTACAGACTCCTGGTTCAGTTTATCTTAAAAAATGGAAAAAGAAGATGACCATAAATTCAAAAGTTACAATTTAATCTCATTTACAGCACAACACATCGACCACATTTTCGGACTACAAGTCGCACCTGAGTATAAGTCGCACCAGCCAGTAATGCATAAAACAAGGGGAAAACATATATAAGTCAATTCGAAGTATAAGTCGTACCCCGATCAAACTATGAAAAAAAACTGTGCCTTATAGTCCGAAAAATACGACACATTAAATCCATTTATTAAAGCGTCTGAAATAGAAAATTTCAGACCCATTCCGTTCCGTTGTCTTCCGCTTACTCTCATCCCAGCTGCCTCCTCCAGCTCACCCGAAAGGATCCCGAGTCGTTACCCATCCAGCTGTGAGACATAGTCTCTCCAGCGGGTCTGATTCATGGTCTCCTCCCGGTGGGACGTTCCCAAAACACCTCACCAGCGAGGCGCTCGGGGAGCTCCCCTGACCAGATGCACGAACCACCCCATCTGGCTTCTCTCGACCTGGCTCCTCACCCGATCTCTGATTGAGAGCCCAGCCACCCTACAATCTCGTTCTTTCGGTCACCACCCACACCTGGTGACCATAGGTGAGGGTAGGAACGTAGATCAACTTGTAAACCAAGAGTTTTGCTCCTTTTTTACCACTATGGACCAATGCAGCGTCCCAGTTATTGCTGACGCTGCACCGATCACTGCCGACGCAGATCTCCCGCTGCTTCCTTCCCCCACTCGTGGACAAGACCCCAAGATACTGGGGTCCCATACCCATACTGGGTGAACATACCCAAAATACCCATATAGCCCCACCTATAGGAGGAGTTGCTAAAGGGGTTGGGCGAAGGAGATGGGTGGCAGCCAACGACGGGGACCAAGGCGGTCAAATCCTCGGCTGCATAAGCTAGCTCAAACCCACCCAGCAAACATTTTTTTTTTACCTTTCTCACATAAAATCTATTTAAAATATACAAGAGGGCGCCAAATTTTTAAATCTACTTAATCCACCTCTGTATCAAAGTGGGTGCCAAAGTTTTTTGTCTCGTTAGCAGGTGAGAGGAAGCGTACTACCGACCGGTCCGTAAAAGACAGAAACACAGATTTCTAGATGATTAAACTGAGGCAATACTTGAGCAAGTTTTTGGTTAAGTAACTTCTGTTTTTGTTGAAACTGAATATGTGTCAGCGACGCAAGACAAAAACATGAGACGTCAAAGCGTTCTGAGGTCTCAGGCTTCAGATTTTGTTTTTGTTATTAATAGAAGCACTGATGTTATGTTTCTATGGTTACAGAACATCAGGTCAATGTTGTTTTAAAGGCATGTGATGTGGCTGCAGAAAGAGATACGAAATGTACTCAAACTTCTCACCAGTTACCTGAAAACCTGCACGCCATATGTACTTAGACTTAAAAAAACTGAACATTGTCCTACCAACTTAAAAAAAATGTTTCTTATGACGAACATGACACGATGGATCGCTCTATTAAGTCCTGATTTCATCACTTTGTTGACTTTTTTTCATTCACTCCAGCAAAGACTGACCCACAAATGTTAGATTATTGTCAACTACTCTTATGACTAACCCCGAGAAATCTGGATCAGCTAATATTTTAAGGTGAAATGAAACAAATAAAAAAAAAAAAGTACCACTTATGTTGACATCTGAAAAAATTGTCTATTGAATTAATTTTTTAAAAATATCTAAATAAATTTTTTTTTTATATATATTGATTTTCTAAGGAGATTAAAAAAAACTTAAATACATTTCTGCAGTTTCACCAAGTTTTTTTTTCCTTTTAATTGGTGTTTTTTTTCGTACCTCTAGTGGTCCCAGGGACGTCTTGAGCCAGTGGGAATCAAACCAGATTCTCCCAGTCAAAAAACGATATCTCTACCACTAGGCCAACGCCTCCTGAGACCTCACTAAATTTTTGAGAGTGTTAATATCCGCTGCAGCATGGTGGCGCAGTGGGTAGTACAGTGGCCTCACAGCAATAAGGTCGTGGGTTTGAGTCCCGGGTGGGGACGAGGCTTGGAACACTGTCCTTTCTGTGTGGAGTTTGCATGTTCTCTCTCTGTTTGCGTGGGTTTCCTCCAGGTACTCTGGTTTCCTCCCGCCCTCCAGAAACATGCATGCTAGGTTGATTGGCTGGTGCTAAACTGCCACTAGGAATGAGAGTGTGTGTGGATGGTTGTATGTGTGTGGCCCCGCGACGGTTTGGCGACCTGGTCAGAGTGTACCCTGCCTTTCACCTTAAATCAGCTGGGATGGGCTCTGGCACCCCCCGCAACGCCAAAAGGGACAGACGGATAAGAAGACGATGATGAATATCCGCTTGACCTCGCTCCAAGGCTGTGTGCACTACACAGTGTAAATATCATTTAAGGCTGCAAACACAATGTGAAGCACTTCATTCTCCCGTTACAATGTGGATGGAGTGCAGAACATATAGTAAGCTCAAATAGAATCTAAATCCAGAATGAAGAGCTCGCAAATTGCTCAAACATACATAAATAAAATAGTAAACAAATTCAGGTTGTGTTTGTGATGCGGGTTCAAACATAAAAAAAACTCCAAAAAGTTGATTTTGGACGAAACCTATTTCAACTGAGGTGCAAATAAAGGATCTACCTCTCAGCAGCCGGTTGTAAGCTTCACCCCAGGTGTGCCGGTGCTCGCTGGTCAGGATCCCCATCGGTTCTTTGTCGGTCTTCCAGGACTGAGACCGGATCCTGAGCAGCTGCCCGTGGATTTGACTCTCCGTCAAACGCGAGCCGTCGCTGTTATAAACTTCCAACTGAAAGAACTAGGATCAGAAAAAAGATTGTTTGAAGATCTTCAAAGAAATAAATGAGAAGAAGTTAGAAATAACAAGTTGAAGCTATATTGTTGTGTTCAGTGATCTTTAAAACGACAGATCGGATTCCAATTAAAAAAAAAAGGCAAATGCATTGCTATGGACATTTTTATGTGCACGACCAGCTGCTCGCTCTCAGAACCAGATCCTTCGTGGCTGGAGGAGTCGATGCAGTCCTAACAGAACTGAGAAGGAGACGATGAGAAAGGAGGCGCTTTGAGCCCAGTGTTCCTGCGGTTGTCATGGGTAATTTCGGGTCGCTCGCTGGCAAGAAGGAGGAACTGAGGACGCTCATTCTGACCCAGCAGGAATGTGGAGGGGCCACTTTGGTGTGCTTCATTGAAGCCCGACTCCGTGGACTCATTAGAGACTGGTTCTCCAACTGTTCAGACGCCAGCTTTTACACCATGTAAGCGGACCAGGAAGGCATCGAGGTGTTAGGACTGCGGCATCAAATTTCACTTCGGGGATTAATGAAGTATTTTCAATTCAATGCCTTAAATTAGTAACGATTCAAAGATGTGATTTGACATCCCGACGGTCCCCAAGCACCTCCACCTTCTCAAGAACTATTTTTAAAACTTCCGAAAGGGATGCCAGGAATCTAATTTGACCCCAACCAGTTCATGACCCCTCTCTTTTGACATCAAAGCACCTCATTGCCTCTTAGCAAATAAAACCAGAGTTGTCAGGGTTCACTACACCCCAGAAAAGACATTTGATCCCAAAACAGAAGCAATATCCATTGCCCAATGGGTCAAGGGCATCCTGTGTCAAAACAAACATTTAGGGTCCCTCCTGTGGTCAGCAGATAAAGAATAAAGTTTACACCATAATAAAGATGTAATCCCCTCTGGCGTCCTCGAACAATCAGGGTTAGATTCAATTAAAAAAAAAAAAAAAAAAAAAACCTGATTTAGTCTGTGTTTAAACAGAAAAATTATATTTTGTTTTGCTGTGGAATAAAAATCAACAAAGAAAATGTTCCAAGAAGTGAAACGACTCGGACAGGCAAAGAGATACAGTAAACAGTGTCAGACTGTGACCCACCTGGTAGTTCCTGACCACTGTGATGTGTCTCGGTGGGTGTCGGGTGTTGCCATAATGGGCGATGTAATCATGTTTGGGGCCCGGGATCCGACAGGAGGAAAAGAGAAGGGGGTAGATATCCATACACAGGGGCTTCCCTCTCATGTACTCCGGTTGCAGCTGACCACTGAGGATGCAAAAAAAAACAGAAAAACATGTGAGTTTAAGATTTACATTCCTTAAAAATGGCCCAACTTTGACAAAAAAGTATTGAAATATGTAATAAATTGGAGTCATAAAGTAAAACACTTATTTTTAAAGTGAAAATAGCATTAAATTGGGAGGGGCCTCACTGAGGGAGACGGTGGCTCAGTGCTAGAGCGTTCGTCCGCGGACTGGAAGTCAACCAGAAGTTTGTGGCCTCACATTCCACTAAGTGCAAATCTAGGGTCCTTGGAGAAGACACCCTAACCCCCCGTTTCTCCCACCATTGGCGCCGTTGTGGGCAGTGCGCTGCGGTGTAGGAGTGCAGCACAAAAATTTCCCCAGAGTGGGATGAATAGAGTGAGTAAAAAATTTTTTTTTGAAGATTTAATTCAAATTGAGAGCAAAACAACAAAAAACTTCTAGGTCAACCAATTTTTACAAACTTACTACTGCTTCTGTTGCTATGGTTACCATTTAAGCTGGAATAATTTGGAACGCTGAGGTTATTGGACCTTGTAAATTGAGAGCTTTGCTTTTCAGCTCAGCTCTCTTTTTACCACAACTGACCGATGCAGCGTTTGGTCCAGCGATCTACCTTCCTACCCTCACCTATGGTCACCAGCTGTGGGTGGTGACCAAAAGAATGAGATCACAGATACAAGCGGCCGAAATGAGCATCCTCCGCAGGGTGGCTGGGCTCTCACTCAGAGATCGGGTGAGAAGCTCTGCCATCCAGGAGGAGCTCGGTGTCGAGCCGCTCCTCCTCCAGGTCGAGAAGAGCCAGATGGGGTGGTTCGGGCATCTGGTCAAAGTAGCCCCCCGAGCACCTCGAGGGCAAGGTGTTTCGGGCATGTCCTACCGGGAGAAGACCAAGGGGCAGACCCCGGACCCGTTGGAGAGACTATCTCACAGCTGGCCGGGGAACGACTTGGGATCCTTCCGGGTGAGCTGGAGGATGCAACCGGGGTGAGAGAAGCCTGGGTTACTCGTTTGAGGCTGTTGCCCCTGCGAGCCGGCCCGGGAACAAGCAGAAGATTAAAAGGGACACTCTGGAGCTAATCCGAATAGAGTTTTCACTCAAAGTATAATGATTATTAAAATCTCGTGGAGAAACCAGGATATAAAACGGTTCGGTTTTAAGTATACACCCTGAGAAATCTCAATCGAAATAAAACAGGATTAAATTTGGGTCTTCTTTACATCTGACCTCTACTCCCTCCTTCCGCCCTTCCTGATCAGGTCCATGTTGGAAGCTGCAGATATCGTGTTACCATCAGAGTAAATATATTTAGACTCAGATTTAACTTAATACTTCACAAAAACCCCGGGTGACACCAACTGGTTGAAATGCAACAAGACAAAAATAGAAACAAGGAGCAGAAACCCCTACAGGAAGATGACTGATGGGTCTGAACAAATGGGGACAACTGACACATCCTTCTGGGTCAAAATATTGACATTAACTTTAACAATTAATTGTGATGACAAGGTCCCTCTGGAATAGCTCCAAGTACTTGGAAGGGGATTGAGAAATCTACTTTTAAACTTGACCGGGATTGGTTTTGGTCTTCTCTTTCTGTTCCAATCTGTAGTCCTCCGCTTATCCCAGGCCGGGTCATGGGAAACCCAGGCTTCTCTCACCCCGGCTCCATCCTCCAGCTCACTGGGGAGGATCCTGAGGTGTTCCCCAACCAGCTGTGAGACATGTTCTCTTCAGTGGGTTTGGGGTCCTTTGGGTCTTCTGCCTGAAACACCTCACCAGCAAGGCATTCGGGAGGAATACTAACTAGATGCCCAAGCCACCCCATCTGGCTTCTCTCAACTCGGTGGAGCAACGGGTCTAAACTGAGCTCCACCCGGATGGCGGAGCTTCTCACTTTATCTCTGAGTGAGAGCCCAGCCATCCTGCAGAGGAAGCTCATTTCAGTCGCTTGTATCCGTGTTCTCGTTCTTTCGGTCACTACCCACAGCTGGTGATGGTAGAAACCGGTCTTCTCTGAACCAGATAAAAAGCTCATAGACCAAAAATACACCAACATTGTGAGCTTACACTGTTGATTTTCTCCTTACTGAGACAGTATAAAAACAGATGTATCTGTGAATGGATGCATCTAATTCATATTTTGTATATTGTTTCAGAAAATAATAACATAGGGTTTCAGATAGTAGATTGTGTTTTTATAATGAAGTGAATTACAGAATCTTACTTGTCCATTTTGTGTTTAAAATCCAGAACAGCTGCTATCAGTCGAGATGCAAACCTGGGAACAAAAATAATAAGACATTTTTAATTATAATCTGACTTTTAGACATCAATTTATAACATTTAAGCTTTAGATTTCATTTTAAAATTCTAATGTTGTTATCTGTGAACATTTCCTGATGTGCCACAATGTTATGAACTAAACGATAGGTAAAAAAAAAAAGTCTATTCAAATAGATAATAACTGGGATTATCTGATTGAGTACATACGTAATCGGTATGGATGTGGTCCAAACATAGGAAATTATGATGCTAATCTAATAGTTTTTTCAGTTCGTAAATTCCGTCGTAGTCCGCTTATCCAGGGCTGGGTCACGGGGACAACAGCCTCAGACAGAAAGCCCAGACTTCTCCTGCATCCTCCAGCTCACCCGGAAGGATCCCGAGTCATTCCCCAACCAGCTGTGAGACATAATCTCTCCAGCAGGTCCAGGGTTTGCCTCTTGGTCTCCTCCCGGTGGGACATGCCCAAAACACCTCACCATTGAGGCGCTCGAGAGGCATCCTGACCAGATGCCCGAACCACCCCATGTGGCTTCTCTCGAGCCGGAGGAGGAGCGGCTTGACACCGAGCTCCTCCCGGATGGCAAAACTCCTCACCCAATATCCGAGTGAGATCATGAAGAGATCTCACATGAACACCTATCAAGAGATCAAGCATGACCAAGTTGCCCTTGCCCGGACGCGGGTCACCAGGGCCCCCCTTTGGAGCCAGGCCCGAGAGTGGGGCATAAGAGCGAGCGCCTGGTGACCGGGCTTTTACTCATGGGGCCCGGCCGGGCTCAGCCTGGATGTGGGACATTGGCCACCCTGCAAGTGGACTCACCACCTGCAGGAGGGGTCATATGGGTCGGTTGAAAGCGGAAACGGGTGGCTGCTAACGACGGGGACCCTGGCGGTCAGATCATCTAATACTTTTTTAACAAACAAAATGACCATAATCTTTCTGTTTTTTTCTGTTAGTATCAGAGTATCCTGACTCACATCAGCTGGCTCATCCAGTCGTTATAATCCCTCCTAGGAAGAGAGATGGCCGGGTTCGAGTGCACGGGTAGAGGCTGTCGGCTCGCCAGGTACGCCCACTGAATCCACCAGTCAGTGATCTATACGAATAAAAACACAAACATTCAAAAATCAGGTCAAAACTCATTCGGAAAACCTCATTTATGGACAAGTTTTTAGACAATCTGCACTTAAATATTGGTCAAATAAAATGTTTTTACGTTACTATTAATATCAAAATTTAACTGCAAGACCGTCATTAGGATGCTTAATTACTTAAAATACTTTACGCATTTATTTCAATTGATTAGAAACTAGATATTTACAATCATTTTTAACCACTTGGTTTTCACTTAAAAATATTCTTTTAATCGAGCGACCTCGGACAAATGAAATTGGATAACCTCACCAAAAATGCATCACATGTACAGCATAAAATATTAAATTAATATTCGCTTTCCCTTAAAAAACAGCTATAATTAAAGTTTAGACGTCACTAAAATGTTTAAGTAGCAGTAAAATATTTAATATCTCAAATATCTCTTTTTTCTTTTTTTTTTGCAGGTGATTGCAAAGACTTCTGTTTTTTAGGAGATGGGTTTCCAACCCCTTCCACCTCCGGAATATTTAAAAAAATTTAGTTTGTGACCAAAAGAACGAGATCACGGATACAAGCAGCTGAAATGAGCTTCCTCTGCAGGGTGGCTAGGCTCTCAGAGAAGGAGTGAGGAGCTCTGCCATCTGGGAGGAGCTAGAAGTAGAGGCATAGCTCCTCTGGGTCGAAAGAAGCCAGATGGGGTGGTTAGGGCATCTGGTTAAAATGCCTACCAAACCCCTCGCTTGTGAGGTGTTTCGGGGAAGAGACCCAAAAGCAAACCCTGGACCCGCTGGAGAGACTATGTCTCACAGCTGCCTGGAGAATGACTCGGGATCCTGGTGTGAGAGAAGCCTGGGCTTCCCATCCCGGCCCCGGATAAGCGGAAGACAGAGCGGAATATATTAATATAAGGGTCATGCATCAGGGGCAGATCCAGGATTTTCTAAAGGGGGAGTGTGTGTGTGGGAGGGGTTGTAACTCATATACAAAACAAGCACAGTGTAGAGGAGTCTGGAGCATTTACCCCTTGAACATTTTGAAAAATAAGAGTAATTTTCCTGCATTTTGGTGCATATTTTGCCCAAAGTTTATAATAATTAAAGTAGTAAAACCACTTTTTCTGTGGACCAAAAGGCCCCCCAGGCGCGCCCCTATGGATCCGCCCCTGTGCATATTTATTTTGTGCATTTCAGTTGTAGCAATGTGTCTCCAAAGAGGAGGATGTGTGTATGAAACACACTGACAGTACACACACACCCAGTTATTGCTGTGTCTGGCTCTCTTCTCCAGTCCCTCCTGTAACCTGGGTCCCAGACCTTCTGGTTTGTTGAACTCATGCACTATCTTTCGGGTGTGGTTCAGTTCATCTGGGGGCAGCAGGGGCTCCAGGGCCTTCAGATAGCCCTGAAGAGTCTGGGCCAAAGGGGGCACAGGCTGGGGGGGCACTGTGGAATAGAAACAAGGCTCCTGCCTCAAGGGAACCTGCGGGAAAGAAAAAAAAATAGATCAGACAGAAAAATGGAGGCTGGTTGGTTTTAAACGAGTGAAAATCTTACCCGAGAGAGCCAGGATCTGCAAGTCCTCGTGTGAATATTCCAGAAAATCATCTTTCCCCAATTCAACAATCCTATCCGTGTTGAGTAGTAAGCACAAAAAAAGCTCTTCGTTTTTATCCTCCGTGAACTTTTACAGACTGGTCAAATTCTCCTACAACTCCACGACCGATCCACTGCAGATCCGTCATTGCTCAACAAAGAAAACTTTGGAATAAGCGATATTAGGAAGCAAACTGCAGAAAAACATGCCGCCCTCTGTCCCTTCGAACAGCGTGCATGCTATAACTCACGTACTATACAGAAGCTACATGACCACTGCACACGTGCTGACGTAAAGTGTTTCTGTAAACAGTGACGTGCTGTTCAACGTGTAACACCTACTTTATCCACCAGAGGTCACTGTTAAATAATACCGACCTCAAACTTCTAGGGTGAAATGAAAGTCTTACAGAGCAGAGAAGAGAGGTGGAGGTTTGCACCAGAACGAAGAGGGATGAAGATTAGTCAGAGTAAAACAGAGTACATGTGTGTGAATGAGAGGGATCCAAATGGAAAAGTGAGGTTACAGGGAGAAGAGATGAAGAAGGTGTAAGATTTTAAGTACTTAGCATCAATGTAGAGTGTGGAAAAGAGGTGAAGAAGCGTGTGAGGGCAGGCTGATAAGGGTGGAGAAAAGTATCAGGTGTGATATGTGATAGAAGAGTTTCAGCTAAAATGAAAGGGAAAGTGTACAAAACCGTGGTGAGACCGGCCATGCTGATTGGTCTAGAGACAGTGTCACTGAGGAAAAGACATGAAACAGAGGTAGCAGAGATGAAGATGCTGAGGATCTCTCTGGGAGTGACCAGGATGGACAGGATTAGAAATGAGTATATCAGAGGAATATTACATGTTAGAGGTTTTGGAGATAAAGTCAGAGAGGCAAGACTGAGAGGGTTTGGAAATGTGCAGAGGAGAGAAAGTAAATCAGAAGAAGGATGCTGGATTTGGAACTACCAGGAAAGAGGACTAGAGGAAGACCAAAAAGAATTAAAAAAAATACAAACAACATTTGCTTGTTTTTTATGTTATAAACTACACTTTTTAGAAGTTTTTTAAAGTTTATTAGTATAGAGAGAGAACGAGGGAGAGATTCTTTATATACTCATTAGATATAGTCAATAAATAGATTCATTTCATTGCACATTGATATCGGCAGAAGGATGCTGGGTTTGGAACTTCCAAGAAAGAGGTCTAGAGGAAGACCAAAGAGGAGGTTCATGGATACAGTGAAGGAAGACATGAAGATAGTTGGTGTGACTGAAGAGGATTCAGCAGATAGGGTTAGATGGAAGAAACTGACTTGCTGTGGCGCCCCCTGAAGGAAAATCCCGAGAGGAGAAGGAGACAGTGCAGAGAAGAAAAGGATTAACTGATTGTAAGTGTTTGAAAGTTGATAAATGATTATATTTCAAACTTTTTTCCCCAAAAAAACTTTAACAGTTTTGAAATTGTTTTTTTATATGGTTTCTGATTATAAAAACTAGTGAAGGTGTTTGAAATTGTACCAGAAATGGAATATTTTCCCCAAAAAATCAGTCAGATGTCATTGGAAGTAAACATGATATTTATAGTCATCAAATTATATTGATGAATATAATAAATCATATTGAAGTAGGGGCTATTTTTTGGATCATTTTTGGTGATTCAGAATATGTCTTAACATTTTTGTCTTTACAAAATTATTGCATAACAATAATGAGAAAACGAGGAGTGAGAAAAACTATAGAAACTGTGTTGTTGAACAAAACCTGTTTGAAAAAAACAAATGACAATCTGCATTATTTGAAGAAATGAGAGACCAAACTGCTTTCAGAAGACTTTATTTTTTCTGAGGGTAATCTTTTCCAGTGGTCAGAAAAATTTGCTAGATGCAGAAATTTTGTGTGGTCTCTAACCAAATAAAATGAGCATTTTGAACCAATAGATCTTTTGTAAACAACAATTAATGCAAATAAAAGTCCAAAATCAACATTATCTTGCCAATAATGCAAAAACTGAAAAAATGAACAATTTTTCTTAAAAATTTTTTTATGCACTTTCATTGGCTCTAAACTTGCAGGTCGTAAAAATAATAAAATACAACCTTCATTCACTCTTCCTTGAGACGCCACCTTATCGTGGTGGAGGGGTTTGTGTGCCCCAATGATCCTAGGAGCTATGTTGTCCGGGGCTTAATGCCCCTGGTAGGGTCACCCAAGGCAAACAGGTCCTGGGTGACGGCCAGACAAAGCGCGGCTCAAACACCTCATGAAGAAATCAAGCATGGCCAAATTACCCTTGACCGGATGCGGGTGACCGGGGCCGCTCACGTGGAGCCAGGCCTGAGGGTGGGGCACGAGAGCGAGCGCCTTGGGGCCGGGCTTTTACCCAATGGGCTGCACTTCCAGTGGACTCACCACCTGCAGGAGGGGCCATAGGGGTCAGGTGAAGGGGGAGATGGATGGCAGCCAACGACGGGGACTCTGGCGATCAGATCCTCGGCTGCATAAGCTACCTCAGCCAGATTGGGTGGTTTCTTCGTTGGTGAGATGTTTCGGGGACGTTCCACCGATAGGCAGACCCTGCTGGAGAGACTATGTCTCACAGCTGGCTGGGGAACGACTCGGGATCCCTGCGGGTGAGCTGGAGGATGCAGCTAAGGTGAGAGACGCCTGGGCTTCCTGTCTGATGCTGTTGCCCCTGCAACAAGTGGAAGACGACGGAACGGAACGTTCAGTCAAGTTAATGCTCAGAACCTGAATCGTTTCTACCTGAATCGTTACTGTGAACAGTAAGGCTCCAAAAAGCCAAAAGGAAAAAAAATTTGCATTCCTAATTTACATTCAACTCTGATGCACACCAGACAACCATGACAAACTCTGAGAGGTGGCTTACTGTATCTTATTAGTCTTTAAATAACTCTAAACCAAATATTAGATCACTCGTATGGGCAAATCCAGCAGGCACATGAAATAAGATGGCATAAAAATCATTTCAATGACTTTTCTTTTGCATGGAGGCAGTGTTGATCTAAACTTTAAAAAGACAAACACACCATAAAATATAATTATCTACAATATAGGACAATATTTCTTTGAATTGCATAGATAAGTGATCCACTGTTTCTCAGATGACCATATCTGAGGGTTACATTTAAACTTTACTACCGTACTTACACATTAAAAACTGTCCCTTTGTCTCCTCAATAATGACTGCATTAATTATTTCCAAAGTAAACACCATCATGTCCCTTTGATCAAGTGCTTTATGCCAATTTAACACCCAAAAAAATCCCAAAATACTACATACAAATGAATCCAGATACAAAGTACTTAAATAATACATCTTTCTTTATAAAATGTTGATTATCTTGTTACGTGCATAATTTTGGCGAGGGTGACAGGCGTCTACCGGGGGCAGGACTCATCTGGAAAACAGAGAATAAAGATTTTAAGGTACATTAATTGAATAGAAGAATTTCCTTTTAATTAGATGTTTTTTTTCCTTCACTAATGGTAGCTTTATGACCGTCACAAATGGAACCAAACCATTCCATTTGATCACCAAATTAAACTAGTAAGTTGAGCTAGACGACACAATCTTTCTAAAAAAACTGAAGACGGAAAGAACAAATGAACATGGTCTTTTAGAAAACCAGATAGACAATAACCTCTTCATACATTTTGCAATGTTAGCTGACAATTGATTTTTTTGGTCAAATGTGATTAAAGACAAATAAAATAATCAAAAATGCATATATCAAATGGGTTCTGATTATGCAAATATAGAACATAACAACCCTCACCTATGGTCACCAGCTGTGGGTGGTGACCAAAAGAATGAGATCGCGGGTACAAGCGGCCGAAATGAGCTTCCTCCGCAGGGTGGCTGGGCTCTCACTCAGAGACCGGGTGAGGAGCTCTGCCATCCGGGAGGAGCTCGTTGTCGAGCCGCTCCTGCTCCAGGTCGAGAGGAGCCAGATGGGGTGGTTCGGGCATCTGGTCAGGATGCCCCCAAAGCGCGTCGCGGGCGGGGTGTTTTGGGCACGTCCTACCGGGAGGAGACCGAAAGGCAGACCCCGGACCCGCTTGAGAGATTATGTCTCACAGCTGGCCGGGGAACGACTTGGGATCCTTCTGGGTGAGCTGGAGGATGCAGCCGGGGAGAGAGAGGCCTGCGCTACCCATTTGAGGCTGTTGCCCCCGCGACCCATCCCCGGAACAAGCGGAAAATGACGGAACAGAACAAATGGAAGAACATAACATTATATCCATAAATGAAATCAGGAAAACTCTACCTCAGGACTTGCAAAAAATGGTTGTCCCCCATCATTGGACCCAGTTTGATGCCAAATACTCGTTTTTTTTTTAACACATTTTATGATTCAATAGCTAAAAGATTTGGTGAAATGATATTAATATACAGCATGAAAAGCAGCTGATAACCTTTGACTTTAATATCTTTGTCAATCTTTGTCAATTTTAACCAATCAACAGTGTTGATTTTATTGAATATCTCATTCGTCGGCGGCAAAGTGGGTACCACAGTGGCCGCATAGCAAGGAGATCATGGGTTCAAGTCCCAGTTGGGGACAAGGCTTGGAACACTGGCCTTTCTGTGTGAAGTTTGCATGTTCTCCCTGTGTCTGGGTGGGTTTACTCCCACCCTCCAAAAACATGCATGTTAGGTTGATTGGCCAGTGCCAAATTGCCCCTTGGAATGTGTGTGTGTATGGTTGTATGTGTGTGGCCCTGTGACAGACTGGCGACCTGTTTGGGGTGTACCCTGCCCCTCGCCTTGAATTATCTGGGATGGGCTCCTGCACCACCCGGAACCCCTCAAGGGATAGATGGTTAAGAAGGTGACTGACTGACTGATCTCAAACGTCTGCTGGATCCAATAGAAGTTTGAGTAGGATTTTTTTTTTGTTACAATTTAGACAAAAATAATACTAAAGGGAAGGTGGAGCTAAGTGGTAAATTTGCCATCTTTGGATTGAAGAGTTGCCAGTTCAAATCCTGTTACACTCATGCCTAGGTGTCCCTGGTGAAGACACCTAACCCCCAGTTTCTCTCACCATTGGTGCCATCATTGGCTGCCTTCTGCAGTGCAGTGCAGCACAAAAATTTCCTCAGTATGGTTAAATAAAAATAATTCTCCTGCAAAAGTTAATATAATTCAGTTGTATTTAATAAGAGGGTGACACTGACCCACTCTTAAACGCGGTCCTGTTGCGATCCCCAAATTCTTTGAGCTCTTGAAAATGACTGGTTGTTCCTCATCATCCTCTTCCTCCTCCTGTGAATCTTTTTCTTGCAACTTCTCCATTTTCCCCAAGTCGTTGGAGAGGAGACTCAACGTCAGCATGCAGGTTTCTGATGGATACTCACACACCTGCTCCAACTGGTCTTCATCAAAACAGACATTTGCCTGCTAATTTAAGAAAATAAAGATGTCAAAATTAAACAAATTTAAGAATTCAATGCAGTTTCACTTTTACAATTACAGTATTTTATATCAGTGTGTTTACAATGAACTAATTGATTATTAAAAGCAGTGACGGTTGCTTTAAGTTTAATGATCTTGGACGACTGGCATGGATTGTAAAAGTTGGATAAAAATTTTGAAAAACTTCTTCTTTCGGCATTTCCCTTCAGGGGGCGCCACAGCAATTCAGTTTCCTCCATCTAACCCTATCTGCTACATCTTCTTTGGTCACACCAACTACCTTCATGTCTTCCTTCACTGTACCCATGAACCTCCTCTTTGGTCTTCCTCTAGGCCTTTTTCTTGGTGGTTCCAAACCCAGCATCCTTCTTCCGATGTACCGTACTCTCTCTCTCTCCTCTCCACATGTCTAAACCATCTCAGTCTGGCCTCTCTGACTTGATCTCCAGATCCTCAGCATCTTCATCTCTGCTACCTCCATCTCTGTTTCCTATCTTTTCTACAGTGATACTGTTTCTAGACCAAACAGCATCGCCGGTCTCACCACGGTTTTGTACACTTTTCCTTTCATTTTAGCTGAAACTCTTCTATCACACATCACACCTGATACTTTTCTCCACCCATTTCAGCCTGGCTGCACACGTTTCTTCACCTCTTTTCCACACTTTCCTTTGCTCTGGACTGTTGATCCTAAGTACTTAAAATCTTCCACCTTCTTTCTCTCTTCTCCCTGTAACCTCACTTAACTATATACAATAAATAAAAAACAAATTGAAATATGAAGAAAGAATACCATGAATACATATGTATTAATATACGTATTTATTCAGTATATTTATGGTTTCACTGTTTAGTGTTTAGATAAAAACTTTATCCGTAAAGAATCAAAGCATAAAATAGTGAAACCAAGAGTGACCGAGTCACTGCTCTCACTGTAATATTTACTGACAGTGTGAGGCTTAGCACCAGATACACTCTCTGTACAAAGGTGTTTACTCACTCTGTACTTCGAGCTTTCTTTAAATTCACGTTTTAAATTTAGGAGCAAAAGTCAACTTCGCCTTTTTTTAAAAAAAGAAAATGAGGCCTTGTCAAGGTTGTTCACCCAGAAGCTAGTCTAGTGTGAGTAAATGTGCCAGGAACTTTGTAATGACAGCAGCTCAGCATGGAGACTTAGACAAGTAGTAAATACACTTGAAGGTGCAAACTTGAGCCCAGGAAAGCCTAGTTCTCTTTAAACTTTCTGCCAAAGAAGGAGTTCAGATAATAGCTTTGCTCAAGAAAGGCTGGCAGAATCATGCTAGGAACAAGATGCTAATCCCTACCATCCCCGGCCCCGATTAACCCCGGCTAATGCCACAGTACAGCAGTTGCACCTAGAGAGATATTGTCGTCAGGGAGTATGAGAAAAGAAGCTACAGGAAGAAAATCAGCTAGATTTGAAACAAAAAATTCATTGATGAGCAAATTTGCAATCAACGGGAACAACAAAGACTGTTTAAGATCTCCACAAACATGAAGCATTACTTTTTAGAACATGAACAAGTTTAGGAAGAACAGTAAAACTAAAATAACTGAACCAGCTCAAATATCTTTGAACAAAATCTAAATTTGAATGTTTTTCATGTTCATTATTTTCACAAATTAGTAAGTTTTGAAGGAGGAGCAAGAAGGTCATCCCCCCACTGGGACATGACCTAGTGGGGGGATGGGTGAAGGAAGCCTGACGTCAAACAGTCTGACGGTATCAACGTGAGAGCAGCAGGTGGCCAGAAAATCACTTTGTGTCCTAAACCGAGGCACACCTTGGAAACATTTTTAAAATCCCAGAAAAGAAAATCTAAGAGATCCTCATGAGGTCTTTAGTGATTCTTCAAAAGATTTGTTAACAATGTGAGGTCTTGAAATTCAATTCAATTTTATTTGTATAGCCCAAAATCACAGAATTTCCGTCTCAGTGGGCTTCACAAGAAAAAGAGGAATGTATTAACACAAATACACAGCAAGAAAAATAACTAACAAGTGCTAACTGAACAAGACTAGCACATTTAGCCTAGCAGTGGGGAAAAAATAAGAAACCTCGTAGGGATCCACATGAAAGAGAGATCCCTCCCCCAGGACGAGCAACCAATGTGTCAAAGATTATTGTTTAAATATGGTCTTATTCTACTCTACAGCTAAATATCTAAAGAAGTCAATAGATGTTGTTCATCCTGATGGAAACACAGGAGACTCCTCAGCCCGGAGATGTCCAGAACGGAGTTGAGTAGATGTTCTTCATCCTGATGGAAATGCAGACGGTCCCCCGAGAAATGTGTTTATGGATTCACAAGTGGACAAAACATCACTTCTCTGCATCTATATCAGGCCAGTTCTTAGGAGGAAGTGTAGACATTTAAAAAAGGAAGCGAGCAAAAAGCATATGGTGTGAAGGAGAGTTTCTGTTAACCCAAATGACAAGCTTTTAATCCTGTCAGTTTGACTACCAACAAACTAGGACTTTTATTTCTGTTTCTCTTCTCTGGCCCATCACTGAACTCTTCACTGATCATCTGATTTGCAAGTACTTTGTCTTTCGGTCTGTCCTTCCCACCCACAGCAGACTGAATACGGGTGGCCCACAGTCAAATAATGTTCACTCAAAGGTCAAAAAATGTCTGCCAAAACTGAGCTCTAACAACCTCTCCATCAGAAGAGAGCCAACATGATACAAAGAGAGGTTTGTCTGGGAGGCGTAGAGGCTGAGTCAACAAAAATAGAAGAATTGGTTCAAAAGAAAAGGGAACTTGACTGAAACAGACGGGTTAGCATCTAAAACATAGATATTCAGTACTTCAGATTTCTCCCGATCAAAAAAAGAAATCCTGCTTTCTGAAAACTGATCGAAAACCACGTGGGAAAAAAAAGGGCTTATAAACTTTGGCTCCAATAAAATTTTTAAACTGTGTTTCTCAGAGTGAAATACTAACTGTCTGATGATGCATGTTTCCACGCAGAGCAGCGAAAATGTCGAGTAGGAAGACAAAATGCTCTAAAAACCAGACGAGGAAGAGATTTGCTGACTCTAAATCAGGGGTCAGCAAACTTTTTGGTTCACATTGAGTTCCAACATTTGACAAGGGGGCCGGAACGTAAGCAGATGGATTGCATGCTTTGGTAACTGCTAGATTAGGCCGATAGAATGGCGCGCTAGATTTTAAACAAGCGTTAAAGAGCGTTAAATTACAAATCTAGCAGTGCTAGGTCTGAAATCTAGTGCGATAGAGCTTAAAATTGTGCAATTAGTGGAGCCTTGATGTAACATTTTGCTTGTTTTAACATCTAACACGCTTGGTTAAGTGCGATATTGGGCCGATGGCTTTCCATATCATACAGTGCGCCATCTAGTAAGGAAACATCAGAATTGCAGGGGAAATTAAACACTAACACGGTTTATTTATTTAATTTTTTTCAAGTTCGGTGGGCCGGATTAAAATGTTTAACGGGCCGCATGTGGCCTGTGGTTTGCCCACGCCTGTTCTAAATAAAGGTTTCTAACCAACTTTTCTGTACCATAGAAATTTGTTATTGATTGCTTTTTCATGCTAAAGCTTAAAAAAATTAAACACATCCAATAAAAATCCACTGGTTCATTTGTTTGTTTTTTTTTGTTGCAGTTTTTTTCTTTAAAAGTTTGTCATAATTAAATGTAATGTGAAGTTGTGGGTCATCAACCCAGGTCAAAAGTCAAAGGTCTGTACAGTATTAGAAAGAGGGAGCAAATGGCAAAGGAGCTCACTCCAGGATTTTATGGCTAAGAATCAAGATGTCGTGCTTGATAAGGCTTTAACGAGCTTAACTCGTTTTCTCAGATTGCACTTCTCAATCAAAAGGGATGTTCTCCGGTGAGAGACTTGCATCTCCAGCGTTGTACTTTCACACTATAGTGAGAAAGTGAAAGTACAACTAACCTCCTCTAAAATCTGTGTTATTAGCGCAGTTCCATATTTGGGACATTGCTAATCAATTACATATTCAGATTAAACCTTAGGAAACATATATAATCCTCAGATTATAACTGAGGAGCTCTGCCATCTGGGAGGAGCTCAGTGTCAAGCTGCTCCTCCTCCAGGTCGAGAGGAGCCAGATGGGGTGGTTCGGGCATCTGGTCAGGATGCCTCCGAGTGCATCGCTGGTGAGGTGTTTCGGGCACATCCCACCAGGAGGAGACCAAGAGGCAGACCCCCGACTGGCTCTTGGTCCCCATACCCGCTGTCTCACAGCTGGCCAGGGAACGACTCGGGATCCTTCCGGGTGAGCTGGATAAGCGGAAGACAACGGAACAGAACTTAGGAAAAAAACTGCTCACCTTTTTTGGGGTCTCTTTATTCTTGACCAGGCAGGACTTCTCCAAATTTTGATATCCACCAATAACCTCAATTTCCTCTGCTGTTGGGTATTTTTTCCTTACTGGCTCTGTAGAGGAAGGGCTGGTTGGCTCTGATGGGGGCTTTAGAGGTCCAGCTGACACAAGGCTCACCGCTGACACTGTTGCCCCTCCAAGGGCAGGCTTTTTTGGAGTGATTGTGATGGTAGCACCTCTTTTTACAAGCCCGCCCGATGCACTCTTAATGGAAAAGAGTTTTGGAGAAGGAGTGGGTGATGGTGAAATACTGGGGGAGTGGGACGGAGAAGGCGAGCTTGGGGAGGAAGCCGGAGTAGGGGCACAAATTGCAATTTTTGAGTAATCATCAGGAGATTGGCTCCTGAAAAATGAGGGAGTAATGGTGATCGTTTGCTTAGTTGGAGATGTTGGGGCACAAGCCTGTTGAGGAGATTGTTTGTGGTTCAGTAGTTTTTCTTCATTGTCCTTCGTGGGGTACTTCGGCAAGACTTTGGGGCTTTGTTGAACTTTTATTTCTTTATCTTTTCGTGGAACCATTGGAGAAGACTTTTGCACTTCCTGCTCTTTCAGCTGAAACTGTTGAATCTGCCTCTGAACTTTCTGAACACTGCAGCCATCGTCACCTGATGAAGCCTCGCTGTCCTCATGCTTCAAGTTAGAAATGAGTGGCTTCACTTTGACAAGGTGCACAGGTGACGACACGTCTGCTCCCCTTTCCCTCAAACACAAACCTGACCTTGAACCCACGGTGTCCAGGTTGTAGATCCGACTCATAGCAGCAAGTGAGTTTGGATGCGGCGGTGAAGGGGAGAGAGATTCACCAGACGATGGGTAGATCGTATCCTCTTCCTCAGACAGCTCGTTTTCTTCCTCTTCTGGCTCTTCTCTGTTCCTATAGTGACCCCACGATGGTCTCAGGTTCTCCTCGATATGTTTTAGGAGGCCATCTTCATCCTTACATTTCTGAGAGCTATCAGCAGTAACTTCGATGGCAGCAATGGTGCTCTCACTTGTCACTTCCTCTGAGCTGTCAGTGTTCAAGTGGGGAAAAGAAACAGGAAGTTGTGGGCTGGTTTTTGACATGTGGACTTCCTGTGTGACGTCAAACAAAGTGATGGTTGTCTGCTTCGTGGTCCCTTCTAGTCTTCTCTCTGCTTCAGTTGGTCTTCTTTGACTGACTTCCCACTTCCTCTCTCCATCACCTTCTCTCTCTTCTTTCTTGTTACCGATCTGAGGATCATTAAACTCTACAGTTTCACTTCCGTCTCCGTCTTGTGCTTCTCTTTGTTTTTGTTTCTCCAGCTCTCGTTGTCTAATTTTTTCTCGGAGGGACTCGACACGGCTCAAGGGTTTCCCGATCCTCCAGCTATCCCTCCTCTCCACTGTCTGACTCTTTTCATTTTCTTGTCCATCGAAGGATCGACCGTCACCCCTTTTTCTTTCCACCATTTCTTCAGCTACATAAAACACTGTCCTGGGGATTTGTATTTCAAGGGGACCAGAAGGAATCCCAATGGGGGCAGTTCTTTTTGGAGATCTGGGTATTACATCCTGGCTTAGACTTTCTAATCCAGTTTGCATCTCATGTTTTTTCTCATTGGTGACGTCATCTCTGCCTCTATGTGCCCTTAAACTTTTCTCGTTTGAATAAACCGTGTCACCTACTTTTTCTATTTTGCTGATTAGGTTTTCAGTTTGTGGAGATAAAACGGAGTGTGACAGGCAAGCTCCTTGGGGTTCTGGACCTCTGATCTTTTCTGTGACTGTGCAGAGGAGACCGGAGTTTTCGGTAGCTTGACTCTTACTGATCCCCATCGTTGGACCATCAACGACTTCCGTCGCTCCATATTCTATCTGAACATTGAGCATGTCACAAGCGTGCTCTTCAGTCTGTAATTGTACGTCTAGATTTTGGTTCATAGTTTCTCTGTTTTCCATTGTTCTTTGTTTAATTTCACTTTTCGTTCTTCCGTCTTGTCTGATAGGGACTCTTCTAGCAAAGGATATACCTTCTGTGGTTTTAACGGATGCCACCGTGAAGCCGTTATCTCCATCCGTATCGCCAACCCTCTGGGAAGTTTTTATATCAGCCGGTTCAACTTTTTTCATTTCATTCTTGTTTTTTTTCCATAAATCAACCTCATTTCTTCTCTGAATGACTCGTTCTGTTTCTTCTTCAGTTTTTACGTCCCTAAATGTTCCAAATCGTTCTTTATCTAATAGTTTCGGACACGCCAGCTTGAGTTTTGATGCGTCCACTCTGGGTATTCCATTCCTGTTTGAATGTAACATCCTGTAGCTTCCTTCTTTACCTAACCCGTTCTCTTCTGCACAAATGACTCGATCTGAGAAACTAAAGGAGCGTTTTGGTGTGTTTTTTGTCGACGTTCTCTTTTCCTCTGTGTTCTTATCTTCAGACAGTCGGTCATCTTGGTCTTCTGAATATTTTCTGTGCCCTGGTCGAAGAAAGTTATCAGAGCTTTTGGATCTGGATGGAGGTTTTGGATGTTCTCCAAATTTACTCAGCAGCTGACTGACCCTTCCTCCTCTCTCCACAAACACACTGTCATCCAAACTGTCTTTTTGGTCGTTTTTATTAATGACCGTCGCTTGCCCCCAGGGTCTTTCCTTTTCTTTTTCTCTAAGCCAGGTCATGTCTGTCTTCAACTCCCTGCTCATATTTTCCCTTTTTAAATCCACACCTGTCTTGATCTCGGCATCTTCCTGCTGTTCTCCACTCCTTTCTTCGAGGCTGACCGAGGGCTTTATGATAAGAACTTCTGATGCTCGGATCTCAGTGACGCTCCCTCCTCCTGCAAGAATCTCCCTTAGGTCCATCTTCATCCCTCTTTTCATCTGCTGGTCTTCTTGAAGTCTCTCCTTTTCCATATCCCTCCATCTACCTCTCCTCTCATCGCTTCCTTTCCTTTCCTGTTCAATGATGATGATGTTGTCGGCACGTATGGTCCGAAGACACGGAATACGAGGAGAAAACAGACCAGATGGAGATTGTGTTTCTTTTTCTTCAGTCTCTTTCCTTAAAAACAACTCCTGGTCTTTGACTCCATCTTTTACAAACTCTCTCTGCTGTCTTTTGTCTTCCTTGCTGTTTTCTCGTCCTTGACTCGGGTCCCTGGTTTTCTCTTTTTCATTGATATCCCTGAATTTCTTCAGCTCTGCATCCCGTCCTCGAATGGAATCCATGTCTTGACCCCTAGGGCTTGGCTTTTCCCTTTCTCTAACTTCCAGATCATTCCCACCATCTGAATCTCTGCTCTTTCTCCACACACTTTGTGTGCGGATGAATGGATTCTCATGAACTGGAACTATTGTCTCTACGGACACTTGACTTACTACTTTGGGCTCTCCGTCGAGCCACTGTCCAGGATCTGGACTGAGTGATAGATCACTCCCCAGATTGACCGTAACAGAACTGTCTGTGTCACTCAGACAGTCAGAAGAAGATCTCACATCCCCCTGAAACGAGAAGACGTCTTTCTCTCTCTCCCCAATATTGTCCTGCTTCGCTTTCCTCCGCTGGATGATCCCTCGCTTCCAAGCGGGCATGCTGGCTAACTTTTCCTCCTCTTCTTTTTCTCTCCTCTCTCGTTCTTCTTCCTCTCTTTTCTTCCTCTCCAGAAGGAGTTGTTTCCATTCTGGTAGAGAGGACACAGACATAACAGAAAAGCTGCACGTCTCGATAAAATGCTCAACGTTTCTCCTCAGACGCCCGACAACGATCTGCAAACACACAAATAAAATTAATGGAATAAGGTTTTGTTAAGTTTTTTTTGCAAAAATGTTTAGTTATTAAATCATAAAATCAAAAGTAACTTTTAGAATGTTATGATAGTCTGTTTTAAAGTAATTTTATCAACTTAATTATGCATTTCCAGACAATTGGGTCATATAAAGACAAACTTACCAAATTTGGTTCTTCCTCAAATTCTTAGCAATTCATTTCCAGTAGATCATTAAGCTCGTCCATACGATGCAAACCTCTTTTTTTTTTTCTAACAAAATGTCAAAATAAACTATAATGTGATTTTCTTATGACACAAAAAGTTAGTAACTCCATCCAATGACTCCCAAACTGTGCATGAGGGCATAAAAAAGCCTCTAGGGTTAGTTAGTGTGCTGGTAAATATTTCCAGCTTCAGAGCTGCCAGGCTGTAATCCGATAATTACATTCAATTCCGTTAGCAGAGTTTAGTGGCACACACCATATTGTGGGACCTAAGAAAAGGCGTTTAAAGAGCAGATCTGTCTGCACAGCGACCAACCCCCCCTCTGCATGTCTGTGTCCAGCCTGGCTGATTGGAGAAGAGCTGGAGATGGAGGGGGTGTCTGGTAAGCCTGGACAATGTGTCATCTGCTTCATCGTGCTTTGCTTTCCTCAAACTTAAACATTTTAATTTGGGATTTGATGAGAAATAAAGTGGAATATTATTTGATCATGACGAAGAGAAGCTGTAGTTTTCCACAAATTTGTTACAGAATGATGCAGGTTAATGTTGACATGTGAATTTTTAACGTCTCGGGTTAGGGTTTCTTTTATTCTTTGTTAATTTAATCAGACAGCAACTTTTTTTCTCACAATGAGCATGTTTTGTGTTCTTTTTGTCTTAATTTATCAAAAAATGAGATCCAAGAAGTCAGATTTGAAATAGCCTCATTATTGGATCATTTTTCTCGGTAACACATCATGGGATTTTATATTTAAACAGTTTGAAATAAAAAATAACAAATTGTGTAACTTTAATATTAATTATAGCGACACTTAAAATGCTATTATTTTAATCAATATCATTTCTATTTGAAACATAAAGTCAAATATTTTTGGAACAGAATAAACAGTTTTTTGCTCCAATCATTTGTTTCATTTTTGTTTTTAGTTTTAAACAAATCTACAAGTGTTTATTCGTTTATATTTAATTAGATTTTATTAATGAAAGATATGAACAGGGTCTTGTTCACGAGTGGAGGAAGGATGGAGCGGGGAGATCAACAGGCGGATCGGTGCGGCGTCAGCAATAACTAGGATGCTGCATCAGTCTGTCATGGTAAAGAAAGAGCTGAGCCGAAAAGCAAAGCTCTCCATTTACCAGTCGATCTACGTTCCTACCCTCACCTATGGTCGCCAGCTGTGGGTGGTGGCCGAATGAATGAGATCGCGGATACAAGCGGCTGAAATGAGCTTCCTCTGCAGGATGACTGAGCTCTCAATCACAAATCGTGTGAGGTGCTCTGCCATCCTGCAGGAGCTCGGTGTCGAGCTGCTCCTCCTCCAGGTCGAGAGGAGCCGGATGGGGTGGTTCAGGCATCTGGTCCAGGTGAGGTGCCCAAAACACCTCACCTTGCTGGTGAGGTGTTTTGGGTACATCCCACAGGAAGGAGACCAAGAGGCAGACCTGCTGGAGAGACTATGTCTCACAGCTGGCTGGGGAACGATTCGGGATCCCCCGCGACCCGGTCCAGGATGAGTAGAAGATGACGGAACAGAACGGAAAGGAATTTTTAAAAACAATTTTCAGAATTTTACCAAATGAGAACTGAAATGTCAAAAAAAAAAATGTTAATAATCACATTCTTTTTAAAATTCAAATTTATTTACAAATTGTCCCAAATATCAATAAAAAAGCAACATGTGTTTTACATTTATTAACCTATCAAATATTTTTACGGCAAAAACTGAAAAAGTCAATAAAAATTCTAACAAAACGAGACTGATTTTGAACAGACATATAAAAAGAAATGAAAGGCATTTTATTTATTCAACGTAGTCTTCAAAATTATACGAGTTGTATCGCTATAGAATAACGACATTCTGTGCAGAATAACTGGAAACGAACATTAGTGTCAAAAATACATGAGTTACAAAAAAATACAGTACTTTGAGCTGAAAATAAGTTAACAGTTATTGCAGATTAAAAAGATATTTTTTTAAACATATTCATTTTGTCGGAAATCAATACAAGTTTTTCAACTTAAAATAACACAAAATAAAAAATGTAACATTTGCAAAAAAAAAAATCCAAAATAATACAGCATTTTTTGTTTATGACACAAAACCGTTAGATTTGTTCAACAGAGGTACCAGTGCTGCCACCTGGTGGTTAAGTAGAGACTTGCATTCTGCTTTTAAACTGAACACACAGATATGCAAGATCCTGTTTGTCCAGGGAGTGTGCCAGCATCTGGTATGTCGACATAGTTCCTGCTAAAAGAAGCCTATCCAGTGATAAGGCCGGCAGGAACCAGAGGATGATGCAAAGCTCCAGGCAAACCGGGTGGCGAAAGTGAGACAGGAGTCGCTGGGCCTGGGGGGAATTGTGACACGTCGGGTCTCCCGAACCATAGATTTCAGAATATATCTGAGAGAAAGAGTTAAAGACAAGAAGAATTAATGCACAAACTTCTTCTTCTTCTTTTGGCATTTCCCTTCACGGGTCGCCACATCAAGTCAGTTTCTTCTATCTAATCCTATCTCCTGCATCCTCTTTGGTCACGCCAACTATCTTCATGTCTTTCTTCACTGTATCCATGAACCTCCTCTTTGGTCTTCCTCCAGGCCTCTTTCCTGGTGGTTCCAAACGCAACATCCTTCTTCTGATGAACTCTCTCTCCTCTGTACATGCCCAAACCATCTCAGTCTGGCCTCTCTGACTTTATCTTCAAAACCTCTAATATGTGCTGTTCCTCTGATCTCCCAGAGAGATCCTCAGCATCTTCATCTCTGCCACCTCCATCTCTGTTTCCTGTCTTTTTCTCAGTGCCACTGTCTCTAGACCAATCAGCATGGCCGCTCTCACCGCAGTTTTGTACACTTTCCCTTTCATTTTAGCTGAAACTCTTCCATCACACATCACACTTTCCTCCAGCTGTTCCATCCTGCCTGTACATGCTTCTTCACCTCTTTTCCACACTCTCCATTGCTCTGGACTGTTGATCCTAGATACTTAAAATCTTCCACCTTCTTTATCTCTTCTCCCTGTAACCTCACTTTTCCATTTGGGTCTTTCTCATTCACACACAATTACCGTACAAAGTTTATAGTAATTTTAATATCAATTGAAAGTTTGAACACTTTGCTGCTAAAAAAAAACGGTTTACATTTATTTATCTTGTTTTATACAATCAAAACATGTCGACATTTGTCTTTTACCTGCTTGATGCCCACTAGTTCTGGATAATCAAACAGCACGATGTTGCTGCAGATGATAGACCAGCAGAGGAAGTGCAATGCAAAGCAAAGCAAAGGAAACCAGATGCTCCAGGGCATGTGACGAACTGACCACAGACATGGCGCTTCGATCACAGGTTGCCAGTAACGCACCAAAATCTACCATTGAGAGAAAGAAAAATGGCTGTACATGTTGTGAACACGTTGCATAAAAGCTTCTGAAACTCGAAGAGAGTCAAGTTTTGTCAGTTTGGTCAGGTCAAATCGGGCCGCATAGAAAGAATAATAACTTACATAATCTCTATTTGGTTTATTATCTAAGCCTTAATCATGTTTTGTTTTTGAAAGTCGCCAGATTTTCTGCATTGGATTTGACAACAGCTCATTTCTGACACATCATTCTGCTACATTTAAACCCTCAAACTAGCAAAATGAGTAAAAAACAGACATGTGTAGAACGTTTCTTTGCTAAAGAGAGTTACACAGTTACAAAGCAGACTGATCCTTAGCGACACTCTACAGGTTTCAGGTCAAGATGCGACTGTGTGGTTGCAGCAAAACAAACTCAGAACTCCCTCTGATGAAGTTTTACTGAGAGTAGCCTCACTAATATTTTTATGCTCTTTGTTTTTGTAATGTCTTATATTTTGAGGGTATGTTTTAATGTTACCACGGCAACCAGAGTGCGTCAGAGCACCTTATAAAGACGCTGCTAGTAAAGTTTATCATGAAGACTTGGATTAAAGTTTATTATTATTATTAATTAAATACCAATTAATAATACTGGTCTTATTGACTTTTTCAGCTAAACTTTTATACTAGTACGTAAAAATATTTTCAGACATAAAACCGGTCTGGGGCAAATAAAAGCTTGAGGACCACTGGTCTAGATTTGACATACTTGAAGAATGTAAAGGACTATACCTGAAGGGCCAGTGCAGTCATGAAGCAATAAACAGTCCTGTTGAGGGGTCCCAGGACAGACTGGAGAGCCTGTTTGACAGGAGGCCATGCCATCAAACTGTGCTGTGCGGTGAACAGACCCAGCAGACACAAATCCACTAGGAGAGATTTGTAGACGGAACTGTTTCTTACAGCCACCGACCAGGGGACTGATTCTACAAGACAAAATATCACTTTGAAACACTCTACCCAAATGTTATTACACCTTAGATTTTTAAACTTGATTTGGACACAGGACAAAAATAGAAAAATTCCTTCATTAAATTACATTTAGATTTTTTGTTCCACGATCAATCAGACTGAATGATACATGGTCTTCTTAAAAGAGTCAAGAAACTTGATTGATTTTTTGGGAAACTTGATTTTAGGTAATAGTTCTTATTGTGTTGTTATTTATTTAATTAACTTGATCTGTTTTAGGACTGATCGTTTTATAAGGTGTGAGGATTAGGCCATCTGCAGGGGTGGATCCAGGATTTTCAAAAGGGGGGGGGCGGCGTGAGGTCATTGATGAAGCCAGTATGGGGGAGCTGGCGGCATTCCTCCCCAGAACTTTTTGAAAAATTAGAGTCATTTTTCTGTGTTTTGGTGCCCATTCGCTGGCTCTGCAAGGGGATAGCTTGACTAGTCCTCTTTCTTTTCTTCTTTTTTTTTTTAATGTGGCTAAGGGGGGGTCCCCTGGATCCGCCCCTGATCTGAAATTTCCTTTGGGATTAATAAAATCTATTTATAGTATGCGTGGTAGCATACTAACATATTATTTGCATCTTCCTTTGAGTCTCTGGAACCATAAAAGTTTTCAAAAATAAACACAAAAAGCAAGCAAGGTCGTGGGCTTGAGTCCCGGACCTTTCTGTGTGGAGTTTGCATTTTCTCCCTGTGTATGTGTGGGTTTTCTCCGGGTACTCCGGTTCCCTCCCACCCTCCAAAAACATGCATGCTAGGTTGATTGGCCATGACATAATTGCCTTTAGGAATGAATGTGTGTGTGTATGGTTGTATGTGTGACAGACTGCGACAGACTGGCGACCTGTTCAGGGTGTACCCTGCCCTTCACCTGGAATCAGCCAGGATGGGCTCCGGCACCCCCGGTAATCCCATAAGGGATAGATGGTTAAGAAGGTGACTGACTTAGGTATGAAATTACAACATTGAAAAAGGGGAACTTGGGTAGCACAGTGGCCCCACAGCAAGAAGGTTGTGGGTTCAAGTCTCGCGTGGTAACGAGGCTTGGAACACTGTCCTTTCTGTGTGGAGTTTGCATGTTCTCCCCATGTTTGCGTGGGTTTTCTCCGGTACTACAGTTTCCTCCCACGCTCCAAAGACATGCATGCTAGGTTTATTGGCCGGTGCTAAATTGCCCCTAGGAATGAGTGTGTGTGTGTGTGGATGGTTGTATGTGTGTGGCCCCGCGACAGACTGGCGACCTGTTCGGGGTGTACCCTGCCCTTCGCCTTAAAATGGCCGGGATGGGCTCCCGCAATCCCGAAAGGAATAGACGGATAAGAAGATGAGTGAAAGAAAAAGAGGAACTTAAAGAGAAAAAAAAAGTCTTTAGTTGTGGAAAACGTGATGTAGTACCCTCCTCTGACCTGGAGAGGGCACTCTTCCTCTTTCAGATACTTGTTTTGAATTTTTAAGATAAAAAAGCTAAATTAACTTTTAAAAACATAAAATTACAAACATTTGATTTATAAAACAACTAAATAAGCTAAATAAATGTTAAATTTGTGAATAAAAAATTAAGCGCCCAACGTGGGGCTCGAACCCACGACCCTGAGATTAAGAGTCTCATGCTCTACCGACTGAGCTAGCCGGGCAGTGCGGGAACGAGGTATGTGGGGGGTTAAGTAGACACATCAAACACATTTTCTGTTCGATTCTCTCTTTTTATATTTCAATTTAACTTTTCTTTACATACTGAATTAATTTAAAAAGTTGTTATTGATTTAATTCACCAAAACTTATCCGCAAACCTCTCCGGTGAGTCCTGAAACTTACCTTTACAGAGTGGGCTCTCTCCTGTAATGTTGTGATAAATTGCACGAAACGATACAAATCGAATAAAATCTGCTCCGGAAATAAAAACAAACAATAGGTTTAAAAAAGCCGCCGCACAAAGAAAACAGCTCCTAAAGGTGACAGACGCCATTTCATTCAGGGTTTTATGTTCATTTCACATTTCCGGAAAAAGACTGGTGTAATACCTGTTATTACCACATGAGGGTGGTGTTGTGCGGTTTAAACTGAAATGATGAGACTCAAAGAAATGAGTTTTTATGGAAAGTTTTTATTGTTTCAATCAAATAGATCTTCTTACAATGTCTTGTTACAATCTTGTCTTCTGGACCGGTTATCCCTAAAGGGGTTACAGGTGGTCCCAGCTGATTTCATGCAGGAGGGAGGGTACACCCTGAACAGGTCACCAGTTTGTTGCTGGGCGACACACAGCCATCCATCCATCTGACACAATCCTCATTCTTGGTGACAAATTCGTTGTAGCCAATCAACTTAACATGCATGTTTTTGAAGGATGGGTAGAAACCGAACTACCCAGAGGAAACCCACTCATACACAGGGAGAACATGCAAACTCCACACAGAAAGACCTGTGTTTCAAGCCTCGTCCCACTCTGGGACTCAAACCCCTGACCTTATTGCTGTGAGGCCACTGTGCTAACCACTGCATCAGTGTGTTTACAAGATAGGACTGAACTGAAGTGTATCAGCGACTCCGAGTTATTACAGTGGAACAAAGAAAAAACAGAAAATAAGAGTTAAATTACATCAAATTTAAGCTCAAAACTTCTTCTTTTTTCCATCTAAAATCTTTTATTTATCGCAACAGTCCGGCAGATCAACTTTACAAACGAACACTCAGTTACCTTCTTAACAGTCTATCCGTTATGGGGTAGCGTCTGTTGCTTGAGCATATCCCAGCTGATTCAAGGCGAGGGGCAGGGTACATACCCCAAACAGGTCACCAGTCTGTCACAGAGCCACACACACACACACACACACTCCTAGGGGCAATTTGGTACCAGCCAATCAGCCTGACATGCATGTTTTTGGAGGGTGGGAGGAAACCGGAGTACCTGGAGAAAAACCACACATACATGGGGAGAACATGCAAACTCCACACAGAAAGGCCAGTGTTCCATGCCTCATCCTGGGACTCAAACCCACAACCTTCTTGCTGTGAGGCCACTGTGCTAACCACTGCACCACGGTGCCACCCACAAACAAACAAGTTAAGACAATAAATCTGTATTATCCTTCACCATCAAGGAGTGATCCATTGTTGTGAAAATGCTTCAAAGTTGTTGTCTGGATGGTGTATCTGATGATCAATATATTTCGTTTTCGATTGAGAAATCATTTTTGAAAATAATTTGAATTGGTTGAAAATGATCTCCAGATGGAAGTCAAAACGTCTTGATAAAAAAATACACTGTCTTGAAGACAACTTTAAATCGTTTCCTACAAGTTAAAACAATATTAATCAGCCTGAAACTCAATTATCTGAACATTAAACCATAAAAAAAAAACAAGAGACATGCCCGAAAAATTTAATTATTAACTTATTAAAAATGTAATAAGATCACAAGGTTCATGGATACAGTGAAGGAACACATAAAGATAGTTGGTGTGTCCGAAGAAGATGCAGCAGATAGGGTTAGATGGAAGAAACTGACTTGATGTGGTGACCCCTGAAGGGAAATGCCGAAAGAAGAAGAAGGAATATTATAAAATGTTCTGGTAATAAATTAGCATCCTCTCTTCTTTCAAATGAGGTTGACGTCACCACCGTAGCACTCTATGTGGTAATGCTTGCTGGACGAAACCACTTGAATAGATTCTGTTGACCCCTGAAAAAATCAAAGAAGAAAATAAAATGATCAAAAATGTTTCTCGTTGGCTCAAAACAGTATTTAATTTGCTTCATTATGATTTGTTTTCATAGCTAGAGTTGAAACTTGCTTCTGTTGGTAGTATCGGCTTGCTACAAGCACTGCAGCTGGGAGCCTGGACCCTGAAACCATGAAGACATCTCAATGAAACTGATGAAACTTGATGAAAGTGGGTGTGATTGTTTCTTGTGTGGCTAGTCTGTCAGGGTTTCCCCTTGTTCCTTTACTCATGCGTGAATGAATGGGTACGGCTTATTGTTGTAATATCACCTGTGGTAGTCGCTGACACAATAAACCCTGGCATCTGAGTCAACAGCAAATGTTTGCCCCTCCAGTTCCTGTCTGCATATGACACATCGAAAGCAGGATGGGTGGTACGATTTCCCACAAGCCTGCAAGACCTGTTGAGGAAGCATCATGTTTATTATCA
This sequence comes from Neostethus bicornis, assembly GCA_902685375.1. Classification (NCBI taxonomy): domain Eukaryota; kingdom Metazoa; phylum Chordata; class Actinopteri; order Atheriniformes; family Phallostethidae; genus Neostethus; species Neostethus bicornis. Next base: position 23,353,812 of record LR738551.1, on the reverse strand, counting down.
TACATACATGTAAATGAGTAAAGTCAGTCAGTCAGTCAGTCACCTTCTTAACTGTCCATTCCTTAAGGGTGGATTTGAGGCGAGGGGCAGGGTACACCCCGAACAGGTCACCAGTCTGTTACAGGGCCACTCACATACAACCATACATACTCATTCCTAGGCGCAATCATGCAGCAGGCGATCAACCTAGCATGCATGTTTTTGGAGGGTGGGAGGAAACTGTAGTACCGGAGAAAACCCACGCAAACACGGGGAGAACATGCACACTCCGCACAGAAAGGCCAGTGTTTAAAGCCTCGTCCCCACCCGGGACCCGAACCCATGACCTTCTTGCTGTGTGGCCACTTTGCTACCGTGCTGCCCAGGTGAATGAGTAAAATCTTACACAGTCAGAAATGGAAGACCCACAGCTGTTACACACTTCCTGCGATGGATGGACTCCAGAAAACTGCAAAAGGAGGTCAATTAAAAATTACAAAATGAGACAGAACCCCATTGGTATTTTCAATAAAACAAAAAAAAACAATCCACTGACCAAAAAGTCATCTTCACAATAGATTTGTCCTGACACGGTAAAAAATGGCTTTCCATTGAGTTGTTTATCTGAAAATATTAAAACAACAAGATTTAAAATTAAGAGTCAGACATTGTGTTCTTTTTTTCTCTAGAAATTTGATGTAAAACATCACATTGTTAAACCGTACGGTAGAGTTGGGGTCTGATGAGTGCCATGATGACGAATGCCATCCCACTGTCAGAAGTGGGTGTCTATCTATAGCATAACTACCTACTGCCTGAAATCATCGGACCGTATTATCCACTGAAGTCCAACACCCTGCTGTGTGTTTAGTGTCTCAGCAGCTGTTAGATGATACGCCCACACTGAATTATACTGAGTCCTGTTTGAAAGCAATTATAAGGACATCAAGTGGCAGCTGACTCGAAATGAAATGACCAATCATAGTGAACTGTGCGTCAGTAGATGGGAGACGATGTGTCTGTGAACTAACAGATTGTAAAGTTTGATTATAGAATAACACATCAATTTGAAGATGTTTTTTTAAAAAATGCAATGAATCTCGCAAATTTTTTTGTTGAAAACTCATGTAGATGGATCGGTGCAGCGTCACCAAAAACTAGGACGCTGCATCGATCTGTCGTGGTAAAAAAAAGCTGATCCAAAAAGCAAAGCTCTCAATTTACAAGTCAATCTACATTACTACCCTCACTTATGGTCACCAGCTGTGGGTGGTGACCGAAAGACTGAGATTGCAGATACAAACAGCTGAAATGAGCTTCCTCTGCAGGGTGGCTGGGCTCTCACTCAGAGATCGGGTGAGGAGCTCTACCATCCAAGAGGAGCTCGGTGTCGAGCCATTCCTTCTTCAGATCGAGAGAAGTCAGATGGTGTGGTTTGGGCATCTGGTCAAGTTGCCTCACGAGCGCCTTGCTGGTGAGGTGTTTCGGTCACGTCCCACCGGGAGGAGAGCAAGAGGCAGATCCCGGACCCGCTGGAGAGACTTTGTCTCACAGCTGGCCGGGGAACGACTCAGGATCCTTCCGGGTGAGCTGGAGGATGCAGCTGGGGTGAGAGAAGCCCGGTCTTCTGGTCTGGGGCTATTGCCCCTGCGACCCGGCCTTGGATAAGCGGAAGATGACGGAACGAACTCATGTAGTGTTTCAGTAATACACATCTGAAACAGTCAATAACTTTGTTTTGAGATTGCCAAGTTTAAATTTGATTCACTGTTTCGGTGGATTAAATTTAAAACCACCTTAGCAGTAGTGACAGGTTAAACTAGTCACAACTGCTAGTTTAACCCATTTTCTTTAAATTCACTTGCATTTTTATGCCATTTAACCCACTCCCCAAAATAGTAAGCATTATATCTTTCATGTCATTTTCATCTATCTTTTCATACCATTTGTCAATGAGAAAATCTAACTTTTTGTTCATATTTGTGTGTGTATTTTTGTATATGTTTGGAAAATGTGATTTACCATCCTTGTAATGAGGTGTTGTTTGTGAGGACCAATTCAGACGGCTACAGAATTAAAAGTCTCTTAGTGTCTCTATCGCTGATCCTGTCCATCTTGGTCTCTTCCACAGAAACCAAGCATCTTTATCTCCTCTACTATCTAGGTCTGCCTCCTGTCTCTTCTTTAGTGCCGCTGTCTCACGGCAAACAACCTCACTACTTTCCTTTTTTTTCTGAGCCTGCGAAAGTCCTACCACAGGTGTCAAACTCAGGTCCTCGAAGGCCTGTGTCGTGAAGGTTTTCTGTGTTCTTGCATCTACACATCTGATCCAGGTTATTGTGTCATTGTGCCAAATTCTTTTGGCTGTTGATTTCAATTTATGTGCATCAGATGTATTGAACCAGGAACACATGGAAAACCTTCAGGATACAAACCCTCGAGGACTGGAGTTGGATATCCACATGCTACACCCTAAAACAAGTAACTTTTTACTTGATAATATTTAATTTCATTTCGGCTGCTTTGAGGACTGAACATTATTGTCTTAAAACTGGATTTTCCCGCCTCCTAATTAATTAATTTGACCGTTTCTATGTCCTCAGCCAAATGTGTAAGGTCCACACAAAATGATCCCAAGTTGGTAGCTCCTCATCAAGCAGATCACTATGTGGTCCTGTTAACTGTGGGACAGCATTCCCAGCTTCCACCAGAACATTAGTGAGTCTCATGTCATGGTTATGTTGGTTACATGACATCTCTAAGCCTGTTTAGACATGCTTCTGAAAAACTAGTTCTTCTTCTCAATTTTCAAATCTTGGCTACATGTAGAGAAGATTGTCATCCTAGTTATGTCAGAGATTACGAATCCCAATATGTAATTTTGTTACGTCCATCCATATTAGTTTATTTGAACTCACTGCAAATGCAGCAGGTGAAGCAAGAATTATGAAATAAGTGTCCCATCGCCTGACAGGCTCCACCTGATCCGTACACCGCTTCACTGCATCTCGCACAACTCCCTACAAACAATGAATGGAAAACACACTGAAATTTGCTCAATTTCATGCAAAAAAACGGTTGATTAAAAACTTTCCATTCATACCAAAGCAAAGACTGTGACTGGGATCCATCTTCTTCTGTTTTTTCCTCAGTTGTCTGGTCAGAAAGACTTTCTGAGGGTCTAATTTTATTTCTGGTGCAGACAGCTGAAAGGGGAGCTGCTTTCTGGGTTTATGGGTGTTGCTTCTCATAGGAAAGAAAGTGTTGAGACCCCCTGACTCCTCCATGGTGGCTGCTCTGTGGGTGGCAACTGTTAAGTGATACAAAGTAAGACCTGTGGATTATGTCCGCTTGCACGTTAAAAGTTTTAACAAGATTTTTATAGAAATTTTGAATAGATCATCACATTTTTTTATCAATCGCATACTCAACTAAAAAGTATATGTATTGTATCTAGATGTATGATCAGTACAGTCACCTTCTTAACCGTTTATCCCACGGGGCTATGCGGGGTGCCGGAGCCCATCCCGGCTAATTCGAGGCAAGGGGCAGGATACACCCTGAAGAGGTCGCCAGTCTGTCAATAAAAAATACTAATCATTTGCTCCTCATGACACTTTTTATGTGAAAAATGATTCTCTGTACTGTTCCTTTGAGCAGCGGGGTTGCAGGAGTATGTCGCTGAAGCTGCTCTTCGGATGGTCCACAGATTCCCTGACCAAAGTGGGAGGGATTTTGCATGATTAAGGACAAGATGCTCCCAAAATACTCTAAGGTGCGTCTGTTCAAGACCGATGTAAATAAAACATACTGTAGGTACATGGTCTCAATCATATGACTTGTTGTAAGAAATATTAAGATGTTTGTGAAGTACCGTTTTCTACAGTTCCGCCTGTTTAGCTTTCTTGCCCGGCAACTGAGTTGCACCATTTTTGTCCATCTTTGTCAGTAAACTTCGTTAATAGGAAGTGGCCATTTTTATCTATCTTTGTCAGCAAACAGCATTAATTGGGGTTGTCTGTGTCTGTCTTGATCTGTGTCTATTTCTGATGTAAGAAGCTTGTGTATGAGGAACTTGTGTTGTTGTTCTCGCAGACGGTCATCTCCAGCTCTTTTTCTCTGCAGACTAAAAGAAATATCATAATCTCATTCTCCTCTGGTCTCTGTTGTGTTTTTCTTTGGTTGTAAACCAAAGTTCCGTCATTTTCCGTACATTCGAGGCTGGGTCGCGGGGGCAACAGCCTCAAATGGGAAACTCAGGCTTCTCTCACCCCCGCTGCATCCTCCAGCTCACCCGAAGTATCCCAAGCCATTCCCCGGCCAGCTGAGAGACATAGTCTCTCCAGCGGGTCCGGGGTCTGCCTCTTGGTCTCCTCCCGGCGGGACATGCCGAAACACCTCATCCGCGAGGCGCTCGGTGGGCAGCTTGACCAGATACCCGAACCACCCCATCTGGCTCCTCTCGACCTGGAGGAGGAGTGGCTCGACACCGAGCTCCTCCCGAATGGCAGTCACCACCCATTGGTGGTGACTGAAGCTCCATGTTTTTGGAGGGTGGGAGAAAACAAGAGCATCCAGACAATATCCACGCATACACACGGAGAACATGCAAACTCCACACAGAAGGCAAGTGTTCTAAGCCTTGTCCCCTTCAGGGCCTCAAACCCAGCCTTCTTTCTGTGAGGCCACCATGCAGCCTCAGATAAACTTTGATAACCCAATTATTGAAGACTATTTTAGTCATTTTATTTGACTTTAAATGTAACAACGTATCGAACAGAAAGTGTTGGTGTGATTCTATCCTGTGTCACTGCTTCATCATGTTAGAATTTTTATTTCGTAAGAACCACACCTTTCTGCGCAGGAAAAACTCACACAAGATGCTACACGTTCATTTGGGTTATTAACTGACAGCTTTTAATTTGAAAAACATCAATTGATCAAATGAATAGGTTTTTTTGACCCTTGACTAGGAAATGACTAAGTCAAAGCATTAATAATACAGTGGACTAGTTTGAGATATCAAATTATTTTTAATGATAGGCCATGAGAAGGAAGGATTTTTAGTACATTCAGCATCTTACACAAAAAATCCGTCTTCGTCATGAGACAGTTGACCTTTCATGGATTTCCTCAGAGGAAGTATCCGTCTTGATTCATGTGTTTATTGAGTTTATTCCACCGATCGCTGTACAGTAGATCCAGAATTCAAATTTTGGCTCTGAACCCATTTGGAGCAAATGTTTGGCTCTTGTGATTCTACAGTTACATGGGGAGGGGGAGGCCTGACAGCTGCTGATTCTTCACTGAGGATCCTTGTTCAAGAAAAACTCACTGAATCTCTTTTCTTTTTTTTAACAGTTTACCGCACACTTTGCATGCAGCCAAACTGGTTTACCAAAAAAAAAGTAGGTTCAAATGTTAAAGGTGTGTCTTTTATGGTTTTAAACCAAGCCTTTTTTTTTTTGGTAAGTCTTTTTTTTTTTCCAACAAAATCAACTTAATTAACAATAATATGAAAATCTGAGCTGATTTTCACTTATTTCCCTTCAATTCAGTCATAAATACTGATATAAGAGATGATTTAGAGCTGAAAAAGTAACATAAACACTGAATGATTTTTGCCTTGAGGTGTGTTTCTGCAGGAATGTGAACCTCATGAAACATGTGGTGGCAAGAAAAAAAAAAACTTCTACAAGTTTAAGAAACTTTTTTAAAAAGTTACCAGACAATCTAATGATCCTTTAATGGCAAAAAGAAATGCAACCAGACAGGAGGAACTGGATTTAAAAAAAAAAAACATGTTATGATCTTCTGTTTGAACAGTTTTAGATCCTCCTTATGAAAATACAGAATGCAAAATTAAACATTTTGATCATAATCTGATTAATTTTTTTTGTTTTTGCTAAAATATGCAAAATAATCAGATTTTTCTTGCTTATATTATTTAAAGCTGAGTGGTTTCTCTGTCCACTCAGAGGATCCACATCACCATGCCAACAATCTTTGGCATGTTTGCATGCATATAAATAGGGCTGCATTGTGCTGCTCAGCAAGGGTTGTCACACACACACATACACCCCAATCTGATCATGCTGATGGTGGTTTTGGAGGTGATTTTTGGCTCAAAGGCACAACAAGTCTTGATCTCTGCATCAAGTTTAAACAGGTAGTGTACCTGAAGTCCACGCCCTCCTGATGAGAACTAGGAAGTGTGTGTCAGAAACGCTGGGAAGAAAAAACTCCTTCAAAATGCAAAGAAATTTATAACAAATAACTTTAGAAGTTTTTGAAAGAGATTTTTATTCTTTTTGGATGATCAAATGAGATGTATTTCCCACCGATCGCTCGTGTTTGGGTCATATGTCTTCTGTTGGAGTTTCATCTGGACACATCAGGTAAGATTATGTCACAATCTAGAAAAAAAATATGAGGTGTTTCCGCGTTGTTTTGAATTTTTATGAGTTTGTAGATCCAAATATTCTGTTGGATTGATCTAAACAAACCTCACACACATCTGATCAGTTGGATCTTCAAGTTTGTCTGAACTATTCATAGAGAAAATTTTTGAACAGTATTAATTCTGATTGGTCACAAACATTAAAATCTCGGATCAAACTGGAGATCTGTTATTCTTGTCTCTGAATTCATACTCTGAGGAGTTTATTGAGCTTCCTAGAGGCATGAATTCATCTAAACTTCATTAATGATTGACCAGCAATCTGCTGTTGAGCAATCAATCTGGGATTATATTTCATACTAGAGTTCAATTTGCAGGGTTTTAAACAAAAAAATTAATCTCTTCTCAGAAAAATGACTTTAAAAATCATCATTAATGTTATTTGATTTGAAAAAGAATGTAAAATTCTTCTAAATCTTCAAAGGATGCTTTGTATTACTGAATTTGATCCAAATTTACATTTATGGAAATCAGTTGGATTTCAGTTAAAAAAGGGACACAATGAAGCCAAACAGTAGCAGACTGTTGACGTAGATTGTTGGTTGTGATCACGGATACAAGCGGCTGAAATGAGCTTCCTCTCCAGAGTGGCTGGGCACTCACTCAGAGATCAGGCGAGGAGTTCTGCCATCTGAGAGGAGCTTGTTGTCAAGCCGCTCCTCCTCCAGGTCGAGATGAGGTGGTTCCTGAGCACCTCGCTGGTGAGGTATTTGGAGCACGTCCCACTGGGAGGAGAACAAGAGGCAGACCCCGGACTCGCTGGAGAGACTATTTCTCACAGCTGGCTAGGGACCGACTTAGGATCCTTCTGGGTGAGCTGGAAGATGCAGCTGGGGTGTGAGAAGCTTGGGCGAAGTCTGTGGGTGTTTCCCCTGTGACCCGGCTCCAGATAAGCGGAAGACGACGGAACGGAAAGTTATATTAAGTAATATATGTAGGTCAAGAGAAGCCAGATGGGGTGGTTCGGGCATTTGATTAGGATGGTTCCGCGAACACCTCACTGGTGATGTGTTCCGGGCTCGTCCCAATGGGAGGAGAGCAAGAGGCATTTCAAGACATGCTGGAGAGATTATGTCTGACAGCTGGACAAGTAACACCGCGGGATCCTCCCAAGATGACGGAACAGAAAAGATATGTTTACAAAATTTTACGAACATTTCTGATTTCTTAGAAATTTTGTTAGATTTTTTTTTTTTTTTTTATGAAATTAGTTTGCAACTTGTATCTATAAATTTTTATATTTTTAATTTTTTATAAATTTTTATAAACAAGGATTTTTATAAATTGTATCTATTTTATAAAAGAAGGTCAGGGTTCAAATCCCGGAGTAGGTGTGAGGCTTGAAACACTGATCTTTCTGTGTAGAGTTTGCATTTTCTTCTTATGTATGTGTGTCTCAAAAAATATGCATGCATTGCCCTTAGGTATGAGAGTGTGTATGGCCCCGCAACAGACTAGTGACCTGTTTGGGATGTACCCTGCCTAAAATCAGCTGGCACCCCTCCTGACCTCGTTAAGGAAAAGCAGTTCAGAAGACAAAACAAAACAATAATCTGACCCTGATGTTTTCTGTCTTTTTAGATGGCCTGCAGACCACTGTTCTACCACCAAAAGGTTCCACAGTGACCGTGTCCACTGAGCTGCCTTCGGCACAATGTGCTGTGTGCACAATCAGTGGTGTGAACGACACCCAGGTTTCCTGCAGCTCCTCTGTTTCTCTGGTACCCGAGGTTGAAGTGAAATTACTGTTCAATTGCAGCCAGCCCATCAAACAGTCGTACACTGTGGTGTTCACGCAGACAATTGGTGAGTTTGGATACGTCTGTGACTCATTTCTGTGGATATTTCACAGAGATCGGCTGACCGTAATAAATTTAAAAAATCAAATAGGCCTTAGAAAAGTGAGGTTACAGGGAGAAGAGATAAAGAAGGTGGAAGATTTTAGGTACTTAAAATCAACAGTCCAGAGCAATGGAGAGTGTGGAAAAGAGGTGAAGGAGCATGTTCAGCCAGGCTGGAATGGATGGATAAAAGTATCAGGTGTGATGTGTGACAGAAGAGTTTCAACTAAAATGAAAGGAAAAATGTACAAAACTGTGGTGAGACCGGCCATGATGATTGGTCTAGCGACAGTGGCACTGAGAAAAAGACAGGAAACAGGGATGGAGGTAGCAGAGATGAAGATGCTGAGGATCTCTTTGAGAGTGACCAGGATGGACAGGATCAGAGGAACAGCATGTGTTAGAGGTTTTGGAGATTGTCAGAGAGGCCAGACTGAGATGGTTTGGACATGTGCAGAGGAGAGAGAGAGAGTACATAGGAAGAAGGATGCTGGGTTTGGAACCACCAGGAAAGAGGACTAGAGGAAGACCAAAGAGGAGGTTCACGGACGAAGTGAAGGACGACTACACAAAAACTTCTAGTTACTAAAAACAGATTAGATAATAATCCTACTTTCATTCAAAATTTTTCCAGATGTTCAATGTTAAAAATAATTAAATTATAAAAAGATGTCAACCAAATTGAATTTAAAAAGTGAATAACATTGGAATAATTTCTTCTGCACTTCCAGTAATCTCACATACAAGTGCGGATCGGAGTGTTACATTTTTAACAAACTGTATCAACTTTTCTTCCTTTCATTGATGTTTCAGAATGCACCGCTGATGCCTGTAATCCTAAGTTGGAAAAAAAGACTTTCTCAAGCCTGGCTGAGTTTACTAGAAACTTCATTTGGGAGGTGAAGGCACCACAGAAGACGGCTGTGACTTTGAATCTTTATGGAGACTCTCTGGCTGAGACGTCATCACCATGCTCCGATGGATTTCAGTATTCAGTAGCCGTGTCTAAAACCAAAGCCAAGTCTCCAAGTCACTATTGCCGAGGCGGCGTTTTGACGGAACTGATTCTGGCCAATGAAGGTTTTTTCTCTCTTCAAGTTGAATCTGACCCCGAACCACTGACTGTGTTTTTCAAGGCGACTCCCGGCCCTTTAAGTAAGAGCAACTTTTTAGCTTCAGATCTTTAAATATTTTTCTCCAAGTTTTATTTTAGCTCCTTAAAAAAGTTAGAATGAAGGATACACCCTCCCATTAAATTATAAGTCAATGTGTCTGAACTTTACCAAGATTTTATACCGCTGTCTATATTCTGGAACACTTGCGCAACAATTGGTTGCAATAGGTGGCAGAGCGCATCCTTGTGAGAGGCAGGGTACACTCTGCACAGGTCACCTGTATGTTCCACACTACATTAAGATAATCCGAAATTTCAGAGTATCCTATCAATGCTAACTTGTCCAGATTAGACAGTCAGATATTCGTTAATCTGAAACTATTAATAAATGACCTAGTTTCTGTTCTAACGTTAACTTTTTAATCAAGTATTAATTTAGATCATAATCAAATGTAACATATGCCTACCGTCCTTAAAAAACGGAGCAATCTTTTCCAGATTTTCTGGATTATTAGTTTTTGGCACTCCAGCCTACTGGGACGAGGCAATAGCTCGGTGGTAGTACGTTCGCCCTTGGACCGGAAGCTCTCAGGGTAAAATCTCATTGAGCTCATGTCTAGGTGTCCGTAGAGAAGACACCTAACCCCCGTTTCTCCCATCATTGGCGCCGTTGTGGCAGCCTGCTGCGGTGTAACACAGCACACAAATTTACTCGTTGAGGGATGAAAAGAGTATGTAGAAGAAAAAAAAAAAAAGAGATGCACAGTCAAATTAAAAAATAAGTGTTTTTATACACTTCTAATTTCCATATTCTACCTTTTTGTTGGGTTTGATAGTTTTAGCCGACCAGTAAAAAACTTTTCGGACAATAGATATAGTTTGTTATTGTGTCAGATACACCATACAATTTAAATAAAGACTTCAAATTCAAAAAATGATTTATACCTTGGTCTGAGACAGACTGGTGACTTGTCCTGGGTGTACCCCACCTCTTGTCTGTTACTAGCCAGAATCCGCTACACCAGGGGTGCTCAACCAGTCAATTGTGGACTAATCCTAGTCAACCGCCAGATGTGTAGGAAGAAAAAAATTAAATGACAGGAAGTCAGTTTTGCCAACTCAGCGACTTTGACACTTTTTGAGCATTCAGACCATCTAGTGACTTTTTTTAAAAAAAAAATTAAAAAACATTCTAGCGGCTTTTTCTAGTGTTATTGGAGATTTTTGGAGTCTTTGAGGTGAAAGCACGTTGTTAAGCCTGTTCTCAATGAGCAGCGCCTCTTTTCCTGAAGCACCTTGTGTGTGGGGAAAAATCTATGAGTGTTTGAGAGCGAGAAAAATTTGTTTCAGTGTGTGTTAGAGATAAAGACAGAGAGAGAAATTTGTCTGTGTTTGTGTGTGTTTAAGAGGGTGTGTGATGTGACGTCTAATGGTTGTGTAACCACAACAAAACATTTTGTGAGGGTAGTTTTACTGCGGGTTTGAAACCACTTGTGTGTGTTTGGGATGTTGATATTGGACTGGTACCTCTCAAGAGGTTTAATATTTGAAAAGTAGATCTTGGGGCAAAAAAGGTTGAACTCTCTGGAATCTTATCTGAAAATTTGATAAATTTATTTAAAAATTTAATTCTTTTTTGTTTTTTTAAAGGAAAAACAATTGTTACAACCATCGGTTCTGGTTCAACTGTTGTGCTGAATCGCGACTTACAGAAGTCAGATTGTGAAGTTTGTACCGGTGTTGACTCTACTCGTGAATGTAGCTCTACGGAAAAGACGCTGAGTAGCCCTGGAGAGCTCACAGTGGAGTTCAGCTGTCTGAGTCCTGAGGATGACTTCACTGTGACGATAAAGAACACAATAAGTAAGTGTTTACATTTCACAATCTAATTTAAAATTCTTTCGGGATCGCCACAGCAAGTCAGTTTCTTCCATCTAACCCTATCTCCTGCATCCTCTTCGGTCACGCCAACTATCTTCATGTCTTCCTTCACTGTATCCATGAACCTCCTCTTTGGTCTTCCTCTAGTCCTCTTTCCTGGTGGTTCCAAACCCAGCATCCATTTACTGATGTACTCTCTCTCTCCTTTGCACATGTCCATACCGTCTTTTTCTGGCCTCTCTGACTTTATCTCCAAAACCTCTAACATGTGCTGTTCCTCTGATCCTGTCCATCCTGGCCACTCCTAGAGAGATCCTCAGCATCTTCATCTCTGCTACCTCCATCTCTTCTCCTGTCTTTTTCTCAGTGGCACTGTTTCTAGACCAAACAGCATGGCCGGTCTCACCACGGTTTTGTACACTTTCTCTTTCATTTTAGCTGAATCTCTTCTATCACACATCACACCTGATACTTTTCTCCACCCGTTCCAGCCTGCCTGCACATGCTTCTTCACCTCTTTTCCACAATCTCCATTGATCCTAAGTACTTAAAATCTTCCACCTTGTTTATCTCTTCTCCCTGTAACCTCACTTTTCCATTTGGATTCCTCTCATTCACACACATGTACTCTGTCTTACTCTGACTAAAATTCATTCCTCTTAATCAAATTTTATATTAATGTGTAGATTTATTTAGTTTGATATCGAGTACCTTGCGTCTTAAAATGTAAGGCACATTACAAATAAATGTATTATTATTATTACCTACCTAACAGGATATGTACATAAATTGTAATTTATTGTAATGCATTAGGAACAAAACCACATTTTTTTAAAAGTAGAAAAATGCAAACATTTCTGCAACTTTTTTTTTCCTTCCCAGCATGCAAACAGACGGAATGCAGCCCCGCTACAGCCGAATTTGATCCCAGTCTTTTTGAAGGCTTCCAAAGAATTTTTTCATGGGATATAAGCATTCCAGAGAAAACCATCTTAACTTTGAAAAGCATCTCCAATCAAAAAAATTGTGAGGGGTCACTTGAGTACACTGTCAGCACAACTAAAAATGGTGAAAAAACAACGGATAAGTACTGCAAAGGGGAGACATCCTCTAGTCCGAAACTCTATGGAGGCACTACTGTGATGGTCAAAGTGCCCAAAGGACTCAAAATCGAACGAACTGCATTCAGTGTTGAAGCAACATCGAGAGGTAAGCAAAATGGAAAAGACTATTGAAAGGATTCATATTCAGTTTCTAATCAACATAAATATGTTTTGTCTTTAGGTTCCAGAATGCTAACTGTGACCCCTGACCCAAACACCATCATCATCATCACAAGGGTGAACAAAGAACAAGAGTGCACCGTGTGTGTAGACAAAGACTCTAAAGAAACCTGCAATCCACAATTCAAAAAACTGACTGATCCACAAAACACAACAGTTGAATTCACGTGTTCGCGACCACAGGATGTCTACGCTGTCGAGATCAACAGTGAAATCGGTAGGGTTATCTAAAATGTGAATTGTTCTAACCAGATGCCCGAACCACCCAATCTGGCTTCTCTCGACCCGAAGAAGCAAATTTTCTACTCCAAGCTCCTCCCGGATGGCAGAGCTCCTCACTCTATCTCTAAGTGAGAGCTCAGCCACCCGGCAGATGAAGCTCATTTCGGCCGCTTGTATCCGTGATCGCATACTTTTGGCCACCACCCACAGCTGGTGACCATAGGTGAGGGTAGGAACGTAGATCAACTTGTAAATCGAGCGCTTTGCTTTTCGGCTCAGCTCCTTCTTCACCACGGTGGACCGATGCAGTGTCCCAATTATTGATATGCTATTTTTTTTTTCTTTTAAATGTGCTTTTTTCAGTCAATTTAAAAAATGCATTTAGTTTAACTGGTAAACCAAGAGTTTTTTTTTTTTTTTTTTTTATTAAAAAAGTGTTTCCAAGCATCACATAATTAAACAAAGCTAAGACCAAGATTTCATTACCTCTTAATCATTTCAGTCTATGTTGTCGTTTCCAGATTGCACAGAGACCGCCTGCTCAGGAGACATTGTCCAAGCTGAAACCACCTTTTTCCCCGATTTTAACCGAACTTTCACCTGGGACTTCAAAGTTGTCGCCAAACAAACTTTTCAACTTGACTTCCCAGAAACAGGAATGCGACAAATCCCAAATACTGAGACGTGTCCAGATGACCACACATATTCTCTGATTTCCTATCTAAGAAGCGGGCGAGCAGTCATCGGTACCTTTTGTAAACATGGTAGTGTGACAACAATATTGGGGCGTTATAAAGGACGGCTGTCATTAGAAGTGCCGGGAAACAGAAAGCTGAATTCATTCGAATTCAAACTTAATGTTGGACCTGAAACGGATCGTAAGTCTACAAGAGTTTTTTTTTTTTTTTTTTTTTTTTTTTTTTTTTAGACCAAGAATTATTTAGTAGAAGACCCTTATACATTTTGTTTTCAAACCGCTCACATTCTTAATTAAAAAGAATTCTATCCCTCAAATAATAAAAACTGCCAAATACATGTCTAGACAGATCATAATCCATGATTATTTGAGGTGTTTTTTATGATTCCATGAAAAGATGTCGTAAAATTTTTGTTGGAGAGGGAACCAATCAGGTTTGTTATCTAGAAATGAATTAGCCTATGCCAGAGGTGGGCAAACTTTTTGGTTCAGGGGCCACATTGAGTTCTGACATTTGACCTGGGCGCGGAACAGCAGCAGATGGATGGCATGATTTGGTAACCTCTAGATTAGACCGATAAAATGGCGTGCTAAATGTTACATCTAGAGCATTAAATTTCAAATCTAGCAGAGCTCGGTCCTAATGCTACTGCGATAGCGCTTAAAAACGTGCATTTAGCGGCGCTAGGTTTGAAATCTAAGTGCTTGATGTAACATTTTACTTGTTTTAACATCTAACACGCTTGTTTACGTGTGTGCATTGAGCCCGATTGCTTTCCATATCATACAGTGCGCCATCTAGTGAGGAAACATCAGAATTGCAGCAATAAAAAACCACTAACAAGGTTTATTTAATTTTTTCAAGTTCAGCGGGCCGGATTAAAACGTTTAACAGGCCGTAGTTTGCCCATGCCTGTCCTAAGCTAAATATACTGAATCCTTGATCAGTTTAATCCAGAAACATACCTCAAACAGTACCTGTGAACAAATGACTCACTTCATTCTTTCTATTTTCCTCTCTAAAGTTGTGGCCATAGTAAAAGTCGTGCTTCCACGAGGTGTATCGGAGACTGAACTAATCTCACCCAACTACCCCGGAGACTTTCCTGACATGCAGCAGATGCGGTGGGACTTCACAGTGCCTGGCATGCACAATTACACAATGCACTTCCTCCAGCACACTAATGCCTGGAGGACGACGTGGTGGTGCAGTATGAAAAAGAAAACGGTGCCTCGACCCAACTAACCCTGTTCGATCCACAACCGCAACATCAACAGGGAAACTTTAACATGCTACTGAAGAACTGTCAAACCAACCAGACGTTTCCGGGACTCAGCCTGAGCTATAAAGTCTCTGTGATGAGAAGTGGACATCCAGGTAAAGTTATTCTATTTGAATTTTGTGTTTCCGTTTCAAACCAACTTTTGATTAAGTTATTAATAAGTAATTATAGTTCAAGGGGGACGGGCGGGCCGATACCAAAACCATTTAAGATATTGTAGGTTTTCACAAAGGGGGTGAAATTTTAAAAAGTTAGTGCAATCAGGTCAAGAATAAAGCCCACTATTTTTTCTGTTATCTAAATTAGATCCAAATACATTAAATGATGGTTTAAAAGCCTTATTTTGACACATTTATCTGTTTTAGAAAAGTCTGACTTAAAATTGTCTGGTTTGTTTTTTTTCAGTTTTGTGTACTGTTGATTTAAGTGGAGACGAGCAAGTAGCCCTGCAAATCGAGAAGGTGGGTTCAGACCCTTTTTGTGAGATCAAAATGAACTCTGAGCTGACAGAAAAGATAAACGTGGCAGCGGGCACCAAGGCCAGTCTGTCCTTCCTCGACTGCCCAAACGATGACGTCCGTCTGACTGCCAGCAAAGTTATCGGTAAGCTCTATCCCATTTTTTACCGATGATTTAGATCCAGACATGTAGCTAACTCAAAATTTTGAAATAAAGTTGGGAATAAGGAGGAAAAACTATGGTATTGTATGAGGAAGTCTGATGTGACAGAGACGTATGTTAGAGCGGTTCAGGACATGTATGAGTGCTGTAAGACAGTGGTGAGGTGTGCTGTAGGTGAGACAGAGGAGTTCAGTGTGGGAGTGGGACTGCACCAGGGACCTGCTCTGAGTCCTTTGCTGTTTGCTGTGGTGATGAACAGGCTGACAGGCGAGGTCAGACAGGAATCTCAATGGACAATGATGTTTGCAGATGACATTGTGATCTGTACAGTAGTGAGAGGAGGGAAGAGGTGGAGGAAAAGCTGGAGAGGTGGAGGTTTGCACTAGAAAGAAGAGGAATGGAGATTAGTCAGAGTAAGACAGAGTACATGTGTGTGAATGAGAGGGATCCAAATGGAAAAGTGAGGTTACAGGGAGAAGAGATAAAGAAGGTGGAAGATTTTAAGTATCTAGGATCAACAGTCCAGAGCAATGGAGAGTGTGGAAAAGAGGTGAAGAAGCGTGTGCGGCCAGGCTGGAACGGGTGGAGAAAAGTATCAGCTGTGATTTGTGACAAAGGAGTTTCAGCCAAAATGAAAGAGAAAGTGTACAAAACCGTGGTGAGACCAGCCATGCTATTTGGTCTAGAGACAGTGGCGCTGGGGAAAAGACAGGAAACAGAGATGGAGGTAGCAGAGATGAAGATGCTGAGGATCTCTCTGGGAGTGACCAGGATGGACAGGATCAGAGGAACAGCACATGTTAGAGGTTTTGGAGATAAAGTCAGAGAGACCAGACTGAGATGGTTTGGACATGTGTAGAGGAGAGAGAGAGAGTACATCGGAAGAAGGATGCTGGATTTGGAACCACCAGGAAAGAGGACTAGAGGAAGACCAAAGAGGAGGTTCATGGATACAGTGAAGGAAGACATGATCCATGAAGGGAAATGCTGAAAGTAGAAGAAGATAATTTAACAGATTGATTTTGTGTTTGTGTCGTCTCCTTTTTTAGCAATTTAACGTTTACTTTCTTGTTTTTTTTTTCTTTTACAGCATCTCAAAATTTGGGACCAACTCCCCTCATATTACCCACACTCCCTTCCTGTCTACCGATGCCTCTCCACAGTTTCACATGGCACGTTGATGGGATGGTAGATCTAGTGTCCCCCACAGGAAGTCTCAAGCAGTCCTTGCCGGGTCAGGACTGTGATCAGTCTTTCTCCCTACGTATCGCTGAGACTAATGGATTCTCTCTGGGAGAGTTTTGCTTAGATGGAGCGATTGAGAAAATTCAAGTGGACCAAAAGGTTTCCATAACCGTCACAGCTCAAGACTTCAAAAAGATCAGAGGACCGTTCCTTAATGTCAGCTCTGGTCAGCAAATTAGAGGTAAATCAGAAATGTTAATCGTTCTTTTTCTGTTTGGTTGTCTTCTGCTTTTCTGGGGCCGGGTTGCGGGGGCAACAGCCTCAGATGGGAATCCCAGGCTTCTCTCACCCCAGCTGCATCCTCCAGCTCACTTGGGAGGTTCCTGAGGAGTTCCCTGTCCAGCTGTGAGACATAGTCTCTCCACTAGATCTGCCTCGTAATCTCCTCTTAGTGTGACGCTCGGAAGGCATCCTAACCAGATGCCCAAACCACCCCATCTGGCTTCTCATACCCTGGAGGAGGAGCAGCTCTACACCGAGCTCCTTCCGGATGGCAGAGCTTTTCACTCAATCTTTGAGTGAGAGCCCTGCCACCTTGCAGAGGAAGCTCATTTCGGCCGCTTGTATTCGTGAGCTCGTTCTTTCGATCGGTCACCACCCACAGCTGGTGACCATAGGTGAGGGTGGGAACGTAGATCGACTTGTAAATCAAAAGCTTTTCTTTTCATCTCAGCTCTTTTTTTTTTTTTTACCACAACGGATCAATGCAGCGTCCTAGTTATTGCTGACACTGCACCGATCTGTCTGTTGATCTCCCGCTTAATCCTTCCTCCACTCGTGAACAAGACCCTGAGATATTTAAACTCCTCCACTTTGATCGTTTTTCTTTCTGTTTATAAAATTATGATTTTAATCAGTTAAATTTGATCAATTTGAAGTTTAAAATCTAACGTACCACACAATGTTTTTTTTTTTTTTTTTAAATGATATCCCTCGCTGAGATTTGTACTTTTGAACAAAAATTCCAGCTGTTACATGATGCCCTGAGGAGGGATCTTTAAAACGTTTCCCAGGCTTTGCATGTAGTCATCAACAAAATGAAGATCAACGTTCAAACAAACTGGCTCAGTTTTAATGACAGGAATTTTTATGGTTTCATTTAGGACTTTCTTTTGTTTTAAAGTTTTATAATTTAAATACAATTAAAACCAAAAACAACTTCTCTTTTTTGTGAAGTTGATATTTCCTTGTCTGGTTTTGTTTGCATAAATTTCAATCGGGTAATTTTTACGGCTGCAATAAAAACGCCACGAAGATATACAAAACGTGTTTCCCCGGAAACAAATATCAGACACACCAAATTAGTGGTGAGTCATATTTGAAGCTCGAAGTCCTGCTTCCTGTTTGATTGCAATGCACAACATCTGTGTACACGTCTGAACTCGCTCTGTGGCTGTTTGTTTGCGTTCTACCCGTCCAGAAATATGACGCTCAACCCTCAAATGAAATTTTAAACTGAAGCTTTTAATGAATGAAAATGACATTTTACTGAAAAAAGGAGTTATTTAAACCACTTTTAAGTCACTTGGTTGATTTATAAAAAAAATAAAAATATGGTCACCAGCTGTGGGTAGTGACTTGAACGAACGTGATCGCAGATACAAGCGGCCAAAATGAGCTTCCTCCGCAGAGTGGCGGGGCTCTCACTTAGAGATCGGGTGAGGAGTTCTGCCATCCGGGAGGAGATCAGAGTAGAGCCCACTCCTCCAGGTCGAGACGAGCCAGATGGGGTGGTTAGGGCATTGGGTTAGGATGCCTCCTGATCGCTTCGCTGGTGAGGTGTTTTGGGCACGTCCAACTGGGAGGAGACTAAGAGGTAGAGCCTGGACCCACTGGAGTCTCACAGCTGGCTGGGGAACCTTCTGGGTGAGCTGGAGAATGCAGCCGGGGAGAGAGAAGCCTGGGCTTCCCGTTTGAGGCTGTTGCCCCTACGACCCGGCCCCGGAAAAGTGGGAAAAAAACGGAATGGAGCGGGAAAAAAAAATAATTTCAGCTTTATTTATTTTCCTCTAGGTACTTTCACAGGTTTCCTCAGATTTAATTAGTGTTTTAGTCACTTATTGTTGATGACATGCAGTCATGAAGAATCTCTACCACCAGGGAGCGCTGTTGTAAACTTAAAAACAAATCTAAAGCTCTCCAGTCAGAAGAGACGCTCATCCAGATTTTAATCTTAATACTCAGCCATGTTCACATTTATTTTTCAGAGTCTGTCATCTACAGCGTTTCTCCCTCTGTGACTCCCACACTCCTGGCCACGCCCAATTGGCCCCAAGGAATGGAGTCGTCATACACGGTGGCATGGATAGTTTCTGTTCCGAGTCGGTACACAGCCCACCTTGTGTTTGAAAACAACAGCCAGCCGGTCTGTGAAGACAAACACACTTCCATGACGGTGAAGATGCTGGGCTACAAGGAGGAGCTGGTGAGCCGCAGAGAAGATGAACCGAAGCTGGACAAGTTGACCGTTCCGTCCAGCTTCTATCTAAACATGTCTAACTGTATCCCATCTGAAGGACAGTTCAAGGTTCTGACCAAAATAGTTCTGGAGAAAGACATTAGTAAGCAATCCCTTTGGTTTAACCACACACCCAAAAAATGTCCCCTCTCCACAGACTTAAAACCAAGCTGTTTGTTTCTGCCTCCACAGATTTGTTGGCCATCCTTCTCGGCTTAGCAGGAGCTCTTCTTCTTCTGGTTATAATTCTGGCTGTCGTGTGCGTCATTAAAAAGTGAGTGGATCAAAATGGGTTGTTTGCAGAAAAAGGGAGGGATTTCCCAAAATCACAGAGTTTCTGTGTCAATGGGCTTCACAAGAAAAAGAGGAATGTATTAACACAAATACACTGCAAGAAAAATAACTAACAAATGCTAACTAAACAAGACTAGCACATTTCTGCCCTTAGACTCCTAAAAAACCATCAGTGGGGAAAAAATAAGAAACCTCATGGGGATCCACATGAAAGAGAGATCCCTCCCCCGGGACGAGTGTCCAATGTGTCAAAGATTATTGTTTAAATATCAGCTTATTCTACTCTACAGCTAAATATCTAAAGAAGTCAATAGATGTTCTTCATCCTGATGGAAACACGGGGACTCCTCAGCCCCCTCCTCAGCCAATGAATTAAATCCATTTGTAATTGTCTGCTCATTAATAACATTTTATTTTTCAAACAGGAAAAAGAAAGTCAATTCAAACAAAGGATTGTTTACCACTGGCGATGGAGATATTTTTCGCCAAGGTGACCGACACTTCACCAAAACCCGATCGGTCAACAACTCTCACGTCTACGACTACATCGATGACACCATGGTATACAGCCATCTGATTGGTGATCCAAACCAGCCTCAGAACAACCATGACAACTATAAAGGGATACAGACAGACTCTTATCAAACCTTCTTGGGTCCCATGGATGGACCGCTTCCCGTCATTAAAGAACCAGATCCAGAACCTGAAATGGACCCAGCGGTTACTTTTATCCCATCCCGTCCACGCACCCCCATCGGCCGACAAGACAGCCTCGGCTTCCAGGATAGCAGAATGGTGGACAATGAACTCTACACGTTTAAAAGTGTTGGGGAGATAAACACAATCAGACTGTCTGGTATGGATGAGGAGTCACCCAACTCGATAACTGAGGATTACTTGTAGTGGATAAAACGTCGTACTTGTGTTTGGGTCGCGTTCGGAGGATTTAACTTGTAAACAAATGGACATTTCTTGAACTTTAACGTGTAAGTCGTGAGCCTTAAATTTTACGGGAATTTTTTAGAGACATTGGATAAACGGTCGAGAACGTTTTGACGGATTACGTTTTATCAAAAACAAACTTAGTGCCATCGTTGGTGAAACTAAACCACGATATTTGACGTTTTGAAGTTGCCAAGACGACAGCAGGAAGAGTTTAATCTACATTTTGGGAGTTAAACACTAGACACGACAGTACGATCATTTTAAATTTAAAGATTTTATTTTCCTGAGACCTTTTCAGGATAAAAAATTTATGCAACATGCATTTTTTTTTTCTAATTTTAAGCATAACTGATGATTTTAAGTTAATGTTTTTAGTCGATGGGACTGACTTACTGTCAAAAAAAAACTACCTCAACGTGACCAATTCAGACCATTAAAAAGAAAAATTCTTTGAGCCATTTCTTTTGGCTGGTTTTTACTTTTTCACAGACTCTAAATCAGAAAACTGAGTCATTTATTCTAAGAGAAATAAACTTGATTTTTTTTTTCTTAATAAAATGAAATATTTTAGCATTTTGTTTCTCTGACGTAAACTGATGTTCACTCCCCCAAAAAATCCCAAACTTTTTACATTGCAATGGTGAAAATGTGAGCAGCCAATTCTTCTAAAACCTTTTTTTTTTTCAAAAGTTTTTCCAAGTGTTTTGTATTTGCTTTGTTTTCTTTGTAATAAATCAAAAATTTTGCTAAATGGGAAATTTTTTTCCTGTTTTTACTGAATGATGTCATCTTCATGAGGGTTCCAACTTGGACTTTAGCAGGTGGAAACCATTTCTACCACATGTGCTGTTAAGAAAAAAAAAAAAAGTTGGGCAAAGGGAGGAAGGAAGATTGAGTGAGAAAGCCAGGGTTTGATTTTAAAAAAAATTAATAGACGTCAGGTGGACATGGATACAGTGAAGGAAGACATGTAGATAGTTGGTGTGACCAAAAAAGATGCAGCAGATAGGGTTAGATGGAAGAAACTGACTTGCTGTGGCGACCCCTGAAGGGAAATACCTGAAGAAGAAGAACTGAAGGGATGAACAACCTCCTAAAGCGCTCAGTCCTGCAGCGCAACGAGAGGAACCTGTTACTTAAGGTCGAGATAACATCATGTAGAGGGTGACTGGGGTTATTCAGGATACCCTGCATTAAAGCCCTCACCCACCTCTCCAAAACAGCTCCCACAGAGTCAACATTTCTCCCCATCACAGATGCACAGTTCCTCATCAGTCCGTCCAGCCTATTACTGTCCCTTGCGGTCAACCTGCCTCCCCAGCAGACGACCGCAAAGAAAACTGCAGTTTCCACGACAGACTGATTCTGGAATTTTCTGGATTTTATTTGTAATCCAAGACGTTATTCAATGATTAC
Organism: Neostethus bicornis; assembly: GCA_902685375.1. Classification (NCBI taxonomy): domain Eukaryota; kingdom Metazoa; phylum Chordata; class Actinopteri; order Atheriniformes; family Phallostethidae; genus Neostethus; species Neostethus bicornis. The sequence goes on along the minus strand of LR738551.1, from coordinate 23,332,073 downwards.
TTTTTTTTAAGTTCTTCAAAAAAAATTCACCAGGTGACATTGAGAGTTTAATGAATATAGTTGTAAAGATTACATTTTCATGGATACAGTGAAGGAAGACATGAAGATAGTTGGCGTGACCGAAGAGGATACAGGAGATAGGGTTAGATGGAAGAAACTGACTTGCTGTGGCGACCTCTGAAGGGGAATACTGAAAGAAGAAGTTGTAGAGATTCCATTGTGCTGGATACCTGAATAATTACATGATAAACCTCTACAAATTTCAACTTGAGACTCTTGAAGTTTAAATTTGAGGCTCTCAAATACAAAAAACGTCAAACTGACTGCTTTAAGTAGAAACTTTTACGCGTAAAAAACAGTTTTTCTAAGTCACTCGTTAGTGCCAGCACTTAAACATTTTCTTAAACACATTGAATCATTTTATTTTTGGATTTATCTCTTTTAAAAAGTTTGAAAAACTTTTGCATGACCTCTCTGTTTGTCCATCTCTGGTGTCTAAATAGTTAATTTTGTTGACTTCAACCACAAGGAACCCTGCAAATGATATACCAGCACATCACTTTTGTCAAACTCATATTTTGAGCGTCTCTGATTTAAACGTTTAGAAGAGTAGGAGTACACACACATAAAGAGGAGAGTCTACACCGAGATGGAAAACATCAAACAATGTTAAACTGGCAGACAGATGGTTTTTCCTCACGACAGTTTTCATCAGACCACTTTCCCTGCGAGCTTACGGACAGAACCACACAGTTCTGAGACTTTCCACCATCAGGCTGAGGAGATCTGTAGTTGGAAGTGTCCCAGTTCTTATATGCAACACTAATGCCAGTCTGATCCACCCAGCTGCCCTCAGTTGTCATGTCGTTGACGCCCAGCCAGACCTGCACATCTGGGCCGATGCTTTGTTGGATGTAGTCTCTGAGCTGAATGTTTTCATCACTGGATGTGGGTGCACTGAGGACCCCACCCATTGCGTTACAGTCCTCACTGGCAGCGTGGTACTGCTTCTTCACAGGATCAGCCAGGAAACACTTGTTATGAATCTTTGCACCTTTCAAACAGACTGAAAAACAGAAAGAAAGCAGTCACAAAAAAAAATGGACATGTTTTCATTTGAAAATAAAGCAGATGCACATTTTTTCTTGCAAATCAACGCAGGATTTGAAAAACTGGACAGTGAGGAAATGAAGCAGGTGAGATTTAAGTTCAAAAGTTCCATTTGTGTTCAATCTGCCTTATGCTCTGACTCCCAAAATCAGCTTTAAACTGTCGTCCACATTGTGCAGGGGAGGATTTACAAACAAAACACTAACTTATAAATCCGTATCAGACCTGATAGAGTGGCTATAAACTGTATTTTAAAGAAAAAAATGTAATTGGGAATTAGCGCCTCCAAATTCGAGACCATGGTCCTCGCCCGGAAAAGGGTGCAATGCCCCTGCAGGTCAGGAACATGGTCCTGCCCCAAAAGGAGGCGTTTAGCTATCTCAGGGTCTTGTTCACGAGTGGGATAAGGATGGAGCGGGAGATCGACAGGCGGATCGGTGCGGCGTCAGCAATAACTAGGACGCTGCATCGGACCGTTGTGGCAAAGAGAGAGCTGAGCCGAAAAGCAAAGCTCTCAATTTACAAGTCGATCTACGTTCCAACCGTCACCTATGGTCACCAGCTGTGGGTGGTGACCGAAAGAATGAGATCACGGATACAAGCGGCCGAAATGAGCTTCCTCCGCAGGGTGGCTGGGCTCTCACTCAGAGATCAGATGAGGAGCTCTGCCATCCAGGAGGAGCTTGATGTCGAGCCGCTCCTCCTCCAGGTCAAGAGAAGCCAGATGGGGTGGTTCGGGCATCTGATCAGGATGCCTCCAGAATGCCTCGCTGGTGAGGTGTTTTGGGCACGTGCCATCGGGAGGAGACCGAGACAGACCCCGGACCTGCTGGAGAGACTATGTCTCACAGCTGGCTGGGGAACGACTCGAGATCCTCCCGGGCTAGCTGGAGGATGCAGCTGGGGTGAGAGAAGCCTGGGCTTCCTGTCTGAGGCTGTTGCCCCTGTGACCTGGCCCCGAATAAGCGGAAGACGATGGAACGGAAAAAAATCAGACAGCATTTGAAAGTCTAATCTAATGTGAAACAATCATCCCAACATTTAATCAAGTCATTACAACTAAAAATATTCTTATTCAAGAACTTATTCTTAAGAAATTTAAAATGCAAAAAACAAAAGCATGCAATTTTATTTTGAGGTCCTAAAAAATAAGAGAAAAATCAAATCTGAGAGATTTGAACTGCTCATCCTGTATTTAGATTTGATTGATTTTAACAATCTTCTATAGAACATCTATCGGTCTGATTTTTCTTAGGATGATCAATAACCTGGTCTCAAAAAGTCTATTTCTAAAGCATTGATTAAAGTTGGTGCACCTGTTTGCAGAGCCTGGTGCTCCTTCAGCACATTGAGTTCAATCATAATGTCATCAATCTGTTTCTGGATCTCCTGCATGGCTGCATCCTTTGTTGCATCTGATTACCAACACACACACACAAACACAAACATAATGAAATCTCACTTTTAACAAATAAAGTCCATGACTTTCAAACACATTCAAGTTAAGAAGATTAAAGCATCATCTGACATTCCTCTAGCACGGGATGTCTTGTGTTTATCTACCTTTTTTCACTGGTTTCTTCTTATTTGAAGTCTGTTGAAGTGAGAAGTTTAGAAGCAGAAGCACTCCGAGCAGCACACACACACTTCTGAACTCCATGGTGAAAGCTGGATGAAGCGGCTTCAGTGTGGATTCCTGCAATTTATCCACCTCAGCCACACCCAGCCTCTTATTTGTCTGTCTCAAAAGAAGTGAAGTCCATGACTTCTGTTTATAAGGAGCTGAGGATGGTGTGTCTGGATCACATCTGGCTCCAGACTCTTCACATAGAGGCCAAGTGCTCAGCCTTGCCAAACCCAGAGGACAGATGGAGACCAGGCAGGACATTACATAACCCTCTCTGCAGTTTTCATCAAGGTGGATGAGAAAAGAGAAACACTGACGCATCTGTTGCATAAACTTTTCATTTCATAGCTCATTTCCTGCATATAAATATATAAAAATCCATTATTTTGAACATCTGGGATTGTTGGTTGAGTTCTGTGAAGATTTTCCATCCATCAGGTTTCTAATGTTATTTTCCGTTCCGTCGTCTTCTGCTCATTCGGGCCGGGTCGCTGGGGCAACAGCCTCGGACGGGAAGCCCAGGCTTCTCCCACCCCAGCTGCATCCTCCAGCTCACCCGGAAGGATCCCAAGTCGTTCCCCAGCCGGCTGGTTAGGGGTCTGCCTCTTGGTCTCCTCCCGGTGGGACGTGCCCGAAACACCCCACCAGCGAGGCGCTTGGGAGGCATCCTGACCAGATACCCAAACAACCCCATCTGGCTCCTCTCGACCTGGAGGAGAAGCGGCTGGACATTGAGCTCCTCCCAGATGGCAGAGCTCCTCACCCGATCTCTGAGTTAGAGTCCAGCCACCCTGTGGAGGAAGCTCATTTCGGCTGCTTGTACCCACGATCTCCATGGTGAGGGTTGGAACGTAGATCGACTTGTAAATCGAGAGCTTTGCTTTTCGGCTCAGCTCTCTCTTTACCACGACAAACCGATGCAGCGTCCTAGTTATTGCTGACGCTGCACCGATCTGCAAAGATACTTAAACTCTTAAGTATCTCCTTTAAGTTTTAAGTTTTTAACTTAACTGTTATTGTCTTTTAAATGAATTTGCACTGATTTTATGAGCTGCAACACTTTGAGGGAAAATTGGAAATGATTCAGTCCCATCTGGTCTTTTTTTCTCCAAAACTTTTGACACTTTGCTCTGTTTAAAACGTGGCAAGCGAAGAAAGAACTTTAGACAGTATCTCTTAATGTTTGCCAACTCATCGCAGTATCATCACACACACACACACAAATACACACAGACAAACAACCACTCACACTCATTCCTGAGGAAATCTCCATCCTTGCCCAGAGCAAGAAAAACAGAATATCTGGAGAAAATCCACACATACAGAGACAATATGTAAATTCCTCTAAAATCAAAAGTTGCCTGGCCATGAGTCAAAGCAACACTTCTTTTCTTGTGAGGTTGTTGACAGCAAAATGACCCATGTCATCAAAACCCAACTGTAAAAATAAAGCAAAGTTAAATGTGTCCAAAAATCTCTGCATGAGTTATTAAATTCTGAAAGCATCTTTCTCCAAAAAAAAAAAAAGAGAAGCTATAATAAACAAAAATTCTGAGACAAACATCCTTGATTGGTAAATTATAATGAATTCAGTTCCGTTGTCTTCCGCTTATCCGGGGTGGGGGCACGGGGGCAACAGCCTCAGACACGAAGACCAGACTTTTCTTACACCGGCTGCATCCTCCAGCTCACCCTGAAGGATCCTGACTCGTTCCCCGGCCAGCTGTGAGACATAGTCTCTCCAGCGGGTCCGGGGTCTGCCTCTTGGTCTCCTTCCGTTGGGAAGTGCCCGAAACACCAGCGAGGCGCTCGGGGGGCGTCTGATCAGATGCCTGAACCACCCCATCTGGCTTCTCTCGACCTCGAGGAGAAGCGGCTCCACACCGAGCTCCTCCCGGATGGCAGAGCTCCTTACCCGATCTCTGAGTGAGAGCCCAGCCACCCTGTGGAGGAAGCTCATTTCGTCTGCTTGTATCTGCGATCTCATTCTTTCCAAAGACGAGGGTGGGAACGTAGATCGACTTGTAAAGAAAGAGCTTTGCTTTTCGGCTCAGCTCTCTCTTTACCACAATGGACCGATGCAGCGTCCTAGTTATTGCTGACGCTGCACCAATACGCCTGTCGATCTCCCGCTCCATCCTTTCCCCACCCGTGAACAAGACCCTGATATACTTAAACTCCTCCACTTGGGGCAGGACACTGTCCCTGACCTTCAGGGGGCAGTTCAATTCAGTTAATCCTTCCAATTGAACCGATTTCCTTTCAGAATATTTTTTCTAAGTTAAAGAGACAGAATTATATACAAACATTGAAATGTCGCACCATGCTCACCTTAGCTGTCTTTAAGTCGTCCATAATACATTTAGTTTGTGATTAAAGCAGTTGTTTTTAAGCGTATTTTATATATATTTTTTATACCTGTAAATAGTCATCTTTTCTCTTTTAAAGACTCTCATTTTAAAAGTGTATCATGTTTTATTTGTTTGTAATCTTATATTGTTTTAATTTAGTGGTTGCGCTGCTCTGGCCTAGGACGTCGTTTTTTCCAATTGACCACCTGCTTAAATAAAAAAACATAACCCAACGAGACAAATTTCTAACTGTGAACCAATCATTTTATAAAAAAAGGTGTGGCAGGGTGGCTGGGCTCTCACTCAGTGATCGGGTGAGGAGCTCTACCATCTGGGAGGAGCTTGGTGTTGAGCCGCTCCTCCTCCAGGTCGAGAGGAGCCAGATGGGGTTGTTCGGACATCTGGTCAGGCTGCCCCCCGAGCGCATCACCGGTGAGGTGTTTTGGGCACGTCCCACCGGGAAGAGACCAAGAGGCAGATCCCGGACCTGCTGCAGCGACTATGTCTCACAGCTGGCCGACTCGGGATCCTTCCGAGTGAGCTGAAGGATGCAGCCGGGGTGAGAGAAGTCTGGGCTTCCTGTCGGAAGCTGTTGCCCCTGAGATCTGGCCCCGGATGAGCGGAAGACAATGGAACGAACGGAAAAACGTTACAAATATGAGAATACAAAGCCACAGGATAACCAGTGTTCTTATAACAATTTATTTTTAATTAAAAACACATTTACATGTACAAGCATTCTTTTTAACGAAGAAAACCACGTTTCTGTTTGTCCTTATCCATGCTCTCTTCCTTTTTCAGCACTTCCATCAGTGGACCGTGAATATCCATCCCAATTTGTTTTCCTGTCTAAGGAACAAAAAATATACTGTCATTTGTATCCAGTGAAAGTTTGACTTTCCAATAACAGAAACTCATCTCTGCCGTGTTGAAAAGAGGCCAGATGGCAGAGGGCATTAGGTAGTCTCACCTCTGTCATTTCAAAAATAGTCTGTGGATCCAAGCTGCCTCCATCGATTTTCCTCGTGCAGGTGATCGTGCCCTTCTCTGTGACAGCCACGAGCATAGACGCCACAGAGCAGGCCTTCTCGTCTAAAGTTGTGTCCACTACGTGTTTGTGGCCCACCTGTTCAACAACAACAACCTCTCAGCATATCATAAACAAACAAAATTGAAATTTTCATCTGCCTCTTAGCACATCGCTTACCAGGCTTAAAGTAATAATACACGGTACGTTTTCAACGTTCAGTCTTGTGAAGTCAAAAGGGTCGTCGGACAGCTCGATCTCCAATTTTCCTTCATCGTCAGTTGACATGTTAACTTTCGGGATTCTAAAATGAGGTGAAAAGAAAGGATTTGAAGTGTTTACAATCAATGATCATGAGATTAAGTAAGTAGATGAATAGAACTCCGACAAATACTCACTTTGTATCATAGAGTGCTGCCTTGATGGCTATTGAGGAGGCGTCATACAAATTTCCATCACACTGCAGCACCTGCAGAGGGATTTTAAGAGGTGAAAACATAAAATCCAAAAGAAAAAAGCCAAGAAAAACTTTTCACAAGTAGAGAATTCTTTTACTAAAAACATAGGAAAGCAAAAATGGTCATAAACACTATTTTTAAAGTATGTATTTATTCAGCAAATAAATTCTGGACGAAGAGCGATGGCTTGTGATTAAATTACCAGAAAAAAGTACCTTATCAGTATGAATTAATGTTTCCCTCATTTCCATGCTGAACAAAGAAAACTCTGTAACAGACCTCTTGGCTGTCCAGGCTGTGCCCATTAGTCTAGTCAAGTAACACTCCAACAAACCCCAGTTCTTCTGTTACTTTTCACTGAATCACGCAAATAAATACAGATTTGCGACGGTAATAAAAAAAAAAAAGTCACGGATTGTCGAAAAATCTCTCATTTTAAAATCCTAACACCTCAAAAAACAATAATGTAAACAATTTTAAAATAAATTTCTCTTGAATGCCAAAGGGGAGACAAAACTCACTGGTAGAATTTGAAATTTAAAATCTAACACACTTGTTTACGTGCTTGTATTGAGGCGGATGGCTTTCCATGTTTGTGTACACTGTTTATTTTGACAACATGCGCATCACGAAGACACACACATTTTTAATGGAAGCAGTGTTGTATCTTCGGTGCCATCTAGTGACAAAACATCAGAACTACAGAAAATTTTAAATATTAACAAGGTTTATTTATTTCATTTTTTAAGTTCAGCATGCCGGATTAAACCGTTTAACGGGTCGCATGTGGCCCTCGGGCCGTAGTTTGCCATGCCTGCCCTAGGTACTCCCACCATTGGTGCAGTCATGGCTGCCTGCTGTGATGCAAAGCAGCAAAAATAATTTTCCCATTAGAAACTAATAAAGTATAAATATTTTATTTCATGTTATGACAAGTCGTTTTATTTTTCTGAAAAAATCTTTCATAGGTTTTTACTTACCAACACATCCACATTGAGCACCCAGCAGTGCTCTCCAGGATTTATACAGAGACCCTTCAGATCGAGGCAGTATTTACTGTTGAAGACTCTATAAAGGATGTTGCTCATTTCTGTCCCGATGTCATCACCTAGTTTGCCCTCAAACGCAGGATTTGCATTGGCTGAACTGTACCGTGGAAGAGAAATTCAAAAATAAAAGAAGCACAACCACTTCACACATAAAACTTAAGACCATTTTAATATAAAAATAACGCAGACCCTCAGTACTATACCACCTCCTAGTGGTAGGGTATACAACTTGTATATTCGTAATACAGCTACCGTATTTTCACAACGATAAGGCGCACATTAAAGTCTCAGACTTTCTTCAAAATGTGCTACACGCCCTATTATGCAGTGTGCCCTCTGTGTCTTGTTGGTATATACCGTCCACAGCTGGTGACCATAGATGAGGGTTGGAACGTAGATCGACTTGTAAATCGAGATCTTTGCTTTTCAGCTCAGCTCTCTCTTTACCACGACGGACCGATGCAGCGTCCTAGTTATTGCTGACGCCGCACCGATCCGCCTGTAGATCTCCCGCTCTATCCTTCGCCCATATGTGAACAAGACCCCGAGATACTTAAACTTATATATGTGCTCCTTATATATGTGTTAAATAAACTAATAGCACACATAACTGAGAGAGCGCCTTATAATACGGTGCGCCTTATGGTTGCTTAATCTTTCATTGATTTCTTTTCAACACTGATTCTGACATGAGATTTACTTGTCTTCACACATGAAAGATTAAAATGAATCACAATCATGCACTATTTGTAGGTGAAATGATGTGTTTTACTAAAGTAATATTTACCAATCCACACAGAACTCCAGATAACCTTCATCTGGGTTTATATTGGTCGGTTTTCCAATCTCAGCCTTGACTCCAACAACAATAACTGTGTTTCCCTAAAAACACAATCCAAATGAAAAGCAGAAAACTGGACAAGTTGAACACATGGAATCTTCTAGTCCCAGAGAATATTCTAAACTCTTACAGACGAGTTAAAACTCTTACCAGAGTGATTTTAGATGATCCATCTGTGTTCGTCACCACACCAGTTTCTATTTCCATTGGTCTGTAATCCTCACAACCTCTCCCATCAGACCGCATATCTTCCTAAACATCAGAAAAACAATGCTAACTTCATTAGCCTCCTGTTTTTTTTTTTTTTTTTACAAGAAAATAGTTGTCGAAGGTAGGCTAAGGTCTGAAGTACAAATTTGTGAGCAGCAGTATGGTTTTATGGCTAAAAAGAGCACTACAGATGCAGTATTTGCCTTGAGGATGCTGATAGAGAAGTACAGAGAAGGCCAGAGGGAGCTGCACTGTGTCTTTGTAGATCTTGAGAAAGCGTATGACAGGGTACCTAGAGAAGAACTATGGTATTGTATGAGGAAGTCTGGTGTGACAGAGAAGTATGTTAGAGTGGTTCAGGACATGTATGAGTGCTGTAAGACAGTGGTGAGGTGTGCTGTAGGTGAGACAGAGGAGTTCAGTGTGGGGGTGGGACTGCACCAGGGATCTGCTCTGAGCCCTTTGCTGGACAGGCTTACAGACGAGGTCAGACAGGAATCCCCATGGACAATGATGTTTGCAGATGACATTGTGATCTGTAGTGAGAGGAGGGAAGAGGTGGAGGAAAAGCTGGAGAGGTGGAGGTTTGTACTAGAAAGAAGAGGAATGAAGATTAGTCAGAGTAAGACAGAGTACATGTGTGTGAATGACAGGGATTCAAATGGAAAAGTGAGGTTACAGGAATAAAAGATAAAGAAGGTGGAAGATTTTAAGTATCTAGGATCGACAGTCCAGAGCAATGGAGAGTGTGGAAAAGAGGTGAAGAAGCGTGTGCAGGCAGGCTGGAATGAGTGGAGGAAAGTATCAGGTGTAATGTGTGATAGAAGAGTTTCAGCTAGAATGAAAGGGAAAGTGTACAAAATCGTGGTGAGACCGGCCATGCTGTTTGGCCTAGAGACAGTAGCACTGAAGAAAGAACAGGAAGCAGAGATGGAGGTAGCAGAGATGAAGATGCTGAGGAGCTCTCTGGGAGTGACCAGGATGGACAGGATCAGAGGAACACCACATGTTAGAGGTTTTGGGGATAAAGTTCGAGAGGCAAGACTGAGATGGTTTGGGCATGTACAGACGAGAGAGAGAGAGAACATAGGAAGAAGGATGCTGGATTTGGAACCACCAGGAAAGAGGACTAGAGGAAGACCAAAGAGAAGGTTCATGGATGCAGTGAAGGAAGACATGAAGATAGTTGATGTGACCGAAGAGGATGCAGCAGATAGGGTTAGATGGAAGAAACTGACTTGCTGTGGCGACCCCTAAAGGAAAATGCCGAAAGAAGAAAATACTTCCCAGTTCAAAGATAAAATCGCTATCTAAGACTCACCTCTATCCCATTTAGGATGTAAACCATTTCAGTCTCAGTGAGTTCCACACCAGCCATGTTGAAAAACAAACCAAAGCGTGTTTTTCTTCTTCTATGGATTTTTTTTCTTCTTCTATGGACCAAAGAGAACAACGTTCAAGTCCAAATGACACATTACCGCCACCTTGTTGAGTTTGGGTAAATTACACTTAGATTTTTTTTTTTTTTTACAATTTTAACCTTTATTTATTTTTTTTAACAAACAAATGTTACTTTGAATAAAATAACTCAAATTAAATTATATTTATAATTAACTCAGACTTTTAATATATATATTGAGTGAAATGCCGGAAGAAGAATTAATTTTTTTGTATTTTTTTTAAAACAAAAAACTTGAAAACTCCAAATCTAATTAATATAAATTATTTGTAATTTGTGAAAATCTACACGATTAATTAATTAAATTATTTGATAAGTTATTTTTAAAGTTTATTAAAGGCGCGGTTGTGTCTCCTGTCAGACACAGCTCAGGGTAAACTATTCCCAATACCATGACTTCCTGGTTGGCCCATTTTGTTGTCTTCATCGTGAAAAAAAAAAACCACCCCCATCGAAACTACCAAAATTTTTCTTGCTTTAATTTAGATATGAATTAAAAAAATTTGCCTCGTTGAACGTGTTTTGTGAGTAAAAAGTGGAGAAGTTATCCGGAGAACAGAGAGGTTAGCTGGGAATGAGCTAACAGAAACATTAAAGACTGAAGCTCTAAAACAAGAACCAAAGAAACTTCTCTGAAAAACCAAGAGAGACGAAGGTAAGTTTTTTTTATTTTTTAATGTATTAATTTAACATTTTAAGCACAGTATTCCAGTAAAAGCTTCTGGAATATCTTGATATCCTGTTCAGCAGCCTGTTCACTTCCTGGTAGTGATTTAGAAGAAATCAAACAGATTGATGCTATGAAAGCTTAATTTATTAAAAAATGAATAAATTCTCTATAAATCCAGCCAAATCTGAGAAGATCAGTATCATGTGAAGGTGTGTATGTGTTTAAATCAAGCAGATCAAACTGTTTAATGACTGCCGGTTTGATCAGGACTCTTTTAAGATCAATATTTAAAAAAAAATCTACACATATTCTAATCTTACAAATGTTTTCAGCTTGAAATAATCTGGACTGATGGGTTTGAAATTTATTCATTTATTCTTCATTGTCACAAGAGGGAGCTTGGAGTAGAGCTGTTGCTCCTCCTGGTAGAGAGAACCCAGATGGGGTGGTTTGGGCACCTCCCAAACGCCTAGCTGGTGAGGTGTTTTTAGCACAGCCCATTGGGAGGAGACCCACAGGCAGGTCCTGGACCCGCTGGAGTGTTCCGTTCCGTCATCTTCCGCTTGTTCCAGGTTCGGGTCGTGGGGGCAACAGCCTCAAACAGGCAGCCCAGGACTCTCTCTCCCCGGCTGCATCCTCCAGCTCACCCGGAAGGATCCCAAGTCGTTCCCCGGCCCGCTGTGAGACATAGTCTCTCCAGCGGGTCCGGGGTCTGCCCCTTGGTCTCCTCCCGATGGGACGTGCCCGAAACACCTTGCCTGCGAGGCGCTCGGGGGCATCCTGACCAGATGCCCGAAGCACCCCATCTGGCTCCTCTATGTCTCGCATTTGGAAAGGGAACAACTTGGATCCTCCCGGTTGAGCTGAAGCATGCAGCCGGTGTAAGAGAAGCCTGGGTTTCCTGGCTGGAACTGTTGCCCCCACGGCCACAGCCTGAATAAGCGGTAGATGACAAAATGGAACGAACGGAGCTTGGAGTAGAGCTGTTGCTCCTCCAGGTAGAGAGAAGCCAAATGGGGTGGATTGGACACCTCCCAAACGCCTAGCTGGTGAGGTGTTTTTGGCACAGCCCATTTGGAGGAGACCCACAGGCAGGTCCTGGACCCGCTGGAGAGTATGTCTCGCATTTGGACAGGGAACAACTTGAATCCTCCCGGTTGAGCTGGAGGATACAGCCGGTGTAAGAGAAGCCTGGTTTTCCTGTCTGGAACTGTTACCCCCACGGCCACGTCCTGAATAAGCGGTAGACGACAGAACGAACGGAGCTTGGAGTAGAGCTGTTGCTCCTCCTGGTTGAGAGAAATCAGATGGGGTGGTTCGGGCACCTCCCAAACCCCTAGCTGGTGAGGTATTTTTGGCAAGACCCACTAAGAGGAGACACACCGGCAGGTCCTGGACCCGCTGGAAAGTATGTCTCACAATTGGATAGGGAACGACTCGGATCGTCCCAGGTGAGCTGGAGGATGCAGCCTTCACGAGAGAAGCCTGGGTTTCGTCTGTGACTGTTGCCCCCAAAGGCCAAGTCCCGAATAAGTGGTAGACGATGGAACGAACAGAGCTTGGAGTAGAGCTGTTGCTCCTCCTGGTAGAGAGAAATCAGATGGGGTGGTTCGGGCACCTCCCAAACTCCTAGCTGGTGAGGTGTTTTTGGCACGGCCCACCAAGAGGGAACACACAAGCAGGTCCTGGACCTGCTGGAAAGTATGTCTCACAATTGGATAGGGATCGACTCGGATCGTCCCAGGTGAGCTGGAGGATGCAGCCTGTGTGACAAATGCCTGGGTTTCGTCTGAGACTGTTGCCCCCAAGACCAAGTCCTGAATAAGTGGTAGACGACGGACCGAACAGAGCTTGGACTGAGGTAGTTGCTCCTCGTGGTAGAGAGAAATCAGATAGGGTGGTTCGGGCATCTGGTTAGGATGCCTCTCAAATGTCTTGCTGGTGAGGTGTTTTGAGCATGGCCCACTGGGAGGAGACTCAGAGGCATGTCCCGGACCTGGTGGAGAGACTATGTTTCACAGCTGGACAGGGAACAACTCGGATCCTCCTGGGTGAGCTGGAGGATGCAGCCGGCGTAAGAGAAGCCTGGGTTTCCTGTTTGAGACTGTTGCCCCCACGACCAGGTCCCGAATAAGTGGAAGACGATGGAGCCGAACATTAAAATCCATCCTACCACCAGAAAGATGTCACTGTGCCTTTTAGAAACAAGGCTGCAAAAAATACCCATAAATTATTGATTATTTTTACTCCTCCAACACAAATCAGGTATTCTCATGGATTGTTGAGATAACTATGGGATGCCAGTTTCTGTTGAAAAGCAGCCCTTGCATCTTAGCATAGATTTCTCCCTATTTTCTCTCCTTTACATTTCATCCCTGTTCTGACTCACTCTTTTCACTACCTCTTCCTCTGTCTACCCTGTCAGGTCCAGCCAATACAACATTTAGGATTGAAATAAATTGCAAAAAAAAAAAAAAATCATGGTGGTCAAGGTCGACATAGTGTTGACCTTGATAAAGCAAATCTGTCTAGTAAAACTTTCCACACAGCTCATCAGACAACACATAGAAAAGCTTCCAAGTTGTATTTTGGACTGGGTATTTGATGATGGAGACATTTTGACTTCCATATTGAAATCATTTTCAATCTGCTCAAAAGGGATCTGAGAATACATCAAACACACTGTCCAGAAGACAACTTTGAATCCTTTGGTACGATGGATCACTCCTGGTTGAATGAGGGGTTACACTGATTTGTTCTCAGACAACACAGTGTTAAAAAAAGAGAGAATGAAAAGCAGTCATTCATGAAGAGAGTCCAATAGACTCGTCCTCTAGTCGTTACTGAATAAAAGCATTGACACGACTGACGAGTGTTAATGAACTTGCACAATCAGTAACACATCAAGTCTTTTATGCTCTGTTACCATGGGATGTCACGTGTTGTCTAACAAGCTAATTACCTTTTTTAACAAATGCTGAATTAATTAATTCATTTCCGTGCCTTCCGGAAAATTGAAGGTTCCTGAATGCGTGGACCTTGTAAAACTGGGGAAACACAAAGAACTGGCTCACAGTGATGAAAACTGATTCTACATCAGAGCTGCATCCACAGTCTGCCACCTGTATCTGGGAGGTGGTGCTGGCATCGGCTCTATGATTAAGATCTACAGTGGATGCAAAAGGAACGGTGTGTGTCCGTCCCACTACAACGTAGGACTCAAAAATGTGGCTTATATGTGCTGCAGGCCCGGGAGCTTCTTAAAACGACTGAGAAAGATTCCAATGGTGGCCACAGGCCAACTCCCCAGGGAATCAGGGACCTGGACCGAATTGCCGGACAGGTTACAGCTAAACAGGAAATTTGTTTAATTTAGCTGTAGTTTTTTATTCAGGAAATAATTTATGATGAAAGCTGCTACCACGTGTCATCCTGTGGTGACGAGTTTTACAGGATGAGTGACTCGACAAATAGTATGTAAATACATATTCATACACACATGACCATATCTGTGTGTATGTGTATGTGCTGAGGTATATTTTAAAAGGTGAGATTGTTTTAAATGTTGCATGTGTGTCTAATATCGAGCTCCATGTTTTACTCCGGCAGCATCTATTCTTATTTCTACTTAGATGTAAACTGTATTTTGTTGTCCTGCATTTGTTTCGTTTCGTCGTCTTCCGCTTATTCCAGGCAAGCCCAGCCTTCTCTCACCCCGGCTGCATCCTCCAGCTCACCTGGGAGGATCCCAAGTCGTTCCCCGGCCAGCTGTGAGACATAGTCTCTCCAGCGGGTCCAGGCTTTGCCTCTTGGTGTCCTCCTGGTGGGACGTTCCCGAAAAACCTCACAAGTGAGGCACTCGGGGGGGCATCCTGACCAGATGCCCGAACCACCCCATCTGCTTCTCTCAACCTGGAGGAGGAGCGGCTCAACACCGAGCTCCTCCCGGATGGCAGAGTTCCTCACCCAATCTCTGAGTGAGAGCCCAGCCACCCTGCGGAGGAAGCTCATTTCGGCCGCTTCTATCTGCCATCTCATTCTTTCGGTCACCACCCACACAGCTGGTGACCATAGGTGAGGGTAGGAACGTAGATCGACTTGTAAATCGAGAACTTTCCTTTTCGGCTCAGCTCTCTCTTTACCACAACGAACCGATGCAGCGTCCTAGTTATTGCTGATGCTGCACCAATCCGCCTGTTGATCTTCCGCTCCATCCTTTGCCATCCATCCTTTGTACAACAATAAAGTTGATTCTAATCTAATAAATTCCCATCTGAAAATGTCAGCTATATTCTATTTTTATGACTCTGAGTGAATGCTCAGTGTGGTTTTGGGCTCTTTGCGGCTCTTTGCGGTGTGGCTTTCTGCTGTTATGATTCATCTCTTCTCTGCTGGTTCTGGTTAAAATCAGTGGTTAATTTCTTGTATTTTTGTCAATTTTTGCCGGTCGGTCTGTCCTCTTACTGCACACTAATCTAATCTGTATAAAACAGTGCATATTCTTTCTTTTTTTAGACCTTTTCTCTGATTGCTGGAAAAGCTTGTGTTAAAATCCTAGTAGATTAACATTTTCTGATCTGTTCAGAGTGTCTGATGCTATTAATCCAGGCACGTTTACTCATTTCTACTCTATTTCTCTCCCATCCTGATGCTCGCTTTTACCTCCAACGATGCACAATAGCTATGTTTCTGCTGCATTGTGATTGGCTGATCCTCTCTATATCTCAAACATGTGGATCTAATAAATTGTTATGAATACGTATAAATAAAAAAGAACTAAGTCTATTGCCTGCCTTCTGCACATAGTCACTGTTGTGAGGTGACAAACTTTGAAAAAAATGGGTCAAAAGGTTTTGCAGCATGTTTTAAGTTTGTTTTGCTTCAGTCTAAAAGATGCTCATCAGCAACTATGGTTCATTTGGCAAGAAAAACGTCTCTGTCTCACTTGTTTTCAGAGTCAAAGGGATTACAAAGTATCCATCTAACGGAAGCCAGAAAATACAACTGTTTTGTTCTCTTGAAATAAAACTAATTGGATCTTAATTAAAAAAAAATCACAACTGTGAAGTATGGTTTTGTAATAACGGTATCGATCTACGTTCCTACCCTCACCTATGACCAAAAGAATGAGATTGCAGATTTCAGCAGACAAAATGAGCGTCTTCTGCAGAGTGAGTAGATTCTCACTTGGAGTGAGGAGCCCAGAGTAGAGCCGTTACTCCTCCAGATCGAGAGAAGCCAGATGGGGTGGTTTGGGCATACCTTCTGAATGCCTCGCTGGTGAGGTGTTTCGGGCACCTCACCAGGAGGGAGACTCAGAGAAGGACCCCAGACCCAGTCCTGACTATGTCTCACAGCTGGACAGGGAGGGAACACCTCAGAGTCCTCCTGGGTGAGCTGGAGGATGCAGCGGGGGTGAGAGTTGACTTAGTTTCCCGTCTGAGGCTGTTGCCCCTGCACCCCAGCCCTGGATGAGAGGAAGACGACAGACATACAATCCAAAAGGTGTTGTCGGTCTATGCATACGCTGGGTCTAAAGAGGTTAGCCAGGGATGGATTTTTTTCAGAATAATCGGAGATCTGAATGATTTATTTATCAAAAATGAGCAAATTAGGATGTTTAGCTTCTCATTCTTAAAATGTATTTTTAAAACAAAAAATAGAAAGTTTTCGTTTGGAAATAAATAATTTTCTTCTAGTTATTCTAGTTTCCTGACATCTTGTCTCTCTTTGGAGCTCCACTTTATTTTCACCCACTGCACACTTTGACCTGCTCATTAATTATTCATGAGCTCCGTCTCCACACCGAGCGGGATAAACAAACTATCTGTTGCCAATCACAGTGCAGAGCATGAGAGTCAGTTGTTTTTATCACTTTTTTGTTTAACCTTTACGATCTCATTTAAAATGGGGCCAATTTTAGTATGTGAAAGTATCCTCTGGCTTTTGTTGGAGAAGAAGTTAATGACCTGATCTGATAAGAACAAATGTTCCAGTGTTTGGTAATGGATCCTTCTGGGTGTTCACCTGACCGTGTCTCTGTATACGTTCAGGATCAGATGGTTGCTTCTTAAGCTTTCTATAACAAATTGTGATTGCACACAAACGCCATCCATATTTACTGGATAAAAAAAAAAAGACTCAATCAGATACAAATATCTTTATATTTTTGCTTCATACTGTTGTCCAAGGCAGCACGGTGGTGCAGTGGTTAGCAGGGTGGCCTCACAAAAGAAGGTCGGGGCTTGAGTACCAGGTGGAATAAGGCTTGAAATTCTATCCTGTCCATGTGGAGTTTGCATGTTCTCCCTATGCATGTGTGGGTTTTCTACAGGTACTCCGGTTTCCTCTCACTCTCCAAAAACATGCATGTTAGGTTGATTGGCCACTATGAAAATTGCCCCTCGGAATGAGTGTGTGGATGGTTGTGTTTGTGTGGCCCGGCCACAGACTGGCTACCTGTTCAGGGTGTGCCATGCATCTCGCCATCAGCCGGGATAGCCTCCGGCACCACCCACGACTCCATTAGGAAAAAGCAGATGAGAAGACAAAACGAAACTATTGTCCAACTTGTCACTTCTTGAACAATTTTTTGAAAAATATTTTTTGTTCTCTGACTCCGTCCTCTAGGTTTATCATCTCCCAACATGCATTTGGAGTCACGGATGCTGTAGTATGAAGAGCCTGCCGAACCGCACCAGGGATATCGAGCGGCACGCTGGCTACCTGAGGCCAGAGCATTGTGCCCCTCCTCCGCCCCACACCGGTCCGGACACCATGTGGTTCATCCGGGACGGCTGCGGCATCGTCTGTGGTGTCATCACCTGGCTGCTGGTGTTTTACGCTGAGTTTGTTGTGGTGTTTGTCATGCTGCTGCCTGCAAAGAGTGTGATCTACAGTCTCTTCAATGGAGTGATCTTCAACGGGCTTGCCTTCCTCGCCCTTGCCTCTCATGCCCGGGCCATGTGCACGGACCCGGTCAGTTAAACTGTTTTTTCTTATTTGATGTAATCTGTTATGGGTGCTTTTATACAGATTGCGACACAAGTTTTTCGAGCAATAATAAATGTTCAGCTTTTATTGCTTTTCTGAACAGTTCAGAAGATGGTTAAAAAAAAGGTGTTAAATTCTGACATCACAAGCTATTTAACACTAAAAAAAAAAAAAAAAAAATTACATTAAAGCAAAAAATTACATTAAAGCAAAAAATTAAAAATTAAAGCAAAAAAAACATATATTTTAAGGAGTGATATATTTAAAAATTTTTATTAATTCTGTTTTGCATTTTGTCCATAAAGACCTTCAAAAACCAAAATTAAATATGTTATGATAATGCACGACTTGCGTAGATGGTAATCGTAAGTGGTCAAACCTAACTTTCATTTGAACACCACCATCCAGGATGTAGTAATACATTCTTTTCATCCCAGAAAAGAACTTTCAAACCTGCCAGTTTGCGTGCGCCCCCTTGAGTTGAGGCTGAGTTACTGCCTGCCTCACCTGCTGACTTTTCTCTGTACTTTATTGTGTAATCAGCAGGAATATTTTACTCACACACACATAAAAGACATTTCATAAAGTGCAGAAAGTTGTGTTTTATCACGATATATCAATAAAGATCATATTGGTGGCATGCTGAGGAACAGAAACGGGTACGCATCATGTCACCCAGTTTGTATGGAATCATGCAGTCATTGAGACACATGAGGCACAGTTTGCCCATTGTTAATGCTTGTTTTTTCCAGTTTCTGAAATGTCAAGATGTCTTTTTTTCTCACTTTGATGAACTCAGAGCACAGTGGGAAGATAAAAAATTGATGGTTAAATGCATGCATTTTTATTTGTTGTTGTTGAATTTACGTTCTGATTTAAATCTCATCATCACATCTTTTAAACTCCTGTCTCCTCAGGGGGCTGTGCCTAAAGGAAATGCAACCAAAGAATTTATTGAAAGCTTACAGCTGAAACCAGGACAAGTTGTCTACAAATGTCCCAAATGCTGCAGCATTAAACCTGACAGAGCTCACCACTGCAGGTACGCCAGGAAACACCCGCTGAATTCACTTTGCCGACTCTGCGTGTTTTTAATGGAGAAGCCCGATGGGAACTCCTCTTCCTCCCTTTTTTTTATCTCTGCACCGGCTATCCTCCTTCATCTCCGTGTGTGGGTTCTTAGGGTTTTATTTTTATCTTTAATGTGTACCTGTGCAGCTTTCCCTCTGCAGACTCTGCAGCCTGATATTAAAAAGTCCCTCTGTGGCCACTCAGCAGTTTCTCTGGGATGTCACAGCAGGAAACGTGCACAAACACATCAGAGTAATTCAATTTAAAAATGAAAAACAACAGAAAATAGCCAATGTTTTTGGTTCAAATCACATGAATATTTCTTTGTGTCCAACATATGATAGATTACAATTATTTTACTCTAACGTGGTGTTACCCCATGGTGTTAAGTATTACCTCTGATGTATTGATGTGTAACATTGTCTTTTATTTTTTTTGATGCCACTGAAATAGACGTCACTATTTTATCTTTATGCTCAGAGTGGTTATATTAAACTCTGCGTCCCCCTCCTCTTCTTCCTCACTTTATGCTTTCAATATTTTATGCAAAGCTTTCAGTGTGTTATACAAATAACCCTGCAGGTGCGATCATAAGAACGTCAGCTGTAATTGGCTCCAGTGTTATGTGTTTTAACTCGTGTTCTCACACCTGATGGTTTGCTGTGTGTGTTTCCCCTTAGTGTGTGTAAGCGGTGCATCAAAAAGATGGACCACCACTGCCCGTGGGTCAACAACTGTGTCGGTGAAAACAACCAGAAATATTTTGTCCTCTTCACTGTGAGTCCAGAAGTCATCAGAATCGCAGATTCTGTCCATCTCACGCTGATATTTCTTATTTCGATAATTGAGTAAAAAAGTTCTCAAAGTATATAATAATGAGCGAATAACACTTTTTTTAATCTTTGTTTGCTTTCAGATGTATATTGCACTGATATCCTTGCACGCGTTAATCCTGGCGGCCTTTCACTTTCTTTTCTGCTTTGAAGAAGATTGGGCAAGTGAGTATGTTTCTTTACCGTAGTTTGAGAAATTCAAGAAGTTAGTTTTCTGTCCAAACATCCAATTATTTTATAGGTTTAGCTTGTAATTTCAATTCTTTGTCAAATCAGAATGATGTTTATTATAGGCTGTTACAACATCATGACGAGTCGTTTTCTTCTATATTGAAGGAATTAGTTGATAAGTCCCTAAACGTTAAACTTAATGCTCAGCTAAAGTTAACCACAAACCAATGGTGGCATCCTACACTCTATTCATCTCTTAATGGTCCTCGCCCGTGGAACAGTCTGCCAGAGGAACTCAGGGCCACAGAGTCTCTTCATATTCGATAATTACATCAAATTTATGTACTAACATTTTTTAAAGCACTTTTTTTCAGAATCATAATATTTCTGTGTGATTCTTAAAATGAACATAAAAGTACTTTCAGTCAGTCTTCTTATCCGTCTATGCCTTTCGGAGTTGCGGAGGGTGCAGGATCCCATCCCGGCCAATTTAATGCGAAGGGCAGAGTACACCCCGAATAGGTCGCTAGTCTGTCGCGGGGCGACACACATACAACCATCCACACGCATTCCTAGGGGCAATTTAGCACCGGCCAATCAACCTAACATGCATGTCATTAGAGGGTGGGAGGAAACCGGAGTACCCGGAGGAAACCCACGCAAACACGGGGGAGAACATGCAAACTCCACACAGAAAGGACAGTGTTCCAAGCCTCGTCCCCATCCGGGACTTGAACCCACGACCTTCTTGCTGTGAGGCCACTGTGCTACCCACTGCGCCACCGTGCTGCCTCCATAAAAGTACTTTTTCTAGTAAATTAATTTTAGATGGAAAAGTTGTTAAACTTATCCTAAAGTTGTGCTGACCGCAGAACAAACAAGACACTTTCATATTTTACTTGTCGGATAAGGATAGCACATCCTAGCGGACTTTACCAGAGTGTCTACAAGGGAATAGTTAGGGAGAACAGAGAGGTGTGTCCTAACAGAGTAGTGAGGGAAAAAGAGAAGTTACAGACCCCTGCTTACAATGGTGGAGACAACGAGAGATGAAAGAAAAATGAAGGAATGGTGGGGATGTTCAACAAGCAGTGTTAACACATTGTCACACAGCTCCAGGTTACGAACGGCCTGCAGCTGGGGGATCACATTAAAATCAAGACACTTTTTAATGTTAAAAAGAAAAGATGTAAATAAAAAAAATCTACATTTACAAGACAGCTGTTACAACAAAAAAAGCCCTCCTTGCAGATAACAAGCTTCTTTTAAAAAATTACTTTCCCCACAGAATGCAGCAACTTCTCTCCACCAGCCACTGTCATCCTCCTGATCCTCCTCTGCTTTGAGGGTCTCCTCTTTCTGATCTTTACTGCAGTCATGTTCGGGACTCAGGTCCACTCCATCTGTTCAGATGAAACGGTGAGTAAAAGCAGAGATAATCTCAGCATCATTACTGTCTGCGTGCAAGAATCTGATCGAGTTACGGTAATCACTACATCAATGTCACTATTCCTTTTAGCCTTTTTTTTAATTTAAATATACCTCAAAAATTTGACTGAAAGTTGTAGTGGAATAATTTAGATCATTTGTAGTATTTATGATATCTGAAATAAAGATTTTGTGCATTAGTTTTGACCTGACCGACACTGTGCAGATGAAAGCAGGCACAAGTAATCCACTTACACTCCACCGCTGGTTTCAGCTCAGTTTCTCTCTCCTACATTAAACCACCCACATCGATGACTCACCGTCTAGTAATATTTTACTACAGAGATTTATTTCAGTCACTTTCATCCTAATAATAAGTTTTCCACCAAAAAAGCAAAAACTGATTCATAAAACACAAGAAATTCTTAAAATATTTCTTTTCGGCTCAAAAAAAGATCAATTTTACATGAGCACATTTTTTAAATCTTTTTTTTTTTTCCTCACCCCGTAGGGTATCGAACAACTTAAAAAAGAGGAGAGAAGATGGATCAAGAAGTCTAAATGGATGAATATGAAGGTTGTGTTCGGTCATCCTTTCTCTATAGCCTGGCTCAACCCGTTTGCAAAACCAGACTACGGAAAGGCAGACGTATACCAGTACATAGTGTGAAAATAAACTCAGACTTGCTGCTCCGCACACAGACTAATGACTCATGAGCTGGACACGTACCTTTTTAACAAACTTGCTTGAAATATCTTTGTCAAATCAGAATATTCTTTTGGATTTTTTTGTTTTTCGATCCCTTCTTGCTGACTGAGATTATGAAAGTCTTGCTACACAAACACAACTTTATAAATTAAAGAAAAGTCTTCCTTAAAGGCACGAACTGACCAGCTGGGAATTAGTTGTCACCTCAAGATCTTAATGTGTGACTGATTATTTTCTTGTCACACTAAAAACTCAAGCTTGACCTTTTTGGCTCAAACCAGTGTGTCTTCAGTTTTAAAAATCACCTTACTTTCTGAATTCTTGCTGAATGCTGGAGATGTTTTTTTTTTTGCCTTAGAACGATGATGCATAGGAAGCGGTGACATCTGACATTTTTAAACAAACTTCTATTTACAGTGCATTCCAAATTATTGTGCTGATGGAATTTAAGCACCACTAAAATTATTCCTCTGGTTTATCTTGATTGTACAGTTTCCTGAAATCAAACTTTTGTGATAATTGGTTGGTCAGTTGAGCCCAATTAAAGAGAAAACTCCAAGAGGATGTTCCACTTTATTAAGCAGATCAATTTTTCCATAAATCTATGAAAGAAAACTAATCTCTGCTGCTAGAAAGAAGGAAATAGATGCATGAAAACATTTAATATTTCACAGAAACATTTAAAGAGATTTGTGTCTGATTCAGAGCCCACAAAGTGACGTGCAGATAAAAACATGATGAGGAAGGATTCTGCCAGATGCAGCTGCTAAAATGACATTACAAAGCAGCAAAATTGGATTTGCTATCAACATCAGAATATAGAATCCCCCTGAGATTTGCAGTTCTGCAAACTTTCAAAAGAAAACACGTCATCTGCATAATAATTTGGACCTCAGTGTATTTGCCTTAACGTTACCAGACTGGTCTGCAGCATTAGAACCGTGTGTCGATGGATTTAAGAAATGTCTTAAAAAAAAAACTTTTCATTTTAGGTTGTGTGCATGACATAAAACCGAAAGCAAATCTTGTAAAAGGGTGATCTGAAACTTTTTTTTTTAAGTTTGTCCTTTTTAAGTTTTTTTTTGTTTGAGTTTTTGATAAATGGTGCACCAATAAAATCCCTTCAACTTAATGTTTGTCAAAAAAGGAAACAAAAAAATCTTTTTTTTTGTTTGTTTTCTTTTTTTTTGTTTGTTTTTAACCTTAACTCTTCTATTAGTATCTAATTTATCCAATAAGATGAATTGGCAGGAGTCAACTTCACATCATTTATTTTTGAACATTTAATTTGAAAAGTTGGTCAAACAATTATCTTGAAATCTTTTTTTCTTCCTGCAGTAATTAAAACTCGATTATGAAGGAGAAAAGACTAACAGTTTTTATTTTAAGCATGAGTCATGAAAGCAGTTTAGACTTAATTGGGCTTCCGTTTTATTGAGAGAAGTGCAAACATTTTGGATCAATCAGCCACACATTAAAAGTGAATCGAGAAATTGTGTCATAAGCAAAGCTTTCCTTTGTCACATATGACTTTAAATCTCAAATTTCTTTAAAAATAACAAAATCATCAGGGTAACTAAAAATACATACAACCGTTCACGCTTATTTGTTCCGTTCCGTCTTCTTCCACTTATCCAGGGCCGGGTCCTGGGGGGCAACAGCCTCAGACAGGAAGCCCAGGCTTCTCTCACCCCAGCTGCATCCTCCAGCTCACCCGGAAGGATCTGAGATGTTCCCTGTCCAGCTGTGAGACATAGTCTCTGGGTCTCCTCCTACTGGAACGTGCCCGAAACACTTCATTATCAAGGTGTTCGGGAGGCATCCTAACCAGATGCCCGAACCACCCCATCTGGCTTCTCTCAATCCAGAGGAGCAACGGCTCTACCCCGAGCTCCTCCTGGATGGCGGAGCCCCTCACTGTATCTCCGAACGAGAGTCTAGCCATCCTGCAGAGAAAACTCATTTCAGCCGCTCGTACCTATGACCAATATTTATTTGACATAAATATTACATCCGCTATTTTATTGTTATTCAGGTATTAATAACTTTTATCAGAAATGTTTCATTTATTTATCTTTTGAACCGCTTATTCCTGTCATGGCTGTAGGAGGGGCGCAGCCTATCCTAGTTAGTTACAGGCCAGAGGCAGGGTCACTTACGGAAATATAAAAACATTTGGTATTAAACGTTTTCTTTACTATAGATGGAGTGTTTCTTTTTTGGACACACAAGAAAGTAAAACCAGCAAACTTCTGATTGTTTGTGTGTTTACACTTCTTTGTTTAGTAATTATTCACCAGCTCGGATAAATGTAGGAAATGTACCGATGCATGTCGCCTCCTGAAAACACAGAACTTAAGTATAATTCACCAGCTTTGATGGAGCGTGCTTTTTGGATGATCTGGTTTGTTGTCGTTCTATGCCTCACAGGATAAAATGCTACGGCATGATCAGTTGAAGAAAAATTATGTTGATTTTATTGTTAAAACTAGGACCGCCGCGTTCTAAATCTACCTACAAGCATCATGACCGTCAATGTGACCAATTACGTAATTATTCATATTTTGTGCTGCTATATTGCATAAAAAAACTTTTACACCACTCAATTTTTAAAGTAACAGTAATGATAAAATATTAAATATTTTTAAAACCTAGAATACAAAAGCAAACACCAAAGTAAAATGATCTAATTCATCAAAAGCCTACTTTTTTTCCCACATTTTGCACTGCTGCTTCAAAAATGTCCCCGTTAAAAATTGTCTATATGCTAAATTCCAATATGTTAACCTGAACTTTCAAGACTTATCTACAAAACATGGCAGACTTTATTCAGACTCTTTCCATGGTATCTCTTTGATATTATCTCCCTCAACCTTCCTAAAATGTTTCTGTAATGGCGTCAGAGTCCTCCTTGTCTCTCTCCACAAATATAAACACACACTCGTATGTGTGGCCATAGCAATGTGTTTGTTGTCATAGCAACAACTTTCCGCAGAAGTTGTTGCTATGTTGCTGTGGTGGCAGCGTGCATTTCCAGCTGCTGCGGGGTGCAGCAGGTTAGAGAAGATAAAATG
Source organism: Neostethus bicornis (assembly GCA_902685375.1). NCBI lineage: Eukaryota > Metazoa > Chordata > Actinopteri > Atheriniformes > Phallostethidae > Neostethus > Neostethus bicornis. Next base: position 23,306,992 of record LR738551.1, on the reverse strand, counting down.
TTTAAAAATTTTGAAATGTTTATTTTTAGAACACAAAACCTAAATGTTAAAATAAAAAAACATGTTGGTTCTGTTTTATTTATTCTAATTAGCATATTAAAGTGATATGCAGTCAAATTGACTGCTGCGGCGGTCCTAGTGTTAAGGGAAGGAAAAGGCCATTTCAGATCCTTCTAATCTAAATGCCTTGCGTCCATTCAGGATGTGAAAGCCTTACTCTAGTGAAACCACCTCTAATGAAACCACTTTTTTTTAACCTTTGTTTCACCGAATTGTGTGCTTGATTTCTGAAACCTCACAAATGTGTAGCATGATCAATAAGGACGTAGATTTATAGGCTTTTAAATATTTTTATACTTGTAAATATCTTAATAGCACAAACTTTTTTTTTCAATTCAGTTGATTGAAATGAATACAGTTTGACCATTTTTTTTTTCTTTCTGATTGATTTTGTTTTGTTCGTCTTAAGAGAATTAAAACCGTGAAATGACTGTAAAAAATCTTTTTTAATTCTTTGAGGCACTATTTTACTTTTGTGTTCTTTTTCTTCTTCTTTCATCATTTCCCTTCAGGGGTCCCCACAGCAAGTCAATTTCTTCCATCTAACCTTATCTGATGCTTTACTTTTGTGTTAACATTTAAAAATGAAAATATAGGTTCCAGAAGGTGTTGGCTTAGTGGTAGAGATACCGTCTTTCGACCAGGAGAACCTGATTCTATTCCCACTAGGCCCAAGCTGGCCTTTGGACCACAGAAAAGACACGAAAACAAAGAAAAGACAGAAAATAATATGATCTAATAATAAATTAATCCAGTTCAATATTTTAGTGACTTTTCAGTGAGCTTTAAATGAAGAAAAATGAGTGTCGTTTGTTGAATTAAATTATTATTTTAAAATTTTAAAATTCTCAACACACTGTGAAAATATCAATTTACACAATTTTTACTAATATATTTACATTTATTCAAATATTTAATTTAGACAGCAAAAAAATTCACTTCCCTTTGATGCAAATTTGTGCAGCAAACTTGAACAAAATTTGAAAACTGTTTTGATTCCTTACAATTTGGACATTAACGTAATTTCAACATTAGTCACTCTGCAATGGAATGCTTTTTGTTTTTCTAAATATCAAACTTATTCAATCTAAAAATTAAGTTTAACTGGTAAAAAAAACAAGGTTTTAAAAAGACGCATAATAACGTGCAATTTGACCGATTTCTTCTAATTATTGATTGTTATTTTTCAAGTTTTGTACAAAATTAACAATTTTTTTCAAAATAAAACTCGACTGTTATGTTTGTATGATTGAGTTAGTTTTAATAGCAGCAAAAAAAAAAATGCAATAATGAGGTTGATTGAAAATAAAATTTTCTTACTTTTGATGGTTTTTTATTATGTTTTCTGTTGCCATTAGAAAAACACAAGAGTAGAATTTGCTTTAGACTTTAAATATTCTTTTATGTACAGAGATATAAAATAATGGTGGTGAGACCGGCCATGCTGTTTGGTCAGGAAACAGTAGCACTGGGAAAAAGACCATAAACAGAGATGGAGGTAGCAGAGATGAAGATGCTGAGGATATCTCTGGAAGTGACCAAGATGGACAGGATCAGAGGAACAGCACATGTTAGAGGTTTTGGAGATAAAGTCAGAGAGGCCAGACTGAGATGGTTTGGACATGTGCAGAGGAGAGAAAGAGAGAGTACATAGGAAGAAAGATGCTGGATTTGGAACCACCAGTACAGAGGAAGACCAAAGAGGAGGTTCATGGATACAGTGAAGGAAGACATGAAGATAGTTGGTGTGACCGAAGAGGATGCAGCAGATAGGGTAAGATGGAAGAAACTGACTTGCTGTGCAGACCCCTGAAGGGAAATGCCAAAAAAAGAAGAAGAATTATTAATGTTTGTAGATTGGATGTTACTTCTGTTTTGTCGTCTTCCACTTATCCGGGATTGGGTCACGGGGGCAACAGCCTCAGATAGGAAACCCAGGCTTCTCTAACCCTAACTGCATCCTCCATCTCACTTGGGAGGATCATAGTGTTGGGCCTGCTTCTGGGTCTCCTCCCAATGGGACGTGTCCCGAACAGTTCACCGGTGAGGCAATTGGGAAGCATCCTAACCAGATGCCCGAACCAGCCTATCTGGCCTCTCGACTCGGAGGAGATACAGCTCTAATCCGAGCTCCTACGTCCAGGCACCCTGCGGAGGAAGCTCATTCCTACATACAGTAGATATTACTAACTAAAAAATGGGCTTTGAAGAAAGTTTTGAAATTGAATTTAACTATTAAGTAAAAGTGAGAAAAATAAAGCTGAAATAAAGACTCCAAAGGCTGCGGCATGTCTCTGATGCTGGAGGTACGAGGAACCCACACATTTTATTGAAGAAATTCACAGAAATGTCACTACAATGGAAACTAATTCTTCAAGATGCTGTTGTGAATTTTTTTTTTTTTTTTAGATTTTCACACGTGAGTTATTAAACAAGAGCTGGCTTGGAATCAAAATACAGTATGTGTCATGCTCATGTGGGTAAGCTGACGAAACGACAGGAAAGAAAAAAAAATATTAAAAAATTCAGACAAAAAAGCAAATCCTACATGGATGCACCTTTAAATACTACATCAGGATTTTTCTTACAGAATGAGAACACTTTCTGACGGTTTTTAAGAGTACAATGTTTACATTATGAATCAAAACTGATGACCAACAGTTATGTTGGTACACCATAAATCTACAAAACCTGACGAATAACTTTAGATTACCATGGTAACTTCGTATCTAGTTTCTCCACAAAATAGAAATCAGATGGATATAAATTTCACTCTAAGAGCCAATAGGGATTAATTTAGATGGTCAGATTTACCATTTTTGCTTTTGACTTTTAAACTTTTTAAAAACTTTTAACAAATGAATGACTTAAGAAACAAATTCCAAGTAAAATGACAGGCTTTGCTACAGGATGGGCCAACGGTGTGATCAGAGTTTTCACAGGATCCTAGTCAGAGGCACCAAATACTTGTATTGCTCATTTTTAATACATCTTTACCACAACAAGAATTACGATCCTAAACAGCAGTTCACACACCGGTATGGTTAATGTAGCTGCATTCATTTTTAAAAACACAGTATAAACGACCTCTTTAGTCATCGATCCAAATCTGGTTTGAAAAAACACATGATCTTTGCCTGAAAAATTATGTTAAAAAGAAATTTATTATGATGTTTTTAACAATGAGAAAATAATTGATTTTGTTTTACGGGGTGGGATCCGTTCTGTTCCGTCGTCTTCCACTTATCCAGGGCCTGGTCGCGGGGGCAACAGCCTCAGACGGGAAGCCCAGGCGTCTCTCACCCTCCTGCATCCTCCAGCTCATCTGGAAGGATCCCAAGTCGTTCCCCAACCAGCTGTGAGACATAGTCTTTCCAGCGGGTCCGGGGTCTGCCTCTTGGTCTCCTTTCGGTGAGATGTGCCTTAAACACCTCACCAGCGAGGCACTCGGGGGCATCCTGATCAGATGCCCGAACCACCCCATCTGGCTCCTCTCGACCTGGAGGACGAGCGGCTCGACACTAAGCTCATCCCAGATGGAAGAACTTCTCACCCGGTCTCTGAGTGAGAGCCCAGCCACCCTGGGAGGAAGCTCATTTCAGCCACTTGCATCCATGATCTCATTTTTTGGGTCAATCTCATTCTTATAATTTCATCTCATAATTACTGCAATTTTGTAAAATCAAAATCAGGTTAATAAATGGAATCTACTAGAAATCCAAAATATGCATTTTTCTATCAGACATATTATTTTACTAAAAAGATTAGAGTGAAAACATTTGAAATATTTTAAGCAGTCCCTCTATTTCAGGATTTTATCAAAGCAGAGCTGAGAATCAACAAGATGATGACTGTCTTTTAATATGTACGGATTGAACTTTTAAGATGCTCTTTTAACTTGTCCAACTTTTGAAAAACATATTTATCAAATTATCACCGAGGTTTTCAAAGTTTCTTAAACTCGGTCATGTTAACTCTTACCGCGTTGTGCTATAGTTGCTGGATTTTAAAAATAAATGCATTATAAAGAAAAACTAGAATAATTTTTGCTTTTTTGTCGCTTTGTGAACTCAGATGATTTCATAACTCGCCTGAACATGCTTAGTTTGGTTCACAAGCTAAAACTGTTGCTGTGCTGGGACAGAGTGGAGGTCACCATCTCCCTTGTGTTTTAACTTAACTACACCACACACAAAAAAAAACCCAAACCAGATTCCACTGGAATTTTTTTCTGTCCCATAACTGGAAGACACAAAAAAAATCTTCATCTTCTCCTGCAGGGTAGCTTTTGTGACACAGTAAAAATAAAGTGATACTACATATGCTGTTTCTCAGGTGTTCAGTTGTTTCAGACAAAATCCGTCACAGCTGGATGGTTGTATTATTCGTCCTTCGTTGTAACTGAGTTCTGCTGTTCGTTCTGCGGGGAAACTCTCTGCAGGACCAACAATCCAGAGAAGGTTAGAGAGATCCCAACCCACCACAATGTTATCTGGGGTTCCCCAAAAATCAGCTGGCCAAGGAAAGCCTGCAATAAGAAAAAAAAATTGTTTGAGAACAACCAGCAAAAATGACAAGTCTTTTATTTGAGGATCCAGGTTAATTTTTCAAATCAAGTAAATAAAATTAATTTAACCCATCTTAGATGAGTACAATCTGTACTGTATCTATAGTGAGAGGAGGAGAGAGGTGGAGGAAAACCTGGAGAGGTGGAGGTTTGCACTAGAAAGAAGAGGAATGAAGATTAGTCAGAGTAAGACAGAGTACATGTGTGTGAATGAGAGGGATCCAAATGGAAAAGTGAGGTTACAGGGAGAAGAGATAAAGAAGGTGGAAGATTTTAAGTATCTAGGATCAACAGTCCAGAGCAATGGAGAGTGTGGAAAAGAGGTGAAGAAGCGTGTGCAGGCAGGCTGGAACGAGTGGAGAAAAGTATCAGGTGTGATGTGTGATAGAAGAGTTTCAGATAAAATGAAAGGGAAAGTGTTCAAAACCGTGGTGAGACCGGCCATGCTGTTTGGCCTAGAGACAGTGGCACTGAGGAAAATACAGGGAACAGAGTTGGAGGTAGCAGAGATGAAGATGCTGAGGATCTCTCTGGGAGTGACCAGGATGGACAGGATCAGAGGAAAAGCACATGTTAGAGGTTTTGGAGATAAAGTCAGAGAGACCAGACTGAGATGGTTTGGACATGTACAGAGGAGAGAGAGTACATCAGAAGAAGGATGCTGGGTTCGGAACCACCAGGAAAGAGGACTAGAGGAAGACCAAAGAGGAGGTTAATGGATACAGTGAAGGAAGACATGAAGATAGTTGGCGTAACTGAAGAGGATGCAGGAGACAGGGTTAGATGGAAGAAACTGACTTGCTGTTGTGAACCCTGAAGGAAAATACCGAAAGAAGAAGAAGATGACTACAAAGTGATGAAAAAGAACTTTGAGAGACATCTACTTACGGAAGATATGAAGTTGGAGGCAGTGGTGGTCACAGTGGTTTGGGTGGAGGAAGAGGAGTACCTGAGCGCTTTGGCAAGGAAGGTCCACATCACAGCATTGCAGGTAAAAAGCAGACCGCCACACAGCAGCCTCAGAGGGATGTGCAGCTACAGAACATCAGAACAGCTCAATAAATCTTTAAACACTCTAACAGTCCATTTACCTTATTTAGAACGGGATGCAGACACATTTCAACAACTTAATTAATTACTTAATTTTATGTCGTTCCTCAAGACTTAATATCCTGAAGATTTTCCATATGTAGCTGTTTTAATCTGAGTCAAATTAATTTGATCCAATAACCAATGGAACATCTGTACGATTACACTATAAATTAAATCAGATGTTGAAGCGAAAACCTATTGAAACTTTGCGGGAATGTGACCCTTAACGACCAGAGCTGGATTCCCTGGCTCAATCATTCGGAAATCCTAAGTCTGAATGCAATTAAAAACAGTTTAAATTGAGATCTAGGTCCAAGGGGCGTTGGCCTAGTGGTAGAATTGCCATCTTTCGACCGGTAGACCCTGGTTTGATTCCCCCCGGAGCTGCTCACACTCCAACTCAATAAAACTGAAACACACACACAAAATAAAAGTGAGATCTAAGGCTGCACGGTGGTGTAGTGGTTCGCACGGTGGCCTCACAGCAAAGAGGTTGGGGTGCAATTCTTTGAGTGGAGGTGAGGCTTGAGAACCAGTTTTTTCTGTGTGGAGTTTGTATGTTCTCCCTGTGTATGTGTTTTTTTTCCGTGTACTTTGGTTGTCTCTCATTCCGTTCCATCATCTTTTGCTTATCCAGTGGGGCCAGGTCGTGGGGGCAACAGCCTTAGACGGGAAGCCCAGGCTTTTCTCACCCCAGATCCATCCTCCACATCATCTGGAAGGATCCCAAGTTGTTCCCCAGCCAGTTGTGAGACATAGTCTCTCCAGCGGGTCTGGGGTCTGCCTCTTGGTCTCCGAAACAACTCCCTGAAACAACTCCTCACTGAGGCACTCAGGGTGCATCCTGACCAGATGCCTGAACTACCCCATGTGGCTCCTCTCGACCTGGAGGAGGAGCGGCTCGAACACTGAGCTCCTCCCAGATGGCAGAGCTCCTCACCTGATCTCTGAGTGAGAGCCCTGCCACCTTGCGGAGGAAGCTCATTTCCTTCCATTTTCCAAAAACATACATGATCGGGTTATTTGGCCACTATGAAAATTGGCCTTAATGAATATTGATTATTAAGGCCAATTGATTATAATCAATGTGTGTGGCCCCACGAAAGACTGGCAACCTGTCCGGGGTGTATCCTGCCTCTCGCCCAAAATTAGCCGGGATAGGCTCTGGGACCTCCAATGCCCCATTAGGGTTCAACGGTCCAGAAGACAAATTTAGATCTACAAAGTATACAAAAAATGTACCAAAAACATTTGCAATCAAATTAAATGAAACCAAAATCTTTCCAAACACAACTTTTTCCAGAAAGATTTGATCCATTTGGTTAAAAATATTCATAATATTTGAACTTAAGATTAAAATTTGAGGGTTTATCGTGTGGATACAGAAAACATCTGCTTGCAGATGGTTTTTAAATGGGATCATGTGAAGGTCAGGGATGAAATGTCACCCCTTCAAAATGACACGAGCCGAATGGTGACAAAATAACGCGATATCACGCTTTGTAAATGAGCCGCAATGTCCTTCAACACCCGGTCACACCAGGATGCGTGGACACCCCACCCCCCCGCATGGTGACTGGGATGCAGCCAGTGGTGCTGATGCTGAGGATGGAGGGAATCACCCCATCATGTCTAACCTTCAAGACCGCTGCATTATTCACACACACTCCGCGTGTGAATTATTAACTGTAGTGGAGCCTCACCCGGTCACAGGCGGTAGTTTCATCCGCTTGTCTGAATTTCCTCTGCTCTCCCCACGTCCTGAGTCCGGTTTCACACACTCCCTTCAGGTAGTCTGCACCGAGGGATAATTTGGCGGAGGATGAGGCCACGGCTCCCAGAAACCCCGCCAGCAGTGCATAGAAAACTCCTGGAAACATGATGGTGTCTGTCTTTTACTCCATCCTCTCTACATGTCAGCAGATTGTCCGGGATCAGCTCTCTGCATGCTTCTTGTGCAAATGAGCACGTTTCTCTGCGCCTTCTACCGACAGCAGTCACACAGCGCTTCGTCAAAGAGGATTCTGGGAAATGTAGTTTTATAGTATTCGTTTAAAAAACAGCCCTATTTGTATTCTTGTGAAACTTTTATAAAATATGTAAGTAAAAGTAATAAATTTTTGATGATAAAATGATATAAATAAAGCATGGTGTGCAGATCCTCCAGAGAAAATCTAATTGTTGGCTTGATGCAGAGTGTTTGAGACTAAACAAACTAAACAGGGCACTTTGTTTCAGATAGGATGTTTAGTGTAAAGTAATACCCAGGGATGGGCTAATTAAATGTAAAATGAAATAGGAATATGTGATATAACGTTTTGCTATTACTATTACTATACTATTGCCAGCTCCTTGTTCTTCTCTGTCATCTGCTGGGGGAGCACCATTGCAGCCAGTGACGCCAACAGACTGAATAAACTGATCAGACTGGCTGGCTCTGTCATTGGCAGCTAACAGGACTCACTGGAGGCAGTGGTAGAGAGGAGGTCACTGAACAAACTTTTATCCATCATGGACAATCATGACCATCCTCTCTACCCACTCCTGGACGAACAACGGAGCTCCTTCTCCAAGAGGCTCAGACAGCTCCGCTCGAGAACATCTCGTTACCGGAGGTCTTTCTTTCCGTACGTGATTGGGCTCTACAACGACTCACTTAGCAGATAGGAAGTTGTTGCTGTGACACAAATTTCCCATGTGTGGGATCATTAAAGTTTATTCTGATTCTGATTCTAAATAAACTAGAAAGTAATAGTAATAAATCTTAAACACACAGGTAGAATAATGGTGTATTACTTATCTACTACTGTCACCTGTTTTTGACTTGCTGAAAGGGCCACTGGTGCTTAGGGCTATTAACTATCAGGGGTGTGAATGCCTTTGGGCACTGTGATAATTAACTGTAAGGGTGCTGTTCAGGTGAGACAATGGCCTGATTGCCATTGCAATCCAGCTCATGGACAAGTAAGTACCTTGTTTACAACTGAGTGGGTCTAGCTAATATCTAAAGTGGTCTACTGACATTCTATTGTTCTCACTAAAACTGAAACTGCCACCCCAAAGAGAGAATAGATTCACGTTAAGAAGCTTCCTTTTTGGACTTCGTTCAAAATGGTGACTTTCACAATTTTGTCCACAAAAAAGAGTTCTTTCTACTTTAATTATTATAAACTTTGAGCAAAATATGCACCAAAATGCAGGAAAATGAGGCCCCAGACGCCCCTCTACTGGCGAGCACCACAGGTGCTCGTTTGGTCTATCACCTCAGGCCCCCCCTTTAGAGAATCTTGGATCTGCCCCTGAATATGACTATAGTATATTGTACATGTACACACATGTTCTCTGAACACCAGAAACATGATCCTGAACATCTTGCTGTTGTTGATCTGAGAGAGCTCAAAATCCAACAGTTATCAACCAATCTGTATTTAAAACTCATTTTGTCAGCCTATTTTTGTGATCTTGTTCTTTTGGTCACTGTCCAGATGTCGTGCCCTCCGGAGAATGCAGGAACAAAATGTTCCTCGTAGATCAGTTTATTTTTTTAAGGATGGTTGACTGGTCCACTTGTCTGTCTTTTCTTCTCTTGTTTTTCTGCATGTTTTCTTTTCTTCCCTGTTGTTTTTGACATTTTAGTTGGGCATTTTGAAATACTGTATCTTGTACTTAAAATTAGAAAAATGTACAAAAATCTGAATCACCTAACTAGTGAATAACACTCCACAATAATTCAGGAGGACACTTCGGGAAGGAGTTCCGTTCCGTCATCTTCCGCTTATTCCAGGGTCTGGTCGCGGGGGCAACAGCTTCAAACGGGCAGCCCAGGCCTCTCTCACCCAGGCTGCATCCTCCAGCTCACCCAGAAGTATCCCGAGTCTTTCCCCAGCCAGCTGTGAGACATAGTCTCTCCAGTGGGTCCAGGGTCTGCCTCTTGATCTCCTCCCGGTGGAACGTGCCCGAAACACCTCACCAGCGAGGCGCTCGGGGGGCATCCTAACCAGATGACTGGAATCACCCCGTCTGGCTCATCTCGACCTGGAGGAGGAGCGGCTCGACACCGAGCTCCTTCTAGATGACAGAGCTTCTCACCCGATCTCTGAGTGAGAGCCCAGCCACCCTGCGGAGGAAGCTCATTTCGGCTGCTTGAATCCGCAATCTCATTCTTTCGGTCACCACCCACAGCTGGTGACCATAGGTGAGGGTTGGAACGTAAATCGACTTGTAAATTGAAAACTTTGCTTTTCGGCTAAGCTCTTTCTTTACCACAACTGACCGATGCAGCATCCTAGTTATTGCTGACGCTGCACCGATCCACCTGTCGATCTCTTCCCCCACTCGTGAACAAGACCCCGAGATATTTGAACTCCCTCAGGTCGAGTGAAGCCAGATCGCTGGTGAGGTGTTTCGGGCACGTCCAACCGGGAGGCGACTAAGAGGCAGACCCCGGACTAGCTCGAGGGACTATGTCTCACAGCTGGCTGGGGAACGACTTGGGATCCTTCCGGGTGAGCTGGAGGATGCAGCCGGGGTGAGAGAAGCCTGGGCTTCCCGTCTGAGGCTGTTGCCCCCGCGACCCGGCCCTGGTTAAGCGGAAGATGACAGAACAAATGAATCTATAGGCTTCATTCAACAAAGTTTCAACATTTAAAACGTCCACCTGGAGGGTCCAAAACGGGCCTCTCAGGTTACTTTTGGCCATTTTTAACAAATATACAGAATTGACATTTATTATGTGTCCTGTACCAAAGTGACATTTTCTGAAAAAAGTTTTAGTGACAACCACTGCATCATTGATGTTTTAAGTACTCGTACAGACTAAAGTAAATGGAAGAAGCTCTTCTTACCTCCTGCATACTGATGAGGAACATTTTAGAGGTTCCATTGCATTAACTCATTCTGGATATTAGTCTAATGGATGAAGCTCTGACAAGTGAACCAGGGGATGTGTGTTTGTTACAAATGATCTTCCTGTACCTTCAGAGAGATGAACCTGAACTACTCTGGTAATAAGACTTGTGAAGTGGATTTGGTGTCTGCAAAGACTTGTGTAATGAGTACATCAATCAGGATGTTTTAATAAAGACTGGAGCCATGAGAGGGTTAGGGTTAGGGTTAGGGTAAGACATTACATTTTCAGCTGTAATGTCTTTTAGTCTGACATTACAGCTGAACATTTTGGAGATGGAGGGATGACTGAAGTGGAGATTAATGTCAGCACAGCAGCCTTATTTTTTCAGATTTTTATGATGATAATTATTGATCTGAGACCAATTCTAAAGCACTGCTTCATGTTAGGGGTTAGAAAAAGAAAGTTTAGAAATTTCACTTTAAAAAGCGGGTGGCATGGTGGCGCAGTGGGTAACACAGTGGCCTCACAGCAAGAAGAGCGCAGGTTCAAGTCCTGGGTGGGAATGAGGCTTAGCACATTGGTCTTTCTGTGTGGAGTTTGCATGTTCTCCCCGTGGACTCTGCCCCTCATCTTGAATCAGCTGAGATGGGGTCCGGCACCCCTGTAAGGGATAGACTGTTAAGAAGGTGACTGACTGATGTCAAAAAAGATTTGTAGTCTTACATTTTAAATCAGGTGGCGCAGTGGGTAGCACAGTGGCCTCACAGCAAGAAGTCCGTGGGGATGAGTCTTGGAACACTGGCTTTTCTGTGTGGAGTTTGCATGTTCTCTCTGTGTCTGCGTGGGTTTTCTCTGGGTACTCCGGTTTCCTCCCACCCTCCAAAAACATGGGTGTTAGGTTGATTGGCTGGTGACAAATTGCCCCTAGTAATGAGTGTGTGTATGGTTGTATGTGTGTGGCCCAACGACAGACTTGCGACTTGTTCGGGGTGTACCCTGCCCCACGCCTTGAATTTGCCGGGATGGGCTGCAGCACCAACCCATAAGGGATAGACTGTTAAGAAGCTGACTGACTGACTTTAAAAACATTTGTATTCTTACATTTTAAATCTTTTAGTTGCCAAAGAAACGTTTAAATTTTGACCAGGCGTTGAACTTGAATTGCATTTGAATTTTTACAATGTATTAAGATTTGCATTTTCTGACTCTTTATAATAGAAATTAACACGAGCATATTGGAATTATTGAACCAAACATGAGCTTATTTGGATTTTTTATTCTCTAACATTAAAATTTTAGCAAAACCTCCAGACATTTTCCCCCAACCACAATTTTTGTGTGTCCACCAGATGTCTCCAGCATCATTTGGAGGCATCTCCCACAGCTTGGCAGGGACGTAAATGATAGACTTGAACCTTTCATGCAGGTGTTTTGAACAGCAAGAGATTTAAATTACAACCTACTTTTCTTTCTCGTCTCTTCTAGTGTTTTTGCAACAGTCATGCATCCTTTTTTTTATATTTGTGTTCAACAACATTCCAATACACATTACATTTTAATGCTCATTTTTATACACAATGCATGTTTATATTTTAAATGGACTATTGTGGTAATTAAAAGTATTTTAATGGTATTTAAAAAAAAACAACACTGTGTAAAAAACAAGATAGGCCAAAAAAAGTACTTGTGAAAAAAACAATTAGGCTTGTGTCATATTTGAAAAAAAATGTATTTTCTCTTACACACACACACAAAATAAGATGTGAATCATATGATTGTTCTCATTTCTTCATATTTTGAATGTTATCATCACAAAGCTTTGAAATGAAACCACACTCTTTGCTGCCATCTTCTCAGACTGAGATTCAGCCCGAGGCTCCACAGGCAAACACAAGTGACAAGTCAAAGCACTAATTGGGGTCCTTCTGCTCTTGCTCGTTTGAGCTGTAATTGAGCCCTCATTGAGTTACAATGACAACTGGGCTTAAGGTCTGTCATTGTCTTCTTGTATCTTTGTCATCTTTCTTATTCTGGTTCCCATTAGATGATATTTTAAAATGATCTGTCTCCATAGTGAGAGTTCATTAGTCGAATCACAATAATAACCTTTAAGTCTTTGAGTATGTTACATGAACCAGCATAGGGAGGACTCAAGAAGTAGTTACATATTTCTAACTTTCACAGAAAAACATTTCCTTTGGCTCAATGGAGAATTTTAATGAGGACAAAATACAATTAGAAAGAAAACGTCATATGAGAAAGACACTATTAAAAATCAAATTGTGCAATAGATTCCTGATGAATCTTCTGGGTACTTGTCCTGGGCATGGCCAGATCTATCCTTCCCACTCCTTCAGGATGAAATCCATCTACTCACCCGGGCTGAGGAATCCCGCGTGTTTCCATCAGGATGAAGAACATCGATTGACTTCTTTAGATATCTAGCTGTAGAGTAGAATAAGCTAATATTTAAACAATAGTCTCAGACACATAGGATGCTTGTCCCGGGGAGGGATCTCTCTTTCTTGTGGACCCCCACAAGGTTTCTTATTTTTCCCCACTAGTGGGTTTTTTAGGAGTTTTTCCTCACCATGAAGGAGAGTCTAATGGCAGGAATGTGCTAATGTTATCTAGCTAGCATTTGTTAGTTTTCTTGCTGTATATTTGTGTTCTATACATTCCTCTTTTTCTTATTTTTCTTCTTTCTGAATCTGCAACGTGAAGAACATTGAGACAGAAATTCTGTGATTTTGGGCCATACAAATAAAATGGAATTGAATAGGTTTGAAAATGTCCAAATGTATTGACCACATTAAAGTTATTGTGACAATATCAAGAAAAAAAATTACATTTTTGTAATTCAAAATATCAAAAATAAATCACTACATGTTAGAAAATGAATCTTTTAAAAAGTTGCAACATTTAAATAATTATGACTGGTGCCTCGGGTCTTTTCACTGCTTCTGTAAAGTTACATGCATTGCTAAAAAAACTTAATGAAAGCAATAAACTCTCACTGAGAAAAGAAACATTATTCTTTAATGAAGGGGGATCATCATGTTCTTCTTTATCAAAAAAACTAAAACAAAGACTAAAGTTAGTTTTCTAAAGAACTTTAGGCATCTGATTTGATCACAAGCACTGACAAAAACTTACCTTGAAAGACATATTGGTAAACACTTTTATCTCCAGTCTAAAAGTTTGGTTTTGTCTTCTGAACCGCTTATCCCTATTGGGGCCGCGGGGGGCCTATCCCAGCTGATTTCAGCCAAGAGGCAGGTTTCACCCCGAATCTGTTGTCTGTTGCAGGGCTACCTAGTCACAACCATCTACACACTATCATGACATCCCCTCCCCTGCCACCAGAGGGAGCCCTGGACCTTCTATCGTCACCCTGATTAGGGACACCTGATGATGATTAGTTGGATGACGCATACCCATAGATCCTGGTGCCTATTTAAAGGCAGTCACTCCAGATGTTTTTGATGGGTCATCATCATAATCACCATTCCTTCCAGCCAGGTCTTCCGTCTTGGCTGCCTGACCACAAGTTGTATCTTTGAAGTCTTGTTATATTATTTGAACTTTCTGATCCAGAGGTAATCCCTTGCCTTACAGCTTTACTGGACTTTGTTAATATATCCTGTTTTGTTGTCCTGCAATTTGGGTCCTCCTCCCCACATCCTGACACGCACTCATTCCACTCTTTCACAGTGGCCAATTAACCTAAGACGCACGTTTCTGTAGGGTGGGAAGAAGCTGGGGTACTCGGACAATACTCACACATACACAGGGAGAACAATGTTTGAAGCCCTGCGCCCACTCCGGGACTCGAACTCCGACCTTCTTACTGTGAGGCCACTGTCTAAAAGTATATATAAATAAAACCTCAAATGTTCTTTTAAAATATATATTTAACAGTTTGAACAAATTTCACATTAAGAGACTTGCAAAAACGGATGGTTCGTTGGCAAGAAGCCCTTTTTGTTGTACCTGTTGAACAGCTCTTACCTGGAAGGTCCCCAGAGGATGTCTCCATAGGGGCTCAGACTCAGGCCTTTCTCTGCTGTCTGCTGCACAGTCATCCTTACGTTTGCACAATTGCACTCATTGTTAAACAAACTTGTTTTTTTTGTTTTTTTTTAGCCGGCACACAAAAACAGACCCGCACACAAAGACACATGCACGTAGATGCACATTTTATAACCCACATTATTCCAAACTCACCGTGCTATCTTACAATTATTAAAAGATAAAATGATGCCAGTGTGTTCATGTTTTTATCATTTGTGTGTCTCTAATGAGGATCTGGTGTTTTCAAACGGAGGCCAGCAAGTTATTTTTTGATAAGGTGCAGCCGTTAGTTGTCTGACTATCTGTTTATGTTTTTCCACTCAGCCATTTTCCTTCTTTTTTTGTTTTCTGTATCGCTCCCCTTTCAGGTCCATAATTATCATGTAAATTCATAAAAAAACAAAAAAACAAAAAAACAGGACATCGCCTGAATTTAAATTTTGAAAAGTGCTTTCTTAACACAGAGTTACACTTTTTTCCGTTCCATCTTCTTCCGCTTACCCGGGGCTGGGTCGCTGGGGCAACGGCCTCAGACGGGAAGCCCAGGCTTCTCTCACCCGTCTGCATTCTCCAGCTCACCCGGAAGGATCTCGAGTCATCCCCGGCTAGCTCTGAGACATAGTCTCTCCAGTGGGTCCGGGGTCTGCCTCTTAACCTCCTCCTGGTGGGACGTGCCCGAAACACCTCACCAGCGAGGTACTCAGGGGGCATCCTGACCAGGTGCCCGAACCACCCCATCTGGCTCCTCTCAACCAAGAGGAGGAGCAGCTTGACACCGAGCTCCTCCTGGATGGCAGAGCTCCTCACCCGATCTCTGAGTGAGAACCCAGCCACCCTGTGGAGGAAGCTCACTTTAGCCGCTTGTATCCGCGATCTCATTCTTTCAGTCACCACCCACAGCTGGTGATCATAGGTGAGGGTTGGAATGTAGATCGATTTGTAAATCGAGGGCTTTGCTTTTCGGCTCAGCTCTTTCTTTACCTTGACGGACTGACGCAGCGTCCTAGTTATTGCTGACGCTGCACCAATCCGCCTGTCGATCTCCCGCTCTATCCTTCCCCCACTCACAAGAGTGGGGGAACCACACCCGTGGATACTTAAACTCCTCCGCTTTGGCCGGAGCCTGTCCCTGACCCACAGGGGGCATTCCATCCTTTACACTTTTCTAATCCTATTAAGATCATGAGAGCATTTTTTTTCTGTCACAAAATATGGCGTTCACGGCATCATTTATTCTAGATTGCCTAAATTTTGCCAAACAATGCCAAATTTAAACATTTGCACAAATTTCTACAGCATAAATTTTATTTAAATCTTTTCAAACTCCAATACTTATATAAAAAATTAAATCAAAGCCTGTGAATGGATTGCTGACTGTATCTATTGATTCCAGCAAAAGGAGTTTGACAGCTAACATGTTAGTCGAAGCAACTCTGATAAAATATTCTAAGTTGTAAAACCTCCATATTCATGTTCACTACGATCCAGAACCAGTCTCCACCCCGTGATGAATATGGATGATCTTATGCTGCAACTCTGCATGAAAAATCAAACCCTGAAATTTCTATGCTTTCAGCTTCTCTGACCTGTGTTTGTCTATTTCTATCACAACGTGTGCCCAAATACTCAGATGACCTTGTTGAAACACAAGGTCAGAACCACCCTGCAGTCCATTTAAGCAGTCATAGAGGAAGTTGCTTGTATTTCTGGGTAACAACTGAACTGTGACCATGTCATTTAAACAGGCTGCACTTGTTCTACGGCTCAACCACACATTATTCATCCCAGATTGAACAGAAAAAAAACCCTAAAAGCTGACAGAAAACACAGCTTATTTACTCATCAGATAAGACTTCCAGAAAAACATTTTACAGAGCCATCTGGTCGGGTAGCAAAGTTTGCAACGGGCAGATAAAATGTCTCCAAAACAAACACAATCCAGATTATCTGAGTTTCCATGGAAGCCAGAAGGAATTAAAGCAGGTAAAATGCTAATCTGCTGCAGCTGCTCTTTGTTAACGCCAGTGTCAGCACAACCATCAGGACTGCATCTCTCCATGCATGTTTATCAGATTTTAATTTGGACTCTTTCTGATGCGCACAATGTGCGTGTGTGTGCTGGAACACAAGGTGATTGGCAGTGTGCAGACATCTAATGGACAAGGACAGACAAGCTCACACTGACAAGAACTGATAAGCTTTCTGATGAGACGCAGCAGTGCTTATTCAAATTCTGACAGGTTTGTCGTAAAGAAAAAAAAACAAAAAACACTCTGCTAATCAAAAGTTCTTTCAATGACCTTTTGAACACATGCACGGAATGCATGCACAGACTGCTAAACCAGTGCAATGAGCACTGGTCTTTAGATCCTTTATCATCTAGAAGTACATGTAGAAGTACATTTCTTTGTTTTCCAATTTCAATTCAATTTTATTTGTATAGCCCAAAATCACAGAATTTCCGTCTCAATGGGCTTCACAAGAAAAAGAGGAATGTATTAACACAAATACACAGCAAGAAAAATAACTAACAAATGCTAACTAAACAAGACTAGCACATTTATGCCCTCAGACTCTCCTTCACGGTGAGGAAAAACTCCTAAAAAACCAATCAGTGGGAAAAAAATAAGAAACCTCGTGGGGATCCACATGAAAGAGAGATCCCTCCCCCGGGACGAGCAACCAATGTGTCAAAGATTATTGTTTAAATATGATCTTATTCTACTCTACAGCCAAATATCTAAACAAGTCAATAGATGTTCTTCATCCTGATGGAAACACGAGGGACTCCTCAGCCCGGAGATGTCCACCTTACATTTTCCCAAGTCGTCCTTATTTATTACAAAATAATTAAACATTGTCAGGGGTGGATTCAGGGGCGGTGTGGGGGACGAATGCCCTCCTGTACCCCCCTTTTTGGACTACAAAAAAAAAAAAAAAGAAAAAGAAAGAAAAGGGGACAAGTCAAGCTATCTTCTTGCAGGGTCAACAAATGGGCCACCAAAATGCAGGAAAATGACTCTTATTTCTCAAAACATTCTGGGGGGGGAGAACTCCTCCCCATACCGGCTTTGTCAATTACCTCACCCCCCTTTAGAAAATCCTGGATCCGCCCCTGATAGTGTTAAGATATAAAGCAAGGGATTCAAATTGAAACATAAAAAAGTCGTAAAACTCCACCATTCTGAGTTTGTAATGCTATGTCTCCGTCCGGTATTCAGCATGTGTTTGGGGGTGACAGATATTCAACGTACACAGCCTGTATTTAGTTGAATTAATTCAGTGTTTTTTTTTTTTTGGAGGTTAATATCCTGGTCTATAGTATTGGTAGTCTTTCTACATGTTTTCTCTTTAACACATCTGACCCCTTTGGCTCTGCAGTCCACATTAATTCTAAAGATCCACAGTTTTTTTGTGAGTTTGGATGATTTGCTTTAAACTTACTTTCACCCATCATAAACTGTTAGCTTTCCTCAGGCACATGTTACCTCTGCATAGATTCCTCTTTATTGTCACGGCTCTGTACCGAGGTCACCATAGCTTTCACTGACCATGTTTTTGCCTAGAATTCGTCTCTGTTGTGTTTCTTAGTAAAATCTCTCAAGTT
The DNA here is from genome assembly GCA_902685375.1 of Neostethus bicornis. Classification (NCBI taxonomy): domain Eukaryota; kingdom Metazoa; phylum Chordata; class Actinopteri; order Atheriniformes; family Phallostethidae; genus Neostethus; species Neostethus bicornis. The sequence goes on along the minus strand of LR738551.1, from coordinate 23,288,743 downwards.
TTCTGTCACTGCACTGTTGTTTGTTTAAAATAAGTTCTTCTTTGCCTGACTTTTCATTTTGAGCATCTATTAAATTCCACCTTATGGCTGCAACAGGAGTGCACCTCACGTCCATGCTAATTTTAGGATGGGGCGCAATACTTCGACTCACAAGAGTGAACGCAGCTCACTTTATTCAAACAAAAACAGATGTTTACTGACTGCGGTGTCAAAAACTTACTCAGAAATCCAATCACATACCATAAAATACTGTAATTCGGCCAAGTTTTTTGTTTTATAGTGTATGTTAACACCTAGGAGGCTTGAATGTTCAGTCCTTCCAAACCATCAACCCCTTACGGCGTCCCGGGGAGTGCCGGAGCCCATACCGGTTGATTCGAGGCGAGGGGCAGGGTACACCACGAACAGGTCGTCAGTCTGTCGTAGGGCCACACACACACACACACACACACACACACACACACACACACACACACACACACACACACACACACACACACACACACACACTCATTCCTAGGGGCAATCATGTAGTGACCAATCAACCAAACATACATGTTTTTGGAGCGTGGGAGGAAACCAGAATACCCGTAGAAAATCCATGCATGCACTGGGAGAACATGCAAACTCTACACAGAAAGGTCAGTGTTCCAAGCCTTGTCCCCACCCGGGACTAAAACTCACGACCTTCTTGCTGTGAGGCCACTGTGCCACCCACTGCACCACCGTGCCGCCTGGCTTGAATGTTATAATGTTTAAATGATTGTCTCGTGATGCGTCTGGATTTTAAATGGATTTTTATAGAATTATTACCTTGACCACTCGTACATGTAATCTTTCTGGATGTCTTTTTTTGGAGATCCAAACTAGTATATTTTTTTGTCATAATTTCATCCTGACCTCTAAATGATCCATCTAATTAACTAGAGTTTTCAATGGTGTTTAGATATTTTCTTGTTTTCTCCTGCAGGATGCATGCTGCTTTACGAAAAAAAAAAAAAACCTAATCATTCTCCCTCACTCCATTCCTAGCTAAAGAAAGTGCTATTTTAAAAGTAAGCTAAACACTCCTCAGTTGAGGAGGGGTTCACATTATTTGTTTGATCTACAACGTCTAAATAAGTTGTACGTGGGATATCGTTCTATGTAAATTCGGACAAACACGTCTACTAAACTTTCAAGAACAATTTCAACAATGTTAATGAGGTTTGCTGTAAGATGGTGCAGAAATGACTGGCTAAGAACTGTGATGGCAAATTGTAACGAGGGCTGACATCTAGAAACATGATTGGTAGTCTTCTTCTTCTTTCGGCATTTCCCTTCAGGGGTCGCCATAGCAAGTCAGTTTCTTCCATCTAACCCTATCTCCTGCATCCTCTTCGGTCACATCAACTATCTTCATGTCTTCCTTCACTGTATCCATGAATCTCCTCTTTGGTCTTCCTCTAGGCCTCTTTCCTGGTGGTTCCAAACTCAGCAGCTTTCTCCCGATGTTCTCTCTCTCCTCTGCACATGTCCAAACCATCTCAGTCTGGCCTCTCTGACTTTATCTTCAAAACATCTAACAATCTAGAAACATAATTGGTAGTAGTTCTCTTTATTTTACGGAATGAAAAAATGATGAGGAGCAAATACTGTTTTAAGTCTATATGTTTACAGTAGTGTGGAAGAGGATCCATATCATGTATAAACACCAAAACTAGGATTGTTAAAAATATGTCAGTATTTGTTGCCATAAATACTAAAATCTTCAAAGTATGAAGAAAAACTTTCTTCAAGAATTTATTTTGAGTCTGTAAAAGCTTCAGCATTAAAAACAGACTGTTGGTGGAGAATGATGGGGGGCCAGTCACAGTCAGCCAGCAATATCAGTGATGCAGCACAGGGACACACTCTGAATCACTGCACCAGAGAATGAATTCATTCATGTTTTACAGTGCAGAGGAGAAAAAATGTGATACTTTATTGCTTCCAGAAGTTTCCTTCAATTCAACTTGAATTTCTTCGAATAGCCCAAAATCCCAAAACAATGGTAGGTTAAAAAAAGGGGGAATAAACACAGAAAACTATAATCATAATTACAAGAAAACTAAACAATTTCAGCATATGACTGCCCTTGGACCGTCCTTCTTAAGGAGGAAAAAACGTTGTATTAAGATGTGTGAAGGAAAAGAGATTTTCTTCAAGTCGATAATTTTTTATTCAGTCAGTCACCTTCTTAACCGTCTATCCCTTACTGGGCTGCCGGAGCCCATCCCGGCTGATTCAAGGCGAGGGGCAGGGTGCATCCTAACAGGTCACCAGTCTGAGTGCGGGGCCATACGCATACAACAGTACACACACACTCATTCCTAGGGGCAATTTGGTACCCCTACGCAGAATGCATGTATTTGGAGGAAACCGGAGTACCCGGAAGAAACCCACGCAGACACTTGGAGAACATGCAAACACCACACAGAAAGGCCAATGTTCAAAGCCTAGTCTCCACCCAGGACTTAAACTCACGGCCTTCTTGCTGTGAGGCCACTGTGCTACCCACTGCGCCACCTTGCCGCCTGCATTTTTTATTTGCTAAGCAAAAATTGTCAGACCTAGTCAATTTGATAAAAAATGAAGTAAAAAAGAATGTGCATGCTTAAGGTGGAAAATTATTTGAAATATTACATCAACATAAATTCACATTAAAAAAAAAAAACCCAAAAACCAAGACACTTTTCCATGTTGGCACAAAACTGGTGTGTATCCATATTTATGTAATACATAAACTAACAATGATAGTAGATGTGAACCATCTTGACCTCTCATAATGAAATGTATCCGACCTTGGCATGACTCCGTGTTAAAGCTTTTAACAAACCATTGACTCTCCTTTGCCCAGAGATCTTTTTTCTTCTCCTGTATTGATCTTTGCTTTGTGACTGCCTCAGCTCACATCTTGTTGAATCTGTCCATGCTCTGCTAAGTATCCTGTGGAGATTCATTGGCTACTAGTTCGATTTCTCAGCGCAACGTCTGCTTCTTCTTAATAGTTTCCAATGCTTTTCAGTCTGCTCTTCTTTAACCCTTGCATTTTGTTTTGGGTCAGTTTGACCCACTTCAGTTTTTTGTATTTATTAAAATGGATCATCATGTTTACAAAGATGCTTCAAATATATGGGAACTATGGCACCCTCCCAAGTATGGTATCAAATCATGGGTATCCTGTGATGCGATATCTAGCTATGTATGGAATATGCAAGTATACACTGGAAAGCTACCTGGAGAAGCAACTGAGAAGAACCAAGGAGATGGAAATGAGTGAAGGGCCGCCATCACCCAGTGGCTGGGATAGTACACAGGAACATGTGCACAGAATATGCACTGGAAACTCCAACGTCAAAGTGGGAAACACCTCCAATGGTTTTTGAGAATGATTGAGCCAAGATCCTGTGGGGCTTCCAGATCCAGGTTGACCGAATGGTAATGGCGAACCAACCAGACATGATGGAGGTGGATAGGAAGCAGAGAAAAGCAGTAGTGGTGGATGTGGCAATACCAAGTGATGGTGACAACAGGAAGAAGAAGCATAACAAAATAGAGAAGTACCAATGAACAGAAGAGGTGTAGAAGGCTTGGAAAGTGAAGGTAACAGTGATACCTGTAGTGATCAGGACATCGGGGCAATTATCCCCAAACTTGAAGAATGGTTCCAACAGATCCCTGGAGAGACATTAGAGATCTCAATCCAGAGGGGTGCAGACCTAGGAACGGCAACGTTGCTGCATAGAACCCGCAAGTTCCCTGCCCTTTGATAAAGGACCTGAGCTAGGAGTGTGGAAGACCACCCGCAGAAGGGTGAGAAGGGATTTTTAGTTATCATTTTTAATATTTTTGTATTTTTAGTACACCTATTCATTGGAGTACAACCAGTGGAAGCAGCAATAAATATTTAAAAGCAAAATTATCTTCTATTCCACTTTTTAAAACACTAAATGTGGTATTGAGTCAAATCATGAACACTTTTCTAGATGAAATATTGGGGAAAGCTCAGTGGTGGAATGTCTGTTCTTAGACCAGGAAAAGCCGGTTTGATTCCCATTGAGCCCATGCCTAAGAGTCCATGGACAAGACACTTCAGCAGGAGCGGATCAAGGGTTTTCTAAAGGGGGGCGTGAGGTCATAGACAAAACGAGCACCTGTTTTGCTCGCCAGTATATGGGCGTCTGGGGGCATTACCCCCAGATTATTTTGTAAAAATAAGCAATTTTCTGGCGGCACGGTGGTGCAGTGGATAGCACAGTGGCCTCACAGGAAGAAGGTTGTGGGTTTGAGTCCCGGGTGGGGACGAGGCTTGGAACACTGTCCTTTCTGTGTGGAGTTTGCATGTTCTCCCCATGTTTGCGTGGGTTTCCTCCGGATACTCCAGTTTCCTCCCACCCTCCAAAGACATGCATGCTAGGTAGATTGGCCGGTGCCAGATTGCCCCTAGGAATGAGTGTGTGTGTGGATGGTTGTATGTGGCCCTGCGACAGCCTGGCGGCCCTGCCCTTCGCCTTCAATCAGCCGGGATGGGTTCCAGCATTCCCCGCAGCCCCGTAAGGGATAGACGGAAAAAAAGATGACTGACTGATGACTGAAGTAATTTTCTGCATTTTGATGCATATTTTACCCAAAGTTTATAATGATTAAAGTGGTAAGAACACTTTTTTTTTGTGGACCAAAACGGGAACGGTGGGGGTGTGCGCCGCCAGGCCCCCCCCCTTGGACTCGCCCCTGCTAAGCTTCGAGTTTCTCCCATCTTTGGAGCCTGCTGTGGTGCAATACAGCAAAGTATTTTTTCATTGAGGGATAAATATAGTACAGTAAAAAAAAACAGGAAAAAAAAGGTAAATTTTTGTATTTTTTTAATGTAAAATCTTATAATTTGGTGTTTTTAATAGGACTGCATTGTAACATCCGGGGGGCGTGTCCAGAGTGGAGTGGGCGTGTCTGCTGATTGCTTCGCTTCCTAGCAGGAAAACACACTCCAACGCCACCACGACTCACACTGCAGAGCGGTGCTGGCTTCACACACACATCCACACACACCTGGGATTATGTCAGCTTTCCGACGCACCACACAGCCGCACACTGCAGTCAGACCTGTTTAACACATGTTTTAGTAAAAGAAAAAGCTGCTCCATCTTTTCCTCTCCAGTGCTCCTCCTCCTCCTCTTGCTGCTTTCACCGTCCCATCGCCAGGATGGAAAAGACGCTTTGCAATCCGCATCCTGGGAACAACAAATCAAACTCCACCGCAGTAGATCATCACTCCTCATCCAGGAGAGCAAGCAGTAGGAGTGGATCACACAGCCCTGGCTCTGGCTCTCTGGGAGCTTCGGCCCGGTCCAGCATGAACATCCAACAGCATCAGGCACGGAGAAGACAGCTGGAAGGAATCCTTAGTAAATACACTAACCTGATCCAAGGATGGCAAAACAGGTAAGGAATGGGATGGGAAAGGGTTGTATGAGTCAGTTTGTTGATCTTGGGTGTTATTTAGACCGTCCACGTTGCACTTTTAGCTCCACGTCAGACTAAGAAGGAGTGGAAAGTAGAGGGTTACTTCTTTATGGCTTTGGTTAGAAAGAAAAAGTTGTTCAAACTCTCAGAACAAGTGGAAACTTTTCTACATTTATCATTACTAATACTAACTAGTGAAAGAAAAAGTCAAACTTTAAATCCTAACATTTCTAATAACATGTTTCATTACTCATGTCTGCTGTTTTTCTTCATCTGTTGGATTCAAATTTGTGTCACTTTGAAGCCTTAAAACTATTATTCAGAGCCATTTTGTTTCTTCTTCTTTCGGTGGTTGCCTTCAGGGGTCGCCATAGCAAGTCTGTTTCTTCCATCTAATAACCCTATCTCCTGCATCCTCTTCAGTCACACCAACTATCTTCATGTCTTCCTTCTCTGTATCCATGAACCTCCTCTCTGGTCTTCCTCTAGTCCTCTTTCTTGGTGGTTCCAAATCCAGCATCCTTCTTCCGATGTACTCTCTCTCTCCTTCGCACATGTCCAAACCATCTCAGTCTGGCCTCTCTGACTTTATCTCCAAAACCTCTAACATGTGCTGTTCCTCTGATCCTGTCCATCCTGGTCACTCCCAGAGAGATCCTCAGCATCTTCATCTCTGCTACCTCCATCTCTGTTTACTGTCTTTTTCTTAATGCTACTGTTTCTAGATCAAACAGCATGGCCGGTCTCACCACGGTTTTGTACACTTTCCCTTTCATTTTAGCTGAAACTCTTATGTCACATATCACACCTGATACTTTTCTCCACCCATTCCAGCCTGCCTGCACACACTTCTTCACCTCTTTTCCACACTCTCCATTGCTCTGGACTGTTTATCATAAGTACTTAAAATCTTCCAACCTTCTTATCTCTTCACCCTGTAACTTCACTTTTCCATTTTGATTTCTTGATCTTTAGATTCATCCCTTAAAACTTAGTCATTCAACATTTAGGTTAAAACTACTTAATTTACTTCAAGCAAAAGGTTGAACATAAATATGAACACAAACACCACATGAAGTCCACTTATCAAGATAAGGCAAGTTTATTCGTAGCACAATTCATCCACAAGGCAATTCAAAGAACTTTACAAGACAGAAAAAATGGACTAAAATCACAAAACATAGAATAGAAATTAAAAACGATAAAGAGTGATTAATCTTCAGTCATGTTTTCAGCCGCCCCTGACAGACTGGCGACCTGTTCAGGGTGTACCCTGCCTCTCGCCATGAGTCAGCCGGAATAGGTTGTGCCCCCCCCTGTAACCCGGCTAGAGATGGATGGTTAAGAAGTTGAATGAATGTTTTCAGTCTAGATTTAAACATTGTCACTGTGTCGTCCTATCACAGCCTCAGGAAGTTTGTTCTCCGTGTTTAGTCCTGACTCTAGACACCAGCAGAAGGCTAGTGTCAGAGGTCCTGAGAGTTCCAGATGGTTAATAAGACACTAACATTTCACACTTGAACATAAGCAAAGCAGCTTTAATGTCAATTCTCTGAGTCACAGGAAGACTGCGGAGTCCTGCACACAGGACTAATGACATTTTTAATTTTTAAATTTTTACATACTTAATTCATCCCTCAATGGGGAAATTTGTGTGCTGGAGTACACCAAAGCAGGCTGCCACGATCCTGAGAGCTTCTGATCCAAGGATGAACATTCTACCATTGGACTATCGCCTCCCTCGTCATCGTATTTTCTGTGATCTATGTATTTTATTGTTCTGGAAGGGTTTAATTAATCAATGTTTTCTTGCTTTTAACCAGTAGTAGAACACATCCGACGAAAGAACTCTACATTTTACTTACCAATTTAGCAGTGATACATCTCTTAAAGTTACAGCTGGCTTTAAGAAGTTATGGGGACATATCCTTACCAGAATTCACAAACAAAAATTTTGTCAAATGTTCAGTATTTTGTGTAGAATAAAGTACTTTGATTGCTTTAGAATTCCAGAAACCAAACTTTATTTCCAATTCTTTGGTTACTTTTCAAAGTATGACTAATAGAGTGCTAATATGAATTTCATAATAAATTTCAAAATATAGTGAGGCTTCACCAAATTACAGAGTAAACAGATGGATAAACCATTGATCGATCATTGATTATGAGCCCAGCAGTTACTGGCTGAAAAATTAACAGATGGTTACACACCAAACACACAAACACTGCACATGTGTTTTTTTTACATGCACACGTACATTTTACAGCCACATCTGTAACATTTACTGTAACTTTTTCTCACTAAAATTTAAGAAGATCCAATAATTAAATGCAGTTTAAAAACAATTTGTCTAATAAAAAAGAAAAAAGTATTCTCTACGTAGCGAAAATTGATAAAAATACAAAAAAACACTAAAAAAACCTATAAAATAAAAAACACAAATAGGATAAACTTTCAAACTAGGGATAACAGTGATTCATAGCGGCTAAGTTGGGAGATTATCCCATAATGAACACTAAAAGTGAGATCTGCATGTTTCAATATCTGATAACGGAAAATTAATTGACTAATAGGGTGGGTGGTGGCTCAGTGGTAGAGTGTTCGCCCGCAGACCGGAAGTTAATCAGATGTTCATGGGTTTGATTCCCACTGAGTTCGCGTCTAGGGTCCTTAGAGAGAACACCTAACCCCCCATTTCTCCCACCATTGGCGGTGTCGTGGCAGCCTGCTGCGGTGTAGTAGTGCAGCACACAAATTTCCCCATTGAGGAATCAATAGAGTATAAAAAATAATCATCTTCATACGTACAAAATGCAACTAGAAATTAAAATTATAATTCACATCTGTGGTGAAATGATGAAACAAAAAACTTATTTATTCTGTGTAAAAAGCTATTTTTTGTCATAGATAATAAATTAAATAGATTAAATCATATTTTGTACATATAAAATCATTATTTCAAAGTGAGGCCTGAGTATTCTGATCATTTCTCCATAATCAAATCTTTGCAGCCGTACAGTTTGTTTTATTAAAAACATAAAAATGGCTGCACACTCTGGTAACTTTTGAATCTAGTACATTTAATTTAAAACTTGCATGTAAATTTGATCTTTAAAAAGCTTCATAGATTAGGTAGTAAGAGGTGAATCGGTGAATATATAAGTGTAAATGTGTGCTTGTGTTTGTTGAGTATTACAGCTGTGGTGAATCCGCTTCACTACTTTGTTCTGCTCCTTTGCGTGCATTGATACAATTACAATATCCCATTAGTTTTTGATAGCCCTGTTACTCCTTAAGCAAGGCAGCTGCTTTCATAATGAAACTCAGGATATCTCAGCAACAGCTGCAAGATTACACCAGTGTATCATTGTGTGAATATGCCTCCTGCAGTATTTACCAGTTTATTCTCTCCTGCCTGATTTACTCCCCTCAGACACAGACAATACTCATAATAAGACATTCTGATTTCAAATTTCTGCTTTGGCTTAATGCTAGTGATGTTTTTGATCGACATGTGAAAAAAAAACCCACCTGCTTGTATGTATTTTTCTTTGAAGTACAAAAAAATTTGCTCTTGGGAAATTCTTGCTAACTCCTTCAGTTTGATTGAGCAACATTTCTGCATGGAAGCTTTTGAGGAGGATGATTTTCTTTCTTCCCACACATAAACAGACCCGACTCAAGAGTTTCGCCGTAGTGTAGCAGTGCTGCAGAGAGGGGGGAAAAAGAAAGCTGTATGGAAGTGTGTATAATCTCGGCCCAATGCCAGTGAGTGTGTGAGTGGTGGGTATTGAAAAGCGGAGGTGGAGAGGAAGAACGGCTGCTCCTTCGTCTATAAGCTGACAGGGAGAAGATGCACCAGTCTGCATTCTGATGTGAAACCACATCTGGTTAAAAAGGAAAGCTATTTTAGGATCTATAGTTTATAATAAACATAAACGGAATGGATTTTCTGGAGGTGGTTCCGTTTGTTTTTTCTCAATTGAAATTGTATCAAGAGGATGGTCTATTTTAAGAATGCATTGATCTGTTCTGGGGTAAGAGTCACTGTGTGGATGCAAATACAAAAGTACGAGTTTCACATTTTAAACAGGAAATAAGCTCTTTTAAGAGATAAGGATGTTAGCCGAAAATTGGCCAAATTTCAATTTTTTCTGTTCCTGTAATCATGTTAAACCTGCACTTCTAGATTATCGTTATTTCCGGTAAATTTTCGTCTTTACACCGCACGAGTTTGTGAGGGATCTCTAAAGACTGATGACTTTTTATTTTGCTTCTCATTTCTGCGTCGATGGACGACGCTCTCTGAAGTCCCAACATCTAACTGTGACTTGCATGTGTTTTCTTTTCAATTAAAGCTTTCACACAATTTGATCTTCGGTTTTCCATGTCTCATGGAGTCCACAGTTTATTCATATTTTTTTTTTTTTCATTTCGGTGCACCTATTTCTGATTCCGATAACTGAAGGCGGATTTAAGTAACATTGTAAAAAAAAAAAAAAAAACGGAAAAAAACCCCCAAATTTATAAAGATCTTATAAATTGAAACGGGGGCTGCACAGTGATGTGGTTGGCACAGTTGCCTCACAGCAAGAAAGTTGGAGGTTTGAGTCCTGGATGGGACGAGGCCTCTCTGTGAGGAGTTTACATACTGTATTCTCCCCGTGTATGGGTTTTCTCCAAACAGCACATGTTAGAGGTTTTGGAGATCAAGTCAGAGAGGCCAGACTGAGATGGTTTGGACCTGTGCAGAGGAGAGAGAGAGAGTACATAGGAAGAAGGATGCTGGGTTTGGAACCACCAGGAAAGAGACCTAGAGGAAGACCAAAGAGGAGGTTCATAGACACAGTGAAGGAAGACATGAAGATAGTTGGCGTGACCGAAGAAGATGCAGCAGATAGGGTTATAGATGGAAGAAACTGACTTGCTGGGGCGACCCCTGAAGGGAAATGCCGAAAGAAGAAGACGACTCTGGTTTCCCCCCACCCTCCAAAAATATGCATGTAAGGTTAATTGGCCGCTGCAAAATTGCCCCTACGTATTAGTATGTGTGTAGCCCTGCAGCAGATTGGTAACCTGTTCAGAGTGTACCCCACCTTTCGGCTAAAAGCAGCCGGGATAAGCTCCGGTACCCCCGCTGACCGTTGAGAATAAGCGGTTTAGAAGACCAAACATTTAAAACAGTGTTTTTTTGGATTCTAAATTTTGCAGGTTGCAAAAGTTTACTTCTTGTTAAAGCCAGTACCTGTATGTGCTTTTAAAAATAATTAGGGGTTGGAGCCCATAGGTTGTCAGTCACGTTCTGGTTTTCATCACATGCAGGTACATATCTTGTGTTTGTGTGTAAGGCTGCCTGTGTCATAGTGGGCAGCAGACCTAAGGGAATCTAATTCTGCCACAGTGTGGGTGGACGTGTGTTAGCATGAAGTGCTGTGATGTGGTTTAGGTGCTGTTTGTGTGTTTTGAGTGGAGACGGTGTACTGTATAGCCGTTACCTGCTACTATATACACTGTATACAGGCAGATCAGGTTTCACTGTGATGTAAATAAACGTGTCTGATATCATTCTCAGGTTTTTGGGGATTTTAATGATTGCAATACTGTCGGTTTAAATCGTTAAGTTACGGCTGTTTGTTTTTAAAGGTTGCGGTGGAATGGTTAAAATCTCAAGTTAAATTAGGTGCTCACTGCTCGAAATATGTTTTCTATCAGCTCTCAGCGATCATATCCACAGAGCAGTAGGAGCATAATTTGCTCATTTCAGCTCGGCCTAGATTTTATTTGATTAATTATGGTGACACTGGTTGACTCCTGCCTGTAGAGGAGTTCATTTAATAGACTGACCAGCTCTATGCGGTAGTGTTGGAAGTTTCCCACAAGTATTCAACAAAATAAAAGATAAAATATTGGCTTTGATGATCGCAGTTAGGTTAGAATTCAACTTGGTTAGAATTGAAGGGAAATAATGGGTCTGCACGTTGGTGCAGTGGTTAGCATAGTGGACTCACAGCAAGAAGGTCAGGGTTCGAGTCTGGGAGTTGGGACGAGGCTTGAAACACTGGCCTTTCTGTGTTGATTTGCATGTTCTCCTCGTGTATGCATGGGTTTTCTCCAGGTACTCTGGTTCCCCCCACCCTCCAAAAACATGCATGCTAGGTTGATTGGCTACTACAAAATTGCACCTAGGAATGAGTGTGTGTGTGTAGATGGTTGTGTATGTATGTTGTATATGTCGCCACAACAGACTGGTGACCTGTTCAGAGTGTACCCTGCCTCTTGCCTGAAATCATCCAGGTTAGGATTTGGCAGCCTTGCGTCCCCGTTAGGACAAGTTGTTCAGAAAACAAAACAAATAAGAAATAATAAGCAGAAAAAAACTTTTATACATATATTTATACATCCAAATACATATATTTTTAAAAATTAAATAAAATCACTCAAATTAAATTACCATTTTTTTAAATATGATTTCAAAATAAAACAGACAATACTTCTTTTTTTTTTTTTTTCATTTATTAGTCCAGGTGAATTATCTTCGTGAGTTAATTAGTTATAAAAGGGACAACTTTTATTATCGTAAATTTCCAGATGTTTTTTTTTTTTAAAAATTTAAAAATAAAAAAGTTACAAAGTTTCTTCTCTTAAGTGAGAAAAAAACCTGTTGGGCATGGAAATGAATTAATCAGGGCTGTCACTCGCCGAAATGTTTTATATATCAAAGGGTTGTTTACTCTCATAGGAAAATGATTCAGCAGACATCTGGTTGCCCACTTCAATACGTGACGTTAAACTCAGATGTTTTAGTGAAAGCTGCACTCCACTTCTGCACCTGTGGTGGTTGTGTAGTGTCTCCTTAAGCTTTCGTTCACCGTACTGAATAGAGTCACATTTATTCAACATGTTTATTGTGCTTCTGAAAGTCCCTCGATTCAACCCAATGAGGGGTTGAGTCCTGTAAGTTTTAAATGTTCTCCTGCTCCAATTCAAACTCTGATATGGGAGTTCTTATGCATAGCTTCTTAGGTTGCTGGATCTGTCTCGTTAGTTGGACATGTTGGTACGGTAATGAATGCAGCCTTGCACTTTGAAATTTGAGCATTTATTTATTTTTCCAGTTATCTGAGCTTGGGTGGCCAAGAGAAAAGAGATCCTAGATTTTTTTTTTTACTCCCTGGCCATATTTTTCAGCTCATTCAGGAGAGTCTTGAGGCTTTTCCAGGTCAGTCCTTCCAGTGTGTCCTGGGCTCCCTCCCAGAAGAGTGTCCCCTTAGAACCTTATCAGGAAAGCTTTTATGAGGCATGTTAACAACTTAAATGAGACACCACATCTGGCTGTTTCATTCTTATTTTTTTTAATGTTAACAGAGAAAGAATTCAGCGAGACATTAATCTCTTTTTTACAAGGATGTAGTGGGGGACACTGGGAAGTTCAGAGTGTAAACTGGCTTTAACAGTCAAAACAACCACCAATATATACAATTATAATTAAATCTAAAAATTTGTTTCTGTGTGAAGTTTGCATGTTCTTCCCGTGTACGTGTGGGTTTCCTCCAACTGTGCAAAAAACATGTGTGTTAGGTTTATTGGCCGCTACAACGTTGCCTCAAAGACTAAGTGTGTGTGGATGATTGTGTGTGTGTGTGGCCCTACAGCAGACTGACAACTTGTTCGGGATGTACCCTGCCTCTAACCTGAAATCAGCCGGGATAGGCTTGGCACGTTGCGACCCCATTAGTAATAAGTGGTTTGGCTCGGCACGCTGCGTCCCGATTAGTAATAAGTGGTTCAGAAGACGAAACTAAATAATACTGGAATTTTTTTTTGCCTAAAATCTGCCAAAGGAATGAGAGACTCCAGTACAAGATCGTTCCAGGACATCAGTCCAAAATAGGTCAGATCCCTCAGTCCGCGCTAAAGGTACAGTTCCTTAAACGTCATCTAGTTACCGGATCTGGAGAAGTATGAATTCAGAATGTGTAGAAGAGACAGCTCTAAACTCAGCTGTTCACTGATTATTTTATTATTTTGTTCCGTTCAGTCGTCTTCCGAAATCCGGGTCGCGAGGGCAACAGCCTTAGACAGGAAGGCAAGGCTTCTTTCACCCCAGTTGCATCCTCCAGCTCACCCGGGAGTATCCCGAGTCGTTCCCGGCCAGCTGTGAGACATAGTCTCCCCAGTGGGTCCGGGGTCTGCCTCTTGGTCTCCTGGTGGGACGTACCCGATACACCTCACCAGCGAGGTGTTCGGGAGGCATCCTGACCAGGTGCCCGAACCACCCCATCTGGCTTCTCTCAACCTGGAGGAGGAGCTGCTCGACACCGAGCTCCTCCCAGAGCTTTGAATGAGATCCAGCCATTCTGTGGAGAAAGCTCATTTAGGCTGCTTGTATCTGTGATCTCATTCTTTTGGTCACCCCCCACAGCTGGTGACAGAAATCATTTTCATCATTTTTATTGTATTAGATTGAACAAACTTTCATTTAATGTTGTTTTAAATATACGTGATTCATAAAGGATTTGAAGCATGGTTGGTTTACCATACTGGTCGAAAATGTGTGATTAGGCTAACAAAGAGCGCAGTGTTCACTGCATGTAAAATATGCCGACTGATTAAGAAGTTCATACGAACTTTCTCCTCAAACGAACCCAGAAAAAAAATCTGTGTGTTAGTTAAAAATTGTTGTTTGGATGTTTTTAAAGAAGTATACAATGCAGAGTTTACGTCTTGTCTTCACGCCTGCGGGTGTTAAAAGGAGCTAAATCTGTTTTTAATACCGGATTAGACCTCACACCATTTATTTTGTTAAATAGTTGAACCCTGGTGTCTCTAATCTCACATTGTGTTTCTCTGTGTTGTAATGGTGGTTCTTCCAATACATAAAAGTATGTGAAACATTTACATCCTTCACACGTCATCAGGTTAAATATGTCTTTGAAGCGAGAGTAGATTTTAAATTTATGTCTTCCCAACCAGTCATCAGTACCCGAGTGAAGAAAAGGGATGACTCATTCCTTTCCATTTCTACTCCGGGTGATTCTTTGATTAAAGCTGTATGAAGCGGCGGTGCAGCTCTGGTGGGCGTCTGTTGTATCAAAGATAAAAAAAAATAAAAAAATAGGGCATTATCTAAGTTTCATCCTGAAATGTTTTGACTCGTTTGTTCTTTGTAAAAATAGTTTAAAAATCCTTCTTTTACTAACTGTAGTCTTGAAATTTTATTAAACCTTTTGATAGTAAAATCTATTTTTTCTCCAATAAAAACATTGATTACATCATTTCTCTTGTACAAAGCTTTCTGTGTGGAGTTTGCTTGTTCTCACCTTGTAAGCGGTATGCATTGTTTTTTTTCTGGGTACTCCAATTTCAGAGATGCCAAATTTAGCTTCACAAAGCAAGAGTTTTTTTTTTGGGGTGGTGGAAGGGGAGATTTGAGGAGGTAGAGCTAAGAGGAGGAGGAGCTCGATGTCACATCCCCTAATGGACAACACCCGTCCCGCCATGACACTTAGCATTAAACGAACCGTTCAAACTATGATAAAGCAGCTGGAAAATTGTGCTTTTTACGTGTGTTACCACTTAGCGTTATGTATCCGGACGAAGAAGAATTACCTGCTTGTTCGGGCTTTGTTTTGCGGCTCACGCACATAAGCTGTCACATAGCCAAAGTTCCCGGATGTCTTACTTCTTCCATACATTTATCAAGAACAATAGTGCTAATAGACCATGCAGATCACTACTAGTGGCTTTCAGATGCACAGCTGCAGCAACAGGAGATGCCATGTGCTTAGCCTCATTATACCTAATCATGTTCATGGACTGCAATAGAGTGTTCATCATGCATCAGTTTTATCAACCTTGGCGTGTGAGCGTGAGATAGGTACTAATTCTGGGTGTCTCCCGGCCAATGTGGGAAACTTGGCGTGTCTGCGGTTTTCTCCCACCTTCTAAAATCACACATTTAGGTTGATTGGCCGCTAGAAAATTTCCCCTCGGGATGAGTGAGTGTGTGGCCCCGGCACAGACTAGCTACTTGTTCAAGGTGTACCCTGCCTCTTGCCCTTAAATCAACTGGGGTAGGCTTCAGCACCCCCTTTGACCTGATTAGGAAGAAGCTGTTCAGGAGATGAAACATTCCTCCTGTTGTTTTCTGTACTTTACAGGTTAGTGAGATTTGAAACATGTTTGTTTGATTAAAAAGATATCATTTGTCTTTTTTTCAGGTAAATATGTTTCACAAATTTCACTTTAATAACCTCCACATGTATTGATTTGATCAACTAATATCTTCAGAGGCCATTGGCACATCTAAAAATGTTCATTTACTCATCAATAGTATTTGTTTCATATGAATATATTTCTCAAAAAATGTTTTTTTTTGCTACTCTCGTTGTATCGTCTGACTGGTTCCCTTTACAAAGTTTCTCGTAAAGCTTCTTCAGATGTAAAAGCAACAAATTAAATTGCCATCAGACATTAGATTAGAAGCTTTAAGTTTGTTAAGGGTACATTTAGAAGACAAATGAAGCCAGTCATGCCAAGAGTTCAGTCCAATCAAAGTCTAGGAAGACCGAGATCTTAGCTAGCCGAACGGGAGGCTGAGGAGAGTTGACCATTTATCAAGTCTAGACCGGTTTGAGTGAAGAACCGGTGGATGTTAGATCTAATTTGTCCTCTGGGATGCTCCTGCTGTTCAATGTCTGCTGGTCTGTAAAAGTTACTGAGTTGTGGAAATATTAACATCACAGTGCAGATTTACAATCATCTCATGACGGCATCGAGCAGAGAAACATTGTATGGACATAACCTCAAGACAGATTGTTTTTTTTTCCTAGTCTTTTTTTTGGACTCTTTGTGATATTTTTATTGTTCTCCATATGGTTTGATTCCACATCGCTTAATCCATCTCTCCAGAAAAAAATCTGTACCCACTTAACTTTTATTACTTGGGCCCCCCGGCCAAATTCAATCTTTTTCTGTCTTCATTAAGATAGACCTTTTGATGCTAACTTTTTGTGGAGAGCATTAAAAAAAAGGCTGAACAACAAATAGATCTACTAAAAAGTTCACATACATCTCTTTGATTTAATGCTGGATTTTACAACCACAGCTAATTTTCGATAGATGATAGATTTGGTTTGTTTTTGTCAACAAAGTTATGTGGAACTTTTTTCATTTGTTCAAATTCCTTTAAATTATTTTGCAAATATGAGAAGATGCAGAAACATAGAATTCTCAGAAAAGAACTAAAATTTTTACTATGCATTTCTATGCAAAAACGAACCCAATTCAAAGTCTAATGCTTGCATGCTTGGTTGAGTCTGCTGTATCCCTAAGCTCCTGAAGACGGAAAGTTTGGCTCTCGGTCAGGTAATATCGGCTGTGCTCTGACATGAGAGACTAAATATCATGCCCAAGGTTCGCTTTCCAGCGTCATCCATCATGTTAAAGGTCTGCAAAATGCTTTAGCTGCAAAGCCAGGCTTGCCCTGAGGGGTCAGCGGTAAAAAGGCCACCATTTTGCTGACTGAACAATAGTGGAATAAGTCTTCATGTACTCCGTGTGTAGAGGACATGAACTGTCTAGAAGAAAGAGAGAGGGATGGACATAAACTGGCGCAGGCAGAATTTTTTCCTGGTTGACATAATTCAGCAGATCTGTTGATGGAAGAGAGCATGAGGGATCAATTTTCAGACCACGGTATGTGCAGCATCCTCTCTGGAGGCAGGAAATGCCTCACATGACGGATGAAGTAATAGCTGGTATCTGATTTTTTTATGCTGTCATTATTACATAAAAGAAGAATGTTTCACTTGGCTTACTTAAAAAAAACATTGAAAATTCCGTCATTTTAAAACGATCTAGTCAACTTTAAGGAAAGTTTAAAAACACTAAAACCTTGTAATGTGTGTGTGTCTCAAACCATAAGCATTTGTTAGGATTTATATGGGTTAAAACAAAGTTTAATGTGTTTGATTCACAAACGTTGTGATGGATTCTTGATGTGATCATCATTTTTTTTGTTACCGTTTCTTTCCTCTAAAGGCCAGTTTTTCTTTCATTTTTTTTCAAATTGAAAGAAAAAACGAGCCTCTGTCTTCCAATTTTTAATTTGGCTGTTCAACGTTCTCAATATGTTCCTTTCCATTCCGTCATCTTCCGCTTATTCGGGGCTGGATTGCGGGGGTGCCAGCCTCAGACGGGAGGCCAAGGCTTGTTTCACCCTGGCTACATCCGCCAGTTCATCTGGAAGGATCCCAAGGTGTTCCCTGGTCAGTTACGAGACATTGTCTCTCCATCGGGTCCAGGGTCTGGCTTTGGGTCTCCTCCCAGTGGATTGTGCCCAAAACACCTCATCAGCAAGGTGCTCGGGAGGCATCTAAACTAGATGCCCGCACCACCCTATCTGGCTTCTCTCGACCCAGAGGAGCAATGGCTCTATTCTGAGCTCCTCCTGGATGACAGAGGTTAGGATATCGGCGTAATTCCCACAAAAACTATGATTCTCAGAGACATATTCTGAAAATAAGTCCCTCAAGATGTTTTAAATCTTTTCAGATGAATAAATGTGTTTCAGACATGATCTCTGATCGGCGTGAGCTTAAACTATCTTCATTCCAGATCTCAAGTGTCTCAACTCGTTTTCTTCTCTTAGTCTTTGACCATCTCATCACTGACATGTTTTTCTAAACATTTTAAATTTAGCTTCTCGTTCAGCTGCTTTTTTTTTCAGACCGTAATGAAGCCATTCACTAAAAAGGAAGTGCTGAGTGAATGAATGAATAAAACATCATGTGGTAGAGCTAATAGGAAACGTGATGAGAGCACTTCCTGAACAAAGGAGATAAATATTGTCTTCATCGATCGTCTTAATAAACTGGTGCTTAAGTTTCCATTTATATATGCAATATGGATTTTTTAAAAACACATTTGACACATGTGGCAAAGATAACTGCTATAATTAAACAGGGTGTAAACAACGAGTAACATGCACAAAAAATAAAACATACGGGACAATAAAATAATTCAATTGTAAATTAAATGTTAACTGTTAATTCAGAGTGAACTAAATGTAAAGATTTCAGTTCCTTTTAAATATAGCTTCGTCTTTGAAACATGTGGATGGAGATGGTGTGAAATGTTTTTTTCTGGAGGTCTTTGTTTTTTTTGTTTTTTTTTTATTGAGCGCCACTTTCTGATCACTTTTTAAGAAAGTGACGCTTTTTATGCACATCTTTCAAATGTCACTTTTCATAGTGCGTTTAGAAAGAAAGAATTACCGTATTTTTATGACCAAAAGGCTCACCGTCTTAAAAGGTGCAGTCCCAGTTTTGTGTGCTCTGCATTTAACACACACATAAGGCACACCTGATGATGGGGTGCGGTTTTTATGTACATATCCTCTACTACGTACGTCAAATGTGCGTATTTAAAAATAAACCAGGAGTAAAACTGAGTTTGGTTGTCTTTATTTAAATATTAGTTCCAGTCATCATAAAGTCATTTATCAAACCATCCAAGTCCTCATCCTCTGTTTCAGAATCTAACAGCTGTGCTAAATTCAACATAGCAGGTTCACTTTCCACGCTATCGGAGTCATTTTCTGTACGTGCAGCTCCTCGGAAATGATGCCGGCTTTTACGAAAGCTTGGACAACAGTGCCAGCAGACACGTTAGCCCAAGCAGATGTGGCTTAACTCGCCTGGCACTACCTTCCTCCCTTCGTGAAGTTGTGGTCTCGTCTGGCCATCCATCGCTCCCATGCCGCTCGCAGCCTTACTTTGAACGGCCGGCTCACACTGACATCTAGTGGTTGGATTTCTTTTGTCAGATATCCCGTAATTGCAGAAAGAGTTGTGTTCATCTGCTTCACTTGTTTTTTTCACGTCGGCAGTGAAATGAGCATGCATAGTCAAAAATGAGACATCACACACACAGGGCGCACTGCACGATAGGGCAAAACGCCCATTTTGAAGAAAATCTAAGACTTTTATATGCGCCTTATGGTCGTGAAAATACGGTATACTTTATTCATCCTTCAACAGGGAAATTTGTGTGTTGCATTACACCGCAGCAGGCTGCCACGATGGCGACAGTGGTGGGAGAAACCGGGGGTTAGGTGTCTTCCGGACACCTAAATATGAGCTCAGTAGGATTCGAAGTTCCGGAGAACTTTCAGTTAAAGGGCGAACGTTCTAGCACTGAGATATCAAAATAGTGTTTTTAAATAAAGAAAATTAAGTTTTTTTCCACCGTCTCTGTGCTGATGTGTCATTTCAAGGATATTTTTTTCTTTCAACTTGCCATGTTTTGCTCAAAATCATGTTTATTTGCAGCACAGTTTTCATATTGACATCACATGTACACTTGCACACCAGTTGTGTGCACCTATGCCTCTGGGGCCACTTCGAACTTGTATGAGGAAGCTTTTAGGACCATATTTCAACCACCTTAGCTGGAATCTCATCGCTTGTTTGATAGCTGTGAGTCTAAACGTTCTTTCTGTGGTAAAGTGATAAACAATTCTTGTGTACAAACCCATAGGACATCTATTCCTAACAACACCTGTAAATTAGAGTGGACAGGTGCTATCTTGTGATCACTTCAATCATCACATTGTAAAAAGAAGGAGCCACAGCTGCGTGCTTATCAATAACAATGTCTTTCACAATTACGGATGGATGTTGAAGAAAATATGATGAAACTGGGTTGAGTTGTTTTCTGTTACTACCGCTGCTACTTCTGGTTTGTTTCTCTTCAGGCTATGTGGAGCTGTGCAACCACAACTAATCATTAAACAGAGCAGACAGGCCCGTTTTCCTGAATGTCATACAGCATCCTCACTGGCTTCAGGCAATAAAATGTCTATTTCTGTCTGCTTTATAGTTTACAAGTTGCTCTGAATTTTCTGCAGAGGTTGAATGTGATCCTTTAATCACTAAAGTGGGGTTCGATTTCTAAAACTCAAGTTACCACTATCTCATGTAGTTTGGAAAGAAGCAAGTAAGATGAAAAAAAATACTTTAGTTGAAAGCATTACAAGTAAAAACATCATGTGAGACTGTTGCATGGGATGGTGAGAACTTTATTTTCACTCTTTCTTTCCGCCCTCTGCATCATAAAAAGTTTTGCACTTAACATTAAAGTTTCACCAGTAAACGAGGTAATAAGAAGATAAAAACAAAGTGATGATGACACCAACAATGCGTTCTCTATTTCTTTCTTCTGCTGTCGTTTTAACTGGTTCATTACGTTCCTAACTTCGTTTTGTTCGGTGTCTGCTTTCTCTCCCTGTGCAGGTACTTTGTGTTAGATCCAGAGCTGGGCCAGCTGCAGTATTTCGTTAATGAGCAGGGAAAGAGCCAAAAGCCTCGTGGGTCCCTCCCCCTGATCGGTGCATCGGTAACCACGAGCGACGAGGCTCCACACATGTTCATTGTAAACTCCGTGAATGGGGAGCTGTACAAACTCAGAGGTATGACCTCAATGTGTCCTCCGTTGTCCGTAGATGGTGAAGAACAAACAGTGTGAGGATCACAATGTTAACAACATTGGGAGCAGCTAGGTTGTTCACTTCTACTTGTTTCATTCAGAACTCTTCACTTGTAAGATTTAAAAGGTTTATCGAGATAAAATTCTGAAAATGATCATTAATATTTGGATGAAAATGCAAATCAAATCATGGTGAAATGTATTCCGTTTTATTGATCAGAAATTATACTTATCAGACTAGTTTTATTGCCATTTTTGTTTAGAAATTAAAAGAAGGGAATAAGAAAGTTTCAGTGGAAACAACCAAAAAAGAAAAAGACATTTCTCACTTAAAAAAGTTGTACTGCTCTTTTTCTTCTTCTTTTGGCATTTCCTTCGGGGATCGCCACCGCAAGTCGGTTTCTTCCATCTAATCAGTTGGTTGTTCAAAACCAAAATTCCAGTGATTTGACATGTGTGGTAACAGTGTTAAAATAAAACCAATTGCCACACCCACTTGACCGGCTTTAACAATTAAATTTCTATCCCTTAACATTTGTCCAAATTTTTTTTTTAAAACTCACGCTCCAAAAACATGCATTGTAGGTTGATTGGCTGGTGCCAAATGGCCCCTAGGAATGAGTGTGTGTATAGTTGTATGTGTGGCCCTGCGACAGTTTGGCCGTCTGTTCGGGGTGTACCCTGCCCCTCGCCTTGAATCAGCTGGGATGGGCTCCGGCACCCCCCTCGCAGTCCCACAAGGGGATAGACTGTTAAGAAGGTAACTGACTGACTCTTAAATATTGTTGTGAATTTACTTTAGCTTGACACCCCGAAAAGGAATTTCAAACAGATGTTTTTAACCTGAACCCACATAAAATCTTTAGACAAAATAATAGTATGTTACAATTCAAAATCATTTTCAGCTTGAAGTTTTAAAGTGCCTCTTAAATAATTTGTATCAAGTCAAATTTTTTTACTAGAGAGATGAATAAAGTGCAGTTTTTTCTTCAGTTGCAGCTTTTATGGTCACTCTTGTTTCATTTTGGATGAAAATAGTCAACGGGTTTAATGAATAGATATTAATAGTGATCTTAATAATGTTATTCCTAATATTTAGTGTCTTTTAGAAGATGAATTATCCATAGGTTTAAACTATAACGTCCTGTAAATCTGGATGTGAAGTCTAGGCATGAGCTTTGCTTCAGATCAAATATCTTGGTAAAGAGCGATTCTTTAGTTGCAGTGTGTAACCGGTGACTGTGCTTAAGGTCTTAGCTTTCAGTGACCTGTATCCATTCAGATCAGAGCGACTCCTTTCACTGTTGCTGCACTCGAGATGCTGGAATGCCCCTTTTAAGTCTCGAGGGGGAGAATATCAGAATAACTTGGCCTATATTTCCAAATAACTCAGTGATCCGGTGAATTGAGCTAAGAGAAAACAATGGTCCCACAGAGAAGAAGAAGAATCCAGGCTGTGTGCTGTTGCTTACTGGAAGAGGTATTCCCATTTCCATCGCCTCAGTGAAAATGTGACCATTACCAAGAAAGTTACCAAGATGGAACGGACATCTTCTCAGATTCCAATTTTACTTTTAAAGCAGAAAAGAACTCAATTTTTCTGGATCAAAAACTTATAGCAAATATTTCCAAGCTGATTTTTGTGGAAAGGAAACAGCTTTGCTGGGACAAAATCAAAATGACTCCAACGGCTTCATCTTTACTGTGATTAAAACCAATGTTCTGATCCGGTTACCACAGTAACTCTTAAATGTAGAGCTGAAGGGGTAAACAAGATATTTTAGAGTAAGACTGGGTTAGAGTTATTTTCCCAGTTTTAGGTTTGGTTGTAATCTTACCATCTGTCTGGCTCCATGGCTTTAAACAACATTTTTTTTTAGGGTCATATCTTTTCTCCAAAGAGCTTCAGGCAACTTTTGTCGTGGTTGTTTTGAAGAAACATTACCTGATTCCAGAAGTTCTAGAAGCTTTCAGTTAAACTGTGGTGCACACACAGGAAAGAAGAACTTAAATGTTTTCAGGGATAAATAAATGACTGGAAAACAAAAACTATTAATCACACAGACCTTCTCTAATGTTCTAGAACTACACGTTTTAGATGTTTTTCAGGGTTGTTGCTCTTGGAAAACTCCCAAAATATAATATGTTGATAAGGTTGTCGAGATTGAACAATTGATTATTGACATTTTTGCTCTTTAAAGCTCTTTACTTTAAAGAGCTTAAGCAGCTAACAAATCTAAACTTTAGATGAGGTAGATTTCACAAAGATAAAGATGTTCTCTTAACGTTTTTTTTTTTTTTACTTTGAGGTGTTTGGGATATTTTGTGCCTAAATCCCCGTCATCGAGGATGTTTCCAGGGGATCTATCAACCAAAGACTTCTTTTTCTGTCTCTTCAATGTGTGCCAAGGCACTCTTAATTTTATTTCGGCCACGTACGCTGCTTTTAAATCTTTCGACTATAAATGGAGGAATTTATTCCGGATCTCCTCCACTAGGAGAAGGTTATAGTACTTAACCTTGAGAACATGCATCATCTTTCCTAGGTTGAAGACCATCCTAGGTTGAAGACCATCATCTCTAATTGTGCATCCTCATCCTAGATGCTTCACCTTGCCATCAGTGAGAGTTGGAGAGCATTTCCTTTATGTATAAACATGATGGTGCGAACATAACATCATCATCTGCAAACATGCAGAACCTACAGTAAATCTTTTTTTTTTTTTTAGCTTTAAAGTTCTGAACAGAATCATGGAAGGAGAAAACATGACCGATCTAATAGCCGTCTTGTCAGCATCCTTGTTAGATCTCCGTTTTCACTTTCCTCCATATTTATAGCGTTCCTATTAAACGATAAAATCACCTCCCTCTCAGTTTGACGTCAATGTGCGTCAAACACGTCAATGTGCGTGTTTGGATCTTTTATTTTCTAATTTACAGCTTGGCACTTTCATATGATTGCATAATTACTTAATACATATTAAAATGTCTTAATATTTTCCCTCATCTCCTCTGTCTGTTTTGGATACTGATAGGTGAATTTACAAGTTGATGAATAATTTTCTTTCCTTTATCTTCATTAAATGTCACTGCATGCATCTTAAACTGTATTATAAGTGTTTTAGTTGAGTCTTAATTATTCTGCATAAACATGCATTTGGCTCCCATTTTTTAGGCCAAACGAGAAAGCAATTCGATAACATTCATCAGTGAGTTGAACAGGAAAAAAACCCTGTTTTTACAGTGTTCGTTTTACGTTACCACCCTGGTAATACGATACTATTCGTGTGAGTTATATTGTGTTATTGTGAAGTTCTCGTGACATCGCAGTGCTTCTTGTAGTCTTTGACAACTTGTTCAGTTTATTGAAAAGACATTTGAAAATCTCCCCACTCAATAAATCTGCCAGTAATGCAATCAAATCAAATGCTTCCCCTTTAATTTTCTGATTCATTATTAACAGAAACAATATTTTATATTACAATAGAAGATGAGGCTGTGAACGCTTAAGTGATTAAGTTTGTATGTCTCTACAAACTTAAAAGTCACAAACTTTAAAAGTTTACAAACTTAAAAGTCACAGCTCCCATTACCCCCCTTGCACTGACAGACTTCTCCATCACCACTGTAGTCTCTTTCCGCTTCCTCGGCACTACCATCACACAGGACCTAAAGTGGGAGCCATCCATCAGCTCCCTGATCAAAAAGGCCCAGCAGAGGATGTACTTTCTGCGGCAGTTGAAGAAAGCCAAGCTGCCCGCCCAGATGTTGGTGCAGTTTTACACAGCCATCATCGAGTCTGTCCTCACCTCCTCCATCACCGTGTGGTACGCTGGAGCCACAGCCAGGAACAAACACAGACTGCAGCGCATTGTGCGCTCCACAGAGAAGGTGATTGGCTGCAGCCTTCCATCTCTCGAAGACCTGTACGTCTCCAGGACTCGGGGGCGTGCAGGTCGGATAGCAGCTGACCCTTCCCACCCTGGACATGGACTTTTTGAGCGACTCCCCTCGGGCAGGAGCCTCCGGTCCATTCGGACCAGAACGTCCCGCCACAAAAACAGCTTCTTCCCTTCTGCTGTTGGACTTATGAACTCTTTATAACCTGGATCCCCACATCTCTTAGTCACTTCCCTCTTGTCACTTTACTATCTTTATTAGTTTCTATTATTTTCTATGACATTGCACTACTTTTCTTTTTCTTCTGAGCACTCTTAGTTTTGTAAAAATTATTATTATTTTTATTTATTTTATTTTTATTTTATATGTTTGCACACCAGTACCAGAACAAGTTCCTAGTCTCTGATATTTTTCACTGACATGGCAATAAAAGCATTCTGATTCTGATTCTATCCGACTCTGTTAACAGTACCTTAATATTTAACTCTTGAATCCATTCCCACACCAGCTTCCTTTACGGATGAATAGTGATGTTCAAAATAATGACATCCAGACCAGAATAAACTTCTATTTTTGGATATTTTAAATAGGATTTTCCTCCAGCTCGTTCTTTCATTGATCTTGTTAGTTTCCAGCATCAAACTGTATTCATTAAATGATAGGAATCCTCACAACGTCACCTTCACTTCTGCACAAAGCTACTTTTAACTTTCTCTGCTGTTGCAGTTTATTTCTCTTTGAAGCAGAGCCTTGCGACCTACTTTTTCCAAAAGTCGCACATACATTACTTGTATCGCCAAACAAACAGGTGTGCATTAGCATAGAGACTGCTCTCCTCCATGAGAGTGACATATTATGTATGATCATACTTTAGCTTGCATGCATCTCTGTTGGGAAAGGGTCTTTTTCAGGGTGACTGATGTTTGTGAATAATGACGAGAACAAAGAGGGAAGCTAGTTACTGGATATTTTTGCAGAGAGATGCCTGAGAACAGGTGCTTCTGTGTGAATGCTTTGCTCTCTTTCAGAAGTGAACAGCCTCTCCCAGTGGGAGAGTACATTTCGGCTGGATTGTGAAAGTCTCATTTTCTCAGTTACCTTTTCATTTTTAGAACAGTTCTGTTAGGACTTGTGTAGACACTTGAAAATGTGAATGTTGCAAGGTAATTTGATTTCATGTCTAATTAAAATACGTGCGTGAATGAGAGAGACCCAAATGGAAAAGTAAGGTTACAGTGAGAAGAGATAAAGAAGGTGGAAGGTTTTAATTACTTAGGATCAACATTCCAGAGCAAAGGAGAGTGTGGAAAAGAGGTGAGGAAGCATGTGCAGGCAGGCTGGAACGGGTAGAGAAAAGTATTAGGTGTGATAGAAGAGTTTCAGCAAAAATGAAAGGGAAAGTGTACAAAACCGTGGTGAGACCGGCCATGCTGTTTGGTCTAGAAATAGTGGCACTGAGAAAAAGACAGGAAACACAGATGTTTGTAGCAGAGATGAAGATGCTGAGGATCTCTCTGGGAGTGACCAGGATGGACAGGATCAGAGGAACAGCACATGTTAGAGGTTTTGGAAATAAAGTCAGAGAGGTCAGACTGAGATGGTTTGGACATTTGCGGAGGAGAGAGAGTAAATCGGAAGAAGGATGCTGGGTTTGGAACCACCAGGAAAGAGGCCTGGAGGAAGACCAAAGAGGAGGTTCATGGATACAGTGAAGGAAGACATGAAGATAGTTGATGTGCCCGAAGAGGATGCAGGAGATAGGGTTAGATGGAAGGAACTGACTTGCTATGGCGACCCCTGAAGGGAAATTCTGAAAGATTTATGTCTCACGACTGTCAGCTGATGTTAGTTTTCAAATCGTCACACAATAACAGAGAAATCAACATACCGTTTCACTAATCATTCACTATTGCCAGTATAAGTCAATAAAATACATATTTCACAAGTTTCACTGTTTATAATTATTAGGCAACATGATGAATCACAATCAGACAAAGACAAGGGTTTACATTTTAAATAATTGTCTTTGATACAAGTCATTTATGCAAATTCCACTTGATCTAAGATTGTGAAGCACTAAAACTGCTTTTTAAATAGTGAGGTAAAGTGAGGAAACAACTAGAAACATGAGGAAATTAGAATCATGGGATAACAGGGTACTTTGAAGTGGAGAAAAAAGAAATTACATCAGGGTATTGCAGCAGATTTCTGAGCATAGGTTCTCTTAAATTACATGCAGGAATGCCCTATCTTTTCTGTGAAAAGAAAACATTTGTTTTTGTGCATTTCGATTTTAAAACTTGTTTGCAATAAAAAATGCATGTGAATGAGAAGAAAAAAGGGCGGGGGAAATAATTTTTTTTTTTGCAAAAAATAGCTTCTTAAAACATTGTGTACGGTTGAAAAAAAAGGAACATTTTTAAAAGCTTTAAGAAAGTGTGACACTTTCCTTTTAGGGTCGGGGAGGGGGTTCTCAATCTTTTATTCTGCACGTTTTAAAGTCTAGTTCTGTGAATCGGCGTTTTTCTGATTTAAGTGTGATCAAGTCAAAGTTTTTTTTTTTTAAACACAGTTACACAAAGTGCTTTACAGATAAATAAAAAACACACATTAAACATTAAAAATGAAAAGCAGACTTATATTCAAGAAGCTTTTTTACATACAGATACACGTAGGCCATGTCCACACGTTGACGGGTATTTTTGAAACCGTACATCTGCTGCCCTCCGTTTTAGGAAAACGTTCACGTCCACACGTAACCGGTTTCAAAATATCGGCGTCCACATGAGCCCTATAAATATGCTTCTGGGCGCGATTATGAGTAGTCGGCAGTATTGAAGTAAACATACAGTTAAGTTCTGAGCTATCCAATCAGAGCACCTCACTCGTCATTTCCGCAGCATGGATCCATGCCGCCCACTGCCTGCTTTTGTAAACAAGGACACACACGAATGACGTGTGTGCATTACTTGTTGCAGGTAATGACAAGGGAGGATCTCTCTTTCGTGTGGATCCCCATGAGGTTTCTTATTTTTTTCCCCACTGATGGTTTTTTTTTTAGGAGTTTTTCCTTACCGTGAAGGAGAGTCTAAGGGCATAAATGTGCTAGTCTTGTTTAGTTAGCATTTGTTAGTTTTCCTGCTGTGTAATTGTGTTAATACATTCCTCTTTTTTTTTCTCCTCCTGAATCTTTCATGTGACGCCCATTGAGACAGAAATTCTGTGATTTGGGCTCTACAAATAAAATTGAATTGAATAGTGATGCATAAAAACGCAAATCCCCATTTTCGCACGTCCACACGCAAACGCAAAAACGGAGTTTTCCAAAATCTCGACTTTGGCCGGAGTTTTCAAAATGACGGTTTTGAGTGAAAAAAACCTCAGTTTTTGTGCCGACAGCAGGCCAAAACAAATAAAAATATATGCTTTTTAAAAAATACCCGGTTACGTGTGGACAGGGCCTTATTTAACATACTACAAACCTACATATATTAACATTCAAACACCCCCACACCCACCTTTTATTTCCCTTTTACCGCTATTTACTATCTCTATAACTGAGCTAACAAAAAGTAAATTAAACATCTGGCCTTTTGCTTTTGTGAGGAAAAACATACTGGGAATCGATCCACATCATGAGCCCTCCTTAACTTCCCTGCGGATGAGTGTGGAGGCCAAAATCAAAAAGGGGACCACCCTGATCTGAAAGGCCAAGATCCCTTTGAGGAAACACTAGAATAGAAGCAGTTAATCCTAAAAAGATGACTCTATACAACATTTCATGAGATCTACGGCATGCATCATTCATTTGGTTTCACTCCATTAATAAGTCTGAATTATATTTAGTTTGGTTGCATCTATAAATTGTGTCACACTTCAAAGACAGTGATCACATCATCGTTCTTATCATGGTTGCTTTATTTCCTTGTTCTGCCTCATTGAACACATTAAGAGAGTCAAACGGAGAGCTTGAGATGGTGACTAAGCCTAATGTTTGTGGAAAACCCAGAGCGGCGTTTAGACCATAATCTGTAAATAAATCTTCAGAGTTAATGTGCTC
The DNA here is from genome assembly GCA_902685375.1 of Neostethus bicornis. Taxonomy (NCBI): domain Eukaryota; kingdom Metazoa; phylum Chordata; class Actinopteri; order Atheriniformes; family Phallostethidae; genus Neostethus; species Neostethus bicornis. The sequence continues at coordinate 23,259,812 of LR738551.1, read as the reverse complement.
ATTCATGCAAAAGTCTGTGAAAGCTTAAAGTGTCCCAGTCCTGTTTTTCTGTGTCATAAGTGTGCAGTGCTTCTCTGCATGAGCAGGGTTGTTCTGAAATCCCAATAGACCTCCCCGTGAAGCTTGTTTTGGCAAACTTTGTAGATCATGCGGCGTGAATGAACAAGCAACTTTCAGAAAGAAACAGGAAGAGCGTTCGTTTTTGTCCTCTCAGCTGTAGTTTTACATCAATTTGTTAATCAGACGTATCTCCTTAGGGATGTCTTGTGGTTCCACAAGTATTTTGGACTGAATGAAATCTTATTTCTGTCAGAGAAATTTTTTTCAATTTTTTCACCGTTCCGTTCCGGCATCTTCCGCTTGTTCCGGGGTCGGGTCGTGGGGGCAACAGCCTCAAACGGGTAGCCCAGGCCTCGCTCACCCCGGCTGCATCCTCCAGCTCACCCGGAAGGATCCCAAGTGGTTCCCCGGCCAGCTGTTAGATATAGTCTCTCCAGCAGGTCCGGGGTCTGCCCGTTGGTCTCCTCCCGGTGGGATGCGCCCAAAACACCTCGCCTGCGAGGCGCTCGGGGGGGCATCCTGACCAGATGCCCGAACCACCCCATCTGGCTCGTCTCGACCTGGAGGAGGAGCGGCTCAACACCGAGCTACTCCCGGATGGCAGAGCTCCTCACCCGATCTCTGAGTGAGAGCCCAGCCACCCTGCGGAGGAAGCTCATTTCGGCCGCTTGTACCCACGATCTCATTCTTTCGGTCACCACCCACAGCTTGTGACCATAGGTGAGGGTGGGAACGTAGATCGACTTGTAAATCGAGAGCTTTGCTTTTCGACTCAGCTCTCTCTTTACCACGACGGACCGATGCAGTGTCCTAGTTATTGCTGATGCCGCACCGATCCGCCTGTCGATCTCCCGCTCCATCTTTGCCCCACTCCTGAACAAGACCCCGAGATACTTAAACTCCTCCACTTGGGGCAGGACCCTGTCCCTGACTCGCAGGGGGCATTTCACCCTTTTCTGGGCGAGGACCATGGTCTCGGATTTGCTAATTCCCATCCCGGCCGCTTCACACTCGGCAGCAAATCGATCCAGCGAGAGCTGGAGATCACTTTTTTCTTATTCTTTGAAATGAGCTAAACAATATTTTTGATTAGTCGTCTTACTGACTGTCTGATAAAATGAGTTCATGATGCATCCATTTTTCTGATTGTTGATGGACCCACACTCTCTAAGCAAAGATTACACAGCTGCTCATTCTGAGTTTTGTGGGGGATGCATCTGCTTGGTGGGATTTCTCGTCAGTGACGTCCAAATGGCATCTCCTCCTTGAAACATTGTTTTAATTTGGAATAAACTCCTTATCTTGTCTCCCAATAGTAAAACCAGTCAACATTTATATTCATGCAAAAACCCCACAACATTGCGAAATCTAGTCATTAAACTCTAAAAATAGCACATTGTTATTAAAGTAATAATCCAAATTTCTAGACTGTCTCTGTGTCATCTAGATGGTGAGACGATGCAATCCTAAAACAAACTATTTACCCTTTCTTTGGCTAAAATTGATGATTTCCTCACAAAAAAATTGCTATTTATTCTAGCTGTGATGAGTTGGGCTAACTGATGATTTGCACTCAAACATTTTACCAAATGATACAAAAACACTTCTTCTTTCGGCATTTCCCTTCAAGGGTTGCCACAGCAAGTCAGTTTCTTCCATCTAACCCTATCTGCCGTATCCTCTTTGGTCACATCCACTATCTTCATATCGTCCTTCACTAGATCCATGAACCTCCCCTTTGGGCTTCCTCTAGACCTCTTTCCTAATGGTTCCAAACCCAGCATCCTTCTTCCGATGTACTCTCTCTCTCCTCTGCACATGTCCAAACCATTGCATGTCTGGCCTCTCTGACTTTATCTCCAAAACATCTAACATGTACTGTTGCTCTGATCCTGTCCATCCTGGTCACTCCCAGAGAGATCCTTAGCATCTTCATCTCTGCTACCTCCATCTCTGTTTCCTGTCTTTTTCTCATTGCCACTGTTTCTAGACCAATCAGCATGGCCGGTCTCACCACGGTTTTGTTAACTTCCCCTTTTATTTTTAGCTGAAATTCTTCTATCACACATCACACCTCATACTTTTCTCCACCCATTCCAGCCTGCCTGCACACGCTTCTTCGCCTCTTTTCCACACTCTCCATTGCTCTGGACTGTTGATTCTAAGTATTTACAACCTTCTTTATCTCTTCTCCCTATAACTTCACTTTTACATGTTGATGATACAAATTATACAAAAATGCTACTTTAATCAAATGGTTCTGATTTGATTCAACTTTATTTTGATTACACTTACATTTTAATCTTTGATTTTTAAAAGTTTTTGATAGTTACATCTTTTGTTTTTATTATCATCTCGTTATAAAGGATTTTTTTTCAGACAGAGTTCAGACAGGATCCTGAAAAAAATCAAACTTTTTTTTTCAATATTTCTTGACCTGTTTTGCACGGATTTGTAATTAAGTTTGTGAATAGTAAGTAAGTTTGTGACCGAAATAAAAGATAAAAGAAAGAAAGAAGGAAAGAATGTTTCTAAATAACTATAAAGACTGAGTGATAACCCGTGGGCCATTTTATTCTTTAAGGAATGATAATGACTTGTTGGTCACAAACATCGAGGTCAGTTTATGGTCCTCATCATTGTTCCTCTACCTCTATGTGATTGCAGCCTCTGATGCCAAAGAGCAGCAGTTTTGGATCAGTCAGCTCCAAGCTTGTGCCAGACGCCACTCTGACAGCAGTGCCAAGGTATAACACACACATACACACAAAGTAACCTAACAAAAAAATAAACCTCCACATTCCAAATGTAAATGTCTGTGTAATGTCAGTCTCAAGATTCTTGTTCTCTTGTGTCATTGTTTAGAGATGAAATTTTTTCCATTTGTAACAGTTATCTGGTCAGCCTCCTTCAGCCAGCTGGGTTTCTAATGCCAGAGCTCATAAATAACGGCAGGAAATCCTCTCCTCTCGTCTTTAACCCAGTGACTAATAAGTAACCAAAGGCCAAACAACATTCCATAAAGTTTTTAAGTACATAGCCTGACCTCTCTTTAAGCCTCAAGAATGTCAAGTATTTTGTTTAAACTCTACGTAACCACGCTGGTGTAAAACTTTATGGCATGTTTAATTCACAAATGGAGATTGTAGTGTTAGTGATTTGCCAACCATCTACGTAAAAGTAAACCCTAATGCAGGGGTGGGCAAACTTTTTGGTTCACGGGCCACATTGAGTTCTAACATTTGATAAAGGAGCCGGAAAGGAGCAGATGGATGGCATGCTTTGGTAACTGCTAAATTAGACCGATAGAATGGTGCGCTAGATTTTAAACAAGCGCGCTAAATGTCACGTCAAGAGTGTTAAATTTCAAATCTTGCATGCTAGGTCTGAAATCTAATGCGATAGCACTTAAATGCGCATTTAGCGGTGGTGGGTTGAAATCTAAGCGCTTCATGTAACATTTTGCTTGTTTTAACATCTAACACGCTTGTTTACGTGCGTGTGTTGGGCCCAATGGCTTTCCATATCCGTTTATTTTGACAGCATGCGCATCACTGAGACACACTCATTTTAACGGGAGCAGTGTTGTTGTTTTCTCAACAAAGCCAATACATCTAGAGTGCACCATCTAAAAAAAACCAAAAAAACCCCCAAAAAACCCTGAATTACTCTTTGTGTGCTGCACTCCTTACACCGCAGCAGGCTGCCTTTCGACGGCGCCAATGGTGGGAGAAGCAGGGGTTAGGTGTCTTCTCCAAGGACCCTTGACGTGCTCTCTGTGGGACGCGAACCCGCAAACTTCCGGTCCGCGCGCAAAGGCACTAACCACTGAGCTGCCGTCTCCTCCCTAGTGAGGAAACAACAGAATCGCAGGGAAAATAAAACTAACAAGGTTTATTTATTTAATTTTTTCAAGTTCGGTGGGCCAAATTAAAACTTTTAGTGGCCCGTGGGCCGTTGTTTGCCCATGCCTGCCCTAGTGTCATGTCTTGATCCAATAAATGTGCACCCAAAGTTTTCCAAAATACAACTTTCAAATGAAAGGTTTTGAAATTCAAACTTCTTGTAACTTGAGGGAAAATTGTCCACAGCATTAATGTTCTCCAAACCTCTAACGACTGGTGGAACATAGTGACGTACATCTGTTTTTTGTTCAGCCCCCTGCAGCTCAAACACCAATCGCTGAACACCAATCGCTGAATGACAACCAATCGCAACCAACGGGGCGGGTCCCGGGAAAAAAAAAAGAAAAAAAAACTGAAACAAGCTGTTTTGACTTCCGGGTATGAAACTGCGCTCCCAAACAGGGTATTATTTATAACCTTTTGTGTTGACATTTTATTTTTTTATTTTTTTTTATTTTGAATTACTCTATTCATCCCTCACCGGGGAAATTTGTTTGCTGCACTCCTTACACCGCAGCAGGCTGCCCTTCAACGGCGCCAATGGTGGGAGAAACGGGGGTTAGGTGTCTTCTCCAAGGACCCTAGACGTGCTCTCCGTGGGACGCGAACCCGCGACCTTCCGGTCCGCGGGCGAACGCGCTAACCACGCGGCCACCGTCTCCACCAATTTTGACATTGTGGCGGAATGTAAACAAATACCGCCGTTACAAAAAAATTTTTTAGAAACCCAAACATATGTAAGTCCATTTGACCATTTTACTAAAAACATCGTCCCTGAAAATAAAGAACATATAGAAACATGAGAGAAAAATTTTAGAAGTAAAACTGATTGTTTTTTTGGGACGTTGCTTTTTTTTTTTTTTCACAACCTTTGCTGATGACTTTTTGACTCAGAACTTTTCACTGCAGCCAAGGTTGTGAGGGAATCTGATTTGGTGGTGTCGGGATCGGGTTTCTGCTTTTTGCTGATGAAGTGTTTCTGTTGGCTGTGAACTCCCATTCTGGCAGAAATGATTCACGGCCAAGGCTGAAGTGGTTGAAATAAAAATTTTGACCCCTTTGGATCAAAAGTTTATTTTATTTGAACTCCTCTGGTCAATGCTCCTCCTACGACTGAAAGAATAAGATCCTAAACAGAAGAGACTTAAATGAGTTTACTTTCCGGGATAGACAAACTTTTACCTTTGAAATAGGCTCAAAGGTCAGTTAAAACCCTGATTTTAATCCACTATTTTACTCTTTTGTTGACATTCAAAATATATGAGACCTTATTGCTGCAGGATCACACAGTCAACTGCAATTCATCACGTTTATCTTATCAACCTACTTTTTTTTTTTTATTGAATTGAAAATACTTTATTTATCCACAAATGGAAATTTGAGTGTTGCATGCTACTGTTGTGAATGGCACATAGTTACAGCTTTGAAAGGTTAAATAGTTTGACGGAGAACAGCAGAAATGATTTTCTGTACCGTTCCTATGAGCAGCAGGGTTGCAGGAGTCTGTTGTTGAAGCTGCTCTTCAGATGGTCCAAATTCATAGAGAGGGTGGGAGGGATTCAGATGATTGAGGACAGTTTTACTTTCATTCTGTCCCTCACCACCTCCTCCACACAGACGAGGTGTGAGCCAACCACACGTCCAGCTTTTTTTTACCAGCTTGTTCAGTCTGTTGGCATTCTTTGTTTTTATACCAGCTCCCCAGGTGGCCACAGCAAAGATGGCATGGTAAAACATGGAGAGCATCTTGTTGCATCTTATTTTTGAGTTTAATGGATAAATGGCTACGTTCGTGACGTTTATTTCATGGTCTTTAAAGAATGTTTTGACATATTGTACGTTTTGATTGTACTTTTGTGGGTTTTTTCACTTGCTTGAAACAAAAAGGAATGAAGGATCAACAAAATAGAAAACATTCTGCAGATGATTCTCTTTAAATAAGCTGTCAAAAATGGAGAAAAGATGTGACATTAAGTGTTTACATCATAACTGCTTCGATCTAAATTTAAACTTTCGGGAACACGGAGGTAATCATTTTACTAAAAAGATTAACAAGAAGTAAACATGTTTATAACTGGTTCTACTGGTTTTTAAGCTGGCTTAGTGAACAAAGAAATTCATTAGTGATTGTTCCTTAAAGCTTGACTCCGTGCAATCTTCTGCCCAATCTTCTTCTTCTTCTTTCGGCATTTCCCTTCAGGGGTCGCCACAGCAAGTCAGGTTCTTCCATCTAACCCTATCTCCTGCATCCTCTTCGGTCACACCAACTATTTTCATGTCTTCCTTCACTGTATCCATGAACCTCCTCTTTGGTCTTCCTCTAGTCCTCTTTCCTGGTGGTTCCAAACCCAGCATCCTTCTTCTGATGTACTCTCTCTCTCTTCTCTGTACATGTCCAAACCATCTCAGTCTGGCCTCTCTGACTTTAAAACCTCTAACATGTGCTGTTCCTCTGATCCTGTACATTCTGGTCACTCCTAGAGAGATCCTCAGCATCTTCATCTCTGTAAAAATTCACATCTGGAATTATGTGGACAATCTTCTGTACCTGCTACATCTCAATATTTCACCCTCTCTGTTTTTTTTTCATTCCAGGTGAGGAAGTTAAAAGGCTCAGATGAACACCTGAGTGTGGAGAAGGTGGGAGGAGGCGGGCAGGAAATGCTGGTGAGTAAACAACACTTATCCTTCTAAAGATAAGATTTCACTGCTTTCTGCTCTCAACAGAACTCTTTTATGGCTCTCTTAAAAACGTTTACCACCATCACCTCATTATACTTCCTCATTCCTGGCTTTACTTATTCCATATGTCGCTCTTCAGCACTGGAAACTGCTGCACAGCTGGAACGGAGGGGAAAGTCCAATTATTTCACTCAGCTGTGTTAAGGAAAGCAATCAAAAGATGACATAAAACTGGATAAGCGAGGAAAATTTAAATAAGGAAGAACATTTCTATTTTCTTTAAGCCCGTGGAGGTGGTTGCTCTTCTTTCTAGTTAGTGACTGTGGGGTATTTCCAAGGCAGCTGTTACTACGGTCACTGTTGCCGTGGTGTAATCCCACGCTGAGCCGCGCAGCTAGCTGCTGAGATTCTTATTGCTGCCACTCGGCTGATGAGCAAAAAGCTCAGCTGCATTGCTGGTAATAAACCCACTCAACACAGAAGGTCTGCAAGGATTTAGTTCTTATAAAAATAAAGTAAACAGGAGGGGATCGTGCTAATTTTGCATTCACAAATTTGTACCTTTGATCGGTTTATTTTAAAATAAAATGTCAGAAAATTAGTGATCGCTGTTCAAAATAAACTTCCTTCTTTAGAGATAATTTGCGGAGCATCAATTTTTCTTATTGGGTAACATCTCATCCATATGTTTTTCTGGTCACCATGGAAACCATTGAAATTACAAGTTCGTTGGAAACACACAGTTAGGATCTTGAATATTAATGTGACGACCTTAGACCTCCAAGCTGGCAAACACTGTTGACACATTTGGACCTTTTATGTGACGGCATATCCTCGTAGATTCAATCTCTGGCTCATCGTTGTTATTTGTTTTAGCATTAAAAGTAACTGGTCAGAGAGACGAAGAGAGTTGAATAAACAGAAGGATTGCTTATTATTTGGGAGGAATCAACCTGCTGAATCTTAAAGCTCCTATAAATGATTTGTCATAACTACTTTTCTTTATTTGTTCAAATGTTGTGCGGTCGTGAGGCGGTCAGGATTGTGATCGCACAAAGAGAAGCTTGCCAGTTCGAAACAGTGTCTCCTCAGATCTGAATGTGAGGATGAGCAGTTTGTTCAAATCTTTCAATATCTTCATTTATCTCTAATCAACCATAGATGATGAAAACTAACAAATCATTGGTTCTAATCACACCACTCGTTTGATCAGTTTAATTTGTTGGAAGAAGAAAAACATTGCCCATGAGGTTTCTTATTTTTTCCCCACTGATGGGTTTTTTAGGAGTTTTTCCTCACCGAGAAGGAGAGTCTAAGTGCATAAATGTGCTAGTCTTGTTTAGTTAGCATTTGTTAGTTATTTTTCTTGTTGTGTATTTGTGTTAATACATTCCTCTTTTTCTTGTGAAGCCCATTGAGACGGACATTCTGTGATTTTGGGCTAGACAAATAAAATAAAATTGAATTGAATTGAATTGCAACCCATGACAGAATCCATCCTCATTTATTTAGTTTCGTCTTCCGCATCGCTTATCCCTGACGGGGTTGACAGAGCTTATCCTGGCTGAAGTCAAGCGAGAGGCAGGGTACACCTCAAACAGGTTGCCAGTCTGTTGCGGGGCCACACACAACAATCCACACACACTCATTCCTAGGAGCAATTTTTATAATGGCAAATTAATCTAGCATGCATGTATTTTGAGAGTGGGAGGAGACCAGAGAACTTGGAGGAAACCCACACATACAGAGGGAGAACATGTAAACTCCACACAGAAAGGCCTGTGTTTTAAGCCTTGTCCCTCACTCTGGGACTCAAACCCTGACCTTCTTGCTGTGAGACCACTGTCCTAACCACTGCACCACCGTGCAGCCCCTATTACGCAGTGACACATTAAAAATTTGTTTTTTATTTCTAATTTCTTAAACTTTTTCAAACCAAATTAATAGTTTAATTGTATTCTCTAATTATCTAAATAGGTTTGATAATTTGTAAGCTAATTTGAAAGCTTCTCCTACAGCTTTTTTCTTTTTCTGTAGGAGAAAATTTAATTTCACAAAAACACAATGAATTTGTTTTGGCTTTTTTTAAAGTAATTTTTTATGCTGACATAAAAACCAAAAGTGTTTTTTTTTTTTCCGAACAGTCCACATATGATAAAATATGTTATGAATCAAAATAATGATGCAGTTCTTAAATTTAAACCTAGAATTTAATCTGGGTTGCATTTCTCTTGTAAAAGTAATTTCCGTTACGTTCCGTCGTCTTCCGCTCATCCGGGGCCGGTTCGCAGGCGCAACAGCCTCAGACGGGAAGCCCAGGTTTCTCTCACCCTGGCTGCATCCTCCAGCTCACCCGGAAGGATCCCGAGTCATTCCCCGGCCAGGTGTGGGACATAATCTCTCCAGTGGGTCTGGGGTCTGCCCCTTGGTCTCCTTCCGGTGGGATGTGCTCGGGGGGCATCGTTGACCAGATGCCCCAAACCACCCCATCCGGTTCCTCTCAACCTTTCTGTGTGGAGGAGGAGCGGCTCGACACCAAGCTCCTCCCGGATGGCAGAGTTCCACACTTCGATCACTGAGCCCAGCCACCATCCGGAGGAACGTCATTTCGGCCGCTTGTAGCCGCGATCTCATTCGTGGGGACGTAAAAGTAATTTAAGATTTAACCACCTGATGCAACTGTTACCAAACATTACCAACATTTGATATCAAATGTTTTTTCTCCAATTGTGTAAAAGTTAGTCATCTATAAAAACTAGTAGCCCTAGAAGGAGTTTTTTTTTTTTTGCCTAGAAAATGAAACAATAATTTGGAAACGTGGAATCGGTGGTGCTTTATTCTCCAATCAATAAACCTCAGTTTTTAGCCAGTGTTAGTTTGTTTTACATGTTTATACTCCTTTTTATGACCGTATGGATTATACATAGAACTATTTCTTCATTGTTGGGTTAAAACGCTGGTTTATTTTAAAGATTACACACCGTTTTGAAAAACTTCGTCTGCCATGTGTCGCTACTTTTTCTTTCTTTTTTTTTCACCCTTGACTGTTCTCTAAATGTAGGAATGGCTTAGAGAAAATTTAGATGCTGCTAGTTTGATGTCTTGCATTGGGATGGCATCATTCTTCATTTTTATGGGGATTCATTTTCCTGCATTGTAGCATGTAGGAAGCACTTAAGCTGAATGCTTTGGTTCATAATGGGGATTCATCCTGCTTTTAGTCCAGCATTGGGTATGTTTCTAAGTCACCAGCTTTTGAGCAATTATTTAGTTTAAGAATTTCAGCTTCAAGGTTTGTACATGCAGAAAAGATTAATTTAAACATCTACGTCCACACAAAAAAGTGCTTTTCAAAACATCCATTTTTGTGGGGGAAGAATGGAGCAGGAGATCAACAGGCAGATCGGTGCGGCGTCAGCAATAACTAGGACGCTGCATCGGTCCGTCGTGGTAAAGAGAGAGCTGAGCCAAAAAGCAAAACTCTCGATTTACAAGTCGATCTACGTTCCCAACCTCACATATGGTCACCAGCTGTGGGTGGTGATCAAAAGAATGAGATTGTGGATACAAGCGGCCGAAATGAGCTTCCTCCGCAGGGTGGCTGGGCTCTCACTCAGAGATCAGGTGAGGAGCTCTGCCATCCAGGAGGAGCTCGGTGTCGATCCGTTCCTCCTCCAGGTCGAGAGGAGCCAGTAGGGGTGGTACGGGCATCTGGTCAGGATGCCCCTGAGCGCCTTGCTGGTGAGGTGTTTTGGGCACGTCCCACCAGGAGGAGACCAAGAGGCAAATCCCGGACCCGCTGGACAGACTATGTCTCACAGCTGGCCGGGAAACGACTCAGGATCCTTCCGGGTGAGCTGGAGGATGCAGGTGGGGTGAGAGAAGCATGGGCTTCCTGTCTGAGGGTTTTGCCCCCGCGACCTGGCCCCGGAACAGGCGGAAGACGACATAACGGAACAAACTTTTTTGTCAAACCATAAATTACTGCTGATATCTCGTGGTTCAGAAGCTGACATGTCAGCACAGGTTCTTTTGTACCTGTTTCCTCTGACTCGGCATCATTCACCCACAGCACACCTGAGTGATGTATAACTTGAATTATAACACTGATGAGAATTTTACAGGTAATTAAGATTCATTTAGTTGAGCTCAAACTTTACCAATTGCATGTTTAATATCTAAGAACAAGAACTTATTCCAGCTTGTTTCTGATTCAATAATTTCACACGGGATTTTTCTCTCGCGTGCAAACGTGCCCTTTGAGTTCATTTTTAGACAAAGTCACTTGATAATCTTTTGTCTATTTTTTCTCCTCCACTGACCCTTTTTCTCTGTTCTGTTTCTCGGTTCTCTTCTTTAGTATATTGCTTTGCTCAGGGGCTCTGTGCCAGTTGAAGCCTGTCTGCTCACACAATTGACTTGCTGTCTTTTTTTCCTGCTTACTCATGGCTCCCAGATTAGCCCTGCACAGTACAAGGGTTCACTCTTGTAAGCTGATTATTTTTTAGTTAAAAATAATTTCCAGCCCTCTGGAGTTTCCTCTGATCAGGGCTGATGTATCGAAAAACAGTTGTTAGTATAATTCAGTTGAGTTGTTTTGCTGGTTTGATCGTGGCTTTGATGCTGAGGTTTATGATATCTCTTCACAACAAAAGGCTGGTTATTCTTGTTCAGCGAGCAGTGCTTTGGGCTGGAAGTTATTTATTTGATCTGCTGTATTTGCACGGCTGCAGTGACTGGACCTGTGTGCTCCTCTCGGGGATAAATCTCTGAGCTTCTGGACTGTAATAGCGAGTAAACACAGACTGATACCAGGCTTGCATCGCTGTCAATGTGTGAGCAGAGAGGTCAGCCAAGCGAGAGGATGTCACAGAAAGGTGGCAGAGGTATCGGTGGGAAGAATGATGTGATTTCAGATCAACAAACGCAAGATTTTTTTTTTTTTTTTTTTTTTTTTTATGAAACAAAAGAGGATTTCTCCATAAAATCCCACGGTTGGAAGATTTTTGAGGGAGATTTATTTTCTTTTACAGTATAAAGAAAATAAAGCAAAGCTCTCGATTTACAATTCGATCTACGTTCCAACCCTCACCTACAGCTAGTGACCGAAACAATGAGATCGCGGGTACAAGCGGCTAAAATGAGCTTCCCCCGCAGGGTGGCTGGGCTCTCACTCAGAGATCCGGTGAGGAGTTCTGCCATCCGGAAGGAGCTCGGTGTCAAGCCGCTCCTCCTCCAGGTCCAGGTTCGAGCATCTGGTCAGGTTGCCCCCCCGAGAACATCGCGGGCGAGGCTTTCGGGCACGTCCCACCGGAAGGAGACCAAGAACAGACCCCGGACCCGCTGGAGAGGCTATGTCTCACAGCTAGCCGGGGAACGACTTGGGATCCTTCCAGGTGAGCTGGAGGATGCAGCCGGGGTTAGAGAAGCCTGGGCTTCCCGTTTGAGGCTGTTGGCCCCGCGACCCAACCCCGGAACAAGCGGAAGATGACGGAACATTTGACGGACGATTTGACACAACTTCCTGAGGATTTTATATTTCCTTTAAGGTATTAATTGACTTTGAAATCAAACCAGAATTGTGAACAGTGCTTAAATAAATTATATTATCCTAATCCAATCGGAGGAGAACGTTGAGTAAATAAATTAGTTGATGGAAACTGTTTCACTTTGGTCTCCAGCATCTGGTGAGTTTCTGTCATGCTTCAGTCTGAGCTTAATAATCAACCAGATTTTTTTTCACCTTTCCAAAAAGCTCTGTTGGCATCCTTCTGTCTCTAGAACGGAGTTTGCACCTGAATACTTATCTGTTTGTGTAGCGTCAGTTGTGACTGAATGAGCCAATGCGGGAGCTGCAGCTCCTACCACACTTGCTGTATATGTGATAGATGATATGAGTAATGTGGGGAGCAGTGGCAGACTGACTTTTTTACTGTTTCCGGGTCTTTGTGGCCTCATGCTGGATCTCACTGCTCTCCTCGGCCTGCTCGATAGTGATATTGACAGTTGAACGCCGCCTATAGCGGTCACTGAATCGAGATCTGCTACATTGATGTTGCACGACTTCAGATCCTCTTGCAGGCATTTTTGTATTGCAGGGCAGGTCATCCCGTTGGCGTGCTCTATAAAGTACTTTATATTTAATAACGCTGTGATGTTCATATTTCCACAAATAACTCACTCTTTCCTTTTCTGTATCTTCTCCCATTCTTTATACTTCAGGGCTCGGGGTCTTCAGGTCGGACCCGTAGTTTCTCACTTCTCCCTCATCTAACTCCATCGTCATCCCCAAGTTCCCAGAGGCACCCGGGCCACACGGTCTCACCCAGCAACATCGTCACCATCACACACCACAAATCTCCAGCTGCTGCTCGACGGGCCAAGAGTCAATATCCAGGACGACTGCTGGAGGTTAAAGAGGTGGGTGATGTAAGCAAATGAACCATTTCAAGTTTGAACCGGTAAAGTTTGAAATGAAGCCAGCTCAGATCAAAGTTTTTATTTTTGATAGAAACAGAAAATTTGGCTTAGAAATTTTACACTGTTTTTAGTGCGTGTTCAGTTTTTATATTAGTTTTATTTTGGAAGTTTTTCTCTTCACTTTGGAAATACGAGCGCTTTACACTGGTGATTTTTTTTTTTTTTTTGAAAATGGGAAAAAAAAAGACTTGGAAAATTTTTTTCTACAATAGACTTCATTTTTTATTTCTTTGCTTAAAAACCAGATGACCGTGACGCAGCGTATCACAACTCAAATGAGCCTTTCTGATTTTAATTCATTATAAAAAAAAAATGTGCAATTTAACTTTTTTAATTCTAAAAAGATCCTGGAAAAAAAAAAAAGTCATCACTGCTCCGAAATAATAAAAATAATTTTCTCACAACTTACTAAAAATATAGACATTGTTCAAACAGTAAATTGAGGCTGTTAATCATTAAAAAAAATACATACTGTCCATAAGTTTAGATTTTTCTTCAGCTATTTAGAGTTATCACAGAAGAATAAAATTCTCTTCCCTCAAAACGTGAGTTATAGAGAGTTTTAGATGTCATTATAGCACCAGTTTCCTGTGGAATTTGTTTCGGCGTTGAGGTTTGAAAGGATAAGACTTTAACCAAATATGATCTAAAAACTGAGTTTGATTTCTTTTTTAGAAAATCAGTAAAAAACAGTGCATCAGAAATGCTTGTGGGGCACACATAAATACTGTCAGAAAATTATCTGCTGTCTTCACACATAAAGCCATCCAGCCCAAGAGTGGTTTGTGATAATCTTTAGGAGAAACCGGCAGCTGCTGTGAAATGTTTGCATAAACTCATAAATTGTAAACCCGCATTGCATTTCAGTATAGTTTCATGGCTGCAGCCTTAGGTTGAAGATTGTGTTAAAAACAAAAAAAAAAAAAATCAAACTAGAGGTTTTAGATGTTTTTTTATTCTCTCAGCAGCCGTTAAAAATAAAATCAGTTAAATTACCTGTGGTTGTTTTTTAATAGACTCAGGAAATCCTTGAAAATATGCATGTGAAATTGCCTTTTAATCACATTTACAACACATGCCTACAGGGGATTCATTGAGAATTGATTTCAAACTTAAGGCCTGCAGACCAAAGTTGGGCCGTCACAAGTTCGAATCTGGCCCAAAAATTTTAGAGGAAAAAATTTGCTAATTGAAAAGAACTAATTTTCATTTGATCTAACTTCTAACTTCAAATTCTTTTAAAACTTTTATTAAAATTTTGAACGTTTTTAAAAATAAATTTGATAAAATAACCAGTCAGATTTGAAACTTGATTAATTTTTAATGACATGCATAAAACAAACCTTTTTTTAAAAATTATTTTTAACTGTCAAAGTTTTTAGAAAGTTTTTATTCAAAATGAATACAAACAAAAAGTTAAGCATACTAATAGAAAATTATGTGGGACCCCAAATCCATGAGTAAGATGAGTTTGACTCCGCTGCTTGAAAGATGAATCTAACCAACAATACAACATAACTCTGTGCGGGAGCTACCACCCTGCAGGTTACTCCAACAAACTTTCTGCATTTTTTGGATTACAAGTCAGTTTTTTGATAGTTTGGCCAAGGGTGCGACTTATACTCTGGAGCGACTCATCTGTGAAATTAGTGACATGTTATTACCATCATTTCGCATGTTATTTTAACACTAACCCAAAAAAGAGCGCTCCAGGCCTGCTGTGGCCGAGATTGCTGCCTATCTGGCCGCCTTTTGCCTCTGAGTCAAGCTAGATTGCAGCGCATTTGTTTGTCAACTAATTGGCGAAAAATAATATGAAGGAGGCGGGATATTAATGAATTTAATTGGATTGTTGTGTAAATTTGTTTGTAGAGTGACAAATCATGTGCCTGATAAAAGTTGTATAGGATTCAGAAAACCTCTCGCGAGCTAGTCAAAAAGAGGGTGGGAGCTACCGGCAACTCGCAAACAACAGGTTGGAGACCCCTGCCGTACTCTTATTCAGACTGTTGTTTTCTATTTTATTTCTATTTTAAGTTGTCTTTCAAGATGACATGTCCTTTTTTGGATTTGAATAAATTTTCCCCCCAAAAATTGCAACTTATATTCCAGAGCAAGTGATTATTTCTTCTTTATTATGCATTTTTTTGGTTGATGCGATTTATAATCTGAAAAATACGATATTTGCTGAGAAAAACTGCAAAGCTTCAGCTCCTCTGGGAATCAAGATGAATGGACATGTCCAAAATTTTTTTATTGCATCTACTTGTGGGTTTATATGTTTCTAATCCAATCAGGACTCCAATACCGGAGCATGTGTGTGAATGTGTTGGCGTTGTCTTTCCAGAAACTTTTCTCCAGTCTCAGATGAAACGCTGCTGCAGTGAGTTCAGCAAATATTTTTGGCGCTCTGACGTCTGCAGTGTGTCAGTTGAGCTTTGTTGGCATCTTTTGTGGATTTCTCATAAATATTAAAACATTGCTGGTGATAAAGGGATGAGCTTGTAGTCTGAACTATGAAGGGCAGTTGGTGCTGTGATCGATATGGGATGTAAAACGAACATGAGGTTGTTAAATATACATATTTAACTATTTCATAGATGTACGTTGTTAGAAGCTTGGTCATTTGTTGTCAAAGAATGTTCCCCAGCTGTCATATTGTACCACTTTCTGGTCCTTTTTGGTTTAATTAAAGTTACAAACGAGCAGACATGTTTGTTGTTTGATGTGATTTTTCTGCCTGAACATTTGTTAAATTGGTCGCTAGCTCAAATTGTTGCTCTTCACAGCTTGTCTTTCAGGGTTGGTCAAAAATTTTTGGCATGAAGCAGAGCTTTCTGCGGTAAAAAATACAAAAAAAAAAAAAAAATAGTCACGTCATAGGCGTTTATATTCTTCTTATTCGTTTATAGGCTACAGAAAAATTGTTTTTATCATTTCAATAGCAGAACTAGAGCATTCGCCCGCGGACTGCAAGTTAACCGGAAGTTTGCGGGTTCACATCCCACTAAGGTTACTTCTAGGATTCTTGGAGAAGACACCTAACCCCCCGTTTCTCCCACTATTGGCGCTGTCATAGGTGGCATTCTGCAGCAGTGTAGTACAGCACATGAATTTCCTGGTCAGGGATTAATAAAGTATATTAAAAAAAAAAAGTCTGAGTAGTCAACAAAGAAAAAACCCAACTTAAACATATGGCAGACTTTCCCAGTTTAAAAAACAAAAGGGGAACGACAAAAAAAAAAAAAAAAATTCTCATTTTTTAAAAAAAAAAATCTTTACTAAAGTAATTCTTTTATTTGGCAAATGATCAGAAAATTTGAAAACATGCTAACTTTTTTTTAGCTCAGAAATTTTCTGTTAAAAAGATAAGCTTCTAAATAGATTTATTTTGTTACACTTCCGTTTTCGACATCATAAACTCCCTCCTCCTTTCGCTCCCTGCTTAGTCTCATTTCCTGAACGTGTAAGGGGATGGAGAGCACTACCCGAGTGTAAAGACTGAGCGTGACTAGAGTGTGTGGACTAAAGTATTTTCTGTTCATGTTTGAATGCAACTGAGAACAAAACTAATTGGCTTTAATATCCAAATACTGGGCCGTTACAGGATGTTTTTTATATTTGTAAACTTTTTTTCTTGATGATAATTAAGAAATTCCCATTCTTAAACATGTTGAACGATTGTCTAAAAAACAAACACCCAAAACTGCACCGTTGAGATGAAACCAGCGAAATTTCACCAGCAGAAGTTTTTCTGTACTTTTCCCAAGCCTTGTCCCTCAAGACAATCTTTTCGGAGAGGACTCCAGACGATTCCTTTACTTTCAATCGATCAATAATAATTTTATTTATCCGTTAGGAACTTCGTTCGCAGACAGAGCATCGGGATAAACACAGACAGATCAATAAAAACCACATTCATCAATTACGTTATAAAACAATCAAATCAAATCATGCTTGGTTTGGATTTTAACATGAGCTCCAATAAAAATCCACAGGTTGACTTCAATCAGGCAGATGGTATGTCTCAAGAATCTTCAGTGTAAACAGAATAAACCTCAGCTCAATTTTGAGTTTCATAGCAAGCGGTGCACAATCTTATGTTCACACCGTTCTTCAGGTTTTTAGTTTGAACCTAGAATTTCCCTTCAGGGGTCGCCACAGCCAGTCAGTTTCTTCCATCTAACCCTATCTGTTGCATCTTCTTCGGTCACGCAAACTATCTTCATGTCTTCCTTCACTGTATCCATGAACCTCCTCTTTGGTCTTCCTCTAGTCCTCTTTCCTGGTGGTTCCAAATCCAGCATCCTTCTGCCGATGTACTCTCTTCTCTCTCCTCTGCACATGTCCAAACCATCTCAGTCTGGCCTCTCTGACTTTATCTCCAAAATCTCTAACATGTGCTGTTCCTCTGATCCTGTCCATCCTGGTCACTCACAGAGAGATCCTCAGCATCTTCATCTCTGCTACCTCCATCTCTGTTTACTGTTTCTTTTCAATATAGTCATGATTTTTTAATAATTTTTCAGGAAGAAAACTGCCTTAATCTATTTTGAAAAAAGGCTTTGAGACCAAGCGACCAAGGTTACTTGGAATAAAATATAAACTATAATCTAACCTAAAACAGGACGTAATGAAACCAACTTTGTACAGCACAGAATGACAATAGCAGCACTTTTTGTTATAAGATTGGATCTGTCGCTGAAAGGAATTGTGCTGAGGCAGATGGAAAGATGGGTCCAATGAGGCGCTGACCTGTAAACTTGCTTACTCATCTGAAACTTTTAAAAATAAGACAATACTTAACTGAAAACTGGGACAAAGAACTCAAAAGTGATTTTGATGAATTGAACGTTCTTCATAAAGACGAGGCGCAAAAAAAAAACCTGCATTGAAACAATGCAGTTTCCTATAAAAGTACTGGCAGAGTTTTGTTCAAAAAACGTTTCAACTCAATTGTTTTTCTCCACATCAGTGAGACAACACATTTAATGAAGCATTAAAATCACATGCATCGCTCTCATGGAGGACCTGCCCAATGCAGAAATGTTAAATTTCTTGCTTTAGATGCGCCACGCTGGAGTCCTGTTCCATCGTGCTCGGAATAGCTCTCCTAAATGATTCACTCAGTGACAGAAAGGGAGCAACTAGTGATCAGGGTTGAATATTTCTCTCTTCTGGAGGAGAGGATTTCTTGTCCAGTGAACTTGGGATGATCGAAGTAAATAAACAGATGGCGTGATTACAAAGCAAAGCAAATCCTCTTTTGGATATCGAGAAAATCAAAGCCTTGTAGGATGTGTATCTTGTCTTCTGTTTGGCATCAGGGTTTCGATCTAAAAGAAAACTAGGCTGCTCATTGCTGTGACCTGGTTTTACTCTGCTTTTTTTTTTTATCTTCTTTCATTTTGGCTGCCATCCACATTCTCTTATCATTTGTAGTTTTAGTTATTTTATTGAGAGCCGGGCAATAAACTTTACTGATAGGCTTGGCAGAAATAAAAGGCAGCTCATGCTGGAGTCCACACGCTGTAAAACGGCCTGTTGGATGTGATTTATACACAGTAAAGATCTGAAACCTGTTTTGGCTGATTGGCCTGTGGATTTATTGGAAAACAGCAGATTCAAGAGTTCTGCTGCACATCGCATTAATTTTCCTGGTTACTGTGGGTAATGTCAGGAGAAATCGGTAATGCTTGTGAGACCCTACTGTGAATGATTCCACCCAGTACATCACGAGCACACCCTCGGACACAGATCTTCATACACCTGTAAAGAGATGCTGATTCTTCTTCTTCTTTCGGCATTTCCCTTCAGGGGTCGCCACAGCAAGTCAGTTTCTTCCATCTAACCCTATCCGCTGCATCTTCTTTGGTCACACCAGCTATCTTCATGTCTTCCTTCACTGTATCCATGATCTTCCTCCAGGCCTCTTTCCTGGTGGTTCCAAATCCAGCATCCTTCTTTCAATGTACTCTCTCTCTCTTCCTCTCTCTCCTCTGCACTTGTCCAAACCATCTCAGTCTGGCCTCTCTGACTTTAAAACCTCTAACATGTGCTGTTCCTCTGATCTTGTCCATCCTGGTCACTCCCAGAGAGATCCTCAGCATCTTCATCTCTGCTACCTCCATCTTTTTTTCCTGTCTTTTTCTCAGTGCTACTGTTTCTAGACAAAACAGCATGGCCAAACATGCTTTGACCAAACAGCAAGAGACGCTGATCTTGGTCCAAATGAAAGTAATTGGCGTTATACAAAACCATATTTTCTCTTTGAGAGTTAAAGCTAAGCATCTAGAACAGGGGTGGGCAATTAATTTTTATCAGGGGCCGCATGAGAAGCCTGAATTGTGTCAGAGGGCCACCAACTTTATTTCATTGTAAAATACTTAAATTAAATATTTTGAATAGCTGGTACTGATAATCAGAAGAATAAAGCACTCTGTAAATATGTAGATTAGGTTATGTGAAACTGGTTAAATAAGAAAAACAATTATTGAACTTATTGAACAATTATTGAACTTGTTAATCTCCACAAACAATAACTTGTAATGCTTTCCACCTCATGTTACCTCTTCAGTGAGAATAATCCAGTCTGTTCTGGGCTTGAACATTGAAATCTGGCGGAATGTCTGAAGTGGCTATGCGAAGGACAGCTGAGAGGTGGTCATCAGTCATAGAGGATCTGTGTTTGGATTTGTTGAACTTCATAACTGAGAATGTCTGTTCACATTGATAGGTAGATCCAAAGACGACTAGGATCCTCTAAGCATGTCTCCTCAGGTGTGGAAAGTTCTCCTCTTTGAGGGCGGAGTAAAAGTCCAGCAGTGAGACTGACTTGAAGTGATCTGCCAGATGTGTATCAGACTGCAGATCACTTCACTTGGTGCATCATCCACACTGCAGTTTAATGGAGAAGAAACCATGTGCATTTCACTCTCAAGAGTTTTGAAATCGCCTTGAAAACTCTGCATGCGCGCATACGTAGCGACGTAACGCTTTTCAAAATAAAATAAAATTTCAAAATAAAAGTTTTTTTTAAAGTTTAATTTATGGGGTTTATGAATGGCCTCACGCGGGCCGGGCAGGGGGCGTACAAAGGGCCGTATGTGGCCCGCGGGCCGTAATTTGCCCAGGTCTGATCTAGAAGGTGAGATACAAGCATGAAACTTTGATTTTCTTTTAATCAAACATTATAAAACATTATAAAACTTCATCTGTGTTTTGATGGTTGATTTGTGTCTAAAGTAAAGTATTATTTTAAAGTTTTACCAATCTGATTATTTCAAACCAAAAGTTTTCAGCTGTTTGTGTTGAACTTGATTGCCTATAAAAGTGTGTTGAAAACCAATGGACAACAATCCTCAAACAGTTTATAAAAATTCTCACTTTAAAGTAACTTCAAACAAATTCGGCGAAGTAGTCTTAACAAATGTGAGAAGAAAAAAAACACTTTTAGGTATGAATGTCTTAAAATGATTTAGACAATATTACATAAAGGTGATACAAATATTTTTATGGTTCTTAAACTATTAAAATAAAGGTGTGCTGGAGGTGTAGCTCAGTGGTGGAATGGCTGTCTTTGGACTGAAGATTTGCCGGTTCGATTCCCGCTTATCCCATACCTAAATGTTCTTGGAGAGGACGCCTAACCCCCAGTTACTCCCACCATTGGTGCCATCATAACTGCCTGCTGCAGTGCAATGCAGCAAAAGTAATTTTCTCATGAATGATGAATACAGTATGATTATTTTTATTGTAAATGAGGCGCACTATCAAAGAAATTGATGGTATCTTTTACCTGTTTAAGTTTTTGATACTAAATTAAAAAATATGGAAATAGAGTCCAGTTTCAACTGTTTAAATTTAAAAGTATCAGCTGCAGGATTTTAACAAAATGGGTGGCTAGGGTATCACTCAGAGATCGGGTGCGGAGTTCTGCCATTCGGGAGGAACTCGGGGTAGAGCCGCTCCTCCTCCAGCTCGAGAGAAGCCAGATGGGTTGGTTCGGGCATTTGGGCAGGATGCTCCCCAAGCGCCTCACTTGTGAGATGTTTTGGGCTCGTCCCACCGGTAGGAGACCAAGAGGCAGACCCTGAACCCGCTGGGGAGACTATGTCTCGCATCTGGCAAGGAAACGACTCGGGATTCTTCTGGGTGAGGATGCAGATGGGGTGAGAGAAGCCTGGGCTTCCCATCTGAGGCTGTTGCCCCCATGACCAGGCTCCAGATAAGCGGAAGACGACAGAATGGGTTTCTTTTGAAGATCTTATTCTCATAAGTAATTTCTTTGCCACTAAACAGTTGCAATTATTTTTTTATTTATTTATTTATTTATTTATTTCGGTCACAGTGCAACCTCATATCAATGAAATAAAGAAAACAACCATATTCCAGCAAAGGACCGAAAAGGTAACGGCTGAAGCAAACGCTTATTACGCCGACCCTTTTTTTTTTTTTTTTTTATGTCATAATAAAAGCAAAAAGACATAAGTAAATACTAAGTCATCATAATTGTTATAACACATAACATAATAATATCATAATACATCATAACATAATCATAACACATATTTGTAACACATAACATAATCATAACACATCATAATTGTTTACTTTTTATAGAAGCTTGAATTTAACCATCAAGACTTGCATATTTTTTAAGTATTAATAACTTAAATTTCTTTTTTAAACATAAAAGATTTAAACACAATTTAAGTTCATCATTACAATTATTCCAAAGATCCACACCTTTAATAGAAATACAGAATTTTTTTAACATTTGTTCTAAATTTATTTTTAATGAACACATCATTTCCTCTTAGTTCGTATGGACTTTTCCTAATAATAAACATATTTTGTAGAGAGTTTGACATCATGTTTTTTTTTATCTTAAACATTAATTTTAAAGTGTGTAATTCCACTAAATCGTAGAACTTTAATGTTTTTAAATTTATAAATAGATTATTGGTAGGTTGATTATAAGATGAGAATGTTATTGCTCGTATTGCTTTTTTTTGTAAAATATAAATTGGTTTTGTGTTAGTTTTGTACGTATTTCCCCAAATCTCGATACAATAAGTTATATATGGAAGTACTAATGTATTATATAACATAAACAAACTTTTTTTATTTAGGACAAATCTGAATTTATAAATGATTGCTATTACTTTAGACAGTTTATTTTTTGTATAATTTATGTGTGATTTCCAGCTTAATTTGTGATCTATAATCATTCCAAGGAACTTACTGTTGTAAGCTCGTTCCAATGGGGTGTTATTAAGCATAATTTGAATTTGTTTAGGTACTTTTAATTTTGTAAATACTATAAATTTCGTTTTTTCAATATTTAATGATAATTTATTTATGTCAAACCATATTTTTATTTTACTCAATTCTCTTTCAACTGATTGTATCATTTGGTTCAGGTCTTTTCCTGAAAAGTAAAGAGTAGTGTCGTCTGCAAACAGTACATAATTTATTAGTTTGGATGTGTAACACAAATCATTGATGTACAGGATAAAGAGTTTAGGCCCCAGCGTTGAGCCTTGTGGAATTCCACATATGACTTTTAATAAATCAGATTTTTCCTCCTTTATTTGTACATATTGATATCTATTTTCTAAGTAGCTCTGAAGCCATGTATATGCAGCTCCCCGAAAACCAAATCTGTCTAGTTTGCTCAGTAATATATTATGATCTATGGTGTCGAAAGCTTTCTTAAGGTCTATGAAAATACCGATGCCATAATTATTTGAGTCTATTGATGTAGTAATATTTTCTATTAGTTCTGTAACAGCCATATTAGTGGATCGGTTTTGTCTAAACCCATATTGTTTGTCACTAAGGAGCTGGTGTTTCTCTATAAATTTATCTAATCTTATTACAAATACTTTTTCTATTATTTTTGAAAACTGTGGAAGTATGGATATAGGCCGATAATTTGAAAATAATTGTTTATTGCCATTTTTATAGACTGGAATAACTCTAGTTATTTTCATTTTTTCAGGAAATTTACCGATTTGAAAAGACTTATTGCAAATATATGTTAGAGGCTGCAATGAAGCTGCACAGTAAAGACGAGGCCACAAACAATAATCAAAAACCAACAGCTATTTTTCTGCTTTGAGATACAATAAATTGCAGCAAACTCTTGAATATCCATACAAATTATTAGATGGTTAAGCTGGAATAATTTCTTTTCTCAGTTCCACTCCACAATAAGATTAATGTTTTGTGTATAAATTGCCTGCGTAATCGTGTGAGATTGTGTACAAATCAGTTTGTGTGGAGTTTGTTAGAATGACAGCTCATTAGGGTTACGTAACAGTGAAGAGGAATGCATGAGGATTTGTGGATTGAGTTTTTAGGACTCTACTTTTTAGATCTTTACTTGGTTTTCAGACATTTTAGTTTAAATAAAATTACCGTACTAGTTATTGAAGCTTGCTATAGAACAAGGGGTGGGCAAACTTTTTTATTTGCGGGCCTTATTGAGTTCTAACATTTAACAAAGGGTTCAAAACAGGAGCAGATGGATGGCATACTTTGGTAACTTGTAAAAAAAATCCACCTCTAGGGATTTGGTGGATCTCTTGAGTTTGTGGAGTGCTTTGTATTTGATCTAGGTACAGGGTACACCCCAAACAGTTCCCCAGTCTGTCGGGGGGCTAAATACACACTCTCTCCTAGGGTCAATTTCCCAGTGGTCAATCAACCTACCATGCATGTTTTTTAGAGGATGGGAGGAAACTGAAGGACCTGGAGGAAGCCCACACATAAACAGGGAGAGCATGCAAACTCCACACAGCAAGACCAGTGTTTCAAGCCTCGCTATCACTACTGGACTCAAACCTGACCTTTTTGCTGTGACGCTACTAATCTAACTTCTGCACCACCGTGCAGCCCTTACTGATATTTAAACTACCGTATATAGACTTTGAATGATGATGTAGAAACACTGGTGCCAGAAATACAGTTTTTGGGGTCTAAATGAAGTAATAATTTATTCCTCTTTTTTTTAGATTAACTTTGCAGGGATAAATATATTTTAGATAATTCCCTCCTGACAACAGAGATAAACTAGAAAGGTTTATGTTGACTTCATTCAACATCGGGGTCGCATATGTATTCATCGATGGAAAAAAATACAGGTGAAGAAAATTCTCATGTATTTTAAAGGTTTAATCTGAAACAATCTAACTTTAAAACACACTGTTTACTTGATATAATCTGATTTGGATTTATTATTGAAATAAATACTACATAGATGTCCTACAACCTGCAGATCTACACCGTCCCTGGCTGTGATTTCAGCAGCTACACATCTAGAAGCTGCACAACACATCCGATATGTTGCTGAGGTCCTGAGTGTTAGCCCCCTCTGTCATGCTGTCACTTTCTATGCGTCTGTCCGTCCGTGCATCTACCTCTCTTCCGAATGGGAGACGGCGGGAGTCGTGTCACATGACCATCTCTCCCCCCCGCCAGCTTGTCACAGCAAGCTGATGTGAACTCGTCAAAGATCTCAACTCTCACTGAGGCAGCACCACTGGGCGTCCGCTCTGCAACAGCAGAGCCGGATCATTTGTGTTAGGCTATTTCTGGAAACAGCACTGATTTTCTGTGTGTGTGTAAGAGAGAAATAAGGATGCTGTCTTTACTGTGAGCTACTATGAGCTGTATTGTTTGTGTAAACTGCATTAAGCATGTAAACACTACCCTATCTCGGCTAGTTAACAGGCTAACCCCTTACAACATCCCTATATAGACATTTTTTTTAGCTTTGCTATCATCACCTTGAAATTTCTTCTTTTTTATGTCTTGATTTTTTTTTTTAGTCCTAATTTTTTGTCATCTTTATACATTTCTTGTTTATCTATTTTTGGAAAGTGAGAGAGTAAACTATTTCGTTTACATTGGCTTTTTCCAGATTGGTGTGGAAATGTCGTTTGGATGAGTGCAATGAACCCAAATGAGTTATTTTCAGCATGATTCCCGTTTTTTTTTCTGTTACTTATGGCTGCTTAGCAACCAATGCTTGCAAAGTACCTCTAACTTAATGAGTAATGGATCCTCTGCAAGGTTCTAATTCGTCGCATTAGTTGTGCCAAATACAATAATATATGTTAAATCTTCCTTTGTTCCCTGTCCAGCTGTGAGACATAGTCACTGCAGTAGGTGTGGGTCTGCCTCTAGGTCTCCTCCTGGTGTGGCGTGCCGAAAACACCTAGCCAGCGAGGCGCTTGGGGGCATTCTAACTAGATATCCGAGCCAACCCTTTTGGGTTCTCTCGAGGAGCAACGACTCTACTCCGAGCTCCTCTCAGACGGCAGAGCTCCTCACTCTCTCTGAGTGAGAGCCTAGCCACCCTGCAGAGGAAGCTCTTTTCAGCTGCTTGTATCCGTGATCTTGTTCTTTTTGTCACCACCGACAGCTGGGTGTGAAAGAAAGAACCCAGAAAAAAAACCCACGATACCTACTATGACTTTCAGGCTATGTTTATTCATTTCACTCTGTTTTTGTCCAAATTTAAAATTTGAGTTGTAAATTATTTTGTCTCCATTTAGTCACGATGAGATACTGCTTCTGTGATCTGGATGCCGTCACGTTTACCTGTTACTATCAAAACATGCAGTGCGATGTTAATCAGTTTTAATGTGTAAGTTACAACATCTTGTGTTAAAAAAAAAAAAAGACTTCACTAATACCTTTCACCTGCTATGTGAAGAGGGTCTAAAATCTGTCTGTTTGTTTCTGGTCCAGCCTGAGGCCCCCTCCGGGTGAAACATGTTTGATATCCCCGTGAGAAGAGCCCACAAAAGCATTCAGATGTCCAAACCTATCAAGGTTTACTCTGAAGCCTCTCCTGATTGTAGAAGACAGAGGAGTTCTCAACTCTTTTATTAGGCTCTCCCTGCCAATGCCTGAAAATTCTACATTTCATCCACTTGTGGTGGTGTTGTAATGCTGTGGAGGAAGGTTAAAATCTGTCTGAATGAAGTATGTGGTCTTTGATCATGAGTTGGAGGGTTTTGTTGGGGTTCCATGATGTAATGAAGTTGCATAGTGAGCCTTTTCATTCATGTCTGATGAAGTAATCAAATTTATGCCCTCATCAAATTAAACGTCATGAGTTTAAAGCCTCTTGTTTTTTTAGGAAAATACACAGAAACTGCACAAAAACAAACCTGTTGCTGTGTGCACGTAAATCTGAATCCAGGAATGTTTACAGTAATGTCTAAATGAAAAGACACAGCTTGCTTTGAGATATTTTCTATTTTCTTATTAACTGTATATTTGATAGGTTCAGGAAAACACTGAGCTCATCGTGTCATAGTATATGCATTAGTTATTGGCGGTTTTTTTTTAATTATTTTTATTTTTTATTTAGCAATTGCAGAGATACTGCATGCCTTTGGACAAATGTGAGGTTTTTTTTTTTTTTTTGCAAAATATTTGTGAAGTCATATTCTTAATGAACACAATATTTTCAGGGTGATTTAAGAAAAAAAAAAAAGAAGTAGAAAACCAGGCTTGTTATCTGTGAGGGGACCTCATTACTCACAAGTGAGAGGAAACTTTGTCTTTTTTTCGGTGACATTCTAACATTATCACGTCTCAGAATAGAAAATATACAGAGTTAGTTTGTACTCCGATGTTTTCTGCTTCGAGAAGTTTAGTCCTCTATTTTTATTCTTCATATTGTCTGTTCCCACACCTGGATGGATTGTTGCTTGCTGTTTGGATTGAGAAATTTGAACATTTCTGAATGCTTAAAAGTCTCTTTGAAATTAGGACGTAAATAAAGTCAAATGAAATTGTTTCTTACTTTTTTAACGAATGTTCTCAAAGGCCTCGTTCAGGTATTTTTCTTTAGTTACAAAAGAAAAAATATTGTGTAAAGGCACCCGATATTGGAGAAAATGAAAATGGATCGAGTCAAAAAGCAAATTAAAGCCGTAACGTGTTTGTGTGGAATTGGCATTAGACATGGATTTCTGTGATTGGGGAACATCCGTATTCTCTGTGACTAAAAAAAAATCTCTGCAATTTATGTTTTTTTTTTTTTCTATCTTTAGGCAGCTGTTCATCCTCCCAATCTTAATAAGAAACACAAAGTCTAGTCCCATTGCAAAGTTGTATTCGATAACGTTGATATGACCTCTTTGACTAACGAGGCCACAATCATTGTTTAACAAGTTAGTAGTTCATCGCTTCTGTTTTTGTACAGTCAGACCAAAAATGTTCCTCTCTAAAATATTTTTAATGATAGTGAATCAATTCAGGTTGAATAGAATTTATGACGGGATAAAATATTCTAGATCACAGACATGTAGGCATATGTTGGATTAGAATTATCAGAGAACTTTAATGTCACCTGGATCATGGTTAATTTAGGGAGAGTATTAGGGTGACATTTTTGCAGGAATGTCAACTTCATACCGTTTTTAAAATTTGTTAACTTAAAAAAATAATTATAAATTAATATTTTAAATAGTCCCACAATAATTTGGTTTAAAAAGAAAATAATTTAAATCAGAAATGTTTGTCTTGTTTCTCACCGACTTTACCAAAAATCAATGTTTAAGTATGGCTAAGACAGTTTCTGTGATTGATGAGATTTTTTATTTCTACGGTCCTCATGGTAATAAAAATGTGCATTTATATTGCAAGTTTGTGATTTATTACTAACTTTCTAAACTGTTCTCCCAAAATTCCCTGAAGCGTATGCTGAATTTACTCTTCTGTATTTTTTAAACTATTTTCTGAGCCGTTGTAGTGAAAGATCAAACATGGTGATTAAATCTACAATTCATGAGTCTGCACGGAGAGCACGCTTTGAACCAGGAGTCATTTATGTTTTGTTGTAGTCAGCAAACGTACATAATGACCAAATGTTGGTAAAAGAAACTTTCTATCCTGTAAGACATGCTGTAAAACATGATCAACTACAAACCTCAGGCAATATTGATGGCCACATTCAACACAGTGAACAGTTAAATTTATAAGAATCGGTCAAAACAAGACAGTTTTAATTTTGTAAAATTTCCTAAACATTCCGTCCTGTTCCATCATCTTCCGCTTATGCAGAGCCAGGTCGTGATGGCAACAGCCTCAGATGGGAAGCCCAGGACCCTCTCACCCTCGGGTGCATCCTCCAGCTCACCCAAGAGGATCCCGAGGTGTTCCCTGTCCAGCTGTGAGACATAGGCTCTCCAGTGGGTCCAGAGTCTATCTGTGGGTGTCCTTTCAGTGGGACGTGCCTGAAACACCTCACTAGCGAGGTGTTTGGAGGGCATCCTAACCAGATGCCCAAACCTGAACCTGCAGGAACAATGGCTCTACAGTGAGCTCCTTCCAGGTGGTGGAAATCCTCACTCTATCTGAGCGCCCAGCCACCCTGTGGATACAAGCAGCTCATTTCGGCTGCTTGTATCCATGATCTTGTTTTTTCGGTCACCACCCACAGCTGGTGACCATGGGTGAGGGTAGGAATATAGATCTACTGGCAAATCGAAAGCTTTGCTTTTCGGTTCAACTGTTTGTTCACCACGACGGGCCGATGCAGCATCCTAATTATTGCAGGTGCTGCACCAATCTGTCTGTCGATCTCCCGCTTCATTCTTCCCTCACTTGTGAACAAGATCTTGAGATTTTCTAAAGTAGTTTTTAAAAATGACGTAATTTGTCACTATGCATTTTTCTTTTTCAATGTTTTGTCAAACTTTTTGACAAGCAGAAATTTTTTAATTTTTTTTTTTTTTTTTTATGGATGGTTGCTCGTCTTAAGTCCTCTCTCTTATTTGATAAAAAGACTTAAAAGGGTTTGGGTGCAGAGTGGTGAGGGCAGTATCTCCGCCCCTTTTGTATAGTTTTTTTTTTCTTATGAATAATAATGCAGGGTGGCTGGGCTCTCACTCAGAGATCGGGTACGGAGCTCTGCCATCCGGGAGGAGCTCGGTGTCGAGCCGCTCCTCCTCCAGGTCGAGAGGAGCCAGATGGGGTGGTTTGGGCATCTGGTCAGGATGCTCCCCAAGCGCCTCGCTGGTGAGATGTTTTGGGCACATCCCACCGGTTGGAAGAGCCAAGGGGCAGACCCTGAACCCGCCGTGGAACGACTTGGGATCCTTCCAGGTGAGCTGGAGGATGCAACCGGGGAGAGAGAGGCCTGAGCTGCCTGTTTGAGGCTGTTGCCCCGCGACCCGACCCCGGAACAAGCGGAAGATGACGGAACGGAACAATAATGCACTATTTCACTATTGCAGCCGTTCCTCTGCCTCTTTACATTCTCATTAGATGCTTCGTCTTCATTTTTAGCAACCAAAATATTCCATTAGATTTAGATTTTTACAACTTGAATCTTTAAGGTCTATTCTTACAACTAACAACCAATTTTAAGGTAGACAAGGAACCATTTATTTGTGCCAAAATTCTGCCCAGAGTTTGAAGATTTGAATGCAATTGAATAATTATGATTTTCTTAGTTAGTTCAATTGATTTTATAAATCAGAATTACATAAAGTAAACAATCATGATTTCTTTGTAGTTGTGATGAGCTGCGGAGTGTTTTTTTTATTGATTGTTTTAATTGTTTTATGGTTTTTCCCTTTCATGACATTTTGTAACAACTTTTTCAGGTCATGTCCCAGGCAGAGGGTCAACAGAAGAATTTGGTTCAGTCCATTGACTCTTTGCCCACCAAAGGTCCTCTTTCCTGTTTGGATCAGGACCTGCTTCTACTCAAAGCCACCTCGGCAGCCACCCTGAGCTGTCTGGGGGAATGTTTGAACATCCTTCAACAGACTCAGAGCCACAGCCAGGCCACGCCTCAATCCCAAGCCTCCCAGCGTAACCACTCTGGACACGGACCTCCCTCCGGTGAGTCCGCCCCGGGCCCCATTCCAGTGCTGTCACTGGAGCCCCCAACACCTCCACCTCCTTTTTCCCCATTGTCTTTTCAGTCTTGTCCTCCGGAACCAAATGGGAAAGCCCAACTGGGGCAGGTTGACTGTGTTTCGTGTCCATGTCTGATGGGTTCCATGAACTTAAATGTTTGTACTAAATGTTGAATGATGCATCAGTTTGTTGATTATTTTTTCTTTTTTTTTTTCTATACTTTGGACGTTTTTTGTACTTTATTGTCATTCTTGTTAATTTTCATTCATTTGTTCTTTTTTTTAATTATTATTTAGTCTCTTCAATGTCGTCGGTCACATTGAAATGCCAATAGTTCCTCAGCAGTATAAAGTACAAGCATGAATGTGAAGTGTGTTTGAACCAATCGTTTTCAGAAGCCTTAAATGCATCAAAGACTGTCTCCATGTGCATGGCTTGTATGTGTATGAGAAAGTTTAAACATGAATCTATGCACTTCTAAATCTCTTATTGAGACAGAGCCTTTACAAAAAGAATTAAAAACATCTACACTGGTGCCTCAAATGTCAGACCTCCAACGTGTTTATCGTTCTGTGTGCTAGGTCCAATAAAGGTGTTTTGATTGAAATCATTCACAGCCTGAGGGTGGTTCTATTGGCATAACACTAAAGAATATCATGCATGGTCTTTGAAATACTAGATTAAAGATCTATTTATCTTTGAGTTGGAAAACATGGTTGGTTTTCTCAGAACAAGAGGACAAGGTGTTCTCGCTGAAACCTGAGAAGTATTCATTCATCACGTGGTGGTTCTGAAAATTTGAAGCTTACTGTTTATTGAAGATATTTTAATCCAGTAGGTTTGAAGTCACAACAGTTGCAGTGGAGCACAAAATAAGTACATTTGGGCTCATTTTTGCACTTGTCTGGAAATATTTCATACAAAATACTCCTATTTTTAGGACCACCAAAGACTTTGCTTTACATACTTGATGCTCTTAAAAAACTTTTGGCAATTTTGAGTAAAGTTTATTCAAATAATTGGTTCATTTATCCCACAATTCACTCAGTTCCAAATGATTATGCAGATGAGATTTTTCTGTTGAGGTTTCTACAGAACTGTAAGCTTCTGAAGGATTTTACATTTTGATTCAGATAACACTTCTTATTTGCTGCTTTGTAATGTCATTTTAGCAGCTGCTCTATCAATCTGGCTTATTTGTCTTGTGGAATCCTTATTCATCGTGCGTTCATCCACACGGCACAGTGAGGGCTCCGAATTGGTCACAAATCTCTTTAAATCCTTGCGTTTCTGTGAAAAATGGAATGTTATCATCCACATAATTCCTGCTTTCCAGCAGAAGATAATATTGTTTTTCCTTTCCAGATTGCTGACCCTTAAAATGTGGAACAGCTTTCAGGAGTTAGTGACAAACCAATTATTACCAGATATTTGATTTCAAGAATTCAGAAAACCCCGAGATACATAACGATCCAGATAAGTAATGATGTTGTTGACACGTAAATTCTATTTGCATAATAAT
Source organism: Neostethus bicornis (assembly GCA_902685375.1). Classification (NCBI taxonomy): domain Eukaryota; kingdom Metazoa; phylum Chordata; class Actinopteri; order Atheriniformes; family Phallostethidae; genus Neostethus; species Neostethus bicornis. The sequence continues at coordinate 23,228,267 of LR738551.1, read as the reverse complement.
TAGGAACACACTAGATGTACCACTAGAAATGAGGATCTAACCAACACTGGTTTTAGATTAGATCACACACCTCCGATTTTTCTCTAATGACCCATTACTTTCTTTTTGCCGCAAGACACAATAACTTAAGTCATTTGTCCTGTTTGATGAATCATTCCATCTGATTTGCCGAGTCATCTTTGTTTTAACATTATTACAATCGGTGTACCCAAAACATCAGGAAGAAACTCAGATTTCCAAAACATCTCATGTGCTCTAAATAGGAAACTTGAGACGTTCTTAGAAATCTATTTTAAATGCAGCCTGGATTTCTTCATTTAGAATGATTCCAGGCATGCTCACACAAACAACCAGATTGATTAGGTTCTCTATGTTTGTACGTGCTGTCATAACTTTTTATTGTGAAACATGCTTTGATCTACTCCAACTGTTGTGAATTCAGGACCAATTGAAATACTTGAGAAAAATTTTCAAAGCCACCACTATTGTTTGTTTTTTTTCCCCCAAGATGTGACCTGATGCTCCCCTAACTTTGGGGACGTTTGTTTTGTGTGTATGTTTGGTTGGTTTAGGGTCCCGACCTGAATCTTCAAGTCCTCACTGTTAATTGGTCTTCTCTTTGCGCCAGCAGTCACCCTGCCCTGTACCTGTTCATCACACAGGGGGTGGTGTGGAGTGGGACCACCAGGCCGCAAGTACAAACCTCTTTCCTTCCGCTGCCTTGCTGATGAGTCCTGTGGGGGTCCAGCTTCTTCTCGCTTCCGGCATGTACCCTCCACAACTCAGTGAGGAGTTTATGGTCAAGATCCTCGGTTTCTCCGAGTGATTGGTGTGGCTCACCGGCATGGGCTACATCTTGATACCTTGCAGCTGATAAAGAGAGTGGCTAGCTAGTTGAATGGTCACGAGCCCATGCAAGACAGCATTACCAATGCATGGGCGAGAAGTTTTTGGGAGAGGGCTAAGCATGAGGGTGCACTGAGTTTGGCTGGCACGTTGATCTCTATGGTCTCCTGCTGTTGTTACAAACACTAAAGCAACCTGTTTAGTCACTTTTTATTACCTGGAAAAGCTTTTTAAACGCCCCAAAAACCTGCCGGCCACAATCCAAACTGCTGATTATCTGCTGAAGTTAAAGGATTTCCACATCCTCTTATTTGGATTGCCTCCCTCGTGCCCTTAAGAGCTTGAAGCCCACCGTTTCAACTTCCACCAGGTTACTCTCCCATAAGGAAATTGCTTACGTTCTATGTTGCATCCAATTAAAAGACAATTAAGAAAACTAATTTAGCAAAGTAGTCCTTTCAGCAACTCGAGGTTGGAAAAAAACAAGATAAATATGAGAGGGCAGGTTTTAAAGAGGGGGTATCGTGCTGTTGTGGGGTAATAATTCTTATAGATGAACAGAGTCCCCTTATTTTAACTTGGAAATGACAGTGAATTCCTCCCTCCTCTCGGCCCTCGCTCCCTTGGCGTCTGCCCGACAGCATAAATCTCATTTGATGCGGTGAAGACAGGGTAAAGTGCATCATATTAACAAAACCCATATTCTTATATATCCTAAAGGATGTTGATATGAAACAAGTATCTCTCCCAGCAGTTCTGTGAGAGGAGAGAGCACAACCAGAGCGGATGAACTGAGCGTGAGCAGAACGTATATGCTACTGCTGCTAATGCCAGAAAATGGACAACATTTGTGGCGAAATAACAATGGGGTCATTTTGGGCACAAATTGGAAGCAGGCGTTGGCTCACTTAGAATCGCTGGCCATGAACCGAGAGAAGCCGGTTCGATTCCCACTGAGCCCATGCCTAAGTATTATTGGAGGAGACACCTAACCCCCAGTTGCTCCCACCATTGACACTGTCGTGGCTGCCTGCTGTGGTGCAATGCAGCACAGATTTCTTTTCATTTGAGGGATGAATACAATACGTTAAAAAAAGAATCAGAAACGCTCAAATATGCCTGCAAGTAGAATACAACTTCAAGTATTGTATGTTTTGGGAATAACAAAAAACATGGTGTAAAAACCTCAAAAAAGTTAATTTAGCACGATACCCCCTCTTTAATAAAAACATAATAAAGTAAGTCCTAAAGTCTGATGTCACAGCTCAGAAATGGAAGATAAAGCCATTGGAAACATTAACTGCATGTTTCCACTGTTTGACACATTTTTTGATGCACCTGCATGTTTTGATCCAATGGCTGGAAGAAACGAGAGCATCTCTGCTTCTGGTGCTTCATTGTGACATCTCAGCTCATCAAAAACACAGGAACTTTACTTAACGAGATCTAAGGGACCCATTAATCCCTAAATGACATTACCTTAAAAAAAAGATGACATTTAACTTTAATCACATGAAGAAGTTTCTTCCTTCTTCACCGTTGGTGCGGGATCACCAGAGTTAAGGATGCTCACTCACACTTTCCAGGTTCCCGTTTGTCAAACTGTCAGCTGACCAGTGAAGAAAAAGCAGCTCGAAGGCCATTTCAGCAAATTTTCTGAAGATGGTCTCAAACCGGCCAGCATGTCGACCTGTGTCAGCACAGCTTACCTCTCACTAATGGATATCAAAGAACAGCTTTGTTGTACATCGGGCTTTAACACTGTTTGAGTGCTGACATGGAGATGAAAACGACCTCCTCAGTGCTCCATTACCAGCACTTTGAAACACGATCCATCCTTTAAAAGCTTTTAAATCACAAAAACTTTACATCTTTTTAAGTGGATTTTTTGGATGAGTTTTTCTCTAGATGGGAAACCCAATAACTCTTCATCAGATAGAAGCTTGAGTGTTTAGAACCTTTTGCTACGTAGTCGTTTTCTTGTGTCTGAGTGACGGAGGGTTTTATCATTCTTATGAGGGAAATTTGATTTAAAATGATACAAAAACAAATAAAAAATTTAATCTAACATTTTAATGATTCAAATTGAAAAGTGCATATTGAAGCATAGAAATTAAACTAAGTTAAAATGGAAGTGCAATTCAGATTTTCTCCAATCAGAAAAATTCTGCATCGTTATTTTAGATCAAGATAAGAATCTAGTGAACTGTGGTCAGGTTGTCCACAGGGGAGATTTATCACTGAGGTACACACACACACATTAACTCCAATGGGAGCTAATTTAGAGAAACCAATTACTATCTATGTCTTTGAAGAATGGAAGGAAGTCGTACTACTTTAAGAAAGCTCACACAAACATGTAAAGAATGTGAACATTTCGATGAAACTTTGACACAAATCTGACTGGACAAAAAAATCAGGAAAATCATGTCATGTTAATTACATGGTTTTAATTTCGTCTTCTGAACCCATTATCCCTAACGGCCCATCCTGGCTGATTTCAGGCGAGAGGCAGCATACACCCTGAACAGGTCACCAGTCTGTTGCACACACACACTCATTTCTAGGGGCATTTTTTTTAGCAGCCAATTAACCTAGCATGCATGTTTTTGGAGGGTGTGAGGAAACCCACGCAGACATGAGGAGAACATGCAAACTCCACACAGAAAGTCCAGTGTTTCATGCCTCATCCCACTCCGGGACTCAAACCCGATTTTCTTTGCTACCCACGGCGCCACCATGCTGCCATTAGAATGCAAATTTTTCAGTTCTTTGAAAGTAATATTTTTTTAAGTGAATTTTGATTATCTCGTCATCCATGTTTTGATTTTAACATAAAAAAATTAATGTTAAAGATTAGATTAAAAAATAATTAGTAATGCCGAAAGAAGAAGAAGAAAAACTTTTAACCCACAAAAAATGCCTTAAACTATCTAGTAAATGCTGTAGTGATTTTTTTTTTTTTTTAAATGTATGCCTAGTTCTCTGAGATTATGTTTAAATGTCCTCCTGCGCAAAATCAAAATGCAATTAAGATGCAAAAACAATCAAGCGTTGATTATATTAGTCACAGTTTACAGCAGCTCTGAGATCAGAAAATATAGCTCATCTCTCCTTCAAAACAATCTGTCACCGATGGCCTTAAGCCAAAACAAATCTTTATTCCTGACACTCAATTTGAGTAGCTGAGAAAATAATGAGCAAATATAAAACCCACCCAGATGATTTCCTGATTTCTGGGGTCCTGTCAGTCGTTTAATACTGAACGTCAGAGTGAAATGAAGTTCCTGAAATTGACTTTCTTCCCTGATCTCATCTGTAAATCTCAGATACTTTTTGGGGATCTTAAAGCAGACGCTGCATTCTGACACTGCTTTGTCGTCTTTTCAGATGGTGTTCCTGTGTGGACTGTACCAAAGTCACCGTCAGTGGAACTGCTGAAGAACGGCAGTCTGACTCCTCTTCTCTCAGCCGAGGCGTCTCCAGGTCTCAGAAAAAGGAGTCTGTCTCATGGTGCTGAGGTGAGAACATTCAACATCATTCTGCCTGTTTTCACTTTTAATTTCAAACTCTGCAACACGACAAATGATAATAACAAAATCTACGAGTTTGTGTAGCTTCTGATTTGTTCGTGGAGACGCTCTTGGATTTTGTTTTGGTTTGATTTGGTCTGATGTGGTCTTTTTTTTTCCATTCATGCGCGTTCAAGCCATTTTTGAGCTTTTCGATCCAGTCTTACAATACTATTGGAAGATTTGTTTGTTCTTTGCCATGGATTTTGTTCTCTGCCGTGCCCACATTCTAACGTGAGCAGGAAGTGTTTTTGCAGCAGTAGTGCACACACACTCTATATGATATGATATTGATATGATATCGCATGCAAAACCTCTAACATGTGCAGTTCCTCTGATCCTGTCCATCCTGGTCCCTCCCAGAGAGATCCTCAGCATCTTCATCTCTGTTTCCTCCATCTCTGTTTCCTGTCTTTTCCTCAGTGCCACTGTTTCTAGGCCACACAGTATGGCCAGTCTCACCACGGCCATGTTTACACACCATGTTTACCTTCATAACCTATTAAAAAAAAAATCATCACCCCACAAAAGCATAATACTCCTCTTTATTTTACCGTACACAATTCCTAGAAAGCAAAAACTATTCCTTTGCAGTTTAACTTTAAATTAATGCTGCAGTTTTGTTTCTAATGGATTCTTATTGCAATATCGATACTTCAGAAAGCTCGGATGCATCGATGAGGACAGCAGTCCAGTCAGAGAAAGTTCTTGTTCGTCCTTGTTCTGTATCTCGTTAGCATCCTGCAACTGGATCTTTTATTTAATGCAATAAAGTACATGCTTTTGTAAGAGTTGCAGTGTCCTGACGCGTGCAAAAGTAATATTTTATTTATGATGCAAATTTATTCATTGAACCCACAGTTTGGATCAAATATTGGAAATGTTTTGCTAATGTGTTTTATGTGTGGAGGTGTTTCATCATTCAACTCATGTTCAATTTGATAATGTCAATAATTATTTGCTAAATAAGTCTTTTAAAATTTAGAAGAATTTATTTGTTTGTCCCTGAATGCCGAAATTTCTTTTGCTGCATTGCACCGCAGCAGGCAGCCAATGATGGCAACGCCAATGGTAGAAGCAACCAGGGGGTTTGGTGTCTGCTTCAAGAACTCCTAAAGGGCTCAGTGGGAATCAAACCGATTTCTCCCGGTCCAATGAGAAACACTCTACCACTGAGCCAACGCCTCCCCCAATATATCTGAGAAATGCAAATTCGGCCGAAATGAGCTTCCTCTGCAGGGTGGCTTGGCTCTCACTCTGAGATAGAGGGAGGAGCTCTGCCATCCAGGAGGAACTTGTAGTAGAGCTGTTGCTCCTCCAAGTCGAGAGAAGCCAGATGGGGTGATTTGGGCATCTGGTTAGGATGCCTGCCGAACACCTCGCTGGTGAGGTGTTTCAGGCACGTTCCACTTTATTTTAATCTATTATTAAAAACATTGGATTTTTGTTCTTTCTTGGTTTGGTTGTAAATTTTTCTTGTTTTCTGAATCAAATTAAAAAAATCAAAGGTTCCATGTCGAATCTGAAAGGTGCCAATAGATGAAATGTGACGGTGTGGAGGGGGTGAGGACTTCTGGCTCATTTCTTTTCTATCACTTATGTTCACACTTGCTGGCCATCAGGGGAAGCACTGTGAAAGCTTTAAGTGAGCTGCTGTCGGAGAAGTGGGTCATGCAGTGTGGAGGTGGAACTGAACTGATCCCAGGAGGGTTTCTGTCTGCTGCAGACTTTACAGACCACCCTGGATTAGTGGCAGAAAGAGGAACTCGTGACTTAGCCTAGGAATTTAAAGCTGGGAACAAAATGCACTCGTTCTTTTCCTTTCATTCCTATCATAAACCCACAGAATTGGCCTGTCGATTTGGAATTTTTGTTAAAAAACTAGTAATCCTAACATGAGGATTTTTTTTCCCATGCAGCTGTTAAATATTTGACACATTAAGAAACACTAAACTCAATAAAGATGACCCATGATGCTGGATAGACTTGTGCATCAGCTGAAAATGGGACAATGTTCTTCTCGTTAAAGGTCAGGTTTTTATTTCCCACACTGTTTAAAACCAGGAGGAAGTCACACAGTGAGAACCATGAACCCCATACCAGCTGTTTTCCTTCTTTTTTTATGAAATAGCAGCGTAAAACAAGGAATGAGCTTGTCTTATTTTTTCATAGAAGGTCACATTGGATTGGATTTGAAACCAGAGGCAGAATTTCTGCTGAAAAAATGAAGCTTTCATTATGAGAGGACGACTGCTGAAGAACAAGACTCCTATTTAGAATGAGAAATGGTGGTGCAGTGGTTACTACGGTGGCTTCACAGCAAGAAGGTTAGGGTTCGAGTACAGGGAGTGGGGGCCAGGTTTGAAACCCTGGTCTTTCTGTGTGGAGTTTGCATGTTCTGCCTTTATATGTCCAGGTTTTCCTTCAATCTTCCAAAAACATGCATGTGAGGTTGATTGGCTGCTATGTACAGTAATTGCCTCTAAGAATGACTGTGTGCGAATGGTTGTATGCGTGTGGCCCCGAAATAGACTAGTGGCCTGCTGGGGGTGTAGCCTGCCTCTCACCTGAAATAAGCCGGGATAGGCTCCAGTAACCTGCACAATTTTATTGTAGATAGGAGGTTGAGAAGTTTACACAATCTTTGCCCCCACTTCGGGCATTTTTTTTAATATAATCTGGTGAAGAGCTGTTTGATATGATGATGATCTTTTTCACTATTTTTTTTTTCTGAACTCACCAGAAATCTATCAACAGACAGATTGGTGCAGCGTCAGCAATAACTAGGACGCTGCATTGATCTGTCATGGTGAAAAAAAGAGCTGAGCCAAAAAGCAAAGCTCTCGATTTACAAGTCGATCTACATTCCCACCCTCACCTATGGTCAACAGCTGTGGGCGGTGACGGAAAGAATGAGATCACGGATACAAGCGGCCGAAATGAGCTTTCTCCACAGGGTGGCTGGGCTCTCACTCAGAAATGGGGTTTGGAATTCTGCCATCTGGGAGGAGCTTGGAGTAGAGCCACTCCTCCTCCAGGTTGAGAGAAGCCAGATGGGGTGGTTTGGGAATCTGGTCAGGATGTTTCCCCAGCGCCGCCTTGCTGGTGAGGTGTTTTGGGCACGTCCCACCGGGAGGAGACCAAGAGGCAGTCCCTGGACCCGCTGGAGAGCCTATGTCTCACTGCTGGCCGGGGAACGACCTGGGATTCTGATGCCATTCATGAGGGAAAAAGACGCTTCTTGACGATTTTGTCTAGTTTTAGTGAAAAATTAGCGGTAACAACTTGTCATGTCTTGACAGAATGAGTAGTAATGTGATTTTATTACCGTAATCTGTCGTACAAATCAGTTTTACTCTAATTGTGTAAAAATGATTTAACACACATGTCAGATTGACAGTACTGATGTGACCACAAAATCAATGAAGCGATGTCCATCCTTCTAGCTGTGAAAAATCATTTAGTTTTCGTCTCTTTAAAGTGGTTTAATCTGGAACCACTGATGTAAACAGTGATATTTGAAATAGTTTTCTATCTACAAACGAGCAGAAAATGGTGATTAGTTTGTTTCACTTTGAAAACTTCCACAGTTAACAGTCAAGCTGTTCATCTTTCTTCATAGTGTTTGATTAAAAAGGAAGTTTTGCAGAGATGGATCCTCATGGTGAATTGGCTCATTTAAAGCTGTATTTTGTTGGCTCTGTGTTTGTCTCTGTGTTGATATTTGTACTTCTGTCATCTGCTAAATTCTACTTCCTGCTGCTGCTAACGAGTGACAGCTAAGAATGAAGCTCATGATTCATAAAAACAGAATCAAGCAGAGATCAGAAAGGAAACACTTTGTTGTCTTTTGTGTAACACTTAGAAATGCATGAATCATTAATCTGCAGGGGTCAATAAACTGTATAATTCAGTCTAAAATCAATCATCAACCATTTTTGTCCACTTTTAAACTACAAAATAGGTTTTAGCAGGTGGTCCTTTCTGATTCCAACGGTTTTTAAACCCACTGGGTTGAATCGATCCACAAACTAGACAGATAAAGATCGGTTTGAGTCCAGCAAAAAAAGTTGTTTCCAAATGGAAAATAATGTTGAAACTTTGAAGAAACTTTTAAGAAGTTAAAACCGCTAGTATGATGTCATCTTTCTTTCAGTGGCGCCACAGCAAGTCAGTTTCTTCCATCTTACCCTATCTGCTGCTTCCTCTTCAGTCACACCAACTATCTTCATGTCTTCCTTCACTGTATCAATGAACCTCCTCTTTGGTCTTCCTCTAGGCCTCTTTCCTGGTGGTTCCAAACCCAGCATCCTTCTTCTGATGAACTCTCTCTCTCTCCTCTGTACATGTCCAAACTATCTCAGTCTGGCCTCTCTGACTTTAAAACCTCTAACATGTGCTGTTCCTCTGATCCTGTCCATCCTGGTCACTCCCAGAGAGATCCTCAGCATCTTCATCTCTGCTACCTACATCTCTGTTTCCTGTCTTTTCCTCAGTGCAATTGGCTCTAGAATTTTATGAATAGGATGTAAAAAGTTTGGACGACTTTGAACAGAATGGAGGATGTGGTCACTGAAATGACGATTAAAAAAAAAAAGGCATGTAGCTTTTCATATGTGTTAATGAATGTGACTGTAATTCAATGTTGCTTCAGCCTCCCGGAAATGCTCTTGTTTAAGAATGTTTTAAGAATGTAGAAAATTCCTACCCACAACAGCAACCAACACTTTTCAGGTTTCATTCTACAAGTTTGGACTTGTGTTTGTGCACAGGGGGTGCCAAAGTCTGACAGAATCTAGCGTGCATGTTTTTGCAGGGTGAGAGGAAACCGGAGTACCTGGAGAAAACCCACACATGCACAGGGAGAACACGCAAACTTCAAACAGAATCGTCAGGGTTTCAAGTCTCGTCCCACTCCAGGACTCAAACCCGGACCTTCTTGCTGTGAGACTACTGTACTCACAGTCTGATAAAATAAGTTATTAGGAAATTAATCTGTCTAAACATTTCTGCATTTTAAATGACTTCTTTAACTTACAATTTCTCTCTGGTTGTTTGATGATCCACATAAACGACATGATACAGGTTAAAAAGCAGCACATGCTACATCACAAGTCTGCTTCATCACATGTTTTCATCCATTACCAACATTTTGCAGTTTAGAGTTTCACTTTTGCCAGTAAAACCTGTTTCCCTCAACGTGCACCTCTTGGCACTGCAACTCCAACCAGATTTGATTAACTCTGAAGATGTCATTTGAAGAAGTAGATGTTGGCTTTACAGCTCAGTCTGTCCAGACTCATTAGTCCTCCTCGTCACTGATGAATAGTTATCTTTTTCATCGTTCCTGAGTGTTTCTTGTCCAGTGTGAGGGATTAAAAGTTTGTTCTGGTGTGAAGGAGACAGGAAGGTTGAAGATGGAGAGAGAGTCAGATGTATGAGTTGTTTAGATCAGGATGTTTAGATTATGAAGGTGAATTATTGCTCATTTCTTTTATGTGTTTTTTTAAATCATAGAATGTGTCATTCTAAAAGGATGGAAACGCTGCCATCTAGTGGAGAGACGAAGCACTGCAATTGTCACAAAAATCAACACAAAAAATATCTGACATGGTTTGGATGTTATTTTCATGCATTTTTTTTTTATCTTCTCCTGGTTTTGTTTTAATAGAATGAAGTTTAATATTCAATCTGTTTTCTTGCACATCCATTCATAATTCACGTCTTTATGTGCATGAGAAAACTTCAGAGAAAAGAAGAATCTGCACCACCACAGAATATTAAAGCTTCTTTGTTTGAATTATACAGCGACCCGGTGGCATTTGATATTCAGTACTTGTGTGCAGCCAACAGGACGGAGCTCAGGGCCACTGTGTGACTGAGAAAAACGGATGTGAAATTGCTGGCGCTTGCAGAAATCTACCAGCTTTTCTGCATTGGCAGGAAACTCCAGTGCACTTATTCATCAAATGCTGGACCTGTACGCTGCGATGCTAGAGTCTTATTTGATCATCTACATTTTTATTGTAAGATTGAAGGATTTTATTCAAGTTATGAATCTGCTTGTATAAAGAAAAAAGATCCACTAAGCTGTAAAACAACAGTTTCCAAAGAGGGAAATAAGATTTCTGTGCTTCAGTAAAAAAAGTAATGTTGTGACTGATAAAAATAACTGCAAACTAAGCCAAATTTTTTTTTCTTGCTCACAACGGGGTAGTAAAGTGCCACCATGCATCAGGTGATAAGTTAAAGAAGGGGTCGAGGTTTTTACAAAGACCTTGTTCCTAAATAAGTTTTTTTTTTTAACCTTGTCTGACGTTGTAACAAGCAGAATGGTGGTCTGTATGTATGTCAGCTATTGCAGGACGGTTTTGCTTTGCCAAGGTCAACAGCGTGTGCCGACCCTGGCAAGGCTTATTTAATGTTTTTTTTCATCTTCTGAACTGCTTATCCTAACGAGGTTGCAACAGGTGCCGGAGCCGATCCTGGCAGATTTAAGACATGAGGCAGGGTACACCCTAAACAGGTCGCCAGTCTGTTGCAGGGCCACACACACAGAAAACCATCCTCACACACACTCATTCCTAGGGAAAATTTTATTTTTTGGAAGGTGGGAGGAAATCAAAGAAAACCTACTCATACATGGGAAGAACATGCAAACTCCACACAGAAAGGATAGTGTTTCAAGCCTTGCTCCCCCGGACTTGAACCCCGACCTTCTTGCTGTGAGGCCACTTTGCAAACTAACTGCTGTCTTTTTGCTGGACCTGACAGGGGATCCTGAAGAGAGAGGGAGGGGGCAAGAAGTTAAAGAGAAGAGGAATAGGGTACAAAAGAAGAAGAGAGGGGGACAAAGTGAAGAGATAATTTGTAGTTACAATATTCACCATCACAACCAACCAACCATAAGAATGAAAAGACTGAACGATATTTAGTTTTTGTTGTGTGTCTGTGAAATGAATAATGAGCAGTGTGTTCTGTCTCGGCTCATATTCAGCTGGGAAAGCTTGAAGCAATGAGTCACTGTGCTGTGTGATCCGTTCTTTACATTATTGTGTGAGATTAAATATGACACCAGCCTGTTTGACACTTCTAACCTCAAAATAGAAACAGAACAACCAGACTTTCTGAAAAATTCAAACATTGTTTCTGTCCTATTTTCTGCTAATATCAGCGATGCCACGTTTTTGGCTTCACAAAGTGGGAGATTTATTTTTGGTGGAGGGTGTTGTGGGATTTGAAGAGGCGGGGCCAAAAGGAGGAGGAGCTACAGGGTCAAATGGCACTGTAGACTAATATTAATATCTAAAATTCTGATTTGTGTTCACAATAGAATACAAGTATGGGAGTATGGAAGTCAGCATGACGTCACATCCGCCAATGGACAACACCCGCCATGACAGCTGGCGTAAAATAAACCGTTCAAAACATGAGAAAGCAACTGGAAAATGGTGCGTCTTCCGTGTGTTACCACCTAGCGTTATGTATCAGTACAAAGAGGAATTACCACCAGGAATACACCCCTGTACTGCTTGTTCACGCTTTGTTTTGCAGCTCACACGCCTAAGCTGTTACATGACCAAAGTTCCCGGATGTCCGACTTCTTCCATACGTTCACCAAAAACAGTACTGGTAATAGACCATGCAGATCACTACTTTCAGATGCACAGCTACAGCAGCAGGAGATGCCATGTGCTTAGCCTCATTATACCTAATCATGTACATGGAATGCACAAGAGTGTTCATCATGTGGGAGTTTTATTTGCGTTGGTGGGTAAGCGTGAGATAGGTTCTAATTGTGGGTGCCTCCCACCCAATGCGGGAGTCTTGGCCTGTCCGTAATATCCTGTATTTTTTTGGCAAACAATTGAATCTTGTTTACTTTCCTGCTATTTATTTTATATGTGATTTTTAGAAGCCATAACTTAATAAAGCAATTTTTTTAAATACAATTTAAGAGGTTCAGGGTCTGACGTTGAAAGTTTGAGTAGTTTCTAAAACGTTTCAGGATATCTTTTAATTAATAAAATCAAAATACTTTGTTCAATTTTATTCAAATCAACACTAATTAATTATACAGTTTATTAATTGGCAGAACAGTTTGTAGATTAAAGTTGTGACACAATAAAACATTAAAAAAAATGTAAACTTTTAATAAAAGTGTCAATTTACAATAAATAAAAAAACTTTAGGTTTGATTTTTGAAAAAAAAAATATCTCACAAAATCCTAAAAAAAAACAATAAAACACCACTTGATAAAAATATAATTAAATTTTTAAATGAATGAATTTAAGTTAAAATTAAAGGGTAAAAACTATCCTTGTGTTTCCAGGATTTTTTGGGATAAATATGAAAATAGTCAATCAAAAGTAAAATTTTCATTCAAGTTATTTAAAAAATATTAATCATAACTTCTATTCAGAGAAAAACAGTTTTTTCTTAGTTATTTTTACATAACAGTTACTTCTTCTAATTTATGGCAGTTAGAAAAAAGTTTCAATGCACAGACGTTGTCATGCTAACATGTATTTTTTTTCCACTTGTAGTCCGTTGCCATGACGACACATTTATTTTCTACAATAGTACTACTTTGTATGTTTCCTACAACTTATTGAGGTTTGAAAATTTGTTCAGTAACATTTTGACGTGGTTCGAGTTTGAGTAAGGATTGAAAAAGAAGAAGGAAAACGCTGGATACATCGGTATGAGTTTTTATGTTTCACTTTATAAAAGATTTGAAAAAAGCAAATAAGAAATTGTACTAGAAAGAAGAGGAATGAAGATTAGTCAGAGTAAGACAGAGTATTTGTGTGTGAATGAGAGGGATCCAAATGGAAAAATGAGGTTACAGGGAGAAGAGATAAAAAAGGTGGAAGATTTTAAGTATCTAGGATCAACAGTCCAAAGCAATGGAGAGTGTGGAAAAGAGGTGAAGAAGCGTTTGCAGGCAGTGGGTGGAGAAAAGTATCAAGGGTGATGTTTGACAGAAGAGTTTCAGCTAAAATGAAAGGAAAAGTGTACAAAACCGTGGTGAGACCGGCCATGCTGTTTGATCTAGAGACAGTGCCACTGAAGAAAAGACAGGAAACAGAGATGGAGGAAGCAGAGATGAAGATGCTGAGGATCTCTCTGGGAGTGACCAAGATGGACAGGATCAGAGGAACAGCACATGTTAGAGGTTTTGGAGATAAAGTCAGAGAAGCCAGACTGAGATGGTTTGGACATGTCAGGAGAGAGAGAGAGTACATCTGCAGAAGGATGCTGGGTTTGGAACCACCAAGAACGAGGACTAGAGGAAGACCAAAGAGGAGGTTCATGGATACAGTGAAGGAAGAAATGAAGATAGTTGGCGTGACTGAAGAGGACGCAGAAGATAGGGTTAGATCAGGGGTGGGAAAATTTTTTGGTTCGCGGGCCACATTGAGTTCTAACATTTGACAAGGGGGCCGGAACAAGAGCCAGATGGATGGCATGCTTTGGTAACCGCTAGATTAGACCTATAGAATGGTGATAGATTTTAAACAAGCGGTAAATGTCACATCCAAAGCAGTAAATTTCAAATCTAGCGGCGCTAGGTCTGAAATCTAGTGCGATAGCGCTTAAAAACGTGCATTTAGTGGCGCTAGGTTTGAAATCTAAGTGCATGATGTAACATTCTCTTGTTTTAACATGTAACATGCTTGTTTACATGCGTGTGTTGGGCACGATGGCTTTCCATATCATACAGTGCACCATCTAGTGAGGAAACATCAGAATTGCAGGGGAAATTAAAACTCTACCAAGGTTTATTTATTTAATTTTTTCAATTTTAAAGTTAAAAAACATTCAACGGGCCGCATATCGCCTGTGCACCATAGTTTGCCCATGCCATAGTTAGATGGAAGAAACTGATTTGCTGGAACCCCCACCTCAAGGGTAATGTTGAAAGGAGGAAAAGAAGAAACACAGTAGAAGAGTTAGCAGTGTAACTCATTCACACACAACTTTTAACCTAAAATAAGTAAAAAAAAATACGTTAACTGCTTACCTTTTATTTAAAATAATGTCTTTTAATTATCTTTAGTGAACAACAAAAAAAAAATCACTTCTCCTACTGTATGCAAAACAAAGCAAAAAAAAAACTTAATTTTTTTCAAACTTTTGACTTTAAGGGATTTTTAAAATTCTCATTCTAGCATCTTAATTGACTAAATGTCGGACTCTGTGACTCACCTCAAGCGTAATTAGTGCTGTTAATCTAATTTGACTTAGACTGGGTAAGCATGAGTGTATGTGCATGAGCGAGTGCTTAACACACTGTGTGTGCACTGACTGCATTTCTCTCATCAGACACAGCGCTGATGAATCTGTTCAGCAAAATTAACACAAGAACGTTCAAGCTCAGCATCCTAATCCCGCTTACTTCATATCAGAGAAAGATGGAGGTCAGTTTGATTCATTCTCAGACTGTTTTTTTTTTTCATTCATAACGGTGTAGTAAAGCTTCACGGAGCTTGTGAGTTATTTGTTGCAGCGTTGTTGCATCTGGGTCAACTTCCACCTCATTTGTCTTCTTCTTTCTTAGGTTGTGTTATTGGGTTTCCTTCTTTGCTGAAACCAGCTTTCTGCTGGAGCGGAAAACACCTGCTTAGCTTAGCTTACAATCAAAGGCTTTCAGACCATTCAAATAACTTCAGTTAGTTTTATCCACTGCCGTCCCGTGACACAATGCAACCCCTCCTATTAGTAATGCTATAGATTGTTTTACTAAGATCAACTTTCTGCAGCTTTTTTCATGTCTCCTTCAGACTAGGACCACTCTGAAATGTCAGAAAAGAGCTTGAACTTAAAAGCTTTTCAGTTTTTTTTTTCCGCGTCTCACTTTCAACACATCACTGACATTTAAGAGAAGAAGTGGAGGTCAGAAACGGCACATATCTGATTCTTAGACTTACGTCTGCCGGTGGGTCCCATCGCTTCCTCTTTCAGGTGGTTATTCTTTACTGAACGACCCACCGGAGGAAAGTTTAGTGATACAGTGACTAAATGTCAACTGATGGCGTGCAAGGAGTTTTTTGCTCACGTAGAGTTAGAAAAAAAAAATCCCAGGCTATCCAGTTTTGTAAAAGTTTGACCATAAAAGGTTATTGGACTCATCTCTGTCAAAAAAAAAAATCAGGAAAGTAACAGATTAACATAGTTTTTTTCACAATTTTTTTTTTGACTAATTCATCATGTTTAAATTCCAAAAGAATATAAGCCATATTAAATTATCTCTGGTAGTCAAAGTATAATGAGTGGGTTTGGACGCAGTGTTATTGTTGTTTTGTTAAAACCGTTGTATTCCGCTTATCTGGGGCCCAGGATTCTCTCACCCTGGCTGCATCCTCCAGCTCACCTGGGAGGATTCCGATGTATTCGCTGTCCAGTTGTGAGACATAGTCTCTCCAGTGACTTCGAGCTCTCCTCCTGGTGGTGCATTTCCGAAACACCTCATCATTGAGGCGTTTGGGAACCCCGAACCACCCTATCTGGCTTCTTTTGGAAGAGCAACAGCTCTACTCTGAGCTGCTCCCGGATGACAGAGCTTATTTTGTCTTTCTTTCTTAATGTTCCGCAGCTTCTTTCTACACACCAAAACATATCTGTTAGTCTAGTCTGTGAAAGACGAGTGACTTGTACAGGATGTAACCCACGATTGAAATTTTCCGTCTTCTGCAATTGGGTCTTGAACTACAGTTATTGGTTTGGAAAATCGATCAATAGTATTGAGACTTCTACAGACATGCATCTTACACTATAGGGTCTACCCAAGCAAATTATGTTTGCCTGTCTTTGTGTTGACCTCCGTGAAGCTGGCCCCTCTTAAAAAAAAACGTGAACAAAAATAAACAAAAAGTATGTTAATCGTTTGTGCTGTAAAAAAAAAAAAAGTTCGTTTGTGCTATTTTAGTTTTTTTTTACTTTAAGAAATACAATTTGGGCGATGACTTCATCCAGCCCCTCATTCCGCCTAAAAATGCAAGAAAACTCCTAAAAATGGTGTCAATCGTTTGTGCTATGTTTGTGCTGTAAAAATCTTTGTTTATGCTATTTTTTTTTTTTTTTTTTAGAAATATGAATTGGGCGATGACGTAATCCAGCCCCTCATTCTGGATTAAAAAAAAATTAAAACTGCCACCGCCTAATCATAGCCGAAAATAGGAATGTAGACCTTCAAGTTATATTTCTTAAAATAAATAAATAAATAATAATAAAAACTAAAATAGCACAAACAAAACTTTTTACAGCAGAAACGCAGCACAAACAATTGACATATTTTTTCTTTATTTTTGTTTATATATTTTTTAAGAGGGGCCAGCTTCACATGTTTTGTGTTGCACTGGTGACCTGTTCAGGGTGTAACCTGCCTCTTGTCTTTCAAAGATGGATTGATGACTGTTGGTTAAATAGTTGACATATTAATAAATAAATGATCGTATTCTTTATAAAACTGCTTAACTATCCCACATTTTTTTTGTAACACACATATTATAAGCAATAAGCTCGACTCTGTTTCTTTGTTTTTGCGTTTTGTTGACAATTTTTGATCTCTTCTTTGTAAAAACAGCTTGTTTGACATTTTCCGCTGAGATTACCTTCAATATTTTTCACTTTATTGGGTGTGGGTTTTTTGCCCCTCGAGTGAAGCCTTTTAATATTGTTTAAATGTTAGAAGGACAGACGGACGGGTGAGTCAGCGTAAACGTGGGCTTTGTACCGGGTTCTGGACGGGTTGGGGAGCTGAGCCAGGGGAGAGCTTTCGATTTACCACTCAATCTACATTCAGTCAGACGTACACGCTCACAGACTCCTGATGTACCGTTAAATGAAGACATGCTAGATTGGAGCACTTTTAAAAGGTTTTCCCTCTTGTTTGAAAACCGTCTGAATATTTTGAATTACTTTTATCAAGTCTTACAGAAAATCAAGTGAAGTTAAATCTGATAATGACCGGTGTTGAAAGAGGTCTCTCATCCAGAGCTTCCTGTGACCAGGATCCTCTGATAAGATAAAGACATGATGATGAGAAAAAAGAACAGAAAAGATAATGTGAATAAAAAGAAAGTGACAGAAATGAATTTGAAAGCAGAGGAAAAAAATGATCAAAGAGATTCTGGTTCATTTGGGAAAAAAAAAAAAGATTACGTAAGACTGAGTTAGAGATGAAAAGGATAATAGAGGAGGGGTGGGATTTTTTTCTCACATGGAGCTGAACGAGCTGATTTAAAAACCTTGTGGAAAAACAAGGATGGTTCGCATTTGGGGGAAAAAAAAGATAGAAAGAGGAGAAGAGGAGTAAAGTGAAAGATGGAGAGAAAAAAAAGAGGAAGAGGAGAACTCAGCAGATGGATGATGGGAGGGTATAAAAGGAAACGTCACTGGGATTTTCCCTCGGCTTCCTCTTCCAGAGCGGTGGGTGAACAAGAGAAGAGAGGGAGAGAGCAGAGTCACGCGCAGCATCAGCGCTACACCTTCACTCAGCAGCATCTTTAAACCTTCAGGACGACAAAAGAGGACCAAGAAATTTAAACTTTTTAATTTGAACAAGTTTTCTCTTTTAAATCTTGTGAGAGATTTCCTTTTTTTTCATTTGTTCTGAGTCTTGATGGTGTTCAGCTGAACGAACATCACAACTTCTAGGCTGTTCGGAGATGAGATCCAGTTACATGCAGGTTAAGCCTGTAGCCACGCAGCAGAGCAGCGTGAGTTTCTAACAGCTGGTGTTTGTCTGAGTTCATGTCGGCATGATGTTTCCATGGATTTCTTTTCAATGTGGGATCAGAGGGTTACCCAGCATGTACACTCTGATTAGCAGGTTAATAATCTGAAAAAAAAGAGACTTGGTCAAACTTTCACTGCTGGTTTTGAATTATTGTCTTTATTACAGTAAAAATCAGATCTTTTATGGAGAAATGGCAAACTTTTTATGCTTTATTTAAAAAAAAAACAAACCTTAATTTATTCTTTAGTTGTTTCTCATTTAATAAGAATTATACTCCACATTGTTCCGGTCTGTTCCGTCATCTTCCGCTCATCCGGGGCCGGGTTGCGGGGGCAACAGCCTCAGACTGGAAGCCCAGGCTTCTCTCACCCCAGCTGCATCCTCCAGCTCACCCGGAAGGATCCCGAGTCGTTCCCCGGCCAGTTGTGAGACATAGTCTCTCCAGCGGGTCCGGGGTCTGCCTCTTGGTCTTCTCCTGGTGGGACGTGCCCGAAACACCTCACCAGCGAAGCCTTTCGGGGGCATCCGGACCAGATGCCCAAACCACTCCATCTGGGTCCTCTCGACCTGGAGGAGGAGCGGTTCGACACCAACCTCCTCCCAGATGGCAGAGCTCCTCACTCGATCTCTGAGTGAGAGCCCAGCTATCCTGTGGAGGAAGTTCATTTCAGCCGCTTGTATCCGGGATCTCATTCTTTCGATCACCACCCACAGCTGGTGACCATAGGTGAGGGGTAGGAACGTAGATTGACTTGTAAATCGAGAGCTTTGCTTTTCGGCTCAGCTCTTTCTTCACCATGACGACCCGATGCAGCATATCATTCCCTTCATTTAGAAAATAATTTTTAAATTTGCATCTATTTATCATAATTAAACTTAAATTCCAGCTTCTTCATTCATTGTTGGATACTTTTAGTGTTTTTTAGATTATTACACTAATAAAAAAAGTGTATTTATCTTGTTTTCTGAGAGAGGAAGTACTAACGTCTCTCTGTTTGACTTTTATGTCCAAAGCTTCTTTGTTTGATACAGTAAGTTTTGGAAACTGGGAGTAGTGCTTGGTCTGTAAACACTGGTGTAGAGCATCCTGTCTGCAGTTTCTCAACATTCAAACAAGCTTCCATTACAATGACCGAGTTCCGTTCCGTTACCTTTCACTCATCCGGGGCAGGGTCATGGAGGCAACAGCCTGAAACCCCGGCTGCATCCTCCAGCTCACCCAGAAGGATCCCAAGGTGTTCCCTGTCTAGCTGTGAGACTCTCCAATGAGTCTGGGATCTGATTCAGGGTTTCCTCCCGAAACACCTCAACAGCGAGGCATTCGGGAGACATCCTAACCAGATGCCCGAACCACCCCATCTGGCTTCTCTCAATCCGGAAGAGCAGCGGCTCTACTCTGAGCTACTCCCGGATGGCAGAGCTCCTCACCCGATTTCTGAGTGAGAGCCCAGACATCCTGCCAGTTGACGCTCATTTCGGCCGCTCATTTCGGCCGCTCATTTCGGTCGCTTTTATCCGCGATCTTGTTCTTTCGGTCTCCACCCACAGCTGGTGACCATAGGGTGAGGTTAAAGTAAAGTTCCCTTTCTTCATTTTTAGGGTGGAATATCTTTTTTTTTATGATAAATAACTTTGCAATAGTTTATAAATGCTAGAATTTTTTTGTGTTTTGTTGAGATTACCAATCACCCCAACTAAAGCAGTTAAAAAGTCAGGATACATGTTGGACCTCTCTCAGAATGTGAGGAAATCCTCCTGAATGAGGGCGAAGTGAGAGCCACCATGTTTAACTTTAAACCCACAGGAGGATTTTTCACTGAGATGCTCAGATCTTCTCAGCAGTAATTTCCTGTTCCTGTCAGGAGCCTCTTTAATTAGTTAGAACCACTGAAGTCATAACATCCCCTCTCCTCCTCCCTTCCTCCTGCTTTCTGTTTTGTTTTTTTATTTCCTCCCTTTCCTACTTTCACTTCTATATTTATCCCCCTGCTTCAAGGACTCGTACATGTGTGTCGGAGCGTGCTCCGTCCTGTGTGTGCCTATGCACATGATGTTTTACTGCAGTGTGCGTGTGGAAGAGGAGTTGTCGGAGGCGCATGCGCGGATAAAATATTCAGGTGACAGGGACTCACGGTGGGCCAGGAACCAATCTTCTGTTCCCACCCCCCCACAGGCGCTCAGGTTTCCTCAGCATGTTTGTCTTTTCCAGGACACTAGTTTACCTTCAATTTTGATCGTAAGGAGGGATGGAGGAAGGTATGGGATGAGAACGGTTGCCCGTAGCGATAAGAGCACTTTGTGAATTATACATCAACTTCCTTTTTTTTTTTTTTTCTGCTTCCTTTGTGCTTCAAGTTGTTCTGAGGGGTATCAAAGACCTCAAGACAGCCCAACATCATCCAGAACCCTTAGCAGCTCTTGGCTGATCTCATCCACCCCGGATTGGTGCAGCGTCAGCAATAAGTAAGACGCTGCATCGGTCTGTCATGGTAAAGAAAGAGCTAAGCAGAAAAGCAAAGCTCTCGATTTACAAGTCGATCTACGTTCCCACCCTCACCTATGGTCACCAGCTGTGGATGGTGACCGAAAGAATCAGATCGCGGATACAAGCGGTTGAAATGAGCTTCCTCCGCAGGGTGGCTGGGCTCTCACTCAGAGATCGGGTGAGGAGCTCTGCCATCTGGGAGGAGCTCGGTGTCAAGCCACTCCTCCTCCAGGTTGAGAGAAGCTAGATGGGGTAGTTCGGGCATCTGGTCAGGATGCCCGCTGAGTTCCCCCCTGAGGTGTTTCGGGCATGTCTCACCGGGAGGAGACTAAGAGGCAGACCCCGGACCTGCTAGAGAGACTATGTCTTAGAGCTGACTGGGGAACGACTCGGATGCTTCTAGCTGGGGTGAGAGAAGCCTGGGCTTCCCGTCTGAGGTTGTTGCCCCCACGACCCGGCCCGGATAAAGAAGCTAACGGAATGGAACATGTCCTGTCCAGCACGGTGGCTGCAGAACAATGATCCAGAATCGTTTTGAAACCAACACTCCTTTTTGTTGTCAGATTTTATTTTGTCTTCTCTTATCTACAAATGGGTTACAGGGTGTGCCAGAATCTATCCCCATGGATTTAAGGCGAGAGGCAGTATACACCCTGAACAGGTCATCAGTTTGTTGCGGGGCCACATACACAGACAACCATCCACACACACTCATTTATAGAGGCAGTGTTATAGCAGCCAATACACCTAATATGCATGTTTTGGAGGATGGAACCGGAATAAACCCACACATACACAGAGAGAACATGCGAACCCCACACAGAAGGGCAAGTGTTTCAAGCTTTGCCTCCACTCTTGGACTCCAACCCTGACCTTGTTGCTGTGAGGCCACCGTGCAGCCCTGGATTTTCTTTGTTAAATAAAAAAATGGTTAATTTCAGCTTAAAATTCTAGATTGATTTCAATTGAACAGTAAAACAACAAAAAAAAACAATTCTAAAATGATCAAACAGATAAAAGTAAAGTCCTCATTCCACTGTATGGACCAGTTCAAAAACTCTTCATGGTTAAACTGGGATTATTTCTGGCTACAGCCTTTCAAAGAATAGACAAATTTATTTTAATTTCCAGGAGGTTAAACGTTTGAAACACACAGCAAATGGACGGAGTGTCTTTTTTAAAAAAAACTTTTTGTATTGCAGGAGATTTTAAAGAAACAACATGTATTTTGGGATCGATGCTTTCCAGCATGCTGCTCCTCGTGAACAAATTCTAACAAAAAAAAAAAGAATTCAGATGGTTTTTAGTTCAAATCTGGGCCTTTTTTTGTGATGAGTTCTCTGATGTGGGCATTTAAATCTAAATATCAGAGAACAGATGATCCTGTTTTTCTGATGACCACTCTGTTTCAAAGAAAACTGCTGATTTCTTGCTGATAATATCAGATTTCATCAGTCCTTTGTTTTCTGGAGTCAGATTCTCTCTCGTTCTTAGTTTTATCTGGAAAAATATTTCATACATTCAATTTATTTTAATATTTTTTTTTTTTATGTTTTACTGGTGAAATGTTTAATCTTCCAAAATGTATCAAATTCACTTCTATTTGTGTTCATTTTTAACATAAGTTCGGGTATAATTTCATATTAATAATTCAGGATTTTTACTCAGGTCCTCGTAAACATTTGGACCAGATGTTTTGAAATCCCCCCTGAGATTCTCAGAAAACAGGACTGCAGCTGTTCCTCATGGAGACACGCTGAGGGCAGAGCCGTCGTGCAAATTATTCTTCACTTTTAAAGAATCACATCATTCAACAGTCTCTTTAATTAATTTAATTTATTTATAATCTCAAAAACAAATAAACATAGAAAGCCTTAATTAGGCTGTAAGTTAAAGAACATCTGCTGTTGTTCTGCTTAGTTTCCTCTTCACACCAACACGGGAGCCTCATTAATGTCAGGTTTAACCAAGTCGGTCACTGTGGCTGTATAGTTGGGACTTTTTAAATGAATCAGAAATTTTAAGTTTCTTTTTGTTTGCAAAGAAATTTTTTGTTCTTTCGCCAGACTTTCAGGTTTCAGGAATCTCTTTCCTTTTCGTTAACGTCTGGTTTGTTTGATTTTCAACATATTCGATAGAACAACAAATTAAAATAAACATGGCTGAATCTACGTAGCTCCTATACTTGATGTAAGATGGAAAAAAAAAGGAAAGGTGGATAAACACACTTCCACCTATCCACCAGGTTGCGGGGCCAACAGCCTCAGATGGAAAGCACGGGCTTCCCTAACTTGGGCTGCACCCTCCAGCTCACCCGGTAGGATCCTGAGGTCTTCCCTGCCCAGCTGTGGGACATAGTCTCACCAGCAGGTCTGGGATCTGCCTCTGGGGTGTTCATGAGGCATCCTAACCAGATGCCCGAACCACCCCATTTAGCTTCTCTTGACCCAGAGGAGCAACATCTCTACTCCGAGCTCCTCCCAGGTGGCAGAGCTCCTCACTCTATCTCTGAGTGAAGAGTCCAGTTACCCTGCAGAAAAAGATAATATCAGCTGCTTGTATTCGTGATCTCCTTCTTTCGGTCACCATCGATAGCGGGTGACCATGGGTGAGGGTAAGAACGTACATCAACTGGTAAATCGAGAGCTTTGCTTTTTGGCTCAGCTCTTTTTTCACCACAACGGACCAATGCAGCATCCTGACGCCGTCTGTTGTTCACTTGCTGTGGTCTGTCCGATAAAATTCTTTAATTAAAAATCATTTAAAAAAGAAGCCAAACTGTGCAGGTCTGTAAATTCAGGAGGTTTTGCAGCAGACGTTACACACACCTCTCTCCCTACATTTGATGCTAAGCTACACACCTTAGCTTAGCTACACAACGCAGACCTCTAACAGATCTGTAAATATAGTTCTGGTCCGCTGGTGTTTAACTCCTCGGTTCAGTACTGAGCATGAGCAGAACATCTGTCTGCACCTCTGGCAGTTCTCATCAGTGACTGAAAACAATCTGGTGAGTTTTATTTTTGGGAAAGTGGGAACATGTGAGCAGTCAGTCACTGTCCGGCTCACATGGATCCCACACATCCCCATCTGACTGGACGGAAACCAAAACCCAGTGCTGTCCCATTTTCATAAATAGATCTCAGCATCTACTGCTTCATTATCGACCGACTAGATCTAAAGACCCTTCTAACCCACTTTCTGTTCTTAGGGTCACAACTAAGAAATATTTGCTTATTTCTGTCATTTTTTCTCCTATTATTAGATTAAAATGCTTTAATTTGTTCTGACAGCCCCATTCAGTGCTGGAGGACATCAGCCCCACTGAGGAGGTGACAGACACAGAGGACAATGTGGAGGAAGATCTGGGCGTCCTGGACGACCAGAGAAGCATCATCCTCCACCTGCTCTCCCAACTTAAATTGGGCATGGACCTCACACGGGTAAGAACAGATGCCACCATGGAGAATTGACTTTAGAATGGTTATACCAGGCATGGGCAAACTACGGCCCACGGGCCACATGTAGCCCGTTAAACGTTTTAATCCGGCCCGCCGAACTAGAAAAAATAAAATAAATAAACCTTGTTAGTTTGATTTTTCTTGATTTTTTTTTATGTTTGTCACTAGATGGCGCCAAAAATACAACAACACTGCTCCCATTATAATGGGTGTGTGTCTCCGTGATAGGCACACTTTCAAAATAAACCGTGTGCACAGACATGGAAAGCCATCGGGTCCAATATACGCACGAAAACAAGCGTGTTAGATGTTAAAACAAGCAAAATGTTACACCAAGCTCTTATATATCAAACCTAGCGCCGCTAAATGCTCGTTTTTAAGCGCTATGGCACTAGATTTCAGACCTTGCACCGCTAGATTTGAAATTTAACGCTCTTGATGTAACGTTTAGCGCTCGTTGAAAATCTAGTGCGCCGTTCTATCGGTCTAATCTAGCGGTTACCAGAGCATGCCATCCATCTGCTCCTGTTCACAGGGGCGAATACAGGATTTTCCAAAGGAGGGGGGGTGTCACAAAATGAGCAACTGTGGTGCTCGCCAGTGTAAATGGGTCTGGGGGCATCCCACCCCTCCCACACCTTTTTGAAAAATAAGTCATTTTTCTGCATTTTGGTGCATATTTTAACCAAAGTTTACAATAATTAAAGTAGCAGGAACAATTTTTTTGTCAACTTAGAGGGGGGCAAGCCCCTCCCAACCTCGCCCCCCTGGGTCCGGCTTGCTTGTCAAATGTTAGAACTCAATGTGGCCCGCGAGTCAAAAAGTTTGCCCACCCCTGGGTTAGACCAAGTGAGTGTGACATCACTAATAAGGTTTGGCTCCAGACAAATGAAGTCGCCATTTTTAATGAACGGTCCAGTTCTTTTCATCCTGTCTTGCCGAGACTGACCGACCAACCGACAGAGAGACAGACTGATAGTTCATGGTGGGTAACTGTTTTTCTCTATTTTTTTAAGGTGGTGTTGCCGACGTTCATCCTTGAAAAGCGCTCACTGTTAGAGATGTACGCCAACTTCATGGCCCACCCGGACATGTTCCTGTCCATCACAAACGGGGTCACACCCGAGGACCGGATAGTCCGCTTTGTGGAGTACTACCTGACCGCCTTCCATGAGGGACGGAAAGGAGCCGTGGCCAAGAAGCCGTACAACCCAGTGCTGGGGGAGACTTTCCACTGTTCCTGGGAGGTGCCGCGGGATAAAGTCAAACCTTTGGTCAGATCAAACCAAAGTTCATCCCGGGACACCGGCAGAAGCTCCAATAACACCCAGCAGGGGGAGGAAACGTCGGAAGGGTGCTACAGGGTCTGCTTTGTGTCAGAGCAGGTATCCCATCACCCGCCCGTGTCGGGGTTTTACTGCGAATGTCGGGAGAGAAGCATCTGTGTCAACGCACACGTGTGGACGAAGAGCAAGTTCATGGGCATGTCTATAGGAGTGTCCATGTTGGGAGAAGGTGAGATGATGTTTTTGTAAAAGGTTTTCAAACAGAAAGTAACCCTCACGATTAGTTAATGTGTAAGAATGAGGTATGACGATAAATCCATGCCGCTGAAACACCCCATAATATGATCAACTGTCACAGGTTGCCATGGAGACAGAGTGTCATCGTAACACTCCAGACCCGGCTTACAGAGATACTAAATTATTTAGTATTTCTATCTTTTTGCTGCTTCTTGTAAAACAAAAAAGAGCTGTTGCTGCTCCGGGTCGAGAGAAGCCAGATGGGGTGGTTCTGGCATCTAGTTAGGATGCCTCCCGATGCCTCTCCTCCCACCAGGAGGAGACCCAGAGGCAGATCCCGGACCCACTGGAGAGACTATGTCTCACAGCTGGACAGGCAATGCCTCGGGGTCCTCCCAGGTGAGCTGGGAGCTGGGTTTACCGTCTGATACTGTTGCCCCTGCGACATGGCCCCCAATAAGCAGAAGACAACGGAACGGAAACATACAGATATTTTTAGGCTGTAAACCTGCAAAAGCTTTAATCAAAACTAAATTTTATTCCCCTAAACTCTGTGAAAACATCCTGTTTCTGTCTGCTTGTCCTGGATGAGTCACTCTGAACGTCACCGGATGAATCTGACCACCTGTCTGCAGGTCCTCAACTCATCCCAGTGACATTCTAGCGACACATACTGAATAACCTCCTTACTGCGACGGTTGCTGTCATGGCAGCAGATGCTGCGGTTTATTTATGAGAAGCATTGACAGGCAGCAGGATAAGAAAAGATGACCACAGCAGCTGGAGTTTGGTCGCTGGGTCATTGTTAAAAAAAAAACATCAAATATTTTAAGAAAAATTTGTGACAAAAATGTAAAAATCCAATTCATTATTATTATTTTAACAGAAAGTATTTTTACAATGTTTCAGAGAAAATTTGTTTGTGATTTATTATTATTTTACAGAAAAAGTCTGTAAGATAACTTTATAAAGTAGGACATAGTGAACGGACCAATTATTAATTAATGATACAAGAAAGAATAATAACATTTAGGATTTTATTTATTCGCAGGCAGCAAAGCTACGTTTAAAGTTCATTATAATAGAGCAACCAAAGGGAGAAGAGATAAAGAAGGTGGAGGATTTTAAGTACTTAGGATCATTGGAGAGTGTGGAAAAGAGGTGAAGAAGCATGTGCAGGCAGGCTGGAAGGGGTGGAGAAAAGTATCAGGTGTGATGTGTGATAGAAGAGTTTCAGCTAAAATGAAAGGAAAAGTGTTCAAAACCGTTGTGAGACCGGCCATGCTGATTGGTCTAGAGACCGTGGCACTGAAGAAAAGACAGGAAGCAGAGATGGAGGTAGCAGAGATGAAGATGCTGAGGATCTCTCTGGGAGTGACCAGGATGGACAGGATCAGAGGAACAGCACATGTTAGAGGTTTTGGAGATAAAGTCAGAGAGGCCAGTCTGAGATGGTTTGGACATGTGCAGAAGAGAAAGAGAGTACATAGGAAGAAGGATGCTGGATTTGGAACCACCAGGAAAGAGGACTAGAGGAAGACCAAAGAGGAGGTTCATGGATTCAGTGAAGGAAGACATGAAGATAGTTGGTGTGGCCGAAGAAGATGCAGCAGATAGGGTTAGATGGAAGGAACATTCCCTGAAGGGAAATGCCCAAGGGAGAAGAAAATATAACCAAAAATATAACCAAAAATATTCTAAAATGCTTTATTCTGGGAAAAAATGGGCGTAATCTAAGAGTCCAGATTAATTTCAAACTAAAATACAAAAATAATATGATCAATAAAAAGAAGCTTCAGTTTTTTAAGTATGATGTTAAATTATTGAACAAGCTTAAATATGATTAAAACAGAAAACATTTATAGCTTAGTGTTTAGAATAAAAACCCACTTTGTAAAACTTAGAATCATAAAAGTCACTATTCTTCAAACAAAATGTTCTTTTTCTTACTGAATGAGTCGTTTCTAACAGGTTGAATTTTTCTAGATAGGCCACAATTAAATATTTAACAGGAGTTTTTTTTTTTCTGCATTAGTTATTTAAACTCTTCCTATTTTAGTCGCTCTTCTGAGAAGTGGATGTGTAACCAACCCAGAAAGATAAGCAATCAAAGTCCCATCGTGAATATAAACTGGTTGCAACTCATCGGATGTCAAACCACAACAAACACAACAAATTTAGTTTAGTTTCTCTTGGTCTACGTGGAGGTCACATCTTCATAAAATCATTGAAATGGACTATTATTTGTTGATTGATGCTTAAACGTTATTGTAGTTTTACGACAAGCTGGTCCTCTTGGGGTCCCACTTTTGACAAATACAATGGTACATTTATACATACGATTAGACAAATATGTCATGTGTCATAGGCTGGCTCTGGGTCTGGGACAAAAATGCGGAAAACAGAGACAAAGTATGGGCCAAATCAAATTTATTATAAAATAAAGACACAATCTCATCATAACTACAAATTCAACTTTGAAGAAACTGAAAAACCAAAAGCAAACTGACATGCAGATGTAAAAACAGAGAGGAAAAACAATTAGTGCAGGCATCTCCTTCAAATGAGCCCAACTGGCTCCACTCAGACAGACCTCCCCCTGCCTGCAGGAGACTCCTCCCCTGCCTGCAGGAGACTCCACCCCTGCCTGCAGGAGGCTCTGCTCCTGACAGGCAAGAGAGGGCCTGTTTCTTGTTTCTTTGTCTTCTGAACTGCTTATCCGTAACTGGGTCACGGGGGTGCCACAGCCTATCATGGTTGATTTCAGAGGGGAAGCAGGGTACACCCCAAACAAGTCATCAGTTTTTCGCACAACCACACATTCACAAACCTCCACGCATGAACTCGGTCAACTTGACAATATCATAGCGGCCAATCAACTGAAAACTCAAATTTTTTTGAGGGTGGAGGAAACTTGAGTACCCGGAGAAAACCCAAGCATACACAGAGAGAACATGCTAACTTGAACCCTGACCTTCTTGCTGTGAGGCCACTGTGTTAACCACCATACAGCCTGTAAAGCTACTTAGTAAAAAAAATAAAAAAAATCTCTATTCATTTGCAAAGTTACCGTTTTACAACCAAATGCCGAATATCATCAACGGCGAGTCCCAAATACTAAGTGATGAGTTCATTCTGAAAACATGCCGGTGAAAAGAAATGACACACATACACGGTGACTGGACGACAAACTTTAAAAAAAGACCACGGGTTTTAAACGCAAAGATCTTTGATAATGCCTTCCAATAAGATTAGGTTGATCTGCAAACGATCTGTTGCTCTAGATTGTAACATCAGTGCAGGTTATAGATGTGTTTAACATCCACTACTACTGTTTGTTCATCCACGTGGACTCTTTACTAGAATACAAGCAGCTCTTCCTCTCATGTGTTTAATCTCACAGCTCAGAGTCGGTTCACAGCTTCAGGCCAACAAGTTTAATCTCCTGCACGTCCTCCCTCGGTGTCGTGTCGCGCCTCCGGTGGTGCCGCACGCCGAGGAATCCAGCTGTAAAAGTGTTTTTATAAACATGTGGGTATGATGTAAGAACTGAAAGCTACTTATGAAGCAGAAGGGATTTATTTATCATACCCATGATGCTACTGAGTCACAGGATCACACAGAGTCAGTCAAAACAATACTTTAATGTTCATGGACGGCACGGTTAGCACAGAGGCTTCACAGCAAGAAGGTCAGGGTTCCAGTGCCGGAGTGGGACGAGGCTTGAAACACTGGTGTTTCTGTGTGGAGTTTGCATGTTCTACTCATGTATGTGTGGGTTTTCTCCAGGTACTCTGGTTTCCTCGCACCTTCCAAAAACATGCATGTTATGTTGATTCGCTGTGACAAAATTGCCCCTAGAAATGTGTGTAGCCTCGCGACAAACTGCCGACCTGTTCAGGGTGTACCCTGCCTCTTCTAATGATCATATTAAATCAACCGGGATGAGCTTCGGCTCCCTCGTCCCTACGGTAGAGATGAACGGTTCAGAAGATCAGAGTTTCTGTGTATTTCTTTTTGTAACCCCCTCCTCTTCGGCTCTTCTCTCCCTCCCAGGTGTCTTGTACCTCCTGGAGCACGACGAGGAGTACGTCTTCACGTTGCCGTGCGCCTACGCCCGCTCCATCCTCACTCTACCCTGGGTTGAACTGGGAGGGAAAGTCTCCATCAACTGCGTGAAAAGCGGCTACTCGGCCAGCGTGACGTTTCACACTAAGCCTTTCTACGGAGGGAAGGTCCACAGGTGGGTGTCCCTTCTCGGGTTCCTGTAGAAGAACGTTTTATTCAACCAGCTTTTATGTATAAAAATCTAATTAACATCATCACAGATGTAAATCCAGATGTTGTAAGAATTGGTTGACGCGTTCCCGAAAAAAGGTCGCTCATAGAGAGTAAATAATATTAATAAAAATAGTTTGTCAAAGATCGATTTTTTTCCGATAAATGTAGATTTATGAGACATCGTGTTTGATTTTTTTGGGACATTTCAAAAAAAAAAAAAGCTGAAAATAATCAACTCCTGATCCTGTAGAAACTTTGTGGTTCCATATTTTTACCATCGGTGTGTAGCTGCTGACGAGCCGGCGGCTGGTGATTAAAACTGGTTTCCTTTCTGTTTTTAAAACCTTCAAATTTGCAGCATCTGGTCTTTTTTTAATGAGCTCTGTGAAAAAAACAATTAGTAAAACAAGGTCAAACAAAAAAATATTATTTGGAGACTAAACTTTGATCTAAACTTGTTCACGAGTGGAAGAAGGATGAAGGGGGACATCGACAGGCGGATCGGTGCGGCGTCAGCAATAACTAGGACGCTGCATCGGTTCGTTGTGGTAAAGAGAGAACTGAGCCAAAAAATAAAGCGCTAGATTTACAAGTCGATTTACGTTCCCACCCTCACCTATGGTCACCAGCTGTGGGAGGAGACTGAAAGAATGAGATCACAGATACAAGCGGCCAAAATGAGCTTCCACCGCAGGGTGGCTGGGCTCTCACTCAGAGATCGGGTGAAGAGCTCTTCCATCCAGGAGAAGCTCGGTGTCGAGCCGCTATTCCTCCAGGTTGAGAAGAGCCAGCTGGGGTGGTTCGGGCATCTGGTCAGGATGCCCCCCGAGCACCTCGCTGGTGAGGTTTTTCAGTCATGCCCCTCCAGGAGGAGACCAAGAGATAGACCCCGGACCCGCTGGAGAAACTATGTCTCACAGCTGGCCGGGTAACGACTCGGGATCCTTCCGGGTGAGCTGGAGGATGCAGCTGGGGTGGGAGAATCCTGGGCTTCCCGTCTGAGGCTGTTGCCCAGATGAACGGAAGACGAAGGAACGGAATGGACCAAACTTTGACACGAGCCGTTGCTCAAAAGGACGTCAGGTTAATGTTCGTAAGAAGTCACTCGTTTTAACAGAAATATTCTGTATCCAGAGTGACCGCGGAGGTGAAGCACAACCAGACCAACACCATCGTCTGCAAAGCGCAGGGCGAGTGGAACGGCACGCTGGAGTTCACCTACAGCAGCGGTGAAACCAAAGTGATCGACACCACCAAACTACCCGTCACCAGGAAGAAACTCCGTCCGGTGGAGAAGCAGGGCAGGATGGAGTCCAGGTCAGAATGAAACTACAACCAAACACCTGGTTGAGATGGTCGGTACTTTCCTTTCTAATGACCCCATTTGATTTCATCCTGTAGAAACTTATGGCAGCACGTCACCAAGTCTCTGAAGGAAGGGAACATCGATCAGGCCACCGAGAACAAACACAGACTGGAGGAGAGTCAGAGGGCAGAAGAAAAGAAACGAGCAGCAGATAACACGCCATGGACTCCCAAATACTTCACTAAGGAGGTAAGAGGCTGACCCGTGCTTATCAGGCTTCAGAGAGAGGAAACACAGGTCAGACTGCAGTTATGTTCTTGATCCTGCCTGTGTGATCACACTCAGAAGGATGGTGAGTTAGGGACCAGCATGGTGGGCGTGCGAGGATTCCACATCCTCAGAAACGGGAATAAAAGTTAGGGGTTTTTTTTCTTTACTAATTTTTGAGTAAAGAGACATCAGAATGAGTTAAACACGCCCAGGATCTGACCACCAGGGTCCCTTCCGCCGTCGGTTGCCGCCCATCCCCTTCTTCACCCCTCCTTTTATTTCCCCTATCCCTACTCTCACCTGTGGTTGTGAGGGGTAACTGAAAAAGAATGCGATCATGGATACAAGCAAACAAAATGAGCTTCCTCTGCATGAGCTCTGCCATCCAGGAGGAGCTCGGATTAGAGCTGTTGCTCCTCCAAGTCGAGAGAAGCCAGATGGGGTGGTTTGGGCATCTTTATTTATTTATTTTGTTAGTTGCCCCTTGAGATGCGGCATCTTGTTTTCGAGGGGGTCCTCAATCTAACACGCATGTTTTTTTTTGGCGGGTGGGAGGAAACCCACGCATGCACGGGAAGAACATGCAAACCCCCAAACAGAAAGGTCAGTGTTTTCAAACCTCGTCCCCTACCCGAGGTTCGAACCCACGACCTTCTTGCTGTGAGGCCACTGTGCTACCCGCTGCGCCACCAAGGCATCTGGTCAGGTGTTTTGGCACATCTCACCGGGAGGAGACCCTGAGGCAGATCCTGGACCCGCTGGAGAGACTATGTTTCACAGCTGGAGAATGCAGCCGGGGTGAGAGAAGTCTGGGTTTCTCGTCCGACCTCTGCAACCTGGCCCCGGAGAAGCGGAAGACAACGAAACAGATCAACGTCTTATCTTTGACAATATGTCCACTAGAGGGCGGTACAGAGGTTAAACCTTCATGCTCCGACAGTGTCTCATGTCCTAACATTAGAATGTCTCTGTGTTCTCAGGGAGACGGTTGGATCTACAACAAACCGCTATGGAAGTCCACTTGACACCGGAGCATCATTCACGGACACTAACTGAAATTAAACCACGAACGCCGAGTCCTCCTCTGACCTTCTGACTCAGCGACTGATAGGAGTCAGGTGCCAAAAGAATCTCCAGTTTCTCCAGGACCGAATCCATTTGTTTTTATATGACCGATGTAGAATATTTCTATTTTTCACTTTGCTATGTAAGGCCTTCTTTTGCACAGTCGGTGAGAACGTTGTGTCTCAGTACATCTTTGCCTCCCAGCCTTGAGTTTGAGCTTTAGACCCGCACCATACCGTAGCCGTACACAAGTATTTATGAAGCACTTTTATCAGAGAAAAATGGACTATTTTTGACAGTAACTGATCTTTAAATTTGATTTCAAAGTAGAAGAAACGATGTATTACTATATCTTACATTTAGTTACTTCAGAGTTTTAGTCTGCACTAAGAATGTAACCGGGCACATTTTGTTCCCCACATCTGTCGTGTTTCTGTTGCTTCACTTTTTGGGTGAAAATCTTCTGCCAAACGGATGACCTCCATCACTACCTCCGTCTCAGTTAGCTTTGATTTCTTCCTGAAAACCAGACGTGTTGGTTTAAATCTTCTGGGTGTTTGAGAAGAGAAACGGACACAACGATGCGTTGACCAACTGTAGGAAAACCTTTCAGAGTTTTTTTTGTTTTTCTAAATAAAGACTTTTGGCTTCTTGGTTTGTACCAGTGGACTGTTTGCTGTTTAACTGGTGCAGGTTTGTAGCCTCAGAACGACCGGTTGGTTCTAAAAGGAACTCAAGCAGCTTCACAAAAACAAAGGAAATAATGATGGTGGATTCATGTCTGTATGTTAATAAAGACCTTCTACTGTTTGTAAAATAAAACTGGTTTATCATTTTTTGTGTTTGGGCTGCACGGTGGTACAGTGGTTATAATGCACGGAAGCGTCCGTAGATGATCCTAGAAAACTTTTTTTTTTTTTTTAAACTCTTAAAGATTCATCACTGTGATGAACTTTCCTGAGATTTAGTTTCATGGCGTTAAACTTGTTTTTACATCATTAATCCACTAGAGGGCAGTAATACTCTAATAAAATTAAAAGATCTAAGATCAGTGAGCAGGTCTTCCTCACACACTCAGGATACATCCAGAAAAAATATTATATATATTTTTACAGTGAAGAAGATAAAAGTTAAAGGTTAAAACGTTAAAAATAAAAAGTAAACCACCAATAATACGCAGGGAGCATCTTCAGCCTTTGTCTTTCGGAGCAGGTGAATCTTAAGACTTTAGATACAGTCATCTTCTCATCCGTCCAACCCTCTGGTGTTGCGGGGGGGTGCTGGGGCCCATCCCCGCTGATTCAAGACAAGTGGCAGGGTATACCCCAAACAGGTCGCCAGTCTGTCGTGGGGACTTTAGATCCTCAATATTTTCAATAAATGTAGGTCACTGAAATTCCTCCATTCATCTTCGGAACCGTCCGTCCTTCATGAGGTCACGGGGGGTTGGAACCTATCCCAGCCGATTAAAGGTGAGAGGCAGGGTACACCCCAAACAGGTTCCCAATCGGTTGCGCGGTTAAACACACTCTTAACCATCCACACGCAGACACACAGTTATTCCTAGCTAACCTAACATGCATGTTTTTGAAGGATGGGAAGAAACCAGAGAAAACCCACACATGCATGGGGAGAACATGCAAACTCCACACAGAAAGATCAGTGTTCCAAACCCCTTCCCTTCTGCGTTGAGGTCAGTGTGCCACCGGTCGTGGAAATTGTTGTGCAAAAAATTAAATGTTAGATTTTAAACAAAAAAAAAACCCAATCAATAGAAATTTTAAAGTCAGATATTTTAGTAACTGATTAACTTTTTCTGCTCAAGGTGTGAGATTAAAGTTAAATCCAGATAAAGATTTAATTAAACTTCACAAAGAATTTGTTTCATGGCTAAAAATTCAGAAATAAAAAAAAAAAAACACTGCCCTCGTGTGGTGAAAAATATACCTGCAGATAGTAAAAAAAAAAAAACAGAGAAAGTTTCATTAAATTGTATTTTAAAATGTCTCAACGGAAGATTTGCAAAGATGTAAACTTTAAAGATGTGAGAAGACAAGCTGAATGGACGACAGACACAACAGAGAAATAAAAACTTTATCACATTAAGGCTGAACTCGGTTCTCTCCTAACGAACGAACAAACAATTTCTGTGTAACGGACAAAAATGTCATCACAACAATCTGAAACCCTCAAACCAGAAGAGAACACGAGCAAAATGAAACAAAATCAGATTTAAAAGAAAAAAACATTTGATGGAATTAAAAAAGAAAAAATGAACGACTGAACAAAATTTGAGTCGCTCACAGATTTAAAAAAAAAAACAGAACGAAAACAAAAGCAAGCAGAGCTGCGTCCTAATTTTAAACAAAAACGTCCATTTGACACTTTTTATGGACATCATTTGCTTCTAAAAAGTCAAATTTGCTTCAAGCAGTGGACTGTTTTTTATCAAATGGTGTTAAAAGTGGACGAAACATGTCGATCAATAAAATAAAGAATTACATTTGTGGAAACGAAGCGTTCGAATTACAAATAAAACGGCTGGTTGTAAATTCATCTGAACCACCGGGAAGAAATTATACATTTTTCTTATGTAAAGTCTGACGTTTCTTTGAACATTTTGAAGGTTAAAACGGGACCATTTTTATTCTAAAAGACCCAAAAACTGCTTTTTGTTAAGTTTAAAGTTTCTAATTTAATAATTTCCAAAGTCTCTTTAGAGCCAAATTTTCCGTGTCCAGTGAAGACACAGCTCTGATCAGATCCGTTTTCTTGGTTGTGACGTCATGTTAAGCCTGGTCACAGTTCAGCTCCAGATGTTTTTAACACATCTGGTGCCTCCGTTTGTAAAGAAAACAACCGACAGACAGATGTACGACGAGCAAGGAAAAAAAAACCAAGTTAAAACCAGCAATGAGGCACTAAGCGTTGCTCGTTTAAACTCCAGAGACCCTCTTAAGAGGGGCTCTAATTTATTATCACTATCTCCTCTTAACCGCCTGCTTCTTTTTAAACCCTAGCAGCAGAAAATGTACAATCTATGTATCTGTGAAAAAGTCGGGTGTAAAAATTCACATTCAAATCCAGTCTTAACAAAATCTGAAGCCCCCCGCCGTGAAGGATCGTGTCGTTTACAAACCGGTTTCTATTTGCTTTCACAAAAAAAAAAAAAAACTGCATATTTAAAGTCACCACAACAATCCAATATATTACCCTCATTTCTTTACACGTTCTATTTACACGTTCAAGGTGAATTCCTGTAAATTTGTTGGGGAAAGAAGGGGCAGCGAGGAGGGGCAGCGAGGAGGGGTGATGATACAAAACAGTGTAATTACAGATGAATGGTGTGAAGCCCGTGACCGTCCTACACACGGGTGGGAGACAGTCCACTGTGCCCCCTCGCTCGAAACGGGGTGAGCTCGGTGGGTCTTTGGTGCAAAAATGTTTCCCCTTCGCCTGAACTCCGAACAAAAAAGCAGGTAATCAATAAAAATCACAAAACCTAGGATCAGCCGGCGGATCGCCGCTCAACGCCTCGCCGCGTTTTCAAGTACAAAAAGTTAAAAAAAAAAAAAAAATCTGAAAGAAGAAAAAGGAAGCAAGACAGATGTCCTCAGGATGAAACTTTTCTGGAGTCGAACATGACGCCTCTTTAACACACGGAGGCGCTCTGACCAAGTGCAAGGTACCCGCCCACTCTCTTCTTCATTGGTTGCTAGTCGAGTCCATCGATGTTACTTTTTTTGGGATTTTTTGCCTTTTTTAAGGACCAGCTTGTTTTTGATGTGTCCTCTCTTCCTTTTGGCCGTCTGTGGGACGAAAAGTGAAAATATGTTAACGAGTCGTTTAGAGGAAGTTTTATTTATTCAGAAAATTTAGTTCCAACTAAAAATAAACCTAATTATTGCAGAAATTTTTTAATCCCAATCAGATTCCAATTTCTTAGTTTCTTTAAAGCAGATCTCATCTTAAGAGTGGACTCTGCCTCGTGCACACGTTCAGTTTATTTACCAAGAGGAGCAAAAAAGATAAACATAAAATAAAACTCCAATTCCAAGTAAATCTAAAATAGTTGACTTGACTGCAGGTACCTTTTTGGAGGTGTACTTCTGTTTGGGAACAACGCTGCGGAGCTTGTGGTCCAGCGGCTCTCTGTTATCCAGACCCTTCACCTTGTAGATTCTGACCAACCAGTGCTCCGAGGTGAAGGCCTCCTCCAGATGCTTGAACTTTATATCTTTGATGCCGATCTCCGCGTTGCGAGTCCGGTCGAAGCCAGGCGGCGTTCTGAAGTCCAGCTGAGGAAAGAAGGGAACGGTCACCACAGAGCTCAGGAGGTTCAGCAAAAGATGCTAAAAAACCTGGGGTTTTATGTACAACAGTAATCAGTAAGCACAGATACTGTACATGGTGTTCCCTTCAGGGGGCGCCACAGCAAGTCAGTTTCTTCCATCTAACCCTATCTGCTGCATCTTCTTCGGTCACACCAACTATCTTCATGTCTTCCTTCACTGTATCCATGAACCTCCTCTTTGGTCTTCCTCTAGTCTTCTTTACTGGTGGTTCCAAACCTAGCATCCTTCTTCCGATGTACTCTCTCTCTCTCTCTCTCTCCTCTGCACATGTCCAACCATCTCAGTCTGGCCTCTCTGACTTTAAGCAGTATCTGATCTCACTGCTGCAGGACGATCATCAGTAAGTGTGTGTGAAGACCAAGAAGTCCACGTTTAGAGGACTAGGAAGTCTGACTGCGTTTCTCATCTTTCTGGATCATGAATAACAGTCGTTTGGTGGTAAATAGTTGAAAAGCTGCTGGATGATCAGTGTTTTCTTTCTCACCTGCATTTCTCCAAATCGATAGTAGGACATCTTGTACATGAGACAGTTGAGCAGAGTTGGCGAGCCGCCCTTGTCCACTCTGAACTCTCCCTGAGGGGTGAAGTAGTCGCTCTCCTGGAGGACAAAAGATGAGAAGAAAATAAACAGATTTGAATGGAAAAGAAAATCAGTTTTTATGAGATTCATTTTACTTTGAATCTGAATAATATTAACTGATTCGTTTCCAGATGTTTATGCAACACCAGTTTATTCCAAATGTTTGGATTATTTTCTGGGACAAACGTCAGTCACATAAAATCCCAGATTTGATGGAATTCAGATAATCTGATCATTTATTGGTTCCTATTTCGTTTCATCTGGAGCACAAACACAATTAACATCTGTAAATTCTGAACTATCAGAGCCTGTTAGTAAAGAAATCCATTGTGACAGAAAACTATTTAAATAGGAGAGCTCAGAGAAGCTGATCTAAAATTAATTGATTTCCTGTACCAGCAAAAAATAAACATTTAAAAATTCTTAGCTTTAAAACTCGGAACAATTTCATTCGTCACCACCCAAATAAAAAAATGGACAGATACTTTTATGAACCGCAGGGTGACTGGACTCTGATTCAGAGATAAAGGGAGGAGCTCTGCCATCCAAGAGGAGCTTGAAGTGGAGTCTTTGCTCCTCCAAATCGAGAGAAGCCAGATGGGGTGGTTAGGGCATTTGGTCAGGATGCCTTCCGAACACTCTCCTGGTGAGGTGTTTCAGGCACCTGCCACTGGGAAGAGACCAGGAGGCAGATCCCGGACCCGCTGGAGAGACTATGTCTCACAGCTGGACAGGGAACGACTCGGGATCCTTCCAGGTGAGCTGAAGGATACACTGGGGTGAGACAAGCCTAGGGTTTCTTGTCTGCCACTGCTGCCCTCGCGACCCAGACCCGGATAGATGGAAGACAACGGAATGGAACTTTTATGAATCAATATTTTATCAATTAGATTTAAATAGAAGAAGAATCCTGCTGATGTTTCTGTGACTAATCAATTAATCTAATTATAAATATAAAGGAGTTTAGTTATGAATGGAAACATTTTTTCGTTTCGTTTGATTTTTTTTCTACTTTTAAAAACATCCTTAATCATGTTCTGCAGCTCTGAAAAACTCAGAAATTATATACTTTAAAAACCCTGAAAAACATGATGTTGGAACAAAGCAGGAAGGTTTTATTAAAGGTTTTAATAACTCAGTGAATTTTCTCAAAACCGGCACATAAAACACACTGAACGTCTCATTGGGATCTTCTATGTCATGATTAAAATAATCTGAACATAGATTTTAATGCGTGAAGTCTTTAAACTACAAACGGTTACATTACGTTAAAAAAAGAAGGAAAAAACATTTTAAACACACAAACCTAAGAAGAAATCTTTAAAAATAATTGGAACGTGTGTGTTTCTGCTGCAGAAGCTTTAAATGACCATAAATTCATGCAGATAAATTGGTATCCATGGTTACGCCTAAATATTTAAACACAGAAATGTTTGATGTAAAAGTAAAAATAGATAATGAAACATTTTTTATTCTCGTTCTCATTTGAATATTTTGCCCGGTTTTCTCTTAAAAGTTGATTTGATCTTTTTTTTTTTCCACTTTTAAAGTTGGACATTTGTTTATTTAAGTTTCTTAAAAAATAAAAGTGGGTCAAATTTGATTCTTAATCATAAAAAAATATGCTCTTTAGTAAATAATCCTTTCAAAATAAAACTGTTTTTTTGTGTTTCAAAGTGAAAAAAGTAACAGAAGAAAAAAAAAAGATTATTGTAGATTAGAAAAAGCTAAATTTTGGTAAAAACAGTAAAAAAAAAATTCAATTAAAATGAACTTTTTTTGGATAAAAGTGTGACTCACCCTGATGTCTTTGGGGTGCTCTCCTTCAGCTATCCTCACCATCCACAGGAACTTGTTTATATCGTCGCCCGAGTAGCCGATCACGCCTCCAAAGATTATCAGCACGTAATTGACATCCAGCGACTTCATGATCTGGTACGCTGCGCTCTCATTGGATGACATGGCTTTACCCACCTGCAAAAAGGAAGAGTCATCATTCATCCAGAGTTTCAGAGCAGATGCTGGTGGATGCGGTGGGTGGTTTGAAGGGAGATCCATTATGTATTCTCTATAATTAGAGCTTCTGTAGAGACACACAGCAGACGGCGGGCGGAGAAACAAGATGGAGCAAAGCTAAAGGGCTCTCACACACACTCACTAAAAGACTAAAAGAGGGGTGGGTGAACTTTTTCACTAATGAGCCCCAAAGAGTTCTAAAGTGTAACCAGAAGACTGAACTATGAACAGAAACATGGTGTGTTTTGGTAAAAAAAAAATAAGCCTGATGAAAGAAAAAAGTGACATAAAGAAAGAAAAATGTTTTGATTTAAACGGAGAGAGATTTGATATATTTTTTTCCCACATCTTGCGTGTTATCTCGCCTCATTTCTCGATCAATCAAAACAACTTTGCTATGATTTCGGGCTTTACAAATAAAATGTAATCAAATTGAACAGAAAGTAAAACGCTGAAGCCTTCAAGTGGGGTCAAAAAAAAAATCAAAAACCGTTTTACCAACCGGGAAATTGACATAAATGCCTCGTTTTGTTTGTGAAAACAACTTGGCAAGAGACCGCGTTAATGCACCTCAATAACAATCTGTGATTCCAGTGCAGACCCTTTGGTTCTAATTGTAAAAAAAAACCATGGAGATCTATCGAAAACAAAAACTGCAGGAAAAGTTTAATCAAACAAGATTTTTCTGGTTTGTTGGAGGGATCAGACCTGGGTTTTTGATGTTGATTTGTTTTTTAAAAACTGTGCTAATTACACACAAAAAAAAGAAACATTCAAAGCAGCAGGAAAACATCATCTTCTCCATGAGGTCTCACCAGCGCGATGTGGCTGTTGTTCCACGTGTTGTTGTCCACCAGCGTGGTGCGGTTAGCCATGCCGGCGATCTGGTAGCCGTAATCCCACCAGGACATGACGCGTGCGTGCTCGTCAGTGTTCTGTCTTAGCCAATAATAAGCCTCTCTGAAGTCATCCAGAATGTTCCGCGTCCTGAAAGGCAGATCAAATCAAAGTCGACAGGTTACGGAGCTGACAGGTGTGTCTCCATAGAAACCATTAATATTTCAGTTCACAAAGAAGATGGGATTTGTACGTTAAAAAAAAAACATCTGAACAATCTTCCTACACTACTAAAGTCAGCTCTGTAAATGGAAATAAACTTTATTAATTAACAGTCTTGATTTCACAGCAGATGGAAAAGTTCAAGTGTGGGAAAAAAAAAATCCTAAAAAAAACAAAACCTGACAACCTGCTGCAGTTAGAAAACCTTTGTTGGATGAATAAATGTATGAGTTGTGTTTCTACCGTTCATCCCTCACACCGGCTGCTTTAAGAGAATAATTACGCCTCGATCGACAGGACAGATGTTTCTTAAACAGAATCTCTGTTAAATAATCCAACCTGTGCTGACTTGTAGATATCTGCATAAAACTGATGAGACAAATATTTGCACATGAAATTTGCATAAAAAGTGAAACAACTGGCTGAACAACGACTCTCGACCAGCTGTAGGTGGTGACCTAAAGAACGATACGAGCCGCCTTGCTGGTGAAGTGTTTCAGGCACGTCCCCTCTGAAAAGAGTATGTCTCACAGCTGAAGGACGCAGCAGGGGTGAGAGAAGCCTGGGTTTCCTGTCTGAGGCAGTTGCCCCCTCGACCTGGCCCGGGATAGGTGTATGACAACAGAACAACTGGCTGAACTTATGTTTGATAGGTCAGTGATTAAGGGAATGTGTGTGTTTGCTCTCACCCATCGTGGTTATAAGAGGCCAGCACAACGCTTGGGCTGGAGTAGGCGTTGCTGGTCACCCAGGTGCAGTGAACGGCAAACATCATTAGCAGCATCAGCATCAACATGGTTACTATGGACTTTATGTTTGGACCTAAACCCTCCTCAGCTTTGTCCTGCTCGGATACATGCTTGCGCACCTTGCCGGCCTGCAGGAGGAGACAAACGCAATGATTACAGACAAAAAACAACATCTGAAAAAATATTCAATTCAATCAATACAGAAATTTTGAATAATTTGGTACACAAAAGAAAATATTTACACCTTTGTCTTCAGAGAGTTTGAAACTGATATTTTCTCATTGTTAATATCATTTCATTAAAAATGATGGTATCAACGCAATAATTAACTTTAAACCCTGATAAAGAGACATTTAGCTCAAATTATACACGAACGCACTTCTGAAGACACTTAAAAAGCATGTGAGTTATTATTGCTTTGTGTTTTGGATTTGATGAGATTTATTTGAAATTTATTAGGATATTCGTTTCTAAAGAAGATCCTCTTGATTCCTGGTGGACGTGACAGGTTGATGCTTCTAGAAAGAACTGCTTCATTAAAAAGACAAACAGTTATGATCAGACTTTATAGACTTCAGTACGTGCTCTGATTGTTGTTCGACTTCTTACAAGCGTTAAAAATAATTGTGATCTTGTTACGTTTTGTTTTACAGCAGAAACACGATGGATTAGGACGTGATTACAGAGAAAAAACAGCTAGCTATCTGCAGAGTGAAGCAGTCGGTTATAATATTTCAGGCTTTAATGTCCTTCAATCTTTAACTATTGTTTCATTATCGTTCAACTCGTTCTGGCAGCATTTCCAAAGATTGTTTTTCAGTTGTGTTATTTTCAGTTCACTCCTTGTAACTAATCATTTATATACTTTTCCATTTGACCAGAGACCTTTAGACTTCTGAACCAGATAAGTTGTATCTACACTTCAAGACTTTTATTCATTTGTATCTTTGGGCACATTCTTAGTTTCAGCCTGAAGGAAAGAAAACTTATTTGTTTCCATACAACGAGGTGAGGCTGAGGTTTGCCAAACTGGACAGAAGAACAACAGTAAGTCAAACCTTGACTTGAGGCTGAACATGAACTGCATTACTGCTGCGTAAGGGTGAATTTGACCAAACAGGAAGCAGCAAACAGAGATGTTTTTTCCAGGGAACTTTAGAAATTCCTGACTGGGTATTATGATAAAGGTTGTGTTTAAACTGGTCAAAACCTCCTCCAGTAGGACACAAACTCCACCCCACAGAGACGAGTGTGGAAATGAAAAGGAAGGGGTGTGGTCAGTGTTCTGACAGCTGGCCTGATTTGCAACATGGAGAGAGATCAGAGTGGCTTTGATACATATCTGACTTGAAGTGGGGATATTTTTTCCACTTCCTTTACATAAGCTTTGTGGATTCTTTTGGGTCTAAGTCGTAACCGTTCAAGCCACTAACTCGAGACGCTCTCAGGATCAGTCTTCTTTCTAAATGGAAATGTTAGCGGCATAAAAGCCAAAATGTATGTACATTGATCGTAACACATCTGCAAATATCATTAGTTCTGCATTACAAGGAGCATTTGGTTAAAAGGCACACCTCCAATGAATTCCCTATTTTAAAACTTTTTTTTAAGGGTGTATGTACGGCATTACACGATGCATAAACAAAAATCTAGAGCAGTGGTGCAGGTCATCTTTTTGCTTCCATCACTTTTGTACCTCTGATTAATTAACATTGAATTCTCTCGGCCCTGGTGTTTCCATGTCCCACTGCATGACTGATGGCCTTGAGTTTGAACTTTGCGTCGAAAGCTTGTCTCTTGAAAGGAAACATTTTTGGGATATTTTCACACACTCACAAGTGGTGTGTGTGCCTCGAATCCCAACAATACCGTTAGTAACATTTGTAACACTGTGACTTTGTCGGCGCCTGCAGACTACAGTAGCCACGATTAATCAATATTGATCCATTTCTAAAGCACGTTGGATAAAGTGCATGGTTGGTTTTTGAGAAAATTAAACAGTATATATTTCCATTTGATATTGCTAAGTAACTGGGAGCAGTTTCGTTCAAATATGTTCATTAGATTGGGAAGTATTGTGATCAAAGAATGTGTGATCTCACCAGTACTGACCTTGAGTTTTGGTCACAAGATCCTTATTATCTAATC
This sequence comes from Neostethus bicornis, assembly GCA_902685375.1. Lineage (NCBI taxonomy): Eukaryota > Metazoa > Chordata > Actinopteri > Atheriniformes > Phallostethidae > Neostethus > Neostethus bicornis. The sequence goes on along the minus strand of LR738551.1, from coordinate 23,184,806 downwards.
CGTTCATCTATAGTTGGTACAAAGTCACTGTGGGCCATTTTATTAAAATCCCTTTAGTAGTTTGGAAGGTGTTACAGAAACAAAAACGCAAGATAGACGCACGGATGCCCTGAATACTTAATAATAATAATTATGCTCAGATAATCACTGTTCAGGAATTCCAACTGTTACTAGGAGGGCAGGTGCCTACGTGACTTTTCTTTTTTGTTACTTGTGATGAAGGCAAATAACATTCTACGAATTACCAGCAGTAAACCCTTTCCAGTCCCCAGAGGGCAGCACTAAGATGGTTGAAAAAAAAAATCACAGTCACAAGAACAGCTTCAATTAAATATTCACAGTTGGGCCCCCCAAAAAAGTTTTGGTGTTTAATTATAAAATGTGAATTAAAATTTTTGTTCACTTGTTGCCGTTAAAAACAAAAATGTACGAGGCGTCTCAGCTCGGATCTAAAACATCTCAAAGTAAACTCCTGAAATGATGGCAGCAGCATCAAACGAAGCTGAGTCACAGTTGAATCGCAGTTTACTCAAACTGCTATGGAGCGACTAGAGAAGCTGACAAATATGCAAATAAAAAAAATCTAAAACCCCCGAAGGGTGCCGCGAAAGCGTGTGACACAACTCCGAGAAACACTCCTGCGACTGATAATAGATCCGTTTGATTTTGTGCATTTCATGTGAAACAGTGAGCAGGTGGAGGGGTAACTTGCCATGCAGCCATCCTTCTTCTTCTTCTTACCTTGTCATAAAGATTCCCAGAATTCCTTTTGTCGTCCTCGTCGCTGCTGTCTTCAGCAGGCGGCTTCTCTCTTTTTGTGTCGTCTCCCATGTAGTGTTCAAAGATGCTAGAGAACGCCACGGCTGACAGCATGCACACCACCGGGGTCAGGGTCAGCATCAGTCGCACCATTACGCCGGCAAAGTAGACGGCGCTGATGGCGTAGAGGGCCACTGGAGAAACGAGAGAAAGAAATTTAAAGTGAGGAAAAGAAAAGATTAAACAAGAGAAAAAGATTAAATAGTGAAAGTGAAGAACTAAGTCTTTGTTGAAGGAGAACAGCGGATCCTTCTCGTCCTTGAGAGGTGCCGACCCTGCTCAACAGGTGCGTGGCTAATCGATATCTGTAACTGGCTAATTAAGTCTGAGATGGAGACAGATCGCTGTGACTTTTTTCTTCTTAGAGGTTTTCTGCCTTTGGCTGTTTTTCTTTCCAAACAAACATTTTTGTGAAGTTCTTCTGCCCTAATTTTATCCAACTTGAAGGTTTCTCGTACTCAGACAGGCGCTCAAGCAGAACGCCTCTGCAATGGAACAGGTTATTTGTATTTATACACACAATCTGTATCTCACCAAGTATTCAAAAGGTCTGAAAATTACATTTGTGGAGAATCCAAAGTGATTTAATGGACTTAAAAGTCTGCTGGAGTTTTAAATGGTTTCCCCAGTAACACACTACTACATTATAATTTTACTTCCAAAAATGGAGAAAGTAGACATTTCTGAACAATTAAAATAGGATCATTTGAAGTTGCAGACACTTTGTAAGGAGAGCAACATCAGACGGATTAAATCCTTCTAAAAATGGTTTTCAGAGCCTCTCATATTCAAGAAGGGAAGGTTTGTTTGTATTTTTTATAAATTGTGGTAAAAAACATGCAAGAAAAGGATATTAAATCATATTTCACTCCAGGTAATAAAATGCAAATGTCTTTAAAACTAAATCAATGGGTTTTTTTCTTCAGAAAAGAAATGCAATGCAAGAAATGCAATGCTTTGCATGCAAATGTGTCCCTTCAATGCACAGACACACTGTAGTGATATGTAAAATACCCGTCTACGCGACAGACAGTTATCTCTTCTTTATGAAGTTTTAGAATATTGGTGCTTTTTTGTAAACCAACACATCTTAGTGACAAGCACATAAAAGCTGATCAGCACGCTCTTCTAACTTAGTTTTCTAAAATAAATATATTCAGACTGCAGAGAGAATCACATTAACCAGTCTGTGAGTGTTTCTGCTCCAAAAGCTAAAGGGAATCAGTTCTTCATGCGGAAACTTTCAAATAAATGCAAAAACTCTGGAACTAGTGATTGATAAAACTACACCAATCTGTTGGGTTTATTGTTGCTTCAGATGGAGGTTAAGGTAGAAAAGAAAATGCTAACTAGAAGGACTGGAAAGGGTGGTCCAGCGTGATAACCAGACAGATATGGTTGACTTTCCAGTTATTTTGAAATACTTTTTTTGTTTTGGCCCACTCTGGGCGATGCTCCATAAAGTCTACGAACGTGACGACACTTGACAGCATCTTGAAGAGAGAGACGTAACGAGAGGAGGGAGAATTTTGTAGCGTCCAATCAACCTGACCTGCATGTTTTCTGGAGAATGGGAGGAAACTTGAGAACCCGGAGAAATGCGGAGAGAACATGCAAACTCCACACAGAAAGGCCAGTGTTTCAAGCCTCGTCCCACCCGGCACTCGAACCCTGACCTTCTAGCTGGGAGGCCACTGTGCTAACCACCGTGTAGCCATAATTTATTTATATGATTATCCATGTATTATGTTAATATTCTTTCAGTTACAGTGCTATCAGTTCCTGAACATTCCAAACACAACCCACTTGTGGGTTTATGGCATTTTAAATTAGTTACGGTAACACCGTCTACCCTGGTAAAATGTGATTTAAAATGACTCAAAAGTAATAAGTAACTGCCTTTTCTTTCTATTTTTTATGACGGCAGAAGTGAGAACGGAGTGCTGCCAGCTTTATGAACACATCATTTACTTCCCAGCTCGTAGAAATTTACAAGTGGATGATATTTAAAGGAAGAAGGAGGTAATCCCAGTTATAAATCATCACTACAGAATAAGCAATTAAAAATCTGTTCAGTCAAATAGACATAATGAATTAGATGTTAAATTTAGGAGACAGAGTAGGTGCACTTTCAAACTTCCCTAGAGAAAGTTTCTCTATAAGCAAGTAAGAAACCTGCTTTATTATACTGAGACGTGGAAGTTTGGATTTAAAGCTAAGGCATAAAACATCGGACAGGCGGAGTCCAACGGGGTGAATATAAGTGAATATTTCTTAAGTAAGGAGGCAATTTGTTTTAAATTAAAAGAATAAAGGCTGTTTTTTAGTTTCTATCTACATCACCATAATATACAGGCAACAAAACAACCTAACACTCAGCATCACAGCGAAGCAGCAAGAACAGCTGATTTACTGGAGGTGGTTGTGCACATGAGCTGTTTGAGGAAGCCAGGAGAAAGCTCTAATCCACCCAGAATATTTTTGGGTCATCTCTAAGGCCTCCTCACCTGAAATGACCAAAGTAATTCTGCTGGAGAACTCCAGATGCAGCGGAAAAGTGACTGAGCTTTTACTGAACAGAAAGAGCTTCAGGGAGAGCCCAGACTGAGGAGGAAATTTATTTTGGCTGCTTGTATCCAACCTGGCTGTATTTGGGTCACTGCTCATGACCAAAGGCGTGGGTGGGAAAGTAGATCAACTGTTTTGGTGAGAGCTTTGTCCTTTAACTCAGCTTCCACTTCACTGCTGACAAAGTGCATAACCTGCTATGTTCCTCCAACAAAACAAAAAGTACTAAAACTAAAACCCAACTTTGAGAAAAACTTCCAATTTCTTCCAGCTGAGGATTACAGACTGGGATTATAGAAGGTCAGATTCTGGTCAAAATATTGAAAACAAATACTGTTTGAACCGTGTGGATATCCGAGAAGATTCTCACCAAACACGCGCTCATCATTGATGTTCTTGATGCAGAACCAGAGACCTGCCGGGAAGGTGCAGATCAGGATGTGGAGGTCAAAGAAAAAAGAAACCCAGGTGGTCGGCTGGTGCTCGGACACCGAGGCGATGATGGGAATGTGGATCTTAGCATAGCTGTGGAGACAAAAGGAGAAGGATCGGAGGCAAGAAGTAGGTCATGTAAACAGGAAATATAATTATATTTATTTTAGTCCTGCAAGTAATTAAAAAAAAAAAAAAAAACCAACAATCCTGACTTACCTGATAAATATTTATTAAAGTACTTTTTAATAAACTCTTGAAAATTTCTATTGAGTGTTTTGTATTCCCAGGTGTGAACCTTTATAAATTTGTCTACGCTTCAGAAGGAGCAGAACGAAATTAGAAAACTATTGAACCTGAATCAGCAAACCTGAAGATTGATCAGCTGGGCTGGAATATCACACATGCTGCAGATTATGTGAAAACTGCGAGGCTCTGTAAGTCCGCCCAGGCAGGAATGCCTCTTCGGGCAGTCTTGGAAAACATGCTCACACGTTCGATTGTACAAGACTTCCTATCGACAAAGAGTGTGAAGGTCAGCAGAGCTTACCCTGTGTCCCAGAGCGAGTAGAAGCGACCACTCCATGGGGCAATGTATCCTGGAAACAGGGAGAGAGAATTGATGAAGGAAACGTTTGATCTTTTTAATGTATCTTATTTGCTTCTGCAAGGAAAAGAGCGTTTAATTTGCTGGATCGGAACAGACGCCTTCCTTTTATGCCTGGGTGGGATTATTTTTGGTTTGGTGCATGCATATTTGCAGAGATTACATGCTTCAGATCCAGTGTGGCCTCTAGGTTCATCAGAAACCGCACAATTTTTACTCGTGCAGTCCCATGCACAGTTTGCTTTATCCTCCTGAGTTCTTAAAGTCATATTTTTAAACACAGATTTCCTCCTGGTTTAATTCTACTCCATCGTCATCTCCACAAGTCAGTAAAACAAGAAGTCATAGTACATTTCTTCAAGGCTTTTTTCCTCCTACCATCCCACGAAAAGAATTTCTGTCCATCAGACATTCACGCAGCACATTTAATCTTCTGAACAGTTTTATCCACACCTACTTTACAGCAATGCCGTAAAACTTTGTTCAAGTCAATATTTTTGTATTGTTGTCTAATCTTTTTGACTCTGGGTGAACAACTTTTGTTTACACCTGCTGTTGTAATGAGGAAAAACTTATTTTCGGAAAGGGGGATAAAAGAAGAAATCTCAAGTTTATTCAGACAAATGAGATTCTCTCACATGCAGATTGAAGTATGTATTTATGATTAATTCAAAGATCAGCTCATCAAACTCCACAATTACATGTTTGTGGAATGTAGCAGATGAGACTCATCCAGTGCTTTACGTGGTTGTTCAGATCAGTGGTAAAGATAAGATTCACTGGTCAGGACAGGAGCTCAGATGGGATTAGCCAAAGTTTGGACTTTATGGGGACATCCTCAAGGCATGAAATGTGTTTTGAGGATTGAAATGTGTGAATAGCTCTGCACTAATTAGTTCTAGTCGTTTAAATCCAAAAACTTAACATATATATTGGTTTTAAGCCTTTGAAGAAAATTGATGTAGATTTATTTGATGCTAAAATATATTTTATTGATGTCTCATAATTAACCGAACTGTCTTGTTTATAAATGTAACTGAAATCGTTTAAGAAGCAAATTAGCCTGCACAGGGTGTTTTAATGCGTGCATGTAGATGTCTTCACTTTGATCTTGGAACGCATTTTAGTTTGTTTCCTTAGGGCTCTTCGAGCCTCTCGCTGCGAGTCTCAGAGCGCAGAGGCAACACAGAGTCTCATCCCTAAACCTTGCACATCTACACACTGACACACAGCTGCTGAAAGAAAAAAAAGAACAGCTATTAAAATAAGTTGGAAGCACAGCAGGTGGAAAATGATGAGAAAACACCAGCAGCTGGGAGAAATGAAGATGTTCTGTGTGGTGATTTGAGACTTATTTAGCCAATCAATTCTTGGCTCTGTGGTAAAGTTACCTAGGTGAACCAGACGGTCCCCATGTTGCACACAATCTCAGATCAAAGGGGCAGTCTCTCTGCAAAGCTGGCAAACAACCAATCAGATTCCCATCGCTCTGTTCAGCACGCAGCCCAACAATTACTGAATGGAGTTAAATGAGCTTTTGCAGAGTGGAGGCTCTGCAGCATCTCTGCATTGTTGTGTTTTAATTATCTACTAGAGGGATGTTGATCTTAAACATACTCTAATGACAGTGGGGAGCTTGCAAAAAGGTTTTACTGCAAAGCTTTTGAGGTGGTGAAATGATTTATCATTTACTGACATTTGTACAAAAACAAGAATTTGGTCAGAATTAAAATCACACTTTCAAGATGATCATTCTTTCTTTGCTTTTTTACTTCAATTTTTTGGGTGGTTTAAAAACCATGTTTAATTTAATTCAATACAAGTTCAAATGATTTTCTGTTTGAAAGGTGACTTGCGGGTGCTGTCAAAAGCCTGTCATGTTATCTCCGTTTCTCTTCAACTAGAATTCTGGGTTTTCTTTAAAAAAAAAAAAAAAAAAAAAAAAGAAGAAAATAAAGGGGATCTTTTTAATTTTGGTATAAATAGAAAATAATTGGCTTTAACTAAATAGATCCAATTATCTTGTTACAGTTTATTGTCAGGCCGCAGGTAGCAAATTGTTGTTTAATTTCATCCACCTCTCCTCTTGTTTACAATAATTTTAATTTGAATTAATATTCAATTAAATATACTGAGGTCTGAAACCTAGATGATTCCATCTGTGCTCTTGTTCCGACACTACGATCTCATCTCAACCTCTGTTTATCAAATTCGATCTGATTAATTGTGTGTGAAGCCCTACAAAATGACACTCTCATGATACTGGAAAAAAAAATAGCATTGAATATCTCAGATGCAGCTATTCCACTTTTAGATTACAAAGTGAACCATGAACATGGTTTTTAGACATGCAGAGCTGCTTTTGGTGATACCAACCTGTGTATGTGAGATAAATAACAGTGAGGAAGACTACACCGGCAGCAAGAGAGACGCCGAGGAAGAAGAGTGTCTGGAACTCCTGGCGGGTCAGCCTGTCCTTCAGGTACTGCAGTAAGGCATAAGCTTGGAGAAGTGCAAACACACCTGAAAAGAAAACAGAAGGATAAAAGACTGAGCAGACGGACTGGCGGTTCCTGCAGGGGACAAAGCAGCTCACTGCTGTTAAAAAACACACCTATTGTTTTAGTTGGATTATCCATAAAGCAGACCAGTAGATCCCTGTTGGTTTTTCCGGCAAATGTAAAAAACAATAAGGTTCACATACAAGATGTGATTTGAGTAAATAAGCTCGTTTCTCTTTTTGGTTCTGAGTTCAGTCACACTTTTTTTGTTTTTGCTGTGCCACTGATTCCCCTGTGTATTTCTATAGTTGGGCAAATTGTAAAATAAAAAATTCCAACTGGCAAGAGAGAGCTGCTTTCTTCTTTGGCCAACTTCCAACTGTTCACAAACCAAGTCTAAACTCTCTCTTCTTCTGAGTCGATCGCCACCTGTACAACGTCTCACCATCTCCAGGGTTAAGCCAGCCTGACCCCGTGTACTAACACGCCAGTCGGTCTACACAGCTCTGCCTGTGTGTGTCATATACATATCTATAACTTCATCACTCTCTACACATCTCCTGCTCTCCTCTATGTGCATTACATCCAAGCGTTTTGGACCATTGTTGGATTGAAGGCATTAAGTGATTGGCTTACAGAAATAATCATTTTCAAAAAACAAGTACAGGATTGGAAAGTCGAAAAAAAATATAAGAAGGAAAAAACAGGAGGAAATGGGGACACCTGAGTGAACACCTGCTGGTGTGTGGTACAACTTCTCTACAAAAAGAAAGAGAAAATCTTTGCTCAGCCTGCAAATAGAAATACAAGAATCCTCCTTTAGAGGTGGAGAAACTCTGCAAGTTTGAAAAGTAAACTGATGGAGCACAAGGAGGTAACACTGCTTGTTTTAATTTATTTCTATAAATCAAAAAGTTTGGAATCTTTTAAAGACTTTATTGCTCTTTTGATGCTAATCATTACGTAGAATCCAAAACATCTTAGGATTTAATAACCTTGCTGTTCTAACGATTTGAAAATATTTCCTCCAATTATATAATTATAGAAAATGTCAAAGATGATTTATTCCAGTTTTTATTGGGTAACTCCAGGTCTTTGGTTACAAATATGATTAAAGCAATCTTTTTAGATGATTTTGGTACTTATAATAATTGAGGCATTTGCATCTTACTTTTATGTAACCGTTTTTATCTTCATGTCTGTAAAGGGACCTTGAGAATTTTGAAAGGGGCTTATGCATAAAGTTTATCATTATTATTATTTTTAAAATCAGATTTGGCATTTTTTTGTAACGTTCACACAAGGTTGTATTGCTTTCTGCGAACTGAAGGGATTTTTTTTCTTAAAACAGGAGAACTGATGAGAAAGTAAAATAATGCTTATGTATTGAAAAAACATGATTAGATTGTTTAAAACTAAATTCCAGGCGGGTGTCGGGAGAATGCATTTTGATGAACTCTGAGGTAAAGAGTCAAAATTTCCATTAATGTGCAAATAAACTAATTTTAGGCGTCTTTCTTTTCCCGTTTTGAACACTTGAGGCTGATTGTGGGATAATGGAAAAACTTTTTAAGAGTGACTCAGTGAACTGAGTCAGATTTGGGTCCACTGCTTTCCAATGGATGCTAAACTGATGACTACACCCACAAGCACACTAATAAAAGTTTTCAATTCTTTCATATTAACATTTTTTCCAAATGCTGCTGTTTTGGAGGTCAAAACACGAAGCATCGAGATTATATTTCTTCACAAAAGTCTTACAATTGTAATAATTTGTTTAGAAGAGTTATCAGCTCTGAAAGCTTACATAAAATGATCTTACATAAAAAGTCCAGATTTGCCCGTCTCATCTATTCTCAAAGTTACATAAGCCTGTCCTCTTACTATTAAATAATTAATTAAGTTTATATATTTTTTAACCTGTTCTGTCAGTTTTCAGATATAATTTTTGTCATTTGTTGAAACTTCATTTTCACGTTTGATGGCGAGCTGATAGTTCTGTGCTAATTTGTAATAAATGCTTTTAATGTTCTCTGTAAAGTTCACCACTATTTTTGTTTTATCCTTTGTGTTTACAAGTAAGTCAAACAATAAATCAGTCCTGACTGGATGAGGACGTGTTCTCCGGTAGCTGGAGAAAAAGTAAGCGCAGCAGCTGCGAGTTGTACTTTTTTTTTTTTTTATATTATAAAAAAACAAAACAGAAGGGTCAAACACATGTAACTTGACAGCCCTAAAAAGGAAGTTTTACAGTAACTGGAAACATTTGTGCATAATTTTCTACAAGAAAACATTTGAAGGTAGAAAAGGGGTGGATTCTTACCGGCAGCCGCCATGTGCTCGCTGGTTCTGATTGGCTGGAAGCCGACAAAAGGGACCTGCATCGATAAGATCAATCCAACGATGTAGAAAGTGCTGTAAGCTGTGGAGAAACAAAATAAAAGGAAGACAGAGGAATGATGAGACGTCCAAGAGAGAAAACTAGCACCCATCCTGTTTTCTTCTTTCTCAAATAGATAAATAGGGGATGCTCTCACATAAAGACATCAACTTTAATAAAAGTGTTTAAAGTCTATTGATTTTCACTGCTCACAGCGAGTAAATACAAAAAAAGCCAATCTAACGTTATTTAGAGGAAAAATGGTAGCTGGCAGGGTTGAGGGTGGTGGGGCGGCCTGGGGTGTCACTACTCACTAGAGGATGGCGTGACTCCCACCTTCGTAGCTCAGGGGAACAGATTCAGAGACATGCCAGCTTAATTAAGATTTCATACTCTTTCTGAAGAGAGAGGCTCGTTTTTGAAGTGGTTCTGACCGCCCTCAGCAATCTTTTCTTCAGACATCTGCTATTGACTCAAAGCAGAGAGATGAAACACGTGGAACATGGGCTGCGAGGTATTTTATCAAATTAGGAGTTTCTGCTTTATGTAGTTCCTCTTTAAGACTGCGACACCTGTCCCTGAGATGAGATCTGAGGGAGGAACGTGACGAATAAAGAGGAAAAATGCTGACAATTTATTTCTCCAGCTTTTATTTGCAATTAACTGTCATCAGGTGTGGGAGTGTTCAGGCTGCAGATATTCTAGAGAAAAACCAAAAGCAGAGAAAGATTTCCACCCCTTCCACCAGTCAAGCTTTATCAAAGGAACTCTCAGTCTTTGAAGAATTGTTTGGAGGTAGAGCAAAGGTACGTCAAAAGCCTCTCACTGTGCAGAGGCTGGAAGGCTTTCAAAGACTGCACTTTGTCAGTACAATATCTAATCATACAAAAATTACACTTGACATGCTATCATTTATCTCGACCATGACAGGAGTGCTGCTGTGAGTGCGGCTAGGCCTCTAGCTAACGTGCGGAGGGGTCTGGAGAATCATTCCAGGGTGGAATCGTACCCGTTATCCTCTCGTTTAAACACTGAATTTTGCAGTTGGAATCGTGACTGTAAATTATTTATTTGTTTTAAATGTATTTGTTCTTTTACAAATACATTTTGACAGTTTGACTCCTGTAAGTTGTGGAAAAGATGCTACTGCTGCCGTGTGAAACGGGGAGGCTCAGAATAACAAATCTACTTCTTGCATCTGCTGAGGAAAAGCAACAGAAGCAAAGCTCTGCTGTGTCTGCAGAATGAAGCAAAAAAAAAAAAAAAGCAGCAGGTGGCTGCATTCACCGCATAGGTGTGTGGATGATGAAACGCTGGTATCCACATGGGCACCAGCGTGACCGGGTATCGAAGCTCAATTTGGGGTTAAATGTTTCAGCAACAATGTACCATGGGATTTACAGGAGGCAGTAAATTATCTGTTTGCATACATCTCTGCTCCACAGAGAGCAACGATAAACTACCAGCCTGTTAAACATCAGGTGTGTGGTTGTGTGTGTGTGTGATACTCACCAATATAAACTCTTCGACTGTAACGTTGCATTAGCAGCAGCACAAACACATGCAGAGGAATAAGGTTGATAATAAACACGTAACCTCCCCATGCCGAAACCTAAAAAAAAAAACAAAACAAATACACATAATATATACAAGCGTCGTGTTATTTTATTACATAAATATTTGGAAGCATACACATACTGTATACATGTTGATATGTTTCATCTGACATTTTGGCTAGCTCAAGAAAAGGCACAGTATACACTGCCTACTCTTTTCCTTCTGTCCTCATTTTTATTTACATGCACTCAGTTAAGAATGCAGTGAATGAGAACTAAGCGTTGTTCTGCGAGCAGGAAGAAACTGTGGGTTTTGTATTTATTTTTCATAGTTTAAAATAGATGGACCTTTGTTTGTGGTGCTAAAGAAGAAAAAAAAAGATTAACCAACATTATTTATACTTGAAAGAAATTTGAAAACCTTAGAAAGCACCCCAAGCCTGTTAGTAACGAGTCAAATTTTTTTAATTGAATCTGTTTGTAATGTCATTTGTTAAGCTAGTTTATTAACAATTACTACAAAAATTAAATGCAAAATAAAAATGGTTATATTTCCTCAATATTTTCCAAAAACAGCTCTCATATTTGACAAATTTTACTGTCTCCAGAGTAACAGACCCCACAACCATAAAAACTGATACTAGTACAGCCTATAAAAAAACCCAGTCACACTTTACAGGATTGATATAAAATGTGAGAAATCCTAGTCTCTGTAAAATCTCTAATAAAAACAAATCTTCAGTGGTTGATGTCTGCTGAGGATCAAAACATACAGTTTAAAGTCTGTTAAACAACTCTACAAAAATATTATCTAGACTTGTCAAAAATGAAAAAAAGTTGGAAATGCAGGAGAAGAGAAAAAGTGAAGTGATGAAAAGAGGACAGAAGTGATGAAGCATGTAAAAAACAGATTACAGTGGATTACATATACCAAATATTCCAAACACTTCAGATTTTTCTCACACCTGCTACAGATAAAAAAAGAACATTTCTTACACTTTATAATCTTAGTTGAAATGAACAAGCAACGTTTATTGTAGGATATTGTTTTCATTAATTGAAGTCAAAGACTAAAAGAAACAACAAAAAAACTGGTGTCGCAATTATCTCTCTGCAGACATTTGCATCTGTTGTTTTAGACGACGACAGCCAATTAGAAGCAAGCGAACCAGAACATGAATAAATACAGCAGTGCTTTCAATGTAAGACTCATTTTCAGAGTCGACAAAAAGGATGGCTGATCAACTCTGCCGAAGATTAGCTGGGAAGTAATTGAAACCGTGACACTGGAAGCGCAGCGAGAGAATTGCAGCGACTCAATTTGTTTCAACACACCATCTGCTGTGTGAACTTTGCAGTGCGCTAATGTGCAGCTAGGAAAACACGGTGGCACAGCGGGAAGGGAAAGTCTGCAGGAATACTTGACAAAACAAATCCTGGTCCCTGCAGCAGATCAAAAGAAAAGTGACAAGAGTCTGCAATTAACGCTAAACAGAGTGTCTGTACAAGTTTCTTCTAAAGATGGGACACTTTATTGGAGTGAGGATAAGATTTACAAGTCTGTCCCAGACTGGAGTTCCTTTAAACCTCTATAACAGGGGCAAACGTGATAAATAGACTTTTGAAAAGAGTGATCTACTCTGACATCAATGTGGTGCACTGCTGTCTCAAAGCTGGGGTCAAAAAGACTTCTTCTCCCAACCTTATTTAATTTGAGGCAACGGTAGGGAGGTGGTAGGGCAAAGATTTTACAAACTCAAAAAAAATAAATAAATAAAAATTGGGATTTTAAAAATACATTTAAAGTGACAGCTTTGTTATTATTTAATTTTAAAATAGGGCCACATAAAGAAACAGCCAAGCAACCACACGCACACCCACTTCTATGAATATTTGAACTGACCAATCAGCCTGACAGGAATATTTTGATGGTAGGAAGAAACCAGAGAATTTACAAAAGAAAAAAGAAAATAGACATGCTGTATCTCTGAAACTTTGTATGTCCTCACTGAAAAACCATGTGAAAATCGTGGATACACGAAGAGAACATGCAAAATCTGAAAAAGGCATAGTGGGACTTACTGTAAATCTACACCTAGCTGTGAGACTGCAGTACAAACTACTGTGTCACTGTGTCACCCTTACAGGTGTCAGTACTAAAATAAGCATTTAAAAACTGGTGAAATCTGTTCTTAAATCCAAGTTTTACCAATAAACTTTCTGTTTTAATTGTAAGAATCGAGTTGAATTCATTCTATTTTTACCAATGACTAGCTCTGCCAACCGCTTTTTGCTTTAAACTTCATGACTTACAAAAACTTTATGATATTTAATTGACTTTATCTCCACAGAAAAATTGATTTATTTAATAAGCTATATCTAAAGCTATCTAAGGGTTAGGGTTAGATTGATTTTCAAGCACAATTGTTTAAGTGTTGTAGAAAACAGTCAGACCAATGCACAGTATACTTTTAGATGTCAACATAGTTACCAGTCGTATGAAGAGGATAAAAATCAGCACAACCAAATCTAAGACTAAGAAAAGGTTGAGAACCCACATTGTGATGGAAATGACATCCTGTCTGAGGTGGAGTAATTCAAGAAAGAATATGAAAAGAATGATCCATCGCATAAGGTCTTCATTGATGTAACAGCTGGGAGGCTAAACTCTTAATTTTCAATCTGTCTAAAATCCTTCTCTAAAAACACAAGGTGAGGATTTCCATGCCAGGTTTCTTGTCATCATAACCTGATTTTAAACAAGCAAAAGAAGACAGATGAATGGATGAATTCTAAATGAACAACAGATTCCCAGAAGTAATTGGCCCACCGAAGTTATTACTTTGTCTGGAAAACAAGACATGCAAAAACCTCCTGGTGATTCATTTGAGAAGCTGTCCACACGCATCGTCATGAGTCAAACCAATAATCAAATCCAGGTGCACTACAGAAAGTTTGAAGGTCATCCGTGTATATGAGCTTTACGTAAATAGAATATTAAATTTTTTCCACACAATCCAGTTCTGTTCAATTTCAACATCTAAAACGGTGTTGTAAAAGAGCAAAAAAAAATTGCAGAAACGGTGGAAGGCAGTGAGGAAATTACCACATTTTTCAGATTATAAAAAGAACAGATATCAAGGCACGTAAAGCGTGAGAGACAAATAAAACTTTTCAATTGAGTCTCCATCATCCAACCCTGCTGAGTTAAAACACAAAAGAAATGTGTTATAAGTTATAATATAAAAGCAAAGTTGTGGTCTGACTTTGAGGTTTTGAAAAACAAAAAATGTTCCACTACAAAAAAGCAACAATCCTGCTCTCAGTCATCTTCAACTATTTCGCTTTGGCAATTGTTCAATTGCTCCAAATATGGAGGGAAATTGCAGCCCACATCACTTACTGTTCGATACTGTACCAAACTACAGAGGCATTCAGAGACACTATGTAAAAATTTATACAACAGAAACAAAGTAAAAACTCACTTAACAGTATCACTATTTTAGAGATGACAGAAATTCTCTTTTGCAGTTCAAATGTAATCGCTCAAAAATATTTTTGAGTTTAAGAATTGCAAATTGCAATAATTGCAATTGTAACTGCAAGTCATACCACTTTAGATAATTAATATGTCAGACATGTTTGGTAAACTATGTGTTGCAACTTGGTTCTTTATCATAATTAATGCACAATTAATTTGTGGGAGAAAAATAAAAGGAATGAATGTCGTTTAATTCGCAATGGAGTATTATGAAAGTGAAATACCTAGCACAAAAACTGCGGCTGTGCACGGATACGATCATGTAGAGCTCCATTAGAAATTGCGATTGAAACAGCCACCTTCTGCCAGGGCTACTGCAGAGGTCAGGAATTAGAAAGTATCTCGAGCCCCTCCACATTTCAGCTCAGGCTTATCTGATGACCAGTAAAGCACTTTGAAGAGGATAAAGAGAACATAGAACGGCAGCGAGGAGGATTTTACCGTGTGTGTGCATGCATATGTATATTTGTGTACAAAGTACTTCCAGCCTAACTGCTTTGATTGTGTTGCTCTGTTCATATCTGTAACCATTTATTTTCCATCTTTATTACCTGCTGTATTTTCCAGGTTCAATGAGATGTTAAATTGGCCTGAAATATCTTCCAGGCAGATAAGAGTTTCCAAATGACTAAGCATACAGACTGACTGAGCATGTCTCCATCATGATAAGCTGCTGATTACTAAAAAATGACACTGTAGAAAAAAAAGTCAGCAATGCTTTTTGGTCCTCATTCGCATCATTTTATCATACTGAGTGGTTGTAAACTTTTTGCCAAGACTACACAACGAACGAACAACAAATAAAGCAGTGACTGACAGATTGGTGTGCCATTAATCAGGCTTGTTAGTTATGCCAAACTGCATCTTTTAAGCTATTACCTGAGGAAAGTCTCGTGTTCAGAATACTAAATTAGCACTTGTCAGGGCTGAGAAGCTCTTAACATCACAAGTGACTCTTCTAAAGGACACAAAGTAAGGCAAGCCAATACTTTGGGATTGAACTGTTCTGCTTTTCTACTTCATTGCAGCTCTGTCCTCATTCGTGGAGAACTGACAAGGAGATGATGGTAGAAAGCTTCCTGAAGGTTTCATAACTCCTGCTGCTCTGATCCTCTTCTTAATCTCGTCCCTCTCTTCTCGGATTATACCAATATCCATGCTGAGAATCTTTCCCATTTATGTGCTCATTTCTGCTTTACAAGATTGTCACATTCAATTACAGTTGCGGTTATATTCTGATGAAATGGACAGTATGAGGTGATGGGGAGGTAGAAGATTAAACTGGGTTAAGCAGTGAAAGCAGCATTTTGTGCAAAGGCAAAAACCGGCAGCAGGGACTTTTGGGACTCTTGCAGTGTTATTGATGGAGAAATGAGAGTCTGTTCTTCTCTGCAGGAGGGCCTCTGCAAAGGAGAAGAACTGGGTTTCCTGATGAGGGAGAAGAACTTAGAAGATAAACAACTAAAGCAAAAAAAAAAAGAACTCAGCGTCTCCATGGTTTCTGATCAGTCTGCAACCAGAAGTATTTTAAATCCCTCGTCCTTCTTTTTATATCCAACCATTTTTCTGCTTCGTCCTTTCCCTGCATCTTTAAGCAACCTTATTTTCCATTCTTAGCATCCTTCCACCAATCCTCTCTTCATAATCTCTCTTGCCTTTAGTCCCCTCTGCAATGTGATCGATAAAGCTGGATTTGGGGTAATCTGTTTCATTTGACATCCATCTTGCTGGCAGCCACAGAGATTTAGCCTGGAATGGGGATAAAGCTGGAAATTTTCATGGCTGTTTGTGTTCCATGACACACATGCAAACAATTTGTCATAGTGGCACTGTGCCTCCCCTGTCTTTTTTATCTAATCTTTCATCAACCCCATGAAGGGCTTGTGTCTGAATTGATAAAAAAAAAAATGCAGAGAGAATATACCAGTAAGATTTTTTACTGCATGTCTGTTTCACTGCAGCAGAGGACAGACACCACAGCTGGATCAGAGAACATCCTACAATTAGAATCCGAATTTACTTTAATCATCCCACACATGGGAAATTTGTGTGTCACAGCAACAACTTTCTATCTGCTGAGTGAGTCGTTGTAGAGCCCGATCACGTTTGGGAAAAAAGACCTCTGGCATCGAGATGTTCTTGAGCGGAGCTGTCTGAGCCTCTTGGAGAAGAAGCTTCGCTGTTTGTCCAGGAGTGGGTAGAGAAGATGGTCATGGTTGTCCATGATGGACAAAAGTTTGTTCAGTGACCTCCTCTCTACCACTGCCTGAAGTGAGTCCTGTTTGCAGCCAATGACAGAGCCAGCCATTCTGATCAGTTTATTCAGTCTGTTGGCATCACTGGCTGCGATGCTGGTCCCCCAACAGATGACAGAGAAAAACAAGATACTGGCCAACACAGACTGGTAGAAGATCTCCAGGATCTTGTTGCACACATTGAAGGACCTCAGCTTCCTTAGAAAGTAAAGACGGCAGCAAGTCTTCTTTTACACAGCAGTACTGTTTGCTCCCTCAGCTCCGTCTGTTGTCAATGGTCACTCTCAGGTATTTGTACTCCTCCACCACTTCCACAACCCTACCCAGAATACAGAGGGGCTGCAAAGCAGTCTTCTTCTTCCGGAAGTCTGTTCCGAAAAATGACTGTTTTTAGTTATTTTAAAAGTTAAAAGATAGAGTGTAAAGAGGGCAATCAATTGTTATATGTTGGTCTGAACCGTTTAGAAAAAGAAATAATTTAATGAAAACCGTCATCTCCTGACCTCTTGACTTCTTTTCATTCACACTGTGATGAAAGAACGTTGAACTAGAATAGAAGAAAAAAAAAAACCTATGGTAATTTAAATCAAAGAGCATTTGATTTTAATGCCCTTCAATCTGGAAAGAGGATAATGAATATAGAGAGAGACAGGCAGGAATATTAAGCAGGGATCTCCATTGGTGAATATTAAAACAATGTAAAGTTATTGTTGAAACTTTGTGATGTATTAAACCAGGGGTGTACGTTACACAGATCAAAATCCAACAACAGCACTCACAACAGCACTCAGGAAAAAGTTTTGTAGACCTCATGGCATTCAATTCATTGAGCTTCTCATTGCAGATTAAAAATGTACAAAAACAAAAAAAGACAAAAAAAGAAGAATGTATAAACAGAAATACACAGCTAAAAGCTAACTAACAAATGCTAGCTAAACAATATTAGTACATTCCTGCCCTTAGACTCTCCTTCACAGTGAGAAAAAAAACTCCTAAAAACCCATCGAAGGGGGAAAAAAGAAACCTTGTGGGGATTCAAACGAGAGATCCCTTGTCTGAGACGAGCATCCAATGTGTCCAACACTATTGTTTATTATTATCATTATTATTTATTTATAAGTTTTCACGTTTATAATGTTAGGCACAAGCGTAACAGTAAATGAAGTCATTCAAAATCTCAATAACACACCTAAACATTGTTACTAAGGCTATTGTTTAAACATTATCTTATTCAACTCTACAGCTTTATATCTGAAGAAACCAATAGATGTTCTTCACCCTGATGGAGATAGGATGGTTAAGCAAGCACGGAGGCCTCCTCAGCCTGGTGACGCCTTGAACGGAAATGAGTAGATGAGCGTTAAATAAAGAAGAAAAAAAAAAAAAAAGAAAACCAACGTCTGCTTATTTGTGTCCTCAGTATGAAACTATTTTATTTATCACAGGCAGGACTGTTCATCAAGAAAGTTAAATTTGTTTACAATAAACCTGTCAACCAAACAGCACATCCCCTCAAGCTCTCCACCTCGGCCTCTTTGTGCCCTCATCATCATTCTTTGCAACATTCATAGTGTGGGAAAGTTTCTCTTGTGTTGTGGCTAAATTCTTTAGATTTACAGGCTCATAATTATTTAAAACCAGACAAAAAAGATTTACTTATCCCAAACATTTAACAGGGCAAAAGGGTTCAATTTAAAATGCTTACATAATTTAATTGCTTTTGACTAAATAATTTAAATCACAGCATAATTTGAAATGTAATTGAACCCTCTTTCCACCTATAATATTTAGATGTGCCTGTTCTACTTACTCTAACTTTATTACTCTAGATTTATTATCAGTAAATCTTTTGTGACAGGTCCTTTTATTAGTAGCTTTCATGACAAAACTATGTAGGCGCCCATGCTTTAAATAAACAAAACATCCAGAATTTGACTTAAGTTAAAGTAGATAATTATTATGACAAGAAAAACATTCTTACCATGTAGAAATAGGATAGGCAGCATCCAATCGTCCAGAAAACTGAGCCCGTCTTCACAGATTTCACCTGGCAGAAAAATAAGACAGAAGTGAGTCATTTCAAAGTCACATAGACCCACCTTCAACAAACCTTTTATGTCAAATAATTTTGGAGACCACAGATGGCGTTTCAGCTCATTGTTTTTAATGACACCATTTTCTCCTTTAAATACACAGTAAAAAAATCTGAGATCTTGACCTGGTGTCATCTGCCTCACAGAGGTCTTTATTGTCTTTTTTAACTTCTCATTATTAAAATAAAGCTGGTATTTTAAGAGTTTATTGATCCTAATTTATCAACCGGAACAGCTATGGCTCATGAAGCTGTAGGTACTGAGAAGATCAGCTCCGTTGAGTCCACACTGCTGCATTTTGTAATGAAGCCAGAAGCTTATATGCAAAGCAAGCAAGTGTAAAATTTAACATTTAGAAACACGCCTAAATACACACAGACAATAGAAGAAGAGTTTCAAAGTGACCTTTAAAATGGTCCAGATTGCCGGTGCGTGTTACGTGGGAGGTTTGGAGATGTCATTAAGGAGCGAGATTAAATCCAACATTGTCCGTTTACTAAAAAGAAGGAATCAATGATTGCTAGACCAAGGTAGTCTCACCCCACTGGATACCCTGACACAGACCTCTGAATCAATCACTTGCACACTCCAATTATGCTACAATTCAGTAAAGCTCGACGAACTACCACAGAGAGTGAAACTAAAAGCAGATTTCAACCACTGAACATGAAATTTACTCTTGCCTGAGGAAAAAAATATTTCAAATCCAGTCAGTTTGATGGTTCTTTCTAAAGGAAATAAAATGCTTAAGAATCTTGTTATTGGTCATCCTACATCTTCATTTACCTTTTGTTCAAGTTGTTTCTTAACTTTCTGTGGGAAAATATTCCCACAGAAAGTTATGTGGGAAAATGTTTGAAGACAGCATTTGGTCTTAGATTAGATGAATTGTTTCTCTTTTATCTAGAGGGGAAGAAATTTTAGAAAATATTGTAGCTCTCTGTCATATGAAATATGACTAACTCAAAAAACAGCTGTCTCCTGTAAGGAAAAGCAAAAATACACTTTGAAAAAAAATGACGTGACTATTCTTCACTATTACTTTATAGTTATAAGAGAGTTTGTTAGTTGGACAAACACATAGCTTAGAAATGGCAGTGCCATCACAAACTTCTCCATCCTGACTGCCTGCTTTGTTAGAGAGCAAAAAAAAGGGAAGAGTTTTGACAAAGCAGGAAAACAACCACTGAACAATCTGCTGTGTTCTTCTCAGACAATATTTCCCTCTTAGACAGAGCCAAAGCTAGCACGTGTTATCTGTTCTGCAAGTGTACAAGCTGGCCGCTGTAGCCTTCTCCACTGGCTGCCTACCAGCTCCAAAAAACAGAAGTCAGACACACCGCAGACCAGTCCAGCTAATTAAACGCGAGTGGAGGGGGGAAAATGGAGAATCGGTGTGTGATAAAGAAAGAAAGCAGCTGTGGAACTTTACTTTGCACAAGTGGATGTGCACATGTTCTACTAACAGAACGGCTCTTTGTGTGAGAGAGGATTCAATTATAGATTATGGGGATGGGGTGTGCGCGCGTGTGTATTGGGTAGAGGGGGTAAACATATTAAGCAAGTGGAGCTGAATGGGTTATTAGCAGTTAAATTGAAGAAGTTGGATAATGAAGATTGGGCTTTGGCTTCACAGAACGACATGGCGGCTTTGACACTGTGGAGGAGGGAAATTAAAGGAAAGAACTGAAGATGAAAATGAAAGGAAGAAACGAGAAGGAAGAGGACGATCAAGTCTGGTGGAAAAAATAGGAAGCAGGGAGTGGTAAACAGGAAGATGGCAACATGGGGACAGGAATAAAGTAAGACAAAGTTAAATAATGACTGACACGGATTGAGAGGAGGGAAGAAGGAGAAAGACAAATGTGTGTAAATGAGACCGATAATGAGGTGCAGCGATGCGTGGCATGGATGATTGTTTTTCAGGGCCTCAGCCAAAATGAATGGAAGATGTGGGTGAGAGAAGGTGTTTTCTTTTTGATGCCATTGCTCTATTCATGACCTGTCATCTTAAGAGGTGTTGATGGCTGCCTGGAGGAGCACCTGCGTCACTTAGAGACGTATCGTCCATGCACACATGATGACATGAGGCCATGGAGATGATGCAGGAGTATCAGCCGCCCCCTCTGCACCTGATGCAACAAGTCATGTTTCTATTATACTGCACTGAAAACGCCTGCGTACTTACAAGAACCTTTACGCACATTAGGTTCCAATCGGCAAACCAAAAGTGATTAGTTTAATGCTACAACTGAATGGGAGAGGTGAATCAAATTCATTTAAAAAAAATTTACATTTCTAAGTTAGATCAAATTTGTTGGGTTTGCAATACCGTTTTTTATTTGCTTTCCATCTGCTTCTTTGCTCTAGATGTCAAATTGACAAATGACTTTTTAAAGGAAAGATATTATGTGCAAATTTCAGAATACATTATCGCAACATTAACTTCTTAACATGTGTATTATTATCATAGCTACATTCACCTAACTGTCATCACAATAAACATATCTGTCACAAGATCATGAAAGGGCTTATAGATTTGATGTCAAGACTGGTAAAGTGTGTTATCTTATGGTCATTAATCATTATGCTTATTATTGTCCGAATTTGCATTCGTGACAATTTAGACAACTGGCTACACTTCGCAACTTTAAAAAGTTTTTTATGAGTTGAGTCAGGAACAACATAAATTTGTTTAGCAAGAATTGCACACATATTTTACTGCCTACTGTTTAAATGATTTAATATTAACTGCTAATATGTCCTTCACATTTTGAATGCCTGGTCAATTTCAGGGAAGTTTTGTTCTCTACATGCAGCGGTCTGTAAAAGCTTGCATCTACCTGTGCACACCTTTTTGAGCACGTTTGACTTCCTGATCTGCACGGAGAGCTTGAGGATGTAAGTGTAAGTGAGCAGAACTATCAGGAGCTTGGTTACGCTTTGCTGAGTGAGTCCACATGCACAGCAGCACACGCACACGAACACACAGTCAGCAGTGCTTTATCGAGTTGCATGAACTGTAGACACTAAACACCTGCAAACTGAGAGGTAGCTAGATCGGCAACGGTCGGCAAGTTCAAATGAAGGCCATAGGACCACGTTTAAAATTACACACACATACATGGATGGAATCACAAAAATGACATTAAATTATATGGTTTGAACCTTTAGATGAATGAGAAAACCCATTCAGATGTGTCCCAGCTTTGGCGACCATTTAAACTGCAGTGAAATGGAAAAATGAAACTGCTTCTACCTGGGTAAAAACCATCACAACACAGCATAAATTCAAACACAAAGAAAAATCAATGGTCGAATGGCCTCGATGCAGCAAAACAGCATTTTCAGATATTTACATTCACAAAAAATTTTTTCATAGAAAAACACATTTAAAATTCTTTTACTCAAAACTTGGAAAAGAAAAAAAAAATCAATGTGAACAGACTCTAAATTGCAAGCTAAAGTATTTTAAACAAGAGAGCTCAAAAAAATACTGAGTTTTATTAGCTTTGGTTAATAATGTTTTCACACAGACAGATTTTTTGGCAAAAATAACGCTTTATCGCCCTTGAGAGACATCTCTGATGCATTTCCATGTTTACCGCTCAAACATTTGTGATGCTCAGGAGAACATGACTGTGCATTTGCTGGGAGGATATTTCAGTCTTTCAGTCTTACAGTTGCCTGGATTTGTTAGTGAGTGCTGTGCAGTAATTGAATGATCCAATAATAAGCAAAGGCAGATCATTTTTCCTGAACACTGATATGCATCGTTAGCTGGCCAGCGAATGCACATCTACATAATTGCACACTTCCTGGAGGCTTTGGACAGTTTCTAGGCTGCAAAGGTTTTCCTTCTTAAGCTGCAGGTGAATACATTACACCAAAAGAAAAACACTATGCATAACAGGTAAGTACTTGTCTGCTTTATTTCTATAATCAGTGTATTTGATGAGTCTTCCAGCAACTACCCAGCTATAATATCTCAATAAAAATGTGGGCTGAATAAATTAGTCCATTGTGAATGCAACAGGACTAAACGTTTTTTTAATTTCATAACAGTGAAATGAGCAGCAAAAGAGCAGCAGCAGTATAGAAAAAAGACAAAATGAATTAAGACAAAAATACCAACGCCATTTGCAAAGAAATTATTTTGTTTAAAGTACTGAGTATGTTTTCTTTTTTTTAAATATTTTTTAATAATAAAAGACAATGGCACAATTGGCCAATTGGATATAAACTACAAGACAATCAATTCCAGGATATTTGGGGAAACATCACAGCGGGGTTGGAGAGCCAACTGCCCCAGCACATTTAATAAAATCACTTCCTTCAGATCACTTCTGCTTCCAAATCACATACAGAACAAAATTTAAACACTCTCTTTTCTTAGACCAAAATTGTGCAGGCATGGTGTTTCTCCATAATAACTTTTATGTATTCATTCCAGCACTATAGAGTTCATAAAAATGTTCTACCAAAATGTTTTATTCAAAAACAAATTAGTCAAACTTTAAGAAATTATAATGTGAGGTCAAATTTTTTATCTTTTAAAATTGATTCAGTCTTAATTGTATAAAAATGTGTTAAATTCTTTGAATTCTTTCTCCTTTTACAGAATCAACACAAAATGCTACAGTAGCAGTAACACAAAGTAACAAAAAGTTTTAAAGAGTTAGTCAACGAACTCATGCATAAATTCTTGGATTGTCCGCTAAAGAAACATTTTGAAGGATTTCTCCCAGTAATTCTTGGGTTATATTTTACAGGTGTAGAATAGTGTCCATAATTAACACGCTAATGAGTTTGACATTTGATCCCTTAAAATATAGAAAGTAGAAATCAACATATTTCAAGGTTGGTGTTTAGACTATTTCTCTAATTTCAGAGGTAGAAAAGAGATTAAAGTTTCATTTCAAACAAAAAGTACAAGTGCATTTAAGTCTCATGTTTGTTTTCAACAAAACTGAGGAATAAACTAAAGAAAGATTTATTTTCTATGTGGAAAAAAAATAGAGTTGATCTTTCTCTTGTTGACATAAAGCAGCAAGAGAGAGAAGAAATTCTTTAAAATATCTTGAATCCAACATTAAAACAACTTAAATTAGAAACCTTCTCAATACTCACAAAGTCATTTCGATTAGCATAAAAGATGGTGGTGAAATTGTTTGTAAAGCACATGCTTTTCTAAGAGCAACACACACACACAAATAAAAGCTGGATTCATACAGAGATTCCAGCAGAGTAGTGAGATAGCGGCTGATGTAATTGAAGTAATAGCCCAATAAAATAAAATGAAAAAAGTCCATTTCAGACATCTTTCATCTTGGAATACTGCGATGTGGTGCTGCATTAAAGCCACCCGCGAAACATTCAAGGAAAATAAAAAGGCCTGAGGAACTGCTTTGGTAGGCGAAGATCAACCAGAAAGCACAAGGCTAACACGAGGCTAACACGCGCAACCACAGAAAAATCTAATACATAGAATAAACAAAACTAGCAGGGGAAAAGTGTGTAAAAGTCACAGAGGTTAACTGATTTGCAAGTGTGAGCTAGAGTGAGGCTAAATTGGAAGAGGGCTTATTCCACCTTCAATTCATTTGGATTCTGCTCTTAAAAGGTCATCCCATTGTGAAGGTTTTTAAAGTGCAGCTTGTCGTTTCCTGCGCACCGCATGGCCAACAAATACGCCCAGCATGCTTTTCAAGGCTGTGGATAAATAATTCAACATCTGAGGCGAGCTAAACTTGAAAGTAGGGCTGCCTCCCTGGCCACTCAAAGCCTGTTCCTCATAAAGCAACAAAAGCTTTGCATGCTCATTGAGGAATTTAGGCTGGAACAGATTCTATGAGAAGAGGAAGAATCGCAATGCCAGAGTTCAAAATATTTATTTTAACAACAAGCAAAAGCGTTTGTGTGAATAAAATTTTTCATTAAATCTTATTTCTATCAAGATTTCAGTACATACCCAGAGGTAATAGGTGAACTGCAGGGCAAAGATAGCAATGCCTTCGTTGTCAAAAGAGCCTGCCACAGAGCGGGAGATGTAGCCCGGCACGATGGCGATAAAACAAGCGGCCAGAAGCCCGGCACCCTGGTTCCACAGTTCGCGTGTCAGCAGGAAGGTAGAGATAGCCGTCAGACCACTGAACACCGGTGCCAGAAACACACACACATCACGGATGTGGACTGTGACGTGGAGCAGGTTGAGGATGTAGTGGATAAGGCCAGCGGTTACCATCAGCCCTGGATACACCTGAAGGAACAGAGAAAATGAAATGGTGATAATCAATATTTTAGATTTGCTAAACTGAGAAAAATGAACAAAAACAATTTTATAAAATATACTTTTTGTGCAACCCTTAGCCCCCTTTTAAACCTTGGTTTCGACTGTGAAAATGTACTGAAAACTTCAAATCTGTTTTTTTTTTTTTTTAAATTGAAAAGCAGATTTCATAACCACATTTCTCTACTTGGAACCCACTTTCAACCTGCTTTTTACGCTCTCTATACATTAGTATTTTACAAATTTAACATTGGCCGGGATGGGCTCCGGCACCCCCCGCATCCCCAAAAGGGGTAGACGGATAAGAAGATGACTGACTGACTCACTGACTGAACATCTAAAAAATTACAAACACTTACAGTACTTAGACTCTCTAGTTAAAATCTTGTAGACCACATGCTATTTAGAAGCCAAACAAATGATCTTTGATGCTCCAAAGTAAAAGCTAGGTAACCAATATTTTTAAAAATACACATAGGGAGGGAAGCCAGATTTCTCAAAATTTGAAATTTAAAGCCTTAGTCATATTAGATGTTTTAATCTTGTATACTTCAGAGACCTGATAGTGGAATACTTTTCACCTGAAGACCATGTGTCATAGCTGAATATAAATGCAAAATAGCAAGGTTTTTTGCAACATCTATATATCACGTCCCACAATCTGGCAACTGCTAATGCGTGTTGGTTGGTACAGGTTTAAATATGAGTTGCCAATGAGGTTTCCTTTGCAACACACAACTCGCAATCTAAACAAACAATTATTCACAAGAACACCAACGGAAGGCCCAAAAGTATGTACTCACGAACTTACAACCACGAGCCCAAGAGGCAGCATACACGCTAGTTAAGTATCAGGTAAAATATTCTTTTTTCTCCATGTCTTGGCACACTGACTATGTTTTTTAGTGAAATATGCCAGTCTACATTGGTTGCCTTATTATACAATTTCTCTAGTTAAGCAACACTGTTTATAGTCTATGTCTTAAGGAACAATTAAACATTAAATCCAACTGAATTTTAAGATTCATAAATAAAAACATCCACCACATCGAACTGGATCATAAGCCTTTGCTTTCATGCTGAGGTTATCTATTTTAATGATGAAAAAAAATGTTCCCAAAAGATGTGACCATTGCAAATGAAGGGTTTTGGAATTGTTACTCAATGATTCAAATTCATTGTTGAAAATCTAAGCATTTCTATTCACAGTAAAACATTTCCTTTGAACAACCTCTGCATTTTAAGCAAGGACATAATAGGTCAAAAGAAATCTCTCTGCTAGCCCGGGTTGTAAATGGAAATAAAATTATGTTTTAATTCAATTCTGTGTTGAGCGTCGTTAAGTTTGAACAGCAATTACAAAACCTTTGCTTCCAGTTTTTAAATAATTTTTACTTCTCTTTGAGGCCGTTTTGCTTAAAATTTAAGCTTGCATATTAATACAACTTGAACGACCAGAACTTTATAAAACACTGAATGAAAAAAGAAAAGCTTCTCAATATCACACTTCGTTTTCAACACCTTTTACTAAACTGAAAAGAACCCTCAACAGGTCAAGCCTTGTACCTCTATCTCATATCTACATGAAGAATAGACCTAATTAGGACCCAGCACAGGCTGCTCAGGTTAAAAAGCAAGGTTATGTTTAACAAGTGAGTAATTCTCTGTGTGCGATACTGTAGCTGCAATCCATACACTCCTAATAAACTGAAGTTTTCTTCTTCCTAATTAGCCAGTGCCCGAGAGACCAAAGCTTCTCCAGCCAGTCTTCTTCAGTGAAATCTTGCCTCGTGGCTCTACGGATATGATTCTGTCTAATGGAGCAATATCCTTCCATTTAAACTACTGATCTTGTAATTAGGAGCTATTTTGAACTAAAGTAGAACCCACAAAACCTAACTATTTTAAGCCTGATGAAAATCACAGATTGTAACAACCTCATAAAAATGTTTTTTCTTGCTGCAAATTTCTTGCTAAATTCATGAACACTTTAGTCTAACTTTAGTAAATAAACAGTCTGATTTTTCAACATTAAAAACTCAAATTCGGAGTAGCGCTGAACAATTGCATAACTTTTTTAATTTTTTCTCAGGTCTTTACTAGTTTACAGTTTAATTTTGTAATTTTAGTAAAATAAGTGGGGGGTACGACATATCAAACAAATATGAAAGTAAGGCAACTGACAATTTTGTTAAAATTGTGCAGTACCAAATAAGATTAGGATAAAAAATGATAAAATATTCCAGAAGAAATTCATTATTTTAGTTCACTGAATTATTTTTACCAGCAAGATTACACAAAACTGGCAAGTAGGCTTTAAAATTCAAGTACTGTGTTTCCTATCCTGGCTTTTGATTTGAAATATAATCAAAATGTCCAAAAGCCCACTTCAGATGTCTTAATAGAGACACTTGAGCAGTTGACAGCTTCATGTTGTTATGAACCGTCACATTAAGAAGCCTTTCTGTCCTTATCAGCGACACAAAGAAAAGACCCTTGACAGTTATCCTCCCGGGAGTCAGGTACCAAAGACAGGGAATAAAAGGGATAGGGAAATTGAACTGGTTCAAGAGGAGAGGCACTCGACTGTCACATCAGCTGCTATCAAACCATCCTGCCATCCGAGTGCTTTGAGATCCAATGCTTTCATTTACAATGAATACGAACTGTCAAGATCATCTGATTAAGCTTTTAATTCTGTAACCATTGCATGCATTTTTTTTCTCATTTGGAAAAACAGTGATGTGCATTCCACTTATATAGTGCTTTTCTACCTGCAATGTTACTTAAACTGATTTTTACAGGGTAGCCCATATTCACCTATTCACACACATCCATATCTGATAGTGGAAGCATTCATGCAAGGTGCAAACCACCATCAGGCGCTGTTAGGGGTTTGGTTTCTTGCTCAAGGACACCTCGGCATAAACTCCAGGCAGAGGGATTGGTTACAGAAAGCTCGGTCCACCCACTGAGCAATCCTTGAGTCATTCATTTTCCAAATAATAAATATCTGAATTGATGACTAAATCTAAGCAGAAAATATACAGTGTTTGTTTCCAAACAAGACTTCTCCTTCTCTGTTTGTAAATGAAATGTCATTATGAAGCCAACAAGGACAACAGTTTGTCATCCGACATCTCCAAGTCACAAATTTTATCATCTGAAATCTGTGGGGTGTCTTTTGATGCTTTTTAGGCACAGACAAACTGTGATAATTAGTAGTTGTTATTTTTTTTTAGCTGTTAATTATTTCATAAAGTAAACAAAAAAAATGCATGCAATAGATCTGGAATGCAGGAAAACACGACCAACACATAAAGAGGTTTACATTAAAATAGAGGAAATTAAAATAAATTAAATGATTGAAATCCATAAAACAATTTAATAAAAAAAAAATTACAACATGAAAGTCCTGCCTGTGACTCTTGGAACTCTTGTGCATCGAGACTGAGGGGCAGTGCATACTTCTGCATAGATTTGCATCTTATAGGGTGAATTTGCATTTAATACAGGCATCAGAGTGACCCTCCCACCTGCTTGCAGACCCTCCACGGTCCACCAGGAGAAGAGCCACCAGCCATCTGGCTCTGTTCTTCATCCAAGACAATTAGGTTAAACTTGACCCTTCAAATTCCAGACTCTAATTAGTTAACTACGCAATTTCACCCAATGATGCATATCCTTTGACTAATGCAATAATAAATCGAAAAAAACATTTGAGAGTCTTGAAAATTACACATAATCATCCAAAAATCTGAAGATTAGTAGAATGATTAATATGAGTTTGGCTTTGTACTATTTTGTTGTACGGTACTTAATTTATTTAAATAAAAAATAAAACATCTTGATTAAGGGGAGTAAGAAAAAACCTAACGCATAATACTTTGAAGTTCATTGCAAATTTTCAAGCAATTCTTTGCAATAACATGTGGAGGAAATCTTACTCCAAAATAGAAAGACAGGCACATAAGAATCATTTTATAACATAGCAGGTACGAGGATTCCTTCTGCTTTGGCTTTGATACAAAGTTTTTCTATTTAATCTGAAGGTATATTGGCTTCACTTTGTGGGGTGGTCTGGTTAAATATTAAACTTGGAGTTAAAGGGTAAAATGAA
This sequence comes from Neostethus bicornis, assembly GCA_902685375.1. Lineage (NCBI taxonomy): Eukaryota > Metazoa > Chordata > Actinopteri > Atheriniformes > Phallostethidae > Neostethus > Neostethus bicornis. The sequence continues at coordinate 23,155,645 of LR738551.1, read as the reverse complement.
ATGACAAAAGGCTGAACTTTATTGGAGCAGAAATGAAATTAAATACAACGGTCAGAACAATTCTGCACTCCTGTTTTCTTTTTTTCTCGTAGTTCACTGAAATGCTAATACAGGCAAATAGAATAAAGATCTGAGCTTGTTGAGCAACATTTGCATGCAAGAAACAATACACGAGGCAGCCCGGGAGTCTTGCAAATGTCATGAAAATTAACTTTAGACTTAATGCCTTCCAGTTCTGATTACCAGTCTAATCATGAGTTTTAGTTTCAGCCCTGTGGGACCGACGCTCGCACCGTGCATCCAGTCACTGGAACAGAACCAATACATCTAATTTTAAATGGGCTCCACAGAAATATTTAACAGTAAATTCTTATAATTGTTCATGATGGATGAAAGTATATAATCTCATTTGGAATACATTTCCCAGTGAATTTAAGGAGGGTGATGCCTGAAGCATGGCAATAGTTTCTGGCAATACAATTTTTTTAGGGCTGATACAAATCATTGGTAGCCCCATGAGGCCCATAATTTATCTTTTAGGAGCAATATTAATCTAAGATTAAAGTGTAAAAATTGGTATAAAAATTTGAAATCCACTATACTAGGCAAGTGAGACCTCATTTTGTTTTATAATTGTTTATTAAAGTATAATTGTATTTTCTCATTATGAGTTTGGTGCATCGAGTGTGAAATGATCGTTTTTAATTTTAGTGTACTTGATTTAAACACAGTTATTTGTCCACGGTGACTGGCTCGGTAATCTGATTGGTTTGACATGATGAGACTAAATGTATTGATAGCACAAAGCTAGCACCTATGAAACATGAATAGATTAACATCATCACTGTTTAAACTGAAGGGTTCAGAACATGAGAGAAAGTAGCCTAAGGCTTTTTTTTATGCTTTACTTCTTGTTATTGCAGACGAGCAGAAATAATCACAAAACGGAAACTTGTAACATATGTGGGTTTTTGGGGTTTTTTGTTAATGCAACAGTCTCTTTGCAACAACAGGTATCAGCGATAGTCATAATTCCTTCTTGTGGGTCACCAGAAACAAGAAACCAATAAGAACTCCTAATGAAGTTTGCAAACATCAAGACTAAAGAGTTTGACTAAAGAGTTTGCATTTGTTGCCTCTGAAAACTTGTGCTGTGTTTCTGATAACTTTTTTCTTTTAGTAAAATTGAGTTCTTATGACAAACTTGATGTGTGCATGGAATGCAGGTAAAAGATAAAAATGCAGGCTGAGTGACCAAGGAAAGTTTCATCAAAGTAAAGCAGAAAAAAGGAATCTGTTAACAGTTCAATGCTACTGGATTGCGACTTAAATCTTTGGTGCCTGTAAGAGGCTTACCGGACTCTGTGGTATATATCACCTGTTTTGAGAGTCCCCAGAGAACCTCTGAAATACCTTTCCCTGGTGCATGAAGGTGAATCTTGCACAGACATAGCCTGGATACTTTCATGTAAAGAGAATGCAGACAGTGAGGGGATTTGGACCATCACAAGTTTACTAGCTTCTCTTTCTCTTTTCTAACCAAAAATCTACAAGTTGTACGGTATCTATCATGATATTATGATTATTCAATTTCATTATGATAAATGTCCTTTATGCTGATCTAAAGTCAAAGCATAAAGGAGGCTTTGCCTTCTTTTCTACTGAGCCCCTCATGGGTTGTTTCAAAGAATTCCCAGGCCACATGGATTATGTAATCCCTCTAGCATGTTCGTGAACCTATTTGACTCCTCAGTCGGAACATTTTTGGGTGGAAACTGGCCTCTGCAGGTTCAGTAATAAATATTCTAATAATTCACACTGAAAGTTTTAATATCACACTATGACCCATCATGTATTTAAGAGAATACTCCATAAAAGGTTTGCACGCATGCACTGACTAAATAAATTTGCTCCGACAGACTAAAACAGAATTTCGGATTGTTAAATTATCCTGAATCAACCAGTGGAGTTTTACATTTTGTCTTCGCTGACTGTATTAATATCAAACTTAGAATGTGAGTTATGTAAAATATATACAGTCTAAAACTCTGTTTTTCTGAGTACAAAGTGCTTACACTGTACATTTCTGTTTATCACAGCCAACTCTGCTCCGCTACACTATAAACTTCTCGTTTCTAGCAGTGACCTGCCAGGAAGTGAAACTTTATCTCTGGCAACCTTTTATTTTTCACAACCTCACGCCTGCTTTATGCACGAGATTAGAAACATTAATACAAGCTACCATTCACCTAACAATTGGTACATCTATGGATGGATTTTTTTTTAATTATAAAAAAAACAAAACTTCAAAACATGCTGTTATCTTAAAACCTGAATGCTATACTATAAGTTTCCTTGGTTGCATGTCCAAGGACATGCTTTCTTCCTAGCTCAAAACAGAAAATTACATCTTTGTAAGGCAAGGTAAGCCAAGTTTATTTGCATAGCACAATTCATACAAACGTAATTCAAAGTCCTTCACAAGACAGAAAAAATGCATTAAAATGACAAAACATAGAATAAAAATATTTTAATTTTTTTTTTTTTTTTTAAAGTACATGTATCTTTGGTACTGTGCTGATATAAACGATGTTTGGGTCCATGCTAACTAATTGTGTACATGGCAACCCCAAAGCGTCTTTGCTTCATATACAAGAACTGGAAAGTCATTGGGTTTGATCTGCTTCAGACTAGTTTTTATGAGCCATTATTTGTCACTTAGCTTTCACTTGTCACTTTGTATTTGACTGTTTTAGAGCAATTCTACTTCATAACACGAAAAGCTACAGTATTAATCTGCATCCTCATTAGCATCTTTACAATAGAAACTCTGTCAAAGTTTTAGGGAAGCAAAGTGGTTTGACGGTAACCTGAGCCACTTCTTCAAAAGAAGGTGTAACTGCCATCTCTGTGATAACAATCATCATCGGAGTCAGCATTACTCACAGCTATTTATCATTTGTAATCACATAAAGCACTTGCATTTGTGTGCCTAATTCTCTCGGTCTGACATACCCATGCAGATAAACGTTTATCATCTCAGTCTGCACCGCTCTGTTAATCCCCTAAATGTGATAAACAGTCAGAGAAATGAACAAAGCACACAACGTAAGCAGCCTGTAGGTTTCATTAGAGGGGGAGACTTACTGTGCCACCGACAATCCTACCCAACGGGTACCAGGCCCTTTCATCAAACCAGTTAAGGAACTCGTAGAAGCCATTGGTGGTTAGATGGTGCGTTGATCTGTAGTTGAACCTGTGGCAATACAATAAAAAGAGAGAGAGCTTAGTGAAAGAAAATATAACAAGTAGCTTGAAGTAGAAACATTTATATTCCATTTATTTGGGATAAAAAAAAACAAACCAGAAAAGATTCTTTTATTTAGGCTTTCTGTGGGAGCAGAGAATGGGCAACGAGCCGATGCTTTTCCTTGTAAGAACAAGAAAGATCAAGTCTCTGTAGTTATGCCAACAATTGTCAGGTCAACTCATGGTTAGAAAGAGAAATAAGAAAATAAAAAGGTTTATATGAATTTTGCAGAAACAGCCTGATCATTGTGGAGTGTCAAAAGTCACGGAGACATAAAACAAGTCTGGTTTTAAATCCCCACATAAAACAAACAAATCTGTGCATAAATATGTGAAATTTTTACTGCAAAGAAGCTTTAATTCAGTTGGTGGAAACCGAGGGGGCTGGGAATGCTGTCTGACTGCAGAACGACAAAACAGACGCTTCTTATGTGAAAAAGATCAGCACAAGTGTTCAGTAAATTCTCAGCAGCAGCTTATTAATGTTGCTTTATGGAGTGATCATCAGCTGCATTTAGAATAATCTATGTGGTAAGATCTTCAGGCAAAGCTGAGGAAAACTACCTGGAAGATGATTATTAGCATAGTGAACATAACCTGGTGTGATTGAATAATAAAAGACAAGAGAAACTCTTAATAATAAGTACACTAACAACACAAACCAGAGCTAACAGGGGGATTTTTAAAAGAAGAGATGCCTCTGCAACAAAACCCCAGCGCATACTCAAGCCAAAGACCAAATAAGAAAACATGGATGTTGCTGCAAAAATACAATTTCAAGCTTTAGTGGATATGCATTAATTTCCATTTTAAATAGAGAAAAAAAATGCAAACGTTTACGAAGCGATTTTACATTGTGTGGAGTGTCTACAGTTTACATAAAAAATACATTATTCAACTGAAGTATAACTCGCTTTTTTTTAAAAGACTATCTGCAAAAATGTTTTATTTATCTTTGGGGAGAAAATAGGTGAAAAGTAAAAATAAGATTTGTGCCAACTAGAATTTGAGAAGATCCCTCCAGGCATCTGGCCATCAAAACAAAAGCACAGAGGGTCGAAGTCTGGATACACTTCACACAAACAACAGAACCAGACCGTATCACGCACCCACTAAATTAATAAATAAAATGACGCTGATTGAACTTTAGACTTTGAGCAATAAAAAAACATTTCTTCAATAATTCAACCCTTTCTCATCTCATCCAGCTCTCCTATAAGTTAAATAATTTAGAAAACATGCTGCAAACTTCAGCCAGGTGTGAGGCGCTCCTCAGAGAGGCTCGGTATATAGATGGAAGTCCAGCTTATTGCCCTGCTGCTGTCAAATCTCCTAGGCAGAAACAAAGACCATTTAAAGAAATAATTCTCCCAGACAAATCTGCACGCCACCCGACCAAATCCAAAAAACCCATTTTCCAATGATCTTATGGGCAGCTGAACAGAAAGCCTCATCTCTGCCCTTGTCACTTTGACAGGGCAGATAGTGACTCTCTAACAGTCGCATTAGCAATTTAATGCATAGCTGCCAATACGGCCTCCGGCCACAAAGCCTCGATATATGACTGCAATTCAGCTTCAAAATGAGTAACACTCACCTGATACCACAAAAATACACCCCTGGACTGACCGCTGTGAGAATATTTCAAAGATATTACCCCATATCACCTCCCAAGTAGAAATCAGAGAAGAAATCCAAAACTGCTTCTACACCAATCACACCTCATTTGCCGCAGGGGCAATTTACTGTAATCAAGGTCTTTTTTGCAGGTTACAATTTTTATTTTGAAGGACGGCCATCATTGTCAGCATGGCTAAGTGAGTTTTGCTGTTATTTATTGGTTGACTACGCCTCATTCAGTGCAACAACAGTCAGATGTCTTTTTTCTCTTTGTCCTTTTTGCATGGACGCTCGTAGCCAAATCGAGTTCAAGTACTCTTTACTTTGCACAATATTATTAAAAATATAGTTAAGACATAAATCAATTGGAATAAAAACAAAAATGAATGTCAATAATCATGCTCTGCCTTCCTGAGATACAAGTCAACAAATTCTGCAACTGAAAAGTGCTGAAATCCATTTAAGTTCCACACAGCCATTGGGATAAATGTAACACCCAACTTCTTGTTCTTTCAGTGGAAAGAAGAAAGAGACCTATGGACATCTATATTCATAGCAGTAGGAGAAGAGATGCAAGATATTAGTTTCGTACAATAATAACGATAATGTATACCTTGTTGATCCCTCACCGGGAAAATATGTGTACTGCATTACACTACAGCAGGCTGCCACGACGGCGGGACCCAGGATGGGAGAAACGGGGGGCTAGGTGTCTTCTCCAAGGACCCTAGACGTGAACTCAATGGGAATTGAGCAAACTTCCGGTCACTCTACCACTGAGCCAACGCTGACAATAACACGTCAGATGAACAGGTGTGAGCACAGTAAACATGTTATTATCAAAATATCTCTATTTTGTGACATCTCTTGGGAAACCGAGAAAGGGCTCTAATAACCAGGACGCCCAAAAAATCCTAAAGCCATCTGAAAATTATTCTCCTCAAATAACCCCAGTAGTTTAATCCCAACAGCTTTTTAAAAAAATGTACTCATTTGGAAAATAGTCCATTAAATCCCTAAATATACACTATTTTCGGGACCAGATTTGCCAGTTTCTTAATTTACTTTCATGTCAGGCTTGACCTTTGCGAAAATAGCAAAAACTTTTATGGAGATCTGATTCATTTCCTTGTCTGCATCATCAATTTATAAACCAGTAACTGATGATCAGTAGCAGGATTCATTGAATATAAAAGTCTTCAGAGCAAAGCGAATGACCTTTATGAAAGTAATGAGGATAAAAGTAAATCAAATGAAATATAGCATTGAATCTTATTTCAAATACTGCAAAGTTTTAGCTTTTAACAAATTCGAGTACACACCAAAATTATTTAAATATACTTTGTACAACACCAAACGTGAAAGCACCATTAGATGTGTCGACACATGTTCTGAGGAGATCAAATAGAATTTATGGCGTCTAATGAACACTTCACAAAGATCAATATTAATATATGTATAAAAAAAACCAGATGCTTTTAAACTAAGAGCCACTGCTTTCTGCACCAAGCCTGCTCACACACCCCAATTGTTGTCAAAAGTAGAGGACAAATCTTTTGTTGTCTATTCAGTGGTTCTATGTTTGTATGAAAAGTGAAACACATACTGTAATGATGTCTGGTCACACAAACCAACATCCAAAAAAATTTAAAACATTCAAACTATCTGCTGCTGATGCTTTAAAAGTAACATCGATTTCAGCCCGTAAGACTAAAAGATGTCAATTTTCAAAAAACCCCACAGACCAAAGACGTCCAATCAAATAAAAGCTTCATTATAAGATTTGTTGGAAAAAAGTGTCACAGTTACATATTTTTTTTAATATCACAATCCTTATGGAACAAGAGGAGGAAAAAGGCAGCCATGTGTCCTGAGAGATAGGAAAACAAATGTGTTTGAGAGAGTGTGTTTGTGTGTACTTGTGTTTGTACAATGACCCTGTTGGATAATTGGATTCTCTGGATGTGTGATTTTAATATTAGACACGAAACACAAGACTTTGCCAATCTTAAATGAGATATTCTCTGTGATTAGGAGGCAGCGTCTCGGCGGCAATGGCTGTTTACACATAAACTGAAACAACAACACAAACAATCTTAGAAAATAAGTATTTAATGTGTATTCTTCCTAGCATTGTCAAAATCCCAAAATCACATTGTTGAACCAATCCCAGCTCATCTTTTGGGATTTGTAGCTACTTTATCCTAATTCCAGTTGAGAAGTTTGTAAATGTGGGAAGTTGTGATAACTTTTTGTCAGATTTCAATGGTAAAACGGATTCGGCATTTGTTCTTATTGGTAAATAATCCTAGGCTACTGAAAAAAACAAAAAAAACATTCAAACAAAATATTTCTTCTGAAATCAAACCAGCCAGTCAGAGTAACACGAAAGGCTGCCATAAATATTTCTTATTAACGACTATTTAAATAATCGACAAGTCGGTTTTTTTAATACTCGTTTTGGTCTAAAAACTTAATTGCTTTCACACACTTAGTAGTGCCAAACGGGTCAGTCATGATGTCACAGAAATTAGAAAGAACTCTAATAATATGCATACCCGCTAATGGACTCAAAAGTGCAAGATCGTTTCAAGATAACAAAATATAAGGGTGCAGTGCAATATCTGCAAGGCAAAACGTGCTTTCCAGGGCATCGCAGCTGCACGGTGGAAGAAGGATTGCTCCCCAACTGGAAGAAAAATTTAAAAAGCCTTTTATTACTCAGCTTGGCACTTTAGTCTATGCAGTTAATGAATAGTTTGATGCAAGCTATTCAAGGTTTGATGAACTTTCATCTCACTTGCCCTCTTTTTTTTTTTAATATAGCTTTTACCCAAACCTTCTTATGATCCCACAGTCACATAACGGGCCTTTTAGTTTGTAGCCCCAAAAAGTTTTAGTTGACTAGATTATTGCATCATTTGTATTTTATTCTATTTTGGAAAAACCTTAACTCTTTTTGTGAAAATTGCCATCAAATTAAGTTTGCTACATAGGCACTTCTACCTCAAAGCTTATGATTATATAAATCTGTGTTGTGATCATATGTACGTTTTATATTTATATCTGATCAGATTATATTAAAAGAAAGGAAAAGGTATTTATCTGACTTTAAGTATAATTGATTATGACAGCATTATTTATGTTTCTTAAGCCGCTGTAGATTTTCGTCATCATAGCAAGCAAAAGGTTCATTATTCGTTATTATTATAATCAACCCTAAATTACAAAGAAATTACTTTAAATATTCATTGTGACACAACGCAAATACTTTTTGCAAACCTTAATCCGCTATCTAATAAAGATCCACTGTAAAAGAGAATTGTATATTTGATCCAATTAGTTTGCTCACTGACAGACAAGATTAAGATTACTGCATACATCACTTTTGTCTGCAACGGGGGAAGGACAGGACTTTCGGGAGCTGAATTATTCAGCTCCAAATTGAGCTCTCTGAAGGAAATTTATCTTGTTTTTTTTGTGCGCATTGATGCTATGTCTCTTCCAATTAAAAATAACTTGTAAAAGCACTTGTTAGAGATATTTTAAAATCTAGTTGACATGCTTAATTTACTGTAGTCTTTGTGGATAAAGGCAGTCAGCTAAGCCAATTGATGTTTCCTACAATGAACTCTTGGCTACATGTGCACAAGCTTTTACTCACAACTAAGTTCAAATGCTTTGGAAAATCAAACACAATAACTTCACCTGGGTAGGTTTTAAAGCTTTGGGGGTCTCAAGTGATGTTCTTAGTTGAGTTAGTGAAAAACCTGACAGGTTCCAAGCGGATAATTAGTTGTCTATTTATAGTAATAGAGATGGTGAAAACAAGACGAATAAATTGTTAAATAGACAGAAAATAAAATCTAGCTTGGCATCACTTTAAAAAAGGCCGCAAATTGAATACTTCAAGATTTCAAAAGACATCTTGAGCACTTGTTTAAAAAAGAAAAGATATTTTTGCGTTTGTACAACAGAAAAATCTGTAACTTGTGAATAGGGACAGAACAGAGCCTTCTAATTTCAGGCTTTAAAAATGGCCAACACATCACCATTACCAATACTATTCAAAAGAAATCCTTTTCAGAGAAGCCACTAGAAGCTCAATGAACGAGCTGTGGCATTTCTTTATGACTGATTCACCTGACATCTTTTTCCTAACAACTTCTGGTGTTAAATAAGTGAGTGGCAGCCGGGGTTCATTTAAATTTTGTCACTTCAGCTTCTTTTCCAGAGTCTTTCTTCAAAGGCTCCCAGCAAATGTTGCATATTTTAACTTTCTACTGAGTAAGCACAGCATTTCACCAGGTAAATTTGGCATAGAGAAGTCTGAACTATGTTTTCAATTAAATTGGAAAGAATAAAAAAGAAACTACAATGCTGGATTTTTACCAAAATATCTGGTATCTGTAAAATACAGACTTGAAACTAGCTGATCTAAGCCTAAATGAGTCATCTCCACCAAATCTAATTATTGTGGGAACACACATGGTTAGTTATTGTTAGCTGCACATGTCTTACATCAATTTGAAAGATTCGGGATTTGTTCATATTAAATTTCAGTTTCCAAAATGTGCAACAGTAGCATCGGGAATCCAAGTATCAAGCATAGAGCACATAAAGCTAATGTAAACGTTATGACTATCGTTATCTTTTGACGTGTTTGGCTATTCAAATGTATTGATTTATTTTTGCTTTAACAAAGTAGAGCATCCCAGTTCCATTAAAAAAACAAATTTAGGAATTATTCATAGGTTTTGAGAGCTCTGATACAGAAATATTGTCACTAATAGAATTCCAGAAATTTTAAGTTAGTCCGTCTGGGGGTTTTTGGAAGTAACAAATAAACTTCTCAGAATTATATTCACAACAGTATAATTGAATATACTTTATTCATCCCCAAGGAAATTTGAAAACAACTACAGCTTTTTATTGTTGGGACTTTTAATTAACATAAAAGCCCAATAGTTTTTTAAGATTTGTAGAGTGAATGTTTTTTATTTTTACATGTGCAACTTCTGTATAATTTTCTAAAGGACCAAATGTAAACAGGTGAAGTAACCATAAACCTCCAGGAGAACGTTTTCAAGCTGTGTATATGAACTGCTTTGGCTTATAACGGCATGAATGTGGGTCAAAGAAAAACAAAAAAAAAACAGTTCACTCCTGTTCTTGTGCTTTGGTTTTGCAACAGATTTATATACGGTGCATGCATGCCTTCTAGCTTTTTCCAAATGTCTAATGGCTGAGCCCAATTTGTTGAAGAATCCTTAATTGGGTTGGTTTGTTTTCACATTTCACTTTACTCAAGCAGACCGAAAAACAACTATTAGTCACTTGGCATGGAACAAAGAAACAAACTTGAGAAAAAGATGTAGTTTATTGATTGGTCAGGACCAAAAAACGCTTCATTGTCAATTAGGGACAAACACCAATTTCCCCAATGTTGGGAATTCTGGAGGCAAACTCAGTGCCCTAGTTTTTAAGAATGTTGGCATTTACTTTGTTGAATCATATTAAAGCACAATTTTTAAAAAATGACAAATCATTGGAGTTTAGAGTCAAATGCAACGTAAACTATTGTTTAATTTCTAACCTAAATTGCAGCACGTTCTATCTTGATAGAAGCAAAACTACTTGCAACAAACTTGAAATAAATGGAAGAGAGAGTGTTATATAAATCGACATGTAGAGCTCCACAGCTCCATTTAACATCAGCTGCTTGAAGGCAGCTATTAAACTTTAGACAAATGTGTGGAAAAACTTAATTACATTTATTCTGCCGGCACTTGTAGAGGTCAGATGCTTGTGGAGGTCTCTTGAATGAATTTCAAGGAGTGAGCTTGTTTCTACAGAATCATTTCACACTCCACGGCTTCCTACATCCCAATCTGAACAATGACAGACAAAGACAGGAGCTAAACAAAGACACATCTGAGAGTGATCCAGCTGCTTGCTGGGATGTCACCACGAGGAAGAATGTGCCTGGTCAGCTGAGTCCAATGAGGCCATCAAAGACACTCTGCATCTTATTTAAGAAGAACACCGCGAAGGGGATAATCTCATTCTGCTTCATGATGAGCACACACACACACCAAATAGAACAGTAATCTTTTAGTCTGACCCAACAGAGACTGTTTAATTCTACTAAGTCAATACATAAAACTCAAACTACTAATTGATCATGTTTCTACACAAAATTTCTTTTAGAGCAACCCTTATAAATAAGTGGCTGAACTTATTAATGTCTAACTAGAGAATGGCAAAAAAAAAAAAAATACATTAAAAGAGAATCTTTCTAATAGATATTGAATGCATACGTATGCCTCAAAAGTGTTCCAAACGCACGAAGATAACCCTTTATTCCCCAACTGGTTCAATCAAGATTATTAATGCTTGCAAAATTGTAAGCTGATGAGTAAAGAACTTCTTAATGGCAAAACTTTTGGGACACTGAGCTTTTTGTGTTCAGTATGCCTATGTAGAGGTGACCATGCAGTCTCCAATTAACCATTGCGGCCAAAAAAAAAAAAAAGAGCTTCAAACATCACATGATGCTACCACCATAAAATATTTGACCACTCCTGTTGTAGAAACTTGAATCTTAACTTGTAAAACTTGTTTTACTGTTACTTAGTGGTAACTTAGTTTCCTGACTTTCTAGAGGATCCCTGATTGTGTAGGACGTATGTGATCCGATGAATGGATGAGAGTACCGAAAATATTTTACCAAAATAAAACTATTTTTTCAAGTGTATTCAGAGAGTAAACTATTCATTTCAACCGAACGGAACAAATGTGGCCAATTGTGTTCACTCAATACAAAGAAATTCTTTACTGCTGAATGCAAGAAATGACATATTTTGCTAGTCATCACCACCATAATTCAAGGCACCACCAAACATGGCACTGAGATTTTGATTATACTCATGACTATTTCATTCAGCTAGTAAAGAATATAACATTAGTAAAAAGAAAAACATATTCTTTTCAAGACACTTGTTTAGAGACGTGCCATCCATATTGACGCGTGACCTCTAAAGCGAAGCTCTAAGAAATCCTCACAAACAAATATGTTGAACTGACAGCGGATGAGCGGCCTCGGTAGCAGCAGATGTTTCTGTGACAGCCGCTGCACACTGCAACAACACCAGATGGAAACTAGAGACACAGTTCTCCGTGCTGCTGGAATAAGAGTGGGGATGGATAAAGCAGTAATTACAGAGGATTCTACCATGAAGTGGACAGACAGTGAAAGCAGAACATTTTTAACTGAAAGAAAAAGTATAATTTTTCTGAAGAAAACTTGTAAGTCAGGGCCACTTATCCATAGGTCTTAACAAACTACTCCTGATTCAGACGTTCAACAGGGGAGTACAAAACATGCTTTGAAGTAGCTAAATACCACTAAAATGTGTGACAGTCTTAACAGAAAAAATTAATCATTTCAATTCTTGCATTTTTTTATGTGGCCCTTTCACAAAGAATCACCACTAAACTTCCTAAAAATTTTCTAAACAACGTGCTCCCAACAATAACTACTTCAGCATCCATCTTACATCCTCCCTGTAGGCTCCTTGCTTTCATCCAACGTGTTAAAGCCAGTTTGATGTTGACTCGTTTCTCATCTCTTTCATGTCTTCCTTCAACATTGTCATCTTGCATTTCTATGACAAATCTGCCACTGAAAGCATTATTCACCACAAATGTGCTGATATCCACTTTACGATGTGCAGTAAAATGAGTGAAGCAAAAATTCAGCTGTAGCTGCATGCTCTAGGCAAGCAAAAGAACTTGATTCCTCAGCCTCAGGACTCTGTTGGGTAATGCAAAAACACAAAATTTAATTTAAGGTTATTTAGTCACAAAGAGCACATTTAGGCAGGTAAACAGAAGTGCAGACCCAAAAAAGAGGGGCTCCCCAAAAGCAGTGAGAGGAAACTAGGTAAAGCAGATAAAAACATGCGGCAGGCCAGAATAGAGATCTGCAATCTCCTCTATTTTCAGCTAAAGTGTGACCAGGTCACACATTGGTTTTGAGACCATGTAACAGCAAAAAGAAATTATTTTAACAAAACTGATAAGGATCAAGGAAATGAACCCCGGATTTGCAGTATAAAGCCTCTTGTCATCACCACAGTATTTTGATTATTTATGATAGAAAAAAAAAAAATCAACCATTTAGCCTATGCAGAACATTGTGTGAACTGAGCTTTACAGTAACTATTTCAGTCACGTGTGAGTGGGGAAATACAACATAAACGGCTGATCTACAAGAAAAAAAATGCAACATGCAACATTTTACTCTTAGGAGGATTTCTGTAAATGGTGGATTGAAAGAATAAGATCTAATCTCAAATCTAATCAAATATAACAAAAAGCTTAACTATTTGATTGTCTCACTTGTAGTTTGAATATACTGTTAAACCATAGTATAGTGTTAATGTTGTAATGTCGGTTTTATACAGTAGAATATAAATTCTCAATAAATTAACTAGAAATAGTTCAGCCTACAGAGAGTTAGAGCTCCAACAGCATTAGAGAGCTTTCCGGTAATGTAGGTCACTTTCAAAGCCCATGCAACCATAATCAAAATTATTCCTACTGTTATCATTAAAGCAGTTTAAACTTGTTCTTCCCACCATTTCTCTGTTCAGTCGTTCAGGTCAAATTTCTTCCTAAATTAAAAACTAAATGCTTCTGAGTTAAAGTACAAAATGCTGGATTCACAATTGTGTTTGACATCTTTAAAACCAGCAGTTCAAAGACAACTAAAGATTTGTACTTTGAATCCATTTAAGAGGTAAGAAGAAAGACAAAATAAAAATGAGATATTCCCAAAAGCCCAGAGTCACAGAAATTCAAACAAGCAGTGCGTGTGAATCAAAGAAAATGGATGAAAGGCAAGTCAATTCCACATTTAGCCTAGCAATCTACTGGGATGAAGGCTCCTCTTTTATCGAAACCCACTGTTACCATCGAACAATAACGGGTAAGGCGTTGGGAGAGAGCCAGGCTGCTACAGCAGCAGGCATCAGTTAAATCTGGAGACGGAGGGAATTTTTATTTCTATTGTCATAACGGAGACGAATCATATAGATATCCCAGATGCACACGTTGAGGACAGACAGCATTGATGACAGGCCAAATAATTGTGGGCTGATATTTCAACTGAAGATACTCTCAGGAGGATTTCAGGCTCAAGTACAAGTCACTGAAATTTTAAGCAAAGCACCATGAAAGGTAAACTTCACAATGGCGTCGCAGATGAAACAAATAAATACAGCTGGTAAAAAAGACAAGTAAAACGCTAAAAAAAGAGTAGAGTGCACCTAATCAGGTGCAAGGTCTAATCCTGCCCAACACAGCTGCGTTAAAGAGTCTGCTGGCACAAGGCACGAAAGAGTTCTTAAGTCTCTGATTTGTACCATATAACAATAGAAAAAAAAAAAAGGAGAAAATGAACCTTAAACTTAAAAAAAAAAAAATCTAAAACCTGGATTAAAAATCTTGCAAAACATTCTATTCCGGCTAGATTACTATTCAGATACACTATTTTATTATGATTATTCATAATTTTACAGCAAGTCTGCTTTTATCATCCAACCCTCTCTCTAGTATTCTCTTCCACCATGTCCGCCTTCACTACATCCATAAACCTTTTTAGCCTTCTTTTCGACCTCTTCACTGGCACTCCCAAACAAAGCGTCCCTCTGGCAATAAATTCCCACTCTATGCTGGATATGCTCTAAACATCTCAGGCAGGCCTATCAGAGGTTTTGGAGAAAAAGTCAAACATGTGCTGTCCGTCTAATGTCCACATTCCGTATCCTGTCCATCTTGGTCACTACCAAAGAGAACCTCAACGTCTTAATCTCTGCTACCTTCAGCTCTACCTGCTTAGTGCCAATGTCGTATTACAACTTCTTACACATGCTACTTCACCTCTTTTCCACACTTTAAATTACTCTGGTGTGTTCAACATAAGTAACCCCACTCTTCCATTTGCGTCAGACTCATTCACACCGATGTACATCTCGCTACAGCTAACCGTAATTCCGAGGCAAACTTTCACCTCTCCAGCTTTTCCTTCATCTCTCCCTGCTCTCACTACATATCACAATATTATCTGCAAACATCATAATTCACAAAGATTTTTTCTAATCTTTCACCTTCTTTAGCCTAAAACTGACAAAGGGGCAAAAAAAAAGACAATGTCTTGAAATAAAACCCATACAATTTAATGTTAAAAAAAATAAATAACACCGACAAATACATACACTGACAAACAGATTCACTTTGAGTTTTTATTGAGTAGCTAAAACAGAAAACAATGCTGGTAAAATCTTTATGCCTCATTTGTTTATATAGTCAGGTTGAGGGCATTCCGCAACACACCCATCAAGAACATATGAAACACTTTTCACAATCTCCTCGACGCAAACTCGACAATCATTAAGACAGCATGTCTACATCATAACACAAGTTATTGCTGCCCCAAAGCTGCCATCTATGCATGAATGGATGTGCTGCTGTGGTTCTGAAAATCCTCTGGGGTCAGAATTTGCTGCAAGGGTTGAGTAATTATACACCCTTCTCTGTACCACTGCGGTCCCTTCATCATTATTTCCTAACACATGGTTGCATCTGCTGTTTTATACTCTATAGCTATGGGATAATGAGAGGGAACAGAGGAGCGTTCCACTTTCTGCGTTCAATCAGTTACCCTCTTTTCCTATGGCGGGGACAAAGCAATGTTTCACTCATCCACAGGGAGTCTTTAAGGTGGTTAAATTTACAAATCTTAGAGATGCTTTGGTGCAAAAAGTGTGCAGACGACATTCGACGACAAAGCTTAATAATCTTGAGTAGATGGAGTGATGGATGAGCACTAAGTTATTGGTTAATTCAAATTTGTTGTTTGAATTTGTTAGACTATGAAAAAAAATCTGTTTATTCAAAAGTTTTTATTTCCCCATCAACCATCTTTTTCTCTGACCACTTAAGCATTTGAAAACTTGCATTTATTAGTCAAGCTTTATATTTGTCCAGTTCAAAAGAAAGCTTTTTTTAAAGAAAAAAAAATTACATTCATAGTTGTACAGAATTTTCATTTGCATGCTTGTGGTCATGAGCAATGTTAATTTGTATTTTCAATAAATAGATGAAAATTTTACTTTTAAATTTCTATTTCATTTACTTTATGTAAACTTTAAAACACAGACTCTTATAAAAAATAAAAATAAAAATCTGATGATTTATGTCTTGGTTTAGTGGTGTCATATAGTTCAAATTTAAAAATCCAAAAAAACATTTAAAAAATAGAGACAATTTTTTTTTACATGGGACAAATTTTATCAATCGGCTTACAGTTTGATAGTTAAAACTGTTTTCGTGGTTATAATTTTACAATTGCTTTTAGGGGGGAAAAATAAATATCAAATTGATACAACATAAAACAGAAAAAAATTATGATGAAACAGTTAGTCAATAACGTGCAGCCCTACTTTGAAGTTCATTATGTATTGTTCAGTTAATACAAAGTACTCTAATTACCAAAGGGGAACAAACATCAAAAGCACAGAAACAGAAAACTCCTTGGTAATATATGCAAGGAATAACTTAGGCTCTTACCAAATAAAAATCTTAGTCTTCTTTCACTTGTATTTGATTTACAGATCACGGTTTACTTACTACAACCATTTTTTGACAGCAAAAATGTGAACAGGGTACAGTAGTGATGCCAGAAAACAATCAAGTTAGAGTCTTGCACACGATAATCATCTATTACACTTAAACATCATGACAAACCTTGTACCATTGAATCTCACTGTCCATTCTTAGAGAGCAGAACATAACTGGTATAGTACTTGTGGTGATCAAACCATTTGTGGATCATTCAAACTTCTGCTGCATCACTGCTGATAAAAAAGGAAAATATTCCTTCAAAGGTCATCTTTATAGAAGCTGAATATTTTAAACACAGAAGATGAACCCAATGCCTCCAAACCCAGAGTGCTTGTTTGATGTAGCATCCTTTAATGATGCAAGAAATGTAATGAGCTAACATGCTGATTGCAAATATATTTTTATTTTTATTTATTTTTATTTTGTATTACTCTATTCATCCCTCACCGGGGAAATTTGTTTGCTGCACTCCTTACACCGCAGCAGGCTGCCCTTCAACGGCGCCAATGGTGGGAGAAGTGGGGGCTAGGTGTCTTCTCCAAGGACCCTAGACGTGCTCTCCGTGGGACGCGAACCCGCGACCTTCCGGTCCGCGGGCGAACGCGCTAACCACGCGGCCACCGTCTCCACCCAAATATGGA
Organism: Neostethus bicornis; assembly: GCA_902685375.1. Lineage (NCBI taxonomy): Eukaryota > Metazoa > Chordata > Actinopteri > Atheriniformes > Phallostethidae > Neostethus > Neostethus bicornis. The sequence continues at coordinate 23,138,387 of LR738551.1, read as the reverse complement.
AACTGTGGGGGTTTCCATATTTGCAACATATACAAAATGCTAGTTTATTAAATCTGAGATTCACAATATCTAATTAAAGCAGTAGGAGAGTATACTCTTTGTGAGGTGCAAGGGGAAAAGGCTTAAATAATTTACAGTATAAATAAGGCAGTGACATCATATTTTTCCACATAATGTCACCCATGACACAGCAAGTTGTTATGTGCCAGGAATGAAAGGAGCCACTTGTGATGGAGAGAATTTGCTGTCGCATATAATGCCACTCATAATTCATTTCAAGTCATCCCAGCTGCATTTCAACACGGCGATGATTTGTGTTCAGTATTTGCGGCCATGTTGAGAGAATTTAAAGCTTAAACTGAATTACTGCAACTCTGAGATACAGTTTATACACTCCTTGTCATGTGGTGCCCACTGAAGAAGCTGTGTGAGCTATTTAGGTCTCAAAGCAATAGCAGAATTATAAATCTGCAACAGAACAATAACGGCGCTTGTAAAAACTGGTGAGGAAACTTCATTCACAAGCGGGTGCATGTTATTTATTTATCTGTTATTACAGCTCTCATCTGAGTTTCATTACTGCCAATTTTCTTAGTTGAGCTGCTACATATTGCCATAAAATGGCATTGTCACAAAAACACTTGGAATAAACTAACAAAGCATCCAGCATGAAAATGATCAGCCATGATGGAGCTTAATTAAAAAAGTATGCCATACAGTAAAATGCAATTTTGTGAGCACTGCCTGAAACTTTGATGGGAGTGAGACCTTATCAGTCATTCCACATTGGAAAAATACACAGTTGCCCTAACCCGACTTTGAAACTTCAGCAGAGATATCAATCAAGGCGTGCAAGCACTCACAGATAATGTATCTATGAAATACATAGTGATAGCATCTTAGTCGAAAACTGGGCTTCCGGCAAAAAGGGAAGACATAAAAGGCAACAATAAGCTCATCCTGGATGAAAAGTGTTGTGCACACGCAAAGGCACGCGCATACACATACACTTTCATTTACCCAGCACATGTGGAGAAGTGAATGAGAGGGAAAGCTTCCGTTCCTCCTTGTCTGGGTAGCAAATCTCCAAATCTCTGCCAGAGGCAGAAACAGATCCAACACCCCATTACGGGGAGCAAGAGGGATGGAAGTGCATTTCATTCGTAGCCAAATTCAGCTTTTGTTTAGTAGGTTCCATCAAAAAGGGAGGCAAGCTTTAGTGGGAGTTTGGTGATTACTTTATGGCAGCTTTCGCAGTGGAAGCTACCAGAGGGTGAGTGAGTCTGTGTATGCATTATGGAGAAAAAAAAGACACAGATGACTTCCTAAGCCCATGAGTGCTGATTGAACGGCAGCCCAGACATGCGAAAGAGGAAATAGTCTCTCTGATTTCTGTCTGAAAATGAGTGATGCTGATGAAGAACAGCGGGACTAATAACATGAGCTGTGCACCTCCAACAAACAACCTAATTGGCAACACAGGACTCACCTAAAGAGAGACATCTCTACTGAGAGATAAGACTTTTCCCCACTTCCTATCAATATGGCCCACATTTGCAGGCAGGGATGAGTAAATCCCAAATACTGGCTTTGCAAACAGCACATGGGGTCATCAGCTCATGTTAGAATGCTAACTTCAGTCTGTCCTTCTCAGCTACGCCCGAGCGGCCAACAACGCTCAAAAGGTTAGCTATAGCCAACCAACCGAGTCAGAAACAGACATGCAATCCATTAAGAAAAACATCTGGCCAAAATTTGGAGCTGCAAGTGGAGCCACATACTAACGAATGTTTTCAGTACAAAATAGTTTAATGAGGGCTAATTGATGTTAAATCAATTTATTTGCAATTTTTTTAAAAAAGTAAATCAAATGAGAGTCTGAAAGGGAAAAAAAACTTGACCTCTTCCTCCCATTTTCTAGGTTTTACATTCCAAGCTCTATGGCCACCAGAGCTACAGGCATGTTTTAGAACTTCACTAATAGACAGAGTCATCGAAATTCAGTTGTCCTTTCCTCAGAGGACATATTTTCACTGATGTCAATTAAATATGACATAGGACACGACAGCATAAGCGAGCAATTTATTTACAGTCGTATGGAAGCACATACATTCATTTATACAAGCAGTAATTTTGATTTACAAGAAGAAACGACTAGATCCAATCCCCTCAAACCCACAAGTTTTTCTAATTAACTCTCCCTACAGTCACTTCTCTTTAGTTCATCAAAATATTTAACCTTTTCTGGAACAAAGTAGAGAAGTGGTGAGGAGTCACAAATAAGACAAAAAGGAAAAGTCTCAAGGCTCCAGTAAACACAAAAGTCCAACAAAATTGTGTTTCCTATTCATTTATATGCAGAAAAGCTCCGCCACATCATTTTGCCATTTCCATTTCCTTTTTCTACATGTTCAATTGAATTACCCTCAAACTCTCCAACATACTCACCAAGAGACATAAATTCACTCTAAAAAACAAGAAAGGGAAGCTATTTGTTTGTTGCCCTACATTTAATCATCTACAACATTGGACCGGCTTTAGCTAATTTTAAAAAGTAATGTCAAATTACCAAAAAAGCTCTTAAACATTTGAGTTTTTGTTGCTATTGTTCTGTTCACATTTCTAATTTGAACATTATTTAGCAACTTGATGCTTATCTATCCAATCTGGTAATATTTGAGTCAATTTTAATGTGGAAGCATGATTTACAGTTAACTTGGGCTTTGATGTTCTTTCCAGAGTAATCAGATAATTACTAAATAAAAAAATGGAGCTGTCGACACATTTTCTGCACTGTGTTTCTTTTCCCATTATCATCATTATCATTCAAAGTGCATTTTGTTTTGCTCCCTCCAACACGTAACAAATTAATGTCAAGGAATCCGCTGATCGCACTTCTGCGTTCAGAGCCGACGCTCGGTGTTTGTTTTGTGACACTCAAAGGAGTCAGAGAAGTACTTTTATAGACTTTTTACAGGACCTTGGTAAACATCTTCATACATGCAACAGCAGAATCATTACTTGGTTTCAATTTACAGAATCATGACGCTTAGGTACAGTAAGGTGTCTAAGACTTATTTTGTTTGATGCATCAACCTATTGTTTCATAGCTATGATAAGAATTTCCTGTTTCACTGCATTCTAAGCTTGCCCTTTTAAGTTTAAAACAGTATTCTCATGAAGGCAGTTGAACATCTCTATGTGATAAAGACAATGAGGCTGAAGCTTTCGTTTACATTCATTGTATCATTTTTTTGTACTGCTTTTGCTTTCTGTGGTCATATGATTTTTTGAAAATGAAATGTTGCATCTCAAAGGACATTCCTTAAATAAATAAAAAATAAATATATAAAATTGGCCATCTAGATTTAAACTGGATGCCCAATCCTGTAATCATTCTATCTTAGGATTTAGTAACTATCCATAACACAAGTGCTTTTATCCTTTTAATCTATTTCTTCTTTTTATAAAAACAACCATCTTCCTACTTTCTCTTCCCCATTTGCTTGGATTTGATACTGAAATCAAAGATGGGTTTCCTCCTCTGACGACGACAGCTTCGCTCTTCTTTTTCCATCACAACCGGTGCCCTTCAAAGGGTTTTTCCTCTAGTTAGCGAGATCAAGCAATATATTTCCGACACCAAAAGGAATTTTAGTCCTGATGATGGAATATCATTAAAAAGGCTCTCAAAGCTTGGAATACGGTATATAAAAATGATTACAAGGCGCTGAAGTCCTTTAACTCACAAGTGATAAGAAATACAGACTTAAACATTTTACTTTAAGTAACATTCCAGCTCCTTGCCAATTACCTCTGATCCCACTTTTTAATGAAGACGTCTTTAAAAAAAACTGGCCTTAAAAATTTGACTTTCATCCTAAGTGTTGAACTGCTTTTCAAAACATTTTTTCGTGAGTCTCGGTTTTATATTTGCCACCATTATTTAATCTCAATATCTTCTATGAACATGTGGAAATTGTAATCTCACATTTCAAAGCACGATAAGTTTTTAAGACCTCCTACTGCTTCAATGTTAAGAAGCAAATCATACAAACAATTTGCAGTTTTATGTCAGCTTTTTTTTTCTTGCTGGTCTTTCAGTAAAGCTTTTAATAATAAATTATTTCACTTTTATCTCTAGATTTATGTGAGATGACACCAATGTGAGCATGCACATAAAATATTAAAGTCAATATTTTTCCTCCTATTTTAGATATGTAGCTATTTAAATAGAATTGGCTCTAAATGTCGGTTTAGACATAAACGGAATATCAATTTTCAACATTTGAAGAAAGATTATAAATTTTAAAAAATTGAATTTTCCAAGTAAGTCTGTCTCTCTTGATATGATTTATTTTAATCAGCCAGACAAAAGTCTTACACAATATTGCTGATAGACTTAAAAAGTTTTCCAGGATTTATTGGTCCCCTTGTCTCTCATGCTGTCAATTGCATTTTAACACAATTTAAGGTTTGCGTATTTGCCAGGTTAACGTAATTAGTAAATCATATGCCAGCTCATTTTATTAATTTTCTTAGACGTTAAGCTTATCTATTAAGAACCAGGTGTAAGAAGTGGCAAACTATTTGAATTCTATTTTACAGAATTAATTAAACTACGGACATAGAGGGGTAATCAAAGATCCCATCAAGAGCCAACAAACAATTTCTGTCTATAAAGGTTAAAAAATTAAGTAAGCTGCTTCTATCTGGTTTTTAAAAAAGTGGATTTTATTATTTATAAGGATTAAGGAAAAAGATTTTTAACTAAGTCAAAATGTGTGCAGAACAGAAAGTGGCGTAACCAAAAAAAAAAGAATGATTCATTAAACTTTACAATTTCAAATAAAAATAGTTGAGTTATTGCGGTCCTCAACTAAGCTGATTGTTTTCCTTCTGGCTCAGCGCTTTCTAGGTTGGACAAGCGTTCCCTTCAAACTACCAAATTGACAATTTGAGTCAGTTTAATTTTTCTTTCACAGTTATTTAAAAGAGCAACCTAAATTCCTTCTTTTTGCCATCAACAAAAAATGCTCTTTTATCCACAGGGGAAAACATAATCACCCATCTTGGACCATGACCTAAAAGAAAAAAAAAAAAGATTCCCAACGTGACCTAATAACAAGGTTCAATAATTGTTGTATTACTTTTTCCATCAAGTGAAGAACACCTTCATAACAAAAGTCAACTACAAGGCACACAAGAGGGCTCTAAAAGAAACCAGGGAACTGGAACATATATAGAGAAGCTGATATGAAGTATTCCTGGCGTGACAAGGATTACAGAGAAAAAAAAACAGCTTCTCTTTGCCTGTGTGCTATATTTCTCAGGGATACTTTTAGTCCTAGGAGCTAGCTCAGGGGGGGAATTATTTCATTTATTATAGCTCAAAAACTATTCAGAGGGTTTTGCTTAATCTGGAGGAGGCATAAAAAAGGCAAAAAAAGAGTAGGCAGAGTTGTCTCTGCAGGCTGACAACGTGCAAGAAGAGACTAAGCGGAACAAGAACATGTTTTCACTGAGATCATAACATTTAACAAAACATTTAACAAAAAGAAAAAGTTATATTTGCTAGTTATGTTTCCTGTTGACACATAAAACAATTAAAGTTAACACCATAGTGCTGATTTAGTTGTTAATTTACATGCAAGAGAACACGCAGACAGAAGTACGAGGTCCCCAAGGACTGGAAATCATGCCACTGGCCTAGTGTGCAAAGCAAGTTGGTCAGAGTTTGAACTTGGTTATAGAGACTATAAGTTTAAGTGTTTGCAGTTCAATCCTTTTTGTTAAAACCACCTTTCTCCAAGAGGTTCTATTGCACATCCTTTTGTTGAGGCCACTTCAGAGCTAGAAGTAGGTTCTGTTCCAGGTTGGTTAAAAAAAAAAAAAAAAAAAAGAAAAAAACAACTCACTCCATCAAAAAGTGCATTTGATGGAGGGGAACAAAAAAAAAAGAAGAAATAAAATCACAAGAGTTCACACACTAGATGAATTTTATGATCAGGGGGAACTAGAAGTAACTTATTATTTTTATGGCTATTACTGCTGAATTCTGTCGTGTTTGGTTCAAAGTGATCTGATATGATGTTGGAGTCCCCCTGGAATTCTAAAAGGCTCCTTACATCAGAAATCTCTTAATGTTGAAACAAATCGTTTATCTAATGAACTGCCAGTGCACTGAAGCCTGCTGTGTGTTGCCTGTGGCTACAAATGAGTCATGCGATGCTCCGAGCACCCCAAAGACTTTTTATAGCAGTAGGTTAGTTTGATGCCAACAATACCCACCACTTCTGTGAAGAAAAACCTGCTCTCACAGAGGACTCTTATTGATTGAGAATTCTGTTAGCAGTTTTGCACAATCACTGAAAGGGTAGCAAAGTGCATGTTTTTAAAGGATTCTTACTTAAGGCTTCTCAAAAATCTACAAAAAAATATTAAAGAATTTAACTGATATAATTATTGCAGCTAAATTTTGAAATGTTGGAACTTCCTTCACATAAAAATATTTTTTAATATTAAGAGTCTCGGTTACAGACCTTAAACTGCTTTCTTCAGTCAGATTGCATTTTAATGCTTCTGAACTTTACAGAATGATGCAAGTTATTACTGTAGACCTTTTGTAGACAACACTGATGTGAAGAAAAGTGGCTCCCCTGCTGAGTCTGCTTGCATCGCTACTGTCTGAACAAGTAAAATAGTTTTAACTTTAACAAGCATTCACACAGAGCCGCTCTCATTTGGATGGTGACTGTCAGCTAGTTTTCAGCCTCTCCACTCAACCACATTTTTAAGAAAATGTTGCTTATTAGGAAGAATTGGTGAGACTGTACGAAACAATGTGAATTTTAGCTTTCTCTAATCACTACTGCTTTTTCCCCGTCTCTCCGACAGTTTGCAGTCATTTTCGTTAGCTCATTATCAACTCTCCTTAGCCCTCATCTCATCATCTCTCCAAATCATACTTTTAAAATACAACCGGATTCCAAAAAAGTTGGGACACTTTAGAAATTGTGAATAAAAACTGAATGCAATGATGTGGAGGTGCCAACTTCTAATATTTTATTCAGAATACAACATAAATCACAGGTCAATAGTTTAAACTGAGAAATTGTATGATATTAAGGAAAAATATGCTCATTCAAAATTTCATGGTGTCAACAAATCCCAAAAAAGTTGGGACAAGGCCATTTTCACCACTGTGTGACACCCCCCCTTCTTCTTAGAACACTCAACAGACGTCTGGGCATTGAGGAGACCAGCTTCTCAAGTGTAGACATAGGAATGTTCTCCCATTCTTGTCTAATACAGGCCTCTAAGTGTTCAATCGTCTTGGGTCTTCTTTGTCTGACCTTCCTCTCAATGATGCGCCAAATGTTTTCTATAGGTGAAAGATCTGGACTGTTGGCTGGCCAGGTCAGTACCCGAATCCTTCTCCCACGCAGCCATGATGTTGTGATTGATGCAGAATGTGGTCTGGCATTATCTTGTTGAAAAATGCAGGGTCTTCCATGAAAGAGACGACGTTTGGATGGGAGCATATGTTGCTCTAGAACCTGAATATATTTTTCTGCATTGATGGTGCCTTTCCAGATGTGCAAGCTGCCCATGCCACACTCATTCATGCAACCCCATACCATCAGAGATGCAGGCTTCTGAACAGAGCGTTGATAGCAACTTGGGTTGTCACTGTCCTCTTTGGTCCTGATGACATGGCGCCCCAGATTTCCAAAAAGAACCTCAAAACGTGATTCGTCTGACCACAGAACAGTCTTCCATTTTGCCACACTCCATTTTAAATGACTCCTGGCCCAGTGAAAACGTCTTCGCTTGTGGATCTTTGTTAGAAATGGCTTCTTCTTTGCAGAATAGAGTTTCAGCTGGCAACGGCGGATGGCACGGTGGATTGTGTTCACTGACAATGGTTTCTGGAAGTACTCCTGAGCCCATGCTGTGATTTCCTTCACAGTAGCACTCCTGTTTTTGATGCAGTGTCGTTTAAGGGCCCGGAGATCACGGGCATTCAGTATGGTTCTCCGGCCTTGACCTTTACGCACAGAGATTTTTCCAGATTCTCTGAATCTTCTGATGATATTATTCACAGTTGATGATGACAACTGCAAACTCTTTGCAATTTTTCGCTGGGTAACACCTCTCTGATACTGTTCCACTATCTTTTTACGCAACATTGTGGGAGTTGGTGATCCTCTACCCATCTTGGCTTCTGAGAGACACTGCCAATCTGAGAAGCACTTTTTATACCCATCATATTGCCAATTGACCTGATTAGTGCTGATTGGTCTTCCAGGTGTTTGTTGTATGCTCAAATGACTTTTTCCAGCCTCTAATAGGTTCTTGTCCCAACTTTTTTGGGATTTGTTGACACCATGAAATTTTGAATGAGCATATTTTTCCTTAATATCATACAATTTCTCAGTTTAAACTATTGACCTGTGATTTATGTTGTATTCTGAATAAAATATTAGAAGTTGGCACCTCCACATCATTGCATTCAGTTTTTATTCACAATTTCTAAAGTGTCCCAACTTTTTCGGAATCCGGTTTGTAAAAAAACAACCTGATTACAATTGCAATGAATTACAGTTTAATCAATGTGCAGAAAACAAGTTTTAGAGATCTACATGACTGTTAGATACAATAATTTCTTTAAGTTAAAAATCATTTCTCATTTAACGAACGTTTTTTTTCTCTCTTGTAGCTCATTACAGTCATATCAATAACTCAGCAGAGCAACATCTACCAGTATTAGCAGTTTGTAGTGCCAAGCAGAGGGAAAAAAAGTAATTATTTTTGCAATTAGGCATTGCCTCTAAAAGCTTGGGCTTGGTGTTGTCTCTCAAATAAAAAAAGAAAATTTGAACCAAACTCTGTACTGGTAGACTCCCTAACTCGCTGTGCAAAACAGGACTTGGGTCCATTCATTGTCTTATTCTTCATTCTGTCCACATCGCTGTCTGTATCATAGATCAGCATGAATGATGGCTCTAAATATGTCAGAATTTATTTCTTTTCAAACACTTTGCATGATTATATGGAATTATGTGAAATTTTTGCAACCCTCTAATAAATGTAAACCCCCAATTTTGTATGCTGTCGAATAACCTATAAACCCCCATGCTTTATTTATCCTTCCCACGGTAAATGAATTCATTTATGTGCTTTATAACTGTCATAAAAAAGCATAAAATGCATCAAGAAATTAATGAAATTTGAAGGGCAGTTCATTTTGATCAATCTTATAGACAATTAACTTTAAATATAAATCCTTCTTTTTTGCATTCAGCAGGTATTCGCAGTGCATAGAAAAAGTAGGCTTCTGCGGTGGTATCAGAATGAGGTGTGATACATTTAGCACGAAAAGCACCATCACTGTCTGAACAACTGGCTATTTTGGTTGATTTTTTTAGTGGTAGAAGCTTTAAAGGCGTACTAACAGTTGAATACAGGAGCAAAAGAACTTGTGAATCTTGAGAAAAATCCACAAATGGAAGCTCATATTGAATATTCCTGCTGCTCTTTGGCAGGGTCATAACATCACACCATTAGCTCATATCTTGTTTAAAGACTGGTGTGGATGGCTCAGACAATCTTCCAGCTGGCCAATGGTGCAACCCTGGTGATATATAAAACCATCTAACAGACTTGTTTTCAGCGGCCATATACAGTCTGACAATCTATTCCAGCTGTCAAGCTGTCCTGTTCACCCTCCATTCATCCATCTGCTGTCTCTCCTCCTCTGCCCATGAGTCCACTCATCCCTTCATCTTTCCTCTGGCCTGCTAAAACATAAAGCAACTCTGGGCTGTTTTTGTCCTTGGCTCGCTGTCAGCTGTGCTTATGACCTGAAACAACGCTGCGACTTTACATCGTCATGATGTGTCACCAGGTGGGCCAGCCGGTGGCTACATTCGGACTGGAAAGTCGTCCCGTCTCTGTGGACTCACAACAATGAGCACAAACATACCAGCTAATCTGCACTTGAAAGACGAGCAATGGAATGGAGCCAGAGTGGAAAGATGTCCACCGGTGGACACACAAAAGGTAGATTATTTTGCCGTGGACCAATTGTATAAAAACAAAGACATAAAAAATGAAAGAACTCTATTGTTTATTTTAAATGGATTTTTTTTTTTTTTTTTAGAGATAATCACACTTATACGGTTTATGTAGATACAGTATACACACTGTGTTTGTGTGTATTGTCAGCCACATGTCTAAACATTGATTTAAAACTTCTTGCTTTAGAAAAAAATTGATAGTGGAATTTATCAGCTCAAATTCTTTTAGGTACAACCCTAGTCAGGCAACCTGCAAAGTCATTTACCTGACCTCACCACTAATGCAAAACCTTGTGGGAGTTTCAACAAAATTTTAGAGGGGATCAAACGGGAAGCAGAGAAATTACTTAAGAATAAGCTGAGTGGAGCCATTTCAACTACTCTAATTCTTTAGAGATGAAATAAGCCGATGATCTTATTAAATGGGCTCTGTTGTAAGTAGTCTATCTGCTACAGAAGACATTCAGTTGAACTTAAGGCAGATGCTGACAAACGTTATATCCACTCTCACCCTTTATGCTTTAAAACCTTTGACATTACAAGCTAACATTAATTCACAAATTAATTGGTGACTCAGCTTTGAAACAATTGAAAATATTTGGTCACACAACTAAAAAATGTCACATTTTTTAAAGCGCTGGCAGGCATTAATTTCTTTTTTCCTCTTGCAGCCTTCGTCCATTCGACCACTGTTTCTCTCACTGCTTGCTTTCTTTCTTCCTTTTCCTCCTCTCTGTATGCAGGTGCACTCGCCCACAGAGTTGCACGACGACTTCTGTCAGTTAAAAGGAAAGGCAGGGATAAAAACAAATGCGTCCAAGCCTCCCCGCCCACTTCTCTTTCGTGCACGACCTTAAGGACACGGCTGGTTTTCTTTCCCTTGAGATGAGCCCAAGTTTTAGGAAAAGTCTATGCATGCATCAACACTACCTGCTGTTCACTTAAAGTCTTTTACGGAGGCACTGAGCCTTAATTTGGAGTGTAAACATGCTGCTCATCAACTGCGCAGCACTCATCTCTTTATCGCTAAGGCAATAAAGCCCCGGCGTCTGATGAGCGGAAGCGTCACACTTTCCGTTTTCACCTCCAGGGTCATAAAGTTACAATCACATTAAAATGCTCAGTACAATGCAGTATGAACAGTTTGACAAAAGCATTCATTTTTTCCTTCCCTGCCCAACTTCACACCTCAGCACAGTCAAATGTTTCAATTAGCATTTTTTTGTAGAATAAATCATTTTATGCTTGTTTATATATGGGCCTAAGTTCTGCTTCTGTGGAGGAAGCAGTATGGGACTATGAGACAGGGCTTTAAAGTCCTCTTGCTGAAATTAGAAGAAGCTGCCTCACCGATTGATTCAGCATTCAAACAATGCAAAAATTCTTACTGGACAATGACCAAAGTTGTGTGACTAACTTTTTTTAAGCATTCATGTATTCAATGATCCATCGCCTCTAAACCAAGCTCAGCAAAGAATGGCATTTTTACAATAAGCTGGAAAGGTCAAAAAGGAGGCGGTTCTCTTCTGATTGGCTCTGATCACCGGTTGCACATTGTGGTGTGTGTTGTTTAGAAATTGCCACTAGCACACATTAGACAACCGATCTGACAAAGACCAACACGCACACAGTTTTGCAGAAACTAAAATCAATGGTAAAACAAAAAAAACTGGCATTTGCACCCATATGCTCATCTAAAAGGTTGTTCCTAACCGATTGTGTTTATTGATCATCATCTTGATTAAGAGTTGGGGTTGTGCTGTTGCCAACTGAGTATTTTAGAAGAAATATTCCAGTTAAACCACACATTTATACTCATGAAAGTAGCCAACAACTAGAAATTAATATTCAGACTAAAATCTAGAGGAATTTGATCTCTTCAAATGAGAAAATTAGAAGCTTAGGCTTTTAATTCAAATTTTAAAAAGTAGCAACTCCATGTTAATAATCTTACTTAAAATATATAAATATACGTATGCAGACCATTAGTATCTGGTCTAGGAAGAAAATAAAATGCAAATTGGGGCAAACTTGTGCCTCCTTAAAATGAGCAGAAAAATGGAATATTTTAAATCTGTTACTGGTTCATCTTTTACCGCACTGTGTGGTGGCTTCTTCAGATCTGATGTGTCTTCTCTATAAAAAGTAGCTTATCTACACATGTTCCGGGGACCTTGAATCAGTTGGAATCCCTTCATTTAAACACATGGGGCACATTCCATATTTACTAACCTTTGCCAGCGCTCTCCAAAGAGTCCATCTGGCAAACGGTAAACCCTGAGCAGCTCACAATGAAATCCTCAGCCTGAGGAGAAGCTGCGAGCACTTTTGCGTAGAGTGAGATATGGGAGCGTTTTTATTTATCAATGTTGCTGTATGACCTGAGCAAAAAAGTCTAGTGCACAAGGTTGAAAGTCTAACTACTTACCATGTAATGATTGATGATCTGTGGCCCACCAGGCATTTCTACCGCAGTCAACTGGACACCACATTAAGGCAAAATAGTTAGGGGCTTTTAGCCATTCAGCAGTGTAAGTGCGAATCACAGCTCCAGCCAAATGTCTTGTAGGAAGATCAATCACAGCTTGTTCTCCATTTTTCTACCCAACAGTGCTGGAAGAACCTACCCTGCTTTCAGATACAAGGCCTGGTCATTTTTTGTGAGAAAAAAGAGTAAAAGGAAAACCTGAACTCATGTGATAATGACTGTGAATATCAATAGAGAAACGGCTAGAAATACATATAACAGCCGTACCCAGCGGCTTCAGTTCCGTAACCTTGTCCGTATCTTTAGCACGTCAGCTGGAGTTACAGATATCCGCACCTGCAGCCACTGCTTTATTACAAACCTTTGCGATGAACACCATGCAGACCATTATGAATTGATCTAGCTAATGAAAATGCAATATTAGGAATGCATTGACACGTTTTTCGGTTTTATTTATTACTGGCAGAAATATGTTTATTTAAGCTGCATGTTTTTGCACCAGATAGATACAAAGTGGATGAAGAATGCAAGAATGCATTGAAGAATGCAAGTGAGCTGCACTGTTACTGTTTTATGTCATTTATGTAATTTTCTATTTGAGCATTTTATCAAATGCACCTCGTCATGTTCATTACTGTTTAACAAATGGAAGATAAATGCACTACTAATCTTGTTTCATTTTGTAAATAGATTTAAGTTTTAAGTAACAAGGTGAAAGTCTCATTTTTAGAAACTCATAAAATCAAAAGTGCGCTATAATAAAACACGTATCATGTTGCCAACAATGTATGAAGTGTTGAATCACCCAGCCATAGGCTGGGGTGAGAGAAATCTGGCTTTCCTGGTAGGGCAGCTACCCCTAGCAACCCAATTTTTGGATGAAGCAAAAGACAATGGTATGGTACCCTTAAATGTGGGGGAAAATAAATTAGATGAAAGAGGCTTAGCAAAAACAGGAACCACTTAATAAAACCTCCTTTTGCAGTTTATCTACTGGCTTTTAGCTGACAGTGCTTCTCATAGCGCTGCTGTAGGTGGCGAGGTCGTGTGCAGATGGTGAATACTACAGCAGCAGATGGTGCAAGAGCCACTGCTCCTCTCGTCCTTCCTTGGATTTTAATAATGTGACCTTTGTAACAGAAACTACCCCCACATTTCTAACTTGGCAGCCTTACTTATAACAAGCCTTGCATTACAAATAAATCATGGGCAATCTTCTGTTAGCTTAGGAGTTTATAGGTCAACTCCAGAAGTTTGTGCCGAGCTGTCATGTCTTTGTGACAACAGAGAGCAATTCTGGATTTCAGAAGGGCCAGTATGTTGTTGACATGAACGAGAGCTTGCACAGTCTCAAAGCAGACGTATGAATCCTTATATTTCTTGCTTATTTAATCACAGATTTTAAAACAGACTTTTTGCTTTATACATGGGCACGAACGCTTTGAAGGACAGCACCACATGGCTAATTAATCTTGCATTAACGACATTTTCCTAAAGATGACGTTTAACACGAAAATCCTCTTAATTGTTTTTCTACTCAGCGTGGCCAACATCCCTCTGCCTCTCTGACCGTCGCAGGAATCTAACCTTGCTCTTGTAAATTCTTTTTACATGCAGCACCCAGTATTCTGCACAATTTTTCTGAGAACAACTCACTTCCTGTAAATGCTTCCAAGTAATTATTACAATATCCTTCCTGCTACTTTTGATGAAATACTAGAGATGTTTTTTCTTTTGTGGTTGCCCATCTTATTTTGTTCTCAGAAAAAAAAAAAATCATTTATCATTTCGATTCTTCAGAGCGTTTCCAATTTCATCTCGACCAGACCATTTTAAGTATGATTATGCAGCGTTGTTATATCTGCTCATCTGCCAAAAGCTGTTATATAATGAAGTCAAAGATCGCTCATTTTAAAAGTGTATTAGTGGGTGATGGAAATTCTAACTATTATCTTCCCTGGCTTTACACCATCATCATCACATCAAACCAATTAAAAACTACAGTCAATCCACCGGTGAAGCGCTTCCCTCAACGCCTTGCTGGCATTGTTCTAGATGTAGAGATCGCCCTTTTTCAAACTCTATAATTGTCATAACTATAAGAGTGTTATTGTGCTGTCAGCTTTGTTTTTCTTCAAGAGAGTGCTTTGAATATTGAACCTTTTGCCAAATAGATAACCGTCAGAGAGGCGGGTGCGCATCAGTTGGCACAATACAACAACAACAACTAAAAAATATAATTAAGTTGCATTGTAAATGTTTATTGTGCATCATCTATAGCTGGTTGAAGTTAGGGTCTAACAATCAAACCTAAAATCAGATTTCTGATTTTTATAGATTTTTTTTCCTCTTCTACTTAAAAACAAACTGTTCCGAAAAAGTTTTAATTTTATGAATATAATTTCAGTAACTTTTAACTTTGACAACTAAAGATAAAACAGAAAAAATAAATAACCTCACAATTTTACAAAACTAGCCTTTTAACCCCCTGTACTGTATAAGGTAAACAAAAAAATATACAAGTAGGTCTCGCTTTTAAAATAATTATGTAAACAATCGACATTCTTGAAAATACAAATAGTGCATAAAGGATCATTTTCTTCAATGTACCTTCTACGGAACTTTGGGTCCATCAGTAAGGACATACTGTAATAATAGGTCCAACATTTCTTCTTCCACTTAGATTGAAGGTAGCTCGTTATGTTCATTTTTATTGTTTTGGTCAGGTCTGTAAAGCCCACCGGTCTTAAATAAATTAAGCAGAGCTTAATATACAATACAGTTACATCATCTTCTCTTGAAAGTACATCATTAAAGTCTTGAAGTGGTTTGACAGCTTTATTTATTGCCAGGTGGGCACAAGGTGTTGGGTTTTCTTGTTAGATCCCAATATTTGGACAACTTTTTGTGTGCCAGGAATCTTTCTATCATTCTCTGGCATGAGTCCCATTTTGTAGGAGAGTCATTTACAAGTTGGTGAGTGGGTACACCAAGCTCTGCCTGTTTTTAACTTATCTTTCTTTTTCCATCCGTTAGAAAAGGCAGCTACGACTTTTTTTTTTTTTTTTTTTTTACAAAGTGCAATGGCACTTGCATTAGATAGGGTATCCTGAATAAACCCCGTCACCCTCTTCATGATGTTATCATTACCCAGAAGATAACCCGAAGTAACCGGTTCCTCTCACTGCGCTGCAGGACTTTAGGAGGTCGTTCATCCCTTCAGCCCTCAGGCAATTGAATAGATCAGATGGTTTTAGAAGGAACCGAGTCCTATTTTATTAGGTGTGTGTTGTTGTTATTTATTTGTATGTATAGCTTGTGTGATTTCTGTTGCTGCTGGACACCAGAATTTCTCCTGCGGGAGATAAATAAAGTTTTATCTATCATTAGTTCCGTTTCCATGTGAACAAAAAGTTTTAAATCTATATTTTAATTCAAATTTAAAAAAAAAAAAAAAAAAAAAAAAAAAAAAAACAGCTTTTAACTGTAAATTTGAATGAAGGTGCTGGATTTGGGGTGGAATTCTCCATGCATGGTCAGGAGATTCCGTGTTTTATATTTAGGTCATTACCTTTTCTTTTGGCCAGCTTATTATTATAACACAGGGTATCTGACAGGGCATAGCTGTAAATTGCCCGGACCTTGCCGTTGAGCTAACCTCTGAGGACTTTCCTTACTTTTTGGAGGAATTTGGCTGTTTTTCTTGTGGCCTGCTTGAGGTTGCTTTTTGCTTGTTGGATTCCAAGGTACTTGTAACTATGTCTGCCGTCACCAAAGACAAGCTGACTATGAAAAATCTGGCAGTTTGCACCACAATCACCCATCAGTCACTGACTTATCTTAAACGCTGCAAACACCTTTGCTTTGTCAGCCTATGCTTATGCAACCTCGTGTCCAAAAAAGCGCTTAAGGAGTTCAAAGCCGAGATGGAGGCCAACTGTCAGTTTGTAGAGAACTTGGAGAAGGTGCTGAAGAAGAATAATTAGGTGCAGCATTTCACTTCGTTCACATAGAGGCAGAAGATCGTCCAGTGCTCTATCAAAGTTTTTTTGTAGAGTCCTTATTTGATTTCTATTGGGGGAGTGACATCATAGCCATCAAGCTTCTACTGTTGCACTACCAAGAAATAAGACATTCAGCAAGACATTAAATGACAAAAGTGTTATGATAACTAAAACTGTGACAATCGAATCACATAAAATAGTAGTTTTCAATGTCGCCTTCTCATACATTGTATGTCACCAAGTAAATCATGATTCCAGCAATTATTCTTAGATTATTCAAATAAAATTAAAATTGCAAAAGTTGGCAAGATGCTGCTGGTGGAATGAAGCGTTTTCCATTTCTGGCTTATTTTTTACGACTTTTATGTTACTACAAATCTTGAATTATTTATGTCTAGAAATGCACAAAATGACATTCTTGCATATTTAAAAATAACAGTTTCTCGGTTTTTGCCACATTCGACTATTGCTTCAGTTACTTCCATGATTATTTAACTGTTTGAAAGCATTATTTTAAATTGCTTAAACTGAAGCATTTTTTAAATTCAATTCAATTTTATTTGTATAGCCTAAAATCACAGAATTTCTGTCTCAATGTTCTTCACATTGCAAATTCAGAAAGACAAAAATCAAGAAAAAGAGGAATGTATGAACACAAATACACAGCAAGAAAACTCACTAACAAATGCTAATTAAACAATATTAGCACATTCCAGTCCTTAGACTCTCCTTCACGGTGAGGAAAAACTCCTAAAAAAGCCCATCAGTGAGGAAAAAAAGAAGAAACCTTGTGGAGATCCACACAAAAGAGAAATCCCTCCCCCAGGACGAGCATCCAATTTGTCTAAGACTATTGTTTAAATATGAGCTTATTCTACTCTACAGTTAAATATCTAAATCAGTCAAAAGATGTTCTTCATCCTGATGGAAACACGGCATTTAAATTTGGAAAAATAATCTACAATGATTGAACTGGAAAGAATGTCCTTCACTTCGTAACTCGCATTTCCTTTTCTTATGGCATCATGTCTCTTCACTGAATCTTTGATACATCTACCCTTAGTGTCAAATCTTTGTGAGATCCTTTATTTGGCAAAACAAGCAGCGCTGAAGAACTAAGTAGACTCTGCTGATAAGTCTGCCTTAAAGAGATCTACTGGACACAGGAGATGGTCTTCTACACCATAAAGTGAAACCAGTGCATCAGTTTACTGGTGAAGTTTAGCCTGATAACACTTGTTTAATAAATTGCCTTGTTGGCAGATGCTGGGGTCAATTGCACAGAGCTTTAATCTGTGGTAGTTTCACAAGATTCATGGATGTCAGTTTTGGGGGCTGTTAAAGAAATGGCAACATCAGTCCTCCTGAATGTATCAAAACCATCTGCGGTGTTCTCATTTGCAGTTTGTTCAGGCGTCTTAATAGACTGAATTGATTGCAGGCCAATTTTTTTTTTTTTTTTTTTTTACCTGTTCTACATCGGTGAGCGAAGGATTGACAGCTCCTCTTTGAAGGATAAGTGTGAGATGTAAAATGGGGCAATTTAACCGCAAAGCTGATAGCAAAAAATGACTGTTTCCTAGGCTAACAATTCAGAAGCTTCATAGTAATGTCATGAAACGGATTTGCCAAAATAATACAAATAATTTTCTGCTAAGAAAAAAAAAAATGACTAGAATGCTTTCCCATGAGACAAACATCGAGTATGTGATGTCTCAGTGGTTTTACATCAAATTTGTCAAACACTTTGCATAATTGTACCAGATAACCAGTAGCCAAAAAAACCAAAATATCATTTAAGAATATGTGCAATTAGTGGAGCACTCCACTGTAGGCCATTACACCAGTAGGCCAGCTTCTTTTGTCATTTGCTGAAGCTTTGTGGACCAAATGTAATTAAAATGCTACCTAATTTAGCCTACGTGCCTGAGTTTGTGTGCCATTATATGCAATGCCATCACATATATGCCATAAATGTGACAGCCTGTGAAATATGCAAATGCCTGTGACAATATTGAAGATGGAGGTACACGTATCGCTTGTGCATAGCTGTGTAAAAAGTTAATATGATTTTTTTTTTTTCTTTTTTTAAAGAAGCATTTCTAAATTTCTAAATTTTTCTAAGTTTCTGAATTGAATCTTGTGGTAGGATAGTTTAAGGGATATCATCCAGATGTGAGAAAAAAAAAAAAAACATTGTTAAAATGTCTTTTTACCAGGAAAGGCTCTTTTTCCACTTAGTTTGAACTTACTTATTCACTACATTTAATTTTTAATGTTTGTAACTAGTTTATTATTTAGTGTTTGTAGAAAAAGTTTATTGCATTCCAAAAGAATATTTTTTGACAAGTTTGTCCAATACTGTGTGTGCAAAGATAAATGCACTGATGGATCGTGTCCAAGTACTGATATTTATATTTCTTAGGCTGTACTGTTCTGTAAAGGTTTGTGTGTGAATGACAAAATAATATATATAAATATAAAAATTGATATTCCCACGTTCATTTTACTTTTTCCACTAATATGGTAAAAAGAAAGAAAAAGAAAAAAAAAGATATTCCAAATGAAAAAGTGTTGAAAAAGTCTTTTTTTTTTTCCTTCTCAAAGATCTCCAGCTAATTCTACAAAGCGCTACGGTCAGGATGAACATGGACACCAAGTTCTCTGCCAACTCTTTAGTATTACCGGCACTCTGTGAATGTACGTGTCTTAGCTCTGAATGCAGCAAAAGTCAGCTATTCCATTCATACTGCATGTACATGTTTTTAAAGAACACCATCTAGAAATATATGGAAGATGTAAAGAAAAAAAAAAGCAGCGACATGATTGATTCAAATTGCAATTTAAGCTCCTTTCACTCTACTCATTTGGACACTTTCAAACTGGTCTTTTTCTATCCTTTTATGCAAAACATCCCATTTAAACCCTCCGAGGAACTCAGCAGCTTCTTGATTTTAATTCATTTTTTATGTTTAACATTTGAGTTTGGCTTTCTTGTGTACCGCCTCGTTTTTCTTGGGCAAATTAATTTACAAAAAAGAATTTCTGAGATTGCAGAGATTACAGATGACTTCCAGATATGTTTACTTTAGAATTAAAAGTGTTATACCATAGAAAAGGCTTCAAAGTTGTCTTCTGAACAGTGTTTTTATTTGATGATCGAGATGTTTCAAATTCCATCCGGAAATCATTTTCAATTTGATCTCTGATTAAATCAAGATTGAAAAAGGTTTCTGGATGGAAGTTGAATCATTTTGATTATAAAATACACTGTCCAGGAGACAACTTTGGAGCCTTTTGAAGCCTTTTCTAAGATTGATCATTCCGTAGAAGGATTACAAGAAATTGTTAAAAATGTTACAAGTAAAAAAAAAAAAAAAGAAGAAGAAAAAAGCTCAAATTTCTAAGCAAAAGCATCTACTGCATAACTGCTTCAGGAAAATGTGCCTTCATTTGGTACAATGGATTAGACTGACTTGTAGGTCATAGCTGATAGCTAAAGAAAAACACATGAACCTTTGCCCAGAAGACAAGATAAAGAAAATGAAGGCAAGAAGTTAAAGCGGGGGGCGGAAAAAAACAAAAATCATCCCAAGCAGAAAAAGAAACAACAACAAAAAATAAACAGACAAAACATATCAGAAAATTTCTACAAAACTGGCACAGCTTCTGGTGTTTGAGCAGCCTGACATTGCACTGCTTGTAAATCCAATCATGATCCTACAAATTGCCGCTTGTTTATTGTAATGGTTAGCTGCAAATAATTTGAAGCTCTGCGCTGATGGAAGCAGCATCCGAGCACTCACAACAACAGCACCAATCAAGTGTGTCTGAGAATGATGGCCCCTTCCAATCAGCAGACAGTGTGCAGGCAGTAGTAAAAAACACATATTCTCCGTTTCGCTGTCGTGAAGGTGAGGAAGTTGTTCCTGATTGAATGGATTAGAAAAACCCAGCGGAAGGCGTATCGATAATCTATACTTAACCGGCAATGTGGTTGACATACGCACAGAAGAAAACTCTAGAAGTCATAAATGCTGATAAAATGTTAAAATAGCAACAAAACACAAGATATGAGAATTGCGATCAAGGTCACAGAGATAGACTTATGAAGCTGTTATCTGAAATACTAAAAGGCTGAATATAGATACATTAGTGTTACAGATCTCGTTCCAGTTGCTTCCCACTAAAGAACCAAATTGCATCATTTTATAGCTTGGTTCATTTATATTCATAACAAAAAGTCAAAAGTTCAACTTTGTTTTTGGGCTCAAGAAGAAATTTTTTCTTTTTTGATTGTCTTCTGGTTAGCCGGGGCGGGTTATGCTCCAGAAAGTCTGATTCCTGGCCTTAGACGGGGAATCCAGGCTTCTCTCACCCTGCTGCAATCGCAAGCTCACCTGGGAGTGTTCCTCATGTGCCTCTGGGTTTCCTACCAGTGGGATGTGCCCTAAACACCTCATCAAAGAGGCATCCGGGAGCCATCCTAACCAGATGCCCGAACCACCACAGTATGCTTCTTTTTTATTTTATTTTTTCCCACCACATCTGGCTTCAATCAACCCAAACATAAAAAAAATATCAAAACAAATGCAGACTTCTCATTGCAGCAAAGATTTTCAACTTTTCATAGACTGATTCATACATTTTCAAAGTGAAATCCCAGATTCAGAAAATGTCACAAGTTTGTAAAGTGTGCCAAAAAAATCAGGAGAAAATGCCTTCAAAAAGAAATCCAACTTCTGATCATCATCACTAGTCCTAAAAATTTTACTCAAAAAGTAGAATTAAGCTCAGTTAAACCTTGCAGGGTGTCTGAGACCTCTGAGAAGTGACCCATGGCTATAAAATACAATTAAGTTATCAGAATAATTGAGGTGACAAGTGTCACCCTGAACGAGATGAAGCACCTGTCCTTCAAAGTGAATAAATGAATGGATCCCTCATGCTGTCTGGATGAAAGCCAGAGCAAAGGAACCAAAACAAGCAGGAAGCCATTGGAAAGACTTTAAGCAAAGAGGAATAATCCTGTATTATAATGACAGACTCACCAAACAGGATCAGTTACCTTCTAGAACACAGCAGCACTAACTGTGCTTTTTAAAACTAGCAGAAAATAACAAGAAAGTTGTGTTAAGTCCCCCCAAAAAATTCTAATGACCATGCATTAGGGTGATTTTTTATTACCCTAAAGTTTACAATCCAGCTCGAAGAACAAGACAAACTTAGATAACTTTTATAAAACCTCACTTCGATCCTCTATCCTGACTGTTTTCATTCATTACAGGTTTTAAATCCAAGCAGGAAGTGATCGTTTAACGGTCAAAGTTTCTAACTTTTACAAATCAAAACACACATTTCATCATTCACAGGAATAAAAATCAGACTTCTAGTCTGAGTAAATTATGAATCAAAGTGATTTTAAGATGGCTTACCATGGATCAAACTCGTGGATGATGCTCTCGAACCGGATCACCGCAAAAAGTCTTGAGCTGAATCCGGCCAGACAGGCCAGGAAGAGGATGCTAAATGAGAGTAAAGACTGCCACCCAGCCGGCTGGGTTAGACCTCCAGATAGGCCTCCTTTACCCATTCCTCCATTCCCGGTGCTAGAGCGGCTGTTCCCGTGTACAGAGCCTCCAGAATTGTTGGAAGCTTTGTGCTTTCCCTCTCCGGTTGAATGCTGCTCCGCCATTTCTGTCCGTTTGGATTTAAACTAGCGACCCTCCTGCCACGCTGTCCCCCTTCGCTCCGCACTGTCGTAAAAACTCCTCTTCGCTGCTGTCCGCTTCGAGTTGCCGAATTTCAAGATGCTCCCAGAAGTGTGTTTGGTGTGTATTTTAACAAAGAAATACAGCGGTTACATCCCGGCCAACATCCTCATGTTTCACACAGTATAACTGATCTTAGTGAATCCACGCCGGTGGGAAGAGGCGGGCCGAGCATTTTATTAATTCACAGGTACTAGAAGGCGGGGCTTTGTCTACTCAAACCAATCAGAGGAGAGGAGTTTTTAGATTGACAAATGTGTCTACAAATAGAAATAGACTGTTTTGGAACGTTAAAAACAGTTAAATAAACACTAATGATTCTACTGTTTAAAATGCAACTGAATCAAAGCTACTTTTATTGTGAAAGTTGGTGATCTTAAATCAATTTAGAAAAAGTATCATTTTAATTATCAGTTTTGAAATGCAATTTCTTTGCTGTCAAAAGCTGCATGCAGGTGTGTGAAGATAAATGTTGTTATGGTGTAATATTCTGTTGCCCTTGGATGTCCTGGTGTGAGTGGTAGAGAAGTAATAAAGACTGATTATTACCACCAGCAAAGACAATCCCTTATCATTCATCAATCCCTTCAAAGGCTGGATCAAAATAAACCATTTCAAATAAAAGACTGATTTTTTTTTCTTATTGATTCAAGGATCTTTTCCTGGTGGTGTTTCATCCAGAAGCTTTTTTTTTTATTGATTTATGTGAACAGTGATTCAGTCTAGAAAAAAAGAGGACTAGACCATTCATTTTCAATGTAACAGCATGGACAGAAACAGTTTTGTTATGAAGTTAGTCCAGAAAAATAAGACATCCCATTCATCTTTTTTTTCTTTTTTTTTTTAGCAAATATAACTTTCTTTCCAACACAGTTTTGTACATTTATAGGAAGGACATGGGGTTGCAACTGTATAAAATGAATAATGAACAAACAGTCACTGTCGCTCCCAGGCCACTGACTGGACCGGCAGTTATTCACAGCAGACACATAAATGACAACACACGTTTACAGTTCATGGAAATGGTTCATTTTGAAGATTTCTCGAGTTTTGATGTTAACGATTTGGTTACCTCTGTTCAGTCTAGTGTTATGAATGTTCTGGATGCCATTGCCCCAATGAAGGTGAAAACAGTTAAAAATAAGCAGAAAGCACCTTGGAGAAACGATGAGTCAGTCAAAGCACAAAAACGGGAGTGCAGGAAAGCTGAGCGTAAATGGCGCAAACTTAAGCTCCAGATTCACTACGAGATTTATAGAGAAAACTTACATGTCTTCAATCAGATCTTACTTAAAACTCGAGAGATGTATTTCTCTAAAATAATTGGGAACTGTAATAATAACTCACGTGTACTTTTTGCAACAATAAATAGATTAACAAATCCCCCAACTCAAATCGTCGCTGAATTGGTTTCGACTTCAAAATGTAATGAGTTCGCTGTATTTTTTAATGATAAGGTTCAGAACATCAAAAATTCCATCAAAGCCACGGTTCAAATGACAATCTTACCACCATCCAGATTGTTAAAGCTAAATGACTTCACCTCAGTAACAGAAACAACTGTTGAAGAAATTATCACTAGTCTGAGTTCATCTACTTGCTCTCTTGATGTATTACCCACCAGATTTCTAAAATCTGTGTTAACCAGCATGTTGGCACCAATCACTCAAATAGTCAATGTGTCACTTCAAACCAGAACCTTCCCAAGTGCCTTTAAAACTGCGGTCATCAAGCCACTCTTAAAGAAGAGTAGTCTTGATGCTACAGTACTTAAAAACTATCGGCCTATTTCAAACTTACCGTTTACAGGAAAAATTCTTGAGAAAGTTGTTTACCAACAACTGACAAAATTTATTTTAGTGAACAACTCATTTGATGTCTTCCAGTCAGGTTTTAGACCTCATCACAGTACAGAGACAGCTCTGATCAAGGTAACAAATGACATTCGTATGAACACTGACGCTGGCAAAGTCTCTGTTTTAATCCTGTTGGACCTGAGTGCTGCGTTTGACACTGTAGATGTCAAACGCATGAGATCCTTCTACAGAGGTTAGAGAACTCGGTTGGTGTTTCTGGTACTGCGCTTAGTTGGTTTAAATCTTATTTAGAAGGACGCAAGTATTTTGTAGAAATTGGAAATTGTGTGTCAGATCACATGCCTTTGACCTGTGGGGTTCCCCAGGGGTCAATTCTTGGACCCCTGCTGTTTAATCTCTACATGCTGCCGTTAGGGCAATTGATAGCCAGTAATAACGTGTCCTATCACAATTACGCAGATGATACTCAGATTTATGTGTCACTGACAGCAGGTGAACATGGACCTGTGGATTCACTCTGTCACTGTGTTCAGCAAATCAGAGTCTGGATGCAAAACAACTTTCTCCAGCTAAACTCAGACAAAACTGAAATCATTGTCTTTGGCCCACAGAAACAAAGAGAAAGTGTCATCAGTTACCTTCAATCTCTCTCTCTGGAACCGACAAATCAAGTTAGAAATCTGGGAGTAATAATGGACTCAGACTTTAACTTCAACAGTCACGTCAAATCAATTACATCAGCAGCCTTTTACCACCTGAAAAACATTGCCAAAATCAGAGGTTTGGTTTCTAAAACAGACTTAGAGGTTCTTATCCATGCATTTGTTTCCAGTAGGTTAGATTATTGCAACGGTCTACTCACTGGTCTGAACAAAAAGGCTTTAAAACAGCTGCAGTTTATTCAAAATGCTGAGGCTCGAGTCCTAACAAGAACAAGAAAATACGATCACATTAGTCCTGTGCTAAAGTCTCTGCACTGGCTTCCTGTGGCTCAGAGAATAGACTTTAAAGCTGCTCTGCTTGTGTTTAAGTCTCTCCATGGTCTAGCACCAAAGTACATCTGTGATATGTTAGTACCTTATGAACCATCTAGAACTCTGAGAACCTCCGGGACCGGCCTCCTGCTGGAGCCTAGAGTCAGGACTAAACATGGAGAAGCTGCATTTCAATTTTATGCTGCAAAAGTCTGGAACAAACTTCCTGAGGCCGTGAGACAGGCCTCTACTGTGACAATGTTTAAATCTAGGCTGAAAACAGTTCTGTTTAACTGTGCTTTTTATTAATTGCTCTTTTTTTTTAATCTGTTTTAATAATTTTATTTATTTAATTTTTAAACTTTTTGATTCTATGTTTTGTGATTTTAATGCATTCTTTTTCTTTTCTTTCTTGTGAAGCACTTTGAATTACATTTTGTATGAATTGTGCTATACAAATAAACTTGCCTTGCCTTGCCTTGCTATAAATCCCTTCAAAAACTTTATGAATATAATAAACTCATTGCAAAACAGTTTTGCAATGGATTTGACTTTAGTGGTCAATCAGGTCATTTATGGCATTTGATTAAATAATTAATTGCTCATGTTTGAGGATTTCATTATGTTTTGCTGACTGTAATATGTTGTGCATTTTAAACACATTTTGTGAGCTTTTCTTAGACCAGGCATGGGAAAATTACGGACCGCGGGCCACATGGGGCCCGTTAAACGGTTTAATCCGGCCCGCCAAACTTGAAAAAAATTACACAAATAAATCTTGTCAGTTTATTTTCCCTGCAATTCCAATATTTTGTCACCAGATGGAGCCAAAGATACAACAACACTGCTCACATTAAAATGTGTGTGTCTCCATGGTGCGCACGCTGTCAAAATAAACAGTGTGAAAAGCCATCAGGCCAATACACACACGTAAACATGCGTGTTAGATGTTAAAACAAGCAAAATGTTACAGAAAGCGCTTAGTATTCAAACCTAGTGCCACTAAATGCATGTTTTTAAGCGCTATCGCTCGAGATTTCAGACCTAGCGCTGCTTGATTTGAAATTTAACGCTCTTGATGTAACATTTAACATGCTTCTTTAAAATCTAGTGCACCATTCTATCGATCTAATCTAGCGGTTACCGAAATATGCCATCCATCTGCTCCTGTTCCAGACCCCTGGTCAAATGTTAGACCTCAATGTGGCCCGTGGACCAAAAAGTTTGCCCACCCCTGACTTAGACATTTACTATACCCTATCTACCTATGTTAGGTTGAAAATGTGTATCTTTACAAACTTATTTTCTTTTATAATTCAAAAGTGTCTTCAGTTTAATGTGATCCCCCAACTGCAGGCAGTTCGTAACCTGCAGCTGTGTGACAGTGTTATCTGCTAACTGTCAAATGTGTTAGCACTGTTTGTTGAACATCCCCACCGATCCTTCAACTTTCTTTCACCTTTGTTTGCCTTAACCATCTGTAAGCGGGGGACTGTAACTTTTCTTTCCCCCTACTACTCTTTTAAAACACAGTTTCTAAAACTGTATAAATAAAGCCGACAGGATGCATATCCCTTGCAGATACTCTGGTAAAGTCTGCTGGGGTGTGCTATTCTTGTCCGGCAAGTAAAATATGAGAGTATCTCATTTTGTTCTCCAGTCAGCACAGCTTTGGAATAAAGATTAATTCTTTTCTCACTAACAACCTGTACAGTGTGAGTTTTAAATATCCAGATGAGACATAACCAGTTGGAGGTAAAATAGCCATTACTCAGTCACCTCATTGAATTCAGTCCCACCAAACGGCTATTCGATCAAGTGGCTGTTCCACCAAGCAGCTGTTCCAACAAGTGGCTGTTCCAGCTCCACCCCATCCAACTCGGCATCACCTCACATCTTTCCTGAAGCTGTTTTGGAGGTCTCTCTTGGACTACTTCAAGTGATACCGGACACACAAGTTTCCCATATGGGAGTAATGAAGTATTCTGTATCTGTCTTTTAGAAGAAAACAAGAACAAGATAAAAAATCTAGAATTGGAGAGATGGAAGACCGGGAAAACAAAATGATCATGATAACTGATGAGGATGTAACGGACAGTTGATGGTGATACCAAGGTCGATAGACATTTAAATTCGTGGAGATAGCTGATATTCAAGCATTTAAAAGTCAGGCAGAATTTTAAATGAATGCCATGGCTGTAAATCCTAGACATTCAACAACAGAACAGTGATGCTCAAAATATACTAAATGTCCCACACCCCGTTGACACATGCATACTAATAAAGACAGTGGGCACATTACCATGTGCTCGCACACAGCATCTAAATAATTCTTCAGTGTCATGGTAAGCACTTTATCCCTTCAACTTTTATACTTCAGCTCCAAGTTCAAAATGAATAACCTTTGAAGCAAATAAAAATGCAGGCTGTGAAGATTACTTCAGTAGCATCCATTGTCCAGAGACCCAGATGAAAGCCTGCCAAAAAGTGTGCTGTTGCCAAGCGGGAAAGCTTTGCTTCCCTTTCTCTCCAGAGGCTGACTTGAATGTGTTTGCTCTGACTTATGTGGGGTTTATTTCTACTAAGAACATAAACTATACCAGGGCATTTGCTTGGCATCTTTAAACATTTTCACTTTTTTTTTTCCAACTTGCCACAAGGCAGTTGTGCAAAAGAGCTTAAAATGCTTGGCATGCACCTTTTCCCCTATCACTCTGCTGGGTTTAACAGCATGTGTATGTTACAAAGAAGCTGAGAGGATTTTCAAAGCAGATTAAGATGATTAAAATCATTATGCCTATTTTTCCTGTTTAATGCCCACGCTTATGTATTTTTAAAAAAAGTTGAAGGAGGAAGATTAAAAAAGCCAAAACCCCATGTGTTTTTCACTACAGAGCAACATTTAAATCTCTTATTTCCGATCTCTCGATTAATTTTAATACTTTTTATGT
Organism: Neostethus bicornis; assembly: GCA_902685375.1. Taxonomy (NCBI): domain Eukaryota; kingdom Metazoa; phylum Chordata; class Actinopteri; order Atheriniformes; family Phallostethidae; genus Neostethus; species Neostethus bicornis. Next base: position 23,110,300 of record LR738551.1, on the reverse strand, counting down.
AACCGTGTTAGCCCAAATAAAAGATCCAGACAAGTGTGGATGCGGTATGCTTTTTCACAAAGCTTTGAAAGCATCCATTATACAGAGTGGAGGTGAGAAAGAAAGAAAGCTGTTGTAGCATTTTCAGTCAAGTCAAGGTGCTGAAGGGTGAGAGAAGTCATGTTTTGTTTAACACACGCTGGCTAGTAAAGCTGAAAACAGGCTAAAAAGAAACAAAAAGAAAATCTACCTCCATATTTTGTCTAATGCATACCCACCTCTTTCTGTTAAGCACCACTGTGGGGTGTTGGAGCATATCCCGGCATGCAATCGGTTGAAGGCAGAAAAGCAACTTGATTGATTTCCAATCCATCACACACAACACGTTCATACACCCATGTGCTTTTTCCAGTTCACCAACAATCCATCTTTTAGAGACTGGAAGAAAATTTCAGCCTGAGATACAGTATATTATCAACTGGTCTCTTAGTATGTCACTTTACTTCCATTACAGAGGAAACGTAATATGTCCCGTTAATAAGCACAAGGCGAGCTCATTGTAAAAGATGATAAGGTACAGAAATGGCAACAATTTTGCAATAATCTTGTGTAGCCTGGAGATTGTCACCGGGGTCTCTGATCTGCAAGACAAATGCTCATGGAACTAAGAAGGAAAATCACTAAGTATGAACCACTTATTGAGCTGCAGGCAACAAGAGCTTGTGTAATCTTTCTTTAATATTCACTAACAGCTTGGTCAGCATCATTATATCTGACTCCAGGTTACGATGTACGTAAGCAACTCTAAAGTAATTATTTTTTTAAACTGTCATTTGTGTTGGACTTAATGACTTTTACAGTATTACAACGATTCCAAGAACATAATCAGGAGCATAATGACCGGGCTTCACGTCTTTTTGATAATGTAAGGTCTTTCACTAAGTACACATTGTTACCTGGGCAACCTCATCAGTACCACTTCATCTCACATTGAGCACGCCTCATTTCTCCAAGAGGTAATGACCCAGAGAAAGACAGCTAAATATAAAAACAATGTGGACTCGGTACAATCCACAACACCATTTACACTGAACGTTGTGTTCATCTTGACTTTGATGGAGGGTGTTCTAGAACTAGATGGGATACTTTAGTTCATGCTGTGTGAGCAAACTATTCTCAATCCAGCGTGATTATCTGCAGCACTGTATTACCCAGCTATCTACGAGCACCTTTAGCCCATAAAAACCCAGACGACCTCTTTAGAGTAAATTGTCTGGGCTACTAAGACATCAAATAGGGTAATCAGTTTCTATATTTTGCCAGAAAATGGAGCATGATCTATCTTTCTTAAATATCAGAGAGCTTTTGCTCAATTTACAAAGTCATACCTGACCTACAATGATACAGACGTAGCTAAAAAAAAATTCAATAGCAAAGAGAAAAGGATTTTTTTTTTCAGAGAACATGTTCGCTGTTAACACATGAAACTCTTTTGATCACTTACAGTTTTCAAATTTTTCTAATTCTAAGAAAACTTTCATCTTCAAGACCAATCAATGAAGTAAAGAATCAAACAGAGAAATTATTTTCAATTAAACCTTCTACTTTTATATTTGATTAGATCAGGAGTGAGGCAAACCCCCAAAAAATGTACACTAATTTAATTTTTAATCAATGTGTAAATTCCAACATTCTGCTCGTAGATTTACTCATTAGTTGCACTCCGATGAGTTTATAAATGAACTGCGTAAACAACCATCCTTGGATATACATATGCATATAAAGCAGTGCACCACACTCATCAAGATTGATTCTGACCCACTGACATTTCTGAAAGCTCGCTCAGTGATGCTTCAAATTCTTTTGGCATTCCATGCATGATGCAAAACTTTCAATCGACAAAGAGAGTGAAAGAAATGGAGACAAATAAGAGAAAAAATAAGAAAGAGAGAGGCTGGAACTGTTTGTGTAGGCAGAACGTCTGACTTTGAGAAGCTGCTTTGCACATCCACCTCTTAGGAACCGCAGCTGTTTTGTCAATATTTCCTTCACTTTATGTGCATGATGTCCTGTGAGGTTTCCGTCATTCAGATATGAGAAATGTGAGGTGTTCAAAACTGTTAAAGTCACCCAGACATTATTCCTGGTGGGGAGGAAAAGAATTACATGTAGAAAACTGAAGTATGTCTTCCAATTTCCCAGCTGTCTCTGCTTGAGAAATGACCTTTCTATTTCTTTCCTGAGTGGCCACCAGGAGCTTTCTCACCAAAGAAGGCAGCAGAATTATGATGACGTTGCTTCGATGACTAAAAATTCTGTGCTGAAATGAGAGCAGCAGAAGTCAAAATAAGATGAAGATTTCTGCAACGTGTTCTTTCAAAGTTCTCATAGTGACCTGATCGACTTAGTTTAGGAATAGTATCCAGAGTACACACTGAGTTCCAAATTATAATGCAGATGAGATTTTTACACCACAACACTTAGTTACATTTTGATCAGTTGTTATTTTGTTCTAATATTTAAGTTAAACTAGCTGGACTTGGATATTGCTGTACTCGCTCGTCGGCCACGACCCTCAATGCTTTGAATGTCTCCTTTGAAGTGCTAAATGAGCCAATGGGTTAGTGGAAAAACTTTTACAACTTACGGTACTAAATTGTGTGAAAAGATTGAATCAATACAACAGCTTGAACTGGACTTCATGATGGTGTACCAGACAGCAATGCGTCCTATGCCAGGCCCGGTTCAAGTCACTGGTTCAAGCAAAGGCAGGGAAAGATTTTGAAATGGAGAGTTTGCATGCTCTCACTGTAAATGGATGGATTTTTCCAGCTTATTCCCTACCACCAAAACCATACTTTCAGGCTGATTGGTTAGTCTGATATTGCCACCAGTAGTGAGTGACTGTGACCCTCGACAAACTGGTGACTCATGCAGAGTGTATTATTAACACACCAGGATAGTTTGTACACTAGAGATTTTGAAAAATAATTTGGGCTCACAGGAGTAGGATGCAGTTTTTTAGTGTGCATAATATGAAGTTGCAAAGCATTTGGAGCATTTTGAATGTGAATGTCCCTGATTTTTTATGCAAACATTACTAACGGTCTGCAGATAAGTTTCCTCCTAATCCCCTTTAAGCATTTTATTGTCTTCAACCAAGCAGAAGATGAAACTACTCAAATATGAGCAATCAGAAGATTATTTTTTTCCCTTCGATTGGACATACAGCTTTAATTCTAAATCATCACTTCTCAATTTTTCTTAACGCCAAAGCAAAATCTCTAAAGATTGTTCAATATCAGAAGTTTCTGGATCATCTCTCTGCTGAGTCTGTGTACAATCAATTCTCCACCTGGTTGCTCTCCTCTGGTCAACTGACAGAGCACAATTCCCACCTTTCACACAAAGTTCAACTTATCTGGCCTCGCCAATAAATATGGGAGTGAAGCAATGAGGTAGGGGAAATGGGAGGATGAGGTGAAGCACCGTGCACAGAAAGATAGCGAGGTCTCTGTTGGATTTTCACTGCCTGTTTGTTATGTTTCGTGTAAAGGCATCAATACAGAACCAGAGGCAGAAGATGCTTAGCTTAGCATTCAGGAGGAAACAGCAATCCTTGCACTCTCCAAAGTGCAAATAGCTGAATTCCTGCAACTAAAACTTCAACAACTAACATCCTGTACAAATGTCTCTAACCAAAACATTGATACATTAAAAAAAAAAATCTTGATTCTGAGTCTTGAATATTTATTAAACTTTCATTTGGTCTTCTGAACTGCTTATTCCTAATGGAGTCAGGCGAGAGGCAAGATACAGCCTGAACAGGTCACCAGTCTGTTGCAGGGCCACACACACACTCATTCCTAGGGGCAATTTCATAACAGCCTATCAATGTAACATCCATGTTTTTGGAGGGTGTGAGAAAACTGCTGCATCCGGAGGAAACCCATGCATAACCAGGGAGAACATGCAAACTCCATACAGTAAGGCCAGTTTTTCAAGGCTCATCCCACCTGGGACTCAAACCCTGACCTTCTTGCTGTGAGGCCACTGTGCTAACCACTGCACCACCGTGCAGCCCTTATTAAAACTAACTGTACATAAAACTTTAGTTCTTGATGTAAGAAAATGAACCGATCACAAAATTATCTGTTTATTAAGTCAGTGGCGTACGGGTGGAATGAGATTTAAAGAGGAAGAAATAAAGCAAAATATGTCCAAAATGGGAAATGGAGTGGCCTAACATCATCTCAGTTGACTGCAATGACCACAGGAAATTGCAGCAAATCTGTCAAGTGCCGTTGTCATAAGAATGGAGAGAAAAAAGAAATACAACAATAAATCCTCCTGGAACAAACACCTTCATTTCAAACACACTGTCCTTTGTAAGACAAATGCGTTCATCCTTCATATGCTCTTCTTCTCTACTGAGCACACTAAGAGGCTTATAGCGGAGTGCATAATGATGTGATAGCTCATTCAGACCTGAGCAAATTAAAATAATATCCCAACTATGAAGTCCATTGCCATTAAAAAAAACTACGAGGGAGGGCATCGGGGGTAATGGCTCCTCTTATTCTAGAGGCCTCATTTCTTCATTGCTCAACCTGCTGCTCTTATGTTGGCAGGCATTTCATCCCCTGGACAATTACCACTTACAACTGCAGCTCCAAATCAAAAGTTTTTCTCAACAATGTGACTTGGGCTGCAGAGATATGTGCTGTCAATCTCCGCGGTTGCTTTTGCAGCACTGCTCACGATATTCTAAAACATCATATGGGTATTTGGGAAAAAAAAGTGGGAGTAAATGACTAAGAATTATGTCTGCTCTTAACTTGGCCTACAGAATTAAAAGAGAAAGAAGGTGATATTGGAGTAAGCAGCAATTTGTCTTCCTTGTCATCACCTCACTGGAGCTCCAAATATTTTTTTTCCAGCTTTCACCAACCAACGCACTCCACAGTATCTTTGATTGATGCATGAGGCATCACCATGGCAACCGGCATGTGGGTATGAAAAGTGACATTGGCAGGAGAACATCTTTTGGATTATGAGGACCACCTGAGGGTTGTGTGAGTGTTTGTCTCTTTGTGTAATCTCGGACGTAGTGATGACTTGTTCTTGGCCGGATGCTTGCTGCCCACTCTGAAGGGTTAATCAAGTTAGAATGAATGATGTTAAAGCATCTGGCAAGTACTCATTCTGTGTAGCAGGTGTGGATTTGAACCAGCTCTAATCGGAGGGCCTCACACCACTGGAAGCTGGAGCTTATACTTAGTGGCACATTGTGACAGGTGAGTGATGGAAAACGCTGTGAGGAATGACGAGAGGCTCAGCAGAGTCAGTGAATCAGACAGGGAAATATTTCAGGTAATGTTTCCCAATAATAGCTGCTTAAATGCAATTAAACCTCACCAAGAAATGGAATGACTTTGTGTTTTGTGACTGGTTAGTTCCAACTGGGTCTTGGTATTAGAAAGATCTGTCACATCTTGAGATCAACCTCTTCAATTTTACTTTGCAGGGTGCCCACTTTTCACCCTGAAAGCATGGGAGTTAGCTCTTTCAATCCTGCACTTGACTATTGAAAACCCTACAAAAGCAATGAATGGTTTCTTTGTGTGTGGCATCAAGTGGTACAACTACCCCCTCTACTGGTTAAAAGAGAAAATGCAGGTTTTATGCACAGTTATGGGACTTTAATCCAACTTCTCAATGTAATAATCAAGCAAATTTGCAATAATAAACGACTTGGATTTTATGTTGTGGAGAACAGAAATAAATCACATGCAGCATATAATATGCAGCTGTAAAAAAATCCCAAAGCATCCACTTTCTTTACAATGATGCATTTCCTCTTTGAAAACTTATTTACAGTAAAAAAAAACTGGTTTTGCTTTATTTGAAGGTGAAAAATGAAGAAAGACTGCACATTTATGAATCATATATCATCTGCTTGTGTATGCTACAGCAGAGCATCCACTACATCTGTGCTGAAACCCACACTGCTATCGCCTGTGGCCTTGTAGATGTAGATAAAGTATTTTAACAGTGGGAAAAGGAATGAAAAACTCCCTGTGAGATAACCTAGCCCACTAAAGCAGAAAGAAATCACTTTGTAATCACTCACATCTGAATCTAAAGCACAGATCACATCTTTTCAACAGTTATTCTCCAAAACCACAGCCTCTGTAAAGGTGTTTTTACTCAAATGTGTCAGTTTTTGTCAGGCATTATTTTGCAGGGTATGGTTTGGCAGAAGGTCAGAAAACTGAAAGCAGCTACAGATACACACAAACAGGCAAGAAATGGTACAGACAGGTGGGCAGAAAGCCATGGATAAAAACAGTTTGAGTCAGCTGCAGGCTTTGGATGAAAAGCATCTGAAACAGTGCTGACATACATCAAACTCAACTCTGAGTGGACCTGCTGAACCTCTTATCTCAAGCTTATTCAGTCTGAACGTACAGTGAGTGTGAGAGCTTCAATAACCATCAATCCATCAGCAGAGAGCTGTCATGTTTAAGTGTGTGACGACTGGAGGTTTTGTAACTTAAACCTACTGTATGTCTGAGTCTTTGAGGAAGTATCTGTGCATGTTATGGATGTGGATACCTGACAGTCTGGCAACTACCTGGCATTCATGGTCATGTCTTTGTTTACCAGTTGAGGAACACACAGCAAGACAGTTTGGAGTCAGACTCTGGTCTAACTTGATTTTTTTTTAGCCAATAAAAATCTCCTTTCACTCTGTGTGTCAACTTTCCTGCTGCTACCTCCAACGTGTCTGACATTCTTTCTATGGAGGTCCTTTCTGCACTTTGCAATGTCTCATGTAGCAGATTGTCAACAGATCTGTGTTTACAAAAACGCACAAAAAATGCAATCTTACGGGCTAAAACTTGTCTTGGAACGTCCAAAGATACGACTCATAACCTAACATCGATTTTTGTGCAGCAAGAAAATCAACATTTCTAATTAATCTGAACATAAACAAGTGGAGGAGTTTAAGTATCTCTGGGTCTTGTTCACGAGTAGGGGAAGGATGGAGCGGGAGATCGACAGGCAGATCGGTGCGGCGTCAGCAATAACTAGGACGCTGCATCGGTCCGTCGTGGTAAAGAGAGAGCTGAGCCGAAAAGCAAATCTCGATTTACAAGTCAATCTACGTTCCTACTCTCACCTATGGTCACCAGCTGTGGGTGGTGACCGAAAGAATGAGTTTGCGGGTACAAGCGAAATAAGCTTCCTCCGCAGGGTGGCTGGGCTCTCCCTCAGAGGTCGGGTGAGGAGCTCTGCCACTCCCGGGAGGAGCTCAGTGTGGAGCTGCTCCTCCTCCAGGTCAAGAGGAGCCAGATCAGGGGGTTCGGGCATCTGGTCAGGATGCCTCCCGATCGCCTCGCTGGTGAGGTGTTTCGGGCACGTCCCACTAGAAGGATACCAAGGGGCAGACCCCAGACCCGCTGGAGAGACTATGTCCCACAGCTGGCCGGGGAACGACTTGGGATCCTTCCGGGTGAGCTGGAGGATGCAGCCGGGGAGAGAGAGGCCTGGGCTTCCCGTCTGAGGCTGTTGCCCCCGCAACGCAGCCCTGGATGAGCTGAAGACAACGGAACGGAAGAAACAATAGTTTTTTTTTTAAATAACTGGTGCAAATTTTTATGTACTTGTAATTAATAAAAACTATAGAAAAAAATGGTCTTAAACATCTTTATTAACATAACAAGAATAATAGAAATTTATTTTCAAAGTTCTTTACATACTTATTTACCAAAGCTAATAAAATAAGAATTTTAGTAACAAAATGTTTTTTACAATATTCCCAGTCATTTATTAGCGATAATTTTAAGTAGCGAAAGAAATAGATACTCAGGATCTCTCTGGGAGTGACCAGGATGAACAGGATCAGAGGAACAGCACATGGTAGAGGTTTTAGAGATAAAGTCAGAGAGGCTAGACTGAGATGGTTTGGACATGTGCAGAAGAGAGAGAGAGAGAGACATCGGAAGAAGGATGCTGGGTTTGGAACCACCAGGTTCAACCGCCAACTAATCAAAGCATCAAAAACACCAAAAACAACTTAAAGAGTACATCATTTATTTAAATGAATTTTACATTGTTATATAAAAATATTTTACAGACAAAATGCGAGTTTCCTCGTTCATTTTTAAAAAATAAACAATAAAAACACTTATTACATAATCACAAACTTTCTGGATTCACTTGTTCAGTTTTTATATTAAACTTTTTTCCCTTTCCTTGTTTTAAATTCAAAGTTCTTTTATGAACAAGCTGGTTTTGCTCTCTGGGTCCTTGCTGGCTTTGCAGCAGTTGTGCAGAAATCTTTGGTTGGTGCATGAGCTGACTTCTTTGGCCGTCCGAGCGAAGTGATAATAAAGCAGTATTGACATTGCAAACAGTTGAGATTCCTTCTTTTACTGCACAATTGACTTCTGTGTGCGAAATTTGTGACTTTGGTCTCCACTTTGGGTTGTTGTACCAAAACAACGTGCATTACCCATGTTACAACAATCCACCGTTGGTTGTTGTAAAAAGCTTTTCACTTTACACCTGAAAGTTCTTCTTACACCACCTTCTGTTTGAAGAAATCTAGATTTCAGGGAGGAGAAAAGCTCAATGGTATCAGAATCAGAAATGCTTTTATAGCCATGGTCAATGACGTATATCAGAGACTTAGGACTTGCTGTGGTACTAGAGAAGTAGACGAAGAAGAAGACGGCGCCATTTATGTTTGATATGTTTTTTCTTCTATTGTTTTCTCGTGTTTTATATAAAACACTTTAATCTAAAATACATTTTTAAAAGGCATGAAGGTGCTGTATAAATAAAGTTTGATTTGGTTGATTTAAATTAATCTGGGTGTGTATTATAAAGTGCTAACATTATTTGGTTAAAGAGGTTTTAAAAAATAATCTCCGAGCAGTTTCAATGGCTTGCTTGTGATGCTCAATCTCCAAGTCATCGTCATCTCAAAATGTTCCAGTTCACTTCTTTGTTGTATCACTGATAAAATCCAACAAACCAGATGCTGGAATTCTTTTTTTCTTTAATGCAATTCCCTGTTCCTCTTCAAAGGGGAAACGTTTCTGTTAAGTTGTTAACTTCTCATCTACTACAATGATTTCTTCTAGGATCTTCTCCTCTGAATCAGAGCAGTCTGACAACTTGTCCAAACACTCCACATCATCAAAGCGCTCCGCAATGCACTGTGCTGTAAGGCGGGCTTCAGGGTCGTGGTCCCAGCAATCCTCTATAGAGGCGCACACCATCTGGATGCCCTGCAAAGCGACAACAAACCAGGACGGTCAGACTTATTTCTTGAGGCTCAAAACTTAAATGCTTTCGGGCACATCGATGTGTTTGAATAAGTTAAAATTTTATGCAAGTACACTGTAAACCAGGGGTGTCCAAATCTGGTCCTCGAGGGCCGGTGTCCTGAAAGTTTTCCATATGTTCTTGCATCTACACACCTGATCCAGTTAATTGAGTCATTGTGCCAAATTCTATTGGCCGTTGATTTCACTTTCTGTGAATCAGTTGTATTGAACCAGGAACATTTGGAAAACCATCAGGACACCGGGCCTCGAGGACTGGCTTTGGACACCCGTGCTGTATGTGGTGCTGCTTACTGTATGGTTGGTCCAACTATTTGGAATCTCAGGTCTTCCTTTGTCTCGTAGAACACTGTCCTTCATGCTTTCCACACATGGATGTTCTCTCAGGTTTCCAAACGGTGGCTGGTACTCTTTCACCTCTGCACACAAAAGAGAACACATATTAGCTTTTGAACTTCTCAATGGGAAGGTTAAAACTTGTTTTTAATTTTTTTACATAAGAGGCAATAAATTGTACAGCAGGTGACATCAATGAACAGACATGGTCCTGTTGAGCAGAAAGGTAAAATTGGATGCCAGGGCCCCACAGCAAACATATCAACACCTCTCAAAGGAATCACTGTGCGCTCTAGATCGAAATTGCAGCTTGCAAACTTTAAATAGCTCTGGAGCAGCACAAACAGGTAGGAATCCAAAGGGGAGATTTGTTGAGCAGAAACATTATTAGAACATTTTTGCTCCCTGCATCCATGGATTTAAAGTGTTTCACTAGCAGAGCTCCGGATTTGTATCGGCTTTCTCACAAATATCAGGAACCAGAGAAGCTTTCAGACAGAAAGCAACCATCTTTGGTCAGGTCAAGATTTTCAAACACTGTGTTGGGAAGACATGGAGTGGTTCGGCTGAAAGAGCATGGACCTATTGAATGACTGCTTAATGGTTTTTGAAGATGGGTAAAAAAAAAAAATCATTTTTGGTTTAACAAAATGAACATCTTGATAAGTATGAAGGCAAAATATGTTTCAAGAAGGGCAACAAAACTGAACTTTCTGGTTTGTTTGTGAGAAAAAGATTTTTGGCAAGAATAAAATATGTAATATGATCCATCCAGCATGGGAACAATGACAGCAGAGAACTTCTGAAAAGCTTGCAAATTTTTTAGACTTCATTTGAAATCTTGTTGATACATTTTCATGCCTAAAAATCTTCTTCTTCTTTCAGCATTTCCCTTCAGGGGTCGCCACAGCAAATCAGTTTCTTCCATCTGACCCTATCTGCTGCATCTTCCCCGGTCACGCCAACTATCTTCATGTCTTCCTTCACTGTATCCATGAACCTGCTCTTTGGTCTTCCTCTAGGCCTCTTTCCTGGTGGTTCCAAATCCAGCATCTTTCTGCCGATGTACTATCTCTGTCTCTCGTCTGCACATGACCAAACCATCTCAGTCTGGCCTCTCTGACTTTATCTCCAAAACCTCTAACATGTGCTGTTCCTCTGATCCTGTCCATCCTGGTCACTTCCAGAGAGATCCTTGGCATCTTCATCTCTGCTACCTCCATCTCTGTTTCCTGTCTTTTTCTAGAACATTTTTATGCCTACAAATGTTCTGTAATATTTATTTCAGCTACAACAATAAAGTAATTTCTGATCCCATGTTATATTGCATGACCCCTACTGAGTCTAGACAGCAGACTCAGTACTCAATTAAAATGTATATTATTAAGCCCACACAAGTTTAGTCAAGTGAAACCTCAAAGCAGCTGAAGATCAATATCAGGATCTCGCCTTAAAGACTTTTGTTGATGGAATACACATGTTTTTATTTGCTGGACATTTTTTTCAAGATCAACACAAAAGTTGTACAATTTAATACAATAAACACACTTGAATTGGAAAATAACGTCATCTTTTTGTTTAAGTACAAAATCAGTATTGTAGGGCTTCAAGCTTTTCAGAGACATAGAACTGGAGATAAACTAGTCATAAAGGATTGAGATTTCTAAACAGAGGAAGATATCTTATCTGCACCAACAAATTAATGTCTAAATTCTTGAAAGTTGGTTAATGGGTAGTATTTTAGGAGGACCTTGTAACCATGCCACAAGTCTGATGAAAGATCAAAGCTACTAGATTATTCTCAGTGATAAAATTTGTCTTGCAGCAGTTGAATCATATTTATAGATTTCTGCAGATCTATAAAAATTAAACATTTATTACAGATCTAGTTAGAAATTCTCCTTGAGAAACAATTTCTCCAGAAAGTTGGGTGAGGAGTGTTCCGCTTTACGCCTGCCTTTGAGCTGCACAGTAAATTCACAGATTTACTCTTAATTTTATTTGATATTGAAGACTGATCCAAGGTTAAATCTAAATGTAACAGGGGAACCCATAACAACAATTTTAGGGGGTTTTTGTTAATCTTTAATACAGTTTTTTTTTTTTTTTTATCTTCTGAATCGGTTATTCCCTAACAGGGTCTCGGGTGGTGCTGGAGCCTATCCTGGCTGATTTCAGGAGAGAAGCACGATACATCCCGAACAGGTTGCCAGTCTGCTGCACGGTCACACACACAACCATTCATTCCTACGGTAGTAGCAATTTCATAGTGGCCAATCAACCTAACATGCATGGTTTTGGAGGGTGGGGGGAAACCAGAGCACCTAGAGAAAACCCACAATTGCATGGGGGGAACATGCAAACTCCACACAGAAAGGCCAATGTTTCAAGCCTCATCCCACCCGGGACTCAAACTCCTAACCATGTTGGTGTGAGGCCACCGTGCTAACCCTGCACCACCATGCTGCCTACAGGGAGTTATTTTTTTCTGGAAAAATTTGCAAACGTGCCAAGAAAAACCCCAACAGTGACTTTTCACACTTGGGAAACATTCTGCATGTAAAATAAAAGGGGATTTCTACAGTAGAATTCCCTGAAACCATCATCCAGACAGCCAAACTCCAGGTTAAACTTGTTGTATACCCATAGGGTGGAGACGGTGGCCGCGTGGTTAGCGCGTTCGCCCGCGGACCGGAAGGTCGCGGGTTCGCGTCCCACGGAGAGCACGTCTAGGGTCCTTGGAGAAGACACCTAGCCCCCCGCTTCTCCCACCATTGGCACCGTTGAAGGGCAGCCTGCTGCGGTGTAAGGAGTGCAGCAAACAAATTTCCCCGGTGAAGGATGAATAGAGTAATTCAAAATAATCAAAAAAAAATATTCTTTTACTTTAAAATCGATTTAAATATTCTTTGATTGATTTTTTTAATAAACTGGGAACAGATGTTAACTGTGGGCACAAATACAAAACGAACATCCTAAAGCTCACCGCTTTTGTTTCAGGATATCTTTAATGTGCTCATGACTCTTCCTGCAGCAGACTGTTTTGACAGGAACTGAAGCAACAGAAGAATCTTTGTAGAGTTTTATCTAATCTCTCTTTGCAAACAAAGTTCTAGCAGTTTGATATTTCGGTGTCATATCAGCGGCGAACGGTAAATACTCGTGTTGTTTTGACAAGAAAAGATATCCTAAATGTGTTTCTGCTTTCTTTTGGAAACCATGTCTATGATTAGTGTTACAAAAACAGCTGCACTATGACTCACACCACCAAGGACTTTTTTGGTAGAAAGAACTGGTACATTCCTGAATGAATTTGTCAATCCTTTCTTAAAGAGGAGGATTTTAGAGAACTTAAATCAGACACCGAACACTAAAAAAGATGTTTGAGGAAACAGCAGGTGACTAATAGAGGAGTCAGATGGGATGGACAGGATTAGAAATGAGTATATCAGAGGAACAGCACATGTTACCAAATACCAAATTCAATTTACGGTGTCTCACTTGCACTCACATGGATGGACAGCTTGATCAGCGTTTTTCAACTGGTGGTCCATGGAACACTAGTTGACTGTGAGAAATTGTCAGGTGTTTTGTGGGAAATGCTTCTATTTCACTTAGTCAGAGTAAGACAGAATACATGTGTCTGAATGAGAGGGATCCAAATGGAAAAGTGAGGCTACAGGGAGAAGAGATAAAGAAGGTGGAAGATTTTAAAACCAGAGCAATGGAGAATGTGGAAAATAGGTGAAGAAGTGTGTGCAGGCAAGCTGGAACGGGTGGAGAAAAGTATCAGGTGTGATGTGTGATAGAAGAGTTTCAGCTAAAATGAAAGGGAAAGTGTACAAAATTGTGGTGAGACCGGCCATGCTGATTGGTGTAGAGACAGTGGCACTGAAGAAAAGACAGGAAACAGAGATGGAGGTAGCAGAGATGAAGATGCAGAGGATCTCTCTGGGAGTGACCAGGATGGACAGGATCAGAGGAACGGCACATGTTAGAGGTTTTGGAGATAAAGTCAGAGAGGCCAGACTGAGATGGTTTGGACATGTGCAGAGGAGAGAGAGAGTACATCAGAAGAAGGATGCTGGGTTTGGAACAACCAGGAAAGAGGACTAGAGGAAGACCAAAGAGGAGGTTCATGGATACAGTGAAGGAAGACATGAAGATAGTGTGACCGAAGAAGGTGCAGCAGATAGGGTTAGATGGAAGAAACTGACTTGTTGTGGCGACCCCTGAAGGGAAATGCCGAAAGGAGTCAGACGCTATTTTTTTCAGATAGATTCGTCCCTTTATCATGCAGGAGTGAATGAGTGGACTGTTTAATCTGAAAATCTGCAGAGGTGGAACTCTCCTTCCTGCAAACACTTCTAACTCTACCCTCTAATTTTCTTTTACAAATTTAAACAAACAGTACTCACCAAAAAAAAAAAATCTTATATTCACCCGCTTAGATGGAGACAACGTATGATATATACTTGTCTTCTTTATTTTATCTTTAAGGTAACACGCTTGTTAAACTATGACAACTAAAGGATTTTGTGAAGCACAATGACATTGGCTGCATTTCCTGCCGTCAATCCAAGTCTGGACTCCTGACTAAACCGCTGCCAGCAGCTTGTTATTAGGCTGCGGTGACTGATTTACTTGTTGTGTATTGTGTTAGTCATGCTTTACAGATGTACGCATGTTAATTACACATTAACAGAGATTCCTGTGAGGAAACAGGATTGACTTACTACACCATTAACTAGTGCTAAAACAGAACTTTACCACTAGCTGACCTCATTAAAGAGGACCAGGCAACTTCAATCAAACCAAACTGCCTGCATACATTTTGTATCAATTTCATCTCTAGTCAAGTGGTTACAAGTAAAATTTGTCTCCAAATGAACAGTATTATCCCCCACCCACCATCCCAGAGACATTCAGCACCATTACAGTCTGACATCTGGAACACAGCTGCCCTAACATATCCTTTCCCGTCTAGTCCAACCCCTCCCTCCGGGGAACGAAAGCATTTCTTCGTCTGTAACTTCACATTCAACACCACTCCGTTATTATCTTCTAGCTTACTCCACCCGCCCGAGGAACGTCGTTGTAGTCTCTCCAAAGCCTTAAATCTGGACAGGCAAAATTATACAGGGGGAGACGTTTTAAGAAACAGAGGCAGAAAAGAAAACGATCTGAGTTTTTGGATCCAGTTTTTCCTTCTGCTATTGAACTTTTTAATCTTTATAGTTCAGAATATAAAAATAAAACATAGTGATGGCTCAGTGCTAGCAGTCTGCTCTGACGGTCAGGGTTCTTGTTGCCCAGTAGATCTCAGATCAGACCACTGCTTCACAATATGAGACAGGGCAGTCCTGAAGAAGGATAAACAGATCAAACGTGTGTGTAAGAGATGAGTTCTCAGAGAGTTTTTATGTGACTCACTGACCTTTTAGGACAAATCAGCAACTTTAGAGAAAACAAGACGGCAGAAAAGTATAAAACTTTTATAAACAAGTTGGCGTTGCATGTCCAAAGTCAAACTTAGGGAAATATATCAGAAAAGTAAGACAAATACTGTAGATTTCAGAACATTTCACTTTAAACAACTTACATCATTTATTTTGTTTGCAATTTGAGCCTGAGTGTGAGTTTTAATCCATTTAATGAGTTTGGGTTTTAATCCTATTTTTGCCTCTCCCTGGTGAAGCTGCCAAGTCTAAATGATGTGGACAAAAATACTACAGAAAGCAGGAAAAAGACAAACTGCCCACATGGCGTCTTTTTTTTTTTTTAGTCTATAGGTGGGACGGGAACCCATCAGTTTCCTTTCTCGAAGTAATCTAGCCCAGCCAGTCGACCCTGTCTGTCAGCTCCTGCCGAGCAGAAGGTGGACGAGCCGCCTTGACAGGCTGGTGATGCAGTGGGAGAGTAATTAACTGCTGTTTCACTTACCTTCAGGCATGAAGATGACAAACGGGGAGTAAAAGGGAACATAATAAATTGAAAGAGTCATGCGAAGAGAGGCATCACATGGCAGAAAGGAGAGTGTGTGACTTAGTTTTTTTATTCTTCGTTTTGGGATTTATATAAATAGGACAAAGGGAAATACAAAAATTGTGAGGAGTAACTTAAAATATAGATGAAATGGTTACAGGAATAGATAAAAAAGGAAGTAAAGGTTTTAAGATGAAGCTATATCTGTTCCAGCTCATGCCGACGAGACAATCAACACAGATTTTTTCCAATTTGAAATGAGTCATCTATTCTTACAGACTAAAAACAGAAGGTCTGTGGACTCTACAAAACAGGAAGTAGTTTATTTTCCTTTCAAACATGGACCCCCATATCCTCATGCCCAAAAAGGAAAAAGGATTGTGGGTCTACAGACTCTAGGGCAGAGTAACTTTGCACCTCAAGGAGACTCGGTGAGGGGTTCAGAGCGCAAAAACAGGAAAACACCAAAGTAAAAATATTCATTTGCCAATACGTTGTATTCAATCACCACTCCAGTACAATGGAGACAGGAGCAGTCACAGAAACACTAAACAGGACCCCAGAGACAGCGAAAGGAAGTCAAACAAATGACTGACTGTGGACATGAATAACTACACTTTGCCTTCAGATAATTCACCCATTTCTATTATTTGTACACAAAACGACCTTGATTTTGTTACAGAATGACACAAGAACATAAGAGCACATTAGTCCAGTGAGGGCTGATCCCTGACACTTCTACAAGATGGATTGTGTGTTTGACAGTTTTAGATTTTTTTTATATCATGACTAATGACTCGTTGATGAAGTTCTGTCACACGATGTCAAACAGCTTATAAATGAACTCAAGATGAAGCAGCATTTGCTTCTAAACAAAGGTGATGCACGTTATTCTTTAGAGGTCAAGACGCCTGACTTTATTTTCTTTTCTTTTTTTTTTATTTTGTAATAAACCCCTCCAAGATTTTCTCTGATCTCTGATCTTCAATGTTATCAGAAATTAATGCATTTAACTTATATAGCGTTTTTCTAGACACTCAAAGACGCTTTACATACATATATGCATTATTCATTCACTCCATACAATCATTCACTCACACAACATCCATTCCTGATGATGGGAGCTTCCATGCAAGGGCACAGACCACTATCATCAGAAGCAACTGGGGGTTCGGTGTCTTGCTCAAGGACACCTCGGCATGGACTCTGGGAGGGGGATCGAACCTGCGACCTTCCGGTTACGGAGCGGTTGCCCTACCCACCGAGCCATCCTTCCCTTAATTATCCATCCTGTAAGCAAAGTGAACTTTTTTTTCATGACTGAACCCTGGTTCTATGTAAATAGGAAAACATTTAGTACTAATTTGGGTTTAAATATGATATTTAGGCATGAAAAACATAATTTTAATAATAGAGATTTTTTTTTTTTGGTGAAAAGCAATTTTAAACCCTTTTTGAAACAAGAATAAAATAAAATGAAAAAAAAAAACATTTTTTTTTTGCAAATGCATTATTTTGCAAACAAAGGTGGGGTGTCGGAGCCTATCCCGATTTCAGGAGAGAGCCAGGCTACATCCCCAACAGGTCGTCAGTCTGTTGCAGGGCTACACGCAACCATCCTCACACATTCATTCCTTGGGGCAATTTCATATCAGCCAATCAACCTTTTGGAGAGTGGGAGGACACTGGAGTTCTCAGAGAAACCCACAAATGCACAGAGGGAACATGCAAACTCTACATAGAAAGGCTGGACATTCAAGCCTCAGCCGCATCCTGGGACTTGAATCCTAACGTTATTGTTGTGAGGCCACTGTGCTAGCACTGCAGCCCTTAAAAAAAGCACGTTTTTTACCTGAAATAAAGTGATACCGATAACTCTTTTTTTTTTGCTTTAAATGGAGTCCAGCAGTGACAGAAATTAAGAAAACTAAACAAAATAAATCTGAAAGCGTTTTCACCAAAACCACAAAAAAAAACAAAACATTTTTCCTCAATTTTCTGTTTGATAACTTACTTTAACAAATCTGCCAACCCTCCTGCATCGACAATCTTCTTCCCAAACACATCCAAGTTCTAATATTTAATTCATTTCAGCATTCAGTGATGACATACTTAGTAAATAATTTATCTGAGGACTAAATTATTGCTCATCTAAAGTTGCAAAGTTTAAAAGTGAAAATATTTTGTAAAATTATCGGGAGATTTAAGTACCTCACGGAGGGATTGCTTTTTAAAAACTTTTGGCAGAAGCCCTGTGTTTATATTTTCATCTTTGCAGGAGCACGTTTTACATTCTAAAATGACATGATCTGGTTTTATAGACTTTAACGCAAACTTCAGTGGCTCATTGATGAAAATTTAATTAACCTAATTTGTTTAATTTTGACCAATTAAAATGATCTGTCTCTGGTAGTGGATCAGGTTTTCATCATTGGTTAGAATCTCTTTAAATAAGTCTCTCGATAAAAATGTTGAGTTTTGAATAATTTTTTTTTGTCTGACTTAAAGGCACAAACAATTTAGTTATATTTTGAAAATAAAACTAATCTGTACAATCTCAACCCAGATGGGGTGGTTCAGGCATCTGGTTAGGATGCCTCCCAAATGTCTCGTTGGTGAGGTGTTTCGGGCATGACTCAACGGGAGGAGACCAAGAGGCAGACCCTGGACCTGCAGGACAGACTATGTCTCACAGCTGGACAGGGAATGCATTGGGATCCACCCAGGTGAGCTGGAGGATGCAGCTGGCATGAAAGAAGCCTGAGCTTCCTGTCTGAGGCTGTTGCACCCGTGACCCGGCCCCGGCCCCGGATGAGGGGAACAGTACAAGTTTTTTTTCAACTAATTCTTTTTTTTTTTACTCATGGCTCAGCAGTCAGTTTAGAAATAATGTCACCACATGAACAAAGTCAGTCTCGGACATTCGGTCATCTTACCTCCAATTGCACTGCATCTTGAGATAATCTCCCACAGAACGAGAGCCATCGAATAAACGTCTGCTTGTTTGAAAGATTCAATGTTTTCCAGGTTTATTCTGGACTCTAGCACTTCTGGGGCCATGTATCTGGCTGTGCCCACCTGGGGAATAAAAAAAATTTTAATCACAAAAATGGTTTTGATGCTCATTTTGTTGTGTGGGTGGTAAAAGCTTATTTGCAAAATATTTAGTAGGTGGGTCTTACCTGCCCACTGTTAGCCAGCTCATCCACAGACAGAGTGTTATCCAGACGGAGAGCCAGACCAAAGTCACAGAGGCAGCAGGTCAAGTCTTTTTTCACAAGTATGTTGGAGCTCTTAATGTCTCTGTGTGCAATCGGCACCTTGTAGCGCCCACAAATAGTGTGATCACTGTGAAGATGGGCAACCCCACGAGTCAGAGAACTACCCAGCATCCATAGATCATGCCACGTAACAACATTACGAATGAGGTATTCTTGGAGGTTCCCCAATGGGTGGTAGGCAGTGATCAGCCAGTACTGTCTATGCACTTTCCTTTCCTCCGCAGTCAGGAAGTGAAGCACGTTCTCATGCCTCAGATCAGCGTCTGAGAAAACATCTTTTTCATTTTTCCAAGAGGCGTATTCCTCATCTGAAAAGATTTTTACAGCGACTGTTTCGAAACCTTGTTCCTCACTGACTGCAGACCCCCGTTTCAGCTTGGCTTTGTAGACCTCAGCAAAGCGTCCTTTTCCTACCAGGATGTCGAGCTCGATGGGCAGCAGCTCGTTGTTGTGATTGAGGTTGTTGGCGTGCGCCGAGCTGCTGTCTGAAACATCTTCATTTATAATGATGTTGTCAGCTTCGCTGAAGTCCGGTGAGAGACCTTTTTTGCATTTCCGGGCCCGGCGCTGACGGCAAACCCGGTAACCGTAAAAAGACAAAATGATGAAGACAGCCAAGACTAGAAGAGGAACCAGGCTGACTAAGATGACGACCACCATGGAATGGGCATCTGGAAGGTCAAACGCTAAAAGATAAAATTAAAGAGACAAAGAAAGATAACAGCAACCATTATTTAAAAAATATAAGAAAACATCACAATATGGATCATTATGCCTTTTACTTCGTTTTTTTTTTTTTTTTTTTTTACTTCAAAAGGAGTTTTCCTACTAATCTAAAAAACACGTACAGATTACGTTACCGCAGACCGTTTAAAGATTTAAGTTCAGTAATACTCTCATGACACCAGAGTAACTGGCTTTTTCTTGAAGAATGTCTGTAAGAATCCGAAATCCCAAGTTAGCATCTGGACCACAAGACAACGACTACTCCAAAGCCTGACCCAGTCAACCGCATGCTGTCTCTTTATAGATCGTCTGATTCTTGTAATTTAGGACATTGTATGTCTGACAGCTGCAGCACAAGCCACTTTTAAACATTGTGGAAGTTCAAAAGTTTGGTGTGTTTATTGAACTTTTACTCTTAAAAACCAACCAATAAAACTACAGCACGGTTTCTAAACAATAAACCAGAAAAAATACTAAATATAGATACTTTTTGGCTTTTTTTTTTGTTCTATTTGCTTCTTCACCAAGCTCAGTTTAGCTGGTTGGAACATGTTTGATTGCTAAAAATATTTCATTTTACATTTAATAACTAGACAAAACAGTTTGAGAAGTAAGGATGAACACAGGAAGCACGGTCAGGTTGAAACAAGGAGGAACAAATGGAAAGCTGTCCACTGACTACCCGGTTAAGCCCTGTGCTTCTCTATTATTTTTTTTTTTCTTTCTCAACAGGAAACCACATGTCTGAGATCCTCTAAAGGGCCTCACCCCGACGGTTTGTTTTGATTGTGTTGAGTGAGAAAGTATTTCTTGTTACAAACCTGTCACTGTGCCTCACCAACTCTCACAAACGACCCCAGGCAAAACCCGCTATCACATGTGCAGGAAAAAAAAAAATCCTATAAATGATCAATATATTTCAAGATAGAAAAACGGTTTAAGACCAGATTTTTAAGGATTTTTTTTACTCTGGATGTTTCTAACTTCAATGGATAAACATACTAAAATCCTCCTTTGAATAGAACATGTTTGAGATGTCTTTGTTTTTCTCTTGTAGAGACAGTAGTATGAAAGTTAACACCACGACTAAGTCTCAGTTGTTTTGTATCATCCGTTAACAGGCAATTTTAGAAACTAATCCGACAGTTTTGCAACATTACTTGCACTTGTGCTTCATTCCGACATCGACGGCATGCCTTTTATATCGGTTTCACTGCCAATTTGTAATAATGTTTTGAACAAGTGGGACTTTGCAATCTGATCCAGAGGACATTAAAAAAACATCTGTCGTACAAGACACCGCAAATAATGTGCTCTGAGGAGTGTACGAGTCAGACAAGTCACTCTGCCCTTTTCATTTCACATTATTAAGTTTGCACTGTAAAAAAATACAGTTAAAAATAGCATCCAGGCTGAACAAATAGTGGGATTACTTTCTGTTTCTGACTAAAAAGCAGACGAATCTCCAACAAATTCTGCAATCTGATATAACGCCACGTAGTTTCAAGTGGTTCTCTTTTATTCAAAAAGAAAACATGACAGTAAACAAAAATTAGAAGTGAATATTTAGATTTTTTTTTATGATTTTAAGAACTGAAATTTTAGACTAAAGATCTAAAGATCTAACTAAAGATTGTTTTTTTAAAACACAAAAAAAAAAACATGTGTAACTTTACAGAAAAAAACTGAAACTTGCCTTGATTTACAAATATGACTAAGAATCTTTTATTTCTGAACATTTCTCATTTATTTTTTAAATTGCCCTTCAGCGAAAATGGCAAGTTTTCATTCATCTTAAAGTCGTAAAACAGCCAAAGACAAAAACTTCTTTGTGTTTTTTGTGTGAAAATTCTGTACAAATACACCTCACCTTTACCCGCTTCAATTTTAAACAAAAATGTGAGAGATGTTAAAATTAGCTAAAATTCCAATAATAAGTTTATTTTAAATAAAATATCTCAAGCAATTTGAACTTGGTAAAATAAATTTGACATTACATTATATTTTTTTTTTGCAAAGCATTACTTTTCAGGGCTGCATTGTGGTGCATTGGTAAGCACGGTGGCCTCACAGCAAGAAGGTCAGGGTTCAAGTCCCAGAGTGGGGGTGAGACTTGAAACACTTGTCTTTCAGTGTGGAGTTTGCATATTCTCTCTGTATATGAGTGGGTTTTCTCTAAGTATTCAGGTTTTCTCCCACGCTCCAAAAACATTCATGTTAGATTAATTGGCCACTATAAAATTGCTCCTAGGAAGGATTCTGTGTGTGGATGGATGTCTGTATGTGTGGCCTTAAAACAGACTGGCAACCTGTTCAGAGTGTACGCTGCCTCTCGCCTGAAAGCAGCAGGGATAGGTTCCAGCACCCCCATTATGAATAAGCAGTTAGGAAGACAAATCATTGACGGTTTGTTTCCCTCCATTTGCTACAAACTCAAAGCTAAACTGGGTCCTTGTTTTTGTGTTAGATTATGTCATGCAGTGGGTTTACTCAAGGAAGTCTGTGAATAATTTTTTAAAAAACATGATGTTTACAATAACCAATGCTCAAAAAAGAACAGGTTGAACTGTATTTGGCAACATTTCCTTAAAAACAAATTCTCCCAAATTAATTTAAAGCAGCAAATTCCTTCTGGATAAAAACTAACAAAGTACATAAAACTTAGTTTTAAAAATAATAAACATGTTTTTCTCATCTTTTAACATGTTAAAATTTTTCATATTACTCTCACTTGTACTGACAATAACACTATTGTTCTAATGTTTTCATATTATGGGCTTTATTTCTTCTTTTGAACTGCTTATTCCTAATAGGGTTGCGGGGGTGTCGGAGCCAATCCTGGCTGGTTTCAGGCGAGAGGCAGGTTACACCCTGAACAGGTCACCAGTCTGCTGCAGGGCCACACACACACACTCATTCCTAGGGACAATTTCATAGCGGCCAATCAACCTAACATGCATGTTTATGGACGGGGGAAGGAAAACCAAAGTACCTGAAAAAACCCATTCATATATGGGTAGAACATGCAAACTCCACACAGTAAACTTGATTAAAGCATTGCCTCCCCTCCAAGACTGGAGCCAGGTCCTCCATGTGTGAGGCCACTGTGCTAACCCCTTCACCATCGTGCAGGCGCTGTGCTTTGTTCTAAATTAAATAGATATTGCAATAACCTCTTTGTTTATGATGTTTTAATAACAGAATATTTAACATGATTAAGAGTTGATTTATTAAACTTAAACTACTTTAGAAACCCCCTCCTGTACGTGATGGTTCAATTTGCACAACTAAGATACTTTATTCACAATCCCGTTGCACTACTCATCAATCATGAATCGAAACCAAACTTGAGTTTTAAAACCGTTTCGGTTTTTCTGCCAACAGACTTATTCACATAAATACACTGGTATTGTTGCATTGCTTATGCTCCATCACGAGTGCCTTTAATAAAACTCAGTCCTACTTGAGCCTGTGAGAATATACAGACACAGCTCAGACATTCTCAAGAGTGTGCGAATGCATTTCCATGACGTGGTTTGCACTGAGCAGATGCTTTCAATTTTGGTCTCTGTTGGAGCCAGGTCTCGGAAATGTACTCCTGCGTTATAATTGCTGGGAGTGAAATATCATGTAATACCAGAGCCAAATATTGTCACTGGAGTTTATAAGTTAGTGTCTTCAAACCGGCTTGTTTCGATAGGGGAGGTGATAGCTCTGGGGTAGAAGGTTCGCCCTTGAACCGGAAGTTTGCGGGATTGAATACCACTAATCGTTGCATTGCTTATTATGCAACAATAATAAGCATAATTTTATTATGCTTATTAAAATAATGACATGGGTGCACACCTATGCACTCATGTATAGGTGTGCATGGGGAAGACACCTAACCCCCCGTTTCTCACACCATTGGCGCCGTCGTGACAGCCTGCTGCGATGTAATGCAGCACAGAAATTTTTCCATTGAAGGATGAATAAAATATCTTTCTTCTTTGTTGTTGTTTTGCAATCTGGAGAGCATCATGGGGTGCATGTTGAGAGTTAACCGTCTAAGGTAGTATTTTATTTAATTTTTTTTATTTTGCACACTTCAAAACACAGCTTTTCAAATTAAAACACTACGAGAGATCTATCTAACCACAAAGAAGCCAGAAATGACAATAAATGTTACTATCAAACAAGATAAACAAAAAAAACATCTGATCAATCATCAGAAACGTGCATAGAATTGAAGTGTCTAACTTACCTTGTGTAAAAATGACATTCTCATTGCACTCGTCGTCATCACAGGAACAGATAAAAAAATTTGATCCCATTCCCTGTTTCTCTTTCATGGCACACTTGCTCTTGTTGTAGTCCTCCAGGTACAGACCATATAGTCTCTGAGATGGATGGTGACAGACCGTTTCAAAGGTGACATTTTCATCTTTCTTCCTCCTTTAAAAGAGAAACCAGACAAAGTGCAGTCGATCACTAAACACGTTAACCAACGTGCACATAATTTAGAAGTGATGGGGCTGCACGGTGATGCAGTGGTTAGCACAGTGGCCTCACAGCAATAAGGTTAGGGCTCAAGTCCCATAATGAGAGTGAAGCTTGAAATACTGGCCCCTTTATGTGGAGTTTACTCATTCTCCTTGTGTATAGTTGGGTTTCCTCCCACCCTCCAAAAATATGCATACTAGGTTGATTTGACACTATGAAATTGCCCCTGGGAATGAATGGGTGTGTGGATGGTTGTCTATGTGTGTGGCCCTACAACAGACTGACGACTTGTCCGGGGTGTATCTTGACTCTCGCCTGAATTATGCCGGGTAGGCTCTGTCACCCCTCACAATACCGTTTGGGTAAACGGGTCAGAAGACAAAAAGAAACAACTTCCAGCAGTGTAATAGTCCCTAGTGATATTTGATTGGATCTAATATTTAAATATGTAAATAGTAGCAACATCAAGGTAAAAACTGGATATTTATTAACCGACACCGAGGCATTGAACAAAATGCCTTAGCCAGCTGATTTATTTGCAATTTTGTGACCTTGACATTAGGTTGAACAATTCTTAAAACCTAATCAGTTCACCTATAGAAGGTACTGAGTAACGGTGGCTGGTTTTATTACATATCCCTTCAGTGGTTTGGGAGCTATTGCATTCACAACACTGTTATAGAATAAAAGTCTGTGAGCAGAATAAAAACAAAATCAAAAGGTAAAGATGTTGCAACGTAAAATAAAAAGTTTTGAACAGGAAATTATTGTGAGTTGTGGTTCAGAAAGTCATTTTAGAGAGGTGCCACAGTGCGTGTGCCATCAGCTTCCTGCTAACCTCAGCTCACAACATGTTCACTGCATCATGAATATAATGAGAAACAGCAGCACAGCATTTAGTTTTTAACACTGACACAAATCTCCCTCCCGCTGTGTTCAGAACCATATGGGCTGCTTATGATTATTTGGACATTTTTGTGCTCTGGTATTTCAAATAATGCCAGGTCAACGTTTTCCCACAAAAAACGTTTACTGTCACGATAGCAAGTTTTATTTGCTTTTGAGGATAAATCTGTTTATCCCTCGTTCCCTCGCTTTGTGATAATGTTACAACTGTAAATACCTAAGAAGATCCTGGCTTATAGAGTTACACTTACCAAATGCTGACACACACTTCGTCATCATTGGCACAGATGGCTGTTTTGTTACACTCCACTTTGCACCTCACAGTGCCACGGCAGCTGGTCGGCTGCACATCACAGAACTTGCACAGTCTTTTTATCTTAAGCATAGAGGCCTCTGGAATGAGAAAAAAAAGTGAAGGAAGTTAATTATTAAGCTGAAAAAGTTACAAGAATGTAAATTGGGCTCAAAGACGTTTCTTTAGCAGCCAATAGCAGTAGAGGAAGAACAGAATGTACACATAGACGTAACAATGACAAAAAGTAATGTAGGTGATCTTTAAAAATCAGACTTTAAACCCATAAAAGTCAGATTAGAAAGATTTATTTCTGTAGTTTGTCTGGAAGTACAAGCAGATAGTCTAAAAAAAGAAAAACCCACAAGAAAAATGTAAAGTATTTCTTCTCAGGGGGAGGGCAAGGACATTTCTATCTGTGAAGCTCTCCTTCATACTTGTTCAGACTTGACTTTGCCGGCAGGCAAGCCCGTACCGGTGAGACAGACTGGTTGTATGATGAGTGCCTGTGGGTTTGATAATCACCGGAGGAGACAACTGGCAGACAGGCAAGAACAACAAACACAAAGAAAAACAAGAACGCACCTTCCTGCATGTGGAGGGGTCTTTAATTTGTCAGTGCTGCTAACATGGCGTACAGAAAGGCGTTGTGCAAACACAGATGACAAAGACTGAAACAACGCAATTCATCAGTTTGGGAATGACTCAAAGCAACTAAAAAAAGTTGAACTACTTTTAGTTTTATGACAGTTTAAAGGTCATAAAAGATCAAACTAAAATAAGTCTACTTAGAAATGTAGGATTCAACCTGTTTTAAACGTATAGTAAACAACTTTAAAAAAAAAATTTTGTTCCCAAAGAACTACATAGAAAAACTGAGCAAAAAAAGCATTTTTTTAATGTTTTTTTTTTTTTACTTAAAGCCAGAGCTCTTAATAAATGCATTATAAACTCTTACAGCTCACACCCATGCAGTAAAACTGTGCAGTGAGAAAAAAAAAGGTCAAAAAGTAATACTGACCTCGTAAAAAGAAACCCTGAAATTAATATTTTTGTTTTACTTTTTTAAAACTAAATGAAAACCCTCAAAAGAAACACATCACTCCAAAAGGTCCCTTCAACTGTGCAAGCAGAAAAACCTGTTTGTGCATCACATTTCATTTACTACAACCTCTGATCAAATGAAAGAAAACGTGATTCATTTCCACTGATGTTCTGCAACATGTTTCAGTTTGATGTGTGACAGGAAACGTCATAACCAAATATTACGAAGCGTCGTCCACGGGAGCAGAAGTGAAAGTTAACGTCCCAGCATAAATGTCTTCAAAACAAACAGTACAAAAAAAAAAAAAAAACGTCTTGCTGTTTGTACAAGCAACCTCGCACAAGAGTCCCACTGTCCAGGGATGTCTGACACCTGACCTGTGCAGGAGGACACCTCAAGTAAAAAAAAAAAAAAAAGCAAAGCACTACTGCAGATCAAGAGGTTTCAGGGATCAACAGGTCAAAGGTAACCTGTGGTTAGATACTACTTTCTGGATTGTCTCAACTAATACACAGGATCAAGTATTACAGTCGGTCTGAGGAGACCTCTGTGTTTGATCTACCATCCCTTTTCCATCAGGATGAAGAAAATATACTGATTTAGCTGTAGAGTAGAATAAGCTAATATTCAATTAACAGTCTGCTAATCCCGGGGAGTGATCCCTCCTTCACTTGGATCTCCATGATGCTTCTTATTCTTAACTTTTTTAAAAGTTAATTTTTAACTGTATATTTATGGATCTACTTTTTTGCTCTTTGTTTTTGTACCTTTTATTTTCAATCTTATATGTTAATCTTGTTAAGAATTATTTTGAGATATTATGCTACACAAATGTAGTTAAATTGAATTGGATCGTCAGACCAAAACTAAATGATGGAGCAATTTAAAGGTCCACCCAGAGGGGGCTGTAGGAAAGTAAAGGGTTCATGTTTGGATTAATTATATCATTAGAGGATCTTCTCTGAAAGAGCATGAATTTAAATCTGGGAGATGTTGATCATCTCTGTAGGAGAGTGTCCATGTCTGAGATCTGTAGTAATGATATCATTAGAGGATCTCCTCTAAAAGAGCATGAATTTAAATCTGGGAGATGTTTAGAAGTAGATCATCTCTGTGGGAAAGTAAAGGGTCCATGTCTGACATCTGTAGTAATGATATCATTAGAGGATCTCCTCTAAATGAGCATGAATCTCTTGGTGGGTTCAGCAGGATGAATGTTAGTAATTGTCACTTAGAGCTACATGTAATTATCAAAAAGAGATTTAGTATGGAATCACTTGGTGCCACCAGGACTGAGTGAGACAGATAAAGTTGTGAACGTGTTTTCTTTTTTTTTTTTTTTTTTTACAGATCTGCAAACTAAAGTGGAAAAAAAACTTTTAACAGGTGAAGAAAAAGTTAACGGAAACCGCGCCTGCGCAGTTTGATTTTTTCTACTACTGCGTCTTTTTTTTTTTACTTATTCTTTAAGTTTAAGAAGTGCTTTTAAGAGATCAATAAAGTTAATAAGGAAGTAAATGATATGTTAGTGTAACTTACCAGCATGATCGAGTTGAATACTACCAAAGAGTATCACTCCACACCAAAAAGCGGAAAACTGAAGTAGTTCCATTTAGGATCGGATTGTCTGAACGCCTTCTTCTCATTAATCTACACAAATTTAAACAGCGGGTTAAAATCCAGACAATCTACAGACTTTTTTCAGTCCGTGTCGCTCCTTTAAACGCTTTCACAACTCGGAGAAGTGGAGGAAGAAAAGATTCAGAGTAAACAGAAGGCAGGACTTTCCTGCATGACTCATAAAACGTGCGCTTTTCATGAGACAGAAATCTTCAGAGGGTTGGACTGAGTTCTTTTTTTTTTTTTTTACTTCTACTTCTCCTCAGTCATGCCCATGTGGCTCACTGAGTCTTCAGACGGAGCAGAGTAAAACTTAAACATTTTCCTAAACTGTACAAGTTTAGATTGCAAATGAAACTATGTGTAATCTAACTTTTATTTTGATGATCCCTGATTAACACCTTTCACTCTTGAAGTCTGTATTTTAGAGTGTGTTCAGACTTCTAGTTTGTTAAAGTATTCATATGAAGCTGTTCTCATAACTTAGTGTCCCTTTTTTAAAAATAGATACTTTGATATGTTGGGTGTAACGCTCATAAATGTGTGTTATATTCGTTGGTTTTGCAGACATGTGTTTTCACTCTACATTCTCTACCCATGAAGTCAGGGTTTAGTTCTGACCTCATAACCCCAGAGATTAAAACTACAAAATACACACTTTCCCTCCTGTACGATGACTGATATTTCTTCATATTTGTTTTTCTCATTTATTTCTGATCCGTTGTCTTCCGCTTATCCAGGGGCGGGTTGACAAGAAGCCCAAGCTTCTCTCACCCCCCAGCCGCATCCTACAGCTCACCCGGAGGGATCCTGAGGTGTTCCCTTTCCAGCTTTAAGACACAGTCTCTCCAGCAGGTCCAGGGTCTGCCTCCTGGTCTCCTTCAGGTGGGACATGCCTGGAACACCTTGCCAACAAAGTGTTCGGGAGGCAACCTAACCAGATGTCCGAACCACCCCATCTGGCTTCTCTCGACTCGGAGGAGTAACGGATCTACTCTGAGCTCCTCCCAATTGGCAGAGCTCCTCACTTTAACTCTGAGTAAGAGTCCAGCAACCCTGCAGAAGAAGCTTATTTCGTCCGCTTGTATCCAAAATATCGTTCTTTCGGTCACCACCCATAGCTGGTGACTATAGGTGAGGGTAGGATCAGAACTTGACTGATAAATCAAGAGCTTTGGGTCGTGGACATCAGACCAATCCGTCTGTCGATCTCCTGCTTCATCCTTCCACCACTTGTTAACAAGACCCCGAGATACTGAAACTTCTCCACTTGGGGTAGGAGTTTTTTTTTTTTTAATATCTGAGTAACAAAAAACGTTCATTTGAAATTATTTGGAGGTTTTTTTTTTTGCGGATACATGCGGTCGAATTGAACTTCCTCCGCAGGGTGGATGGGCTGTCACTCAGAGATCGGGTGCCATCTGGGAGGAGCTCGATGTCGAGCCGCTCCTCCTCCAGGTCGAGAGGAGCCAGATGGGGTGGTTCGGGCATCTGGTCAGGATGCCCCCCGAGTGCCTCGCTGGTGAGGTGTTTTCGAGCACGTCTCACTGGGCGGAGACCAAGAGGCAGACCCCAGACCCACTGTAAAGACTATGTCTTACAGCTGGCCGGGGAATGACTAGAGATCCTCCCGGGTGGGCTGGAGGATGTAGCCGGGGGGAGAGAAGACCGGGCTTCCCGTCGAGAATGTGAATGATTGTGTTTGGATCAGGTTGCATTTCTTTAAGGTTAACGTTTGTGTGGACATTCAGCACTGCAAGGTGGAACCCAAACCACAAGGTGGAGATCCGACAGCACGGTCATCTTCTGCTGACCTCAGCTGATGAGAGAATCACAACATCCTGCTCAATGACTAGAGTTTAAACAAGAACTTCTTTGTAAGTTTACATGTGCTATACGACAGCTTTATCAGAAAACACACACAGTGCTTCACTAGGGTTTATGAAAACATTTTTTACAGATTCTTTGTTTTTCAGTCCTCTTTTTGTCTTTGATAGTTTTTTTTAAACCTTTTTGCTCAAACACAGGATAAATGAGCTCCAGGCAAACATCCTGAGTGGTGTTTTGCTCAAAAGCAGGTGATTGGCCCGTTGAGACAATTGTGTTGTGTATTGAACTATAAAAATAAAATTGAATTGAATTGGCAGAGCTGTACGGAGCTCTGGTTGAATGGAGAGGCAAACAAAAACCCTGATAACAAATCTCTGGGTTTCTTCATGATAACAGCACAGTGAAGAGTACAAAGGTTTTCTGATTGTCAGGGTTTTTTTTTTTTTTGCATCTTTTGGTACGTCTTCATTTGCAAATGAAGCTCCCACAACTGTACCATCTCCTCTGCACCATCTGGATGCAGGATGAAAGTTCTCACCCACACACTGATCAGCAACTGAAAGTAAATCACTCATAATTAGGACATGAAATAAAATCTATGGAACTGCTGCATATACTGTATGTTCCCACGGTTGTGTCAATCATCTACCCACCCACTCAGCTACCTACATACGTACATACCGTACCGAAAGTACCTGCTGCTGGGACCCAACCATAAATGAAGCAGATGAAAATGGAACAGGAAATAGCTGTCTCTCTTCATCATGAATACATAATTACAGATTCATTAAAATGCAGTTATTTTTTTAATTTATTCCTGCAACACGGAAGTGTTTCTATATTCTATATTCAGACTGGAATGGGTGGAGAAAAGTATCAGGTGTGATGTGTGATAGAGGAGTTTCAGCTAAAATAAAAGTGTACAAATCTGTGGTGAGACCAGCCATGCTGATTGGTCTAGAGATAGTGGTAGTGAGGAAAAGACAGGAAGCAGAGATGGAGGTAGCAGAGATGAAGATGCTGAGGATCTCTCTGGGAGTGACCAGGATGGACAGGATCAGAGGAACAGCACATGTTAGAGGTTTTGGAGATAAAGTCAGAGAGGCCAGACTGAGATGATTTGGACATGTGCAGAGGAGAGAGAGAGAGAAGAAGGATGCTGAGTTTGGAACCACCAGGAAAGAGGCCTAGAGGAAGACCAAAGAGGAGGTTCATGGATACAGTGAAGGAAGACATGAAGATAGTTGGTGTGACCGAAGAAGATGCAGGAGATAGGGTTAGATGGAAGAAACTGACTTGCTGTGGCGCCCCCTGAAGGGAAACGATGAAAGAAGAAGATTCTTTCAGAAACTTTTTGCTCCAGACATACAGTATCTCACATCATCTCTAACTGTATAAAAGTAGAAATGCTGAGAACACAATTCTGTGTAGTTTCAACACTTCAAATGAAGACAAAGAACTGAAACATACATCAGTGTAACAAAGTAGATCCTTAAAAATGAGCAGATCTCAACAGAACTGGCTTTTTTCTTTAAATCTTTGAGTTGTTTCTCACAAAGAAGCATAATTTGGAAATCAAAGTTTGACTTGTGCCAATATTTTGATGTAAGCGGTGTGCATAACAGAGACAGAAAAGCTATTATTTACAGATAAAATCATTGCTCCAAATAAAATGATTATTTTGAAACGTTTTCATCTTAAAATAATTCAATTGTATTATTGGATTATTCTGATGCAAAAAAATTCACAACCATCACAAACTCACACAGTGTGAAGAAAAATTGCAGCTGCTGTAAACAAAAACTTCTTTGAAGTTTGATACAAACCACAGTTTTGAAACCTCCAACACAACACGCTCGCAGCTTGTTTGCATGCGCAGGCAGACACGATCACGTTGTCATACATCACAGCACACACACTCCTACACAATGCACTCTTCTTGGTGTCACAAAAGCATTTCTCTGTCTTCTCCCACTACTCATCTTCCTCAGCTTTCATCAGACACCATGAAGAAAGGGAGGGCTTACTCGAAAATCTCAAAAGGTCACAACCTTCTGAATGCGACACTTTTACGGCTATTGTTTTTGACAGAGTCTGACTAGTTGTCCAAAACTGTGGCAAAAGTTTTTTTAACAATAACACTTCACATGGGTGGAGAGGGGCGGATGTGTGTGTGCAAATACTGCAGCATGTGATTCCTCAGTGTGTGTGAAATGCAACATTCTGGCTGTGTGGTGGAGAATCACAACTCAGTAGGTGTAAGGAGTTTAATCTGACGTTAACGTACAACTTTGAAGCGTCTTCTTCTTCTTTCAGCATTGCCCTTCAGGGGGCGCCACAGCAAGTTTGTTTCTTCCATTTAACCCTATCTGCTGCATCCTCTTCAGTCACACCAACTATCTTCATGTCTTCCTTCACTGTATCCATGAACCTCCTCTTTGGTCTTCCTCTAGTCCTCTTTCCTGGTGGTTCAAAACCGAGCATCCTTCTTCCGATGTACTCTCTCTCTCCTCTGCACATGTCCAAACCATCTAAGTCTGGCCTCTCTGACTTTATCTTCAAAACCTCTAAAATGTGCTGTTCCTCTGATCCTGTTCATCCTGGTCACTCTCAGAGAGATCCTCTGCATCTTCATCTCTGCTACCTCCATCTCTGTTTCCTGTCTTTCTCTCACTACCACTATCTCTAGACCAATCAGCATGGCCGGTCTCACCACGGTTTTGTACACTTTCTTTTCATTTTTTGCAGAAACTCTTTTATCACACATCACACCAGATACTTTTCTCCACCCGTTCCAGCCTGCCTGAACATGCTTCTTCACCTCTTTTCTACACTCTCCATTGCTCTGGACTGTTGATCTAAAGTACTTAAAATCTTCCACCTCCTTTACCTTCAACGTTGAAGTGTAAAATAATAAAAAAAAGAAAGATAATTGATCAAACCAACAAAAAATAGAAGAAAAAAATATTCAATTTGTCTCAATGCTTCAGACAGGCCAGAGCCCGACTTGCTTAAAATTTTGTTTCGTTTCATCATCTGAACCACTTATTCCTAATATGGTCCCGGGGAGTGCCAAAGCTTATCTAGGCTGATTTCAGGGGAGAGGTAGGGTACACACTGAACAGGTCGCCAGTGTGTTGTGGGCTTACATTTTACATATTGTGTTCACTCAGTCTGTAAAGTCATTCTAAACTCATTCTGTTACTGGTTCCCACACTGTTACTGCTTACGTAGTTAACTGTTCAGAGAGAGGATGATGAAGATGAGGGTTTGGCCGCTAACCAAACCCAGATTACAGGGAACAGACAAATCAAGGAAAGAGGGAAAGGATTACTTCCTTGCTCCAAATAGTCCAGCATGATTCCTGCATGGGAACGCAGTGTCATTTAGATGTCAGGAGAATAAATGATGCTATCTAACGAAGATGTTTCATTTTTTTTTCGTCTTCTGAACTGCATATCAATAACAGGGTGACAGGGAATGCTGGAGCCTATCCTGGCTGATTTAAGGCAAGAGGTGGGGTACACTCTTAAAGGCCGCCAGTCTGCTGCAGGGCCACACCCACAGACAACCATTCACACACACTCATTCCTAGGGGCAATTATGTAGCGGCCAATCAACGTAACATGTATGTTTTCGGAGGTTGGGAGGAAACCAGAGTACTTGGAGAAAACCTGAACATATACGGGGAGAACATGCAAACTCCACACAGAAAAGCCAGTGTTTCAACCCTCACCTCGACTCCAGGACTCAAACCCCCAACCTTGTAGCTGTAAGGCCACTGTGTATTAATTTTTTAAGAAATAATGCTTAAAAAGGATAATTTACTGTGCTTCTAACTCAAAAATTAGTACCTCAGTGTGAAACTTCTTGCTTTATTGGAAAAACACATTCTCATTCTGCTGATTTAAGAACGATCAACCAAATGTTGACAAAAACTGCTGTTATTTTCTGTCCGATGTTAGTCTCATCATTTGCTGTGTCAATAAAGAACTTCCCGTTAAAACTATCCAACAAAATTGCAACATTTCTTTTTTAGGAAGTGGTGTTTCACACACTTATCAGTTTTCAGTTTCTTTCCTGCTGTGGACAGCTGTCAGCATGCTCTCGCTTCAGATAATCAGGGAGGAAATCTGATGGGGAGCTAAGCTAACAGCTTCTCACAATGGGGCCACAGAGAAATGACTTTTCAATGTCTTAAACAATTGAAAGCTAAAAATACAGAATGCTTATAAAGCAAGTGCTAGAAGGTGAATTTTCGCACCGCGTCACCATCTGTCACTATTTTCACAGCTGATGAACCCATTGCTCTTCTTCTGACTTCTTGGGCGCATAAAAAATTCTAGTTTCTTGGCATAAACTTGCTCATCTTAGAAATGTCTTTATCTGGCCTGGTTACTCACACTGGGATTTTAGATGTTAAACTTTCAACAATGTTTAAAGGGCAGATTGAAAGCAGTGCAGCCAAAACCTCACAGAAATCCTTCTGTCCTGCAGGGCCGGTGTCCAGAAGGTTTTCCATGTGTTCTTGCATCTACACACCTAATCCAGATTAATGAGTCGATGTGCCAAATGTTATTGGCTGTCGAGTTCACTTTACGTATGTACATCAGCTGTATGAACCAGGAACACATGGAAAACCATCAGGACACCGGCCCTCCAGGACCGGAATTTGACCCCCCTAATCTAGACACTTAAATCTGCAGCTCTGGATACAAGGTTACTAAACTTCAAATCTGATTTTTACGATACATTGTATTGGGTCCAGTCCCAAGACTAACGTATTTTTAGTAATGATGTTTTATAATAATAAGTGACAAAACCCAACATAATAGAAGAGTTAACATGCAGGGATTTCCTGATTGTATTATGAACAGAGGCATGGCCATGTTGCGCTGGTTTGGTCTCGGTAATGGCACACAGCTGTTTTGGCCCCAGTGCAAAGCTGTCATATTGTTTCCTGCTGCAGGAACCTTTTTTTTTCCACAAAACTTTTCACAATGCTTGCTCCACTTCTGGTTAACAAGTGGTACAAATGGTGAACCAAAATAACATTATTTACAGCTATAAAATTAGTTAGAGGTAAAATCTTTTTTTTTGTGTGTCCCTCCTTGTGAAATCAATTATTCAAATATTAAAAAGAAAATTCTTTCATGTATAAAAAGCCAGCTCAATGTCAGCCTCGGTCCCAATGGCAGTGCAGTTTGCTCCAAAATACATCCATATGATCGTCCCAGTGATCGTGGTTTCCCATGAAAGCCTCTTCAATGAATGCTCGGCGTCGGTGTCGAAAGGGCAAGACCTCGCTCGGGTTTTTAGTGGCTGAAAGCATGTTTACAATCATCTACGGTATTCCTTGATGAAACCAAAGTTTCCTAGAAGACCTTCCCTTGGGAAAGCTGGGTCAAGATGAAACATTTCTGTCAAACTTTCCACAGTTCTAATAGTAACCAGTGATGTCTTACAAAGAACCCTTCTAATCTGAAATGAGTAGGATCCACACAACACAAGTTATATGGGCGCCATCTAAACTTAAAGAACATTTTATGTTAGTAGTCCAGGTACCGTTACTGTGTCCATGTTTTTACCAGATGGCTCAGGATTTAGGAACGGGGTGTTTG
This sequence comes from Neostethus bicornis, assembly GCA_902685375.1. Classification (NCBI taxonomy): domain Eukaryota; kingdom Metazoa; phylum Chordata; class Actinopteri; order Atheriniformes; family Phallostethidae; genus Neostethus; species Neostethus bicornis. Next base: position 23,074,838 of record LR738551.1, on the reverse strand, counting down.
TTGTTGTTGGCATGGAGTCTAAATGAGGTGTTCAGTTTAAGCAAGCAAGTTGTGGGTGGCTAGTATCTTATTGCATTGTAGTGCCTTACTTGTGTAACACTTTGGTCTTTAGCCTAAAAACTGAAGACATAAATCTCCTCCTGTTTCCTCAACTTCTTCTTCTCCTTTTGGCATTTCTCTTCAGGGGTCGCCACAGCAAGTCAGTTTCTTCCTTCTAACCCCATCTGCTGCATCCTTTTCAGTCACACCAACTATCTTCATGTCTTCCTTCACTGTATCCATGAACCTCCTCTTTGGTCTTCCTCTAGGCCTCTTTCCTGGTGGTTCCAAACCCAGCATCCTTCTTTCGATGTACTCTCTCTCTCTCTTCTCTGCACATGTCCAAACCATCTCAGTCTGGCCTCTCTGACTTTATCTCCAAAACCTTATCGCCAATGAACCTTTATCTCCAAAGACCAGCACATGTTAGAACATGTGCTGTTCCTCTGATCCTGTCCATCCTGGTCACTCCCAGAGACATCCTCAGCATCTTCATCTCTGCTACCTCCATCTCTGCTTCCTGTATTTTTTTCAGTGCTACTGTCTCTAGACCAATCAGCATGGCCGCTCTCACCACGGTTTTGAACACTTTTCCTTTCATTTTAGCTGAACCTCTTCTATCACACATCACACCTGATACTTTTCTCCACCCGTTCCAGCCTGCTTGAACACGCTTCTTCACCTCTTTTCCACACTCTCCATTTTCCACTCTCCTGTTTCCTCAACCGAATTATAGAAAATCTTGAGATGATGAGAATTTGAATGAAGATCGACATAGATCAGGGTTTTTTTCCCTGTAATGGACAAGATGATGAGTTTTTCTTTTAAGCTGAAGAAATGTAAAGGAATACATCAAACTTTTAAAATAAAAAACATTCAATGTTGACCACGATGTAATCTTTTTTCCTTTGACAAAATAAATCTGGAGCATGGGTTCATGTTCATGTGAGAAGTTTATGAATATTTTGTCACCTCCAAAATGGGATCTGCTTGGTGGTGCATTGGTTGGGACAGTAGCCTCACAGCAAGAAGGTCGGGGATTCAAATCTCGGAATGGAGGCGAGTCTTGAAACCCTACACTCACTGTGTGGAGTTTGCATGTTCTCCACATGTATGTGTGAGTTTTCTCCAGGTACTCTGGTTTGCTCCCACCCTCCAAAAACATGCATGTTAGGTTAATTGGCCACTATCAAATTTTCCCGAAGAATGCATGCGTGTGTCCCTGTATGAGACTGGCGACCTGTTCGGGGAGTACCCCGCCTAATTTCAGCTGGGATAGTCCCTTGCGACCACATTGGGAATAAGTGGTTCAGTAGACGAAACGAAAACGGTTTAGACGAGATAAAGAGAAAATAAAGAAAATAGTGCGAGGGCACTTGACAGCAACCCAGCAGGGCCGAGTTGTACCAGTTTTGAACTGCAACCAGAGTGTACCACCTCAAAGCTCATCCTTTTGCCATCTCGGAGGTATATTATGGAATCAAGCAAATCACTTACAGTATAATCCAATAGCGAACAACATGAACCATCCATTTGTTACAAAGTCACAACCCCACTGAAAGACTTCCTTCAACCACAGAGCAGAGTTGATGTGGCCACAGGGTGCATGCTGGGTGTGCCAGCACAGGAAGCAACACTCATCCTGTGCCACCTTCTGCTCTTGTTGGAAGCAGGAAATACCAACATGACCTGACACTGATAAGAAGAGAGCTGAACGCTGGCCATGTAGTAAACACAGTCAGACAATAGAAGGACTTTATAATCTGTTTGTGAGAGCGTGAAAAAGAGGAAGAGAAAGACGGGCTGGAGTTGTTTGGTGTTCGGTCCTGCTAACGTTAAACTTTGTAAAAGATGTTTTTGTAGGAAGTGGTGGGATGTTGTGTAAAATGAGCAAAAAAACAAGAGCAAATGTGCTTTTAAACAGACATCTGGTAAGAATGAGCATCATCGGTGTGTTAAAAACTTAATTGATCTACTCAGAGCGACATGTTGATACGTGTATGTCATTTATTAACCTGAGATAATTCGCAAAGACAAAGCCAGATATTTAATTAAGTGAAATTAAATCAATATTTTTTTTCAGCCACTGTTTTCCTCTTACTTTTTCTTCTATCTTTCAAAGACAAAGGAACACTGCTTCCTGTGCCCACCACCACTTCCACTTTCCCAGGCCCATCTATGAACCTAATGATGTGATAGAAAGTTAGAAAAATAGTGTCAAGCATGTGCAAACAAGATCAACCTTTTCAATCGAAAGCTTTGGGAATAAACTGTTTCTTACTCCGACAATGAGCCAAAGGTTACTGTGGTTTGTAAAGAAAACTGATCCTAAATCTTTAAACTTTAATCTGTAATTTATAACTCAGCTCTTTTTAAATGTGTGTGACCATTTGAAATGCACGGATGATCAGGAGACAAATTTGAGCAGATAAAAATATGGACCCTCGCTACTGGTGGAGGAGTTTAAGTATCTCGGAGTCTTGTTCATGTGTAAGACAAGGATGAGGCGGGAGATCGACAGACGGATCAGTGCGAGTCTTAAATAATCAGAACCCTGCGTCGGTCCGTGTTGGGGGAGAAAGAGCTGAGCTGAAAAGCAAAGCTCTCAATTTACTAGTTGATCTATGTTCCTACCCTCACCATGGTCACCAGCTGTGGGTGGTGACCGAAAGAACGAGATCACGGATACAAGCGGACGAAATGAGCTTCCTCCGTAGGATAGCTTGGCTCTCAATCAGCGGTAGATTGTGGAGCTCTGCCATCCAGGAGGAGATTGCAGTAGAGTTGTTGATTCTTTGGGTTGAGAGAAGCCAGGTGGGTTGGTTCGGGCATCTGGCCAGGATGCCTCCGGAACGCTTTGCTGGTGAGGTGTTTCAGACACGTCCCAATGAGGAGAAACCCACGGGCAGATCCCGGACATGGACGGGGAACACCTTGGATTTATCCCGGGTGAGCTGCAGGATGGAGCTGGGTGTTAGGGAAGCCTAGGTTCCCAGCTGACCCTGTTGCCTCCACGACCGAACCCTGGATAAGCAAAAGACAATAGAACGGAACCCTAACTACTTTCAAACATAATTAATTCCAAAAGCTTGGTTACAAAACAACATTATTTGTAAAGTAAGAGAGAAAACAGGATGTGCTTGTGTTCTGTGGTTTCAATAACGCAGCTCATCCAACAAACTGTTCTCTCATTGGCTCAGGTTTTACAGGCTAAAAAACAAGACGAACACACACAGACATAGTTTTTTAAACAGTCATCTTGGATCGGTTGAAAGCCTGTTATTGTTTTGGAGTGGGGGATCACATTTTGATTAGCCTGGAGATGTACTTAAAAATGAAGTAACATTCTTTTTCAGTTTAGGTTTCTGTAGAAAGATACTTTTCAATCCAATCACTGTTTTTTTGGAAAACAAAATGAGACCCACTGAAAGAAAAAAAAAAGCAATTGTCATAATTATGCAAATTTATTTACTATTTGCATGAAATATTGAAGCAGTTTAATAATGCTTCACATTTAATTTTTGTTTATTTAATATCAAGAACACGTAAAACTGGCATTGAAGTAGCATCCAGAGAGAAATTACACGTAATTTATGTTCCGTTCCATCGTCTTCCGCTCCTCCTGGGCCGGGTCACGGGGTAACAGCCTCAGACGGGAAGCCCAGGCTTCTCTCACCCCGGCTGCATCCTCCAGCTCACCTGGAAGGATCCCAAGTCGTTCCCCGGCCAGCTGTGAGACATAGTCTCTCCAGCAGGTCCAGGGTCTGCCTCTTGGTCTCCTGCCATTGGGACGTGCCAGAAACACCTCACCAGCAAGACATTTGGGAGGCATCCTGACCAGATGTCCGAACAACCCCATCTGGCTCCCCTCAACCTGCAGGAGGAGCGGTTTGACACCGAGCTCCTCCCGGATAGCAGAGCTCCTCACCCGATCTCTGAGTGAGAGCCTAGCCACCCTGCGGAGGTGGCTCATTTCGGCCACTTGTACCCGCCAGTCTGCTGTGTGGCCACACACACACTCTCATTCCGAGAGGCAATTTTATAGCGACCAATCAACCTAACATGCATGTTGGGAGGTGAGAGGAAATTGGAGTACCTGGAGAAAACTCACACATACACAGGGAGAACATGCAAACTCCACACGGAAAAACCAGTGTTCCAAGCCTCGTTCCACCCAAGACTCAAACCCCGACCCTCTTGGTGTGAGGGCACTGTGCCGCTGCACCACCGTGCAGCCCTCCTTTTGCTTGGTTATGTTCCTGAAAACTAACAAGGAAGCAATTTGTACAATAAGAAATAAAAATCAGAAAACAGAGAACACTCACCATGCCATGGCATTATTTTATAATTCACAGCAAGATGGAGGATTTCAGTTTTCTATTCTTTGTGTTGTGTCTGCTCATTGCTGTGATTGAGAAGAAAAATGGTTGTTCCAGCTGAATGAGCTGCTGCATGCACAATGCACACAGTCAGAAATGTGTTGGTCTTTGTTAACAAGATAACACAACAAGTCATTTTTTTCGTGCATGCTGCTCTCTCAAGTGGTTTTTATCAGCAGCAGAAAACTGGGGAACAGTGATTGCTTTGTATTTCTTTAATCGCACAAGATTAGGAATGAAAGAATGAACGATAAGTCTTTAAAAAAGCAGATATTTCACTTTCAACATGGAACACTTACGTATTTAGCAGACCAGACAAGACTTCGGCCTTAAGACACAAGGAAACAATGATCTCCATAAATATGTTCAGATTAAATTGGGAGTATGGGCAAAGCAGTCCCCTATGATCAATTCAGGAGTCTGTATTCTAGTAAAATACGTTCTACAAAAAGATAATTCTCCCTCCAAAAACCTATTTTATGCACTCTGGTTCTGTTTTAAAAATCTTCAGAGGAAATGGACCACGGTGCGTTTATTTCCAGGACATCCTCCACAGTTCATACTCATTAAAATGCTCTGCCGTTACAGCTCGACATCGACCTCAATTTGCTGCCTAAGCTTTTTGTTTTAGGTGAAGCTGCTAGGTGAGATGAATTTTCCTTTGTCTAACCTCCTCACAGAGACATTGTCCACAGCCTACAAGATAAAGAAAGAGTTCCCAATCTGATAAGCACAGCAGAAAAGTGTGTTTATGTGGAGAATTTCCTTATGACCCAACTGTGTAAGCGTGATCCAGCTTTTGGACGGACGGTATGAAAAATGATCGCTCTGTGTTGTTTGATTTTTTTTTTTTGTTTTGTGTGCACACTTGTGCTGGACGCCGCGTCTGAGAGGAAAGAAAGTCAGACAGAAAATTACAGCTTTCTGTTTTACAGTGGCTGTTGTGTCTGAGACAATTTGTGGTGCACTATAAAAAAACTAAGTATGCTAAACTTTTTTTTTCTTCCAAGGAATCCAGTGCAGGACTAAAAAATACTGTGTCTTTATTTAGAGGCGGTGTGGTGGACATAAATGTAGATGGATGTGACCCTGACTGTCAGTAGTGGCTGCACCGTGTGGTTACACAATGCTCCATTCAGGACTCGCCCACAAAGTGTGTACAGACAATTATTGATAGTGAATCTACATCAGAATGTTATCTAGGCTCCTTCACTCTGAAAAATTCACAATTTGGCTTCTGTACAATTTAAGTTTTTCTAGAATTTGAAATTGTTCAAGTCAAATCAAATCAAACTTTATGTATAAAGTCCTTTTCAAACATAAAGTTACACAACGTGCTGAACAGAACAAATAAAATCTCCAACAGAATTAAAATCCAGATCATTAAACAATGACAAATTAGAAGCAAACAGTGTGTGTGTATGGTTGTGTGTGTGTGGCCCCGCAGCAGACTGGTGACCTGTTTAGGGCGTGCCCTGAAATCAGCCGGGATAGGCCCCAGCAGGATCACTCATCATGACCCTATTAGGAATAAGTGATTCAGAAGACGAAACATTAAAAATCACCTACTTGCACAAAACACTGCACACATGCATTGGCATTCACACACTGACCCCAATCCCTCTCTACCCCTTTCAGCCCCACTATGCCCCCCAGCTCCATGTCCCTGAACTGCTAGGTACTGCCTCTTTAATCAAGTTCAAATTAACTGTAAATGAAGCAAACATATTGCCTGATGCTGCTGTGAGGAAATAATAACTGGGGATTGATCAACACCAGGAGTCGGCCTGCCCATGACTGAAGAGGTCAAAACAAATATTAGAGTTCATATTAATTTGGGTCTCCGTTCCGCCGTCCTCTGCGCTTATCCAGGGCCGGGTCACGGGGGCAACAGCCTCAGACGGGAAGCCCAGGCTTCTCTCACCCCGATGGCATCCTCTAGCTCACCCGGAAGGATCCCGAGTCATTCCCCAGCCAGCTGTGAGACATAGTCTCTCGAGCAGGTCCAGGGTCTGCATCTTGGTCTCCTCCCGGTGGGACGTGCCCGAAACAACACCTCTGAAGAATCAAGCATGGCCAAGTTGCCCTTGCCCAGATGCGGGTCACCTTCTTGAAGCCAGGCCCGAGGCTGGGGCACGAGAGTGAGCGCCTGGTGGCCAGGCTATTACCCATGGGTCCCGCTGAGCTCAGCCTGAACAGGGGACATGGGCCGCGCTTCCAGTGGACTCACCACCTGCAGGAGGGGTACAGGGGTCGGGTGTAGGAGGAGATGGGTGGCAGCCAACGACATACACCCTGGCAGTCAGATCTCGGCTGCATAAGCTAGCTCTAGGGACATGGAATGTCCCTTCTCTGGCAGGGAAGGAGCCCAGGCTGGTGGGCGAGGTCGAGCGTTTCCAGCTAGATATAGGTGGGCTTGCCTCGACGCACAGCTTGGGCTTTGGAGCCAGGCCTCTTGACAGGGGCTGGACCCTTTTAATTTGGGTCTCATAATGTTAGAAACCCTAATCATCTTTTTTTCCCTGCATTCTTCTTTCTCTGATACATCCAGAATGTTCCTTTTTTTGGTGTTCATCTGGGCCTCGAACCTGGCAGTTCAAAACTCAGCATCCGGTTTAGAATCCAAAATATTCTCTCCATCATCTCTTAACATGTTTAGTCAGTCAAACATTGACAGAAACCTTAAACATGGACTTTTTCTTGATTTTTGGGAGCTAATCCAATCTGAGTAGGTGGTATCTGTTGCTCTCATTTTGGTCCATCTGTTTCAAAGTTACCCTTAAATTCAGCCAAAATCAATAGGGGAATGAAAACAAGAAAACACGGGTCCACAATTCTACTTCCTAACAGAACATCTGGAAAAAGTTTTAATGGTTGATCAGCCAGATGTGAATGAGGAAGAATTTGCGGTTCTATAAAATGTTTTCTCTGTAACTTGATTAGTTATTTTTGTGGCAATTAATGAGGCTTTACTAACGTGAAGTAACAGCAGCAAACTTTTACGGTTTTGCAACGTCCGAAAAATGCCCAACTGCCCAAAAGTGCCCAACCTTTTCTGTCCCAAGATCTACTTTACAAATATAAAACCTCTTGAGATCTACCAGTCCCATGTTACCATCACAAACCCCACAGATCGTTTCCAGCCAGCTGTAACTACCCCTACAACACGATTTGATCTATACGCACACACTCACAGCGCTCTGCGAGGGGGAGGGGCTACAGCAGCACTGTGGGCTGCTATTGATTACAGGCTTAACAACGTGATTTCACGTCACAGACTCCAAAAATCTCCAGTAAGAGCAGAAAAGCCGCTAGACACTTTTTTTTAACATTTTTTTATTATTTTTTTTTAAACTTTTTTTACAATGCCTGGCGATCTACCCATTATGCCTTTACGATCGACCAGTTGATCACGATCGACGTAATGAGCAGCCCTAATGTAGATGATTAAAAGCTATGAAGGATTTATCTCATGTTTTTTCATCATTCCCTTTGGCTGTTTTGGGTTGACCAGTTAAGTTTTAAAGTTAAATTTTTAAGAAAAAAAATACAAGTTTTAAAGTGAAACTGATGACTTTTGAATATTTTTTTGTGATAAGAAAACATTGCTTCATTCCTCAGCAAAAGCCATTTCTCTTAAACTTCTATTTTGAAGAAAATCTTAAACAGAAATCTGTGATTAATGTCAACCCTTTACTTCTCCGTGCACACCCTGAGTTAATTGGGATTATATATGCACATTGGTTTATAATTTCACAGCTAGATTCTTTCTCACTCAGCCCTCATTTTTCATCTTATGGACCTCAGAACTCCAGATGTTTGCTGCCTGCTGCATTCACTCTAGATCTGCACTGCTCTCTCATTTCTGCTCTTTATCTTTCCATCTTTTTTTGTAGTTTTATGAAAACCAGTGAGGAATGTCTTGGCACTGTGAAACAGGCCGATCAGCCACAACGCTGCTCTATGCCAGCTCTAGCCCACACATCTTCATCTTTACTGTGTATACTGTACTTGTTGACCAGCTGCTACCATGGTAACCGGGCTGTGCTCCATTAAACCTTTACTGTGATATCTGGAGTTCCAGAGAAACACACACACGTATTTGGAGTGAAAGACGAACAGGAGGAAAGGCAATAAAGTGAATCGTTATCGTCCGAACAGAAACGACATCAGAAAGAGAAACATGTCTGCTAAGCTTCATTGATTCTGGGGAACGACTGTTTGCCCTCATGGACATACTTTAGATCTCATCTTCATTCATTTACAGGCGGAGCTGGGAAATGAAGCAGATGTCAGGAAAAACAGTTTTAAATATGAAAAACATGTCATATTTTCATCTCATAAGTAAAGTTTAGTCATTCTGAGCAAACAGCTGGACAGACACACAAACAGATGTAATGATAATAAAAATGACTCTCGGACACAATCTGCCGGCAAAAACATCCCATAAAGTTTAGAGGTTAGCAGATGTTTCGACTTGTTTCGGTGATGATGCTGGGAGGGTCATGTAGACAGCTCATGATGGGTGTTGGACTTCATCAACAGAGTCTGGCTTTAAAAATAGATTTTCTTCAGTGACTTAATGAACTAATAATACTGGAATTAAACTGCTCGATTCTTGTTTACAGTCATATGAAAAAATTTAGGATTAAATTTAGATGTGCTTAAAAGATGTGATGACCGAAATGGTAAATGGTAAATGGACTCTACTTGTATAGCGCTTTTCCACCTGTGTTGGCACTCAAAGCGCTTTACAGTGTAGCTCACATTCACCCATTCACACCTGATGGGGATGCCTCCATGCAAGGAGCAAACCACCATCAGGAGCAATTGGGGGTTCGGTGTCTTGCTCAAGGACACCTCGGCATGAACTCCTGGCGGGGGATCGAACCGGCAACCCTCCGGTTACAGGGCGGTCACCCTACTCACTGAGCCATCCTTCCCCCCCGAAAGAATGAGATTGCGGATACAAGCGGCCGAAATAAGCTTCCTCCGCAGGGTGGCTGGGCTCTCACTCAGAGATTGGGTGAGGAGTTCTGTCATCCGGGAGGAGCTCGGTGTTGAGCCACTCCTCCCCCAGGTTGAGAGGAACCAGATGGGGTGGTTCGGGTATCTGGTCAGGATGCCCCCTTAGCGCCTCGCTGGTGAGGTGTTTTGGGTACGTCCCACCGGGAACGGACCGAGAGGCAGACCCTGGACCCGCTGGAGAGACTATGTCTCACAGCTGGACATGGAACACCTCAGGATCCTCCTTGGCTAGCTGGAGGATGCAGCCAGAGTGTGAAAAGCCTGGGCTTCCTGTCTGAGGCTGTTGCCCAGCGACCCGTGCCAGGATGAGCAGAAGACGACGGAATGGAATCTTTATCAAATCAGTTTTCAGGTTTCTAACGATTGAGAACAATTAAAAACTAATGTGGATTTCTTATTTAAGCCACCAAAATTACTCCAATGTTTTAAATTGGACTCTACTTTTTAAAATTCTGACGAACACTGGAGTTTTTTAAAAAAAGTTTTATTCATCTTTGAAATAAAATTGTCTTTCAAACTCTGTTCATTGTCTAATTAAATCACTTTTTAATTACAGTTACTAATTTTTACATGAGTTAGCCAATGGAATTATAAATATACACAAATAATTTGTTGAATTAAGTTGAGTTTTAACACTGATGACTTTTATTTTTTTAAAAATATCAAATAAAAAACTGGCAAAAAGTTACTTATTATTGAGGCATGTCAAAAAGTTGTTTTTTTTAACACTCATTTACAAAAACTGGCTGTGTCTGCACGGTGGCCAAACAGCAAGAAGGTCAGGGGTTTGAGTCCCAGATGGGGCGAGGCTTGAAAGATTGATCTTTCTGTGTAGAGTTTGCATGTTCTCCCTGTGTATGTGTGAGTTTTCTCCAGGTACTCCAGTTTCCTCCCATTCTCCAAAAACATACATGTTAGGTTGATTGGCTGCTATGAAATTTGGGTTTCTGCCCGCTGCAGACTGGTAACCTGTACGAGGTGTACCCTGCCTTTCGCCTGAACTCAGCTGGGATAAGCTCCAGCACCCATGCCCCACGACCCTATTAGGAATAAGCTGGTTAATAATGAGATGAGCTCTGTCGGCCTAGTCTCGAGGGAATCAAAGTTTTTATTTAGTCTAAGAAAAAAAAACATGTGCATGGACGTTTATTATCTCCCCAAAGTGTTTATTGCCCTGTGGCTGAAAAGCTGTGCCTAAAAATGTCGTGTTCCACCCAAAAACATCACATGACAGCAGCTGTGTTTGGTTTTATGTCCTTCCATTCCGCCCCAGCAGCTGCTGATATAAACACCAGTCATTTTAGTCGGACATCAAAGCTTCAACACGAGAGCAGAGGTTACTTTTTACTTCTATAAAGACGTATCTGATGCTAAATTAATGACCTGTAACTTTTAAAAAAAACTTTTTAAAAGTTACAGATCATTTCTTATCTAATTACTTACAGATAAATGGGGTATCTTTTGTTTGCACTGGGGTGCATGTGCAAAAAAACCCAAACTTTTAAAATGCATAAACTGACATCTGAAGTCAGGTGTAAGTTCTTAAATTGCTTAAACATGCATGAATGAAATCAAACAAAACTTCAGATGTGTTTGATTTGTTAATAATAAAAAAACATGGACAAAAATGTCATTTTGCACGATATTGGTTGTTTTTTTAAGTTACATGATCTCTGTGAGGAGGAGTTGTGTTTTTTAGTGTGAGAAGTGTTTGGATGGAGACAGTAGCCGGGGAGACCGGGTCACAAACTTTCATTTCCAAAAACAGAAAACAAATTTTTTCTCAAAAGAATTTTTTTTTTTAAAATCTGTTCTTGTTCATTATAAAAGAAAAAATCTTTAGAGTAGGAATTATTGCATCAGATTATCATTCATTCATCTTCTGAACCGTTCATCCGTGTCAAGGTTACAGGGGGTGCTGCAGCCTATCCTGGCTGATTCAAGTTCAGAGACAGGGTACACCCTGAACAGGTCACCAGTCTGTTTTTGGGCCATTCACACAAACACACTCATTTCCAGGGACAATTTCACAGCAGCCAATCAATATGACATGCATGTATTTAGGAGAGTTGGCCTATCCAGAGAAAACCTGTGCATACATGGGGAGAACATGCAAACTCCACACAGAAAGGCCAGTGTTCCAGGCCTCGTCCCCACCCACGACTCGAACCTCAGACCATTCTGCTACCCACTGCGTCACTATGCTGCCGTCACATTATCAACTTTCCACAAAAAAAGAACCAAAATTCTCTCCAACATTTTCACAAAAAGACTTTCACAAAAAGGTATTTTCTTAAATCAAAGCAGGAATCATGGCCGTCATCTATGTAAACGTTTAACTGGCGGGCTACATTTTTATGATCAGATGGACCCAGTAGACGTGTCAAATTTGTTTGAGTATAAAAACGAACAGGCCAAACCAAACTTCCAGTGAAGATGTCGCCCACATTTACCACAAAATAATGATTATGATACAATAAAATTTTGATTTGTTGTGACTCAAAAACAGCGAGAGAGAAAACTAGGACTTAAAGAACTAATGATCAATGGGAGTCTGTGTTACAGTGACTTTTAGAGAGTTTAGAGGTGAGGCAGGTTAATAGAGACACGGAAGAAAACTAGGAATACTGGAATTTTCTTGTCTTAATTCGGGAATCAACGATTTCCAGACGTTTGACTCTTAAAGGTTAATATAATACTAATTATGTTTCAGCTTTTACCCATCATCAGCTCTTCAGATTGAAATGATTTCATCTGTTCTGGTGCGTCTGCTCCACCCTAAAAACCTCGATGTGGGAACGTCGTCTTGTGAGATTTACTGGGAAACATTTTCCTCCTAAACAAATTCGCCAGCATGGATTCCAACGTATCTGCTCATAGATGTTCGATTTTTGTTCCGTTCCGTCATCTTCCGCTTGTTCCGGGGCCGGGTCACAGGGGGCAACAGCCTCAAACGGGAAGCCCAGGCCTCTCTCACCCTGGCCGCATTCTCCAGCTCGCCCACAAGGATTCCAAGTCGTTCCCCGGCCAGCTCTGAGTCATAGTCTCTCCAGCGGGTCCGGGGTCTGCCTCTTGGTCTCCTCCCGGTGGGATGTGCCCGAAACAACTGGCCCGCGAGGCGCTCTGATGGCATCCTGACCAGATGCCCGAACCACCCCATCTGGCTCCTCTCGACCTGGAAGAGGAGCGGCTCGACACCGAGCTCCTCCCGGATGGCAGAGCTCCTCACCCGATCTCTGAGTGAGAGCCCAACCACCCTGCGGAGGAAGCTCATTTCGGCTATTGCACCCGCGATCTCATTCTTTCGGTCACCATGGTCACCATGCTGGTGACCATAGGTGAGGGTGTGAACGTAGATCGACTTGTAAATCTATTTTTGTCTTTAATAATAATTATATTCTATAAAGTAGGAGGAACATGTATAAAATAAGAAAACTTGGCCCGTTTCGACACGATCAGGACCATGTGAGAGGACTGAAGTCAATTTTGGGGCCTCTTTTTGACTTGAGCTTCAACCTTTAAGTTGAGCCTCTTTACAGTTCACCAGTGGGTTAGTCTGCTGAAGCCGTTATGTGTTTAATGTACCGTAACTCTACAGAGATTAGAACACACTCTGCTCAACCCGGAAAAGAGTGCTGAGAACTGTGCATGTGTGTCCGTGTGAAACAAAACCTCCACTTTTTTTTTCTCCATTTAAATGACTGTTTAAGTTGTGTTTGAAGACTTTATGTGTGAATGTGAACTGATCCAGAATAAGTAGCTCAGTTTTTTTTTTTTTTGCTCCACTTACAGCCTGCTTTCTCATTCAGGGTCTTAAATCCAAAATCCACCTCAGTTTGTCATCACTGAACCTCCACAGAGCGGGACAAAGTACCCCTAATGGATTTATAGGTTGGTATTTCCTCTTCTTGTTGCCCTTAACCAAGTCCACCTTCCATTGTTGCTCTCTCTACAGTGGGCATGTCATTTGGATCATAAACAGCACTGCTTCACTGAGTGTTCATAGATTGAAGGGGAAGGGTCATACAGCTGAATGCTGAGGAAAGGAAGAGGATGTGGGGGCAAAAAGGACAACTAATACAGTTTGGGTGAAATGTAAAAGACGCTGACGAACCAGCTGCTCAAAACAAACCCAGTATTTAGCGCATTATGTTACCAAAGCTGGAGCATCTGTCTTTATACTCATGTTTTGGTTTTACATAAAACTGGCACTGCCATTTGAGAAAGGGACCAAGCATGAGCAGAGCGACTGCATTAAAAAAATAAAAATAAAAATGAATTACTCTATTCATCCCTCACCGGGGAAATTTATGTGCTGCAATCATTACACCGCAGCAGGCTGCCCTTCGACAGCGCCAATGGTGGTAGAAGCGGGGGTTAGGTGTCTTCTCCAAGGACCCTAGACGTGCTCTCTGTGCCACGCAAACCCGCGAACGCTCTAACCACTGAGCTGCCGTCTCCACTACATTTCGTCTCCATTTAGTCTTCTTCGTCTCATCCGTCTCCATTACAACATTTTCTGAATCAAATGTCGTTGAAGAGGAAAAAAAAAACGGTGTGGCAAAGAACGATCAGGCATTAGAAAAATATCGTAATATTGCGATTTCCCCGTCGTGGGTCTAATAAAGGTTTTCTTTTTCTTGAGCTCACAAATTTTCAAGGCGGTACGGTGCCGCAGTGGGTAGCACAGTAGCCTCAGTAGCACAGTAGTAAGAAGGTCATGGGTTCGCGTCCCAGGTGGGGACAAGGCTTGGAACACTGGTCTTTCTGTGTGGAGTTTGTATGTTCTCCCCGTGTCTGCGTGGGTTTTCTCCAGGTACTATGGTTTACTTCCACCCTCCAAAAACATGCATGCTAGATTGATTAGCCGGTGCCAAATAACCCTCAGGAATGAGTGTGTGTGGCCCCACAACAGACTGGCGACCTGTTCGGGGTGTATCCCGCCCCTTGCCTTGAATCACCCGGGATGGGCTGCTTCACCTCGTAAGGGATAGACGGTAAAGAAGGTAACTGACAAATTTAAAACGTGCATGAATGAAATAGAAATTCTCTTCAGGAATGTTTTTCATTTGGAAAAAATGTTCCTAAATGATGGAAACCTTCAGAAAGTGGATTTTTGTTGAAGTACTGTCACATCTGGAAAATCAGGGTGAGTGTTTGAGGTTTTTGGGGCGTCAGATTTTATGGTTTCATCTGCTCATTGCTTACATTTTGCCCCATTAAATTCCCCTGGTGAATGTGTGGTCCTGCTCTTGTTACCAGGGACATGTTTATCCACCTGCATGGGGCTGCTGAGGATCACTCTGTTCAGCCCAGAGGATACCGTGGGTCCTCTTAGCTGGTTGAACATCCCATATTCTCTCTCTACAGCTCTTCAGTCGTTTGATTTACCGTGAACTCTCGAAACATAAATGTTAGATTGACTGGGAAAACTGTGCATTTTTCCACATTAACTTTTCATTTCTAAACACAGAGAAGGCTTCGGGTGGTTTATGTGGACGTGTGAGGCTAAATGTGGCCCTCAGCTGCTCCTGCAGCAGTTTGCATCATGATCTGGGCTGCATGAGAGAAATCTGCAGCTGCTGGTGAAAGCAGAAAAACTGATGGAAAAGTTGTTCTGACAGGCTGAAGAAAGGTTGCTGGTTTGTGCAGTGACAGCACAGTTACCACCCACAGCCTTATGGATTTACACAGACGAGAAGCAGTGGACGTACTGCCCTTCTCAGCTCATCTCCAGAAACAATAAACACACACACACACCTGGAGTGTTTCTTTCTGATGAAAGAATATTATAAAATGTTATCAAATAGGCTTAAAAACCAGTGGTGTCTTCAAAATTGGACTCATTTTTCCAGAAAACCTAAAAATATGGCAAAAAAGAGGCATCCTAATGTCTTATTATGCAAGAAAAAAACTTGTCAAAAAGGCATTGCAGAAAAAAATAAAAGAAAATTAACTATTGGAGAAGAAGAGTGGGTTGCTATGGTTACAGGACAGTCCTATCTGCTGCATCTCCTTCGGTCACTACAACTATCTTCATGTCCTCCTTCACTGTATCCATGAACCTCCTCTTTGGTCTTCCTCTAGGCCTCTTTCCTGGTGGTTCCAAACTCAGCATCCTTCTTTCGATGTACTCTCTCTCTCTCTTCTCTGCACATGTCCAAACCATCTCAGTCTGGCCTCTCGGACTTTATCCCCAAAACCTCTAACTTGTGCTGTTCCTCTGATCCTGTCCATCCTGGTCACTCCCAGAGAGATCCTCAGCATCTTCATCTCTGCTACCTCCATCTCTGTTTCCTGTCTTAGACCAAACAGCATGGCCAGTCTCACCACGGTTTTGTACACTTTTCCTTTAATTTTAGCTGAAACTCTTCTGTCACACATCACACCTGATACTTTTCTCCACCTGCACACCCTTCTTCACCTCTTTTCCACACTCTCCATTGCTCTGGACTGTTGATCCTAGATACTTAAAATCTTCCACCTTCTTTTTCTCTTCTTCCTGTAACCTCACTTTTCCATTTGGATCCTTCTCATTCACACACATATGCTCTGTTTTACTCTGACTAAATAAAATAGGAGCATTTCCCACAAAATACCTGACAATCTCTCACAGTACACTAGTGTGCTACAGAACACTGGTTGGAAAACATTGATCTAGCTATCCATCCATGTGAGTGCAAGGGAGACACAGTAAATTGAATTTGGTTCCAAAGTAATATCTTGAGTTTTTAATGTTGAAAAGTTTCATTTAGAGTGAAAAGAAATTATGTTAAATCTTTGAACGATTCACTATTTTTTAAGATAAATATTACAGACGCTAAAAACCTTGTAGTGTTAAATTTGTCAAATAAAAAACTAGAACCGTTGATTTCAAGCAGAAAAAAAAAAAACTATTTGTGGTGTTAAAGTATAAAAATCACAGCGGTTTAAATAGTGTTTAAATAAAACGCAGTGGAAAATTAGTTCAAATCAAATCATGTGAAGATGATTTAATAAATGATTCAAACTATTTTATAATTAAGAGAAAATTCATTAAAAAATGTAAGAAATTATTAAATAAATTAAACAGCATTTGCAAAAACATTTATATAAGAAAATTTCACCAAAAAAAAAAATCCCTCGAGATGGAACTTTTTAGAAGATATTGGAGCTTTTAAAAATAAAATTCTATGATTGTCATAAAGAGGATCAGTCAGTTTGAGACAATTTTTTTCCAGGGTTTGGATCTCAGTGACATTGGAGAAAAAAAGACAAACGTCTGGCTTCTTCAAAGAAAGAACCAGAAATAAGTGATTAAATGAGTTACTTTTACAAAACTTTTCATCTGCTTTAATTTGGAGCATTTTAATTTCTTCCTGAATATCTTAAATCACTTATTAACGTCAATGATTCAGATTGTCAAAAAATTTTGAGTTAAACCAGTAAAAATCATCAATATCTTTCAGTTTTATGACCATGGATTTTTTTCACACCCACCATCCTTCTCCACGGCTGTGCCACCTGGAGAACAATATCTTCTGTGAACCCTCTGTGTCTCCTCGGATACAATTGTTCCCCTAATGCTGCTGAAAACGTCACCAGCTTCTGGCTGCTTTCCCAATTCCTGCAACACAATGATAGTAATTCATCATGGAAATATTAAAATGGAGCTGCTGGCTGTGTGTGTGTGTGTGTGTGCTGCCACATGCTCTGCCAGATGAGGGGCAAGACATCCGTGTTTTTATTTGTTCCTCATCTGGCTGAGAAACACATCTGGCAAAAACATTTGGACTATATTTCTTCATAGAAGCGCTCAGACTAGTCAGCATGACTAGATCTGGGAGTTCAAGTCATGCTGACCACTTTGGGGACAAAACTTTTCTCTTAAAAAAGCCTCAAAATTTCCCACAGGGTTGAAATGGTGTAAAATCTTAAAACCCTGTTAATGATTTTTTCCTCCTACGGCTTCTCGTTATCGTTCATCTGGAGTCGTTTTATAAATGACTTGGTGAATGTGAAGTTAATAAGTCTCCTTCTGAAGGAAATGTGCCCCCCTCTTCACTAAGCCTCCATTTATACCTGCACAGTAATGCCTGAAAAAAATCTGCTCAGATTGAAAAGGAAATGAAAGTTGTTTCCGAGCATTTTTAAAATTACGAATGCATTTAGTCACAAAATGAACGGAAAAAACTGAGATGAACAAGTTAATTAAAACTGATTGTGGAGGAAGTTCCTCCTAAACATCTAAAATATTCAGATTAGATCCGTTCCGTCATCTTCCGGGGTCGGGTCATGGGGCAACAGCCTCAAATGGGTAGCCCAGGTCCCTCTCTCTCGCCCCGGTTGCATCCTCTAGCTCACCCGGAAGGATCCCAAGTCGTTCCCCGGCCAGCTGTGAGACATAGTCTCTCCAGACCAAGGGTCTGCCTCTTGGTCTCCTCCCGGTGGGATGTGCCCGAAACACCTCGTCTGCGAGGCACTCGGGGGCATCCTGACCAGATGCCCGAACCACCCCATCTGGCTCCTTTCAACCTGGAGGAGCGGCTCGACACCGAGCTCCTCCCGGATGGCAGAGCTCCTCACCCGATCTCTGAGTGAGAGCCCAGCCACCCTGCGGAGGAAGCTCATTTCGGCCGCTTGTATCAGTGATCTCATTCTTTCGGTCACCACCCACCTATGGTCACCCAGTTGGTGACCATAGGTGAGGGTTGGAACGTAGATCGACTTGTAAAACGAGAGCTTTGCTTTTCGGCTCAGCTCTCTCTTTACCACAACAGACCGATGCAGCGTCCTAGTTATTTCTGACGCCGCACCGATCCGCCTGTCGATCTCCTGCTCCATCCTTCCCCCACTCGTGAAAATTCAAAATATTCAGATTAGATACAAATCTAATACTTAGATTTAATAAAAAATGGTGAGAACTTCTTCTCAAGTTACTAAAAAAGAACAATGTGCATTTCAGGAAATCCTAGCAGCTTTGAAATAAATAGGTTACCACTGGATGCCGGAAACCAAGCTCGAGACCAGTTCATAAATTTACTCCCACTGTGACAGTGATGCATGAACGCTGCTGCATCTCTTAGAGTGTTTCATAAAATATGCACCAATTGTACACATCTACTTTGAAGTGGACCAATTTAGGTCACAGCTGCTTCTAGAATAAAAACTGCAACTTCAACTGGATTTTTGGAAAAGCTGCTGGTGCAGAAATGCAGCTGTAGTTTTATTTCTGTCCATTAGAGGGTGCTGTTGTAAAAAATATGGATAAGTTCAAGTAGAGCTTCAGAAAAACAAGACTGGGACCCCAAAGAAAGAGTCCCAAAAAACCCTCATGGATTACAAGAGGCTGCCTCTAGGAATACTTAACCATCTGAACCCCATGGCAACAAAGAAAAAAATCCCCATCAAATTTTCTTCCTTAATTTGTGAAACCAAGAACCAATCACACGACTGTTTTTTTTTTAAACGTTTTGCTTCCTTTGAGAAGAAAAAATAAGAGTAATTCTTTCCAATATCATTTTACTATGTGACTTATACTATCCTTCTGTCTCTAGAGATAATGGTCTCTGCAGCTGGATACTTATCTGTTTGTGCAGTGTAGACTGTGGCAGAAAAAGCCGATGCGGGAGCTGCAGCTCTTGCCACACATTCTGCAAATGGGTGGTATGAGTCATGGGGGGAGCAGTGGCAGGCTGACTTTTTTTTGCTGTTTCCAGGTGTTTGTGCCCTTGCACTGTATCTCTCTGTTCAGTGGGTAAGGTGACCAACCTGTAACTAGAGGGGTCACCGGTTCAATCCTCCGTCTGGAGTTCATGCCAACGCGTCCTTGAGCAAGACACTGAACCCCAATTTCTCCATCATCAGGTATGAATGTGAGTGTGAATGGGTGAATTTGAGCTACAATGTAAAGCGCTTTGGGTACCAATGCAGGTACATAAAAAAGTGCTACGTAAGAGTCCATTTACCATTCCTCAGTTTGCCTGATAGAGATTTTGACAGTTGCACGCCACCTATAGAGGTCAGAGGTCACTGATTCGAGATCTGCTGCATTGATGTTGCACGACTTCAGATCCCTCTTGTAGGCATCTTTGTACCGCAGGGCTCGTAATCCAGTTGACCACGTTCCCGTGACCAGCTCTTCATGGAGGATGTCTTTTGTAATGCGGTCATCGTACATCGTGCATGCATGGCCTAGCCAGCGCAGGAGTCTCTGTGAGAGGATGGCCAACATACTGGACATGCTCGTCTGGGACGTCCACGATTGATACTACATTCTGCCAGGTGATACCTAGGACACATCTAAGGTCATGCAGGTGGAAAGCGTTTAGTCTCTGCTCTTGGTGGGTAAACAGTGTCAGAGCCTCACTGGCATGCAGTTGGGTGCTCAGCAAACTTCTACTTTTGCTTTTCTTTTTACAGAAGGACAATTAAACACGTGCAACAATGAACATGGGCTAAAAAATGTATTCATGTGAAACTATTTTTTTCAGTTAAATTTGTGCAGATTTTTTTCACATTGTTTTTTTTCTCGATGGAAAATCCATCCGTGTTGTTCTTTTATTTCCTTGTAGATGGACTTGATCTCTATTCCATGTGTGGATGTGCACACTGAAGGAGGATGAGGAGAAGGAAACAGGGTGAAATCCACACATTAGATTCCATCTGTGTTGGTCTGCTGCACCCTTGTGGTGCTCCACTGCTACATCTATAGAAACCCAGATAAGAGGGCTCCTCAGGTCTGAGGGAGGGAGATTGAATCTGTGGCATTTCACTCGATAAAAAGATCCCACAGCATTTTCACAGATTCCTCAGACACATCAGAGGCTCGCTCTCAGAGAAGTTTAAATTATAAATAGCTGTAAACGCATCCCGTTTGCTATCTCTGCTGAGTATTGAGAAACTTGTGTTTATCCACAGATCAGCAGAGGAGAGAGTGAAGCATCAATACTTGATATTCCTTCCAAGACGACCGGTTGTCTTCTACTAAACCATCTCCACATGCCGGTAGCTTTCAGGCCTGTCAGTGTAGCAGCTACTCTGTGGCTGCAACATCGACTGTACAAGGCTCCTCAGAGGTGACAAGGACAGCAATTGATTGGGCCTAAATGAGAGTGAAGAAGAAGATTGATTGCCATCGATCCACTTCTTCCACCAGCAGACTTCACCGTCTTTGATTATGACCACTTTACGCCCAATCAAGTGCATGTGAGCAGCGGCGTGCGGGGGATCCCATCGAGAGGTATTAGCTCCATCTGCGGAGGCTGTAATTATCGGAGAATGGAAGGGTAAAGGTCAACACGCAGCAGGTGAGATCACCGTGGATAATGACAGGGTTTCCTGCAGCAGTTTAGTCACACAGACGACGCGCTATGAAGAGATTTTCTGTTACTTGTAGAAGAAAAATCTCAGAGAAAAAAATCAATGACTGTATATGATGACTGGACGTGGCAAGACGCTTTCATTTGCAAGCCAAATAGGAAGTACCTGCTTTCTCCAAGAAGCCTCAGCACACAGACTTTTTTTGAAAAATGGCAGCTATTACTCTATCCCTATCAAGATAAGCATGCCTGCTCTGTTACAAAAAAACTGTGTCTTTTTTTGACCCGAGCACAAGTTATTCAAGTCAATAACTGGTCAATCAGATGCACCAGTTCAACGTTTGGCAGGTTTAATAACAAACTAAACCAGATCAGGTCAAATGGATTTGGTAGTTTGATGCTTTCAAGTGGCTGAACTTTGCAATTTCAAAAAGCTCATTTCTGGTTGCCAAAGTCCTTGCATTCAAACGTAGACTAGACCAATGACTGCATAATTCCCCTGGCGCCGTTTTTAAGCCAGAACAAAGTGACTGAATGTCTTCCTTTGAAGCCAAACACTATCCACGTCTTCTGAAAAATAAGCTCAAACTCACATTCCAGCTGCTTTTTCCCACATTTTTTTATTGAAAGCTTCATCAGAGAGAGAGAGAGAGAAAAAAACAACTAATAAAACCCAAGTCAAATCTCAACATCCACAGATGAACAGATAAATTCTCAAAGATCACACACACTGAGCAGCGTGTGTGAGGCGTGACCATGTCCTCCTTGGTGCTGAAACAAAGAAAAGTGATAAAACAAAGAAAGAAAAAAAAAAGAAGTAAAAACCGCTCTGCTGTCCAAATAAATAGTTCTTTAAAAAAAGAAATTCTGGTAATTGAGTCCATTTTTGTGCTGAATGGCTTAAAATAATTTGCAAAGCCATTTCCTAGTGATTCTTAGATTTGGTCGTTTTCTCAGAGACGTTTGAACTCCACATAGGCTGTGCTGGCTGGAGCTCCTGGGGTTGTGTAGCCAATCGATAACTCTCATCAAAGGTGGACCGAAGCATCAATTAAAAGCCCAGGGCCTCACACTCGTAGGGGGGAGACGGGTTGGTGGAGTTTGAGCAATTTTCCCACTACATTATGTGTGAGTGTGTGAAAGTGCTGGTCTGCGATGAGTTATTGAGCCACCATTCTCCTCAATTCTCTGTTGAGACAGTCTGTGAGAGAAACTCTGAACGACTGTTTTCTTAACACACAAACAATGAAGAATGGGGTGAGGGAGGGGTTTCGGAGTCTGTGTGCAAAGAACCTGACGAGAACCGAGTATGGCGTGCAACTTTTCTAAGGTGTGCACAACTGTGACTCTATGGTGGCAGTGATTCTGAAAAAAAATGGTGAGGAAAAGATGGATTGTGAGACTATTTTTGTTGAAAGGCAGTGAAAAAAAAAAAAAAAAGCACCTCGCCTGAAGAAAAGATGGTGATAAAAAGATGAGATTTTATTGGACCGTTTTGATAAACTACCTGTTTTACTGAATCTTTCTTTCATCAAATTAAAATTGAGCATCCAATTAAATCTCATTGGTGTGTGTTGTGAGTGATCTTTTAATAAAATATGATTGCATAAACTTTACAACGGCCTGCGAGTAGTGACGACACCTCTAACTCAGTGTTCACACTTGGCGGGGTATCATCACCTTCTGGAAAACAGATTGCGACAAAACAATAGATCCATCTTTTTTTAAAGTCACGGTACATTGTGGTCATGGATGGCTTCAAATAAGAGTTCAACCTGGTTTAAAAAAAGTAGAACAATGATTAAGATTCCTATGTTTTTTCACCAGCTGAGAGGTTAAAACTTTGTTAAAAAAGTTGATGCAGCGACTGGAAAAGTTGTTTTGGTGTAAGGAACAGATAAAGGATGAGAAAGCACATCTAATTAGTGCGAGGTCACATCAGTGTTGCCTTGTGTCACGCAGGCCATGCAGAGGTTAACGGACAAAAAGCCAAAGACTAGTTTTTCCCGGCAACAAGAGCTAATGATCCCCCTCTCCTTTTTCCTTCTATTTTTTTTCTGCCTCCTGGTTTGTGCTGACACATGAGCTCACTGGGGGCAGTTTTTTATATTTTGCAACAGCCTTTTTAAAAATTCAGGCACGCCCTCCGTAGACTAGCGAGCAAGTATTTTGTATTCTGAAAGGTACATTATGCTATTGTGCTATTAAGAAAAAAGCCATTTCAGTTTGTTGGGTCATTTTTCAGATCTCTGTGAAATATTGGTAGCAAACACCTGCCTCCACATCTTTTCTTTACTGAATCTCCATTAGCAAAATACAGCTCGTGTTCTTTGTTGTGCATTTTTCTCCCTTAATCTCTCAGCTATTTGTAATCCTATTTCCCATAATACCATCACTACGGAATCTGGAGCCATTTTTGCAGGACGTTCTGCTCTTTGATGTGCAGCTCATGCGTTCTGACTCCTATTAGACTTCAGATGATCTTCTGCACTAGAAACAGCAGCTGTTAAAAAAAAATGGGAGAACCTGTTTTCTTTTTAAGCTCTGCTGGATTTAAACCCCTTACTGGAAAGTTGACACACTCAGAAAAATAAAATCTTTTAATGTGTGCATCAACACACTCACATTCTAGCTTAAAACTGGTGAAGTTAAAAAATTTAGCAGCACTGTTGTTTGATCGAGACACGTAAATGAAATAAAGTAACTAAAGCTGAGCAAAACTTTTAGGATGCGGCGAATATTTAACCCTAAAGATTTGCAACTTTTTAAAGAGTGATTTACCAGAAAATAGAAGAGAACTGAAACTTGAACGATAGTGAAATCTGAGACTAAGAGACGAGCTGGTTTAACCGGGCAGTAAAGAGTTGTAAATACAGCTGTTAAACACAGGCCTGCATAGAAGCCTGATGGAAAACAATCTACAGCAGGTTGAAAACCAAATGAAAACTATGGCTTTAGAAAGAGTTTACTAGTAGAACCTCAATGCTTGGTTCTTGTTTGGACTCCTAAGCGATTAAAGTGAGTTCAGCCAAACGATCATCAGTGGCTTCGCTCACCAAACCAAGCAGTTCCACCTTTAGCACCATTGAACAGATGAAATATTTGGAGCGTTTTCTCTGCAGCTCGTCCATGTGCTTTTACTTTAGTGACTATCACACGGATAATGTGGAATTATTTGGAAGCTTTTGTAAAAAGGCACTCGATATGCGGTTTGATTGTTTCTTACAAACACAGTCATGCATGGTGACGAAGCTGGGTCATGTGTACACTGCTTCTCCCCTCTCCCCCCCCAAAGGTTACTGCACATAAACTGCAGATTTTGGGTTTCTCTCTGGAAGAGAGGAAGAAATCTTTTGAGGGACAGTGAGGTGGATCATGTCATCCCAGAGAGACAAATTGGATCCATCGAGTTCCATTCCAGAACAGACTGAAATGGTTTGTGGTTCTGCTTCCAAAGACGAGAAGAAACCTCAGAACGAGTATGACAGGAAGGGTGGAGGATGACATTTTGAGGGAAAATGAGGAAAAGGAGTCTGGTTGGACCGTGGCACATTAATGGTGCCAGTGTTCTTTTCTTTTTTAGCAGTGTAGTACCACAGTCGGGCAGCTTGGAGGTGAGCAGACACACACAGGCAGCTGTAATGTGGGCTGTAATGGCTGTAGTCCCACAGGCAATTTCCTTGGGGACAATCCTCAGACATGAAGTCACTGAAAACCTCGTGTAGCCCGGGGATGGAAGGACCAGATCAAGGGAGACGAGGTTGTTTGTGCAACCTGTTGGGATAATGAGGGGAGGAAGTGACACTCAGCGGTGAGGTCGAGGATGGAACTTCCATCATCATCTTGTTATGGTTGCTGAGGAGCCCACTTAGCTCCCACAGGAGAGCTGAATGTGTACCGGGCAAATGATCAAGAGGATGTTCAGGACAATCAGTCCTCCTCTTTTTAGCTTTCTGTTTATGCCTCGTTACTGTCGTGGTGATGAAAGGCAGAGATGGTGGTCTTATTATGCAAAGTAAATCTGACAAAGACAGAAAAGTTGTGTAGTTTTAAGAAATTAAACAATTCAATTTCCATCTGTGAATGTTCCTTAGAAGACTAAGCGCTGGGGTTCGGGTCGACTTTACTAACCTAACCGTTTGGTTGCAATCCATTGTCTTTCAATTAACGGATGGACCGTTCAGAAACAAAGCAAGCAATTTAGAGCACTTCATAAAATGTGATTGGCTGAAGAGATGAATTTTCAATCAGATATTTTGGAATGCTTGGCCACCTAATTTAAGAAAAATAAAAACCATTGCACAGAATCTAAGATCAACGAGGACAAAAGTCTACAGCTACCCAATCAGTCTTGTGTTTGCCAGCTTAGGAAACTTCATGCTTTTCATTGATTCCGTTCGACTGAGCCTTAAATTCCTCTTCAGAAAGACAGGATGAGAGCTTGTAAATGCCATAAAGTTTATGCAATCATTGCTAAAATATAAAAATTGTTGTTGAATATGTTTGATAAGGGGCTGCACAGGGGCTAGCTCTGTCGCCTCACACATAGAGGGTCAAGGGTTCGAGCCCCAGGTGGAGCAAGGCTTGAATCACAGGTCTTTTCAAGCAAATTCTCTTCGGTTTCCTCCCACCCTCCAAAAGCATGCATGCTAGGTTTGATTGGCCGCTTAGAAATTGCCCACAGGAATGAGTGTGTGTGTGAATGGCTGTGTGTCTCTATGTGTGGCACAGCAACAGACTATCGACCTGTTTGGGGTGTACCCTGCCGACTGGGATAAAAGGTTCAAAAGATGATTCATGTTTCATAAGTTACTTGCTGTTTAAAAGCAGCTGAAAATAATTGATGACGTTTTAAATATGTATAAAAGAAAATGATCTGTGTTGGAATGAGAAGGGGGTCAAACAGTAGCAGCGAGAGTCACACTGAAGCTAGAAAAAAAATGGCTGAGTCAGTAACGAGTCAAAGAGACAGACAGAAATCACAACGAGGACAAAGCTGGGTGTAATGCATCAATGACCGCAGAGCGAATGAAGCAACATTCCTTCGTCTGATTCCTAAAGTTTTCCCTGCAGGATCCGAGAGAAAGGCAGAACGCAGCCGTGGTCCATGAATGCATCACAGGGGAGAGGAAACGGATGAAACGACAAAAAGGAAGGGAGGAAAATCTGCTGGGTCACACTTAAATACTGTCAGAAGCGTGGGAGATATGCATGTACAAAAATGTGTCTGTGTTTTTGTGACAACTGGGCAAACATAAAAAATGAGCTTAAACCTGGAGAAAAAAAAAAACACGGTAAGAAGGACGGAAAGGACTGGTCCGACCATCAAGGTCAGAAAAAAAAAAGCGACAATAGCAACAACAGCAATATCAACAATAACATCAACAACAACATCACCATCAACAACAACAAAAACAAACTGAAAAAAAGGGAAAAAGCAAAGACAAACAAAAAAGAAACTGGTTCAGAGTGTCTCTTCATCTTTGGTATAAAAATGGCCGTCCATGGGCTGCATTTGATCCACAACTAGGAAAAAAAAACTACAGAAATTGTCAACAATTTCTTCTATTGCTTTTCGCGCTGATTGGTTTGAACCATTAAGCTTCTACTGAATCTACTTTTTTTTTTATTTTACTGCCAAAATTTTTGTGTTTTTAATTTTTTTTTTCAATTTTGCTCATTTTCTGTTTTTTTCATCTTTTTTGTTTTTTTCACAGTGAGACAAGCAAAGCGGGCTAAAAACATCTTAAAGCTCATAAAAAAGGTAAAATGTGGCAGATAAAAAGCACTAATGTCATCAACAGCGACCTCGCCCTGTAAAATAATGATGAGAATAAAAAACAAGTTCAGGGTTTGAAACAGTCTGCATCCACAATGCAGCATGTCTTTTTATGCTTTCTTTTTTTTTTTTTTTCCTCATTGTGAAAAATCTCTTCTATACCATGCCCCCACCCTCATCCCCTCCCGTCCCACCCAAAGTCTTATTTTCTCATCCCAAACAGACATTTTTTTTTAACTTCCAACACTTAGTTACCTCTGACAATAATAATTATCAAAGTTTTCTTCCAAAGAAGAAAAGAAAGAGCTTTTCTCTATTAAATCTGTACAGCTTATGTGATAGATTCTTTTTTTTTTTTTCCTCTTTAGACTAACTCGTTCAGCATCTTGAACCTTCCAAGTGGTCCAAGAGTCTGTGTTTCCCCCGAAACAGACGTCAGACTTCAAACTCTGTAAAAAGTTTCTGGCGCCCTTGAAATTAAGGCCATGAAGATTCAAGAAAGAAAGAAAGAAAGAAAAAAAACACTTTGTTTTTTTTTTATATATCTAGAAAACTAAGATTTAACACTAAACATAAAAAAAGACGGAAAAGAAACTGTAGCTTAATATCTGAGGAAGACAATCTCTGTGTATCTCAAACTTGACTCCCCCTTTTTTCTAATTCCAAAATAAACTTCATCGCCTGACTGCACATTCCACCTTCTTTTCTTAATTTTTTTTCTTCTATTTTTTTATTTTTGCTTTTTTTTTATTTTTTTTAATAGGTTGAGTATTTTCTTTGTGAAACTTTTCAAGCTTCAGCTCAGCCCTTCAGGCAGGTTCCCAGACTTAAAACTATTTCACTTCTTTGCACTGTGCCCAGCAATTTCCCCGCATCCCCCCCTTTTTTTTTCCTCTGCACTCTTTGCCTCAGTCTTGATTTTTTTTTTCCTCATAGGCCAGGTAGGAAATGAAAAAAGTCTCTTTTTTTTGGTGCCTGGGCAATCTGGAAGCAATCTTTTTCTTTTTCTCTTTTCCTCCCATTCACAGCGCAGCCACCCTCTGTCTCAAGGCAATGCTGTCACAGGAACATTCGCTCAGGCCGTTGCTATCTGATGAAAGAGAAGAAAACAGAGCGGTTATAATGAAAGCACAATTTTACAAACAGAGAAGAGCAATCGAGTCGACAGCTGACGGCACATTAAAGAGCGAGAGAGCTGCCAAAAATGACGGGGAAATGACAACAGCAGCCAGGAGTAATTTGAATGGTTTTATAATGATGCTATTTTTCATTTTAGGATCAACATTAAAACGCTGCGCCGCTCAACAGAGAGAGAAAAAAAAAAGTATTTGTCAAACTCAAACACCTGACAAGCTGATTACTTCGCTTATTCACCAAAACATCTCACAAATTGTGATGGAAAGCAGATTTTTTCAGTTAAATAAATACCTTGCTGGAAGGAAAAGAATCCCTTTCTTTGAGATATAAAGTCTGGTGGCGTGCATACTGTAGGTAGGATTCATTTAGAAACTCAAGAAATGATCGTATCCACAAAAAAAGTACAATGTAATTCATTTACAGAGTTTGAAAAAGTTTTTTCAAACCTAAATAGTGCAAAAGATTTTAGGTTTGAAAAGAATTGAAAAAAAGTCTGAATTTTTACTTCGGTCTAGAATTTTAATTAGAAAGTGATGGTTTGTTTTTCTTTCACGTTAAAGTTTTATAAAACTCACCACTAAAATATTTTTCTATCAAAAACCTCGGCCTTCTCTGAACTGAAATAAATGCTTTTTTTAAACGTTTAAAACGGTTGAAGAACACCTGGATGGTTTTATTCAGTTTGTAGGAGACACAGAGTTGGAGGTGAATAAAAATTGAATCAAAATAAAAACCTTTAAAGTGGTGGAAATCATTGAACAAAGTGAGATTTAAAAAAATGAATCAATTACACGAGAAAAAGAGCAGCTTTCCACTATTAAACCTTGAAGTTGATCAATCTTCTTTCATTTTAAAGCCTGCTTTGAAGGTAAAAAATACAATAATAAATTTAATGATATATTTGAACATTTTTAAAGTAACTCGACGCAGTCTTGAAGAAGATTAGGAGATATCTGTGACTCTTTCTGAATCTCTGGTCTAAGCATTAGTGAAACTATGTGAAGAGCCTTCTCTCTCCTTCATCTCCAGAGAGGAAGTTAAAATAAAATCCACAAGGCTGAAGAAACAACAAGCATATGCTAATTTGTCAAAAACGTTGCTGACATTTAGCGACCACACAGGACGCTGCATCTTCCTGCTTCAAAAATGTTCTTTTTTTAGTTCTTATAAAACAATAAACACTTTAAACTATAAATGATTTGTTTAATTTTTTATGCACTTTGGAAAACAGGTCCTTTTTTTTACTCCAAGTCTGAAAACAACTATAAGATGAAAGTAAAAGATGAACAAATGTGGAAATGTAACACATTTAAAGAATTAAAAGGTGGATTTGTTTTTTCTCTTGTTTGACTTACTTGGACTGGTATGAGTAAGCAGGAACATGGTCGGCAGCACTGTCCACTTGGATCTGTTGCTGCTGGCCAGCCACCTCCTGTGATGAAGGAGCCACTGTCTGGGGTGAGGCATCTGTCACCACTCCCTGGAGACGACACATGAGAGGAAATCTGTCAGATTGGAACAAAAACCTTGTGTGACTGTTTCTAGGAAACTTTTACTCTCAAGCTCTTCTTAACCATTCATCCCAGGAGAGAGGACCCTTTTCTGCTTTTCCTCCTTAAGTTTTTTTCTCTGGGTCTTATTCACTATTAAAGGTGGTGTGCAAGATTTATATACATTCATTTTTTTTGCATGATCACTTGAATTTGCCCTTGGAGTTATGGTTATAAATAGCTGCACTGAGAAAAAAAATGTTAATAAACAGTAGAAACTGTAGTACATTGAAAACACTATTTAATCAAATTTGTATAGTCAACAAAAACCATTGACCATGAGCCTGTTAACCACTCTGACTTCCGGGTTTCAGCAACAAGTAAGCATTCCTATTGGTTAGAGACAAAAACAAAAAAAAACAAAAATGGCAGAGGCTGGTCTCAGGACTTGCCCTACACGCAAAAGTTGCCAGGCTGTTAGCGTGAGAAAATCTTTCATACTACCGTATTTTCCGCACTATAAGGCGCACTGGATTATAAGACGCACCTCCAATAAATGATATTTTTAAAAACTTTTTCCATATATAAGGCGCACCGCATTATAAGGCGCTACAGTAAAGGCTGTTCAACTTTATCCTCTAACTGTGGCCATCTCGCTTTGTTCCCGCGGAAACTCTGTTTAGTCTTGTTTATTTGGCGCAGCGCATCCTCTTGCTTCCTCCACTTCCTCACCATTGATTCGTTAATGTTAAACTCTCTCGCTGCGGCTCTATTCCCCTGTTCTACTGCGTGACCAATCGCCTTGAGTTTAAACTCTGCGGTGTAACAGTGTCTCTTGGTAGGAGCCATTTTCGGGTCTTTACACAAACATACAAATGGAAATGAGACGCCCTTTCATATATCCCAGCATGCACCGCGCACTACTTCTTCTACAGAGCAAATGGAGTCGGCGGCTGCTTACCGCAGTTGCGACACTTGTTGTTGCTCAATATTAATCCATATCTAAGGCGCTCCGGGTTAAAAGGCGCATCGTAGACTTTAGAGAAAATTTAAGGTTTTTAGGTGCGCCTAATGGTGCGGAAAATACGGTAGTTTTCGTTTTGTCTTCTGAACTGCTTATCCCTAATGGGGTGTCAGCATCTATCCTGGCTGATTTCAGGCTAGCGGCAGGATACACCCGAACAGGTCGCCAGTCTGTTGCGAGGCTATACAATCTTTCATTAAGTAAAAATCTACTATTTCCGAAAGGAACAGGGACAAATGAAAATAAAAAGCAACATAAAAGTGTAAAAAGTGAACTCTTTTCTGAGATTTATTCCCTTGTCTTTTTTGTGCATGAGAACGGTGTTTGGGGGAAAAATAGTCAGAACGCATGGTTGTGTGAATTGAATCCATCACAACAACCTCTTAGCCTTTTTATGTGTCTGGCATTACTGATTGCTCCCATCACTGAGTCATCTCAATCACCTTTAACAAGCTCTCAAGGATACGCCGTCCTGTCCATACATCAGCCCGCAGACATTGGCTGATACGGTGATCTACACCCTGCTGCCGACATCGGCTCGGAGAGGACAACGGTGAGGATGAAAGAGGTAGACGGTGCTGTGGGCTATGCTACGACGACATCTCTCTTCTAAAAGTCTCTCCCTCACGAGGAAGACAGCAACTTTCTAAGGAGGAGGGAGTGTTAGAGGGGGACACAAGAGGGGAAGGAGCGACTAATGGCTCTGTCAGAGGGAACTGTCATCTTCCGAGGCTGGCGGGCTAACCAGAGCTCTGACGGATGCATGCGTTCCAACTACCTACTGGCCTGAACAGGCTGAGGGGTAGGGGCAGACAGCCCCGCCGGCACTGTGTCTCACTTCAGCTCCTGTCATCTGATTCACAACTGATAGTCCATCTGAATATGACCGCCAGACAGCTGGCCCTCTCTCTTCGCCGGTCTTCCTTCTTTCCTACCCGACTGCTCCACGTTCATCATTTCTAAAGCTGGACCGGCCAAACCCGCCAGGAACTAAGCCAGCCACAGAGAACGAGTGAGACTGTGCTGCACTTCAAATGTCTTTCCCAAAACCCATAAAACTTTTGACCATCTCCTTTTCATTGCAGTTTTAATCCTCTGGATTTCCCTGTGGTGGGCTTCGGCTTCCTTAAAATGCAATCTGTCAATTATGGGACTGTTTTAGTGCTAGAACTATAAAAAATGTGTTTGCAGATGCATGTGGATGGGATTTTGGTGGATTAAGACTGAGTTCTTGTACATGGTTGATGCTGCGTGCATGCAAGCAGGTCTTACTTCGACAGGGACGGCTGTTGGAGGCACAGGAGTGTACTGGGGAATGTATGTCCCTTGCATAGGCGCCGCGGCAGCTGCAGCAGTCATGTACTGAAACACACAAAACACACACACAAAGTCTCATCAAACAAAATCCCTTTACATGAAAAAAAATACTGCAACACTCTTTAGAATAACACAACTAAAAGTCTCACAATTGGGGAAAATTTCTTTTCAGACATTAAACAGGTTGTAATTTCTTGAATATTTGTCCAAAGTAATTATTCGGAGGGGATTATTTGGGGGAAGGGTGGCTCGGTGGGTAGGGCGACCGCTCCGTAACCGGAAGGTCGCAGGTTCGATCCCCCGCCCAGAGTCCATGCCGAGGTGTCCTTGAGCAAGACACCGAACCCCCAGTTGCTTCTGATGATAGTGGTATGCGCCTTGCATGGTAGCTCCCATCATCAGGAATGAATGTTGTGTGTGTGTGAATGATTGTATGGAGTGAATGAATAATGCATGTATATATGTAAAGCGTCTTTGAGTGTCTAGAAAAGCACTATATAAGTTCAATGCATTATTATTATTATTATTAACTACATCCTGGGGAGGATGTGCTGTGTCATGAGCGTCCTTCAGAGGGAGCTAAAGGAATATGTGAGCATCAAATAAGCATGTGAAAGTCAAGTCAAGAAATATTAAGGGATGCATGGTTTGGTGTCTCACTAAAACTTCCACATGAGAACAAACAGAGATGGAAAAATTAAAAAATAAGAATAAAAAAGTCAAAGTAAATTATTATGTGTGAAAAAGAGAGATAGGAGAAGAAATAAAGCAGGAGGTCTGTTGCCGGTGGCCTATATATTCTTTTAGTCATGCCTGCACAGGCTTTTAACCAAGTACCAGCTTGCTCTATGATGGGCATTTTACAGGCGTGACACAGGTTTGGCTACATGACAGCCGGGGGCTTTCACATGCAATATGAATGAGGACACACACTTTGTGCAAGGCTTTCCTGCAACTCGCTGCACACGCTTCAAGTGTATGGTAGTGAGAACTGATTAGCAATGTGTGTGTGTGGAGAGCTAGCACATGCCTCTGCATAAAAGAAGACATATAACTCCCTGTATATCCTACTGATTGTATAAGGTGTGCAGACGTGTGCGTGGGATCCATACGTCGCCTCCTGATAGAGAGAAAAAGACTGAGAGGTTTGGGATGATAAAGTTTCAGCACAGTACCAATGGATGTGATGGCAGATAAAAACGAGCTGCCTCCTTTCACTTTCCTGCTGCCTTCTGGACAGGGAAAAAAGGGCAGTACAATCCCTTTTCTTCAGTTTTTTTCCCCCCTTCGTCTCTCAGTTTGCCAACCGGTGCTAAACAGCATGCTGGCAGTTAGCAGTAGGA
Organism: Neostethus bicornis; assembly: GCA_902685375.1. Taxonomy (NCBI): domain Eukaryota; kingdom Metazoa; phylum Chordata; class Actinopteri; order Atheriniformes; family Phallostethidae; genus Neostethus; species Neostethus bicornis. The sequence continues at coordinate 23,042,002 of LR738551.1, read as the reverse complement.
GGCAGTAATATAGGGACTACGCCGGAGCTGCGTAGCCTTTTCTTGGCCACGGGCCCGGCGGTGCTGGTGAAGTGTCATTACCGGCAGCGTTGCTAATGGATCGGGTACGGCTCCACCGCTCACCGCTAATGAGAGCAGCTAAAGGCCACGGACATGGGTGATTAACTCCCCACCGTCGCTACACAGAGCCAGGAGGATGCCCCAGGAAAGATGTTAGTGTGTGTTTGCATGGGAGTGTGAACGCGTTCGGGTCTTTGAATGTGAATTTAAGGTTATCACACCTCCGGGCCTGTCACACTCCGGACAGGGTGAAGCAACATTTCCAGACCTCCTGACACATTAGCACATTACCTCTCCGTCTAATCCCTCCTTACTTCTCACCTTCCTGTCACTCTCTCTTTCTTACTCCTTCTCTTTTAACTCACTATCTTCTAAAGGGCCGATCAGATTGTTGAAGTGACCTTCTCCCTGCTGAATTGAAACCATGCATACAAATTTTTTTCTCCAGGACTTAAGGTCTTTGCTTCACCTCCCATTAACACATTCTGCCAACTCACCTGTGAGGCCTGCATGAAAGCAAATGAAGGAAAGAAAGCAATAGTTAGTATATATCACAATATTCTTGTCATGGGGAGACGTTTTATTTATCTGGAGGACATATGAAAAGATTTGATTTAGAATAGATTTCTTTTACTGTAACCATACATTAACCTATTTAATATGGAACGTCGAGCAAGGAAATTTCCTCCAATTGCCTCGGTAACAAGTCAGAGGGACATCAAATATAGCTCTAGTGGATTGGGTTGCTATGGTGATTAGGATGATTTTTGTCCAATTCCAACTCTTTTAATAGTTTTTTGTCCACAATTGGGGGATGAGTTTGGGTATTATAAAGCTTCCCTAATTGGCCATAAATGGTGTTTCATCTCACAGTCACATATTTTTATCCATGCACACACACCTGTGCCTGCAGCAGATGGCGTGTGTGTGTGTGTTTGATGAACGGGAGGCCTGAATAGCTCCTTAACGAGGCTGGTGTGAATAGACTCCTTAAGTCTCTTCTCTGCCATCACTCTTGGTGACACACACACCAATGACTACAGTATAAATTCAAACCGCAATGCAGTGATACTACGTTGAAAATCCACAGCACGGACAAAAATACTCGAGTATCACAGCAGTTAGCTTTAAACTGACTTATTCGACAATTTATGTTTAGTGGATACAAGTGAAGCCCAAGTCAGTTTTTTTCTAGAAATTCTTATTTCACAGAAGCAAGGCTGAATACTAAAACCAATTTTCTACTCTCCAGTTTGTCGCTTACTCTCCATATATATCTTCTTGGGGATGGCATGTCATGCTGTTGTATCATCTGCAAGGTGAAGGATAACAGTTGGTCAAGGCAAGAGCATCCAGTTACTCAGTAAAGGTTATTAATAGCATTGCGGCGTGGGGGATGGGCTCTGATGACAATCGATCCAAGCTGCGGGTGGCCAACACTACAGGAAATATTGGAGTAAATGACTTATAGTGCTCAGCAACTTCACCAGGCAAGCTCATACATTCCTCGCTTCTGATGGTAAAATCATTCATGCTATTTTCGGTATTCCTTCAAAGTCTGGGATTTTGCTTTGCAGTATCAACTCAAATCAATTAGTTCTATGTATTTTCATTGGGCTAAAGAGAAATTTATTTTTTATATTTAAAGGTTATTCCGTTTAAAAACAATTGAAACGGTAGTACCAACATTATGCAATTTTGAGTGTCAGCTTGAATTTTTGTTGCGTGGCTTTTTCATGATTGGAATTTGCTGCATAATATTAAAGCATACACAATAGAAGTGAACAGAGTTGTGCTTCTGGATTCTTGCAAAGCCTCATATCTTCTTTTAATCTAGAAACATGGCAGACAACATACTGATTTAAATAACTTTTAAAATGTTTTACAGCAATAGCGACGTAAACAAAGAAGAATTGGGCATATAAGTGTTTAAAAAAAACAAACATGTAAACAACTTGTACCAGACAGCCTGGATGTGGGTATTATACAATCTGCTGATCTACTGGGACCACCATGCACAATCAGCTGCGAGATTTACAGAAAATGTTCTGATAAAAAAGGAAACAGTCAGCGAGCAGTGGTTATCAGGAAAAAAAAAGCCTGGCTGATGTCAAAGGCCAGAAGGGAATGGGCAGAGTGGTCAGGCGTAATGGGAAAGGGCAACGGCTCCAACCAAGGTAATCAGAAAACAATCTCTGAATGCACAACATGTTGAACCTTGGAACAGATGGGCCACAGTGGCAAAAGTCCGCAGCGAATAGCACTTATATGAGCAAAAGACAGGAAACCCATGTTACAATTCACATAAACACACAAACTATGGACAGCTGAATTTATAAATAGGTTGGGCTTTAAGCTCGAATAAAGAAACCTTGAGTCGTGAAGCATTGATCACCTCATTTGTTAATAGTTTAAAATGCAGGTGTTGTAGTTTTGGAGATATTAACTTTCTCAACTTAAAGCTTTGTAAGACTCACTGATTAGAATTTAAATACAAAAATCCACTTGAGCCTGTTTTTTTTTTTTTTCCAACAGCATTGCACAATTTGAAGACTTTTTACACACTAGTGTTGGGCCATGCGTTTTACACGTAGGACTATAGTAATGGTACCTCTGCATCAATAAATCATTCGGTAATTATTTTCTGGTTAGAAAACCCCCCATTATTTTATTGAATTAATACAAGAAAAAAGTATTGTTGAGTTGTTCATAGATCCACACTAAATAAACCGTACTTATTAAACAATGCAGTGGTGAAAAATGTTCAAATTGTGCACACAACCGCAACAAACAAACCCGTCTGAACAGACCTCATAAACAATTAGATCTTATACTGTAGTAGTTGAGGTACATTTATATTTGGGTAACGTACGGCCAGAGACTGGCAGGAGTCAACTTTGTTTCTTAAAAATGATAGATAACCTCAGTAGGGGAGGCATAGCTCAATGGTAAAATTGCCATTTTTGGACCAAAGAGTTGCTGGTTCGACTCTTGCTGCGCTCATACCTAAGTGTCCCTGGAGAAGACGCCTAAGCCCCAGTTTCTCCCACCATTGGCATCATCATGGGCTGCCTGCTGCAGTGCAACACAGCAAAGGAATTTTCTCATGAGGGATTAATATCATATGATACGACACGGCCCCGAATAAGATGACGAAACGGAACAAGTACAAACTTCACAGTCACAAGTCTTTTAGTTCTGATGATAATAATAACACATTTAATTTAAAAGTGCCTTTCAGAACACTAACTAAATGCCAAATTTACTCCAGACATCAAACTAAGCATTTAAAAGAATTAAAATATACAAGATGCTCCCTGGAAAATTTTCTTAAAAGCCTAAACTCCTCATAGGTATTGTTTGAATTTGGAAACATGCTGGTGGCAGTAAATTGAAAACAGTAGTTTGAATATAGAGACGATTTAAAACAACATCCTGTTCTTTCAGTTCCAACAGAAGTCCATGGGAGTTGCTCAGTTAATAACAGAAAGTGCTTCATATAAATCTGTCTGGCAGGGACATAGAATCTGTCAGTCAGTCCTGTCACCATGACAACAGATACTTGGATTCTTCATGTCATGACAGGAATAGGATGGAGTGCACTGAAGGAAGGTCACCTCTTGTCATGTCAAACATCATGTCCCTCACACACAAACACAGACACAAGCAGGACTGCAAACACACACTCACACACAGGAGAAAATACTAACATGACAAAAAAAAAAATCTAGACTTCCACACACGTACAGTACCTGACAAGCACAGAGGTGACAAACAGACTATTGTGAAGCTGTGAGAGCTCAGAAATGGAACATTAATCAGTAATTAAGCAATTTGCAGTAGGATTGTTCATTAAGGAGCAGGAATGGCATGTTGTCCGTACACATTATGCCCTGCGGTTCTTGAGCTTTCTGTGATTGCAGTAAATCTGACTCCAAACTACAAGTAAACTAGATGACATGAAATCGGAACATTTCCTGGTGGAGCAGCTAAATTCCAAAGCAGTGAGCGTTAGGTGGCAGAGATCCACACTCTCTCCCCACTCCTTTTTCAACTCTTCACTCTAATCCATAAAGCAAAATAACACAATGTTCTCGGAAAGCTTTGGTCACTGAAGTAGTGTCACAACTTTGGGCAGAGTGGGAACATTTCAGTTCTTTTTTTAGGAAGAAGAGAAGGAAGCCACAGCCTTACACAAGCAGCCGCAGTGAGTCCTGGAACAACCCGGAGTATTCTGGGGTGTGGCTTCTCCTTCCACAGGCTGCAGACATAAGATCCTTCAGGTGCTCTTTTGTGGCCAAACTACAGTCACATGACCAATAGAGGAACTCAAAACAACCTCACCACATGTGCGTGCACTCAAGGAATGCACACAAATGTCTGTGCTGTCGAATCCAGTTTACTACACTGATGCTTTCAAACAACAAGCTTTTCCATACAGCCTGAAGGACGTCTCACATGTGGTCCAAGAATCTACGTTACAGGAAACATGTCTCAATTCCCAATGATGATGAAGTGTCTCAAGTTGTGTGAGTTGTTCCACCAAAAGATGAATTATGCTACGCAACACACTGTCTCAGAAAGACAGAGAACAGAGTCAAAAAGAGGGTAAATCTGAAATGGAAAAACGAAGTGAAAGAAGGTGCCTTAACCCACTTTCCCCTTCAATGAAACCCATCAAACATCAGAAGCCATCATCATAGATTAGCCTGTCTTTAATCCTGGCTGTTAGCACAGCTGGAGCAGATTAGGGAGGGGGCATTCCTGACAGAGCCAACATGGAGTCACAGTCGCTGACAGCTCACCTGGAAACACATGGGTAACTGTACAATACAGCACTGTTTCAATCATACACACACAAACACACACACAGAGATCAAACACGGTGCGCCGGAGCAAAGCTGTCTGCTTGACTGGCCTCGGGCAGCAGAGTTAGGGCAGGAAGTCAAGCTTCAGAACTGTGTGACACCTCTAAGTCGACTTGATCCTGAAACAGGGAGGAGTTTATGGTTTTAAGGCTGTACAGCCGGTGAGTGTATGTAATAAGGAACAGTGATGGACTGATGGATTTGATGTGCGATTTAAAGAGTGAGAACGAAAAAGAGGGTGAGAAAGAAACCAAAATTAGTCTATGAAAGGGAAAAAGGTGGAGAACAGAACGGCCTGTCACACACAGGAAATCTGTTTAATGTGGAAGATCAGGGAGGAAATACGCTCTCTTACTAAATGCATGCAGTCTCAAACAAATGATACGGCCGCTCAATAGCTGAGCACATGTGGTGACAGTCTGAGTGGTTTGGCTTTCTAACGGAGTAAAGTAAAATCTAAATCTCATTCACTGACGATCAGTGTTTCTTAACTAAAAGAGGAAGGTTTAAAAGATAAATCTCTAAGACTTTCTGATTGAAGCAGTAAATTTCACTTGGAAAGACACAAAATCATCTAAAAAACTAGATTTGCATCTCCAAGTTTCCTCAGGTGTGTGAAAATTTTCTTTGTCGGATCACATTGTAAGATTTAATACAGTATGTGCACCTATTTTTACTGTTTTTGTAACTATCAAATTTTTGAATCTCAAAAAAGAAGGTTCATTCTCACATTATGAAAGAGTGCAAACTCTCCAACACCAAGGACATCGCTTGGCAATCTTACTAATGCACTTCAACTTGAAAGGATGCACATTCTGAAGGATGGACTAACATTTTGATCAAACCTGGACACCATTTATGTCATATCTTGAAAAGATCAACTCATGTTTTCTCTTAATTTTTATAAAGAAGTACTGAGGAAGCTCAGAAGAGGGTCTTCATGAGTGATAGGAAGAAAGAAAAATCCTAGTCAACCCATTTTTTGTGCAACATTGTCTTTTTAGTTTTTTTTTTGTAATCAAATATAATCTTTTACATTTTATAAAGACATTTGTAAACAAAAAAAAAGAGTTTGAAATGTGTTAAAGAAATTTTATATACCATGTAGGTTCTATAAAATAGAAATTTTGAACACATTCATATGGGTGAATATTCCCAAGCATCTATTTTTTTTCACCTTTACATATCAATCATTTCCCTCTACTTAATTTATAGCACATGAGGAGTTGTTTCGGTGTGTAAACTCACTCTTGTGTCTACAGTTATTGAAATATATGCACGTCTAATGGTGGAGTTGAACTTGAAAATAATGACAGAAGGAAGAATGTTGTTTACAACAAGAAAATAATAAAACGTTACGTTCTGTTGTCTTCTGCTTATCTAGAGGCAACAGCCTCAGATGGGAAACCCTGGCTAAACCCTCCAGCTCAACCGTGAGGATCTGGAGGTGTACCCGGCCAGCTGTGAGACATAGTCTCTCCAGCAGGCCTGGGTTATTCCCGGGTGTCCTCCTGGTGGGGCGTGCCTGAAACACCTAACTAGTGATGTGTTCGGGAGGCATCCTAACCAGATCCTCAAACCACCCCATCTGGCTTCTCTTGACCCAGAGGAGCAGCAGCTCTACTCCAAGTTCCTCCTGGATGGCAGAGCCCCTCACTCTATCTCTGAGTGAGAGCCCAACCACCCTGTGAGGGAAGCTCATTTCAGCCACTTGTATCCGCCACCTCGTTCTTTCGCTCACAGCTGGTGATCAGTTAAGTAAAGAAGAGGTGTTTCACGTTTAAAATGAATTCTGTTCAAGTTACTCTTTACCAAAGGCCAGGAAACTACTGAACTGGACAAGATTTGATAGAGATTATTTATTTAGAAGTTTAAAAGTTAAAAACAATTTCCAAAAGTCTATAAAACTCATCCATCTCACTGCTGTGATCTCACAGTATGGAGGAAAGTCAGTCTGGAGGATCAGTGAGGAGGACCACTTCTTTTCTGTCAGCCTAAAAGTCCTCTTGTGATGACTGTGGTAACAAAGCATGCGTGTGTGTGTCTGTGTGTGGATGTGATTCATTGTAGCAATGAGGAGTACTCACACTTCCTGTAGTGCCCAGGGACAGATGGTTCATCTGCTGGGTGAGAGGGCCCATCATGCTGGCAGGCTGCATGGACATAGTGTGGTCCATGGCTGGCGTGATCACTGCACCCTGGAGGAAGAGAATGAACAATGAGGATAAGATGAAAAGAACAGACAAAATTATGGAGACCGAGGACATTTCTTTCCAACATTTTATCTAATGACTGCTAACTTTTTGAACAGTATGAGTTACTCATCATGCTGTCCTTGCATGATTATTTTAATATCCAACAAAGGTTCATAGCCTCATTTGTGACGCAATTCAAACTGAATGGATTTTTGCTACACAAATATGGAGGTGGTGGGAGGGGGGAAAAAAAAGGCTATAAATAAGGCCAATAAATAACAATGACTTATAAAAAACAAAATCAGAAATACAAAAGCTAAACAGGAAAAAAAAGAGGAACAGTATCAACGGACAAAAACCCAATTTCTAGATCAATACACATATATTTGATGCACTAAGGTTGTGCGTTTGTCAGGTTGCTGGGAAGAGAAGCTATGTCCTTCCTCCCTGTCTCAGTGTCGTGCCACCCCTCCTGGTAAATGCGCAGCGTGTTTCTCTAACAGGCAGGATGAGATGCTAGAAGCTTCTTTTTCACGCTGCGGTGAAACATGAAGGAAAGTGACGAAACCATTGTTGCTCTTTTATCTCCTGTCATGATAACTCCATTTCCCCAGCACCGGAGCCTTGGGAGGAAAACATCCAACACCACTTCTTTTCTTCTGTTCCACTCGCTTTGTGTATGTGCGAGTACTGTAAGTGTACATTTGTGTAAACCTGAAACCCACGATGTGTATCTTGACTGACAGTGACTGTCTGAATGTGTGTGTGTGTGTGTGTGTGTGTGTGTGTGTATGTGAAAGTGTTCAACTCAATAGTGCATGTTTGCAAGTGTGAGCATGTGTGCACCCCACTGGTGGCTGTGTGTGGGCCTATTGGAGAACAAACTGTGCAGACGCAGCCTGTCAGAATCGCTCTGCTTGTCTACACCCCGCATTCGCAACACAACCGGCTGACTCGCTTTCCTCTCTTTTTCACCTCTTATTCTCACTCTCTCTCCTTTCCTTCCCTTACCCATTCGATATGCGAGCTTCATCTGATTCCCGTTGAAGTTATAACCCCACGCAGATAAAAAGAAACTGGGTGGATCAGAGGGGAAAAGTGCTCCATTTTAAACCAGCTAGTAGGCATTTTCAGCCAACTCACAGTAAATGTGATTTATAGGACCCTTTTGACTGAAAGAAATTGATGCAAAGAGGTTGTAAAATAATCCAAAATATTTATTTGTATCAATTAAATTTAAGCCTCAATGGGACTTCTTGTCTGATGATTCTCTTTACATGTTCGGCTTGTGAATATGCACATAAATTGATTGATGTTCATTCAACACATCCTGTAGCATTAGCTCCAACATTTCATTCAGTAGTCTTAAAAGAAATAAAGATGACATGGGGGGAGGGACTTGATAGAAAATGTATTATGTGTTTCCAAACCTAATTAAGACAGTCAGAAAGATCACAATTGCTGGATGCCCTTTAACTTCTATGTATATACACAAGCTGACACATTATGATTGTAATTCATTTCGTTTGTCAAGTGATTCAAATAAGAGAGTTGCCTAGTGACCATGTCTGATGGATCCATTATAAACCAAATGCAAATCTCCTTGAAGAGCTCCGTAAAGAAAATAAATATAGGAAGTTATAGTCAGCAATCCTACAGGAGCAATGTTAATATGCCGAGCTGGGGTTGTATACGCAGCCCAATCCAACAATCTTTAGATTAAAAAATATATTTTTTAATATAAAAAGATCCCTCCTGAACTCTGCAAAACTCTTCTCGCAAGTTGTTAAAACAATAAGAACAAACCAGTAACAAATACAAGTTGCCTTGAATGCGGTGTACCCTTCCCAGCAGTGGCAGCAGATGAATAAAGAACAGAAAGGAGGAAATGAGAAAAGAGACTTCAAGACAGTGAAGAACAGGAGAAAGATGATTAAACGAAGAGCTGATGAAGGTTCTGAAAGATGGACATGAAAAGGAAGGAGGAAGAATTAGAAAGTGTAAGCCATATAGAAAAAGGAAAGAGGGTACCCAGAGGACATAGAAAGCAAAAGCCAGAGCAGAGAAAAGTTAAAAGAAAGGGAAATGCGAGAGGAAAGCAGCGGGAGCAGTGGGCTACCCGTTACTGATTCGCTGTCTGACAATGCCTTTATAATGGGAAAAGGAGAGCAACGGAAAGGCTTAATTCACAGACGTGTCAGGGAGAGTTAAGCCGATTTGTGATTTCGATTTTCTGTGTTTGTGAGACCGAGTGTCTGTGAGAGAGCGTATGTGCGTATTCATGTGAGAGCTGATGTGTTCCTGGTTGTGTGGCAGACCATTGACAGGCTAGAGAGGAAAGAAAATTAAAAAGAGATTGACACAAATAGACAATATATGATTCTGATTTGTCCTGTGTGTATGAAAGCGGAAAGAGCGTGACAAGAGATTTATGGGGCGGTGTTTACAGAGCTCCTCAATGTATGCACATGATTTGGTGGTATTGATTCTGCAGTAGAGATGAGACAGTGTGATATCACAGCCCTGGTTGTTAAACGTGATTTACACTCAACAAGCCAAATATACATTAAACGACAGCTCTTGTTACACTAAAAACAAACCTTGTGAGGAGCATCGCTTCTAATGGGTACCAATTACAAGTAAATAGTAAGGCAGAGTCATGAAGCACCCATCTCTATCAGCGGACATTAATGACTTGGTCTTTACGTTTGCTCATCAGAACTAAAAACTGTAAAACGGGAGGAACACGTGCATAAATGTCACACAAATGGAGACAGCTTTTACTGCCTGATCCATAATCTCTGAAGGATGTCCACCACAAGAAGCAGGCTGTAAAAGTAATTTACATTCTGGGCAGGACTCACACAAAGTAGAAATGCAGCTTACTCAGACTCCTGTCCGTGCTGTTGGAATCAAACGGAAAAGGTTTTCTTTGCGCATGTTTTGATTTTATTTAGAAGATCTTACATTTCTAAAAAAGTGGATGTTCATTTCAGGTGTACGGGATCACTTTAATTGATCATTTATTTTTTTTAAATGAGATTATGTCCCTTGCCCGAGACCATGGTCCTCCCTCAAATGGAGGAGTTTAAGTATCTCCGGGTCTTGTCCATGAGTGGGGGAAGGTTGGAGCGGGAAATTGACAGACGAATTGGGATAGCGTCTGCAATAAGCAGGACGCTACATTGGTCGATTGTGGTGAAGTAAGCAGAGATAAAAAGTTCCCAATTTACCAGTCGATCTACATTCCTACCCCCACTTATGGTCGCCAGTGTTGGGTGGTGACCGAAAGAAAGAGATCATGGACACAAGCGGACAAAACGAGTTTCTTCTCCAAGGTGGCTGGGCTCTCATTCAAAGATAGAGGGAGGAGCTCCGCCATCTGGGAGGAGCTCGGAGTAGAGCTGCTGCTCTTCCAGGTTGAGGGAAGCCAGGTGTGGTGGTTACAGCATCTGGTTAGGATGCTTCCCGAGTGCCTTGCTGGTGAGGTGTTTCGGGACCTGCTGGAGAGACTATGTCTCACAGCCAGCCGGAGAACACCTTGGGATTCTCCTGGGTTAGCTGGAGGATGCAGCTTGGATGCATCCTCCTGGGTTTTTTCTCTGAGGCTGTTGACCCTGCAACCCAGCCCCGGATGAGGAGAAGACGACAAAATGGATCTTGATCATTTTGTTAGCAGTTTGCAGGCTGAAAAAGTTTGAACACCTGTAAGCTACATGTTAAACACATTCCCTAACTAAGGTTAAATTTGCATCAGTTTTGCATCTTGTCTTATTATTCTGATCCCTTTTTAGTTGTCTTTGGTACTGTCTTTACCTCTCTCTTTCAGCCCTTCTTCATTCAGTAAGGTATTTTTCTATTTCTTTACTAAATCAGCCACAGTGTAATGTCAGTGTGTTTGTATCCACTAGCTCGTGTGACAGTATGCCAAAAAATGTGAAATGTCGCAGTAATGTGATGCTCTCTGGGCTGGAAAAAAAAAAGAAGTGCAGTTTTTCATTTACAAGGTTCTGAGGCAGTGTGACTCTGGCAATTTAGAAAATAAAAATAATGCCAAGAAAACAAACCAGAAGCTCAAAGCTCTGAACTTAGAAAGTTTTCTAATAATACTTGAAGTCTTGAAGTCTGCATTAATTTTCAAGTTTCATCGTCTAACGAAGGGTTAGATATGAGTGATTCCTTGACAAAACAAACTGGAACAAAAACATCCAGAGAAGAATATGTTGCATATTCATGGTGAGTGAGTTTAACCAGTGACCGGACAACAGTATTTTCAGAGCGACAAAATGCAAACAAAGCTGAGAAAAGACCGCAGATGTGGATCTGTAAAAAGGGAATTTGGTTAAATTCTTGGAGTAAATTTAGATAACAAATAACCATAAAATCCATGCATAACAGATATGAATTGTAAAATGTCTAGATCATTAGAATCTATATGTGGAATTCATCAACTGATGACTGGAAGGGAGCATACTGTATCTTAACGCTAAAAAATGTTTTGCTAATTTTTGACGTTTGCTTTGTCCTATAATTTGGAGTTAGATGTGAAGATGGCAAACATAAAGAGACTGTAATAAGCGTCAGCTTTAAACGACACCTTTTCAGTTCATTTTTGTTGATGTTGAACCAAAACAAATTATTTAAATTAATTTATAATCAGCCAAATGTTGCTTCTCGTGTATGTTAGTAAGAAAAGTAGGGATGGGTACCTATCTGAGAGTTATAATATTAATCACTCCAATCCTTATTGAAGTTTATTTAATGTCTTTCTTGCAATAATTACATTACGACACGTTTTCCAACACAACTTTTTAAAGGTTTGATATTAAAACGTCTATTATTTTTTTCACAAAGGCTAAAAATATATTTAGTGAAACATTCCAGTTTTTTTTTTTTTCAAAGAACAATTGTTATTTTTTTTTTTTTTAGAAAAGAACAAATAATTTGTGGTTTGGTTGCACAACCTCTGTACCAACACAGTAAACAAAGTTTGTTCTAAAAAAGGTGTATCAGAAGAAGTTGTACTTTGTATTAGAAACGGAGTACAACTTAAGATAACTTATACAACTTTAGAATATAACTTATTATAACTTAAGACTGTTTAACCCTTTGAACACATCTGGATTCTTAGTTGGGTAGAGCTCTAGATAGGAGCTCTACCCAAGCTCCTCCCAGATGGCAAAGCTCCTCACTCTATCTCTAAGTGAGTGCCCAGCCACTCTGCGGAGGAAGCTCATTTTGGCCGCTTGTATCCTCGATCTGATTCTTTCAGTCACCACCCACAGCTGGTGACCATGGGTGAGGGTAAGAACGTAGATCGACTTGTAAATTGACAGGTTTGTTTTTCGGCTCAGCTCTTCCCTCACTACATCATACTGATGCAGCATACTGATTATTGCTACGCAATTTTTTTTTAAAAAATGTGCTTTTTTTTCAGTCAATTTCAAAGATGTAATTACTTAATTCCACAAGTTAATTATAGCTGTAATATCTCACTCTACACTCAGCATTATGTGTTTTCTGGTAAAATTTTTGGTCTGAGTGAAAGTATTACATGGTCATAAAAAGTAATTCACAACCAATTTACACCATTCTACTTCAGACATTCAAACCCCAAGAAGACCACATCAAATTATGAAAATCAGCATGGTGAAACATCTGAATGATGGAGTAGAGCTTGTAGCCAGCCTTACAAGAACAAGCACTGTCATTTTAAAACCAGTTAGCTTTTTATCAAATTTAAAGTGAAAAATTTCATAGACAGAATGAACATGAACACATAAAAACATCATGAAGAATCAAGACTGTCTGACTTTCATTAATATAAAGCATCACTTGTGTCCTCCATAGGAAAACAGACTGACCCAACACAGGTGGTTTCTCAACGTGAGGCTTTGCGGCTGTGACATCGATGCTGCTGTGTTGTAGAAGATTTTATGTCAGTAAGAATGTGTCATGAGCCCGGCAGGGTTTGGGCATTTCCGCTAAAGCTTTACCGCTTAAACATTTCTCCATGTCTGGTCAAAGAACCACATGAAGAGACCAGGTTTGTACAGTCAGTCATTCTTAATGTGGGGAGCCTGGCGCAGCAGTACATCTGCTGATGATTGAGAGGAAACTTTATACAAAATCCAGAGACCAAAATGATTACAAGCTGGCTCACCTGAAAGCAATATACCAGAGGTAATGAAACTAAATGAGGTTTTTGTTTTTAATATATAAAATGCATGCAATGATAAAATAAAGCTTGAGCTTCAATAGTCTCCCCTAAGGTGAATATATGCTATAATTTATTTTGTCATGCATATCTGTTGTGATAAAGTTCTGAATGGTATTTACGATTCTCGCTCACATACCCCCTGTTCCTGGCCACGTCTTCCAGACACCTTCAGACAGCTTTTTGTTTGGGTAAGCCAAGAGAAGGGGGGCTACATCCTGAGTCCTTCAGCCTAATCTTCAGCATGAATCCCTCCTTAGGGCAAAAACACGTCTAGGGTTGCCCCATTTATAGCAAAACAGTCTGTCAATGTGACATACAGTAACTTGCCATGGACCAAGTCAGGAAGACAGACTGTTCAATTGATCATATAACCAATGAAATGACTGCCTGAGAAAAGGACGCTTAATGGGTGACTTGTGTTATTTTCAACCATCACTTGAAACTTTTAATTTAACACAGAGTAGTGACGACAAATAAAATATTTCCCAACTCTTTCAAATTGAATCATTGCATTCACAAATGAGCAAGTATCTTGAACCTGTTACAAAAAAGATAGTTTCTTGACAGTAATGAGTATACACGCTGTACTTCTTGAAATAATGAGGAAGAAAAGCATGCCAGATAAACATTCCTTATTTTTGTTTATCCTTTCTGAACAGATAGACACTGAAATAGATGTTAGATGTGTTAGATAGATGTGTTTTTAAAGTTGTGATTTAAAATATCGACAAATTGCTGGTGAGGTATTCTAGGCACGTCCCACTGAAAAAAGACTGAGGTTGACCTAAGACCTGCTAGAGGTACTATATCTTGCAGCAATCTCTGGGAACCCCTCAAGATCCTTCAGCATGAGCTGGAAGATATGGTCTAGGTGAGGAAAGTTTGGGTCTCCATAATGAGGCTGCTTCCCTCAAAACAATACCCGGACCAAGCATTATTGTTTAACATTGAACAACTTGTTGAAATTCTTTGAACATTTGTTCTGTTTTAAAACAGCAGAAAGTAATTCCCTCCCCAAAACCTTTTTTAATATCTTTCTGTTTCAACACACATGGCTAAAATTAGATAGATCCGAGAGCTAAAGACATTCTTCACAATTACTTATTATTTGATTCAGATGTGATGAAGCAGAGACACATTAAAAACTTTCAGGAATGCTGCTTTTGAAGCCGATTGTCATCCGGTGCTGGTGTAGGATCATGCAATTGGCTTATATATATACATCAATTATTTAACACAAATTTTTTAGCACCAACTAAGTCGCTCAGAATTGTGTTCAGAAAAACTTGAGTGTTCCCATGTTCTGTGTAGGAAAAAAAAGCAAGGGTTCAAGAATAAAATATGTAGTTTCATTTGTTAATTCTTCCTCATTTTATGTGAACCAATTAATATAAAAATTGACTGCCATGACATAACTATGCAAATTGTGGTAAATTTGTTGTAGTGGCAAGGTTTCAAAGGTTTGGTGAAAATCTAATTGCACAGCCTCCAGGTCAGTCATCTAGTGGGTCTGCAACATGTCTCTTTTTTGTGTAAAACAACCCTGAGTAACTTGCTTTTCCTGCTGGCGCTCTTGCTCTCACATAAACATCCAGAGGGATGAAGGACGGTGAATAAAAGGGAAAAATGCTAAAAAGAAAATAACGATAGAAAACACTGTGGGAAAAGAGGGAGGAATAGAAACAGTAAGAGCAACCAAGGACAAATGCAAGTCTGTCTCAAATTCTGCCATGGCACTCAAAACCGTGAGACCAACGTTATGTTCCCCCTCTGAATCCGAGGAACGTTTTTGATGTCAAGCGGGTAGATGGGTATCAAATAGTGCTCCGCTTCACCTCCAGCCAATGAGGACAGATAGTTATGGTTCACTTCTGAGAGGCTCAGTGAGCATCGGTTCAGAGAGTGCCAGAAAGAACTGGCTGGGGTACAACAGAAAGGAATTCAATAATTCACCTCTACTATGTAAGAGCCTGTGCACGTTGGCAAATGCACACTTGACACACATACAGCTCAGAGAGGGAAACAAATGAAAAAAAAGATGGATAAGTCACGGAGAAAGACAGCAGCACTGTGCATGGCTGGCGAGGCAGTTACTCCAGCTCCGTGAGCTGGTGTGAAGTGAATTTGAGAGTCTGTTTGATTGATGATCTCTTCCTGAGTGAGATTTACCATTACGTGGAATGAGTTTTTTGCTCTCAGACAATATGTGTGTTTAGCTAGTTGTGCATCTGTGTGTGAACTGCACATGTGTATTTGAAATATGGGGCTCATAGGTATTCAGTTTCCTCCAAGTTTATTTAACAACGTGGAAGATAAAAACAAAAGTGGTCATGCAGTTCTGACAACCAAAACCAATCTGATAAACGCAGCACATATCCGAGACAGAAAAGACAAACAAGCAACTGAGAGAAATGGAAAGATGATAGGGTTGGGTGATTCTTGATAATAAACTCTGGATAGAAACATAATTAATAGCCATCTCGAAGCACTCTCTCATCATTGCTAAGAAAAAACCCCACTAAGGATGATGTCAGGTTTTATATCAAGAAGCTTGTCAAACATTTGTCACAAACAGAACATTTTACTGAAGTAGTACAAGGTGTGGTGCACGCTTGTACGCTCAAAAGAGTGCAAATCATTAATATCTTTAAGAGAAAAAAACAAATTGAGGGATAGTTTGCCGGATCTGATGGATACCCTGAAACTCCTATTGTTTTTCAGTAATGCCAGCATAAATCTATTGGAGTCATATAGATGTTCTTATGTGTACTGATGAATTCTGCTGTATCATGGAACCATCATAATGTACAGTATGCGTAAGTAAGTAAGCCAAACAAAGAACATATTTTCTCTGTCGCCTCAGATTATTTGGAGCTACACAGCAACAGCTCCTTCTGTTCTGCAGATCTTTGGTACAGTAGTACTGTAATCTGCCTGGTAAGGTTATATTTCAGTCACTACCAAATTTAGGACTGAGACATCAGATCAAAACCTGTTCAAAGGATTGTGGGACAACCCCTGACAGGTCTGGTTAAATCTGTCATCCAGGCATTGATTCTGCATGGAACGCTTCAACAAAGGCTCATCATTCTTTTATACTTCAGTCAATCTTGAAGCAAAACTCGGAGCGAATTCCAAAGAATAATTGCCTTGTAGATTGCATTTGTATAAATTTGAGACTTTTAGCTCTGAAAAAAAAATGTGTTTATATAAAAGTATCAGAGACTCAAACATTTTTATCAAGCTGAAATTTCCCTTAAACCATTAACACTGTTCTCATGTAAATGTCCGCTCAAGCTTTCCGTGCAACGACGGCCCTTCAGTTTTGACTATCAGCTCAATGTTTCTCTTTAGACCAGAGGTGTCAAGATCAGGTCCAGGATGGTCGATGTCCTTGTGGTTTTTATTGTGTTCCTGGTTTAGTGCAGTTGATGCACATAAAGTGAAGTCAACAGACAATAACATTTGGCACAATGATTCAATAACATGGATCGGGTATATAAATGCAAGAAGAATGTTCACCAGCTCTCTGTGACTGAAGTTGGACACCCCTGCTTTAGACACTTTCAAAATATAAAATTAAAGTTTTTAACCTTTTGCACCAACTCCAAATGGTGCAATAATTTCACAATAAAAGCAAAAATTGTTCATCCAGCAGATCACGAGCCGCTGGTGTATTTATAGAGCAACTGGTAAATACGTTTAAAAGCCCAAAAAGATTTTAGGAGACTGAAAATAAGAAATGGATCATTTTGTTTTATTACATGAAGTCAAAATAAGCCTAGAAAAAAAATGTTTGTTTCAATTGTTTATGTCTTTGTAACGGCAAGGTTTTACCATTACACATCACACCACATACAAGTGGTACAAATTTAATCTTCAATAACCCAACCAATACGTTTTGTGTGGTCTGGACAAAATATTTTGAACAGTTTAAAATAGCAATTACACAAAAGCATTTGGCGGCACGAGGGGCGCAACACAGTGGCCTCACATCAAGAAGGTCGGAGTTCGAGTCCTCGGTGGGGATGAGGCTTGGAAAACTGGCCTTTCTGTGTGGAGTTTGCATGTTCTCCTCGTGTATGCGTGGGTTTTCTCCTGTACTCCGGTTTCCTCCAATTCCCAATAAACATGTATGTTATGTTGATTGGATTATCCCAAATTGCCACTAGGGATGAGTGTGTGTGTGGATGGTTGTCTGTGTGTGTAGCCTTGTAACATGTCGACTGGCGACCTGTTTAGGGTGCACTCTGCCTCTTGTCTGAAATAAGCCGGGATACGCTCTGGCAACCCCCATTAGTGATAACCGGTTCAGAATACAAAACAGTTATAGCACATTAATGACACCTGCTTCATTTTAAAAAGATATTGACTTTTACATAAAGTACGAGGCATCCCGGTTAAACTTAAAAAGGAGCGTTTGGCAATGTCCTTGTTCAGAAGATTTAAGCTTGAAGAGTGTCTTGAACTTGAAATATGATTGAGAAAATACAATTTAAAGTTGTGCTTCAGGTAGGTTTGAAATGATGTCACAGTGTGGTCAGTCAAGCATGCTCCTCTTAATCAAAGAACGAGCAGTTTCTTTGAACAGCTGCTTCTAGTTTGGGTTTTTGTTGCCAATGGCAACAGAGCACAAAACAGTACAGTTATTATTAAACTGTTGCAAAAAAAGGCAAAAATTTGTGCATATCTTTTATTTAACATTATGCTACGTGCAAGTTTTCTAAAATAAAATGACAGGCAAATGAAGATACTGTAAGTGTAACTACGATGCTTGTGTTTGTAATACTTGCTCTTGTATGTGCCATGCAGATGTCTTATAAACTGTTTAAACAGTATGCAGTACTTATTTTGTTAACTTGTAAAAACACAATGTTTTGGGGAGATACATACGTTTGGAAAACAGTTGCTTTCCTTACAAATGATCTTTCAAAAATGTCTTACTGTAGTTGACACAACAAAATATAATTTATAAATTTAAAAGAGAAATAGTTCAAAACAACTATGCAAAGTTTGCCTCCATTTTTATTAATTTCTATTGTATTTATGCTGTTCTATGCATTTCATTCATTCTGTTTGTCTGTCTATCCATCCATGACCTCCATATTGCCTAGGACACCAGGAGCACCATTGTACAACGCTCTATTGGTTTAACACGCGACACGTGTAGGGAGCTGCCAAATTGCAGCACAATCAATTGGTTTTTAACGTTTTCAGTTCCCCCTCCTCCACCCCATCAGCTAGGATGCTTGGCTAATTTGGTGTGATTCACTGAGCTGATGGCTGTTTGTCTATGTGTGAAAGGTGGTCAGCTGTGTAGGTAGCTGGTAGTCTATGAGAGTGTGGGTCATTACGGAGGACTATGATCCACTGATGGCTGTGACAGCTGGGGTTTCTGCGGAGCAGCCATTTGGTGGCAGGAAGAGACACTAGAAGACAATGGAGACAGGGCCACGGGACAAATATGGCCACATGGCTAATGCTGGCATCAACACATGATGGGATGTAGACCCCCCCCCCAATACAATGTGGCTGCTGGCTAGAGCCAAGCACTCCAAGAAGCCTGATGACAGAGGGCTGGTAGATAGATGGCCATCAGGCTTTGCACAAGCTCAGTGGGCATAACCAGAATGAAGCTCACATATGGCAGCAGAAAACAAAAACAGAGCATTCAAACATGTGAAAATCAACATGAACAATGACACAAACATTCTGCAGATGAAGAGGTTGTGCTGAATGACCAACAAACCAAAACAACACGTCACTAAACAGTCTGACACCAGGCAAAAACATGTGTGCAAATGTGCAGATGTTTTTTGTCATCTATTTTAATCAGTCTATCTACCAGCCTTAACAACAGAAAAGATTAGCAACAAAACCACCAACATTACGTAACCCTCAGTCAGGTGCACACTTACCTTATTGTGTCACCAGGTAAGTGCACACTTGACTGAGAGGAGAGCAGAATAAGAAGCAAGAAGAAGTTGAGTTTCTTTCAGAGTGAAGTTGTGTGGTTGAAAGGCGTATCTGAGTTGGGTGTGTTCTGGGATGTGTGTGGTGGTCTGCTGCGGCCAGATTACATGCTCACTGTCCCAGAGTGGGACAGGAAGGAAGATGGGTAGGACCCAGAGGTAAATGGTCTCAGTAGGAAGCTGCTCGGCTGGTTGAACTCTCAACCACCAGTAAAAGAAAGCTGAAACATCTGTTGTAAAGTTCAGTCTCTCTTCTAATCAGAAGCTCACTTTACTACAAACATGCTCATGGCGATCTCATTTTACCAAGAGAAGTGAGGAAAGTACGCTCGACAGGGTCTTTCTACATCTCAAGTGAATCGTATTTAATTTCTGTGACTCTCCTTTATAACATTAGCAAAAAAATTTTTTATAGATGGACAGTTCTTAATGATTTCTTAGGCAATACCAGGTTGAGATTTTGTATGTTCACTTAATAAAATTTATTACTCAAGTGATACTTAAGCTTTTGGGCATAAATCATCTGCAAGGTTCATCAATTTACATATTCATTTGCTCATTAGAAGAGGCTGGTGAACTTTGATTTTGAAGCATATTTCAAATTATATGGCAATGTGATTCATTACTGATAACTTTAGTGAAAATAGATGTTACACCTTAGGCTGATTTTTTCCCTTCAAAGAGAAAATAAATTACTTTGTAAATCAAGTTACATCCGCAGAGCAATTTCACATGATTATGATGTGAGTTGTATATAATACTTAATTCAGGGGGGAGCTTGATTCAATGAGAAACAAATTTTACAATAATAGAGTTCATTGTAGGTACAAGCGGACAAAATGAGTTTCCTCTGCAGGGTGGCTGGGCTCTCACTCAGAGATGGAGTGAGGAGCTCTGCCATCAAGTAGTAGTGCCGGTGCTCCTACGAGTCGAGAGAAGCCAGATGGAGTAGTTCAGGCATCTGGCTAGAATGCCCCAAAAGAGCCTCGCTGGTGAGGTGTTTTGTGCGTGTCCCACCGGGAGGAGACCCAAAGGTGCACCCCGGTCCTGCTGGAGAAACTATTCTCGCAGCTGGCTGGGAAACGCCTCAAGATCTTCCCAGGTGAACTGGAGGGAGGGCTGGGTTTCCATCTAAGGCTGTTGCTCCCACAACCCGATCCCAGATAAGCGGAAGACAATGGAACGGAGTGCATCAACACTCTTGTGTGTTTTCAATTGAAGTTCATTAAACTATAAATCAGTAACAGCAGGAAATAAATGTACAGCAACTTCAATGTTGTGATTTTATTTCTTGGTTGTAAAGATAGGAAAATCTAAGCTCTAAAAAGTTGTATTTACTTTCAATATGTAAATAACCCGAGAGGAGAGAAGAACGTAACAGACTTGAAATGCTTCAGAAGCTACTATAATGCCCGGAGCAAACAGTGAGACCTCTGGCAGAATGATTTAAAAAGACTAAGTAATAAAACAAGAACGCTCACTGCTCTGGAATCAATTAAAAAGCTCAACCTGGAAATAATTTACTTAACTGCTAATGCTCTTCATTGTAAAAACATTAGGGAAACTAACTTGGCAAACATTTTCATTCAGTCCCATAGATCAGAGGCAGCCTGTTGCATCCATGGTAACTTAGTGTGAAATATCTCAGCATAGCTCAGGTTAACAGAAATACACAATCTAATAAAATAAAAATACTAATAATAATTAGATCCAAACTGTCTGCCATTGAATGAAGTAACCAAAGTGTTATAGCACAAGCATGCGAGTGAGTCTGAAATCCCTTCCTTCATGAAAAAGAGCTGCATGGATGATCCAGCCTGACTATCAAGCTCTTTTGTAATAATCCAGCTCTGGCTTCAAGTTACAAGCAGTTCAGTATGGACAAAAAAACCAAAACAAAATGTAAACTATACGCTGAGTACAGTTGACTGTGAGAAACACACAGACCTGAAAAATCCTGATGTCTCATGGGATCGTAAAAACAACCCCGAGCCTTGGAACAAGCTTGAACCAACCCAGCAGTACAAACTCTTCAAAGTGAACATGGACTACTCTAAACTGAAGAAGGACAGGCCGGATTTCTGAGCCGACGGGTCGTTGTTCATCCATGCTGCACTTGCAAAACTAAAAATGTTCATAAGACCTCACTATAGGATATTCTTAAATCGCACCAGATTTTTGGTTTTCAGCACATTAACAACAGCTAAAGTTGTGTTGATTGGTTTTATGAGTTTATAGAAGAGCATCCTCTGAGATGATTAAACTTCCGTAGACTCAAATTGCTTCATACAAGAGTGATTTTCATACCAAAGTGAATGATAAAACATGTTTTGATGTGCTAATGTTGCCTGATGGTTCCTTTGGGGCGTTGAATCTGAAAATTGAATTATTTTATTGTTTTCCTCTCCTTTTTGGTGTCTCTGGGACTAAGCCAGAACAGCTTAAAAGGTCTGCCTTGTGAATTGTCTGCTAAATGTTTCCCTTCCAGGCACAACCTGTACCTATAAACTTAAACCGAAAAATGTGCTTGCATATTTGAAACAGATGGAAACATGTGGCAATCAGGAATTAGATAATGTTCTCAGCAGAGGTCTAATTTAGTTGGTACAAACCAAAATAGAGACATCATTCAGCCAAAATAAATTTTTATTCGGCCTAGTTGGTTTAACATTTGACCTTTGGTAAAAGGACATTATTTCAAATGATTTTTCCAGACAGTCTATTTTTCTTAGTTGGAAATCCAGCACTATATTCCACACAGCAAAACTATTTTAAAGAGGAAACATAAAATGATTCTTTTCTTCAAAGATTTCCCCTAAAACTTTTCTGCTGTTTACTTCGATCAGTGTGTGGAGCAAACGAGATGAAACAAAGCATGGAATTGGTGAAGTACTTACTGTAGGTTGCATAACATATTGTTGATGAGGCATCCATGATGTACTCTGGACCTGAGGACGACACAGAGAAAAGGAGTGTGATGCCAAGTTTGATCAATTTTAGATCAAACGATCAAAATTCTCAAAGCACTAAAATTTGTTAAAAAAGCATCTTTTTAACTACCTTGCGAAAACAATCTTCAATTCAATTCAATTTTATTTGTATAGCCCAAAATCACAGAATGTCCGTCTCAATGGGCTTCACAAGAAAAAGAGGAATGTATTAACACAAATACACAACAAGAAAAATAACTAACAAATGCTAACTAAACAAGACTAGCACATTAAACAGCTTAAATTAATAATGATTAAGTAAAAAAAATTAAGCAAAATTAAGTCAAATCTTGAATATTATTGCCAAAACAAATTGCCATTAATAAGGTCTCTTCTCATCTATATTCACCAGCTGTGGATAGTGACCGAAAGAACAAGATGGGAGATACAAGTTGCCGAAATGAGCTTCCTCCATAGGGTCGCTGGGCTTTCACTCAGATAGAGTGAGGAGCTCTGTCATCCGGGAGGACCTTGGAGCAGAGTCGTTGCTCCTCTGGGTCGAGAGAAGCATCTGGTTCGGATGCTTCGAGAGAAGCATCTGGTTCGGATGCTTCGAGAGAAGCATCTGGTTCGGATGCTTCGAGAGAAGTATCTGGTTCGGATGCTCCCCATACGTCTCACTGGTGAGGTGTTTCGGGTATGTCCCACCGGGAAGAGACCCAGAGGCAGGCCCCAGATCTGCTGGAGAGATCTGGGGCACATTACATCACAGCTGAACGGGTAACGCTCTGGTATTCTCCCGGATGAGCTGGAGGATGCAGTCGGGGTGAGAGAAGCCTGGGCTTCCCGTCTAAGGCTGTTGCCCTCGTGACCCGGCTCCGAATAAGCGGAAGACAACAGAGTGGAACGGGAGGTCCCTTTTTCAATTAAAACATCAAAATTGTTTTAAGAGAGGAAGGTTATCAGTAAACAATGTTAAAAACAACTAGAAACTTATCACTAATGTTGTATTTGTATTTATAAAAGATGACACAGGCAAGACATGAAAAGGTATTGCCAAAAGTAAGCATATACTGACATCAATTTATGAGTGATGAGTTAAAGAGATGCTTTGGCAGTGATAGTGTCGGCCACGAAGAAGCTAAATAATGGTGAGCAAACAGATTTTTGATATGCTGAAGGGAGGAATTAGACAGCTTGTAGCTGACTAGCACACAGACTGGCCACAGATCCTTGTAAAATGATTAGATTAAACAACGGCAAACAAGGAATAATCTGTTGTAAGAGCAATCAATCCTCTGAGCCAACACAAATGCGTGATTTGGATCCCACCTAAACAAGCCAGATATCCTGTAGCACTCAGCCAAGTCTGCTTGTTTAGACATGACAATATTTATTCTCTCCAACTGAAGAGACAGCAGACTGACACAGAAAAAGCTTACCTTTAATCCCCTATCTTAAGTGGTCTCTAGCTATAAAATTGAATGATCATCATGTAATTTATTTTCCTTCCAACTACAGCCAATACTGTGTGCTTCCCGCACCCCAGATTCTAATGACAGTTTGACTGCATCTCAAAACCTAAATGTCTAGAAAGAAGAAAGGAAATCATTTAATGTAGACGCTACACATTCTTTTAGAGAAAAAAAAAAGTACAGATCCTGGTGCTCACAGCATATTACCCATCCTAATTTGGTCAAACATGTAGTTTTTAAACTCTTGAAGAGTAAATGCTTCTAAGATTTATCACATTTTGCTATCTAAGATTTTAAAAATGTAGTTAAATGTTTGGTTTTTAATAAAAACAAAATGAAAGTAAAGAAAAAAAAGATTCCGTGGCTAAAGTAAAAATTATTCTGGTTTTCTTTTTGTTATTAAAAAAAAGGAAGTAAAATGAGACGGTTTCTTGTGCATTTTTACATCATTTTTCTCCAGTTGCACAACTTCATTATAACAAAAGAGACATTCATTGGATCACCTTGACAATTTTATTAGATCCATCCATCTCAAGTCGTGCAATCAGTTCGTGGATCTGCTGCTATAATCTGATAGTGATACTGAATTAAAAGTTCAAGAAATGAAAACTTTCTAAAGGATTTGGGGAACAAAAAAAATCCTGAAACATTAGCTTTTAAAACAAAAAGTGCCATGCATTGCATTTAATGTAGAAAACATCTTTTGATGGCTGCTAAGATGTAGACAACCTTAAAGGATCTCTACCTCTGGCTGAACTTCATTGCTTATATTACATTTTAAAACAGCCTGTCAGCCAATAAGCCAAAAAGCTGGTCAGTCAGTCGTTCAGTAGGATGGTCAGCCAGTTGGCTTCTTTTTTAATCAATCAGCCAAACAGCCTGCCAGTTAGCTAGTTAGTGAGCTAGCCAGCTCCTCATCCAGCCAGCTGCATATTTAGCCAGCCAGGGAGCCGGTCTGCGGAATCGGTGATGTAAATCAGAGCACGGCTGGCTGGCTGGCGATGCTACAGTACAGTGATCTGCGCTGGACTGGTTCTTGTCATGTGGATCGTCAAAGCTGTTTTTCAAGGGAACAAAACCAATCATCATTCCCACTCGCTAAAGGCAGGCCTATAAGCACAATAGTGCGCCCGTGTTGCTGCTGTATGGGTCATTTGCTGATTTGATAAATCAATCCTATCAAAACTGGCACTGAAAACACATCACCTCAATAGAAACATAAAAGAGTGAATGGCATATGAGGTAATTTTAGTGCACCTTGAGATTTTCAGTACAAAGGCAATACTTTTCATCATAAAAGGAGGTGATTTTCTTTTGTGTGGCATACTGTGTGTTGCTACATGGCCTGCCTTCTCTATCTCTTTTTCTTCAATCTCTTTGTACTTCGGCAGAAGATGAAGGACTCACCTTCCTGCTGTGACTGGCTGAAGGGCAATATTACAGGAAGCGGAGGCAGAGCTGCCCAATATTGAAACTGTGAGGATTAATATTCCTCAAAAGCCTGGCCATTGTTTTTGATAAATCAATTTGGGAAGCCTTCCGAGAGCGGATTAAAGATGTGCCCTGGCCCATTTTTTTTCTCCCTTCTTCTCTCTCCCTGCATCTGCGCTGCAGGTACTGGACCGGAGTTTTAATCAGGCACAGCAACCTTCAGCAGCACCCTCTGCCCAGCCAGCCGAGTCTCCACCATCGTGGCTGAAAGAGCAATCCTTCCTGCTTGCCCGTGCTGTCTCTCTCTCCCTATCTGTCTCTCATATTTTTTCATATCTCCTCTATCACTTCATCAGTCTGTCACTCTGCGTCCAACAAACTTGATGGTAAATGATAGTGTCTGTGTGAGAGGACGCTGCTATACTTTTGCCAAAATGTTTAGATCAGGCAGTGTGTTGTGCAGAATCCACTAATGGACTATATGGTTGTTGCTCCTGTCATGACAACGTCGGCCATTTTTATGTTTAACACAGCCATGAGGAATGTGAAAATTTACTTAAGGAAGGAGTATTGTGCTTTCTGAGGGTAATAATTCTTATCTCATAGCATAAATTTATGATACCTTTTCTTAGTTCAAAAATGCAATATTTGACGAAAAAGGTTGCAAAGACATTTATTCAGTTTCACTTTTGTTTTTGAAATTGAATTTCCCATACTCTCTATCTTTGCTTAGTCCAGCTTCCTGGGTTAGTGTGACCAGAACATGATGAACGAGTATAAAAAGTTGAGAAAACCTTTAGATTTCACCTCCATGAACACCCAAAGACACGTATTGCTGATGAGTGAGTGTTTTTTCCTTCTGTCAGCTTTTTTTAACTTGTCTTTTTATGTTGCTTGTTATCTGATGCTTGTTGTGTTTGCCGCCCACAAAACAGATGTCACTAAGCACAGCTGGAGCATAAAAAACTGAGGAAGAGACAGAGAAGAGAAAACCTCATGCTGCTTTACAGCTGGTCCTATCTATTGAATCTCCCTATACAAAGCCTGTGTATTATTCCACACGCAGGCAGAAATCTTCCCACAATTAAGTGCATTAAAACCAACCTGATATGTGGAAACGGGGGAAGCAGCGATGAAGGGCGTGATGGAGGTCTGTGCGATCATGCGGTTGGTGGCGATACTGTAAGGCGAAGAGTAGAACCTAAAAAAACAACCAAAGTAGAGACAAATTAGAGACAAAATATCATGAGACATTAATAAAAAACACAAATAAGGCCATTTGTAAATATGACAACTAGGTATTTATGAAACAGCGATCCCGCTTATAAAACTGAGTGCCAAAAGATCATTGATGTGAAGCTCTTTAATTTAGATGACCGAAAGATTGAATCGCAGATACAAGGGGACGAAATATCTTCCTCCGCAAAGTAGCTGGGCTCTTCTTCAGAAATACAGTGAGGAACTCTGCCGTCAAAGAGGAGCTCGGACTAGAGCCGTTTCTCCTTTGGGTTGAGAGAAGCCAGATGGGGTGGTTCAGGCATCTGGTTAGGATGCCTACTGAACCGCGAGGCGCTGGCGAGGTGTTTCAGGCACGTCCCACTGGGAGGAAACCCAAAGGGAGACCCCAGACCTGCTTAGAGACTATGTTTCACAGCTGGCCGGGGAACACCTTGGGATCCTCCTGGGTGAGCTGGAGGATGCAGCTGGGGTGAGAGAAGCCTGGGTTTCCCGTCTGAGGCTGTTGCTCCCGCAACCCAACCCTGGTTAAGCGGAAGACAATGGAACAGAACGGAACTTTTAAATTTAAAGTAGAATTTGACAGTGAAATATTAGTTCAACAGTTCCAATAAAACACAGAACACTTTATTATTTTCTCCGTTCTAATTGTCCCCGTGAGGATGCTTTATTTCTTTTTAAAGTAAGTCTTTGCAAAGCATTTACAAGCAGTCTGTGTGTCAGAAATAATCCAGAAGTTTTCCGTTTGGAGAACAAGAGAGGAATTCAGATGGGATAGCCAAGCTAAGACCTACTCAAAAAAAATACCATTTTCTATGGCTAGTGAAACCCTCAAACATTTTTTTATTATACATTAAATATATGCTACATATATATTGTATTAACGCCTTCCCAGTCTTCTTTAGGATAGTTGTTCTCTATTTTCTCACTCCTAGAACACTCCAGCTACACCACATTATTAAATAGGCTGAAATTTTCCCACATGTCCTGGGGTTGTTAGAAAAACCTTGAAGTTTTTTTTTAGTATTTAATACAGAGCAGATGATAGTTTCACTCTTGTAGGAATTCTGTTTAGTCTTCAGAACAGCTTATCCTAAATGGGCTGCAGAGCCAATTGCCGGCTGATTTCAAGCAATAGGCGGGGTACATCCTGAACAGGTTGCTAGTCTATTGCAGAATCAAACACACACACACACACACACACACACACACACACACACACACACACACACACACACACACACACACACACACACACTCATTCCTAGGGGTAATTTCGTAGCGGTCAATCAACCTAATATGCATTTTGTTGGTGGGTACGAAGAATTCCTGTTTGATTTTTCAATCTGAATTGCCCGTGCTAAGTCGATGCAGGTCAGAAAAGATTCAGCTATTTAAGAATGAGACATTTTGACTTTCCTATCTTCTGTAACTAACTTCCAGATGTTGTTGGAGTCTCTTGATTAAGATAAGCAGAACTTTTTACTTTTTTTTTTTTTTTTTTTTTAAATGTATTACTCCAAATGTAGTCTATTCTTAGAGGATAACGAATGCTTCCCCGCACAAAAAATATAGTGAGTTTCTGAAGAACAAAGTGCCACTGCTCCTCTGCAAATCAATGAATAAATTTATTCATTTGAGAAGAGACAATACGCATTAGTCCACGTGTGTCTTCTGCCAACACATTAATAATCTCAGCACGTTTTGCAGAGGATAGTTATTATTCTTTATCCTTTTCATCCTCTTATATGCACCGTCTCATCTGTGCCGTACTTCATGCGTTTGGATAAACCAGTTAATAAGTATAATTAAACTTTAACGACAATTACACAAATTTCTTCATAATCCACGGCAAGTATAGCACATACAGTGGTGGTCAAAAGTTTACATACACTTGTAAAGAACATAATGTCATGGCTGTCTTGAGTTTCCAGTTATTTCAACAACTCTGATTTTTCTCTGATATAGTGATTGGAACAGATCCTTCTTTGTCACAAAAAACATTCATGAAGTTTGATTCTTTTATGACTTTATTATGGGTAAACTGAAAATGTGACGAAATCAACTGGGTCAAAAATATACATACAGCAATGCTAATATTGGTTACATGTCCTTTGGCCATTTTTACTTCAATTAGGCGCTTTTGGTAGCCATCCACAAGCTTCTGGCAAGTTTCTGGTTGAATCTTTGACCACTCCTCTTGACAGAATTGGTGCAGTTCAGTTAAATTTGTTGGCTTTCTGACATGGACTTGTTTCTTCAGCATTATCCACATGTTCTCAATGGGATTTAAGTCAGGACTTTGGGAAGGCTATTCTAAAACCTTAATTCTAGCCTGATTTAGCCATTCCATTACCACTTTTGATGTGTGTTTGGGGTCATTGTCCTGTTGGAACACCCAACTGCGCCCAAGACCCAACCTTCGGGCTGATGACTTCAGGTTTTCTTGAAGAATTTGAAGGTAATCCTCCTTCTTCATTGTCCCATTGACTCTCTGTAAAGCACCAGTTCCATTGGCAGCAAAACAGGCCCACAACATAATACTACCACCACTGTGCTTGATGGTAGGCATGGTGTTCTTGGGGTTAAAGGCCTCACCTTTTCTCCTCCAAACATATTGCTGGGCATTGTGGCCAAACAGCTCAATTTTTGTTTCATCTGACCACAGAACTTTGTCCATGTGATCAGCAGCAAACTTTAGTCGAGCCTTAAGGTGCCGCTTTTGGAGCAAGGGCTTCCTTCTTGCACGGCAACCTCTCAGTCCATGGTGAGGCAAAACACGCTTGACTGTGGACACTGACACCTGTGTTCCAGCAGCTTCTAATTCTTGGCAGATCTGCTTTTTGGTGCTCCTGGGTTGACTCTTCACCCTCCTGACCAGTTTTCTCTCAGCAGCAGGTGACAGCTTGCGTTTTCTTCCTGATCGTGGCAGTGACAAAACAGTGCCATGCACTTTATACTTACAAACAATTGTTTGCACTGTTGCTCTTGGAACCTGCAGCTGCTTTGAAATGGCTCCAAGTGACTTTCCTGACTTGTTCAAGTCAATGATTCTCTTTTTCAAATCTGTGCTGAGCTCCTTTGACTTTCCCATTGTAGCGTTTGTGGGTGTTTTTATCCAATGAGCCCTTTTTAAATGGCCTCAGAGAAGTTACCAGCTGTAGTCACTCATAATCACTCACAAGAAGTTAAGAGGTCATGCTATGAAGCTCATGTCATTGACACAACTTTCTAAGTCTCCAAAATTGCTCATTCATGTTGCTGTATGTATATTTTTGACCCAGCTGATTTCGTCACATTTTCAGTTTACCCATAATAAAGTCATAAAACAATCAAACTTCATGAATGTTTTTTGTGACAAAGAAGGATCTGTTCCAATCACTATATCAGAGAAAAATCAGAGTTGTTGAAATAACTGGAAACTCAAGACAGCCATGACATTATGTTCTTTACAAGTGTATGTAAACTTTTGACCACCACTGTAGGTTGATAAGAGGTTAGAGTAAATTTGTCTTCTTTAACAAGTATCTGTTATTTTAATTCAAAGATGAAGCTAAAGCAAGAATGACCTTTTATTTCTTTAAGATGAAACAAAAACAAAGACAAACTTCAAAGTTTGATTCTCACCTAAAAGTGATGCAAATATATATATTTTTTAAAACTCAAAACCTCATTATTTCTAGTTCACATTATATAAAACTTTTCAGTGAGTATCTCACAGCACAAACAAAGTTTTTTCTACCCACAAGACGAACCAACAGATTGTGATATTTTTTTTCCGCAGCCTGTTTAGAATAGTTTCGAATATGCACCTTGCTTACATAACTTAAAGTGAGAAGCCCAGTTTTTTACCACATCAAATAGACTTTGTACTTGCAAAAAGCAGGAGGATTTCTGAATGATATTTTTACAAATATATTCTAATAATTAGCAAACTCTGTGCAATGCTGACTGCTGACTTAAGTAGCATGCATGCAAGCTTGGCTTGGAAACTTTGCATATCAAAACATAAAGACTGGAAAAGCAAAGAAGTAGAGTACACTACTGAGCGTCTGAAGGTTTAAAACTACTGAGAGTCACTGAGATACCTGGAAAGCAGCTGTGTAAGGGTCTTTGCCAAGTTCCAGGTCTAACCCTCACACCGCATGTTGTTGCTACACTATATTTAAACTTAATGTACTGTGTGGCATTCCAGGAGACCTTCAAATTGTGAGTAAAAATGTAACTGAAATTATCAACAGCTGTTATTGAGAAGAAAAAGGGGTTGTCTTTCTTTTGGAAAGTTGTGGTTTTGATTTTCTCCATTAACGGAGTTTAGGTCAAAATGTCCTTGGACAGGAAACTGGACTCCAGATCCTCTGTCAGAACTTTTATGTGGGTAGGATTTAGTAAAACACAGATTAGGTGCATTAAGATCCCCTAAAAGTCCAATTTTTAATGATTTATTTCCAAATAAAAACAATACTAAAATTTAAGTTGAGAAACTTTCTAAAATGACAGATGGCTTGTGGTAAAAAATTACTGGAATATTTTTACTGTTGCAATTTTATTCAATGTTTCTGTTTGAATTTTTATTTTTTAACCATGTGCAAAATAGCTCTTTAAGTAAAATTGTCAAACAAAGCTGATTAAATTAGTTTGTAAAACACTTCTCTCTGAAAAACCAAGTGTTACTATTTACAAAATATATTTAAGTTTTAACATAAATGTAAATGTTGGAATTAAATCAAATTAAGATTAAAAATAATTTACATTGCTGCAAGAAGTTTTTTTTCCTCTTGAAAAGTACTTTGCTAAATATTCTGAACACAATGCATGCAATAAAAATCAATAAAAATGTAGCCTTCCAAAATATGTTGATGTGCATCATATCTGATTAATTTGCTGTAGTATTTCATTTGATTACACTTTTTTGGTAATTTAGAACATGACAAAGTTAAGATCTATATGTATATCTATATTAGTATGTTTCAATTTAGTTGGCTGCCATTGAAAATGACTACCATGCTTGACAGCTTCCGCTGCATATTTGATCATTATCCTGCCAAAATTTCCCCCATCATGTCTTAGAATGAATATAATCTTTTTCCAGCAGGTTTATTCGTTCAGAAAAAAAATCTATTTGAGTTCACAATTTGGCAGATTTGTAGCAGCAGAGGGGTTTACACAGTAGGGAGTATAATGTGACTGATGCTCTTCAAGCAGGTAGTTGGTTAAGATTGACTCTGAGTCACAGGAGGATAAGTGGTTTAAGGAAGTGGGAGTGAGGGGTTTCTAGT
Source organism: Neostethus bicornis (assembly GCA_902685375.1). Lineage (NCBI taxonomy): Eukaryota > Metazoa > Chordata > Actinopteri > Atheriniformes > Phallostethidae > Neostethus > Neostethus bicornis. The sequence goes on along the minus strand of LR738551.1, from coordinate 23,010,336 downwards.
GAATGACTGAGGCCAGAGGGGAGATGGAGGCAGCCTCAGTGCTCTCCTTCCTGTCTCGGTAGAATAGGAGAAAATAAAACCCGCTGCTGGACCATTTATTTCCACTACACCATTAAGTCATGACATAAAGGCATAGAAGAGAACCTATATATCTGAAGACCAAAGAAAACTCATAAACACACGAGCTAGCTTAGCTTCACACTTCCAGCTCAACACTTCTTTTCCAACCCCACCAATAAAAACCAATAACTGGAGTCAGTATAGATTAATCAAACAGTAACAAAGTGCAGACACTACATTAATCTTCGTGTATGACACTAGTATTGACTCGAACCCTACAAGCCAAGAGGTGAGTGTATTAGACAGTGCCAAGCATAGATCGACCATCAAACTCTTACCCGTTCTGCATTGCAGCAGGATCATATGTTAGCGCCATGCCAGTCTGAAAAAGAAAAGCAGAAGAAATGCAGCATTTATTCATACATGTTGAAATTAATGCAACAATAAGACACCAAAAGAAGCAAACTAATTGAAAAAACTTAACACCTCAGAACGGTGATTTACTATCCATTTTGATTTTATTTAAAGAAAATGACACGTTATTTAAAAGACAATAAATGTACTTTTTTATTTGCCCAATGCAGCAAGACTTGCCTGAAGACCAAAGCATGAAACTTGTAGAACACTAAACTTCCAAAACTCCCTTGTGGCCTTCGCAATAAGTCTTATTGAATGATGCACACAAAACAAATTTGACAGGCAGCTTCAAACTCTGTCACTATCAGCCCCTCCGTGCACATTTTACGAGCTCATAACCTTTCATTTCTACCCGACACGTCCCAGACAAGAGCTGTCAATATAGTCCAATGTCACAAAGACAATTTGCTGAATGTTTGTTGTACGTGGGGAAGAACATGACTTGGATCCTTTTTGTGCCAACAAAATTCAATCAAACTGAAATCAACTCATTTCAAATTGGAAAAAAATAATAGGAGGCAAAGCCAACGCAGGACACGAGTGAGTCAATAGGACAAAGCAAGTTAGTATTTCAATCACATGTGATCAAAGTTTTATGAATGAAGGGGAAATGATGAATTGAGAGAAATGAGTAAGGGTAAAACTGAGTTCAATATCAAGTGATAGTCTTTGAGTACATTGGTGTGTGAGTGGTGTGTGTGTGTATGTGTATGCGTGTGGCCCTGCCAGAGTCCAAAGGAGAAACTTGCACACTGCAATCCTTCATATGCATTCCTGGAGGTTCTTTCCCAGAGGAGAGCTAATCCGATTTCTTTTAACGGCAGTCTGCTGAGGATAGCAGATTTCATCAGAATACACACACAGTTTTCTGTCAGTCTTCCATCCCTCCGCCCGTCTTGCTTTCTCTCTCACTTTGCTTTGTCTTGTACTCCTTCAAAATCTTATGTTCAACTATTTTCTTTCTTCATCTTTCACTCTCCCCATCTCTTAATCTACCCCTTCTCCCTCCTCCCTTTCACTCTGTACCCTCTTTGCCCTTGTGCCTCTAGAGACATCCTACACACACAGTTGAGGAAATAGTAGCTCAGAGGAGCAGAGGGCTTTGCGAGAATGGATCAAACCTCGCAGACTGAGCAAAAACTGAGAATTGGGATCAGATGGATACACCTCCACTGGCACCAGAAAAAGAGGACCGTAAATGTGTGTGATCTAAATGTTTTCCTCGTTCAATGTAAGTTTAATTCACAGTGAATCATGTGTAGGACGTTACATACAAGGTTGTAGCTTCTATTTATAAATGTGAGATCATGGAGTGTTACTCAGTGCGCATGAAAGTGCTCAATGCTCCAGTAGATACGATCGCTTGTTTGGCGAGGGTGAGAACTCCCATCAGTGCTTTAGTGCTACTTTTACTGTCTGATGTATTCCACAGCAGAGAAGCTTCCAACCAAGGTAAAAGAATACTGATGCAGTCAGATTCTGGCCTCTTTGTGAGGAGTGGAAACAAAAAGACGGACAAGATTGATTGATGAAAAAAAAAAAAAAAACACCTCAAATTTAATCGACTGTTTAAGAATATCAGAATTTTAATACTTATTTTTGTATTTTTATGAAAAATGGAGTAGAGTTTAGTTTTTACTACTTCAACTGAGCAGATTGTACACATTCGCAGCATGCATATACTTGTACCCACGCTCACACATCCAGTCTATGTCACACTGTTTTCTGTATGCTATGTTCATTGCTCCCAATCAACAAGAGTTGCTATGGTAACACCAGCTCGTCTCCAGTGTAATCTTTTGTCTGGTAAATAAGATTGTCTTTGTGTGTTTAAATTTTATCTTTGATTGAACCTTTTTCTTTCCCAGAAGATCCAGCAGGTATGTGGAAATGCCCAAATGTACACAAAATGATGTTTACGTTGGTGGAACGAATATTTTCAGGAAAACTTGACACACAGATCACCGTCCTGACAATAAAAAAATTTAATTTTTTTCTACTCTTTTTTTTTTCTAGCTTGCCTCTATCTCAATCACATCCCATGGATATGTTAAAACTTATTTCTTATTTGAATATGTGTCTACATTTAGAGAAGATCAAAAACAGGCTTTTGTAAAAGCACCCGTTGCGTAGAGTTTGTTCTAGAAATCCAAGCTGAGCATCTCTCAGCTTTCGTATACAAATTTGCACCTTTTTTTCTGCCTTGTGGCCACACACGGAGAAACATCTGTCAGGCTTTCGCGCAGAGTCTAAAGCCAAATTTTTTTCCCATCAACACTCATTCCCCAAGAGCCGGTGCTCGAGAAGTGTGACTTTGAAAGTTTATTTTTTTCCCACTAGGTGTGTGCCTTGATAAAAGACTGAAAACTGATAGATGGGTAAGATGCATGTGTTTGAGTGTTTGAATGTATGTTCGGTGCCAAAAAAAAAAAGAACTAATGTGTTTATCAGCAAGAGACAGTGAGAGACGACCCTTTCCAGACTTCTATTATTAGTATTTTACAAGAAAATTATGTCATTTATGTTTCACTCCTTGGCAACGGTCTCACTGCAGCACTCAACCACTTGCAATCCTGACTGCTCATGCAATGTGTTCCCTCTATGTGTGTCTCAGTGAGTCACTTGCTCTTTCTTTCTCCATATGTTGCTGTGGGATCTGGGAAGACTTCAAACAGAGTGAAACAAAGTGGAAGAGAAAGAGGCCGAGAGAGGAAAAGAGCTCTTAAAGACTGAACAAGAGGAGGAGTGAGGGAAAGCAAAAGATTGCAGGGAGGGTGAGATATACTGTAGAGGCAGACGCTGAAGGAGATTAATGGATGGTGTGGGCTGTTTCTCTCCTTCATCTGCATGCCAGAGGGAGCCAAGTGAGAAATGTCCTCGGTTCTAACAAACAGACTAACATGCGATACCTATCTCCCATCTCTTCTGCCCACAGCTGATCAATGACCACAGGGAAGCGCGCACACACACCGACATATTACACTTATCCAGGGTTTTTGTATTATCGTGTAAATTCAAGCAGAACCCACCGCAGCCAGAATGATATCAGATCAACTACACAATATCTGAAGGTGATCTAACTCCCACTGTGACCAGACGTGGGCCAAGTGCAAATGTGTTCTGCATGTGCAGATGTCAATATGGGCAAAATGTCTCTGAATAAATGTCTAAATCTGATCTGTGCAGAGGCCTTTTAACATGAAACACATTCATGCAACCCAGGAATCCATATCAGCACTTGATTTTTACTCAAATGTATCATGCATTCTATTTTTTATCTTCATTTTCTTTAATAACATTGTAAATTTGCAAAATTATGGATGGTGTAAATAAAAAATATCAACATAGAGAAGAAATTTTACAATCTCAGATAATTACAGAACAGTTTTCTATCCAATACTTTTCTATTAAATTATCGCTATTTACGCAGTCTATTCACAGTCAAACTTAGAAGGAAAATAGATGTATGCAACTGCAAACTAGTGATCAACTTGAAAAAAAGATTAATTCAAACCAAAGTTTGCTGAGTCAAAAAACAAGTCAGTGGGTTTTTTTTCTTCCTTTTTTGTCCATTTAAGTCACGTTTGCATTCGATCCTTAATAAGTGTCACCGGTGATCCAATTAAAGCATTAAGTAAAGGTGTGAACAGATGCAAAATGTGTTGAAGCTGCAATTAGATGTGATTTTATCAGTAGCTGACCTGAGTCTCACACCTCTGCAATTCCCTCCTTTCAGTTTAACTCCTCTAATGACTTCCACTGGGGCAACTTTTGGGTTTTATTTTCCTGGTAACCTTCTGATTCTCTGGACTTAGTGCATGCAGGTTGGAAACTTTTACCACAGCTACACATCATGGAACATCACCTAATAAACTACAGTATAAATAAAAATAATGGAAAGTTGAATAAAATAAGTAGCAGGGTGTGTTGAACTTTTTTAGTGTCAATTAGGCCTTTTGGAGATTTATAATAATAAATAAAGATAGTTGGTGTATGTTCTGCTGTACACACACACACACACACAACACACACACACACAAACACACACACACATCATTGAATTTAAGTACCTAAACCATAAAGTCGTGCTGTCATGCTTTGACATTTTAACACCACGTCAAATGGAGAAATGCCATCAGAAAGAGAAATCGAAAGTAGTCTGGTATAAAAATATTGTACTAAACCGGGACACAAATCTGTGCACGCACACATTTGACCCAAGTTAAATAACCTACAAATGGCTGCCATATTAACTACATGGATGTGAGTTAAAAGCCAGATCGGAACTCTCTGTAAAAAAAAGTGTAGTGTGTTTTTGTTGCGTTCACTTCAGCACTGAACTAAGACTTTTCCAGGAACTACAAATCTGTTTTGTTTCTTTCCAGTCCTTGTCTTTTTTTTTTTTCTCTTCGGAGCAACTTTCTTCATGCTGTCAGGAGATCCACAAATTATTTTCTCAAAATGAAACTCGACATATTAGTTTGGAACCAAATCTGAAGGACTTTTAATTCTGACCAACTCCCAACAGAAACATTTATGAATCATTTCACATTAAAATAAACTTTAAACTGTGAACCGTTTCATTGCAGAGAAGCTAAAAATGTTCAGTACATTAGTTAAATATAATTTTATATCTATATGAAGAAAGATAATGTTATATAATCATGGAGGGAGGTGTGAATTCACCAGTGGTACCAGAAAAACTTTTGGTAACCCAGTTTAATTTTCAAGAGTGAGTCTGTTGATCAATCAAACCACAGCTGAATTGGTGCATCTTTGTTTTTTTTTCCTCCCACCAGATTTTGATTGGGGACTTCTTTCAGTACCAAGCAAAAAGGGAAGCATGTCATGCATGCAATGTGCACAGCCTCCCTCATAAATATACAACCAAGCCATTTTACATACAGTCAATAGAAGTGTTAGGACTGCTGAATATGTGATGTAAACATCTCCATGCAGTGCTCATGTTATTGCATCCGCTTTACCACCAGCACACCCACACGGACACATAGAGAGTGTTTTCTGAAGGACAAACATTTCATCTCTCCTGGTTTCCCATAGCGTGCTGTTTCAGCATTAATGTCAGCCTCATAGAAGGTGTACAGTGGGTGGATGCATATATATGTGTGTGTATATTTGCTTTCATCTATAAGGTCCAGTCTGAAATACTCTACATGTCTCCTCTGTGTGTCCTTTCCAGTATAGCTGTTTGGCAGCCTGTAAGGAGAAGTTAACCTTGTTTTTACATGTTCTTCTTCTGAAACCAGTTTAAACTTCTCTGCATGCTGATGGATGACAGATATACTTTGCTCAGTGAGGCATTTGACTTGAGATGCAATTTACATGACAGTTTATGTACATCCAGAGGCAGTTTGATCAATATTTGAGGTATTTTTCCACGCTCTCTATCTTTTTTCTTTTTATTTCTTACCATTATGCTACCTCAGAGTGAATACAAATGACAGGCAGTAATGATCTCTGTAGGTGCCAGATGTTGCAGCCAACCTCTCTTGGGAGAATGGGAGAAGGATGAGGTCCTTTTTTTATTACCTCAGAGGTAAGCGCCTTTCTCAATACGTCATCATACTTAAAAAGTCTAAGAGGCATATTGTTGGTCCATTTGGTCACATCATGATGAGCTCTTAAAAAGATGCAATCCACACATTTAGTTCTGAAATAACATCAAGAAAAACTTAAAACTCTTTAAAATGTTTTCTGAAGTTAAATTCAAGATAAATTTACTGAAAAAAGTATAAAGAGGTAAATGTTGGAAACAAACACAATTTTATTCTTGCACTTAGGTAATCTTTAGAAAAGGTCATGTCCCAGGCATTTATTGTTTCTACCTTCAACTTCCTTTTCCCTTATCTGTTCTGACATGATCCCAGCGTGGTGTCGATCTGATCACAAGGTGGGAGTACAAAAAGTCTCTTCCATTGGGAGAATAAGCAGTTAGGGAATAGTAGCGGGTAAATTAAGGATGCTTGTTGGTGAAAGTTTTTGGACATAAATACAGCTGAAAGACACATGTATTTTATACATTCTGCAGCAGCTTCATGTGCTAGATTGAAAACTGTATCTCAACATGTTGACTGTAGAAAAAACCCTTGTTTCATGCTGAGTTGACGAATGAACTCTTACGGGTTGCTGTTAAATGAAAAGTCACCAAATGAAGCTCTTTTATATTTTTCTTGAAGCTAGGGAAGTGAATGCATCACCTAGTGAGCTTTTGCAGCCTCTTACCTCGCCTTCTCTGTGCCATGGCCTCCCATTCTGAGGATACTTGCTCTGGCTTTGGCGTTTCTTTTGCCCTCCATCAGCAAATTTACACAGCAAAGGCTCCGTAGGCGCTGGGGAGAAAAAAAAAGAAGGTCAAAGCTATGGTAGGAATGGTGCAACTTGTGACCTTGCTCAATAACACAAGCCCTTTTGAACTGTGTCCCTGTTTTTCTTTCTGCTTCAACCATTACCCCCACCCTTCTTCTTCTCTGCCTCCCTATAGAGCTGCAAGACAAATTCCCAATTCGGAAATGTTGGCAGGCCTTCTTGTCCTTGCCCCGACTGGCAGCCCATGAAAGAGCATTGCAGGGCATTGTTGAAATAATAATCACAGTAATCGCTCTTGTAAATACCTCTGAGATGGTAATGTGGGACCATTCTGTCAGCCAAAGCTTATTTCTAAAAGGCGTTCCTGTTCCGACACGTAATCCCTGCATGTTTTACCAGACCAACCATCTCTGCTTTTTATGAAAAAATTATGTCAAATTTCTTTCTACATGAACAAATGTAGAAAAAAAAAAAACACTCGTAATGCTATTTATTATGAACAGTGAGACAATTTCTTTCCACAACTGAATGAAAAATAGTTCAAAATATGTCCTTCTAGATTTGCTAATTGTCTATCATCTATTATACTAGAGAGAGGCATCTTAACTTTTATGAACCCGGTTATAAAATGAAAAGAAAATCTCTTTTTGCAGCGTGACCTTATCTAAGATGTTTCTGTATCAACAGGCTTTTGTATGCATAATTACTAATCAAAGGTCAATAAAAGCGTTGTGATGACCTACGTTGGAATGAAGATAACTTATCAAAGGGCACTTTCTCACGCTCGGGCTCCAAGTGAGCACCCAGTGAGACAAAATGAATTCAGACAGAGAACTCTGCTGATGAGATTATGTATACACAGGAAGAAATAAAAACTCAAGAAAGACAGTCTCAAGCAAAGGAGACAGTGAAAGAAAAAAAAAAGGGGAAACCAGTGTCTCTTTTGGCCAGAGTGTCCGTTCCTTTTTCAGTCTGCATCAGCAAGATTGGAATCTCTGAAGAGGAAGACTGGAGACATGAGAAAAGGAAACAAAAGCAGTGGTAGAAACCAGTAAAAGCAAAGGCGGTAGAAAGAAGTAAAACGAGAACACAATGAAAGATGAAGCAGACTGTTTGCAAGTTGTGTGTCTATAAAACTTATATCGAAGTAAGAAAAACTTATATTTTCAAAGGATAAACTATCCATCTAAAGGAGGGAAAGATAGGTGAGTGAAAAGTAAAAAAGAGGCTTCAAAAGGCTGTAGATTACTTGCAAGAAAAACAAAAATAGTTTCAAATAATGGCTGGAGATGGAGTGACATGAATCTTTATTAAACTAAACTTTAGAATTTGAGTTTAAAGAGATGCTTTTCTTTGACCATCTAATAAAAACTTAAACACTTTTATATTCCATGACATAAGAAAAGGGATATCACAAATATTCACACAGCACTTACGGGATTAACTGAACTACAAAACCACCGTTATTTACAAGTGGCATTTCATGTGAACAAAATCCAATTTCTAACAACAGAGTTTTGTGTTTTTGTCCATAATAAGCCTAACACAGTTATAAGAACTGGCTGAAAAAAAGGAACATCAACAGTGAGCTGCACAAGCTCAGCAAACAAGAATTTGTGAAAACCTATAAAACTGACCAACTGCTGCGTGCACCTGGTGGTTCAGAAGAACCTGATGGCTCTCCTGTCATCGCATTCACATTACAGGTTTGGCAGCTCGTGACATGGCCAGTCTGGAGAACAACACAGGCCAATGACAGAGTAGCCCTGCAATGAGACCTTTCATCAGCAATATCAGAGACATCACCCAGAAAGAGGTTGATGCTTTAATCTCCGTTCACAGATGTTTGAGAAGCTCGAGCTTTGATATAAAAAAGACAAGAGAGAAAAAGATTTGTGTGGAGTGAAAGGAGCAAAGCAACTTAAAAACCATCCGAACTAAAGTGATAGGAGACTTTTCCAGTTAATTAAATGACTTTGGCATTAATGAGCTAAGCAGGTAAACTGTTTATCTATTTATTTCTCTCACATGTCAGAACTGTGTCTATTGCTGGATGCTTTGGATAATTATGTGCAAGCTTCTCCAGGTGTCTGAAAAGAAAAAAAAAAGTTTTGTTGGGTTTATGAATGCCTGTAAATGAACAAGGTGGAGGCAAACCCATGCAGACTAAACTCTTCTTGGCAAAAGGAAATATTCAGTTCAGTTATGTATGGACCTTTAGAGTTTACTATGAAACTAAACCTTTAAGAGTCAGCTGAAGAGAATGTAACCGGAAAAAGGAGAGCTCAAGAGGCGCAAAAAAGAAAACCAACAAAAGCCCTTCCAAACCTATCCTTTGGCACTCTGGGAGATAATTAGCTTTTGAAGAAATTTGGAGACTCTGACACAAAGCGCGCTCACGCTCGCTCTGTGACTTCATCCTGTGTTCCCAAAGCGAACTAGCCAATTTGTTTAAGACTCAAGCCTGAGATCAACAGCATCACACCACACCACCCTCCCTGAGAACACACTCACCCCTCTGTAGCCCTCACACGCAAACAACCGCTCCCCTCCTTCATTGCCCTTAAAGTCTCCTCTCTGTGACCATTAAAAACTCACAAAATACCCACAGAAATCCACACAGTTTTTATTCCTGTCTTTGGCCTCTCACCACAATCAGCACTAACGCAGCTCAACATAAACTCGTACTGTAGCTTTGTTAATGTGCAAGCTTGCTAATGTGTTTATATGTTTTCCTTTTCACTCCGAAGGGGTCTTTAAAAAACCAAACCAAAACACACACATACACACAAAGTTATGCACTAATTTTACTGCAATTAATGGCCTTGAGTCACAGGAGGTATTTGTGGTCAGAGGTCAACAACTGCTGCTAACAAGGTGCTTTATAGGAACCCCTAATTGCTTTTATGTGGGTTGCTGTAGGTACTGGCACATACAACAATGAGGACAGGAACCATTAAAAGCACATGTACATTTTTTTTAATAATATGTGCAATAAACATATACAATTCAACAAACACACTTCCTTACACAATGAAAAAGTGAAAAAAATATTAACAATAAGTGTCCTAGCTCCATTTAATCCCAAACTTAGCTCAATCTTACTTCTTGCAGTACATTTCACTCTAAAAGTGGCAGTCATGGCTTTCCACTTATCAATGGAAGAATTACCACCCAGTAAAATGAACCACTAAATGCATGCACATGTACTTTTGTACAAGACAGTGCAATTACAACAGCAATTTAAATTGAAGCTTGTTGCTAGTTTCACTTATTTGCACAGTGTGCATCAGTAATTATTGCTGTAACTGTTCTCTATGAGTCAGCATCTGGTTGAAATCAGACATTTTCTCTCTGCCATCCATCGACAAAGAGAGATGGTCTGACAAAGACAGCTGAATAACATTAAGACCGTTGATGCAAACCATGTATTATAAACCCTCAATTTTGCTGTCTTCTACACATATTTGTGTGATCTGAATTGGACTGTACATCTGCTGGTCTTGAATGAGAGAATCAGTGCGATAATTCCTCAGATTTGCAGTAAAGCTAGCTGAAAACCTTTGCCTGTTTAAACAACCGGTTCTTTTTACTACCAAGACTCCCACATGAGTTTGGACTCAAACTGGGGTGGCCTGGTTTTGCTCTTAATATATATAGTAGCTGGAACTGGTTAACGCAGGGAGCCGCTGTGCCAGTCTGAAAATATTGAGCAAAAACAAGTTTGACTCCCAAATAATGTTGGATTAAGGAACATTTCATGGGAGTTTTTTTGTAGTTGCATTAATTTAGCATTTCAAAAAGTTTTTGGTTGCATCACTGTGTTTTACTGCAAAGTAATACTTAAAGAAAGCATGAAAAAGCAAGAAAGTGAAACTGTTTTCTACAGGGAGGCCGTGGTGCTCTGGCAGCTTGAGGGGATCTCTAATTGGATCAACAACTGTCCAATTTCTGTCAGCCAGCCTGACCCGTTTGTCCAGACTGAGGGTCTGAGTTGTCGTAGTGTGATGAGGAAGAAATAGGCAAGGATAGTGACAGGCACATGCTGAAAGTGAGATAAAAAGAAAAAGAAAAGTGAGGGGACATTGTTCTAAAACCAGATGAGGAATAATAGGAGTAGTATTATGAAATATATGACAGGTGAGCATAACGGATGAAAAGTACAGCAGAGCTGCTTATATGTCGACATTTTGAGAGTGAAACAAACAAGCTCAGAATGGCTGCCAACGAGGAAAGCAGGCAGCCGCAGCTTTCCTACAGGGAGGGCTTTGACGGATCCCGGTCGATAGCTCTCACAACTGCCACACTGGCCTCGCATCCTTCAGCCTGGAAATGAAGACAGTCTGCCAGCCGTTTTGCTGACAGAGACGGCACACATGGCTCAATGACATGGCCCAATAAATGGAGCCGGCGCTGAGGAGTGGCAGAGAGCGACACAAAGAAGTGAGGGTGATAGATGGAAAGACAGATACGGTGTCATAGAAAAGCAAAAAGACACGTGGAAACTGTGACAGGAAGAGACGAAGGGGCAAGAAGATTCACAGAGGTTAGATGTGACAGGCGCAGTCCAGTTCCCCCGTTTCAATCTATACTGTGGAGCTCATCTATGTGAGTGGGATGGGTGTAGGGAGAACCATGTCAACAACACTTTGCTTCTAGCCTAGCTTTTGCTACAGATGCTCCATAGCTATTGATCCTCTTTTACTCAGACTTTTCCATGGAGAGTCACTGCAGTAGGCCAGGCGGTTCAAGCCTGAGATCATATTATAGATTACAGGAGGGGAAGTGCAGGGAAGAGCCCTGGGTCCAGCCAGTAGAAGCCTGATCGATGAGCTATTGCACGCTTAACAAGAGTAATGTTATGTAGGGAGTCTCTGACATGCTAATCCATCTCTCACTCTCTCTGTCAGTGTCCATTTATCACATTTTACTCTGCAATAGTTCGTCTGTCTGTCTTTCTGATCCCAGACCAGATTTACACTGTCAGTAATAAAAGTGCTTGAAATGTTTGGATTTTAATTAATCAATCTATAACACAAAATCTTACTAGAAGTAACTTAGACCATTTTATTTTCATGGGAAAACTCGAAAATATCTATTTTGGAAAAAATAAAAAGATGAACAGCACGTTTTCCTCGTGCATGCGTGGGTTTCCTCCGGGTACTCCGGTTCCCTCCCACCCTCCAAAAACATGCATGTTAAGTTGATTGTCTGCCACAAAATTGCTCATAGGAATGAGTGTGTGTATAAATGTTTGTACGTGTGTGGCCCTGCAACAGATTGACGACCTGTTTGGGGTGTACCCTGCCTCTCGCCTGAAATCAGCTGAGATGGGCTGTGGCATCCCTGCGACCCCATTAGAAATAAGCGGTTCAGATGATGAAACAAAACATTTTTTGTTTAGATAAAGGGGTGTTTTTTTTTAGCAAGAATATAACTGTATAGATTTTTTTTTTTATAGCTGACTCTGAAATTATCTGCAATTAGACAAGTTTTTGAGCCAGGACAGCACCAACCAGGAATGTGGGTTTCTAACCACTAACCAGCTCCAAAAAGACCAACTCTGAGGTACCAGTGAAATAAAAAATTTGCTTAATCAGCTGATTCTACTTGCCACTCCTAAAAACAATGTTGCTATAGAGAGAAAACAACTAAAGAGCAAATCTAAAAATAAGAGAAAACTGGCAGGAATTTGTGAGTGTTTGAAATCTAGTCTATATTTCCAATAACGATAAAAGCCTGGACTACAGCGGCCGTATATTCGGGTTAGATTTATGCAAGCAGACAGTCAACACCACATTCATTGCAAGTGTTGCAGGGCCCTGCAGTCATCTGCAACCTTTCAAAAGTAGCAGTGGCAGATGTTTCTAATGCTAAAGCCACAGATGCGGCTCCACACTGCCAACATCTTTGCTGCAGCCGCAGGTTTCTAAATTGCTGGCTGCTTTTCACAGCTGTCCAAGGTGGCAATTACAGTACAAGTGGAAAGACTATTTATGGAGAGAATTCGATTTATAATCCCAGCAAAGAAAATGCCACAAAGTACATGCGACGATGTAAACTAATGTGTCTCAGATGAATCAATGAGTACTGAAACAGAGAAGCTTCAGTCTGAAAGTGTTGCTGACCCAAAAGACTCCAGGAAAGATGTCATTTCTTTTCCCAATGATCCAATGAGGTAAGAAAGAGTCATGACCTATTGTTTGATTTGAAATGTCTGGAATGTCTTTGAAAAATATGTTAATCCATATTTTAAAAAAATGTTAAACACAAAATGTTTTTTATTGCACTGGTACAGGTTTTTATTCCTAAATTACACTCAAAGAGTCTTTGCAGTCTGTTCAAGTGTCAGCAGCTTCACTTGAGGATGTTCTTAACCTCAATTTTGGTCAAAAAAGCTTTTTAACTGATTTTACATCCATTATTTTTAAGATTTGATCCAAATTTAAATGCATAATGCATACTTTAAATTTCAATCAGTTTGTCTGGCTACCACCACCTTGATTTAAGTGGCCGGTAAACAGCTGGTTTCCATGCAGGCTGACAGACTGGAAACGTGTTGAAGGAATTATCTCGCCACTTAGCTTTTGTTGTTTACGCTAATTTAGCTCTTTTGACAAAGTAGACACTACTGGTTGAACACTTGAATCCTACTCAAAACGATACCAAGCTGGCGAACCATATGTGTCACTCATTAAAAGTGTGTGATGGGTAGTTACAATTCGACCGCTCCAATTATATGCTTTAATTACGTTTATTTGCAGCACTAAAATAGCCTCAAGCTCATTTTTTAAAGAGGGCTAAATTTAATTGTTAATTTTAAACATACAAAGTAACAAGCAATGTGTGCGTCGATGGGAAGAACACACACTAACGTGAAAAGAACGCTAGCCCACGTTAATGTAAATAAATATTCTCAGGTGATTGCAGTGAGTAATCACCTTGTTGACCTTGCGGTGTTAAACTAGCTTTGGCCTGGGGGGTCTTCCTTTTATGGTAAGCAGCTCTGGCTTCTGAAGGACTGAAGAGTGGCTTTTACTGGACTTTGCCTGTGGGGGTTGACTTGTGCTTCTACTGTCTGTGTCACCGCCTGTGTGGGCAGACTGTGAAGCTTGCTCTGTCCCTGTTAGCACAGCATTATAACACTGCCAACGCCTCCAGTGACCTGTGAAAACTCTCTTCCATTGAGATGAATCATACAGGTCAGTGCTCTGTAATTCAGCTGAAATGCCCATCCACCAGACCTGCGGCGAACACTTTTTAGCATATGCCACTGTGTCAGACAATGGCTTCTTTTTTTTTAATCAGTGAAAGTTTACCTCATGATGGCTTGAGTTTTCAAGGAAAGACTGAAATATGTCTCGGCTTGTATGAGACAATGGAAACTTTTTCAACCTCTTGATGGTTAAAAGATGGCTCTGTTGGCTGCCACATAAAGTAACTCTTAGGTATGCTCATATTTTAAGGCTAACTACACCATTTTTTGGTGCATTTCACCAACAACCCTAATTTTATGGTTATTATTGAAACCAGAAAATTATTTGTCAAAATAGAAAATCCTCTCCCCAATGATCCAACCCTAAAGTCAAACTTTAGTTCTTCTTGTTGAGCTTAAAATCTATGAATTGACAATAATATTAAGACAGGGAACAGCTCATGTTAGAGGTTTTGGGGATAAAGTTCGAGAGGCAAGACTGAGAGAGAGAGTACATAGGAAGAAGGATGCTGGATTTGGAACCGCCAGGAAAGAGGACTAGAGGAAGGCCAAAGAGGAGGTTCATGGACTCAGTGAAGGAAGACATGAAGATAGTTGGTGTGACCAATGAGGATACAGAAGATAGGATTAGATGGAAGAAACTGACTTGCTGTGGCGACCCCTAAAGGGAAAAGCCGAAAGAAGAAGAAGAAGAATTAAGACAGGTCTAGGCATGTTTGCTGTGGATACAACATAACTATATTTTCTACAATAGTAAGGGAAGTAAAGAAATAGCTGGCATGTTGTCTAAATAGGTTTCTACCAAAGGGGTTTCCAATTGACAGGAAAGAAAATGAAATTACAGCACAATAAATTAATTATCAATAGAGAACCCTCAATACTGTATCCGAATGTGGATCAATACGCCACAGCCAGGCTGTAATATGAGCCCAGGGCTGAGGACGGACCTATAGCTCAGGGAACAGCCAGATCGATAATGTCACTGAGGGTGATTGACAATCAATGCCGACGGTGACGTTGATTTATGATCAATGTAAGTAGGGCAGCTGACTAATAAGGGAGGAAGGCATGGAGGTGGGCCATGTGTGAAGGGGACTCCATAGAGTTCTCTATACTGTAACTGATTGGGGATCAATGAAGGGTGGCAATGTTGCTGATTAGGGATCAGGTGAGTCCATGGCAGAGGAAAACAGCTGTGTGTGAGAGGATTTGGTTGGCTGAGTGGAGACTAGCTTGTCTGAGCAGAGCAGAGCTGCACAGACAGTAATTAAAGCTTAGCTGAAAAGAGCTTTCCACTGTTTGATGGAAGCTGCAGGTGCAGCTCCGCTTGCTCTTTCACTATCAAAAGGTTGCCAGGTACGCACGTAAACACACCAAGACACACGTACAAAAAAAGAAACACATACAACCTAGAAACTGTACTGTATGTACATATGTCAGATATAAACTGATACATTTTTACCTATAAAAATTTAAACATTGTGATAAGCCCAAATTAGTACTTTTTTTTTTTTTACTTTTAGTAGTACATTAACAAATTATTTCAGTTGGGTACAGATGAAAATATTACTAGCTCTTTTCTTTTTTTTTCGGCATTTTCCTTCAGGGGTCGCCACAACAAGTCAGTTTCTTCCATCTAACCCTATCTGCTGCATCTTCTTTGGTCACGCCAACAATCTTCATGTCTTTCTTCACTGTATCCATGAACCTCCTCTTTGGTCTTCCTCTAGTCCTCTTTCCTGGTGGTTCCAAATCCAGCATCCTTCTTCTGATGTACTCTCTCTCTCCTCTGCACATGTCCAAACCATCTTAGTCTGGCCTCTCTGGCTTAAACTCCGAAACTTCTAACATGTGCTGTTAATTCAGAGTTAATAAAGAGTAAATACAGAGTTGGTAAAATATTACTAGTCCTACTCTGTAGTTATTTATTTATTGTTAAATAATTGGAAAAAAAAAGTAAATCATCTGAAATGTGATCAACTGAAAATAACTCTTAAAACTATGGAGCTCTACTTTCCAAACATTTGCTTTAAATCTGACCAGACCATTGAAATTAGCCGTGAAACAAAAGTTAACTTCAAGATCTGCAAATCAACTTTCATGATCTAAAGCCCCACTTAAGTCCAAAATTAGAAGCACAATCCAGTCATATGTGCTCCATCTGAAAGATCTGCACATGTCTGAACTTCAAACACTCCGTCAGACGGCCTAAAGGCTCATAGTTCTTTCATTTAGTAGGTATTCTCTTTGTTCACTGGCAGTTTTGACAATAATTGTCCTTTGTTTTTTTTCCTGAAAAGAAAAATAATTTATAACAGTGACGTGTTTCTTATTTTTACAGAGTTTTTAAATGGTTTTCCTCTACAAAAAAAGTGGAGTCTTTAGAGAGCATCAGTTTGGTTGTAAAGCAAAATTTGAGACGATGACATCAAGTTTTACCTAAATAGCTGTCGGTCATCTTGCCCGATATGTTTATTTTGTATTTTTTTTAATCTACTGTGCTAATTTCTGTCTTTTTTTCCCCCCAACCAAATGAAAATGAATTTGCAGAAAAAGTAAAACAACACAAAAGCATAATCTTGTTTTAAGTAAATCTGGAGAAAAATCATTACAAGCCTTCCCAACAGATACAACTTTCCACATCTCCCCTTGAGAGCAAAATAGGAGCAATCGCGCGAGATCCATAGAAAACAACTTTGAGTAAGACCTTGCCTAAACATCTCGGACATGATGAAAGGTTTTCTTTTTCTCTGTGCACGTTGATGGGCTCCAATCAATGTGGTAAGGCTGCTTTTTTCTCTACATGTCCTGACCCTGGGGGAAACATGGAAGGTAAAGTGGGAGGGAAGAGATATTGACAACATCGATATCACTGGCGTTCAAAAGTAGCGGCACGGTGAAGGTAGGCCTTTACGCTGAGTTCAGGCAGACGACTAGGAAATCGCTAATGCAGCATCAAGGGGAGTTGTAAACTGACTGTAAAGTAGGAGTGAGATAGAAAAGATGGTTCATTCTAGCAAAAATGACCAAAACTGTCAAAAATGATAATAAATTCATTTAAACAATGTCAAGAATGTGGGTCAGCACAACATGGGAGGAAAGACTAGCGCATCGCAGTGCAGGTTCTCATCTGTCACCAACAGAAACCAGCCTGCCAGCCACCATAATGTGCAGTCTAATTGGGGAGCTGATGAGGTCTGATGAGGCCAGTAGTTATTGAATTCCCAGGCCTGTTATTTAGATAATGCAGGAGAGGGGTGGCTTCCCCCTCATCTTTCCCCATTCTCATCCATTCACCATCCCAGCAGGGGGCATTGCCTAATCCACTTTTGCTTGTAATGGCTGAACAAACAGAAGGGATTTGGGTACAGTCTCAAAAAGCTGGCACACATTTATCTTTTTCCTCTGTTAACTCTGACTTTTAATTTGATCCCCTTTTTTTCTTCAGACAAAACAACTTCTATACATTGACTATGTTGATGTTTAGTCCACACTAATTCACAGTGTGTGTGAAAAGAGAGATAGGTGTGGGGAGAAAGTGTGACAGAAAAGAAAAAGGAAAGCTGCAAAACATAGGATCTAAACTTTAAAGACAATAACTATGAAATCGCAAAAGAATGCCTAGACTACCGCTCATTTAGAACAAGTGATGCATTGAAGCTGATGAAAACTCTAAAATTAAAATCCCTGCTCTGTTATGGGATGATATTTAACAAGTAAAATTTTAAAAACCTTGCCCAAAAAAACATTTTATTGACTTTGTAATTTATTGAGGGTGCAGTATTTTCTTAAAATAAAAAAATAGCCAATTTTTAAAGGGCTTAGTTCTCAAAGCCCAAAAAGAGAAGGAATCAATCTTGTGAGGGGAAGGGTATTACAACTGCAACGTTTAAAAACTTACATAGACAAGGTACAACCTAGAGTTCACTTGGGGCAGAGCAGATCAATACTAGCTTGACTCAGAAATCTGTTGTATAATCCTTGATCTCCAAGGCCATTTGCTTTGCTGTCTGAAATTGGATATATCACTCTCACTGTATCCTTCATGCATCCCCCTGTTATGTTCAGCCGCGGCTCTCTAACCCAAAAAACAGACATCCTGAAAAATTGATCTGGATGCATCTGTGGCGAGATTACATCGAAGGCTCAAAGAGAGATATGAACCGTTCTGGCTAATTCATAAATCTGTGTGTCTGTGTGCAGGAGGATAAGAACTGGGTCTGCTGAATGGGGTAAACTACTGGGGTTATTATCAAAGATGCATCACTGGTATCTGGAGAACTACTGCAA
This sequence comes from Neostethus bicornis, assembly GCA_902685375.1. Taxonomy (NCBI): domain Eukaryota; kingdom Metazoa; phylum Chordata; class Actinopteri; order Atheriniformes; family Phallostethidae; genus Neostethus; species Neostethus bicornis. The sequence goes on along the minus strand of LR738551.1, from coordinate 22,992,026 downwards.
AAAAGAGCCCACTAAATAAAACCTCTTAAATATAAAAGCCCAGGCTGCATCTTGAAAAATGCAAACATAATTTTCTATACCGTAGGTGTGATTTATCATGACATAACGAAAATAAATCATCTTTGTTTATTTCCCTTGTAAGTAATGCTACCTTGAGGTATAGTGTTTTTATAAATGGCTGGAGTAGGAAGGACTGAAATGGCATTTTTAAAACTTTTTTTTAAAATAAATAATGCGTCTATTTTAAAGGTTTGAGGCATTTTAAACCCAGAAAATGGCTGGGTAGTTTTTCCTCTACTTTTGTAAATTGCTGAAAATAATCTATGTATTCAGAGACGTCTGCATAATTTGTGACCATATCCACTAGGGTTGACGCAATCAGACCCAAAAAAAAATGCAAATTTTCTTCATTACTGTAAACTTTAAAAACAAGGAACGAAGACAAAAAAAAAAACAAATAAAAAACCCCATCTTAAATAGGTGAAAGTGATTCTTTGCAAATGTAACTGGCTTTTTCATAGTGCAATCAATGTAGAAGTATTGAATCAATGTATTCAGGCAAAAAGAAAAAAATTGAGATATCATCAGTTTATTCAATCCGATTCTACACTCCAGCACTAAATTGTTCTGGTATTGTACAACCCAAAACAAAAAAAAAAAAACCCCAGTGCGCAACAAAAGGCTTTAAACTTGGTCAACAGCATCAGAAACACATTATTTATGCTTTCCATACAGACATGAATAAAAGTTGAAATAAGTCAAGTAAACATAAATCAGTTTTATATTTCCTTTAGTTTGGCGCAGCGAAAAATAAAGTCTCTGGAGTGCGTATGATTACCCTTTTGATTTCAACTTGGCATCAATTCTAGCCGTTAAAAAATTATTATTTGAGCCTGGCAAAAGCTCCTGTTGGCTTGTTGAGCTGCCAAAAATGTACTAATGTTGAGAAAACAATGGGGCCTACCAACACCTCAGACCACAACTGGGTTCTTTTTTAGAGGTTTTTGCACATTTTTGAGACTGACTAAATAGATCATTTTTTAATCTCCATCTTGGGCGGTACAAAAAGTACATAAAATTATTGAATGCAAATAGGCCTTTTCAGGTAAATATTTCAGTCATAAACACTGAAAAAAGAATTGGCTTTTGGACAAACTAATGTTTCAAACTGATTGGTTTTCTGATCGTTTTTGTTCCTCCTGGCAGGTAAAACAAAGCAAACGAAACATTCCTCTTAAAAGACAAAAGCTGTACTATAGTAACAACACTTTACCGCTGTGCAACAAGTGAGACATGAAAAGTGAGATTTGTAGGAGGGGTATATCTGTGGGTGCTTCTTTGCTGTTAGTGCGAGCTGCCAGCGTTTTGTAATTCCCTCGGCTGTGTGTGTATTGTTAGAGTGGCAGTTGTTGGACTCTCTGAGGCCTTTAAGCTCGCTGTTTTCCCCCTATTACTTGTGCCCGATGGGGGACAAACAGTTGTAGTGAGTTGCGGTGTGGCGCAGCAGGGGTGGTCCCAAGATACAACAGATTCATACTTTCCACCTGACGCACAGGATGGAGAGAACACAGAGCTGGCAATTACCAGACTTCTCTCTATATATACGGCAATCCTAGCCAGCTTCGCTCTGCTGTGCTCCACACTGAAGGCTGTCTCAGGGCCAAGCTGGAGGTAATGAAAGCAACACACTCCTAATGGACTATTGATGTGTGTGAGTTTGTAGGTGTGTGGATGTTTCAGAGAATGATCAAAAAGAACAAAGAAAAGAGACGTACAAAGTTCTTCTCTTGACATATTAGCGCACTCTTATTTTTGTTGTTTTTAAGCAGTGGTAAAGTGTGTCTGTCCACGCCTGCAGTAAATTACCTACATGCCCCGAGTTAAAGAAGCAGAAATTAACGGTAAGTGTGATCCAACGGTCACATAACGTTGTGTATTGCCAGCAAAGGAAAGAGACAGAGACAGTGCGTCTGAGACATGAGGTCAGTATGAAACCAGGTGTGTTTCCATCATACTTAAACTCAAACACAAACAGACAGCTTCCCTGTAAATTTACACTTTCTAAAAAATAAAAAACAGACACACATTACTCAATGTAACAAACACAACCACAACTTGGACACTATCGCAGTACAGTCCACCAAATGGATCACGTCCCACCCCTGCTGATGGTCTGCTTGCACAGGCTGGAAAGTGTGTGCACATTCTTTTTGTGTCACTGTGTGTGAGTTCCCTAACCTGCTGGCAGGCTATCGAATGAATGAATGGGCAACCACTCCAGGAGGTCCGGTGGCATTACAGAAATAACTCTGCTGACCAACGTGACCTCTGTTTGTTCCCACACAGCCTGCGTCCTGTCGTAATGGAGGTTTCAGCTCTATTTCAGGGGCAGCAGGAAGATTTATCTCCCTGCCCTGTGTGTCCCAGGATGGTGACAGTGATGTGGCCTGGTGTAACTGATGCCTTGCTTTTTTTTTTTTTTTCCACATTTGTGCTGCTTCCCTGACGCAAGCACTCCCCGGACACAATAAGTCAATTTAGAGAAGTCAGATGACCTGGTTGCTCCCTGCTTGTTTGTTCTCATCTTCAATTTTTAAACCCCAAAAACTAAAAATATACTGCAGTGAGAAATTGAGACCTGCATAGAAGCATTCAGATATTCTAGCCTGATAGTTAAAATGTTTGGTGATAAAAGAAGGGGAAACAGAAGAGCTGACCAAGGAACCATAGAAAGTAGGCTTGCTGAATTGCTTGCATACCACAGAGACCTTGAAGTATGATTATCCTCCTCAGCAAACTTAATCTTGATTCGGGGGGATGGGGAGGTTGGCAGAGGCTATGAGCCCAGTGACCTACTGTATCTGCTGAGCGCCTGAATATTATTCTCTGGAAGAAAAAAGCATTGCCTCGGGTTCTGCATTAGATTAGGTCGACCGATAGCTGAAACCTGGAATCTGGGAAGATAGCCTGCACACTTCAAACTCTTATTTCTACAGAGGTGGAAAGCCTTTTATGATTTTGAAAAAATTCTGCAGCTTTGGCACTCATTTCTAATTTTTGTAATTTGATTTTAGGACATAACAAAATTAAATTCTCAGGAAAAACACAAGAGCGTTACGTGTGCACATAAAATTGTAAAGTCAAACCTTGTCATTAATTGAAACAGAAAAAACTAGAGAAACAAAGTTTAAGGCACATCTGGCGTTGGGAAACTTGCCCTAGCTTTCACTACACACTATCAGGCCAATCATTAAGGAACATTCCTGGCAGATTACCTTGTACCACAGTGTATTTCTCTTGTTTACCTTCTGATAAATCTATTCCAAGCAAGATAAGAGTTGCAAAACCCACTGTTATAAATGGCTGCACAGTATTTCACCATCTGATAATACCTATGAATGCATAGATCCTTTAGGCCAACAGGTTTCCTATTTCCTTTTGCAACAACAAGCCCAAACCGTTGTATTGTTTAAATGTTCACACAATGCAATACAATGTTTATGTTGATGAAGCAGGATTTATGTTAGGTGTACATGTCATGTCAGGAATGTGCTCAGAAGGTCATGTTTTCATTTTTAGAAGTTGTTAGTTGACTTTGGATAGCAAACTGGCCAATACTGATGAATTTTATTGAGTGTTAATAACAGTTTAATGAGTGGGATTCTAACTCAAATAAATACAAGTGAATACAAGTCCATTTGTCAGGAACAGGAACATTAAGCTCAAATTATGAATAAACATGTTTGTTTTGTCTTATGAACAGCTTATTCCTATGTAGTTCCGGGGGATGCTGCAGTGTATGCTGGCTGATTTCGTGAATGAGGCATGATACACCCTAAACAGGTCACTAGTCTGCTGCGCGGTCACGCACACATTACCATCCATACAGCCCACACAGGAGCAAGTGCATAGCGGCCAATTAACCTAACATGCATGTTTTTGGAGGGTGGAGGGAAACAGGAGTACCTGGAGGATACCCACACATACACTGGGAGAACATGCAAACTCCACACAGAAAGACTAGTGATTCAAGCCTTGCCTCATTTAGCCTAATTTTTTTTGTTTATTTTGTATGAGTTAAATTAGCCTCGGAGACTAAACTAAATAAACTAAAGCTTTGTTTTACAATGTCACGTGCTTTTTGAAAACTCAAATAGTTTTGGTTAGTGAAAGTTTTTCATTTTAAATTTAAACGTTCTTTTTGTCCTTAGTTTTTAAATGGATGAAAAAAGGTTTTGAAGCAACAACTTAGAACCTTGTAAAAAATAATTCTCATTAGTTGATGATTGCAATTAGTAATTGAAAACATTTGAAGTGAAAATCTTTGCTGTAGGAATAAAGAGCATCGTGGCTCAAAATTTTTGACAAACCAACCTCAAGTTGAGGCGGTATTATTTCAGGAGCCTTTACACATTGAAATTCTAATAACGACAGATAAGAAACATGGGCTTAGCTTGCAAGCCAAGTAATGCCAGTCAGATTTGTTCAATCAAAGGAGGCACATTTTACTGAAACTTGTCCTTAACAATTTTAGAACTTTGAGTTAATATTTTTGAGTTACGAAGTGAATTGAGTGAGGAGGAAGAGTGAAAGAGTGTTTTAGTGTGCAAAGCAAAAAACAAAAACGAACAGGCAATAAATGTGAGAATGAAGTAAGCTGCAGCAATTACAACAATGGACATAACATCATAAATTCTGGAGTAAATAGAAAATCAATGTTTGAAAAAAGCTGGAAGTACAATTCGATATTCTCTGTCTGTATCTAAACATGAAGCCAACAAAAAGAACATTGCATTTCTGTAACAATACAACAAATAAATGGCGGTAGAAATAGAGATCGAGGGACCAAACGAGAAACAGGAGGCCAAAGCACAGGTCAAGTGAAAAGTCAAGACCAACCAATGACCCTCGGCAGAGCCACCACCACCAGGAATTACTCTGTGGGATTTGTAACCGTACAACAACAACAAAAACAATCAGGGGAACTAGATTTCTGCAAACAAACATCTGGAGTTAAAATTACACTTAACTGATTCTAAACCTACCAAGGACAAAGTAGTTAATCTTCTACAGATAGAGAATTAGTGGTAACACTGGCTTGGGTTGTATTTCCCAGGTGGAGTAGAAATCCAAACACCATTGCCTGCTTACCGAGAGAATAAAACAAAGAAACATCACTGAAGCTTACTATCCTCACGGATTGAATGAGGATTAGTCGGTTCTTCCAGCCAACTGGGAGGAACTGCTGCACTTTATCATAGTGCATTAGCCAAAATGGGCAATTTTAAAGGAAAAGAATTAGACAAAAGTCTCGGCAGTCAGCAGACAGATTCCATAACGGGCCTCTCCAGCACAAACTCAATTAGTAAACAATGTACAATTGGAAGCAAAAATTCTGGAATAAATACATTTGCAGGAGATTTTTTTTTTTTCTCAGATATGTTCTAAGTTTTGTTGCTGCTTCACTTTGATGTGTAAAAATGTAAACCTAGCAACAAAAATGTGTCATTTCTGTCAGCTGTGCACACATAAAAGGAAGATGAATGAGCAAGCTGAACTTGTGTCAAAAACGAATGCATAGGATAAAAAAAAAGTGTTGTAAATGTTGATTTTTGTGTTAATTAAATAGAGGGAGGAATGTTTGGTTTAAAACGGAGGGTGTGAGAAGAAAGTGAGGGATGAAAGAGAGTGGTAAAAGAACAGATAAGACAAAGAGGATGGATGTGAAGGAGTTTAAAAGCAAGGGTAATAAAGAAGAGCAAGTAGAGGTGTGAGTGGAGTGGGAGAAAGGAAAAAACACAGAAGGGGAATCAACTTGGCGAACAGCTGGGCCAGTGTTACAGGGGTCGGGCTCATGAAGCGGTCACATAGTCAAAGTCATCCTTTCATCTTGTCTGCTAGCGATGCAACAACACAAACTCTGCTCAAATTTAACCTTCCAAAAGCACAGGTTGATCCAACTTTCATACCTCTCTCTGCTGCGCCACCCACCACTTTCTGTCTCTCTTTGGCCTTTTCCATCTGTCTTCTTTTATCATTCTCACTTATTTCTGTCACACATCTTCAACTTCTAATACATTTTTCTCTCTGTACACTCACTTCTTCTTATAATAACTGTCCTTCAGTCAGTCTGTATTTAAGATGTCGTTGAGCGCAGACCAAAGTCTTGTTCCTGTTTGAACTCCTTCAGGAGTTTGTGCTCCTCTCCCTCTGCCTAAACAAACTTTGAAGCCAATCAAAGGGCTCAAACTATTTTCTGTGGGAAGCAACTGCTGTGAGTAAATACGTTATATTTTGATGTCAGATTCAGTCAGAGTGGCTCCTCCTCATCTTCGAAAGCCACCGGCTTCACTCGTGAATGATACAGTTCAGCAGCAAAACAAACAAAGCGTGACAAATCCAGATTATTGTCTGTCGGCGAGATAAGGTTATAATGAGAAAAGGCATCGGGGGAAATTGATCCCTTTTCAGGATGCTGTCTGATTTTCTGAGAGATGCCAACAATAACTTCCTGTCGGTCGTTCCCCTAATGGGTGGCGGGTAAAATTAGGGGTCGTGGGTGGAAGATTTGAGTAGAGAGGGTAGAATTCATTTTGTGCAATATCTTGATAAGTGCATTTGAAAGGGGAGATTTGATGCCTAAGTATTGTCTACGCTAGAGTTTATTGAAAAGCTTTTTGCCGGCCATCAACGGTCACAGGAGAAGACAGAAATTTAGTGACTTCACAGTGGGTGACAACAGACATAAATGAGTTATCAATACATAAAGCTTGTGACCTTTATTTTCATCAAACAATAGAGGAAGAAAAAGATGTGCCGGTGCAAATCACAGATCAGCACTATCGCATGATTCCCAGAGAGAGCTTGAGAAAAGCAGGCCTTTGTGTATTGAGAAAGGCAGTCATGTCTGAGAAACACTGACAGCCATAGCTACCAACCTACTTGGCTGCACGTTAAATCTACATGCCATAGGGGAAAGAAACGGGCCCGCCGACAGGCCAGTTATTAGCCGAGGGAACGTGGGAGGAATGGCAGACATTAACATAGATTACTCAAGTATGACTGACAGTTTCAGAAGGGCTTTTTGTGACTTACCAAGTGATTTGGGACTTGCCTTAATTCAGCAAGGAACGCTATAATACCGTGGGCTGTCTCTGCTATCTTGGCACCGTTGCCTTGGTGAGAATGCCAGCAGGGAGGAAATCATTTCTCTCTGTTCAGCTGCAACCCCCACCCAGGAAAACTCATTCACTCTCTGTAGTTTAGGTTCTGTTTTTCTGCTAGTATTGGTAAAAAGAAATATTGGGCCAGCTGCTGGGTTTCCAGATTGTGCATTGGACTGAATTTACTTTGGTGCCTGGAGTTATCCAGATGGATGTAGTTGTTGTCCAAAATCCAGGGCATTGTATAATTTTTTCAATGAATGGAGAACAAATTTAATTTGATCAGTGCTTCCAAACAGTAACATTCATGTCTTTTGTGAAACAATTGAACCAAGAAGACAGCAAAAAAATTGATAGTAATTTTGGCTTTTTCTATAAGTTAAAAACACCTATTTGTAAGAAAAATTAAGTTCAAACAAACTAAAAAAAAATCATCTAAAAAAAAAAAAACATTAAAAACATGAGCAAATAAGAAGCTGGACAGTTTGTTTCTGTTTGGCTCATCTTTCAGAACTACAGTGGCTGCTTCCGGATGTGGTTTTTATTATTATTTCTTCAGCATCATTTGGACAATATTGGACTAGTCTCGATGCTCTGCTTCCAATAAGGCAACAGGACATTGGAGCAGGAAACAACAGCGGAAGTAAAGAGAAACAGGGAGCAGTACTCCCAAAGACTGGAAAGTCTGGAATAAATCAGTCTGCACAAATCCAAAATAACATCAAATGTACATAACAGATGGGTTTTTGAGGCTAAACATTGCTAAGTTTCTAAAATAAACTTATTTAGTTTCGATACAGTGGTGAGTTAAGACCAACAAAATGATGCCATTCATTGGAGAATAAAAACAGAGACCATCTTGGAGGTTATCAATTTTTTTAAACCCTTGCAGACACAATGTTTGGTATGCATATGCGATTAGTCACCTGTCAAAACCAAACAAAAGCTAATGCATCTCTGGTTCAAATTACATCTGCCATAGGGTGTCATCTCTAAAATGGTTAATGCATTGCGCAACGAAAAACTTTAATCAGCTAGGCTCAGTGAAGTTGATGGATTAAATCACTTTTATCTGCACTTCCTTTGACTTTCCCTGTGCACAGGGTTGCAGTATAAATCATAATGCTTCCCTGTTGGGCTCACTTCAGTATAGTTTATTGCTGTAGTCACAATTTATAAAATAAAATTTATTATGTCTATTGAATTAATCTGTAACCAGTAAAAACAAGAGAATCAATTTTATTCAGGATTTGACTTAAAAGTTACTCTTTTTTAACATTTTTAAATTTAGATACCAAGATGTTAAGTTCTAACAAAATACGATTAATAAAATTAATGGATACATGTTTGAAAACAGATTGGTAGTTATTTGTTGAGTGTCTATTGCAACGTGTTTATTTAGTCTTTTTATTCGTGTACATGTATGATCAGTGGCAACAACAGCGACTGCCGCATTGCACAGAATACTTAAACAGCCGTGGTGCTCCATCAGGGCTATCGATCATGTCCCTCTCTCTGAATCACAATCAGACGTGGGCAGAGCCGAGAGAACGAAGCAGGTCTCTTAGACTAGCTTGTTGGACAACTGCTACGCACCTCTCATATCAACAAGGCTTCATCAAACATACCTGACTGGGGTAGTGAATGAGATGTCTAAAGTCGAGTGAATATTTTGCAAGAAAAACAGGGAAAAAAGACCATTACTTGCACATTTTCATGCTATACTTATAGAGACGTCTGATCAGAACATCTGAGAGAAGGAAAGGACAAACAAAACTTTTCTTTTCACTCACCATTGTATTTTTTCATTAAGTAAATTAGATTGGATTGTAAACCATTCAACATTTATCTACAATACTCTGTTCATCTAATAAAAAAGAAATAACACTCCATTTTTGCAAGCTATTTTTCTCAATTTCTCAGCTGCTGATGAATACCAAAGCAACTATAAATACTGCGTTTCAACATGTTAAAGTTTGTTGAAAATGAATTTTTGTCGGTGTTATCTAGTTTGAGTGTCATCACTTATGAGAGCTTAATTGCATCATAATTGTGGTTTGACCTTTTCAATCTGAGAAAAACATTTTACTTCATGTGTAACATGAATGTGTTACAAATCTTCTCTAACAACTCCGAAAGAAGCTCTACCGACACGCTAAGACTTATTAGATCTAAAATCAAAAATGAACAACTGAACTGTGGTTGACATTCTTGGTTAGAGTTACAAGAAAATGACTGATTCCCTGTTTGTTTGCATCCAGTTTCTAAGCTTTTAACCCTACTAAGTTGGTTTAATATTCACTCTTTTATTTATGTTCTTTATCTTTTATTTTCGGGTCTTTTGTGTTTCTGGAATTATTCAACATTCAAAAGAATCAGTGTGTTCAAATATAATTGTTTACTTTTTTAAATCAGACTTCATTTCAACTTCACACTTTGACTTTTGTTTATTTTTACCGTACTATTTTTATCCCTTGATGAGGGAATTACTTTTGCTGCATTGCACCACTGCAGGCAGCGACGACGGCACCAGTGGTGGGAGCGACTAGGGGGTCAGATGTCTTCTCCAGGGGCACTTAGGCATGGGCCCAATGCCCAAACCTGCTTCTCCCGGCCCAAGGACAGACATCCTACCACTGAGCCATTGCCTCCCTTTACTGTACTTGATTTTTGCATCGAAATCTGACAGGCTTGTGTGTCTTGTATTTGTGTGTGAGAGACTATGTATCTGTAAGATTTGGATGTGGTCACTTTGGGATGGGAAAGATATGTAAACATAAAGAGCTTAATCAATGTTCAACAGCTTTTACCTCTTGACAATATGCTCTGTTTGTCAATATGTCTAGAAATTTCAATAGAAAAAGTTGAAATGAAATCGGACAGGCTTGGTTTATAGTTGAAGGTGGAATCAGGAAATGGTTAACAGCTCTGTTTCTTATTCAAGCAAAATATCCGTCTTTTAGAACCTGATTACATGTCAAACCAAGCCACTACTGTTGTATATATAATAATGGGACAGCAGCAATTCACGCCCTGAGCTTCTAATTATGTTGCAAGGTTCGACCTTATTTGATGGCTCCAGCCAAATGTTACAGGTATACACTGAAAGGATGAAAGGACGACAGGCAGGGAAATGGGCCTGCCCCCCTTGAGGGGATCTGGTTTACACATCATTCCAGCATGTTCATCTGTTCTGATTAAATAGGAGGAGAGCATGTCCTAAGGGGCAATATAAAGGATAAAAGAAAATGACAATATAATGTCCAATACATATGCATGAGGAATATTTACATTAGATTCACTTTCTAATTCCAGCTATAAATTTAGCAATAAATGAACCCAAAATGTCAAACAAGGTTAAAAGTCACAGTATGATAAAGTTTGATTCATTCAGTCTGACTTTGCTTTGATTGCCGTTTAAACTCACACAGCCTTTGTTGCATATGGAGTGCCACTGTATGTTAAACTGTAAAAACCGTGTTAAGAAATGAAGGCTTTCTACTCTCTGAAGCGCTTCGGGGCTGAATTTGTAATGCACAGCTTTACTGGACAAAATGGGGTGGATCAAAAATGAGACTTCGTACAACCAATTATTCCTATCAAACAGGCAGAATTAGAAGTGAAAGCTTGCTGTTAAAAGCTATTGAGAATACAGTATAAATTTACGCAGGGGAATGTTCTGATAGACAAAACACAGAAACACATAATTACACCAAACTTCATTAAAAATTAACAATAAAAATGAGATATCATTAGCAACCATCTGCTAACGCATTTCCCCATTTATACCAGCTCAATAACTCATGTGATCACAAGGAAGTTAGACTGTATTACATTAAAATTAAAGCAGGAAACACATGAAACTTGTCTGTGGTCTTATTAGCTGCCATCTGTTGGCATTTCCACAACTCTCTGTGTGTTCCCGCTGCCTATTTTAATGTGCTGTCGCTAAATTAGCAATAACTTCCCGCTACAATAGTAACTTCCTTTCACAAGTTTATGTCGTGACAGACACATAATATCTAGTCAGGTACTTCCAAGCATGACCCCGCAGGGTAACAACTCAGTACTCTTTTCTATTGGGAGCAAACATACAGGTATGCATATGAGGATGCATCCTTGCATATGCATCCTCATCTCTTGACATGGTGTGATGGAGTGGCTTAGATGGAAATGAATGAGCATGTCAGATAGATGCAGGGAAGGATGTGCGTGTGCGCATAAAGAGAACACTCTTCCTGTTTATAAGATAAATCTTTCAGGTTATGTTTATACACTAAATGATGCGACAGATGAATTTTCATGTGCATTGTTGCAAACATTCTTCTTAGGTCAAAATCAGCATGGCGATATTAGTGTTTATGTGGGGAATGTTTGCTTCAAAGCTTATGTATAGCAGTGGTCATGGCTGTCACACAAGTGTAGCTTGTACGTGAGTGTGTTTAAGCAAGTACACTGTGCTGTGTGTGGTGATACCCTTCCGCCCCCCATGGGGGAAATAGTGGAATCAGGGGTGCTGCAAAGCTGTAGAGCTGTCAAAGAACGATGGATGAAGAAGCTGGCCTGCATAGCAAAGGGCTCAGGGGAAATCCCAACAACATGATACACAGACACAAAAAAGAAAAAACATGTGGAGACTTTGTTGGTGCACAGCGGGATGGTGTACTTACTTTAAAGTGCAAAACTAGAAACATGGATGCTTCTAATTTAACAGAAATATATATATTTAAACATAAGAAGACAAGGGGTGAACACTGGATCATAACCATACAAGTACTGTGTGACTATGTTCATCTGTGAGAAATCAGAACATCCCACCGGGGGTTTGAGCATTGAAACATCTGATCACACAAGAAAGACACATTTTTTTAATTTGGGCAAAAAGCAAGTAGACATGGCGAGTACTAAAGATGGCAGAAAATAACTTTTTATTATTATTCATGACTAAGAAATGATTCCAAATGTATTTTATTAAATCTAAAATAAAATATCTTGATTTTTTTTCATTTTCTTAAGAGTGTTCATTGATTTATTAGAGAAATCTGCAAACTATTTACCACAGAACAAAAAATCAAGGCGTGAAAAAACAAAATTCTTCCAACTTCTGAGGATGATTTACATCTACAAATGTTTTTGATTATAAATTGATTTTAGAGGCCCTGAATGGTAAGCTTACTCATACACACACACCTTAGACTGATTATGAAAATGCTATGAACGTAGGCAGAGTTTTTAGAAGTAAGTCCCTACTAAGTAAGTCATTTTTTAGTGGAAATTGCACGAATATGAAATTAATGAGAAAAAGAATAAAATAAAACTTATAATTGTGTCAAATTAATTTGAAGGATTTGCTGCACATTAATAAGTTCCTGAACTGCAGAAATGAGCAATGGGCAGCAATGCTGGTGGAACAGAGAGTTTGTTTTTATCCAAGAACAAAGCAAGGAAGAGGGGGATTTCATAGATCCCAGAGACGGAACTAGTCGCAATAGACCAAAGCAGGCCTGGTAAATTTAACCATTCTAAATTCAACAGTAGGATTTCCTCGATCAGGGCGGTAAATCTCCATGCTTGGCACAAGCCCGAACAATCTATTAACAATAATAAAGCCTGAGCGGCAGGGAGATAGACCCTCAAAGGCGAAGGTCAGCCTGATATTACGGCTTTAAAGGTTTCCTATTGCGGCTAAACTTCAATATAACCGCTCACCTTGCTTTTAATGGCTGCTGGCTATGCAGTGGCTGAGCACATATGGACATTCTAAATCCACTCTTTCTGAGATATTACTGGGTGGCGCGGAACAATTTATGGGTCTGTTTCTGGGCTGCTAGTTTAAAGTATGGCTGTTGTTCATAAAAAAAGAAAAGCAACACCAGTGACCAAATTCTCACCCTCATGTCTACTCTGGCCTGCACATCACATCTTTGTGGGATGCAGAGGGAATTTAAGGCCTGCAGCTTCTGGCTGTAAATGTGCTTAAGCGGCATTTTTTCTACACTCAGACCTTTATTTCTGACAATTTAATATCTTTATTGTCCTGCCAGCTCACTTTTTTCTTTGCAGCTGACTCATTTTGGCATTCTCACACCTCTGAAGAATGTCTTTGTTACCATACTTTTTCTTATTGCTGGAGCTTTAATGCCTTGTTGGACACAGAAACATTTCAGTGGGAACACACTTTTGGGTTGTAATCTTGTCTCAACATCTTTTGTGACATTCTCTCTCTTTAACCCACTTTCCCTGCCTGTTTTCTCCTTGGCTGCTTTCTAAAGGGTGACTTAAGAAAAAAGAAAGGAAGGAGAGAGGACACTGCAACACAAAGAAGGAGAAGAAGAGGAGAGAGGCAAGAGTGCAAGCTCTTAAGTAGATTGCAAAGAACAGCACAGAGGCATGAGTGTGAATATTAAGAAGGTTTTCTGCTGCCAGAGAAGTTCCAGCCTGCAGTGAGATTGCCACCGGAGAGAGACAAAGACAACGACATGGAGAGAACGAAGAGTCCTGGAAAAGTGATCAGCTACAGGACTAAAAACTACGCCAATTAACTTTAGGTGTCAAACATTGTAGAGGCCACAATCTATCAAGCTGAGCAGCTGATCTGTGACGAGTCGTCAGTATGAATGAATTAGAAAGGTGATCTTTTTCTCTTTAAGAAATTAAATGGGTCAGAAGAAAGTAATTGAATCCATCAGAGTGGCTTAAGTTGATCTGACAGTGGAAGATGTAAAGATTCTGTTGGGCAAATGGTTGCTATTCTGAAAATTAAACTTGTGTTTGTACCAAAACAACATTTTGTGTATTTGTCATTATAAGTGAAACAACAAAGTTTTTTTTTTTGGGATCGACAGATGGATGGATATATTCATTTTCATCAAAAGAAATTCAAATGTTCACTACAAGTGCATACAATTCCACAACATTTAGTCCAAAAAAATTTGCGGGAAGACCAGGTTAATAAATAAATACTGTAGTTAATAAAATGTTCAAATTAATAAATGAATAAAAACACACCTTTGATCATTTAGATGACACTAAAAGTTCACGTTTTTCTACCTGCCAGACTGTGCAGAATAGAAGTACTGTAGGTTCAGCCAGAGCCGAGAGTATTCACTTCTTTACTCCCGTAACATGTTTTATTGTGCAAGTTTGGGCTCACCTGGAATGCCTGGTGGAGTTTTAAGGTATTTTCCGTTGAAATGTTGTATCACAACTTCACACTTCTCTGTAGACTCCATCCTGCAACGGAAAATGATGAAATGAGATAAAGTTGAAGTAGTTGACCTTGAAATGGTTTAAACAAGCTCATGCAAAGGTTTTTTTTTTTTTGAGGAAATATACTGTACAAAACTCTTGCAGCCGTCAAATTAAATAATTAGGTTAATTTTGTCAGCTGAAAATTCTAACTCATTTTGATGTAAAATGTCATTGAATATGTCAAAGAGATTCACAATAAAATGTAGGCATTTCAGCCATAAAGTATCCTTTATTTATGCCTAACAAAAAAGGACAAGACTAAACAAGCAGAAAAGCAGTGAGAATGTAACCAAAGAGACGAAGAGATGGATAAGAAGATAAAGATGACATGCCTATACTGACTGAATAAAACAGTTCTGTTTTATGACAAGTGGAGGAGAAAAAAAATGCAGGAAAATGACTGACTTGTCTCCATTCCCTCAGGACTTTGGATCAAACCATGCACAGGCCAAACAGCTGGCCAGTAGGGGGGCTCAGATCACTTGCATCACTAGCTTACACACACTTGTGTCTGACACGCACTAACTTTAAAACATGCACACAACTGATGCAAACTACCTGATTAATATCACATTTATTTTGCTTGTGTACCTATGTTTATAAAATTTTATGCAGGTCAATTGTACTTTTATTTGCTCTCTGTTTTTATGATGTTTAGCACAATGTAACTCTTGTTTTAAAAAGTGCAATGCATGCAAAGTTACTATTTTTAATATTTAATATAAATGCATTGGACTCAACAAATTATTACAGTGCAGATGTAAACACACACATGTTTAGTTTACTTAATAATTTCTGGATCTATTCAGCAAGAAACAAATATTATAGCGAACATAAACTAAGCTTCGGGCATAAATTAGACCTACCATTATTATTACTATTTAACGTACTGTACTCATCCCTGAAATAGGAAAATTTCTGAGCTCTATTGCACTGTAGCAGGCAGCCACGATGGTGCCAATGGTGGTAGAAGTGGGTGGTTACGTGTCTTCCCCAAGGCCCAAGAAGCAAACCGGCTTCTTCCGGTCCAAGAACTGACATTCTAATGACAAGGAGCAAACACCAAAACCAACACCTATCATTATTATTATTACCATGAAAACAATTTACTAAACATTTTTCTGTACGTTATTAATCACTTCAGGACTTCCCTCATTTGCTGCACCCGGTATGATGGCATCAGTGATGATTAAAAAACCACATAAAAGAAAATAAGTGAACAAAACACCCTTCTGTTTTTAGATGGTTATAAGTTGGTTTTAGCTGCTGCCTTCAAGCATTCAGCTTGTCTTAAAAAGGTTTTGTAGTGTAAAAATAGCTAAATGTTCTAAAAATAAAACTGGTATCATACTGGTATTAATAGAAACCCATATGGCATCACACAGCTTGTAAAGACGTTTCAACTCTTTTTTTAATTCATTTTGCGCATTGTGATCTCTTCAGCATGAACCTTAATTAAGATTTCGGATTGTTCATTTAATTTATTTGACAGGGAGAATGCGCAAAAACATTTAAGATGATTTACGTCTGATCAAAAGCAAAGGCTGATTTTCATCAGCAGTCCTTGAGCAGGTGAGAAACACAATGCTAGAACAAAGAACATATGAACTCAAACAGTCGGGCTGCAATTGGTGGTGTGGTTGGCTGTGGTTAGCCCAGTGGCCTCACAGCAAGAAGGTTGGAGTTCGAGTGCAGGAGTGGGGGCAAGGCTGTGGCTACGGCAGTAGCATACCATTACCTGGTATGCTACTGCCGTAGCATTAGCATACGTAAAAGTGAATAACACATATGTAAAAGTGTCTTTGAGTGTCCAGAAAAGCGCTATATAAGTTCAATGCATTGTTATTATTATTAAGGCATAAAACTCTGGAATTTCTGTGTGGAGTTTGCATGCTCTCCTCGTGTGTGTGGACTTTCTTCAGGTACTCTAGTTTCCTCCCACCCTCTAAAATCATGCATGTTAGGTTGATTGTCCACTATGAAATTTCTCCTAGGAATTAATGTGTTTGTGGATGTTTGTATGTGTGTAGCCCCGCAGCAGACTGGCAACCTGTTTGGGGTGTGTCCTGCCTCTCGTCTGATTAGCTAGGATAGGCTCAGGCACCCTCCGTGAACCCATTAAAGATAGCAGTTGAGAAGACGAGACAAAACTATGAAATGTACTAGAAAAAGTTCTCTAAGTGCAATATAATACTACCGTAATTTCACGACCATTAGGCACACCGTACGAAAAGGCGCAGCCTCAGTTATGTGCGCCATTGCTGTATTTAACACACACATAAGGCGCACCGTACGAAAAGGCGCAGTCTCAGTCACACACCGCCTTACAACAACACACACGCAAGCATGCAAATGTGCGTATTAAAAATAGATCGGGAGCAAAACTGAGTTAGGTTGTACTTTATTTAAGTAGTATAAACAAGCACATTACCGGTAATAGTCTTTATTCAAATCCATCATCCTCTGTTTTGGAATCGAACAGCTGCGCAAAATCCAACAGAGCAGGTCCACTTCGCTTCTCGCTGTCAAAGTCACTGTCTGTACTGTGCGGCTCCTCAGAAAAGATACCAGCTTTTGCGAAAGCTCGGATAACAGTACCAGCAGACGCGTTAGTCCAAGCATCTACAATCCATTGGCAAACTGTAGCCAATGGACTGTAGCCAACTCGCCCGGTGCTGCCTTCCACCCTTCGTGAAACTGTGGTCTCCTTCGGTCATCCATCGCTCCCACACCGCTCACACTTCACTCTTTAACGTTCTCATGTCTTTTCTTTAAGGTCCGCCTCGCGGGCAACGCGTTTTCTTTTAGGTCCGCCTTTTCTTACGAGCACCGCGTTTTCTTTTAGGTCCGCCTTTTCTCACACACAAGGCGCACTGCATGAAAAGGCGCACCGCTCATTTTGAAGAAAATCCAAGACTTTTATATGCGCCTTATAGCCATGAAATTACGGTAATTGTATTTCTCAATGTAAACGCTGCTGGTTTTCTAATAATAATTATTAAAGATTGCATGACAAATTTTGCATGTCATAGCGACGCTTCAGAATTTGTGGGAGTTTGTTCCACTCTGTTATAGCTTTAAATGAAAAGAATGACGGCACAAAGGCCGAGCTGCAGTTAGGTAATCTGTAGTTATGTGACTTGTGGACCTACAAGTCCTAACTGTCTGCACAGAGCAGAGCCTGACGATTTTCATTCAGTGTAGGAAGAGCCTTGTTTAAAATCTTTAAAACTCAATCTTGTTAGTAACTTTTTTGTAGTACTTAGACTTTTCTCTTGCTGTCTACTGACATAGTCTGTTGGTATTTAATTGACTCTTTGTATCCTGACATCGGCAAACAATTTGTAACACTAGCTCAAAGTTATAACAAGATTATCAAGTACTTTACAACTCAAAATCTTTAAAGTAAACTATGCTTTATTAGTTATTGTTAACAATTAGCTATTGTTTATCTTCAGACTGAGTTTTGTGTATTTCTTTTGGTCAATTTACTGAGTTACGCCTGTTGAGAAAACTGTGTTGTGATATTCGACTTTACAAGAGAAACTGAATTTGACCTGATCTGCTTTACTCTTTAAATAAAATGTTTCATGCTAACTTCATCATTTTGCAAGACTTGTGTAACACTTGCATTGCAGTTGGCTTTTGTCTTGAGGTTAGAAATTTTTTTTCAATGACTTGTTCTAGAAGTCTGCATGATGGAACATTGCACAATCACTCTGGAGCACAATAAATTCTCTTGAAGGTTTTCTTTAATCAAATAGGGGTTTGATTGAATTTTTTTGATGATACTATAAACAGCTCTTTGGAAAATCTATTCTTTTGTCATCAAAAATTCTGCTTAATCACCATTTTCTTCCTTTTTGTTTGTTAAATGTTATGTTTCAAATCATGAACACAGAAGTGCTGTCATCGTTAAAACCATCCAGGATCAATCAATGATGTTAAAAAAAGCCTTCATTTGGATTCCTCCTTCGACTGCATGAATCACATTTGACTGCTCACTGGCTGGGCGAAATGACTTCCTAGAGTTTTATTTGGTTGACCTCCAATTTTGCAGTGATAAGTCATCAGGAAAAGTCTTTGAAATAGCTGGGCACATAAGTCTAGCCCTTTTTTATGCATTAAATCTATTAAATCACTCATGTTAAAAATAAGTATATAAAGATGATATTTCCAAACTTGAGGGAACAGAAAGACCTTGTTTTAATCTAACCGGAGACTCGAGCAAACGTAAGATCCCTTATATACATTTCTAATAATGCGACAATTATATATTAACTAGTTGTGCATGGTGGTGTAGTGGTTAGCACAGTGACCTCACAGCAAGAGGGTCAGGGTTCGAACCCTGGGTGCGACAAGGCTTGAAACATTGGCCTTTCTGTGTGGAGCTTGCATGTTCTCTTCGTATATGCGTGGGTTTTCTCTGAGCACTCCCGTTTCCTCCCACCCTCCAAAAACATGCATGTTAGGTTGAAATTGCCCCTTGGAATGAGTGTGTGTGTGAATGGTTGTGTAAGTGTAGCAGCAGACAGGAGACCTGTTCAGGATGTACCCTGCTTCTCCCCTGAAATAAGCCAGGATAAGCAGTTTGGAAGATGAAACAAAATGAAACGTATTAAAAGGAATTAGTATTTTACAACAAAATAAAAGGTTAAGTATGACCCAACAACGTACATGAAAAATTTAACACTAAACTAACAAAAGTAAAGCTAAAAAGAGAAACGTGATGCTTCTCCTCTTTTTGACCTCCACTCAGCTGGTCAATGTTAGTGTGATGTAGGTGTGAAAGCTTAGTTGCTGGTCAGCAAACACCCACTCCATCTGACATGAAAAAGGTGTTAGTGGAGAGAGGTTTCCGATGCAGATGGACCTTCCAGTGCTATGTTCCGGCAGCATGTAATTTTCAAAAAAGGGCTATTTGCATCATGGTTAGTTTATGTTGTAGATAAATGCAACAAGAACAAAGAAATCCCTCGTTTGAGTTATGACATTTAAGAACAAAAATTAACTAAAAACAGCAATCTCCATAATGAAAACTTTTAGAGAAAAAGTTCAAATGCTATCTATTTCTCTAAGATAAGAAACATCTGGTAAAGACCATCTCTCTTTAGTTTGAATTTATTTGAGTTAGTAAACACATTTCAGAGTTTGTAATGTGCACAAAAGACCCAGAACAGAATGGGAACAGCTATTCACTGCAGGTTAGAGCAGTCGCTATGCCTTTATGATGATATTCTGGAATGTGCAGATTTCATCACATTACAGATTTTTATGCTTTTTTTTTCCACTCTCCCCTCCTGAAATATCCATATCACAGTGTCAGCCTCACATTTCTCTTTCCTCTGCCTCTCTTACTACTCCTACAGCAAGTCTCATCCTTCTTTTTTTCCCCAACCATAGCTTCTTTATCACTTTCTCTTTCCAATCCATCTTCCTCCTGGCCCGTCCACACCCTTTCTTTTTGACGTCTCTCTCACTCCTCCCTGTCTTTCAACCTTGGTTATTTTCTCCATCTTTCACCATTACCCTCACACTCTCCTTCCTCATCTCTCTCACTTTCCATGCCCTCTTTTCCTCCCATCTTTGTCCATTCTTTTCTTCCTATATTATGCGTATTGCACATCAAAATCCATCTCCTGTTCTTCTTCACACAACTTCTTGCAAGAATATATAATCTTTTTTGCTCCCTGGCATCACCAGACTTTCACTGACTAACTTTCTTTCCTCTCTCTCTGTCTGGCATGGGTTTAAAAATGGACACTAAGTAGCTACGGTAATCTGATTCAACTGATGAGAAATGATAGGTTTTGACTCCCAGCACATTCCTAGCACTTAGGAGTTTGCAACTAGATTAGCAAAATATTTGACTGAAACAGAGAATTTTATTATGTGCATGTCATATATGTTGATTCAAATGAAAATTAATACAAATATATGTTCATTTAATCAATAGGATAGGCCCATCACCTTGTGGGACATTCTTAAAACTACGATTTCTTAATAAACAGTGGACTCCAACAGCGGCGTTATAAAAATAAATAAATAAATAAAAACAATCTTCAGAAAAGGGAGGCTTATTTCATCCATCATACTGTCCCACAGGCCAAAAAACTCTTACTTCAGTTCCATGCCATATATCACTGCTGGTGTCCACCAACAAATTCTGAGAATACAACCACAGCTCTGGCTGGGCTTCAACGATGGAGGTGTGGAAGATAATTTATTCTAACTCAATGTCCCCCTACCCGGGACATGATCAAAGTTGTGCAGGGGGGGCAGTTGAGATCTGTCTTGACAGAGGAGACTGCCAGACGTTGCAAACACCTTTTAAAAGTTATGCTTTCAGTTCTAGCCTAATCAATCCCCTTGGGGGAAGGCCCAGCTAACAGGCTCTCACCTCCATGTCCTATCTACAGACCATACTCTAGAGAGGGTATCAGTGACTCACATCCAAGGACTGTGAACATGCATCTATAGTATTTTTTTCATTATTCTAGGGCTCTTCAGGCTTAGCTTTTAGTTGGTCTCTCACCTAAAACTTGTCTGCCAACGATTACCCTGTGAAGGTCATAAGTGATTTAGAGTAAGCTTCGGATTGCAAAAAGCATCTGATGAATACTTTTTGTATTTGCAATCATGCCAATTATGTAATCTTTGCTTGCTACATTAAAAGGTGAAAACCTTGACTGACATCATTTATGTGATAGGTAGCTTCAAAAAAACATTTCAACATGATCTGTGAATCGATTTGGAATGCTTATTGTTTTTCAGGAATGCCTGCAACACATAGGAGCATAGCTGACTTTTTGTAGCAATGTTTTCCTGGTGGTATTGCAAAAGCTCCGTATCTTTATCTACTGTCTAGCAGTGTTTTTTTTTCTGCATTTTTATATTATGTCATCCTTACTTTCTTCAATAGAAGACAACACGCATTAAAGAAAGAATAAGTGGGTTGGACGGACCAGTGAGCATCCACAGAGAAACAAACCAGTCAATCATTCCATCCATCACTTGGCATTTGGAATGGACAGCCGGTTCGAGTCAGATGAGTATACAGTAAGGAAGGCTGGCTTTTCTGTGTGCGCTGCTAGTTAATGGCATCAGGTGTTGCTGTCTGCAATGATTAGTGCCGAGCCCGAAGTAATGGGCTCTGATAACAGTAATGGATCAGCCCACAAACACTTAGCTCAGTTTACTCTCTCTAATGCAGCTCAAAGTCTAACCCAGAGCAGCTGCCTGTCTGTTGACACATCAAATAAGCATCGTATATTTCATAAAAAAAAAAAGAGAAAACGCACAGCCTATTGGCAATGGTTTTCTCCACTTAGCCCTAACACATTGAAATTTTCCCTGTTCACAACACAGGCAGCATCGAAGGTGTATCTTAATCGAAGGCATCTTATCTACTTATGAAATTGATAAGGGCACATGCTGGTGATCAACTTTCTCTGGCATTGCAAAATAATCCCATTCTGATCACTTGTATCCCCAATCTTGTTCTTTGAGGGTTTGACATATCATTGGGACCAATGAATATGAAAGCTTACTAGTAAATCAAGAACTTAGATTTTTTTTTTTTTTTTTTTTACTCAGCGTACTTTTCTGTCACTCCACACTCCATTATGATAAGACTTATCAATCTTTTGCTCCATTTTCTCTTCACTTTTAAATAAGACCTTAAAGAACTTTTACTCCTCAACTTGGAATCATATCTCATTCCTGACTGGAGAGAACACCACATCCTCTTTTGGACTTGGACTGTGGTTCTTAAATATGTTCTAACTGCTGCAAACAGCTTCAGTGAGAGCTGGACTGGAAGAAGTTGACATTTAGATCTAAAAGCAGAACCCAATCCTGCACGTGGCAACGTAGAACCCTGGAACACTTCAAATTCAGCTAAAAAAAATCTATAAGAATCAAATTAATTAATAAAAACAGAAGCTTTGGAAACAAATTTGATTGAGTGCCTCCAATGCAAACCAACTGCTGATACAGAGTGTATTGACACAAGACGACTTCTAGGAAGGTATCTTGAACATGAATCCCACGAGGATAGGTAGAGTTAGACAAACTCTAAAAACACAATCATGACCTTAGGAGTGTAGTAAAGTGGGTTTGATGGACCACTGGATAATCGGGTCTATGACCCCTGACTTGACATTACTGGGGAGTGTGGATAAGTGCCCAGCATTATTGTCCCAAGCAATACTAGCAGAAGATATTGACCAAGACAATTGATGGCATTCCAAGCACTGGAGAACTCTTTGTGGATCTTGACCCCTTCAAACAACCACAGCCACGGTACTATATGACCACTTTTGGCAACCTACTGTTTAGACAAAGAATAGTCTATCACTAAGTACTCTGACTTTACTTATTTATCAGAAGACATGGTGGTAGGATTAAGAAAGGGCATCAAAATGTTCCTAGTCAAAGTCAGCAGAGTCTTTTTTTCACGTTGAATATGAATGATGTACTCTATGGCTTCTCTTAACTTTTCTTGTACCCATGTTTTGCCTCAACAAATACTGTAGCTGTGGCACACGTCCAGAGTTCCATGTTGCAATAAAAGTTATGATAGGACTCTTTCATCAATTTGATAGCATTCTTCAAAAATTGATTGGCTCTAAATTTGGAATAGCTATAAAGTTGTCTTGTTATCTGTTTATTGTTGAAAATCTGGGTAGAGTCATGAGGCTAATTCCTGGATCATCCAGGTGCAAACTTCTCAATCCTTGTTTAGTAGCTGGCACAGAAAATGATGCACTATTTATTTTGCTCATTAGTTTTCTAAACTGCATGGGTAGCAGGAAATAATCCTTGTTACATATATGCAATTTCATTCTGTATAATAATGTTTTCTGCACAACCATTTTACTGTCTTGTATTATTATAAACTTTATGTTAGATTTCTCGTGTTTCACATTCACAACTTCTTGCCTCCCCAGCTCCCAGGCTTCTTTTCCATCATGTCTATTCCTCCCTCCATTGAGAGCCACTTGAACAGGTGGCTTTTGGCAGGTTGTTGCTGTGCTCAGATTGTTGGCCTGCAGGAGGCTACCTACCTGCCTGGAGGAGCAGAGGTGAGAGCCTGTTTTTAATGCATGTTACTATGTGTGCACATGCGCTGGAAAGTGCACTCATGCACAGGTGTATAGAGGCCTATCAGTGCATATGTTCATATTTGTGCATGAGCACCTTGTTTGTGTGTGTGTATGTTTTTGCTTGTCTGTCCTGCTTTAACCTCTGGTAATAGAGCAGGGAATAGGAGAGGAGTTCAGCCAGAGCAGGTGATTAGGAAAAATCCCTGCAAGATGGCAGTTTGTGGCCGTCCACTGGGTAAACAGGAAGGGACGTGTGGAGAGAAATGAGAGCCTGGTGGCTGCTTTCGAGGACAAGGACAGAACGGTTTATGACTTTGGGGGATTAACAAGCTGAAGTAAAACTTTTCTAAGAAAAAAAAAAAGAAATAAACTGCTCAGTTATAAACATGTTTTTGGAAAACAGCAACATTGGCTATGCTGAAAGTATTAAAAGATGATTGTCCAGTAAAAACGTATAGGAATATACTGATGTAACAATGTGAAGCCATTCAGAATTAACACTTATGAAACAATGAGGTAATCGTGTTAATTTTTTCAAATAAATAATTAATTATTTTCTGAATTTTAGAGCTAAAATGAACACTGAATATATGAATTAGATTTAATCAGAACAACCGATACTGACTAAAAGTAAGAACTTCTAAAATAGTTCTTATTGTCATTGTTTACCTTGCAAAGCCGACTCCTCTGCTGACCCCATTGGCATCCCTTAGTATCCTTGTGGAGATGACGTGACCCAGGGGTTTGAGCATGTTCTCCAGCTCCTGCTCATCCATGGACACTGGCAGGTTGGAGATGTACAGGTTGGTGGGGTCCTGCTCTTGTTGCTGTCAGAAAAAAATGTTTGGGTGCCGGGGAAAAGGTGAAGGTCGACAGATGGAGAAGAAAAGGAGAGAAAAAAAACAAAGGTGAAAATGGGAAAAAAAAAAAACATAAAATCTTATCCATTTATAACCAGGAGGAGTGCATGTATGACGCAGATGACAAAGTAAACAGTCAAACTGGATAATTGTGGAATTTGGCAAATTTGTTCAAATTAAACAGTTAAATTAGTTCTTTTCTTGCTTAAAAGAAGAGTTTGAAAATGTGTTAATATTTTGAGCCTGAGGTGGCAGAGGTTGTGTAGTAATCTCACCATAAAAACAGCTTGAAACAATTCCACAAGTCAATCGGTCTGTGACGTGTCACAACAAAATGCATCTATCTGTGTTTAAAGCTACTCCGTTTCTAAATTAAGCATGAAATTCCATTCTCATTACGTGTTTATGGTGCTTTTGGTTCTTTAACAAATGAATCTTATTTAACCATTGTGGAATTGTGGAAAGTTTAATATTAAATAATAATATTATTTAATATATTTTCTTCAATTAATTAAAAGTAAAGAAGATCTTTTGGATTGTTAAAAAAATTTTGATTTTTCGACATTCTCTGCATTCAAAAGGATATCATGCATGTCAGATTTGTCAGACTTGTTTTAGAGTTGGCATGTAACTCTCCACCATTACTTAGGATCAATAATGTGCAGACGGGAGGAATTTTAAAGGAGACATCACTATCAGAGTATGAAATGTGTTCAGCCTTTGACAATTTAAGTATAAAGTTTAATGTTGAATTTAAAACATTACCCTGTCAATGTATGTTTGAAAGTTTAGAAAACCCCCTTAGAAAGAGAGACTTTTACACTTAAAAAAGAAGGAAGGAGTACAGCTGAGTGAATGAAACATTAATAAAAAAAAAACACTAGATAAAATACATATTTTTCACCTGCCTAAATACCAAACCGCCACATTTGAAAATTTTGCTTAAAAAATGTTTTTGTCCCAAAATTGTGTATTATTTTTAAAATATTGCAATTGTTCATAATTAAACATATTTTCAAAGATGTATTTCTCCGTCTCTGTTTTTCATTTTTGAGACGGCGAGAGCTTTCAGGAAGTGTCTTCGTCTGTGTCCTGCCTCTATTTTTCTATCTGTCAGAGGAAAGAACCAGTCTGTCCCCTGATTAATTAGCTGCCTTATCTGACAGGACATATTTGATCTGATTAAAACCTTTGGGAGGAAGCCAGTGGCTGAGAATGCCCCTATCCCCTCCCCTCTTTTTCCTTTAACCAGAATCTCAATTACATAACTAAATCCTTCCTTCTTCTGCAGATTGGGTGCATTTGTGTGCTAAAAAATGCACGAGGAGAAAATCTTACTAGAGCCGCTGTAACACAAGATTTGCCTGTGAATAAGGTTTAATTAAATCGTTCCATAAAAATCTACTGGGCATGTGTCACTCTCTTGTTAAGTCCCTTGGGAGTTTGTAACCTTGCAGCTGTGCTCTCCTTTCGAGTTCCATCAGTTACATGAGCTGCTGTTTTTCAGGATTATGTCAGAACAGCTTCATATTTGAATGCTGAAAAGAAGTTTAGATCAAAGAGTTAAATGACTGACTCGCTCACTCACACATTGAACTAAGCCAATGATTAGAGCGCACATGTATGTGTGCGCATGTGAGCAATTGAATGAGAACACTTTGCACCTAGAAGCTTGTGGTGGTGTGCATGATGGAAGAGTGCGCAGGAATGTGAAGCGGTAATTTGGTTGTGTGGGCTAATTGTAGAGCTCCTTTTGCAGCGGGGATTATCACGGGGAGGCCTCTTCTACGCACGGCCGCCTCACTAACTTCTTCCTTTGATGACGTTCCGCACCACAAAGCCCTAAATACCCAGATGAGAAGGTTAGAGAAGACTGGAAATTGGAGTATTTTGACGGAAGGTGAGACGGGCTGGCCCATTCCATGAGGAGATTTAATTTCCTTTAATGTCAGCCTTAGCGTATGCCGGGCTGTCAGGCTATGAATGAAAACATAATTGAGGTGTGTGTGTGCTTGTGCGTAACTGTATGCATTCTATCTCAAAGTAATTATGCATGAGCCATCATACCACTAAAGTTACAGATTATATTCCACCCTTTTGTCTTTATGAGATAGTTAGCAAGAAGAATGAACCGGTCAGCTTTGCTTGAGTGTCGTGGCCAGTTATGTCTGTCCCTTCACTGCTGACCAACACTGTAGAAGGTTAATGGAAAGACTCTGGGCTACACTAGGGCTTTGATGAGCATAATTCCTTCACCTTGCCGCCAGGAGGACAGGTTGAATCCAACTGTGTGTGTGACAGAACGGGGGGGTATGAACCAGCCGGGGTGGGTGACGTGTCATTTCCTGCTGACGGATGGGCCCCTTGCTGGAGCTGACAGCCCTGTAGCAGTTATTTCATTTTGACACCCTGCTCTGTTTACCTCACTGTAATTTCAGAGAACATTACCATGCCAAGGGGGAAGGGGAAGTATAAGTAGAAATAAAAAAAAAGGGGGGGAGAGTGCAAGGTGAGGATTTGAGTCACAGCTTGTATACAGAAGGTTAAAGAATGAAAAGGTAAAAAACGAAGGTGAAGAAAGAGAGACAGAAGCATCAGACATGACAGGTAGATATAGCACATTAAAGAAAGTCCTTGTTGCCTTTTGACAATGCTTGAGGGAAAGGAGACGTCAGGTGTTAGAAGTCTCTCATTGTGCCTTTGGGGCTCTCAGGGCTATACCTCTTTAAGTGATAAGAGTTGGAGAGATAGACATACAGTATGTCTTGACTGGGGGCACTCCATCGAACTCTGAATAGAGGGAAAGACTAGGTCTAGCACTCTTGCTAATGCTCCCCATTTTTATCAGTCTAACTCTTAAGTTCCTCCTTTTTTTTCACCTTCTTTATTCATACCACTTTACCATCCATTAGCTTGTGTTCTCATTTGTGAGACATCCTACCAATCTGGTTTTATTTATGCTTCTTACATTACTGTATCCATCCCATTTTTGCTTGCCTATCTATCATTGCCATCTTTGCTCTCCTAAGTCGCTCATCCCAGCTTCTTTTTCCTCTCCGTTTCTATCTGTTCAGCCTGCTCAAGAGATTAGAGCTGTATGTGTAATTGGCACTACAGGGCTTTTTGGCTGCTCAGAGCATGGAAACACTCACAGCCACTCCAGTGTCAATCCTCGCTATAACAACATACTAGTCACTACCCTCAGGTATGGCATTCTGGCCTGTTGTGTGACTAACCAGCAGCCTGGAAGAAACAATTGAAGCCAAAAACAATAGATTTGTTTTATTTCAGTGAGGATGTGATGTTTGTAAGTTTGCAAATACCAAAGAAACAGTGCATTTAGTTTCTACCTATATGTTGTGGTTGTCAAAATTTTTACAGTGGAATTTCATTCCTGTAAAATAGATCCAAAAAGATAAACAGGCCAACCGAAAAGAAAGGAAAGAAGAGAAAGGGTTGTGATGAAGGGGATCTGGCATAGTGGGGAAGTTACTGAGAACACATCAAAAGCTTGAATTTAATTTGTGAGGAGCCAGAGAAGTCAGAGACAAAAAGGTACAGTGGAACTACAAAGGGTCTATCATTCTGTCAGCTGGTCAGGCAACAGCAGGCGAAGTTAGCCAGGCAGCTTGCTAACCCTTTGATGAATGCTTCTGTTTCCACTCATGAGCAGATGACAGAATCACCATATTTTTTCTTCTTGTAGAAGTTGTTGTCATTTACTTCCAGTTCGTGTTTCCATCCCGCCTTTGCAGCGCTTGGATGTCAGCACATCAGAAGGTTTCACTTTACAGCTCCAACATTACTGCAACATATTATACTTAGCATATGCAATAATATATCCCACTAAGTTGATTTCAGTCGCAGAACAGCATGTCACACCACAAAGAAAAGACGAGTGAGCAAGCTGGTAATGTCTGAGTTTTTTTCTGTAGCTCACCAGGAGGGCTGATAATATCAGCGTTTCAGATTCAAACCGTATGCTGGCAACTGTGAGGCTGAGTATCAGCCATCACTGGGAGTCATCTTATCCAATCATATTATTGTTTAATGTCTGAATAAACAACTTAAAAAGCTCTACTTTAAATCAAAGCAGATTTATGTTGCAGAAGTAATTCAATCTGAAATGGGCTTCAAGAAACTATACCTCAAAGGTTGGATGCTTGAATGTACTTAGGAAATCCTTTTATTTCCGTTACGTTGTTTTCCACTTATCCGAGGCTGGGTCACTGTGGCAACAGCCTCTGACGGGAAGCACAGGCTTCTCTCACCCCGGCAGCATCCTTCAGCTCACCGGGGAGGATCCCGAGGTGTTCCCTGTTCAGCTGTGAGACATAGTCTCTCCAGCAGGTTCGGAGTCTGCCTCATAGTCTCTTCCTGGTGGGATGGGCCTGAAACACCTCACCAGAGAGGCATCCTAACCAGATGCTTGGACTACCCCATTTGGCTTCTTTCTACTCTGAGCTCCTCCTAGATAGCAGAGTTCCTCACTCTATCTCTGAGTGAGCACCCCAGGGCCCCTGCGGAGGAAGCTCGTTCAGCCGCTTGTATCCACAATCTCGTTCTTCTGGTCACCACCCACAGCTGGTGAGGGTAGGAATGTAGATCGTACATAGGGAATTTTGATTTTCAGCTCTTTCTTCACCTCAATGGGCTGATGCAACATCCTGATAATTTTATTTGCAATTACAATTTTATTTACTAACCAGATGTAAATGTTAACGTTAATAATGGTCAGGTTGATTGGTTACGAGAAAATTGCCGTAGGAAAGAGTGTGGAATGCAAATGTTTGTGTGTGTGTTGGCCCGCAGCAGACCTGTTTGGGGTGTGTCCTGCCTTTTGGCTGTAATCAGCTGGGATGGGCTCCTCCTCCCTCCGCAACCCCATTAGGAATAAGCGGTTCAAAAGACAAAACAAATATTAGAGGTTAACTTAACTGACACACTGTTTAATTTGAAATGTTATGTTGCCTGATTAAATAAATATTTTATGAAAAACACTATATTAGCGCGGAGCAGAACTGAATACATCACATCATTCAGGCATAAAGTTCCTCCCATGAGTGCAATTCAAGCCAATGACAACTCAGCGTGTCCGGGGCAAAAATGGGTACGGACGCGTTTAGTTTGGTTTTTAAGACCCATGTTCATTCACTTACACAATATTCCAGAACAAAGCTGCTTCTCATAAATGCAAATTGGGTTCCACACACACAAATACGCACTCACACTGTCAATCTCTGTCCTATTACCGCTCATAGAAAATGGTTTTTCAGCTTTCTGTGTTGTGTCGAAATGATAGATGCTTTGTAAGGAACAAAAGTAGATGATGTATTATTGAGCCTGTGAGAATATAAACACAGTGGTGAGGCTTTGCTTTACTTATTCTCTCAGCTGGGTCTGCATTTTTTACAGAAGCAGCTGGTAAATATGCATCAAACACAGCGCAGCTTCCCCGCTTTAAACTCGGTTGTGGTAGGTTCATGTGCCAGGTAAACAACCATCTGTAAGAAAGGTGCCTCTAAAACATACAGAAAGAAGCCTATGGAGAATGAGAAAAAGTGGCCAAATATCTACCAAGAGTCTTTGTAGTGATTTCTATTCTCTTCTCAGTGTGATGTGTAAAGTTAAGTCCTGATATCTAGTCATTGTTAAGGCATATGAAGGCTCATCTCGTCAATTCCTATTTGAAGAGATACCCTATGCTCAGTGACAGACTTACACAGTTCACTGATGTCATACTTTGTATTACCCAACACTACTGTGCTATGAAGTATCATCAGGGATGAGCAGATGCTCTGATTCAGTCCAGCAAAAATCAAACAGAAGAAAAATATTAAAAACATCCTTCTTTTCAGACCATTTACCAAAGTACCGTTCTCGGGCTGGTGCAGAATATCCCTCGGCAACACTTCTCTCATTTTGTTCTCTGAATTCGATCAGTTCCCTTCAGGCCAACAATACAGAGCCTGTGAGCACGAAACAAAACGCCTCAAGGTCTCATTCATTCCTTCAAAATACAGAGAAAGAAAGCTTAATATTCTGAGAATGACTCAAAAAGCCTTTGGATTTTGATTCTTGCACTTCAGTGGTGGATGTTTTTTGTTTTGTATGATTTTGCCCTTTCTTGCAGAAATGTTCTTTTGACATCTTGTGTATTGAAGTTTTTTAAGATTTCTTATTTTTTTTTAGCACAGTATTCTATTTTGTTTAACAGTAATATTTCTTTACACAAAAGATATATTCGATTGACATAATTTAGTATTAATTAAGGCAGCCAATCAAACCCTTTCTTAGAAGTAAAACGGTATGACATTGCCAATTGAGGGGTGAATATTTTTCACACATGGATTAAAGCAGATTCGTTTTTAGAGGTGCATAAATGATTAAAAATACCATTAAAAAGATGCATTTATTTATTAAAGAAAAAACATGGTGGAATAACTCACAAATGTGTTTTAATTGTCTTTGACAAAAATACAGCATATGTTTAAAGCTCAAAAGACGGCTTAAATCAGGACAACTCTGATTGTAGATCAAAGATAATTGAATTATTTAGCTTTGATATGGCTAACAATATCTAACATTAACTTCAAAATGCATTTCCTTCAATAACTACCAAGTAAGTAAGATTACCATGCCTCATTTTTCTCTTCGTCACAGATATCTGATGAATTCATCATACCTTTACTTTCCAAAACAGACATAATACCAGTAAAATTATGTCTGCCATTGATGTCACGGCTCATACATTTTGATGCCGGGTTAATGTGAATTTAAATGGGTCGATATGGGCTTCACCGGCTTAATCACGACCCTGTGATTTGATTTTGTATCTCCCTGGGTGAGCTAATATTCCAGAGATTAAAATTTCATGTGGAGCTCATATCAAAAATCCATTATTAACATGGAAGACGGGCATGCCATCTTTACCTCTGCATCTTCTAAAAAAAGACAAAACTCATGCACAGACAAGTGAACGGGCACACGTGTCTGCAAAGACACTTCTTGCTGTGCTTTTTCAAGGCTTGAAGACAAATCCACCCTGCCTGTGTAGAAATATTACACATTTTCTTATAAGTTGCTCCATGTCTGAGCTCTCCTAGCTCTGGAGTAGACAACATTCACAAATGTCTTCCGGGTTTCATAATGCATTTTCCTCACCATAACCTTCCTATTTTTCCATTATGGTGTTTGCAACAACAGCTCATTGTGCTGTCGCCAGGGTAAATGCATTTTTCCATCTTATGCATCATTCATGATATCATTTCTGAGATTGAATTTCTCCTGGCTGACATCATGTGGAGGCTGAAAGTAGTGGTGAAGGTTCTAGTTTTGGACTTAGTTGGTTGTGTGTGTGTTTGTTTCAGAAGACTTGGAGGTTAATTTATTTCATTTTTATATTTGGCAAATATAACGAAACTCACAATTTGAGTTTTAATGGTATTTGTTTAATTTGTACAATTGTTTTCCTGTTTAGAACAGCTGCCAAATACAGCCTTCCCCAATTTGACTTGTTAAACATCTTGCATTAACTACACATACTTTTTTTTGCAATTTTGCAATTCTAAAAACTGTTGGGTCATTCAACAAGTAGTAACCACATCACCATGATGAAACTTGTACCGAGCAGTGGCAACACAACTATTAACAATTTCCACATGAGGCCTCAAGAGAAACAAAATGAGTATGAATTATTTTTAAACTGGCTGAAATGAACACATGTGAGTACCAACCAAACTTGCAATTTCTTAAATTGGTTTTCTGGTACTAAATGTGGATTTATGCTGTCATCAAGTCTTGGTTCACAAGCATAAAACAAAGCTTTAAAATAGTATTTTAGTAAACGTTACTAGAAAGCTAAAATGTAACTATATTGATTTAGAAAAGTGTTGCTCAGATGGTAATGATAACAACAATCATACTTTATTAAAGCCTTCGAGTCCAAGGTGGGGTACGGGTTTAAACACTGGTGACAAATTGGTGGTGTACCCTGCCATCAACTGAAATCAGCCTGGATCAGTTCCGGCAATCCCGGTCGACCCATTGAGAATAAGCGGTTTAGAAGACGAAATGAAACTTCCCTTATGAAGAAATTACTGTGCTGCATTGCACCGCAGCAGGCAGCCATGATGGCGCCAATGATGGGAGTAACTGCGCGTTAGGCGTCCTCTTCATTGAAACTTAGGCATGAGCTAATCAGAAATTGAACCGGCAACGCTTCAGTCCAAAGACAGCGATCCTACCACTGATCCTACCATCTACCCTAACCTTAACCCTAACGCTCACCCTTCCCCTCCTCATAATGGCTGCGATTGTTTGAATACAACAATTGCGATGTTTAAATACAAAAAGAAAAGCGTTATTTAAAATATTACTACTATATAATACACTAGCAAATTAAATTCACTGAATGTCTAGTTTACATGGATGTATCAGAATATTGAAATGCAGGAACCACCCGGAACTGACTGAGGAACATCACTAGATGGACAGGACTGAAATTGGGAACCAATGCTTGAGTCCCACATCACAGGAATGCAGCACATTGACCTCCGCACTTATACCGCCCACCCCCTGACATTCCCATGTGTTTTCAACATACCACAGTCCTATCTCCACTTCAGAGAAGCCGTCTTATCCAGTACATAGTGTTCTCTATGCCACATGTGCTCTCAGAAGTGCTCGTAACAGAGTTTACCGCATCATAAAATTGTCATACATGTTAGCGTCACGGTACATGGGTCAAATGAGCCGTGGTGGAGGATGTTAAGTGGCTTCAACTGGAGGCACTTATCTGTTGGTGGAATGTGCTCACCAGCAAGATTGACTAAGAGGATGAAGATTTACAAATAGTGAAGAACACAGTTTATTGGAGCGCTTCGGATTCACAATTGCTTATAAAATAGTCTCTTTTCTGAGCAATTTTCACCCAGAAACGGAATATATATTGGTAAGTCAATTTTAGCATTGAGATGACAGCTTGCTAAGTTTGAGGCTTTCTGCAGAGTGGTTAAGTATTCAAAGTAAGAAATAGAGTGACAATCTTTTTGTTTTCTTCCACACTTCATCACCTGCTCTCCAAATGGAGGCACAATGCAATTTTCACTTTCAAATCTACAGCAAAGCAAATAGCGTGTGCTGTTTTCCTGCTCCACAAACACACCCTGAGTAAGTACAGAGGGTCATGGACTCATTTGTTATTCCTTAATGTGACACTGCTCACCAGGGAATGCTACGAGTGCCATATGAAACTATGCGGTGATGTGATCATCATATGTCTAACTACATTTGAAATACTCTACCTTTAACTCCGCCACATCGTGCACAAGAAATGCACATACAGCGGAGGCGAGAAGCACAGAAATATTGAAATATTTATTAGAGAATTATTTCTCAATGGAAAACAGCAACAGCAAAAGTAATAAAAAAGCAATAATGGAAGTGTTGAGCGGGGAAAGCCACTCAGAACAAATCAACATTTATGTGAGATCAGTCAGGTTCAGCACTGCAACTGATGCAATGATTTTCAATTACAAAACACTGATGCGGGGTATTATTTGCATTCAATCAAAAGAGGAAAGCAACCTTTTTTTTAAAGAGCTGCTGCTGTTTAATAATTATTCATTTTAACACTGATGAGAACATCAGTAACTGTGATTTTTGTTTCTCAGAAACAGTTGTTGAACAATTACGCAAATCATTAAATTAAATATGTATAACCAGGACCTGACATGCTACATGGTTTAATTAAATATGACACAAAAATCTGACTGTTTCCAACCTGATTCATTTTACAAAGCTAACTTTATCAAGCTTTTATGTGTTTTCTTTCTGTCTGACAGCTGTCCCTTGGCACAAATGAATATGTATGATGTTATAACCAAGCTTGAGCACAAATCCGTCCTTGATAATTTAGCACATGTTTTCAGTATGACACCTTTAAATAAGTCATTGGCATCTGAGTGGGAAAAAAATAAACGGGATTTCAATAGGTTGCTTGCTTGTTTATTAAAATGACTAACATGCCTCTACATCAATAATAACACACGTTTTTCAGTTATCTGAGTAAAAAACTCAAAGTAGTAACATTGATGTTCCAAGAAAGGCAGAAAAAATAGTCAACGTTAACATTTTACCGACCAATGTTGACTTCTTCAAAGTAATATGTTTAGTCCTCCTTTTAACCCAAAGCTAGTTCAGTGTCTAAGGGAGACATTAACATCAGATGACCTAAATAAAAGGGACGGCTGCTTGCTACAGTCTAATTATCACCCTAAATGGCCTGGAAGAACGGTGATACAGTGGGTGATAATGTGTTTGTTATGGACACTAATGATACAGAAACGCAAGCTAACAACCCGCCAACGGTTTCCTGCAGAGTTCTGTGGTTTCATTCTTTCTTCTTATGAAAAATTGGAAAGATATTGTCTTTCTATTTCTTTTAAAAAAACAAAAAATGATAGTAGTGATTCACTATTGCATAAAAAAAAAAAACAGAAATAGACTTGACAACAGGGGAAACCTCATTGCAGTACCTCTACCTGCACTTTTTAGACCTCCTAGATTAACACTGTAACAGCTTAGATGTAACAATGTGAAAGAGCAAACTACATTTCCTAAAGTAGATTTGCTTTAAACTTAAACGAACAGGTATTCCCAGCTAACAATTTAATTTTCCCAGAATGTTCTGGGAAGGTTTTTCAAAGGTTAGCAGAACGTTCTTTGAAGGTTATTTTTGGTTCTCTTAAGGTTCAAACATTATTTTTTGGTTTTCAGAATGTTCCCATTTAAATGTTCCTTAATTTCAACCATAACATTTAGAATTTTGTTCTCTCAACGTTCTGTTAGTTAGGCAAAAACAAACCTTTAGAGAACTCAAGACTAACGTTCCCTGGAGGTTCTCTGTTTGCTGGGTTGTTGCCAAAATCGAAACAGTTTTTTGGCCCTGGACTATCTCAAATTATGATAGAAAAAGGACATGGATATTACACAGGGTTTGTATTTAAATTTTTCAGGCTGAAATTGGAAAATAAGTAGCCATCAAATAAGAACCAAAAAATTATGCAAGAATAAAGACATGTTTAAGTGTAGAATGGATGATTATGAGAGATACATGAGGATTTGCTGTCATATGAGACAATTGCAAGACTTATTATTGAAGCTCAAAGCGAGAGTGAAGGTCAAAATAACTACGGAATGAAACACAACACTTCTTCTTAAAATCAGGTGGAATTTTCTGTGACTCCACATTTTCAGAAAATTCTAAGTTTCCAGAATTCTCAGAGGGAAGAAGTAGTTAAAGAGGAAGACAACCATAAATTCACTGTGCCTTATTTATCATCACTCCTTTTAATATATATTTTTTTGTATTATGTCACACATGTTCCCAGAGTTTGAATAATTTATATGATTCCATTGTCATGAACATCTCTCAACAAGACAACTTATAACACACGGCTTAAGCCTTGCAAATCTTTTTCTTTCGACCAAATCGGAAACCATTCCAAAACCAGTTAATAGACACTGAAAATAAATCAATATCCATTGAGAAAGCAATGCTAAGCCCTGCTGCACAAGACTATCCAATAAAAAGCAACATTGAGTAAGAAAGACTTATTTTAATTTTAAAGACTTCAATAAACGGTCATGGCCCATCAGTGCATTTTTACAAGCTTTTTATTTGATCCCTGATCAGAAGACTTTTTTTTTATTTTGTTTGGTTTATAATTGAACTGGCAAGGGATGCTTTTATCTCAACTTTATGGGATGAATTGCACATTTTAATTCATCCAATGCAGTGACAAACATGTTTTGGACATTTTAACAACGTGAAAAAGATGTGCACAAGTGATTAGGAAAGAACTGTTTAATTTTGATCCCAATATCTGAACAATTCTGCTGAGAAATTAAAGAAAAAAAGTACAACAGTCCCTTTGGCCTGGCATCGCCTACTAAGGAGTCAGCTTTGAAAACTATCACCCTCACCCACACCACTGTTTGCCCAGTAGCATATGAAAGGTGTCATCCTGTGTGAGGTCGTCAGAAATTGCTATGGGACCTGCAGGTGTCAAACATGACTTCAGTGAGAACGAAGGGATTTGTTAAAGGACGTCCTTTTTACAAGACAAACCGAGGGGATTATTGTTCATCACGTCACAGTGTGATTAACAACATTCATGTCCTTTCATTAACCTGACCTTGCTAAGTGTTCGCAGTGTGACTACATGATCTGTCACTGCCATGCGTTTCTTCCACAATAAACAGAGCCAGTGTTGGAGAGGTCTTTGCAGCTGTTGCTGTGATGTTGCGAGAACTTTTTGTTGTTGGTTACTGTTGTTGTTTTTGCATGTGGTATGGCTGTAAGCCTGCCTGGCTTCACAAGCATTCCTGCGAAAGTGTGAACGCTCGCCATGTTCATCTCGCTTACAATGATTAACTTCTTTTTTCCTTTTGTCTCTTCCTGCATTTCTCTCCTCTCTCACTCACAAACCTGGCTTCTATAATTAGAGTAATTGGAATCAGATGATGCTAGCTTAATTGGAAAGGAATGCAGACGGGGCTGTGGGGCTTTTCCGCACGGGAAAATCTGCTGGCGGAGAGAACACGAGACAGTAGAGAGGCATGGCAAAAGGACGAGGTCAGTCACGCATTCGGCTACTCTGGCTTTAATAAAACAGGAAGAATTTTGCAGTGAAAAAACAGGACTATTTTGCAGACTTGATGGTTTCTGAATATTGTCATGTGTTTGAAAAAAGTTAAATACCAAGAAAGATTATTAGGGATGTGAGTTTGGTATTCAGATTATATCAAATAAATTTTTGACCAATAATTATTCAACATTTAAATTTAATCTTCTTTTAATACATTTCCCTTGTATTTTGGGCAGAATGATGCACAAGCATTTCCCAGTAAAGGGTAGAAGTCGGCATGGTGGTTCTGACACATATTGCATGATTAAAGTTGGATATACACTTACCGACTTAGGGGCAGAATATTAAAGGTTAGAATTCATCGGTAAGAGGGCAAGTTTCATTTAAACTGTGCCAAAGGCATTTTTTTCTTTTATAAAATAGACAGAAGGTGAAGGAGAATAAGAACAAGAAAAGGGAGCGGAGGAAAGGATGCAAGGGTGGTTTCTGTCTCCTAAAAGTCACAGTTGAAAGTCAGCCTGATTGTTTGCTGTTTGTGCACAGAGTTAGTCCCCGTTGATGCGTGGGAAGAGTGTTAGATTCCCCGCAGGCACCAGGAGCTTAATGAAGGAATGAGACACACTCCTGCTTCGAGAGATGGGACTTCCTCATTTACAAAAACCCTAGGGGATCTAACTTGGCAGCTGGCCTCCTCATCAAAAGGGGGCAGTGTTGCTTTTAATGTGCACTTTCTTTGTTACTGACAGTGTGTGCTTGTTCTGTTTGTTGATCTTGTTAAAGAGCTGTAACTGCAAAGAGTCAACAGAGGTTGATTCAATTATCCTGCCCATCCCACCGTCTCTAAGTCATTTTCTACCAGCAGGGTTCGTGCACCGTGTCTGCAGAGCTTGATAGATAGGCTCGTTTGTCAGGTTTAAATTCTATCTCGTGCTACATCTCATTATTCTTAACATGGGGGTAGTGACCGTGGAGGGCTTGTAGAAAACTGTAAGCATACCTCCATCTCTGTCTCCCACACTCATTCCATTTGCCTGCGTGGGCTTTGAATGTGCACATGCAGCACTTTTGTTATTCCTGCTCCTCGTCATTGGACTGCTCGGAGCCTTTGTCTTTTTGTGATGCTCGCTGGGTCTCAGTTTGTTAAGAAGCGTAATTAACGTGGTGCAAGTGAGCTCCCTGGCCTCGACACAAAACTCATTAAGATCCACTAGTCTGCTTTTTTGCTGGCACATTTTTCTTGGTTCATTTTAATCTTTTCTTTCAAACCAAACTTTGACTCTCTGAGAAAACGCTGATGAAAGAAATGACATCTTTCGTCCTCCCAGGCTATTACTCCGTTTCAATTTTTTTGTTTTGTGGCTGTTTTTTTCCATTTTAGAGACAATGCAGCTTCATCCAAGGTCAGATCTAATGAGTGCCTGGCTAATCAGATGCAAGATGCCACAATGCATCCCCAAAGACAGCAGCAGGTCGAATAAGAGACCTGTGCACATTTCTGTCATCCTCTTTTCTGCCTTGTCTCATCTCCCTCTCTGTGTGGTTGCCTGGCTTTCCAGACAATGACCAGACTCATTTCCAGACTCCCTTGCCACTAACAGGGCCATACAAACAAGGTCATTCGGCCAGCTATAAGAGGAAGATGTATCATTTACTGGGAGATGGATGACATGATGCCTTTACAAAAAGCTTTTATTCTGACCAGAAGTATTGCTGTGACCCTCCAGATCACCATCTCTTTCTACCTAATTGAACAAAGAGCCAGAAGACAACTGTCACTTGTACTGCAAAGGATATAGTCTGTTCAATGTGCCAGACAGTATACAAACCTTTATAGAAAAATTGCTGTATTTGTTGAAAAAATTTGGTCCTACGAGGGCTGTAGGACAAATTCATCAAATTGGAAATGGTGTTTTTGATAACCTATTGGGTGGGTTTTCTAAAGGTCAGTAAAACTCTCTACATTACTTTCCATGAAGATCCTATTTGTTCCTGATAGATCATATTTCCTTTCAATGGCTTCTGTAAAGAAAAAAGTAAAACAGTCTTAATGGTGTTAAAATTATATATATATATATATATATATATTTAAATCATTGCCATCAAATTTTCTCCAAGAGTAAAACCTTCATCTTTTTACCACGAAGGTGAAAACTTCTTTCTATGCATCATGTCAAACAATAAAGAATAAAGCCACAAAACATAATTTTAGGTGCTACACTAAAGAGATTTTAGTTTTAGCATTTAAAAGGGATTTTCTGAATTATCATCAAATGAATGGGACATCAAAAAAATTCCGCATTGTGTAGAGTGTGACTTCTTAACACTGCAGAACAGAAGGAGCAGTGATGTGGCTGAGTAGACTGGCAGATCCAGCAGGGGTTTGGAGCAAAGCAAGAAAGGATGGGTCTCCTGTGGGTTCAACACCTGCCAGATTTCACTAGGTTTGAATATCTGACACTGGGGTATCAGAACCTGCATGCCCTCTTTCAGCCACAGCAAAGAAGAGAAACCTCACCGACGCTGGTGAAGAGACAGCTACCACTGGGACTTCCACACCATTGCTTAACATTTAATTTAACCTACTTGATGGGTGACTGACTGCATTAACTTGACATTTGCTTCTGCACATCACGTCACCTGAGAGAAGATACCAGTAAATTAATTGTGCCGCCCTCGTGTCACAGAGTTTGGCAATTTTTATATTTTTATAGTTGATATATTAATTTATTTTATTATGTTATCATCTAATCACTTAGGTGATGAGTTTTTAATTGGCCATAGAATTACTGCATAATGAGAGGTGACCTTGGAGAAGCGGAGACTGACGGCAAAAAAAATTAAAGAAAAATTAAAAGGAAAAGTCAACTTTGTTTGGAAGTGCACTCTATCTACAGCAAGTATTTATCAGATTCTCCACAAAGTAAGACATCAATATAGAAATTTGAGTAGAAAAAAAGTCAGGACTGCAGAGTTTGAACTTTCATATTTTTCATGGCTACATCTTCCTTGTAAAGTTAATTCAGTCCCTTTTTGCAAGCTGCTGATTTTAATAATGCCTAAACTGACCTACTGTATATTTGTAAGCTTGATGTTGTTACCGTACACGTAAAGGTACACATATGGCAATGGTGTTTACTCAGGGATTGCCGAGTATAAACCATAAAGTTTGTATTGCGAAGTATAAACACTTGAATTGCGCTATTTTCAAAAAGCTGTACAGTACCTGTACAAACTGGGAGAAACTGGTTTATTGTTACTTTGGACAGCAGCACTTCATAACAAGTTGCTCTTTTCAGTGACGCACAGACCACACAGACCAGAACCTCAGAGGTCAGCGCAGCCTGACAGCAGGACTTTAGGCAGATACCGTATGTCACAAATACATCTAGAATACACAAACTGAGAAGTGAATTAGACATTTGCATCTTTCACTGATAGACAGTTTCATTTTTTTTCACTGAGTGCTGACAATAAATAACAAGAAATTACTGATCATCAGTAAGTTTATTCTTCAACTTTGCGATGGGTAAGCTAATGTGGTATGAACATCTCCTGTTCCTGTTAGATCAGTGGTGTCATGAAAGAGCCAAGCAGTGCCAGTAACACATTCTTCTTCTGCAGGGTTTTCTCTCAAAGAATTGGAACATCATCATTGAGCCATCGTTGAGGTTTCTCTATTCAATTTTTACATTGTTTTGGTTGGTGTTACAATATTTCATCAACATGAATGGACTGATTTCAACACAAGAATCTAAAAATTACTTCCATGAATCCATTTTCATCCTCACTTTGCCACATCAAGACGGAAAAAAAAGTCAGTCATGCAGAAAATGCAGAAAATGCTGGAGTGTGAGGTGTTCGTTAACTTGAAGATCTCTTCCTTTAATAAAAAAAAAAAAAATAGACCCCCAGCATTTACATTCCCCTAAACCCTTGCCTTTCATTCTGAGCCTGCTTTCAATATCAAAGCTCCTTTTGAGAGCCTCTGGTGAAATGATAACAGAGAAAGGGACTTTAGTGAAAATGTAAGATCTTGAAAAGAGGGAGAGATGAGGAGAGAGGAAGAGAGACAGAGGGGGAGGGTGGGTGCCGGGAAGACGGCATATCAATCGCCCCCTTTAACTGACACAAGTATTCTGAAGTGAGGTGCTTTTTTATTTTCTTTTAAACATGCAGAGAAATGTGAGCACAATGCCGGCAGTGTGATAAAACATCATTAGGCATCCATGAAAGCAGCTCAAGAGTTTTGGGTGACAATAGAATCCTTCTGTCAGATATGGTGAGGATTACACACATCAGTGTGGTGACATGATTTGTTAAGGAAGAAGAAAGCTTGTCTTTTTTGTCCCTTAGATGACATGCGTGCACACACACACACAAGACCCTGCTTGTGTGTCTGTGTGTGCAA
Source organism: Neostethus bicornis (assembly GCA_902685375.1). NCBI lineage: Eukaryota > Metazoa > Chordata > Actinopteri > Atheriniformes > Phallostethidae > Neostethus > Neostethus bicornis. The sequence goes on along the minus strand of LR738551.1, from coordinate 22,950,584 downwards.
GTACAGTATTAACATAAGTCTGCATGTTTATGTTCCGTGTCTTGCGGGAATGTGTGCAAGCTGCACCTGGAAGCTGTTTGAGATAAACTCAGCCTGTTCTGGATTACTTGAGACAGTACAACATGCATGCCAATTCAGCTACACATGTAGGCATTTATCTGAGTGTGTGTGGCTTGTACAGATTTTTTTTTTTAAATATATGTAAATGCATATTTTTAAGACTTATATTTTGTAAGACAAGAGACATGACTAGAAAGTGTCAACTTAAAACCATAAATATTAATATTTGAAAAAGAATGTAGAATAGCAGTGAACAAACTTGTACTTTGAAAAAAGACAAACATAGTTTTTCTTTTAATCTACAACAATTTTTGAGGTGAAATTCTTTGTGCCATTATGCTATCGAGTTTGATTTTGGTAAGTTCAAACTTTATTTCTGCTTAATCAGTTTTTCACTTATTGTTCAAAGTGTTTAATGACTTAAGTGTTTGTGAAACATGTAGGATTCTAAAAAAAAAAAAAAACTAGAATAGCAGTCAAGATCTATCTTAAAAACTTCTCAAATGTATTAATAAAAGCTCAAAATCTGTCATTTTTACTTCAAGAACCAAAACAACAGATTCCTTTTCCTGTGCAATAGAGTTCCACAGAATCTCATCTTTGTTTTGCACTATAATAAATAAATTTAGACTGTTCTTGTGAAAGTTTGTGAGAAACTGAGCCATTGTTAGGAACTCAGTAAATTCCAGTGTGGAACTGTGATTGGATGTGCACCAATCTTCCACCAGTGCAAGATTTCGAGTGATATAATTTTCTCGCTCTTAAATATTTCACATTCTTTTGTTAGACATATTATTAGAAGGTTTTGAGAACAAAAACAACTCCGCCTTGAAATGATAGGCCCCATTGACTGTGTGGGATCAGTATATACTGATGTGGATTGTGTCAAGAGTTTGACAATTCACTGCAGACAACTGCTACTGATATCCAAACTTTTTTTCTGGCCAATGAATTAGCTCAAGAACAATGTGTGAAGTGCCACACAGAGTGGACAGGACTGCTGAACCAACCCACATGCTACCAAACATAAAGCAAAGTGTCAGATTCAGTGGTGTAAAACATTTTACAATAGTGAGGATGTGGTCCCTGGAGTGAAGAATGGTACCTCTCCATTTGTCAATTTAAATGAAAACTCTGGATTTGGTGGTTGTCATGAGAACACAGCTTGTCTGCACTGCTAAGAAGAGCTGAATTGTCATACCCACTAAAAGGTAGATGTATAATGTATACTCAATTAATATTACCTCTTAAAATTTATAGCCATTCAGGGCAAGAGAGTGAGTCTAGTGAGTATAGTTTGTGTAAAAGTTGGGAGAAAAGAGTATAAAGATCGAAGAATTTTAAAATATATATTTGCATAAGTACACATTTGAAAAAGATGGCGTACCACATCTTCTCATAAAGCAGTCTTTTTTTCCCCTCGACGTGGGCAGGTAAACAGAAAGGAAAAGCATATATATACAGGAGTTAATTAAAAAGAAGAAATAAAAAACAGAAAGTAAACATTCCAAGTCAGCAGTTTGCTAGTTTTTGTTTCCTAACCTAAATTTCAAGCCCAGCAAATTTCTGCTCTCTTACAATCACTCAGTCTACCTAAAGAATTAATCTAGATCGGACCTCCACAAAGTTAATGACTTCTCCTGCCTCTTCTTTTTTCAGCTCTTTGTACTCAACATTTCAACAGAGGAACTTTGACACACGCAAAAGCCCCAGCTTACAGGATGTGATTAGTGGAATGGCCTGGGTAACCTGTGAGCCCGTAGGGTTTTAATGTCAACATGAAACAGGACCTCATGACAACAGGATGTAATACCTGGGCTCGGAAATCAGTGAAACTCACCCCTGTGAAATTAAAAGCGTTGCTCTTTCATCTCATTTTATTTCATTTTTACTTTGTATTTGATTTTTGCCTATTTTACCTCATATTGCCATTCAGACCTTGTACATCCCTTACAAATGCTTAGAGATTTTAACATCTGTTATCAAGTGCAGACCATTCCAAATTCTGTTTAATTCATCATGCATCTACTGCTGTCTGTGTGCATGAACAGAGTCAGCAGGCAACCAGTCAGAATCACCAGAAGTATGTCACTTTTCTGCAACTAATACAAACAACAAAGAACCATCAGACACAGCACCTCCTGAAGCAATGCTATGGCAATTTTCCTCTTTTGTGTTTCTGACAGGCTGGACACCCAAGAGGAGGGGGTGAAATGGGAGGTTTCCCTTTGGGAGGGAGTTAACGACATGCTGAAGGCTTTTCAGTTGGAGAAAAGCTTGGCATGTGCCACTGTAAACAAGCTGAAATGCTGGGAAGTTTAGTGAGTGAGCAGTGCCCCGAGAAAAGCTTTTCCAATGTGGCACTTTGCATTTGATCTGCCGGCCAAGTGTGTATTCTCTACTACTATGACATTTACAAAGTCAATTGAACACAAAAACCATTTGCTCACATGTGAAAAGAGACATAAAACTGAATACAATGGGAACAAATGGATGGACAGTATTCATGTTTGCACAACTATGGGATGTTTGTTTAAGCATGGTAATTGTTCTGTAAAGTGGCAGCCTTCCTTGCACACCAATTATTCAACACAATTCAGTTTTTTGTTTGATTGCATCAAGCCTGGCTTGGTGTGGGAAATCACCAAAATTCTTAAAGAATAGCTCTTACAGTCTTTTGTGTTGCACTCTAAAATTGTACTCCCTTTTTGATGAAAATAATAGAAACTTAAATCTAGTACACCTGACAGAATAAAACTAATAAACCTTCGTAAAAGCCTCATGCAAAGTAAAAGGTTGAATGATGTTGCTGATTATTAAAATTCTAGCATGTACAGCAATTAGAAACATCTAACAGAGAGCGATCAGACAATTTATCTGATGGTAAAATTCAGGTAGTGCATCATTTCGACAGGTATCAACCTCTCTGGGAATCATCCAAACTAAACAAGGAAGGATAAGAAAACTGCTTGGGGTTGCATTTAATATTTTTCCTATAGAAACCTTTCCCATCCACATTTTATCCGTCTCCCCTCTGGCAAAGGATATATAGAAAACTTGCCTCGACCAAAACACGATGAGCCTACAAATCTCCTGCGACTGACAGAGGGAGATGCCTGGCATCCTGTGTGGGAGGAGGCCGAGATTTGATTACAGTCTGTCACAGAACGCTTGGATGAAAAACACAAACCTCTACCAGAGCCAAAATGGCGTATAGGCGAGGGAACGGCTACACATTGTGATTAATGGAGAAACCAAGCAACATGGACCTTTCGAGGATGTCACAAAAAAAAATGTGAAAAAAAAAGCCAAAAAACCCTTCATATTTTGTTTAGACTAGAGCCAAGAAACAAATAAGTTTTTCTTTATATCGATGCCACAATGAAGTTTAATGGTTTTAGAGAACACCTTGTAGCATATTAAATTTCTTTAATCATGGTTTTTATTCAAGTGTAAAACTTAAAGCTTCAAATCCGGCGCGGCCAAAAGGGGCGGAGCCACCTCACGACACACTAATTCTTGAAGAATATACTTATAGTTTTCTACTTTCTCCCAGTGAGACAGTTATAATTTTTATCATCTGAAAAAAAAAAAAAAAAGAAAAAAAGCTCAGGAGTAACTACAGAAATAAGACATCAATTTGGTGAAGACTCAAGGCTAAACACATGGGTACTACTCATTGCTGCTGTCCACAGTCAGATAGAGTTGGTGGGATTAAAATACATCGTGTGATAATTAAAAAAGCAGATGTTTCTGACATCAGGCACGATAGCTGGATTACCTGAGCTGCAGCGTGGATTCCAGGAATTGTAGGAAGGTCAGCCTTACAAACTACCATTTGCTGCGATGCCTTCGCCTGACAGCGCTGATGCATATGCTAAGCTGTTAAAGTGCGACTAGCAGTAAGGTATACAGTACAGGGATGGAGAAATAGCAGACAGCAGATGGAAATGAAAGGAGGGCAGGGCAGGCCATTGACAAATACATGTTGGCAAGACAAGAGAGCTATACGACAAATAAATGAAAGCTATGCTTTTTCTCTGTGTGTATGTGTGTAGAAATGGATTAAAATGCATGCAAATTATTTACTACTATTGAAAAGCTTGACATCTCATTAGAAACGTGTATACATAAAAGAAAGAGAAGGCTTACTAGCTAGCTAGCTGAAGACTTGTAAATGGGCCAAAGACATTTTATATCAATCAAAACTAAACGTCAAGATTTTTCTATAGTATAGTATTTTACAACACATTTAAAATGATACATGTAAAAAAAAAAAAAAAAAGTCTTAATTGTGCAGGAAATAATTTAAGTGATGATTTAATATTAAATGGTTAACAAGAGATTGATGTAGAACTCTAAATATTGGTTGGGTGTGATAAAGAGTCAAGGCTGCACAAGACTGCCAATGATTAGGTCATAGGATTGGCGAGCTGGTGGGGAGCCAGTTAGTCATGATCTTAGCCGATCCCTCAAAGTTGTTAGGATAATAAATCAGCACTGACAGACTCTGTGGCTTGATCTTAAGCAGCAAAGTCAGACCAGACTGAGGTTTTTAAGGTTTTAGCTTTGCAAGATGAGAAGAGACATCTGGCCTTGTGATGCAATATTTAATTTCAAACGCTACTACAGCACAAGACTACTACTGTAATTTTGTTTATATATCGGGAAAAAATAATGGAAGATTAGGAGGCCGCGGGCTCATTCTGTGAAATGATTTGTTGGCAGCTAATCCCACATCAACAACCCCAAGTTGCTGGCAAGTGTTCAAAACAAAAGCAGCTATATTCTGAGACATTATTGTCATAAAACATTGCAGTCAAAGCACCATAAAATATTTCATCAGCCTTTGAGCATCCAAGTGGAGAATGTATCCTCAATAGATGATACTTAAGAGGCCTTTAGATCTCTCTAGGCCGTTAATGTCTAAACAAAGAAGATGAGACGCAAGCGTCCCAAAGGACATGTGACACTGGGGTCTTTTATGGCAGCATGTCATCAGTGTACATAGTGTTGTCTATAAAGGTTTAAGGTTCCATCAGTGCAGAACAAGCACAGGGAATTGAACTCTCCACCCCTCAAGTAATTTGTAAAATATGAAGCACAATGACTGTAGTATGCTGACCAAAATGTCACACTGCCCTTTCCTGTTGTCAGAAAGAGCTTGTCATAGTCCTGAGGGCACTAACTAATTATCGTTTCCTCTGCTGGTTTGTAGCATAGAAAGGGTGTGTGTACGCTTACTGAATGTGTGTGAGATCAGCCTCTAATCTTTAGCATGATAGAAAGTTTGTGCTCAGTTATCATGACTTTTCTGAAGGGAAACATGAGTATAATCTGTGAGAGACTGTATGCGTTCAGACTCAGCTGGCTATGGCTGATGGGGCAGAGGTACAGTATACGAAAGAAGATGTAGTGGTGTATACTGTTAATGGATATGAGAGTGGTAACGAGCTGTACATGTACACTGCAAAAAAGTCCAACAATCTAAGTTTGGGCTATGAAAGCTTTTTATTTTCTCAATTCATAATCAGGGGTGGCACACTGGTGCAGTGGTTAGCAAGGTGTCCTCACAGCAAGAAGGTCGGGGGATCAAGTCCCAGGTGGGTCAAGGCTCAGAACACTGGTCTTTCCGTGTGGAGTTTGCATGTTCTCCCTGTGTATGCATGAGTTTTCTCTGTGTACACCAGTTTCCTCCCACCCTCCAAAAACATGCATGGTAAGTTGATTGGCTGCTATAAAACGGCCCAGAGGAATGGTTGTATGTATGTGTGTGGCTCCGCAACAGACTGGAGACCTGTTCAGGGTGTACCCTGCCTCTCGCTTTGAATCAGACGGAATATGCTCCAGCACTCCCTGCGGCCCCGTCAGAAATTAAGCAGTTCAGAAAATTAAATGAAAAAGTTCCGGCACCCCAACAACCCCATTAGGATGGGATTTTCAGACGACTGGCTAGAATGAAGGCTTCATAAGCAGGGACAAGAACATACAGTATTTCAAATTGGTTATCCAGCAGACAGTTGAAGATCAGACGTTGTTCATTCATGTTCTACCTCCTTTCCAAATTAATTCTTGATAAGATCGATTTATGGAGGGAAACTCCATGAGTTACAAGATTATTTTTTTATGAATTTATATCAAGGAAATGGATGTCATTCCTTATTTGTTTTAAAGAAATTAGATCTAATATCTAACTGTGAAAAATCAGACTATTTGAAACACACACACAGTAGAACAGCAAATTGCAAGTACTTTTTTATGTGGAAACAGGAATCTATTACGAAGGCACTATAATTCATTAATTGCACTAAAACTCTGCATTCAAATCATAGCATGGATTTCTGAAAGATGTTATAACCACATTACCCCGTCACCTGAAGATACAACTAGGACAGCGGTCGGCAACCCGCGGCTCCGGAGCCGCATGCGGCTCTTTCATCCTTATAACGCGGCTCTTGGCCCATCTAAAAAAAATTACTAAAAAAATTTTTTAGTAATTTATTTTCCCAAGCCGCTTGGGAAAATAAATTACTAAAAAAAATTTTTTTTGTATTTAATTGAAGTGTGTTTTATTTGTGTTAGTTTTTATATTATTTTAGTTCTAAATTTGAAGATTATTGTGATCTTGAAATATTAAAATATTAATTAAATTATTTGATATTATTTTTTCGTCGCTCAAAATAGACGTCACACTGCGGAAGCTGGTATACCCGCTGAAACGCCGTCTATTTTGAGCGACTTTCAATCCCGGCAAAACCAATGGAGAAATGTAAGAAAAGAAAAATATCTCAAGAAAATAGAACATTCAATGATGCCTGGGCAGATTCATTTGCATTTACCTCGGGCGAGACTGGCCTACCAGTATGCCTAATTTGTGGAGAAAAACTGGCTAACAATAAACGGTCAAATGTCGCAAGACATTTTAACAATACACACAGAGCCTTTGCTGAAAAATATCCAGAGGGAGAAGAGAGGAAAAAAGCTGTTTCGGAACTTATGCAGAAGGATGACCGGACGAAAAATCAATTCAAGAAGTGGGTGAAGTCTGCAAATACAACTACATATGCAAGCTTTGTGGCCGCTCAGGAAATAGGCAGGCATGGGAAACCGTTCACAGATGGAGAATATATGAAAGAATCATTCCTTAAGATTTCAGAACACTTATTTGCGGACTTTAAAAACAAAGACGAAATTGTGCAGAAAATCAGAGAGATGCCTCTCTCTGCGAAAACTGTCAAAGACAGAACCATAAAAATGGCAGAAAATATCACAAAACAGCAAATCAAAGACATCAATTCAGCAGCAGCATACTCAATCGCCTGTGATTAGTCCAAAGACAAAACGGACATTGAACAAATAGCGCTGTTCTTCCGATATGTGAATTCTGCTGGACCACAGGAAGAAATGGTTGAGCTGATACCACTAAAATGCCAGACACGGGGGGAGGACATCTGTGAGGCTGTGCTTGATTGTTTACGAGCCAAAGAAATAAAAACAACCCACCTCGTGTCGGTGGCTACCGATGGGGCACCGAGTATGACTGGAGCGCACAGGGGCTTTGTGGCTTTGCTGCAGAAATCACTGGATAGAAAGCTGCTGACTTTTCATTGCATCCTGCACCAAGAGGCATTGTGCGCGCAAAGTTTTCCTCCAGAATGCACAGAGGTCATGAATGTTGTTATTCAGATTGTCAATGAAATAATGGCAAAAGGTTTAAATCACCGCCAGTTCCGTTCATTACTGGATGAGGTGGAGAGCGCATACTCTGATCTCCTGCTGCATAACAGAGTCCGGTGGCTGTCCAGAGGAGAGGTGCTTCAACGTTTTGCTGCATGTCTGGGAGAGGTGAAAACTTTCATGAGCAGCAAAGGGCTCACCTTTCCTGAGCTGGAACAGCCAGAGTGGCTGGAAAAACTCCACTTCATGGTGGACATGACAGCGAAACTAAACACGCTGAACACAACGCTTCAGGGGAGAGGAGGCACAGCGCTGCACATGCTGGAGGAGGTGTTGGCGTTTGAGCGCAAACTGACAGTTTTAGCCAGAGATTTACAGAGAGGCACACTGTCTCACTTCCCCTCTTTAAGGGAGTTCAAACAAGCTCACGGAGTGATCAATTCAGAGTATTTGCAGTCTACAATCACCACAATGCAAGCGTCGTTTGGTAAACGATTCCGTGAGTTCAGAGAGGAAAAAACCACATTGTCCTTCCCCGTCACTCCCCTGACCATTGATCCATCCCTGCTAAACGTGACTGCATTTGCAGGTGTAAGTCAACCTGCTCTGGAGCTGGAGCTGGCTGACATAGCTGACAAAGACATTTGGGTGTCCAAATTCAAACGCTTGACAGAGGACCTTGAAGATGTTGCCCGTCAGAAGGCCACTCTTGCTCAGAATCACAAATGGAGTGATATTGAGAACCTCCCGAGACCGGACAAACTCATATTTGAAACATGGAATGCCATCCCCGACACCTACACGAACATGAAGAAATATGCCTTTGGAGTCCTGTCGATCTTCGGATCCACATATGTATGTGAGCAGCTATTCTCCACCATGAACTGCATTAAAAACAAACACCGCTTACGGCTCACAGATGACAGCTTACAGTCCTGCGTAAAGATGAAAGTGACTTCGTACAGCCCCGATTTGCAGAAGCTGTGCGCAGAGGTTCAGGAGCAGAAGTCCCATTAACCAGGTAAAATAAATATTTATGCAGATATTTTGCAAATATTTAATTTTCATTGTTTAGTGACACAGTGCTTTTTCCCCCAATTTATTTTATATATTCAAGTCAAGGCTCCGCTGCATACTTTGAAAGCCCAAGGGCCTTGGGCCAAGGCGATATAAGGATGACGGCTCACGGATTTTTCCCTTTTGTTTGCTGCATGCACAATTTAAATTCAGCTTTTTAATTTATTTGAAAGAGACATTCATTGTTATTATTTTTCAAGAATTCAAAATGTTCAAAATGTGTTCATTAAATGAATAAAATATAATTTTCTCTGTAGCGCGTGGATTTCATAAGAAAACATGCGTTTTTTTTTTTTTTCATTTTAGATGTGCGGCTCCCAGTGTTTTCTTTTCCGTGGAAACCGGGTTCAAATGGCTCTTTCGGTGTAAAAGGTTGCCGACCGCTGAACTAGGATGTATATTCAACAGTAGGAACTAATGAGCCACATAATGATTTCATTTGAAGCAATTATTACGTTATGTGTTTATACATAATGTTCATAGAAGATAATAACTAGCCTGACAAAGACATGCGTCCCTGTTTATTGAGGTTCATTGTTTACACTAATTCATGTTCATTCTCTGAACCAATAGATTTTTTTTCGAGGAGCACCACAATCTACACCTGCATCGGTATTCAGCTGCACTGGAAATCTTTCTGGAAGACATATCGAGTCATCAGAAAGTTATCAGCCTGTGTGGACTGAGAGCTTCATTAGCACGAACACCGCATGCCAGCTAGCGCTGCATATTTTACACCCCCATTTGCCCCCTTGTGTGTGTGAGTAAGTTTGTGTATGTCATGGTAAATAATTGAATGTGTGTAGGTATATATGCACTATGTTCAGATGAAATGGGTGAATCTAATCTCATGTATGTTTATGCATGTGGATTTTTTTTTTTTAAAGGAAAAATCTTCAACCAGTGATGGAGTGTTGCTTTGTTTCAGAAATTAATATTAGAATAAGAGTTAAACATATTAGAGGTTACATAGAATATGATATAATTTAGCAGCATTAATTTGTTTTAACTTAAATAATGGATTCGGTGTGGCGTGTTTGCATGCGAGTCACTTTGAGTCGGAGAGTGGGTGGATGGCAGCTGTGTCCTTTGTCATACTTGAGTTGGTGATTTAGGCCAAGGTGATTAAGGGGTGTTTGTGTGTGTTGCAGGAAGCATGCTATAGTCAGCACAACAAGGTTGTGGCTCAGTGTTTGTCCCTGCAATGTGTTTAATGGGCCCTCATCACAGAGCGCCTCCCTGGTGAGAGGGATGCTAATTACTGTACAGCACCTCACCTCTCTTTCCTGCTGCTCATCCGACACTCACAGGACCACACTACATCCGCACACACAAGTGTATCTACGCAAAACTGCATGCACACTTACACACTCCTTAACTGCCTGCAAAGATCCATCCAGGCGAGCAGGCATCATGCAAATGAAACTTAACAAACAAGCTCACACTCAACCGGACGTGCATTCACATTCATATAGCTACGCACGCTATTCACACACTGAAGGAAAAATCTAAACAAGGACAGAAACAGCTTGTCTTTGCCCTCAGCGTACGTTCATTTCAGCTCTATACCTTCGTCTTATTGCTAAACTTTTTTTTCTTTTTCCCCCTTCACTGCTGTAAATTAAAGTACTCAGTGAAACATCTCCTTGCTGCGGGCTTTAAAACATAAAAAAGCTCTTTAGACAATGGGAGCATATAACATGGAATCTCTCTGACCCCTAGAAAATCATGCAGTCAATCATGACACTGTGTCATCTATATGAACTTAATTCCATTCAAAGCAGGATCCAGTAAAAAGGTTAACGTGGACCTAATTAATGTGTTTTCAAACATAACTTTCTTTTACTGGAGTAAATATTCAAAACAAATCAGTGTTTGTATCCAAAAGATTTAGCTTATAAAGTATTCCAAGATTGCTGACTATCGTTAACATACTATTTGCCAGCGATGGGGTTTTATGGTACATACGGCAAAAAAAGTTTGGAAAGGTGCCACACAGAATTGACACCTCACTTATAACCTCTTGTTCCCAGGTATCAGCTTAAACTATTAAACCTTTAACATTCAGCAGTAATCAGGCTATAAAAGTCCTGGCCAAGGAACTACGGATTTTATTACTGAGCCATTTTTTCTAGTTTGAACAAGCTGGGATGTTTACATTGTGGGTTTACATCTAACCCCAAAAAAATACTTGTTTGAGAAAGAAAAGCGGCGAATGTGGGTTTAAAGTGAAAAATATTTATTTTTTCTATTGTTGAACTCAACAACCAAAGTGTAATCTGATTTAAAAAAAAAAAAAAAGTTTAGTTATGTTTATTCAGCTACTCGGTGGCACAGTGGTTAGGACAGTGGCCTCCCAGCAAGAAAATCAAGGTTCGAGGAGTCACGGGTAGGACAGGGCTTGGGCAACGGCCTTTCTGTGTGAAGTCTGCATGCACCACACTGAAGCAACTCACGTGTATGTGTGAGTTTTCTCTGTGTAATTCGGTTACCTCCCACCTTCTAAAAACCTGCATATTAATTTAATTGGCCACTAAAAAAAATTGGAATAAGCTTTCTGGGAATGAGTGTGGGTGTACCCTGCCTCTCGCCTGAAATCAGCCGGGATAGGCTTCAGAACCCCCGTAATCCCAATTAAGGATAAATGATTCAGAAGACAAAAACGAACATTTATTCAGCCGTTAGCTTTAGAATTGTAAATATAACAATAACAAGAAAACTATAGATATAACAATTACAACAAATTATAATTCTAATGACTGAAATTTATTTATTGCATTAAAATTTGTGAAAGTCAACATCAAGTTGAGCATGTTTAATATTTGAACATATTCAAAAAATTGTTTTAAAACTGTTCAGATTGAGCTGTTGTCTTTCTGAACATAAATCTAGCCTGCCAGGTAAACATCACATCATCACTCTGAGGCCTGACATGGTCTATGGGATTATTCATGCACACCGGGGATTTCTTTACATTGATCTTTAGGAAGCAGGATTAACATATTTGGTTATGTTAGCTCATTTTGAATTTTAAACCTGACAATCACTGGAACTGGATGGATGTGAAGCTTGTGTGAGTATCCCCGAGTTTAGTAGCATACTGTAAATGCATGAGCATTTTACTGTGTGGAAATGTGCAAGTTAGGCATACACACACGGGCACACACAAACGCAAACTAATAGGATCCAGAAAGTGGCACGAGCTTTTAAGAGCGGGTATTGGTGAGTGTGTGCTGCCTATGGCTGCAATCAATTACAAAGTGTTGGGGCTGCATGTTCTAATCAGAAGCATAAATGTCAGCTCCTTTCCCTTGCACACTCCTCCATTTGCATCCATTAATGCAGAAGGAGAATAAAAGAGAGAGAGTGTGTGAGATAGAAGCTGCCTTTAGTTTCATATTGAGAAGGTGAGAGCAGGTGAAAGAGAGGATGGTCAAGCAGCACAAGCAGAGATAACCTGTCATTTCTAATACAGATTCACCAAACGTTGCCAAGGAAATACAAGGTTAATCTTGATTTATTTTCTCTCTCTTTTTTTCCTTCTGAATCCAATTGGCCATTTGAACTCTGATAACCTGATAAGTAAAGCAAAAACATGGCTATAGATTTAGCTTTGTATTTCTTACTATCGATTATATGCGTTTTTGCGATGCTTTTACTACACGTGTAAACATGTGAAACTGAAACACACCAAAACATGTCAAATTTATGTTGAATCTATTTACAAGAGTTATAAAATGTAAGTATTACTAACCAAGGAAATAAAATTAAATGTCAAATTGAAAGGATTCAAATGAAAATCATTTGAATGTTTAACTCCAACATTAAAACTTTTGTCCATTCTATCAAGTGTTAGAGGAATGGTAGGGCCAGTGGAGCCACAGCTGTGATAGGAATTAGACTTTCATGTTTTAAATAGACCTGTGTGTAAAAAGAAGAAAGCAAGAGGAGAAAACGAGGAGGATGTATAGAAATAGCCAGAGGAGCCACAGAAGCATTTCTCTTCCTTTCTCCTTCCTCCCGATCTCCCTAAACAGCAAAACAGTGATAGCTATTCCCCTAGCTCAATCTGAAAAGCTTCCAAAGTGATTAAAAGTGTGACAGCATACACGTGTATATGTCTGCATAGGTTGTAAACAGCTCTTTTGCACTGGCTGCTGTCTTTCTCTGATTCAACCCAATGAAAGCCACAGAGTTCTTACATTCTGCAGTTCAGTTCCTCTGCATCCTTTTCAACACTAATTGACCTTTCTCTTGATTTTAATTGATGTTCATTCAGCAAGTACAGGCTCTCAGATTATCCAGTCAACCATATTTAAGTGGTATTCAGACTAGAGGCTAGAAAAACATCTCAACAGTAATAGAGAAGCCAAGGTGCACAATGATGTCAAATAAAAACATTGAGGTTCATAAAACTGATACACAACGACTTCTTGTTTCCCAATAGATCAATCTGAAACCACTAAGAGTGCAAATTAAAACTCATAAATATATCCGAGAGATACAAAAAAGATTAAAAAATAGTTTCTTAATACATTTTGATTAACCGTTTAGAGACATTTTGTATCATAAAATTATGTATTTGTACATATTTCCAAGTGTATTGGATACTTATTGTTTTCACTTTACACGTCAGTGTTAAAAATGTTTATTTATAATAACGTATTTCCAACAATAAATGCTTCAAAAAGTTTAGAAGAACTTCAGGAGAAATAATGCAAAACACAGCAATACAAATCTTTTGGAGATCAGTTTATCCAAATGTTTTTTTTTATTATTTTTTAATCAAAAGTAGTTCAAACATAACGGTGCATAATAATCAACCGAGTGGAAATGAATGGAAATCTGACACAGAGATGAGAAAAAGAAAGATAAAAAGAGATTTCCTTAATTTGCTTCATCCTCCATGTTGATATAATGGCTAACAGAGGTGGGGAGTAGGTTTAACAGGAGGGGATTCTCCATTGGTTGTTGTGTTAACTGGGAACATTGTTGAAACTGTCACTTCCACTTGCGTTGATGAGCTTTATTAGCGAACAAAAGGATGCGGTTGTTTATTCATGTATTGTCCTTGCCTTACACATGCCACGTGCCGTGGACCACGGTGTATGGGCTTTTATGTTCTTTTAAAGCCTGCTTGCACCAGTCTGTGGTGATGCAATTAAATTTTTCTTAAATATGTTTGTGTGGGAGAGCAGGAAGACAAGTCACAGTAGTATGAGGAGGGAAATTGCCAGAGCTGTGAGGAAGTGGGGTGGGGGGTGGACCCACTACGACTGCTCATTAATGGAAGCACGTCGTGGTGATTTCACAACAATGAGCCATTTTTAAAAAAAATAGATGCTCGACTATCTTCCACAAAAAAGCATATGGTGAAAATTAGAAGAAAAAAAAAATCAGCACTCCCAGTGCATCGTCACACCCACACACCCACCCACAAACACAGTTCTGAACTTCATACTGTTTTTTTGTTTTTGGCAGTTTATGACCTAAACCCCCTATTGTTGAATTAACTGCAGAGAAAGAGGTGGGTGGCTGGAGTCATGGGTGCCAGGACTACATTGGTCCAGAAAAAAAGAAAAGCCACAACACAAACTAACTCTTGGCATGGAGAGGAGAGGCAGTATTTTTTCTTTTTTTCCAAAAACTGATTACCTACCCTCTCTCCAGTGCTCACTTTTCTCTCTCTCTGAGACAAGCTGTTCCCTTGGCAGCTGTTTTTACAATGCATATCCCTAAGCATGAGCCGAGAATCGGGTGTATACGTGCACATATGTGACCATGTAAGTGGGGGAGGGAGGTCACAAATCCAGGAACACTCCACATGCAAATCACTATGGTAACGCGCCAGGCTTTTTTCCCCCCCTTTCCATTGAGGCCTTGGGGACACTGAAACTGAGCACAATTAGCTCTCAACACCAGTGTCAGATGCCGGAAACCCTTCTCCTCCTACTGTATATGTTCAGTCCATTGTTAGAGAGTCTTCCTGGACATATTGCCATGTTTTTCCAGGTGTAAACTCTCTTGGTAAACTGCTGTCACCTCACCTCTAACTGCAAGGCTTCAACAGCCTGATGGGTAAACAGAAAATCCTCAAGTCAGTTCCATAAGGGCACACTTTGCTGACAAAGAAAGTACCAAATTAATCATGCATAACCCTATTATATTCTGTATACATACTGTGCATGAAGTAAAATGCTAATGAGTCCTTGGCAGGTTTCATAAGTGGATAGATGATACTTTTTTTCCTGAAAATCGAGTCGAATGTAGCCTGGGAGCTTGAAAAAGACATAATAACCACCCCTCTCTTTAAATGGGTGTGTGAAAGGGGTGAGAGCAGCTTGTAGAGAAGGAATAAATTTCACCAGTTTTTCTATTTCACAGAAATATTCCTAAAGGTAAAGTGACAGGAAATATTCTAAACCCAACAGATTGCTTATCTGGGATTCATGAACACATCACCTAGAGTGAATCTCTCTAGTCTCCTATCAAAGCATCCTTTCCTTCAAGACCTCCCACAGAACATGCTAAGAGCCCGCCTTCAGGCCCCTAATGCACGGGCAATGAGATTAGGGCCGTTGATGTAAGCCTTGAATTACTCACGTTATGACTTGATTGGCTCATAATTTCATTGTAGTCACATCTCTACTTCCCCTGGTTCTTCAGATCCCATCATCCCTGTCCCTCTTTCTCTCCAATTGTCTCATCCCTGGCTCCCTTTTGCCTCCGGCTACAACAAGAAGTCTAGCTGTAAGCTTTTGAAGCAGGGTGTGACTGTTTCCATGGCGATTGCAAAACTGATTTATTAAAGAGGAGGAAAAGGGCTTCCATGTAACCTGTTAAACCATAAAACAACAACATCCAATCTTTCACAGCAGCAGAAGGGTGAATAACCTTTGTTGTATTGTGTTGTGAGACCCTTGCTGAATGACAAGTGTGTAAATAATTAAGACTAAAATGAATAAATACCAAGAGACAACCCAACAAGGCTACAATAAATTTCAGCAGTTGTTAAAAATTTTCATTGGTTGATACAAAATGTAGAAAAAGTTGGAGGAAAAAAAAAACTATGAAGAAACTAATTTCTTTCTTTGTGAATCATAAAAGATAATCTCACAAATAGAAGATCTTTATAAATGAGTTTTTTGCAGTGTTGCTTTAGTGTAGCTTAACTAGTTTCGTCTTCTGAACCGCTTATCCCTGATGTGTCACAGGGGATGCTGAAGCCTTTCCTGACTGAGATCATGCTAGAGGCAGGCTACACCCTGAACAGGTCGCAAGTCTGTTGCAGACAACCATCTACACACACTCTCATCCCAAGGGGGAATTTCATTGTGGCCAATAACCTAACACACATTTTTGAAGATTGGGAGGAAACCGGAGTACCCAGAGAAAGGCCACGCAGACACGGGGAGTACATGCAAACTCCACATAAACAGGCCAGTGTTTCAAGCCTCATCTCCACCCCGGGACTTAAACCCCAACCCTTCTCACTGTGATGCCACCATGCTAACCACTGTGCCACTGTGTATTATTATGTCTGTAAATATACGTATGTGTACAGTATTTTGGTTACCTATATGTAACCTGGCTTATTCTCTTTAACGTCAATGTATTGTTTAAATTTGTATGATTTCAATGTTGGTTTTAACCATTATTGTATTTTTTATGTTGTACGGCGACCTTGAGTGTCAAGTAAGGTGCTTTAGAAATAAAACGTATTTTTATATACGAATAAAGTATAGAGTCTTTGGAGCATTGAAAACTTTACCCAATCACTTCTGTAACGTGAACAAAAACCATTGGCCCACAGTTCACTCCAACTTCCTGGTTTCAGGAAGATTTTCTATGGTGCTTCTAAAGAGCAAGAAATTTTATTGAATTTAATATACTTTATCTCCGAAGGAAAATTTGAGTGCTGCAGTGCAAACACCAGGTGTTTAACACCTTGATGCCCCCTCGCCACTAACCACAGGTGTCCCAGTCCGGTCGCACTGTGTCCAACCTGGCAACCCAAAAGCTGGAGTCCGGAATGGGTCACAAAGCCTGACTGCAGTGAAGAACACCAAACTGGCCGCTCTGTATTTCACTGGGTCCGAGTGTGCGCCTCCAGTTCCTCAAGAGCGCATCCGGACATTTCCATTGAAACCGCAAAAACACAGGGCCCGAAGCGCCTCCTCTACACAGCCTCCTTCACGGCACCTCCTCCAGATCGTCTCCTACTCCTCAGCTCTCCCGGACCAAACCAACTCCTCCAGCCACACACGGATGTGCCTCCAAGAGCCAGCAGCTGGTCATGCATGTCAACGGCAGAATGACTTCATAACCAGCTAGCCGTTGGGAGCCAGCCGGACAATTTCTGAAAAATCAGCTGTCTGACACAAACAAAGTCTAAAATGACGTCCAAAGTGCGATCAAAAAGAAATCTTCAGAAAGAGACAAAACATAGCCAAAAGGGACAGAAACTCAGAGAAAGTTGGCAATTAAATGCTAAATTAACAGGAGCACTACAACAGGCAGCCGCCCAGGGCAGTGCCTTAGACTTAGTTATATTAGAGGTAACAGAGGCTAAAGTTAAAGTAAATGTACTGAACAATGACAAGGTTCAATAGTTTCTTATTAAGATGAGAATGAACAGCATTTGGAAAAGATCATTTGCAAGAGAGCGACTCCTAACACTGGTGTTATTAGGCAACTTTCTTGCATTTTAACTTCTCAACAAATTCAATGTTGACTCATGTCTTATCTCTCATCTTTTTATTTTTTTCTTCTACTTTAATGTCTGGAAACGTTTTCGTAGTAAGTCAATAAGCATGTTTAAAACAAATGTGTTTACGTCATTTTTGCGCACTTGTATCAAAGCAAGTTCCTAGTCTCTGATATTCTTCATTGGCATGGCAATAAAAGCATTCTGATTCTGATTTACTGTCACATGAATGCAGCATGCCGTTAAAGGGGAAATGCATTTTTCAAACAAACCTTTCAAACACAAAGTTAGGAGGTGTAGTTCATCAAACTCACAATGCTGAAAGATCCCAGGAGCAAGTGGAGTGAATGTAATTTTGTGATAAAATAGGCTGTTAGCCCACTTGATTTGAGATTAAAAAAAAAACAAAAAACTTATGCAACGTTGTTTTAATTTCACAACATGCAGTATACTTTCGCCCAAAAATTTAGCCAACCACTTAAAATCAAGCTATGAAACTTGTAACCTTCCAAGACTTTGTTGTGAATATTTCAAAACCACAAACTGTAGACACAGAGCCATTTAAAAAAAAAATAGGTGTGTCTTTTACTAAAAAAATATAAAGTTGAACAAAAGTGTGGGTCAGATGGTGATTATTTCTGACTTTTACAAGACCTACAGAAAATATTGCTCCGTTGACCTGGTGAGGTACATTAAAAGTATGTTTTTGGTAGTTGGATGAAAACATGAATCTATGAAATGATATATCCTGGGAATGCAATTTACAAAACCCCATCGTAATTCACACACCGCACATGTTTTGTCACATGCGGTTTTTTGAACTTGAAAAATGAATTGTGTGCATAATAAAGGCAGCAAAAGTTGCTGAAAAGCTAATGTAATCTGATGCCAGATAGAGGAAATGTTGTAATTCTTAAGCAACTGATGAAATATGATGTAGTCAGTCCAAAAAAAGTGATGCATGGAGCAATGAAAAGTGACTTTATGTGTAAGATTAATCTAGCAAAGATGTCTCTAAAAGAGATAATTATTAGACATGACGATACCTTTCTACTAGTTTGCTTATCAAGTCTGTTTCTTCCTCTTTTTGACAGGTGTGAAATGTCTGTAGCATGTTAATAAGGATGTACTGACTCTGCTTTGCACTCTGGTTGCTATGGTACAGGTCATAACACTGTTATAAAAACACACCGTCTCCAAAGCTCTGACTTGTTCTCATGAGGATCGACAGAGCCTGAGAGAGACCAGTTCACTGTTTAGATAAAGTGGTTATTGAGAAATCACACATGAGAAGTAGAAAAGGAGGAACAATGCCATTAGCACGTCAACTGATGTGCAAATAGCCTCCAGTTCACATTTGAGGAGGTCTCTGGTCTTGTTTAACTACAGGGAGACTAAAGTGCTGATGCTATTTGACTACTTACTTCAAAATGGATTTGAGAAGAGCGTTTGCTACTTTACAAATGACCCCAGAAGAGACATTTTACATCTAGTTCATGAACCAAACAGAGAGAAGGGTGTGGATAGATGCTCGTACAGAACTGGTGGCTTGACTAAATCACATTTATAGTTTTTACTCCCTTTTCCAACTTCTCTACTGTTCTCTGTTGTTTTGCTCTTCAGCTGTCAGACTCTTTAGGATGAAGGCAGCCATCTGCTATAAATCACATCATGCTCCGCATAAAATAGAACTATACACACACACAGCCATGTAAACACAGGCCTACAAACATGATGGAAGGAGCCAAATCACAGTCGCTGGCAAAAACACAGATTTCAATAAGAGCTGAATGTGTTTGACGTATATGACAAAACATCAATTTCAGACTAAGTTGTAGAACATATACAGAGTCTAAAAACCATGAACATGAGATAAAAAAATCCAAATGGAAAAGTGTGGTGACAGGGAGAAGAGATAAAGAAGGTGAAAGATTTTAAGTACCTAGGATTAACAGTCCAGAGCAATGAAGAGTGTGGAAAAGAGGTGAAGAAGCGTGTGCAGGCAGGCTGGAACGGGTGGAGAAAAGTATCAGGTATGATGTGTGATAGAAGATTTTCAGCAAAAAATTAAAGTGAAAGTGTACAAAACCGTGGTGAGACCGGCAATGCTGTTTGGTCTAGAGACAGCGGCAATGAGAAAAAGAAAGGAAACAGAGATGGAGGTAGCAGAGATGAAGAAGCTGAGGATCTCTGGAGAGACCAGCATGGACAGGATCAGAGGAACATCACATGTTAGAGGTTTTTGGAGATAAAGTCAGAGAGGCCAGACTGAGATGGTTTGGACATGTACAGAGAAGAGAGAGAATACATTGGCAGAAGAATGCTCGGTTTGGAACCACTAGGAAAGAGGCCTAGAGGAAGACCAAAGAGGAGGTTCATGGATGCAGTGAAGGAAGACATGGAGATAGTTGGCGTGAGTGGAGAAGATGCAGCAGATAGGGTTAGACGGAAGAAACTGACTTGCTGTGGCAACCCATGAAGGGTAATGCCGAAAGTTGAAGAAGAAAAAAAAAATCCAACATGTACAGCAAATACAAGTGAAACAAACATTTTTTTTTTTTTAAATAAAAACAGACTTTTCGGAATTAAAAAAAAAAGAACAAGAATTGTCATGAGTGCTTTGGGTGTGTGTTAAGAAGTAGTGATATAGAAAGGTCTTTGACCTGATGGTGTCTTGTGATAACAGCACTACAGCAGCACTGAGATAACCTAAAAGATAACACAAACACAGAAACAAAAGGGGAAACATGACAGTGCACACACAACAGCAACACAAAGATAACTTAAAGAATGCAGAGATGACACGGAAAACAAATGCATTCCAAGAAGAGCAAAAAAAAAAAAAAAAAACAGCAATCGGGCCAGCCATCAAGCACCCAGTAAGTGAAGGAGACAGAGAGCTGCTTTTAAGAGTGGAGAGCAAAAATGAGAAACGGTGACAGACATAACAAAGACAAATGGAGATAACAAGGAGGAAAGAGAGAGGAAAAAGGGAAATAGCACAAGTCAGCACACACTAGCAAAACTGACATCGTGATGCACCCAAACTAAATATTGACATTGCAGAGGCAACCGAATTCAGCCGTAAGAAAAGAGGTACTTTGAACATTCTGTATTTGCATGACAAGGTCTTTGTGAAGGTGACGTTCGCTAATAAGCTGCTTATTAAAATTTCAGGAAAACAGCATAAAATTAATTACAAAAATGCATCTGGAGATTTACGAAGTCTGAAGTAGTGAAGTAGAAACAGATTCAGATCCTTGGTGGGGGTTTAACAAATGTGCTGAAGCTTTGTTTTCTTAGGGAAACACTTAGGTGGAGGGCCAATGATTTAAAATCACCTCAGAGGGACCTGAGATAGCACTGCACAATACATCTACCTGTCTCCTCTTGATTTCTCCCTCTGAACTGCTGACCATCTCCTACACCATTCATACTCTAGAGAAAAGCGTGCAGTCAAAAGATTTCCCTTACCACCACACTTTAAACTCTAATCCTCCTCTTTCTTTATTCGTCCACACCCTTCTTCACTCCTGTTTAATCAAACTCACAGTGTGACTTACGGCACGAAAGCCCAGCCTCTTCTCGCAGATAAACTATTCTGACCTTTTTTTCTGTTTACACTCTCTCTTTCGGGAGCTCAGGATGAAAGTCGAATCAAACAAGATGGGGCATGTCAAGTGAAAATGCACACATCTGCACGGAGAATAAAACATTTACCACAATCCACAGTGATGGATAATCTTACGTAAAACTTTCTGCCTTCTCTTTTTCCTTTTGTTATCTGTTTTTCCTGCATGGCCATGTCCACGCAAAATGCCTCATGGGAGCAATGCCAGTGAGATGAAAAGGATGAAACCTGTTATTCTGGTTTTCTTCTTCCTCATTAGACTGAATGAATAACTGATTTTGTGTCAGAAAGCTGATCATCAACTCCATCCGTGATCTTCCCTGATCTGCTCCGCCCGGGCATGCAGCCTCCCTCCTACTACAGACCTCTCACATATGATTGAAGCCACTGGAAATGGGAACAGTCAGTATAATTTCACATGGCAGACCCGTGGAATTCATTAAAGAGGCAGATAGAGAGGGAGGCAGAGTGTGAGATGGGTTTGCTATGAAAGGAGGAAAGTAAGGGGACATAAAAAAAGCAGGGCGTGTGGGGGCCAGGGGACTTTTGAATAATGTAAGGTGAAGTGATGATTTGAGAAAAGCTGGCCATTGAAAAAAAAGCTGAAGCAGGTGTGTTTGATGGTTCATCTGAAAGAAAGAGGTAAAGAATAGAATGTCTAATGTTATAAGTATCTGCTCTGATCATTTAATTACTGCTATAAAAGACACAGGGAATATAGAAATGATTATAATAGTCTTGTTTTTGCAAAACTACATGTTGGTATGCAAAAAAAACCCCCAAAAACATCCAAATAATCTGCTGATATAACTTTGCTTTATGACTGCAGCGTTAGCACTGATACAAGCTTTAATCTGATTGCAAAGCAACCATTAAATATGACGAATGTGGAGTGACTCTCAGGCAAATGGAAGGCGAACTCACAGGCGTGGAACTGGAAGTAAGCGGCATCTTAAAATGACATGTTGACTAATGCTGCAACGGCGGGTTCGTTACATTAATCAAATCAAATTTTCTACTAAATTAAATGTGAATTTTAAGGTTCTAAATTTTAAAGAAGTTCACATTAAAACCTTTCCACATTACTACAGAATTTTTTGAATCTGGGAATTACTCCCTAACAATTGCTTTTAGTAGCTGATGCTTATTGTTAAGAAATATCAATAATTTCTTCATTTAACTAACTTTATTCTTAATATGTTGCATCAGGTTTGGACCCAAAAAGAATTACAAGTTGATCTAAATCCCTTTAATAGAACCTTCTAAAAGACCTCCTGTAACAAATATGGCTTAATTAGTGAAATGTTCTACTTTTATGTTGATGCTTTCCCAACAAACATAAGACTAAAATGAAATCTACACGCATTACCAAATGTAGCTGAGAAGCTGAGGCAAAAAACCACTGCAGATCTGCACAAAGACGTGCTAAATGGGTGAGCTTTTAGAACTGAATAGCAAACTACAACTGTGTAAACAACACACTGGCCAACAATTAGATGTGGCGTCCTGGATCAATCATCACGGAAGGCAACAATGTTTATAGCACGTGCAGTGCAGACAAAAAAAAAATCTTACAAGGGAGGAGAAACAATGAAAAGTACACTGGAGCAGAGCAAGCAACTATACACGCAAATTCATTTAGCAATGATTTGTGCACAGTTGAATGCATGTCTATGCCAAAACAACAAACTGAGTCATTTTTCACTGATGTTTCTTTTAGGAGGCTGCCTAAAGTCAAAGTTAGTCAAAGAGCTTTAGGTCCGCAAAGTTGTAAAATATCCAGAAAAAAACCCCCTTCAGTACAAAGGTTTTAACACAGATTCAGGAAGCCTGTTCTATTCATCAACAAAGCAATGTTGTACTAATTCCTTGCACCACTTATATTAAATATCTACCTAACCTGTGAATGAAACTGGAATTTATAACTTAGTAACACAAAAGCTAAACCCTTACAATGTCAAACACTTCTTTGGCATTTTATGGAATATTTTGGGAACGCTTATTTGATTCCGCGGTGTGTGAAGGTAATACCATAAAACCCTGCTTGTCAAATCACATAATCTGCAGTCTACTGCCGGAACTGCTGATCATGAAGTTTTGCATAAGTGAGCTGAATACATGAATGATCAACAACATAGAAAATACCATGCATAAAAATAGCTGTTTAGTTTAAAATGAAAAATTGATGTTGTTTTTTTTCTTTTTTTCCTATGTGAGAAGTTTGCCAGAAAGGGCAAGGAGATGAAAAAGAAGTTTTTTTTTTTTTTTTTTATCCGGTCTAAGTGTTCTTGTTCAAACTTTTTGTCAGTAATAATTTATCCTTATTAGACAAATTTTAGGTTTTAGATACTCATTTTGCGAGGTTAGCACAGTGGCCTCACAGCAAGATGGCTGGCGTTTGAGTCCTAGGTGGGACGAGGCTCGGAACATTGGCCTTTCTGTGTAGAGTTTGCATGTTCTTCCAATGTATGTGTGGGTTTCTTCCCAGCCTCCAAAAACACGCATGTTAGGTTCATTGGTCTATGTGAAATTGCCCCTAAGAATGAGTGCATGTGTGAATTATTGTGTGTGTGTGTGTAGCCCAACGACAGACGCAATCTGTTCAGAGTGTACCCTGCCTCTTGCCTTAAATCAGCCGGGATAGGCTTCATCACCCCCATGATCCTGTTGAGGATAAGCAGTTGAGAAGACGAATCAAAACAATACCCTTTTTCCTGTTGATGTATTTTTTTCGGGAATGGGTCATTTGTTCAGACTATATTGACAAAGCATTCAGTGTGAGACCAGCATGCGATGCGATGTATGAAATAGATCCATTCATACAGATGTATTCAAGTAAAAAGAAAAAAAAAGATTGATGTTTACCCATACGTATGGTCATATTATGTAAAAATATATTCATTAAAACCTTTTGGGAGTGTGTGTGTGAAGTGTACTGCGAGAAGCCCATCCAAAACATTCTTGGTTAAAGCTTTCTTTAGTGCTAATGCTGCACCATTGATTTTTCAATACCCATGTCTTTTCACAGGTTTTCGTCTCAAAGTCAGCTGAGTAAATGAATGCAAAACATTTCTCCTGGTCTGTGTGTCCACGCACGTGCGTATGTGTCGGTGGCGGGTTGCCGGAGCCCAGTCCTTTGAACGCTGTCTCCGTGGGCCCCGCTAATTGAGCCAGATCAATTCACAGAGACGGCGAGCAGGTTGGCACAGTTGCCACATCAAAGAGATTCTAATAACTGCACACGGTGGCCATTACCAGGCTGAGAAAAGCCATATTTATGTTTGCTTCAAAGCAAGCATAGCAGCATTGAACATACTGAGAATGTAGGCCTTGAGTGTTCTTTTTCAAGCCAATAATTTAAACACAAGGCCTTTTAAAGCAATTTAAACCAGAATAGACTATTCATGTGTGCGTAAACAGAACCATTCAAACTGAGCTTTAATTAGATCCAATTTTGCAGTGATTGTGTAGCAATAAAAATAACAAATGGAAAATTGCCATAATGACAGGCTAATACACTCTAGTTGAAATTGGATCATTTTAAAATTAGTGCATGTCAGTTTCTTAAACACCTTAAACAGAATATTGTGTGCTTAGAAAACAATCACTTCCTGGTATTTAATGTGATGTCTTGCAGAAAACTGTAGCTCACATATGCAATGCAACTGTGTCACTACAAACGCAAGAACGTTAATATATTTGAATATGAAAAAAATGTCAACATGAAGAACTATTAAAGACATTTTGTAGTTTATTAGGCTGATGGATCAGACGGTATCTCCCACTCTGTGGAAACACTGACCTCGCACCATTGGAGTTGTTTACTTTAAGGAGGTAGGTACTTTTTTGCTTTAACAAATCACTTCTTCCTGATATTTGATCTCACGGCGTCCTCTATAAGTAAGAGTAAGTAAAAAAAAACTTTATCTGTCCCACAATGGGGAAATTGCAGTATGCAACAGTAAAGAAAAAAACCCACGACAAGTATACACAAACAAAACAAAAACAAAAAAGGCAAAATAGACTAAGGACAGAAACATGCATTCAAAGTGAGCTACCACACAGTTAATTGCATTAATCCTATATTTGTTAATTGGCAAATCCTCCTTATTGAGTTATACAAATGGTCCCTACTTCTCTGGTACCTGAGCTAGTAGCTGGAGTTTTATTATACTAAGCCAAAGTAGTCAGTATTGCCACTGCCTTGAAGCATTTTACCATAGTCTTAGCAGGGTCCAGTTGTGGATGAAACAGCCCAAGCAGGGAAGCCCAAGACATCATTTAGGCCTGTAAGTGAAAAAGTCTAATTCTACTAAAGGACTGAATTTAAGCATCTCTGGAGCTTCGTTAAGGCAATCTCTTTAAAAGAGCTTGTGATCTGACTCAATTTGGATATTTAAGTCTGAAAACTTTAGATTAAAAGGACTTTATCCTTTTAAGTAGGAGTAGGAGCTATGAAGTGCAGCTGACCTCTAACTTTTGTAACATGCAAAGTAGATGGAACATTCTAGAACATTTTTATGTCAAGCTTTCCAGAAAAATGATTTCCTGGAGCCACTGTGTCAATGTGTCAGAGTCGGTTTGATGCTTTGGTGATCAATAAATATAAAAGCAGAAATTACGCTGTTATTTTTTCAGGCACCACCTCTCTGGATTAGTCAGGCTAATGCTAACTGTTGCCAGTTATCTTCCTCCTCATCATCTCTGCGTGATTCATTTACTCTCCTGCTCCTCAGCCTGATGAGTGATATGTTTGTAACTTTCTTTATCAGTACTGGTTCATCTCCCACCGCACAGGCTGTCTGCGGCGACACTATGAGTAGAAGAGTTCTCACCTTCACCTTTCAGAGCGCTTACTTTTTCAGGCACATCATTTCTTAAGTTTCTCAACTTTATTTCTTCAGTTTTTCTAAACTTTTTATGCATAGCCTCCCCCAACAAGGTTCTACGTCTGTATCTTAGTTTCTCTCACGCTTGTAGCTCGGCACGTCGCCACGTTGCTCTGCAAAATAATTTACCACACGCGGTGCTCCCGCAGATGATTGAAGCGTAATTAGACAGCAGAGACAGAGGAAGCCAACAGAGGTGCTTGGGAGCCAGCACTCGTCAGATGGTCCGTCTCTCTCTCTCACTGGTTTTGCCCTTCAAAAGTATCACTTCAGCAGGAGGGAAATACGTTCTAGTCAAAACTAAGTTCATAAAAATCTACATTCATGTATTTGTAACAATTCTGACCTTTTAAAGTTATGATAGAGTTGTCTTGAAGCACAAGAAATTTTGAAAGCTTTCTTTTATCAATATGTTTTTTCTAATTTTTTTTTGCAATGTCATGAATTCAATTGATAGGTCTTCATGTTTTGAAGTCTGATACAAATTCCCACATAAATACCTACAAACATGCAGAGTTACCTATATTAATTTATATTAATTGAAAGAAACCACTATTTCAATTTGTATTGGAGTCTCTGAAAGCTGTGTAGTCACCTCGGTGAAGTAAATCTGAACTACAAAGGCTCTCAAAAGCTAAATCTGAATGTGAGGTATTTACATGCCATGATGCATGTCATTCAGTTCCGTTTACAGCGTACAGATGCCGAGCATAGAAAAATATGGA
The DNA here is from genome assembly GCA_902685375.1 of Neostethus bicornis. Classification (NCBI taxonomy): domain Eukaryota; kingdom Metazoa; phylum Chordata; class Actinopteri; order Atheriniformes; family Phallostethidae; genus Neostethus; species Neostethus bicornis. The sequence goes on along the minus strand of LR738551.1, from coordinate 22,923,818 downwards.
AGGAATGAGGTATTCTGAGTGACTGTAATCATTAGCATGCCAGTGTTGATGGCAGCTTTAGAGCGAAGGTGCTGATCATCACACTGACACCATATGCTTTGCCAACAAACATTGAGACACATGTCAGAAGGGAATTGGAGTTGCAATTCAAGGTGGTACATTGCATGGAAAGGTGTGTGATGCTGCTGAGTGAGCACCTGTATCCCAGAGGTCTGTCCAATTATCCTGCTATATGCATAGCACCCGGTATTCCTGCTGCATTTTCTCTAGATTTAACCCATGCTGCGGGGACTCGCTGGGACTGGCTGTTGTAAGCATCCAGCTTGTCAGCCGTCCCTTTGATTATCATCCAAAGGTCACCCTATGTTCAACCGTACCGAGGGGTCCTGGATGTCAGCAGAGCTAAGACGTCAGATGAGTCACCTTTAAGGGATAATAAGAGGACTGCTGACTGACTGCAGACCACCTGGGAGGTGTGAGTGTGTGTCCGATGCTTTTCACATGAATATAAATGTGATATTGACAAGAATTTTTCCTCAGGAGAAGTGAAGGTAAAAGAGAGCATGGCAGTCAGAAAAAGTGAGTCTAAAAGATATGTTTTGTTTCTTATAGTCAGATCATTAGAAACTTCTGCTGGTCAGTAACGGTTGGAGGGCAGTACATGGTTTCTACCCTGTAGGCAAGCAGCCCCTGTTTTAATGCAGCTTCAATCAAAAGGAGTTTTGGTAATAATGAAAATCCTTTTCAGCCAAGGCTTCATCTCCAAGTCTTCAAGACATTTTCACAATGCTGAGACCTTAGATGTAAGAGACACTGCTCTCAGAATTGTGTCAAAGAAAGATCAAATGCATCTGAAATAGAAAGACTGAGACCAGAAATAAATGTTGAGAAAAGAAACTTGAAACAGTATAGATGCATTTTTATGAGTATCACAAGATCTTTAGAGGGATCTAACTTAACATCAGCTAGAGCTCTGCACAGCCTGATAAAAAGTATGTTGTTGAAGGACATTAGAGCAGTGTTGCTTCTTCTCAGCTGTTCGCAGGAAGAAATATGTAGAAAACAAAACAAAACATTTAAAAAAAAAAAAAGACAGCTTTGTTTTCATCCGGTCTGTTATCAGCAGCAGCCGACCAGAGCGAGAATAGGGAGGGATGATTTCCATAAAGACTGGCTGTTGTCTGAAAGCAAGCAGCTGTCAGGCGGAATTACCTCTCCGACACAGACACCACAATCGAGGGCGCCCTTCCCATAATTCAGTCTGATTGGCTCAAGGGGAAAATGGCAGCCTGTGGTGAGTGAGGCGAGCGGCTGCTTGACAGGTTTGCATCTGCGTAGCTAGACGCACTGTTTGCCTGTTATCGCCCTGTCTGCCCGACGTGTCAGTTCCCTCACTTCAGAAAGCTACCTGAACAAAGTGGCAAAGAGAATAGAGTCCACAATACAAGGTCTATCAAACGCAACTGTGCCCTGCTTAACAAATGCAGACGCTCTCTGAATGTTGCTTTATTCCTCATGCTACATTTCAGCTTCCCCTCTATTTATAATAAAGAAACTTCTCAGGCCATTTCAACATGCATACACAGTAGTCAGGCAAAATTCATTTAATGCCATGTTAAAATTGAGTTAACCTCATAAAAGAAATGTCTCCTGACTTGTCTGGGAACATCGGGAGATGTCGTCAGATAAACTAAAAGTAAAGTCATTTAGAAAAAGTCCATCCATTTCCTCTGATAAGCAAAAAAAAAAAAAAAGATTGACAAAAAGTCTAATTTAATAAATGATGAATTCCCTAATAATAAATGGCCGTCTTCGACAGTAATTTTAAATATACATGTCGAAATATACAATTTTAAATATACATATACATTTAAATATACATATATTTATACATTAAATATACATAAATACTTATGTATCTGATCATAAGTAACTTTAAAGCACTGTTCATGCAGGTAAACTAACTTCATGGCTACCTGCAGAGTGTGTGCTAGCGTGCGCTGTCAAGTTGATGCACAAACTGGCAGACAATGTATAGAAACACACTCGCACACACATCCACTTGCGCTCCTCACCTATGATAAGTGCTCTTATCTGTGACTTGTGTGGAGGTGAATGACAGGGAGGGATGGACTGGGGGGAGTGTCCTTTAGGTATCTTAATTATGGCTCCTCTCCTCCCTCTCGCTGTCAACATCCCCGGGGGAGAGCGAGACAAAAGAAAGGCAATGTTTCATCTCCGCTGCCTTGGTATTTCAAATTCCAAGGGGAACAAGAGGAGAGAGATGGCGTGCTGTTTCTCTGGCGGAGAGTAGAGGAAATCAAGTGATGCTTCCCTTTCCTCCCCGTATTTCTTGCTTCCTTTGCAGCTGTGTTTAAAATAAGGTACCTTAATAAAAGCGTTTTAATGGTGGCGAGGCAGGAAAAGAGTTGGAACTTGATTACTGTGACAGTTTTATTTAATGAGCTCAAAGCCTCTGGCTCCGACTTGCTGTTCGTTTATTACTTTGTTGTGGAGAGATATATGTGACAAAATGGAGCGGAGGGAGATAAAGAATGAGGCAGAATGTTCTTATTGAGGAAGTAGTTGATGGTGTTTGCAAGAGTATTTGTGATTTACACCTTCCTCAGAGCTGACCTAAGCTTTCATCACGACCCACCGGGAAATCCTGCTCAGCCAGTGTGAGAAACACCTCGGCAGGTAAGCAAGTGCAAAAAAAAAAAGCCAACATGCTGTTAATTATTAATGGGAATAAATACAGCCATTGAATGGTGGAACCGGCTGGTGTGAATATAAATGGCTTTAAATGTGTGTGTTGATTGGGGAGCAAAAAACATCCAGAGAAAACCACATTCAACAAAAGAAAATGGAAAAACGAAGAAAGGATGAGGTAGAGGCGTTAAGAGGAGGAGCTGGTAGAGTGATGGTAGCGGTACCTGGTAAAGAGACATTAGAGAGATGCAGAGGGAGTCTATAAAAGCAAACTACTCCTTAATGTCTCTCACAAGTGTGATAAAAGCAGAGAGCTGCAGCAGAGCATGCTGGCCTTTCCATTTGTGTGAAGGGAACATTCAGAGCTAAACTATTATACCCATATGCTAATAGAAACAGATTTTGTGAAAGCGCTCACACAATCGTATGCAAACAGATTTTTTAAAAAGGTCAGCTCTTTTGTTTTGGGACACAAGACCCCTCTCATGAAAATATTGACTCAGAGAAAAAGGGGAGAGATGCAAAGTGCTGTCTTAAAATGAGACGGACAAAGATCTTATCAGTATTCTGAGAGCTTGGCCTCTTATAAATATTGGAAGAAGGACACTGCTGGGGAGAGGAAACGGCCAAATGGTGCATTTGAGAAATGGCACACCTGAGCACCACACAGAATATCATCTCCTCCTGTCAGATCCCATCCCATTTGATCAAAATAATTGCCACCTTCATCGCTATCATCAATTCTGTCATCTTTACTGGCACCATTCTGCATCTCATCATGCCTTCTTGGCTTTCAAGGGGGGAGGATTTTTTTTCTGGATCAGACCAAATGCTTACATCTCTTCTGAGAAAATCACTCTAAGCCATCACCATACTCATCGCTTCACTGCCACTGACATTTTCTTCATCTATTCCGATATACCAACACAGCCAAATGTTTGAGAGGTGCGAGAATAGCCCAGTTGATGTGGGATTGTCAATTACAGAAGTCTGGATAAAAAAACAAGGGCTTGCTGTGTTTTACTTTATAATGAGTCTGTGTTCTTAAAAAAAAGTAAATACAGCGGTCTCTTGCTATAGTGTGGTTCACCTTTCGCAGCCTTGCTACTTTGCACATTTTTTGAGAGCTATTTGCAGTTTGACTTTGCACTGCACTTTGTTTTCAGCATTGCAATTGACGCAAGTTGTTCCGACTGGCTGTATTATAGTACAGTAGACCAGGGACAGGTGAAGTACCTTTGGACCGGCCCTGACCCTAACTGCATTGTTCACAAGACTGCCCTTCCCACTAACCTGTAACTCTTTCTGAATTCAGTTTTGCTTGCAGACTTGGGATAAACATAGCTTTTTTACATTTTCATGCTCGTAAAATAGAAACATTTCTATGGAACTGACTAAGGCCACGTGACTGACACAATTAAATTTTTTTTTTACATACGCTATTGATCCCTCACCAGGGAAATTTGTGTGCTGCTGTACTGCACCGCAGAAGGCTGCCACGACAGCGCCAATGGAGGGAGAAACGGGGGGTTAGGTGTCTTCTCCAAGGACCATAGACGTAAACTCAGTAGGAATCAAACCTGTGAACTTCCAGTCCGCGGGCAAACGCTCTACCACTGAGCCACCGTCTCCCCCATTTAACTTGACCCGAAGAGAAAAAACATGGCAGATATTTTTCTATTTTTATAAAAAAAAACACGATAAAACAGAATAACTTGTTGCTGAAATTTTCAGCAAGAAATAAATGCTGTATTCTCATAACAGTTGTTTGGTTTTATCACACAATCAGGAGGACACACGTTATTACCTGTAAGCGCCATTTGAAGCCATCACTGCTTTACCTACACTATCTTTCTATGAAGGTTTGAACTTTGAGAGGGATTTAAAAAAGTGACAGATTAAAAAAAGTGTTAAAATGTTGTCTGAGAAGTCTACAAACTGTGTAGTAATGAGTTTTACGGTTTTAAAACATCAATGATCATTGAAAAAATAGTCGACTACTTTGTGGATTTTGACTGTTGCAGATTATTTTTAGACCATAACTCCCACAGTTAACAAACAATCTCTGTAATTCATAAATGATGACAACAAAAAGACAGGGACTGAGCTGAGGTTACAAAGAACAAAAACAGTATATTGAGCTTGTAACCTCAACATATTTGTTAGCATAACTCTCTATAAACTTAGTGGGACTCTCTTTGAGCACTTAACGCTTTTTTAAACCTCCACTGTTTCCAAAAATGACAAAACGCATAAATGTGAGGATGCACAGTGACCTGGAGAAACATTTTGCTCAGCACCTTTTCTCAGAACACTTTACTCCATTTCCTCTTTGTGTGCCCAGAATACTCAAAGAAAAAAAATGCAATTTGAAGAAACTTTTTCAGTGTAATCAAGGTTATGTTCACAAGAAGATCAAATCAACTTCTATTTGGAAAACTCTTTGAAAAGATACATGGTTTCTAAGAATGTGTGGACGTACGTACATAACAATTCCAAAAGGAAGTTCCAGTAGCAATACATTGAAAAACAAGAATCTGGAAGAATATGTTCAAAACCCAGAGAACTGCTGCTAAAATTACTTGGAAGAAGATGGCGGCAAGTCAAACGGAAAACAAAAGACCAAGATATTTGTGTAATTTTTTCTCTCCAAAGATTTAGTTGTAAAAGCCGTATCAGGCTCATTGTTTTCTGCCGTATTAACACAACACGGTAATCCACCATTGTTAGAGCTGTTGGCATGGTGCTGAGTTAGAGGGGGATGGTTGATGAAGGAGTGTGTGTTAACATGGATGCCAAATGGTAGCATTTGGATAAATTTACTTTAAGATTAAATGGTGTGGTACTTTATCATTCCAAAATATCAATTTTATGTTAAAAAAAAAAACACACACTTTTTGTGTGCTAGATGATCCAATCAACACATTGACTTCCAATCAGGACATGTTCTGACACTTTATCATGATGACACAGTCAGACTCTCTTGATTCAAGGGCCTACTGGTATTTCTCTATGCATTTTTGCGCAAAAAAATTGTTTGCCATCTCCTTATAATTAAAAAAAAAAGTATTGACTATAATAAAGAAAGATTCCGCATCAGAGTAATACCGCATAATTTATTTTTATGTATGTGAATGTAAAAAAAAATGCCCGAAATGAATTCAAATGAGAACATACAGATTAGTTTTATCAACTCTTAAAAAGAAAGATGACTCCTTAAAGTTTCAAAGTGACTGGTCGTGCACTTGTAACCCAACTGTCTTAGTGAGTCGTTTACTTGAAAACCAAGATACAAATACTGTTTCTACTGAGAAGCGAATATAGTCTTTATTAAATTTTTTACTACCAAGATTTGTCACTTGAAACCACAGTAATTAATAGGACATTTTATAAAAATTTCTACTCCATTTTCATCTTGCTTTCTGGAACATATGAGTTTTTGTGTATTTACCTTGTGTGTTTTTATGTCACATAAGACTATAAATACATTTTTAGGTTGTGAATACCGATTTTGAATAACCAAGTATATAGTCAGTGTGATCCATCATTCATCCAGGAGTGATTCATCCTAGAAAAGGCTTCAAAGTTGTCTTCTGGACCGTGTATTTGCTAATTGAGAGGTTTTGACTTCCATCCGGAAATCCTTTTCAGTTCTCAAGTCATTTTATTAGATCAAAAAGGATTTTCGGATGAAAGTCTAAACGTCTCGATCACCAAACACACTGTCCAGAAGACAGCTTTGAAGCCTTTTTTATGTACCATTTATAACAACAATGTTTTAGCCATTGGAGGTATTGTATTAAAATATTCACCCACCTGAGGAACCAAGTGTTCCACTCAGTCAAACTGAAAGTTTGGACTGAATGCTAAAGACAACAGATGACCCACAATGAACTGTCTTCTTGTACCAAAGCCAACAAGTTTGTCAATAAACCACAAAGTGGTGCTGAAAATGGCTTTTAAAGGTGTTTAAAGCAAAGAAAAAAATTGTAAACATCTTTTGAATTCATCGAGTTATTTAAATGTCAAATATTGAAAGATGCTTTTAAAAAATACGCCAAAATGCTAACGATAGCGTAGATATGCAAACACGTTCTTACCTTGGCCATTTGGGCCTGCACCCCAGTTGCTTTGAGGGATGACACAGCCTTCTGTGCTGCAGCTGGGCTGTCAAAATCCACGAAGCCATAGCCTGGAGAACGAACAGAGGAGAGGGAGAAAAAAAAAAAAGACAGAGAGCAAAAAAAATAGACTTTAGTCAGGAAAAAATGAAGTCAGATGACTAACAAGGAGAATGACAGGCACTTGGTAATTGTAGCAGTAATAGGTTGGTAACATGACTACAGAGGCTGCCAGTTCTCATATCTAGTGAGCACTACATTGTTTGATAATTAGCAACACTGACGTTCATAGGGGGGATGCTATGCATCTTAATTAGTAGCATGGATGAGCGATTTAGTAATAACAAACCCCGGCACCCTGCCCACCTCTACCTCCACATACTGTCTGATTCACCCATTCAAACACACTTTCACACACTTTGGAGCAAACAAGCAAAAGAAAATCCACAGTGAGTCTGTATCTATAGCCACAGTGAACTTATATGCAATAAATACAGCTAACAACTTATTAATTTGTTACAACTTCATGAGAATATTTTACTTGGTCTCTTACATATGCAGAGAAGTGTCAATTAGTCCTTCAAAACATCACTCTTCAGCCTTTTGGTTTTTGGAGACTGCGAAGTCGCCAGGCCCACATCGTGTTCCCCAACGGCCAGCATATTAACACAAACCCATTTCACAGCCTCCATAATCCTCTCCCCGGTAACAAATCTCTCAAAGGTTGACAGCATACCACAGCTACTGCCATTCCTCTCTCCCTCCCTTTCTTCAGACCCATCTCTCTCACATACTCATAAAGACACACTATTTCTCACGATTTAACCTCTCCGTTCATCTTCTTCTGTCCTTCTGCGCCTCTAAAACACTTTCTCTCCCTGTCTATCTCTCATATTTTTTCCAACATTAACAGCCACCGGCCCCCATCTGGAAATTCATCAGCAGAGAAAAGCGGGGGGGAATGAAATCTGTGGCTGTGATTTATGAGTTATTGTGATCCCAACGTTCTGTGGGATGTATCGGAGACAGGGGTCACGTCTGTGTTAATTAAAATTTGGTGGCGGATTAAAAGCAGTCAATGGTGCCCTCTGATCCACTGTTTCAGAAGGAAAGTGTAATTAGAAAAGGATAATAGCCGTTAGATGTGAAGAAGAGGGGGTGGATTTGCCTGTGTAGTTACCACATTAACTTAAAAACAACCATCTCCTAAAACGGATGAGAACAAATACAAACCACTAGTGAGCATGGTTCAAACAAACAGGGTCCGTCTTATGTCCCATGTGGAGGTGCGTGCTGTGGTAAAACGGGTCATTTTCCTGTTGGATGGCAACGGAGGAGCATGGGGTAATGTGAAAATCATAACCTGTGGCAAAAGAGAAATGGAGCGCGAGGACTGATTAATGACCAGCTGTTCGAGCAGAGCTGGAAGGGCGGATCTTTAATTGTAGAACTATGAAGAGCTTGAGTAATATGTCCAGAATCAAGTAGGCAGTCATGAGAAGAATTCAAGCTTTTTTTTTTTGGAGTTACTTTTCAAACAGCTGCAATTACACAATGCATCAACTATTAATTATATGTAAAGAAGAAAAAAAAACCCAAAACATTCTGCCATTAAAATATTAAGTTGCTTACATACATATAAAAAGGTGGCTTAATATCACTGAAGTCACAAACATTTTGTAAAATTTGACCATTTTTAGTGGACATAGTTGTCACATCATAGTTATATAAGAAAGTTGTTAAAATGTTTTCTATACAAGTGTTTGAATAATGACTTATTAAGACAATCCTTCAATGTAAAATTATTGAATAAATAAATAAACATTCTATAAAACAACTTTGACTCATTGAAAACTTGCAAATTCCGAGAAAGCACCAACAGCCAGAAAAATGTTCTCTACTATTTTTGGGGATCTGAACGAATGAACTTTATTCGGTAAACTTGGTAAAAGGAAAAACAAGACAAAATTGTACTTCAATCCTTAACCAAAATATATATTGCATCAATTGACTTCACAGCTTTGAATCAGAATTTCACTTGGGAATACCAAAAAGGAGTGGATCTACTTGGGATCTACGTACATAGGAAATAAAGCTGTTTCAGATTCAGAAATGATTAAAAAAAAATAATCTAAACTTCTGTTATAATGAATGTGATAAGTTGGAGGAATTGATCTATAGAAAATAAAGCTTTAATACATTTACTGAGTTTTTGTTTTCAGTTATTTTGTCCTTCACATTAGATAAACATTTCATCAATTTATGGAACATGTAGGGGGGAAAAAAAGTAAAAACTAATCAGTGTGTTGAAAGTAACACTTCAAGTGTTAAAAGGAAATACTGTATGGATACCAATATAATGTGTTTATCAATTTAGCTAAATTTTTCTTCTCCTTTCAACATTTTCCTTCACGAGTCGCCGCAGCAAGTCAGTTTCTTCCATCTAACCCTATCTTCTGCATCCTCTTCAGTCACGCCAAATATCTACACATCTGCTTTTACTGTATCCATGAACCTCCTCTTTGGTTCCTGGTCTTCCTCTAGGCCTCTTTTTCTGGTGGTTCCAAACTCAGGATCCTTTTTCCAATGTACTCCCTCTTTCTCATCTGTACATGTCCAAACCATCTCAGTCTGGGCTCTCTGACTTTTTATCTCCAAAACCTCTAACGTGTGCTCTTCCTCTGATATACTCATTTCTAATCCTGTTTGGTTATGACAAACATGCTGTGCTAAATCCCACAATGTTTTTTTTTAATGATGATCAGGTGGAATAACAATAAAAGCCACAACAATAATGATACTTAAACTTAATCTCCTAGTGAGCATATCTTGGTTATTCAATTGCCATCTGTCTTCATTCTGTTGCTTATGCTGCTGGGAGATCCAGTACAAACTAGGAAAAAGTTCATGTGTTTTGCTGTGATATTTCAAAGAGTATTAATAAAAACTAATAATATGCATTCTTAACCCAGAAATGAGTCAAACAAAACTTTGTCTTTGGAACATAGGTAGAGAAAAGATGACTTATTCCCCTCTTATTCTGCTCGTTAAAGCATTTTAACAGCATATTTAGAGAACCGCATAATATTACTGAGCTCCTCTGGGAAATGATTCACTTTAATAATCAGAATATTCCAGTGGTGGATACTTGGAACCACTGATTACAAATTTAATATTCACTCCACTACCACCTGGAGTGCACTTATCAAACTTTAAACAGGATGAGGATTTTAGAAAATGGTGACCTATATTCTCACTGTTCTGAGAAGAGCAGGGCAGAAAGAAAGCGTGTGTATAAAAGAGAGAGGAAGGAGGTTGTTTGGGGTCAGCTGAATGCACCAAAAGAGATTCTCAGCAATCTGCTAGCAGTAATAGATCCAGTTTTCTCTTTCCCTTGGCAGTCACTATAGCTGATAAATGCAAAATGATTCCACAATGAGGAATATCTGAACAGTAGCCATGGGGTAAACTGCTTGTTTGGTGAAAAGAATGCATAGTAATTGAGATATGGAGGCATTTAACAGTTTTTATTACAGAAAACGGCTGTGGTCTTCTTTCAATATCTATTCTGTACGTATGGAAGTACAATTGTCTCTTTTACTTATTTAACACTAATAATCTTGCAATTTTCTAATTGTTATAGTCACATGGTAAAGCCTGCCTATTTTAAATAAGATTGTGGAGTTTGTATTTTTAATGCTAACATGTAAAGAAATGACAAACTACAATGGCATTAGAACACTTTTTATACTTTATACAACGTAAAGAAATCTTTGGGAAGAATCGCAACATAACATGACCCTTGGGTTTTAAGGTGAACTCTAATGTTAATTAGATCCATCTTTACAATCTGTGAGCTGAAATAGAAATTTAAACTAAGTGAAAATTCCATGAGTCTATTGTGTGATCGGTTCACACATTGAATTTAGAAAATATCAATCTATTCCAAAGATGCTATGTATGGAAAAAAAAAGAAATTAAGAAAGAAAGATATACTTTATTGATCCCTCACCGGGAAAATTTGTGTGCTGCATTACACTGCAGCAGGCTGCCAAGATGGCGCCAATGGTGGGGTTAGGTGTTTTCCTTAAGGAACCTAGACATAGGCTCAGTGGGATTAAAAGTCCGGAGAACTTCCGGTTCAGGGGCGAAAGTTCTACTACTGAGCTTTCGACTCCTAAACCCCCAAAGATATGGATCAGTAGAGAAATTAGCATGAAATAAAATCTTAAAGTTTTTGAAAAAGTTTTTTTTATTATTATTATTATTTTTATTTTATTTTGGTCACATTGTAAATTCGCATTAAAGAAAGTTACATTTTTTTTTCTGAAATTGTATTTTACCAAGGTACTGAAAAGGTATTGGCTGAAGCAAACGCTTATCACGCCGACCCTTTTTTCAAGTCACCATGAAAGCAAAAACATATAAGTATTCATTAAAAACAAACTAGAAAACTAAAATACTGCCAACATGCTAATCACACACTATGTATTCTAGTACAGAATATATTTCTAGGACTAGTACATTTGCTGATTCCAATTAGTAGAGTTCACAGATTAGTCAGTCAGTCATCTTCTTATCTGTCTATCCCTTTTGGGGTTACAGGGGGTGCCGGAGCCCATCCCGGCCAATTTAGGGCGAAGGGCAGAGTACACCCCGAACAGGTCGCCAGTCTGTCGCGGGGCCACACACATACAACCATCCACATGCACACTCATTCCTAGGGGCAATTTAGCACCAGCCAATCAACCTAGCATGTCTTTGGAGGGTGGGAGGAAACCGGAGTACCCGAAGGAAACCCACGCAAACACGGGGAGAACATGCAAACTCCACACAGAAAGGACAGTGTTTCCAAGCCTCGTCCCCACCCGGGACTCAAACCCACGACCTTCTTGCTGTGAGGTCACTGTGCTAACCACTCTGCCACCGTGCTGCGAGTTTACAGACTAATCAAATAAATTCAGCACACTTGGACTCTCTGACCGTCACAGCATTTCTTACAGTGGTCCCAACGCAGGAATGCAGGCAGGAAGAAATTAACTGAGTAATCTAGAAATCAAACTGAAAAAAAAAATTCAAATCCTTGAGTAAATTTGAAACTGCAATCAAACGAAAACCAAAGACAACAAAAATCCAACTAAAATAAGAAATAAAACAGAAGTTTGCGTTTTTTAAAAAAAACATATATAAATCTATAAGTTGGCAGATTCAATACACATGACTGGATATGAAAAAAGGTTTGCTGAAAATATCTACATGTGGCAGTCGGTAAGTCGTGTTCTCTTTACAAAAACAATACATTTTAAATGTACAGTACGTTTTTTGTTTTTTTTTCATAGTTTTAATGAGGTCAAAAAGGCTTTCTGAGCATATTTGTACATTGGTACACATACGTAACTTATATCTAAAGTTTTAGATTGGAGTGTGAAATCCAACTGGAGAGAAAAATACGTTGAAAGTGAAAAAAAAAGCACAAAAAAATAATGCAACATTTTGCAATAAGAATTTCTAGAATTTTCAGTGACCTTTAAAGTTTGTGTGATCTTTTGCATAGATTATTCCTTCGTTGCCTACGCAATTTTTGTGATGCACAGTTTGATTGTGATGCTTAGCTATCACTAAATTTGAGTTGATTCACTTGCAAAAAAACTGCTCTGGGTTAAAACAGACTGATTATGTACTGGTTTGGATTCATCACATACAAAAAACAAACACCTACACACAGATGTGCGGATGTTGCTTGAGGAAGACTTCCCGAAGCCGAACGTACCGCACTGTTACTGTATTCTGGAGGGGTGCTCTGGAGTTACAATCTCAAGTGTGATGCAGAGGGCAAGGTGTTGCTTTGAAGCTTCTGTGCAAACACAAACACCCAATCGATAGCTGTCACTTAAAAGCAGCTCAAAGTGACTGACTACATGCGTGGCTGCTGATAATGCTGTGCAGCTGCACACTAATAGAAACATGCACGCTTGCTTGGTGAAGGACACAAGCGTAAGGAAACGGATGACACCTACATCGGTCCTCACCCCCAACTTCAAAAACACACACATACTGTAGGTACACACTCACTCATGACATCCGCAGACAAAGAGAGTCTCTCTCAAAGAGGTCTAAAGCCTGAGTTACCATATTATATTTCCAGTTTTGGCTGTAACGAGGAGCCTGTCGGGATAAAATGGGCCATCTTCAATCAGTTACTAAATCATTGTGCAATGAACTCACTACTTTAACTCTCTTGCATGACTGTGTGAAAGAGGAAAGGTGTTCCTTAACACAGTCTGCTTAAAAAGATGTAGTAACACAGGCGAGGTTTCCTCCCGCAGCGTCCCACACAAAAGTCCACAGTGGGGAGAAGAGATAAAGGACTCATTACAGCAACTATTGACGAATCAATCAACTTTGAATCATTCAAGCATTAACCATCAAATTATGCTAATCCTAATTACTTCTTGGGAAATGACTATTCTTTATCGCCTGTAAGTCAGGATTGTTTGGGCTTTTTTTTTAACCTTCGATATTCACCATTATTCTCCTCAGTATATCAATTTTCTCATATTCAGTGCTAATGATCCTATTTTGCACCCCATACAATAGAATAATAATACATTAAGTGTGAATAATGAATCAACAACAAGTTATGGTGCATTACCGTAGTGCGTGAGGCATTGTTCTGTAATTGTTTATGTCCATGTGAGTTATAAAGAAGAGTACTGAAGCTGCTGTTGCATATGAATAATTAATTTTTCTGCTTACATGTGTGTCCATAACTCAAACCTTGCATGTATTAAGGTAATTATGGTTAATGGTGGAGATAGATGGACCACTCAAAGGACAAATATGCATATGAATGCAGCAATATGATTGTAATTGTTTTGGGGTGGAGACGGTGGCCGCGTGGTTAGCGCGTTCGCCCGCGGACCGGAAGGTCGCGGGTTCGCGTCCCACGGAGAGCACGTCTAGGGTCCTTGGAGAAGACACCTAGCCCCCACTTCTCCCACCATTGGCGCCGTTGAAGGGCAGCCTGCTGCGGTGTAAGGAGTGCAGCAAACAAATTTCCCCGGTGAGGGATGAATAGAGTAATTCAAAATAATCAAAATAAAAAAAATAGTAATGATTAATGTTGTATACTGCATCATATTCCATCCTACATTTTATGAACTGACTATACATCACACCGCCTGAAGAAATTTAATTGTTCTTATGCAAAAATGGGAGTTCTTATCATTTTCTATGCATAATCAAGCCTGAACGGTATTATACAGTCACATTGAGTTTCAAACACATTATTAAATAATAAAATTCTCATTAAGATTTAGAGAATTATTCAACTATTGTTTGTATGTAGATGACCAAGAAGGAGGGTTTTAGATTATTTTAACATTTCAAAAATTTGCATTTGAGGTGGTGACAATGTTTCTGGGCCCAATTTGAATGAGAGCCCAATGTGGCTGGGCTCTCACTCAGAGATCGGGTGAGGAGTTCCGCCATCCGGGAAGAGCTCGGTCTCGAGCCGCTTCTCCTCCAGGTCAGGAGAAGCCAGATAGGGTGATTCGTGCATCTGGTCAGGATGCCTCCCGTGTGCCTCGCTGGTGAGGTGTTTCGGCCACGTCCCATAGGGGAGAGATCAAAAAGGACACCCCAGACCCATTGGAGAGACTATGTCTCACAGCTGGCCGGGGAACAACTCGGAATCCTACCGGTTGAGTTGGAGGATGCAGCTAAGTGAGAGAAGCCTGGGCTTTCCGTCTGAAGCTGTTGCCCCCGCGACCCGGCCCCGGATAAGCGGAAAATGAAGGAATGAACGGAACAAACAATGTTTCATTAGGAATGAGCTTACTTTTATTTATTTCACATTTTCTTTATGCTCAAGCAATTATTTTGTTATTTAGACCTAATGTGTGAATTTTGTTTGTTAAAATTTATTAATGAAATGAACTGTTTTTTTTTTTTTAAACAAACAAAAAAAACCTTTCCTTTTAATGTTGGCAGTGTCCAGGTATTTTGGTGAAAAAAAGAGTTTTAAATAGATCTTTTTTTCTATTTGCATGTGGGGGTGTGACATATTTATTTCACCCAGCAGAGAGGGTGGGTGTTGGTTTTGGGAGCCTGTGGTTAGCTGTAAAAACACTGAGGGAGAGATTGGTGGTTTTGTAAAAACGAGATGCCATCCACGACCAACCATGGCCAAGCCAAGACCGCTTTGGTCTTTCTCCAAATCCAGAGCAGAGTTTGGACTACATTTTTCTTTACCTTCATGTTTAGCCACCAGCACCTGACTTGTAGCTACTCTGTACTGTTTTGTTTGAATCGGGGTGAATACCCAGGTTTGACCTTTGATTTTTTTTTTGTGTTTATGTGACAATAAAGGATTAAACAGGAATTTGTAGTTGAGTTTTGGCATCCTTCAGAAAAACATCTGGATCCAAAATGATGACAAAATATTTAAATCGGCATCTCTTCTGATGGAACCACTAAATAGAAATGACAAGTCACAATCAGCATTTCTGAAAACCTTGAAAATGAACAGCCTTTCTTTCATCTGCAACAACAGAGAAATAAAAAAGTATGAAGATCTCTAGCTAAAAAAAGACTTGTTTTGGTTTCTTATTGTTTGTCCAGAATTATCATCTCACGTTCTGTTTGAAGATAGAACTCATTTGTTAAAAAGCAAGTCTCCTGGGGGACAGTTTTACATTAGATACAGTTGATGAGATATCAGTACAAGTAATTAACTTATCAACCCTGCAACGTGGATTTATAGCTGAAGCATTTATCTCTAGCTAAAGCAGCAAGCTTATTGGCTGCATTGTATTTCTTGTCATTTTCAGCAGGTGTAGGAGTGTCCTTGTCAGAAAGCTGCAGTCTGAAGAGGGCACAGAGCCAGGGCTCCAGGCCAAAGAGGCCAACGGCAGCCCGTTCTGTTTATGACAAACCGAGCATAAGACTATGGGGGGAAAATGTAAAAAAAAAAAAGAAAAAAAACCTCTTTCATTTCAGAATATCTATGCAAGCATTATAGATGAGATCTTTATAACTGCTGGGCATATAAATAACTAATGCACATACATGCAAAAACACTTCCTGCATGTTATGGATAAATCTATCTCTTATGTCCCTGCGAGCAACACATTTTCTCATTTTAAGTTGTTCAATACAAAGACCATTTTAAAATATTCAACTAAGGATAATGTAATAAACAACATAAAATATATTATTCTATAATAAGTTATTATAAAATATTCTTAAAGAAGACAGATGCAAAAATGTAGTACAGCTAGAATCCAACAAACGGACCCTTGATACAGACTAAAGTAGTATCAAGAGCCAAAGCTTCAACTAGTGAAGCACTGGTTTTACTTTTGGTAACATAAAAAAAAATCAATCAGAACAAGAGATTTGTTACATAAATCACCTTAAACTTAATGTAATAAACATAGCAATGCATGATAAAGAATGTCCTTTTCTGGTTTTCTCACTCTCTCTAGCTCGTTGTGGTAAGAACTCAATGTCCGTCAGAGGTGTTTGAGTTCTTTTTGACTGAATGACTTGATTATGGAAACCACACCACAAGCAAAGTCATTTTATGTGTCAGAAATTCCTTCATGTGCTCTTTCTTCCTCTAAATCTTACATTCTTTCCCACAATGTCTTCTCATCATGAATTAATTAATTCATATCTGTTGACACTCATTAGTTCTAGCACGGCTCCATATGGCATCAAACCATTTCTGGCACTAAATTCAGCATAGCGGATGAAAAGCTGTTTACAATAAATCTGTTTGTAAGATCAGCGGCCTTCAGATATATGAATACACACATCACTCTACCCTCGTGGAAAGAAACAAGTTCAGACTATTTGGCTTATTTAATTACTTTGACGATAAAAATGCAACTTTTCAAGAGCATTTTTTTAAATTAAGCATTTATTGCATCTTTTTAGTCATTCAAACTAAACACACTGAGAATTATTCGAAATGTTTAGCAATCTGACAGTCTCTTCAGAGAGTAGCAAGACCCCGATGTATTTGGAACAACATGTGAAGAACACTTGAAAAAAGGTTTGAGACCTAAAGGGTGTTAATTAGTTGTCAAGAGCTTGTTAAAATGAGACCCATGGCGAAAAACCAGAGTGGCTTTATAGTGCCTCCACATGTTCTCAAGGACCACACATCAATGCAAATCAGAACTTCTCACACTCTGCATTAACAAGTACGCAAAAACAATTCAATTCCAGGAAAATTAAATTCCAGAAAATGCATCAATGTAAAAGGCATGTGGAAAAGTACAGCACTGCTGATGCATCTGCAATTTTACACTCAAGACTGTAAAATAGTGAAAATGCTCATTGAAGTAGATGTGAAAGCGTGATGGCATGTTCGCATCTTATTTCAGCACTTCTTCCACACGTCTTCTATTCACTTATAGAGAGTCTTAAACTCACTGCTTATTCTTTACTCTCCCAATATTTTGAGATTATCCAGTTTGGTACTGAAGTTGGCCACCATCTTCTTCATCAATACCAGTTTGTAAGGTATAAGGAATTCAGATGCTGAGCCAGGCTTGTATCCACAAGGAAAAAGACAAATGAATAAGCTAAACAAATGAACAAAACTAGATCAATAAAAGAAATTGGTGCCATTAGATCAAGGGAAGAATCACACGCGGAGACAAACATTAAAAACACTGGACAAGGACAAATTGTTCCATCCCTAAAAAACAACCATGCAGTCTTTTTCTTTTGTCTTGCATCTGTTAGTCATTCATGAGGAACTGCTCGGCCGCCCCTCATTCGCCTTCCTATTCACTGGAGTTATGATTTATGCCTTCCTTAACTAATCAAGGGCATGATCATTAGTCAGGGGATGTGCAAAGGGCGAGGGACTTGGCAGGTCAGTGGAAGGCCGTATCTCATGTAGTGGTTCCCTTAGAACCTGTGAGTGTGGTCCAGGATAAAAGATGGCTGGAGATACGCCTCCTTAACTTCCACAACTGCCTGCCAGAGCATTTGTCAACGAATAAGACATGGAAAGCAATGAAAAGACAGGATGTGTTCTAAAAATGGAACAAAGAAACAATGAGAAGAAAGCTGTCAAGATTTTATAAACTTTCAACTGAATTTTTTTGCTGCAATTCTGCATGTAAATGTAAGATGTGAGCGCACTATAAAGAATTTGGAAATGACAAACTGTTCAAACATGTAGTTTTGGCAGATTTGTGTTTATAAAAAGAGACATGGGAAGAAAAACTCTTCACTACAAAGTTTGGGCTTCTTTTTGCAAGATGAATTAAAAAATACAAAAGCATAAACAAAAGGCTATTGCACTGCATGCAAATACGAAACAGGAAGTGGTGTGGGTACAAAAGGTTAGAGCTTGAGGAATGCTGTGTTCAAATCTCAGCTGCTTCTATTTATGACTCGGTTGGCCAATCAGACGCCTATTTGGTCCGTTAACTTGGAATTTACTAGAATGGATACCTCGATGAGAAAAGGAGAGATGGGGATGTTTTTGTTTTGTGAGTGCATTTGTGCAGCTAGGAGGAGTTAAAGTTGACGAGTGTAGTCTGCTGAGGTTCTGCTTGTTGAATTAGTCCAAATTAATGTGATTATCTACCAGCTACTGCAAATTAGAATCATTAATACGCAATACAAGCAGGAAATAGAACACTTTCTCTTCCTTTTGGCTCATTCCATCCTTTTTTGGAAAGGCTCTGAGGGTACAAAGGCACTTGGAAAGGTCCAGTGTTGGCCACACTTCAGTCGAGATTCTCATCTGCACATAATTTACTTTCAAGGGGCAGAAAGGCCAGCAAAGACAATCCTTAATTCTGCCGGCACAGTGTGTACAACATAGACAAATGTTTATATCTTCCATCTAATGAGAAACCAATAACGAATGCAAAAAAAACCACTCACTACTTCTACTACCCACTCAGCCTCCAAAATGTATACACAAGACATTGAGCAACAGACCTTTTTGGGAAACAACACTAAATAGATCTTAAGCTAAGAGTCATATACGTTTTTAAGCACTGATGCACAGATAGGTTTGTTTGTGAGATTGTGCTTTTTTTAAATTTTTTATAAAGCTTGTAGCCAAAGAAGGAGTTCCGTTAGTTTGTACAGGTCAAGTCCTTTCTCCGTGAAGACAAAAATGAGCTTTCATTAGGATAGGCAAACATCTACCAATCAGAAAGTTGATGTTCTGATTCCATGGTTTTATAAACACTGTTGACAACATTTCATTTGTAAAATCAATACCTAATAAATAAAACAGCATGAATAAGAATGATTACTTTTAGAGTATCTACTTAAAATGTATTTTAAAATGGGGGATTGTTGTGTTTTACATCACCAACATTATGAACAAAATGTAACCCTTTCTCTTAAACTTTCAATACTTGAGTTTATGTAATGCCCTTGAGGGTCTATAGCATCCTCATGTAAAATGGATGGTAACATACAGGGCAACGAAACAAACAACAACAAACTGACGAACATGGCCACAAGAGAGCTATCCTCTTATCTCATCTATCTCCCACAATTCACTGCGGTGGGCCGTCACAGCGGAGCCCCAGCCAGGCCGGTGAATCTCGGTACAGTCTTATCTCCCAGCGGCGGAGGAGGAAACGGAGGTCCTTTAAAGGGCTGAGGTCATTTCCTCTGCCTTGAGGCTTTGGCAGAGAAAATAAAATGTCTCCATTCGGTCAGCCCTGCTTTATTTCAAATGCCGCTGCTGCCTTTTAAGAGGCCCTTGTGGGTAAGGATGGCAAATGAGCGGTTTTGGATTCTCGCAATCTATTTCTTTCCTTCCTCCCTCTGCCATTTTCTATCCCCCACTCCATCTTCGATGTAAACCCCAAATCACTTTTGTATTTCTACAGAACGTGAGAAAGTGCAGAGGTGGATACTTGGATTCTGTCATGAGAGGGAGAGATGAAACACGGAAGGGGGGAGTTTGTAGAAGGGTAGAAGCGACATTTTGAAATGAAGAGCTGAATGCATGCTTTTATTTGGAGTGCTCTATGGTACTGAAGTGTTTTTACTACTTCCTGGTTCTCTCTGTACTAATGTACTGTATATCTAAAGCATGTGTGTGTGTTTAGAATAAACAGTTCACACATCCTTGTAAGCTCTGAGATGTATATGCAAGAACAAGGGAAAGCAGACAGGAAGTAACTCAACACTGGAAAGATAGAGAAGCTTATTGAAGGACCTGTGTAGAGGAGAGCAGGCAAGCACGCATGCTGTGGCGATAGCAAAGGAATTGATAGATCAGTTGCATGGCCACTGTTTCTGCAGGAGGACACACCTCTGGCAGATGGATGGGGGGTGCGTGCGGGTGTATGATTAGTCTTTCTGTGTGTAGGTAAGTGTGCCTTTGTGTTAGAGTGCATGGGAGAGTTGTATTACATGGTTTTGGAGTGTAGTTTTGTGATGTGGTACTTCAAACGGAGCTCTCCTGTACTTTACAGCTGCCGGGTATCAATGTGCAGACGGGTGTATGGCAGGAAAAAAAATGCTGCGTGATCTCGCCACTGCGTGGGTATTTGTGTTGTATTTGTTAGCGCACTATAATCCACCTGACCTGTAAGTACACAAAGAATCAACTGTTTTGCTGCCTTCACTCCCACACACTGTTCTCTTACATCTCATGTGCTGGTCTTCTTGCATCAACTTCCTATGCTGAATTACATTTAAACACAAAAGAGGGGAAAAAAACTTATAAAACATAGTTATAAAAGAGTAAAAAAAGAGAACAGATCCAGGGAAAGTAAACATACAAATCACTGACCAATCAAAAGTGGGCCATTTTTAAACCACAAAGCATTCTTTTGGTTTTTTCTATTTTCAGTTTCTACTCAGTAGAGTATAATAGCATTTTCACAAAAAGCAAGATTAAACAGGTAACCATTCTGTTAAAACAATTGAGGCTAATTTAATCACTTCTGGATAGTTTTTTTTTAGTAAAGAAACTCTGAACAATTAATGTCATTAATTCGAATGAAGAGCTAAATAAAGAATCTTCCAGAAATGAAGAAATTTTTTTTTTGAAAAAAGTAGAAATTTGACAAAGTAGAAAAGTGTAAAAAAAAAAAAAAATTAAATAAAAAAATAAATTTACAACTATTAAGTTTGGTATTATAATCCTTCTTGAAATTTAGTCCTTTATCTTTGAACTTTTGTTATATGACTGGGTCTGACCTCTTTTCTATCCCACTTTTTTTTCTTTTCTGACAGTGTGCTCATTGAACTGAAGTAAAGACAAATAACAAAAGAGGAAGGAAATGATTGGAGAGAAGAATAGTTGCTGTGTGGTAGTAGGACGATGGTGATAAAACACCAGTCTGACATTTAAACAGGTGTCAGGGTCATGAACGGGGGAACTGGAAACAATGAATTAAGGCATGAAGCTGATGGGGTGTTTTTGTTTCGCTATCTGGAGCATCTATCAGGCTTTTATTTTTCCTGCTTGATTCATTTGTGTTTTGATACCTGCTCACCTTTTAAGAGATTTTGAGATACATATGGAAAAGATGAGCAGCCATGTCAGCGAGCTAAGCCTTACAATCTTCGTCATACGCATCTCGCCTCCGTCTGCCTCCCTCTTTCCACTCATAAAATCTGTTTGCTTATATTTGCCTCTTGGCATCTCAGCAGTGCTGCATACCAGGAGGGTGAGTTATGGGAAATGTTGTCTCCCACATAACACAGTTCTAAGCTGGACTGATGTTTTTTTGTGCTTTGCATGACTAAGATCAGCTCCAGAAGAATGATTTAATTTTTTTATATCATAAATTTTGATGTTGTGGTATGTTTAGCCTGCAAAGTAATATAAAAAATGGATGGATGTCATTTTAAACAGGTTTCCTTTATTTTACAACTTCCCCTTCCTCCTAAACCACTCTGTTCCCCATACTGCCAGCATATCCTTCATCCAGAAATACTCAATGAGAACCTGTCAAAAGGATCACACTTTTTTCTTGTCTTCTAAACCACAAAGTTTCTATTACTCAACAGTTTGAATCCGCGTCTGCCTCCCTGGATAAACTCGTGTGCAGCTGTGCTTGGAATGAAACTTCACCTTGAAAGGTTATGCTTGAGAGACAGAGAAACTACAGAAAGCAATTAAAAGTATTGATGGAACTTCAATAGCTCTTAAATAGTGCAGTCAGGCACCCCAGGGCAAACCCACATTTTTCTCTCCTTATGCATTTGCCTGCTAACTGTTTTTATGTTATGCTTTATTTGCTTAAGACTTTCATAAAATCCAACATGATCTTTGGCCTAAATCTTAAGATAAAACGCAATTTATTGAATCTTTAACTAATTTTTAGCTTTAATCTTTTCTTTTTTTGCAACTTAATCCAATGACCGGGTCGAAGTCAAACTATATTCCAAGTAAGAGGACAGGACATATCAACGGTTCATCACAAGGCCAACACAGAGAGACAACCACTCTGTACATGCCAATCAAAGAGCACTATGAGGACATTTCTGCCCTCACACGCAAAGAGCAAAAACATCTGTGAAAAAAAAAAAAAAAACTGGCATCTGGCTGTTGAAAAAGCAAAAGTTGACCAAGAAGTTATTGTTGCTCACCAAGCAAAATCAAGTGAGGCAAACTCTTCCAAGCAAGATAAGAAGGTTGCCCAGAACACTTATGTGGCTTTACATACAAAATTCTAGAATGCAAAGCTAAAGGTGACCATAGCAGGGAATGGGCCTACATCACAGTATTATGTTGGATAGTGCAAACCAAGCAAAAAACATACAGACACCTAACAACACGGATCTATCTACAGAGACAATTGCCTTGATTTTATCTTTAGGTGTTGAGGTGCTTCAATCTTGCAAAATTTAAAAAAATGCTCAAACAAAAGGAAAACAGGTCCTATTTTAGTTTTTTATAGATTTACAGTTGAACTGAGTTGGGGCCATAAGTACAGTAGCTAGCTGCAGTGAATATGATAGTCAGGAGGATCAAGTTTATGGGTTCAACTTCACCCAAAAAAGACACGGTTGGCACAAAAACGTTAAACTTACCTTTGCACTGGTTGGTGTTCTTATCAAGAATGGCCTTGGTTGACACTATTTTCCCATACCTGTAACAAACAGAAATTGAATCTTAGTATTTTTGATGAAGATGACTTTTCATTGTTGAAGTACCTCTTTCATAACATTCTCATGGTTAAACTTGATCTCTTTTCCAATACCCTTGCTTTTTACTTGCAATAATCAATTTGCAGAGTTGCCCAAATGTCAAAAGCCACTGGAAAGAGAAATCACTTGGGGTTAATAACATTATGTGTATAGCTGACTTCAAATGACTGTGCACGCCTCTGACATTTCAAAGAGTCATTGGACATTTTCAAGAGGTCTGACAGAACACAGATGCAGAAAAAGCTCTTTTACATTCATAGTGCACAGCATCTTTAGGAGAGGGGAAATTAACTAAAAGTTGGAGTAAAAACTGAACAATGTGCAAATGAGCACATTGGATTTAGCTTTAGGTTTGTGCGAGGTTTGGTACCCTTGCTTTCTATTTCCATTCAATATTTTGTGCTTATCCATGTTTTCTGTTTGTACTGAACAAATACTGGACAAATACGATTGCTTTGACTAATAAACAAATACTGAATTAATTCTATGTTATTTGGATAGCTCAATATTAAAACACAATTATATTAACAGGCTTCATATAGTACCCATCTTCTTGGAAGGAGAAAACTTAAAAAAAAAAAAAAAAAAACGATGTCAGTGGGGAAAAAAACGATAGTAAAAATCAATCAAGCCAAACCCTTGCTATTGCTGGCTGAATATTTCTTTTTAACGTATTGCCTAAAAAAATCCTTCTTTAATTAGATTGCATAAGGTTTTATTCCAATGCTTTGAGAATGGGTCTTTTTATGTCCCACATGGTCCTGGTTGAAGTACAATCCACAAATTTGGTTCAACGCTTATATTGACAAAGTAGAACAGCTGACTAAAAAGTTGATTTTTTTTTTTTATGATACAAGTTTGCCAAAAAGCTATATTCTTGTTCAAATTCAATTTGTGTATCCCCGACCCTTTTTGCATGGGATAAATTATGCCTGTATATTGATAGGGTTTATGATGATAGGATTTACTTGGATGGACAAAAAGATTTCAGTAATTTTCACATTGTTTCTTCATTACAGTATAGCCATTACACCACAGCTATGTGTTATCCCAGTCTGAAAAAAATAAAAATTACTATATCACAATGTTCTGGGCCCAAGTCGATCACACAAAAATTCAAAACTTCTAAACTATTCTAAAGGTGCGACCAAATTATTGATGTGCTATTTTTATGAATGTCAGGCTTTCAAACATTTCTGTTAGGATTTATTATATTTTCTGTTTTCAAGAGAACAAAACTGTATAAAAACATTCATTCATCCAACTTCTGAACCGATTAAACCCTGTCAAGCTCTAGGGAGGTGCAAGAGACGATCCCTGCTGTATAAGGCAATAGTAGTCCCGGGTAGTCCCGGGGCAGGTCGTCAGTCTTTTGCAGGGCCAGGCAGATAGACAGACAACCACTCACACACACACACACACGCACGCACGCACGCACGCACGCACATACACACACACTCATTCCTAGGGCTGTTTTCCAGTGGCAAATCAACCTAACATGCATGTCTTAGGAGGGTGGGAGGAAACCAGAGTACGCAAATGAAACCCATGTCTACACGGGGAGAAAATGTAAACTCCACACAGAGGATCACAGACCAGTGATTTGAGCCTTCAACCACCTGCGGCTCGAACCTTCGACCTCTTTGCTTTAAAGCCATTGTGCTAATCACTGTACCAACGTACAGCTCAATCAAAACACTATGCTATTAAATAGGCTTCAATTAAGGGGTATAATGGAATGCTAAAATGCTACAAAGGTTAACAACATAGAAAACAGGAGGCTAACAAAAAAAATATTAAAGCATCTCAGGGTTTGTTTCAAATATGTCAAAATCGCTTGGCATTAAGTACCATTAATAATTGTGGCATTTATTACACATAACCGAAGGCTTCTGTGTTGAACTAATTCTATGTATAGTTATGATTTCATGATATTATTTGAGAAAGAACTGTTATGGCAAAAAATTAAATGTGCACTAGAAACATGTGCGTTGATCAAAAATACGATCACATTAACTAAATAAAGATTCCTAAAATAATGCAAACATGTCATGAGTAAAATTCAAGGTTTTTTTTGTTAGTTTCTTTTTTATCTTCAAGTGTTCAGACTGTTTTCCTTTTTTGCTCTTTGCACCACTTCTGCATAATGAGTTCATATGGAAATTTTTAAAACTGAAAGACGAATGTGATCGGTGGGATGACAGTGACTTATTCTATTTGCTTGTCTCAGCTAAAACAGCAACATGCTGCATTGTTTGCAGTGTGTACCAGCGATGTGTGGAGAAATCCCTGAGTGTGTGTGTCCGTGTGGGCGCACAGCTGTGTCTACCTTTTCACATGTGATGCATGCGTTTTAGAGTCAGAGTGAACAATTTTCTAGTGCATCGAATGCACATGACAATGAGCAGACAGAGAAACAGCCATCTCTCACACGCACACACTTGCATGCACACGCAAACATTATGTGGGGAAGAAGCAGTGGTGCATCCTGGCCCATATTTCACCAGCAGGGGATAATTGTGCCATTTCTCAACGAGTGCCGGAGACTCTATTTACTGCATGCTGCGGTGGGACGGGTGGTGGATATGAACTGATGAGCTCCAAGAGGAAAACTACCAGCTCACACACGCACACAATAATACAGATAACACAGTGGTGTATTCACAAACACGCATATGGATTTGCGCACTGAGAGAAAGCATTCACAAATCAGAGACTTGTCCCCGTTCAGCAGATGAAACAGGCCATTTTAGCTATAGGGATGCATAATCTGCTGCAACAGAGCAAGCCTGAGGTGCAATGTTTGATCAAACTGAGATACTCTCAAGCAAAAGTACACAAAATGAACATGGAACAGCAAGTGTTCATTTGATTAGAGAACAATTAGAGTGCTT
Source organism: Neostethus bicornis (assembly GCA_902685375.1). NCBI lineage: Eukaryota > Metazoa > Chordata > Actinopteri > Atheriniformes > Phallostethidae > Neostethus > Neostethus bicornis. The sequence continues at coordinate 22,897,927 of LR738551.1, read as the reverse complement.
TCGATAATTCAAATCTCACTGAAACAAACAATAACCAAACTTAAAAGAGAGAATAAAATAATGGTTAAACCAAATTGATTTCAACCTACTGCAATATAAAAAACAAAAAAAACCCAAAAAGTTGATTAGGCTCAATGCTTATTTTTGGTTTTAAAAAAATGCATGTAAGTGTCTTCATGTTTTGACCGCTTTAGTGAAAAATTTCCTTCCAATCTGGGAAGTAGTTGAAAAGCTCTTTGCTTTTGGCACAAATTAGGGGAAAAGTTCTCATTAAAACTTTGTTTGGACGGTATAAAAGCACAAAACAGTAGCTTTCTGATGCCAACTCATCACTGTTTGCCTCATTAAACGTTAAAAGATGGATCATCAGTGCATCCTACCTGCTGCCCAACACACACCACAAAGACACTGCAGGAAGATAAAAAGGAAAGGTGCCAGCTTCATGAACATAATGGAGATGTGTCAATTGTGGATGGTGGAGGTGATCAGTGTGTCTATGTTTGGGGTTTGTGTGTGTGTGGTTGGCCCTGCTGGAGACTTCTTCGCCTCTCTGCCAGGCAGACCCGGGGAGGCTTTGATGTGACAGAGGCAGTCCCTGTGAAGCGTAGGTTTAACACTGATGCTGTGGCCGGGATGCAGAGCCTGTCTCCACTAATCCCATTTCAATCACTCTAGCGGCCTCTTATCTCTGACTCCGCTGGCCCTCTGCCCTCCCTCTCCACACAAATCTTCTCTTCTCTCTTGTTCTCTTTTTGCCTCTTCCGCTCTTAACATCTCTACTATTCCTTCTGGTTCTTTTTTTTTCCTGGTATCCTTCATTTCTTCCCTTTTGCTTTTTTTCTTCTTCCTCACTCCTAATAGGAATCCCATGGCAATCATTCTGATGCAATATCGGATCAACCCTAAGAAAACGCCTGAAATGAAACCTTGAGTGGAAAAAAAGAGGATTTATGAGCTATTTTAAGCTGATGAAAATGTACAAATTGTGGTGAATGTAAAACATGCCGTTCGTTTGACAGCTGCCTGGCCACTGAAATGCGATAAAACTGAAGCGAGGAATGAAAGCTCAGCTACACTTTAAAGAAAGAAGCGGCATGGAATGACAATCCAATCAGCACCCTTTTCTTTTTCCACAGCCCCTTGCTGGATAAAAGGATCCAGGATGGGAAAAAATTAGCTCTTTGCTCCACCTCTGCAGAGGTAGAGCAGACCAGGGCCTTTGCACACACAAAAGCAAAGCAGAGCAAAGAGATGGATGGACCACCCAAGTGGCACTCTAATATTGTGGTCTCTGTCTCTGAGGTACATTCTCCAGATGTATGTGTTTGATTACACAACACAGAAACATGTTGAGCAGCAGGTCACTGAAACCTGACAGGGATTCCACTACATCTTTCATCATGCGCTTTGTGGTGAGGCCTGTGTTTTTCTAAAAGGGTTCCAGCCAAAATATCATATCTCAACTCATTTCTCAAATGATAAAATGTTTGCTAAAATGTGTAGTGTAATTTTCATTTCATAGGGGGAAAGAAGTTGACCAACTTTAGATGTCAGCAGTGAAACTGAACAACACAAGCTTCCGGCTTGTTCAGCACCTCTGATGCACCTGTGCGGGGAGATGGTGCAGGTGCACTCTGTGGAGACCATAACAATACTTTATCACCTCTTGTAGACCTTTTATAGAAAATAATTAGCAGAGTAAGACGGCTTAAAAAGAAAACGCAGCACAGTAAGAGTTCTTCTCATGTCAGAGCAGGTGCAGCTATCCAGCAATCCAGATGTGCTGTTTGTTTTGTGCAGCACACATTACCCGAGGGGATTTCATAAACTTCAAACAAATGCTGTGTCATTAAAAAAGTTTGATGACCAGATTAGTCAGTAATACTTGTCGGCATTCAACAAATTTATTTTGACAGTTTTCTATTAAGACAACAAAAGAAACATTACGGTTCACAAAAAAAGAGCACCCTAATGGAAATCCACATTTACACTGAGCAATGAGGTGTAAAGGAATTCTGGAGATATTGGTTTTATGCAGAGGAACTCCTGCAGGCTGTTTAACAATATAACGTTATATCAGCTCTAAAAACTGTGTTCTAGTCTTCAAGCATGGCATAATACCAAAAGCTCACCAGCTATTGGTAAAAATGCAGCACAGAATATCCTTTTTTAGTCTTGTTGAGCTAGAAGACTGATTTAAATACTTAAAGAGAAAACACAATTCTCAATATATTGTAACTATATATATGGCTTTTTTATGTCAACTCAAGAGATGTAATATTTACAGTAATGTCAGTTTGGGTAAAGTCTGGTTGAACAACAGACCTAACCATAGAAATTGAGTGCAAAAAAATACATAAATCAGAAATAGAAGTATGTATGACCAGTGTCTGACAATCAGAAAGCCCTTTCCTGTCATCTCCTAATGTAACCACTGCATCTCATGGCTCAAACGTCTCTGGCTCAGACCGAAATCAGGCCTCCGAGGCACACTTTAAGAAGAAATATTATACGGCTGCAAATGTGAATACACTATATAACACTCAGATGGGCTTGTATGCAGCTAATCTTAAACTTAAAGTATATCCATTAATCTGTCATTGCTAATGCTTTTCACTGTGTGCTGAACTGCCCCAAAGACAGAAATATAAATGCACATAAATCTGAAACACTTTCCGTTTGTTTTTCAAAGTGCCAATGCTAGATTACAGCAAACATTTCCCACCTCTCAAATGTGGTGGGAACCCTGAAATAGAAAAGAGTTAAGATATTGTGTTAGCTATTTTTCAGATAAAGGAGTAGAATTCTACATATTTATTTGGAACTGAAATTAAAGAATGACTTTTATTTTGGTTAGCAAACCTGATCTAAATTGAAAGTGTAAAGTAAAAAGTCCAAAAAGTTTGTTATTAACTGTAGAGCCTTTACATACAAATAAATGAATCCCTCTACTTGAAGGATATGCAAGGAGAAAATTGAAACAATGTTCCTGAATTTTATCCATCAACTAAGACGTTCATTCATTCAGGTTCTAAACCGCCCATCCCTCACTGGATTCCGGGGGGTGCCAGAGTCTATCCCAGCTGATTCAAGGCGAGAGGCAGGGTAGACTGCGAAGTTCGCCAGTCTATTGTGGAGCCACACACAGTAAGCTATCCACACACACACTCATTCCTAGGGGCGATTTTATCTTGGCCAATCAACCTAAAATACACGTTTTAGGAGGGGGAATACGAACCTTGAGAAAACCAACGCATACACGGGGAAAACATGCGAACTCTACGCAGAAAGTCCAGTGTTCCAAGCCTCGTCCCAACCCGGGACCCAAACTTGCTGTGAGGCCACTGTGCTTACCACTGCGACACCATGCCACCCCAGCTAAGTTGTGCGAAAACTTTAACAGCAAATTTAAAACCAATATTGGGCTTCATGATTACAACAAATCTGTTAAACTCAACCATGCTGTACACATGTGAAATGTAATAATTTTCACAGATTTACAGAAAGAGGTCAGTGGTGTGAAAATCCTGTGACACACCAAAAAGTCCAGATATTATATCACAGAGTTTTGTTGGCAAGAATGAAAAGCAATAAATCATAAAACCTCAACAAATGGGATAATTCCTTTCCTGGCGTCAGTGCAGTTTTCTTGGCAGAATTTTATAATGTTTCCCCAGGCAGCAGAATTCCCCTGGCCTTTGCTGGTAGATTTACCATGAACTGGCAAATGTCGACTTTAATTCATTTAGCAACTCTAAACATTTGAAGTATTCAAAAAAGTAAAGGTAATGGAGATTTTTTTTTTTTACTCTTCAGCATTAGTAAATCTATAAATTCAAGAAAATCCAGTTAAAATTTTTTGTAGATTCAAAAAAAAAAAAACCCATGTAATCAACAAGCAATTCAAAGTTCATTAATTTTCTGTAGAACTGAGCAACAACAGCATCTTGGCCAATGTGTGTCATCGCAGCCATCTGTTGAATTTGGCTGTGGGCTCATTCACAATGTGGTCATTTGCTGTCATTAACCATTTGGATTCCAATATTGCCTCATTTCTCCACCGATGTGAATTCTGTTTTTTTAAGAAATGAAAAAACCCAATTCCTTTAACCTCCAGAAAAAAAAATAGATGACTACCTAAAGAGAACTATTTAAACTCCCCCAAATTCTAAAAAAAGTCACAAATCATGTCTGTAGTCAGCAATGTGTCCACATGGATTTGTCGAGTAATTTAAAAAGAGCTTTTTTTTCAGGATCATTAAAGTATCAACTCATCAAACAATCTTGCAGGACTTTATATGCAAACACACATCTAAACAGTGGACCAAATTTCTTTTTATTGTAATTTGAAGATTACATGCAATCTTCTTCTTTCGGCATTTCCCTTCAGGGGTCGCCACATCAAAATTTAAACTTTTGGGAACACGGAGGTAATCATTTTACTAAAAAGATTAACAAGAAGTAAACATGTTTAAAACTGGTTCTGCTGGTTTTTAAGCTGGCTTAGTGAACAAAGAAATTCATTAGTGATTGTTACTTAAAGCTTTACACCGTGCAATCTTCTGCACAATCTTTTTCTTCTTCTTTCGGCATTTCCCTTCAGGGGTCGCCACAGCAAGTCAGTTTATTCCATCTAACCCAATCTGCTGTATCCTCTTTGGTCACGTCAACTATCTTCATGTCTTCCTTCACTGCGTCCATGAACCTCCTTTTTGGCCTTCCTCTAGTCCCCTTTCCTGGTGGTTCCAAATCCAGCATCCTTCTTCCGATGTGCTCTCTCTCTCCTCTGCAGAAGTCCAAACCATCTCAGTTTTGCCTCTCAAACTTTATCTAACTAAGATTACATGCAATCACTTTTTTATAAACACTTTTCATGTCAATTCCATTTTTAACTGCGGATACAGGAGACATTATGTCCTTATTTCTCCTCCAGCTGCTAAAGGTTAGTTTAGAGAAGCAACATATGAGAGTGCAATAATGCTGACTCACTCAACAATCACATTTCTAACAGATATTTGAACAATTTGTTCCATGTACAATCATAAAACACATATGTCTCTACAAGAGACCATCTGACAAGTGCTTAAATTTTAGTTCTGTTTGGCTACATTATAAGCTAAACTCATGAATTCACTTACAGAAAGACTTAAAATTTAAAGTAAATTATCTCATTGAAGTCATTTAACAGTCTTATCTTTTTTTTTCCGAAAGCACACTTTTAATTTGCAAATGTTTTAAAATAGGTGTACCATTTTATTTTGTGACTGTAAGTGATGTGTATGTGTTGTATGAGTGTCAATGTTCAGTGCAAGTTTTGCATCTTGGCCATGACTTTCTTGAAAAAGAGAGTTTTAATCTAAATGATTTTTTTTATCCTTTTCTTTTTTTTATACACAGTTAAATCACAAGGTTCTTTCTAGCAAATAGACTAAAATTTGAATTGAAATATTCTTTAAAGTCTACATGTTCCAAGCTACATTTCTCTCTCTTACTTCTGTCTTTCACACACACACACGCACGCACGCACGCACACACACGCACACACACGTACATTCACAAAGACCAGCCACCTTCTGAGCAAGCATTACAGAATCACCTCTGTTTGTTTGGAAGTGTCCAACCTGTCAAACCCACATGCCATGCAGTGCTGTCTGATACGCACAAATAAACACATCTCATCTGTGCTGCTGTTGCTTTACTGTCGAGATACCGCTTTAAGGAGAAAAAGAGAAAAGAAAAAGAATAGGATAGAAGCAGGGATTTCAGTAGAAAATATCCAGAGTCCAGAGATCTCAATGCTTGTTCTTCAAATGTTTTTTACCTCCAAACTGTACCACCATTTCTGTTAGGTCTTAAAAATTGTCTTGCTATGACTGGCTTGATTTGATAAAATGCAAAGCGCGAGGAAAGTCAAAGTACCGAGAGGATCAGTGTGTTACAGTTGCAATGGAATTTGGTTGCTATGGTTATTGGTTTGCAATTAGTTTTTGAAGAAAAATTGTGTGGAAAAACACTAAAATTTTGGAATACTTTTCTTTTTTCCTTAAAGACTTAAACTATTTAGCTAAATTTATGCAAAAGTACAAAATAAAGCTATTAGAGGAATAAGCGGTTAGAAAATTAAGTGTCAGCGGAGTTAACTACAGTGTAAAAGTAGAAGACAAGCTCCTGCCAGCTTTTAAATAGGAGAGCTGTCCATGTGTCGTGTACATAGTAATGGAGGAATAAATAATTCAAAAAGCATCCTCATGGTAAATCAGCTCCTCCTCTCACTCTTGGTATAAAATCAATGAACGAGAAGACAAAAGACATAGGGTTTTAGTCAGTTTTGCTGTACCACAGACATGTTTGTAACACTTCTACTGGAACAAACGACTGTGTGATGAAGACTTCAAAATAGAAAAGGTAGAAAAATAAAGGTATGGGAAAAAGGAGATAGTGAGAAACAAACAAAAAAAGCTAGCAAAGTGCACATTGAGAATTTTTGGTTCCAAGAATAGCAGATGTCTTTTCTCAGCATGAGGATGTAGCTGTGGGAGTAGTTTAGATATTCTTGTGATGTATTTTTCTGAGGTTAAGCACAGCAGACTGTTTACACCCTTGGTGACGTGTAAGCTGGCCCAAGTTGGAAAAAGAAAAAAATTTTTTTTTTTCCTAACTATGTTCACAGTAATCTTGATCAAACCAGCATTTTTATAATGTTCCTAAAAGTAAATTTTACTTTTTAAACATCAATGAAGATTTAAAAACTAGCCAAATGTGATTGACATCCAAAAGATACCTTTAAGTTCAAAAGTCCCATATATAGTCTTCTTCAGTCCCATATATACCATCAAATGCAGAGCATACAGAATATCTCTATGTGTGCTACAATTAACCCTGGCAGCAATTTTTATATCAGTGATACAACCCCCTGTACATACGTATGGACTCTACAAGTGGTCCGATCAAATAAACTGTGTGTATCACTGGTGTCCAACGTTTTAAAAGCTGTCAAAAAAAAAAGGATGAGGTAAACATTTTAATTAGGAAGGCATTTCAATATAGAACTTGAAGTGTAGCCTAATAGCAGGAAGGTCAGTGGTTCGAGTCCCAGAGTGGGGGCTTGTAGTTTGCATGTTCACCCCGTATATGTGTGGGTTTTCTCCAGGTTCTCCGGTTTCCTCCCACCCTCCAAAACATGCATGTTTGATTGGCCACTACCAAATTGTCTACGTATATGAGTGTGTGCGTGGATGGTTGTCTGTGTGTGACCCTGCTACAGACTGGTAAACTATTCAGGGTGTACCCTGCCTCACGCCTGCAATTAGCCAGAATAGCCTGCAGCACCATTCGCGACCTCGTCAGGGATAAGCGGTTCAGAAGACTAAACAAAATTTAAAGTCAAACCTTTTGACTCTGGCAAAATCATTTGGGTTTGACCAACAAGAGTTCTCTCAAATTAAATGGAAGTAACTTGGGTCTTTTGCAATGACTAATTTTCAGTTGTGTTCACTTTATTTTTGTGATTCTTCTTTGAGCTCAGGCGTCCTTGAGTGAGTTATTGTAAATTGCAGCAGGTCCACCGCTCCCGCTTCATGAGTGTGTAAATGGATGGATGAGAAACACATGGTAAATTGCTTTGTAGAAGCCAACTGAGGTTAAAAGGCACTGCATAAGTGCACACCATTCAGTTTTTACAAGTGGGCAGGGTGATGGGAAATTTGGGACTTTGAAGTTGGATTAAAGAGCCTCTGCTCACCTTTCTTCTCACCATCTGACAGTCTTTGGAAAGCAGGGAATAGGATGGGCTCAGACTGATAGCTGAGAGTCATTTGAGATAATATGCCACTGATGAGTCTGGCTCTCTGGTCCACAAAAAAAAAACAGGTGGTCCCAGGGTCACCCCTCCTTTCCTGTTGACTCACCTTCTCTAGGTTCAAACCTCTCAGCTCTCACTCCCCCCATCCTCGCTTGCTCTCCAGCTGCCCCTCCTCCATTCGCTCAAAACACATGGGAAAGGTTATATGGACAATTGGTGGTGATTAGCTCTTGATTTGGCTCAGTATTTGTATGATCAGGTCAGCTTGCGGATGCCAAAACCAGTCCCATTGAGGGCACAGCTGTGAATGAAATTGGGTGAAGAGAACCAGACGAAGATAAGAAAAATAGTGGGCAGCAAAGAATAGAAAGAAAAAAAAAAACAGGAGCGAGAGGGTTTCGGATCCTGTAGGGCCATTTGTTCTTTTGGCAGTTTAAGCGGTGAACGGAGAAAACACTGCACGTTTTCTAGGGTTAGAATATCTGATGACAAAGATTTTTTTTTCTTTTTTTCAATTTACTGGGTTTTATCTCTCAACCCGCTTTCAGTCACTCTATTGCTCTCTTGGGGTGAGATTGCTAACAAGAAAAATGTAAGCATCACCTCACATCGAACTCATAAAAATAGCTTTTAAAATCTACTTTGAATCAAAGTAGGTGGGTGTGTGTGTGGTGGGGGTAAACTATCTCATTGCTGGATTGGGTGTGCCACACTACTTAGTTGGTGTTGGAAATAGCGTAGGCTTGATACCTCTGACTAATATGTCAAGCTAAATAGTTTTCTCACATTAATGCCTGTTCTCATCATTGCTCAATTATTTCATCCACACACCGATCTATTTACTTATGCAGCTAGCCAGACGTGTAGGCTTCTTTCTATCTGGATGTTCAGCCAACGAATCCCCACTGTACTCCTTTGGCCTCCTCTCTACACCCATATATCAGACTGATGGCTGGTGAAGAACCCAACATCCAGCCAGCTGAATAAAACAGAGATTAAGCACCCGACTAACTTCATTTAATTGCTCATTCAACACTTCACAACATGCAACCCCAACAGCTGGTGAAAACTTTTGTACTAACATTTTATTTTGCTCCTGCAGACTATACAGTAAGGTTGAAGAAAATAGCATATCAAATAGAAGTTGTAGCTCCCAAACTTAGTTTTTTACAGATTGATATTTGTATTTCTGTTATATAAGGCCCAGTTATCAAAATGTGCAAAACAGAAGAAAAACAAAACAAGCTTCGTTTGTAAGACAAGACAACAACTATTTTTAGACATTGTCAAATAAATCGACAACTGAAGTGAGTGTTCAAGATTTTCTTGCTTTAAGTTTTCTTGGGAAATAAAAACCACATATTTATAAGTGTCATTCCAGAATCTGACAGCTTTGCATGCAAGAAGGAACTAAAGCGTGGAGTGCAGAAGTAAATAAAGATATAGAAAACCTGCTAATGACTCATTTATTTTCCCTTTATATGTAAACGGTCATGTTTGTTTCAAATATCACCGCCCCTGTACTCCCATGCATTCTTAACATCCCATCTCTGGCAGGGCAGAGCAGGGTTCACCTCCATTATAATGTTCATTCACAGAATGAGACATAAAAATAGGCAGCATTGAAGGAGACAGTGGTCTATGAAGCCATTAAACGCACAGAAGCTTTTTCTTAGTTTCTTTCACCAGTTGTGAGCTACACTGTCCCACAGGTTACAGAGAAAATGCTCTGCATACTTTTTCTAGCTACCTGGAAGAAAATCTAAAAAACCTGGGAGCCTATCACATAGACAAGATTACATACTTCAAGGAAGCAGAAAAAAGAATTTAAGGCTTTGTATGCAACTTTTTTTTTTTTTACCTGTAAAAGGTAATTAAAGTTTTACACTTACAAAGTGTTTAAAAATTGAGCAGTGTATTATATTTTTATTTAGTTGTAAGAGATTGGAAGGCCTTGATGAAGATTGTTGGATCTTAGTGTGACAGCATCTTGGCAATGAAAAATGAAGGTTCACAAGGACAGGGTTATGACCACAGCAGAAGGCATCTATTTTTCTGCCATGTCTCAGGGATATTCAGCCTGCAATCAACTGCTATGATATGGCCTGTTGTCAAGAATGCATCAGTTTGGCGGCAGCTTGTTTGCTTTAGAGATAGCAGTGAGCGGGGTACACAAGAGCTGCTTGTGTGTGACAGAATGAAGTTGGGTCCAGGGATCGGCTATGAGCTGTCACACTGCCAGTGTTGGGATTTGCAAAGCCGAAACCACCAGCCCTGCGTTAGCTGACACTATCGTGATGAGAAAGATTAGCTAAGACAGTCAAAATGACAAAATGTATGTCTTCTTTATCAATAACAATAAGATAACAAATGCATTGAGTGTGATGTTTTCTCGGATGAATAACTGAGGTTGAGGGCAATGAATGAAGATGATTTGTGCTGGAGGGGGACTGAAATCTGGGAGGAAATAAAAACCTGAGGGGAACCCAGGGTGCTGCAGACTGCAAAACAGTCGCATGACCTTTTCTAAAATGCTGCCACCCGCCTGGCACTGAAACAGAGTCTGGCTAATTAAAGTTTCAGTGCCATTGAATTTTCGCTAGCATAGCATACCTCGGGCAACCTTAGGGGCTTTAAGCAGGCAATGCACAAAGCAGAAAAAATGAGCAATATGAGAACAGAAAGATCCAAGAAAACAGCTGAACAGAAGGGCAGCCACTAGAGGACAGCATGGCAAATCCAAGCAATAGCACACAAAGTCAGTGGATTCCCATAACACACAAGTGAAGAGCAACATATTAGAATGCAGATCTACACCCTGGGTATTTTACATAAGCTTAGACATGCTCTGCCCTTTTCAAATGCTTAAACTAAAAATATTCAAGATCATATGGAATTAGATGTCAAATTGAAACTGTCCAACTGTGTACAGCAGGGTGAACGTAAGAGCCAAATGAGAAAGATCCGATGTCGAAAAGCTGAGTGCTTTTTCAAATCTTATTGGGCTGCCTCTCAGCCTAATGGAATCTTGATGGGTCAGTTTCAAGAATAAATGCATGACTTGTGACATGGCTACCGAGAGCATTACCCAATATACTGGACAGCATGTTCCCGTCTCCAAAGCATCATTGAATAATTGGCCACATTTGACCGGGACATTTCTGGAAATATAGCCAAGAAAAGGTTATGCAACCAGACAGACTTACTCATGGCCTGTATTTCACAATTTGCTGGCCTTGTCTCCCTTAATGATCTTGACCCCCTTTTCACCATTTTGGAAGTGAAAAGGATTTAATGAAGCTGAACAAAGCTGCTTGTGTGTCTGAGAGAGACAGAAAGAGAGAGAAATAGAAAGCCCATGTGACTCTGTGTTACTGCCTGATGAGGTCTTGGTCTGTGATTCCTCGGGGAGGTAGTCCAATCTAGGCTTTATTGGGCCTTATTGAGCTGTGTGTAGACAAGTTAGTGGACGTCTTTTCTATTTTATGAATATTTTGAAAGCCTTAAGAGTATTTTTGTTAAAGTAGTAAAAAACAGACTCCTACCAGCAATACAATACCACATTACAAGATTTGGGTTTCAACAATGCTTTTAAATGTTTTAAAGTATTTATGCTAATTAGTCTTAAAGAAAAAAAAACATTATGAGTCCAAGTGTCTTAATTATACACATGTGTAAATACAAATTCTTATTGAGCCCAGAACCATTCCCGGCTGGGCTCCGGCACCTTCTATTAGCAAGGGGCAGGGTACGCCCCGAACAGGTCGCCAGTCTGTCATGGTTATTGATAAGTACTTTAGAAATTTAAAGTGACCTTTTTAAAATTTCAATTTGTATGCACACAAAATCTATTTTCTTTTAAGAAAGAAAGAAGGAATCTTGTAAACAAAAGACAAGTATTGATGTTTGGCCTAAAAAGTTGGCCTAAAAAGTTAAATGACAGTCCCATATATATATATATATATATATATATATATATATATATATATATATTTACAGTAAGATGAATTGTTTCTAATATAACAACCATGTTGAAAGACACATTCAACAGTCATAAAAAATATTAGTCTGTTTGATGAGAATCTAATCATTTGAACGCATCACGCAAAAAAAAAAAGCATTCAAAGAGATTACAAAAATTCAACTTTTTATTGGGTCACGAACTATCTAATTTGTTAAAAAATATAAGTATTGTAGGAACTCAGCATCTTCAACAAAGAAAAGTTGTGGGAAAAAAGAAGAAATTATATGATTGTGAACACATAAATGTTTGGTGAAGCGAAAAAGAGGAAAAACAATGATAGAACTTGGGCTATCATTGTTTTGATTAATGGTGAAATTTTCACATGCACAACGAGAATGAAACTAGTGTGACATTTCTGCACATTGATTGACCATCATAGAATCCAGACCATTGCCGCACAAGTAATCTTTGGGTTGTACAGTACAAGAGAAGGATTTGCACAACACAAGACTAACATCATCAGTGTAAGATCGTGGCAAAAAATAGCTGGAACATAAGATGGAAAGAAATTGTGCAACACAGCAGTGTCTTATCAAAGCCGTACCCCTGAAAATTAAAAATTGTAATCAAAGCTAGAAGCCCTCCAACAAAATATTAGTGTGTCTTTTTTTGAGGGAGCTTTTTCCGGGGGCCAGTCAATGTAAATTGTCAATTTGCTACCCAACACAACTGTGGCCAAGAGCGTCAGATAGCAAAAAACAGCTACAAAAATATGCACTTTGTATTTGTTTTGGATGATTTAAAATACTCACGGTTGGCAGAGTTTGATGAGATCCTGGTCGGTGGTTCCAGGTGGCAGGCCACGTATGTACAGGTTGGTCTTACTCAGCTGCTCTGCCCCTCCCTGGTTACAGCTGTTGGTACTGGGGCTGGGAGGAGCCATGGGATGAGGGGGTGGAGCATAGGGCTGCTGGAAAAAGAAAGTCAAGATAAGAATAATTTATTAAAAACACCTGATTTTTTGGGACCACAACATTTGGCCACAACATATTTAGAGGACATTATATAATGTAAAATTAGGAATATTAAAAAGAAAAAAGGATGGACTCAGAAAGCCGTCATTTGGGTGTTACTGCAAATCTAAAGCAATATAGTGTAGCTGTGAGTCAGAAGGAAGATGGGTTCAAGGTCAAGATGAAAACCGAAGAGCAGGCAATAATAAAGAAAAACGTCAATTATCACAATTATCTCAAAAATAGAATGCAGTAGAGGGGAGTTTTTTTTTTCTTCCCATAACCATTAAACAAATCTTCACCTAAGATAACAGTAGGCACTTTCTGCTTTAGTATCATTCCATTTCCTTTTTTCCCCCATTCACCTAATTTTGCATCTTAAGTAAACATTTCGCCAAGAAGACTCTGAAATTGGGCTTCGTATGGCGTTCAGTAGCTTATAAACATTTTTAAATGATGGCAACCTCCCGCTCTCTACAAATATTGCCAGAACCAATTTCATTACACTGTGAAACAATTTACACCTCCAAGGGTGTGAGCTCCTGATGCAATAATCCACTCCAGCATATTTCATAAACATCTACATATGAATGACTTTTTTCCAACATAATCTCTACCAAACAAAATGTATTCAAACTGTGACCGAAATGTGATTTTCTCCTTTTGTTTTTTCTCCTTTTCGTATCCTGCTCGTTTTATGTGCCTGTTGTGCTGTTAGCGTAGATTTATGGTATAGGAGTCGGGGCCCCCTGCTCACAGACCATTTATATCTCTATTGCAACGATACTGCACATAATGACAGAGAGGGAGAGCTTCGGCCCTGTGGGCATAAGAGAAAAAGAAGACAAAAAGAGGGGGAGACAGTTCAAGACTGCAAGCATGAAGGTGCGAGGAGAAGCGTGCACAAGACAATGCACAATGTAAAAAAGTAATTGAGTGATGGATGAAGCAAAAGGAAGAAAAAAATGGTTTGGGGAGAAAGGATGACATGACAAAATACCACCACCAGCTCTAGTTAACCGTGTTAACCCTTATCCTCCCTAGGGAGAACCTCAAGACCTCATACTGCTGTAAAAACACATACACCCTCAGTTTTAACATGCACACACACACCCACACCATTAGCCCTCCAATCTGCCCCGCACGTTAGCAGCGACTGTTGGAGCATGGCTGATTTGATGCGCTATTTTAAGCGTGTGTGTGCCATGCCAGCATGTCGCCTCCCACTTCTCAGACAAAGAGCTGGGGTCCCTGGAGCGTGAAGAGGGAGCCACGTCCATCAATGGACGGCCAATTACCACGCTGAGCTAAATGGAACTGATGGGCAGCCGCTTACTGTGCTGTACTAACACACACCATGGTACATATGTTTATGGTTGCGCATGCCCACGCACGCACACAATGTGATAACACAGAGACACCTTTTCTTCACACACAAGCAAAACAGCCATCTACAAAAAAAAACGCACAAAATTCTTTTAGGACCTTGTGATTTTCGGACAGCTCTAATCTGGGACAGCTTCCAGTCAAGTCTGTTTGTGGAGATTCAAAGGAAATATGTTTCAAAAGTCCAAACAATAGCCATCAGGATGTGTTGATGTTTTACACAGTTGATCGAGTTAGAAGAATTCAAGATTTGTGTTCATACTGGTTTTCCTGAGTGAAACTTTACCTGGTTAAAAAGGTTCAACAACTCTGACTCCGCTGTCTGAGCGCAATCTATGTCTTACTTTATGGGAGTTATTTTGAAAAAAATATATTAAAAAGAGCAAAATAAGGCTAGAAAACTTCATGTTTCCATAGTATAATAAAGACGAATTAAGATCTCTGTGCTACCAAATAGGCACAGTTGAGCCTAAAAATATTCCTGGAAAATTTTTAACTCAAGATTACTTTTAATCCTCAAAAAGAATTTTATGAACTGAAATTGAAATGTTTCTTCTTTAAAAAAAAAATGACAAGAGATTTCAGAAGACTGCCTTATGTACAAAAAAGATTTCTCAACTTTTAATTTATTTGAACCAAAGTAACATGTGCTTGAAGAGCTGGAACACATTGTTAAAGATAAATGAGTGAAAAAGCACTGGAAGAGGAGAAAAGTTAAGAAAAAATTATATTCATGAAGTGTATTTTGTGTGTCAGACAATTCAAAGTGCTCGACATAAAAAAGTCAGTCAGCAGCTACACAAAGTGTTTGTCTATTTCCGATAGCCATTACAAATTCTTCTTTAAACCTGCTAAACTGGAAGGACTTTGGACCTGCAACCATTTGTTCAAATTAAAATAAAAGTTCAGAAATATTTTTTCTCTCTCTAACATTTTCTTGTTATATTTCAAGAAACTTGAGACACTTTTTACCTAAAACAAAACATTCTGTTTGATTTAAAATAATTTTATTTTAGAATTTGAAAGAGGTATAAATAATTTCAGGCTCTACTGAAGTTGACTCTTCCTCCAAAAATAACAAAAAAACATCACCAGTTTTTAATAATGTATAACCTTACTCTTTCTTTTATTTGTGAACCTTTTGGTTATTTTTGCAATTCCAAATATGATGCGTGGGGTGTCCAAATCTATGAACACAACCAGGGCAACCAACACCGAGTAGTTGTGGGTGCTGAATCGTAATTGAAAGCATTTTTTTTTCCTTTCCAAGTTTCAGCACTTCAATGATACACACAACCTTCCTCGTCCTCTTCCACCTCCTCCCACTCCACTCTGGGCTGCGGGTTTGGCTTGCATTGTGATTTCTGGAATTTGTGTGTCCCGCCCTATCGATTTGCTTTCATTTTTTAAGGTCAGAAGCTGAAATCTTACACAATGAGGCATAGAGGGTCAAAATGAGCCCATTACTTACAGTGCTGGGAGAAGAGGAACAGAGTGAGGTTATCCAAGGGGAAAGAAAAAAGGCTGGAAAAGTCCCCCGGGATGAAGAATAGACTGGGTGCTAAAGGTCTCAAAGGAATGAACGACTATAGAATGAATGCATCTGAAGGCATCTTGCAGACTAATGGTTGTGTTATACATATTTGCTTAATGCATGACAAAAAGCATAAAAAGATTTGAATAGTTCGGTTGTTTCAAAGCTTGTAGGAAGAAAAAAATATAGTTGAGTTTTAATTATTAATCATTGCTTAAAAAGCTAAACATTTTGTACTAGATGAAACTGCTTTATTCACCTAAATGAATGTCTGTGGGTTTTCACTAATTGTCTAAAAACTTAGTAACACTTCTCTGTGATTTACTGCAAACAGTGTTTAAAATTTTAAGCATTAAGTTTAAGTGGTGAATAAGAGAAAAGTTGGTGAAGCAGAGGATGAGATCGATAAAGAATGAACTCAAAATTTTTAATCCTCTGTTTATAAAAGCATTGATGATTGAAGAGGAGTTTAATGATCAGACTTTTATTTCTTTATTTTATAAAAAGTTCCACTTGTGCATCTTAAAAAGGCACAAGAGTACTAACCTCACGTGTCATAGACACTGGGAATTATACTAGAGCCAGATGTAAGAAAAACACCCCAAACAACCCCAAAAACTAAACAAAACAGAGATTCAAAGAGATATATATGGAGCTGTTGATGACACTTAAAAAAAACTCCAGGTGGTAAATGAGGAAAACTGTATCTTAAGACCATAGTCTCTATGCAGCAGTGACATGCTGATACATAGGCTTACTGAGGATTTCAATTTGCGGCACTGTATTTTAGACAGGCAAAATGGTTTACACAAGCCCAATTTACCAAGGCAGCCGTGCAAGGGGTTCACAGCCTCTATGACATGCCAGGGAATGTTTACGAGTATATTAAGTGAGGATGATAAATCTAGCGTGCGTTGCATAGGCTGAGGGCACACAGCACTGTGCTGTATATACACATACACACCCACACAAGGACGAAACGTAGACCACTGCAAGCACTTACTGGTATAGACTTAAAAGTACCGCTTTATGGTGAGGACCTACAGTGCACATTCCTTTTGCACTGTAAAATACTCTTTATGTAAACCGGGAAATTCAAAATGTTAAATTTTCTTAAATCAACCCAAATGTCATGTACTCTTTTAAATATATGTACCAGAGGAGACATTTCTCACCTTGTGAGGAGAAACCTGCACATTCTTTCAAAAATGCATACAAAAAGAGGACATGCGTTTAATTCATTGCTCTATCCAACAGAAATATGAGCTTAAATTTGTCCCCAGACTCACAAAAACAATTTCTGAACATTATTTTTGGGTCTTACTCCAACACAAAAGAACCAAAAAAATCAGTGCTAATCACACAGAATTACATGCACAATGACTGATGCAAATAGATAGCTTCTAAAAATCAATGCAGAAATATGTTTATTTGAAAACAAAATACATACTAATTAACTTAGCTATATAAATGAAAAAAATGTGGCACATTAAAAATATATATTACCCTGTCATTACAATGAGCAATGAGGAAAAAGAGACATGAGACATTTTACAGTCCCATTAATTAAGTGAGTTGCACCAAATTTCAAGCTAAAAAAGTAGCATAATTTCGTTTTAAAATATTATGGCGCTGCCAACCATGGGAATCAGGAAGGAGGAAGAAAGTGATTAAATTAGGCTGCATTGAAGCTAAAATTCTGCTAAATTTCGAACAATGACGAGTAGCTTTTTGCAGCAAAAGACAAGTTTCACAGAAATAGTTGAGGCATCCTAAGATGGTCTTTATGAATAATTTCAAGAATGATTATGAGACATCAGTGCAGTCTGAACAATATGCATTTTGTCAGTAGCTGCACAACATACACGTTTATCTCCAATGGGAATTTATCGCTACGAGAAGATAGAAAGCTTCTAGTACCAATAGAACAACTCACATTGTATTAAGAATGAGACTGAAACAGGCTGAACAGAGGTCACATTTATCCCAGTGGCTCCGGTCCATTCGAGCCAGAACCTCCCACCACAAAACCAGCTCTTCCCTTCTGCCGTTGGATTTATGAACACTTTATAACCTGGATCCGCTCATCACTTAGCCACTTGACTCTCTTTATCTATTATCTTCTCTGCTCTACAGTCTACAGTTTTGTTCTGAGCACTGTTAGTTTTGTTCAAATTAATTTGGTAATGGCTGTTCATTTTTATCATAGTTTAAATCTCCTATTTTTATTATTTTTATTACTATGCTTATTATTCTTTGCACATTAGTACCTCAGCAAGTTCCTAGACTCTGAATCTTGTTCACTGACCATGGTAATTAAAGTCTTTCTGATTCTGATTAACAGCCCATGCAAATCAAATTAGTTTACATATTACACTTTTTTTTTTTTAATTTTGTGAATGACAGTTAAGTTTAAGGATGTAATCCAAAAATTATACTGCAGCTCCAATTACACCTCAAATTAATTTTCCTTAGTCACCATTTGAGTTCATATATCCTTAGATAAACTTAGTTCGAATTTCTATTTGTCAGTGATTATTTTAAAGCAGTTCAATTTTTTTACTTTTGTATGAAAGGAGTGGGTGGCGAAGGAGGGGGGTGGACAAATGCCTGAAATTCTTAAATAGAGGAGAGTTAGATTGTTGTTACCTTGGTTTTTTGTCTCTTGCAGTGTAGCCCACTGGTAAGAAAGGTGGCTGTATGCCAGCATGGTAAATGTCTAAATATCCTTGATTTATAGAAGGCCAGAACAACCACTGGTATCAAGCCAGACATGACCATGCTGTCAATACCAATAAACTTGCCTAAACTTGTGCCGACTTGGCTATGATAATCAAGCCATTCAAAAATGCACCACCAACAACTTGGAGACATGAGTGCACATGCCCTCATTTCGCATTTTCCGTATTTATTTTTGCGGGTTTAAAGTTAGCTTTTTTTCTCAAAGTCGTTGTAAAAACCTACAATGTCCCTAAACTTGGGGGAAAACAACACCTCAACTTGTTAACTATTTTTTAACGCAAGCAAAAGAGACAACAAAGACTCTTAGACAAGTGTAGTCCCAGAAGCATCTACTCCCAACTGCCAGAACTAACAGGCAGCTCGGCGGTCAGCTGCTTTCACAGCAGCCTTTAGGCACAGGAGAAACATAAATCCCCAGTCCATTCTGGATAGCTGCTTCCAGACCTTTAGCCCTCAAACATGTGTTTTGAGAACCACAGCTGCATTTTAATGCTGAAAGAAGACTAAGGGACAGCGGAAAACCTGCCTGTCATCTTCTCATTTCACACTTCCTTTCTGCCTCTGTGCGTGTCTTAGTAAATCCATAGCCAGAGGAGTGAATAGCAAATCATCCCCAATTCACCTGGGAATGAAGTAGTGCTGATTCTATAGCAAAATGTATCTTATTAAGGAAGACTGAGAGAGCTCTGTGTGCGGGGGCATACACAGGGCAAGAGAGAAAAGGAAACGGATAAGACAGAGAAGATGGGAAGGAAAGATTTTGGATATGAAAGAGTTTTAATCCAGAGCTGTGAGTGAAGGAAAGAGAGGAGATTAAAAAAAAAAAACTGAAAAATAAGCAAATAAAAACAAGTTAGGATGAAACGCTTTTACCAAAAATAAAGAACACAACACAAAAAATAATGTTTTAACAAAAAAATGAAAGGTGACACATATAAAGAGCTAATAAGTATGATTATTCAATATACAACTTTTTTTAACAAGTTTCTTTGGCTTTAGTCTCTGTGTCTCTCGTTGCTCGAGCATTTGCTTTGGGGCAGATAAGCGAACAGTTTGTTGTTGCGTCAGGGTCCATATATCTTGATAGCATGCCCAGGGGTTAAAATGTAGACTGTGTCTTCTACAGCACTAAGAAGAAGTACACACATACAAGTTTCCTGATTGAGAGAACAAAAACCAAGGAGCTAAACAAAAGATGCTTTATCACTGCATGAAAATATAATTATGTAATGTAAATATGAATAAATTAATAAGTCTTTTTATGCATAAAAACATTTTAATGTATTGCTTTGAAATGGAAAAGATGCAATACAACATCACAAACTGTCAATGTACATTTAAAAATAGTACTGGGTTTAAACTGGAATAAATTTGCTATTTATATGGCACATTTACTCTCAACTACTCTGACTGCACTGCATTAATAATTAGACACAATCTTTAAATTGTAAAAAACTTCAAATAAAAAATGTGTAGTTGTGCATGAAGCTCTTAAATGTCGCTAAGCTTAATAGTCCAGTCATCCAAAGATACATTAAATGATTCACTCGTCTTTTAGGTTTACTTTTTTCATCAAAATCAGAAAGTGTTGGTATATTTCTGTGATTTATAATTGCCAGGGAAAAGTGTTTTAAACATGCAATCCTCAGCATTTATAGACCAAGTCAATTTCTAAACCTTCATAAAAGGTAAATACAGAAGCCATCTCTTACACAGCATACAATCTACATGCAATTCAAATTTGCTAAGTTTGTCAACTTATTTAAACCAGCAGACAATCGGAAACAAATGGAAACTGGAAAACTTGAAACCTACGTGGCTGCACTTTGGAAGATAGCTGACTTGTATTATTTATAAACTCTTCTTGTAAAAACTAATTCCGCAGACATTCTGGATTTTCTCTCTTTTTGCAATGCTTTCTGGTAGTTAAAATTAATTTCAATACAGACTAGTTTTATGCCTATTTTTGCTATTTTTTGTCTTGCCCAGTACTGTCTGGAATGTCTTTTTGCATGTTTTTTTTTTAAACTTGATGATTCAAATAAAAAAAAAAGTAACTTTCTTCAATGTGAATTTACAATGTGACCAAAATAACTAAAAAAAAAAAAGCATGCAAGTATCTATTTCACCTCTACTTCATCTTTTTCCTAATAATATGAATAAGAAACAAAATTCCAAAGCTTTCTGACTCACAAGATGATTCAAAACAACTTGTACTCCTCACAATTTGAACGATTCAAAAATCTTCAAACACTGACCTCATCCAGTTTGGGTGAAATTAAGAATAAAAAAATTCTTGTGTATTTACAAAATCTTTTTATGTTCTACTTTAAAAGGTTCTCATTGTAGGCATGTTTGGTCTTTGGAAAGTCAGCAGGACCTGGCAGAAGCATGTTATTTTCCACCATAAAAACTTTAATGTGCATTACTCTTACATCGCCAGTTTGCCAGTAAACCCACCCAAAAATCTACGAATGGAATATGTAAGCCTCTATGTTTATACCACTCCTCTAATCTTGCATTTCTGTGGACATTAGGAGTCAGTCAGTGTTTAGGTGACATAACCAGTGCTAAGTATGTTTGTGGAGTATGATTATGATGCTGTGGCCACAAGTGCAGTGACTGGCACGGAGCGATTCGTAAAAGAAAAGCATAGAGCCAGACGTGGGCAGAGCTGAAGTGAAGCTCCTTGGACGTAAATATTTGCGTTGATTTGTCATCATTATAGCCAGCTGGGTCTGTTTGCAAGCTCGCCAGTGTGGGAGTAGAGACTGCAGGATGACTGCAGTGATGGAGTGGGAAGATAGTGATGATCATTTAAAGACAGCGTAGATAAGAAAGGACAAATTAAGAACAAATACACTTGAAAACATTCAAGAATTATTATTAAAATACCACAAAAAATTGGTAACTAAATCCAAAGTATGTTTTTTGTTATTGCAAATTAAAGTAAAAAAAATGCTTACAAACATTTTGATGTGGCCAATTAATGAATACATTTTGGAAATGATTTTTTTTTTTTTTTACATGTTTTAACATTATAGCTGTCTGAAAAGCTCCACTCAAAAATTGCAAAATCCACCTTAGTGTGAATTTCCGATTACATTTAAAAAAAAAGGAGCACCGGGGTTCCATTTAAATTAGAAAAAAAACAGCCACAGCAGCCGTCACTTCCTAGCTTACTCTCCGTCTCTAATTGGGTACATTCTTTGAGAGTCAGTAAGGTTTTTCACAGGAAGTGGAAGCACAAACACAGGACTGTGGAAGCTAGGAAGAGGGAGGAGAGAGTCATATTGCTGTCTCTCATTGAGACAAATGTCTCGCAGTCCAGTCATGCACATGGGTTGGCACTGTGCCCTGAAATGTCTTTATAGGCTGCATAAAGGATCCAAAAGGAGGAAGGAGAGCCCTGCATAGAACACACTTAACTGTAAGCTTTCTCTTTATCCTCCGATTTTAAAAGTACTTTTAATCTCAGATGTATTGGCTCTGCAAGTTACAGCAATTCTCTTCCTGCTTGCCTTTGTCTGACAGTCTGAGACCAATTTGTTGACACGTTGCCATTTGTGAACGAACGACTATGGATGGCCGAGTGCCAAAGGGAGAGAGGGACCGAAACAGGGGACAGATTGATATACAGGAAGGCCAGCCATTTGTTACGCTCTTCTCCCGACAAACAAATTTAGGTCCCCCTTTTCCAGAAGGTCAACTGTGCTCAAATTCATAAATAAGCCTGTAATTGACAGAGAAGCTGCAGAGAGGCTCAAAGGTTCCCTGAACAGTTTAGTGCATGAGTTACTGCCTGACACTGACCTCAGAGCTGTATGTGTGTTTGAATGTGAGCCAACAGCTGTATGTTACAGAAACTGTGAAATGTTTGCATAACTGAGTGATGTTCACACTGCTTTGACAAACAACCTTTTTTTTTTTTCTTCTTTTTTTGGATGGACTCATGGGTGCAGAAACAAGAACACGCTATAACAGAAAGGTCTCCTGTGAAGCTTTAAATGAAAAGTTCAAAGTAAAATGTGATAAGCAGTTTGACTCACACACTAAATCACTATATCTTACATATATTTTACATGTAGCCCTTCTTTAAAATAGAGTGACCACACTCAACTTCAAGTAAAAAGCTTTTGATGCTTTTTTTAATTTGAGAATAAAAGGTCCATTTTTACAAGATTTTTTTAATTACACCATTTTTAATCAAAAAGCAGATTTGTTTTATTTTTATTAATGCTGCTGATAAGAAATACGTTGACAGTTTAGTAGTCTGTGCAAGCATCCTTTTACTACAGCCTCAGTACTCACATGTTATACGATAGGTAGCCCACAGCATGTGCACTGGACTGAACTCTTTGCCTCCTCAATACTCCATTTCTTTTGCATGCAGAGCACTTGCTCTGGGTCTGGAATGTCACTTTTGGCCCCCAAGGAACATTCTCAAATGAAGCGTCTCTGACAATTGCCAGACTAAATACTGGCACTAAACACCAGCCGCTCTTGCGGCAGGAAGGCTTAGGACAGCCATAACAAATCAGCAAGGGAGTAGAGAATGGTTGGTTTGTGGTAGTTTATAGGGTTATTTTATGACGTACATCTGAAAAACATATCCAGGGATTTTGCGCAGGGATCTTAACCAACCAAACTTCGTTTGTTTTCTCATGCCAAAAAGATCAGGTGTATAAGCAGAAACATAAGGAGAGCAGCCACTTTAATGCATTAATGGAAAGAACAGATATGTGACTACTACTTAGACTTCCTTTTTTGCTCAAAGAATTGCCCAAATAAGTGGAGATAAACCAAAAGAGGTGCAACATAACTCAACTTTACCATTGTTTGTCAATACAACAACTGAGGGTGGAGACGGTGGCCGCGTGGTTAGCGCGTTCGCCCGCGGACCGGAAGGTCGCGGGTTCGCGTCCCACGGAGAGCACGTCTAGGGTCCTTGGAGAAGACACCTAACCCCCACTTCTCCCACCATTGGCGCCGTTGAAGGGCAGCCTGCTGCGGTGTAAGGAGTGCAGCAAACAAATTTCCCCGGTGAGGGATGAATAGAGTAAATAAAAATAAAAAAATAAAAAGTACTTTATTGTGAGAACAAAATTGCTTTGAAATGGTGCCACTCTAATTGCAAGGCAAAACTGTAAATGAGAATTTGATGGATGTGAACTTCAAGATGAGTTTCCATAAAAGGTCATGCGGCAGCAGGCAATCAAACTAACAAGAATGGTTTTGTTTTCTTCAAACAAAGAGGGAAAAGAGCTTTGTAACAATAATGCATTACCATTAATGCATACTTAAAAAAATAACATTGCTTTCAAATAGTAGCTGGAAAACTTCCCGCTTCACAGAGACATGCATTGATCAGCCACAATAGCACCACTTGCCAGAATAAATGAGCAACATTAATCACATTGTTGGGAAAGATTGTCCTGGCACTCATAGGAATATTTCTTTGGCTTGTGCCACCCACTTAAATATTGTTATAGACCAAGCACAGCTGCCATGACAACAGCAGCTGTGCCATTACTTTAACGTACATCATCACGTTGCCAACGCTGTTGAGTCATAGTTTAAGGAAAATGCCAAAAAAATTCTGGTTTTGTACTCTGTTTTGATTTTCAACCAACCTGGCCGTCGTATAATGTGTCAAAATCAGCAAAACCCTAAAAATCCTACTGTACATCTGAAACAAAAAGAAATCACTTAAGCTGATGTTTACATTCTGGTTCTATACCCAAAAAAACACCACTACAGTTCTTCACAATCAAACCCGGTCAGCATCAAACTTAAACTCAATTTGACACTTTTTTAATATTGATACTAAAGTGATGTGCCCCCACTGAAGGGCATATAAATGGTCTTCCTAAAGAGTCACCTCTAGTCCAAAAACTTTTTATAGAAAAGCAATGTTTTTGGCCTAAAATGAGGATTTCTGTACAACTGATTTTCCTGTGTTTACAATGGGCAGTTTTCTTGTTCCTTACAAAATAAAAGTGCTTTAAACTAAGTCTTTTAGTTTTTATGTGGAGAACTCTTTGCTTTTAATCTCATGTTCTGATTGACTAATTAACAGGATGACTTGTTTATGTTTTTAACAGATCATCCTCCATCATCTACCTATGTAAACTTTATGTCCATCTTAAAACTGCCAAAACTATTTGTCTCTAACGAACTGTTACATTAGTAGAGAACTCTTTAAATTATGATCTTCTAAAGTAAATGACCGTCACAGCATAGCATATTGTTTGGAGTTAAGCCTACATTCGGAAACAGAATTTAGAGGTTACTCATGGTTAAACTATTTTATCTGTTATACAAACACTAAACTCTCATCACAGTTAAACTCATTGGTTTGCTTCCTACTTCCTGAACCCTTAACACGCTATCACTGAATCTATCCATTCCTAGTCTCCCATCTATCTTCTCTTCACCTTCTCCAATCCATTCAGTCAGCCCTCATCTGTCTCTAAATCCACCCCGATCCTCATCTTGCTGGTGGTTCTCCATTTCTCTTGTGTGCTTTATTCTCTGAATCTCTTGCCTCCCTGTTTCTAATCCCCGTCTGGGAGCCAATGGGGAGTTTTTCCATAGTGTTTGGGAGAGTTTAGTAGGCCAAAGAAGACGCTGTGCCAGATTCCACTCTATGTGTTAAACAACTAACCTCCTTAAAAAACTGAATTACTCAACACAAAAAACCTCTGTATATCCCCACCTCCTTGGGTTTATGCATACACACTGCATCAGCATCAAGACGGTGCAGGGGATTGCTTTACTCAGCTTCAATCAGAGAACAATGCAGCATTGTAAAAATTTTGGAATCAGTTGAAACCAGTTGCCTTTGTACAGCTGGTTATGTCACGCCAAAAAAAATCCATTCACAATTTTTTTTAAACATACTCTACAACACAGTCCTTTTAATGGTTATTTCCAAATGTGTGATTCCTTTGATGCAGTTGGCTCCACTAGTTCAGTTTAAAACTGTGCAGACTATACTTACTGGCAATCAATGAGTTTCCCAGTTCTCACGAATGCACTTAAATGGTGCAGTTTTTATAGTTCTGTACAAAAATATTATATTTGTGTCACAAATTAGCCGAATGTTCTTAAGCGGGAAACTCCAAAAAAAAAATCAAGAAAGAAGATGCCAATAGATTACAATAAGACAAAAAGAAACAATGGCTGGGAGAATTTGAGGAAGAGATGAATTAGGATGCAGACATCTGCCAAAAGAGGAGAGGTGAAGCCTCTGAGTTGCCCAGACACAGTGTGATTTATTCATGAGATAAGTCACCATGTCTGAGGAACAGGTGAATGTGATGGGGTAATGTTTCCACATTGCCTTAATGCTTGCCTCAATGACTTTGGCCTGCTGTGTCCTTGCAAGGCCATTGGAAGAGTGTAATGAATGCAACACTTGGAACCAGTGAGGGATCACAGCCGGTATTTTAGATAAACACAAGCCATCTGGGTTCAAACAAAATTAAAGAGTTATGCCATCAGTCTTTAAGCGTCTTTTAAAATAATCATAAAAGTTATTATTTCTTTTCACTTCATGGCAGTTTGACATTAAAGAAATGGTGCTTTCCCTTTTTTGGTTGCACAGCATGTTTTTCAGCTCTTCGTATTTATCTGCAGCTGTATCTATTCGTAAAGCTTCTCAGGAGTTTAATTCAGCATCACAGTGCAAGCTGAAAGGCCATAAATTTTAGGACTACTCTGTAAAAGCACTCCTGTTGGAAACAGCTTCATGAATAAAAAGGCAGTGATTGTGTCTTTTCCATTAGCTAAACACAAGGGTCTTTTACTCTGTTTTATCTAGGGGGTATTCCCTAAAAAAAAGACCTGAAAAAACTGATGGCAGCAACACAATCATGAGTTTTAGTAACATAATTATTCTTGATTAAACTCAGAAGTGATCCAACATGTAAAACCTCCAACTTCTGGCTTTCCTCTGGTTTATAATGTATTAAAATGATTTTGATTTGTTTTATATTTATGCCTGTAATTCTTCTCGTAGTACTCCAACAAGATTTCAACTGAGTTTCTTTATCATATAAAGCAATTACTTCCTTCCAGACTAATTTAGAGTCTCTTCATTGCATTTGCTAAAAAGTTTCTAAACTATTTATTTTCCAATGCAAATTTTTGTAAGATGATAGCAATAGAGCATTATCATTATTCTGGTCTGTGACCTTTCGGTTTTTGTTGGATGCATATGTCTCCAATGTGCCAGCGTACAAATTACCACATGAACAGGAAGCTCCTCCATTCAATTGCTCACCAGCATCAGACCAACTCCTAAATATCTAAGACAGAGGCGTCATTGTGGGTTTGAATATGAAGGTTTTCTGCCAATAACTGTGGATGGACCATTTCCATTCGGATGAGTTTCATGCTGGTTTTATTTTTATTCTGTTTTTCTTTCTACATGTCTTTTAGAGACCCAGTAAGAGAAGGAAGTAAAGTTTGCCAACAGAAAGCTCACCAAAGCTCAGATGATTCAGTTTTGACTTTTTTGTCAAGAAAGAAGTTGCAGAAAATGTATAGATAATGACCCTAGCTAATTTATGGCCCGGAAGAAGATCTGTCTAATATTGACAGATACCAACTCACTTTTAGTCCTCCAATGCGGACGCTTTATGGAATTTTTTTATATCGGAACGAAAATACAAGACTTTTTCATTTTCAGCTGATCCAGCGGCATAAGTTGCCTCTAATATGTAGAAGTTTTTGTTTAGTTTTGTCTTCTGAACCGCTTATCCCTAACGGTGTCGTGGGGGTGCTGTAGCCAATCCTAACTAATTACAGGTGAGAGGCAAGGCACTAGCTGAACAAGTCGGAATTTTTTGTGTTGAAAAAAACCCAAAAAAAACACAAGAGTAAAATTATTAATAAGACTAGAAAAAAGAGGATTTTTTTTTCAATACGTGATACAATAAACCTCCGCATGATAAAGTATAAAAAACATGTTAAGCTTTCGTAATTTGCAAAAAACTTCTGATTTGAACATCTTTTAGATTGTTACAGTTCTGAATTTTGTATTGTAAGTGACATAATGTGTTAAAGAAGTTAGAAATCTTAGTAAAAAACCTAAAAAATAAACTAATTGTTTGATCAGATTATTATCAGATGCCTGAGGTTCTACTTGGAGGAGAACTGAAGCAAAGGAAAAAAATGCTTAAAATATGTCAGCGGTAGCTGTCAGCACTTCTGAGACTTTTTTTTTTTTTTTTGCAGAGCTGAAATTAGAATAAAGACTCATTTAAGCTTTGATTTCTGAGAAAAAAAACTGCCTTGCTGGCAGGCAACACTGACTCGTGTGACCTTCTCATCCTTCCTGAAAACTAAATTTGTGAAATATCTGATTTAGTATATTCATTTAATCCTTCTTTCCTCAGACATAAAGCAAATTGAAACAAAATTGAGAAAAGTGTGCCCTCAATAAAATTTAAGTAACTGTACAACGATCATTTTCACTGTTAGTCTATTTATACAACAGTTGAAAACTTAAAGAATAAGTTGTTTGTTGTGTTTTAGGAAGACGTAGCTTCGGTAAAGAAAAAAATACAGTAGAAAATAAGGAATTGCTTATCCATCTGAAAAGAAAAAGTTGCAATTTCTGAGCATTTTTTCAATTCAAACCTAGGCTTGATATTCTGTGACATTACATGAGTATTTTTCAGACAGAGAGGGACACTGATAAATGAGTAGAGCTCTTGAGCAAACATTAAACTACTTTGGCCCAATGATTTTTCTGAAACAACACAGCAAGCAAGAAGAAACACAGAACATAACACCAGCTAAAGGGCACTTAAGCTATTTTAGTGACAAACAGGGCTGTAGTTAATGTATATTACCGTGCAGAGACTGAACCAGCCATTTCTGAGTACAAGCGAGCAGAAAAGTAGGCTGTCACAATCTCTATTTAAAGACATCTGAGACACCAGCCTTTTCTTCTTGCCTTTTCCCTGCAGCATAACAATAAATAACTAAATCAGAAAACACTTAAAAGCACCACGGTGTTACAGTATCCACATATATTTTCTCCCTACACATCCATTCTCTGCCATATTTCCTTTTTTTATCACCCCAATTCTGACAGAATAAAAACCATTCAAAATAGAAATCAGTCTTGGCTGAATCTTTCTTTGTCTGACTTATTTGACAACTCTGCTACATTAAACAGCTCCCCGGTGAAAAGAGACAGAATTATTTTTTTATGAATTCGTGTAATTATTCAAGCGTAATGGTCACCATGTCATCCGGAAAAGCAGGTGGCTCATGCGCAAATCCTTCCCGATTTAATACATCTCAAATGTTGACAATTACCAGGAATCATATTTGACAGCCGCTTAACTTTATACCGCTCTCGTCATTACTCAAGTTACAGCCCAGTGGACGCATCTGGAAAGCTCACAGTATTTATGATGAGGTGGAAGTCTTGGAAACTTTAACTTGGTCTTCCCTCTAAAAATAGGGTATATTCATAGTAACTATCATAAGGTTGTTTTTTTCATTGGTGGATGCAGTTCGGACCCTGAATAGAAATTTAACAAGAAAGATCACCCCTTCTCACAAGAAACGTATATATGGCTGAGAAGACCATGTATTGGCATGGGCTCAAGGTTCACAGCACCTCATTGCCTTAGTTACAACAAGGCAATAAATTGTATAGCAAAAATGAATTGGTTGACCTCGCAGCTCGCCTGTGCTGCAAGTTGCAATCTTATATCAAGTACTGTATTATCCTATCAATGTCTCTTTTTGTGTTCAATTTTTAATCCCACAATACATGGATATGACAAACTAATGCTGTTTGAGTTCATTTTGTAAGTTAAACACAATCTGGGTTGATTTTTGGAAACAAAATAATTTTTTTAGCAAATCTTTTCTAATTGTTTCTTAATTATGCCAGTGTTGGTGCAGTGTGAAGACAGCTTATACTTTAATAGATGAAACTGTAGTACTAAGGTGATTTGGCCCTCTCTCCTGCCCTCCATCACTGATCCAAGTCGATGGGGTACTCTTAATAATTCATGCGCTGTAAGACTCGGCATGCCCTAATTGGTGTGTAGGTTTTCTTTCTCAGCCCTGCTGGAACTTAAAACAAAGGCCAAAACCCTTTTCTGCTTTTATTTTCCATCATATGTCCCAGAAAAACTAAGAATGAAAGAAAGCACTTTTAAAAGTTTCCAGGTAAAAGCTCCACTCTGAAATCAAATAAGCATGACTTGTAGTCAACAAGCTTATCTTCAAAAGAGTATCCCCAGACCAAACTATCTTTTACATAATTTTCAGTGAAAGATGTCAAGATGATTTAGCTTTCCATGGATGTCAGCTTTGTGCAGGGAGACTTTCTGCTGGTTGTCGAGGTAAAAAGGGCACCTCAGAAAAGCGTTTTTGCAATGAGGACGATGCCTTTGCATTATGCATTGACGTCTGTTCAGCAATCAGCAATCACTACCTCTGGCTTTGGGGAATACGTTTAGTATTATACACATTATGTAAATTTATTTATACATTTAGTTATTAGTGTGAGATGAGTTTCTACATAAAAAGAAAAAGATAAATGAAACAAGTGACATAGAAAAGACAACATCAGAACTTTTTTAAGTCATATCATAAAAAGAAAATACGATGGGCTACTACAGTGAGTTCCCGTGTATATTTTTTCACTAGCGACCATGCCACAGAAAAAAGGCTGGAAATAAATATCTTCATTTGAAAATTTTTTGTAACACTTATCTAGGTAGGAGCTGGAGGATCCAGAACCTGATTTCAAACGAGAGGCAGGGTAAACCCCAAATTGGTCACCATTCTGTTATGGGGTTACATACGTACAGAGACAACAACCACTCATACA
Source organism: Neostethus bicornis (assembly GCA_902685375.1). NCBI lineage: Eukaryota > Metazoa > Chordata > Actinopteri > Atheriniformes > Phallostethidae > Neostethus > Neostethus bicornis. The sequence goes on along the minus strand of LR738551.1, from coordinate 22,867,618 downwards.
CACTCTGATTCATAAGGGCTATTTTCTAGTAACCAATCAGCCTAACATGTGTCTAAAAGATGGGAGAAAACTGAAAAACCCACACAAACACTTGTAAACTCCACCCTCCAAACTCCAACTATTGAACCAATAGTTATGGATGAAACTTTCCTGTTCACCAGTGAGTATGAACACCTTACTATTGGTCTCCCGCTGCCTGTCCTAAATGAAGCACAAGCTCCATCACCGAAATTTTACAGGCGTCCTGAGTGAACTGCCCATCCTCTCCCTAAGTCATAGAGGGAGAGAGCAGCGTGAGGAGGACGAGGGGAGACAAGCGTGTGTGAGATACTTCCTGCAACGTAAAAAGCAATATGGCTGTATTGAGACGTGTCATCAATGATGCAGACACTCTTTTGTCATAAAGGAGGGGGCCAAAAAAACTAATACAATTTGTTCAAAAACCACTCAGTCTTTCTAAAGAACACTTTGTTGACGAATACAAGGTCCACACACATCAGAATTGGAAGGTAGAATGAGCTGATATGTAATTTTGCATACAATGGGACCTTTAATTACCAAAAGCAAGCTATACATGAAAGTAGGATGTTATGAACAAATGTTATCCATAAACCCTCACCATGAAATCAGATGTGTGTTTATGACTCCTTAATGTTTAACTAACACACACGGCTGAAAATAACCTGCAAAAGCATTTTGTACATGAAACCATTTCATCTAATCTCTTCACTGTTTGACTCTAATTATTTGGAATTCTCAAGTTGCCAGTCATTGTGAAACAAGCAGCAGAGTTAACTACCTGCTCTCAGTAAAATTAGACTGAAGACTCTCAGCAGGTTGCTGATGTCTGATTGCCATCTTCAGCATCTCTCCACCCCAAGATCCAAACACAATTTCTGCTGTTTGTCTTTATACCGCATTTTACCACTGCCTAAAATGTTCTGCTATCTCTGCTTGTCGAACTACTTTATTCTTTCAGTTTCTCTTTATAAACAATTTCTCAGGAATCAAAATGAGTTTTGCTATTCCGACAGTTTCCTTGAAACTTATTTCTCCACTTGTCCTTTTATGCTTCACATTCTGCCTGGTTTAGTCCCGTTAGATGGAAGACTGGTTGTTCAGGTCAAGAGTTACATTTGTAATCTGAGGCAATCGCTGAATTATAGAAGAAAGGCAGCAGCTGATGATTCTGTCAAGCTTCTTTGAGAACCTTCGGCCTCCTTTTAAAGCCTCGCTTTTAAAGTGCTTCCCCGAGTTCACTTTTACTGAATTACAGGGGGGCTGCCTCATCCTGTGCCATACTTAAAATGGCATTAATGCATCGCAGTGTGAGGCCATGAAGCTGCATCGAAGCTATTGCAGAATATCACCAGCATAGAGAACAGGCAAAGTCCCGAAGGAAAATAAAATGATCCTAGAGAACCACTCCTTTACATGACTCATTAAACAATGTGACCATTGGGGCTATGTTATATTAGATTCCCCTAAAATGCCTCAACAATGTCACTTGCTAACAGTCATTGATTTTTTTTTTTCCCTCTTCAACCAATAATAGGTATGGATCGCAAGTTTAATTTAAAAGCACTAGCGTTATCCATAAGACAAAAAGGCACCTTTAAACAAGGTTGAATTTGACATATTTCAGGTATAACTTAGTCTCAATCATTCAAAAGTAATCTAGTCATTTAGAGTAGTGTTGATTAATTAGCAGTCACTTCATCAACCCCTAAAATAATGCTGATTAATACCAACCTGTTGCAGGAGATTTTTATTTTTCATCAGTTAATAACTAATTTAATTTTTATTCCTCCTTTTTCTCAAACCGGAACATGACTGATTCTAATTTTCTGTTTCTATCCAAAGAGCAGAGACGCTCTGATGAGATTAAACAAATGTTCTATTACCACCTGTGAGCCACAAAACCCTCCTAACCTGGGTCATCATAGGTGAGAACAAAGCGGTTTTATTAGAGGAATGATGGACACTTTAGGGTAAGCAGGGGGAGGGCAGAGTTATCAAACCAGACTGCTAAAACATGCACCACATCCCTGTGAGGAGATTGGATTCCAAATGCAGGCTCAGGGCAGAAACACTGAGGTCACTTCACAATCTGCACGGGTCAGAGCCAAGGCAGCACTACAAGCAGGTTTGACGTTCTCCATTAACTTGCTCTTGCAAACCTACAAAATAAACTTGAGCTGCTAAAGAGAGAAAGAAAACAAGGAAAGAAAACAAAAAGAGAGAAAGTGCACACTTTTTACAAAACAAAATGTTTGTAAAATCCTGTTTCATTTATTGGAAGTAATGAAAAAAAAACATCAACAAACTTTTCAAAAAAGTGATTAGATTTCAACTCAAAAACCAAACTGACCACATTTCACACCGATCACAAAAAAGGAAGAGATTGTAGAGTGTGTCATTTATTTGAGTTCATTCATTTCAACCCAGGTCCTATTAAAAATAAATACCAGCATTCCTGAACAAAACCCAGACACTTAAAGCTGCTGCAATCGCAGCTATTTTAGGTGCAACTTCCAGCTAAAACATTTTGCCAACCTTATGCTAAGTCTCCTTTCTGCTAAATGTTTGGAAACACGATCTCAAAGACGCTTGTTTAGCTCAGACCGAGCCTGGCTAGCATATACAAAGTGTATAGATTTAGTTCGCTGCCACAAGCCGCAGTGCTTTTCAAAATTTGATCCCATCTCAAACTGAGTTGTTGAGGAAAAGCAATTCGGGGAACCGATGCACATAAAATGCAGGAAACACTATTTTTGATCTATTTTACTCAAAAGAAGAAAAATATGTTTACTCTCAGACTAGGTAGATAGATATTCAGTCAGCAGATGTGTCTGTTTGGTATTGCTGCAGCGAAGTTAATATAAAATCCTGGAGGTGCTGTAATATTTTTATGCAGGCAATTGTATTATCTTTACAAAATTTGCTTAAATATTGCTTAAATTTTATCTTATGTCCCCGTAAAGCCATTCGACGTGATCGAATGTCTCCTCATGGTTCATTTCACCCCATATTACACATCTGGGATAGACGGAAAATGGTTTCACTACAAATTACAATCAGTTCTGCCATAACGATTGTCTACTTTACACCAAATATATTTCTCAGTATTTACTTTATTCTTCATTATCCATTTTAATGACGTCTAAAATAATCACAGCTAGTTTGTAATCACTGAAAACCGCAGCACTGCGACTGGACTAAGTGACCTCACGGAAATGGTGTATTTGTCAGTGTAGGGATGTAGATTTGTGGTTCCTGCAGGAACAATCACCTCTGTCAGAGACATCATGGGGGCTGTTGGTGAACGCCAACAAAAACAAGAAACCATGCCAACGCAATTATGCGTGTCCATTTTAACATAATATAGAGAGAACATGAGATGCGTGGGAGCGGGTGGTTGTATCGTGGGGGTGGAAGGATTGTGAAAATGTGTGTGTAGTTGTGTAGAAGTGCACAGAGGGAAGACTGTGTGCTGGTGTGAGTTTGTTTGCGTGTATGCAGCATCGTGTGTCTGTGTCAGACTGACAGACTGTAGGTGTCCATGTTGTCTGAGTGTCTGACAAGAGAAAAGGAGCCGGGATCTAAAGAACACTTCATTTTTTTTGTGACCAGTGCTTTGAGTTGACAGAGCTGTTTGGGTTTGAGAGAGTATTTCAAAGGGCTGTTTGGGATAAAAGACAAATCTCTGGAGCTTTTAGTTGCAGCACATTTTCTATTTTAAGAATTTTCAAGAGTCATTTCAGTAGATCGTAGGTTCGTTTGTACATAACTGGTACGCAAGTACAAGTGCCTTGCTAAAATACATTCTCTGTTGTACATCAAAAGTGTTGCAGAGCTTTTACACACCAATCTGGTAGTGAAAGAAGTCAAATTTCATCCTTGAACTGGTACTTTAGCATAAAAAGAGTAGAAAAGCATGTCATTTTTTAATCTAGAAAGTGAGTTTACCATTAAAAAAATTGTAAAAAGTGGTGTATGACACATGCATGCATTCTTATGAGGTAGTGTTCTAAGACCGCGTGTTTGAAAGACTTTTTTTGTCAAAGCTGCGTTGATATATTTTTAGAAGACAAACTTGTATTTAGATCAACTGAAATTTTTGCATTTTGTCAACTTTCCAGGCAATCAAAAAATTTTCAAAACCGCAGCTTGTGTAGAAAAACAGCTGTACTGCCAGCTGTATCTACGTTTTTTTTCTTGAAAAGAGGAGCTGCATGTAAGAAATTGGAATACTATTGGGATACCTATTGGAATACCATACTACAGTACATACTTCATTGTTTCAAGTTAACATATTCCAATCATTAATGGCTGCACATGTACAGATTAGTCACATGTTTTACAAAAGTAAACTGGTATTATTAATTGTATTTTGCATGATTCTCTGTTATGTTGTTTCTCTTTTGCATACTTCGCTTCATTTTGGCTTCTATGGTGGGCAGCAAGGCAAGGGAAACAAGTTTCTGTACCGTGCATACCATACATACAGTATGACAATAAAAACACTAAATTTACTCCTTAAATATTGAATTACCATTTTCTAAGCTTTTGGCGTGTCTAAAACATGCTCTTTGCACTCAGGAATACATAAGCCAGACTAAAAGAACTAAGTCTATAAGATGTTTTTTACTGAAATATTTGGTTTTAATTTGCCTGCACTGGGGGCTGAAAGATTGGCTGGCAGGCAGGATCAGCCTGTCAGGGTGACCTCATGTGTTTGGCGCAGTGAAGCCTACTCAGGTTTCCCTCTGTGCAGATTCCAGCTTGTTCATTCAGCACTACCCAGAACCCAACCTCGAGAAGTGCGTGTGTTTGTGTAAAGGTAGACATAACTGAATGTTTATGTGAGTGAGTGAGCGTGTGTGTGTGTGTGTATTGTGCGTGAAAGATGGAGAGGTCGAGAGATAAATTATAGAAGATAAATTATTCACATCAACCATGGTCAGGAGAGAAAAAGAGACACTACGGGAGGGTGAGCTGTGTGTCAGTCCCTTCCAGTGAACTCAGTGAACCCAACAGGACTCCCACCCTTCCACACATACTGCTCCCCCAACCCTTTCCTAAGCACTAAATGTCCACCGCTCTCATGTTTTCTCTTCAACTCACAATGTGCACACCTCACAATATGGGTCAGTGTGTTTGTAGTGGTTGGAGTAATTCAATTTTCATTCTTTTAATTTATCTTTACGGTAACATACTTTTAAATAGCGGTATTGATGGATTCATACAGAATGGAGATAATACTAATTAGTGTTCCCAATTGATAAAGTTGATCAATTTGGGCTATTTATTAGGTTGATTGCATCCACCAATCTTACAGCTTAGATCTACTTTCATCACTACAAGATCAAATATATACATTTTTATATTTCAAATTGAAGCTAATTGTTAGCATCCTTCTGTCTCTAGAGACACTGAAGTCTGCACAAGGTGCTCAGTTTAAAAAAAAAAAAAAAAGAATTACTCTATTCATCCCTCACCGGGGAAATTTGTTTGCTGCACTCCTTACACCGCAGCAAGGCTGCCCTTCAACGGCGCCAATGGTGGGAGAAGCGGGGGTTAGGTGTCTTCTCCAAGGACCCTAGACGTGCTCTCCGTGGGACGCGAACCCACGACCTTCCGGTCCGCGGGCGAACGCTCTAACCACGCGGCTACCGTCTCCACCCTACAACCTTACAACTCGCTAGTTGATTTTGTCTAAGCTTCATTCACCCAATGAAGCAAGGAAGTTCCTAGCAAGTACCTTATTTCGAGGGGGCTGCCCGGGCATCATCAGTCCGGCCTGTGCCCCATAATGCCTCCACTCAATTTTATTTCACTGCAGCTTCTAGGTCAGATATTTACATGTCAGTGATCATTTATGAAACCCTGGAAAAGTGGCCAGCCTATTGGTAAATAGAGATAATGCCTAGCTATACACTCTTTGGTAGCAAACAAACTCAGGAATTGAATATTTACAGCCAGAACAAAAACAATATAGTTGCAGACTTTTTTTCAGAAAAAAAAGAGCCATGCTGCGGACAGGATATGGGCAAAATTTGATTTTACGCTCTGCTTTCCGGATTTCACTGGCTGTTTGGGCGTATTACGCTACGTCCCCTCAGACTACAAAGCAGCGATTGGTCGAAGCAAAAAATGACCTAATGTGGAGCAAATGAACTCCATTAGTATGAGGTCAGACAGTTTCCAATGAGTGACAGAAACTGTCATCGCCACGTTACTAAAAAGGACAACGTCCCTGTATTTACATTGATAAAGCTTTATAAGGATAAGAAGCTCATTATGTCAGTTGAAAACAAAAAGAGAAGACAACAATGCTGAAAGCACACACAAAACATGGGTCACAAGGATGCCACTAGTGGGTAATTTTGCCGTGGGGTATGCAGCCTGATACAACTCTTGCTGACTGTTAAGCTGCTAGCCACAACTAAAAAATCAGCACATCACACTGCTCTCTACCATCTAAGTCTAAGTAACTGCAGAGCTCTGAAACGCTTTTTAGAAAGACAAGTGTCAACAGTTGTCTTTCACAATTACCCAGTGTCCTCAGAGAAGAACATTGGCTCAATGTTGCTGTAGTGTTTATCCAACGTTCACAAGAAAGCGAGCTAATGCCAGCTTAGTGATTAATTGCAGGCTCAAAGTGCTGAGGACACAGAATCTGCTCTCTATGGCGCCGACTGCAGCTTCTACAAGGGTTTATTGCTTTATCGGCTGAATCCTAATTTGACCCTCTTCTCTCCTTATGATGGCTCCAAGTGATGCTGAAGCATTCGTAAATACCCGAGAAGGTGGCACAGTGGTTAATTGTCCAACACCAGCTAATTCGCTGTATTTGGAATCCTTTTTTTTTTTTTTTTGGGTCCGAAAAAGAAGAACTTCTAAGAAACACTTAAACTGCAGGATGTATTCAGTGAAAATAGATCTCTATGGATTGATTTAAACCCCGCCACAGACTTTGATTCCCTCCAATATGTTGGAAACGTAACATATGGCAGTAACACAAGCGTGCAGCTGTTGTTTTTTGGGGCTACAGATAAATAATGGATACAAGTCTTCCACAGGGTACTCAATACAGCTAATGAGAGAAAGAAAGCAGCCAGGGAATTAGTAACTAACTGCTTTTCAAAGCCACTGTTTTCTGAGGTTTTCTTAAATTGCCCAAGGACAAGAAAATATTACAAAAAAATAACAAGTTGAAAAATATCAACATTCATCAACATAGAAATGCGCAAATGCACTTTTTAACTGCCACAAGTAATATTTTACATATTTTAGCATAGAAAGAATGCCTTCAGTGGGTAATAGTGCATTGATCATTCTTTGCAATTTAAATATTCGGGAACTCTTTTCTTGAAATTACAGGAAATACTTGAAGTTTAAGAGGAAAGGAGAAAAGAAAGAAGCTCAAACTAAATCCTGGTATGCTCAGTCTGAGCACAGTGGGTGTCCATGATTAACTACTGATAAGGACAAAACCGGCAACTTGTAAAGAGATCACATATCATCATGACACTTTTTAATTCTGTTGCCAATGGCTGTTTATGTGCTACTAATTACCAGCGAAGAATAATAATCTCTCCTCTGCGTGGACCCTTATCATGCCAACGGCTTTCTCCCTTCATTTTCTTTCCATTCTTCTTGGTTTGTGACTTTGCCGGCCAAGTTTACTCTCTACATCAGTGTCCTTGCAATGTAATTCATGCCGCCTACCTGTCCAAGTCAGTTTTTTTTCCATGTGCTGAATAATGCACATATGCTGTGGCCTCAGAAGCAGCTGGAGCAGTGCAAGAGTCTGCCAAAGAGACCATTCAGGCAAAATCTAAGAGGGTGGCTTGAGTCATTTAACTTAAATAAAGCCAGGAGAAAGGAATGTTTGCTCTTGGTAATCCCCTACTTGCTCAAAAAGGCTTCACAAGGTTCATCTGCTGCGCTAAATTGGTGCACGTATACTTATTTGTATAGGAGCTCATTGTGGCTGGGTGTGAGTGAGAGGAGTGGGGGTACTGACAGGACTGGCAGCCATTCAAGCCCTCATGCCTATTTGCTTATCCTCATTCATGACAGAATTGGCTTTTTCCGGAGCCATTTTTCAAACCATGCGTGACACGGTATTTTCATTGAGCCTGCCACTACTAATGCAGCTGTGTAGAGCAAATGTTGCAGGCTGCCTGTACGTTTACTGAACAGAGGGGGCCCGCCAAGGCCTACTATATCTACAGTAATTCTAGCAGGAAGGCTCTATCACCATTTGACTGTCTCTAATCGAGATCTCCAATCATTCTGTATCTGTCTGTGAGCGATGACAATCAGGGTGTGGTGCAGCCACAATAAAACTAAGGAGCAAAATCCTCAAATGCACAGGCATGGATTTTTTTTTTCCCCCTCCGTCAGACTGCGACATCATTAGGTAAATGAGAGACCACTGTGAAAAATTATGTTATTAATATTTCCACCTGTTGTGCACCTCTCTGCAGGTGGCATTCCTGCACTAACTTTAAATTTGAGGAGGGATTGAAAAATAATACTTGTTTTTTTCAGAGACTTCCCGGGAAAACACTTTAATGAAATACACATTATTGCCTACATCCTAGACAGATGTGATTAGGAATTCCTCTCGGTTTTCTTCTCAGTTTACCATAGAATGTGTCTAGTTAGGAGGTGGACCACAGGCTTGGAATGAAGCCCGATGCTTAGTTGAAAACAGATGAGAAACATGTCTATGTTGGGATAAGAACGAGACAACGGCACGTCATACACACAGGGGTTTCATGTGATTGTCAGAGTAAGTTCACACATACAGCTTGTGGATAATTGACTAAAGAGTTCGTAAGAAAGAGTTGACAAAGATCACCTGCTGTATGAAGAGAGATAAAGATCAGATTAGGTATGGCCACAGATGTTGCTAGGATTTTCAAACATTGTATGCTCAGCCTCTACCCCCGGGCCAAAAATATTTCACATTTTTTAAGACAGTTGTATTGTTTTCACATAATCCAAGAATAAAATTAATAGAAGATGTGTTGCACTAGTGCGAGAATTACATTTTGTAACACAAAACAGAATGAATGCATAGTTAGATTTTTTTTGTGTGAATTTTCAGTAGTTAACAACATCAGTGAGAAATCCTAATTTTAGAACATAAAAACATTTTTTATAATAAGATATTTCATATGTGCTCAATAAAAAGACACTTCAACTTACACTTTCTGTTTTGCAACTTATTTCTGACTAATAGTTTACTTCTATACTGTAATTATTTTATGTCACAATGATTTTTTTTGCTCTCTCGTTATCCTTTTACATTAAATGAAACAACTTTTATTAACATTTTTCAATCTATGATGTTTTTCTTTTTTTACATCGTAGAAATGATGTAATCTTTTTTTTTTTAAAAAAAACATCCCTTGTTTTAAGGTTGAGAGCATTGATTGTAAAATACAAAATAGACTAATTTCTAAGTAACATTATATAAATAATGCAATAGATTATCTTTAAACAAAACATGATAGAATCTCGTATGAAATAATACTATTTAGTATGAGATTTCTAAAAAGAACAGATAAAAAGAAGCTTTATAATCAATTTAACTATAGTTGAAGAAAAAAAAAACTGTGTATGCTCTTTGTTTCTGTTTCCTGATTCAAGCTTCTTAAACATGGACTATGATGACAGAGAGAAACAGAATATTTTTGTAGTATAACGGGGTAAACTACAACAGACTTTTTCAGTACATATTTTCCAGGCATTTAGTAAGAATTGTTATAGATCTTTTAAATTTTCTTGTGATCAAAGACTGATGACGGAGAAAGAAACCGCAAACTCTTGGAAATAACCATGTAGTAGTATGCCCGGAAAACTAAACAATAGAATCAAATAACAATCTTTTTGTGCCTCTTAGATTGTATCCTTTAAATAAGTGGACAGACAGTTGATGCACGGAGCCATGCAGGGATCCTCTGGTGCACTGCTTCTCAAAGTGGGTGCAGCAGCTACATTAAAAATTCAAGAGCAATTACCCGGGCAGAGTCTGACTCAGTGAATGCTACCATGCTGAGCTTCCAGCCCAACCTCCTCTTACCTTTCCACTGTCTACACCAGCAACCTGAGTAATCTTCATGTGAACCACTGATGGTAGACAGACTCAGCAGAAATTGAGAGCTTTGGTTACACAAGAGCAACAAAAGCCCTTCTCTTCCTCTCTGCTTGTCTGTCTGTCACAAGATGCATTTTCTCTCTTTCCATCATCCTTCTCCAGCACAAGGCTTACATCATTCACCCTTGCCCTGCTCTGCTGTCCAGATCAAGCACCTCATCTCCCCCATTTTGCTCTCTACTGTTTAGCCGTTTTTCTACTGACCTGAAGCGGAAACATAAATATCTTGTATTATCTTACAAATAAGTCAAAAGCTACATAAAACATTTAGCCTGGGAAAAAATTGCACTATAAACACAAAGATTAACAAACAAAAATTTACTTTCAAAACTATACTGTATTTTTCAGACAATACAGGAAGTGTTTTGTGCCAACCCACCTCTCCAAGGTCCAATTAAAAGTCAAAATTATTGAAGCACATGCTGTGAAAATTTTCCTGTAATCATTCATAAAGAGGAAAAGTTTTGAAACAACTGACTTAAAGGTACAATAAAAAAAAAAAACATGACTCTGAAAATGTGTGTAAATTTTACTTTGTTAAGCCTTATGTAAGGCATATGCATTAAACCGGTCGACACAGGAGGTATTTCCCCAGCTCATTACGCCTCATTAAACAGATGGCAAGACACTTCTCCTATCACACAGGGGGTCTCCTCAAAATGAAGAAAATGACATACAGAAGAAATGGGGATTAAAAACTTATGCGCGTATAACTACACAAGAGGACAAGATAAAAGAAAAGTGGATCAGAAGATGAAGGAAACTGCTGGATAAATGGAAGAACCAAAAATTTGTGAGTTTTATACCAAAAAAAAAAAAAATTAAGGGAACACAAAGATAAAAGACAGTAAACTTTTGATACCCACCAGAAAAGCAGAGGGGTGGGTAGAACATTGAGGGTAGAAAAACAACACACAAAAAAACAAAACAAACCCTTGCTAGTGAGGGGCTACGGTGACAGAGTGGACTGGACAAGACGTCTCTGGACGAATACTCATATATGGTTGCAGAAAGAAATGTTAGTAAAAACAAGATTGATAGAAAGTAAGCAGGAGTGTTCGTGGAGTCCTGCTGCACCGGTGGGTTAGAAGGGTACATCATATGTCTCATTTTATTTACCTCTAAATTTGAAGAAACATCTTTTCTGACTCTCACTTTAACTTCTTGTCATCCCTGAATGATTTTTTTATGGAAACACAACAGCCCATTCCATCATCATAAGTTTTCCTACAGTTTCGATGCAATGAAAGAAAAAAAATCTGATTTTTATTTTTTTACTATGCACAGACATTTCCATCAATGTGAGATTCCATGATGAGTTAAATAGCATCCAAAGTTAGTCCAGAGTTGTTAAATGTCTAATAAACCCTCATTGATCTCCCCTACATGATAATGTATCGAGCAGAGATGGTTCTCTTGTTACCTGCACACAATATGCATTCTTTTTTTAAAAGCAGAGCCTTTAATAGCCTGCGGAGGATTCAGTGTCTTAACTTGACTCAGTCAATTTACAGCTCTGTCCTCACCCCAGGTGTCACAATTCACCACACAGGTAGGAGTTCCTTCGACTTACAGTGCAGAGTAAAGTAGTCTGTTATCTCCAGATGGTCAGGGAAGGTGAGTTCACAGACAAAATTCCCTGGGGTGAGAACTCAACCACAAAGCACATCATTTTATACTTTAGACATTTATCTTGGATGTTTCTCTAGTTTTTTTTTTTTTTTCCTTCATGGCAACCTCCAGTGTGTAAGCAGGCACTCCATTCGGTGACTTGCTCAAGGACACTACAAAATGACACAAACCTATTGAGGAGAAGAAATATATGACCTGGTTTTGAGACCTTAGCTCGAAGTACGAGACCATTTATCAAACACAGCGTGTATCTGGTGTTACTGTTTACATTTTACTAACCATATAAGGTAAAAAATTCTTCTCTGGAAAAAATGTTTTTCTTTTTCAAACTAGCAATGGTCCACATTTAAAACACTTTGTATTCAGTGTACCAAAATAAAAAAGGTGCCGTCTGTTGTAGCAAAATTATGATTTCCATCTTTCTACATCATGACTTTTTTTCTTGTTCTTCTTTCAGAAAAAAATGGAAGGCAATTCCCAAAGAGCACTCCAGTAAAGCAGCTCTAATGAGAAGTGTGTGTCAGCATGTAGAAGACCGGGTCTTAGCGCGGGGCTGTGTTGTGGTGTACTATATGACAAGCTACGAGAAGCCGTAATTCAAACAGAACCTTAATGTATGGGTGTGGAGACGGGGCTTTGCTGTCAGTTGATAGATGAGAATGGTTAAGAGGCCTCCCAACTGGAGTGTGCGTCAATGTGTGTGCATGTTTGTGCATCTAGACAAAAGCCAGAGCTCATAAATGGAGTTGTCTGCATTGTTGACTGACATAGGGATATTTGACAGGCTGGTAGTCTAAATCATGCTACGATATGTGCAGAAAAAATTGTAGAACCAAAAACACTCTAAACTTCACGAAGTGAAGAAATGATAAAACAAAGAAAGCAAGCTTTCATAATTTAATTCATTTTTTATAATTGTTGTGGGCTTTAGGAGAACATGCCATCGACTCATTTACAGCAAAGGCATAGATGGAAATGTTGTTTTCTGCAGACGCCTTTGAAGCACATTTCAAGATTTACAAGAAGGGAAATGAGTTGCATTACTCAGACTTAGTAACACTAATAACCCCATTTCCCAGACTAACAGGGCAGGGCTTTGGTACATATTGTTCAGAATTTGTACTTTTCCATTTCTCATAGAGCTCTGAAAACTCTTCAAAGCACAATCACCTCAAATAAAGAGACAGTGGCAGATAAGCTACCATATCAGTTAGCCACAGATTAGCAATTTAGTAAAGTTTTTAGGTGTTGAGTCTATTTTTTTTTTTTTTAATCGGTCTTCGCTTGCCGTGTTAGTACTGTACATTTGTTTTCTCTTTTTTGGCTCTGTGCCGTTTTTTTCTCCACTGAGGCATTAAAGGAGGATTTAGATGGCTCTGTTGTTATTTCTGCAGCACAATGGGTCAACTCGTGTAATGTAACCAAACCCTTTTCCTTGCTTTTAACTTGCCCTTCCCTCCCTGCCTTTCCATAACATCCACCCTCCGCTCAGTCATTCTTTCTCACACACAGCTCCCCCTTCCCTCCACAGTCTCCACTTACAATAAAGAATCAGGCGTATAACTGTAGCCTATGGCAGAGGCAGAGACGGGCACAGATTAGCTCAAAGGGCTTCATTGAACGGTGTTTACTTTAGACCAGGGACATTAGCTGCTGCTAAATCTACTTCAGTCTGCCCTTCTCGGCTTTGGATCTGATGGTAACGTAGCCAGCATAAACTCACCTCACAGCTGCACAACACTGAATTTATGTGCCTATGTGTGCCTATGTGTGTCATGCGCATCATTTTTTGTGCATTTGACTGCTATAAAGTGTGCAATGACCCAGCCTATCAGTAGTATAACAGCACAAGGTTACAGCTGAATCAGTTATACAGTTGAGCAACATTAAAGATGAGTGAACTGCACAACAGGGGAACATTTTCAGAAGGTATTCAAAGCAAATTATCAACAATGAGAATGTTCCTTCTGAGAGATGTGTGTTAAATAATAAAACAGAGAATCGACAAACCCGAATCACAGGGAGAAAATGAGATGCAAGACGCACAAACATTTAGCTGAAAATTATGTTATCAACCAAGTTTCATTAAACCCAAATAATTAAACAGCATGTTGTCATTCTTCTTGAGCATGAGAGGGGGCAAGGCAGAGACCTGACTGAAGCATTTTACATTTAGGATGCATGTGCATTACCTATCATTAAATTTGAATGCACGGCAAGCTGTGAACAGCATTGGTCGTCATGATTACAATCAAAAGACGTTGGCTAAATGAAGACTGAATTTTGAAAATGACTCAACTGACTGGTCCTTTGGGAAATAGACAGAAATAGAACTTTTAAAGGATCTTTTCATCAAAACAACATCCTGCCAGATCCCTGCAGCCATAACCTTGTATAAAAGCCACACACAAACACTAACACACACGCATGCACAAATCCTTCTTCAAGAATCAATAATTCAGCTAAAGAGAAGCACATGCTACGCCCCACTGCACTAATCAATAGAAAGCCAAATGTTATTGTTTCATCTCATTCTCTGACTTTCACATTCTAATCTTGGCTTCTTGGCACATGTTGGACATCTATGACATCAGGAATGTAACTGAGAGGGATGTCCCATTTTTTTTTCCACCAAGATAATGAAGACATTTTTTATTGCAGTTACTGATTACATTTGGTTGTATCTTTAAAAAAAAATAAAAGAAAAGTGGGAAGGGGGAGGTTGCCAGGGGAGGATTTGGAGGGAAAGGTTTCATGTAAAATAAACTTTTTGGAGGTTCCTACCATGTTTGGACATTATTCCCACATCTGAAACATACAGGAAGTGGTTTTCTAATTCATTCATGCATATTTGAGAAGTGTCTGGATATTTGGGAATTGTGTAGTTACATTATTATATTCAAATCTCCCGATGTTCTTTGCCATGCCTTTTCTTCTCTATTTTCAATTTAATTTTTCAATTTAATTTATTTATTTACTCTACACATTCCACAGTAAGTAGGAAGTATTTTGAACCATGCATGTGTGCTCTGTTCATGCTACGTCCGAACAGGGATTGTCATTTTTATGTAAATCCACCAAAAGAAGAATATAAAAGTAAATGTTCTTGATTTGGTAACTTGATGCGCTTTCCTGTATTTTCCGGCTCAAAGCAAGAAGAGCAGGGAATCCAGAGTGTCAAATACAAAAGGGAAACTGAATGTTTGCATTTATAAGCCTTTTTTGGATAAAATCACAAAAAACAGTTAACACGTTTCTCTGTACAGAACAAGACCAGAATAATTACCCACAAAAACATACATATTACCCCCCTTTAAAAGTGGTAAAAGAATATAAGACAAATCATTTGTCTGGCATCACTCATTTTTTTTTTATACTAACAATTTTTATAAACCTCTCTTAGGACGTAGAAGCCTGTTGATCTATAATGCCACAGTGATTATAGATTATGAAAAGACCCGTGGGATTTTCGGCTGAACAAAATGCTCAGGTGAAGAAACATGTTAGTGGATTTTTGTTTCCCACAAAATCTTGGCCAAAGCAACAGGTAGGTGTAAAATAGTGTGAGCATGCCACCCAAGGCCTTTCCACCCTCCCTGTTATCAAGCTATCAATGATCATTAATGAGAGTGTGACATGGCTCTCCACCGCCCTCTTGGCTACATTGCCCACCACCCTGGCCTCTCTCCCAAGCTCCCTTTCTCCTATTGACTCTGTCTGCAGCACTGTCACATTAACCTACAAGGCCACTGGCAACCCGATCCAACCACAAAAATGAATACGAATGTTGGCTGCCAATCTATAAACAGAATGCATACTTTTCTCATCCCACACAGACCACTTTGGGTCTGGTTTGCATGACACAGGACCCTGGTGGCTTTCTCAAGGATACATCAAAAGCTGACGGTGGCAAGATTGGATCTGCGTTGACCTTGGAAATGAACTGCAGCATAGGCAAAGAAGGAGTTCAGTTGGTAGGGGACTTAGGGGCAAGTCTTTCGTGGGGATGTGGGGTGCTCTTCTGAAACAGCGCTGGGATTCAGAAAGTATGCAAAGCTATGAAAAGGGGAGAAAATGAAAGGAGGGTATGGGACAACAGAGGTTTCATGTCTTGATTGAGAGGCCCCTGAGATGAGCAACTCTGAGATATGAGAAGGGGGAGAAAGAGAGCTGGATGATTGGAAGGTGTGGAGGAGGAGGGATGTGAGGGAAGCCATATGGCAGCAGTACAAATGTATTAAACTATAAATCAGGGCGGAAAGCGAGTGGACTGCCAGGTGGGGCCGCAGTTGGGTTCTCCCAGTTGGGGGTGCTATGGCTCGTAAGGAAAAGGACAAAAACATCATGACATGGTTTTAGCATTTATTTTTCTAACTAATTTCTTTTAAATACACTATTTTGACAGTAAAATTTGGGCACTGAATCAATGTTTGTATGTCGCTGAAGAGCAAAAAACTTAAAACTGACACTTAGGACAGCGCCAGAAGGTATCACATGGAAATAAACCCATAAATTACTGTTACAAGTTGTAGTAAAACAGCAACAAAAACCCCAAAAGACTTCCATTTTAATCCCTTGATGATGTGTGGGTAGTGTGTTCAGTCATTGTCCTGGCAGCTATCAGGACCCTTGCTTGGGCTTTTATCCCAGAGGCGCTGATGCATTCTAGAGCTAGAACAAACACGGGCAACCGACCCCATGCCTGCTCTGTGTCAGACACAAAACATAAACAAAGCGGGGGAAAAAAAAACTAAGACTTCAAAAGCTGTGGCCCAGGAAGACGTCTGTGAATTTTATGTCATAAGACAATACGTTTATTTTTTAAAAATTGCAGTCATACTTTTAAACAATGACCCCTACATTGATTACATAATAATTTATTTGGAAAATAAACAGAAATTTAAGTGCTTTAATTGTCTAATTTGTGAAATGTAAAAGCTGCTAGTTGAACATTTTGATCATAAAATACCTCTTAGTTCTGAATTTATGGTACTGAGCATCTAATCAAAATCTTAATGGTGTATGCATCAGATAGACGAAGGTTACTGGACAGCTTCCTAGTTTTGCCCTTCTTAAAGTAGACCAACAGTTGTACAACAATGGCCCTGAATCTCCAACTTTGATCCCAAACATTTAATCATTAATTCGGTGATACAAATACACGCAACCTACTGAGACACTAAAATAGATATTCAAGCTCCAGAAGCCACCTGCCATCTCAAACCATCAAAGTCAAGGCCAGCTATCCACCAAATCTCACCTCCAGTGACAATGAGAGAGAAGGGAGGGGTGATGAAGGTGAGGGAGGGACATGACAAGAGTGGAGGAGTAGAGAGGTGGGTCTGAGGAATTAAAGAGGAGAAGACGTGCAGCATACCTTGGTTTGGAGATAGTGGGGGTAGTAGTAGGTGTACTGAGGGTACATTGGCTGCTGCTCCAAACGCTTGCCCATGTAGCTGGAATCCTTAGCACTGAGGCAGGGAATGGTGACACGGGGGCGGGAGCTGCCAAGAAGCTAGCAATGTGACAGAGGCAACGGAGCAGCTGTCCAATTCCAGTTTTTGCTGTTTTGCAAGCTGCTCCTTCGGGAAGAAGGCAAAATCTGTGTGGTGAACAATGTCTTGGTACGGGTCTGCCTTTGATGAAGAGGCTCTTGCCACAACTGTGTCACTGGTCCAGAGACTTGGACTCAAGCAGGTGCTCTCTCAGTCACTCGCTGTCGGATCGATAAAAATATTTCCACAAGTGCTTAGAACAGAGAACGGCGTGTTTGCCAGCGGCTGCTATCGGATAGTGAGGCTGAGGTAGAGAAAAGAAGAGGAGAGAGAAAGCGCAAGGGGGGTGCAGGTGGCAGTAGCGCTGGCAGTCCTAAGAATGTTAAAAATGGAGAGAAAGAGGAGGAGGAGAGGATGAGGAAAGGAATGGTAAGGAAAGCAGGAGAGAATGAAGGTTTCACTTCTTTTTTTTAAGCTGTTTCACTCCAGTCTTTTTTGCCGGATCTTTAATCTGACTCTCTCTCTCGCTGCCCCTCGCTATCTTTCTTCCCTTCTCTTGAATACACATACACACTTTTTCTCTCGTCTGATTTGACGACTGCTGCGTGCTGTCCTGCTTGACAGAGGGAGATATCCTAAGTGCCGGCTGCCAACAGATGCACAGAATCACAACACAGAAGCTCAGCTCAGACACGGAGGAGAATATCAGTCTGTATCAGTGAAGCCAGACAGAGGACAGATACACAGAAATAACACCAGTTTATAAATGATGTGGCACACGCTTATCTAACTTTTCAAAAATCCACTGGTTGGTTAGTCAATCCACTGAGTTCCAGCTGGTAGAACAAGTGAAAGGAAAAAAAAAAAAAAAGAATAGTGACTGTGTCCCGAGAGTCCAGTGGAGACAGAGTCCCTCTCATGCGATCCTCCTCCTTTTGTAATATGTGTTCTTTATTCTTCCTTGGCTCTTTCTCTCCTCTTAGCACCCTGGGTTTCTCGTGTGTGCTTTCCTCTATTACTCAGCTTCTCTCTCTCCTTCTCCTCCACACTGACAGGGTGCTAAAGGGGGCTCGTCGGACGCCGCAAGCAGAACAGACTGCCTCCTCCTTCCCCAGCCCAACCGGTGGGAGGGTCTTGAAGCAGCACTGTAGAAGTGAGGTATCCAGACAGAGAGCAGCGGGCTGCAGCGTTTCCACAACCTGGGAGGACGCGGGAAAGAGGAGAAGAGGAGTGGAGAACAGAAGGGATGGTGGCAGCACAAGCAGTCGATTCCCCCTACTGGCTGCACAGGGAGCTACCAATTAGATCACAGTGTCTTAAGTCAAGTCAAAGAAACCTCAAAAACTTTGATTAAAAAAACCCCAAAAACTTTGTGTAAACTTAAAAATATTCTGTGATTCTATTAAAAATGACAAATAATTATTCTGAACTAGACAAGATTATGATCACAATTCTATACAACTCTCTATGCAGTGGTAATCTGGAGTCTCAAAGTAGTTTAGAAAAAATATATTTGAGTCAACTATTACAAACAATCATAATCATTACAAATCAATTCATAATTATATGAATAAAATGGGTCATACTAAGTTGTAGACGACGTGGTACTCTGACCCAGCTTTTCATGTTTTCTTTTTTATTAATAGTTGAAATGCTTGTCTTTCACTGTCATGTACTTCTTTCTCTACAGTGGCAGCGTACAGATGAATAATGAATCTAGGATGGTACTTGAACTGCTGACCTCATCACAACATGTCACTTTAAGCTTTGCTATTCATTTCCAGTTGTGTTTTGCTTCTGGAAAGAATATTTTCTCAACATCAAGTCAAGAGGTTTTGCATCTTCATTATTCTGTCTATCCAATTGCAAATGGTTTTTTTTTGGATAAAAGAATGAAGAAAAAACAAACTTCTGTGTAGCACAAAAAAATAGATATATAAAGAGTGAAATATTTTCTATTAATTCAAAGACAGAAAACATAATAATCATAGGAGCTCTGTCATCCAAAAGAAAAAGATTAGACAGATTAAGATCATGGATTAACAGATGGAAGCGTCTGTTTAAACTAGATGCAAACTGCCAGTTTCTCGTAAAGATGGAAAATCAAAACAGAAAAATATGATGGCAAAAGGCCAGTGGAGAGGACGATCTAATCTAAAATGTAGTAACATGAAGGTTGAATGTGAAGTAGGTAAAGAAACATGAAATATTGCCATTCCTTCATTGTAATATTTCCAGTAATTGAATCAAATTGTGTAAATTACTTGTTAATTAAAATGGAGTTATTATCATCTGCATTGTCTCAATATGGATGAAAAATAGACAAATATAAACTGAAATATAAATGTATATGTGTGGTTGTGATCATCAATTATATTGGATAGTAATCATTGAGAGACAAGCAGACATCCTACATACACATGTCGTTAAAAAAATTAGTTGTAACAGACTTTATTAAATCAATAAATGCTGATTTCTTTTTTGTTTAATAGCACAACAAAAATCAGGAGTTTAGACAAAAAGGAGCAGGATTTTTTTATGAACTACTAATTAGCAATTCTACATTTTGAAAGACTAAACAAACGTAAGTATTCAGGTTATTACGGCTGCAATCTTACTCCCATGTTGAAAGAACGCAATAAATTAAATATTTCTTTGAAAACATTGGTCTGATAAACCATTAAAATGAGTTATTAGGAGTCAAAAACAGGAGTTAAAATATGACAAAAAGTTAAAGAATTTGACTCATCAGATTTTTTTTTTTTTTAAATAACTCAACCAAAGCCGCTGTTAACTTTCTGAGGTTAGTAAAAATATTGAAGTATTGTAAAAAAAATTGTAACGGCATTGATCTGAAAAATCTAACAGCTTATCTTTTATTCAAATTGATTTTAAAACACGATACAGCTTTACAGCTATAGATTGATGTTAACTCAGGAATTTGTTGGAGGTCAAGATACACATGCTATTTATATGTACAGGTGTTAATATGCTATATTTGTCCATCATTGATTACAGACCAATAATGTTAGTTTTGTTCTGCAAACACAATGATAGAAGCCAGGCTGACGACATAAAGTGCCTCCACTCAATTTCAATTTACTTTGACAACTAAGTCAGAAATTGTAGACATTAGCTTACAATTCCAGTTATCAGAAAACTTCCTACCCAATCAGTGAACAGAGATGACGACATGACATGAACACATGCATCCGTCCAGGTTCAAAAGCTTAAAAAAGGAGGTCAGTCCATGTTAGCAACAGTTCCCACTATTGCGAATTTAAAACAATGTTTAGAAAGTTTATTAAGGTGAAAGACTTGGATGCCCTGCTGACGATGGGAAAAGTTTGTTTTTACGTTCTGTTTTTCAAACTACACTGACTGTTCTAGTGCCTTACCAGACTAAAAAGAAACAATTTGTTGAATAAAAAAACACCTACGTACCCACCCATCATAGACCGAGCAAACCTGAATGCTGAGAGTTCAGATTGATTTCACAGAGTGAAAGAAAAAGTCTGATCTTTCAGTCTACAGTGATGATGAGGCAAGGCTCAATTAATGCATCAGTAAAACCATATTTGCAAAACAAAAAAATATATATAATTTAATTTCCAAAAGGAAGGCTTCTGTGAATACACACATGAAACTTGTGGGGTTTGGAATGTCCAAAAAGGTCATGAATGCTTTATTATTTTAGTTCCAATGAAGCATAAACATGTATCTGGTGTTGAAACAGAAGCATTTATGATACCATTAATTTTTTGGTTTCTTTGTTGCTAACCATCTTCAGAAATGCTGGTAGTGGATACCGGTAAGAATCTATTGAGCATCTTAATTTGTCTTTTTGAACATTGTGGCATTTGTATGTAGCAGAGAATTTAAGCAATCACTTGCTGGAGCTTTGGAACATTTGTCTTTTTTCAGGTCTGAGATAGGATTCGAGCTGCTCAATAAGTGTGGAGTTTTGGGGGATTTTATTTATTCAGAACTGGTAAGTGTAAATTGCTTGCGTTTCACACAGTACAATGTTCTCAATCTCCTTAACTTATGCAATCAGTTGATATTCAACCCAAATCTAAATGCACTCTAAGCCATGGCCCGAAAGACCCAACTTCTGAAATTAGGTGTGGTATCTGAAATATGTTAAATGAACTTTTGTAGGTTTTCCACAATATAGAAATAAAATGTATTAATATCAATGTTCCAACTATTTTTCACATGATTAGACATTTAATCTCAACATGTTGAAGTTTGAAACCTATTATAAAATTTGTATTTGTTTTTAGGGTAAAGTACACAAGTTTATTAAAGTATGATTTTGTTTTTATACTGGCTCACTTTCCCAAGTTTCTGCAAGAGGGGTTGTTCATCAAAGCAATTTAACAGTAAGCAGTTTTACATGCTGCACTTAAAGAAAACAAAGTCATTTGTCACGGAAGGAAACGAAATGTAGCGGCAAACTATTTGTAAGATAACAAAGATTGAGATTGTCACTGTTGCAAACAAAATAAAGTTGTCATGTGTACTCCAATTCATTAAGTTGAAGTTTGAGAGTTTGTTAATGCTGTTTGTTCTTACCATTTGCTTCGGTTTGCCATCATGTGTATAGTGAGAAGTATATTTTACAATCTTCACTGGAACTGAATTATCAGAAAGTTATTTAGGTGAAAAATTCATCTAGTCTATTTTCAAAATATTTTAAAGGATGCAATGTGAGATATCTACATTTGCAGACTAGTTTTTTTTTTTTAACATTTTCAGAAACCAAAACAGAAGCAGCCTGCGGTTGCTCTGAACTTGGTGCATGCTTTTACACTAAAGACTGAGACCATGTCTGGCACATTGACAGGTTTTGGATACACAAAAAGAGAAAGACAGCTGTGATTGTTCTATCATCTTCCGCTTATCTCGGGCCAAGTTGCAGAGGCAAAAGCCTCAGATGAGAGACCCAGACTTTCATCACCCCAGCTGCTTCCTCCAACTGAGGGAGCTCCTATATGAGCTTCCTCCAGCTCACACGGGAGAATCCTAAGGTGTTCCCTGGCCAGCTGTGAGACATGGTCTCTCCAAAGGGTCATGGGCCTGCCCCTGGGTCTCCTCTATGTGGGATCTGCCCGGAACACATCAGCATCAAAGTGTTTGGGAGGCATCTTGTTTTTACTGTTTTTTTTATTTTTTATTTTTGTTGAGTTGGTGACTGAGCAGTCCCACGGGGAATCGAACCAGGTTCTCCCGGTCAAAATACGGTAACTCTGCCACTAGGCCAATGCCCCCTGGGACCTGGGAGGCATTACCTGATCTGGCTTCTCTCGACCTGAAGGAGCAACCACAACTTGTACTTACAAAAGTAACCAATTAAGTAAACTAATAATAAGTCATTTTTCAATAATCAGAATGACAATTTTAGATGTTAGGGCACAGAAATATTAGTGTTCTTTGGACTTGTTAGATTTCTATTAAAAAATTCTAAGGGTCTTAGTTATATTTTCTCAAAAGTACAGACAAATACCAATGTTATCGTTTATATATTTTTCCTAATAAGATGGAGATCATAAGTATTTTTTTTTTGCGTTTATGAGAATACTGTTTAATTCAACATCTCACAATCATGCCAGACTCCACCTCTGAAACTACTGTTCTTCATCAAACTAAAGCTGTAACCAAGAGGCCTTGTTTAGCCTTGCTCACTGGACAGCATTGCCTTGGGTGTTTCCAAGAAATGACCAGATGCATGGAATTCAAGAAGACTGGCACTGTGCCAGGATGGGGCATTGTGAAAGGGAGGTTAAGAGTTGGAAGAAAGGAGGGAGACTGAAAAGGAGGGAAATTGGAGTAAGAAAACAGCAATGGTGTGGTAATTCTGAAAACAAACTTAAAAAAACTTTAGCTTTTTACGCTTTACTGGGTAACTCCCTTTTACCAAGAAAATCCTACAAAATCCTACTTTACAAACATCTTAAATTAACTGATGTAGCATGACGACTCTCTTCTCTGAAACATTTTGTTACGGAGGGACGGTAGCGCAGAGGGTAGCACAGTGGCCTCACAGCAAGAAGGTCATGGGTTCAAGTGCCAGGTGGGGACGAGGCTTGGAAAACTGTCCTTTCTGTGTGGAGTTTGCATATTCTCCCTGTGTCTGCGTGGGTTTCCTCCAGGTACTCCGGTTTCCTCCAACTTTCCAAAGACATGCATGCTAGGTTGATTGGCCAGTACCAAATCGCCCCTAGGAATGAGTGTGTGTGTGGATGGTTGTGTGTGTGTGTGTGGCCCCACGACAGGCTGTTGACCTGTTCGGGGTGTACCCTGCCCCTCGCCTTGAATCAGCCGGGATGGGCTCCGGCGCCCCCCGTAAGGAATAGACGGATTAGGAGGTGACTGACTGACTTACTATAAGCTTGTTACTATAAGCTATATGATAAACAATCATCTCAACAGTAAAAGTAAAGCATAATAACTTCAAATGTGTCATAAAACAAAATATACTAGTGGCACACAAATTATGGCAGTTGTTTTGTGACTTGAAATGAAACAACAAAACCCACATAATGAACAAGAGTTGCACTCACCCAAACCAACAACTATCCTTTACTTCATTAAATTAAGAAATTTTATTAGCAAAGACGTCATGTTCTGCTGTTGCACACTGTTTAGACAATCAGGAGAATGATATGCTATTTTAGCATAATTGACATTGGCTGATAATTATCATCACCGGTCACATGATATGAGAAGATCTATAAAGATATCCTTCACTAATTCCTTGACAGTAAAACTGGGCTCAATGAACACCATTTGGACTAATGTTTTACTGGGTCGGATTTTCTAGAAATCATTTTATGAAGTCAGTTTTCTTTTTCCTTCAATAACAGTCTCCAATTATATTTAACTTTAGAAACACATCACTACTGTCACCAGACTAACACACAAGACTGCTCAGAGCTAAAAAGAAAATTTACCAGTGCCTTTTTTAAGATTTACCTCTATTCTAATATAGCTTTGCTCTTCTTTGGCTTGGAATTGCCTGCTATGTCCAAAGTAAATGGGTAGTTGGGGTCACATGCAATGAGAGATGAGCCCTGTTAAAAAGGGGCTTGATCCTCAGCTACAAAAGCTCTAATGACATGGATTTTCACTTACAGACCAAGAACAGAGCCTGAGGTGGCGTGAATGATTGAAGGTAAAAATAGTTGGACTCACCTCAATTTTTAAATTAAGGGATGCCTGTCAGACTTGGCATGACTTAAAGGTCTGCTAGTAAAGTCAGACAGGGAAAGATTCAACTACCTCTTATAGGATTTCCCTAGAATCATGGAATACAATCTAAATGGGCTTTTCCCCAGGGTTATATAGAGGCGGAGACCAACTGGATCATCAGACCATAAGGGTTGCCATCACAATAACTTTTAAAGTTATAGATGGAAATGAGTGAGTCGTGTTGTAAAGCAAAAAGAATTTCAACCAGGCTTTTACCTGATAAACTAATGGGTATTGGAGGTTCAACAAAACAAAAATGAGGGGAAAAAATCTCAGGCACAAGTTCTGAGAGATCATACAGATTTCCTCTCTAAAGGTTGATAAGTTCTGCCTGAAATTTCTAGAGGATCTAAGTGCTGTGGTGCTGTCCTGGTTGTTAAGGGTCTGCAAAATTGTTTGAATGGTTTTGGCATTCTATGGACTGGCATAGGGCTTGGCATTCTATGGAACTTGTGCACTAACTACACAAGTACATCAATGTTGGTAATCTACATTACATAGTGCTTTTCTACCTGCGTGGCCAGGTCACTCTTGTAAAAGAGATTTTTTATCTCAATGAGCCTAAACCTGGTTAAATAAATCACTTTACATTACGTATGTGTAATATTCACCTGTTCACACACACATTCACGCCTTATAGCAGAAGCTGCTATGCAAGGTGCTCAACCACAACCCACCAGGAAACATTCAAGGTTCATAGTCTCTCTTTGCGACACATCAACATGAATGTAAGACTAGGATTAAGACCACAACGTTCCAGTTACAAGACAGGTGTTTCTCATACTGAATACTTAGCACCTCCAAATCATAAACAACTGTCCATAGCCTGTGAAATTTGAAATATGCATTGAGCTGTGATGATGGTTGGGGGAGAGATCGACAGGTTGGTCAGAGGGCACCTGCAGTGATGCAGACTTTATTACATCAGGAATTTGTATTAAAGAGGAAAATATAAAAGCAATTTAATGGTTACTGTCAATGGTGGCCAAAAGAACTAGATTAAACAGGCACATCCAATCAGAAAAAGACCTTGGTAAAGACCGAGGACACCCTGGGGGCATAATATTACCCTGCTGGCCTTGGAAACACCTTGGTCTTCCTTCGAAAACACTGGAACAGTGGCCAGGGAGAGGATGGAATATGCTTCTCTTCTACTGCTGTTCCCGTGTCTCAACCCCAAGTCGTCAGAGAAAAACAAATGAATGGAAATTACTAAATCAGTTTTGTTTTTTTTAAATCAAAACAAACCTAAAGCTAGCTTGCACGCTGTGAAGCCAGGATACCAAATAAATTATATGTTTGTATACACTGCAATGCACTCCATACATTTCCTAATCTCCTCTGTAAATTAAGCGACTTCACAACATCATCTTGAACATATTGTCATTGCTTCATACATTCGTATCAGCACATCGCCTGAAGAAATGCAACACACAGTCCTATGACAGCAAACTTTTTCCCAACACAAAGTACAGGATAACACAGTCACAACATTATTGGAAGATACTTCTGCCTGATATTTCTTCATACAGGATGGTGTTCAAGGTTTATTGAGTACTGTAAAAAGGCCATACCAATTCTGGAGCAGTGAGACATTCGATAAACACCCGGCAGATTTCCAGTGAGTCATTAGCTTCAATCACAACATACTGGCAATGCAGCGCCTCCCAATGCAGGCTTAATGGGGAGGAAATATGAAACCAGACGTGCATGAGTAAAAATGATGCACTGCACATCAAACAAGGGACAAGCAATAGACCTTAAAGAGTTAATTGCGTACACTTACAAGATCTCAATTACAAATGTGAAATGTATATTCTACCAATGCCAAGTGGCTCACTTTGTAATTAACATGATTCTGAGAAAAGATCAGAGTTGTTACAAATAATGTTATACAGAGAAAACGGCCCGCAGGCAGGGTGGCTCTATACAGTAAGTGTCTGCGTGCTCTGCATTTGAACGCATTTTGGTGAAAGTTCATTCAAAGTTAGGTGGCCTATTACAGTATCATTCTAATGTATGTAGGCAGCTGGAATCCCAATACATTTACTTCTTTTCCTTTTTTTATTTTGGTAGTTGAAAACCCCATATGTGGCAAGAGGGGTTTCAGTGTATTCAAAGATCAAGAAGGAATGGTAAATTCATCTTTAAACATTACACAAAAAAACTTCACTGCACTTCATGGGTTTGGAAAAAAAATAACAAAAGGAAAATAAATTTAAAAAAAAAAAAAAACAACCTCAGCTAGCCACCTCAAATTAAACTGATATTATTTTGATGTAAAGGAAAATATAAACATTTGAAAAAATGAAAATGTTAGTCTATTTTAGGGATATGCTAAAATTTATTTGCAGTTAGAAGTTGGTTTTCAATCCAAAAATATAAAAATGGAACTTCACAAAGGAAAATATTGTAGTGATTTTTTCTTAGTACACAAATAGTAGTTTTCCTGTTTCGTCTTATTAATTTGGCTGATATTCTGCTTTTATCTGCTGGGAAATTTAATCTAAATTCTTCTTCAACTTTTCATCCATTTATTTTCTGTTGCACTCAATGCAAGTACGGATAGCAGATTTGGCATAGTTGGCATTTGGCAGCAGCATAGTTCAGTTATTTTTTTTAGCCACAGGCAGGGTACGCTTTGGGCAGTTCATCAATCAATCACGGTCAAACTTTTGCAAGGTAACAAAGGAAACAACTAAATTCTTGAATGTAAACTAATTTTTTTTTAAAAAGTCCAAAAGCACTAAAGTAAAAGTACGGTAGATTTAGACTCAACCGGAAGTAATAAAAGAAAATAACAAAGAAGGCAAAAAAAAAACATCTATGAAGAGTAGATTTCTGTAGCTTATGACCCTCAATGCTCCCTGCAATTGAGCGAGATGGGATAGAAGGACAGGAAGAAATTGTTAAAGCACTGTTAAGCCATCTCAGACTGAAGTGAACAGAAACATGTCACAAAAATGAAGAAAGAGAGACATAGTAACGAGAGGTATTGAGAAAGACAGAAAAAATGGATGGGCAGAGTGAGAAACAACCCTGAGTATGGAGAGATAGAAAACAGAGTGTGTCGTTCTAAAAAGGAATATTTCAGGGTGGTAAATGGAGCAGAACTTCATTCCAGCTCCTCTCTTAACCTCCTCTGGTGTTTCATCCTGTGCATGCAAAGCATGAAGCCCGGGAGACAAAGAAAACAGAAAGGAAGAGTCTAGAAGACAGGCTTCAGAATAAAATCATTCTAAATAAATTTGACATTTTTCTTATATTTTGGTTTTAAAAATGGAAATTAATTCAAACAAAGTAAACATTGCTAAATAAAGCTTTAGCTATTTGTCAGTTAAATTATGGTATTTATAGTTTTAAAAAAGTATAGAGGTCTGACCCACAACCACATTGACAACCAGATGGTGTTTTGTTTTAAAAAATGGGGGATTAATGAGGAATACTATTCTCGGAACATGTTCTTGAATTAGAAAATGTCTTATTGTACTTCCCTTAAAAAAAAAAAAAAAAATCAGTTTTCCCGGGAAAAGCCAAAGAAACGATTGAATTGAACAAAAATCTTGACTGTTTTGGTAAAAGCTGTGAAGTTATGTAAGGCATATTTAAATAGTCAAACAGAGATTTTTAATGACAAATTTAAACATTCCTATTATAAACCCACTTTTGTACGATTTCTGCGGTTGATATGTCACAGTTTTATAAAATACTCGTCATATAGCTGATAAATGTTTACATTTTCACTTTGTTTAAAAGTTTCAAGATATTTCCGTTCGTTCCGTCATCTTCCGCTTGTTCCGGGGTTGGGTCGCCGGGGCAACAGCCTCAAACGGGTAGCCCAGGCCTCTCTCACCCCAGCTGCATCCTCCAGCTCACACGGAAGGATCCCAAGTCGTTCCCCGGCCAAGTCGTTCCCCGGGGTCTGCCCCTTAGTCTCCTCCCGGTGGAATGTGCCCGATAAAACCCCGCCCGCGAGGCGCTCGGGCGACATCCTGACCATCTGGCTCCTCTCGACCTGAAGGAGGAGCGGCTCGACACCGAGCTACTCCCGGATGGAAGAGCTCCTCACCCGATCTCTGAGTGAGATCTCAGCCACCCTGCGGAGGAAGCTCATTTCGGCCGCTTGTACCCGCGATCTCATTCTTTCGTCACCACCCACAGCTGGTGACCATAGGTGAGGGTGGGAACGTAGATCGAATTGTAAATCGAGAGCTTTGCTTTTCGGCTCAGCTCTCTCTTTACCACGATGGACCGATGCAGCGTCCTAGTTATTGCTGATTCCGCACCAATCCACCTGTCGATCTCCCGCTCCATCTTTCCCCCACTTGTGAACAAGACCCCGAGATACTTAAACTCCTGCACTTGACCCGCAGGGGGCATTCCACCCTTTTCCAGGCGAGGACCATTGTCTTGGATTTGGAGGCGCTAATTCCCATCCCGGCCGCTTCACACTCGGCAGCAAATCGATCCAGCGAGAGCTGGAGATCACGGTCTGATGAAGCCAACAGGACCACATCATCCGCAAAAAGCAGAAATCCGATCGTGAGGTCACCAAACCAGATCCCTCCAACGCCTCGGCTGCGCCTCGGCTGCGCCTAAATATTCTGTCCTCAAAGGTGATGAACAGAATCGGTGACAAAGGGCAGCCTTAGCGGAGTCCAACTCTCACTGGAAATGGAATCGACATACTGCCGGCTATACGGACCAAGCTCCGGCCGTACAAAGACCGGACAGCCCGTACCAAGGGTTTGGAGACTCCGTACTACTGGAGCACTCCCCACAGGAGTCTCCTAGGGACACGATCGAATGCCTTCTCCAGATCCACAGAACACATGTAGACTGGTTGGGCAAACTCCCATGACCCCTCCAGGATCCTGAGAAGGGTATAGAACTGGTCCGTAGTTCCACGTCTGGGACGGAAACCACACTGCTCCTCTTAAAGCCGGGACTCGACAATCCGACGGACCCTCCTCTCCAGTACCCCCAAATAGACCTTCTCAGGGAGGCTGAGGAGTGTGATCCCTCGGTAGTTTGAGTTTTAAAATAATTATAAAAAATGTGATGCAGACTTTTTTTTAAATAATGCATGAGCATTCATGGCTGGAACTTTGTGCATTTTTTGTATCTGTTAAATTAGATGATCTTTGAAAAACATAATAACGAAGAGTGTTGTATACTATGCATTGTATACAGCTGTATATTTTGGTAGGGAATGCTTCTGTGTTTAAGTTGCTGGGCCTGCAGTTTAATCAGACTCATGGAGGCCTCATCATCTCCTTTTTTTCTTATAAGGCTCATGTTCAGCCATCGCTCATGCCCATATTGCATGATTGCACTGAAGGACCAGTATAATCAGCCATAATGCTTTACAGATGTTATGGGTGTTTTAAAGCCAACACTACAGCCCCAGGCAGCCATATATGAAAACCCATCTGTGCATGCCTGACATTCTGTGCGAGTGTGTATGTGTTCGCATGTTTGGATGAAAACCATTCATGATCAGAGTGAAATTTTGAATTAAGGTCACATCTACAGCTCAGAATGTGTGATTTATGTTCCCTTGTCCTACTCTGTCATTGACTAATCACTTGAAGAAAAAGTAGCAGGTGAAAACTGATTTGCTGCAGAGTGATTTCACAGATGAAACGCTACAAATGTACTATTAACCTCAACCATGAAACAGCGCTAAGCCAGCAATGACATGTAAATATGACAATCCAAATGATCTGAACAAGAGAAGACAGCTATTTAAACCCATATAAGATTGAATTGTACCCTCCCTAATCCACCTTTTAACATCTCACATAGGGTCCAACATCTACTATCAAACATGAACCACTGCTAAATGAAGACTGGTGGCATACCAGAGTCAGGAATTTGCATGATCTGCCTCCTTTTGGGAAATAGGAAATGAAACATACGGAGGCTTGGAAAAGTTGTCAGATTCTGGATATTCCTGTGGTCCGCTGCTTAGGGTCTTGTGGCTAAAGCCTTTAATTCTCAATGATGGAGAAAGCCAAGTTCTGGTCACGACAGGAAATACTTTTAGATGAAACGTCCACTTAAAAAAGCATTCATGTAAAGGGTCCAACACACAATGTTGTCCTTTGAAGCTGATCCACATGCTGATCAACATTGCTTTGTCATTCTGATGTTCCCTAATTGATTAGAATCCAGCTATTAGATATGGTATTTATAAAAATACCATGTCCTCTTATGTTGCGTTTTTGAAAATCATCCTCTAAAAGTTTCTGGGATTCATTTCAACCAAGTAATACACTGATTAGAAAAAAGAAAAGAAAGTTAGAAACCCAATTTGCTTCTGCTGTCAATTTAAATGTGAGAAAACACTAGCAACGTGTGAAATTTGGATGTTGTGCTATTTCCACTTTTCTGGCAAGGTTTTATTAGTTTTCATCAGCACTGTCGACCAGAGCAGGTGTAGCTAAACAAGATAAACACAATCCTAAAAAGGAGTTTTTATCTCTATCAGCATGACATGAATTTGACACTTCTTGGTGTTTCATTAATGCACAGCAGGAACAACTAAAACTAAACAAAGCTAAATAAAAAATTAAAAAAGACTAAAAAAAAGTGAGCTGTCTTCAACTTCAGCAAGGAAATGTTCAAAAGCAAAAAAAAATATTTAATTTGCGCATTCCAATTTATTGAGTTACAAATAAATAGGTTGTTGTTGATTTAATAGTTTGAAACATTTGTCTAAGTAAACAAACTTGCTTTTTTCATGCATCAGTTCTGAAAAAAAAAGAAACGAGATAGGAATGCTGTGGTGATTTGATGCTCAAAAAAACAGTAAGTGTATGTAAATGTTGATATTTTACTGTGAAGGGTTAAGCTGAGGAATGTCATAAGACACACTCACAGTCACTCTGCCTCAGTGTGAACTGTTGAAGCAAATTAAGCAAGCCTTGGCAGCCTTTTAATGGTCTGTCACAGTCTAACAGGTTTAGAGAGCTTACAATGGACCCAGGCACTAAGCCCGACAGCTCGCACTTAATTGTTCAGAACCTTCACACGGGTGTGTGTGCGTGCATGTGTGTGCGTACATGTTCTGTTCGAGCCATTTTGTGCCTATAACTAAAGTCGATGATTCTCATTATGGGGACAGATAAGATCCTGCCTGTCAGTCTGACTGGTTCAATAAAATAACTACTCCAGCTGATATGCTATAATGAATGTGGTGCCAATATGAGTTGTTTCAAACTATAATTTGATTGTTGCTGTAGAGAAAATGAATCTACACCCTATGATTTAAAGCACAGTCATTTTTATTCAGTCAAGCATCGAAGCCTAATACTAGGGTAATTTTCCACAAAAGAAATTCTGAATTTTTTAAATCCAACTTAGAGAGAAAAAGGCATGTGGGGCACAACGCCGAGTGGATTGAGATATTGACTTGAACAGCCAATAATAAACAAAACTTCTAGCATCTCAATTATCAAAAGGTGCCTAAAGAAATAAGCCAGGAAATTAAGACTATTTGTTTTTTTCTCATTTAACCAGCAGAAAAGTCCGCCAATGATGTGGTTTTTAAAAACGTGAAAAACCACCCGCACCTGCCCCCACACAACCTAAATAATTGGAGATTTTGAGCTGTGTGACCTAGAATATGTTTGACAATCTTCTTTTAATTAGGCCTTGAAGACACAACTCATTCCAAACTGCTGTCCCGAGAGCTAAATTAATTACAGAGACAAAGCCCATTCTAGCTCATGGCAAAGATAAATCATTGCAATATTTGGGAACTAAGAAATGCTCTTCATTCAACAGCTGATGAAAGAGTCTGACTTGAAAATGTAAGCTAATGTGATTCATCAAAAAGCCTCAGCGATGTTCGCTTTGGCACATTAGGCATCTTTGTTACATCCCGGCATCTTCAGTCAATGCTGTCATGATGTCTTGTACTCTTTAGATGGAAAAAAACTCCTTTAAAATAATAACATGGCATGATAAACAAAAGTAGATCTTAATTTAATTCAATAAAAATCGAGCTGTTCTTCCACTTGATTCTTTCCATATTGACCCTGTCTCTGTTCACTGTGGCCCGACTTTCATGCTCCTCACCGGGGCAGCCACTGATAACTAATCTCAACTGAGTTGCTTTGTGCAGACCAACAACCAGCAGATGCCCTCTCACCCACTGCCAGCAATCAGACTATTCATTCAGCTACATGACAGCATCATCTGTCATCCTGTATAAAAGGGTGTTTGTGAGTTATGGCTAATTAAGCAAATCACAACACAGAGAGTTGTTCCAAAGTTCAGGCCTCACAAAAACAGATGAACTAAGCTTGTGGATAGAGTCACAGCCAGACCAAGAATTACTTGGATGGTGATGCAATCTTAATCCTTCTAGCGTCGTACAAAAGAAAACGGATTATGGTTTAAAGTTATAAACAATAATTACTTTCATTTCTAATGTTCCAGTTTAAATTTAGAGTGATTGCATCCTGACTGGAGGGGGTTGCCATTATACTTATTTAAGGAATGCAAATGTAATTACAAAAAACAACCTGACTGTAGAGAAAAACAGTCATTTCTAACACTTCAAAGGCAATTATCACCTTTCGTGTAAGACTAATATTTTTTTCAAAGAATAGATGTCACCAAAACATAGGTCTTGCAAACCGGAAGTAAAGTAGATATTGTAAATATATTTGAACTTTTTTCACAAAGTTACTTTTGCAAAATGTTGAAGGTTCACACTTCAGGGTGGCTTTCAAATATTTAAATTAAAACCAATCAAGAAGTAAAAGGGATTTAGTAAGTTGTACAATCTATGTAGAATGTCTGTTTATTAGAAATAGGATGCTGAACATTGGTGTACTGGTACTGTAGGAAAAGCAGTGGGACTAAACTGTCTTTTTTTTAATGATTATTATTATTTTAACTCCTCTTTTAATTCCTGTTTTTTTAACGCCTTTAAAATTTTGACCTAAAAAAAGTTCTAATAACTTAAACTCATTCTTTGTTGTGTCGTGTAAATTGAAAAAAACAGTTTTCAGCTCAGTTTCAATTGCAGATTTACAGATATTTGTGTGTATGTCTTCTTCTTCTCCTTTCTGCATTTTCCTTTTTGGGACACCACAGCAAGTCAGTTTCTTCCATCTAACCCTATCTGCTGAATGCATGTATGCATATATATTTTCAAGATCCACTTACGTTCACTTGCATGTTCATGATAAAAAAAAATCCGAACAGCAATTTAACATCAACAGAGAACGTCTATTCCCGTTTTATTCTGCCTGTGTTCTAAAGACCTTTGCACTTACAGTATTTGGGTCTACCCAAAACTTGCGTGTGAACGATCTTTTATATCATCTTCTTATAAACAAGTCAATTTTTATGTTTTGAAAAACTGCACGGGCTTTGTGAGTTTTGTGTGTGTATAGTGTGTTTTAGACCTAATACACGGATTGTGCGTTGTACTAAACCTTAGCAAGTTCCTTTGTTGTCAGTGTACTGCATAATGTAATTACTGGATGTTAATGGGCCTTCACTTGGCTTGATGTCACGAACATGTTTTTGTAATCATGAAAAATGCCCTGCAACTATTTGTTAAGAGTTGTTTTGCAGTCGCTTTGCTTTTGGGTTTTTTGTTTTTTTTGGGCACAGAAAGTTTCAAGTTGTTTATTCTGCCACTCTGAGGAATGTCCCATTCTTTTTTGTTTTTTTTTTAAAGAATGTGTTGATGTGATGTCATTTTTAACCATTAGCTGCTGGTTGCAAAACAAGGACATCTAAACTTAGAAAGACGTCTGACTAACTTTTAAAGACAAACTCTTTGATTTGCTCAACTGAGTGAAACAAAACAAAATGATAGCCATTGTTGGTCCAAAAAAGGTGAAATCAGTCAACTATCCAAAGAAATTTGAGTTTTACAATACACAGCATTTAAGATGTGAGTGCTCTGTACTCTGGGTAATGTTGTCCGAAATAATCCTGGAGTTAAGCAGTTGCTTTATTTATTAGTCAGTGCTAGTCCTGTGAAGGATTGGTAACACGAGGGCAAAGCTTCATTCCTTTATAAACAGAATTAGTAAAAGCACAAGGAGAAGATGAATCAACAGGAATTGACGGTCATAAAAATGCCTTTGTCTTCATCAGAATCAAATATTTCCTTAAAAGTTTTGCCTAAATGATACATTCTCGAAACAAATTTGAAAAGAAATGCATGTCCACCACTCAAGGGAGCCTTTTTAACATCTCATTAACACTTTTGAAGTCACACTGATTCATCAATAGGATGACAAAAAAGCCTCAAACGAGAATTTACTACAATACATAATGGTTTACATATCAGTGCTGTCATTGTTGAGTTATTTGTTCTGTAACACAAACGGCGACTGTTTATCAATGCAAAAATGCCTGATGGCAAGTCTAGCACCAATGGATTCTAGCTTTACTTGCAGAGATACAACCTCAACCGTAACAAATCTGCTGATGCAAACAGTTTTCAGTACTCTAAAACTGCAACAACAAGTAAACTAAATGTCAAAATGCAAAAAGGAAAGCTTTACATCAGTTTGTCAAAATATGTTTATGTAGACAAGATCTTAATTTTGTTTTTCTTGAACGTGATGCCATAGAGCAGTTTGTTTTGTAGTCAAGAATGTTCTCTGCTTTTGCTTCCTTTTTTCTTGATGTTTCTTTGTTTGTAAGAAGTTAGTAAATGTCAATATGTGTTTTTTCTTTTTCTATTCTTTTCCCCTTGTGTTAGATTTGTGTTTAGTGAATATTTGTGTTCTTAAAATATGTGATAAGGTTACACACAGCTTACTACTTTAGATAAAAATGACACTTTATGGCCTACACACTCAAACACAAGAGCAATAACATAGAAAGTTTCATAAGGGAGAAAGATGTATCTTGTTATTTGGGTTCAATAGAATAGAAACACTGTAGCGGACGACACATGAAAATATTCCGCAGCAGTATTTGTTATCCTATAGCTGAGGAAAGCTACTTTTGTCCTCTATAGCATGTGTGAAGGTGTGTGTGTGTCTTTGTATGTTATGAAGAAAGATGAACTCTGCAGCAGTACACAGACGCAATGCGGGCCTGCTTCTGAGTTCAGAATTCATTCCCAGTATTTTCACATATATTAGATCACAACAACAGAAGAGCAAAAGACTTTTGGGTTCCTTGTTTTTTCTAGAAAATGTACTTGCGTGCATGAACTTGGTTTAACTGAGCAACAAGTAAAAACAAAGATGCAATTAGCTGAACTGGACCACACTGGTAATTGTATTTCTCCCAGTAGTACACAGTTAAAAAGTTCCAATGCCCCTCTTAAGCTACATTGTATGCAAGCCCACGATTTCCAAACAGAGCCAACACGCAAAATAATGAAACACTATCACAACTCTGACTGATATACGAACAGCTTAATGTAAAAACAATGAAAAAGGAATATTGTAAGGCTTGATCTAAAGTGCTTTGGAAATGGTAATCTGTTGCAAAGAAGAAGAATGCCATGAGAAATGAAACAGCTCACAGGTCAAACAGAAAACCATGTGTTTTTAGCAAGAAAAAAGAACATGTGTTCTTTTTCAGAATGTCCCAAAAAACATCCGAATTGTCAGTGACTAATATGTGTTAAAAAATATGTGGTTTTATGGGTTTTTTTTTTTTTTACTCCTCCATGGTCGCATTATAACTACATCCTCTAAAGACTTTATTTGTGTGGGGTTTTTTTCTTGGAAAACCTATTAAAAACACATGACTTGTGACCTCAACATCAACTTTAGTAAAAACAAGTGTCAGTGTTTTCAGTGGGTACTGTTTGTGAATCAGTGAATGCCAGAATAACATTTAGCATGTCTGGGGAACTAATTTAACTGATGAGCAGCGAAAAAAAAAAAAATCTATGATGTGAACCTATTAAGTGTTATTCATAAATGGATGAGAATTACATATTTCTTTTGAACAATATGTGCGAGAAATAAAAGTAATCATACATAAATATGTTTACGTGTGTGCACATGCACTCTACATAGTATGTTTAGATCAGCCATGGGCAAATTACGCCCCGCGAGCCACATGCGGCCCGTTTAAACATTTTAATCCGGCCCGTCGGGACTTGAACAAAAAATAAATAAATAAACCAGGGTGGCTGGGCTCTCACTCAGAGATCGGGTGAGGAGTTCTGCCATCCGAGAGGAGCTCGGTGTCGAGCCACTCCTCCTCCAGGTCGAGAGGAGCCAGATGGGGTGGTTCGGGCATCTGGTCAGGATGCCCCCCCGAGCGCCTCGCGGGCGGGGTGTTTTGGGCACGTCCCACCGGGAGGAGACCAAGGGGCAGACCCCGGACCTGCTGGAGAGACTATGTCTAACAGCTGGCCGGGGAACAACTTGGGATCCTTCCAGGTGAGCTAGAGGATGCAGTCGGGGAGAGAGAGGCCTGGGCTGCCCGCTTGAGGCTGTTGCCCCCGCGACCAGACCCCGGAACAAGCGGAAGATGACGGAACGAAACAAATGTTTTATTTTTCTGCAACTGTAATGTTTTGTCGCTAGATGGCGCTAAAGATATAACAAAACTGCTCCCATTAAAATGTGTGTCTCCATGATGTGCACACTGTCAAAATAAACAGTGTGCACAGGGCCAATACACGCATGTACACAAACATGTTAGATGTTAAAACAAGCAAAATGTTACATCAAGTGCTTAGATTTCAAACCTAGCACCAATAAATGCATGTTTTTAAGCGCTATCGCACAGTATTTCAAACCTAACGCCACTAGATTTGAAATTTAACGCTCTTGATGTAACATTTAGCTCTTGTTTAACATCTAGCACGCCATTCTATTGGTCTAATCGAGAGGTTACCAAAGCATGCCATCCATCTGCTCCTGTTCCGGCCACCTTGTTAAATTTTAGAACTCAACGTGGCCCACAAACCAAAACGTTTGCCCACCTCTGGTTTAGATCCATTCCCAAGCAAGATTTTGTACTTAATATTAAAAAAAAACCTTTTTGTTAAGCAGAGGAAAAAACTGACTTGTCTGCTTATATCTGTTAATGTCTGCTTATATTTGCCAACATACACCATTTTCATCATCACCAGTATCACTAATTAATGTCCTCTGTCACAGCAATTAAAGGAAAGTACCTCAACTAAATGTTTCCTTTTCTTCACCACGTGCGCCTGTGATCAATTCTCAATAGACCAGAAAATCTATAGCATTTTGCTTACTCAAGGCTCTGTGAGTCTTTGCAGCACATGTGGCTTTAAGTAAGGAATCCAATAACACCACGTGCAATCAGAAACTTGTCAGGTTTTATTACACTGAAGCAGCTGAGGCCTGTTCGGCTCACCGCGGATGCTACCTAACACGTTAAGTTGTTTGGCGAATACACAAAGAACTAACGTTAGAAGTGTTGTATTAGGATTATTGGTTTAAATATCAGTTTTGTACTATCAAAGATCTTTTTATATATCCTAAGGACAAAATTTATATCTACTTGTCCAGTTTGTTGAATCTGACAATTTAAAATAAATATATATGCCTAACTGTATGAAAGCAGTTTTTTACTGAGAAGAAATTCAGCTTTTTGTCTAGGTCATTTTAGGTCTAGGTTCTGTTCCATTATCTACCACTTATCGTGGGGGCAACAGCCTCAGACAGAAAGTGGGAGCTTCCCTCACCCTGGCTGCATCTTCCAGAGCTCACCCAGGAGGATACCTGGGCATTCCCTGAACAGCTGTGAGACATAGTCTCTCCAGAGGGTCTCACACACAAACGTATATCTGCTGATAGATTTTGATTTTTCCACAGTTGTCTTTCATCATAAATAATAATTAAAAAAAAACTAACATACCAAAAAATACCAGATGAGAATACCTTTGACAAAGTAGGCATCAGTTCTTTGCACCTGAATGTTTTATTAAACTTAATTTATTGAGCCCAATATTTCAACGCTCTTGTTTCAACAGAAATCACACATTAACTTGCTCGTCCCGGGGGAGGGATCTCTCTTTCACGTGGATCCCCATGAGGTTTCTTATTTTTTCCCCACTGATGGGTTTTTTAGGAGTTTTTCCTCACCGAGAAGGAGAGTCTAAGTGCATTAATGTGCTAGTCTTGTTTAGTTAGCATTTGTTAGTTATTTTTCTTGTTGTGTATTTGTGTTAATACATTCCTCTTTTTCTTGTGAAGCCCATTGAGACGGACATTCTGTGATTTTGGGCTATACAAATAAAATTGAATTGAATTGAATTGAACTTAAACAAAAAAAATGTGAAAATCCGTCTCAAGACAAACAATAGTTATTTTTTTTAACTAAACAGAGCTATGACATCCCTCTCTTAACTCTCCTCTGTGAGAGGAGACCAACAACTATACCTTGTTGAAAATATTTAATAATGTTGAGGAATAAATGCATATGATCTGAGGCCTCTAGCCAGGGCTAAAACCAGTGACCTACTTACTGTGAGAACAACTTAAAGATTTAAGCTGCACCACTTTCCAGTCCCGATGGATTCCTTGTGTAGCAAATAAATATTGGAATTATGATTCTTTTACTAATAAATTATTAAACTCAAAAGTATTTTGATAGATGAGAATGATCAAAAACATAGCTGGGACTAATTGTTTCTACACCAGGTGAATTGCACCTGTTCTGTTTGTCAATGTTGTAAAATGTCAACCTAAGAATGTACCATTCAATGATTTACACCTCACACTTTAATAGTCATTGTTCTACGTCTTATTTTCAGCAATGTTTTGTCTTGTATGAATTTTTAATTAATTATTTATTCAGTAAATGTAAAAGAATTGAAAGGTTTGAATCTGGAATGTTCTTACACAGTGGCATTGTGGTTACTGCTGTAGACTCACGGCAAGAAGTTTGATGATAAGAGACCAAGTCAGTGAGTTTTAGAACACTGGCCTTTCTGTGAGGTGTTACCCGGTTCTCAGCATGTGTACGAGGGTTTTCTCGAGTACCCTAGCATCCTCTAGACTTCTACAGGCAGACTGGTCACTGGCAAATTGCCTGACAATTGCCTTGCTTCTGTTATAGTCGCCCTGTGAGAAACAGCCAACTTATTCAAGGTGTACCCCGCCTCATGGGACATGAATCCATGTTGCATGTCATATGTCTAAAGCCCATTGACTATAAACTATCATTTCTGCACGCTACTTAATTCCTCTTGTTATCTTGCCAGCAAAGACATTTTAAAGCGACATGGATGAAGGACAGAACAAAAAACAAAGAATGAAAACAAAATTTACTTGCAACCTTATTCCTTTCTTTTTTGAGTTTATGTTGTCATGATATTTTTTGACTGGGTTGAATACTTCCTGAAGAATGAGTGATCATAATTTTGGCATCACTTATTTTCAGAAATAACAATTTGGGCCATGAAACCGTGCTGCATATGGAAGCATTTAGTTAGAATTGCTGAAAAAAACAAAGCAAAAAAAACCCACAATCATTCCCTACTTGGTCTTTCTGCAAATCTCACTTCTACACAACTTTCTCTAATGCTGTTTTGTCATACGTCGGCCCCCCACCCCCGAGGGATTTTTCATATAACCATATTTAAAGGGAAAATGTATCCGCTTCCATTGTAATTAAAAACCCACCAGAGGCAAAACTTCTTGATCTCTGCTGGATCCTTCCTTGTTTTTCTTTCTTCGTATATTTACTCACCTCTCTGAGCTGAGAGGACAGGCACATGCTGGGCTATCAGTTATGTTTTTCTTCTCGTTTTCTATTCTGTTATGTAAAATTCCTTTACATATAAAATGTCTGGAAATTACAGTAAAATTTAGAAAGGCAATAAAAAAAACCTGTGTAATAAAAGGGAAGGGAGTTTGAAGAGTGGTAGAATGAGAGGAAGTCTGTTCTAGTTTGTTAACCAAGGGGGGTTCTGTTCCATATACAGCACAATATGAGTTTCAGATGACATCCCAAAGATTACATTTGAAACACACAATGGAGACCTAAATATTGGAACCATGCCTCTGTTGGACGACAGATTTAATAGTGGGCCAGAAATTACTTTCTGCTGGGACAAAAAGAAAACTGCCAAAAAGAAAACAACCACCATAGCTGTCCCACAAAAGCATGACACATGAGAAGGCCCACTCACCAAGGTAGTAGTGTAGAGGGTCAGGATGAGGCCAAAAGTCTAGTGAACCCTTCGTGATCTGTAGCCCGGCTTGGTTTTGTGGTTGTGTAAGAAGTACAATTTTAAATCCAATATAAATATGTGGGACAAAAAAAAAAGAAGAGAGTGTGATTTGTGAATTTAAGCAATATTTCCAACCAAATAATTTACATTTTAAGATAACTTTAAACTAATCCAACCAAAAGCTCATTGTCCACAAATTAATAGTTTTAAGAATATACAAATGTCACTGACTGATTTGTGGGGAAAAAAAGGATACAATAAGATTATGTTGTTTTTTTAAAGACCAAGCTGTAATTTAAAAAAAATGTAAACTAGTGTAGGTACATGCCAGCTGCACACAGAGAGAAGTAATTGTTACTGGTTCACAGGCTGGGAGGGTTTTGAAGCTATTTCCTCGCTATTTGGAGTCAATTATTTAGTGAGAAAGAGAGATTATTCACAGGTGGGAAACATTGTGGACAGTTGCTAATCTTCCTTGGAATGAACATTCACGAAGGTTCACTTAAAGTTCAGATCACGCAACACTGACATAAACTGCAGGGGGTCTGAATCTGAAAACTCTGCATACTTCAGCTTAGACAAGAAAATAATAGAAAGATTTTTTTTTTTTTAAATGCCTTGGTCGAGAGGCTGATCAATACCAATATATCAGTCCTTCATTATACAATGCTTCCCATATCACAGCATTGTTGGTTTGAAAAATTTTTAAGGCAATTTTGGAGCTTTATTTTCAATGCCACCTTGTTTTTGCAATCCAATTTGCGTGCTGGTTAATTGTACATACAGTAAGTAAATTCAACTTACATTTCTACATATGTGCTTGCTTAAATTCATGTGACTGCAAAATTTTTCTGGCCTGGAAAGTGAACATAGCACGTATTTTTCTATTTTTGAGAGAAAACGCAATAAAAATGATTTAACTTACTAATTATCTCATTACTGATCCTTTTAATTTGAAGTTAAAATTTTGTTTTGTTTTGTTTTTTTTGGGAGAAAAGTGTGACAATGTCAATGCTCATTTCAGTCCATCAAGTATGGGACTTTACAAATTTAAAACATCTAAAATAATCTTGTTTTAAAAAAGTTGTTAATTTTGCGTTCCTCACCTAATGACTAAAAACTGAAATAAATAGAGGTGAATTCTATAACATGTTGTCCAGGAATGGCTTGACTTTTCTTTCCGGCAGAGGTATGTTACGTATGAGCTTTACAGTATGTAAAATTCTACTTATCACTTCAGGCCATAATGAGAAATTTTTATTTCTAGAAAGATATCCTTGATTTGTATGTGCAATTCTTTGATCAGTTCATAACCTTTAAATGTTTGTTAGAAAATTTAAAAATAAAACTCTTTTGACTTTAAAGAAAATTTTGAATAAGTCTGAAAAAATTCTGGACTCTTCAAAACAAAAACCGAAGCAATTCCATCAATGGGGAAATAAAATGTTTGCAAGTAAATGTGGAACCCACATGTTTGAAGAAAAAAAAGTACAGCACAGGGACTGCAAAACCAGGGTTCCTTCGTGACACAAAAGCAAAATATGAAGTACTGAAACATTTGTGGTGTGTGTGTTGTTGAAAATGAATGGGACACCGCCAGTAAAGGCCTGGAATTGGGAAAGGAAAAGGGGCAGTAACATTCCAGATAACTTCTAACATGTGAAGCAGAAAGCCTACACAACTACAGTCATACATCTCTGTGTTGTGAAATGTGCTCTGTTTTCTGCTTCCTGTTTATGTACATAAAAGATCAAAAACAGCAAAGCTCCTCTTTGTGTGTGGGCTTTTTTCTCCTTTTTACGTGGGAATTTCAATGTTAGTGATGGTAAAAATTGGCGTGAAAGTAGTAGAAACAGGGATAAAGGTTGGAATGCTGCATCGATGCATGCCCAAAAGCTTTGGAACTCGAAGAAAATTTCCATTCAGATTACTAGAAAGAATAAACAAATGTGTCTTGTGGTACAACAAGAGAAGCATGAAAGGAATCCCAGAATATCCAGGACTCGATGTACAGATTATTATTTCTTCGCTCTGCACATGCAGTGAAGTCTCAACAAGTTAGGAGATAGAACGATAAGCGGTACAAAGAAGCATGTGTGAGATCAGCATGCTGAGTTAAGAAATACAAGAAAAAGAAGCAAACATCTGATTTCTACAGATTGGTATATCAATACTGTATATATTGGAGATAAAGTGATCATTGATTTGGGTATTGACACAGAATTTTATGTAAATTAGAATTAGTCATTATTTCGGGTCAGATGCAGCTGTATCCCTCCCTTCTGCCTTTTTGTTTCCATCTCATGACCTCTTATATGTTAAGCCTCCGAAGCACCTCAGAGTCTCTCTTATCATTAAATGCAGAGAGCTTATTTAAACGTGTAATGAACATTTCAAGACACGGTTTTTATTTTCACATTTTTATCTGCGGCTTAAACAGCAAGAAGCTAATGTATAGATGTTCACTATGTGCTAACTTCATGCTATCAATAAACTTGGGCTTCTCACGTCAAACTAGTCAGATTACCCAGCTGATCACAGTGGACTAATGATAATGTTTGAATTATATCATACAAACAATTTGACCTCATGCTCACACTCTCATAACACAAAAAATGCATAAGAAGCATCCGTTGCATTATAGGTAGGTGGAGATGCAGTACATAGGGAGATGGTAGATCAGCGCTAGAGCGCTCGCCTGCAGACCGGAAGGTCCGTGGGTTTGATTCTCACTGAGACCACCGTCTACGGTCCTTGGAGAAGACACCTAACCCCCGCTTCTCCCACCATTGGCGCCGTCGAAGGGCAGCCTGCTGCGGTGTAAGGAGTGCAGCACACAAATTTCGCGGTGAGGGATGAATAGAGTTTTTCATTTATTTATTTTATTTATTAGATATGTGTTTGTATGTGTGTAAATACTCATTTGTAATATACATCCATGTATGTGTGTGCTAATGTTTCTGAATGACTCATTATAATCATTAAAAAAGTAAATCCAAAACGTCTCTCCTCACAAGATATTGGCTTCCCAGCTTTCTGACAGAAACACAATATCAATTGGATTCTTCATTTCTGCCCAGTGTCTCAGTTTCAGTCCCATCCCAAACATTCATTTGACAACCAGACACATCAAACAAAGAGTAATCAAATGGACAACAAAACAGCAATTCATTTCAAGGACCCTGAGAAGAGAATCCATCCAGGAGTATCTATACAGTACTTTAATTAAACTCTCATCACACTGTTGATGCAGCAGATAGAAGAAATAAAAAAACAAATTAAGTTGTGAAGAAGAGAAGGGGAATTGGAAGCGGGAAGAAGCAATCACATGCGCTTGAGAGAAAAGATTAAAGAAATAGCATTGAGAGAAAGTGTGGGAGGAGGCAGAAAGCAAATATTCAGTGTGGTAAAG
The DNA here is from genome assembly GCA_902685375.1 of Neostethus bicornis. NCBI lineage: Eukaryota > Metazoa > Chordata > Actinopteri > Atheriniformes > Phallostethidae > Neostethus > Neostethus bicornis. The sequence goes on along the minus strand of LR738551.1, from coordinate 22,823,486 downwards.
AGCTTCACTGTAAAAACCACTAATGGACAGCAGAAAGAAAGACACAGGCAGAGCACAGAAGCATTTTATCAACGCAAGAGCTAAAAGCATTACTCACAGCTGTATGGGTCGTGGAGAAGGTGTAGTTTGTGTGTGTGGATGGAGGTTGATGATGTGGGTGCTGTTGGTGGTGACATATACAATGCTGCAGACTTGTGCGAGAGAATGAAGGGTTGCTCCATGTCCCCTGACCACTGCTGCTTCCAGTGGTCCAGTTACAACTGAGGCTTGAGGTCATGGCCGCTGTCTTGCTGCTGGGGTAACCTCTTACTGCTGAACAGTGCTGTAAAAAATAAAGAAGAAAGCAACTTTGAGGTAGTGCAGTGATGAATACTGCCATCACAACGATCACTGCAAACCCGCCCAAGCTGTGCAGCGGGCAAGCACTGACAACTAGCTGCCCGCTCACTGACCTGCATCAAAAGAAAAAGCAGGATGTTGTGTTGATTTGAAAGCTCCATGCCAGACCATCAAGATTGTTCTCACACTTTTTCCTTTTCAAGTTAACTCCCTTTTTCTCTCTCCCATTCTCCCTCAGAATACCAGATGTTGTGAAACCCCTTCTGTCACGGTTGAAATGTGTTCTAGCTGGAAAAGTGCTGATTGGTTTGATAAGATGCTTGGATTACAGGCTGGCAACAGGCTTCCCAGTGTGCCATTATGTATTGGGTATCAACAGGGTCCAGGAAACACGGGGCTGAAGCTGCTGACAGGCTGACTTATACAGCTCTAAGATGGGATACCTTGGCTGTCACGGCCACTGGAGAACAGAAAAAAATACAGGATACACAGAGCAGACGTGTTGATTTTAACAAAACATGGGTACCAACTGTTGTGCTACAAAAGCTAGTAAATTCCACTTTGAATACATTTTATTTTCAATTCTTGATGAATATTTACAAGGAAGAACTCAAATCATAGTTTGTTTTTTTCTTTTTGCTTAATGTGCAACTCTTTTTTCCAAAGACACAAAGTTAGTTTAAATTCCTAATAATTTTACAGTAATTTTTTCTTTATTTTTTCCGGCCCGAAACAGTAAAAACCTTCCAGAAATCTCAACAAAAATGATTAACAGTTTATTGTAATTTATTTTTATGTGAACAGACCAAACCAAAGAAAAATGCAAATATTGTGTTTAGAATAATGTTGTGGTTGTTGGGATCTCAAAATTTTACCGTGCCATTGATAATAAAACAAATTTTAAAGCTTCTTAGTTATAAGACTAATTTTTTTATGAAGATGACTAAATAGATGAATGAATGAATTTGAGCAATAGTCTAATTTAATAAATCTAAATGATTATCACCATCCTATCAGGAGACAAACTGAGAAAGAATTAAGGGTCCCTTCGGGGGGTCTCCACACCATCACTGTTCCTTCTTTCAAATCAAACAAATTTAAACGACCAAACATGTTCGTCATCATGTAGTAGAACATGCATGCAAACATCATTAGAATGAGGTAGTCATATATGGTAATTGAATATCAGTATGACGCAAGAATGAGGCAAATATTCACGTTGGCATGCAGATATTATATGACATTTAATGATAATATTTATGTTCTTACAACAGAAATCTTCAATGTTACTGTAGTAAGCAACATCTAATAGCTAGTATTAACATACTTACAAATATTAATCCTATTTATTTTATATTATTGGGTCATTTCCAGTTCAGGTAATCCTCCCTTAGTGAAATCATAAAACAAATGATGTGATTTTGCGGCAATGCACCATTACTTAAATATTACATATTGTGAGCTGAGTAAAACTAACCATTTTTTTATAAATTGCAGCTGGTCATCACCGCTATGTATTAACAACCCCTTTTAACCCAGTTTGGGTTCCTACTGAGGTCATCCCACACAGGTTGAGCAGAAGAGGGGGACCGCAGCAGCGAACTCACAGCTGTACTAGAAAATTTTGCCTTGTATTTCTCATCACTTAAAAACCAGGGAAGATGAAAGATAATATTCCGTTCAGTATTATAAATACTGTAACATAAATAACATCTCGTTACCGTATGTCTTTCTTTCCGTACGTGACCAGGCTCTACAACGATTCACTTAGCAGATAGGAAGTTGTTGCTGTGACACACAAATTTCCCATGTGTGGGATCATTAAAGTATATTCTGATTCTGATTCTAAATGCCTAACGATAGGTTTAGAGCTCATGTTAATACAAAACAGGAAGTTGACCTTAAGTAGTGTAAATGTATTTCTAAAATTTTGTTATTTGGAAAAAAACTGTCTCTCTAGTAAAAGGAAATTAGTTAGTTCTAGAGATAAAAAAAAAAATCTGTGAAGCACCCATTTTTGAATCACTGAAAAAATATTTTGTCTAGATTTCATTTTTTATGCTTTACACAAACAAACCAGAATGTTCATTTCTCTCAGGGCTTAAAGCAAAGCCTCAGTCATAGGGTCAAATTCTGAAAACTGTGTGGGAAGGAACGACACATCATCACTTAAAAGCTGTCTTTCACTGATGCAAGCTATTGAGAGCTATAGAGGCATTTGAACACTATTATACTGCCACTGTAAAAGCCAGAGGGGAAGGAAAGCCTCAACTATGGTACATTAAGCTGCATGGCCACAGATGCTACTTTAACGCGAATATTCACCAGTTCATAGAGTTTAAGTGCTGCCCCAAGTCATGCAACAACCTCCAGTGGACTTATAAATGAGGATCATTGAGCCAAAAAGGAGGCATTTCAAGTTAATACATCTATGCAAAGGTGTTCCGGTGAAGACTTTATCCCAGGGGAGCACTAAACTTTAAATATGTTTCACACGCCCAAGATATAGGGAATGAGAGTCAGAGATGAAAATGTTTTTCAGTTTCAAGGGTGATATTCACTTTTTTTCACAAGGCAGGACTGTGTTTTAACAGAAAGCTGAAATCTGCAGGTCTCGACATTCCTATTCCAGAATGCGATTGGTGATTGGACCCAAGGCTGAGATTCATGTCACAGTCTTTCAGCAGCTCGTCAGACAACTACAGCCTCCTCATATTTCTCCATTTTATAAGAGGATCTGGTTGCACTTGCTGTTCCTGCTAAAGGGGAATGTTTTACATACTTGGCAAATAAATTTGTGTATATTCAGGTTTTTGTGCTAGCTTGTGCTTTTGTAAGTGGGTCTTTTTTTCAGCACGTTCTTTTCCTGACACTACTAAAAATTCTGTGCTAAGCAACGTGACAACTCACTATACTTTGCAGTAACAATTTTAAAGCAATGAACAGTTAATTGAACAGAATTTTGAGAAGTCAACAACTGAAAAAAACTAACAAAATTGGCTTATTTGATCAATCTAAAATAACTTGTTTATTTTGAAATGACATGGTGTGCATACTCTAATATAATTATCACCAACAAGCTACTGTGGAAACACAACACCTAACGGAGGTGACAAACTACTTCAAGGCAGAAACAATGTCAGTGTAATATTGTGCATTTAAAGTGTTTTGTGTACATTAATTTAATTTGGAACTGGTTTGTTAATGTTTGCCTAAATTTGACACTTTTATGATTGTGATAGATTATTACACGTATCAAGCTCAGTACAGGCACAGGCTGATTTTGCAGTTGTCATCACTGTATTTGTTAGAAAGATAACTCAAAAAGTTATTGAGGGATTTTGATTAAATCCCTCAGCAAGTATCAAAAATGGAATACTGATCAAGATGCTGAATTGCCCAAATGAAAGTGTTTATTTGAGACATTTTAAACTATCAAGTTTTAATAATAATAATAATGATAATGACTTACTCTATTCATCCCTCACCAGGGAAATTTGTTTGCTGCACTCCTTACACCGCAGCAGGCTGCCCTTCAACGGCGCCAATGGTGGGAGAAGCGGGGGTTAGGTGTCTTCTCCAAGGACCCTAGACGTGCCCTCCATGGGACGCGAACCCGCGACCTTCCGGTCCGCGCGCGAACGCTCTAACCACGCGGCCACCGTCTCCCCATCAAAGGAGGGTTTTAACACGAGTTATTTGACACTTTGCTGTCTAAGACGAACGTAAAGATGCTTTTACGTTATTTTGTCAAATGCACTCTTATAGAAAAAGGGGAAAACGGGTGGATTTGAGTAAAAAAAACATGACCTAGTAAAAGGGGAAAACAATGACGACCAGAAATGAAATACTTTCTTATTACTAATCAACATTCATAACATATAGTAGGTTATAAAAAAAAGTTTGGGTTGCCTGGTTATTATTTGTATTTAATTACTTGCAAAGACACAAAGTTACAACTTTGTGTCTTTACAACTTATTTTCTTTGTCATATCAACTTTTTGCATCATAAAATAGCATATGTTCAAGGAAACCTGATAGTGTGAACATATCCCCTATTAAAAACTTTGCATTGGTCTCATTTGAAATGTAGCATTTGACATAATCTAAATGTAACTTTAAATTTTAGGCAGAAGTAATAATCAAAAATATCAAGATATGACTGTGGTGAGGGAAGTCTAGGCTTCCCCATTATGGCTTCTGCTCTTGGTATCAAACCCCAGACGGAGCAGAAGACAAAATGGTAACTTAGGAGAAAATAAATAACTGAAACATTATTGCTAATTTTAACCTAAACATTAACTATTCTTATCAACAACAAGTTGAACAACAATTGTGTTTAGCAATGAAAAGGTAAGGGAATGCTGTGACTCCATTTACAGTAAATGTAGAGAAGCATCACTGTGTAACAAATCTCCTGAGTACATTTGACTGTGTTTAAGCACTTTTCTCAATTCTAATGTCACACATGCATGGTTAAAGGTCTTGAGGGATAGACTTCTGTAAATTATAAAACTTCGTATCCTTCTTGGTTTTTCTCCATTAAGGTATTCGGGGACTTGTTAAAATAGTGTGTGTTATTCATGCAGAGAGGTGATATTTTTTATCCAAAAATTCTCTTTCTCACTGAATGCGACACAAAATATGTGAAAGTTACAAATTTACTCTGTGATAAATAAATTTGGCCAGGTTTTGGTGGAGATTCTATTTACAAATCACTGGAAGCAAAGGTTTATGCAAGCTGATTTTATGAGTTCCAAACTATATATGAATGAAATTTCCACATTCACACATTTCTTTGGAGCCATTTCTATCTGAACACTGTGAGACCGCAAAACTGTGATGAAACTCTCCCTCTAAGGAATAATATAGCGAGGCGGAACACTTCTTTGCTTTTCAGGAAATATTTGTGCCATAAAATCTATAACACAATGGAGCAAAAGCAACTCCCGGATGGTATTACAGTAAGGAACAGATGTCTATTGCCAAGACGTTGGATGGCATGATAGCCAGGAAAGTTTCACATATATTCTTGAGATATTGACTTTTCTCCAGACACCCTCTGGCTATTCTTTCGACTTTCTGCCTTTCTTTCTGCATTAGTTTTTATTTTCTGACAACTTATCCGATTTTATCTTCATTTGTAATCTTCATCCAAGTGTGTGAAACACAGTGATGAATCACCTCATGCAACTTTTATTCTTTTTTTCTGAGCACTAAATAACACAGTGCTGTAATTATTGGATCATCCGAGCGACATTGGGCCCCATTGCTGTATGGCGAGGGATTAATGATGATTTCCTACAACTCAAAGCCAAATCAAAATTTCCTGTTGGCTTAACTGAGTTTTACCTCAGCTGTCTACTTCTTTTTGAAGGGTGGAGAGCTGCTAAAGAGCCTCCTTTTTCTCGTGTAGTGTCCCTATTACATTTTGTACTAAGCTAGATAGAATGAATGAATGAAATTGAAGTCACTCCAATACAAAAACAAACATCTAAAAGCACCTAATAATTTCTGGAATTTTTAGGGATGAGAGATTTTGGGACAACAAGAGTCGCTACAGATGTTGAGGGATATTGTTTTCACATCTGCTTGCTCCGTTTGGCTGGCTGCAAGAGAGCTTCAGCTCCCCTTTTTGCATGTCTGATGACTGACTTCCTGAAGTCTGTGTTGCGTGAAATGGCTTCTTCTGTGTCAGGTTATCCTCTTAGCTGGTGCTCATTGCTTCCTACAAGTAGGCTTCCTGCTGTTAAGCATCAGACTTTTACTATCACTCCTGGCAAAACACAGCAAGTTCTCTGGGTCACAAGGCAAACCTGTTTGCCCAACTTTTGATTTTGTTTCTCCAGCTCCTCGAAAAACAAACTCAAGCATAACATGGACAATGCTGTGGAGCTTATGTGGATTTGGCTTTTTTTGTTGTTATTGTTAGGCTGGCTATGTTGTGTTCTGAGTGTCTAGAGACGGAGAAGAACAGAAAGAGATTTTCATGACCACTTGCACTGAAGAAAAAAAAAAGAGCTTTACTCATGTTATTCTGTCTCCACTTCTTTCTTTCTCTTGATCAATGGCTCTTTTTGAGATATGGGGTGATAGTCTCTGATGGTTAAAGAGGAAACCACAACATCTGGGTTATAGTCTGACATCGCCAATACACGTTGACCTGGGCTTCAATTTTTATTCAGACAGTGATTTATATAGACTAGATTTATAACTTTCTAGTGCCAAGTGTAAATATTAGAGAAGTTCACATAAATTCCAATAGCTTGTATAGCAAAGTGAAACAGGTATCCATTTTTCACACTAGCTGCTAAGGAACTGAAAAGAAGTGAGTGAAACAATAATGCACCAATTTAGGCTACAAAATGATCCGCTGCCAAAAAAGGAAAAAATATTGAACCTGAGATATTTATCCACCAAATGTGTCTTTGACCTCAGAGAATCTTTTGACAAACAAAAACATGGCCCTTCACCACACAAAGCTTTAGCTAACGCTCACAATATTCAGTGTCTGCTATCCATCTCTGCAAATATTTTTCTTGGCTTGTCGCATGTTTGTGCTCTGATTAACTTTGAGCCGATTGCCTCAATGAAAAGGATGTAGAGCTCTAAATTTGCATCCTGATGCACTATGAGTAAATGGAAAGACACAGGAGGTGATCAACTAATGTTATTGTTAGCCTGCATTGTAGAATATTGATGTTGATACACTTTTAACAGGAAAATAGATGCCCACAGTATAATGTATTCCCCCTCAACCATTTCTCATGGCTTTCACTGAGCTTGGACTGACAGAAAGAAATAGCGTTCATCCCCTTCCCTACAGAGGGAAGACAAACATTTATACAGCAGGACGACTTCAGGGAGATCTGAAGGCCTAATCCCACAGATGGAGATATACAGTACATACAGTATATAGGGTCAGTGTTTGGTTTAAAATTTTATTCAAAACAAATTATTTATTCACAAATCTGGAAAAAAAAAAAATCATAATTAGTTGCAATTTATAACCACCAGGGCACATTTTCAATTGATTATTGAAAATGTAATAATTAACTTATTCCTTATCAGCACATCAATAAACTCTTAGTTACAATATGCCGGAAACTGATTTTAAAACACTCTAATCTGTTAGATTACTCAGATTTGGGGAGTGTGTAACCTTTCAGTAGAACAAAAAGAAATATTATTCACGACCAGCACATTAGCAAATAAAAAGACTATTGTAAGCTTGAAGCTAGCCTCGCCTAGCCTCTTACTACTTTGTCTGAGCAGAGCGATTCATTGTAAATGAAACTTTACCAGAAAACTCAGCCCTCGCCTCATGGGAGTTCATGTGCATTCAGAGAATTATTGGTTTACATTCCAAACAATAATCATTAAATTGGCCAAACTAACACGTGTTGGGCTGGAATTAGAAACTTAGTGAGGGCGCAGTTTTAAGCAACACATGGAAGATATGTTGGATTACATGCTGAAAAATCTTATTACTTTTTAAATGATTTATAAATCTTGTGTTTTTATCTCGTTTAATCTGTCAATTTATGAAATGTGTTTTAGAAAAAAAGCAGGTATTGAAAAATATTTCAATTAATTAGCCTATTCACAATGTATTTCTCTTAACTTTAGAAGCGAAGGGGGAGGTTGAAAGAGTCACATTTGCTGAATACCACATTAGCTCATTTGATTGTAGCATTATACTCACAAGAAAAGAGTATTCTACACTATCAGAGTCTATTTGTACTCACCGGAAGACGTGGCTATTTGCTGCATCTGTTAATGTCATTTTAATGTTTTTGTTGGAATTATCAAATTTATTGATAATAAATTTGAAATGAATTAATGTTACATCATTCCATGTTTCAGCTGTCTGGAACAACAACGTAATTTGTTTAGTTGCAGCTTAATTCTATAAACTCAAACTAATACCAGAAGATCTAGATAGATCCCAACTGATGAGTATTGTGGAATAAAGTCTTGGCGTAAAGCATAGCCCACTTCTATAACAAATCACAAAAAATGAGAGTTGGAAAAAGTCTTTTTGCTATTTTGTTTTTGATCTGGGATACTTTAAAAAAAAAAACTGGTGTATGTGGTCCCAGAGCTATATAAATTTGATACCTCTTGTGATACCTCTCTTAGGTTACCGACTTTCTACATTCTCTCTAAAAAAGAATCTTAAAAACACTAAATTTAAATAGGTGTTAAAATGCTAATCTTCTATACCATAAGTATATAAGTAGGGGCTTGCATTGACTTCAAACGAGTTTCCAGCCTTCTGAAAAATGTAAAAATTCCAATAAAATACACTTGCTTGTTTAATTTTATGAAAATATTACAGGTGAATTGTAGTGTAGAAACAAAAAACTGAAAGAAACATCCTTTCATTTTCTTGCCACTTATTGAGTTTTGGATCCCAGGGTCAATTGCATATTGAGTGCAAAAATAGTAATAACTCGGGCCTGTACCTTGTTCAGTCAAAGAGTAGATGGGAAAATTAGGTTTTCATCAATCTATATTTTCTTTTCATGAATAAAAACTTGTAGATATAAATAATAAAAAAAAAACATGCACTGGCCCAAAATGCAGAAAAGCATGTTTAAATTATCAACACTAAGATGTGATTTACACTTCTTCAAGATCTTAACAACATAATAGAGTCTGATATTGAGCTACGACTAAGGCTGCGTGCGTACCCAGTGGGGCAACCAAAAGAATCACACCTTCAGAAAATGTTGCCACTGACATTTTTGTCCTGTTGTAGGGTTTTCTTTTTATAAAGCCACCTCCCCAGCTCCATAACTCCGTCTTTTTGCCTCAATTTATCAAAGTCTCTTTTTGTCTCTCTATGACTGTCCACCTCCTTCTTTGTTTCCATCACTCTAAAAACTGTGGGGATGATAGATGCCTGAGGCTCCACACTAATCTCAGAGTGCCGTACAAAGCTCTGGGCCATTAGAAGAACACCTACACAGTATAAAAATACACAAATGATCACTAAGAGAGCAGAAGTCACATTGCCTCTCATAACTCAGTGTAAATATCTAACAATATTCAGACTAAAAACATTGTCCTGTGTTTGTAACGGCATTGTAGATAAAATCAAACCCCTGGCTTTGTTGCTTTGTGTAGCTTGTTTTAAAATCCAGTGGCTAGAAGCTGTGAAACAAAATTGTGTTTTATTTCATTAACTGTTTTGTAGAGTCCTTTAATCTAACTATCTTGATACCAAGTACATTTTCAAAAATAAATTGAATAAATCAATTTTTGGCAGAAGCACAATTAAGAACCCAATAAAAGATCAGTTGGTGTTTGGATAAAAAAAATCATTTCTGATTTGCTTCAATAATGAAAAGATGTATGAAAAAAAGTACCCTCAGGTAAATCTATCATTCATTTGAAACAACAAAACATGAAACACTGTCAAAGAAAAGAACACGTTAATGGACATTTTTGAGTTTCTATAAAGTGGAGCAAATTGGTACAAATTAATGCAAAGTTAGACAGGTTTTACTAATGTTGAATGAAGACAGTAAAGGAAGCGCTGCTTCTATCTTATCTTCCCCATCCTGTGCAATGCTAGTTTTATGTTTCCTTCAGATGGGCTAAGTAACCACACTATTTTTCAGGATGACACAACCTCCAACTGCCAAACCTGCCATACCTTGACTATTTCAATCTCCCAACCCAAAGAAACCTTATACCACTTAAGCAGATTCATGATACCTAACCTGCCAGGCCTTATGAGTCCCACTGTGCATGTGAAGATGTGAAGCACATGCGCAATAAAAGGATCATTTTCATTGTATTAAAGCTGCAAAACTGCTTCACAGTAACATTTTTGAGAACAGGTTAGAATCATTTTTTCATACAGAAAGTGCATACCGCTAGCACACAAAAAAGATATGCAAAGGCTCGGGGTCAAAAAGCTGGAGATACTTTTTTTCAGCATGTTAGGAAGATGTCTTCAGTTTCATTGTCTGTCAGTTCCCTGCGGCGTTTGTAAATGAATAATTAACATAAGAGCATAAGAAAGCAACCAGTTACAAACAAGACAGAGAAGAGTGCAATGCTCAAGTACCAACACTTTTTGATAAAAGCCTATTTTTGGCATATACTGTACCGTCTCCAATGTAATCTCTGTTTTTTTTTTAATTCAATAATGTCCTCCTTCCCTACTCTGGTGAAAACTGTATAGTTCTGAGATGAGCACAGTTTCCCATATGAGGACGGTCTTTGCAATATGCAATATGATTCCCTGAAATGCTGAGAATGTGTGCTGCTGTGAGAGAAAAGTTATGAACACAAATCATTATTAAACTTTAGGCATGGTTATGATTTTCTCTAAAGAGAAACAAAAAGTTATCGGGAAAATGAAGAGACAGACATTTTTTCCGTTCACTGTTCTCATACTCATTTCAAATAAAGATGGGTTTGTTAGAACTATTCCACATTGCAAACATAAAATTTACCTTTGTTATTTTGCCTGTTCACCCCTGACTGAAAATCATAAAATGATTAAATATTGTAGGCAAAGAATGTAAAACAGATGCTGTCGTAAAATGTTTCAGAAGAACATGAAAAAGACAACTTTTGGACCAGCTAACCACCATCTTTGCAAAGTGTTGCAATACAACCAAAATTAAGTTTTATTCACCTGAATTTGACAAGCAAACCTCTTCAAGCCAAATGCCATGGCCTCTTTTTTAAGCTTATGTATGCAAAAGTTAGGAACATAATGCACAAATGCCTTCAAAATTCTAAAATCTTTCATAATATGTCATATCTTTTTCTCCATCTTTGACTCTGCTATCTCTCTATCTCACTATTTTAGTGTAGGAACAGCAGGGCAAAAGGGAGCACAGAAAAAGCAGAGTGATTCTGCCAGTCTGCACTCCAGTGGAGCATAACAAGAGACGCATGTAGAGTCATGACCACATTCCAGATTTCCTTTAGACCACTGACACAAGAACTTGTCGAAACTGTGGCTCTTGGTCCTTTGGAGAGCAAGTCAGCTTTGACATGACAAAAAACTGTTACTGGTACGCAAACATTTGTTGAAAAATGAACTTTTTTTTTTTAGGACTGTCTGCCACAGCCAAATAACATAGACAACTCTGTTTATAATGCAACAAGTGTATCATTTGTATTTTTATTCATGTCAGCCTGTGCATGGAGCACAAACTCCAGGATGCATGGAGCAACATGGCTAAACATATCAATAACACAAAGTTAGCATGCAATAAACATTATAAATGAGCTAAATTACTGGTTAAGTATTACTGCTTTAAAAAAGTGATGGTTTTTCTATCTACTTTTTGTACCAAACGTGCAGAAATAATCAGATTATTTGTTTACTTTACTAGTGAAAATTTGCATTCAAGTATATATAAGTGTTTATATATATTTTTTTATACACACAATGCATTTACCGGTACATTTACTGTACATACTGTATCAATATACTCAAGGGAAAAAAAGTGGCTCAAGAGTCATAAAGTAAAAGAAAACAGCTCTGTTAAAATCACAAAAACTCTACTATGCACAAGTAGTTTTGGCACTTGAATTTCTGTGCGTTCAGTAATTAATTTAGTTAATGAAGTGCAAGCACTCGTGTTCTTGCCCGGCAGATATGAAGGGCAAAATGAATATTTTCTGCTTGGTAATAATCCCGAGGAGTGAGTGTTGTGCCTCATGCAGCATTCAAACTTAAGTGGGCTTTCTTTTAAGACAAAAAAAAAGACAGAAAAAAAAAGAAAAAAACTTCATAATTCTCAATAGTCTTGAAAAATTTTTTAGAGAGAAGACAATTGAATGCAGAGAATAAAACATTTTAATGGTGGTGTTTGATCGCACAAAACGATTCACGTCCAAACAAACTTCTTTATGCAATAGTTGTTACACACCATAAAACTTTCATTTTGCTGTTTGTGTCAATGTGCTGTGCAACATTGTTTGAAAAAATAATCAGTGTCAATTTGAAGGTGAAAAAAATTCTTATTAACCAAAAACAAAATTTAAAACAGTTCTTTGTGTTGAATTCAAACAGATATAGTTTTTACTGTGTGTTTGACACAGAATATAAATTATTATGGTTTCTTGCTAATTTTTCATAAAAAAAATGTTTACTGGCATGTAGCTAATGACCCGACAACCAATATATAAGAAAAAAGAAGAGAATGAATGGACAGAACCACAGTGTCACCTCAAGTTCATAGTTTATGAGATTTAGGTCAATAATTGCTTTAGCTTTGGAAAGAAAAAAATATATAGCTTTCACATCAAAACCACAAGTCATCCATCTATTCAGATGATTTAAAGAAACTATTTCTTGAGGTTTTGGTTTATGTTTGGTGGTCAACATTTATCAGTAGCTTTTACTGCATTGCACAATACAAATTTTCACACTGCAGGGTTTTCCTCTTGGGGAAGAGAGAGGACATGCAGGCTACTCCACAATTTTCACACGCTCCAAACTCTGCTTTAAATAGCTTCTTAAGCTTTTTAACACTGCACAGTATACCACAGCCATACTGATTTCATTCATTGGTTAAAACATCCATTACATTCAGGAATGTACAGTTCAAGTATCTAAGCAGTCTAGCTATCGTGTCATTTAAATTAGACCACATCTCGTGTTCAGATGTCTTCAAATGCATCTAGTATCATAGACAAATGAAAGTGATTTCTTCTGGCAGCCTGAGTATGGAGATGAAATCACATTATGAGCGAGGTGATGATACAGAATGCAACAAACCCCAAAGTGAGATTCCCAATGCTTACCTGTTCAAAAAATATCACTTGATACAGTTGTGTGTAAAAAAAAAAAAAAAACACTAAATCTAAACTGACAGGGCAACAATGAGCATAACATTTTCATTTGCAGTTTGACACTAGCAAACTGTGCCTTTTAGATTTTGGCATGCTGGCGACCGCATGTCATATAGTATTTTTAAATTTTTATCATTTTGTTTCTTCTTTTCATTCTTTTCTTGCTTGCAAATCATGCATGACCAGTACAAAAGCAGCAACACGTGATAGTGAATGTTTCATGCCTGGAATTTGAACTTGTGTGGCTGTGGAATCTAAACAAAGTGAGGATGTATATAAATTCCTACATTGAAATTGCCAGTGGTTTTTTTCTTACCAAATAGCATTTCCAATAGAAAGCTAATCATCAAAACTGTGTGTCTTATAGCATAGTAACACTGTTCACTTAGATGAGAAATTTCCAAAAAAAAATATATATATAATGATAGAAGGTTATGTCTATAATGAATTTCTGACAACAAAGACTATAGAGCATAGAAAATTGAGAAACTTTAACATCTTTTTTAAAAAATCAGCATATTTGAATTATTGAATTTAAGTAGTAAAATTTATATTCAAATGACATAAATAAAAACACACCAAAGTGACTTTTTCCTCGCGGTCTACTTTGATTTCGCCAGTATTTGTGAGAGCATTATCTCTGAGTGGAGGCAGTATTCATCCAAACTTTAATTGAAATGTAGGAGAACTCAGGTAAAAAAAATATTAGCCACCTCATTCTGCCAAGGTACTTCCTTCTGGTTGAGCGAGATGACTTAGAACGACAGGAGTGCTTAATGTGACTTTCATTAACGATGCGCAACAGGCTGGAGGCTGAGGCAGGCCAAGCACAAATTGAAAAGTGCTGAAGCAGAACTGTGTCGGATGCCCAGTTTCCTGGCCCCATAGTCTGACTGATTGAATTCCTGCCTTGCCCACAGAAAGAATTCCTGAGCTTCACTTATTCCCAAATGAGGACGCACCTACCATACACTACCCCAGCAGTAAAAATAAATGTTACAGCAAGTGAAGGAACGTAGGAACATAGTAAAGAAACATCTTGTAAATACAATTAAATAACATATGCCATTGCTGTAAAATAATGACAAATAAATTGGATATTGCTATCAACAACGATACTAAAGTGCAATGGGAAAAGTATTCAGGCAACAATTACAAAAAATCTGGTTGAGCCAAATAAATGTTTAAAGTAAGAATCCTATGTCAATGATAAAGTTCAGTTGAGGGGGTGAATCGGAACTGGTAGGGCGTAGGTGGGATTACAGGTGAGGTATTAGGGAAGGAGCGGTGGGTGCAATCCAAGTAATCAATTAATCAAACAAAACAATAGATTAATCCATTACTGACATATTCAGATGCAGCCTTAATACCATGAATCAATTGTTCACACTAAGAAAAAGTTCAATTCCCCACTAAAAAAAATGGATCTACAAAGGCCTACAATCAAGTTTACAATTTCTATCATGTGTGGTTAAAGAGCTTTGAACAAGAACTATGAACAGTGTAGAGCTGGCATTGTTTGCATGATACCTGGAATCCTGTATTTAATAGCTGTAAAAAGTTCTCTTTCCATTTCAGATTTTGCATGAGATATTTCAAACTTTGAGCTAACTTCCTGCTTTGCTAGGTTCATTCTTTACACAGATACTCAAAACATTAATTGCACAAACTTTAGAGTAGCTATTGGTACAAGCTATGAGTGGTTTATAAATGAGCTTTTCACTCAAGGTGCACCTAGTACCTAGTGCAGTGTTTAGTTTCAGGAAGACCTAAAGCTGCTAATTAGGTAGAAAGGAAATATAGGACTTCCTAACAGGAAGAGCCTCGTTAGCTTACAGTCCAACCTGAGTGGTTTGGCTGTAGCAGAGATGTAGTCCATCATTGACATTGATAGGGACTCCACAGGAGGGTTAGGATACAATGGTGTTGACAAGCATTATCAAGCCTAGCAGCATGAAGGCAGGACCAAATGATTCCATTTTCTAGCCAATTCCATTATCAGGGCACACAGACTTGACTAATGCCTGAAAACAAACAATACACTACCATCGCTCTAATTAAGCCCTTGAGTAGCACAGCTTAGTGCACCAGCATATCTGTGCTGGTTGCCTGTGAATAGGCTGATTGGATTCATCAGCACTTTTAATGTGTTCCTGTTTCTTCCCCACAGGCCACTGAAAGGAAGTTCAATGGCCTATTCCTCAAACTGCATGTTTAAAAGTCCTCTAGTGAAGACTAAAAATAATCTAAGATGTAAACTGTTTTATGAGTTGAAGGGGCAAAAACACAATGCAAACCATGGAATTGTAACCAGTCAAAAAAAAAAAAAAAAAAAACCAATCTCTTTGTATTGTGACAATAAACATTTATATTCTTACTTTTTCTCTCTGCTATTACAAAAACTTTTTACTGATACAAAAAGCTGTATTTTATTGTATTTTACGTTGAACGGTAAAACTTTCCAAATGAGTTTTTGTCTAAAATTTCTGATGGGATTTTGCTGACCTAAGCATGAACTTTTAACATGTTCTTTGTGCTATTTTGGTGAAATCCATGTGGCTGATGTGGGTTTTTGCAATCACGCTGAAAAAATGTGGTTCTTGGTCTCTGGCTGGTTGGCTACACCCGGTATAACTGAACAAAATTCTAAATGAGATTGTTTTAGATGTTACACAACCTCCATTACTAGAGAAGTTACAAAAGAGGAACACCTTCCAGTTATAAGCAAGAGCTTTACTCATTTTACAAATGGTGTGGTTTACTGTATGTGAAAAGACCAGAACAGATTGTGATTCACTGTGATGCTGAGCACTTTCATATGTTGTATTTGCTCAAATTTAAAGCGCATCATTGTGATCCCCAACTGGAGATTTGAAGCTGATGTCGTTTGCTTCCAATTTGTATTGATCTAGTTTTAGAAACATTTAAAAATATAGTATAGATGTCCTTAACAAGCATTCAGTTTCTTTTTAAAAATCACTCATATTTGACTAACATTATGGGTGGAATAAAATATTGGAGAATCATCAATGTACATGACCACTGAAGATTTTTGTATAATTCATTAGGGAAATCATCTGTATAAATAGAGAAAAGTAGCGGTCCCATACAGCTGCCCTGTATGGGTTCATACTGAGGTGACCTTGAGCAAGACACCGAAACCCCCAATCGCTCCTGATGGTAGTTTGCAGTAGGCAATAATCAATTAAAAAACAAACATAATTTTGTCATTTTAAAATGATAGCATATAAAAAAAAATAGCTGACATTGATGGCATCATGTTTAACACCCAAGAACATTTTCAGTAACATTTGTCCTTAAATTGCTCCAATCTAACCACCATGTACTTTCATTTTCTGAGGTTCTCTTGATTAAATTATGCACAACTATGAGTGCTTCAGTGCACCTATTTTGAGATAAAAAAAAGCTTCCAAACTCTGCCGGGACAAGAAAAACACATGGATTTGATAACATTGTTATTGCATTATTAAATGTTTGCAATCATGTGACACATTTCTGCTCCCAAAATGATCAAATTAGTCATTAAAAAGTCTAAATAATATTACTAAGTCCAGGAGGGAAGTGAGAGAACCAAAGAACAAATTATCATACAATAATATAATAAGCTAACATGATGGAATTTATCATGAAAATGTATTAAGCCATTTGTTTAATTGCATTTTCGGAGGGAATTGTAATAAAATAACCAGTACAAAATTCTGGAGAAAGACCCTGCTTCTTTTGGCTGGAGTTTAAAAGGAGGGACAAAGAGTAAGGGGCAAAGATAATTAGATTCAGCATGCTCAAAATCACTCAAGAAAGCTAAACAACTCTGAGCAGAACAAGATGGAATAAATTAGTTGCAAGTTACTGTATGTAGCAACATAAGACTTATAGTTTTATTCAGGGAAGCATAAAAAATCTCCCCCGTCTTAGATATCTTAGATGTGTTTTAGATATAAAATCCTATTTTTTTTGGTTTCTGATTCCAAGACCTCACAAAAAAAGGGTTATTTTAAATTAACTTCATTGCATAATATTACATTAGTTAGTTAAATTATGGGGGAGACGGCAACACAGTGGTTAGCGCGTTCGCGGGTGGATTGGAAGGTCGCGGGTTTGCGGCCCACAGAGAGCACGTCTAGGGTCCTTGGAGAAGACACCTAACCCCCGCTTCTCCCACCATTGACGCCATCGAAGGGCAGCCTGCTGCAGTTTAAGGAGTGCAGCACACAAATTTTCCCGGTGAGGGATGAATAGAGTAATTCATTTATTATTTATTTAAATTACAAAATGACATTTAAATTGATCACAAAAATGGAGTGGATGGTCCCTGGGGGTGTTGGACTAGTAGTGCAATTATTGTTTTTCGACTGGGAGAACTGGGTTCGAATCCCACTGGGCCAAAGCTCTCCCTGGGACTACGGGGCTGAAAATTGGAAAGACAAACTAAATAAAATTTAAAAAAAAAGAATAAAAATGTAGTGGAATGCCAAATTGAACAATGCGACCTCTGGGACACTGCCTTTGAATATGATACTTCTTCTTTTCCTTGTGGCATTTTCCTTCAGTCAGTTTCTTCCATCTAACCCTATCTCCTGCATCCTCTTTGGTCAACTATCTTCATGTCCTCCTTCATCGTATCGTTGAACCTCCTCTTTGGTCTTCCTCTACGCCTCTTTTCTAGTGGTTCCAAATCCACTATTGTTCTGATGATGTACTTCCCCTCTCTCTTCTACTTATGTCCAAACCACACCGGGCTATTCTGGCTTTAAACTGTCATTGAACAAAGTTAAATATTTAAACATTTTCAAAACTCAAAGTCTTATGTAGCACTTCAGGCTACAACAAGGTCAAATCTGTACATTGAGTTTAGTCTGGTACACATTTTAAGTTGTATCTTGAGATAGAAATATTTTTATTTGTTTAATGTATGCTTTTTATATTACCATTATTGCACAAGTTTTTTTGTAATCTCATGCAAGCTGCTTCTTAAACAAGCATTTTCTCAAGATGTATTTCAAAGGTCTCCTCATTTGAATTTTTAAACACAACGGAAAAAATTATTGATTTTGAAGTTTAATAAAGTAACTAATGTAAAATGAAGACTATTCTATCTGGGGCCATGAAATGCCTCTAATAAAGTAGAGCACAACAGCAGTGAACAGAACGTTTCACTGTTGATCAAAATGACTACGTTGATTATTTTGGAAGCAAAAATGTGCCATGTGAATGCAATTGCATTCATGTTTAAACATGACTGTGAGAAATTTGACTAAACAAATAAAATATAAATCTGTAACATTTAATGCAATAACAATATTCTCAAACTTTAGAAAAACTTCTTAAAACTTTTTTAGAACTTCTTTTAACTTTTAAATTATTTTACTGTCCAATATTTTGCTATGTTTCTTTCTCTAGTTTATATTTTGACGTTTGAACTGTGTAAGGGTTTTTGAGTCCCCAGAAAAGCGCTATAGAAATAAAATGTATTAATTGTATTTTTATTATTTGATGCACTGATGGGACAACTTTTATAAAAGTTCACCCCTAATTCACCCCTAGCTTGTCCCATCGGTGGATAAAATGCTGCTTAAAAAATAGGCAGTATGATTGTAGCTGGGGATTTTCTATCAACAAGCAGGTTTCAAATTGGGAATATTTTGTTTAACAGGAATTTTGACAAAATGAAAATATTTCAATTGATCTTAAACACATTTTTTTTTTGTAAATATGTTAATGCGGGTCCGACAAAATACTGTTTTTTATACATGATCATTGGCGAAGCTTTTTTTTTTTTTTTGGTGTTTATGGTGTAAAATAATTTGATGCCACTTTTACAATGTTGTTTGTATGATAAGACCTTTCTTTTTAATGCCTTTTTCACCTTTTTGTTAACCTGCATATTCAAGTCAAATTTTTACCCAATTGGCTTGCCATCTTGGTGGCAATGCATTTGTACAGCATGCCGTTAAGCCCATTTGTACACAAGTTCTGTGCACCTTTGTGTAACCAGTCTGCAGCAAAGCATCGAGTAACACGTTATATCAAGAAAAATAAATGGTATGGTTCTAAATATCTACAGGCATGTGAAAAAATTAGGACATCCTGTGAAATCCTGTGTATTTTACAATATATTTGGACATATGGGTAGTTAATGTCAATTTTAATTAAACTCAGGGATCCAAGTAATATAACTAAACAATAAAAAAATAAGAAAAGCCTTTTTAAAACTTTCTGTAAAATTTAATTAAAAAATAATTCAATTTCTGGTGAGGAATAAATTAGGACACCCCCTATATTATCCCTCTTAAAATGTTGAAAATCCCAAACAGGTACATCACGTCCAGTGCACATGTTTAGTACATCGTTACCCAGCATTTGAATGGAGCCTTGCCCTATTTAAACCTCAGATTTAGTTTGGTGTGGCCCTGACAGTTGAGATGTTGAGGTGAGCACCATGGTGAGGTCTAAAGAGCTTCCTGATGCCCTCAGAAAGAAGATTGTGGCCGCTTACGAGTCTGGTAAAGGATTTAAAAAGATTTCAAAAGAATTTAACATCAGCCATTCCACCATTCGCAAAATTATTTACAAGTGGTGGACATTTAAAACAACTGCCACCATGCCAAGATCTGGCCGTCCGGGCAAGTTTACCCCCAGAGCAGAACGCAAGATGCTCAAAGAGGTCCTGAAAAATCCTAAAGTGTCATCAAGGGAATTACAGCAGGTTCTGGCAACTGTCGATGTGAAAGTGCATGACTCTACGATCAGAAAGAGACTGCACAAGTGTGACTTGCATGAGAGGTGTGCAAGGAAGAAACCTTTGCTCTCTAAAAAAAACATCAAGGCCGGACTGAAGTTTGCCAGAAAGAACATAGACAAAGACCATGACTTCTGGAATAAGGTTCTTTGGACAGATGAGTCTAAAATTGAATTATTTGGACACCAGAACAGAAGACATGTTTGGCGTAAACCAAATACAGCCTTCCAAGAAAAGAACCTCATACCAACTGTAAAGCATGGAGGGGGCAGTGTCATGGTTTGTGGTTGCTTTGCTGCAGCAGGACTTGGCCAGCTCACCATCATAGAATCTACCATGAATTCTACTGTGTATCAGAGAGTGCTTGAAGAAAATGTGAAACCATCTGTCAAAAAATGAAAGCTGAAGCGTAACTGGATACTGCAACAAGACAACGACCCAAAGCATACCAGCAAATCCACCAAGGACTGGCTAAAAAAGAAGAAGTGGAGAGTCCTGGAATGTCCAAGTCAAAGCCCTGATCTTAATCTCATCGAAATGCTGTGGGGTGACTTGAAACGGGCTGTACATGCAAGACACCCCTCAAACATCTCACAGCTAAAAGAATTCTGCATTGAGGAGTGGGCCAAACTTTCTCCTGATCGATGTCAGAGACTGGTAAAAGGCTGCAAAATGCGTCTCGTTGAAGTTATATCAGCCAAAGGGGGCAACACTAGCTATTAGGGGGTAGGGTGACCTAACTTTTTCCTCCATTAAAATACATACTTTATTTTTTTTCTTTTTTTGGATTTGTCAAACAATGTTCATTTTTGTTGTTAAATTGCAATCAAATCACTTTCTTTTTGAAAAATACATTTAAACATGACTGAATATTGGTATGTGAACCATTTCTAAATAAAGAGCTGATTATTTAATGGGGTGTCCTAATTTTCTCACATGCCTGTAGCTTAAGTCTTGTCAATTTAAATCAGGGAAGTTAATATGAACAGAAATATTATATTAAAAGCAAATTTTGAAAAAAATGACAGTTTTCCTGTGTTTGTTATTTAGATACATTTTAAAGGGTTTGAACAGTTTTCAGTCCTTCCCTAGACTCTCCCTGATGTGCTAGTGCAGTGTAAGCACGAGACGTATGTGAATCTGGGCTCTGTCAAAGACTGTGTGGGTTAGAATGATTGTGCTAAAGGTCAGATTCTTTTTGCGCATTGACAAAGAAGGAATGTGATGGCCATACAAATGCTTTACAAGTCTTCACTGGTCAAATTAATGGTGAGCAATCCTTTTAAAAAAAACAGCACAAGGTATAGAAATTGAGTGGGATCATTAG
Source organism: Neostethus bicornis (assembly GCA_902685375.1). Lineage (NCBI taxonomy): Eukaryota > Metazoa > Chordata > Actinopteri > Atheriniformes > Phallostethidae > Neostethus > Neostethus bicornis. Next base: position 22,802,229 of record LR738551.1, on the reverse strand, counting down.
AGTATATTTTCAGACTGTCCATGTGCAGTTTATTGAGATGTCAAAAGTTGAGAATTTGAGATTCAATTTTTTTCCCCCCAAGGACTGCAATCACATTGACAGAATAGCATCCCATGTACTTTCTGTATCTGATGAGCCCTCCTCCACATAAACACCATGTACTTAATGTGCACGTCTCTCAGTCTAAGAACAGCTGAAAGGGATAAGGCCAGTCCTCTCATACTTCCTTCTCGTCCTTACTTCACTAGAGGAGAGATAGTGTCGATAACAGAAGGTGTTAAAGCTCTCCACTTGTAGAGAGGTCTCATCTCCAGGCTCAGGTGGTGTTAAAGCACATAGCTAAGATTGAAGGAAAATCACAGACAATGCTCGAGGCCAAGCTGCTTTCTGCAGTGATACCAGTGTTATGAACTTCTATGTTCACCAGCTCAAGCAAAGAGGGCGAGGAGGGCAGCAGACAGAAAAAGATCAGGAGTATGAGTTTAAAGAACCAGAGAGAGGTGCAGATGATAACTTCATCCATCATCACAAAGACTAAAATGATAAGACTCCATATGGAAGCTTCCAGGGTAGAAATACAGTGATGTGGTATTTGTAAGTTGGCGAGAGTGAGGCATAGAAAGTAAACATGATTGATGTAAAAAGCTCATATTTATCAAGAGATTCATATTGGATTTAAAGCCAAACATAAGTCAATATACCTTTGTTTTCAACCAGTTTACTTCCAGATCTAGGAAGTGCAGACAGTTTATGTATCTAATTAAATGACTTAACTTACAGCCTGATTGGGCTCTGTGCTCTCTACAAAACTCTGATTTTTTTTTTATACAGGAACTATTATTCTTAAAAAATAATGAATAAAAAAACCTTGGAGGTAGATCATAATTGTTAGCTAAAGCTTTGAAGACAATTAGCTCAAGTTATTAAAATGACTCATTGCTACAGCCATGATCTTGAAGCGAGGCATTTATGGTTTGTTTATTTGAGTTCCTCCCATGGATATCGACCCAGCCCAGTTGTAAACAGCAGGATAAGGCCTTCTACGATCGTTGAGTGGATTTACTTTCTGTACAGGGATGAGCTATCCCATTGTGACCTAGATGCAGAGAGTGGGAAACAAGCTCTTTTTTTTCTAATGATTACAGAAGATTTATCTGAAGAGACTTATTCTTATTCTGTACTAATCGCACTGTTTCAACATATTTACTGAGTAGTGTAATGATAATTGCTGTCTTCCTCGACAGAAACTTAGAATTTGTGACATTTTTGCCTTGAAAGCCCTTTTATCAGCATTCATTGTGTTTTTGCTGCTTGTTGTCATTCCATCGTTGATTGACTATAAACATCAGAGAGACATAAGATCTGATAGGAGGCCTAATTATGCTAATCTAAGCAGTCTCTTTTTCAGTCTTGCTGAAGTAAGCTGAATAAAACATGCTTCCATCTCCAAAATGCAAATATGCTTTCTATGCATTTCTTTTTCATTTTATTTCCTCACTAGATATTTTCTTCATTGTACTTTGTGAAGCTGAATTCTATATTCGGACCAAATTAATTGGCAAACATTCTTTTTAAAAAATCCCTATGCAACAAACCAATAGCCTCAGTCATGCTCAGTGTAAAACCAAATAAACCTCCTTGACCCACTTTGCGAATACAAAACCTACATTCCATCAATGTTTTTTTTTTTTTAGAATCTTCTATTTGTTATGCTTCTTCATTTAACTTTCTCAGCATAAAAGACGTCATTCTTCACAGCAATGATGCCAAAGCAAAGACACTGATACATATTTATGTTTTAGGCTTGGTTGGTTTATGGCTAGTAATTTGCATTAAACCTATGACTGGCTTGCATTTAGAGAGAGACACCTTAAAGATGTAAGACGGAAAAGCTCAGTGTTTGTGAGCAAAAATATCGCAATCTAGGAGAAAAAATACCACACACGTGAAAGTGCACAGAAACACAATCTGCAGGACATGGTTTCGGCCTCTACGAGCTCTTTAATACCCTGAATATTACCCAGCATCATTTAGCATGAGCATTTGCAGCGGACACACTCATTTAGAATAGATGTGCTTCAGGCAGCTAAAAGGATCCTATTATTGTTCTCAAAGAAGTATCAGCCTGAAAATTTTCTCGTGTTATGCCTGGCTCTGCGGTATAGTAACAAGATAATTCAAACATAATTAATGCTTTCTCTAGAACAGAGAGGACTACAGCAGCAGATATTATGCACATAGGATTGGATAACTATTAAAATAGTTAGGGAACATCTGGGTAAACACGGACCATTTCTCAAGGGCATCTAAGAGACTCACAACTAAATTTAAACTCCCATTTTTTCCCAGTCTCAGAGGCCTAGTGAGAAAACTTCAGGTGGATTTGACCAATTGCTACTCTGTGGTTGCAACCGGAAAGCATATGAACAATTCCTGTTGGCAGCAGGACAATCCCATGTTTTTTCTTAAAAAACTCTCTAACCGCTGTCTTTGTTCTGGCCTTGAATTCTCAATATTGGGAACCATTGCTAACATGGACTGTATGGGATGGCTGACCTCCTTTTTTCAGCAACCGAAATACAAACATTGTCTGGACAGACGCTTGCGTTCATGTTATGACATCATTACTGTTTGCCGATTGAGTGGACATTTTCAAATCACGGACATCACAATCACTGATCTGGTTGATTGTAATGTTGCTGACTGACGTAATGTTAGCTTTACACACTGAAAAAAAACATGCCCCCTTCATCTTATTCAATAATATTGGTAATCTCAATTTGCAAGAGCCAGTGATGAAAGCAAATCCATTAGTTACTCCCCCTGCTTTCTCAAGCAGTATGAATGCTCAGTGACACTGTAGGAATACCATGGTCTTTTTGAAAATCAAAAAGCATGCATCCAGATAACTCCCACAGGCAAAACCTCAGGTGTTTAACAAACAGTATAAAACCCAACAAAACATCCAGTAAAGTTTAGGGAGAATGTTACATTGTGCTCAAGTTTTTATGCAAAAGTACTTTTTCTGTTACAAATGTCCTATTAATATTAGGTGAGTATTAAACAATATTAATCACTGCTACTTCTACAGTAACCATGGTAACAAGCGTGAACAGGCATGACCACTCTCTCTCTGTGGGAAAGCGTTCCAGTAGCAAGGCTTAAGCAGGGAAGAGAATGTCCATTCTAGTTTTGTTTGTATCTAATTTTTTTTAAAAAAGTTTTATTGTTTTTATTTTAACTAACCTTCTTTATTGGTATAAAGATGTTTGATATGTAACCATATTGTAATTTAAATACATATTCATATAAAAAGAGCCGAGACGCATTCATATCTTGTTGATCAGCCGTTATCGTCTCCACACCCTTCCCATCTCTATTTTTCTCCATCTGTTATTAGCAGTCTTTTAATAATGAACTCTACAGGCGTCCCCTTCATTAGGTAGGCAAGGAAGGAAGAGGGCTGGAGGGGCAGTGAGCCAGGCTGACCCTACTACATTCTCCACATTGGGGAATTTGGCACAGGAATTTTAACAAGAGAGCAACACAGGCAGGCAGGTCGGTGCGGGAGACACGCTGTGCATGCCAAACTGAGCCGACCAACTGCCGTGAACATGGCAAGTGTGCAAAGCTGCTAGCCTGACAGTCTGTAACAACGTTGGAGAAAGGGAAGAGAGTTGAGGAAAAAATGAGGGGAGGCAGGAAAATGGTGGTAAAGGGATAAAAAAGGACAACCCTCAAACATTGAACAGTTGTTCAAGGGAGAGTAGTAAGGAGGGAGTGTGGCCAGCGTGTCAAGAGCTTGGTAGCTGACTGAAACAATCATGATGTTTTCTGCCAGACTAATAAAGGTGTCTTGCTAATTGATGTTTATTTATGCGTCAGCCAGCTCGTGTTATGAGAAAATAGAAAATCATGCATGCAGTGAAAATGAAGCTCTAAAACTTGTTAACTTTGTAATCAGAGGGCAGAAGTGGCACTGGTTGACATGCTCCTCAAGATTCAGAATGAGATTTATTGTGTGCACTCGAACCAGCCATGTAAACACATGTCACATTAGAAATTAGTAATAATAAAAAATTCATTTGGGCCCACCATACTTAAAGCCATTTGCCTTCGAGCCACCTTTGTAAACATATTTTTCAGAAGTTGGCCTTCACAGCACAGATGAGTTGTTGTAAACACTCCATGAGCCAAGTGGACAGCTTTGGGAATTGCCATTTTGACCTTGATGGAGCTGGAATGTGTGAAAGATATCCTCTGTTAAGACTCTGCCATTAGTACCACCACAGAATTACCTAATTTCCTTCTTAAATCTGTGTAAACATCTCTGGATTTGTGCAACTGTGAGCATTTTTCCAGACCATTTGAAAGAGGACTCTTTTTGGGGCAGTTTTGCATGTGCAGGACAGTAGTGGCCTAAACTTTGTATAGCTAGTTTTTAATCCAGATTGAGTTTTCTTTAAAAAAAAAAAAAAACCAAGTACACATAAACCAAAATACATTTTAAAAAGACTAAAACAAAGGATGTCATACATGGAAATTGTCACTTTCACTCTCACTAAAATTTCTTTGTCTTTTCAGGTTTTTTATCTGATTTTATTTATTTTTCTTTTGGCTTTTTTTCCAAAGAAGTTGACAAAGTGAGTCAGTTTCTTCCATCTAACCTTGCATTCTCTTCTTTGAATGGGTACCAAATTACTGAGTGGTTTCTTTTGCCCCCTGTGCCACATCAACCATTTTTACAGCAGCAAGATGGTGCAGCAACAGTGCGGACACTCAAGAGGTGACTGGCTGCTCAAACTCTCTCACTCAGCCTCAAGTATTCCTCTGCTGACAAGTGACAATACAGCAAGCAAAAAGGTCCAGATTGTGGCTGCTTTTTTGAAGTAAATGCAGGACACGCTGTTTCAAAACTAACTAAACTGTTGCTTACAAGCACGGTAACACCACTAAACTGTCCAAACATTTCACTAAAATACATCATTGCGTTTGAAAGTTGTACAATAAATTGGGATGTCTAGTGCTGCTAATGTTTCAACAGATACTGTATGTTAGTGGTACAGACATGGAGCAAAGATAAGTAGATGTTATTCTAATAAAAGGAAGAGGGCAAAATTATGACCAGTGCAGTAAAAACAGAAAAAAAAAAAACCCAACCCTTTTCGTTTTTTTTAATTACACATAGTTTGCTCATTTTCTTCTTCTTCCATATTTTCACACAGAAAAATATCAATAACAGTAGTGATAAAATACTATATTGAAAGGCAGTTTCAGTGGGAGAAAAAGGATAGATGAAATCTTAAAGTTATCCACTCGTACTTTTCTGTAGGACTAACTATTTCTATGTCTTCTTTGATTACAAACATAAACTTCAGAATCTCTCTAGGATTCAAACTAAGTTTCAAACTCAGCACCCTTCTGCCAATGTGTTTCCTCTCCTCTCCTTTTGTCCAAACCATCACAATCTGGCCTTTTTTACTTTATCTTCAAAAATTTTTCAAACATGAGCATTTTATTTCTACATTCTGAAATACTCTCAATTACAATTTTCATACAAATGAACAATTTTTTTTATTAGTAAATGACTAAGATGTTAACCGCAGCGTGTCATTTGTTCAACAAAGAAGGTTATTGGCTGCTATCTTGCATCTCCTCAAGACTTTTGCATTTCCATGACACAGAAGCACGCAAGAAAGATTTTGGCATATATCTCACATCCTCTAGCAGGGAGCTAAGGTCCATCAGGACCAGAGCCTCACGCCACAAGTACAGTTTTTTCCTGCTTGCTGTTGGCCTTATTAAGAGGACCAAGAGATCCTCCACCGGACACACTTCAATGTCCACATGTCACAGAACCAGAACACTGAGAGTAAATACTCATCTGGGCTATTTATTCATTTGCACCATTTCATTGCACATCGTTTTTGGTCATTCTGTTTTAAAAGTGCTAAAACAGTTTGTGTTTATTATTTATATTTTAATATTGTATTTCAATTTATTGTCATTATATTTTATGACTTATTTTCCTTTAACTTTTTTAAAGTTTAAATTTTTGTTAGGTTGTCTGGTAAACTTTTTGACAAATGCTTCAAAATCAATTTGCAATTTTGTTTGCGTAAAATTGTACTGTAAGTAAATTTAGACTCTGTTAGACAAATTTTCTCGTTGTGGAACTGATAAAGGTTTTCTTGATTCTTGAAATGTGATACTGATTTTAAATTAAACAATGACTACTTGGTTTTGTATACTTCATCCTTTCACAAGCGTAGTTTTGTTGTTTTTAAAGAGAACATCAGCTTGACATCTTGATGGCACGCACTTTTGACGGAGAGAAAAGTAGATTTGGTTTTTTTTTACATTTTGTCATTTTTGTTTCTTCCCTCTTTGCCCACCTACAGAGCAGGAAGTATTGATAAAAGAAACCACAAACCACCAATCCGTCTCTCCACTATTGAAGTCAATTTCTGTACTTTTCACAGACCTTCAGATTATGTCAATAGATTGCAGCAATAACAAAAAACAAAAGCACAGAGCATTAATAAATGTAAATTATTCTCCAACACACAAAGTCTAACTGACTTTGTTTCATTGGGTTGTGGGTTTTATAACAAAACATGAAGTACATCAAATCCAAGTAAAGCAGTTCGATAGTTTATCTCCAACACTGACAGCAGCCATATTTCACATTGGATCACACTGTAAATCCATAAATACATCACTTGTAATTGTCCACAGCCTGTCAGTGCCACAATCCCTATCTGCTTTGTCATGTGTGTGGGACAGATACTTTAATGAAGAGCAAAATTCTAGGCCTTCATATTGTTCTCATTTCTTGCCCTGTCAGTTTTCTAAATTAAGAATGATGTTCCAATCTGTGTTGCAGTTTATTTCTCGCAAAATGGTTGATTTAGCTCAAACAAACATGGAGAGTGCAGCTCCACCCATTCGTTTCAGGACACTAGCAAGAGCTGTTTTTGAAATGAAGAAATGAGAAGCAGGTGGAGAGAAAACAAAGAATTCAGTGCTGTCATTTTATGAAGTGATAGATTTTGAATAAAAATGACACCTGTTGTTTTTAAATATTGAAATAGCAAATTGTTTTGTTTGCATAGAAAGAATTCCAGACAATTTTAGTAACACTAAAAATATGTGGCATAATGTTGCATTTGAACCTCACATTTTGCTACTAAATGTCTCAAAACATAAAATGTCTTTATTGCTAGATCACTGGTGTCAGTTATTATGTCTGGTGGAAGATTTTCTGAGAATTTGATACTGCATTTCAGAAACACGCTTTGATCATTCTTGATATGATGACATAACTTCAAGATCTTTATTACACAAATGTTCAGACATCATTGCAGTGAGCACAATGTGTTATGATCAGAACAAAGAACAAGTTTTGACTCAGAATTCATCCAGCGGTGTTGGCAGAAAAGTAGAAACTGAAAAGCCAACCTCTTGGACCGTCACTTCAAAGCACGTAAAGAAGCTAAATTTTATTAGTATATCACACCTTCCAGACAGGGGTAACAAAGTGCATGTAAGTTGAAATACAAGTTTGAATGCATTAAAAATATTTGACTAATATTTAACTGTGTTCAATTGCTTTGCAAAATAAAAAGCTTTGAGTTGACTTTTAAAGGTACACAGCCAAGGGAAGATGTGGGAAGCAAAGCTTTTCTCAAAATATGACAACTTTAAAATCTTTTTTTACTTTTTAAGTTGAAGAAACTTGTAGTTTAGAGAAAACAATATATTGTATATAAGTATCTATAAATGAGCAAATGCACATTACAAATTGTCCTATGAGTTTGAACTTTTTTTGTATGCATTTGTATCTCCTCACCAAGCTTTGAACGCCAAAAAAAGATGTTTGAAAACTATACAGAGACAACTGTCTATGTGTCACCTGACATATAAGCTTGCATGAACATCAAAGTTTGAATGTGTGAGAGGGAATACATTCACTGGACGTGCGTCTCACCCAAGTCTCATATCTGTTCTAAGGCATCAAATTACCCCATCGCAGGATGCTGGTCCAGTGAGACTATCGGTCCGACACTAATCCTTCTTTGATGAGTCTGGCTTCACAGAAAAATCAGTGACATTTCACACTAAGGCCTTCTCCCTTTTCTCCTGCCACACACGGACAAAATTCAGGCCCGGTGCATTGCTCTTTCATCCCGACCTTGGTGAGATGAAGGGTCTGGACTCAAATGGCTGGTGGATTAGATGGCAGCTTATAGGAGACCGAGACATTGCTGTCAGACACAAAAACTCAGGAGACATGCCCTCAAGAGGCAAGCAAACCATGGCTGAGGTCCTGAGGTGGGTCAGTTTGTTAACTCAAAACAGATTGGCAAGACAACATAAAACCAAATGTGTAAAAAAGAAATGTGGATCAATGTGATTTTAACTTGTTCAACATGTATTGAGCATCAAAACAAGTAGGTATTATGACTGTTAACAAACAACTTTCTAATCGACATGTATTTTTAAAGGACCGACTGCAGCTTTAATCCCAAGGCATTTACATCAAATTTAGAGTAAAAAAAAACCTTACAAACTACCTTTTTTTTTATGTATCGCAGTTTCTTAGTTTTAAAACTTAACTCAAAACTTATTTGCAAGTGTGGCAAGAGCGGATAGTTGCAAACTGTAAAACATAAAAAAAAACAGTAGAAATAATCATCTCAAAATAGATAAAGTAAATCATTGTTAACTGCCATCTAAAATTTACAGTATATAAAAAAAGTCGCACCTCTGGATTTAGGTTAAAAAAAGAGCAGAATAATTATGTAACCTTGTAATGGCGCAACTCCAAACTATCAATGTGCTCTAAAGTTTCATCGTAATTCAATCTCTCCTTGCCTTAGCCGGGTATGACGAACAACTTAACCCATTTAGTAAATTAGATGTTTCTATTATTATCTAAAGTTCTTTATTGAAAGACAAACACTATTTCTATCCCTGGTGCTCATAGATGAATAAAAAAATAGATTTTTTTAGTATGTCATTATGTAAAACAGTGGCTTTTATGATAAACTAATTCAATTCAATTCAATGGATGTCCAGACTTGTTCAAAGGGATTCATTTATTTATTTCCTTTTTTTCCATTTAACTGTCCTTTTACTTCCATACTTACGTGCTTTCTAGTTAACTTGTCCGAAGTTAAAAGCAATATATTTGTAGTTCTATTCAAGCCTTTGTGTTCCTGTGTATAGGCAGACAGCCCTGCTGTGCTAACCATTTTACACAAAGCACAACTGCTGAGGATCCTGCAGCACAGGGTGAAAAACCTTTTTGCTTTCAAGGAACAAGATCAATACCTTCATAAACTGGTTTCAGAAACATGTTACTTTTATGAACTAAAAGCTCCAGTGTTGCTTCTTCCTCTTCTACAGAAACTTTGACTGTAGACTTGACTGATTTAAGTAATAATAAAATCCAAACAGCTGGCCCTCTGGATGACTATTGATTTTTCTCAGCAGTGGCGGATCAAGAAGTACATTTATGATCAGAGAGGGTGCGAGAAATTATACCGTGGCACAAACCCGCGATTGATTGAACAGCGCCGTGTGGAGCCTTTAAAAGGTAACCACTGTGTACAATCCTGCTATGTTTGTGATAGAAGAGAAAAATAACCCTAGACATTAAGTGAAGTGGTTGTCTTTCTAAATGTAGTCCTGAAACAGACTGGCGACCTGTTAAGGGTGTAACACACTCCTTTCAGCTCATCATATATCCTCGTAACTCGTGTTGGAATGAGCAGTTCAGAAGAAAACTGACTTGCATTATGTGGAAAGGTATAACCCAAAGCTCAATCTTTACATAGAAATAAACAACAGTAGAGGACTTTAAATCTATTACACCAGTAAGATCCGAAGTTAAGCATTCAGTCTTCATATTTTCTGTATAATACATCTGATAATAATCTGCATAAAAATCTGCAGTATTTGCTGAATTTAGGAAGGCATCAAGGAGAATGTTCTACTGAAAGACTGCAGCCGGATACACACTAACTCTGACATCAGAGCAGGGAAATGAGTAAAAGAACATGTAGTCTAAAAAATAATAACAAACTGGATAAAATAATTTGACCAATAGTTACTTCATAACTTAATGACACTAACAATTACAGAGACAAAAAATGTTTGACTGTAAATATTTTTGTTAATCTTGCAATATATAATTAATATTTTTATTAAATTTAAACCATTCCAGTTTTCTCAGCCATTGTCCTATTTAACCATTTAGAAAACATAAACTTCCAAAAGTAATAAAATGTCCTCCAATATTATTACTTTTGTGATCATTTATGTTCACCAGCTATTAATTATAGAAAAGGCTTAAAAGTTGTTTTCTGAACAGAGTGTATCTGCTGATCGAGACATTTCAACTTCCATCCAGAAATTATTTTCAACCTGATTTGCTGCAGGGTCAGTCCATCACCTTCTTAAACGTCTATCCCTTATGGGGTTCCGAAGGTGCCGGGAGCCCATCCCGGCTGATTCAAGGCGAGGGACAGGGTACACCCTGAACAGGTTGCCAGTTTGTCTCGGTTGCTGCAGGGTGTCCAATATTTTTTGATAATGTAGACCTCTGACAGATATTCTAGTCAAATATCCTCAGTGTTCTTTGTTATTGGTCAGGAAGTATGCTAGCCAATAACAAAAGACTTCAGCAGATGCTATTTTGATTATTTTACCTTTTTTATGTGCGAGTTGTTCTTTTATATCAAAAAAGTAGAGAAATTATGAGTGAACTTTGGGTTTAATTGAACACTTTTATATACTTCTTCTAATAAAAATAATCCTGGAAACTATTTGTAACATTTATGTTTTAAGAACAATTTTACATCATCTTCTAGACAAAAACAAGCAGTAAGAGATGTTTTGTTCCTTTAAAATGATCCTTTGTTTCTTTATGTAAGGTTACGCATATGTCACTTTTTTGGGTGGTTGGTTAGTGGTGGATCAGCTGCAGGTTCTGTGGCCGTTAACAGTTCATTGCTACTTCTTCCAAACTAAACTTGCAATTAGAATGGTAGATGAACTAATAGTATTGATAATTAGTTTACTCTCTATTTCTTCCTTAAATGACCATGATATCAGCAGGAAAATGCCCTTCTAGATGTTCATCATTCAAAATTAATGGATGACGCAGAGCTGTGAACCGTTTGACGCAAAGAGCATGAAGGATGGTTGCTTCCGTGATGTACACCTCATCGGGCTTTTATCTATTTGGTTTGAAAAAATGTTAATATAGAAAATTTTCTATTATCAATGGTTCCATTCCTCATCCATTCATCTTCACATTACCTGATGAATAGATGCCCCCACATTTGCATGTAATGGCACATTAGTTACAGAAAATAAATAAATAATTCAGTTAGTTATAAATAAGAACTGAGACATTAGCAGGAAAGAAGCTTTGGTGAGCCTGCTGTTTCCAGAGCAGGATTTTGTTTGTTGTGAAATTGTCAGAACTGAGTTTGGTTGAATTGTACTTGACGCCTGATCAAAGTGCTGAATTGTTACTGAAATTATCCTCAAAGTCCCTATAATGAGGTTTATTCTCCAAACTTCGCATTGATAACATTATTTCTCTTGTTAAATTTGGTTTCTGGAGACACAATAACACAAAAGGCTCCAAAAAAATGTCATTTCATAGAGACATTAATATTTGATGAGGCTCAGGCTGCAGCAGATATGTCAATAATGATGGAAGGCTTTCCCAATGACTACAAATCAAACTATTTTCCACAAAGAACTCAAGCTTTAACACAATAAACACAAAGTGATATTTTACATAAAACAAGATTGACTTGATTGGTTCATTAACCAGGTGAGCAGGTGATTAATTGAATGAACAAATGACTGTTGAGGAAAGTGTGCCTCACACCTCCCTCCAGCCCCCCTGCTGCAGAAAGGTGTCCCACTGCCTCCCTCTGGTATTGCAGGGAACCACACACCTTGTTTTGATGTAGAATTTCTCCACCACTAATGAAGCTTTGCTTTTGTAAGTGCGGGAGTTTGATTTGATGTGGTAACTTGTTTGAAAAGACCAGTAATGAACAAAACTGAACAGTATTAAAGAAACTAAATTTGGAGAAATGCAACATGACGTATGATAAAAGACTAAGTGAACACCTTGCTCACGCCCATAGATAAAGTAATCAATCACCTTTGTAACAAAAGTAAATATGATAAAGTAATTGGTAGATAGGTTGTAATTGGATGTCCTTCGGACTACCTCATTTTTACTTTGTGATATTTTAGTAGCCCAGTCGGTTTAATCAGCCTGTTAAACCCAATAGAGTTTTGGATGATCAAAACAACACAAACACTTTCTCTTAAAATAACTGGACGATGTTTCCTTCTTTGCAAATACAAGTAATGAAAGCATAATTAATAGATTAACTGACTTTATGAATTAATGTGCAACTTTTTCAATTAGGATGTAACAGAAAAAAACAGCTGCAATCAGTTGGAAAAAAAAAGTGGAAAAAACACTTTTACAAATCAAACAAGATTGTTTATGAGTATTGTTTTGGTTTACACCCACTTGTCTTGATGGCAGTCGGCCTAATTTTCTTCTAAACCGCGTCCCCAACACAATTGTGGTGGTGCCGAAACCTATCCCGGCAGATTGCAGTCGAGCGGCAGGATACAACCCGAAGAGGCTGTTGTCAGTCAGTTGTGGGGCCACACTCACAACCATCGACACACACAGTTTAATGTGTCCAATTAACCTAACGTGCATATTTATCAGGAAAATGTTGTGGTACTTCTCCAGACATTGTTACATGGAAAGGTTCTCTGCCAGTTTCTGTACTGTGATTCTGCACGCATTATGAAAAGTCTAACTTGGCTAACAGCTCCATGTAAATAAGTTTAGACTATCTCCTCACATCTGTCTTCAAAAACACTATTAGTAGCACCAGAAAACAGGTTCCACGGAACCAAAGACATAGTTTATGGTTTAAAAAGAAGCATGAATAAATGAGTTACAAACTTTTGAGGAGATAGGTTTGAGTTTCATGTTGACCTGAAAATGACATCACTCATAAGTTTTAATAATTTACTAGTTTTCTTGTTTGTGGGTTCAACAAAGGGAACATTAAAAAAGAAAGGATCAAGAATCTTTTCTTTTTTTCTCTACTGTTTCACTCTCAGTTAAGTCACTAAACAACCTTCATTACAACCGCTCTGCTCCTCTGACTTCCTTTCAACCCCCTACTCATGCTCTGTCTGTCTCCACAGACGCCATAATGACATTTGGTCACTGTAAAGAGCCATTATGGCGCTGTTAACGGTGAGAAGGGAGGTGGTTGTCACGGATACCTGATGCAGCATAGAGCTAGACCATCTGCCATGCAAAAGACAGCTAGCTGCTGTAATTACAGAGAACCCGAGTACTCAGTAAACACTGGCACATGAGGACAAGAGGTGTGTCTGTGTAATAGGAAAAGAGGAAATGACTGAAATTGTATAATAGAAGAACTGAAAGCATAAATTGACCAATTAGGCAAAACAAGCACAATAAAAATGGAACAAAATGCTCTTATTTACATTTAATAACTAAACTTCAAATACAAATTGAGCCGGCTGAGTTATAATAAATAGGGTCCGTTCCCCAAGTCTACTAAAGAATGAGAAATGAAGGTGTTACAGGACTTTGTGGAGGTAATTGCTTCTTACACACCACTGTATAGTATCCATCAAAAATGTTTTCCTCCCCGCCATTCTTTTGTTTGTTAGTACCCATTGTGCCTTGAAACAAGCTGCCAAAACCTTCCCATTGAGCACTATTGAGTGGAGTTGTTTCCTGTTACAAAGCACACTGAGCAAAGCAGCCAAGTCAGGCAGAAGACAAATAAACAGTAGCCAAAGGTTCACGTTAATGTGAACACAAACAACAATTATTAGTGAGTACAGTGGCTAAAAACATTGAAACTTCATATTCTGCTTTAAAAAAACAACTTACCTAAATCCTCAACAGAATGTGAAAAACCTATTTTTGACAACCAAAAATAATCTAGAAAAGCCTTATGTTGAACACCCTGTAAAGAATCAACCAATAAGAAGGAAAAGCCGTTAAACCTTGAGTTGACTCATCATGGTTTTGTATGAGCTGTATTCACATTTTTTTCCAAAATCTGACAGAACATGCAGTTAATCCAACAAACTGTGAAGTTGAAATCTCACAATAGCTGGGCTTTTAGCTTCCTTCAAATTGCATTTTCTGTCCTATTTCAGAAGGATTAGATAGTTTAAGCAGTATTAGAGATATTTTGTAGATTCAACAACACTGAATGGATATTTTCTTGACAGAGATTTGACAACCAGACAAACACTACCCCATTTTACAAGATTGGATAAAGCCATTGCCTTTAGTTCCCTTTGCTACACAAAACAGAGGATTTAGAATTTCGATTACATTTAAAAATATCACTCAAATTAAAAGTAACATGCCCCGCAACAAAATAGCCGACCGTTTGGGGCATACCTCACTTATCATCTGTAATTAGCCAGGATAGACTCCGGCACTCCTGGCAACCCAGACTGGGAAAAGCGGTTCAAAAGATGAATGAATGAAAGCATCATCTGGTGATGAATCATCGTGTTTAAAACAAATAAAAAGATTATCTATCAATTCTTGCATCAAATATGGACCAAGATTACTAATGCAGAAGAAAAATGAAAAGATCTAATGTAATATAATGTGGGACCACTTTTTTGTCTGAAGGTTCAGGTTATCAAAAAGCCTCTCGCTTTTAAAGCTGTCAATTGTTTGCAAGCAATTTTTATCCCAGTTCTGCAGACAGAAGTGACAACATATCAGCAGGGGACAGGACATAATTCACAGAGTAATTGTGGAGTATCACAACTCAATTCAAGTCAAAATAAATAACTATTTGTGCCACAGACTGCATTGTATTACCAATCATGGTTTAAAAGCCCCACAGGCATATTGAAAATTTACAGCAGATTTCAGTGTCAAGCCAACTTCACACTAACAGCTGATCTTGTGTAAAATCTCACATGAAATGACAATGAAAATAAATGGTAGGAGAATGTGACATCGGTGGTGGCTCTGTCCCTTGATGTTGTACTTCCAGTGTCCTGGTATCAGCACATAGTGTGGGTGACTGAACTAAACACTGGAGCAGCGATCACAATGTCCCTGTGGGTACGGTTACCAAGGACAACAGCACAGGTCAGGAACTGGTATTACCGCACTAAAGAAGCAAGCAGAAAAATTGGTGGCACTGCAGCACCATTTTAAATAGAGTGTGTGCGCGCATTTGAATGGAGAGGGCAATTAAGAACCAAATGTGCTTTAAACTGCTTGGTGATACAATTAAAACTGAAGCCCTGCAGATAGCAGTGTGCTTCTTAAGAGGTAGAATTAACGGCATTAGCAAAGCCTCTACCAAACAGACATCCATTTGGGAGCTACCTTAATTTCAGCATCTTTGCATTTTTCTTGCTGTTGGCTTGTCATACTCTGAATGTCTGTAGAAAATAAATATGTGTATTTGGAGTTATTATCGCTCTCTAATTTGCCGTAATGAAAGTGCTAGCCTGCACAGGCGGATGAGCCATTTTAATTTAGGCATCGAATCCAGGCCTGCATATTAATGACCTTATTTGCATAAATCATGTCACTCCACTCGGGATTCCAATTAAACCCTTGATTAATTGCTCGGCTGACCCGTTAAATAGAATCTTTTAAGTGGTTCAACAGGCCACCGAAGCCTGTTGACACACATATACACATGCATGTAAACACACAACTATATACTCACACATGATTTACTCTGAATAAAATTAATCTTAGAAGAGCGAGCAACTAATTTCAAAATGTGAACATGCGCTGAGAAGTGTGAAACTTGCTAGATAAAATGCAGAGTGAACAACTCAACTTGCAGAGTGAAAATTTAGTTCAGGAGCACCATGATATTTCTCTCCAATGAGATAAAGCAATCAGTACAAAAAATTAGATCCGATCAAAGAAAAGTTATTGTAATTTTTTGAGAAAAAAATTTAAAAAGCAAAAAAATGTTCTAAAGTTTCTATTTTGATTGTGAAATTCAATTTAGCAACAAAAGATAAAGATGTTTTTGCAACAAAAAGAATAAAAAAAGCAGCGAGCACTACACGATAATAGCAGCATGTCATCAGCGTAATGGGATACAATGACAAAGTCAGGGGCGCATTTATATATATATATTCACTGTATCTATCTATATATATATATATATATATATATACTCTCTCTACATATATATTTACTGTTTTTACAATATATTATATATATACTGTATGTCTATGTATGTAGTATGAAACAGGGAATTATTTTACAGTCATCTCAAATTGTGGTATCTACTCTTTTATGTCTATGTGAAAAACAAAACAAGGTGTCTGAGTCCATCTAGGAACAAAAAAGTGCCAAAGATTATATAAAGTTTTTTTTGTTGAAACTTAATGGATTAAATTCAGATTTTCTGAATACTTACAGACCTCAAAGACTCCCCAAAAAAAGGTCCCTTGAGCTAAAAATATTTATATACAAAAGTATATATATACTTTTCGTACAATATGTTCCCTTTAAGCCGTAGTGAGCAATAGGTGAGCTCATATGTTTCTGATTTATCCGTAGAAGTTATGAATCTTTATTCCTCTTTGAAATGTGACCTTGCAACTTGAACTTGATTGTAGGCACAGTTAGAAAGTGTCAATGTTGTATCAAATTATTGATCCATGTTTTGGATTGACAACAGCATTCCTAAATAGAACGATAGGTTGCTGTTTTTTATCAGGTTTAATTCAGCTAGTACAGTATATGCCAATAACAACACACAAAAATTGCTACATACCAAAACATAAAAAAGCTTGAATGCTGTCAGCTGTTTCTAATGTTTTGTACAGCCATCGTGTGCTTGACCTGCAAACATGGCTTGTTTTGGTTACACAAAATATTGTGAGGAACATCATTTTCACACAGATGACAAATTAAATTTGACACAAAAAGCAATTTGCCTGCATACACTTTGATTCACAGAGAAGCCTTTAGGGTTCATATGAATGAAAAGTTAAACACAGACCGCAAAGCACTGGGTACTTTAATAGATCAGTAATCAAAGGCTCGATTTGGGACAAATTAAATTAGATTAGTAATTTGGTACAAATCAAGTATGCTTCAAATCTGAAAAACATTTTTGCAGCGATATTAACAAATATTGCTGGGCCAGATACTCTTTATATACATATCAAGATACGTTTAGAGCTTCCCAAAAAAAGAGAGAACAGCACTTATTCCTGAAATTTATTTAATGTAGTTGTTTAGCTCCTTCTTTCACTGATAAAGGAATTGCAATAATATACCTTTAAGCTCCACCTGCTGGAATTGTCATGAACTTGCAGCATAAACTGGGCCCTCCTTGACTACTTAACCATGTACAGAAACCAAACGTACTCATGTCAACATAAGCACATCAGATTAATATTTGTTGATAGTGCATAAGGCTGAATTTGCATTTCAATCTTACCAGGAGGCTACATTTGACTAATTATTAGCAAAAAATAAATAAAATTTAGAATTTCTGTAGAGCAGCAGGCTTGAGGCCGTTTTGAGTTTTCCACATTTCATTTCTATCTTTATTGCTCTCAGAGTTCGGTTACATTAGGCTGTGCATCACCATGGCAGCGGACACTAGCCCTTGCATCTGACTCAGACATCATCTAAAGCATTTCAGCTCTGAGTGAGTCATAATGAGTCCCACTCTCCACTGCTACTGTGCTGAAAATAGGCTCACTCTCCTCCTTAGGAATTCTCCTGGGTAAAAGCCTGTGATCATTGCTCAAAACCTTTTTTCCAACCCTGTAACAAACACGTCGCAAAATAAAGAAGGAAGGGCTCACGGGTGTTGGGATTGAGGCAAATCGGTTGGAAAGGACAAATTTGGAGAGATAGTTTATCCAAGAATGTAAAAGAAACCGAGCTAATGCACAAAATACAAAGCAGCACATTCAATGAAGGGATTTAAATCTGAAAACTTGATTCAGAGCTATGATCCTAGAGGTTGTTCAAAGTCGAGCATGCATGTGGCAAATTTTTGCAAACATTCATGTTTCTATTTAAATACAGATCTACATATCTGGTGGAGATATCTACATATCATAGGTGGAGACGGTGGCCGCGTGGTTAGCGCGTTCGCCCGCGGACCGGAAGGTCGCGGGTTCGCGTCCCACGGAGAGCACGTCTAGGGTCCTTGGAGAAGACACCTAACCCCCGCTTCTCCCACCATTGGCGCCGTTGAAGGGCAGCCTGCTGCGGTGTAAGGAGTGCAGCAAACAAATTTCCCCGGTGAGGGATGAATAGAGTAATTCAAAATAATCAAAAAAAATAAAAAAAAATACATATTTGTGCTCCATACTGGTTAGAAATTTTTAAACATTTTCATTTCTTGTCAAGTCTCCTTTAAAATAGAGTTCCATCACTGCTGGTTTGAAACACTTTAACACTAAAGAACAAATACCAGTGGATTCTTCAGATTAAATTGATCCTTGAGAAAAACAAATATCAGCTGAATGCTCCTGAAACCTATGGGTTTAACATAGCTTCCACTTTTGTATTGTAAGACAAAACTTTTCTCCTAAACAAAAAAAAAATGTCATTCACATCTTGTTGGGGAAGTGAGGGCAACTCTGATCCGGTTGTTCATTTTTTGTATTTTGCTGGATGTCAAAGTCTAAGCTGGCTCATTAGAGCAATGTCACTGGATACATTACTCCTACAATAACTCTGTCAATGGAAGCAGTTTGATTAAAAAAAAAAAAAAAACACTAATAACAGCTGCCATTGCAGAAAAATACTCAATTATCGGATCATCGGTGGTCATTTTGTAGTTTTCTTCCAAATTAGTTAAACTCACATTTTTACTGAATAAAAAATAAAGCTTTATTTCTTAGTAACTATTAATGATGAATAACTGCATTATTACAATGGGAAATAAAGCAGTCTTGTTCATCTTTTATATCTCTTAACATTTTTGTTGAAAGATTAAAACATTTTTGTCTGACTTAGTGCAAGACCTATTTAATTCTATCATTACTATCTACCCATTTTTTGGTTATTCACAAATGTGCTGAGTTAATTGAAGAAATCCATTATATTAACAACATTATTTAAAAAACATCCTACTTATATTGATACAATTTTTTTAATGAATTATAAGTATGAACTATTTATCATATGTGCTATAACGGCTAATACATAGCTCATGTCATATCTGTCCTCTGAAAAACATCTTCATTGCTCCTCTGCCTTATCAGTTACACTCAGTCGAAGGACAAAAGGTCTAGAGGCTGGTAAGTGTAAGTACACTAGCAAACAACCAGGAGCTTAGGGTTATCTATCAGTCTAAGAAAACCACTGTGCACTAAAAATAGTTCCATTCAGAACCGTTTAGAAAGAAGATCGGCTACAGCTCTCAGAAAAGAACCTGAGCTCTCAATCCACTCCACTTCACTTCAGATTAGATTCACTGACCCTGTGCAAATGTACAAGTAACAGAGAATATGAGGTTTATTCTACAAGTCCTGTGAAGAAGATCAGAGACACCACTTTGTGGAAACAATATATACAGATTCTGGAAATATTAATGCTTATGAACAAAACCAAATGTCATTGTTCAGACTGTGTAACAAGAGCTTTTTATGCATAAAATGTTGCGTAAATCACGCAACAAAACTAAATAGACTTAAAAAAAAATTGTAAAATTGAAAAAGTAAAACTTTGAGCTGACTAATTGTTTGAACAGGTAATTAATCAGCTATCACAATCATCTATTCTGTCTTTTTTAATTAAGAGGACTTTAGAAGGATGATAGCAGAACATAAAAAAGGAAGCGGGTGGCCAGTTTTAGAAGGCTGGATTAGTAAAAGGATCAGAGGATCATGCTGCTCCTACAGCAGGCATGACACAGGCACAAAAATGCCAAGTCAGACCGAGAAACTCAGACGAGCATATCTCTAGGATTCGTAATACTATTTGCTTTTGCTCCAAAGAGCCTTTACAGACAAAAATCGCCCACGGTTATGTTTAATTTTATTTGACTGAAATCCCATGAAAAGAAGACATGATACTATAAAATTATACAGAGTGTAATAGCTTTTGGTTTAATATTTGAAAAAAAGTTAAGAACAACTATGGCACAAAGTCTAATTTGTGTTTCATTCGTTTCAACACAACTGGCTCACATTACAAGCGGACGAATAATACTTGAGAAATAAGTTAATTACTGCTCACTCTGCAGCGCTATAATTATAGCCTTTACAAAAGAGCAGCAGTAATGCACTTTTAAGTGTAATGGGAGTTTCCCTAATTAGGCCCATCACACACAGGACTTCTCACAAGCACACACACTGGTGTGAAAACTGTCATTCAGTAATTAGCAATGGTGATGAAACCTTCTATTACCGTTTCATTTACACACCATCACAGAGCAGTCGGCTGACCTGTGCTGGCAGACAACCGTGCTTCGCTAACAGCTTCTAAAACAGTAATATCTTTATGACATGGTTGTGGCATAGCATAGTGTGATCCATTAGCTGGTCTGTCCTTTCATTTGCAGAATTAGTACAAAAAACAATAAGACATCCTTTCACGTAATGATTGTGTTATATCTCAATCGGTAGTGTTAAGTAGTGAACCAACTAACTGCTGAACGTGCCATTCCAACCAGAGTGAATGTAGATGGACATAATACAACATAAAAACATTGTAAAGATTGAATTGAATATACTTTATTGAAGTATATTGAGGGACGTTTGAGTGCTGCAGTGCAAACACCTCAATCCCCCCTCATCAATCTCCACCGGCATCACAGTCCGATCGCATTGTGTCCAATCTGGCAACCCAAAAGCTGGAGTCCGGAATGAATCCACAAAGCCAGGCCACATTGAAGAACACTAAACTGGACTCTTTGTATGTCACTGGGTCAGAGTGGCCGCTTCCAGTTCCTCAAACCTGTAGCGAGCAACCTGACCTTTCAATGGAAACCACAAAAACACAGGGCCCGAAACACCTCCTCTAGACCGTCTCCTTCTCTGCACCTCCTCCAGATTGTCTCATTGTCCTCAGCTCCGCCGGGACCAAACCAACTTCTCCAGCCACAATGGATGCGGCTCCAAGAGCCAGCAGCTTGTCACGCATGTCATCATCTACAGTATGTCAACAGCAGAATGACCCCACAACTGAGATGCTTATTTATGCAAGGATCAAGTTGATAGAGTCCCAACGACATTTCCTAGAATATTTTCTGTTAATGTTTAGTCTTAAAAACAGCCTAATTTGGCTCGGGCGCTTTTCATGTCACAAAGAAGCCAGCTTTCTTACTAAAACGGCAAGAATTCAATTTTCTGGAGATATTCTTTTAAAAGACACAGCTGCTTGTGTTGTGTAAAGCTAATGTTATAAATTGATAGTTAAAATACATTGAGGATTTTAGTTTTGCTGAGAGTTTTTTGCCAAAGTAGAAAATAATTTTTTCCTCTTCCCTATAATACCAGAATTTTCTGTAAATAAAAAAGCAAATGATCAATGTTTTGAAAGGCAAGCAAAGAAAAAAGAATGAGTGGGTTTGGTTAGGATACCTTCCTATTGCCTCGCTGGTGAGGTGTTTCGGCCACATCCCACAGGGAAGAGACCCAAAGGCAGACCCCGGACCCACTGGAGGGACTGTGTCTCGCAGCTGGTTGGGGAACGCCTCGGGATCCTCCCAGGTGAGCTGGAGGATGCAGCCGGGGTGAGAGAAACCCAAGATGACGGAACAGAACATTTGAAATTTCAGTAGATAATTATAGAATTTAATTTCTTTAAAACTTTTTGTTCAGAATTTTTTTTTGGTGAATGTGCCTGTATTGACAATACAACATGTTGAACACATTTCTATTATAATATTGGAAATAGATTATTATGCAAACAGTTTCTTCTAAAAGAAAAACTTGTATTTTTTGGGGGGCGTAGGGGGAGGAAAAATAATATAACTGGTTTTGGAGAAATGTTGCATAAACTCCAAAAATAAAGTATTGTGATTCCGAATTAAATGGCCAAAAAAATAGTCCAGTAGCTAATTGTGCTGGTAAGGCAGTGATCGTTTCAAAATATTTTATTAGCAGTATTTCTTTAAAAACAAATGCAAGCAGAATATGTTGATGTTAACAGTTTTATGACATTGAGAGCTACACATTTTTGCTTTCATCTTGTTACGACACCATTAAACAGATATTCTGGCAACACATTAAACCTTTCTGAGTCTTATTCTATAAAAAGCAAGAGCAACCACTGTTAATATGGCACAATTGGCAAGTCTGCCCCAGTCTTTCTTGACCTTTTCTTTACTGCCAAATCACAAACACAGAGTAAACAATCTCCACCCTTGACACCAAGTCAGACACGGACCACTAACAACACACTTCTATATGGCAAAAAATCCACAGGGTGCACAATTAATTAAAAGAAATGCAAGAAGTAGATTTTGTTTCCAATAACCGCAAAGGATTTTTCTGATGGCCTTCTAAATGGTGTATTCCTGTGCATATGGTATCATGCCAAATTACTGCCCTGCAATTCAAGCAGCACATCCAACAAACCTCCCCTTACAAGCAAACCAAATTCATAGCAGGGGGTTATGTTCAGTTTTTAACAAAGTCAAATTTTTTTAAGCTTCTTTGTTCGACAACATCTTCCTTCTCTGTATATGGAAGAATGAATGTTTTTTTTTTTTTTATCATTTGGACAGATGGAGTCTTATTTCAAAGACGGGCAAAGCAAAAACATAGAAACCGTGACCTTGCAACCAATAGAACAAGATGCTGATTAAACACTTTGTGTGCAGTCTCGAAGGTCAGCTGGATTGGAAGTTGAAGACAGGCAGGTCTGCTGTCTTGACTGGTGACTGAAGGGTCATCTGTGTTAGGGGTGGATTAGGAACGGCTGGTGATCCCATGAAAGCAATGTGTCACTAGTGCTGTGTCTTACCATACAGTCATACACTCCAGCGAGCACTGATCCCCTTAACTGACTCTCATCTGCCCTGGGAACTAAGGCAAGCTGACAGCAGGGCTATTTTCAGACAGAACTCACCCTGCTTTGTGCATGGCCACAAATAGTGATAGCCACAAACCCGTGCCATCGCTCTCCATTAGGCAGAATAAAAACCCAGTGAGAAGCCCACTTTGCAGCACAGAGCAACCTTTCATTCACAACCACTCCCAGAAACAGATGAGAGATAAATGTGCTGTGACAGCAGCTAATAAGGTCCCTGTGATCTGCTGGTAGTGTGACACTGTGAGAGTGTGTGAGTGGTTGTGAGCATACGTTAGTGTCCATTTGTCACCTATGTTTACACAAAAAATGTATCTTGAACAGGAAAGCAAAATGCAGAGAGAGAGCTGCTGAAAAAGTTATGCCTCAATTTACCAATAAATCCTACTTTTTTGACATGCTTAATAATTATTTCCTCTTTGGTGTGATAGATTTATGAAGAATTGGATTAATATGGTTAAGGCCTCTACAAATAGCTGCAATCATGAAATACATTATGAACCATTGCATGCACAAGCATAGTGTTTTATACTATGCTTAGAGGGAGTGCTTTACTTCTACTCATCAACTCTTTGGCAGTCTCTACCATGTTTAAACATTATCCCCACATCAAAAACTTACCTGAAGTGGTTTTCTATTTCATTCATGCATGCTTGAGGAATTTGCAAGTTCTCCCTTCCAGTATGGGATGCTACTTAAGCGACAGGCGATTATTCGCCATGTCCTTTGTTTCTGCATTATAACGTAAGCAGGAGGTTTTTAGCTCATGATTGGTTTCTTCACTCAACAGGTGTTATTTTTTTGCAAATATACCAAAATAAAGACATAAAAGAATATGTACTTAATGCGCTTTACATTATTTGCTGCCTCAAACAAGATTTATGCTGTTTTATGCACTTGACAAGGATGCGAGTGTGGCGTGTAGAGCGAAAGAAGAAAATTTTGTGTAAAAAGTTAAAGTAAGATTGAATAAAAGCTTTTTTGTGGGGGAAGAGGAGTTGTAAATTTTACATTTCTGGTAAAAAAAAAAAAAAAATGGTACCACATTTCCCTACAGTTTATATGCTATGAGATAAAAAATGATCTCACTAAAGCACGATACCTGTTAAATGTCCCAGATCAGTTAGAAATTGGATTAAACATGCATGTAGCAATCATAAATAGCTCAAAGGTTAAAAAAAAAAATCAATTGGTAATACTGTTCCGTGTCCTCACTAATGATGATCTGTCCTTAATTCGTAAGATCATGGACTAAGACTTTACCTCGGTCACCAAACGACAAGTTAACCCAATTACATCATCATCATGCTTTGAACACACAAGAGGCGATACATGTGCATTTCAGTCCAGCAAAAAGAACCAGCAAGTTTCATCGGCAAAAGGATATTTAAAATCTGATACACTAATTATTGCTTTATGAAGAAAATGATATCTACAAGTAAATATTAGTTCATTATCAACTATTATTGGCATAACTAAAAACTGTGAAAGTTTTTAATAGTCAGAAATACTTTTGACAAGAATGTGCCCCTTTTTTTCAATTGTTTAATTTTGTGATGGAAAAAAAAAATCACAAGTTATATAATACGAAGAATACATAAGAAGTATACATAAATAAATAAATAAATACATAAGAAGCCATTTAAATTGATTTAGTTTTTATTCGTAATAAATCATGTTTTATTCTTGGAAGCACTTAAATTCAACTGAATCCATAGAACTTTTGAAAATAGGTTTTAAAAAAAAAACTTCACTATGACGTGAAATAAATGTTCATGTCACAGTACACTAATAAAAGCACAAAACCTTCATTAAATTGATTAATCATTTTTTATGTAATTAAAAAAAAAGGGGTTAAGGTGCTGCTCTGAGCAGCTGCCTATTGCAGTGCTCCCTGTTACTTTAGCATTTAATTGCCAACTTTTTCAGAGTTTCTGCCCTTTCTTCTGGCTATGTTTTGCTTCATTCTGGAAATTTCATTTTGAGCACACTTCGGACGTCATTTTGAACTTTGTTGTTTTGTGTCGGACAGTTGTTGCTTTTTAGAAATCGCCCGGGTAGTTCCCGATAGCTGGCTGGTCATAGAGCAATTCTGCTGTTAACATGCATATTAACATGGTGACATGCGCGATCTGATGCTGGCTCTCGGTGCCACATCCATCATGGCTGGAGGAGTTGGTTCAGTCCCTGGAGACCTGAGGACAAGGAACGACCTGGAGGAGGTGCGGAGGAGACGGTCTAGAGGAGGTGCTTAGGGCCCTGTGTTTTTGCCGTTTCCATTGAAACGTCAGGTTGCTCGCTTCATAATTGAAGAACTCGCGGACCCAGAGGCCAGTTTGGTGTTCTTCACTGTGGCCTGGCTTTGTGAAGCCATTCCGGACTCCAGCTTTTGGGTTGCCAGGTTGTACGCAGTGCGACCGGACTGTGACGCCAGTGGATAAGGGCGAGGTGTCATTGAGATGTGTGCACAGCAGCACTCAAATTTCCCTTCAGGGATAAATAAAATGTATTCAATTCCATTCAAAAGGATAAACTCAACAAGTCTTTGATTGTTCCCACCAGTAAAAAGTTCAAGGTTGTATCGTTTAAAATAACCAAGTAATTTAGCCTCTTTTCCCCCTGCAGCACATTTTGTGCCACAACTACAAATGGAAAATTTTGTAAACTTCTTAAAAGCAACAAATAGAAAAAAAAAAGGAAAGGCATCCATCTGAAGAAAAGCAGGAGAAACTTTACTGACCTTTGTTTGCTTCAGAAAATTCACTAATAAGGTACATTTAATAGCTTCTCGTAGGATGAAGGCTTTGGAGTGAAATGCCTGACTTTACACACATAAAATAAATTGTGTAATCAATGCAGGTTACTTATTTTATTGGAAAAAAGGGCTATTCGAATGTATACTGACAAATTGCCTGTTTTTACTATCTGGACTTGCAAAGAGTACATTTTTTATTCAGAGTTTAATGTGCATATCACGACTATTTGCACTTTCTATGATCCGGCACACGGGCATATCGATTAACCTCCATTCTAGGTAACCTGAGGAGACTTGAGGCATACTGGCGCTGCGTTCTCCACAACTATGAGACCACCTCCAATACACATTCATATCCGGAGGAGGGTGTGGGATCGATGGCACGCCGGGATGCTATTAGAGCCGAGGCAGCCAGGCAGCTACAACTTCAAAAGCGGAGTGTGAGGGAGAGAAATAACACGAGGTAATTATCTGGGCCCCACCAGCTACCGCCAAGGTAATCTGTAGAGTGGAGGACAAAAGGGGGCTGTGGAGGTGGTGTTCAGAATGTCTGTTCGTATTTTTGTCAACTCAATGCACTCAACTCGGTCCGGCAAATGCTGATGGAGAAAACAGAAGCCCTACCTTCACCTTTCTCAAGTGTTTGCAATGAAATATTTCAGATTTCACTTTAAAGCCAATCTTTGAATTATTTGTTTTCAACCAAAAGAATATCTATTAGAGATTTTTTTTTAGATCTTTTGTGGATTTCAAGGCGGCACAACTAATGCTGCTTAAAGAAAAACCCAAATGATGCAGTAAATTATATTCCAACCTGTGACAGTACAGCTGCAGCCAAATTACCAAGCAAGGTGAGAAGCCATCTGCTTTTATAGTCAACCACCAAAAAATGTGATGATTATCAAGCTATTACGCAAATGTTCCAATACCAGCTGCACAACAAGTCACCACAAAGTCAAGAAAGTTCTGCTAATTTGATTTGGGTTCATAACAGTTGATTTTATTGTTTAATCAAGCAATTTGTTTAAAACTTTGACCAAGTAAAAACAGCTCAGATTTTAATTTTCTGATCACTCATCTGAAAGCGGGCACTGATTCACTCAAAGCAAACTAACATAATTTGCTCAGAATGTTTCTCATTTGTGTGATTGAATATAACAGCAATAATCACTGGTACTATTTCACTCCGTGCATAAAAGCTTTATTACCAATGACTCATTTCTAATAAAAACAGAATACAAATTACCACAGCGAGAAATAGATTTTTTTGTTTTACATACAAGATAAAATAAACTGTCTGCTAAACTAAAGTGCACACAGACACGGACACATTCACATCTCCCCTCTCTTTGGGAAACTGTGCAGAACTATTATAAAAATTGCAGGATCAGCAAGTTAACTCTTACATGCAGCCACAGGCTTCGTGCCTGCTGACTTATTTCTGCTTCCAGTGCACTTCACGAGTTAAGAGGTCTATGGGTTGCCATGACACCAATTAGTGCAACATCTCCAATCAGCATTGCACCTCATCAGCATTGCTGGTTGGTCACTGCTTTGAGATTTTTAAATAATCTAATTGGAAAATAACAAGCAAAAATTTACTCCTTTATAAGAAGGAGTGAATCTGGGGAGATTAGAGGTTAGGTACTGAACTTCAGTCTCTGTCACGTACAAAAGGTCAGGATCAAACGAGGTAGGGACTCCTTTCGGGTTAAGAGCTGGATCAGCAATATTACAGCTAAAGCTTGAGGGAAAACTTTACTTGATGTTCCTTAAAGATACTTCACTGAAAGGGGCTGTTGTTGTGAAAGAGAAAAACTAAGATATTGTTTCATGAATCAAACTAATCTAAACACTAGACCTCCATGAAGTGTTTGACTTTTTTGTTCAACAACTTACTAATAAAACAGGTTGTGGATGTATCTCATAAATACTGCTGTAAATTTAGGCATGGTGGCCATGTGCCTTCACCACAAAGAGCTTCTAATGTGTGACCATTGTATTCCATTTAATTATTTCTCTTAATTTTTTATCGTTAGAATTTCAATTTGAACAATTGTAATAAATCAATTTCCCTCAAATGACAAATAAAATCAGTCTTTTTGTTTCTTAAATCCAAGTTGCCCTACCTATAGTGATTAGACCATTTCGATTTAATTGAGTCACTTGGTACTGCTTAAATAATGCTGACACCAATTTTTAATAATGTTGACATTAAGCTGAGGTTATGTCGTTACTACATTTTACTGTCGGTAAAGTTTGAAGATAAATCAATTTGCTCAAAAGCATACCTATGAAGACAGTTCAGGGATTTAAACTAGCAAGTTAACTTTTAACACCTGACTTCCTAAACCTTTACACAACAATTGACTGAACAAATAATGACCTTCGATATCACTGCAGCTCTCAACCTACAGGTCCACTTGTGCCCTCTCATTTTCTGCGATGCATCACTAATAAACAACAAGGGAGACAAGACCTTAGTGAACTTTTAAAAATACGGGAGCTGTGGTTCACTTCCACAGATGACACCTTGATGAATTAACGCTCCAGAGTAATCAATGAAATAAGCAGTAGCCAGCTTACAAACCACTTGGTGAGGCGACAACAAAAAGACCCACACTCCCTGAGCAACCTTTGAAGAAACTGCTGCATTGCTAATTAACAATAAAAATACCACAAAGACAAACACAGGGGGGAACATGACCTCAAGACACAGAATCATAGATTAATGACAGGGGCAGTGCCATTGCATGCTTGTTAGGAGCCATATTGAACTTAAGACATTAACGTCTTCATGCCCCATTACTTACCAATACGTAGACCAACAGGCAAAGACAATGCCAATACTGAACATAAACATTGACTACTCAATCTTCTCCAGAGGCCCGGATTAAACAGTTATTCTATAATTTACTGTAGACTTTCTTCATGTATGCTTTTCATACGTCAGGAATTCAGATTTTTATTTACTTTGTATTTCTTTAAAAGGATTCTTTAAAAGGATTCTTTAAAAGAATGAAAAGATGATAATATAAAGATTATTGTGGTTTTCTGTTTGATTGGAGATGTTTACTTTGTAAATTTAATTTTTGTTTGATTGTAGTGAGTATGTACTATGTCTCACAGCTGGCTGGGGAACGACTTGGGATCCTTCCAGGTGAGCTAGAGGATGCAGCCGGGGAGAGAGAGGCCTGGGCTGCCCGTTTGAGGCTGTTGCCCCCGCGACCCGACCCCGGAACAAGCAGAAGATGACGGAACAGAATGTACTTTGTAAATTTAATTTTTGTTTGATTGTAGAAATGCTGTTCAGTTAAAAATGTATACAGATGTATGGACACATATGAGCCATGCTTCAGCCTATTCCTTTTCTTTGGTCTGTTTGTTTCTTTGTTGCAATCTGTGTTATTGTTGTGATTTTATGTATGACCAAATGAATAAATCTAAATCTGAACTGAACTGAAAGGTACATTGCATTACATTCTATATGAGAAATGCAGCTTAAACCCAGCCTGATTTTACCTCTAAACCTAGTCATTAATTATGCTGATATCTACATGTTCTTTCATAAACTATTTGTTAATTACCACTTAAAACAATCCAAATTGAGACCTTAAACTACACCCTGAGCTGCCAGCGAATTACAGAACGTTTTTACATTGTTTTTTTCCCCCCTTTGTGTTTATTCATCCCTCTATCTCTTTTCTGCTTCGGGGCGTGCGGAGGCTCTTTAACTGATTGATAGAAAGAGGTTCAGACTCTTCACAGAGTAACATGATTGACGCCCTTGAGATGGAGTGCGGCCAGTGAGGATTTTACTGTCACTCTTGGATGTGCAGAGAGCTTGGTGATGGCAGAGGATTGATAAATTTGAGAAAGAGGCCTACATGTGGGAACTGCACAATCCATTCATGCATGCACAAGTTAGAATGTTAAAAGCACTGTGGTTTAAAGTTTTATCTGATGACTTCTTATAACAACTTAACTACAAATCACCTAGAATTTTTTTTTAAACGAGCGAGGCAAAAGATGAACAGTCTCACTTTTTTTTGCAACAAGAATCATGTACAAACAAGACAATACAAACCACACACAATCATATAGAATGACAATCTTATACTGTAGTACAAAGAAATATTAAGTCACGTTGCAGCTTAGCTTTTCCACTCTTCAACTAATAATAAAATGCAGGAGAGAATCTAAAAGTGCAGACATTACACTCAGGCAAGCTCTACAGACAGGATCTCATTACTCATCGCATATATGCAGAGACACACCCACACATACAGGCACACACACAGACACACACGGCGCCTCCAGATGTGCATCGGTGAAGATTTGCTACTTACTTTTTTCTCATCTTTCTGATATTCCGACTGTGTGTCCTTGCTGTGGTTGTCAGAGGAAGGCCTGCTGCTGGCATCCATCTGTCCATCGTTCATTTCATTCTGCTGACCAGCTCCTGACCAGGGGGACTCCAGAGGGCAAGGCTCTGACTGCTGAATGCCGCTTTGGACCTCCATCATCCTCCTCTCTGCCTAAAAATAAAAGTAGGATAGGATGATGTAATGCAGGAAAAGGGAGTAAATTATACAGGTGGATGATCAACCATAAAACTAGTTTCCTCAGTGACTGAATTAGGACATTTTTGAATGTCACTTTTTGCTAGTATTGAGTATATTAATAATTTTCAGTATCCAGCCATTTGATGTTACCTGTGCAGATTTGCCAAACCAGTGTATTTTGGTAGCAAGCATTTTTCTTTTTTTTGGTTTGCTCAGTCAAGGCATTTCACAAATTTTAGCAAACTAATCCAAATAGAAAACAATAAATAGGAGAACTTGGTTGGATTTTTTTTGTTATTATTAAAACTGAAAGCTAATTTTTTTTGTCCACAAACCAACTACAAGATATTTTTCACCTACTAATAGAAGAGCTGCACGGTAGCACAGTGGTTAGCACAGTGATCTTATAGGAAGAAGTTTGAGAGTTTGAGCACCAGGTAGGAGCAAGGCTCGAATCACTGTTCTTTCTGTGTGAAGTTTGCATGCTCTCAGCATGTATGTATGAGTTTTCATATGACTTGCAGTGAACTTTTTCTGGCTTTTTCTGAGGTTAGACCTCTAACGAATAACAAGCAGTTGTCACAGAAACCAGAAAGTTGGAGGGATTGTCAAGCTGGGTGAATGTTATTTGCTCACTTTGCAAAAATAATTGACTGAGGTGTGTATATATAAATATATGTATATTATTAAGTATTATCATTACTTTTATTCATATCACCTTTAAATTTGTGTGTTTTATTGCAGCAACAACAAAAAAAACACAACCCCAAAGCTTTTTTTTTATCTGAGAAATAACCTCATCTGAAGGACAGATTAAAACTATCTACCTGAAATCAGTAACAGGAGGAAGTTCAGCACTGAGCTGCTTCCTTCCTTTTACATGCTCAAGTATTAATAAATAATGAGGTCATTTGGGGTTTCTCTAAAAAAATTTCTAACTTGTCGATAAACTAAGTTAGAAACTGGGAGTAATAATTGACTCAGACTTGAACTTCAATAATCATATTAAACCATTTACATCAACATTCTCTTATCACTTTAGAAACGTTGTCAAAATCAGAGGTTTGGTGTCGAAAACAGACTTAGAGGTTCTTATCCATACATTTGTTTCCAGTAGGTTAGATTATTGCAATGGTCTACTCACTGGTGTGAACAAAAAAGCCTTGGTTTGTCAGTCACTTTCTTAACCATCTATCCCTTGCAGGGCTGTGGGGGGTGCTGGACCCCATCCTGGCTGATTTAAGGCGAAGGGCAGGGTACACCCCGAACAGGTTGCCAGCCTTTAAACGGTTGCAATTTATTCAAAATGCTGCTGCGTCAGAAAATACGATCACATTAGTCCTGTGCTCAGTACTCTGCACTGGCTTCCTGTGGCTCAGACAATAGACTTTAAAGCTGCTCTGCTTGTGTTAAAGTCTCTCCATGGCTTGTGAAATGTTAGTGACACCGGCCTTCTGCTGGTGTCTAGAGTTGGGACTAAACATGGCGAACAAACTTCCTGAGGCTATGAGACAAACCTCTGCTGTGACAATGCTTAAATCTAAGTTGAAAACAGTTCTGTTTAAAAATGCATTTGACTGAAGATTAATCACTCTTTATTCCATTCTGTTGTCTCAGACGGTATACCCAGGGTTCTCTCACCCGGGCTGCATCCTTCAGCTCACCTTGGAGGATCCCGAGGCGTTGCCCAGCCAGCTGTGAGGCATAGTTTCTCCAGCAGATCTGGGGTCTGCCTCTAGGTGTCCTACCGGTGGGACGTGCCTAAAAACCTCATCACCGAGGCGTTGGGAGGCATCCTAACCAGATACCCAAACCACTTTATCTGGCTTCTCTCGACTTCGAGAAGCAACAGCTCTATTCCAAGCTCCTCCCAGATGGCAGAGCTCATCACTCTATCTCCACTCTTTTTTATCTTTTTTCATTTTAGTCTGTTTTGTCATTTTAATTTATTTTTTCTGTCTTTAAAATCCCTTTGAATTATTTAGTGTATATTTTATATATATATATATTTTTTTTTTTTTTTTGCACACTAGTACCATAGCAAGTTCCTAGTCTCTGATCCTCTTCATTTGACCATGGCAATGAAAGCATTTTGATTCTGATAAATTGTTTATAAAAATAGCATTTTAGTCCATATTTTGACATTGAATTACCTTAGAGAATAACTGGAACTTAATTTAACTGGCATAAATATATTTAAATCAGCCCAAAAACTTTTTTTAAAGTCTTAACATAAAGGGTTCATTATTAATATAACAAATAAAGTTTACTAATTTGTCAGAAACTGTATAGTAATAATGCCAGTTTTACTGAATGTACAATAAAACTGAAACAACTTGTGAAGAGTAAATTCTACTGAAGCTAAATAAAAGTGTTTGACTGTCTTTGAAATAATAATAACGTATAAAAATAATTCAAACTGTAAAATACCTCTGTTATTTGTTGGCTCCTCGTTCTATCAGAAGCATATCAAGAGGAAGATGCGGTACAACTTGCTTTACATCTCTCTAGCTGTTCTCACACGGCAGCACTCTGAGAAACAACAGGCGGGCGTTTTATTAACTGGAATGAAAAGTTATCCCGATAAAAGGAAAAATAAAAGTCCAAGAAGAAGCTTTGAGAGACTTCTCGGCATCACACACACACACACACACACACACTGACAGACTCTCCTAGCAGCTGCTGTCATGGCGGGTGTGTCACCAAACAGCCCCGCCTCCTCTCATCCACAACGACTTAAATAGGATACATTCATGTACTCCTCAAAATATCCTCAAAAAATCATTTTTAAAATCTAAAATAGTAGACGTTTTTTTTGTTGTTGTTTTTTTTTTTAAATGTACTTATTAAATAATGCATCATGCTTTTATAAAATCAAGCTATATCTGGAAAGATACGTTTTCATTTTATTTCTGTTTTTGAAAGTGGTGTAGATCTTTACAGTCAGTCACAGTCACCTTCTTATCCGTCTATCTCTTGAATCCATGATTCAAGACGACACCCCGAACAGGTCGCCAGCCTGTTGCAGGGCTAGATCTTTGCAAAATCTGCTAAATTGACTGAGTGGCTAGCACAGTGGCCTCACAGCAAGAAGGTTGTGGGTTCGAGTCCCCGGTGGGGACGAGGCTTGGAACACTGTCCTTTCTGTGTGGAGTTTGCATGTTCTCCCTGTGTCTGCGTGGGTTTCCTCCGGGTACTTTGGTTTCCTCCCACCCTCCAAAGACATGCATGCTAGGTTGATTGGCCGGTGCCAAATTGCCCCTAGCAGTGAATGAGTGTGTGTGTGTGGATGGTTGTATGTGTGTGGCCCCGCGACAGACTGGCGTCCTGTTTGGGGTGTACCCTCTCCCTCGCCTTGAATTGGCCGGGATGGGCTCCGGCTACCCTGAAAGGGTTAGACGGACAAGAAGATGACTGACTGACTAATATCACTAGACTCTTGGTTTTAAGTAGTTGTACAAAAAGTAATAATATAAATAGTACTAAATTTTAGGTTTTGTGATGGGATATTAAAATAAGCCAATCATTCAAACGTCCTGCATTTGGGATAAGTAATTATTTCTTTTGATTGAAGATCCATATCCAAAAGCAATATGGAAAGATCAAGGATGCCCAACATGCTTGTGTTAGAAGTGAGTCAGTCAGTACTCTACTGGTAAGAGAAAATGTGTTTATTATTACACTATCTGTGCAAGAGTAATGTGCATGCTGCATAACCTTTAGAATGTAGAAGTAAGAATGATGATAATAATCATTTTCTCTCTGATTGCTTATCTTGACTTGAATGTATGAGGGCAACTGTTTATCATTAGAAATTGTATAGATGCAGGTAGAGCAGAATAGTTTCAAAGTTGTCTTCTGGGCTGTGTATTTGAAGATCAAGACGTTTTGATGTCTTGATCTTCACATACACTGTCCAGAAGACAACTTTGAAGCCTTTTCTATGATGGATCACTCCTGGACGAATGAGGGATTACACAGACTAAATGAGGGTAGAGCTTAAAGAAGGGGATGAGAAATCAGATCATTCTTTTTTGCCATCATGTTAGGCGTTATTTGAACATATGTTGTCACAAAAGACAAAAAGAGACAAATTCCTCTCCTGTAAACCAGTCTATTTATCAATCTATTTTTTTTTTATCTACAGTATGTGTCAATGGTTGTATGGACTGATTTAATTGACAGTTTCAGCAATTGCCACTAGGTGGCGTCATAAACTTTCTGATCTGAGTGCAAGGAACACGTTCTGTATGATTTGTATTATTATGCATTTCTTTATGGAATTTAACATATTTATAGTTATCAGAACCATCTGAGGTAGTGAGTGTTTTATTTGCAATTGTATTCTGTATTGATGAGCATTAGGAATCATTCCTTTGTAAAATGTGAGTAGATGTTTGAGTTGGCTTTGCAATGGATTGGCAACCTGCACAGGGTGTGACCCACCTCCAAAGTAAGATAGGTATCCTGAGTATCCTGAGGTATCCTGAGTATGACTAAGCAAGACTGTTTCTTGTTCTTTATATTTTGTGTACCCAAAAGTACAGGGCTGCACGGTCGCACAGGGGTTATTTCTGTGGCCTCACAGCAAGCAAGAAGGACGGGGGTTATCGTCCTGGAGTGGGGGTGAGGCTTGAATCACTGGGCTCTCTGTATGGGGTTTGTATGTTCTCTCTGTGTATGCGTGTGTTTGCTCCTATTTCCTTCCATTCTCCAGACACATGCATGCTAGATTGATTGTCCGGTATAAAATTGTCTCTTGGAATGAGTGTGTGTGTGAATGGTCTGAATGTGGCCCTGCAACACACTGGCGACAAATTTGAGGCATAACCTGCCTCTCACCTGAAATCAGCCAGGATAGAATCCGGCACCCCCTGCGACTCCTTTTCAATAAGCATTTCAGAAGGCGAAACTAAATAAAATATACAAAACCAAAATGTGTGTCAGCTCATTCAGCCATCTACATTCCCATTCTGTCTGCATTAATCTAAGGTTCTACAGTACTGTGGTGATGCCTCGTCCAAGCAGAAGGAATTTTACCCAAACGAGCAACTGCTCAGACAGGCGGGTTCTCGTCTGTTCAGACAGAGCTGCCTTTGCCAGAGCAGGCAGACTGCTAGAGAGGCAGGTGGAATGGGGGGCGAACAGGCGGAGGGTAAGGCAATCTGAAGAGCCGGAGACTGGCCCTCGTATATCCAGGCCCCTCAGCCATTTCCAGACAGGCATGTGTCCTCTATGTAAGCCAGCAGGGATACACAGTCAGTCACTGATGGCCTCCGCCGGCACAAGCAGATGTTTTCTCTGTATTGTTGATTTGCCTCCCTGGTAATTATTTTCCATCAGGGCCAGCCAGTGGGACAAGAAGCCAGGTTGTGTTGTTGGAAGGATTTATAGAAAGATGGAGGAACAGAGTGTATTATCAGTCAGCAATGCTAAAGCAATTGCTTCATGCAGGCTGTCCAACTCCTGTCTGTGCTCCATGTGGCTTTCATTGGAGTACTTCAAATAAAGAGCAGCAACCCAGATAATATTACGGCCTCTATATGGTTTTTTAACCATATAGGTTTTTGTTTCACTAATTAGAACCACAACACGGTGCCATACAGGGGAAATATAAGAATACAGTAAAACACAATGTTGTTTGTTGTTGTCGTTTAAATAATGAACAGTTTACTTCAGAAATTAATATTTTGGTTTGCAAAATATTCATCTTAATTGCTACAAATTTGCAGTCTTAGAATTTTGCACCGGCTTCTCTTCACTATCACACAGTGTTATGTCACAGAGACCAAATTGTGTTAGGCACTGAGTGTTATCCTGTGATTTTATGTTGAAAATTTCCTCTCAATTAACACAGTGAACTAACAAGACCTTACAGTGGGGTCAGATGTTCTTCAGAATACTTAAGAACGGGGATATGCAGGACCCACTAGGGGGCACTTTGAGACTTTGGATGAAAAATGATGAGCAGCAAAGCCACGAGTAAACTATTTGATGGTCTGAAATATTTGCTTCTATAATTTGCCTTTTTATTAATTAATTATGAAAGAATTGCATTTCCACTTACCTTTGAAACATGTGTTACAGGTGATTTTATGCAAGATCCTCTGACTCAAATAGTGATGTCAGGGTGTGGGGCAACTGCTCTCATCTGTTGTTGTGGCATGCCACACTCCAGGGAAGCTGCAGCCTTTACTAAAAGCAAGTCTTAAGATGTTAAGTATTTGTTTCAAACTGACGCAAGAAGCAAGTAATATCAGCAATTCAGGTTTTATTATAAATATAAATATAAATTGTAGGTGTTAAGAGCATCCAGGGAGGTCTGACAGAAAGATTTCCACCTTGAAATCTGCTGCTCACAAGCAGAGCTTTGGATGAAGGCTGTTTTTCATAATCTGCCAAAAGATGCTTGTTAAAATAACATAAAAACTCACATCAATTTTTTTTTCCGATTTATTCTTGTTGCCACGTGGCATGCTTTTGTGTGATCCCGCTGTTAAATCATCCATGTCAAGCAGTGTTTAGAGCTTGCTGCTCCATGTGTTTTGGGGGTTTTTTTAAGGGAAAAGGAGTTGCCAGTCTTGCTGTTTGTTTGGTGTTTCATTTTTTGGAAATTCCTTCGGTGTGTGACAAATGAAGCTACAGGGCCAGACTTCAGCCTTGTCAGCTTGTGATACTTACCGGCACGCCACAGGATGAGGCACAACAGTCTAAGCCTGGTCACAGAGCAGCACCATTGGCTTCTATGTTTCTCACACAGGATGAAGAAGTTACAGCATCTGTGGCATGAAACCATGCCGAATAGATTTGCACAAG
This sequence comes from Neostethus bicornis, assembly GCA_902685375.1. Classification (NCBI taxonomy): domain Eukaryota; kingdom Metazoa; phylum Chordata; class Actinopteri; order Atheriniformes; family Phallostethidae; genus Neostethus; species Neostethus bicornis. The sequence continues at coordinate 22,764,968 of LR738551.1, read as the reverse complement.
AAGGAAAGGTTATCAAAAGTGTTTATTGACTGACTAGAGTTAGTTTTCTTTCATTGTAATGCATCTATGTTAATATTCATCTTCTGAATCATACCTGTTAAACCTCATTATTCCGTGACTCAAACCCATCCCACTACTGGTATAACAGACAGCTCAGGCAAAGTTCAGAAACCACACACGCTGGATTGTCACTAAAATACAGCCGCTGTTATGTGGAAAAATAATGCCTCTGAGTCAGAAACTGAGATCTCAAAAGATCTTAGTCATACGTTGATTTCTGCTTATTGTTGACAGGTCATTGGAAAACTTTAACGGTGCACCTCACAATTAAAATTATTGATAAATTACATTTTCTGTGTCAGTTTACTAGTTAATTGTACTTAATCTAATCTATTTAAAATATTTAGTTGTTAAAAATGTAAAAACTAATCACTTGTTTCAGTATGAAACCTCAGTTTGCTTGTTTTGCTGAAACAAGCAAGAGGACAAAAGAACTGCGCCTGCTGACATACCATGTGTCAACTACCCCGTTTGTGTCTCTGTGCATGTGTGTGTGTATCCAATTGTATTTGGTGCATGTGGGTCCCTATGAGGAAGCACATGCATATATTTGTGTCAGTCACAGTGTGCATTAAGGTGGCAAATTTTCTTTTCCTAGGTGTGAACTGTACATGAAACACGGCATAATCAATCCTGTAACGCAGTACGTCTTAAACACCACACAGCAAAATACATCACACATTATTGAAATACTGTTTAACTACTAAAAAAAAGGAAAAATCCTTTTAGAGGTTTTGTGAAATTGTGTTTAAATAATGTTTGGTGGAAGCAAATTTTGCTCTATGCAAGCAAAATAAATTCAGTCACCAAAAATGATCTTTTCTTGTTTTGTGGTTTAACAAAAAAAAGGCCTTGAAGATGCTTCTGCACATCTCCGACTCCAGCTAATCCCAGCGTCTGCATGCTACTTCACATAGAACTAAACAAGTGTTACTTTGTGGTTGTTGATGTTTCCAAGCTGGGTTTAATCATTAGGAAGTGATTCTTTCTAACAAGGGCTAAGGAGCTGTCAGGAGACATTCACAGGCAGGTTTCGCCATGGAGAGTGTGATGAGTCTTATCAGGGTCTTAGCTGTTTTGCCGCGCCTGTTTATAAAGAGCCTGCTTTATTTGGAGTGAATGCATTCTAGCAAGGTCTCTACTGTTGCTGTGCGTTGATTAAAAGTGTTTTCACGATTACCCGTAGTGAGTCTATTCCAGCCTAACAGGGTTACAAGCAGTTTTAATGAAGGGGAGTAATCATTAGATGTGAAAGGGGGCTGCTAAGGGTCTTGCGCTGTCTTTCTCTGTCTACTTGTTGTGAGGCCGATAGAGATCCCTCGTTCATTTTGGTTTGATGTTAGGCTCCACTGTCAGTGTGAGGAAAAGAATAGAAAAAGAAGAAAAATATATTTGATTTTTTTATAGTATTCTGTTACTATTGCACGGTGTTTATAAGCACGCATAACAGTTTTCACATCTTTCTGAGATGTAAAATGTGATAAAATGGTAAAAGTACAAAAAAAGACCCATGCTTCTTTATTTTTGTTGCACTGCATTTTGATGCATCGTATCCTCCTTCCTCTTCTTCAGTCAGTTACAGTTACCCGCTTTGGTGTGTTCTCCGCTCCACTCTTTTAGTTGGCTGTGGTCAGCTTTTGCATTTGCTGGTGTGAGTGAATTTCTCACAGCTTCTTGTGAATGTGTTTTTTGAAAGTCCTATTCAACATTTGGTGCAACTATAATCGGCACCCAGCCACTACGCTCATGCAGACGTGTCTGTGGATTCACACATTTAGGCCCTCAGAAGTGTTGTGCCATGTTTTTAATTTTTTTTTCTCTTTCTCCCATGTTGCAACTTACAAATTTGTCTAAAACAGTTAAAGGAGCACATCTCAACTCAAAAGGGGTCAATGGATTTTCTTGTACTAATTAGAAACAGTTTAATTAGAACATCATTAAAATAACTTTTGTTCAATGTTATTATCTTAGCTGCAAACTACACAAATAGAAAACTGAAGATCTGAAACCATTTCAAAATTTCTTAAAGAAAAAATTATTACAAGTCTATTTAAAAAAATGGAATTGGAAAAGTGACAGCAAAAAAAATAATTTACATCACATTGTGATTCAAAAAATGTTTTTTAATTTAAAGTCATGCTTCTACAGAGTCCCTCTTTTCAACTATTTACTTTCACTTCCCTTTTTACAAGTAGTAAATTAAAACACTGGCACACCATGAAGACCAGAGCTTCGACTATTTGTGTATTCTAGAAAACGCTCCATCCCTGAGCCTGTCTGTGTGTGTCTGTTATCAAATCAAACAATTACATGTGCATTCCTGGAACAGTAAATTACATTTTGACACAATGGTGTATCTTTGATTAATTTATTGTAACATCTGACTCTATTCTCTGCTGGGGCCGATAGATAATAAATGGATGACTTGAGAAGCTATAATGAAGTGACTGTCTTGTTATTGACAGGGGAGCCTTCGCAAATGCTTTTGTGCAAAGCAACGTTTCCAATGGAGGCCCAACGGTGCACAGATTATTACACCGGCCGTTAAAATGAGCTAATGTTCTGCTGCCAGTGTTCCTCTCCAAAGGGACCAGGACTGAATTCCCTTCTCACAGCTGTAAAACAGAGGTGTAAATTAAAGCCAAATATATATATAATTTTATTTGGAAGAGATAAACATATTGAGATTACAGTGTTTTTATCATGAATGTAGGAATCACTGTGTTTCTTTTTGAAATTTTGCGTTTCCATAGCGGCCATGCTTTGTGTAACTCCCGGCATCACTTGAATTTTTATGTTAAAGGTAATTTTTGACAAAAAAAATGTTTGTTCAATTCATTTTAAACAACATTGATACAACATTTATAAATCAATTATGGGACGGTTCATCATGTAAAATTCTTTGTTTTAAAAAAGAATAAAAAGAATGATTTATTGCTCCTGTTTGTTTTGTGGTTTTATATTCCCCTCCACATCCTCCCACCCTAAGGTGCTTGTTAGCAATGACAGATAATTTTTGATTTGACAGTATCCGGACAGGTGTAAATTTCACAGACACATTTTAAGCCCCACACTTTCATCCAATTAATTTTGACCCTCCCTTTTTCCTCTCACAGGCAGCACCAACTAAATTTCATTTTGTTTACAGGTTCTCATTTAAGAATCTAATTAGCATTTCCACACAAGTTTTGCTCTTTTGTACACGTATCAGCCTTTTCTTGGCGTCAAAGACAAAAGCAGTTTTGGACAAACGTTTTTTGCTTCTTTTAGGGGTAATTGGAAGTTAGGGGGAAAAATGAGAAAAAAAAAATTCCACTTTAAGAATGTGTAAGATCTCATGCAGTTGCCTCTCTCTCACTCTATCCCTCCTCTCTGTTGGCGCTAAATCACACGTTAGTACAGCCAGTGGATGTGTTGACAGTTTTACAAACAGAAATGTAAAACGCCATACTCAAGGGGGTCTAAGAGATAAGGAGGGAGCTGCTCAGGGCAGCAAACAGAACAAACATGGCTCGGAGAAGCAGAGAACGGCTTGTTAAAACACCTCGGCTGGGTTATTTTAATTACATAGGGTATGCTTCACTGTAACCATAGCCACAAGTGGTGTGAGTGTGTGGCATGATGGAAAAAGATTTGCCACATTCTCTTAATGCTAAAGTTTTTGCCATTTCTAAAAGAAATGTTTGGTTTTGTCTCATAATTTTCTATTAATTGATCAATTAACAACTAAATGTTGCCACAACGATCCCTTGCTGTTTTAAACTCACTTGTTCAGCTGATGTGAAATAAATTCCCACTGGCCTGCTGGGGCCTGCTGGGAGCTTTCATATGTGCCTTTAAGGACAAAATAGAGATAGTTGGGCAGTAATTAAGAAAAGAAAAACTCAATCGGGATTATTACTAAGTTCCTAATATGGCACATTTTTTTCAGATTATCCTGTGACAATTTGTAAGCCTCGTCTTGGAGTCAGATACAACTTGCAAAAACATCATACTTATAATCTTGGTTTTGATCTGATGAATATCAATGTCTCTTTTTGCTTTTTTTTAGGTTTAGTACATTGTTTGTGATATTACTTGGAAATTTTGCTCATGAAAATTTTCATCTGATGAATTAAGGCTGGCATGAAGACAACGGCTGGCCCCAGCCAGTCTTAGCGTGGGGAGGACATAGGCCTTGTATCTCTCAAAGACATCATTAGAAAGTGACAAAACTGCCAGAGGCAAAACTGGCCTTGGACAATGATCAATTCGGCAAACAGGATTGAATTATAGCGGGAGGGCTGGCTTTTTTTTTTTTTTTTTTAAAAAGGGGAGATCGGAGGGAGTTGGTATAGTGCAAGCCCCCTACTGCTTTAATTACTGATGTGTGTGTCTCTCCGTTAAGAGAACACCCATGGTCAGTCGACCACTCTGGGCTCGCACAAAGCTCAAGCTGAAGAGGGAAAAAAAACATTCTGCGAAGAAGCGGTGAGAGGAGAAACGCAAAGACACACACAAACAGGAGTGCTCATTAGCGAATGGTAATCAGCGGTCGAGAGGTTGGGCACTCACCTCACAAAACGCCACATGTCAATTTGTCCCTTTCTATTCATGAGCCCACTTTCATTTTACCCTACTCCCTCATGCTTCGTTGTTGAGGAGAATTGGATGGAGAGCCGTGGGGGGAAACACTCGAAGGGAAATGTAAACACAAGCCTGGAGATGGGGGGCTCTGCTTTGTCAATTGGGTTCCTCAGATGTGGCCCTTTGGCTTTTTCTCATCGATGTCCCTCACTCACAACCTGACAAGCCACTATCAGGTAGTGCAACCATAACATAATGTGTTTTCTCCTGTTTCACATGCATTCTATTTTCACATTGTAATGTGTGGTCTCAGAGTAAGCAGCTTGATGTAAACAGTCTACCAGCTACCACTAATAGACTTGGTGATGTAATGCATGGTATTTAAATGAGACTTTTTCTCCTTTCTAATATCATTAGAAGCAGCCAGGTCCTTCAACTGAGTGTCAGTTAAAGTGTGACTCCACCATGCAGCTTTTTCAGTCACTATGTTGTAAATTAACAAAAGTGATTCTTTGGTGAAAGTCGACCTTCGAGAAGTAGTAAATCTGCTTTTATTCAAAAGTATAGTCTTTTATATCGGATTAATACATGTCCAATTGACCTGAGGGAGCATGTTAATCAAACTAATCAAACTTTTTCATAGAGCTCAGCAACAATTTGATTAATCATGTCTTCTAGAAAACATTACATCTCAATCCAAATTTAATGCAAGCTCCACCATCAATAAAATTAAGATTTTAAAATGCTGATAGTCACCATCTGGAAGGGTTAGGCTAGCAGTGTTTAGTGTTATTTAGCTTAGATTTGAACAATTTCCTTGAACTTCCGCCATCAATACCTAATTAAACCTGACAAAGATGCTAACAATGTAACAAAGTTTGCACTGGTTAGTCAACTAACCAGCGCAAACTTTCCTTAAAATATGTGCTAAACATCTGAAACTGCAAACTTGCATACCTGCAAAGTTTGTAGGCGTCATTGTACATGGAAGTGGACGGGAACACGCTTTGCACACAGTTTGTAATTGGTGTGAGTAGGAAAATATTTTGACAATACATTTAGAATCACAATACGTCACCGCTTCACATGTACATAAAACATGCGTTCCATTGTCTTCTGCTCATCCTAGGCCGGGTCGTGAGGCAACAGCCTTAGACCGGAAACCCAGGCTCCCTCACCCTTGCTGCATCCTCAAACTCATCCGGGAGGATCCCTCTCTCCAGTGGGTCTGTGGCCTGCTTCTGGGTCTCCTTCCGGTGGGCTATGCCCAAAACACCTCACCAGCAAGGCTTTCGGGAGGCATCCTAACCGGATGCCCAAACTACCCCACCTGGCTTCTCTCAACTCGGAGGAGCAACAGCTCCACTCCGCTCTCCTCAGGGATGGCAAAGCCACTCACTCTATTTATTTTTATTATTGATTTAATAAAACATCCAGGATGGTATTTGTCCTAGCTAACATGTTGATGGTATGGACGTGTCTTCTTCTGGCTGTGGTACGTCAGTCGCTTTTATATCAATTTCATTGTTATTTACCAGAAATTAATTTCAATGTTTTTTGTAAAACTCATTCAGAAATTACTTGACTTGAATTATATGCTTTACAGAAAAAGAAATGCCCCCTGTAGCTATTTGATAACTGATAAAGTAAGACGTTGGCTGTGTTGCTAAGTTGTCAGTGGAGGCTGTGTCAAGTAAATTACTGGGAGGAGGGCGTTATTATTTGCCTCAAAATGTAGATGTGGACACACATAAACATATTCTGTATATTTTGACATATAATAATAAAACCAGAGGGCAGCACGGTAGCACAGTGGGTAGCACAGTGGCCTCACAGCAAGAAGGTTGTGGATTCACGTCCCGGGCAGGGACCAGGCTTGGATCGCTGGCCTTTCTGTGTGGAGTTTGCATGTTCTCCCCGTGTCTGGACGGGTTATCGCCGGGTACTCCAGTTTCCTCCCACCCTCCAAAAATGTGCATGACAGGTGATTGGCCAGTGCTAAGTTGCCCCTAGGAATGAGTGTGTGTATGGCTGTATGTGTGTGGCCCCATGACAGAATGGCGACCTGTTCGGGGTGTACCCTGCCCTCGCCTTAAATCAGCCAGGATGGGCTCCGGCACCGCCCGCAACTCCGTAAGGGATAGACAGATAAGAAGGGACTGACTGACTGACTGACTGACTGACTGACTGACTAATAAAACCAATTGTTTATATGCACATTATACCCATTTATAGAGATGTTATGTTCGTAGCAATGTATTCTGCATATCCACACGTGTCTGCACAGCTATAGATTACAGTATGTATCTACAAAGTATTCAACTATACACTTTATAGTTCTGTTTTACTTGTGATGGTTTTTTAGAGTAAGTTATCATTGATCTGTTTTTTTGTCTCTACAAAGCTAGAACACGGTTTGCAGTTGCATCATGTATGGACATGCCTCTTGGTTGTAGGTATTGGTGATGAGGTCTGCACTTCTTTAGTTGTCACAGGGTGACAAAAATTGCGCTATGTATGGTCTGCTGGGCAGCAGAAGAATATCTAATGCTACGAAGGCAATTTCTTTTGTACGGAATCTGCTTTGCACGAGTGCATACACCCGTCCATTCAATAGTTAAATCACATCACCATGCGGTTGCATGAAGTCAACACGACCCTCAATCTTACTTGGAAATGACTCCTAGTCATCTTTGTGGATTACAGGTTGCTTATAATTTGTTGGAGGTGTATAGTGAAATCTCTGGAGATCCACCTCCATTCAATCCTCCAGATCTTCAAGCTCCCCTGACCGTGTACCACCCCATCCAAACTCACACCAATCTTGCTGGCCTACTCTGATTTCTGAATTTAATGAGATTATTCATATTTAATCATTAAAACAATTTCAAACGAAACGCTCATGCCTACGTGGATACTCTAGAGATAAAACATTACTTCTGAATGCCAAGATCCAAACCCAGACATTTCTTTTAAATATACTTGACCAAATGTGGCTTTTTTTGTTCTTTAAATCTTTCTTTTTAAAGTGACTTGAATATAAACTGAGCCTCTCTTTTATGTGTTGAAGTATTCTTCATCCTTTGCACCTTCATTTTTTCATCATAGTGGTTTCAACAAGGTTTAATTGGTATGGAAATAGAAGTGGTGAAACATGACAGGAAAAAGCCTGGCTATTTAGACCCTTTATCACTGTATACTGTCCTTCAACCAATTATCGCCAATCTGCAGCTGTGCAACCCCCTACCAATGTCCTCCCTCATGATTTAACCAGACCTCATGCAGCTGCGGTGAGGCGGCTGTGGGTCGATAAAGACAACTTGTAATCCAGTGTGGTGCAAATTGAGTTTCTGTTGGAGAATAATAGTTTGAAGTGCTTTACAGGAGGGTTCGGGCCCCCTACCTCTACCATCTCAGCATACTACACAGCACCAAATGTGGTTGGAAGAAGAAGAAATAAAACTGTATTACTTGTTCTTAAGTTACTCACAGTTGCACATTAAGTTAAATACAGCCCTGGATCATGTCAATTGAAAGAAACTGTCTTCTTAAGCAATTGTGCCCTGCTTTTCACAGAAGATCCATCTAAGTCTTTGTCTGTGACAGTGTTTTTGTGTGTGCTTTATTTGCACATAGCCAGGAAATGTCACCTTGCAAAGAAAATTCACAGCTCAAGCTGTGTGTGTTTGCCACATAACGGAAAATGACTGGACCTCCAAAGAAGCAGATAAAAAGATGAGAAGTTACATCTGCATGAACAGATTACTAAATTTTAGACAAACAAATACACTCAGACCTTTAAACAAGGTTTTAAAAACATACTCATTACAAGCCGTTTTTTTTTTTTTTAGGTGGAACATTGAATGCCGTAGCAGCTAAAATCTAATATGGAACTTCAACATAAAAGCAATCTTACACCCCCCGGCAAGAACCCATCCCTGGCAAACTCTTTTGGCACAATTCTCCCAAGGACCAGCTTGTTGTCTGGGCCGTTATTAGCCCAAGGAGGCTGGCCTGAGCCCTGAGGGCTTGGTCAGCATTTAGGGTGTTTTGCTGGGTGGGGTAGTGTGGAGATTCTGGGTGAGAGGGGTGGGAGACCATGAAGATGGGTGCGGGCCAAAACTGGGCAGGGCTCAATGCCAGGGTGTCAGTGGGACACCCTTCTTTTTGGGAGCCTGCTCAGCCCCCTCCTGGTGCCCCAGCAGGGTGCAGGAATACATGGTCAGTGCAAGACAGGTCCATCTGCCCCACTACCTCTGCCCTGCTTTTGCCAGCACCTTCCTATCACCTGCTCCATCTGTACCGTATGGAAATGATCTACTGCTGCCCGACCTAGCTGACATTCATGACTCACCTTCAACCTACTCCACCATGGCCTCTGTGTCTTTTGTTGATGAATGGTTCAAGCACGTCCAACTGTTTAAGTACTAAAGTGCTTGACCGTGTAAAAATATAAGTATCATCAGAGGAATGGAGAAGGTTAAAAACCATCTAACAGTGTTGATTATTTTCTCATTTAAAAGAAATGAAGGGTTCTCGCCTTCTCGCCTTGTATATATGGAGAAAAAAGATTGACTTTGGACATGGTTTGTTTTCAAAGATGAATGAGGTTTCTGCTCTGAGCAGCAGTTACAGAACAGTGTACAATATCTCTCTAAACCCACTGAAATTTACAGCAGAGAAACAAAACCTCACCACCAGGAGAGAATCTTGAGTTAAAAATAAGACATCCTGTATTTGAAAAGCTAACACCTTCTACAATAAGGCGCTAGTGTGAAACAGAGCTGGGTGGTTCAGAGAACTTTAAAGGATGTGAATTGTTAAATGATAGAGGCATGAGTTTTGCTTCTTTTTTTTTTTTTTGTGGGTTCAAGTACGACATCAGAAATGTTGTTAAAACATCTGTTAGCAAGTCAGAACCACATGTTTAGTTATTGTCATCACTAAAACTTTGAGAAATAAGACTGCTGAGATTGATTTATTTAAAACTTTAGTTGTTTGCTTAAAGCAAAAAAACTGTAAATAAAATATTTTCAATCCATTCATGAGCCTTTAGAAATTTTATTTTGATTCCAATTATTATTCATACAAAAAATTATGTGGTGTGTCTTTCTCTGTGTGTTCCACTGTCTAAGTTTTTCCAAAGATTCTTCGGTGCTGCTCAGAACTATTCATGGTCCTGACAATTTCTGACTTAAAATCACTTTTCATCAGAATTATTTGGTTCATTTTTGTTTTGACTACTGAACTGCTTATACCTGCTAGAGTTACGGGGGTGCCGGAGCTTACTCCGGCTGATTTCAGACAAGAGGCAGGGTACACCCCAACTGGGTCACCAGTCTGTTGCAGGATCACACTCATAGCCATCCACACACACACATTCCTAAGTTCAACTTCATAGTGTCCAATCAACCTTTGCATGTTTTTGGAGGGTGGGAGCAAAGAATTGGTTTGTTTTAACCAAAAATAACACAGATTTCTTCTAAGAGATGACTACCCGATTGAAACACATTTCCTACTTTATTTACCGGTATATTGGAACAAAATTTGCATTTCTGAAGTTATTGTTGTTTTTCTCACTGATTTAAAAAGAATTGGGCTTTTGCAAAAAAGTCATACTTTCAGCAATATGATCCAGCTCTTAAAGTGCGTGTCACCTTGGTGGAGATGCAGATAAAAGGTGAGAAATAGATTTATTTTTTACACAATACATCTTTTCTATCATCTCATCCGAGAAGCCTGATTCACTCCTAGTCCCAAAAATATTTTTGGAGATTAAAAGTAACTTTAAGCCAAAATTGACCATGAATATGAATAATTATGAGCAGCACTGTATACATACGATGGCTTAAAATAAATACACTTTAAATCAAAATATATTTTTTTTCCGTGTGAAGTCACAAAAAAAATTAAACTTCATAAGAACGAGACATATAACATCAACCTATCAGCCTGTGCGGCCTTTTGTGATGCGGTTGTTGAATGTGGTGAATAGGCAGCAGTCGTGCCCTCTGTGTAGCCCCAGCTGTCTTCGCTTGATAGGCTCGAAGTGGGAGGAGAAAGGGGACATGGAGGTGCAAGGAAGTTCAGGAGGCCTGTAGAATTACAACAAAACTGAACAGACTGTCGTCTTAGTCATCCCAACTAACCAAGCGCTCAACCAGCCAAACAGTGGGCCGTGGTGTTAATACCCTGCTTCTCTGCTCAGAGCAAACTAATTAATGCAACCAAATGAGATCAGCAGCAGAGGCCCAGGCCAGGGCCGTATTGCTAAATAGGTTCCTTTAGTGTGGGCCTGTGTGGTGTAATTACCACCAGGCCGCTGCACAATGCCTCTTTTATGTCCCAGTGAAAGTGATTTCATGTCCCTCGTTCCCCCATTAGCAGTGTGTTTTTTTCAAATGTGATGAGAGAGGCCTGTCAATGGCTATCGTGTGTGTTTGTGGGAGAGGCTGCCAGAGTGCTTTGTCTATGAGGCACAGCTCTATGTAGGTATTAAAGTGGGCACACACTCATTGGAAGCAATGAATTTGAAAATAGAGCCCACCAAGAACTGACAGATTGATAGATGCCATATAGATTAACGGTGAAGTTAAGCCGTATGTTTGATCTATTTTCTATGACTTGTTTTTCATTGAAAAGGTTGAAGAAGTGAGACAAAACTCTCAGAAGAAAAAAATATCTTTTCAATCAGGCAAAAAAGGATCAAATGTTAGCTCTTAATATCTCATCTACAATCAGTCTGGGATTGTTTTGTTTTGGTTAAGAGAATCTATTTGCTCATTTTTTACATTACCGGTACGTTGCTCATATAATCTTAAATTGTGCTTAAGATGTGCTTGTATGTATTCCCACACACCAATATGTGCTCAAAACTGAAAGTGAAAATCAATATTTTCAGTAGAACCACATTAAACAGTTTCTATTAACTTCTTTGGGCATAACATTACATAAATACTCATAATATGAAAGTTTGGTCCCAGGAGGCAGTATCTTAGTGGTAGAATTTCCCCCTTTCGACCGGGAGAACCTGGTTTGATTCCCACTGGAAGCTGCTCCTGGGACTACCTGAACAAAGACAACAAAAGATAGAAGAAGATGAAATTTTAAAACCAGGTACTTGTTCTTTTTTTTTTTTAAATATCAAATAGGTTTTATTTCATTTGAAACATTGTTTCAATCAAGTTTTTTTTTACTCTTTACAAATTAATCTGTGCTTTCAATTCAATATACCTGAGGAAAGGCTAATAAAATATCTAAAATAATTTCTATATTCTGTAATGTATGCAATCCTAAAAATTAGTAGCAGTGCTTCATCATGACCCATTTCACACATACTGTACTATATTTGGTGTTTTTTATGCGTGTTTTGGGACCATAATCTATACAGGTGAGGCGAAGAACAAAATAATGTTAATCTTGCTCTCACCCGTTCTCACCCGTCCGTAGAATAACATTGATTACATTTTTTAATAACAAATCAGGGAATCAAATCACTTCTTCTAGATAGAAATGTTTTTGGGAGGATAATTTCATTCATTTACATGGAAACAAAGACCATCAAAAGACCGAAATTTCCTCCTATTCGCATGTTGGAGGATCTGAAACTGATTGAGTTCTTCTAAAGAGCAGCTGAAAACTTTCTACTTGAGAAATAAATGATTTGATTAACATGTTCCTGCCTTCTACATCCATGTGTTGTTACAAACAACAAATTTCAGTATAATCCATCAGTTTAAATGAGCGTGAGTGTAGACACAAGTGACCGTTTAGCGTTTAATGTAGCAGAAACTTCTAGCTGTCCTGCCACTATAGTGCCACCCTCACACTGTCAAAGGTGCCACGTTTAGCCCCAGGCACATCAACTCAATCTCTGCGCAGTTCACAGGGGCCAGCACACCAGCGGGGCCGACTAATGCTTTGCCGGGCCTTATCACCTCCACTCCCAGATTCCCCTCCCTTCTGGACAGGCAAAACCAGCGTACTGCTCATCAGCCGGCTCTTGTGGATGAACCACATCCCGCGGCACTAACGACAAGAAGACAGATTATGTTTTCCCTCCGCAACGGGTCTCTGTTTGGAGTTGAGAGTCTGAGTCTGAAATCTTCCTGATTGCTGCTGGAGCCCTCCTGACAGGACATGTGTGGTAATGGGCTGCTAGGTCCCAGACGTGTCACAGTCGTACCCTGCAGGGTGTGCTCACATATGCCCCAACTCCATCTGCTGTAAAAATCAATGTATTTTTCAGGCTGCAAACAATTTAACAGCTTCCAGAGAAACAAGTAAAATGTTATAAGATATCTCTGTGACTACTACATCCAAGAAACACATTTAAACATGCATAAAGCATACAAGCAGATTATCATAAACGGTTGATTTGTATACAACATAAAAATGACAAAAAAATTATGTCCTGCAAATAAAAGTACAAGAGCATACACAACAAAATACATTTAAAAAATAGAGGCTATAGAGTTTTTTTTTTTTTTTTGATGAAACACATATACATGGAAGTCAACAGCAGAAAGTCTAAAGGTATGGCGCCGCTATACAGTAGATCATATCCTGTATTCACAGGTCCAGTTGGATAGGAGGTGAGAATCCAAGGTCAGGCTCTGACATGACTCCCTGACTTCTAATTTGAAGATTCTCATTTTCAGTTCAAGGCAAGAAATCGTACCTGTGAGAAGCCTTCAGGCAGAACAGAGAGAGGTGTGGTAAAATCTGTATCTGTTACAGCTGAAGTTCCTCTCCCTGTTCACAGTGACGAGTTGGTTATATGGTTATATAGGCTAAGTTACAGTGTAATATTATTCACTTTTTTAAATGAATTATGCCTTTTAAAATATAAAATGATAGATTTAAATCAGGAATTTAACAACTCAGACATAATCCTTTAGGGTTTGTTTGAAGAATTGTCATTAAACCATGTTTAAACATCTTAGAAAATGCTGAGAAAAAACACAGATAAAAAGACAATTGATGCAATATGTTGGAGATTTGTTTGAATATTCAAAATATTAAAATAGCATTCGAACAGATCAGATATGCGATTGAGTGAAAAAAGAAAACAGGCATGGGACTTTACAAAAAGTGGCAGGTGAGTGAGACTAAAACTTTGTGTTTGCATTTTACAGCTCTTTTCTGTACACGTGCGCATTTATCCATAAAAAATATTTACCATTCAGATATTTTTTTGCAATCAATATAAAACAGCAACTTAGTTGATTAAGTCAAATATCAAAGGGAAGAGGAGTACATTTCTACCAGACGCTGCAGTGCAGGACTTTAGTGTCTGCATGCAGAACAGAGCTTTAATATACAGTAGAGCTTTAATACAGTGACCAGGTGTTGGAAGGAAATGGCAAATGTTTTTTTAAACACACAAATATGTGCATACAACTTCTTCTTCTTTTGGCATTTCCCTTCAGGGGTAATGCAAGTCAGTTTCTTCCATCTAACCCTATCTGCTGCATCCTCTTTGGTCACGCCAACAATCTCCATGTCTTCCTTCACTGTATCCATGAACCTCCTCTTTGGTCTTCCTCTAGGCCTCTTTCCTCGTGGTTCCAAACCCAGCACCCTGGGTTGTACTCTATTTCCTCTGCACATGTCCAAACCATCTCAGTCTGGCCTCTCTGACTTTATTTCCAGAACCTCTAAAATGTGCTGTTCATCTGATATATGTATATGTGCATTCTACGATAGGCGCAATTGGTGGATGCTTTAAAACCTACACACTGATGAAAAACAAGAAGTGGGAGCAGGAGCCCTTTGCTAACTTAGGAGTGACTAACACATCAAACTAGAAAGACGTCAATCTAAAAAAAGCAGAAGCTCAGCTTCTTCCGGTTTTACAGGCAGGTTAACTAGCTGCTGATGTTACTATCTTTGCCGTCCCTCAATCTTTTACTTTACACTTCTTTTTGGCAGATAGCACACTACTAGGTCAAATTAATCTTAAGTTTGAGATCCTCATTTTTTTGTCCCCTCAATAACCCAACACTTCATTCACATTTCATTTTCACATGTATTTCTTGGTGTTTCGTCATTCATGTTTAAATAAGATACAAATTCTTTCTTTAAAGAAATTGAATTTTTAATCTATTAATTTATTATGGTGGTGCAGTGGTTAGCACAGTGGCCTCACAGCAAGAAGGTCAGGGTTTGCTCCCGGGTGGGAGGAGGCTTGAAACACTGGTCTTTCTGTGTGAAGTTTCATTTTCTCCCCATGTATGTGTGGGTTTCCTCCAGGTACTCCGATTTCCTCACACCCTCCAAAATGATACACATTAGGTTGATTGGTCAACCTCGTCCATGGTTGTGTTTGTGTGGCTCTGTAATAGACTAGCAATCTGTTCGGGGTGTACCCTGCCTCTCGCCTAAAATCTGCCGGGATATACTCCAGCACACACAGTGAACCTGTTGAGGATAAGCGGTTGAGAAAACGAAATGAAATGAACCTTTGTCACTAGTATTATTATTGTGCTTTTTTCCGTTCTTTGAAGTTTTATTGTACCGAACCACAAACGCGCAACTCAATTTTTTCTCTAAAATTTTGATGAAGCCATTTTGCATGAACACTTATTCTAAATCCTTTGTTTATGCAACTTTTATTAATATATACATCAATCTAAAATGGATTTTAACAAATCTGAAATTCCAGCTACTGTGGACTAATCCCAAGTCCACAGCCTAATGTCTACAACATGTCCCAAAAATATCTACTGGGGACAAACTTATTTAGTGCATTTGCAAGAATTGGGCATCTGTTAAACACCAAGCTGATACCTAAATAAGTAAACACAAGCTCACTGTAAAGCACTTTGAGTATGGATGGAAAAGAGCTAAAGAAGTACAGTCAATTTACCACTGGACATGTACTGTAGAATCTTTAGAACAACCAAAACTGTCATGAAACAACTTCAGCAAACAAAGAAATTGTTCCAGTGAATAAAAGATCAAATGTTAGAGGTAGGCAAGTTTGTACTCAAGGCACTTGTTTCACTTCTGCTATTTATAAGTGTGCAACTTGTGAGCAGCTCAGTTTATTACTTCCTGTAATGAGCTGAATTCTATGGTGATGTATTTGTGTGCAGTTGTGTATTCATGTTTTTAGATTTTAGATTTAACTTCTCTTTTTCCATGTCTGAATATGACCGTTTAGCTGAAACCAAGAGTTTCTACGTGCATCAAGGCACAAGTATACTTCACATATGAGGACACGATAGAGAACAAATATGGCACTCGTCCATCTTGATATTTACATTTCTGGTTTTATTCTAATGAAGATTCAGGCAAAGATGCAAAAGCAGTTTTATTTGCATTTTCTGGTCAAAACTTCAGATATATACATTTTTTTTATGGTGCGTGTCCCTTATCTCAAAACAGGCACTTATTGTCTCAGAACCCACCTAGGGATTTAGTTTGTCTTACAATTTGAGAAGGCCTTCCTCTCCGTTAGCCTTTTACTCTGCAGGGCTGCTGGAGTCATTGAAGCAAGGAGACAACATCTTCCTTACCCACAGAGAGCCTGGTGTCTCTACCAGGAACCTCAAGAAAGAGGTAAATCAGAAACACACACACACACTCACACTGAGTCCCAAACCGCACACTCTGAACCCCTCAACCCCAAACTGCATGTACTCCCTATTCCCCCCTTCTCCTTCCTTAAGCCTCAGAGGACTGGGGCTGTATTGAGCGGGAGCTCGAAACCATGCTTGTATTGTCAGAGGACTTGCCAGCACTTACCTCCACTTGAACATTTAGTGCTGTCTTGCTGGGCCTGGACAGAGAATAGCACTATAGGGTCACTGATGAATTGCTATTTCTGGACAAAGGATAAACACACTACTTTGTAGAGATCATCCGTTCAATCTGTGCAAGGAGGACAGAGATTTAGAAATAAATTAGATGGGTCTGAAATTGTTTTATTTAACAGTGCAAGATTTTTTTAAAATGTCACAAATTAATTCAAACCATCATTTTTAGGTGAAAAAGTAGACTTTTTTCATGTATGCTTTTATTTTTAATAAAAGTGTTGCAAATGAAACTTCGTTGAACCATTACTGAGTAGTTTTCAATTTCTGAAATTATAAAACAATTGAGCTTGTTCAACCGTAGTACCTTTAAACAAAAATCAACCGTGTGATTTTCCGTTTTTTTTTTTTTTTTTTCAAAAATTGTGAACTGTTTTTAAAACAATTTTACAACTAAAAGAATTAAGTGCAATTACCATTGCATTCCAATTTTGCATTTGAGTCATTGCTCAAATGCAATACACCCCATCCACATTATGTTGGATAGGGTGAAATGTGAATGCTTAACTTGCAATGTATTTAAATTTAAGCTAAAACTATGAATAAAATTGTTTCTGTTCATAGATTTATCTTACACTGTATCTTGCAAAAACTGGATTCATACTCATAACCTTATATACTCATCCATACTTATAACCTCATTAAAAAAAAAAAAAACATTCATATTGCAACTTTAAATAAGTCAAGATCCTTTAAAGGATGGAAATTGCAACTTATTAAAACTCAGAGTTTTTCTCTAGGATCCAACCAGCTGTCTGGTTGTGCATGTGTGTGCATACGTCGCCATGTGATTGTCAGTGCATTTTAATAAGGAGGTGTTGGCTCTGCCCTCTGAGATTCACCTGTAGGGATTCCCAGTGGTGTGTATACGGACGTTTGTTCATTACGTGTGTGTCCACACATATGTGGCTGCGTGTCTGTGTGTGTCACTTTGGGAAACACGTATCCGTGCACTATGGCGCAACACCTGCCAGAGGCTGTGGCTGTTTATGACAGTGGCTGTGCAAGCTGAAGAGGACACGGTGGAGCATTGCCAGCTGCAAACACACACACGCAAACACGCAAATAGAAAACAAAGCGCACAGAAACTGCTGTGATTTTCTTTCTTAGCAATTATTCATAAAAATTCACACAAGCAAACACTTAGAAATGGCCAGACATCACAGCTAAAAACTCTCTTCCACACACACACGTATACTGGTAAATTTAATAAGCAAAAGGCCAGTGTGATCTGTGTCTCTCTCCCTATGCCGTGCTTGCTGTGCAGGTCCCCAGCAGCTCCTATATTACAGCAGTAGGCAGGGGAGCCTGGCAGAAGCACCAGCCTACAAAGTTCAATATAAACGAACAGTGGGATCTCCCAGGGACCTGGCAGAGAAAAGCTTAGCAAAGTTAAAGCCTCACCAGCCCTCCCTGACTGCCCATGCCAATGAAACAACACACATGCAAGGTACATATGGGTCCACAAACCTGCACACACTCCTGTCAACACAACAACACATCACCTATTGGCTGATGAATAGCTAGAATTTCAGCACTAAGGCTACATTGTTTTAGATTATGAAGTGATTTGAGTAAAAAACAATAAAATAGTTTGGCATCATATAAAATTACAATTTCCAGTCAGTCAAATGTGACTGTTTCTGTTCAGTTTAGCCAAACATAACAGTATTAACAATAAAAGTATGATCGTGAGAAGGTCAAATTATTCATAATATTGTTTCTTGTTTCAACAGAACATTTATTTCTGTGAATCAAATTACTTTTTGCTTGCTATGAAAGAAATGGAAAAGAAAATGTTTCTCCATCTCCTTGCTGCTCTGCACACGCTCAGCTTTTGCTTTGCAGGGTTGCTCTCCTGTTCAGATGGCCGCAAATGCAATAATGACCCAACAGATGGGTTTATTAGAGGGCGGTTAGGGCAGCCAGTGGGTGGTTCGTTCAGTGGGAACCAGGCACCAAGCGCCAGGAGCTCTGGGTAGAAAAAAAAACGAGACTGACAGGAAGCAACTCGGCCTTTACTCGTCGATCCAAAGGACAGATTTTCTTTATCATAATAATCTCAGCCTGTAGGATTGTGTGTAATTGTCTATCTCGAAGTGTTTCCTTGTGTCACACCCACACATATGTGCACCCTTGCCTGTGCAATGCATTCATCTTTTGGATTTGTACATTGCGCTATGTATGCCACACCCTGAGGCGTGTGCACTGCTTTTCACATGTAAATAGAAATTCGGGTCGGCTTTGTGAGCTACCTGCTTGTTAAGGCTTGTTTAAGATGTCATCTGTCTCATTTTAACTCCTCTTTTTGGGGTTGCTTTGTGTTTGTGGTACCCCTGGAGTTCAAGGAGGTGCCCCTCCCCTGCCCCCAATCCTCGTTAGTGTCTCAGAGAGAGTGTCTGCAGTTGTGCGTTCACTCTGCTGGAGCATGCCCCTTCAGATCGCAGGACAATATGGACCACATCAGATCATACGGAGAACTCATTATTCACTGTGCACTTCAAGGTCTCTACAACACTTGTTGGCTTTTGCAATTTAATAGTGCTCAATTGAGATAAATTAGCACAATTTAAGTGTAAAATTGACATTGTGCATCATTCAAATGTCAATTTCATGCAAATCTGTAGTGTTTCTATTCATTAATACAAAAAATGAATTTTGAATGGTTGTTGTACATTTGATCCATCATTAAAATCCATTTAATCCTGCATTAAATCTTTAATTTTCTTTATATTAAAGAATTGTATAGTAAAATGGTAGATATTATATTCATATTTCAACACCAGACAAACTTATTTTTGCTTCTTTTACTGTTAATTAAATTTAAACTTTTGAATATTGTTCAGTCGACACAGTGAGTTGTACACAAAATGACAAAAACGTGCTTCTGCTCTCACAGGAAGGTTTAATTAAGTATTTTAAGTCACAAGTTAAATGTGCATGTCTAATTTTAAAGATGTATTTTAAATAATATCTTTTCATTTATTTCTTGATATTGGATCATATTTGTTCTTAAAATATCTTGCAACATTCTCTAAACATAAATCAAATTCATAATTTATTGAACTATAATTTTACGAATCGTCCATGCCTTTGTCTCCTCCAGGCTGGATTACTGTAATGCGCTTCTCATCGGGATCCCTGGCAGGAGCACTCAAAAGCTCCAGTATGTTCAGAACAGCGCTGCCAGGGTCCTGATGAGGGTGCGGAAATACGAGCACATCACCCCCATCCTTCACAGCCTTCACTGGCTTCCCGTTCACCTCCGTGTTGAATATAAGGTCCTCCTTCACACCCATCACTGTCTGCACGGTGAGGCCCCCACTTACCTCTCAGAACTACTCACACTCAATACCTCAACCAGGACCCGGTCAGGCCAACAGCATCGTCTGAACCCACCCAGGACACGGCTAAAAACAATGGGCGACAGGGCCTTCAAGGCTGCTGCTCCCCGCCTGTGGAATGCCCTCCCAGACTACCTCAGGGCCCCACAGACGGAGAATGCTTTTAAAAAAGGACTAAAAACCCACCTTTTTAAAAAAGCTTATCATTTTTAAATTTGTTTGTATTGTATGTTTGTTTTTATTGTACTGTACTGTTTTAATTGTTTTAAGTTTTAATGTTTTAATCCATGTAGCACTCTGAGACTTGATTTCAAGTATAGAGTGCATTATAAATAAAATACATTATTATTATTACGTTATTTTCTTGTCTCTTCCTGGAAGAAGATCAAAGCAACATTATCAGTTAGTTTCTGGGTTTTATTTCAGCAACTCACAGGGAAATTGCCTCCGAGTATTTCATGCTGCTTAGGAACCACTCAACTGAAGAGTGTAAAGCACACGAAACCTGGAGGGAGAAATCAAATGCTTGTTGAGGCTGAGTCAAGGGATCTTTTTGGTCTCTCACCTCCAAAACCTCAGACAAAACCCCACCAACCCCAATGTATAGCTGGTGTCCCCTCCCTCTGTCTCCCCTTTTACCTCCTGAAAGGTCATCCAATGTCGGCCTCGTTCCACCCCCACAAAACATGACCAGAAACGGAGCGAAGACTACGAACGCTAATATTCTTAGCCTCTTTGCATTTCCAGAGATGTAATTATGTCCTTTGTAACACACTTGAACAACTCATGCCTGGTCCGTTAGTCTCTAATCACACCATAGTAACTCTATCGTTAAAGTTTAAAAGAGAAAATAAGAACTTGTCTCTGTTTCTTCTCCCAAAACAGCATATGTGTAAGGCAGTTTACCTTCGTGTTATTGTTTATTGGATTAGCCTCAACAACAAATAGCATCAGCTACTCTTCCTCAGGTCATCTTAAACTTAACGTTACAAGTTCTATAAAGAATCGGCCATCTAAAAGTCTACCAGCATGCAATGGCAAATTTTTTTTTTTTTTTTTTTAGCCACAAACGGTGAGTAAATCTGCATCCTTTTGCTTGTAGACCTCGAATAACTCCATGCTTAAAAATCTAATATAGAAATGTTTTATTTCTCCATTAATTCCTATCGACTTCTTTGGCATACATGACTGCTGATTTTTTTTCTCGGCATGAACATTTTTGCTAATGGAGAAAATGCTATTAAACAGAATCAATCTTTACTCAATCTTTGTTGTGATACATTTCTAGCAAAAAAATATACAGTATAGTGTCATAATGTCCATCTGCTTTTGTCATTTGCTCACATGTAGGCATGCACACATCATTATAATTCACGTCTAGAGTTCTTGGAGAAGACACCTAATTCCCGTTTCTCCCACCATTGTAGTCGTCGTAGGTGGCAGCCTGCTGCGGTGTAATGCAGCACACAAATTTCCCCGGTAGGGATCAATAGAAGTATACAAGCATATGCATGACGCATTTGAAGCTGTCCCTGTTTTAACTCTAAATCCTTTTATTATAAAAATTTGAACATTGAGATTGTTTAAACAAGAGCGAGAAAATTAAAAATGTTAATTCATGTCTGTAAAGTGTAGAACGTGTGAAGTCAACAGGTTTTATAGTCTTAAAACTTAAATAAAAGAAAAGAAAAAAAAACAATGAAGCCTATGACAGACTCTCACCTGCTTGGCCTTAATGCGAAAAAAAAAGTTGACTACTTTGAGAAAGTTGGTAATGATGGGTTATTTTTACTCCCATAATTAAAGAGGAACTTTTGTAAAGTGTTTTGTATTCTTTTATAGAGTGAATGCAACAGAATTGAGCACATAGTCATGGCAAATGTAAAGACATATTTGTACCTAAACAATAGACCTTGTGGGTGCTCCGTACAGACTTAATTCACTCATGTCGGTAATCCTCCTAATCTGTCATCATGACCCAGGGTAATGCCATGTCACCACAAGTGTTTGGCTTTGCTTTCAGCTCAGCCATGTTGACACCCCATGCCTCCTCAGAAACTCTGCCGGACCCTGGCTGCAGCCCTCTGGCTTCCTCTTGGTGACATAGTGGCTTCTCGTGTCCTGTCTCAAGCAGATACATTGTCTCAGGCACAGTTTGGCCCGGAGCTGACACCACAACCCCGATTCAGGTGGAGTAAATATAGTCCAGCCTGACATTGAGAGGACACTTGGTGCACCTGAGATGTAAACTTACTTAAGCATCAAACAAGCCACAGCCCTCAGGATTGCTCACAATAGCTTAAAATATCCACCCTTTACAAAAGACGATGCCAGAATCCCTCGCACCTCACGTTTGCCTCCACTCTCTCTTTGCGTGACATGGGTGTTTGCACCGAGCACCAATTGGCATGACAGTGTGAGCCCCCAACTGTTTTTTTCCCTGCTTGTCCCCACATCTCATCCTCTTCCATCTCTGTTCTCTTTGCTTTCCTTGTCCCCTTATCATCAGTGTCAACCCCCCCACACCACCACCACTGAGCCTTGCCCACACCCCCTCTCTCCTCCCAGTGACAATATCCTGGTAATGGTGGCCTTTGTTTTTCTTGGCCAGGGCGCCTGGATTTGTCAGGACGCATTTCCTGCATGCAGACTGAGGGGGCTGCTGCTGCGTGGCAATCTGGGCTCACTTCTCAGGCAGCTAAACCCTTTGACAC
This sequence comes from Neostethus bicornis, assembly GCA_902685375.1. Taxonomy (NCBI): domain Eukaryota; kingdom Metazoa; phylum Chordata; class Actinopteri; order Atheriniformes; family Phallostethidae; genus Neostethus; species Neostethus bicornis. The sequence continues at coordinate 22,742,465 of LR738551.1, read as the reverse complement.
TGTGCTTTTTAATTAAAATTACATTATGATTAATCAGGCAGAAGGAGGGGCCCTCCCCCTCACTTGCACTCCCTCCACCTCCTTTCCTCTCTCCTCCTGCTCAGTTTCCAGGCAGGTTTGATTACAACCTGTGACGGACGTTCCTCACTGCCAAGCTGCTAAAGATGTGCTGGCAGATGCGGCGGACTGGCCAGCTTGTCAAGCCCCGGGGTTGCCGGCAGCTTTGGAAAGTAGGAAAGAGTGACAGAAAAAGCGAAGGGATTGAAATGAGAACAGAAGGAGCAGGCAAATAAATAATATGGCAAGAAGAGTGCGAACAGAAAAAAACACTGTATGTGGAAAATCAAAGGAAAGTGGCCGACACTAAAGACGTTATTAAAATAGTGACAAGAGGCCATGCGGACCGACATGGGGAGTTCTTGGATGATTATATTGATCTGGGGATATGCTCTTTCCCAAAGAGGAAATCAGTTCTACAAGCCACTGAGATTCTACTCTGTGTCTTTCATAACAAAGGTGCAGTGATACAGAATGTGACCTGTTGTATGTGTGTGTGTCTGTGTGTTTGCTTACTCAGGCTGAAACTGTTGTCTTACAAGTATGTAGAGACCTTCAAACAAAAGGCAAAGCCGATTAAAAGCATGTCGATGAGAGACCACAACGGGACACATGACATGCTACAAAGCAAAAGTGCTTCTGCTCTGAGCATTAAAAGAGTTTCTTCTTGTATGTGGTATGATTTTTAACATGTTATAACTTTTATTAAAATGTTCAAGCAGTTAATAGAACTTGCTTTTCTGAACAGCTCATGTGTGTTCCTATTGGAGCTGTATAAATTTGGATTGGCACTAAATTTGAGTTTAAAGACAGACACTGGCATTCAAAATTTTTTTATTTTTTATTTTGGCAGGTTGCGTACTGAGCAATCACATCTTCATGTGTGAGTGTTAAGAAACCTGCTTTGGTGAGGTTACACAAAGACGCTGAAGACCAGGATGGACAGGATTAGAAATGAATATATCAGAGGAACAGCACATGTTGGAGGTTTTGGAGATAAAATCAGGGAGGCCAGACTAAGATGGTTTGGAAATGTGCAGAGGAGAGAGAGAGTACATCGGAAGAAGGATGCTCAGTTTGGAACCATCAGGAAAGAGGCCTAGACTTCTTTCACTGGATCATGGATCCAGTGAAAGAAAGCATGAAGATAGTTGGATAGTTGGTGTGACCGAAAAAGATACAGCAGATAGGGTTAGATGGAAGAAACTGACTTGCTGTGGCAACCCCTGAAGGAAAATGCCGAAAGAAGAAGAAAACACTGAGGAAACCGGGGCTTTATCAAGTAAAACTCAATCTTCTTACTGGAGGAGAAGCAGTGATGTCACGGCATTTCTCTGTTTTTCATTTGTTTTTTTGTGTGAGAATGTCCACTTACCATGTCCTCCAAGCGTTGATTTGACAGCAAACACTTCTACAGAGGAACGAGGGCTAGGTGGGACACTCATCCAAAGCTTTATGCAACCAATTGCTATTTTTAGACCTATGCTGCTCGTTGTCTTGCACAGTTTTTTTTCTTTTCTGATCTAGAACTCATACCAATGTGCACAAATGGCAGGATAGAAACAAAGAAGTTTATTTTTCAGAGTAAACACAAAAAATACATTTGAAAGAATTTATTTAGTTTGGTGGTGATCTCAAATTATTATTATTTTTTGCTGTCCTCTCTGTCTGAAACCTTCACCCCTGGGTCTGAGTTGAGTGTCCTGTGGCAACATTGACAGGCTGTATTAAAAGCCGGTAGGTGGTCGGTCATTGTCACTAAGAAAAAGCCCCTCATCACAGCACATTAATTACACACTCACCAGTTCATGTAAGCCCTGTATGATTACGCATGGCACAGATTAAAAAACAGACCATTTTCTGTGATCAAAGATGTATTTTTCTGACTTTTTGTAATTGCATTAAATATGTTTGCAGAATGGAAGACAGTAACAATAGTAGAAATAAAGTGAGCTGTCAAAAAAATGTTTTCAGTGCATACCAGTTGATACCTGTGTCTCATGTGCCGTGAGTGAAACAAAATGTCAGTGAGTTTTTCTACTAATCCATCCATAATGTTGACTCCTCGTGCACACGTGTTTGCACAAATACCGATATGTGCAGCTGCTCCTGGTCGTAAAGCTACAGAACCACGTGAATTTGTGCAAGTTTTAATTGAGTGTGGATGCATACATGCAGGTGTGTATCCACATTACATGTCTGCCCATAGATTGTCACATTTTTTCCCTCTGATCTGACCCAGTCATGAACTTTGCTGCCCTTGCAATCCATACGTATCACTTACCCACTGCCCTCCCTGCTGTCTCGCCTAATGCACGGAGGCGTGAAACACCTCGTAATGCTCAATCACAGCAGGGCACGGCATGCTAGGAGCCATCCAGAGTGACAGCGCAGGACCAGGGAGACGGCTGGCTGAGGGAAGAAATGCCACATCGCCCTCAGGGATAGGATGAGAAGGAGGAGGAAGGGTGAACAGGGTGAGGGACTCAATGGGTCTAAAGGCAGAGGGGGAAGGGTTATCAGATGGGGCCAGAAGGTCCCATGGTCACGTCGGTATATTAAAGTTTCTAATGCACTAACATGAAAAACAAATCATTTCACGTCAATTTCAAACTCTAACACCATCCTATATTACGTACATAGATATAAAAATTGATGAATATTTGAAACAACTACAAATTTTTGTTATTGTCTTTGTCCATATGATATTTTGACATTCGCCTTGCAAAAAAAAAAAAAAACTTGTTTAATTGGACTAAATGTTTGATTTAATGCACGTTATTGCATAATTTTTTTTTAATTGAAAGGCAAAATTATTGGAGAAAAACTGATCAATGATGTGTTGTTTTTTTAAAAAAAAACTACAACCACATGGAAAAAAAAAATCTAATTTTTTGTCGGCATTAAATGATTTAGTTTTGACTTGTTCATTCTTTTCAATTTAAGTCGTCTCACTACTATTTTTTTCTAACTGTAGTGTACACTGTTCTAAAAAGACTTATTAAATTCATTCGTGCCAAATGACAGCAGAATCCAACAGGGCCACAGATAGACACTGTAATAGTAAAGAAAAAGTGTCTTTTTTGCACAGTATGAAAAATACTGGTGGAATGAGAAAAAGCAAAGGAGGGAGGGATGGCAAAAAAGATGGAGATAGAGAAAAGTAACAGACGGAAGTCACACTTGTGAAGGTGTGAGGTCTTGATCGTGTTTAAAGGCAGCTTTTTGGACTGCTGTTTTAAAACTTAACAACATGCTGTCTATTTCTTCTGAGAAAAAGTGTTTCCTACATTTTAGTGACTAATTTAAGTTTAAATATGTTTTTGAAAGTCCTTAGACATTATTGCAATGTTGGAGTGAAACGGTGCATAGATCTATACTCATCTGTACAGCCCAGTAAAATTCATTTTAAACATTTTAAATGTACAATTTTTCTCATGTCGTGTACTCATGCAAGTAATGTATGTATGCTAAAACACCTTAACCATCACTCAAGACACATTTTTCTGACTCACTCGCACCTTTTCTAATTGTAAAAACCTGACTCGCTAGCATCTCAAGAATTTTACACATACATACATGAGCCTTGGGAAGTGTGAGACACTGACACTGGCAAAGGGCTTCATCTGATGCAATTGAGAATTGAATGTTTTTCTCTCAAAGTCAGCACAAAATTTACATGAAATATAAACAGCAGGACCGATCTGTATCCATTCTGGCTTAGCCTACTTGTCCTTGTCCATGCCCTATGGACACATGCCCAGGACCTGGGCCTTTCCTAGGCCAAGTTGCCCAATGGTCCAGTTAATCATATGCAGTGCTATGAGGAAGCTTATGCTAGCCCATGCCAGTTTATGCCTTCATAACTGCAGGGTGTCAAGCCCAGAGTTGGGTGGGAGCATGAGGGGTCTGGCTTTGTATCAGAGACCTTGGCTTAGATATGAAGTGGACCACTAAGAACCCAAACCCATTCTGTGAGTTCCTCCATGTGCCCAGGTCCTGTTGTGAGGCCACTGACCTCACTGACTGTGTGGACAGAAACCCCGCTGACCAACACAAACAGTTACATTACTAAATCTCAGAAAGAAATTCAAAGTCTAAAGGGTAACACGTGGACACAAACTGGGTATGGATGTGTACATTTGAAAAATGCGTCAGTGTTTATTTTTGCTGCCAGGCGCAGTAACACCTCACACATTGAAGGTTAAAAGTTACACTTTGTTTACATCAACACATATGTTCTCATAATTACCACCAAACCCTATTTTCTGCGACAATTAAGGACGTATTTTAGGTTTCCAGGCCATTCTACTAGAATTTATTCTTTCCCTGTTAATGAAAATCATCAGGTATAAGAAAGCAGGTTAACAAACCAGCAAACATGATAAAAACAAAAAAAAAAAAACTATGCAAAACATAATGAGTGTGAGATTAAAAAAAATCCACACAATTTCAGCATGACAAAATTTTGATTTAGGGAAATGTTTACCTGCATTCATGACATAGAGTGAAGGTTCCCATTTAATGAGCTGGATGTGGTACCCATTTTTTTGCACACATCAGGCAGGATAGCCCAATCAAATTGCTAGTTCATCACTGGTTCAATACAGTAAAACATGCCCAGACCAACATTCTCACAATTACTTAAAGACAGAATTCTAGAGTGACCAAATTATTCATCTGTTCATTTATCGTCTTAACCACTTATCTGTGACAGGGTTTTGGTGGTTGCCGGAGCTCATCCCGGCTGATGACAGGTAAGAGGTGGGTTAACCTCAGAACAGGTTGCCAGTCTGTTATGCCAGTGAAATTATCCAAGGAATAATTTTGTAGTGGCCAATCAACCTAACATGCATGTTTTTAGAGGTTGAAAAGAAACAGGTGCACTCGGTGAAAACCTATGCGTACTGTACATCTGGACAACATACAAACTCCACACAGACAGGCCAACACTTCAAACCCCACTCTGGGACTCAAACTCTGACCTTTTTTGTTGTGAGGCCAACGTGCTAACCACCGCGTCACTGTGACCAATTAGCCTAACAATATTATTTAGGCCACTGGAAGGAGGCCAGAGCAAATGAAGGGAATCAATGCATAAACAGAGAAAGTTACATTTAAGTGTGGGTTGTCTCCGGGTACTCTGACTTTCTTTTACTTCACTAACCATCAATAGAACACCGTGAGATATAACTGACCATCCTCCACTGCCTCTCTACTACCAGGTGTTCCCCAAGATTGATTCCTTGGTCCATTCCTGTTTACCTACTACATCACTCCCCTAGACAATGTCGTCCTTCATTGTGAAATTTCAATTGCTATGTTATTAACAATCAACTGCACGTTTCTATTGAATCCATCAGGTCCACAACTCTCTCCACGCTCACCCGTTTGCTAACTGATATCAAAATATAGATGCTATATAATGATCTCAAACTCAGTTCTGATAAAATTGACATACTCATAATTTGCCTGAAAACCAAAATAAAATCTGTTCCAAATTTTCAGTTAAATCTCAATAAACTCACATCATATCCTTCCTGCAGAACCTCCACTGGCTTCATATAGCCTTTTCAGATGCATCTCTACATGATGTTCTACAGAAACAAAACTCACCCACAGTTTCCTGACAGCTTTGTTGACAGCCTTCACCGTCGTTATTATTTCTCTCCCTATCATTAATTAGGTATTCTTCCATGAATTGAAGTACTTCGTTCTATTCATCTTCTTAACATTTGAATCATGTTTTTTCCTAATTCATCAGGACTGAGAGTGAACTAAACTAAAACTGAAGCAAAGTTCCCACATTCAAATGTCACACATACATATACATCAAGGGTGTCTGAGCTCATAAAATGTAAAATGAAGTCTCAATTTTGTCAAATAAAAAGGCAGATACTAGACTTAAACTCATGAGGATCTCTCTCATCCAATGACTTTCATATACCGAATTAAAACTGAATGCACCTCACTGCCAATGACTTTAAAGTGCACATAAAACAGAGATAAAAGTATGAAGTATGTAGTGCAAATAAAAAGGTGTGTTAAAAGCAGAGAGGTGTAATAAAAGCATTAGTGCATTATATCAGTGTGTTGATGTGTTTTGCATGAATGAATGCCTCCACAAAAGAGCAGTGTAGATTGACAGCGGAGTGGGGCTGGCCTCTGGCCGACACTGACCTTTGACAAGTCTCCATCACTTCTCACCTCTGCAAAACAAGCTCTGTCATACCAGCGCACACAACATCACGTGCTTTCCCTTTTCAACCCCACCCTCCGTCTCTTCAATTAAAAGCTTAATGGATGTTTTAGCACTCTGCCACTTTGATGACAGCATCCTAATCTGCCATCGTTGGATAACTGAGAGGCAAAAAGAAGGGAGAGAGGAAGGAGGGGGAGGAGGGGGTGGAGCGGTGTGGATATCTTACAGGTTTGGAGGGGGGTACTGACAATATAATCATAGTGAGACAGTGCAGCGTGAGGACTTTTTTTTTATGTTTTCACACGAGGCAGACCCAAAGGGGTGGTCCTGGTCAGGGCATCTTGCCGGAGAGCCTGGTCTCACCTCACTAACATGGAAGCCACCCTGGCTGTCACTTTGCATCTATGACGCCTAGAGAGGGAGACCATGACCAGCCTGACAGGGGCAGCGGAAGGTGAGGACCCAAAATGCTTAAGACACACTTGGCTCAGAGCCAAATCCCCCCTCCCAACACACATTCCCTCTTCTTCTTCTTCTCCTTTCTCTCTCATTCCCTATCTCTCTTTTTTTTTTCTTCCTTGACACCTCTGAGTATCCATGTGAACTTTTACACTTTATGATCTTTCTAACCTTTTCTTCATGAGGTTAAAATCTGAGAGGATTTGAAAGAACAATTAGTTTCTCCACTGAGAGCTCATCAGGCTTTTTAACACCCTGACAAACAAGAAAAAGATTTTCTTCTTTTTAAGATTTTTACAGCAAAAACAGATTTGAAAAAACACACAGAGTAATATTTCTTTCTTGTGGTTCAAACAAAGCTAGATCTTGAAATGAGATACCTAAGTGATTGGTAGCACGTGACTTATTGAAAATCACATGAAAGTTGTTCAAAAACAGACCGAAAACACTTGTGATGCCGGGACAACCTCTCAGCACTAAAACCTGTGAGAATGACTAATGTCTTGATACTGTGTGGGTGTAACAAGGCGATGAAGGGCTTCCACGTTTCTTCTGCACTGATTTGAAACCCCCATGGGTGCATCAGCAAAAAGTTTCTGTGGTTTCTTTCTACAAAAATAGGAGGGTTTTTTTTCATGCATGCATTATATAAAAAAACTAAATCAGAAAATAAAAGCACATAGTTTGATTGGAATCTTTGATTTCCTTTTTAGTTATTTACTTTTATTGATCACAGATGCTTAAAATGATGTTTTTCTTCTGTAAATAGATTTTTTTAACCTGTCCTGTCCAGCATTGTGACAAGCAGAATGATGGTCTGTATGTCAAGTATTGCTGGACATTTTTGATCTGCTAGCGTCGGCAGTATTTAAATAGTATTTTAAATCTTTGTGTGATGCATTCTTTAGGATTAATTTAAATTGTAATATTTATGATTGCTAGTCAAGAGTATCCCTGACAGAAGAAAAAAAAGAAGAAGCAAGAAACACTTTTTACCCAGGAACGTTCATTTTTGATAAATTTCTGCCAGAAAATATTTTTAATTCTGACTTTTTGAGTGAGTGTGTGAGTCTGTGTGTGATAAGAGGTAGATTCATCATAAACTGTTGATCCAGTATTTCATGGAATCATTCACTCCAGTACAAAAAAGTGTTTCATTGATAGACAGAAAAATGGTTTATTTCATTGCCTGTTCTGTTGATTTTAATGTCGTGTTCTTGCTTTTCCTTCTTGCAAAATTCTATTTTACTTCTCTGTCTACTTTTGTTATAGTGAAATGTTTCCTGAAAATACTCACATTTCTTTAAAAAGATTTTGATTTGGTTTGATTTTGATTTATTTTTTAGAGTCATGCAACTTCATGATGCCCAGCCCGCACAGACTTACAGGACGCATAAATTAATAACAAAAACAAGCAGACAGATTCTACAGTCACAAGTCCCTCAATCATAAAGTGTCCTCTTTTATAGTTCCCAGGATTTCAACACATCTTTTGATAGTTTAAAAGTAAATAGTTTTAACAAATATGCCATTTTTTTTAATCTGACATTGAAATCAAGTCCAAATCAAAGAATATTTCACAACGCAAATCCTGAATCAAGGGTCAATAAAACAAAAAATACACTTAATTTTCAATATCATTTAAATCACATAGAGTACATAAACGTTGGTCTTCTTGAATACCCTTGAATACTTTATAAAATTCTTTATACTTTATAAAATAAAGTATATAATGAGCTAATTTGAAATGAAGATAATTTTGTTTGCATGTACTGTTTTAGCTTTTCAGATTTCTAATTGTTTGCCCGTGCAATTCCAATTCGTGCCAAAAGCAAAGGCATTTTTTTTTCAGCTACATGCAATTGCAAATACAAAACTTTTTCTTCAGATGCTCCTTTTCTTGCAGTATTTCTTTCTTTGTTTATTGCATTTCAAAGAAAGCAATTAATCTATTATGGATCTCATCTTTTGTCAACCTGTTTATCTCCTCCCTCTATTTTCACAGAGAAAGAAATAAAATAATCTATCTTTACCCATCCGTCTGATGAGTAGTTTTTACACCTGCTTCACAGACTCTAAAACCATGTTGTTGCACAGCTGTCCACAGGGAAAACAAATATTTTTTAAGTGCAAACAGACTTTTTTTAAGTTAGAAAACTGGATTGAAAATGTGACGTTCTTCAGTATTCCATTATATATTTATTACAGTTGTTGCATCCACACAAATCCTTACGTTCATTCATACGTCCCCTCCCCTCCTGATCCCATAACTCTGTGTTGCACAGTTGAACTTGTGCCCCCTGCCTTCTTGTTGACCTCCTCGGTAGAGTGCTGTGAACCCGACACTGTCCCCACCCTCCCTCCTCTCCTCCTCTTGTTCTTTCACTGAGGCAGATTGCTGATCCCGCCTGGCCGCCCCTTGCCGTCTCTCAGAAGTGCGAAAATAAGATGGCATTGGATCTATTAACACATCGGGCTGAGTGTTAGTGAGGGGGCTCCAGCCGAGACCACTCTCTCCCAAGGTCCACCGACCGCCATCCTGGCCCTCCTCTGGCCGGGAGCAAGGTGGAAGGTTGTAGAAGAGGTGCAGAGGTTTTGTAGTCTGTCAGCAATTAGAGATATCTAAGCGTCTTGGGAGGGGGCTGACAAAGAGGTTGCAGTGGAGCGTGAGTATTCTGTGTGGGACATGCTGACACTTGTCCGATTAAAATTTCACCTGTTCATCAACAGCAGGCCAATTGTTGCATTGATCAGAGCAAAAATCAATGAGTACATGACGAGACTTGTGCAGGACAACAAAGAAACTTGAGAATAGAGGTCCTGTGAAAGAAAAAAAAAAACACATCGGGTGTGGTTATGATTTGTAATAAAGTGTGACCTTTCAATTCATTTAGCTTTAGGCGTCAAATTCAGGCATCTCAGGGTTCCTTTAAGCATCTGCTGATGAAAAAGTGGATTTACCCACATGTGTGTGCTCACGTGCAAAATCCAAATCTGTCAGCATATTTTCTATTCATGAAGGTAAAACATAAACTGCCGCATAAACTGCCATTTCTCAGATAACCTTGTTCCAATGTTATGATGACTTTACATGTGCTCACATCCACAGGATTTCACTCCTGAACTTGTTGGCACGATAAGATGCAATGTGTGTCTCTCTTCAAGTGTTTTCTACCTCGGTGTGATTACACGCCCACAGATCTACCAGTTTCATCGCAACAGCAACAAAAAAAAAATAAACCTCACAACTTTTTGTCACACTTCAATCACATAACATTACCCAACCGCATGTTGGGATTTAATAGATGTGTTTCCTGCTATTTGTTTCACTTTTCTTTTTTTAGGACATGATGAGTGAGCATCTTCCCATCCACTATTAGTTTTCAGCTGAGTATCAGCTCTGGAGTTTTATTACAATGTAGAAAATTATTTTCTTTTCTGTTTCTCATCCTGGCAGAGGAATCAAATTCCACCATCTCCCTCTGCTGTGGAGCATGTGGCCCTCCTTCAGAGGGGCTGGTTACCAAGCAGATCAGACAAGATACTTACAGGTGTGAAAAGATGCATTTTTCTAATACAGTGTGAAATTCTTCTGTTAAGTGCGCTCTTTCCAGTAAGCCTGTTCACAATGAGATGAGGGAGAGGAAAAGAGAGAGAGAAAAATCCAAGAGGCGAATTGTCTTGTTTTTTGGCTCTGTATTTTAAAAGGAACTGAGGCGTAGCTGAGCGCAAGTCTTAAGAAAAAGTGATAAAATATACAGTGAGAAAAGCTTTCAAAGTGTTGGGGAAATTAAAGCGGAGTGCAGCAGCAGGGCGGGGGACGAAAGTGGGGGGTTGGTTGTCGGTGGGTGGTGATAGAGCAGTGTACAGGATGACTGCAATCTGCTTATCTGACTCCAGAGAAGAGTTGTCCTTTGCAGTCTCAGAAACCTGACATAACATCAAGTTCATCAATATCTTCTAATCGTGAAACAGAACATCACTGTTCAAGAAGTTCTGCATGCTCCTCAAAGTGGAAAGGGATGGGAAAAAAGCAAAAAGTCAGTCCAAAAATGAAGCGGAAGGAAGGAAGGAGGATGGGTGGTTAAAGGAGATGGCTTAGGTGAAAGTAGTGGAGTGGGTGGAAATGGGTGGAGATGCGGGGTGTAGGAGTGTTGCGACCACACGTCCTCGCCTGTAGAGCATGGCTTGTAGCCCAGATGAAACTACACTCGGCCTGCCCACCTCACGATGGGGAGAAGACTGAACTGTGCAGGAGTCAGGAACAAAAGTGTGGGGATCAAAAGGCCACTGTGCCAACTCTCCACCCTGTGAAAAACAGACAAATTATCCTGGCTGGTAAATCCCTGCAACTAGGATTCACATTAACAAGATTTAACATAACATAACTCACAAATTTACAAGATAAATGACATATTTGTCCAAAACAAGACCTAAACGTGATAGACTAAAAATCCTTCCCATTTGTTTGCATATAAAAAAAAACATTGTTTTTTTTAATCCTCCTGCTAAAAACTGTGAGAACGCTTTCTTTTGATTTCTTTCTAAATAAAACTCTGGTTCTCTTTATTCCTTTCTGCCAGTTGTGTTAGCAGTTTGTGCAACCAGCGACCCTTTTTTCTGAAGCCCTCTCCCACCATTTAAAGCGGTGACACACGGCTTGGCGGGCAGCGCCACAGGGCATACAGACCCTCTAATTAATGGAGGCAATCTTGCAGCTTTCAACCAGCCTTACATTTCTTTTAATGAAAGGATTAGTGCAGTGCATTAAGATGTATTTAACCTCCAGCAGTAGATCTGTTTCAATAAGTATTAAACAGACCATTAAATGGAGCGAGAGGCTCAGTTAAGCAGACAAAGGCCAGTGAGTTAAAGGAGAGGCTGTGTAAGATGCTTGCATTTAGCATCTGCCTCAGGAAGACCAGAAATATGCATGCAAGTATTTTAGATTAAATAAAATTATAGATAAACACAGATCAAGTGCAATCTTTTGCTTTTTTCTTGTGCTAGATGCTTCTTGTGGTCGATTTTTGCACTGAGGTCACACTGTTTAAAAAAAGCTGTACTCTACCCACATTGGAAAGCATAACTAAAAATCTTCGGAATCTATTTTCTAAGTTGTTGGCTTTACAAAACAATCAGCCGCCACCATGGAAGTCGTGCCAGAGCCCCTGCTGAACAATGTTGGTATTGTTCACTTGGGAAAAAAAACTGGCGTGGGTTGCTGCATTTATCAATTTTTCCTTTCTCTTTTCGCCTACTACTTGTTTGTCACGCAATTGCGAAGGCCTGTTTTGGGCCCAGCAGGTTGTCCTGTGTGTATGGCTTCAGCCTAAAATTAGTTCAAATCAGCGGTGGCCTCTTTGCAGCTTTGCACCATGGATAATAGCAGATCTGAAAAAACAGATTTTTCTTTTTTTATGTGGAGAATGCACAAAATAATAAAAAGAGAAAAACTTTTTTAACATCTTAACAAAGGCCTCACACTTAGTGTCAGAAAAAAATCTGCAAAATTAGACCCCACCCGAAATCACTGTGTTAACTGTTTTTGTCAAAAATACAAATTAGAAAATTGAGTCAGAACTGCATTGTTAAAGTCCACAACCTTACAGACGTGACAGCCTTGTCATGCACTTAAGTGTTAATTAGCTTTCAGAGTCTGTGCTCCCTCCTATCAATGTTCATAATCAGTATATTTAGAATGACGGGGTTCACTAGTTAAATACATTCCCTTCGTATGTCATTAGCCCCCTCCCACTGCAAGATGTGGTGGAACAGCTTTTCTCGGGTTGTCTTCCATTGAAAATGATTAGCTTCAAACTACATTTCATGAGGCTGACTTACATGCCGCGGCAAATCTGGGGAGCAGATGGATTTGTTCTTGGAGGAAGAGATTAATCATGGTGTGCCTGAAACGAACACCCTGTAGTCTTGGTGTAAACCTTCAGTTTGTATCGCTGTAGTCTTTAAAAGAAGAAAAGATCTGTACATGTATGGTAGCCTGCAGGCGTGCATCATATCGCTGCATCTGCTGCTGTGGCAAATGAGACTGAACAAGTAGCAGTGGGAGTGAATTATAAGATTTATGGTTGGGTGGACATTAATCGAACATAAAGTCATGTGAAGTGTTTCATTTATTGGCTTTTTTGTGCAGGTGGATTGTTGGAAGTGAGTTTAAGTTGTTAGAAATGAAATTGAAATTGATTTTCACACATAAAACTTTGACACATGGTTTCTTTTAATATTTATCTAATGTTTGTCCAAATGAAACCAAAAGAATACCAGTAATCTTTTGTCAGTCTCTAATTAAAGCTGACATTACTGTACATAAACTTGAGAATACAATACAAATTCATCACTAACTCAAAGCAGTAAACAGTAGTTTTAAATTTTGTGGTAAAACATCAGACCACCAGGAAAGCTTGAAAAATTATTGACCACGATCAGAAGTAGATTTTGTCTTCAGTTTTTACCTTAAAGCCATCAGGTTTGTGTTGTTTCTTTCCTCTGTGATCAGACATTTGAACTCTGACGTCTATTACTGAATAGTTGCTTAAATCTGGAAAACCTTACCATTCCTCTTTTTTTGATTCTTGGTTTATTTGTTCTGTATTTGTCACTCATGTTACAGAATATGCATGTACTATTATGTGTGTATGTGTTTTAGCCAAGTAACTGTGATGATTTGCCTTTCAAGGGACCAACACAGTTGTTTTATTCTTATTCTTAATTTTCTATTGAAAGCTCTTTTCAAACTCACTATTTTAAACTTTTTTAAAGCTCCTCTAAAACTGTGTTTTTGCAGCATTGTCCAAAAAGATATTACAGTCTTAAAAATGAAATCATAGACTGTTTCTACTCAAACATTTATTATACTGTTAATACTTGCCGTTCCTATTTGGAAAATCATATCATAGCATGTGGTTTATAAAATAAGTGTACAATACATAAAGATTGGCTAGTATTTTTTTTTCTCTAAAATGTTTCCTCCCTGAAATTATCTTAGGAATATTATTGTGATCCCAGGGGGCGTTGGCCTAGTGGTAGAGATACCGTCTTTTGACCGGGAAATCCTGGTTCAATTCCCATTGGGCCCAAGACATCCCTAGGACTACTAAAGATAAGAATGAAAAAACACCAATAAAAAAATTGTGTATATAATTGTAAAAACAAAATTATAATTAAGGAGCAGCTACGCTTTTGAGCCTCAGGAGCATGTACCCAAATTGTGACAAAATCTCACTGCATTTGTCTGCAACTTATACAAACTGATGACAGTTTTTATTCTTGTGTCACCTTGAAAGTTAGAAATAGTTCCTGGTTGTTCTTCAGTTATTAAACAACTAATTTGATGATGAAGACCGTCTGGAGAAAAATATTGATTTGATAAGACAGTACAAATTATCTGCACTGTGGATTTAGTTGTTGATTGTCCTCTCGAGATCAAATTATTTAGTGTAAATGACATACAACTTTATTCACAAAGTTGCTTTTAAAGTTGTTAAAAAAAAGAATTCCTTAAAATTTCAGAAACTTGGAATTTTTTTATTTATTTATTTTTAAATAAGGGAGTACAAAAAACAAATCTCACAAATCTAAATGTTATGCTTAAACTCTTCGGCCCATCATCGCTGCAAGCCAACGAACTAAGTGATTTGGAAAGTAAAATGAGAAGAAAAACCGGATGAATACAACAAATGTTGAAAGAGGGACTTTCTTCTTATCATTTGCCAACAAACCTGCAGATATCTGGGAACTCAAGTGTCTAGTTAAGGCCTGAGAATGAATTCAAGACTTCAATTTGATTATTTATTTTTACAATGTGCAAATTTTGCGTGTTGCACGCAAACTTGTCCTGCACCTGTCAAATTTTTACCAGATTTTTAATCAAAATTAGGATATTTTGGAAACCTTTGAAACAATTTTTTTAAGTTCCACCAAGGTGCTGCAGATTGAGCATATCCAGGCTTTCATGGAGTTGTCTGGAAGAGTGCCAGGATTGGCGAATACCACTCCTGCTGTGTTCTTTGCACCCCGGTCGCAGCTCTCAGAGGTATTCCCAGCCTGTTTAAGTTGTGACAGAAAGAGAGAGGACCAAAGGAGAAGAGGAGAGACAGAACATATGATAAAGGAGAGAGAAAGGGTACACGAAGAAACAGAAAGTGTAAAAACAAATAGAGGGATTTGATGAGGTGAGACACACCTTGTATGTCGCCTCTTGCCACCCTGGCCCTTTGGTCACATTTTTTGGCTTTTGTTTATGTCTTTTACCCATTTAAGCTGTTGAGTAAAAGGTTTTATTTAAAAGTATTTGTTTAACCAGCAGTCTTCCATGGATCAGATACATTTATCAAGAATTTTGACAAAGTTTGTCATCTAAAAATAAACCTTTTTTATTTCTAATTTTAACAGAGTAATGATGGCATGATCCTTTTTTTTTTCTTTGATATTCTCAACTAAACAAGATGTTCAGCTGGCAAGAACTAAACCTCAAATCTTTGCCACCCACTTACTCTATTTAGAGCGGAGATGCGTTAATATTTCATAAGAAACATCCACATCATCAATAAAGTCAATTAATGACAACCAATTACACAGTGTGAGGCGTTCACTCCCTGAGAAAGCAGAACTAAACCCTTCACAATTCATGTTAACAGTGGCAATGTGATCCGAGGTGGAAAATGCATTAAAAAGCTTTACAGATATTAAATTACTTCTGATTTTTTTTATCATTTTTTACCCTTTGCAGTAATTTGTGGTATCAGTAGTCAAATGTCACTCTGTTTTTGGCAGCTGAAAAAAACACAATTATTAAAATTCTTATTTGATGAAACACATCACTGAATCTTGAAACAAACTTTTATTATTTTAAGCAAGTTTTCAGCATGAATCAATTTAAATGAAATTTAATGATGTGAAAAATAAACCTTTTTTTCTGAAAATACAAGCTTAAGGGACTCTTTATTGTCATAATTTAACGCAACTAATCGAGGGAAACTGTTTTGAGCATGTGTGTGATTCATTGTTTTGTTCACCTTTACCTTCACTTTCATCATTTAAGACACTCTCAAAAAGCTAATATTTGAACAATAATCTTTGACACATTGGTTGCTCGTCCCGGGGGAGGGATCTCTCTTTCATGTGGATCCCCACGAGGTTTCTTATTTTTCCCTACTGATGGGTTTTTTAGGAGTTTTTCCTCACCGTGAAGGAGAGTCTAAGGGCATAAATGTGCTAGTCTTGTTTAGTTAGCGTTTGTTAGTTATTTTTCTTGCTGTGTATCTGTGTTAATACAGTCCTCTTTTTCTTGTGAAGCCCATTGAGACGGAAATTCTGTGATTTTGGGCTACAAATAAAATTGAATTGAATTGAAAAGCCAATGACTAGACAAAAAATGAGAAGAAGAATGTTTACTGAAAAGTTTAGGTTGAAAGTTTTTACCCATAGTGATACAAGAGCTGAAAATAGTGACTTGTGTTCACAGTGGGAGATAGAAAAAAATATATATAGTATGAGAACAAATAGTCTTACAGTGAAGTGTGATGTACGTAGGTCTGAGGAGATTGAAGTAAAATGTGTTGTGCATTGCGTATTTTCTTCTTTTCTTCCTTTCGTTCCATAAATATCACAGTAAAATGTACAAAAATCTTTTTAAGATAAATGGTCAATTGTCGACCAATAAATTACAATGAATCATCTCGAAAGAATTTTCAAAGAACTTTTGTAAAAAGAGTGTTTGACAAGTTGATGTCTTCATCTCCAAAGTTGTGTGAACTCTGACAAAGCTCCCTGGCTTCTCATGGTGTCATTCTGCTGAACTGTTACAAAGTTGAAATGGCCCAAGCCAAGTCAGAAAGCCTCAGCTGTGGCTGAGTTGAGCCAACGCATGGCGAAGGCCTTTGCCGGGGTGACAAGAGCAGGGTGCAGGGAGCCAGTGCATGTTAGCTAGCTCGAGCGTTTGGTAAAAGTGCAGACAGCTTGGGAGGTGCTAATGAATGCCGGGCACTGCTAACTGTACTGTACCCAGGCTCCGGGCGCAGCCTGGCAGCCTCCTGTCCCTCCTGCCCGTGCAAAATGTGAAAGATCAACCGGTTGGAGGGAGCAGACGGCAATCACACACACACACTTAAGTGCATGTGCACTTGCCCAACTGAAAAGACACACGTGTGTTCATATACACATGCACAAGCTCTCACAGACTAAAACCAATGCACACGGCGCTTCACAGATACAGAAACGCACCCACTCTCTGACACAAACACACTGAGGCCTGGCTCACCATCGTATCACATCATGAGGGCTCCAGCCAGGCCAAGCCATGAGGCCTCAGCTGAGATGATTCAAGGCACCCCGCTGGGTTCTTCACTCAATCAGCCAGGTCGGGATCCACAGCAGAATGACAGCACAATTCAACACTCTCAAAAAAAAAAAATGTTCATCAAAACGTGTGAACGGAAATAATTTAAAAAGTTATCATTGTTTCTTCATATCTTGACAAGCATTTTCAAATCTTTTATTCACAAAATTTTAGTAATTTCAACTTTTGTTTTTGAGAAAATTATTTTTAAACCTTGTTGAGACCATAAAGAAGGAAGTACAAAAACTCAAAGTTGAAATTGTTCTGACAATTTGAAAATAAGCAGTTAATTCTTATTTTCCACAGAAATATAACAATTTTTTTCATTGTCATTTAAAAGTTCTGAAAATCTCATGAATTTACAAAACATGTAGAAGTTCATTATTGTGTTTTTAATACTATTAGAATTCCTTAAGTGCCTTTATTTTCAATCTTTGTGTCCTGATCACATTGTTTATCAATCAAAACAAGTTTTTTTTTTGCTTAAAAATCAACATGCATAAAGACCGTCCTAAAAATCACTGCATGCATAAGGAAAAATTAATCCGCGAAGTTTGAAGAGTTACTGTAAATGTGTGAACGTGGGTCACTGTGAAATCTCAGGAAAAAAATTCACCCTAAAAACCAGAAAAATCAGAAAGTATTTGACTCTTTTTTGACAACCTTCTATAAAATCTCTGTTCTTTTCTCCATATTTCATCCCTGAATAAGACGCAGATGTATCAGATGAATCATAAATCTTACATTCCACCGATGAATATTCATCCTTTTACATTTTGCATGCATTTTACAAATGAAAAATAAACAAGTCGATTTTTTTTCCTTTTGATCGATAGCCTTCCATCTGTAGATCTCGCTCATGTAAATACAAGTAGATATATTTCTTCTTAAAAATGTTATTCAGTGTGAAAAGAAAAGCACACATTATAATTAAGTGAACATGCAGCTCATACGTAAAAAAAAATCCTCTGAAAAATTATTGTTAAATTATTACATTGGAAATTTTATTGCATTAGCAAGTTCTAATGTCGAACTCCCACTTGAATTTTCTTACAAGATGTAATGCCTCTGAATCTCTTGCTCAACTTTCTCGTCACAGTGACAGGCACTCTTGAGTAAGTTCGGTCTCATTAAATGCTCTTCGTGAGTTGTCTTGAGATGTATCTATTCATTAGCTTCAAAAGGGTGTCATGTGTATGAATTATGCTAACAGGATCTAATTAGCAGATGCAAATGAGGTTAGTCAAAATTGCACTGAAAAGACAGAAGAAAAGCTCCATGGGATAGTTGGAGCTCGACAGCTCACCAACCGCCCCCACGCTGGGCACCAAATGTGATGGTTCGCCCCTGCTGCTGCTCTATACAGGAGACAGGACCGAACCATAAACACTAGGATGGGGAAGACAGCTGTTCAGAGGTGTTTGCATCAAAATCAACACTTTGTTTATTTCTGAACTCTCATTTTACTTGATGCCAAGTGCAGAAATCATATTTGCTCATTTATTCTAGATGGATCCATGTCCATTCAGTCAGTCACCCTGTCACACACCTCCCCTTCTCCCAAATGCATCCCACTCTTGTCCCACAAGAAACAAGTTACACAACCAGCTGATTGAACTCCAGAATCCGGCGAGAGGGGGAATCACTATTAGCAGCCGCCTACAAGCTCCTGCCATTCTGACATCAGTGGCCCCAGACTGCAGAGAAACTGGCAGGACTTAGGAGCATGCCTTCTGGCCCCGGCAGGGAGGAAGGCCAGCAGTCTGCGCCATCTCATATCCACCGCATACTTTATCCTACAGCAGGAGTCATGGCAAAGTTTTTGTGCATGTAGGCAGGGTTAGAGGTGGGAGGTAGTAACAAGTAATCTTGTTTGTGGTTCTGGAAACAAAAAGGAGTGAGTGTGGTGTTTTCTACTGACATGTTCTGGGTGATGTTTTTCTACCCCGATGATGAACTCTGACTCATTGTAATCGTGCCAAGACTGGCAGAGTGACAGATGATGCTTCGGATTGGTATAGTGTTTTCTAAATTGTGCCCGCAGTTAAATTAGATCGATGTCTGATTATATTTATTAATTAAATAAGGAAGCAATTGAGCAACTTTTCAGAATCTACCAGTTTGATTTGATCAAATCATTTGACAACCAGCTCTGCATCAAAAATATCAACTGTATACCGTCTGTCATTTTATTTTTCCATGAGAAAACTAAAACCACGTGAAAGCGTGGAATGCATTTTGTCTAATATTCTTATAACAATTTTTGCGCTGCTACATGTTGTATTTTAGTCATTTATTCAGGGTCGGGAGGTAACATGCTCATCAGGAAATCCAGTCTGCCCTTGCTCTTCCTTCTCATCTGGATCTTGAGGTTTTTCCTTGATGAAATGTAACAGCCCCTCCAGCAGGTCCAGGATTTGCTCTTGGGTGTCCTCCTTGTGGGACAAGGCCAGAAGGCCTCACGAGCAAGGCATCTGGTATGTTTTCCAATTTGGTGCCCAAACCCCCCAATCTGGCTCCTCCGAACCCAGAGAAGCAACAGCTCTACCACGAGACCCACCCAGATGGAACAGCCCCTCGCTCTATTCTTTAGCGAGAGCCTGGCCACCTTGCAAAACAAGCTTATTTTGGTCTTATGTATGTCTGGTCTTTATGTTTTTGGTCAGCGCAAGTGACGTTGCCCCGCGACAGATTGGCGACCTGTTCTGGGATGCACCCTGTCCCTCGACTTGAAGCAGCCAGGATAGGCTCCGGCACACCCCACAACACCGAAAGGGATAGGTGTTTAAGAGGGTGACTGACTGACCGACCAACTGACAAGTGAGGTTAGAAACATGGGTTGATTGGTTACTCCAGAGCTTTGTTTTTTGCTCAGCTCTCGCTTCATGGACTGAAACTGTGCCCTAAACATGTGCACAAGGCACTGAGCCATTTAAAGCAATCCACTAGTAAAAAAATACCTGAACATGTACGTTGGTTCTTTTTTCTACCTGTCAACTTTGAAAGGTAGAAAGTATCAAACTAGTCTTTAAGATAGAAAAGTTTGGCTTAAATGTGCGTTAACGACTAAAAAAAATTTATATAAAATTAAAAATATCTTGGAAAATCAAAGACTGCTTGGTTGTTATGGCAGAGTTTTCAAAGCTTTCCAGCCAGTGTCGGCCCATATGCACTCTAAAGATACAGATTTTCTCTTTAACAATGTTCTCTTTTGGTACATTTTAAATGTGATTATGAGAAAAACATACAAAAAGTGAAAGAAAAATAGCAAGATGTGAGACCTCCCACTCACATCCTGTACTGGGTGAGTCACTATCAGCCACGGCTAACCACACAGGTAAAGTGATGCCCCCACATGTGCCACCACATGCACAAACGCACAACACCCACACACTGTCTTCTGACCCCTTATAGCAATATAATTTATTTTAAAAGTGACTAAAAGTGTTTAATTTTTTTTATTTGAATTTAAATTGCCTTCATTCCCCGACTAGTTGCCAGACTGTGCCCACCAAAGCTGGAGGCACATTCATGTACGTGTGATTGTTCTTTTCATGGACTATTATTTCTGGCATTTGACAAATAACAGCTCTATAGCCATATAGCAGTAGCAAAATACCTAACAATAAACATAATTAATTGCAATTCGACAAGATGAGAAAAACAAAGCTGAAGCACTTCTCTTCTTTGTTCATTCTGACTGCAGCAGATCCCCTGCCTTCACACCTCCCACATTAACGTGTTGCATTGTCCCCCACACAGCTATTCACGTATACAAGCGACACACAGCAGAACCATACAAAGACCCACACACATCATCATACACACATACACATGAAGACCACATCAGTCTAGGGCTCTCCTTTAGCCAGCCTCTGCACCAAATGTGTGATTATTCGTTGGTGGTTATGAGGAGGTGGGGGACATTCTTCACGAAGAGGTGGAAGGTGTTATCCTGATGTATCCTGAATCACACTTTCAGTATACTTGCAGTCATTTTTGGGGATCCCCTCAATCCATAACAACATCACTATAAACAGAATTTATTTAGTTTTTACATCTGGTGTCCCATAGTGTTTAAGGTTGTCAGTTTCTAATCAAGTAGCTGTTAATTGTTGGAAGTTTTTTACACTATAAAACAATAGATAACAGTTTGTTACCCATAATTTTACAAGATTTGACTCTTCAAAAACTAGATAAAAGGCAGGATACAATAAAAACACAAACAATGGGATTGTTTTTATTGAGACTGCACATGGAGGCAAAACCGTTACCAACCAATGTCTGGCGAGGTTTCACCGTCTAAGGTTGCCTTGGATTTTTTTAATGAGCAACAATAATTTTGTTTATACTTATTGTTTCTTTTGTTAATTTTTTTTGGGGAGGGGTCTGGGGGTTGTTTGTTTTTTACCATAGTTACATCTCCTATTTTTATTCTTCTTCTTCTTCTTTGTGCATTTCCCTTCAGGGGTCGCCATTTCAATTCAATTCAATTTTATTTGTATAGCCCAAAATCACAGAATGTCCGTCTCAATGGGCTTCACAAGAAAAAGAGGAATGTATTAACACAAATACACAACAAGAAAAATAACTAACAAATGCTAACTAAACAAGACTAGCACATTAATGCACTTAGACTCTCCTTCTCGGTGAGGAAAAACTCCTAAAAAACCCATCAGTGGGGAAAAAATAAGAAACCTCATGGGGATCCACGTGAAAGAGAGATCCCTCCCCCGGGACGAGCAAACAATGTGTCACAGATTATTGTTTAAATATTAGCTTATTCTAATCTACAGCTAAATATCTAAAGAAGTCAATAAATGTTCTTCATCCTGATGGAAACACGGGGGACTCCTCAGCCTGGAGATGTCAAGTACGGGGATGAGCAGATGTTCTTCATCCTGATGGAGACACGGGAGACTCCTCAGCCCAGCGATGCCCACGGCGGGGATGAGTAGATGGATTTCGTCCTGATGGAGTGGGGATGAAGAAGCGCGGAGGTCTCCTCGGTGTGGCCATGCCCAGGACAGGAACGCAGAGTCCTGGATGGGGCTCTCTCCCAGAGAGGAGGGAGAGAGGTGGACAACATGTGAATTGTATTGTACCAACTAGCAGTGTAATTCTAAATAAACAGACAATTTAGAACAATGAATGAGATAGCAAGCCAGGGGTTTAGGGTAGAGGGTTGGAGTAGGGGGTACGGGGAAAGAGCCAAGACAGTCTGGCAGAGAATAGTAGATAGAATTAGAGGACAGAACCCCAATGTACCATACTTTCCCCAGCTTTTACTATCTAGCAGCCAACTATTAATTATATCAGCTAATTGAATCTGTTTCTATCTGGCCTGTTGATAAGCTTGTTCAAACAGGAATGCTTTAAGCCTCCCTTTAAATGTAGGAACACTGTCTGCCTCTCTCACTTGAGCTGGGAGCTTATTCCATAAAACTGGAGCTTGGTAGCTAAAGGCTCTACCTCCAACTGTACTTTTAGAAATCCTAGGAACCACCAACAGCCCTGCATTTTGTGAGCGGAGTGTTCTGCTTGGTTGATAAGGTACTATAAGTTCACTAATGTAAGATGGAGCCATGCCGTTTAGGGCCTTGTAGGTTAGTAAGATGATTTTAAACTTGATCCTAAACTCAATAGGAAGCCAATGGAGAGACGCTAGCACGGGAGTAATATGATCTCTTCTATGAGTTCCTGCTAATAGTCTTGCTGCTGCATTTTGAACCAGCTGAAGACTTTTTAGGGAAGACTTAGGGCATGCTACGAGCAAAGCGTTACAATAATCCAATCTTGATGTAACAAATGCATGGATGAGTTTTTCAGCATCACTTTTACATAAGATATTTCGGATTCTAGAAATGTTGCGAAGGTGAAAGAATGCAGTTTTACAAGTCTGAGCTATGTGAGCTTTAAATGATAAATCTGGATCAAATAAAACTCCTAGGTTTCTAACGGTGAGGTCAGAGGCCACAGTTACTTCGTCGAAGAAGACTGCTTGGTCAGTAAAAACATCTCTCAGATTTTTAGGACCTTGCCATGGCAAGTCCATTTCTTCCACCTAACCATATTTGCTGCATCTTCTTTGGTCATGCCACCTGTCTTCATGTCTTCCTTCACTGTATCCATGAACCTCCTCTTTGGTCTTCCTCTAGCCCTCTTTTTCGTGGTTCCAAATCCAGCATCCTTCTTCTGATGTCCTCTCTCTCTCTCCCTTTCTGCACATGTCCAAACCATCTCAGTCTGGCCTCTTTGATGTTATCTCAAAAACCTCTAATATGTGCTGTTCCTCTGATCCTGTCCATTCTGGTCACTCCCAGAGAGATCCTCAGCATCTTCATCTCTGCTACCTCGATCTCTGTTTCCTGTCTTTTTCTTAGTGCTACTGTTTCTAGACCAAACAGCATGGCCGGTCTCACCACGGTTTTGTACACCTTCCCTTTCTTTATTTCCCTTTTATTATTTTTATTACTATGCTTATAATTTCCTGCACAGTACCACAGCAAGTTCCTAGTCTCTGAATCTTGTTCACTAACGATGGCAATAAAAGTCTGTCTGATTCTGATAAAATGCGTAAATGTTTTCCTGCTAAGATTATTTGTATAAAAAGCCGACAAACTGAGAGAAATGTTCTTGGGTTGTTTTTTTTTTTTTATCTACAGATAAGTTTTTAAAATCCTACATGGTAGCAGTACTAATTGTGAAGTGATTATTTGACAAATTATGCATCTTAAACAAATCTTTTTCTTCAAAGCAAGTTATATAGCTCAAGATCTTCATATACACAAATAATTTAGCACGAGATAGACCAGACAAAGTTGTTTCATTCTTAAGTTTTATATTTGTTGGAAACTAAGGCGCTGAAACTTAATTCCATTGCATCTGCTTTCCAATCATGACCATATTCAACAGAACGATCATCACTAAATTAGGTGAAAATATTTTAGCACATCTTTTCAGCAGGTATTTCATTCTTTCTAGTTCTTATCCTTATACTACCAACATAAAACGAAATAATAAGTAAAAGTTTTACCTCCGAGTTTAAAAAAAAAGAAAAGTCTGGATAATTAACACTGAGTATGGATCCAGTCTGTCTCGGATGGTTTGTTGTATCAAGGTCTACAAGAATCAGATGAAACTTGAGACGAGCCAATGCACCCGGCAGAATGTTTGGTCCATGTTTAGGCCTTCATCATATCTGACCCGCCAGCACAGAAGGACATGCAAACACTCGACAGACGATCATAAGGAACAAATACAGCAGGCTCCTTCCCACCACCATGTGACTTGGATATGCATGCTCACTGCTGTTTGTAATTTCTTATCACTGACACCCACCCCTCCACATCCACATATACACTTGTCAATTATGGCACCTCTTCCTACAAGGAAAAGACCTGGTTTTTGGTTCTTTTGTGGGGAAAAAAATAACAAACTACCTCAACATTTTCTCTTTTCTGCACCTCAGATAAATGAATTTTTGCATACAGTAAGAGACATTTGCTTTGGTCTAAAGCGATTGGAGCAGAAGTCCTTTTGCTCCATTCTTCCCATGACTGTACTGCTCCCCAGTCAGGAGACCATTCCATGGACCACTTCCATGCTATGTGGGAGTCCCTGCTGTTTCAGTGGCTGCCAGTCAGGCAGCCTCTCCTCTCTCTCCTCTGAGAGTTTGGCTCCATCGCAATGGGAGCCCATCTGATGTGGTCTCCCCATCTGACAAGCAGCTCTTTTCCCCAGGCCCAGACGGCTGGAGGGACAGAGCAGACGAAGAGGGCCGCAGATTGTTGTAGACCATTTACATGTAAATACAGAGACCAGGCCTGGGTCTGGGTTCAATATTGAAGGTGTCCGCTGCACTGAGGTCCTTCTGTGTGTGCATGTATGATTGTGTGCAACACATTTGTGTGTTTTCATGTTATGTGCATGGCATAATCCAGTACATCTAAATTATACAGCTGCCAAATTGCTGCAAATGTTTTAATACAAAACCATTCTGTGCTCTCTAATTATATCTAATGGCTGCTGGACGCATTTCTCCTCAGCAGAAATGGAAGCCTTTTCAATGAATTACTTGGCATTTATCCATTTTCTTTAAATATAACAAACTAAGCTTCTGAAATAACATCTTTAACATTGCTTTTATTCCAATAAGTAAGCCTTTAAGAGGGTTACACTTGCTATTTTCATCCAGCAAAAAAGGGGCATCTAAGGGCTTTCTAGCACTGTGAATGTGGTCTATGATCCCCTGAGATAGCTGAAGATGCCAAGGCAAGATCCTTGTTTCACCGGGGGTCAACCTTAAACCATTATTCATGTCTACATAACCTCCCTCCCACTAGCATATGCCTCTGGTTGGTAGACAGAAAGCCAGTTAGGGCTTTCCTCTATGTTGATCTAGAAGCTTTCATACCGGGCGAGAGAAGTGTTAAAACTCTTCTCACTTCTGACTCACTGATTTAACCACATTGAAGCAGGAGCAGAATACTCCTGTGGTGTAAGTCTGTTTGTGTTCCTTGTCAAAAAAAAAAAAAGCAAAAAGAAAGAAAAAAAAAGCAGAGGAATAAAAAACAGGCAAAACAAGAAAAGGAAACAAAAATCTCCAAGATCTTCCTGAAATCCAGTTTTTTAATTTGAGTTAGAATTGTGATAAAAAGTCTAGCTTGTTTGGCAATTGGATTAGAGGGAGAGATGAGAAACAACGGGGTAGATAAAGTGGATGATTGTTAGTGGTTTTTCTGAGACCATGTTACCCAATCTGCACCGGTTCCCTCTCCACTACTGTGAACATGGCTCTAAAAGATGGTGCGTTATCCTGGAAGCTTGATGCCAAGTCGATACAACTCCACCACCCTCCCTTACACCTCACGTTCCAAGGAACACATATATCCAGTCTGCGCTGGCAAACTTTTAGCACCTGCTATTTTGCTTTGGTCCCCTAGGCTGTGTCAATTCCTCTGGTGTTTCAAGAGGATGGGCTTGGAAGAAGTGGGTCAACAAAGGTTGATGCTAAAATGAGGATGAGGGTGAGGCTCGGGCCAGTGGACTGCCATCTACTTTTGGCTTTGTTGGTTGTGTGTTTTTGCCATGGTGACACGTTGGGGGAAAAAATGTAAGTGTAAAAATCTACCCGCTGATTTGTATTCAACTCAGTTTTGTAGGAGCTGGTCATATAGAAATAATTGAAAGGTAGTTTAATACAAAACTTAACAACTTGTCTTTTTGGAGCATTCGATCATGTTTGAAAATCAATCCCACATTAAAAACATACCGCCAGTGGTTTCACATTTTATTCATGCATATGTGAGTCATTTGCAAGCCCTCCTAACCAGTATTCGGAATACCATTCAAAAGCCATTGTTCTTGGCCACGCCATCTTTTTCTGCCATGCCCACACAACCTTTAAGTGTTGTAGGGAATGTGGTCTGCTCAGGCTCAGTCTCTCCACTAAACAGGCAATGTCATTCTTTGTGTAAACACACCAAAATAAGAATTGAAAACTTTATGCGCTGGCTTTGCCAACATGATGCACTTAGCATAGTGTTTGCGGTCTTAAACAAGATTTATGCTGTTTTGTGCACATGCCGAAAGTGTGGGACTAAGCGGGATGTGAGAGGAGGGGGAAATATTTCAAAATTAAAGGTGAAACCGAAAAAAATGTGTTTAGAATTTTTTTTAGGTGAGTTTCGCATTTCTGAGCTAAAAAAAAATAGTCCCCATATTTTTATATACACGTTTGCTTTGAGTTAAGAATTATTTTCCCACAAAATTCCAACACCCTCTTTTTAAAGGCAAAAATGTATTTATATCCTGATATAGTTTTATACATAAAAAACTTGAATGTGTAATTTTGTTGGCTGCTTCGCTACCACACGTGATCAGTAGGGAAGAACAAAAAACAAATACAAAGTAGATATGTATCTGAAAATCATCCTGTTTCCATAATTGTACTTGCTGCTTTCCCCACAGGTCCTGGGTGACACTTTTTTTCTTAATGCAGTAATCCAAAAATCATGTTATCATGCCTTCGGGAATCAAATATAACAAAGCAGCTTCAATCCTATTTATCTGAATGCAACCAGTGTGCCCTTATATTCTAATATTTTCCCCTAATACAGTGGATTAGCATTGCCCAGTGAAGCCCTGCACATCTCAGAAGTATTGGCCCCATAAATCCCAAGGTACAGCTCTGTAATAATCTATTGCTTCCTTGGCAAGCCAGACAAATAACACAAAGCCGTATACATGCATAAAACGGCATTGTATATTTAGATTAATATGTCCATGCCACAAAGAATATCAGAGAGATTCATGCCTGTCTGTTTTGATACAGTTTGAGGCATTCAAATGTGTAGAATACATAAAAAAAAAAAAAAATCAGGGAAGGCTCGATCTGACTGGTTACAAACAGAAAAGTTTCCATTCTATCCTTAAATCTCTGCTCTGAAAATTAAAGAAATTGCCATTTTAACATGAAAATGAATGAAGTATTAAGTTTTTTTTATTTTAAAAAACAAGCAGACAATAACAATTCATGACACAAAAAGCAAAAATGCTTTTTTAAATCTTGTCGAGTAAGTGCTCTCCAATCTGAAGTCGAAACCTTTTTTTTTTGTTGAAATCATAAAAGATGGTAGAGACAAGAAAAAATAGGGAGAAGACAAAGTAATTGATGAAAGCAATATGTACCCAAATGGAAATTCATGAAGCTGTCACCCTTGTATCTTTGAAGACAGCAGCATGTCTGTAACATAAGCTTCACCTTGTACAAAGACTATTGCTTTGATTAAATGTTAGCCATCCTGCACACTGGAAAATATACTGGGGGACATCTTTGATAAACATGTGAAATAAATTCTTTCCAATAAAAATGTTCTTGAGGATGATGATTTGCGGAGGAGCGCATTGCTGGCATGGTGCACATTGCACTCGGTTCTTTTCCCAGCACCCCTCCCTCCAGGGGTCTCAGTGGCGAGGATCTCTAATGAGACTTGCGTTATTAATCCTTGCAATGGGGTACATGAATTCACTCCTGAGCAAAGGCTTCTGCAGCCACCTACGCCCATAAAACCTGGAATGTTTTCCTTTCATGTGCCGTGTTGATGATCTATTCTGACAACAATATGGTAAGACTTCCCTTCCCCTGTCGCGCAGGCCCTGTCCTGGGGCCAAAGAGGGTCATCTCAGACACACTTGGATTTTTATAGGTGGTCAAGAAACATGCTGACAGGTCACAAGCGGGAGCTCCTTTATGAGTAGGACTTACACATCCACCTCATTTGGAATTAGTTTATTTATAGGTGGCCTATAAATCAGGTTTATTTTGTTTTCTAGTTTTCAAATGGCAAGCGAGTCCTGAGGGGTCATTCAGGAAAACCTACTTTAGATTATAGCCGTTAAAACAATCACTCGTGGCTGTTTAAGTTGGATTCTTTCCTCAATGGTTTTGTAATTAAGTGTTAAATAAAGCTGTAATGGAAGACAATTGATGGTAAAATTGAAATAATAGAGAAGAAATTCACATTTATATGGAATGTAAAGAAAGATTAAAATGTGTTCTTGTGCAGGTGGTGTGTTGGTGAATGGCTACATGAAGCTTTTAAATAATTGTGCAAATAAAACTAATATGCATGTTATTTATGAAACTTTGCATAACTTAAAAGATCTCACGATGAATATTTACTTTTATTTATTCAAACTTTGCGTCAAACCATATTCAGTGTCAATTTTTTGGTTTAAAAAAAGCAGAAACAGCATTTGACATTTTGTGGTTTCAATGGTGGCTTCAAAATGAAAAATAAAGCATTAAAAACTGGTCGGAAATCTGTATTTGAAACCATCTCTACGGGGAAACAGGTCAAAGTAAATAATAGAATGGGTTTAAAATTATTTTAAAAATGCCATATCTCAGCTGTCAAATGTTTAGTGTACATGTGTGAGTGTGTATGTGTGTGTGTAAGAGTCTCCTGCCCTGACTGACAGTCTTAGTGCTGCATGCATGTACCACCGGTTCCTTCATGGCCCAATAGCTGGCTTTTCTGACACGAGCCAATCTGCTTCCAACCGAGATTCTCCCTCAGCTTTTCACAGATTCGAATCCCCATTTTCCCCAAATTCATCTCACCCCTTTTTCTCCCCCTTCAGCTTTCTTTAAGGCTCACACATGCACAAAACTGCCCACACACGTTTGGAAACACACACACACACACACACACACTGAGATGCAAACACTTGCTTGAGCTGTGCTGATGTTAAGTGAGAAATAATAGAAATGAGTTGACGGCCTGCTTGCTGATTTTTTACTGTTAGAATAATGCAAACAGTGAAAAGATGTTCCCCAACCTTCTGGGAAGTCACTAGAGAGCGCTGTCTGCGACATAACTATGCACATGTTTCACATGATACAGAAAAAAAAACACGCATCTTTTATTTCATCCATTTGTGGCATTTTCCCTCCTTCTTTTTGTCCTTTTTTTCTCCCCTATAATTTTCTATTATTATTAAAAAATCAATCTATGATCAAAAATCACATCAAATTTTTTTTCTGCTTGCTTTTTGATCACATTTTTTCAGATTTACTTAAGCTTTTTCAGTAATAACTAAGCTTTTTTTGTAGTTTTCTTGTTTTATACAAACATTCCACATTTTTTATACTCCACATTCAGAAAATATTCAATATGGACCTGTAACCACTTGTTTTTAAATGCAGATGGGCCTCCTATGTTTTCTTTTAAATTATTTTTATGAGACCTACAGTATATTCTAGGAAACTCCTAATGACATGGGCAGTTATTTTAAACTGTTTTAGTTGCCTTGAAACCTCTCATTTTAAAAATTGTGTTGTATTCATTGCTGCATTTTTTTAAGGAATTAAGAACTATTTATTGCAATTGTTAATAAAATTTACACTCTTGGATCTTGTTTCTGCAAAGTGTGCAACATTAAACATAAAATTTATTTAAATAGGATTAAATAGAATAAGAATAAAATAGAATGAATAATATACATAAACTGATTATTTTAAGTTAGTTTTTCATTTTTTATTTTGCACAAAATAAAAATGCATTTTCCAATAGAAGAAAATAAAGCAGTAATTTTTTAAGAAACGAAAATTAATCCGTTTGCATATAATTTATGAGTTTATGACCAAAGAGAAAAAGTTGTTCAAGAAAATCTTAAATTTTACTTTTGTCAGTTTTACAAAATGAGCCTTTTAAATTTTTTTTTTTTTACTTTTGAAGCACCAGATCAGCTCAAAAATCCAATCATAGGAAACAAGGTGCACATGGGATTTTTTTTCTCTTTCTTTCAGATTTTACGCGGTGTGTGTTCGTGCTGCTTCGAGTCATCGCTGTTTGCACAAAAGCAAAGAAAAACCATTTTATGGGTGAGTTACTTCAAAATATCTGATAACGTGTGTAAATATATTTGGTGTGTTTTTCTGTTTGAAGCAGTGTGTGCGCGCAGTGGTGAAAAAAAAACTTGTGATTAACTTTTTTGAGGGTTAGATTAAAATTTATAATTTACTCTTGTAGAAAAACAAAAATAGCATTAAAAATTTAGGTGTTAAACTAACATTTTTATCTATTTTCGTGACAAATTTTGCGCGTGTGTGGATGTGAATGTGTGTCTGGATGTAGGCAATATAGAGAAGTTGTGTATTTTATTTCCCGTCTCATTCAAATTTTGTCATTATCCGAGCAGAATCCGAACTTTTCATTTCAAAGGTTCACTTTCTAATTGAATTAGACTTGTACAGCCTGTGTCATCAGAGATGGTTGGTGCCCCAAAAAGCTCCTCCCCTGACGTTTCCAATGTGCCATGTGTGTGCGGAGAGCTGCACCTTATAAGAGTCACCGAGCATCCTGTACCCAACCCATTATCTGATCTGAAAATCTGTAGTGAAGCAACAACTCTGTTATTTGTAAAGGAGGAGATCTGCAGAGAATCTGGGTGCTAGAGGCTCCTCTTTGGCTGAGGTTCACTTTGGACTCTTGCAGGTTTTTATTGTAAATCTAAAAAAAAACCTAAACAATGCAGTTAGAGAATATTCTTCCCAGTGCCAGCATCAATCTACCCAAGACTTTCTACAATCTGTCTTCATCAGACAGCACCAACAACAGTCCGAGGCCATCCTCTCAGCTTGAATACCAAGAAGTGGAGAGAACGGAATCCGAGCCAAGTGGTGCTTCAAAGAAATATCTGAGCGGGGTGGGAAACGGGATGCTGTCTGAGGGAGAAGGGGACAGTTTTAACAAAAGTGATGGTAGAAAAAGTTCTCCTGTGCTGGGAGAGGAGGATCTGACCAGCGGCCGGCGGTACAACATAGATGAACTTGGCTCTGATAGATACTTCATCTCATCCTCCCAGAGCAGCTCGGACATGGCAAACCCGTGTTCCCTCTTTCCTTACGCAGGACAAACCGGCTCAGTGTACACCGGTTCAAGCGGATCCAGATATCCAGCATCCCTGCATTACGGATCCGTCCTTTCACCGACTGGTTTTTCCTCCCCATCAGTGTGTAGTGGTCGGAACCAGTTCAGCAGCGGAGGGTACCAGTTCGGTCAGGGTCCAGGCTGTTTGTACCCTTCATATCCTGGGACAGGCACGGGGATCGGCTCTATGTCTCTTCCAGGTTCGGTAACCGGTGCCAGAGCGCAGGTCTACCTCTGCAACAGACCGCTCTGGCTAAAGTTCCACCGACACCAAACTGAGATGATCATCACCAAACAGGGCAGGTAAGAATACGCAAATTAAATTACATTCTTGTGGTTTTAGGTTTATAATATGAAAAAAATATAAGAAGAAAAATAGGCCGCTTTTACGCACAACCACATTTTTACGCACGCATTCCAGAACCGTTATCTTTAGAATTAAGCTTTCACTGTTTTAAAAGCACAATAAAAGTCATTGCAGAGTTAGTAAAAATAAATAGAATGAAACAAAATTATGGGTCTAAAGTTGTTTCAATAAAAAAAGCAAGCTTTTTTTTATGAATTTAAATTTTTGTCATGTTCATGCGCACAGCTTAAATATAATTTTTGGGATTTTTTTCTTTTCAGACGGATGTTTCCATTCCTCAGTTTTAACATCACTGGATTGAACCTGACTGCACATTACAATGTATTTGTGGAAATAGTTTTGGCTGATCCCAATCACTGGCGTTTCCAGGGGGGAAAGTGGGTCACATGTGGAAAAGCAGACAATAATATGCAAGGTAAGTGTCCCTAATGATCATCAGTGAAAAAGTCTGCTCTGATTTTAAAAACAGAAATAAATTCAAAGCAGTTCCAAAAGTTTTTTTATTATTATGATGTCATTGAGTTTAATCTTTCCAAGTAATATTTTTTTAAATGTGTTGTTAAAAAAATATGTATTTAGACTGTTTAAATATAAAATAATCTAAACAAATTTTATACGAACAACTTTTCCAAAAAATAAATTAAAAGCATAAATTCTCATTTTATTTTGACCTTTAAAAAAAAAACACACACACACACACACAATTACAATTTTATTAGTTCAATTACAAAAACTGATTTTCAAAAAACCCTTTAAATGTTCTTTTCATTTAAAAAAAACTAAATTTATAAAAATATTTTACTCTATATTAAGTATAGTTTTTCTTTTTCACCTGATTTTATCAAAGGCTTTATTACGTATTCTTACATTTACTTAAATATTTTTTTTTTTTTTTTTTTTTTTTAGGAAACAAAATGTATGTTCACCCCGAATCTCCGAACACTGGAGCTCACTGGATGAGACAAGAAATCTCTTTTGGAAAACTTAAGCTGACCAACAATAAAGGTGCCAACAACAACAACACACAGGTGAGATATTGATTTATTTTTTATTGATATATTTTTTAAAATTGCCTTGGGGCACTTTTTTATCAAATTTTCCAGAATTTTGGATACTTTCTTGACATCTAATTACTTATCATAACAATTATAAGCTGGTCATTTTTTAATACTACTTAGAAATTTTGTCAATTGATTTTTATTTGTAACTGTTATTTCCAAATTGCTCATTTTTGTTTTTAATCATCTTTCGTTTTCAGATGATCGTCTTGCAGTCGCTTCATAAATACCAACCACGGTTGCACATTGTGGAGGTGACAGAAGATGGAGTGGAGGACATGAGCAACGAGGCCAGAACCCAAACATTCACCTTCCCAGAGAACCAGTTTATTGCTGTCACAGCCTACCAGAACACAGATGTAAGTTATGGGATAACTTCTATATATTTTTTTTCTTTTATTTGCAGATAGTTATGTACTATTTATTTGATCTCAACAAGAATTGTTTTTCTAAAAGTTTTTTATTTTTTGTGTTTGGCCTTAAAAGTGAGCCTCTTGCGGATACATATTTTAAAACATTTCTGTTTTCTTCCTTTTTTTATTATTTTTTTTCAGATCACGCAGCTGAAGATAGATCACAATCCCTTTGCAAAAGGCTTTCGGGATAATTATGACTCGTAAGTATCTGCTTCTTATCTACTGCAGCTTTTTATTTCTTTGTGGTACCTTTGTTGTCTCATCTGAACCCCATATGAAAGATTTTTCTGACATAAGTATTTCTTCCTCTCTCTGACAGGATGTATACAGCCCCAGAGAGCGACAGGCTGACTCCGTCTCCGACAGACTCTCCTCGCTCCACCCAAATTGTACCTGGAGCCCGCTACGCCATGCAGCCTTTTTTTCAGGACCAGTTTGTCAACAACCTGCCTCAGAATCGATTCTACACAGGAGAACGGGCCGTACCCCAAACCAACAGCCTCCTCTCCCCACAGAGCGAAGATGCCACTGCAGCAGCCTCTGCCCAACGTTGGTTTGTCCCTCCAGTCCAGCAGCCTGGCTCCAATAAGCTCGATCTCTCATATGAGAATGACTATTCCACCAGCAGCCTGCTGTCATACGGCATCAAACCTCTGTCTCTACAGACATCCCATGCCCTCAGCTATTACCCAGACTCTGCTTTTGCCTCCATGGCGGCTGGTTGGGGCACCAGAAGCTCTTATCAGCGCAAAATGACCACAGGCCTGCCCTGGTCTCCTCGTCCAAGCCCTCCAGCTTTTTCAGAAGATCAACTGGGGGCTACAAAGGAAAAGCTGTCTGAAGAGAACGCACCTCCCACCTCAACCTGGATCGAGACATCCAACTCACTGAAGTCAGTGGACTCTACTGATTCTGGGGTGTACTCCATGGGGTGCAAGAGACGCAGATTGTCTCCTGGAGGCTCAAGCACAGAAAACTCACCAACCATCAAATGTGAGGACTTGACCACAGAAGAGTACAACAAGGACAACCCAAAAGGCATGGGTTATTATGCATTCTACACAACCCCCTAAGACTGAATTAATTTAAGCTAAATCTAAATCTTTGGTTAATCATTGAGTGCTCTCCATTCCTTGTTAATGTCTTTTTTTCTCTTTTCTCTAAAGGTGCCAAAGCTTAGTGTTCCCCCAAGCAAGCTGCACAAGGTTATTTTCCCAGACCAACCCCTCTCAAATGAGCAGAAACATGCATAGTGATTTTTTTTTCTTTTCTTTGAAAAAAGAAGCATGCTCAATTTGACTTTTTTTTTTTCTAAACATTTTTTTAAGCAAATGTAAATCCCTAACCCTCCACTCCAAGCCCACCTGCGTATTTAAGTCATTTTTGTTGTACAGTATTCGTGCACTTTAGAATGTGATGTATCTTGTACAAATTGTCTTCATGGAGGTGTTATTAAATGGACAATAAAATGGCTTTTCATGAAGAATTGTCCTAAAGTCTCACGGTATATTTCCTTCGTGCAAGAAGAGATCAATAGATTGCAAAAAATAAAATGTTCCAAGTTTGAAATTTTGCACATTTCAGTTGGATTTTGTGGCACAAAGTTTTTTAGAAAATGAATGAACTGAAATTTAAAACACAAATTAAATTTGACAGAACCTTGTTTTTAGAATAACATTTAATGAGCATCAATTTTTGATCAACTGAAACCATCATTCTGACATTTTGCATTTAATCACTGACCATCTCATAACTGTATCAACTTGCACAATCAAAACGAGTAACATGTCCTTTAAGAATAAAATTTGAGATGTCTTTCCATGACATTTGATTACTTAGAGAGGTTTTTTTTTCCAATATAAAAGCGCACACATCGGACCTGCTCTCCCTTCTGTTGTTGCCATGGTGTTTTCACACATTTAATAATTTACCCTAAGTAATGCATATAGAACGACCATTTTTTAAAAAGAATATGAAAGCTGCCTTTTGGAGAAAAGCAGTGTTTATCTCAACACCTTTATTTATACAGTACATGTTAAAAAAAAAAACCAACAACGATTTTAAAAAATGACAAAAAAGGGGAAGTTATGTTCTCACAGATACTCCTCAGTTCACGCTCTTACCACCTGCTTTTCTTCAGTAAAAATAATTTTTAACCTCTCTTATGAGGACCCCCATTTGAATTGATTTGCATACAGGATTTCTAATTAATTCCGTTGTCAAACTCCTTGACAAAGTGAGGAGTCTCACTAACTCCAATTAACACCTCCTAACAAGGTAGAGTGCTTGATTGCCCCGGCCTCTCAGGAAAGCTGTAAGAAAAAAAGGCTCTTGGGTGAGGCGATGTGTGTGTATTGGAGGAGGAGGGGTGCAGACTTGAAGAATAAAAATGTTTTCACTTGTGCTTGTCAGCAGGTTGTGTACATTTGAGCATCTGATGATGTTTTTCTTCTGCTTTTCCTGTCTTGACCTCTGTTGATAATTTGTTGTGATGCGGCGAACAGCTGGACAAGCAGCCACCATCACTGCAAAAAAAAAAAAAAAAAAACTGCAGAAGATGTGAGAATAACGGGAAAAAACACGCCTGTGGAGACATCAGTTTTGTGACTCCAAGTATCTTTTTTTTCAATTTGTGATCAACATGTTCCAGAATAAATTTGGGTACACACATATATGAGATCCCTGACATCTACATCTTGGCCCTTCCCAAAAATTTGTCAAAAAATGCACAGCTCACAAATTCCAACACTTTTCCTGTTTTTAAGCTAGCGAGAAAACAATATTTCACATAATGTCTTCTTTTTGAACTGATATTGCTTTTGAGAGCATCCTCCAATTCAAAACAACCAAACAAGTCAATAGATTGTGTCTTTCTCGACCATTCATGCAAGAAGTGCAGTAATCAATAGACACCTTGACAGCACGCTCTCATAAATTCAGCCCATGTTAACTTAAAGGAGATATGCACTTTGGGATAAGACCTGAAGAATCGACTACTGTGATTTAGTCCTGTTAACATAGCATGCTACAATCTTAGGAATCGACTGAGTTTGGCTCTCGTGTCAGCAACACAAAAAGGCCTGAGGGGACAAACCGGCAATCTCTAAAACCCAAACAATGGAATATTTGTAAAAGTTCCTTCTTTTCTTGCATCTTGCATGTGCACATGTGAGGCCCCCTTCCCTCAGGCTGTTCTGTGGGATACCGTGTTGAGAGTTCATGTAAAGCTGGCCAGGGAGGCTTTGGAGATATTGTACCCAAAGAGGGCTGACATCTAAACACAGATGAAGGCCTGAGGCCGTTTCCTCACCTTCAGTCACACTCTATTACTGCTCTCACTGACTAAACGCAGCCACGGGCAGACTTGTGTCTGGGTCAAAACGGTTCCTCATTCGCCCTTTTAAAAAGTAACATAGAGCCAGACAGAGACAGAAGCAATTATGTTTTGTCTTCACACTATATATTCTCTTTTGATATGTTGATATATGTCACTTCAGCCAAGTGGTTATCAAGCCAGTTATAATTACGTGGAATTGGTCCTGAGGGATAGTTTGAGTCTTATGCCACAATATTGTTTGTGATGCATTCACTTATGATCTTGTTAATCTCTTTGGTCATACAAAGATTTGGTATTTAGATATCTTGAGGTTAATGTCATTAGTCTAGATGAGTCAGAGCTGATGGTTATAATTGTATCTGAAATGATGCACGCAATCCTCTATTTGAAGAACAGAATATGCAAGACAATGCTAAGACCTGAAATTTCACACAGGATATTCATTATGTTGTATAATTTACCAGTCAAATCGGTGGAGGTATCAGTTCTGGAATTCATTGATGTCATGAGCTCATCTGTACTGTGAACAATCAGCTCATGGAGTTTGAATTAGAAATTACAGGTCACATGCAATCCAGGGATGCTAATAAAGGCTCTTTTTAAGCACACACCAGGTGTTTCCATTTACAACAAAAAAGCTTTATTCTTTTCATCACTTCCGTTGGAACATGTTCAGCAGTGAATGGGTTGGGTCGGTG
The DNA here is from genome assembly GCA_902685375.1 of Neostethus bicornis. Taxonomy (NCBI): domain Eukaryota; kingdom Metazoa; phylum Chordata; class Actinopteri; order Atheriniformes; family Phallostethidae; genus Neostethus; species Neostethus bicornis. The sequence continues at coordinate 22,705,076 of LR738551.1, read as the reverse complement.
GACCACGGTACCAGCGTTACGCTCTCAGGTCTGTTGGAGCGAGACTGTGGTGTGACATGAGTCTCGAGTTAGCAAGGCCACAACTGTTTGGAGAAAGGCGTTGAGTGTTGGCAGAGAGCATGGAGGTGATAGGATATGGGGGTGAAGAATGGTCTCATGATAGTGCCCTCAGATGGCGTCGGCAGCAAGTAGGCAGGACCATGGTTTACTGGTGCATGGATAATGTTGAAGAGTATCCCGCAGCTAAGATGCACTTAACAGGACATTGATTTCAAAGCCCTGTCTTCCCTCCGGAGGGCAGTGCGACGCACCTCAACAAGCCGGTCGCCTCCCTCCCCTACTTTTTCTCTTCCCACCTTCATCGTTTGATCACCACCATTTACCATCTCCACATTTTACCCCTCCTGTTATCTACCATCCATGTGTCGATTTAGGTGTAGCCTACTGCCTCCGGCCTCCTCTCCTTCTTGCTCCAAGTGTCCCAGAGGAGCCGAACAAGATTCAGGGCACAAAATCTCCCATAAGACCTTGGTTTTGAGAGCAGTGTTTTGGGGTAGGGCATATAGAAGCAGTTAGGCGGAAAAAAATCTGTGGTCAAAATCAATGCATTGGCACTTTGATGGAGCGCTTCGACAGATTTGGGAATTTTACATTTTCTCCTTTTACTCCCCCAGAAGTCTTCGACAGAAGAAAACAACAAGCACCAACTCATCTATGGGGGTAGGGAGTAATCATTTCCACAGCTTTTTGAGCAAATCATAAAACAATCAATATTCATTTGGTGGTTCACACGTGGTAAGACAAACTCCGTCTTATCAGCTCAATAAATTAAAAAATACAGGCAATATTTGTACAGAATTTAACACTTTAAAATAATGTACGTTTGAAATTGAATTAAAATGGCCTTTTAAAAATTAGAGGGAGGTATAATTCCAGCCACAAGTTTAGTTTAACTTTAGTTTGTTCTTTTTTCTCCAAAGGAAGAAAAACTTTCTTTCTGATTGAACACAACACCTTACATTTTGAATCTATTTACGAGAGTCCCAGCACAGGTGGATGCCAGTGTGGTGCTTCTTCCACTTGTCTACCTTCTGACTCATCTCCCAGCTGCATTGTACTGATGCATGTTTCAGGAACTGTACACAGCACACATCTTCGTGTGCTAATGGGCTCTCGGCATCTTTAAGACTCGGGGTACAATTAAGAGGTGATAGTTTGATCTCCCACCTCGCAGTTCTATTTCTGAGCAGCTGTGTGATTATATCTGTGGTTGATGGGCGGGTGAGGAATGGGCTCTATTTTAAGGAAGACACCCATAAGCACTTTCTGAAAGAACAGACTTGTTTGGCAGTTTGCACCTTTCCGAGTTCTGTCACAGATGTATTCAGCTGTAGACATAATCTTGCTGTGATTATGTAATAATGTGTGTGACTGAGAAGGTTTGCAGTAATTACAATGAGCTTTATTCCTCCATGAGCTAATTAGGTTTTGTAAAAATGTTTTTGAAACAACTTTTATTGCTGAGTCATACAAAGAAGTTGCGAATTTGAATGCTTTTACAAGTTGTCACAATTTATAACAGTAACTTTCTTGAAGATTGTTTTTATTTAGATGTGTTGTTGATTATTTGTTTTGATTTTGAAGAATAAGGATGCGATTTTTTTAACTTTAGTAAATATAAAAATGTAAAGTATGGTGTATAAAACATATATAAATAAAAAGGACGTACCTACTGTAATAGAATAGTGACCAAAGTAAGAATAAGACGCTCACTATCATGTTGCAGGGAACACTCATTTACTTGATACATCACTGCCATCTGTTGGTAAAAGATAATCATTACATTTAACACTAACCTAAATTCCTGCTAATAACCTCATTCCTTTTTTCTTTCTTAATGACACTGATTGTATCTAGGATCAACAATCCAGAGCAATGGAGACTGTGGAAAAGAGGTGAAGAAGCGTGTTCAGGCAGGCTGAAACGGGTGGAGGAAAGTATCAGGTGTGATGTGCGACAGAAGAGTTTCAGCTAGAATGAAAGGGAAAGTTTACAAAACCGTGGTGAGAGCGGCGATGCTGTTTGGTCTAGAAACAGTAGCACTAAAGAAAAGACAGGAAGCAGAGATGGAGGTAGCAGAGATGAAGATGCTGAGGATCTCTCTGGGAGTGACCAGGATGGACAGGATTAGAAATGGGTACATCAGGGGAACAGCACATGTTAGAGGTTTTGGGGATAAAGTTCGAGAGGCAAGACATGTGGTATGTGTGGTATGATATGTAGTACAAGTCTCCAACCACTTTGGAATTGAATGTGGAGCCCAGAAAATCTTTCCTTTTTCATGATTACAGTGCTGCTGCTATAACACACAAATACATGTGTGGGATCAATAAAGTCCTTTTGATTCTCAAAATAAATAATTATTCATTTGAAGTTTTCTAATAAGAGTATGCTGACTATATGTGAAAATAACAGAATAAATCAACCACACACTTACTTAAAGATACTTGAACTAAATAATAATAAAAATGCTTGGTAATTTCTATGTGAAGCAAAGTCCCACCTTCATGATGACGTAGTTTGTTCCTATTGGACTCTTAAACTGTCAATCAAGCAAAGGCTTAGTTGTCAGGGTGAGTGAGTTTTCTGAACTTCTGAAGCGTGGAAATCTGCCATGTAGGTCTACCAAACATCCGAACACAAACTGTCCACAGGGAAAATGGGGGGCAAAGAGACGCCCTTCTTTAAAAGAGTAAGTACATACAGCTCAATACCAGCGGTTACTTTGACCTTTTTTTTAACGAACCCGCAGATAATCATTTAAAAGATGCTAATATTCAGCTACGGTTTAAACCTTAAATTTGATGCCCAATTGCTAGCTTACTTGCAACACTTTTTTTTAAGTATTGATATGTTGGTTTAATTAAAGCCAGTAAAACTGTTTTTTTTTTAAATGTCATAAAAATGACTCCTGCTGTCAACATTTCCTCGTCGTCAGGACAACTTTGAATGGTTTCTATGGTAACGGTCGCTAATAAATTAGCATAACCTGCCAAAACATTAAACTTTGTCAAAAAAACTCCAGCTTAAAAACTTATTAATACATAAAAAATGTTACCCCATCCTGTCACTGTCTAATGTCCGGAATCTAGCTGTTTAAGCAGGTTTAAAAGCTTATTAAACATTTTTATGACCTAGCTAAAGAACTAATTTGCTATTTCTTTTCGTTTAAAATAATCACAACAAAAGTTCACTCTGTTTGACAGTCAGATTCAAAGTTTTAAAAAAAACCCCGACAGATTGCTATCTGTTAAAATGCGTTGGAAATGAATGGAATTTAAAAAAAAATTCCGTTTTGTTTCTTCATCTTCCGCTTGTTCCGGGGTCGGGTCGCGGGGGCAACAGCCTCAAACGGGTAGCACAGGCCTCTCTCACTCCGGCTGCATCTTCCAGCTCACCTGGAAGGATCCCAAGTCGTTCCCTGCCAGCTGTGAGACATAGTCTCTCCAGCGGGTCTGCCCCTTGGTCTCCTCCCGGTGGGACGTGCCCGCGAGGCGCTCGGGGGGCATCCTGACCAGATGCCCAAACCACTCCATCTGGCTCCTCTCGACCTGGAGGAGGAGCGACTCGACACCGAGCTCCTCCCGGATGGCAGAGCTCCTCACCCGATCTCTGACTGAGAGCCCAGCCACCCTGCGGAGGAAGCTCATTTCGGCCGCTTGTACCCGCGATCTCATTCTTTCGGTCACCACCCCAAGCTGGTGACCATAGGTGAGGGTGGGAACGTAGATCGACTTGTAAATCGAGAGCTTTGCTTTTCGGCTCAGCTCTCTCTTTACCACAACGGACCGATGCAGCGTCCTAGTTATTGCTGATGCCGCACCGATCCGCCTGTCGATCTCCCGCTCCATCCTTCCCCCACTCGTGAACAAGACCCCGAGATACTTAAACTCCTCCACTTGGATTTTTACCCATTTTTACCCATTTAAATTTTTTTTTAAGCAAAATCCAGACATCTAGGTTTCCTCTCAGTTCAACTGGAAGTGGGTAGTGTTGCCCACCGCCATGCTCTGTATTAGAAAAGCGTTTCTTAAAACGGTGAGAAATCTGTGTTAGGGCTTTTTCAAAAATAAGTTATGTTCCGTTGAGTTGAGCGCTTCCGCAGGATCCTGAGGTGTTTCCTGGCCAGCTGTGAGACATAGACTCTCCAGCGAGTTTGAAGTCTGCCTCTGGGCCTCTTCCTGTTGGGACGTACCCAAAACACCTCACCAGCGAGGTATTCGCGAGACAACCTAACCAGATGCCCGAATCACCTCATCTGGCTTCTCTTGACACGGAGGAGCAATGTCTCTACTCCAAGCTCCTCTGAGGTGGCAGAGCTCCTCACTCTACCTCTGAGCAAGAGCCCAGTCACTCTTTGGGGGAAGCTCATTTCGACTGCTTGTATCCGCAAACTTGTTCTTTCGGTCCCCTCTCACAGCTGATGGCCATAGGTGAGGGTAGAAACATAGATTGACTGGTAAATCGAGAGCTTTGCTTTTTGATTCAGCTCTTTCTTCAACACGACAGAACGATGCAGTGTCCTAATTATTGCGAATGCTGCACCGATCCCAAACCATCCTTCCCTCACACGACTCCAAGATACTTAAACTCTACCTCATTCATTAAAATAAGTATTTTACATTATTGCTGCATTAATGACCATTCTTATGCCAATGAATCTAGATTATTTAGAGTTTGACTTGGTTGGTTTTCCAGAGTGGTAATGAAGAGGATTATGTCCTTAGTGAGAAATTCAAGATCAAAAGTTAGATGAGCAATTTTGAATGACTTAATGTAAAATCTTGTAAAATAGGAATACATTTAAATGCCTCTCAAAAAAAATGTTTTTTTTCAGCATGCTTTTCTTTGTATATGTTTTGTCAGTTGTTCAGGACAGTGTTCGGACGGTTTACACGAGAGTCATCTGAAACATCGCAAAAAAATCGGGTAAGTTTTGACAAAGCTTTCCTAAATTTATACCAAAATAGCCAGATTTTATGCATTCAATGTGAAATTTACGCTTTAATCTATTATTGGGTGCGCTCGTAGAAAAAGTGGAAAAGTCGATTACGTATTTGAATTTTTTGTCATACGAAATGTAGTTTTCTTTTGTAATCAATTAAATTGTCATTGCAGTTATTTTATCTGCACCTCACATTGACCTACTGATTGCGGAAGTCTGATAAGAAATATGTTTTGCATTATGCAGAAATCAGTTAAATTTGAAAGATGCTCCAAGTCAAAGTCTGCTCTGCAGTGAAATGTCACTATTTCTGCTGACAGATATGCAAGCTGTTTTGTTCCACACACTCCGGTTATTTTTAGGCTAAATTTAAGGCTTGTTTCACATTTCCCAGTATCATTTTGCAGACTAACTCAGTGACTCTCCTGGTGATGTCTTAATTGGAATTTGGACAAGGACACACAGGCTGTTGGTGAATTAGCAAAATGACTCCTAAAGTACTTCTCAGGCTTTTGCTGTTCCTCATCTGTGTGGATCTTGAGGCGTTCCCAGGCCAGCTGTGAGACCTAATCTCTCCAGCAGGTTCTGGGTTGACCTTAGAAGCTCTTTCTATACGTAGCTGAGGCAGTAGGAAATTCAGATTAGTGGCCTTTGGATTGGTTGTCCAATTTTTGAAGATGATATGGTCCTCCTAATGGTATTATTGGGCCAATTTGACTATGATTGCTTGAGGCCTTAAAAAGGCAGCAACTATTGTTTTCCTGTTTTCTTCGTTAAAGCCCCTCTTTCAAAGCAAATGACATCGTAGTGAGGATTGACCAATTTTAGTGACCAATTTTTGGTCTCAAAATGATCAGCTTTATTGGGACTACTTCAAGCATAACTAGGCGGCTGCAAGGCATCGAGCAGCTGTTTATCTAAAACAGCACATTTCTAGTTGTTAAAGTACATCTTCGTCTTTCTTAGACCCTACAGTCATACAGTACTTCTATACCAATAATATTTTTTATTTCAATATATCGATTGAAAATGTATTTTTCATGGATAAAGTGAAGGAAGACGTGAAGATAGTTGGGGTGACCAAAGAGGATGCAGGAGATAGGGTTAGATGTAAGAAACTGACTTGCTGTGGCAACAACCCCTGAAAGGCCAAAAGAATAAGATGATTGAAAACTTGTTTTTTATATTAGAGACATCAAATTCTTGACAAAATTTTTTAAAAAGTTTCAAATGGAAACTTTTTTTAACTTCTCCCTCTCTTTTGCCTTGTTATCACAAGGATTCACATGACGAACAAGTTGAAATTCGAAAGTTGAGCGACATCTCTTCCTCCGAAAATGAGGAGGATGAGGGTTCACGTAAGTTTGAAGTCACCAACGTTAAATAAGAATGCAATCTTATTTTGATACCAAGAGCTTCTTCATGGGCACTGAGTGACACGAAGGACTAGTAGTTTGATAGGCTCTTCTGAAATAACAAATTCAGTTTGCCTTTATTTCAACATTAATAATGATCAATGATACTAATCTATGTGAACACAATGATCACGTTGATAATTTCACACAATATTTATCCACAATTACAACAAAGTGGGGAAAAAGGTTTTAACACTTTATTACTCTCAGTAATTTTTAAATTTTCAGACGATCACTTACATCACTATATTTCTATGGAAAAATGTTCCATTTTCACAATGTTCCACCATATTTTTCAATTAAGCAATGTTGAAGAAATATTAACTTACGGTAATCAAAAAGTATTTTACATATTAAACATGTGACAATATTTATTAATCATTTTTATGAATAAATTTGTCACATTTTGAACTTGTGACCAAATCTACACCATTTTTAACAAAATTGTAACGTTAGATGCCATGAAGATTTAACTGAACCCAATTCTTCAATATTTTAATCAAGCTTTGCCATTGCATTGCCATGTTTCCAATGATAACGTCTGGTATCAGAACAGCAAGTTTATAAAATGGCACTATGAGTAATCTTATTTGGAAAATAATTACATTTAATAAATAAATTCAGCATATTTTTTGAAGAAGTTCTTGCGTTGTTTTACATTCAATGAAAATATTCATCAATACAGCTGTGTGACCTTTCTTTGAAACGTGGTATTTTTTCCCCCCAGGTCGCAGGGCAAGGTCAAGGTTTATTGGTCTTCAACTTCCATTTGGAAGGGTCCCCAAACGACGAAGAACAAGAAGGCATCAACAGATACGAACGAGGACAATCGAAGAGTGTGATGAAGATGAAATATGCCCTATTCAAAGTTGAACTTCTTTCTTATTTTACCAAGTGTCTGAATATCTTTCAAAAACAAAAAAGGTTCAGCAAGGATTGCTTTTCAATGTTTCTCGTTTTCTAAAAAGTTGATAGAACAATAGATTAAACAACTTTATGTTTGACAAAACATTAAAAAAAATTTTAATGTACCAATAGACTAATAAATATTGATGCAATATAGAATAAGTGATTAATGAAAATATTTAAGGTAAGGACTAACTTGTTGAAAAAGTTGATATGATTTTTAAACAATACGGAAGATTTCCGGTCCGTTATCTTGCGCTTATCTGGGGTCGGGTCGCGGGGGCAACAGCCTCAGACGGGAAGCCCAGGCTTTTCTCACCCCAGCTGCATCCTCCAGCTCACCCGGAAGGATCCCGAGTCATTCCCCGGCCAACTGTGAGACATAGTCTCTCCAGCGAGTCCTGGATCTATCCCTTGGTCTCCTCTCGATGGGACGTGCCTGAAACACCTCCCTAGCATGGCGCTCATGAGGCATCCTGACCAGATGCCCAAATCATTCCATCTGGCTTTTCCAGACCTGGAGGAGGAGTGGCTCTACACCAACTCCTCCTAGATGGCAGAACTCCTCACCCAATCTCTGAGTGAGAGCCCAGCCACCCTGCAGTGGTAGCTCATTTCGCAAGATTTCAAGTTGTATTTTTTGCAGTGAAGATTTGCTGTCATTGAACTTTGAATAAAACATTTTGCTGCCAAAGGCATGAGAGGTAGCATTTCTTTGCACACATTAGTGCGTGTGTCATGCAACCTCACATAGATTGTGAAAAAAAACTTATGGAAAATTTTCTTAGCAGTAGGTACTTCAAAATGTGCAACCAAGAAGCTCTTCCTACCAAATTAGTAAATATGTTGACCTAACAATGCGGTGGGAAATTATTATTTTTTTAACCTGCATTAAAAAAAACAAAAACACACCTTGCCACCTCCTCACCATTTTAAGGATTGAAATAATTTTATTGTCGTTTAAAAACTGTGATTAAGCTTGAAACTTCTCTTCTAGGGTTGGGAGAAACACCATCAGAGAGAGTCCAGCTCATCCTGGGAGCAGACGATGATGATGTTGATGAGATACTTCCCCAGCTCTTTACTGAAATGGATGAGCTCATCCACAAAGCGGGACATGCCACTGAGTGGAGAGAGACAGCTAGGTCAGATTGTGAATAAAAAAATAAGTTTTGGAAGAAAAAGAATTTAAAAACTAAAAGACAAACTGGATGATGATTAAAAAGGAAGCTGTTACCCCGAGCTCCCTTTATTTTCCTATGTATCTATTATAATAAAAATAGAGATAAAGAGATTTAAATACTCCATGTTTTAGTTGATTGAAATACCATGTGTTTATTTTCTCCAATTGCTTTCGGTTCAAATCAAAATGTCATCTTTATGTACTGTTCAGATGGTTAAAATTTGAAGAGGCTGTGGAAGATGGAGGGGAAAGGTGGAGCAAGCCCTACGTTGCTACATTATCACTCCACAGCCTGTTTGAACTGCGTAGCTGCATACTGACTGGCTCGGTCCTGCTGGATTTGAAAGCCAGCGGTATCGAGGAAATTGCAGGTCAATTTAAAACCTCTTTGAGATATGTCTTTTAGGATCCAGGATCTGTTAATGTCATTTTTTTCTGTGTTTCTAATTATGTTACTCTAAATAAAATAATAAAGAGGGGGGGGAGTTTTAAAACAAAATACCTTTCTTTGAATTTTACTTTTGTTTTTGTGTAACTCAGACCTAGTGATTGACGACATGGTTTTGACCGGTAAAGTTAAGGAGTCACTGCGCAACAGGCTGCGTGAGACATTGCTGAAGAAACACCATCATCAGGATGAACGAAAGATCACTGAGCGTATGGGTTTAAAGCGCAGCGCCCCTGACCTCAGTAAGAAGCCCTCGGAGTTACATTTAGCGGATAAGGCAGGTGAGATGCCACAACGCACCAGCGTTTCTTTTCTTTTCCATCTATTCCACGTGAACTTAAACAAAACGATTCATGAATAGTTGTAATTGATGCAGTACGTGGTCTGGCGTTGTCTTGTTGGAAAATGCAAGGTCTTCCCTGAAAGAGACAATGTCTGGATGGGAGCATATGTCACTCTAAAACTTGGATATATCTTTTAACATTGACGATGCGTTTCCAGATGTGTAAGCTGTCCATGCTACATTTACTCATGCAGCCGCACACTGATAACAACTTGGGTTGACCTTGTCCTCTTTAGTTCGGATGACATGGTGTCCCAGTTTTCCAAAAAGAACTTCAAATTTTGATTTGTCTAACCACAGAACAGTTTTCCACTTTGCCACAGTCCATTGTAAATGAGCCCAGAGAATACACCTGCGCTTCTGGATCATGTTCAGATATGGTTTCGTTTTTTGAGCTACAAATTTTTAATCAGCAACAGCGAATGGCCCAGCGGATTGTGTTCTCCGACAATTTTCTCTGGAAGTAGTCCTGAGCCCTTTTTGTGATTTCCATCATGGTGGCATTCCTGTGTGTGATGCAGTAGCGTCTAAGGGCCTGAAGATCACGAGCATTCAAGATGGTTTTCCTGCCTTGACCCTTACACACAGAGATTGTTACAGATTCTCTAAATCTTTGGATGATATTATGCACTGTGGATGATGATAACTTCACATTCTTTCCAACTTTTCTCTGAGAAACTCCTTTCTGATATTGCTCCACTATTTTTTGTCGCAGCATTGGAGGAATTGGTGATCCTCTGCCCATCTTGACTTCTGAGAAACACTGCCAATCTGAGAGGTTCTTTTTACACCCAAGCATGTCTCCAAAGACCTAATTATATGTAAACAGGTCCTTCAGCTGTTTCTTATGTTGTGTCCCAACGTTTTTGGAATTTGAGGAAAGTTGAGGAATATTTTTCCTTTCTGTATTTTTTCCTCACTTTCTGTACGTGTGGACAACAAAACAAAATAGATACCATGAATCTACAGTGTATATTTCTTGCTAGAAATGTAATGAAAACAAGGTTTCAGCTACAATTTATTATGTTACAACCCTTTCTCTTGAAAATAGAAAAATATCAACCATGTTTTTTCTGTAGTGTGGGAAAAATTTGGGCGGTGTGATTATCATTAGCAAGTCAATAGAAATAAAAGGAAACATAAAATGTAGCTATTTTACATTTTCATGCGATAAAAATGTAAAAAAAAAAAGCTACATTCATCATAGGTGTAGAAGGAAAACTGAGTTCAGAAAAAGTTACTGGTCAGCAATCGATCCACAAGACAGGGTCAGCCTCCTCCGTCTCCGACCTGTCGCAGAGACAGGGGTCAAGAATTTTTACCTCGCTTAACAATCTTCTGTACTCCTCTTCCTACAACAGCGTGCTTGCCCCAAATTCCTCTCTCCTTCATACCCCTCAAGATACCACTCCATCTTTCCACAGTTTCACTCAGAGCCTTTTACAGATCCACAGCACGAGTCCAGGTCCTCAAAGTGTCCCGAAGGTGGTGGTTTCTCCCCTTGATGATGATGGCCATCCAAACTCCACAAAAGATGACAATCCTACCAGCTTGACTGGCAAACATTCTCGGCATCCCAGAACTTTGAGCTTCTAGCCTTAGAAGGCAAAAATCTTTGTTGCTCTCTTGTGTGAATCACAGCTTTAATGGATAACACTAGCACTGCTAGCATGAAAGATCTGCTGCTGTCTGAACACTCAACTTCACTGCCAATTCATCAATATCCCCCCCCCCTCCCGCCCCCTATGTTTCTGTCCCTAATCTGTCCATGAGTACTGTCAGCCTTTGTCACCCTTCACAAGCTTTTCGCTTTTTCCTATTTGAATGTTCTACTCTACAGTCCAGGGTATCGACACGTTGCTTGGCTTTGTGTATGTGTATATGTATCTATATATGTATCATCTCAATGAAGTTTTATTTTAGTTGTAAAATAGAATCCAAAATGCCACTGTTCTCGTAAAGCTTTAAATCAATTACAAAAGTTGGCACATTTTGTACTGAATCAGCTTATTAAACTACACAAAAACTGGGATGTTATGCATCTTCATGTTCAGTGCTTTTTACCACTTTTCTGCACCTCTTTAACTCACACAGCGGCTTCAATCAATGAGCTTGACGAAGCAGACAAAAAAGGATCTACAGCAAGGGTAAGTAGAAAAAGCAGCTGCACAAATGTCAACCCTGTAGCCCTAGAAGAATAATGAGCATAGACACAGTCTATTATGGTAGAAGTAGCAATCAGTGTGACCTGATGGTTCACACCATGTTGTGTTGAAATTCTATTCACTTTCTAATTCACTTTTATTGGACCAAAAACTGTTTAGTATAAAAGTTTCTGTTAAGTGGATGTTAGCGGAAACAAGTGCTGTGAAAATGTGTCATAGAATACAGAAGAATGAAAAAACTATTCATGTCTACACGTAAATTAAAAATATGCTTGCAAACATTGCAAACACTATGCACTATTTTTGTGCCAAGTTATACTTTCAAGTTGAATGCTGTTGCTGTTTTCCATCCTACTGCCTTAAAAAAATTGTCATGCTTTTATTTCCTTCTCTTGAAAATGATATTCTAGATGCCTATTAATTGCCACAATCTACATTTTGTGGACTTGATCTTGAATTTTTATTGATCACAGCTGAACCTCCACTTCATGAAGAAGATTCCAGCTGGTTCTGAGGCATCAAATGTTTTGGTGGGAGAGGCAGAGTTCCTGAAGAGGCCTGTAACTGCGTTTCTTCGATTGTCACCTGCCATTCTTATCTCAGGCCTCACTGAGGTACCTGTACCCACGAGGTACCTTGAATTAGATGTTTACGTTTTTATTCCAGTGCAAAAACAGTAGTGTTGATAACTTTTAATGCTCATTAAATTAAACAAATTAGAAACGATCTGTGAGGGTCTGCTGGGATTGTCTGGTAGATACCTCCGTCAGAGAGAGTTTCAACTCACACCTCCGGCAGAGCTTCTCATGGGACCGGAGGAGGTGGGGGACATCGAGTTAGAGTGGACTCTGTTCCGCACCTCTATTGGCGGAGCTGTGGACGCAAGGTCATCGATGCCTGTTGTGGCAGCAATGCCCGAACCCATTGGTGGACACCGGCGGTGAGGGATGCCATCAAGCTGAAGAAGGAATCTTACCGGGCCTTCTTCTCCTGAGGCAGCTGATGGGTATCGGCAGGCGAAGCGGAACGCAGCTTTGGTGGTCGTTGAGGCAAAGGCCCAGGTTTGGGAGGAGTTCAGCAAGACCATGGAAAACGACTTCCAAATGGCTTCGAAAAAATTCTGGCCCACCATCTGGTGGCTCAGGAGGGGAAAGCAGTGCACCATCAACATCATGTTTGGTGGGGTGGGGAGCTGCTGACCTTGACTCGGGACGTTTTGGATCGGTGGGAAGAATACTTTGAAGACCTCCTCAATTCCACCAACATGTCTTCCAACGTGTTAGCAAAAACTAGGACGCTGCATTCATCCGTCGTGGTAAAGAAGAGCTGAGCCAAAAAGCAAAGCTCTTGATTTACAAGTCGATCTACGTTTCCACCCTCACCTATGGTCACCAGCTGTGGGCGGTGACCAAACGAATGAGATCGCAGATACAAACGGCTGAACTCAGCTTCCTCCGCAGGGTGGTTGGGCTCTCACTCAGAGATCGGGTGAGGAGCTCTGCCATCCGGGAGGAGCTCGGTGTCGAGCCGCTTTTCCTCCAGGTCAAGATAAGCTAGATGCCCCCCAAGAGCCTCGCTGGGGAGGTGTTCCGGGCATGTCCCACCCGAGGGTGTTGCCCCCGCGACCCGGCCCCAGATAAGCGGAAGACGATGAAATGGAAAGAAAGGTTCTGAATATAAAAAAAGATTCTCATATGATACTCATGTAGTAAGCTTTGCAAAATCTTAAAATTGTCCTGAGGAAATTCTTAAAGACTAATGTTGTGGGGTTTTGGGTAAGACACCATTAAAATGAGATAGAAGAGTCTTTATGGAGCAAAAAAAAAAAAAAAACTTTTCTAAAACATATTAATTTATTTAAGTAGCTGAACCTCAGTTATTCAACTAAAAATAACCAATTATTCCCTAAGTTTACTATCGACACAAAAAATCTTTTAATAACTATGAATATCAATATTTAACCAATATCCACCTTTTTCAAAGGTTTCTTTTCATTCTGCTGGGTCCTCCAGGGAACCTACAACAGTACCATGAAATTGGCAGATCTATGGCAACATTAATGACAGATGAAGTGAGACAAGACAGATTCTTTTATTTTAACTAATTTATTTTAAGCTGATTTTGCTTTTTAGATATAGTTACTGCCTGGTGTACAAGTTATATAGTTTGTTGTAGTAATGCCTCAATAACAATGTGATATACATATATACAACTGTCTTGGAAACAAAACCCCAGTTTTTATTGTTTAGGTTTTCCATGATGTGGCATACAAGTCCAAAACCCGATGTGATTTGCTTGCTGGGATTGATGAGTTTCTTGATCAGGTGACTGTACTCCCTCCTGGGGAGTGGGATCCCACCATTCGAATTGAGCCTCCTAAATTTGTCCCATCTCAGGTTAGTGAATATCTTACATTTGCTTACTTGCTAACCTACAAATGCAAAGGTGATTATCAACATTACTTTTTGGACATGATATGGGTCTTAACTGAGTAAAAAGAAAATTATATGAATAGAACCAAACTCATGTGTTTTTAAATTATTATTTGACCTGTAGTCAAGGAGGAAGAAACCAAAAAAGCCAACCGACAGCATCACTACACAGTCTGCTAAGGAAGAATATGTAGTCCACTCAGTGGCAATAGAACTTCAGAGATCTGGAAGGTTTGTATTTGGACAAATTTAAATCCTACTCAAATATGTTTTTTATATCAATGCTATGCGTAATAGGAAACAGTTTATTCTGAGATTTTAGAAATAATTGAAAAATATTGGAATTAAGCTGTATTTGTTACAAAAAGTTGATATTGTAGTATTAGTTTGTTCTTATTTTTCAATCAGTTTCTACTAGATGATTACAGTCATTCAAAGAGGTATTTTGTTTTTAAATCAGACTGCATTAATAGCTGCTATATCTGGATTTGTGGAGTTCCATGGTAATATTTTGTTTTTTATTAGACAAAAATATATAAATGTAGTAATGAAGACCTAATAAACTAAACTCTAATGTGTATTTTGAGAGTTTTGAGACAGAGCTAGCAGCAAGGCAAGTGTGTTTAATTAAAGGCTCAAGTAGACACACTGCCCCTCACAATACATGTGTTGTGAGGAGCAGTGAAACAGAACTTGTTCACCCTGTTCACCGTTCTAAAAATCCTAGTAAGAGATTAATTAAGTATGAAATAAAAAAAATAATAAATTGCCAGCAAGACAGGAGGTACTAATGGGAAAGGAAGCAAATGATAAATTAAAAGAACTTGGCCTACCCTTTCTAATAGCAGCAACCACCAAATAGCAAGTTAAGTAACTTTTTTGTAGCATTTACAGGTCAAGTTAATTTTTTATAGAGAAATTAACTGAGTCAGGGTATGTAGGCTAGACAGTGGCTTGTCAGTTAATAGAATAGATCAGCATTTTTCAACCAGTGTTCCGCGGCACACTAGTTTACCGTGGGAGTTTGTCAGGTGTTTCTTAAGAAAGGTTCCTATTTCACCTCAAACAATGATTGTGATCAACCGGTAGCTTCCAAAAATTGTTTTGGTTGATCTCATGGTGTTTCTTTAAAAAAAAAAAAAGGGGGTGGGGAGGATTAAAGCATTTGTTTTTTTTTATTATCAGTATAAATTCTTGCCATTTTATTTAGAGACAGGCAGGGCTGTCCTGCAACCACAGCAACCCTCTCTTCTTATCTGCTTTTTTGTTTCATGCTCCTGTTCACTCTTCCCAAAAAACTACCCCAGTTAGAGAATTGTATTGCAAAATTTTAAAGAAAAAATGTTTCTCTTACATGCTGGGTAAATCCTCTGAAAGGCTCATTGTCTGGAACTAAACAGTTAATATGAGAAATAAGGTGCAAAACTTTCAAAAGTGCAGAATAACAAACAGCTCAGTATAAGACGAGGTTCCATAAGTAGTTGCTTTTAAGTAACTTAATAGTTTAAATTTGTTTAGAGAATTGTTTTTAACAGTTTTGTTAATGGTATGCCTCAAGATTTTTTTGATGAAAAAATAAACCTTGGCATTAAAAAGAAAAACACTAGACTAGATAAAAGCCACATTGTACTTCTGCATTTATAATTATGTACTGTATATTTTAATTCCATTGCGCGTTAATGAATATAGATCTATAAATACAGATACATTCACACCTATACACAACATGGACTAAGTGACTGCTACCTATTCTGACTTAATTTTTTCTTATTTACTATAGTCTCCGAACAATTTTTGTTCTTCTTGTTAATTAGAAGTAATAGAAAACTGCAAATGACCCTGTGAAAAAAATGCTGTTACTTATCTGTCAACACTCAAGCCCAAAAGTTGAGTGAAATAGTCAAAATATTTGGAAACAATTTACAAATTGTATTGATTGGCCAGTAAACTAGCTGTTCAATATAGAAACTGTCACATGACTTTGAGGCAGAGATGTCACATCCGATGGCCTCATATGTTTTCCCTTTGATGGTGTAATGTACCTAGTGTTTGTTTTTATAATATTAACTTTATCTACTTGCTCTTTCAGGCCTTTTGGAGGTTTGATTGCGGACATAAAGCGAAAAGCACCTTTCTACAAGAGTGACTTTGTAGACGCATTCAGTCTGCAAAGTATAGCCTCTGTCTTATTCTTATACTGTGCCTGCATGTCCCCTGTTATCACATTTGGAGGTCTGCTTGGAGAGGCAACAAAAGGCCAAATTGTGAGCCAGAAAGCCTCCAATCTAAAAGTTATTGTCTGTATTTTTAATGAATCCCAAATGTATCAAATGTGCATGCTGAGTATGTTTACAATAAGCAAAAATCCAATAACAAACTTAGTGTAAACCCCTCTCTTCTTTCTGCCTCTCTTATTTCCTGACTCTGTTTATCTATTTTACCTCTCCAGAGTGCGATAGAGTCTTTGATTGGAGCATCAATGTCAGGACTGACGTACTCCCTCACTTCGGGCCAGCCACTCACTATACTTGGTAGCACAGGGCCTGTATTGGTGTTCGAGAAAATTCTTTTCAGCTTTTCCCAGTGAGTTTGAGGAAACTTTACTGATGTTTCGACTTAACTATTAACAGCATCAGAATCAGAATGCTTTTATTGCCATGTGAATGAAGAATATCAGAGAATAGGAACTTGCTTTGATACAGGTGTGCAAAATTATAAAATAAATAAAAACAATTTTAACAAAACTAAGAGTGCTCAGAAAGAAAAAGAAAAGTAGTGCAATGTCATAGAAAATAATAGAAAATAATAAAGATAGTAAAGTGACAAGAGGGAAGTGACTAAGAGATGTGGGGATCCAGGTTATAAAGGAAATTCATTAGTCCAACAGCAAAAAGGGGAGGCATCAGCTGTTAATTCTCCTGCATTGTTTTTCTTTCCTTGCCAGTGAAAATAATTATTCCTACATATCTCTGCGAGCCAGCATTGGCTTGTGGACATCCTTCTTCTGTTTAATTCTGGTGGCCACAGATGCCAGCTCTTTGGTGTGTTATATCACCCGCTTCACAGAGGAGGCTTTTGCTGCACTTATTTGCATGATCTTCATCTATGAGGCTCTAGGAAAGATCATACTCCTGGGAGTGGTATATCCAGTCAACAAACACAACAATTTGGACAATCTGACTTTGTATACGTAAGTGTTGATTAGTGTAATAGTACAACTTTCTGTTACAACTTTTTTCCCTAAAAGGTTTGTCATGTGAAGCAGTGTTTCTCTAAAATCATATAAATCAGGATGTAACCTTGCATCTGACTTCCAACAATAAAATAAATAACAGATTTTATTAAAATGAAAAGTCTAATGTCTGAATCAGAGGTTTATTTGCCCTGTTTTCAGGTCTCGTCTCCACCGGTTTCCTGTAGCTTATGGGAAAGACTATAAAACAGCTCTGCTAATGCACGTGTCTTCATGGCAAATGACCAGATTACATTGTATAAATGTTGGTGTCATTTTAAATATCTCAGACTCTGAGAACCTCACCAATAGCCTTTCTGTTAGAGCCAAGAGTCAGCACTAAATTCAAGGAGGTCCCATTTTAGTTATTTTTTTAAATTCAGAACAATCCTACAGACCATGTGACACAGACCTCTATTTTAACAAAACATCCTGACTTCAACCATTTTTTTTCAGCCATTCAGATGCCAACAGTGGTACATCTGCACTATTATCTTATATTTAGCTGTTTAACTGTAAATCTTGTCTTTGTGCTATCATCTTGGCTTTCTTGCTGTGTTTGAATTTTTCAAAACAAACTACAACTAACCCTTAGTGCCGGTTTAGGAACTAACCCTAGGTTTAGCCCGGTTTGTGCTAAATTGTCCACATTTGACTTGTGTCACTGAGATGCACCAAATATTATCTTGGCCATTGGTTCAGACAAAGTTAGAGTATACCCTACAAGTATTTTTAAAGAAAAATATTGTTACTTGTAAACCAGAATGTTGCTATGATATTGGTATACATGTGGATTAGACCCATTCTTATTTCACTCATTGTGCATATAGTGCAGATCTGTTTTTACATCCACCAAAAACAATCTTTTTTAAAAGGACAGTTTTATACAGAGCCGCTCAACTATGGAATGAACTGCTCATTGAGTTGAGAGTTTTACCTAATGTACGCACTTTTAAAAGGGCATTAAAATTAATAAGATACGTTATTGTATTTTGAGTTATTGTATATATATACAGTGGTGGTCAAAAGTTTACATACACTTGTAAAGAACATAATGTCATGGCTGTCTTGAGTTTCCAGTTATTTCAACAACTCTGATTTTTCTCTGATATAGTGATTGGAACAGATCCTTCTTTGTCACAAAAAACATTCATGAAGTTTGATTCTTTTATGACTTTATTATGGGTAAACTGAAAATGTGACGAAATCAGCTGGCTCAAAAATATACATACAGCAACATGAATGAGCAATTTTGGAGACTTAGAAAGTTGTGTCAATGACATGAGCTTCATAGCATGACCTCTTAACTTCTTGTGAGTGATTATGAGTGACTACAGCTGGTGACTTCTCTGAGGCCATTTAAAAAGGGCTCATTGGATAAAAACACCCACAAACGCTACAATGTGAAAGTCAAAGGAGCTCAGCACAGATTTGAAAAGAGAATCATTGACTTGAACAAGTCAGGAAAGTCACTTGGAGCCATTTCAAAGCAGCTGCAGGTTCCAAGAGCAACAGTGCAAACAATTGTTTGTAAGTATAAAGTGCATGGCACTGTTTTGTCACTGCCA
Organism: Neostethus bicornis; assembly: GCA_902685375.1. NCBI lineage: Eukaryota > Metazoa > Chordata > Actinopteri > Atheriniformes > Phallostethidae > Neostethus > Neostethus bicornis. The sequence continues at coordinate 22,686,379 of LR738551.1, read as the reverse complement.
CGATCAGGAAGAAAACGCAAGCTGTCACCTGCTGCTGAGAGAAAACTGGTCCTCCTGACCAGTTTTCTCTCAGCAAGAGAGTCAAGAGTCAACCCAGGAGCACCAAAAAGCAGATCTGCCAAGAATTAGAAGCTGCTGGAACACAGGTGTCAGTGTCCACAGTCAAGCGTGTTTTGCATCGCCATGGACTGAGAGGTTGGGTAAACTGAAAATGTGACGAAATCAGCTGGGTCAAAAATATGCATACAGCGATGCTAATATTTGGTTACATGTCCTTTGGCCATTTTTACTTCAATTAGGCGCTTTTGGTAGCCATCCACAAGCTTCTGGCAAGTTTCTGGTTGAATCTTTGACCACTCCTCTTGACAGAATTGGTGCAGTTCAGTTAAATTTGTTGGCTTTCTGACATGGACTTGTTTCTTCAGCATTATCCACATGTTCTCAATGGGATTTAAGTCAGGACTTTGGGAAGGCCATTCTAAAACCTTAATTCTAGCCTGATTTAGCCATTCCATTACCACTTTTGATGTGTGTTTGGGGTCATTGTCCTGTTGGAACACCCAACTGCGCCCAAGACCCAACCTTCGGGCTGATGACTTCAGGTTTTCTTGAAGAATTTGAAGGTAATCCTCCTTCTTCATTGTCCCATTGACTCTCTGTAAAGCACCAGTTCCATTGGCAGCAAAACAGGCCCACAGCATAATACTACCACCACAGTGCTTGATGGTAGGCATGGTGGTCTTGGGGTTAAAGGCCTCACCTTTTCTCCTCCAAACATATTGCTGGGCATTGTGGCCAAACAGCTCAATTTTTGTTTCATCTGACCACAGAACTTTCCTCCAGAAGGTCTTATCTTTGTCCATGTGATCAGCAGCAAACTTTAGTCGAGCCTTAAGGTGCCGCTTTTGGAGCAAGGGCTTCCTTCTTGCACGGCAACCTCTCAGTCCATGGCGATGCAAAACACGCTTGACTGTGGACACTGACACCTGTGTTCCAGCAGCTTCTAATTCTTGGCAGATCTGCTTTTTGGTGCTCCTGGGTTGACTCTTGACTCTCTTGCTGAGAGAAAACTGGTCAGGAGGACCAGTTTTCTCTCAGCAGCAGGTGACAGCTTGCGTTTTCTTCCTGATCGTGGCAGTGACAAAACAGTGCCATGCACTTTATACTTACAAACAATTGTTTGCACTGTTGCTCTTGGAACCTGCAGCTGCTTTGAAATGGCTCCAAGTGACTTTCCTGACTTGTTCAAGTCAATGATTCTCTTTTCAAATCTGTGCTGAGCTCCTTTGACTTTCACATTGTAGCGTTTGTGGGTGTTTTTATCCAATGAGCCCTTTTTAAATGGCCTCAGAGAAGTCACCAGCTGTAGTCACTCATAATCACTCACAAGAAGTTAAGAGGTCATGCTATGAAGCTCATGTCATTGACACAACTTTCTAAGTCTCCAAAATTGCTCATTCATGTTGCTGTATGTATATTTTTGAGCCAGCTGATTTCGTCACATTTTCAGTTTACCCATAATAAAGTCATAAAAGAATCAAACTTCATGAATGTTTTTTGTGACAAAGAAGGATCTGTTCCAATCACTATATCAGAGAAAAATCAGAGTTGTTGAAATAACTGGAAACTCAAGACAGCCATGACATTATGTTCTTTACAAGTGTATGTAAACTTTTGACCACCACTGTATATATATATATATATATATATAAAATTGCTTTTTTAAATAAACTATGAATGAATTAATTTATTGACTATTTCTCTGGTTTGTTGCAGCAAGTTGAAATTTTAAAGAGATTTTGCTTGCCGACAGGTGTCAATGCGCACTACCAGCGGATGCATCACCGGAATTCAAACAGCAAACTGCCTCGGTTGTCTGGCAAAACCTCAACGTCTCGGTGAGATTAGCTTTCCAAAGTCTCAAGTGTAAAAAAACAGTAACTACCAATGAGGTTTTTATTTTGTAAATCAGACGGAACACAAACGGCTTTCATTTGTGGTTGTTTTTTTTTTTTTTTTTTTTTACAAATTTATTGGTTTTGTGATCAAAGAAATAACAATTTAATTGTACTTAAATAATGGAAAAACTGAAGTACCTTAATCAGGGTAGATTGTCCTGTCTGAAAAACGTTTGAAAGTTCTTTATAAGGGAATTTGGAAATGTTGATTCAACTCACAAAATCAAAATAAATGATCCACATGGATCTTTGGAGGTTTTCTCTGAATTAACTTTGGAAATTAATCAATCTATTTAATTATTTAATCTATTTTATTACATTGTAAATGGTTGTAAAATCTGACAATTTGTCAAATTCTCAAAAAAGAATTTGACAAATACATGGAATAATGGAACTATGTCCCAAAATAAAGTAGATTCATTCATTAAAACAAATTTACGAATGAGAAATCAGGACCAGACGAATAAAAAAGAAAACCATAGAACTAGTTGGGATAGAAATTTGTGCAAACACTTTTGAAAGTAGATGGTCAAGGACATCTTGGCATACGAGGATGTTATATTTTTGATCGTGTTAAAGTACCGTAAAAACCTTGGTAAAATCAAGATGTGTTTCAGTTGTTGGAGTAAAATTATGGAATGAACTCAGTGATGAATTTAAAATATGTTTCTTCTTTCTTAAAATTTAAACAACATCTTAAATATAAAAGTATTAGTGATTATGAGTAAGTTAAAAATAAGAGAGAAAAGAGGATAATGTAAAGTTTATTGTGGCTTTCTGTTTGATTGGAGATGTGTACTTTGTAAATTTAATTTTTGTTTGATTGTAAAAATGCTGTTCAGTTAAATGTATATAGATGAATTGGGATAGGCACATATAAGCCATACTTCAGTCTATTCATTTTCTTTAGTCTATTTGTTTCTTTGTTGCAATCTGTATTATTATTACGATTTTGTTAAATTTGTATGACTAAATGAATAAATCTGAATCTGAACTCCAGTCGGGGGTTTGAACTGGCAACCCTTCAGTTACAGGACAGTCACTGCAAAGCTGGACTTAGTTAAAAAAAAAAAAAAAAAACTAAAGATGGCTGAATAGCTCTAGCCAGCAAAAAAAGCTTAATGCAGCTGAAGGCAGCTAGAAAACTTAACACAGCGTAATGTAACTTAATGTATCTCACTGCAGATTAATGTTGCTTAATGTAGATTAATATAGCTCAAAGTAGCTTAATACAGCTTAATGTAGCTTTAACCTTTAAAGGTTTGAAGAGCATACATTTAATGGCTAAAATATCTAAATCCTATTCATTCCTATGGTGCAAAATAACTGAAATGGAAATAGTTAAAAAACTAAGCCAAAATTCCAAAATTTGAGTAGATCTGCTCGATTCCCGGATGAGATGGTAATTTTCAGACCAAAAATACTTAAACCAGTTAATTGTACGACAAAAAATTAAGCGTCAAAAACGGTACGCAAGAAGTAAGAAAAAAATCTATAACAGAAAAACAAAAGTTGACTGCCATATTAGGGACATTCACCCAGTAAAATGGGAAGAAAATAATTGGGGCAGTAGTGGTCTATTACAATGCAAGTTAAATCCAGAACACTCTTGAAAAAGAGATTTTAATCTCAATGAGTTTTTTTTAATCCTGGTTAAATGAAAGTTAAAGAAAAAGAAATCAATTTGTTACTGTTTTAAGAATTCTGCAACTCACTGCATAAAAAGTTATTTTAACAATAAAGAATTTATTATTTAATGGTGGCTTTTAAGACAGTTAAGCTGCAACGCCGCAGTGTGCCTCAAAGGAGCTGCCTCGGACTACTCTTATTTTCTATGTTTATTTACAGTTTTAACTTTCATTTCGGATCACACCACATTGTTGCTATATGCAAATGATTTCACTAAATCATTTTGCATATAGCAACATTTGCCTTGCACAAATTTTGATAATCTGTCCAGGTCTTTGAATGAGGAATTTTTATTAATTGAACAATGGATGACTACCAGCCCAAATATAAAAATGTATAAGGCGAGCCAACAGTTTTGTCACAACTTGATTTTTCTTCATACAGTAGTTTGGTGACATACAACAGAAACAAATGTAAACTAAATAAAGCAACCTGACATGTTCTGAATTGCTCCTTGTTCAGATCACATATTAATTAAATGCATTACCAGGTAATCTGTTTGCACGCAAGAGGTAGAATTATAAACTGGTGGATGAATTTGCAGAGATTTTTTTTTTTCATCTGTTGTCCCCATAATAATTACTTTACTTATTTTCTTCTTAGATGTGTAAAGAGCTGCATGGTGCATTTGTAGGCCCAGCTTGTGGTACTGAAGGCCCTTATATCCCGGATGTTCACTTTTGGTCGATTATTCTTTTTTTTTCAACATTCTTTATGTCTATGTATCTCAAGCAGTTTAAGATGGATCGCTATTTCCCCACTAAGGTAAAATGTTAGCTCATACGTTTTTTCATATGAATAATATGCATTATATAAAGCAAAACTATGTTTTGTTTGAATTTTTTTAAAGGCTTATTTTGACACATGTAAACATTCTCACAACTTTGGTTAATATTTTTCTGATACAGCAAGTGTTTGTGGTGTCTATTGATTGCCATAATTCTATACATTTATTCTCAATGTTCACATCTATAAATGTGTGTACTTGCTATGTAGGTACGCTCTACTATCAGTGATTTTGCAGTATTTCTAACAATCGTGACTATGTCACTGTTGGACTACCTTATGGGTATTTCCACTCCTAAACTGAATGTCCCTGATAGACTCGAGGTAAGCGTACCCTGCAGTTTGCAACTCATTATGCATGAAATGACACAAATTCATGTTATTTGAAGTATAAAAGTATAAACACTTTTTTGCAGCCAACTACAAAGGGTAGAGGCTGGTTGATAAGCCCAGTAGGACAAAATTCCTGGTGGGTTGCATTGGCAGCGGCAATACCTGCATTACTATGTACTATCCTCATATTTATGGATCAGCAGATTACTGCAGTCATCATCAACCGCAAAGAGCACAAACTTCAGGTCTCACTCATCTCTAGACATTTAGATTTTTTCTCCAAACAAACAAATACTTCTCATTACTTTGTTTACACTGAGTTTCAAATTATTTGCCAGATGAGATTTTTTGTAGAGGTTTCTGCAGAACTGCAAGCTTCTGGAGGATCCTACATTTTAATATTGGTAGCGCTTCTTGTTTGCTGCTATGTAATGTCATTTTGGCAGCTGCTTTCTTAATCTGGCATATTTTTCTGCCAAAATCCTTTATCAATATACCTTTATCTGCACATCTCTATGTGGCTTCTGAATTAGACACAAATTTCTTTAGTCGTGTACTTTTTTCATAAATATGTAACGTTTTCATCCACTTGTTTCCTGATTCCCAGCAGTACGGCTAATTTTTCTTTCCCAGATTGCTAGAAATATAAATTTGCACAATAATGTGGAACATCCTAAGGAGTTTTCCCTCAAATTGTGCTCAGCTGATAAACTGATTATCTCAAAATTTTTATTTTAGGTATCCAAAAACCCCAAGACATAATATAATCCGGATAAACTAAAGCAATGATCTTGATGAAGCTCAAATTCTGTTTGCAGAATAATTTGGAACTCACTGTAGTTGGGTTAATTTTAAATAAAATTACACAATTTGTATCTTTGTTTGAGTCAGTAGGTTAATTTTTATTTTGTAGTGACCCCTTTTCCTATGTATCTTCCAGAAAAGTTGCGGCTATCACCTGGATTTGCTAATAGTGGGGACGATGCTGGGCTTGTGCTCTATAATGGGTTTGCCATGGTTTGTGGCTGCGACGGTCCTGTCCATCACCCACGTTAACAGCTTGAAGCTGGAGTCTGAATGCGCAGCACCAGGGGAGCAGCCCAGGTTTCTAGGCATACGAGAGCAGCGCGTCACTGCATTTATGATCCATTTCCTCATGGGTTCTTCTGTTTTCATGACATCATTTCTTAAGGTGAGATGGGTTGAATTGATGCCTTTCCCACTGAAAATTGATTACAAAGAACAAAAACAGATTTAAACCCCACCCCTACCGTAAACCATATGGAATAATGAAACTTCAAGGAGTGCAATAAACACATTATCTAAACTGTGTTGGCACTGTTTCAACGCTGTACTTTACTACCATTACAAAGTATTGCAAAAGAGAAAAATAACTGCCTAATTTGCATAAAAAGATCAAAATAATTTCAAAATGGGGAAAATGTTTTTCCATTGAAACTATCCACAAAAGTGAATGAGTAACAGCAAACGCAAATTCATCTCTTAACAATCCACAGCAATACACTACATTCAGAAAGTATGCAGTGTTTCTTTTTTTCCACATTTCATTATGTCACAGCAATACTTCAAAATGGACTGGATCAGTTTCTTTCCTGATTCTTTTTTTAAACCCTATATTATAGTGTTTTTAAAAAAAAAGGTTTTTGTTTTTAAATTGTTGCAAATTTAATAAAAATAAAAACCTGAAAAATAATATGTACATAAGTATTCACAGCATTTGCTCAATACTTAGTTGCTGTATCTTTGGCTGAAATTACTGCCTAAAATAGTTTTAAATGTGACTCCACAAGGTTAATACACCTTTTTTTTTAACAGTTTTGTCCATTTCTCTTTGCAGTACAACAAAAGATCCATCAGGTTGCATGGGAAATGTTGGTGTACAGTCATTTTCAGATTTGAAGTTTGAAGTATTATTTGTTTTTTTTCCAGACATTAAAACATGTTCTTCAAGTACAAGAAGAAAACAATATGTACCAGGTCCGAAAAAGGAGTAGGCTGAAGCCGAAGCTTATGATGCCTGCCCCTAACTCATTTATACTATAACTAATCGAGCTGAATTGATCTCCATAGATATTCAATTGGATTCAGTTCTGGGCTTTGGCTTGGCGACTCAAGCATATTGACAGAGTTGTTCTGAAGACCCCCTTCTATGTCTTGGTGTTGTGCTTTGAATCAATGTTCTGATGAGAGACAAACTGTCGCTCCAGTCTGAGGTCAAGAGCGCTCTGGAGTACATTTTTATCTCTGTACATTATTGCATTCAGCTTTCCCTCTATCCTGACGAGTTTTCCTGACGAGTTCCTGCTGCCAAAAAACATCCACATAACGTAATGTAGCCACCTCCATGCTTTACTGTAGAGATAGTTATATTGACAAGATTACCTTTCGTATTACCTTTATATTGATTACCTTTCAGTAATCAAATCCACTGGATTTGATACAGTTAGACTTTAATTAAGCAGCTGGAACATCTCAAGAAGCATCGTAGAAACAGAAAAAATCCTCAGCTCAATTTTGAGCTTAACAGAGAACATTCTGAGTACTTGTGTACATGTAATTTTTCAGGTTCTTTAGATTTTTAATACATTTACAACAATTTTTAGAAAACTTTTTTCAACATTAGCATTCTCGGATGCTTTTTTAAATATATATATTTTTAGGAAGAAACCTCACTTATTCCATTTTGAAATAAAGCTATAACATAACAAAATGTGGAAAAGTCAGGTGCTGTGAATTCTTTCTGGATGCACTGTACATGTTATTATAGTTTGTTAACTTATAAACACAATTCTGACAGCCATCAAATGTCACGACACAGTTCTTGTATTGGTTTTGTGATATTTTTGTTTTCACAAACGATAAGCACACCAATGCAGGTTTCACTCATGACTCCTTGCTGCAGTGCTATTTTAAGAGATGTTCAATGCTAAAATAGTATTTGTTACATGCATTGTTTGTTATATGATATATAAAGTTTTGCCTTTCTTCATCACATTCGCTCCTTACAGCTGATTCCCATGCCCGTTCTGTATGGTGTGTTTCTCTACATGGGGATTTCCTCTCTAAAAGGCATACAAGTAAGACAAATCTGGTAGTTTTTTTTGTTGTTGTTGTTTGTTTTTTCAACAATTGCATATTTGACAGATGGAAGTAAAAGAACACATTTTCGCATCTGTTCATTTTTTTTGTCTTGATTGCTTAACAATAAATGATCCAAAGAGTTGTTCATTGACATTTAGTATTTTTAATCTAGTTATTCGACAGAATTCAGCTGTTTGCCATGCCAGCAAAGCACCAGCCCGATCTCATCTACCTGCGATATGTACCTCTCAGGAGGGTCCACATGTTCACCCTGGCGCAGGTCGCATGCTTAATTTTGCTCTGGGTGATCAAGACGTCCAAAGCAGCTGTCTTTTTTCCTTTAATGGTAAAAGCCAACTTTTGTTACCTCTTTTTTTAACTAATAATAGATAAAAAAAGAAATTTTAGGAAAGTCTTGTGGTCTTTGTTTACTGTTTCTGTCTCCAGGTTTTAGCACTAGTCGGTGTCCGAAAGGGGTTAGACTTTTTTTTTACGAAAAGAGAATTGAGCTGGTTGGATGATATTATACCGGAGAGCAAAAAGAAAAAAGAGGATGACAAGAAAAATAAGAAACAACCTGAAGTAAGTCATAAACATGGAGTGACCTTATCATTAATTTACAAAAATCTGAATTGCCGAATGTATTTGCTCACATGTCCAAATAACTAAAATGAGTTGTGGTACACATTTCTTTAGCCACATCTTTATGAATTCAAACACAGAGGCATGCATCCTGTTCTTTAGAAACATTGTGAAAGGAGTCATTCCTTAAATCAAAATATTGTGTTTAAAGTCTAATTATATGACAAACCAATATTTTTATTACAAGGTGATTGCAATTCAATACATTTAGCCTTCAGGCAATAAGTTCTCATCACTAAACCTGGCCAAAGAAGTTTCACATAACAATGCACTTTGTGATTGACCTTTTTGCTCGACTGCAGGGGGAAAAGGAAGATGAAAACGAGGAACCCTCTGACAACGAAGACCGTTTCCCCAACTTTGCAAAATCAGGACCGTGAGTGAAACCCAGCAGTAAGACTATAAGTGCATATGTAAAGATATTTTTAAATTAAGGTCCAAATAAATGAACTTTTGTTCACTTATAAAGCTCAGTATCACAGCCGAGTCATCTTAACAAACTTAACACAATTATTTAAACAAGAAAATTTTACACAAATCTGTTTTTAAAAATAACTAGCTAATTTTAAACTAAACGTGACAGACCAAGGGCATTCCTGCCCTTAGAGACCACTCCTACCTGAAGAAAAGCTCAGAAAAAAACCCCAGAAAAACCCAATACCAAGAAAAGAAGAGGAAACTTGATTAAATGCCACATAAAGATAAAAGAGAGCAGGGTCGGCAGTTTAAACTGACTGAAAAGGCCAAATTTTTTAGAGAAATATACGTCTATAGTTCTATCTTAACGACATTACGCATTGTCTTTATTTTAAAAAAAAACTACAGCATTATAATGGAAGATGTAGCTGAATTTTGTACCTGTTGCAAAGTACTTCTTCATGTTAAATTTTATGTTTATGATTCTAAAATAATTACATAGTGGATACCGTTTGGTCGCCCATATTGTTGTCTTTAACTTTGTTTCTTCTTTGTGTTTTTGTGCATTTGTATTTTGGCATTTAGTTCGGATCCATTTAACCTAAATCTCTCTGAAGAAGTAAAGAAAACTAGCACGTGGAGAGCCGTGAATCCAGACACTGACAAAGACGATAAAGATAATAAAAGGTATTTCTGCTTGTTGCTTTTTCTTGTTAGAAAACATTTGCAAACGTGAGTTTTAAATTCTGTTGTAAAAAAAAAAAAAGAAAAGACTATATTTACTAACGGGCAGTTTATTCATGTAAATAACATATCAGAGTCGATCACATCTTATCTTACGTTTATGTAAAGTTATATAAAGAAAATGGTTTCTAATACACTGTGCAAAGTACTCACAAAGGCTTTTCTACCGTCATCAATATTTTCTCGCATGGCAAGTCTTCACTTTCTTGTATCAAATGTTCTCTAACAGTTCAGTCAAATACTATCCAATCCTCTTGGGCATTTTGCAAGAGGCCTGAAGCTTTCAGTTCTCTTGCATTCCCACTCTAGAAGTCAGAGTATTTTTTTTTAAAAATTCCACAGTTGAGGGTTTTTTTCAAAAATGTATTTGTTTAATACAGGGTCAAATAAGCATTTTGAATCCTTGCTAATCAGCCACATTTCTGATCCTCAACGCTGTTCCTCAATTTTAAATAGTCTACGTCTAATCTTGTAAAAACCTGCTTGTGTGGAAGTCAGATTTAATAAAAAAAAACATCTCTGCACCCCACAATTTCTCAAAAGTGTAGCAGAAAGCATGGGTAAAACCAAAGAGCTGCCAAAAAATATGTGAGACAAAAGCGTAGACTTTCACAAAGCAAGGAAGGGCCGCAGAGCTTCTCCCATACAGCTCAGAGAAAAATACACAACAAAACGGTTCGAGCCATCAAGAAAATGGAAGAGGTTAAACATGACTTCCTCAGACTAAAAAACCCACATCTAATTTTGTTGGGTGTCAATGATGCTACAGTTAAGAAGCAAAGGAGGAGGTGCTAAGTGACTGGAAGAGTGCTGAGAAAACCATTTGCAAGGTTACGATCAGTAATATTCTGAGACAGAGATACTGGCTGGTGCAGCTTCAAAAGAAATTCCATAATCAGCTTGTTTTGGTTGAGAACACTTTCTCATGGCTTATGTGTGTCAGTTGGCATCAGTTACAATTCTAATTCTAACCAAAAGGGTAGGGAAATCATTTTTAATTGCTTACGAGATGAACAGACATCTTCTTCAAGTTGGAATCTAGCTTGTAGTTTAATTTGTAGACCGCTGTTGTTCAGAACCCGAATCCCTTCTAAGACAGTAAGTGTCCTGCCTGTAGATCTCCTCCGCTTCAGTCTGAGTGAAAACAGCATGCATTGCCCCACTGAGCTGGTCAGTGGGCTCACCAGAGACAGCTGACAGAAAACATTTCGATACGCTAGCCCTCTTCTTCTTTCGGCATTTTCGGCATTTCCCTTCAGGGGTCGCCACAGCAAGTCAGTTTCTTCCATCTAACCCTATCTGCTGCATCTTCTCCAGTCACACTAACTATATTCATGTCTTCCTTCACTGCGTCCATGAATCTCTTCTTTGGCCTTCCTCTAGTCCTCTTTCCTGGTGGTTCCAAATCCAGCATCCTTCATCCAGTGTACTTTCTCTTTCCTCTGCACATGTCCAAACCATCTCAGACTGGCCTCTCTGACTTTATCTCCAAAACCTCTAATATGTGCTTTTCCCCTGATGTACCGGTACTCATTTCTAATCCTGTCCATCCTGGTCACTCCCAGAGAGATCCTGAGCATCTTCATCTCTGCTACATCCATCTCTGTTTTCTGTCTTTTTCTCAGTGCTACTGTCTCTAGACCAAACAGCATGGCCGGTCTCACCACGGTTAATAAATATAAAAGTAATAATGCTTGAAGGTTTGGAACTGCAAAGAGCTGTTGTAGACAGTAAGCGGAGCAGGGTGAACCATGAACCGAGGGTAGAGAACAAATGAGGCGTCTGATTCTGTAATAAACAAAATGTTCAGAAAAAAATCTACAACATGACTTCAATTTTTTTTAAGTATTTTGTCTCTCATAATGAAAATGCACTAAAACTGTATATTTTAGATGCCTCTATGATTTTTATAAGTGAGACCACTTACAAAATTACAGGGAGACCAATAAGTTCTCAACTCAATTGTACATGCATCAAAAATCAAATAAACATACTCCAAAACTGAAAAATTAGACGTTTTTATAACGGTGAACTAAGGTGAGATACTTTACAGTCTAGGTTAAAAATTGTGATTTCTTTAAAAAAATAAGATTTGAAGTCACTTGTTTTAGTGAAGCATTTTCAACATTAATTTTGGTAACTAAGAATAATCAGTTACAAAACATTTAAATGATTTATTAATTTGTTGTCTTTCTACATGTCTGAACAGGGCTGATAGCAATTCGATGGTGCAGGTTGATTACACAGCAATTCCCGAAGACAGCTTCTTGAGCTTTCTGGAAACGTAGGGTATTCTTTCCATATATGAGCACTTTCACCCTCAGTTGGAGTCCAGCTGCACTATACTGGAGCAGCACAATTTTTATTTTTTTTCTCTTATAAGAAATTAAATAAATTTCCCACCAGCTGAGTTCAGCTGCACATGCATTTTTAACTCTTCTGTTTTTACCACAAAAAAAAAGATGCACTATGGTCTGAACTTCTCTGATGGATCACTGCCCACCCACACTCACTCTTTTAAAAATTTCTCAATCTAATCATCTAAACTAGAGAAAGAACTTCATGGGTAAGAATCACAAACTTTCTGAGCCAATTGTATTTTTTAAAACTTTTAGTTTTATTGTTAAAAAGCAAATTTTTTTCATGAAACAATCGACCCATATTATTTGTATTTGATCTTTTACCAAAATATACCGGCTTAAATCCAGTCAGTCAGTCACCTTCTTGTCCATCTATCCCTCACAGGGTTGCGGGGGGTGCCAGAGTCCATCCCGGCTGATTCAAGGCGAGGGGGAGGGTACGCCCCGAACAGGTCGCCTGTCTGTTGCGGGGCCACACACATACAACCATCCACACACACATCCATTCCTGGGGGCAATTTAGCACCGGCCAATCAACCTAACATGCATGTCTTTGGAGGAAAGCTGAGTACCCACGCAGACACAGTGAGAACATGCAAACTCCACACAGAAAGGACAGTGTTCCAAGTCTCGTACCCACCCGGAACTCAAACCCACCACCTTCTCGCTGTCAGGGCACTGTGCCATCCACTGCGCCACCGTGCCGCCCGGCTTAAATCTTTTAATAAAAAATCCAGTTTAAAAGCATGCAATATTTCAATCTAAATTTGTTTTTATTTTGCTTTCAAAAGGAGAATAAAAACAGAAAAGGAACAAATTTGTTTGGAGAACTGTCACTGATGCACTCTTCAAAGTTTTTCTTGTGAAATCCACATGAGGGCAACAGAGGTCCACCTTTTAGATCCCTTCAAACTAAAGGAAACACATCTTCATTTGCAGCAAATAAATGCATTTTTTACTAAATAAGAACAGAGCAGTCTGTAGATACCTGTATCCTTAATTATTTTAAAGTCAAGATGATGATTAAACATGTGAGGCAGCTTTTGCTTTGGTCCTGGAAAGAATAAATCACAGACCTGCACACAAACATCACTGATCACTTAGACTTTCCTTTGTTTTGCTGTGTGACCAGTATAGAGCATTTAAATGTGAAGAGCAAGGAAAAGTATAAGATTAATCCAGAATCTTTTGTCATGAAGATCTCATTCATGACAAAAATCACAACGGTGGTGATCTCAAAATTATGTTCTAATAATAATCAGATGCCTTAACTAGGTTTTCATTATAATTTTCTAAAAAGAATAAGTTTTGAGGGCTACAGGGTGGTGCAGTGGTTAGCACAGTGGCCTCACAGCAAGGAGGTTGGAGTTCGAATCACGGGTGAAGATACTGTATATCTTGGATTGCTGGCCTTTCTGTGTGGAGTTCGCATGTTCTCCCAATGTATGCGTGCGTTTCCTCCGACTCTCCAAAAAAATGCATGTTAGGTTAATTGGCCACTATGAAATTGTGCCTACGAATGTGTGGATGGTTGTGTGTGGCCCTGCAACAGATTGGTGACCTGTTTGAGGTGTATCCTGCCTCTCGCCTTGAACAGCTCGGATAGGCTTTAGCACCCCTTGTGAGCCTGACAGGGAATAAGTGATGAAAAAGCTTTGAACTTCCTCACAAAATGTTTTTGTATTTGTTTGTAGTTAAACATGAAAGCTCATTTCAACCACAAGACAGAGTGTGAATGTTAATTTGTTTATTGAACATCAATATAAGTTTTACTTTACAACACACTAACAGCAGTAGCCATTTATATAAACTTTTTTTTTTCAACATGTATTTTGTGTTGTGTTGGTATGTCCTGCAGCAGTTGGAGCATCTTCCTTTTGATTCCAGATCAGGGGCCTCATTTACTAAGAACTGCGTAGATCTTATCTGAGAAAACATTTTTTGCTCGATGCTTAGGCCACACAAACTTGAGGCTTATAAAAACCACTGTAACTCTTCACGCAAGCTAAGCTTTATAAATCACACCAAGACAACTCTCAAGGGTAATCCAACTTAAAATCCATCCCGCCCAAACCCCTAGAAATCCATATTTGAATCATGCAAATTACATGACGCCTATGCAATGGTCCTCAAATGAGCTAGTGCCAACTGAAATTAATAATGAACAAAGATGAGATATCCGGTGAAATACCCACAAGCGTTAAAGTGAAAGGCAGTTATCATGGCAACTCAGTGACTGACACATGGATGTGTTGGTGAATTGAAAAAGAAAATTCCAAATTTATAGCGGTGACAAAGACATAAAATACCCAGGCATGAGGAATCCATCCAGGTCATTGTAGGCAGTCTAAATAATACCCTGGTTGATTTTATTTATAAATCAAATGATTATTAATTCGAATGAAATGCTGAAGATCTCTCTGGGAGTGACCAGGATGGACAGGATCAGAGGAACAGGTTTTGGAGAGAAAGTCAGAGAAGCCAGACTGAGATGGCATGTGCAGATGAGAGAGAGTACATCGGAAGAAGGATGCTGGGTTTGGAACTACCAGGAAAGAGATCTAGAGGAAGACAAAGGGGAGGTTCATGGATACGGTGAAGGAAAACATGAAGGTAGTTGGTGTGACCGAAGAAGATGCAGGAGGTAAGATTATATGGAAGAAACTGACTTGCTGTGGCAACCCCAGAAAGGAAATGCCGTAAGAAGAGTCAAGTTAGTTCAAATGTGGTGATTTGTCAATGTGCATGTACCTTAATTAACCATCTTTTCCATGAAATGGTTAATTTTTCTTATGACAAACATCTATGTGTATTTCCACAATTTCGCTAAACACTTCATTTCACTGTTCTCATCTCCCCTCAGATTTTATCGACAAGTGCTTTCTTTTTTCCACGTCTTGAGATTTGCGTGTTGTCTTGAAGTCACGCAATTGTCCCGACACTCCATTACTTATATAAACCCCTCAATTTACATGGAAGTCAGTCATAACGCACGCTTGATAAATGAAGCCCCTGCTGAGGAATTGTCTCCTGGTATTAAATCTCAACCATACAGGGGAGAAAAAAGCAAACATGACATTAGTTAAAACTTTGAGACTCCCAAAATGATTTAAATAGCTAAAGTAGCCACTTGTTAGAAAATGTACTAAAATTCAGTCTTTGAACTAATGTTTTTTTTATTTTAGGTTTAAGTAAAACCATCTTTGATGCAAACATTAAGTGAAGGGTATGAACAAATATCTGCTTCTTCCAGAAAAAAAAAGTTATCAAAGTGTAGTCGTGACTTAAATCTTTTATAATACAATTACCCCATCTTTCTTTCTAGCGTTTTGATGTTTATATTGTTCAAATGTTACAAATGTTCCTCTTCCTGCCAGTAACCACAGCCTAAAGTTTGTGATCATAGACAGGTTTTGGCTCAAACAGCAGAATATTTGAAAAGTACAACACTGGACTGCAACAAAAACAGCTTCTTAAGCAAAGAAATTTCTGACAGACAGCCTGTGCCCCGGCTTAGGTCTGTGGTGACTTCTTGGCTTAGTTAGCTGCATTTTGTGGTCCCTCTGGGATGAGGGACATGAAGAAGGTGATGATAAATGACCACGTGGAAGACAAGAAGCCTGTGTTTGGCCCGCTGTTGGGATCCTCCCCTCCATCCTCTCCTCTTTCCCCATCGTCGTCAGAGCCATCATCATTCATTCCTTCCTGTGGAGACAAGTCCAATCAAGAAAGGCAGGTAATCCCTGTGTATGTGTGTGTGTGACTGTGTGGGGACATGACTAAACTTCTCAACTGACGCTCTTTATAAATCGGACCAATTTATTTTAATATTAAAGAAATACGTTTGAAACAAAATCTGTATAAATAAGCTTTCCCAGAAGTCATAGCTTCATCTCAGAAGTTCCGAGGTGATATGTCCAATTAGTGCAAAAAGCTTTAGCTTGCTTTTATTTCTTCACTTTTGAGGTGTATGAAGGGACAGTTACCATTTCTTGTAATTCCTGAATTCGCACGTCCACTTCCATGTCCTGATTGCCTATTTCACCAGGAAGCTGAGGCTCATTATCCAGATTGAAAGGAAACCAGCCGGTCTGATGCCTGTACAAGCACAGTGCAACACATAGTGAGCAATGCAGCTAGAATAGTAATGAAACATTCACCATTTGGAGACCACTCACAGATAGAGCACCAGCATGGCCAACATCACCATGACGAAGCGACCGAAAGATGAGTAGAAGTAGACTATACTGAGTAAGATGGCGGCCCGTGAGAACGTGTAGACCCAGTCCAACCAATCCCTGTTGAGTGCTTCTTCATTCAGAATCTCTCCTCCTTGGGCGTTCATTTGGACTTCCCCATTTCCGTGGCGAGCCGCTTGTGGTCGCTGGCGAGAAAATTCGGACTGGTTTGATGGAGAAGGGGTCTGGTTTGGAGAAGGGGTGGGATGTTGCGAGGCAGCCAATAACTGGCTACATTGAGAGAGAAAAAAGATCTTAATAAAAACTACTTACTTACTCAGAAATATATAAAAAATGTTTTAAAATAAAAGGAGATAGGAAAGCTTACTAATGCATGTAGTACTGACGGACATAGAGCTGCTGCCACCACATTAAGGACATGGGGCTGTAATAGATGGGCGTGTTAGAGGGAGGCGTGTTCTGTAAGTACTGATTCCAGCTGAAAAAGACAAAATGAGATAGGATTGATCTTGATTGCTAAAGCAGTTTAGCTTACTGATGTTCACTTTAGCACTACTTTTAACCAGATTTCAGCAATCCGGAGGCTTACCTGTGCATAAATTGTGGATACATGTGATAGTTAGAAAAAGGTGCAGCAGTCTGCCCACCGCTGCTTTCTGATCCTGCTGGCCGACCTGCGCCGGAGCCGTTGGAGTTCAAAGCGGCCTGTTTGCACAAGAAAAACTTCCTAACACGAGTAAAGCGGTAAAAGAAGTCCACAAGACAAAGTGGCATCTGCAGGGAGGTGGATGATGAAAGGAAACGCGATGATGATGAAATGGATTGAAAGGCGTGAGAGTTGTGCGAGTGACCCACCGAGGGAGCGGCGGCGCTCTCTTGAGGTTTGTTACCGCTGCTGCGAGGTGGCTTTGGAGAGCTGGGAGGGGTCCGCGAGGCACACACCAGATGGAGCATATGGTACTCATCCTGCTGTGGAACCAAACACAGTTTGTTACCTCATAAAATTCAAGTATTGCATGTTCGTGAGGGATTTATAGCTTGATTTAACTAGAACGGAACACTTTGAAGCACACTGGCATCTAGATTGCTTTTTAATTATATGCCAAGGGAATTAATTTAATTGTCTCAAAAAAAAACAACGATGAAATATCAATATTGCATCAATTTAACAAAATTGGGAAAAAGATAATTTGACAAAGTTTGAGTTAGTTTGAGAAAAAAAATAAGATCTTTAACAACTAAATGTTTCTAAAGATGTTCCTGACAAAAGAAAAAAAAGTGAGTTTCTTTTTGTTAGTTAGAAAATGTATATTTTTATAAACTTATTTTTCTTTTTATAATTCTAAAGTGTCTTTGGTTTAATGTGATACCTCAGCAGCAGGCAGTTTGTGACCTGCAGCTGTGTGACAGTGTTATTTGTTAACTGTGTTAACACTGTTTGTTGAACAACCCCACCATTCCATCAACTTTTTTTGTCTCCTTCATCTGTAAGTGGGGGTTAGCAACTACTTCTTCCCCCCACTACTCTGTTAGAACACATCTCTTGTTACCACAACTGAAGGGATGCATATTCTCTTGTAGACACTCTGGTAAAGTCTGCTGGAGTGTGCTATCGTTGTCTGATGGGTAAAACTGAGAGTAGTCTCGTTTGTTCTCCAGTCAGCGCAGCTTTGGATGAAGATAGATAACTTTTCCCTCTAACATTTTTTATGTAATTATAAGCAGCAATAATTTCAACAATAATTGTGCAATGATCTGATACTAGGGTCCACCTCACCGTTAGCATTGTTACACGGTTACATTCCTCTTGGTTACAACCCAGGGGCGGATCCAGAATTTTCGAAAGGGCGGGGCGTTAGGTCATTGACAAAGCCAGTATAGGAAGGCCTGGGGGCATTTCCCCCCCCCAGAATATTTTTATAATTAAGAGTCATTTTCCATTTGGTGGCCCATTCGCTGGCCCTACAAAATAGCTTGACTAGTCCAAATTCATTTCTTCTTTTTTTTTTTTTTGTGGACCAAAAGGTGGGGAAATGCATCCCCACAACTCCTCCTTGGATCCGCCCCTGCAACCTCAGCTCATTACCTGCTCATAATCGCACAATCATCTTTAACACAACATGTGTTTGTTATTGCACATAGATTTTAACATATTTTTATAATTCCCAACTGTTAAGAACTCAAAAACGAAAGCCATAAAAGTGAACCTATGGGAACCAAATTATCCTTCTATAACCAGAGTTATTCTAAAAAATCATTTTCCATATGGGAGTGCGAATACAATTTTATGTGCCCTGAACATAAGATGCAAACTATAGAAATTTGGTGAATAATTAAGAATAGAAAATTGAGAAAGATGATGGCTCATCAGAAAAAGTTGCAGAAAAGTAAGAAAAAACCCACAAAAGTCTAAACCTAACATTTTATAAAGCATGTTTTCTGAAGTGCATTTCATTTATGTGTTATGGGGGGTTCTTAAAATGTGAGGTTTTTTTTTTTTTTTTGTTTTGTTGCTGTATTTAGTTTGGAGCTGCAGACAAAACTTTTAAGACACTTTGGAGCAATCGAAAACCTACGTCCCTGTCAGTCTTTATTCTTTCATTATGAAAGGTTTCAAACTTTTCCGACGAGTGTTCTTGTCAAAAGGCAGCTTTGATTTTTCTCCAGGCGGCTAAAAGAGGTACTAAATCTGTGTTGCATAATAACATCCTTTGTATTCAAGCACTTTAGCAGAGGATTGAGGTTAAAGTTGTGTTCGGGTTACTTTAGTTGCCCTCGTGCTGAAAAGGCTACAAGTCTGTTTCAACACTTTTGGAAGCACAAGTATTATATGCGCTTCAGTATGGAGATTTTAGGAAAGTAGAACTATAGAGGAGCTGGATAGATATTGTCAAAAAAAAAGTGTGCCAAAAAAAGCAGTAAACCTGACAGCTTAAGAGCAAACTATTCACTAATAACCTGGAATCACACTGAGAAATGTGACAATTAAGCCTTGAGGGGCTTACCTTCCTGAGTACGTCTTTTAAAGTGAAGTGATCCAGAAGCAGCTTTCCAGAATAAACCAACCTCTGGTCCTTTGTGCTCTAAAAATACAAAATTATATTAATAGAAAAAAAAAGGTCACATATTCATTCCTTCAGAAAAAGTACGTAATGAACACTTGTAAGAAGTTTCTAAAGATGATCATTTGTTAAAAAAAAACAAAACATAAAAGTCCATACACAGTTAATCCCTCATTCATTCAGGAGTGATCCATCGTAGAAAAGGCTTCAAAGTTGTTTTCTGGACAGTGTATTTCATGATTGAATGATTCGATCGAGAAATTTGTAGCTGTAGATCTTTCTAAAATGAAAGGTTGTCACGTATATGTGGTGCAAAACTACATGAGATCATGTCACTCTATAAGATCATTTCGCAGGTTTGCTTGATCAAATGATTCGATCATCCCATACCCTATCCTGAAGACCCTTTGAAGCGTTTCCTACAACTTCTAGATAACGGCAGCATGTATGTGTTTACCAGTTGTGTAAGTTAGTAGCAAGGATGAGATGGTTGTAACCTCAATCTGGATAAAAGGATTAACCAGATAGTATGTCCAAACTAGGACGATCGCTTTAGATGGTCATTCAAGAATTTAAAAAAAGTTTAAAGTACTTTCATTCTTAAATACACTGAACTGCTTACAAAGACTTCACTTTATGATCAGTACAAGTGTAGTAAGAGAGATTACTCAACAATTTTACAAAGAAGCTGTTTGTTCCTGAGGTTCATAACAATTGCATAAGAGAAAATTGCAAACTGGAAAGAAATCTACAAGATGCAATCATTTCAATCAAGTATGAATATTTGATTACACTTGCTTGGACACACTCATGACTAATTATTAAAGCAGTGTTGTGCATCAGATCGATTGAAACATCAGGGGAAAAGATTAAATGTGAAATCTTACAGGTTTACTTGGGTAAACATCAGAGAGGTGGGATTTTAGTTTCTCCACAGTCCAGTTTTGATGGCAATTAATGGTTTGATCTCCATACTTTTGATTAGGAGCTCTGATTACAAGAGTGACAGAACTGTCCACAACAGTTGGATCCATGACTCAAAATCATTTGAATTCAATGAAATCCAAATCTAGACTCTCTCAGGTAGATTCCAGTCCAAAATCGTATCCGTTTATGTATTTGAAGTTGATTTTAGATGAGATCAGAAGAAACCTTTAATGTGTTGAATCTGCAGACTGTGCACCGCTGAGCACTAGAAATCAGAAAACAGTAGTTTAGTTTGAGTAAGATCATCCAAAAATACACTCTGACAAGTAATACTACTGAACAAAACAACACCAAATGCAGGGTTTAAACACTTCAAAACAACACGATCGACACAAATAGTGGATCTAGTTAAAGTAGTGATGCTAAATCTAGCCATGTGGCTAGGCTAATGTTAGCTTGAGAGATTTGTAGCTGAAGATTTTTCCAAAATAAAAGGTTGTCACTTATATGTGATGCAAAAATACACAAGATTATATAGTTTTATAAAGATTTCACTCCAAAACAGATGGAGTTCCTGTTTGCTTACCTTGTTGATTGCACTGCCCGTTCACAGCTCCGTCTGTCTCACTGTCTGTTGTTGTGTTTTTCTTCGACTGGTTGTCGACGTCAGACCTGCTGTCTAATTACCGCCACCTAGTGGTTAAAGTGTTTACGGCAGCCTTAACCTCCTTTTTCAGTTTTGTTATCTGTGGAGGCCATTTTTAAACCTGAATATCTCTCACCCATTGCATACTACTGCATCAACTCCCTTTACAACCTACAGAGGACATTTAGGGCTTCTCAATGAAAGCAAATGTAAAGGGGTGTTTTAATTACAAAGGCTACAAATACTTTTATTTTGGAAAAAAATGAATATGTCAATCTGGAGAGCGACAAGTTACACAATCAATGTTTTGGAAAAACACAGCTGAAACATGTGTCCTGACGTGTACCGTGCTTGCTTCAGCATTTTAACATTGTTGACAGGTCACTCACCACTGAAATGGAAAAGTACTGCACCGTTTGTTCCTCTGAAGTCTGCAGGTTTCCTTTAATTGTTAGTTTTCCCTTGCATTCTTTCTTTTCTTGGTATGTACTCATTACTATTACTTCACCAGTAAAAGGTGAGGTGACCTTTAACATGAAGGATTTTTTTTTTTATAAAAAGTGATACATACTCTATATTAAAGTTTGAACTAGTTTTTACAGTTTAAGATAATGCACCCGCAGTTTGATGCATAATTATCTCAGACTTTGTCAAATTTGCTATTATGAAGTTTAAAACAGATCGACGGACAGATGAGTGAGTCGTCCGCAATAATCAGTATGCTGCTTTGATCAGTCGTGGTGAAGAAAGAGCTGAACCGAAAAGCAAAGCTTTCGATTTTCCAGTTGATCTATGTTCCTACCCTTACCTATGGTCACCAACTATGGATGGTGACCGACAGAACAAGATTGCATATACAAGCGGATGAAGTGAAATCCTCCCCTCACTCAGTGATAGAAAAACTCTATGTCCAGGAGAAGCTCGGAGTAAAGGGGTTGCTTCTCCGGGTCGAGAGAAGCCAGATAGGGTGGTTCAGGCCTTGCTGGTGAAGTGTTTCGGGCACGTCCCACCAGTAGGTGACCCAGAGGCTAACCACGAACCTGCTGGACAGACTATGTCTCTCAGCTGGCCTGGGAACGTCTGGTGATCCACCGGGTGTGCCGGGGGGGGAGCCTGGGATTCCAGTTTAAGGCTGTTGCCTCCGTGATCCGGCCCCGGATTAGCGGAAGACAATGGAGCTAAAGTTTAAAACTATTCTTATGAAGTTAATACAAAACATTTTTCCTACATTTCCAAATCAAACTGTAAAAGGAACACAATTAGCAAAGAGTTAATCGTTATAAACAAACAAAGACCTTTAGCGGCCAGGAATAAGTCGATGCTCATTAGCCTGTTAAAGGTCATAAAACCATCTGAAAAGAATTTGGACTCAATTAACTCACAGTCTTACAAGATGGTTTGCAAAAGAATTTACATTTGACCTTTGTTTTTCTAGAAGTGTGATCAACAACCGAGGATGCCTGGAATGCAAGACAAAGTCTACATGAAGCCTTTGTTACCTCGGAGATCTTTACATTTATACTTCCTGACACGTACTTGTGTAACCATCATTTAGCAGACAAATTAGAAAGTGTTTGGGAGCATTGGGATGGATTATGGCCTCGCCTTTATTTTTTGGCAAGATCTCTTTTAAATCCCACTCCCTAAATGTTTATTTAGGTCATTTGTTCAATGCATACTCAAGATTTAATCCTGTTTCTTTTCTTCCCAGACTTCTTAGTGTTGTAGCAAGCCTGATAGCATCTCCTACAAGGTTGCAATAAAAAAAAAGGCACAATAGAAAGTAGGCAATACCAATGATAATTCTATTATTAAACTTCAGGCAACAGATGGAAAAATTAAACTAATATTTGTGCCTAATTGATCATACTTTGGGTACTGTAGTTGTCATGTTTCCTGCTGTTTCTGCACCAATTTAGTGAGGAGCGCATCAGCACATTGAATAATGGGTTTCTTTTTACTGCAGATGTTTTCATGTCCTCAGTCATGCAGCATTCACCACTGTTGTTGTTGTTGTCCATGCTGCTGGGTCGCTACAAACTTTACACTGAAAACCAACTTCCTTTTCTGGCCCAAATATCTACAGGAATACTATGAACGTATCACAAAACCGCCCATCAAATCAGAAGAGCTCAGATTTTGTCAGGAACTTTGAGTATAGCAATGATCTTTCCTCATTTTTATGCACTGCCAGTTTGAATCAACTTGCAAATCAAGAGCCTTGCTTTTTGGCTTCGTTCATTAGAAGAAACCAATGCAGGGTCATAATTATTGTGGATGCTGCACTGTCGATCTCTTGCTTCAGGGTTGCCACTCTCATAAGCAAGAACCTGAAATCCTTAAATTGCTTCACATTTGGTCAAGTGTAAGTTAAACCGCTTCAAGTCAAATAAAAGATAGTAATACTATATAATTACTTAATAGTAATAATTTAATCTTTTCAGTGAAACATCCTGAATATAAATTAGTTATTAGAAAATATAAAACATAGAAAATTACCATTTAACTCATTATTAAAATGACATATTTCCCAGTCCATTGAAAATAAATGCGCCTGTCATCTCGGATCCATTTAAAGGTTCCGTTTTGCGTCATCAGTGCTACAGTAAGATTTGCTCTTTACAGATCCATTGACAAAAATGAATGAAAAGCAATTATTTTATAACAATGCTGTGGGTTTTCCTTTTTTTACTGAAAAAAAGATCTTTTCAGATTCACAGGGCCCGTGCTTCCTCTGTTTATGAGAGTGTATATGTGTGACTCATTGAGGGGGAAAGGTCTGAGTGGAGGAGGTTTTTTAATTAAGTAGGAACGCCTGGGGATTTTCTATAGTTTGTTTTCGAGGTCATCAAGAAATCTTATTTCACTTTAAAGGTCTGAAAAAGTGTTACTCATTACAGTAGAAAACAAACTAGTTACAGCATCTCTTTTAATGATGTACCTGCAAAATTTAAATACAGTTTATCTACAAATATGTAAAATAAAATATGAACATGAAAATTTTGCTAAAGTAAACGTCACTACCTTCAAATCGTAGTTCTCGTGAACAAAATGCTTTTGAATTAAGCTTTATGTTTCTAAGCTTAAAAACATTCTTACCACCTTAAAACATTGCCAAAATCAGAGGTTTGGTATCTGAAACAGACTTAGAGGTTCTTATCCATACATTTGTTTCCAGTAGATTGGATTATTGCAACGGTTTACTCACTGGTCTGAACAAAAAGGCTTTAAAACAGCTGCAGTTTATTCAAAATGCTGCTGCTTGAGTCCGAACAAGAACTAGAAAATATAATCACATTAGTCCTGTGCTAAAGTCTCTGCACTGGCTTCCTGTGGCTCAGAGAATAGACTTTAAAGCTGCTCTGCTCTCTCCATTGTCTAGCACCAAAGTACATCTGTGATATGTTAGTACCGTATGAACCATCTAGAACTCTGAGGACCTCTGGGACCGGCCCCCTGCTAGTGCCTAGAGTCAGGACTAAACATGGAGAAGCTACGTTTCAATTTTATGCTGCAAAAGTCTGGAACAAACTTCCTGAGGCCGTGAGACAGGCCTCTACTGTGACGATGTTTAAATCTAAACCGTTTTGTTTGACTGTGCAGTTGATTAATTACTCTTTTTATCTGTTTTAATGATTTTTTTTTTTAACTTTGATTATGTTTTGTGATTGTAATGCATTCTTTTTCTTTTCTTTCTTGTGAAGCACTTTGAATTACATTTTGTATGAATTGTGCTAGACAAATAAACTTGCCTTAAGATTTATTGACTGTGGGGTTTTTTTGTTTGGTTTTCTTTCTTTTTTTTTCAATTTGTTGAGGATTGTTCTCTTCCCAGAAATGTGTATCTTTAAAAAAATTAAAAGAAAACCTTTTCTTTAAAGTAAAAGATAGAAATGCTCTTTTGCTTTCCTGACGTGAAGTCCTAAACATACATGAGAAACTGGAAAACAGCCTCTGTTTTGAAGAAAGGTGCTAATTTAAAGGTCCCCTATTATGCCTTTTTTCCCTTATTTTATCCTGTGCTATGTATCTGATATGCATAATTTTACATTCCGCCACAATCTCAACACAAAAGGTTATAAATACTAGCCTGTTTTGGAGCGCAGTTTCATACCCGGAACTCAAAACAGCTTGTTTCAGTCTTTTTTTCTTTTTTTTTTCCCGGGACCCGCCCCGTTGGTTGCGATTGGTTGTCATTCATTGTGATTTCCCCACCCACCCAGCACAGCGTGGAGCGGGAGGGGCGAGGTGTGCTTCACAGTAGAGTGAAGCACGGAAATGGGTGGATATCAGGGTGGAGAGCAGGTAGAAGTGGGGGAGGGTGTTTGAGCTGCAGGGGGCTGAACAAAAAACAGATGTACGTCACTATGTTCCACCAGTCGTTAGAGGTTTGGAGAACACGCCCCTTACTTTGAATTTAAATACATGTATCTCAAAATAGCATGAATCACAATAAAACACACTTTGGGGGATTGTTTGGGGTAGTACTAAGTAAAATAAAAGGTTAAAACCTCATAAAAGTCAGTTTTGCATAATAGGGGACCTTTAACCGAACTGATGAGCAAGAACTTTTTTGATAAAAGTTTCTACAGAGGCTGTTTTGGTGTCCCTGGTTTTTGTTTCAAAAAGATTCTCTACTGAAAAGTTGTTTCATTTTGTCTTCTGAACAAAATCCCCAGGGTCACTGGGGTTCTGGAGCCTATCCCGGTTGATTACGGGAGAGAGGTTGGATTCGAACGGGTCGACTCGCCAGTCTGTTGTGGGACTACACGCGCGCAACTATCCCCACACACTTATTCCTAGGGGCATTTTAATAGTGGCCCTAGGCATGTTTGTGGAACCTAATATGCATGTTTGTGGAGGGTGGGAGGAAATTGAAGAAAACCCATGCAGACATAGGGAGAACATGCAAACTTCACAAAGAAAAGGCATTGTTTCAAGTTTCGTTTCCACTCTGAGACTCAAACCTCGACCTTCTTGCTGTGAGGCAACTGTGCTAACCACTGCTCAACCGTGCAGCCCCTGAAAAGTTGTGATAATAGCATTGTGTGCTGGGTTTTTTGTCTTGTCTGACTAAGTGTGTTTCTGACCCTGGACTGTCAGAAGAAAAGCTTTCTCTTTTTTCTTATGAGTCAAACTAAACAATGTTTGCTCTGAAGTCAAATGCTTTCATTACCTGAATGTAATCACCTCGTCATTTTAAACATGTTTGTTTTTAGGTGGAATTTATCAAATATAATGAGTTAAAAACGCAAATTGTATCAATCCACCTATATGCTTTTTAAATTTTATTAGTCGATTAGTCATATTTCTTAATTTTACATTACTCCATATTTTTTGTATTTTTGTAGTTGTTCTTCCTTTGTTACTTCTACTATTTAGTTTTTTTTTGTGATCACTGTGCTGCTGTTACACACAAATTTTCCACATGTGGGATCAATGAAGTACTTGTGATTTTGATTCTAAACTGACTACATATGAGAACATTCAAACCCTTCGGAATGTTCTCAAATCTGAAATCATTTTCATACCAGATGCTTTTACAAAATCAAAAGTTTTTCTTGGATCAGATTATTTTATTTGCGCAATTATTTTTCATTAGTAGTGTAAAAATAAAAAGAAGACATGACAGAAAAACATTTAAATAAGTGTTTAAAAGAGAATGTGAAGAAAACACAATACCAATAAAGTGTGTGGAAACTTTAGACTTTGATAAATGTAATAAAAAAATGTCTAAAAAAAAAACAAGTGTCATCATTCTGACAAATAGAAACAATTTCAGGACCGAAAGTTTGTTTAATGTCTGATAGTGAGGAAAACATCATGTGTTTTTTCTGTAAACTGGTTTCAAATGTTCTTTTCTTTATTCAGCAGAAAAACACTGCGAACATATTTTTGTAACACAAGGATTTAACTTTTCGGAATGACATTGTAAATTATCTTGATATTCAAACAACACATTCTTCTCATTTAATCTCCAGGCTAACGACACACAGATGAGTAGCGTCATACTAATGACCACAAATGTTTGGAATCAGGCTGAAATCCAGGAGAGGGTAGGTGCATGAAAATGTTTTTTAGAACTCTATTCCTTCCAAAGAACTTTTTTCCCTCGAGACAAAGTTGATTTCATTAGTTTTCCACTTAACTGCAAAGAATGTTTTTGTTCACTTTATTTGAATGAAAATTCAACTAATTTACTTTTTCTTACAACAGTTCACAAATTTCTTGTTACCACTGAAATGCAATGATGCAAAACTCTGCATATTTCCCAAAGTCCATTTCCTCTATTCTTAGTCACACTTCAGTGGTTGCAACAATTCATTCAGAAATGGGACTGTATTAGCTTTGCAGCACCTGAAAGATTTAGTAATGAATTGTGCCATTAAAAAGAAGCCCCATGAAGGTGGAGTAGGAAACAAAATATCCTATTCTACCCTCTTCTCACCAGGGTTTGAAGATTTAGGTGAACCAAATATTTTTTTTGTTTTTTCCGTTCCGACGTCTTCCGCTCATCAGGGGCCAGGTCGCGGGGGCAACAGCCTCAGACGGGAAGCCCAGACTTCTCTCACACCAGCTGCATCCTCCAGCTCACCCGGAAGGATCCTAAGTTGTTCCCCGGCCAGCTCCAGCAGGTCTGGGGTCTGCCTTTCGGGCTCCTCCTGGTGGGACGCGCCCAAAACACCTCACCAACGAGGCGCTTGGAGGCATCCTGACCAGATGCCCGAACTACCCCATCTGGCTCCTCTCGACCCGGAGGAGGAGCGACTCGACACCGAGCGCCTCCCGGATGGCAGAGCTCATCACCCGATCTCTGAGTGAGAGCCCAGCCACCCAGCGAAGGAAGCTCATTTCGGCCGCTTTGTATCCACGATCTCATTCTTTCGGTCACCACCCACAGCTGGTGACCATA
This sequence comes from Neostethus bicornis, assembly GCA_902685375.1. Classification (NCBI taxonomy): domain Eukaryota; kingdom Metazoa; phylum Chordata; class Actinopteri; order Atheriniformes; family Phallostethidae; genus Neostethus; species Neostethus bicornis. The sequence continues at coordinate 22,658,601 of LR738551.1, read as the reverse complement.
GGTGAGGGTGGGAACGTAGATCCACTTTTAAATTGATAGCTTTGCCATTCGGCTCAGCTCTCTCTTTACCACGAAGCGTCCTAGTTATTGCTGACACCGCACCGATCCGACTATCGATCTCCCGCTCCATCCTTCGCCCACTCGTGAACAAGACCCCGAGATACTTAAACTCCTCCCCGCAGGGGTATTCCCCTTTTCCGGGCGAGGACCAAATATGCATTTTATTATTCTGAGAATAAATATATGTTATGAAATTTAACAACTCAGATGATTGTTTACTAAATAGTGTACTTACGTAAACCTTAATTGTATAGAAAAAAACCGGACGTGTCATGGAATTCATACTTTTTACATTGAAAATGTTACTACCGGCCTCATAGCAAGAAAGTCGTGGGGCTTGAGTCCCAGAGTGGGGGCGAGGCTTGAAATACTGGCTTTTCTGTGTGGAGTTTGCATGTTCTCAACCAATTTCACTATGCTAACTATACTTTTTTTATTTACTCTCTCCAATGGGGCTGGCAGTCTACATTTCACTGTTGTCTGACAACAGTGAATACAGTAATGTTTGCTGTATTAAATGCCTTTCAAATGGCTCCGCACATCATTTGTTGTGGTGACTACAGCATTGAAAAACTTTTGATGAGCAAATTGTTCCAATGAACAATAACTCAATCATTTGGAGTCTTATCAAAAAGTAATAACGTTAAGATTTTTCATTTTGATGATGTTGACTCTTCGATTACTGTGAATCCTTCATTTTTGAGTGATAAACTGTTCATTTTCAGCAAATGACTCACTTTTGCAGGTTGTCCACCAGACACTGGCCCCCTGTACACCAGACAACCTGCAAAAATGTTGTTGTGCAAAAATGAATGATGTCCATGAGAAATGCACCAAAGCGATTGAGGAAAATGATTGTTTTTTTTGTTTCCATCCTTGTACTTTGCTTCATTCTCATGCAATGCCATTTCAGTTTCTGTTCTTATATAATTGGTCTGGTCCGATAATCTTTTTCTGATTCCTCATCAGAGGCTTTCTTTATTCCATCTGGTCCACTTCCTTTTACAATTTCATTTTAAAATCTTTGAATGAGCCTGAATGTTTTTCTTGAGTTGTGGCTTTCCAGTGAACTCAAAAGCACAAGCACAGGCTGATTTATTTTTGGTCAGTGTTTTTGGAATCAATTTTGACCTCCAAAAACTCTTCTTCTTTCAGCATTTCCCTTAAGGGGTCACCACAGTAAGTCAGTTTAATCTAACCCAGGCATGGGCAAACTACGGCCCGTTAAACATTTTAATCCGGCTTGCCAAACTTGAAAAAAATTAAATAAATAAACCTTGTTACCAACCTTGGTGGAGACGGTGGCCGTGTGGTTGGAGCGTTCGCCCGCGGACCGGAAGGTCGCGGGTTCGCGTCCCACGGAGAGCACGTCTAGGGTCCTTGGAGAAGACACCTAACCCCCACTTCTCCCACCATTGGCGCCGTTGAAGGGCAGCCTGCTGCGGTGTAAGGAGTGCAGCAAACAAATTTCCCCGGTGAGGGATGAATAGAGTATTTCATTTTATTTATTTATTTTTGTTAATGTTTTATTTTCCCTGTAATTCTGATGTTTCCTCACTAGATGGCGTTCTGTAGAAACAATAAGAATGCTCCCATTAAAATGTGTGTGTCCGTGATGCCCACGCTTTCAAAATAAATAGTGTGCACAGATATAGAAAACCATCGGGCCCAATATATGCACAAAAACAAGCGTGTTAGATGTTTAAACAAGCAAAATGTTACGTCAAGCGCTTAGATTTCAAACCTAGCGCCGCTAAATGCATGTTTTTAAGCGCTATCGTACTAGATGTAAGACTGAGCACTGCCAAATTTGAAATTTAGCGCTCTTGATGTAACATTTAGCATGCTGGTTTAAAATCTAGTATGTCATTCTATCGGTCTAATCTAGTGGTTACCAAAGCAACCCATCCATCTGCTTCTGTTCCGGCCCCCGTGTCAAATGTTAGAACTCAATGTGGCCCCAGAACCAAAAAGTTTGCTCACCCCTGATCTAACCCTATCTGCTGTATCCTCTTCGGTCACACCAACTATCTTCATGTCTTCCTTCTCTGTATCCATGAACCTTCTCTTTGGTCTTCCTGTAGGCCTCTTTCCTGGTGGTTCTAAATCCAGCATCCTTCTTCCGATGTACCAAACCATCCAAACCATCTCAGTCTGGCCTCTCTGACTTTATCTCCAAAAACCTCTAACATGTGCTGTTTTTCTGATCCTGTCCATCCTGGTCACTCCCAGAGAGATCCTCAGCATCTTCATTTCTGCTACCTCCATCTCTGTTTTAACCTCCAAAAGCTAAAGAAAATAATTGGAATCTGTTTTTGGTTAATTAATATTCACAGTGAATTCTATTTAATTAAGAAACAGATAAAAAAATATCTGTAAAAGTAAAGTTATGGATTCACCCTCTAATTTCTTCTACTTTCCACTCACTAGTTGTGTATTCTTTGTGCACGCCGCATGCTATAAAACATTAAACAAGCCAAGCCCCACATGCGTAAGTGCTCACAGTTTTTCTACATTTTCACTATTCAGATAAAACTTTGCAGTCGTCAGTGGACACACTGAAAAAAATCTGAACCAATAATGTTTCTGAAAGATGAACCAAAGGGAACTCAGTTGTACGTCACCAATAGTCAAGTTTATCTGATGTCAAGGTTGACCTATTCAGATGTTTGTGTGTAAGGAGAACAGGAGTGCGCGAAGGCTTGGATCGGAATTGAATGATGCTGGTTCCTTTTGAATTTATCTCCTACAATGAAACATGTCTTGGTATTACCACATTTTGTTTTTAATTTCCTTGAAATGACTAAATTTTGCAGACTACATACAGTCCTGAGCTGCTGTATTGTCAGCAGCTCAGGATCATAAACTAAAAACACATTGAATCTAGCTTTGAACATTTTAGTTTGTAATTTGCATGAATATTCTACTTTACAATCCCCTTGCTTTCAGTAAAACAGTTTAAAAGTTGTTATTGAGGGCTGAATAGATTTTGAGGACCACCCAACCTTCGTTTGTTTTGCTCATAGAGGTCCTAACAATTAATGACTCAATAATGTGTGAAAGGTTATAAGCTGAGGGAGAAGAGGGGTTTGTCTGCATGCCCGAGTTCTACTGTAGTTTGGACTCTAAAACTCACATAATGTTTATTCAACTCTTAACTACTTCATACACCTTTTTCCTGTTTGGTGCAATCAATGTTTCATTTATTTGCCAGGATGATTCACTGATTTGTTCCGTTTTCATATTTATTTTGCAGAACAGTGGTGCTAATGTTCCAATTGTTGCTGCAGAAAAGAAAAAGCATCACCTGAAACTGTTCTGTTTGCATGCTCTCTTTAGTTTAATTCATGCTGTTAATCTTCATCCATATAATTATGGGTCATATGCACATTTTTAAAAAATTCTATTAGCTGAAAATAATCATTAAATCAGACCTGCAGAGTGAGAGTTTTCTTATGAGTCATTTTCTGACACCTTTTCATGAGGCTGCTGTTCACACTGGGTGGCACTGTAGATTCACTTTTACATTAGACATTATTTTACCCTTCTACCCCTCTGTGGTGAGAATGACATTTCCGGAGTAAAGAAACTCTGAAGTGATGGTAATACATTTTTAAAAGTTATAACTTTTTATGCAACTTTTGCACAATTTTGGAAAATTATGCACCATCAAACATATTTTTTTCTTTGATCAGCATTGGGCTTTGACTTTGACAAACATTTAAAATGTGCAAAATTGACCCGTGCACAAGCAGAGAAGCTTTACACACAGTCCTTCAATGCACAAGTCAGACTTTTAATCAAAATGTTACAGAATGAATGCATTCACAGATGCATGCCAAAAAAACTAATTATTGCTTTCTTTTAGCATATAGTATTTTATGCATTGCTGCTCTGATTAAATGATTTTTCATTTAAGGTCTTTTGGCCTATTTGCAGACCTTTTGTAATCATTCTCACAGTTCAACTTAATTTTTATATCTAATTAGTCACTGATTAGGTAGTCTTTAGAAAATGTTCTGAGCTCAACCTGCAGCGGCTTCTTTGTCCATCAAAGTGAACTTTTCTTTCTGAGCTGCTAGACTGTCTTGCACACACACATAGCCAGTTTGAAAAGACAGCAGTCCCCATGGTAACTGACTTCCTGTCGGCAGACACACCATAAACAGATTTCCTGGTGGGGTGGGAAAAAAATGGAGGAGCATAACAAAAAATAAGCGATTTTGAGCATTGCAGTAAACATATTGCTCAGGGAGATTTTGTCTCTTGGTCTGGTTTTACTTTATGCATCCTAAATTTTTCTGACTCACCTTCCTTCTTGACGCAACTTGGATGTTTTCTATTCACACCATTAGCCTTGGGCTTCTCAAAAGAAAAGTGTGCAAAAGTGGCCTGAGGCGGGATGACTCAGGATCTCTGGTTTTACCAAAGTGGTTTCCAATTGCAGGAAGTAAAGATGTGCAAATTAGGAAGGTCAATTGTATGTAATTTGGTAGGAGGAATTCCTCCTTCTGGTGAAGATCGATGGGTAGATTGCTTTAAGTTTAATTTGCAGTAGTGTATTTTTCTTCTTCTCATGATTCAGCTTCCTTCTGGGTCATCCAGCTGCTTCTATGAGGTCATCCAGCTACATGTGTGGGGGACCGTTTTTACCACGGGGCTACCTGTCATTAATATTACAATCATACGCCCCGTTTAGATTTCTAGTGAGCTTTAAAAGTCTTGCACAAGCATAAATATAGCTTTCAAACAACCCATTTTGAATATTTTGGGAAAGGCATTGTGATCAGAAATAGTAAATTACTGGTTGTACCTCCTAAAAATAAATCTACCCATTCCCTACCATCTGCTCCCGGGCATTTAAGTTAATGACTGGTAGACCGCCACCAGTAGTTGAGTCCTAATAGATGTACAACTGTGATCTAAAAGGGACTGTTACTGGAAATAGTCCTTTTGAGACTTAAAAAGCAACTTTAAAAAAAGGACCGAGCATTACAGGATGTTTTATTGATGACAAACACAATGGGTGGGTACGCCACTACCTCAACCCCCAAACCCCCCGCCACACACACAATGAGGACTCTAATTTTAGTGGAAACTACTAATAATAAGAGCAGGTATTGTGTGTTTTAATATTTAAATAGTCTTCACTATAAAAAGTGGTGGATGACCAGAAATGTTTATGGACTCAGCAAATGTGTTAATTTCAAACTATTACTTGGTGGATTTAAAAAAAAAAAAAAAAAGATCAGTGAAGATACTATTAAAATTTAAAACAAAATTGAAACATTGACTTTCTTTTTTGTTCCATCTTCTGAATCGCTCATCCCTAACAGAGTTGTAGAGGGTGCCTAAGCCTATCCCAACTGATTTAGGGCGAGAGGTGGGGTACACCCCGAATAGGTCACCCAGTCTGTGGCGGGCCACACACAAAACCATACATACATACAGTCAGTCAGTCCAAGGAGCAATTTCATTGTGGCCAATCAACCTAACATGCATGGTTTTGGAGGGTGGGAAGAAATCAGATTACCCAGAGGTAACCTACGCACATATGGGGAGAACATGCAAACTCCACAGAGAAAGACCAAATGTTTCAAGTCTCATCCCCACTCCAGGACTCGAACCCCAGTCAACTTACTGTGAGGCCACCATGATAACCGCTGTGCCGCATCATTTACATTCTAAAACCTTATTTATTTAGAATGCAAATTCCACTCATTTTGACGACCGGAAATGGTTTTTATATATTTTTAACTTTTTATTAGATTATTATTCAGATGTGTTGAAACGACCGAATGACAAAAACACAAAAAGATTGTAATTTACGTATAAGAATAAATCTTCCTCCCTGAACATGTGCATCTATCATAACAAAACAACTGCAAAATCATATGTAACCAAAGTTAATCAACAGATCTAAAGCCGATATGAATTAACTAAACCACCAAGCTGTTTATTTGGTTTGTCATTAACACTCACAGCAGAGTTTTCAGTTATTTCAGTTCAAGTTTTCTGATATTTGAATCTTTAAAATTGGAGTTCTTAATATAACCGTTAAGGGTAATTTGTCCTGATGGGCTGCTCGGTAAATCAGGACTGTAGTGTAGCTGTAATCACTGCTACCAGGGGAGTCGCTTGAAAAATAGATTTACTTTTTCAGACTTCATTATTCAAATATATAAAGTGTTTTGAACAAAATTTAGTTGTGCAGCTTACAAAAATAAAGTGAGAACAAAATACAATAAAAATATATCGTCAGGAGAATAAAAGACGACAATTAAAATGTATTTTAAAAAGAAACCACGTGACTGATTGGAATAAGTAGTAAAAATGGCACAAAGAGATGTTTGGGGAGTTTTTTGATTTGTAGCCTTTATCGCCACAAGCCCCTCTATTTGCAGCTCTAAAGAAAAAGACCATATTTTGTGAGTCACAGGGAATTGTGTAGCTGACACAGATGTTTGTTCTTCATTAAAAGAGAAAAGCAGATTGTGCTTTGCTCATTTCTCTTTATCTGTGCATCATTGACTTCAATAGAATATCAAGGAAATTCTCTTTGCAGTTGGAATTGTACAAAAGTAACTGGTCACTTTGTACAGTGGTGTGAAAACAATTGCAGTGCCTCAAATTGAACACAAAAATGCAAGAATGTATCAAAAGTTTGCAGACTCAACACTTCGGAGGTTTGCAAATCCTACAGTTTGAAAAAAAAAGTTCAGCTTGACAACAGATTAAACTGGAAATGCAACACAAAGAAGTCATCACTTCATTAGAAATCATCGAAGACCAATTTGATTCAGACTTTTTTGTGAGTTTGATTCGGAAAGTGCAAAAAGAAATGCAGGATTGGGGTTAAAAAGCTCAACAAAAATTTTTTAGGTTCTACATTTCGTTTTATCATCTGAACCACTTATTCCCAATTGTGTCACGGAGGAGGTCGGAGCCTGTCCCAGCTGATTTAAAGGCAAGAAGCAGAGTACACCCAGAACAGATCACCAGTCTGTTGCAGGGCCACACACAGTCACACCCCATCCACACATTTACTCCTATAGGCAATTTTTACAGTGGCCAATCAACCTAACATGCATGTTTATGGAAGGACGGGAGGAAACCAGAGTACCAGGAAAAAATCCACACATACACGGGAAGAACATGCGAACTCTACATAGAAAGACTGGTTTTTCAAGCCTCGCCTCCACTCCGGTACTCGAACCCGCGACCTTCTTGTTTGAGGCCACTGTCCTGACCACTGTACCTCAACTTCTCAAAATTTCCAGAAATATTCTGTTTCCCAAAAATATTTTATTATAAAATCACTTAAAGTCTTTAAAACAACTTGTTGCATGCATGTTTTTTTTCCCTGTCATCTTTTCCTCCCACAATTTCCTCCATGTGACAGATATACAGTGGTGTTTCCTGACATCCTACTTGAAAAGACAAAGACCCTCAAATAAAAAAATAGCTGTGTTGATGCTGTAAAGGATGCTGTCATGTCTTACTTCTCCTTAGGACACCTTCTACAAACCAAGGAACTAAACATGAATGAAACTGGAGGCTGAACGATGCGAGCCTTGTCGGTGGGTTTGACAACTCATTCAGAAAACCCGTCTGGCAGCGAATACGAAGCCTGCCATGGCTATCATTTTGTTGTCAATCAACATTGTGATAATGGGTGTGAGGCCTCTGCAGTGAGCGAGCGAAGCGGGAAACTGCACTTAAGTCAAAGTGCTGTGAAGCACTCAAAGTGCGATGTATTGAACAAGTTAGCGCTCGAAAGACGGGTTTCCATAGCGACGGATTCATCAGAATTTTAAACACGTACAGTTCACAGCTCCATTTGAGAACAGGAACAAACCAGGTGAACACATTTACACTGAGGAGTCACAAAGAATCCCATTAAGTCCAATTATCAGTAGATTGTCCAGTAATTTGTCTGGTTTGCTGTTTCTAATCGTCTTTCACACCACTTATCAATACTATTGCTTATTGCTGTTGGACTCTCGAAAATCTATGATGTTCAATCATTCCAAAAGATGAAAACCACTTATCCAAACTGTTAAAAGTAGCAAAAAGCCTGCAGCCGTGTCACATTTTGGATTGTAATTTGCTGCCTATCTTGCAATATATCTTATGAGGGCAAAATTATAGCCATTATGTGAATCCAGGCAGCTGTTTAAACAAAGACTGTCCTCGTTAGTCATGCAAACAGAAACTCAGCTAAATGAGAGGTGGAAAACTATCCCCTGCAGGAAACCAATGTAAGCTGGAAGTTACAGATAGAGCTTACAAATCTCAGACTGTGAAGGTGTGACATGTTGGTAAGTGATCTTTTAATCAACTGATCATTCAAACTTCAAAACTCTTCCCATCTCTTATTTAATTTAAAAGAGAGGAATAAACCCTCCCAGTTGGTGAACATTACTTGAACAATTAATAAAATTTTTAAAAAGGGGTGGTACGGTGGCGTAGTGTGTTGGTACAGGGGCCTCACAGCAAGAAGGTCAGGGTTCGAGTCCCAAAGAGAGAGCAAGGCTTGAAACACTGGTCTTTCTAGTTTGTATGCTCTCCCCAAGTAAGCGTGGGTCTTCTCTGGGTACGCTGGTTTCCTTCCGCACTCCAAAAAACATGCATGTTAAGTTGATTGGCCACTATGAGATTGCCCCGAGAAATGAGTGTGTGTGCTGCTGCAACAGACTGATGACTTGTTTGGGTGTACCGTGGACTCTAGTACACCCTCAAACCTCATTAGGGATAAGTGTTTCAGAAGATTGAATGTAACTTTAAAAAAATGTTAAGTAAAAGAAAACTCACACCTGTGTGAACTAGATTGAAAGACATGTCCAATACAGAGCCATCGTGACAAAAATGCATCTACGAACGATTTGGCTTTTAAGGAGCGTGGAGGTAGTTAATTTAATCTATTCGTTTGGTCTGGTCACAAATGCTGGGTCAGGACAGTCCAACATGATGAACTTAAATGTGTCAAAAAATGATAAAGCTTCATTGAATAAAAGTGTAAAAATATACCGCTAAAAAACGCCAGGTATTTCCAAAAAATTGTCACACGTCTGACGTCCTAAATACAGCAGCACAAAGAGCTAGAATAAACCATCATGTCTATTGTGCAATGTGAGGGCCAAGATGCACCATTAGTGTATTTAATTTGCACTGATTAAAAATTGCAAGTGGCTTTTTTTTCTGAAGTATGCATTCTTTTTTTTTCCATCAAAGTCTAAAGTCAGTCCTCGAAGGACCACCATGCTGAGAGTTTTCAATAAATTCCTGCTGCTACACATCTGATTCATTTCTCCACAGTCACTTCTGAGTGAGGTATGTTGGTGCAAAGACGGAACAACCTGATGCATGATTATTACTCCTGAGGACCAGACGCCTCTGTCTGAGTCACACACTTTTATTGAAGTTCATAGTTTTTTCATTGGTACCTTCTGGTCAGATACCTGCAAGACATTTAAATTAAAGTGGAATATTCATGAGTGTCTTTAACCCATATCATCTACGGGATAATTAGTGATAATGGTGAAAATCTTGACCTCATCATGCACTCTTCTTAAAAGATTGTGAGTTGGGGGAGGGAAGCGTTGCTGCAGACTTTCTCTCAGGTCTGAGCAGACACCTGACACTTGAGCTCGTCAGAATCAGAGTGATGTATTCTGCTCCGTTCTCATGCATCCCCTCAAGGGCACCCAACTTCCTGTTGCTGGGTTACACTAATTGCAGCATTAGTATTCAGAATCAAGCATCCACCGGAAGCGGAGACTTCACCAGACAGGGATGGCCACTGCAAGCCCTTTGTGAGGCTCTGCACAGAGTTTGTCAAACTCAGCAGCTTCCGTTCTGACCATATTGGTTATGCCACAACTAGATTTTCTTTGCATTCAAACTTTTTAATATAGAGACCTTATCTGTATTTCTTTATCTCCTTGCATTAAGCATAACTTTTGATGCTGATCATGCAGAATATATTGACAAACACACATTTTGTGGACTTTTTAAAGTATTTCATACTTTTGAATTTATCATGGCTACATTTTTTAAACTAGAAATTACCTATGTTTTTTCCAAATATTAACAAGACACTGCAGAAGAGATAGTAAGATAAAATATTTAGTGATGTATCTTCACGTTTGAAGCATGGTGACTTGTACCGGGAAAAAAAATAGCAAAGTTAAACATGCAAATTTAAAATATTTAATTCTTAAAGTTCATGAAAGTTTTTTTTGTGTGTGTTTTTTTTAATCAGTGCAAAGTACAGAAATTTAAATGCATATGTAACTTTTTAATGTTAATAAAAGTATAAAAAAAATGTAAACTTTCAGCATTTTCTCCTTACAATTAATGTTTGATTTCCTTTTTTAAAAAGGTTTAAGGGAAAGCTAATTTTACGTTGAAATTTGCTAAAGGTATGAATATTATGACCATGTGTAAAAAAAAAAAAAAAAAAAAAAGCAAGCATCAGGTGTGTTGTGTATGTGTGTGTGTGTTAGCATTGGAGTGTGTTCATAACTTTGCATTTGTAGTGTTGTCAGGTTCCTTTCTAAAAACCCAGCTGTCTTCAAAATTTCTACCCCATCTGTCAGAGGCATTTATTTAATCCTCAGGAAAACCACCATCACTATGGCAACTCAACTATCACAAAGCTCTGGGTTCTTCCTCACACTAGACTTAGTTACCGTGACAACATGTTCTGTGAAGTTCCAGCACAAGGGAGCTCCCTTCATTTTAACTGAGAAAATTCTCAAATGAAAAAAATAAAAGGGAAAAACTCAGTTTGAATAGAAGGTTTCATTTTTGGTGAACACTTCCGGCAGTGATGTGCTGCGTCAAACCAACTGTGTGCTGATGAGTGGTGTGTGTGCATGTGCAGGTGTGCTTATGAGCATGTTAAATGTAATGAAGTGTCTGTGGTTATTGTTTCATTAAGGTAGTTAATTACTATCTAGTGGCACACAAGCTTTCTCTCAGGTTGTTTGTGTCCCTGACCCAGCTGGAAAAAAATGATGTAATGCTGCTTATTCAATTTTTCTTTTTGCATTTACAAATAAAATACATTTAAATTCTTCCTGTTTAGGAATGTGTACAAATGAATATAAAAAAGAGCACATTTTCTGCAAAACTATTGCTGCATGAACACAATACTGTATAGATGATTACTTCTATGCCTCAGACTTTCTGCCTCACCGAGTATATGTTTTTTCTCTCCCCAGGGTAGACGTGCGTCATAAGATCTGTAAGGGGGCAATCTTTCTGCAATAACGTCTTTGAATGAGTCAGGTGAAGTCACCAACTTCTACAATAAAGTTGCAGACTGAATTCAAATGAGAAAAATATCGACAATGAAATTAATGTTCTCGTCTAGACTATTAACTGATTGCATTTATTTTTTACATCACATGTTGCTAGATTTGCACCGAACAACAGACCGTGCTGTCCAACGTCTGAAAAAAACAGTTTTAAACTTTTCATCAATCATTTATTTTTTAAAATGCATGTTTTGTAATTTACAGCTCAGGGCGACAATGCAATAAAAATTACCCCTTTTTTTCAAACAGTAACATCACAACAATAACAGTAGTAAAGATAAAAAGGCAACTTGTCATCCACAAATAATCAAAAAATAGAACCTGCCACCTTAAATTCCTATTCTGATTTCATCATTAATACTTTAGTTGTTACAAGTACTGCTTGCATTGGCAACTTCAAAGAAATATCACCTGTGAAGGCAGCTTATAATCCCTTCTTCTTGACAGTTTTGCTGGTAGGAGGTATGCAAAACTTCAAACAGAAGAATCTAACCCTGTACCACCAGACGAGCTGACGCGAGCTGATGTAAAAAGTAGGATTCATGCAAGGAGAAACTTTAAGATTAGCAACAACAGAAATCCTAAAGTTGAACCAGAATCTTAGATGGTTTAATGAAAGTTGCAATGTTTCTGTAAAAGCTTGAAGTCAGTCACAGATGTCTTTTTTTCTCCAGTTCAAATAATTTGAAGATGGATGGACAAGAAAGAAGATAAAATAGACTTCAAGACGATTTTTTAGTTAAAAAGTGTGTGCTGAATACGTCAAAGAAAAAGTTTGCAAACCAGAGCAAACATTGGAGAAAAAGTAGACATTCGAGTTCATGAAGAAACCAAATTATTTTTCGAACTTTGTGGGTGATTTACTTTATTTTGCATTTGTGATTTTTGCTTTTCAGAGTGGCTCATAAAAATAGACTGACTTGGTCCTATTACAAAAGAAAAGCTCATCATCCGGGGGTTTAGGTCCAAAAGTCTTAAAAAAAAAAAAATCTCTATTTTTTAGAAATGCAACATTAGAGATGCAAAATTTCTACAGAGGAAAATTGAGAAATTTATTGAAAATCACAGCATTAAAAAATCATTTAAGCATCTCAAAGTGGTGAATACAGTCCGAAATGAATATTTCCCATGTACCAATGTTGTCTTCAGCTTGAAAATAAGTGTCTGGCGGGAAATGAAAGATTGTAAACCTTCAAGAAATGTTGAGCCAGTCTTCACCTTGGCTGCAGGCAAAAAGCTGAAGACGATTAAAAAAGGAAGCAACACAGTTTTTTCTTGTTAACCGTTAAAACAGAAAGACCAAGTATGCATTCTGCAAATTTTCAATTGCAGAATGAATCCCCATGCAACAGTGTTTGTTTGTATCTAATTCATTTTTCTAATGGTGCACAAAACTGGAAAAAATTGTGCAGGATTGCCATTTTTTAAAAAAATATTTTGCACACCCACAATTCATTGTCACCCTTAAGCAAACAGATTTTTTGACAAAAGCAAAGCATCCTTTATGAATGCATTCCTCAGAAAGTTCAGACCATATGAATTATGAATGCATTCATTGAATCACAGAAGGTAATTTATTTATTCATATTTTGTCAGTTTGATTGATCTTCTCTCAGTATTAATTTCATGTTGTGAACTCCCTTCTCAGATGCAAAAATACGTTCAATCCATTGCTTTGTTTCACTGTTTTGTCTTCAGCTGTGTGTCTTTTCAGCATTGCTGTTCAATGACGTATGTTGAAGCTCGAGCCTTTGAAGTGCTGTCATTCATATTGTCATTGTGTTCAATACCCACAATCAGCCCACTCGCTTTGTTTTTGTCTCACTTCACTGCATTTGTGTGTGTGATAGTGCGTGTGTGCACGCTTAATTTGTGTCTGAATGGCAATAGCAAGGCCTGGGAAAAATTGTCGAGGCTAGCTGTTTTTTGAAAAAAAATTCATCCATTGACGTCAATGACATTTTAAGGGAGGCTGCAACTACAGAAAATTAACACCTACAGCAATCACATACTTGGAAGCTCCAGCTCACCAAGGCAATTATAATGAAGTGTTGAGTGCTCAAACTAGACCTCTTGGGAAAAAAAAAAAATCTTACATTCAGTTTTTCTGTCAGAATGTTTTTCCAGGTAAAAACACCTTGGGTGACATTTTATCTTCAAGCTGGGTTTAATGGGCTCAGAAGAGAACCAATTTGTAATGTATTGCACCTAAACAGACACTGGAGAACATTTTTAGGGCCAATGGCTTTCTACTCGAGTGGTCATGCACATTTCTCTGTAAACCTATAAGTTAAAGATCAACTTATAGTGCTCGTATCATTATCGGGCAATACCAACCATTAAAACACAGCTCAACCTTAAAGCATGGCGTTCTGCTGAGTCTTCGGAAAAGTGCTGAAATTATTAAAGAATCAGTGAGTCTTCAATCACTTGTTGACTTTAAGTGGATTTTTTTCAAACTCCCAAAAAAATCCCCAAATTGCAGATGAGCAAAAGAGCAAACCACACAAGATTTCTAAAATACGAGTTAGAAAAATAGGTTGTAAAATCAATTAAAGCCTGGCACGGTGGCGCAGTGATTAGCAAAGTGTCCTCACAGTAAGGAAAGGTTGGGGTTCATGTCCCGGGTCGCACAAGCCTTGAAAACACTGGCCTTTCTCTGTTTAGTTTGCATATTCTCCCCCTGTCTGTGTGGATTTCCTCCAGGGACTCCGGTTTCCTCTAACCCTCCAAAACATTCATGTTAGGTTGATTGGCTGCTATGAAGTTGCCTCTAGGAATGAGTGTGTGTGTGGATGGTTGTGTGTGTGTCGCCCCGCAACTGATTGGCAACTTGTTGAGGGTGTATCCTGCCTCTCGTATAAAATCAGCTGGGATTTACTCGGGCACCACCATGACCCTGTTAGGGATACGCAATTTAGAAAACGGAACAAAACAAAAATTATATAAACATATCCAAAAATATTTGTCAAATCTTCAAACATGGAAAACATATTTGTACGTGTTTTCTGTATATTTTCTTAAATATATAACTTTACTTTAAGTAGAAAGTTTGGCAGTGGTTAGCGATTGCAGGTTCAAGATGAAATTAGGACAGTTGTGAGGTCTCGTGTCCTCCTTGTAAATACGTTTTTCTTGGGTAACCTAGTTTCCCACTCACACACACCATGTGTGTATTGAACAGAATTGGTCTTTTAAAATTGCTTCAAAGGATGACTGTGTGTGTGTTCTTGGTTGTCGGTGTCTCTGCATATCTGTGTCACGTGAGGGTGAACAGTTGAGTGTGTACCCTGCCTCTCGTCTCCTTGTAAATGATAGAGTGGTTTAAAAAATGAAAAAAAAATGTTGAAGGTTTATTTCTTGCGCACAAGCAACATCCTTGTGTTTCTGTGTCAACATGAAAGAAAAATGTGAGAATAGTGCAACTGTAAAATGTCTAGTAAAACTTTTGTAGAATAGTTGACAGAAGAAGTAAACGTCTAACGTCATGGGGTTTTTTTTACAAGACAAAAACAAAAAATAATGTTCTTTGCATTTTTAATTTGACATGATATTACATAATTTTATGTGATCAATTTGTCATGATCCCCTCCCCTGCCATCAGAGGGAGCCCTGGACTTTCCCCTCATTACCCTGATTAGGGACACCTGAGGATGATTAGTATGATGACACACACCTGTGGATCCTGGTGCCTATTTAAAGGCAATCACTCCAGGTGTCTTTGTCGGGTCATAATCCTCACCTCTGTCACCAGACCTTTCAGCCAGGTGTTTTGTCCTGGCTGCCTGATCATAAGTTCCATCTTTGAACTTTTGAACTCTGTTATATTATTTGAACTTTTGATCCTGAGTTAATCCTGTGCTCTTTGCCTTACTGGACTTTTGGTTAATAAATCCTGTTTTGTTGTCCTGTATTTGGGTTCTCCACCTCCTTCCCTCCTCCCCACATTGTGACACAATTAATTTTCAATCAAAGTTTATTTCATTCAAAAGTCTTGATCAGACTTATGATTGAACAATTACATGCTGTCACTGTCAAAAACTCCAAAAATATTTATTTAAAGTCAAGAGATCAGCAGTGCAATCATTTTCAAATGTTTAGCTGAGACACACAACTTGACGACTCTTTAAACCACATAAAGTAAATGAAAAATGTTTTAATAACCCCAGAAGTTGGATACACACGTATAGAGAGAGAAAAAAAAATAGTATAAGCTTTTTTTTTTCATAAAGTCGATGCGGAATATAGAAATGAAGAATTTTCTTGATGATAGATCAGTGATAAGTACCCTATCGTTTTAAAATGTCATCTTTTTATTTTTCTTTTCCTGCACAAGCAAAGCTAGTAAAGTGATATATCAAAGCTGCAATTCTGCCTGGCATTACAAAGACAATCCCGTCCAATGTGAAAGAGCCTCAAGTAAACCTTGAGTAAATTCTGTATGACTCAAATGATAGCAACCTTAAGTGTTCAAATAAATGGGAATGATTCCACTAAAATGTTTAGAACATGAGTAATGTCCAATCCTCCTGATAGCTGGTGATTCCTTGTACCGTTCAGAAGGACTGAAGACATTTAGTTGACGCATAAGCAAACGTTTTAATCAGCAAATTACACTTGATTTAGTGTCCTTTGAGAAGAAAAAAATTAAAGCAGGCAAGAGTTCCCTTTTGATCAGTGTCTTTAAAACAACCCATTGGCTGATTAAAGTGCTGACGGATGTAAAAAAAAAAAAAAAAAAACCCAATGTGATGAAAAGGCGGAGAAAAAATTTAAAGTATAGAGAGGTGGAGATACTCTAAACATCACTCACTGATTGATTTTCACACTTTAAAACACAAGTCCGTGTAATCCCTCATTCATCCAGGAATGATCCATTGTAGAAAATTTAAAAAACCCTCCTTGTATCTTGTGGAATTTTTTTCTGCATCTTGCATACAAGCTGAAAACTACGGGTCATGTTTTCTATTAAAAATTTTAGCAGTCTGGAAATCCATTGATTTTTTTTTCAGAATCCTGGTCTATTATTTTAACTTGAAAAAGAACAGAGATTCGTAATAGCTTAGTAATCCTTTTGACATCAATATCTAACGTAAGAAAGAACAACCTAGAACATTTGATACACACAGGACTTTGTAAGGATGAATTGGTGTGGTGAGCAGGATCTCATGCAGCCTTTCTACAGCGGAAGCAGCCATTAGTGGTATGAAAATTGCTTGTTAAACACAGCATCTGATGTTTCCTGTTGCTCAAACAAAGCGCTTGATGCTGAGCTTTTTCTAAATATTCAGTTGGGTCACTGCATCCTCTTACAAACAGATGTGATATTTAATTTTCTCTAATATTTTTTTTCTTTCTACAAATTTTACATGTTTCAGTTTGTCTTCTGAACCTCTTCTCCCTAATGGGATCGCTGGCAGTGCCGGACCCTATACCAGTTGATATAAGGCGAGAGGCAGGGTACACCCCGAACAAGTCACCAGTCTGTTGCAGGGCCACACAACATATACCTACACTCATTCCTAGGTGCAATTTCATACCGGCCAATCAACCTAACATGCATATTTCTGGAAGGTGGGAGGAAACCGGAGTGTCTGGAGGAAACCCATACATACATGGGCAGAACATGCAAACTCCACACAAAAAGGACAGAGTTTCAAGCCTCCCCACTCGAATTCCAACCGTCTTGCTTTGAGGCCACTGTACCAACCTGTGCACCATTGTGCAGCCTTTTCATAATATGTTTTCAGTTAAATTTAGGTCATTTTTCCATTCTGTCGTCTTCCACTCATCCGGGGCCGGGTCGTGGGGGAAACACCCTCAGACAGGAAGCCCAGGCCTCTCTCCCCGGCTGCATCCTCCAGCTCACCCAGAAGGATCCTAAGTTGTTCCCCGGCCAGCTGTGAGACATAGTCTCTCCAGTGGGTCCGGGGTCTGCCTCTTGGTCTCCTCCCGTTGGGACGTGCCCGAAACACCTCGGGCACAAAACAAGTCATTTTTATGTAAAAAAAAAATTGTATTCAAAATTATTGCTGCTTTTCAATGCAGTGCCTTGAGATAATTTTTTAATGCAAAGCACATTCCTAATAAAAATGTATTTTCTTAATACTAAGCACAGAGCCACCATGCATCCCAATTAATGTGCAGAGTGTCTTTGGAAAGTCTGTAATAAGTACTAGAAAGGATATGTGTTTGGAAACAGAACACTTTTAATTCTTCAGTTGTTGTTTGTAGTATTTTGCTGGCAGATAAAAACAATAAGGCAATGTTACTGAATAGTGTCATTATAGGGTGTCATTTTGCACGGTACACACGTATGAGTCACTCCGTTCTGTTACTCACACCAAATCCTAAAAGCACTTTCACATTGCTACTAGTTTGAAATAAATGCCACCGCTTTCCATTAAAGTGAATATCCTCAGGATTCCATGCAATTTGTCCTCCCAGTGTCTCATGTTTAATTTAAATATGCACTTCTTTCTCAATTTGCTCCAGGAAGATTCTCAGTCTAGAAAACCTAGGTAATAGTGGCAGCTGCCTGAGGGCTGGTCATTACCAAAACAATACCTGCACTGCTAAACACAAATACTGTGTTCATTACAGAAACCACACTGATTTAATCAACCTGTGCCTCCTGAACCTGAACATTGACGTCAGTTGCTTTATTGGATTTGCATTAGGGTTTAGTGAAGTGACATCTGTCACGGCCAGTGATCGGTGTCCTGGTGTGTTCTTGCCTCCTGTGACAGTGAAACAAGGGCATAAACACAGCAAAAAATAGATAAAAAGGTTTTGGTCATTTTTAGACCCAATTTTATCCCGCTTTTTGGCTCGAGATGTGAAAAGAAAGGTTCCTTTAGATAGTTTTATTTTATAATAAGCTGTCATTAAAATGCCGCTTTTAGAGCCGCTCTAAAACTTTTATTAAAAAAAATTCTATCCTTTCAATCTCTCTTTGAAGACCGCCTGAAAGTTTTTTGTAACTAGAAATTGAAAAATGATTTTAACAGACATGATTGTCTAAAATTAGCATGTCAATATTAATCTAGCCCATCTCAGCGCATGAAATATTAATTTGACTTTGCCTGAGTTCTATATGAATATGGATAACATGGTGTTAGAGAAGGTTTGTGCGTCATCATCTTCCTCAGTCTGCTCGGGTCAGATTGAGGACTTACCAGGATGAAATTGATTGTTGTATAAAGACTTGACTCTCCGCCTACCTTGTTGCTCACACAGAAAGCGTGCACACATGTATAAATTTAAATGAATTGAATGAATGTGCGCCTTTATAACTGCTTGTTATTCTTAGAAAATTAAAATCAGATTTTGATATAATCAATGTCTTTTTCTGTACTTCTCAAGTTTCAATCAGAGCACCTTTTTCTAAAGCATTTAAAGAAGGCTAATTTAGGATTTTTGAGGTCAAGATAGAGTTGGGTCTCCAGATGAACATTTCATTTGTGTCTAAAATACTATTCTCTTCTGATTAACATCCATACAGATGTGTGCAGACCTTTATCATGCAATCTCCGTTCTGTTCTATTGTCTTCCGCTTATCCGGCCGGGTTGTGGGGGCAACAGCCTCAGACGGGAAGGCTAGGCTTCCCTCCCCCCAGCCGCGTCCTCCAGCTCACCCGGAAGGATCCCAAGTCGTTCCACAGCCAGCTATGAGACAGTCTCTCCAGCGGATCCGGGGTGTGCCTCTAGGTCTCCTACCGGTGGGACGGACCCGAAACACCTCTCCAGTGAGTCACTCGGGGGGCATCCAGACCGGATGCCCAAACCACCCCATCTAGCTTCTCTCGACCTGGAGCAGGACCAGATCGACACCAAGCCTCTCCCAGATGGCAGAGCTCCTCACCCGATCTCTGAGTGAGAGCCCAGCTCATTTGGGCCACTTGTATCCGCGATCTCATTCTTTCGGTCACCATCCACAGCTGGCGTCCGTAGGTTAGGAGCAATCTCATTGTATGAATTTCCAAAAACAGATTAATTGGCCACCTTAAAATTGTCCCCAGGAATAAGTGTGTATGTGTGTGTGTGGATGGACTGAGTGAGTGGCCCTGCAACAGACTGGTAACCAGTTTGCGGTTTACCCCGCTTCTCGCCTGAAACCAGACAGGATAGGCTCTGGTGATAGATAAGTGGTAGTTCAGAAAGACGGAGTTTACTTCCTATTAGTGATAGAAAGATATGACGACTTGGACATAGAATTTATTTTTTCAAACATGTGAATCAAAAGATGGTGTCACTGTTATTACTCGTTTGTGTTTTGTCTTATGTTGTACACTTTTTTTTACCATGTCTGTCAACTGTGTGGTCTCATGGTGCGCTTCTTGTTTTATTTTGAAACACTAACTCTCCTCTGTTTTCTGTTTTCCTAGTTAGTGTGTCACACACAGCTGTGATTGTCCAATCCTCCCTGATTGTGTCCATTCCCTTCCTTATTTGTGTCTCCCCTTGTCCTGTGCCAGTGTGTAATTAATATTCACCAGTTGCTAAAACCATTGACTTTATCATGGAATAAATGATCTAAAATCTCTGCAAACTAAGTCACCCCCTGCATTCATCCTGACAGCCACAAAATAGTAAGTGGATTTCTTTTTTTATTTTATTGGATAATTTCAAATATTCTACATGCAATGTGATTTCAATCTTTGCACCTTTGGGTTGCATAACCCTGAAAAGTCAATCCGTTGGGACTGAGTAACTGTGGGCAGTTGTATTAAAAAATCCTTCACTGGTTTAGGAGATATTGTGTTCATAAGAATTTGTGACCTCGATGTTTGTGACTTTAATTTTTGGTTGCATAACCCTGATAACCTAATCAATTCATCAGCAGTTGGAATTAAGGAACTGAGGTGGTTAAATGAAAAACTCTTTAGTGATTTGGTAAATGTTGTGTTTGCAGAAAGTGTTTTGGAAGTGGGGATGGGCTGACAGATGCATGGGCAGCCTGAATGCTTAATGTCTTCTCTACATCTTACTGTGAGACAGAATGGACTAAAACACAATGTAAAGATTTGTTCAGACAATAAACATTACAAAGGATAACATACAGAGTTGGAGGTAGCAGAGATGAAAATACCGAGGATTTCTCTGGGAGTGACCAGGATGGACAAGATCAGAGGAACAGCACATGTTAGAGGTTTTGGAGATAAAGTCAGAGAGGCCAGACTGAGATGGTTTGGACATGTGCAGAGGAGAGAAAGAGAGAGAGAGAGTACATCGGAAGAAGGATGCTGGTTTGGAACCACCAGGAAAGAGGACCAAAGAGGAGGTTCATGGATACAGTGACGGAAGACATGAAGATAGTTGGTGTAACCGAAAAAGATGCAGCAGATAGGGAAACTGACTAGGTGTGGCGACCCCTGAAGGGAAATGCCAAAGAAGAACATACCCAACTGATGCAGCGTAAGAAAAATTGTGCTACATGCCACTTAGATTTAAAACACTGTCTGTAGAAACTCTGAAACACACAAGGACAGATTACATAAATCTGTGAACTCTGACACACATTCGATTGCTGAAAGTAATGCATTAAATTTTTTTTACAAAGTTTCTGGCTTTTAATGAAACTTTACTCAAATAATGTGCCTCCCCCCGATAATTCTACATGTTAGAGAGGTTAATGGAAGTCCCTCTAAATGACCACCACTATTGCAGACACTACCATTTTAATTTGACAAAATGATGTTTAAAAACATTAGGTGTCATGAGTGTCAAATGCAAAATATCAGGCTTTTATTAAAACAAATGAGCCAAAATGAATCGTATACAGAAAGTGGCTTTTAGCAATGAAACCTTGCATTAAGGTCTTCATAGTTTATCAAAGTGTCTTTAATGTGCTGGTTCAAGAGTAGACGAGAGGTTTTTCTCTTGTAATGCACTAAAGGGATGCCCCTAACAAGTGCATTCATCACACACCAATTTGCTGCATAATTACAGGGCACAGGGCCCGATAATGGATAAAAACACCTGTCAAACAAAAGATTCAAATAGAACGGTGGAGTTGGGAGTAGCTACTGTTAATATTCATATTAAAAGTGTTTGAACCCATTTTATTATTTAACGTATTTGTACATATTTTAGTAAATGCTGGAGTTGCTCTTCAGATGATGGATACATCATATCGTTATACTGTAGCAATAGAATCCTCTTCTCCTTTTGGCATTTCCCTTTAGGGGTCACCACAGCAAGTTAGTTTCTTCCATCTAATCCTGTCTTACGCCAACTATCTTCATGTCTTCCTTAACTGTATCCATGAACCTCCTCTTTGGAGGTTATGGAATACCGTATTGGTATCGCTATAGAATGAGATCACAATATTAATCTCACATGCAATGTTTGTCATAAAATTGTGGAAAAGTTTATGATTTTATAGAAGTTATCTCTCTTGCTCTTTTTTTTTTTTTTTTTTTATAATGTTTTTAACCACTAATGCATTTCTAGTACATGCAACCACTCACATTCCTACGATTCTAAAATAAATTTATTAAAAATATACTAGTTCAGACTGTTCATGTAATCTCTCATTCGTCCACGAGTGATCCAACGTAGAAAAGGGTTCAGTTGTCTTCTGGACAGTGTATTTTTTGATCAAGATGTTTCGGGTTCTATCTGAAACGTCTCGATCAAAGATAAACTGTCCAGAGGACAACTTTGAAGCCTTTCTACTAGTTCAGACACTGCACTTATATGAAAGCTTTAACAATTCATGTAAGTGTATTCATGACCAGGAGAGGAAAAAAGTTAGATAACCTTTTGCACATAAATAACTATGTTATCATGCATGCTGCTGTTGTATTTTTGGAATAGTTTTTTTTGGGGCGTACTCTCCCTCTCGCCTGTGACTGGATGGGATCCGGCACCCCCACAACCTTGATTGTGATAAGCAGTTAAAAGGATGACTGACTCACTATTAGCTAAACATCTTGAAATTTTCCCCAAAATTGACTTTCAGAGTCATTAAGTTCAGATTTTCCATTTCAAATGAGAAACCAAACCAATTGCTAACTTGGATGTTTCAGGTTTTAATAGAGATGAATCAGATCCTGCAACATTTGTTAGTATATTTTTCTGACGTTTGAGTGAATCTTCTGAGAGTTTTTCGTATGAGCTGTACAGGAACCTTGCACTATTTTTGAGCTTGGTCGGATCTAGTTGATAAAAATGACTCATCAGATAATCGTAATGGCAAAACTGAGGATTGAATGGCATCATCTTACTTGCAAAGTGAGTGAGGAGTAAAAGGGGGAGGAGATGTGGTTACATTTAAGACATGTTGTTCTTTTGCACAAAGATATATTGAGCTATTTTTTGAGGGTCATCCTGTTACTATTTTTCTGACCACTCGGACGTTTGTCCTCCAGGTTTGTCTGAACCACCTCAAGTAAATCAAAATGCCGAAATTCTATTAATAGAGATGATTTAGCTGATGTCAATGGGCTATAAAAATGTATTTTAAAAAATTGTCTTTGCCCTGATTAAAATTTTCTGTTCCGTCATCTTCCGCTTGTTCCTGGGTCGGGTCGCGGGGGCAAAAGCCTCAAACGGGTAGCCCAGGCCTCTCTCTCCCCGGCTGCATCCTCCAGCTCACCCGGAAGGATCCCAAGTTGTTCCCCGGCCAGCTGTGAGACATAGTCTCTCCAGCGGGTTCAGGGTCTGCCCCTGGTCTCCTCCCGGTGGGACGTGCCCGAAACACCTCGCCCGCGAGGCGCTCAGGGGGCATCCTGACCAGATGCCCGAACCAACCCCATCTGGCTTCTCTCGACCTGGAGGAGGAGCGGCTCGACACCGAGCTCCTCCCGGATGGCAGAGCTCCTCACCCGATCTCTGAGTGAGAGCCCAGCCACCCTGCGGAGGAAGCTCATTTCGGCCGCGATCTCATTCTTTTGGTCACCAGCTGTGGCTGGTGACCATAGGTGAGGGTAGGAACGTAGATTGACTTGTAAATCGAGAGCTTTGCTTTTCGGCTCAGCTCTCTCTTTACCACGACGGACCGATGCAGCGTCCTAGTTATTGCTGATGCTGCACCGATCCGCCTGTCGATCTCCCGCTCCATCCTTCCCCCACTCGTGAACAAGATCTGAGATACTTAAACTCCTCCACTTGGGGCAGGACGCTGTCCCTGACCCGCAGGAGGCATTCCACCCTTTTCCGGCCGAGGATCATGGTCTCGATTTGGAGGTGCTTATTCCCATCCCGGCCGCTTCATACTCAGCAGTGAATCGAATTATTACAATTTTATGATTACAAATTATGCTGGATTTTTTTTCCAGCCAGAAAAACACTTGACTTTTTTTACACACCCAGACAAGTTCTAATTTTTTATTTTGAATGTTTTGATTGAGCTCACTTTGTTCATTTTTCAGATTTAATCTTTGAAGTGTTCCTGTAATAAAACACTTAAATTGTTACTTCCGTCGTAGCTGCTGGCATTTTGAAACAACAGCTTCCTCACTGTGTTAAATAATGTTTCTACTGACTGATTGGAATTGCAGATTACATCCCTTTGTACTATTTCATTTAGGCTCATGTGTCTCACTGATCTTCATTGTCAACTTGAGAACGCTCTCTGCTGAAAAGACATCGGTTTTCTTGTTTTACAAGAAAGAAATTTGTCGAAGAGGTTTTTTAACAATAGTCCAATTTAGTGAAACAAGTGGTTTTCCACTTCTTTTAAAATCTTTTTAGTGAATAGAATAATTGAACAAATAAAACTTGATTTTTTTTTCTGTTCCTGAAGTTTCTAATTGCCTTCCATTAAACTGAGAGGAAGTAATTAATTGACAATCAAGTATGTTTTGTTTTGTCTTCCGAAAGAAAGAAAAATAAAGAAAAGAAAAAACTGACAAAGGTGGCTGGGGGTGACGGAGCCCTTACCAGCAGATTTCAGGGAAGAGGAAGGGTGCACCCCAAACAGGTCGCCAGACTTCTGCGGGGCTAAGCACACACATAAACAACCATCCACAGACACACACTCATTCCTGAGAGCAACTTCATGGTGGCCAATCAAGCTAACATGCATGTTTTTAGAGAGTGGATGAAACCAGAGTATCAGGCGAAACCCCTTAAATACACTGGGAGAGTATGCAAACTCCACAATCTAAGGACAGCGTTTTGAGCCTTGCCCCCACTCCGGGACTCAAACCCCAACTTTCTTGCTGGGAGGCACCTGTGCTAACCGCTGCAGCCCAATAAATATGTTGTGCAATTTTTAAAAAAATTTTTTTTTATATTTGTATTGTGCAACTTTTTAAAAAAATATTTGTGATTTCAATTATTTGTCATTTAATTATTAAACTTGAGTTAAGTTTAATAATTATTTATGAGGAAAAGTCTAAATGTGCCAAATGATTTTTTTTTTGGTCTGCAAATAATATTTAGTGTCTCTATTTCTGTTATAAATCCGAAACAGATTTCCACAACAAATCCATCCATGCATCCGTATTATTACCTGCTTCTTTTAACACAGAGTTTCAGTTTGTTTACATTCTCCAGTTCTCAGTAAAAACACATTATCCCTTTCCGCTGGCTTGTAAAGTGTGAAAGCATGTCCCTGCCCTTTGGGTGTTCAAAGCTGTAGGTTCCACACTTTGAAAGCACCAGACACACAAAGGTCGAGCTGAACAGCAGCCATCTGTGTTTTGCTGGTCATTACACAATGTTATAACACAAGCAGATGAAGTAATGATTTTATAATCACTAGCACTAAAGGGGGTCGCCACAGCAAGTCAGTTTCTTACATCTAACCCTATCTGCTGCACCTTCTTTGGTCACTCCAACTATCTTCATGTCTTCCTTTACTGTATCCATGAACCTTCTCTTTGGTCTTTCTCTAGGCCTCTTTCCTGGTGGTTCCAAATCCAGCATCCTTCTTCCGATGTTCTCTCTCCTCTGCACATGTCCAAACCATCTCAGTCTGACCTCTCTGACTTTATCTCCAAAACCTCTAACATGTGCTGTTCCTCTGATCCTGTCCATCCTGGTCACTCCCAGAGAGATCCTCAGCATCTTCATCTCTGCTACCTCCATCTCTGTTTCCTGTCTTTTCCTTAGTGCCACTGTTTCTAGACCAAACAGCATGGCGAGTCTCACCATGGTTTTGTACACTTTCCCTTTCATTCTAGCTGAAACTCTTCTGTCACACATCACACCTGATACTTTTCTCCACCCGTTCCAGCCTGCTTGAACACGCTTCTTCACCTCTCTTCCACACTAACCATTGCTCTGGACTGTTGATCCTAAGTACTTCAAATATTCCACCTTCTTTATCTCTTCTCCCTGTAACCTCACTTTTCCATTGTTCTATTGAAGTATTTGGTGAATTTGAGTTTATTTATTAAAAAATGTGTGCAATAATTTAATTTCACCACCATATTTCTATAGAAATGAGAACTTCCATGTTGATCTCCTACAGTTGTGCGTGAGTAAGACATAGACGTCATGCCATGTGACCTCGTCGTACTTTATCCTACCGAGGATGATCATGCCAAGAGATACTTAGAATTCTTCAGATTAAACATAAATTACGTAGGCGGGTTCAGTTTCCATTGCAATGAGATGCAAATGATTTCACAGTGTTATAAATAGAGATGATGATGATGATCTCGTCGATCAATATCAAAAAATATTAAAAAGGGATTTTTTTAATGTGAACTTATATATTTCTAAGTGTTCTGACGCTTCAACTATTTTAGTCACATTTTCTATAAGCTGACACATGGAGCAAGATGTTGATTCTGTTTGGTGAGGCAGAAACCATCCTTAATGGTAGTGACCCGGTAGTCTAATCAACCACAATCTATTTTGACTTATTCAGATATTTGCCAGAAATTCTTTGAAATTAAAATTCTTTGTGTGGTCTTTCCACAGATTTTTCTTCATTGCTTCCTTTTTAACTGTTAATGATTTTAAAAGTTTCATCTTCTAAACCTCTTATCCGTAATGGTGTCGGAAGAGATGCCAGAGACTATCCTGGCTAATTTCAGGCGAGAGGCAGGGTACACCCTGAACAGGTCACCAGTCTGTTGCAGGGCCACACACACTCTCTTAGGAGCAATTTGGCAGTGGTCGATCAACTTGCCATGTCTTTGGAGAGTGGAGTGAACCTGCAAGCTCCGCACAGAAAGGTCAGCGTTTCAAGGCTCGCTCCAACTCTAATACTCGAACTCCAAACTTCTTGGAGTCAGACCACTGTGCTAATCCCTGTGCAGCTACAATTTTAAAAGTGAAGCTAAAAATTGCACACATGCATAGACTGAGAAAATCATAATTGAGTCTCAGACATTTTTTTTTCTTTTAAATGTAGTGGATTTTTTTGTTTTCTAGTTTTCTCTCTTTAACATTTTTTTTCTTTTAAATACATGGTTTTGAAAAATCAAATCAGGCCAGAGAGAATCGAAAAACAAAATTATCACAATGGGGTAGTTTTCTTATTCTGGAAACCACTCTGGTTATAGAAGATTCAACACAATTAAAATATCTTTTTTGTCACTTTAATTGCTGAAATTTGCCTAGAAATTAAAAGCAATCCCCCACTTCCTCTCCAATTTTGGAAACCCAAGTAAATATTGGCAAACCATAGAAGCCAGTGATTCATTGACACCCTGGATGTTATCCTCAACAAAGGCACGCTCTTTTATTGGTGGCCTCTAGTGAGAAATAGTCAGTGAACACGTCACACTCAGAAAAACTGCACCCTGCAGCACAAAAGTGAATTCATTTTTAGCGTAGGCAGCAATGTGTTTGTGCGTAGATGTCTCTGAGAGCCCATTTGTCTTTGTGAGCAGGTGTTAATGCAGCTTTGACCAAATGGCGTATTAATTGTTTGTGTGAGCACATGTTGGTGAAATAAAAGTGAAGTCGTTAGAGGGAATACTCCATCTATTCCTCACAGTCTAAAGCCAGTCTGTAGCTATGTGGGTGTGTTGCAACATGACTCAGTTTACGTTCAGTATAGCTTCAACAGTACTGTATGAATAGATTTGCATCATGTTGTACGTAAGCACAATCCAAGCCAAGTGTTCTCTTCTGAAATGCTGCTCCCACATCATCTAAATCCAGTCATGCTTGTAATTAACTTTTTTTTTTCTTCACGTGTGATTCAGTGAAGGTCTTAACAAGATACATAATTTTGTCTCTCTGAAGAAATGCTCCCACTTGGTTGGACTTTGTCAAATACATCATACGTGGATTAAAAATCCTCCTCATTGAGGTAACAAAAAGTTTTTTTCGTCTTCTGAACTGCTTATTTCTAATGGGTTGCAGGGAGCCTGAACCTATCCTGACTAATTTCAGGCAGGAGGCAGGATACACCCCGATCAGGTCATCTATCTGCTGCGGGGCCACATACACAATCATCCAAACACACTTTTTTAATTATTCTATTCATCCCTCACCGGGGAAATTTGCATGCTGCACTCCTACAATGCAGCAGGCTGCCACGACGGCACCAATGGTGGGAGAAACGGGGTTAGGCGTCTTCTCGAAGGACCCTAGACATGAACTCAGTGGGATGCGAACCTGCAAATTTCTGGTTGACTTCCGGTCTGCGGGCGAACGCTCTAACCACTGAGCCACCGTCTCTCCCCACTTCTTCCTAGGGGCAATTTTGTAGTTGTCAAACAACCTAACATACATGTTTTTGAAGGGTGGGAGGAAACCAGAGTACTTGGAGTGAACGCACAAATACACGAGGAGAACATACAAACTTCACATAGGCCAGTGTTTTAAGCCTCATCCCAATTGGGATTCGAACCTTGATCTTCTTTTTGTAAGAGATGATAATAAAAAAGTATTTAATTTTTTTAAACTAATAGAATTACTAGTGAAAAGTTATTAATTTAATACTGAAAAATGACCAAAATTGTCTAATTTACCCAAAGTAGCTTTCACATATCAAGTATATTCAATAGTTTTGAATAATTATGGCTTAGTTGCCATGCCATGTGACCTGTTCATGTTACCATGTCTTGCCACAGCTGGGGTGATCATGCCAAGAGATGCTTAAAATTCTTACAATCAAGCTCAACCTGCGTAGGCGAGCTCAGTTTTCATTGCTGTCAGATGCAAATGTCTTCATGGCATTATAAATAGAGATCACGCTCTCATTGATGCCAAAATGTTAAAAATGGTTGCAGTCAACACCGTGTCATTTTTTTGTTTATTTGCACACATGTTTCAACCTTAATTAGTCACATTTTTTATGAGCTGAGATTGTTAGCAATATGTTGGTTGCGCTAACAGAAGGAAACATCGTGTCGTGCATGGTGATGTGAACTCGCAGGACCATCAATAAAAATCAAATTCGTTATTTTCATCATTACAGATTAAATAAACCAGCTCAAAGAAATTATCTTGAAAACCAGCGTTTTAAGAGAATACAATGATTAAGATCCATTAGATTGCTTTTATTCCTTTTTAGAGGCGAAAATTTAAAGTGCAACAAAGTCATCTGTTGAAAACAAACATCAATTAATTCCCAATTTTGATTTAAACAAAAAAAAAAAAAATTTGCACTCACATTTTCTTTTAACTAACAAATACTGAGTTTTTATCTTGTTTTGTGACTTTGACAAAAAAAGAGAGTGGATAGGCTTCTGCAAATAAAAAAACACCCTAATATTGTTCTTTTAAAAAGCGTTAAAAAAAATTATGGAAAAAAATCTATATTCAGGAACACTTTTCTATGCATTTATTTTGATGCATGTAATCCTTTGAAGCAATGCAGATTTGTGTGGACCAATATCGTGTTTTTGTGGATGAACATTAGTAGATTGATATGAGGAGAAAAAAAAGACTCCTAGACCCACATGTTTAACCCAAATCTAACTCTTACCGCCTGTTTAACCTTGTAGAAGCTTTTCTTCTGCCACTATAGTGAGACAGTTGAAAACTATTTTTAACAATAGCACAACTCAATGTCATGCAAATAAATAATTTTTCACATTTTGCATCATTGTTTGGCTCTGTGATTCTTGTAACAGCTGTAAATGTACGGTTTCTAGTTTTGAATTATGACACACTGACATCAAAAGGAGAATATTACAATACCAAAGAGCTTGTACAAGTATTAGCATGTAGGGAAAATGAAATAATAGGTCAATCATAAACCGCTTTGTGCTTGACATTAAAGTATAGATACATAATTTATGCTATTATGAAAATTTGATTCTTTGGTCACACCAACTATCGTCATGTCTTCCTTCACTGCGTCCATAAACCACCTCTTTGGCCTTCCTCTAGTCCTCTTTCCTGGTGGTTCCAAATCCAGCATCCTTCTTCCTATGTACTCTCTCTTTATCTCCTCTGTACGTGTCCAAACCATCTCAGTCTGGTCTCTCAGGCTCTATCCCCAAAACCTCTAACATGTGCTGTTCCCCTGATAAACTCATTTCTAATCCTGTCCATCTTGGTCACTCCCAGAGAGATCCTCAGCGTCTTCATCTCTGCTACCTCATCTCCGTTTCCTGTCTTTTCCTCAGTGCCACTGTCTCTAGACTGAATAGCATACCCAGTCTCACCACGTTTTTGTACACTTTTGGCTGAAACTCTTTTGTCACACATCACACCTGATACTTTTCTCCACTCGTTCCAGTGTGCCTGAACAAGCTTCTTCACCTCTTTTCCACACTCCATTGCTTTGGACTGTTGATCCTAGGTACTTAAAATCTTCCACCTTCTTTATCTCTTCTCCCTGTGAAAATTTGATTCACGGATTCATAAAAAAAAAAAAGTGGGAGCAAATTTTACTTCCTGCAAAGAACCAACTAAATTAAAGACACATTTCAGTTTCAGTGTACAAAACGGATTTAATTACATTTGTTTTATACTCTCACTTTAGAGGATTGCGCCTCATTATTAAAACAATTCAACACAACACTCTAGATCCTAAGATCTATTTGTAAAGCAATAAAACCAAACTCCACAAACTCCTTTGAGGACGATTGTAGGAAATGAGATACTAGGATGACACACACCCTCCATGATGAAAGAGTCTTGGTGACAGAGTTGAGGAGATTTGGATGATGATACAGGCTAAATGAATGGCCGTTAATTCACAAAGAAGCTGAGGTTATGAAGGGTTTGTGTGGGAGTGATAAGGTCACCTGATGTGTCATTTCCGCTGTGCGATTAAATCCGAATGAGTGTGATGGCGAAGTGGTAATAATTGCTTTCTTGAGTTTGTGACAGAATTTATTAGGAAGTAAAATTTAACAGTTGGGAAATTGGTCCAATTTTACAGAATGAATATTTAGAAACAGGACCTTTTGGGGTTTCCCATCATGAGTCCAAGTCAATAGTGAAGAGAATAAGATGCAAGAAGCGTAAGAGCAACTTAATGCCGTGAGATATGCTGATGACTAACAATTATTTCTGAACCATTTAAGAAATCAATGCCGTGAATGTTCAGCTAGTAGTTTCATACAGTCTGGGTCTCTTATAGTTCAATCTCAAAATCAATTCTAACGTAACAATAAAAGACTATTTGTCAGGTTCAAAATATTGATCTGAAGATTAAAACCTCTGTAAGTCATTTGAGTCAAACCAATTTCATTGTTGTGATGTAGCAGACTCTTCAGTACCAGATGGTTAAATAGCCCTCTGCAGACGCATTGTCCTTTATGGGCATCTTTTGTATGAATCAACTTTCTCCAAATCTTAAAAGTTGCCGAATTAACACAAAAATGTCTCCCAGACAGAAAGGAAAGTGTCTTTTAAGGCAACTCAATGAATGAAGACTCAGTCGTTGTACAATTTGAGAGAGGGTGTCTACTCTGACAATAAAGGAAAATAAATGAGCAACCATACGGTCTCTTTCCTGAAAAAAACAATCAGTTTTGCACTTGAACAAGTGCAACACAAACTAATATTTTATTCCAGGCAAGCACCGATTTTTCCTTCACGCCTCATGTAAAATTAATGAGTGTATTTCATTCCTCCCTGAGGGGATACTGACGAAAAACACGTGTATTTCTCGTCTTTACAAAGCATATAATATTTTAGATCCAAAATGATACAGTAAATCAAGATATTTTGTCTTTACAAATCAGTAATAAACAACATGCGAAACATATTGATCTTTGAATGACAATGTTCAAAATTTGAGCAGCAATATGTATGATGGGGGAGGAAAAGTAAAATATAACAGAAAAGAAAGAAGTCATTAAAAAACATCAACCATAAATTTGCAAGAAAAAAAAAACACGAAAACCTCTCTTTTTTTTTATTGTCAAAAATTCAGGACCACCTCTTTCAAACAAACTTTTTGCATACAAAAGTCAATTTAGATTTGAGATTCCTCTTTAAAAACCAGTATCTGGATGCTAAATACGGACTTCTTTTGTCTAAGTTGTTAGTTTTGTTTCTGCTTTTGAAGTCAATGTTTTGTTGAATGAATGTAAAATGATTTTAGTACGAACAACAAAAAAATTTGCTCGTGGCCGAGGCGTTTCCCTGCCAGCTGTGGGACATAGTCTCTCCATCAGGTACGGGATGTCCCTCTGGGTCTCCTCCCCGTGGGAGGGTTTGTGGGTTTTCTCCAGGTTTTCTCCACGTGGGACTTGCCCAAAACACCTCACCAGCAAGTTGCTCAGTAGGCAACTTAACTATTTACTTAAATGCCTGAACTGCCCCATCTGGCTTCTCTCGAATTGGAGTAGCAACGGCTCTACTCCAAGCTCCTCCTGGACGGCAGAGCTCCTCACTCTATCTCTGAGTAAGAGTCAGCCACCCTGCAGAGGAAGCTCATTTCAGCTGCTTATGTCCGCAATCTCATTCTTTTGATCCCCATCCACAGCCAGTGATCGTAAGTGAGGGTAGGAACGTAGATCAACTGGTATATTGAGGGCTTTGCTTTTCGGCTTAGTTCTTTCTTCACCATGACGAACTGATGCAGCGTCCTGCATCCAGACTGATCCATCTTTCAATCTCCTACTTTATTCTTTCCACTGATGAACAATAAGATGATAAACCTAGACTCCTCCACTTGGGGCAGGACCTTGCCACCCTTTTCCGGGCGAGGACCATGGTCTGGGAGCCGCTGATTCCCATCCTGGTCGCTTCTCACTTGACAGCAAAATCGGTCTACTGAGAGCTGGAGATTACATTATTCTGGATCTTAAAAATGATTGGTGAAAAAATATGCAAACAAAGCACTGAAAATAACTTCTTTTTTTTTTTTTTAACTTTCTGATGAATCACTACTTTTACTAAGTTTTTATTAACCAAACTTTAAATTTAAAAAGATCAAGTTGAGTACTATTTCTTCTCCTACCAGAAAGAATTCCATCCTCCACAATCTGGAAATAGCCCCTCAATGAATCATGATTCATTCAATAAAAACGGTCTAAATTGACTGACGTGACAGCAGTAAACATGAAGATGACAACATCAGTAAAGTAGGCGGTGATGGACATTCAATGATTCAATGTTTTCATTTTGATCACACTTGATGACTTGGACGAGCAGTTGTGCCAGAAAACATTAATGTGGGAGCACATCCTTCACAGGATATAACTTTCTTTTTATTTAGTAAAGCTAATAATAGACACGTGGTTACTTAAAGACAAAGTGGATGGGATGGATTTTATTTGATCCTGTCACCAACTGTTTTCTTTCTGGGTCATTTTTCAGACTCATGTTGTTGATGTATTAGTGGTTATAAATAGACACAAAAACTTTATTGAACTTCTGCTGTTTTTTGCTTTTTTTTCCATCTGAGTAAAAGGTTTTGTTAAAACATAACATCCCAAAACCATTAAAAAACAGAGCAGCGTTGAGCTGCCACAGGTACCGGTATCAACACTATTCACAACTGACCATCGACCCAAAGTCCATTTGGTTTTGTGAGTAAAACAACAAAAACATCCTTTTTTATAACTTTACCAGTTATTGTGACAAAAAAAAGGATGTTTTCTAGGACAAAAAATAAGTGACATCGGCTTCAAAACAGCCCATTTTTTTCTTGACATAATTTACAACTAAAAGATATGAATAGATTAAAAACTCAAATCGGTGCTATTAGTCAGATTTGTAGAGTCATTTCAAATCATTTCTATTCAGTTTCTTCTGAGTCCCATTAGTTTTTCCAGCAATCACTTCCACTCACAGTTCTAAGACCAGCTCATGCTGACTAGCAGAAAATGATGTCACACATATTCAGGTTATATTAAGTTTTTTTTCTTCTTAAAATCAAGCACCAATTATCAAAAACTCAAGAGTAATTGCCGTCCCAGTTCATGGAAAATGGAACAGTTTCTGAGTGGTTTGTTCAAACGCAGCAAAAACACTAAACCTTTTAATTATGATGCCTAAAAGTGTACTTTTAAATATTTCTAAAGCTAAATATAAAAATCGTATGAACCGAGACAATAAGTACTGTAGGGCAGAGTGAAAACCGAAGTAATAGTAAAGTTTCTCAAGCAGACTTTAACAAGTTAGATCGGTGCAGCGTCAGCAATAACTAGGATGCTGTATTGATCTGTCGTGGTAAAGAAAGAGCTGAGCCAAAAAGCAAAGCTCTTGACTTCTTCCAGATTTACAAGTCAATCTATGTTCCTACCCTCACGAAAGAATGAGATTGCGGATACAAGTGGACAAAATGAGCTTCCTCTGCAGGGTGTCTGGGCTCTCAATCAGAGATCACGTGAGGAGTTCTGCCATCCAGGAGGAGCTCAGAGTAGAGCCACTCCTCGATAGAACCCAGATGGCGTGGTTCGAGCATCTGGTCAGCGTGCCTCCCGAGTGCCTCGCTGGTGAGGTGTTTCGGGCACGTCCCACCGGAAGGATACCAAGAGGCAGACCCCAGACCTGCTTGAGAAACTATGTTTCACAGGTGGCTGGGGAACAGCTCGGGATCCTTCCGGACAATGCAGCTGGGGTGAGAGAAGCCTGGGATTCTCGTCTAAGGCTGTTGCCTTTGTGACACGGCCCTGGATAAGCAGAAGACGATGGAACGGAAAAAGTAGATTTTGATTAAAGGCTTGAAACACAGTCCTTTATGTGTGGAGTTTGCATGTTCTCCTCTTGTATGTGGGGGTTTCCCCCAGGGAATTCTGTTTCCTCCCAACCTCTAGAGACATGCATGTTTGGTTGACTGGCTGCTATGAAATTGCCCCTAGGGATGAGTGTGTTGGGTATAGTTGTCTGTGTGTGTGGCCCGCGGCAAACTGGTAACTTGTTCAGGAATGCACCCTGCCTCGTGCCTGAAATCAACCGGGATGGGCTCTGGCACCCCACGACCCTGTTAGGGGTAAGAGCAAGTTGGATCCAATTAGAAGAGCAGCCCTGCTTATAAGTCCCTTTCACTCCCAGAACAAATATATTATGTTTCCAACTGCAGTGTGCAGACATTTATGTTGTCACACACACTGATGAACCCCATAATATTTTATGGTATCTTTTTTTTAATTGAAGTGCTGTTGTTCTCATCCAGCAGATAAAGGCAAGTCTGAGATTGAAGGGTGAGTTTTGTGCTTAAATACCCGCCCTTTTATGTGCAAAACAATACCTTTTTTGGTTCTGAATTATTAGACAAAAGCTTTTGTATTTATGCTTCAAAAATCTGAAATGAATGAATGCAAACCTCGAGAAAATGAGATAAAAGTCATTTTCCTGCAGGCTACAAAGAATACTTCCATTTCAACATTGTTTGAGGATGATCAAAATGTTTTCTTCAGTATTTTAAAGGGTAAAAGATTAAAAGTAAAATGAATAAACATACAAAAGCAAGATCAAGACTTTCATGGCGTAAAAGCAAACCTTAAAATCAATTTTCGAAATGACCAGAAGCCACAGCTAGCAGATTTTCTAAATTATTTAAGAGCTGTGAGAGATGTGAAAGAGCAGACAGCTTCTTCAACACCGTGGTTGCTTAAAAGCCTGGAGAGACTGCATATGCATCGCTTGAGAGAGATAAGGATCAAACTAGAAAGTAATCTACTAATTTGATCTATTTTTTTTTTTTTCATTATTATCTGTACAGTTTGCAGGTACTTTGGTTTCCTCCCACCCTCCAAAAACATGCATGTTAGATTGATTGGCTGCTATAAAATTTCCCATAGGAATGAGTGTAGGTGTCGATGGTTGTGTTCAGGGTGCACCCTGCCTCTTGCCTGAAATCAGCCAAGATAGACTCTGGCATCCCTAAGCCCCCGTCCATGAATAAGCGGTTCAAAAAATGAAACCTGCATCATAATGTGGTTGTCAGTCTTTCAGGTTTTTTAACTGATGGAATTGTATCTCAAATACAGTACAGACCAAAAGTTTGGACACACCTTCTCATTCAAAGAGTTTTCTTTGTTTTCATGACTATGAACATTGTAGATTCACACTGATCGCATCCAAACTATGAATTAACACATGTGGAAGTATAGTACATAACCAAAAAGTGTGAAACAACTGAAAATATGTCATATTCTAGGTTCTTCAAAGTAGCCACCTTTTGCTTTGATTACTGCTTTGCACACTCTTGGCATTCTCTTGATGAGCTTCAAGAGGTGGTCACCTGAAATGCTCTTCCAACAGTCTTGAAGGAGTTCCCAGAGGTGCTTAGCACTTGTTGGCCCTTTTGCCTTCACTCTGCGGTCCAGCTCACCCCAAACCATCTCGATTGGGTTCAGGTCTGGTGACTGTGGAGGCCAGGTCATCTGGCGCAGCACCCCATCACTCTCCTTCCTGGTCAAATAGCCCTTACACATCCTGGAGGTGTGTTTGGGGTCATTGTCCTGTTGAAAAATAAATGATGGTCCAACTAAATGCAAGCCGGATGGAATAGCATGCCGCTGTAAGATGCTGTGGTAGCCATGCTGGTTCAGTATGCCTTCAATTTTGAATAAATCCCCAACAGTGTCACCAGCAAAGCACCCCCACACCATCACACCTCCTCCTCCATGCTTCACGGTGGGAACCAGGCATGTAGAGACCATCCGTTCACCGTTTCTACGTCGCACAAAGACACGGTGGTTGGAACCAAAAATCTCGAATTTGGACTCATCAGACCGAAGCACAGATTTCCACTGGTCTAATGTCCATTCCTTGTGTTCTTTAGCCCAAACAAGTCTCTTCTGCTTGTTGCTTGTCCTTAGCAGTGGTTTCCTAGCAGATATTCTACCATGAAGGCCTGATTCACACAGTCTCCTCTTAACTGTTGTTCGAGAGATGTGTCTGCTGCTAGAACTCTGTGTGGCATTGACCTGGTCTCTAATCTGAGCTGCTGTTAACCTGCGATTTCTGAGGCTGGTGACTTGGATGAACTTATCCTCCGCAGCAGAGGTGACTCTCGGTCTTCCTTTCCTGGGGCGGTCCGCATGTGAGCCAGTTTCTTTGTAGCGTTTGATGGTTTTTGAGACTGCACTTGGGGACACTTTCAAAGTTTTCCCAATTGTTCGGACTGACTGACCTTCATTTCTTAAAGTAATGATGGCCACTCGTTTTTCTTTACTTAGCTGCTTCTTTCGTGCCATAATATAAATTCTAACAGTCTATTCAGTAGGACTATCAGCTGTGTATCCACCTGCCTTCTCCACAATGCAACTGATGGTCCCAAACCCATTTATAAGGCAAGAAATCCCACTTTTTAAACCTGACAGGGCACACCTGTGAAGTGAAAACCATTTCAGGTGACTACCTCTTGAAGCTCATCAAGAGAATGCCAAGAGTGTGCAAAGCAGTAATCAAAGCAAAAGGTGGCTACTTTGAAGAACCTAGACTATGACATATTTTCAGTTGTTTCACACTTTTTGGTTATGTACTATACTTCCACATGTGTTAATTCATAGTTTGGATGCCTTCAGTGTGAATCTACAATGTTCATAGTCATGAAAACAAAGAAAACTCTTTGAATGAGAAGGTGTGTCCAAACTTTTGGTCTGTACTGTATGTTAGAGTGGTCACCTTAACCGTCTATCACTCCTGGAGTTGCTGGAGTCCATCCTGGCTGATTTGAGCCAAGGGTCTAGGTACACCCCGAAAAGGTTGCCAGTCTGTTGCAGGCCACACACATACAATCATACACACACTCACTCCTAGGGGCAATTTGGAACTGGCCAATCACCCTAAAATGCCTATTTTTGGATGGTGGGAAGAACCTGGAGTACCACAAGAAAACCCACGCATGCACGGGGAGATCATGCAAACTCCACACAGAAAGGGCAGTGTTCCAAACCACATTCCCACTCTGGACTAGAACCCATGACCTTCTTGCTGTGAGACCACTGTGCTACCCGCTGCACCACCATGCCGCCCTTTCAGAATGGTAAAATAGAAAAACAAAAAAGTATTTATCATAAAAAGTTTTGGTTTGTTAAGTTTTTTACGTTTTTTTCTGCACAAACAGAACCAATGCTGCATCTGCTTTGTAATTTATTAATAAACAATGTTTCATATTTTCTTATTCTGTTCATTTTTTGATAAAAACAAAAAGGTCATGACATAAAAGTGTCACAAAAATTTGCATAATCTCCTCACAATTGTTTTAACTAAACAGTTCATGGTGACATTTTATGAAGAACTTGTCACTCGGAACACAAAGAGCAACTCTTAATGAAAAAAGTAATGAGGAAAATTTGTCACCACAAAGAACCAAACTGTTATATCATGACTGTTAGCTGAACTTTCATTTTGAAGCCCTGCACATTTTAGATATTTGATTGTTTCCCACAATAAATTTAAACAGGACAGTTCTTCAAAATATGAAGTTACTTACAACAAATGCTGGCGGCATGGTGATGCAGTGGTTAGCATGGTGGCCTAAAAGTAAGGAGGTTCAGGTTTCAGTACCAGTTGGGACGAGGCTTGAAAAACTGTCAATTCTATGTGGAGTTTGCATATTCTCCCTGTATATGTGTGGGTTTTCTCTGGGTACTCTAGTTTCCTCCCGCCCTCCAAAAACATACATGTTAGGTTGATTGGTTCTAGGAATGGTTGTGTGTGTATGGCTCAACAGCAGAATGGCAACCTTGTAAGCGTGTACCCTGCCTCTTACCTGAAATCAGCCTGAATAAACTCCTTCACTGCACATGTTCTTGTTGGGGACAAGCGGTTCAGAAGACGAAACAAAACAATAAATTGCACATGGAAATCAGATGTGATGCACTGATAAGAGACGCAAAAAACTTCAGAAGGGTGGTCATTGAGAAATGTTTAGTTCTTTTTTTGAATGATCAATATTCCCACTTCACTTTTATTCCCCATTTGCCAATTTCATTTCATGCAAGTATTTGCATCTGCAGTTACATTTTGTTAGACTTAATTATTAAAAATTGATAACAATTTTTTTTTTTTTTTTTTTACTAAAACCACACATTTGCATTTTCTGTGGAGACATAATTTCACATCAGACAGTGGCACTGAGGAAAAGACAGAAAACAGAGATGGAGGTAGCAGAGATGAAGATGCTGAGGATCTCTCTGGGAGTGACCAGGATGGACAGGATCAGAGGAACAGCACATGTTAGAGGTTTTGGAGATAAAGTCAGAGAGGCCAAACTGAGATGGTTTGGACATGTGCAGAAGAGAGAGAGAGTACATCGGAAGAAGGATGCTGGGTTTGGAACCACCAGGAAAGAGGACTAGAGGAAGACCAAAGAGGAGGTTCATGGATACAGTGAAGGAAGACATGAAGATAGTTAGTGTGACCAAAGAAGATGCATCAGATAGGGTTAGATGGAAGAAACTGACTTGCTGTGGTGACCCCTGAAGAGAAATGCCGAAAGAAGAAAACTCTTAAAACTATGTAATTGACCTGATAACGCTGCTTCTTCTCTTTTGTTGGAGGTAATAACAGTAATTATGACCATTCTCTCTTTGAAAAAAAATCACATCTGTATGCAGCATATACTCCTTTCACCTTCTTTCCTGTAGTATCTCTGTAAGGAAGTTCCTTCCTGTCTCATAAATGTAATTTCTTTTTTCTTTTTCCCTGCAATGCTCTCCACCCACAATAAGCTTTTTTTTGTTTATTCTGTCCAGCGATCTCATCTAAGATTTATCTAATAAAGAGTTATGAGTCAGGGAGAGACAGAGGAATGTAGAGTATACTCAAGTTTCATAAACACGTGCAGCACAGACTTACGCATGTCGACAACACAAGCTCATTAACATACAAGGTTGTGGAAGTCAACATTGACAGATACATTTTTATTATATAAAAAAGGTAGTTGGAAGCTGCCAGTGAACAGGGGACAGCAGAATAACCCCTCTGTTTGAAAGGTGTTCTTGATGTAATGTTGCTCCCTTTGCAGCAGCCTGCACAAAGCAGCAGAGGAGCTGAAAAGGGCAAGGCTCACACCAGGAAAACCAGGGAGGGAGGGAGTAGACTGCTTTCTCAGTAATGCTAGAAACTTCCACAACACTGTTAGAAGAATATGAAGAAAAGTAAACTCTTGCAGAGAAAAGACTCCTCACCTGATGGTGTGACCTCATGCTGCTAGGGTTCGTCATCATGCTCTGCTTTCTTGACCTGAAGGTGCAAAATGAAGAGTGTGCGTTTTTTTTAATTGATTGCAGAACATGGTCCACTTTTTGTAGTGGTACAGAGATGATCTTTAGGAGAACTTGGCCAACCTAGTTCACACATACTATATGCACTGCTGCATTTTCACCCCCATTTTTTTGCAATGATTTGAGGACATAATCAATAGAAAAGATTTGTTGTATGCACCAGATGATGTTTTTACAAAGTTCCTCCTACACACTCCCATCTCTCGCTAAAATGATTGTTCTTTGCAGAAGTTTTTTTTTGTTGCATTTACATATTCATGCACTCCAACCTGTGAAATAATCTTATTAGAAAAGGTGAAGTGCCTAAAATGTAAATCTCCTCACAAATTTGATTGCTATCTTCCCTTGGTATTCTGCACTCACTTCAATTATAAAATGTGTGTTCTTGTGTGTACCCACATGTCTCTTCAATAAAGCTCTGGGAGATTGAAAAAGGGAGGAGGGCTGCACCACTAGATGAATACAAAACACAAGGACAACCGGAAGTGCTGCTGTACACCAGTTTGGCCTTAGAATGGCAGGAGAGAGCTGATGAAGTCTCTTGTGATCTAGCACTTTCTCTGAGGCAACTACAGACTGAGGTTACTGCCGGACACATCAGTAACCTAATCATCCTTCTGCAATTTAGAAAGTGATTTCAGAAGTTTTTGCAATTTGTTTTCAAAATGTATTTAAAAGTTAAAGTTCTTACCAGGTAAAAATGAACCACATGATGCCCATAGCATTAAAACTTTAATGCATTGAATTCCTTTAAATCAAATTTGTGCATCTTGCATGTAAAGTGTTTTAGATTCCTTTTTCTTGTGTTTGCAGCACATACTTTACTGGAAAGATGTATCTGCATACACTAACTATGCAGCTATTCATTCTCTTTAATCTGATTTAACAATGCATTTAAATTTTTACTCCAAAAAAAGAACGACATTCACATTTTCAACAAGTCACATTCACATCTAAAATGTAATTCATCA
Organism: Neostethus bicornis; assembly: GCA_902685375.1. Lineage (NCBI taxonomy): Eukaryota > Metazoa > Chordata > Actinopteri > Atheriniformes > Phallostethidae > Neostethus > Neostethus bicornis. The sequence continues at coordinate 22,617,738 of LR738551.1, read as the reverse complement.
TATTAAGGCTCAGTGAAGTCAGATTATGATCTGCTGTTATACTTTGTATAAATGTTGAATAAAGATCCTTGAGGAGAAATTTGCAAATCAGATATAAGCCAGACTTTTTGTGTTTAAAATGCCACACTTTCAGTACTTTTTTATGTACACTCGTTCAGCTTCCATTACTTTGTGGTCTCCTAATTTGTTTCTACAAAATGTGAACTGCATAAACGTTAGGATAGGATGATAAAATGTAAAAAGCTTTAATCCCCACTTTATCTCAAAGTGGGGCTGCACGGTGGTGCAGTGGTTAGCAGAGTGGCTTTACAGCAAGAAGGTTGGGATTTGAGTCCGACGAGGCTTCAAACAATGTCCTTTCTGTGTGGAATTTACATGTTCTCCCGGTGTGCGTAGGATTTCTCCTGATACTCCGTTTTTTTCCCACCCTCAAAAAATGTGCGTGTTAGGCAACTTGTGTGTGGGCCCGCAACAGGCTGGTGACTAATATGGGGTGTACCCTACCTCTCGCCTAAAATCAGCCAGGATAGGCTCAGGCACCACCTGCAACTCCGTTAGGGATAAGCAGTTCAGGAGACAGAACAATTAGAGATGGCACTACAGGAAATAAAAACTTCCCTTAAAACAACATTTGATTGGGTTTAAAAAAAACATATTCATTGATTTTTATTTTGATTTTTGGGTGATGTATCGACAAATTCACTGGACTCGTAAATAAAACTCTGCACATCTTGTTCAAACAAGCCAATGTCACGAACATGATTTCAAAAAGACAAAAAGGTTAAGGAAAGTGAGTGTGTCATGTTGGTCGTGTGCGGATGCTTGTTTCCATGTGGGGGAGTCCAAAATTCTTTGCCAGTGGTTTGACAGCTTGGTATCATTTTTATCCCAAAGAGAATTGTGCCCTAGGTCTTCCCATCCCACAACCTACACCCTGATGTGGGCGTGAATCGTGTGTCAGCGCTTACTCATACTACCACTCACAGCGGTGGATCAACAATCAATTAAAGAGGAATGACTTTGTGTTTGTCTTTCTAGTCATGGTGGATTTCTAGAAGTATGTTTGTAGTGATAGTGGGATTAATCAAGCCGATGTTTTGGCACATCAGAGCTTATGCAATATAATCAATTCCATCACTGAGATTATCACAAAAACAAAATCCTGTGGAAATAAAGTAGCAATACTGCTGCAGAGGATGTGCTATGGCACGGTAAAACAAAGAGGAAATAGAGAAACTTCTGCTTTGCTAAGCTAAGCAGAAGTCATCATGCACAAAAAGATAAATAGCTTCCTTCTAATTTTCCAGCAAAAAAAGTTGCTGCTCAATCAGAAATGATGCTGATATTACAGAAAGGCAAGGAACAAAAATTGAGGAATCGGGAATCATTGATAACTCAGGGCTTTCATAACTAGATCCTGTGCAGAGTAAGTTCCTGCAAGACTTTTTTATCTGAGTTTTTTGAGAGTATCTCGTCCATGTTGTCCTATATATGTACCTCAACTCATCTCAAGAATTCTTTGTAGTAAACTTGATTACGGTAGATATCTCACCAACACTTATGATCATTATTGAACACTAAAGAGGAGGCGGCATATCTGCAAAGCATTTCACAGATTTAGTTTGCTCTGGTTGTTGTCCAGAGCAAGAAAGTATGTAGGTCAAGATTCTACAAAATTCACATTGCACGTGATGTACAGACAGTTTAGTACAGTTGAACTTTAAATACTCTCCACTTTCTTTGGATCCACTCTAAATTTGAATGATGTGACATGGGTTTCATCCAAGTGTTGTAATTGGGAGACTCAAAAATGAGACAGATGGCTTCCAACTCCTCCAAGACATCTGCTGACTGAGAACCATGTGTCCCCGATGCTAATCGAAGAGGCTTATAGACAATAAATCATTAATAAGTAAAACTTTAATGATGACCTTAAGACTTAAAAGGCTATTTAAGTAGCTTTTTACAAAAAAGTTAAGAAATTTTATAATGTTAAATTTAACAGAGTGCACAGTGGTGTAGTGCGCTGATTAGCACAGTGTTCTTACAGGTTGGGATTGAAGTCCCGGAGTGTGGGCGAGGCATGAATTACTGGCTTATCTGTGTGGAGTTTGCATGTTCTCTTGGTGTATGTGTGGGTTTTCTACGGATACTCCAGTTTCTGCCCACCCTCCAAGAACGTACTGTATATGTTAGGTTGGTCGGCCGCTACAAAATTGCCCCTTGGATTGTGTGTCCTCTCGACAGACTGGCGACCTATTGGGGCGTACCCTGCTTCTCAGCTAGTATTGACTCCAGCATACCCCGTGACCCAGTTTGAGATATGCCGTTCACGAGATGAGAATAATTTATTAAAATCATTGTAGTCAGGCTATTTGGATTAAATGATTGAAATAACAGTCACATTGGTCCTCAGTGCAGCGTTGTTTGGAGTTGTTCATCAATGATCTAAACCGGTCTTAACATCATATTCAGGGCATGTGAGATGGAAATATGACATTTATATATTGTGAGAAATTTCTGCCTTTTTTTTTTTTTATCACTTACTGGTAAAAACATCCCAATCGTCTTCATCTAAGGTCCATTTCAAAGGCTGACAGGTCAGCTGGGTTTATTCTTTACACACTGTACTTTACAGTTTTAAATGATGTTGAAAAAAAAGGGGGATAAAAATATCAAACATCAAGCATCAAATACGGGAGTTCTCATGACCAACTGACTAGGAATCTCCCTCCTAGGCGAAGACATGCTCAAAATTGCTTTAAAATGACGTGTTCAAGTTTCTAAATTTATATGGCGTAATCGATTTTAACTCCCTCTTAGAATTTTCTACGATATACTTTTTAAATTTAGACGTAACACATGCTGTAAAAGTTCATAAAGCCCTGTTTGCTTTTAACATTACATAAAAACAGATAGAAATAAATGAAGTTGTCAGACAGCATGCTATTTAATGTCTATTTACAGCACCTATAAATTGCTGCAAATATCCCGCTTTCTCGTTGTTTTGCTTGAATTTATTTAAATGGGCGGCCAAGAAAAAATAGCCTCCAAATTATAGAGGTCCACTTTGTTTTTCAATTTTCAGAACATAATCAATTATGTTGGATTTATCTTGGCTGATACTGTTTGATGCAAAATGAAAACAAACTTAGATGTCTGTGAAGAAGGGTGGGGGTCAATAAGTGGTTCAATCATTCTGTTTTTGCAGAGTCAAATTGTGTTTTATATACACAGACTATTTTCTTCAAAGAAGATGGCACTTTGTGCTCTGGTAATTGAAAGTCATAAATTGAAAAACCCACTCACCAAAATCCGGTTTTAGCAAATGAGGACTATTTTTTGCTCTATTATGTCTGTGACATGACCTGAACAGAGGGGCTGATGACTGGCCCTGTCATGCAAGATGCTCTTTCTCATCTGAGCATTTTAATGATGAAAGGTTTATTTTTATAAGAAAAACTTGCATTTGGTATTTGTGCAAAGGGTCTATAGACCTAAAAAAAAAAAAAGAAGCCAGGCTAGTGGTTTTATTAAGAGTTTTATTCATGAACCCAGAACTATTCTAAAATTTGTTGGTAGTTATGTTTCTAAAAAGCAGGTTGTGTGATGAGTCAGTTAGATATAAGGAGGGCTTGTAAGTAGTGACTCAGAAAAGGACACAGCAAATTACAAATTAATGTTGAAAACTATTATAAAACATCTGGATAAATTGAATGTGTAAGTTGTCTAGTTTTGGTCCAGACAGTGCCAAATTAATCTTTTTCAATCTTGAAAGAAACTTAGAGAGCTGAGCGGAAAACAAAGCTCTCGATTTACAAGTCGATCTACGTTCCCACTGTGGTCACCAGCTGTGGGTGGTGACCGAAAGAATGAGATCGCGGGTACAAGCGGCCAAAATGAGCTTCCTCCGCAGGGTGGCTGGGCTCTCACTCAGAGATTGGGTGAGGAGCTCTGAAATCCGGGAGGAGCTCAGTGTCGAGCCACTCCTGCTCCAGGTCGAGAGGAGCCAGATGGGGTGGTTCCGGCATCTGGTCAGGATGCCCCCGAGCGCCTCGTGGGCGAGGTGTTTCGGGCACGTCCCACTGGCAGGAGACCAAGTGGCAGAACCCAGACCCGCTGGAGAGACTATGTCTCACAGCTGGCCGGGGAACGACTTGGGAGCCTTCCGGGTGAGCTGGAGGATGCAGCCGGGGTGAGAGAGGCCTGGGCTACCCGTTTGAGGCTGTTGCCCCCGCGACCTGACCCCGGAATAAGCGGGAGATGACGGAACGGAAAGAAACTTAGAAAATTGAGCAACTAACTCTCAAAAAACAAAGTTTCTTGTACTTAGATGGACTGATCAAATTAAAGTACTTTACCCAGAACATTCAATTTTCTTTTTTTTTTTTTTTTTTTACCTGAATCTGAGTGGCAAAAATTCAGATGTTATTAGAGCACCACACAACCCAGGACTCCAACAGACAGTATTACCTTTTCACATGAACACATAACAGCACACTTCACATTGTGCAATAGAAATCAATGCATCATAAAGAAAGAAAGAGTTGGATATCCTGCCAGTAAAGGTCAATACTTTTTCACAGCAAGGTTTGAATTTGTCGTTAGGTATTGAAGAACTTTTCTCAGGCTTTCAAAAACATGCAGGAAAAAATATGGAGACAACAGTGACACAGCTTTGGTTTGCCTGCAATTTTAATGCCAAGTGTGTTTGTTTCTTTTTCTCAGGCCAACTTGTGTTGAATCCCCAGGATATGTGATTGGATTGGGAGTCTGGGGGTCAGGCCTGTCTGTGGAGTTCTTTGTTGTGTTCCTTAAGATGCAGGTTTTGCAGAGGACAACAGTGTCCTGCTGTGGGAGACTGGAGTGGGAGGGTTTGCGTTTATCAAACTGATGTTGAAAGCGACAATAAATGTTTTTCATTTCACCTGGCAGCGATTTTAATTTAAGACTGACTGATGCTTTTATGAATCTTGCATGATCTTTTCGCAACTTTGGATCATGCGTCATGTGCAAAACCAGTTTTCAGAACGGTGAAAGTAATCAGTTTTGAGGTTTTATATTGAATTACTGAAAGGTCAGAAGAAAAGTCATTTTTTTAAAGAAAAATGAACATTGATTTTGCTTTGAAAAAAATAATTGCATTTTCAAAATGCAATGCAATAAAACAAACATTTAACATGAAATAATAAAAAAAATCAGCAAAGGCTTTTTGATTTTCTGCACAGGAACTGTGCACTGTTTGCCAGATATGCACAGAACCATTTGAGTTGTTAATTATGTGTCACACAGAAACACAAATTACGTGAGTTTGTAACCAGCGTGCTCAGCCAGAACTTTCCTTTCATTTCCTTGAGTCTCTTCGGTCTCTTTTTGTTTCCTGTAAGAGCTGATTAAACTATCGGAAGTAGAAAAACCCTTTACTAATGCCGGTCCTTTAGAATTCACCACCTGCCTTCAGAATTATTCTTGGTCTCTATGGAAACCTAATCAGCTGAGAAAAGGAATGACAGTTTGTGCAGAGTGTCAGGAGCAGACATGAAGAAAAGCAGAAGGAAAAACAGAACTGTAGAAATGCTTCTGCATCCAGTATCATACAACAGCAAATATCTTAACATCATTTCACATTTTCCATGTTTACACTTCTTTGGGGATGTTTTTATTCCCCCAAATAATTGGCTCTCAGCACGTTGGTGTTTGCGTATAAAAGCAGTTTTGTTTCATCTTCTGAACTGCTTATCCTTGATGAGGTCGTGGTAGTGCTGGAGCCTATCTTGGCTGATTTCAGGTGAGAGGCAGGATACACCCCGAACAGGTCACCAGTCTGCTGTGGGGTCACACAGACAGGCAATCATTCACACACATCGATTCTGAGTGGCAATTTCCCAATGGTCAACCAAACTAACATGCATGATTTTGGAGGGTGGTAGGAATCTGAGTACCCGGAGAAAAAACATGCATACACATGGAAAATGTGCAAACTCCACAAAGAAAGACTAGTGTTTTAAGCCTCGCCCGATTCCAGGACTCGAACATACAACCTTCTCGCTGTAAGGTTATCATGCTAACCACTTCATCAACGTGCAGCCCATATTAAAACTTTGTTTTAAAACTTTGTTTTAATATGGGCTGAAGAAACCCCTTTGTTTCTTCAGCATTTTTATTCTGACATGTGTTAATATGGCACTTGTTATACCATATATACCATATTAAAACTTTGTTTTAATATGGTATATATATTAAAACCATAATATGGTTTTAATATATGGTATATAATATGGTATATATTAAAGTATACATTAAAGTTTTAATATATACCATATTAAAACTTTGTTTTAATATGGTATATATGGTATAACAAGTGCCATATTAACACATGTCAGAATAAAAATGCTGAAGAAACAAAGGGGTTGATTACTAGGACTCTGGTATACCACGCCTATTTAGAATAATATACGGCAAATTTCCTCTCATCTAAGCCAAAAATCTGTTTGATTGTGATTTGCATCATAAAATGAAACGTGTTCTCTTTTTTTTTTTGCCTCAAAACCAAAACAAACAAGAGCAAATGAAATGAAGTAAAATAGTGTTTCATAGCTTCATCCAATAGTTCATCATTATGTGGCCCTGAAACAATTTTGCACTATTTGGAGGTGGAAAATCAGATCATAATGACCATAAGTTACATACTGGAGAGAAAAAAATGTTAAAAAGAAAACAGTACTATTAGTTTGTGAATAGATATGAAACCGAACACAGTTTGTGAGCCTGTGTTAAGTTTTGAGTGAATTTTTCTCAGAAATTCTTCAAATATTTCAATGCCACTAACATAGTTCTTTGCTGAGAGTTATTTCGTTGCTTCCATACAAACAGGCAGAAATTCTTTTTTATAGACCCCGTTCAATTATTCCCTCAAACTTCATATAATTTATTTTGACGACACAAAATCAAGTTTTCTGATGTGTTCAGTAGCCTTGAGTTGGTTCAGACTCTTAAGCTTCATGCTTTTAATGAGATGCCCTCCCTTTTTTTAAATATCCAGGTGATGGTCGTGCATTATACATGTGTTCCAAAAGATTAACTCTCTTTCAGTGTTTTCCTCTGTTGTCCTTGGTAAGCGTTTGTTTTGATCTCTTGACACCAGATTCTAATCAACCTTTGCTACGTAGTTTGTCTCTCACATGTCTGTTCCTCTGCTCCTCTGCTGCAGCTCTCCATTTCTCTTATCTCTGCTTTTCTATTAGACCTGCACAAGCCCAATACACTGTCTGCCTCGCCCACCACTTCCGCTCGCTCCCGTGAACTCTACCTCCCTCCCAGCGTCCTTGTATTTCTCCCTTTATCCTTTTGGCAGCTGTCTCACTGCCAAGTTCAAACCAGCCTAATGTGAGGTTGTTATCTGCTCCAATAGAAAGTCAATTTTTTCCTCATAATGTCAGGTTTTTCGCTTTTCTCTGCATGTGTCTTTCCTTTACGCTGGCTCTTCAGCATTTGCCAAGAGGACATTTGTAAATCTGCTTCCTGATGAAATGACCATGTTTAGAGCAGAATGAATAGCGAGCTGTATTTAGGTCATTAGCACTGACTGCATTAAGTCAGACACAAGCAGAACATCAACGTGTTGCTGGGATTTATGCAAAAAGCATGCATTTGATTTAAAAAGACGTTTATTTGCTGAAACTAATTATCTAAAACTGCCTTGAGTTTTGCATGCCAAAAAAGATCTCAGCTGTAAGGTCATTCATTTAGCATGCAGAAGGTTTTATGTAAGCGACACAATTGATAAACTCTGTAACTCTATGTGGTGGACTCAGAAGAGACAAGCAAGAAAATATGGTGAGAATGACATAATAATTACCACTATCTGTGTGTTTTCATAATGAAAGAATTAGAAAAATACCTCCCAGCCTAACCTTTATTTTATTTTAACCTGAAATTTGTGGGGGGTTTTTTTTTTTTGGATGGTGCAAGTCAAGCTTCATTAGATGGACTTTTGCAGACAGGTAGGGTACTACCTCCTTTTGGTGGCTGGCCTTGTACCCTTGCTGCTGCTGCTTGCTTTGTTGGAGCCTTTTGAACCAGAGAAAAGCTTAGTCATGAGCTCAGAGACATCTGGAAGCTCTGGATTGGGGTTCAGCATGTTCATAGATTGCTCCATTTCCTTTCTCATTTCTGGGTCGTTGGTGTTGACCACCTTTGGCAGTAAGACGATAATCAGAAGGGGCAGAACCATCATCATAACCATCATAACCATTGGGTTCATTAAGATGTCTGTCCAGCCCCAGGTTTCTCTTTTCATGAAGTAACTGTGAGGACCAGAGGATCTTATTTGAAGTGGATATGGCTGACGAATCACTTCTGAAGTTTTTATATAGTTTACTAGACGAGCCCTCATTTTGCCTTTGGATGTGATATCAACACGTACAGGCTCAAATCTGTATGTGGGGGTGATGACTTCTACAACATAAGATCCTGAAGGGACGTCATTCACCGCAAAACTTCCATCAGTTCTTAAAAACCCACATAATCCTCTCCTTGGTTAACTAACAACACAAACTACATGGGGCCACTCCTTTAATTTTTTTTTGTTTTACTCCTGGAACAAGATTAAAACTTAGATATCTAGAGGTCTATGCCTCAAATGTCATTTGACTACATATTTTTACCCACAACCAGGTCGTTAGATTTCCTTGACATGAGCAAAATGAGGTCACTTTGACCTCATTTAAAAGCACGCAAAAAGCGTTCATAAAATGTTCTTTTATGAACTGAAAAATGTTGCCAATTTTGGACCGCAGTGAAAGATTGCTGTACAGATCTATGCCACACGGACATTAATACAGAGATACGTTAATTGAGAAGGACATCAGAGTAGGCAGTTTCACGAGGGCGAATCATAGAGAAGTTAGGACCAAGTAGTTAAGCAGGATAAAGCATACAGTATACTATTAGTATAATCTCAAAAACTGGGAGTAAATGACAGTAAATTGTGTTTCATTCCTCTAATTAAAGTCGAGTATTTCTGTTCCGTCATCTTCCGCTTATCTGGAGCCGTTGCGTGGACAGCAGCCTCTGACGGGAAGCGCAGGCTTCTCTCACCTAAGCCGCATCCTCCACCTCACCCGCGAAGATCCTGAAGCATTCCCTGTTCAGAAGTGAGACATAGTTCCTTCACCAGGGTCTGCCTCTTGGTCTCCTGCCGGCAGGACAAGTGGTTAGGTGCTCAGTGGGCACCCTTACTAGATGCCCGAACCACCCTGTCTTGCTTCTCTTGACTCGAAGTAGAAACAGCTCTATTCCAAGTTCCTCCTGGTTGGCAGGGCTCCTCACTTTATTTTTGAGTAAGAGCCCAGTCACCCTGCGCAGGAAGCTCATTTCATCCACTTCTATCTCGTACTTTCGGCCACCACTACTCATCAATTTACATTGTGTTTGTGATTTTTTTTTTCTGATTGATTTACAAGAGTGTGTCACACCTTCGCCATCCACACATAAAAAATGAGGCTTTGTCAGTGCGAAATTCTCACTCCGTTTGCGATTGCTCAGTTCAAGCAGCATATTATGTTGCATAATCCAGTAAAAAAAACCTTTAGCCCTCAATCCCCATTAGTATTAATTATTTGCACACATAATATTAGTCATCAAGGACTGTGAGGTGCATATTAAAACAAAACGGCACAATATGTCTGGAACATTGAGACAATATACACCCACACTAAAAAGTAGCATTGGCTTTTATTGTCTCTGTTTTTTGGTTTGTTTTGTTTTTTACTGTACTGTATTCATCCCTCAAATGGGTAAATTACTGTGCTGCATTGGACCGCAGCAGGGAGCGTCATTGGTGGGGGCAACTAGAGGGTTAGGTGTCTACTCCAGGGACACCCATGCTTAGGCTCAGTAGGACTCAAACCGGCTTCTCCCAGTCTAAGAATGGATACTGAACCATCCCAGTGGCGGATCCAGGATTTTCTAAAGCGGGGGGGCGTGAGATCATTGACAAAGCCAGTATAGGAAAGTTTGGGGGTATTCCCCCCAGAACATTTTGAAAAATAAGAGTCATTTTCTTGCATTTTGGTGGCCTATTCACTGGACCTGCATGGGGATAGCTTGACTTGTCCCCTTTCCTTTTTTTTTTGTACCAAAATTGGGGATGTGCCCCCCCATGCCTGCCGCCTTTGATTTGCCCCTGCATCTCCCATTGTCACCGCCCTGTTAAAAAAATAAAAAACCTCACACAGTGTCAAAGCGGGGCCACTGGTACGTTAAGATGACAAGCTTTGGTTTTGAATAAATTTTTGTTTCATGTCCAACAAATTTCAAATACAAAGTTTAATTTTCATTTGCATGTTTGTTTTTTCGTTTAGTCTTCTGAACCGTTGTCCTTAACAGGGTTGCGCATGTGCCGGAGGCTATCTGGCTGGTTTCAGGCAAGAGGCAGGGTACACCCTGAATAGGTCACCAGTCTGTTGCAGGGACACACTCACAACCATCCACATACACAATCATTCCTAGGGGCAATTTCATTGTGTCCAATCAACCTATCATGCATGTTGTTGTGTTGTAAAATGAAATAAAACGTAACTAAAATAGTACAAATGGTAGTTATTGTTACGAGACGTAGAAATAGATGAACATGAACATAGTACATATTCTGTGTCTTTCAATCTTAAATTTCATCTTCACTTGTTCATTCGGATACCTAACATCATGAGTAACACTCCATCCGGCCTGTGCTCCAAACAGCCACCCAGTTGGCATATTTTGATGTTCTAATGGATCTCAAAAGGGTGTATATTTATATCTGTGTGCCTAAAATTGAACTTTTTTTCAACACCCAAATGGAGGGAGCCTACTCTAGAAGTCCTCATAATAGCTAAAAGGTGTAATGGGGATACTTGTTTTAGCAACAGCACTGTATGAGCAGACTGAAAGAACAGATTGAATGAATGAACGATACCATATTTCTTTACTTATTTAAAGCTTTGGGTGGAATAGACCGTATCAAGCAGAGCACTGTTAACAAAAGGGAGGGTCACAAAACTACTTTTAAAGCATTTAAAGATGACTCAGATCTCCCAATTGTTGTGTACTGTATGTGTCTTCATCTACCATTTCTCACTTTTCCCACAAGAACAAAACTCACATTCTGTTTCTGTGACTGTTCACAAGTGGAAAGCGAGTGGAGTTGACGTCAGTAAGATTTACACCTCTATTTCTGTCTAACTGACCATACAAACTAATTACTACGTCAATGAAGACGTCTATATTTTGCAATATTGTTGAGAATTTTGGTTTGTAGTTGGTTTTTTGTGTTAAGATATAAAAATATAAAAAATACTGTATGTTGCATGAGTGTGAAATTGTGCACAGTTTTGTCTCAAATGAGCTGGCTTGCAAGTCGGGTTATTAATCTTATTGAGAATTTTTGAGAAAAAGAGTTTCACTTTGGTTTTTTTGCTTGTTTAGGCATAGCTGGGAATTTCTGGGATAAATTTGTTCCCAGTAAACATTAACAAGAAATGAATATGACGAGGATAAACTTTAGATAATTTTCTGAAAATTATGGCATCAGTAAATGTTTTGCCAGCATTTTTTTTTTCATTTGCAATGTGTTTATTAAAAGGTCATAATTTTTTTTATTTTTTTTTTTTACAAATAAAAAAGAGAAGCTGTCCTGAAAGAAGTCTTGGTTCATCGCTGCATCATTTTTTATTTTTTTTTTTTAGTTCTAGGAAATCACTAGCTTGCAAAAAACATGTTCTTTTTAAATAACTCAAGATGGAAGGAACTATTTTTATTCCACAGTTCCGTCTGTATTTGACAGAACACATCATTCTGGACATCAGGCAAATCCATTTATTTATTGGAACTTAAATTTGGCGACAAACTTACAGGAATAACATTTTTTTGGACTTTAACAAACAGCCTTCAATTTATTTGAACTGATCGACATGCACTGGCACAAACTAATATAAAAAAAACTGAGTGGAGATTGAATGAGCGGTCCTATCAACAAATGTTAAAGCTCAATTTTATAATTAATCTATAACAACTACAAAAACACAACTTTCGAGTAGCGTTACCTGACCTGCACATTTAAAGATGTGCAGAGTTTTAGTTTGTAAGTCTTACACCAAAAAAAAAATCATGAAAATATTCAATCACGAATACAATTACTTCATATCTTCTTCTCCTTTTGGCATTTCCCTTCAGGGGTCGCCACAGCAAGTCAGTTTCTTCCATCTAACCCTATCTGCTGCATCCTCTATGGTCACGCCAACTATCTTCATGTCGTCCTTCACTGTATCCATGAGCCTCCTCTTTGGTCTTCCTTCAGTCCTCTTTTCTGGTGGTTCCAAATCCAGCATCCTTCTGCTGATGTACTCTGTCTCTCTCTCCTCTGCACATGTCCAAACCATCTCAGTCTGGCCTCTCTGACTTCATCTCCAAAACCTCTAACATGTGCTGTTCCTCTGATCCTATTCATCCTGGTCACTCCCAGAGAGATCCTCAACATCTTCATCTCTGTTACCTCCATCTTTGTTTCCTGTCTTTTCCTCAGTGACACTGTTTCTAGACCAAACAGCATGAAATTACTTTATCTAATTTTGTAAATTCATATTATAATGATTATCAATTAAATTCAGGCCCACAGGCTGGCGATCTGTTCAGGTTGTACCCTGCCTCTCGCCTGAAATTGGCCGGGATAGGCTCTGCCTCTTTACAAAAATGAGATCAAGCACAAGAAGATAATACTATGGTCAGGTTGTGTAAGAAATGAAGCAGAGTTTGTACAACACACAAACAGGAATATTTTTGGTTGTTTACTTTGATACGTTAAGAGATCATCCCTGCTGCATGAAAAAGTACTGATTACTTTTTGTTAAATGTAGCTAAATCTGAACATTACTTGTTTTTGGATTTGTAGAGCCAGGATATTTTCCTCTCATTTCAGAGTGGATGAAAGAAACAAAGACTAATATTTTTTTAAATGTTTTACATGGTACTTTTTCACTAAGGTGTAAATAGTATCGACAGTTATCTAACTGTTACTAGAGACAGATACGATCAACTTTAATGATCCCGTAAGAAATTGATAGCAAGAGAGTGTCAACATCAAGAACTATATATTGTATATACAGTGTTTTGTGTGGTCTTTCAAACTGCTTATACCTAACGGGGCGCAGGGGGTGCCAGAGCCTGTCATGGTCAATTTCAGTTGAGAGTCAGGATACATCCTGGACAGGTCTCCCTGTTGCAGGTCCACACACACAGACAACCATTTACACACATTCATTCCTAGGGGCAATGTCACAGCAGCCAATCAACCTAACATGCATTTTTGGAGGGTGGGAGGAAACCAGAGTAGCCATAGAAAACCCACAGATTCACAGACAGAACATGCAAACTCCACACAGAAAGGCCAGTGTTTAGAGCCCTGCCACCACTCCGAGACTCGAACCCAAGTCTCAGAGTGGGGGTGACTCTTGCTGTAAGGCCACTGTGCTAACCGCTGCACCACCATGCAGCCATATGTACTGTGTGAAATATGAAATCAAAGTCATTTTATTTGCCACATTTTGTTTTGTTTATTGACACCTAAATTTTATCTAAATAAAAAAATTTAACTCTGGAACGTGATCGCCCATACAGCTTCTGTTCTCCCTCACGTCTTTTGTTATTTCTATGAAGCACACCACCACACTAAAAAAGCTTTTATATTAAAGTCCTTTCTGCAACAGGGAAAAACATGACCGCCCCTTTTTTTAGAGCACAAAACCTGTTCTTTAAGTTATCAAAATACTTGCTAATCCTGGAATCACACAATGCTGTGAGTAAAAAAGCCAAGAACATTTTACACCCACAAATTCTTCATCCATTTTTTGTCTTTACACTATTGACTATAATTTTTTCTGACTATAGGCTCAAGTTTTAAAATAACTTGTCAAACTGTTAACAAAAAGCTCCTCTGATGCACTTTTATTCATACTTAGTTGGTGCCTGATGAGAATGGGAAGTGCAGAGATAATGGAGGTAATTTGTTTTAAAGAAAATTGCGAATAGAAGTTGTTGACTGATATTGTTTTTCATTCCATACATTTTTATGTCTACAGTCTTTACAATCTCCCTTCCTACTCTCAACCTATGGCCACCAGCTGAGTGTGGTGACCGAAAGAGGTCGCTGATATAAGCGGCCAAAATGAGCTTCTTCCACCGGGTGGTTGGGCTCTCACTCAGAGATAGGGTGAGGAGCTCTGCCATCTGGGGGAGTAGAGCTGGTGCACCTCTAGGTCGAGAGTAGCCAGATTGGGTGGTTCGGACATCTTGTTAGGATACCGCCTGAATGCCTCCAGGAGGAGAGCCAGAGGCACACCCTGGACCCACTAGAGAAACTATGTTTCACAGCTGGCCGGGTGATGCCTCGGGATCCTCCCAGGAGAGTTGGAGGATGCAGCCAGGATGAGGGAAGCCTGGATATCCCTGGAGCTAGGCTGTTGCCCCCGTGACCTGGCCCCCAACAAGTGGAAGATGACAGAACGGAATATTTTTATGCATGTTTGTTCATAATTACTAGTGCTTGTTTGAAAAACTGAATAATGGCAACAGCAGACCCTGTTTGATTGTTTTGTTTTTTGGGCCATTATTAATTGTCAGTGCAGGCGCTCGTTCATTTTACTGCACAGAAGAAGTTGCATGTGAATAAGGTCAAATGAGTTGTCTATAAATGTCACAATGAGCCGTGGATGCCACATTAGCAGGAAACGGTAGAGCTCAGTGCAGAGGCTTGGTCACTGAAATGCCAAGGATCTTTTTGTCTTTGTCAGACACCCACATATAGAGATGGCTGACAGTCTGACTAAGTCTTTCTTTGAGAAGAAAGATGCCGCAGAGCATGATGAATTGGCTGGTAAGGGGGCTGATGTTTTCACTTTCATGGTTTTCCTCACATTGTGTAAGCCTTTTGCCTTTCATGCCTGTTTGTGAAATGCAGGCATCTTACATCAGGTGTCAGTAGTTCTGCATTGTTTCCGGTAATAAAAACACAAGTGTTATGTCAAGTCAGTGTTAATTATACCTTTCCTGACAAGTACAAGGAGTTCATTTGAGCGATGAAGAATTTTCACCAATGATCCAGTTGAACTTTCCAGTCGGAAAGCCGCAAAGAGTTAGTCACTGTGACCAGATTGAGTTAGACTGGTGTATGTTAGTGGATGTGTGGGTGAGCTGGTCTGGACACATACATGCATGTTCATTCTCGCTCCTACATGTTATTCTAAAGGAGTGTGAATGTACATCTCTCAAACATACACAAATCTTGCATGTTCACTCAAAACAATGTAGGAATAAAGATATAATCCTGACTTTCATGAGTGTTCAAGCAGGACTCCTAGTCGTCAGACGATGTTTTGACGTCAAATCTAAAGTTGTACTATTTTTTGGTGACTGTTGGGCATTCAAACTTACTAAGAGAGTGATTGCAGAGCAGAAAACCAAATGTCCAGGACAATTGATCTGCTACTTTTTCATTCAACAAATGTGGAACAGCGTTGCTTTGTGCCACAGCAGAACGGCAGAAACTTCCTGTCAGATTACTGCTAATAATGCATTAATTTAGTGAGAAATTTAAAAACTCATTTATCTATACATAAAGCTGCTGCCTCAAGGATGTAAATATATCAATGAACATTTTCCCTAAAAAAAATCTGAATTCCAAACAGACATATTTGATCCAGCAATATTTATAGAATAATTCCAAATGGTGTGTCTGTTTACGTTCATGTTTTTAAAAATGGCTTCACTGTATTCCAACGTGTATTTTTGCAGTAAAGCATTTGACGAATCACATTTCAGCCAGCATATGTTGCCAGGTGGGCAAAAATCAATACGAAAAAGTTTTCGCAATCCATTCTGCTAGGCCTCAAAGCCCTCGAGCTATATTTGTTCGATCTAATTTAGTAATTCAACAGAGAACATCCATAAAACATCAGCTGGAATCTCTGAATCACTCGGGATTTTCAGATATCTGCAAACATTGCACATCCTCACTTTTTTCTTCTTGTAATAAGAAGCACCTGGTTGTCTCACACTAACAACTGCCAAAAGTCCACCTTTCAAGGCTGTGTTCTCATTTCTAAGAAATTATTTCATAAAGTGTGTTTGTGTAGCTGCACCTGCCCATAATCTCTCTTATCTGCTGCTAAAACAACGTCAATTTTATTAGATCTGCATTTTTAGTTTAGATTTTGTCAAACAAATAAAACCAATCCATACTGTACGTCATGTGTTTTTTGTTTTTCTAAGTTGTTCTTGGATAATTTGGGAACATCTAAGAACCAAATTATTTCTTTTATACCCTTGAGCAAGAGGAAGGATGTACTTTTTTTCATGAGTACTGTATGATTGCTGTGTGACAGAGGAAGAAAACAGAATAGCAAACAGCAACACCGGAAGTTAGAGATGTGAGAAAAAGGGTTTTGTAAGAGCGCTAAAAAAAAAAAAGGCCACAGGAAACATGTTTACTAGACTTCTTAGAAGCTATTTTATTCTGAACCCAAAAATATGAAAAGGACGTGTTTTGTTTTTGTTTCTGAAGCTCCATGGGGTGAAATTAACTGAAAACTATTCAGACCAGATTGTACCAGTAGAAGCCCAAAATGCTCTATTCATTTTCAGATGGCAATCAGGTGAAACTGCCTGCAGCATTTTTTACTTCGAGGGGTGTTTAAATTATGCCACCATGGCTTTTAGGGGTCTTACAAATTAGCGATTAGTTAGACTAAAAACACTTCACATAGATTTTTCTAATAATTTATGATTCTAAGCTCTGCACTGAGGGAGAGCTTTTAAGTCAGTTAGTGAAACAAACACAGTTGCATCCTAATTTGATATTCCAAACCATGTCAGGAGACATTTTACGCAACATGCATCATCAGCACACTTTGTAAAATGTAACTTGCTGTTCATCTTCTGAACTGCTTATTCCCTAACATGGCAAAGCAAGTCAAGTTCATTTGTATAGCACAATTCATACAAAACATAATTCAAAACAAAACATAAAATCAAAATGTTTAAAAAGAATTTAACATATAATAAGAACTAGGACAGTGCATCGATCCGTCGTAATAAAGAGAGAGCTGAGCCGAAAAGCAAAGCTCTTGATTTACAAGTCGATATACATTCCCACCCTCACCTATGGTCACCAGCTGTGGGTGGTGACCAAAAGAATGAGATTGCGGATACAAGCGACCGCCGAAATGAGCTTCCTCTGCAGGAGGGCTGAGCTCTCACTCAGCTCAGTGAGAGCCCCTACCGAGCCCTCTGCCATCCGGTAGGGGCTCGGTGTTGACCCGCTCCTCCTCCAGGTCGAGAAGAGCCAGATGGAGTGGTTCGGGCATCTGGTCAGGATGTCCCCCGAGCGCCTCGCGGGCGAGGTGTTTTGGGCACGTCCCACTGGGAGGAGACCAAGGGACAGACCCCGGACGTGCTGCAAGACTATGTCTCACAGCTGGCCAGGGAACGACTTGGGATCCTTCCGGGTGAGATGGAGGATGCAGCCGGGGTGAGAGAGGCCTGGGCAGCCCATTTGAGGCTGTTGCCCCCGCGACCCGACCCCGGAACAAGCAGAAGATGACGGAGCGGAATGTAATAAGAATAATTATTCTTCAGTCAAATGCACAGCTAAACAGAACTGTTTAACAGGGGTTGTGTGGGGAGGACCGGAGCCTATCCTGGCTGATTTAAGTTGAGAGGCACGATACACCCTGAACAGGTTGCCAGTCTGTCACGGGGCCCTAAAAAATGAATTCAAAATATTTGTTTAAGATAGCACGCAGCGGGGGAGTGGCTTGAGCCTCGACATGTGAAGACGTGCAGCTTTGTTGCTCCGCAGGAATACCATATTTTTTCATCTAAATCCTTTACTATCTAACACTCTAAGACTACCCCTCATCTCCGGAAACTTTGTTTGTGTCATACAGCAGTTTGAATAATTTATTTTTGCCATGGCTGGACAAAGAAGCAACAAAAAGTCCGAGCTTGCTAGCCCCGTGTCTTCTGATACGGCTAAGCTTATGGAAACGATTACAAAATCGGAAAAAAAGGTACTGACCGAGATTTCTACATTGGATTCCAAGATTGAATCCAAATGCCAAATGCTAAATGAAAATATGCAGTCGCTCCGACGGGATTTTAAAGAGCAGCTTGAGGGTTTGAGAAGCGAGTTTAATGCTAAACTAAACCCGCTGGATGCTAGCATCGCTAGCAATCGGGCCCGCATTGTTAGCCTGGAGGGTGCTACCGGTGATTACTCTGACAGGATGGTGAACGTGGAGGAAGAAGTTCAGAGTCTACGAGCTACTGTGAAAGCCCTGACGGAGAAGACTGAAGACCTGGAGGGAAGGCAACGTCGCTGCAATATTCGCATTCTCGGGGTGAAGGAGCGGTTTGAATCGGGCCAGCGTCCTGCTGAGGCTGTGGCTAAGCTACTTCAGGAAGTCCTGGGCATGGATGCTGCTCCCACGCTGGACAGAGCGCATCGGAGTCTACAACCCGCCCCTGCTACAGGACAGCGACCCCGGCCACTGATCGTGAAGTTTCACTATTACCAAGAAAAGCTGGATGTGCTTCGCAGAGCAGCAATGAAAGAATCTCTGGTACACGATGGCAACAAGATCCTTATTTTTCCAGATCTTCCATCCACCGTGGTGAAGAGGAGAGGTGCTTTTAAGGAAGTTAAAGAATTGCTGCGGGGATGCCGAGGTGTGAAATATGGGATGCTGTACCCTGCAAGGCTGAGAGTTTCTTCATGTTTGGGTGAAAAAATTTTCCTGGATCCTGTTCCTGCCAAAGACTACATCCTGAAGCATCTGGTGCAAAGCAGCCAGCAGGAGAACTGAGGGACCATTAAAGGTACAACACTGGTGATGGATCCAGGCCTGTTAGTAGATTCTCTCACTGGACTCCTATTTACTTCTAATTCTAGCTTAAATATCTATGTATATATATTTTTTGTAATTATAAATAATGAACAAAGTAAGTGAGTTGGGGGTGGGGGGCTGAATGTTTGTTACACTTGAGTTTATATTTTGTTGGATGGGAAGATTTTTTTTTTTTTTTATCATGGGTATTTCCTGTTATGGGCACTTATGTTAGTAAGTATAGTGGTGGGAGAGCAAGTTTGCATGTTACTAGAGCTCATTTGGGAAGGGGAGGAGGGTTTTTGTGTGTGTGGTAATGTCTATGTTTTTTGTATTTTTCTTTGGTTTGTGTTTTGCTGCAGCTTTAAATCTATACCTCATTCCTGTGTGATTGTGCACCCTTATGATAAACTGAATCCAACGTAGATATGGCTGCCTGTACTAATCTAAGACAAACTGTTGGGCCCAACTCTGCGACATTTATCACATGGAATGTAAAGGGACTTAACCAATTAGTCAAACGGAGGAGAGTCTTTGCTCATTTGGTGAACTTTAAACCGGATATAGCATTTCTTCAGGAAACACACTTGTGTTCTGCTGATGCCTATAAGTTAGAACACGGTTCCTTTTCGCAAGTATACCACTCTGCCTTCAGTATAAAAGCAAGGGGGGTTGCTATACTTGTCAGAAAAAATCTTCCCTTTGTCAGTACAGAGGTGATTCGGGATATAAATGGTCGATTTGTTATTGTTGCTGGTAAGTTGTATGACTTCCCAGTTCTTTTGGTTAATGTCTATGCTCCCAATTGGGATAACCCACAATTTTTTACTAGCCTTATAGGGAAGTTAAAAGGTTTAGACACTCATTACCTCATTATGGGTGGAGATCTAAATTTGGTATTTGATCAGAATCTGGATAGATCAAGTACACGCCTATCTGCAGCAACCTCCAAATCTGTTTCTGTTCTTAACACATTCCTTCAAAGTTATGGAATTTCTGACCCGCTACGTGTTACCGAGCCGCTGGCAAAATATTACTCTTTTTTCTCTGCTGTGCATCACTCATACTCAAGAATTGATTATTTTTTGTTGGACAATACCTTTATTTCTAAAACTACCAAGTGTCAATATCATGCGATTGTCATATCGGATCATGCACCTGTTCAAGTAGATATTTCATTTCCCACTACTCATGCGCCACAGCAACGTTTGTGGAGGTTCGATACAACCTTGCTATCAGATAAAGAGTTTTGTAAATTTATTTCCTCTCACATAGAATTCTTCTTGGAAGTTAATGATACACCCGATGTTTCCAAAACTGTTATTTGGGAGTCCCTTAAAGCATATTTACGTGGACAAATCATCTCTTTCACAGCCCAAAAAAACAAAAAGTGCAATGAGAGACTTAAGAAATTAACTGAACTCATAGCAAATCTTGACATGCAGTATGCTAGCAATCCAACTCCTGATTTATACAAACAAAAACTCCTGCTACAGTCTGAGTTTGAAACTTTATCAATTAAGGCAACGGAGAAGTTATTGCTTAACCTCTTAACATCCACTGACCCGCCCACGGTACGTTTGTGGGTTTTTGTTTTTTCTTCACTCATAAAGACACTTATTCTTTGTTCAACTCCACTAAGTTATACCTCGTTTTAAAGCTAAGACTTTCAAGAAAACGATCATAGCATCCATTCTTATGTTTTCACTAGTTTCAAGAAGAAATAACAAATTATCCGCAAAAAAAATCAAAGTGTGTAGAGGGCACAGCCTACCTATGATTCGGTTCTGATGGCCTCAGAGGGGTTCAATCTTCATGTGATCGGTCTCATTTTGTCCGTAACAATCCACAGAATAAATATATGAAATTGTTTTTTCTCAAAAGTAATCCAGTTTGTATAAATACTCCAGAAAACGTGTTTTTTTTTCTGTGAAAAATCCGATGGTAAAACGTTGCAGTCGCGTTTCTATCTACGTAGTAACTGCTAGGCTATGTTTTTAGCTTCGTTCTGGGTGTGCTTCATTTCCTCACGATGTTAGCTTCAAAATGAGACCACTCGCGATCTTTTCCGGTCACGAGTTTCTTAGCTAAATCGGTTTGAACAAAACAACTGCCCCTTACTGAGGTCAGAGGGGGCGTGGACATTATTGCTATTTGATGACCAATAACATAACTTTACGATTAATACGTAATGTCAGGAGCTAGCCAATAAGATTACCTTTCCAACGAGGGGCTGGACTTCAAGTTTGGTTGACCAGAAGACCCCTATATTTGACTGCGTAATGAGAAAAACAACGGCATTTTACGCACAGCGTTTTGCGCACAAGGTGGAGACAAAGAGACAGAGCTGCGATTTACAAGAGCTGTTAGATTTGAACTTTGGGCGCATAGTTTTGCCAAAAAAACATGCCGAAGGCAAAAGGAAAAACACATTATACGACAGAAAAAGCCGTTGATGTACTCTTGGAATCGTCTACTGAAGAAGATAGTGAATATAATTCAGACGATGAAGAGCTCTTTGAGCTCGGAATGGACCCAGTACTGGATGGGTGAGTTCATCATGCAAAACATTGTTTTGAATGAAATATATGATTTTTCAGTTGTCATCTTGGTAATTGATAAGTTTGATCTGTTTCTAGTTTTATTTTATTGTTATTTTTACATTTTTGTTGTTGTTTTATTTCTGATCTATAGTTTATTGATAATTGTGAATTCTACTGTGACATTTGATATTATGAAAGTAATAATAAACGTATTATTATTATTATCTTTTTTTGTAATAATTATAAATATATATTTTTATGTAATGACCATGGTATTACCGTACATTATTTTAGTACCTCATCATAATTTTTTTTTTCTTTTCTTTTACAAACCTGGCATTGTTGCTCATAGGTGCTATTCAGAGGAGGACAAAGACATGCAGACCCCCGCTGAAGTGACCGACACCCTAATTACAAAGAGAAAGAGGTCTTTGTCTGCAGAAAGCCCATCTCCCCCTGCTGAATCTTCCACCCCACCCCCTGCTGCTTCCACAAGCTCCATGCCAGTCAGAAGAGGGAGGGGGAGACCTAGGGATAAAACAAGGGGCAGAGAAACAGTGACCTGTCCTCTTCAAAGTGGCGAGAGATGGCACACCGTAGATGAAGAGGATACTGCACCCCAACCACTCCTCTTCAAACCAGCCCGGGAACCTGGACCACAAACCCGGAGTAGGCGGCTTGCTTCTCCACTTGATTTTTTCAAGTTGTTTTTTACAGATGTCTTGCTTGCGACACTTATGGACAATACCAACGCATTTGGGGCCCACAAAGATGAAAACTGGACAATTTTGACAGTTTGCGACCTGTATTCTTGGTTTGCCATGGTACTCTATATGGGGATAGTGAAGGTCCCGCAGCAAGTTTTTTACTGGAAACAGCAAGACATTTTCAACTTTTCCTTCCCACCATCTGTCATGTCGAGGAACAAATTCTTACGCATGTGCCAAGCATTCCACCTTTGCTCATTAGAGGATGATGCACAAAATCAGGCACTAAAGGGCTCCCCAAGCTATGATCGTCTAGGCAAGATAAAGCCTATCTATAACCAGATAGTGACTGGTTGTAAGAACAACTTTCATCCTGGGTTGAACCTAGCCATTGATGAGCGCATGGTGGCAACTAAAAGGAGAACAGCCCTAAAACAATACATAAAAAATAAACCAACTAAGTGGGGATATAAACTTTTTGTGCTTGCTGACTCTGCCACAGGATACACATGGAACTTTTTTGTTTACGAGGGCAAGTCTTCAAGCCCTGGGAAAGGACTGAGTTATGACTCTGTAATGTCTCTGATGGATATTCAAAACTTAGGAACTGGATATCACCTCTTTGTAGACAATTTTTATACAAGCCCTCGCCTTTTCAAAGACCTGTTTGCCCTGCAGATTGGGGCTTGCGGCACGATCAGAAACAATCGTGTTGGGTTTCCTAGAACCACTTTGAATGACATCGGCAGGAAAGACTCTCGGGGGACCATCAGATGGATCCGGGATGCTGAATTATTGTTTGTAAAGTGGAAGGACACTCGAGAGGTTGTCATGTGTTCGACCATTCACACTGTGTTTCAAGGAGACAAAGTCAAACGACGAGTGAAAACACAAGGGTGTTGGTCAGAGGTGCAGTTTCCTATCCCGGTAGCCATCAAGGAATATAACCGCCACATGGGAGGTGTCGATCTCTCTGATGCCCTCATCGGTTATTACACTGTTCTTCACAAAACACGGAAGTGGTACATGACTTTTTTCTATCACTTTTTGGACATTGCGGTTGTCAATGCATTTATTTTATACAATGCAGAGCATCATGAGGAACCTTTGACACAGTTGGACTTCCGAATCCAACTGATTCGAGAGCTTTCTCAGAGTGGAAGTGCGTCAAGCTCAACCAACCGTCCACCTCCTAGTCCAGATAGTAAATCACATACACCGATGTTTTTTGTAGAGGACAGGGATGTTCCCAAACATCTGTCTGCTACCGCAGGGAGACGACGGTGCAAAGTCTGTCACAAAAAGACACCTGTAGGTTGCAGAACATGCAAAGTTCCTTTTTGCTTTGTACCTGGTCGAGACTGTTATCACCACTGGCACCACGGAAAAAAACTGTTGTAGACATTTATTTCATTTGGTTTTGTTGTAAATAGGTTTTGCACCAATTGTAGTAATTTCACTACAATTTCATTATGTCTCAATTTCTTCCTTTATTATGATTAGTTACTTTATTGCTTTATTTCATTTTGTTTTGTTGTAAATAGTTGAAGATTTTGCACTAATAGTAGTAATTTTACTACAATTCTCAACATCCTTTAGTTGCACAAAAGAAAGATTTGTTTATCTATATCTATTTTTTGTTATTGAAAAGTTGTTGTTTTTTAACATTTGAGTTCTTGTTTTTATCTCAATAAAACACACAATTTATCCAGTTGTATATTTCATTTCTTGTGCATGATTTTTATGAAAAAATTTATAATTACAGTAAAAAATATTAAAATATACATTTAAAAAAATTATGAAAAAAAATTATCTGGGGGGGCATTCAAAGTCACAGAAACACTAATATGCATTTTTTTATGACTAAAAAAGTGATAAAATGGCAAAAATTCACTTTGGCACATTTTGGCACATTTTGGCACAGTTTTGGACAGCTTGTGCCGAATGGACACTTTTTATAGTAAAAGGTCAATAGGTCAAAAACACTTGTACCTAGAGATCTGAAACTTTACACAGTTGTTGTCAACAAGATTTTTGTCATACAAATGGAAGGAATTATGCCTACTAAGAAGTATGTCTTGGCTAGGGACATTGGAAAATGAAAAAAATTAGGCGAGGCTAAAATTCAACAATTTTTTTTATGTTTGAACTACTGTAGGTTAGGCTCTGAAATTCTGACACTCTCCATGTACATATCTACAGAAACTAGAAGGTCTAAGCTTTATTTTGATGTATAGTACAAGCATGTGACTTGAAAGATGCTGCTGTAATAAGCAATGGCATTTGGGTATGTCCAACTATTGTGCACAGCCCGAAAATAGGTGGGTGTTAAGAGGTTAAAACAAGACAACAGGTATATGAGCATGGAGAAAAAGCAAGTAGACTTCTCTCCCACCAGTTGCGTCAGTCCATCTCTAATCATTCAATAACAAAGATCAGAACAGATTCTACTCATACAGTAACGGAACCCCAACAAATCAATACAGCCTTCAAGAATTACTATCAAGGTCTCTATGCCAGTCAAAGTACATGTAATTCTGCCGACATAGAAGCTTTTTTGGAAAAATTAAGTATTCCTCTGTTGGATTCAGATCAGCTGCAGACACTAGAGAAACACATATCTGTTGCGGAAATATTAACAGCGATTGGCTCTTTACAGAGTGGCAAAGCCCCAGGTCCTGATGGGTTTCCATCTGACTTTTACAAGGCATTCGCTGACAAACTTTCATCCTTACTATGTATGGTGTTTGCAGAAGTCCATGGAACTGCTAAACTGCCTGAAACATTATCCCAAGCCATGATTTCGGTAATCTTAAAAAAAAATAAGGATCCTCAGAAATGTGAATCATATCGACCAATCAGTCTACTTAACGTAGACTACAAAATTCTTACAAAAGTTCTAGCACTTCGCTTGGAAAAAATAGCCCCTAGAATTATTCATGAAGATCAGACGGGCTTCATTGCTGGTCGCCAGTCATATTTTAATATCAGACGTCTATTTAATATTTTATATTCTGACCACTCAATTGACCGTCCAGAATTAATCGTCTCGCTTGATGCCGAGAAGGCCTTCGATCGTGTGGACTGGGGCTATCTGTTAGCTGTACTGCGCAAGTTCGGTTTTGGCTCAGGATTTTTATCCTGGATCAAAATTCTTTATTCAACGCCGCTCTCATCTGTCCGTACCAATAGCACCATCTCTGAATATTTCCCTTTGCATAGAGGTACTCGTCAGGGATGCCCACTGAGCCCGCTACTTTTCGATTTTGCAATAGAGCCTCTAGCAATAGCCCTTAGAACGGACAAAGGGATTAATGGGATCAGTCGGAATAGAGAGGTCCATAAGATCTCCATGTATGCGGATGACCTACTCTTATATATTACAGACCCAGAAAAGTCCATTCCACGACTGTTGGAACTCCTTGGGATTTTTGGAAATCTTTCAGGGTACAAACTGAATTTAGGAAAAAGTATACTTTTTCCCATTAATCAACTGGCCAGGGACCTGGACTATTCAAAATTTCCATTTACCATAGAAAAACAATCATTTGTGTATCTTGGAATACATATTACAAATTCGTATAACAATCTTTTCAGATTGAACTTTTCCTCACTTTTGGAGAAAACCAAGACAGATTTGGCAAGATGGTCAGCTTTACCCATCTCACTGGCGGGGCGAATTAACACAATTAAAATGGCAGTTTTGCCTAAATTTATGTATGTTTTTCAAATGGTCCCCCTTTTTCTTCCTAAGGTGTTCTTCAGTAAGTTGGATGGATTAATATCTTCATTTATTTGGAATCAAAAGTGCCCAAGGATTAGCAAGTCTAAATTGCAGTGCTCTAAATCTGAGGGTGGTCTTGCCTTGCCTAATTTTTTGTATTATTACTGGTCAGCAAATATTGTTAAACTGTCTGTCTGGCTACATACATTCAAAGAAGGCAGAGGACTTCTTTGGTCCACCATGGAACTTACCTCGGGTTTTCCAGCTTCACCTGTAGCATTTATGAGTGCCTCTCTGCCAATAACTGAAAAAATGAGCTTCACAAACCCAGTGGTCAGAAACACACTGAATATCTGGCTCCAATGCCGCCGCCATTTTGAGTTCAAGCAAGCGCTAATTTATGCACCAATTACCTCAAATCCATTCTTCCCACCTGCCTTGAATGATCCTGGTTTCAAAGTCTGGCGTAGTAAAGGTATAGTGTTTTTTACTGATTTATTTGCAAGTGGTTCATTTATGTCCTTTGAAAACATCTGTGCAAATTTTGATATTTCCAAGAAGCATTTCTTCAGATACTTACAGGTCCGCAGCTTTGTAGGAAAACATTTCCCCACATATCCAAGACAATCATCTCCTGGTCCTTTAGAAAACTGCCTGCAGCCTCGACCCATCACCAAAAGTCATATTTCCAAAATATATGAACAATTGCATCACATTAATCCTACTTCATTAAACCATTTGAAAGACTCTTGGGAACAGGATTTAAATCTGGAGATTCCAGAGGAAATCTGGAACAGAAGTATCACCCGCATACATTCAACATCTATCTGCATAAGACACAGTCTGACACAATTCAAAGTTTTCCATCGCTCATACTTAACAAAGGCAAGGCTGGCTAAGATATTCAACAGCAGTGATGATCGATGCCCAAAATGCAACCAGTCACCTGCAACAATGGCTCACATGTTTTGGTCGTGTGCTGCTTTAGAAAAGTTCTGGGACTCTGCTTTTGGAATTTTTTCACATCTTTGTGGGAGGAAAATAGATCCCAATCCATTCACTACAGTGTTTGGAGTTCTCCCGAGCAGACAGGGCCTTAACTCGCACCAGGAGAGCGCAGTGGCTTTTCTGTCTCGCCTTGCACGGAGACTGATCTTAGTGAAGTGGAAGGACAAACAGCCTCCTTCTTTTGTTCAGTGGGTCAGAGAAGCTATGATGTGTCTTCAAATTGAATACCTAAGGTATAGTAAACGGGGCTCAATAGAAAACTATTATAAAACATGGGCACCTTTCATTACATACATTGAGGGTCTGCCATTTACATAGGGGAGAAGGTTTTATGCGTCATTTACCAGTACTTATGGAGAAAGCTGCAGCTTATGTTTGTGATTTGTTTGTTTTGGGTTTGTTTGTTTTTGTTTCATGTCTGATCCAAATATTTTACAAGTCTCAGATAGATACTACTGGTTGACATGTTCTTTAATCATCTCTATTTTGTAACTTTATATAACTTGACTTAAAGTTGTTTTTTTTGTGTGTGTCTGTATAAAAAATGAAAAATCTTTAAATAAAGTTTTCAAAAAAAAGATAGCACGCAGCAGCATGGTGAATCTTTGAAATAGATGGCGGTACAGACCAATACACCCAGATTTACATAAGTAGTAGAAGGAATCATTATTGATCCAGTCGGATCAACATTGTAGGATCAGAATTTGCGTAATCACAGTACGCACTTTCAGTTCCCATTAGAGTGTCAAACCTGAACGTCACACATCATTTAAGTTGCTTGAATGAGAACTTTTTGGTTTCTCTGTCAAATACATTGATGATGTATGAAGGTTAGTGGATTAAATTGTGATGATGAGCAGCCATGCATTTGAAGAAATTATATCTTCGTCTTTTCGCATATCCTGAGGCATGCTAGCATTTTTATTTTTGTAATTATTACTGGGAATAAACTTGACTTACTTTTTTATTTGTTAGGAGTTTTTATTTACTTATTTTCCTCCAGAATTTCCATTAAATGTTAAGTTAATAACCTAATGCTGAAGGCGTCAACAACAAATGGCTTGGAGCCCTTGTTCACGATGAATTCACAAATTCTCCAGATTACTAAATGTACGTCAGTAACAGCGGTTGCATGATTTGTAAACGTAATGACTTGTTTTGTACGTGCCCATTATTCCAAGCACAGTCAATTTCAGTGACATCTCAGATTTAATTAATGTAAAGTCTGAAGTTTTTCTTGTTTTTGCTTATTTGAAGGTTTTCAATTAATCAATAATCAAGTGCATATGCTGGAATAATTGTGGAAAGCAGAAAAAATTGTGGGGTTTAATACTTTTAAGTGTTTAATTTTAAAACGTGTTAACATTTTTGTGTATGGCACTTTTTGTGTTTGTTCCGTTCCGTCATGCTCCGCTTATCCAGGCCCAGGTCACAGGGGCAACAGCCCCAGACGGCTTCTCTCTCCCCAGCTGCATCCTCCATCTCACCCGGAAGGATCCCAAGTCATTCCCAGGCCAGCTGTGAGACATAGTTTCTCCAGGGTCTTCCTCTTGGTCTCCTCCCGGTGGGACATGCCCGCAACACCCCACCTGCGAGGCGCCTGGGGGCATCCTAACCAGATGCCTGAACCATCCCATCTGGCCCTCCTGACCTGGAGAAGAAGCGGCTTGACACCGAGCTCCTCCCGGATGCCAGAGGTCCTCCCCCAATCTCTGAGTGAGAGCCCAGCCACCCTGCAGAGGAAGCTCATTTTGGCCGCTTGTATCTGTGATCTCATTCTTCGGTCACCACCCACAGCTGGTGACCCTAGGTGAGGGTTGGAATGTATATCGACTTGTAAATCGAAAGCTTTACCTAAAAATACAAATGTTTAGGTTTTTAAATGAAAAATTTAGATCTTTTTTTTTCCCCCATGCGACAAAAAGGACAGTGTTATATGTATGTCAAGAACATCTTGTACCAAATGCTTCATTTCATTTCTTCAGAAGAAAAGGCAACTTTCACAATCTATGTTTGTGTGTGTTTATGTACACTTCCCACAGATGGCTCTGGATTAGTGCGACTGTTTGGCAACCTGTCCAGGGTATACCCTGACTTTCCTGATACTCACCACAATAAGCTCCCTCCCTTTGCAACACGGTGTGAGGTGGTTCAGAAAATGGCAAGATAGGGGAGGATTAGCAGAAAAAAAAAACATGACAGCTGCATGAACAGAATGGTGATTACCCTGTTCTTACACCATCCTAAATGCTACGAACTTTAAAAAGTTATGCAATCAATGTAAACAATCAATACATGTCAAGGCTGCAATGCATTGAATTGGTCCTATAGGGATTGATGAAGTTTATTTTGACTGATTTAAAGACATACAGTTTGCATACTGCACAGCATGAGTAGCAGTTCTGAGATTTTTCTGCCTGTTATTTTTTTGGTTGTCTTTTTAAACTAAAGATCACGTTCAGGTCTGCACATCCTGCTTTCACAAAAAGAAAGATTTGTCACTTTTGCCAATGACTGGTCCTGTTTTGATGAGCTCATATGAAGGAATCAAAGTTTGAAAATGTGTTTCAAACTGTCGGAATGAATAGACATCCAGCCAGTCATAAAAAGTAAATTCAGAATGCTGTGTTAAAGTGGAGAATATTTCCGTTTTGGGACGCCCCGTCCGTCCTCCACAACTGACTGGACAACATTATGAGTATGTTCAGCAACAGTTTGACCTGCACAGAGACAAAAAGTCTTCTAGACCCTTTCTTTTTTAATCATTCTATTGGTGCTGCATGGTGGTGCAGTGGTTAACATGGAGGCCTCACAGCAAGAAGGTTAAGAGTTCGAGTCTTGGAGTAGACGCTGGACTTGAGACACTGGCCTTTCTCTGTGGAGTTTGCATGTTCTCCTTGCGAATGCATGGGTTTTCCTGAGATGCTCTGGTTTCGTTCCACCCTCCAAAAACATGCATGTTAGGTTAATTGGCCTCTATGAAATTGCCCCTAAAAATAAAAGTGTGTGTGTGTATGGTTGTGAGTGTGTGGTCCTGCAACAGACTAGTGACCTGTTCTGGGTGTACCCCGCCTCTCGCCTGAATCAGCAAGGATAGGCTCTGGCACGCCCCACAATTCTGTTAGGGATAAGCAGTTCAGAAGATGAAACAAATTCTATTAATGTGAAAGTGTGTGTTGGATTAGTAGAAAATATGGGCAAGTGTTGAAGCACTGGTGCCTTGAGCTACAAACTTTTCAAAATAGGAGATTTGCCTACAGATAACAAAATTCTTATGTATTGAAACATAATTTCCAAACACTTATATAAAAAAAATGCTGACAGAAGATTGTATGGCCTGGAGGACACAATGTGCTACAGTGGATTATATACAACCTCCAAAAAACTCTCTCCTCACATCATGGCTTTACATACCCAGATGGCTAATCTTTCCATCAGCTACAGAGTGTGCTGACAAACAAGCCGGGTACGTGATATGAAGGATGTGCAGCCAATTCTCTGTTGACTCAAGTGGCCTCAAACTCACTTAGAACACTCAATCCCACACAAAGGGCCCACTTCATGCCAGGGAAACTGCACTCTCACTGTTATTTTCTTGTTTTTGAAAGTTTTGCTTACTCAGGATGTCATTCCAACACAAAGTATGATCATGCTACTCAGCATAATTCAATATCTCAGAAGACTGGCTTGGTGGGTGTCTCATGTAGAACTTTTGTCTCTGGCAGGGATGTGGAAAATTTTTGAGTTACATTAACTGTCTGCAATGTTTCTATCACAGTTTGTCAGCAAAGTTCAGTTATTTTTCTTTTTATTTGTTGGACTAAATTGGACTATATGAGGGGATTCCATTAAATGTGGTAGGAATATAATTCTGTGGATTATTTTGAATGTGAAATATACTAACTTTTTTATTCCAGATTAATACGAGTCGTGTTAGCACTGTAGCCTCACAGCAAGAAGGTCAGGGGTTCGAGTCCCAGGTGGAACGAGGCTTGAAACACTAATTTATCTGTGTGGAGTTTGCAACTTTACCCCGTGTATGTGTGGGTTTCCTCCAGGTACTCCGGGTTCCTCACACCCTCCAAAAACTGCATGTTGGGTTGATTGGCCGCTATGAAAATTGTTCCTAGGAATGAGTGTGTATGTGCTAATGGTTGTGTATGTGTGACCCCGCAGCAGACTGGCAACCAGTTCGGGGTGTAACGTTTCGCCTGAAATCAGCTGGGACAGGCTCCGGCACTCCCCACAACCCTGTTAGGGATGGACGGTTCAGAAGATGAAAACAAAACAACAAGCTGTGTTTAACTAAAAAATTACATCTAGCTTTTTTTTTGTGCGTGTATTTTCTTAAAAAATGAACATCATAAAAAAGACAAAGGAAAGTTGGGATGAAATTCAGTAACTAACAAGACAACCATTTAAAAGTAACAGCAGAACTGCTGGCATGCTATGCTGTTTGTCTCCACAGGGAACCTTTTACCAACCACAGTTAATTAATATGATTTCTATTTGTTCATTATGTAATTAATCACTTTAAATTTCTTCTATGCCTCTTAACTTATTGAGAAACAGTAGAAAAATTTAAAATTATTATAACCAATGTCTTTACACAAGTGAACAATTCATTTATTGTCTTAAAATTACAAAATTTCCTTCAAGGTTTGAGTAAAATTTAATGTTTTTATCTTTTTTTCAGCATAATCTGCTTTATGAAACAATAACAACAGGAGTAATTAACAATTAAAATAAAAAACACCAAAAACCACAAGTAATTAAAAGAACACAGTATCTTTTTGAAAGATACTGCGTTCTTTTGAAAATATTTTTGAAAGATACTGTGTTCTTTTAATTACTTGTGTTTTTTGCTGTTTTTAATTTTAATTGTTAATTACTCCTGTTGTTATTGTTTTATAAAAAAATAAAAAATAAAAATCTGATCTGCAATCAGTTGGAGGTTATAAGTACAGACACATAAAGGGATGATTAAAGGATTGGCATGACACAACATAAACAATACATGTTGAGTAAAGGATAAAAACTTCAAATTCCAACGCTGGTGTAAATCAGAGAGAAAGAGGAAACAAGAACACCAGAGTGTATCCAGAGGCAACATTAGATATATCAGACAGGAAGTAGAAATGTTTTTGTGAAACGTGACAATCTTCTGTGTAGTAAACTCATACTGATGCCATCAGGTGGAAGTGAATCGCAACGAGCAGAATTAGGACTTAATCATAACTAGAATTATAACTTAATCATAAATCTTAATTATAAATATATGAACAGATTTCTATCAGATGTTCTTTTTTTTAACCATACTACCAAAACCTGACATACTGGATTTGCATTTCACCTACTCATGAGGAATAAAAAAAAAAAGCCTAAATCTACCACCACACTTTGGTTAAACTGTGACATTTACATTCATACATTTGCAACTCGTGGATCTTTATTTTTGTAAATATCCTATCAATCTTTTTTATGTAATTTGAGCCAAAAAACAAATATGTTGCATTTAGAAAGTATCCATTTTGAACGTTGCAGGTCTACTGGATTTGAGGATAGTCATTAAATCAAATGTTTTTTTGGCAAAGCAAAAAAAACCTAATCAGAAGAAATACAATAATAATGAACATAATTAGTATTTTAGTGCTAAAAGGAATGTGAATAAAAATAATTTTAATACGCTAAAGAAAAATGAAAAACAATAAAATTATTTTAAGCCAGATGTCTTTTGTTCATTAACACCATTAAAAACCAGAGTCAGTAAAAAGATGGCGTGCAATCCTTTTTATTCTATAGAAATGTCATTAAAAGTGTTTTAGCAAGTTGTAAAAATCATAAATTAATACTTCTCCCAACTTAAAATTTGAAGTAGAAGAAGTCTTTTGGAGGCGTTTTCTGAGTCCCAAATTCATTCAAATTTCACCAGACAGAACGCCAGAACTTGTTGTGACGCACAGAAGCGCCATAGGGCAGCTTGGGGGGATGCTTGGCAGACTAATGGCTCATAGAGTGTAAGTGGTTAAATTTAAAACAAGCTATTCTTGGTTATCAGACCAGACAAATTGCGTATGTGCTCAGTTTTAAGGAGGATGATGCAAAAACGAGGGTAGATATATTTTTACTCTTTTCATCCAAAGCCAAGAACGTTTTGGCAAAAGAGAATAAATGGTGAATAATTTCCATTAAGAAGGTTTAGCACGATGTGAATGAAATGTGTTCAAATTAGCTTCAAAGTTCATTTTCATCCACAATTTTTTAAACCGTCTTATGTGAATAGAAAATGAAATGGTGGCAATCTTTTCATTTTGATGGATTTTTTTTTTGTGAGATTTGAATATTAACCGTTCGTTTCTGAAATCAACTTTTCCAACGAAGGGTCAGGGAAGTTTTCAAAGAAGTACAAACTCTCTACTGGTTTTATTTTTCTGATGATAGTTCAACCAACTATTTGCTATATCTTGATGCCTCGACTTCCATGTCTCTATCATCTTAAGAATGACCATGAACTTTGTCAAAGAATTTCTAATTTAATTTTTTTTTTAAAAAAGCATTTGTAAAGTGTGATCTGTGTTTCATCAACACGCTGCAAAAAACTTGGATGTGAATTTTGGTCCAGGAAGTTTAAATTAAAGTTAATCTAAATTATCACCAATATTTTTTTTCGTTACATCTTCTGAATCGTAGCGAAACTCCGCCTATCCCAGCTGATTTAAGGTGAGAGTCAGGATACACTCCGTACAGGTCGCCTTTCTGTTGTGCGACCACACACATGCACAACCATTCCCTGGGACAATTTTGTAGCAGCCAATCAACCTAACATGCGTGTTAGTTTGAGGGTGGGAGGGAACTGGATTACCTCGAGAAAACCCACACATACACAGGGAGAACATGCAAACTACACACAGAAACACCAGTGTTTCAAATCCTGCCCCAGTTGGGACGCAAACCCTGACCTTTTTGCTGTGAGGCCACGGCACCACTGTCGCTCCCCTCCCCACTTATCACCAATATTTTACCAGCAAAAAGTTAAGGGAGGGGATCTTTTCTTTCAATTTTTGTTGCTGCAGTAATTTGGTTACTGCAGCAACAAAAATTGAAAGAATTGAAAACAAAAATTTGACTGATTTTGAACAATATGACCCCAATCACACTTCTCACATGGAGCTATTTTATTTTTTTTCTTGTTGTAGGTCTTTTATGTAAGTTACAAAATCTCTGCAAATAAAATAGTCCAATTTTTTTATGGCACGTGTGGTTTCAGAGAAACACGAAACTTTCGATCTGCATAAACTTTCCAGAGTCAGTACATCCAGTGTGGTGCACATGAATTTCTACATTATCCTCCCTCAACATATTCTAATGCTAATGAGGAAATGGATCATTCTTATCCACCATTCATGCCACCCTGTTTTGATCTCTACTCTACTGATCCTTCTTTTCTTCCCTGCCGTTGATCTTGTATCCATCACTCTATGCACTGCACCCACATTGCATTTCCCCCGCTTCTGACTCATCACTTTGCAAGTGGATGAAAGCATATGCATACGAAGCGTCTGTAATGAGAAGATCAACAATGTCCACGTGGTTGCCCACTCTACATCAATAGGTTGGGTGTCCTGTTGACTGAAAACATGACCCGTAGAGAGATTGGACACTGCATGCAGAAAAGGAAGCACATAAAAATCACAAAGTCATCTCAGACAAATTTGCAAAGAGGTTGATGGTGATTATGGGTGAAAAAAGTGAGATCTGGAAAGGTGGAGTCATTTTGCACCCTTACCACCACCATCACGTTTTCATAATAACATTCGTTAAAAAAAAAAAAAAAAAACTCATTCAAAAGAGAGCAGCGCCTAATTTGACACATTGCTAATACAGACCAGGTACATGTTGATGAAAAGAAGACAAGGTGTTTTGTTCACCAACACCGACAGGCATGGGTGGCGTGTAGGAGTTCAGCTCTTTTTGGGAGACTTGTTTGAAGTGCACAAAATAATAGAAACTCTTCAATTTTAATGCTGCTTAATTCGTGAGTGCACCATGAATTTGACATATTCACACCTGGCTGATAATTTAGTCTTCACTGTACCGTGACATTTTGTAACCTCATCACATTTGCACCTCACATTATTTTACACCATCATCCATTTCTAAAACCTGATTACTGTTTCAAAGGAACACCTGAAAGTTCTTGCCTTAAATTTAGACCTAAGACTCTAAACAGTGAGTGAAAATAATTCATTATCGAGTCTATTTCAAGTGGGAACACAGTTTCAGTCATTGTCCAGTAATTGCAGGGATCCAAGTTTGTAAATGCAAAGAAGATTCTGTGTCTAATAATCTCCTCATTCAAGTGGTCCAGTTTCAATTTTGTTCTAAAGGCCACCAACATGCCAGATGACCACAATCCAAATTTTTTATATTCTCAAAATCTAAAAGGAAAACTTCCTGTTATATAAATAAATGTTACGTGTGTAAGGATGTGTATGATAAGACTTAGTTAGTAAAATATTGGTTCAAGTTTCAAACTGTTAAAACAGCTTTATCGTGAAATAACTCAATCATTCCAAAGAAATGCAGATGTTCTGTGTCACTATCAGGTTTTGCATGATGTAGATTTTTTTTATGATCCTCTTTAAGAATAAAGCCAACTTCTAAATGTATCTTTTATACTTCTTTCTCATTAAAATGGACTCATTTCTTTGTAAAAACAAGCTTTCTAAATGTGATTTCCCAGTTTTAAAATGTAACAGTGTAGTGACATTGATGCGTAGAAAAACATTAGGGTGTAAAAGAATATTTAAAAAAAGAGTAAAAATAACTGGGTCCCCTTTTAAACGTGTCAAATTCTCCCAATTTGACTCATTTGGGTTTATTTACGTAGTAATTTCTTCATTAATTTTTCTACTCTGAATTGCATCATGACTTTTTAACTTTATCAAAAAAGTTCAGTGTTCAACAGCGAAACAACCAAAAAAAAATTATGTTGTATGATTGTAGCACTGCAGCACTCAAATTTCCCTTTGGGCATAAATAAAGTATTTTCAATTCAATAACCAGGACTGCTTGGCTAATTTGTCATGAAATGTTATAATGGTCACCATAAAGGTAGGGAAGAAGCAACTAGACAAACTGATCATTATTTTACTCACGTCCCTGATGGATTTGGATACCAAAGTGTTGCCTCTTTTGTAGACCTCTTCAGCTGAATTTTTTTGTCATCTCATTGCTAAGTGTGAAACCGATATTACTCGTCAGTCCTCTCTCACATTTTTTGGCAATGGTGAATCTTGCTGAATTTTTTTCATCTTGTCTTACATGTTTAAATTTGAATTGGATTACATTAAAAAAAAGTCTGAATGATTTTTTATTAGTATGATTTTTGTAATTTGGTAAAATCTTCCCATATAAAACTAATTAAGAGTAGCAACTTCAAGGCCAAGCCTTAGTTTTCCTCATGTGCTCAAGTTGAAGTCCAGTCATCCACATAATTCAATTTTAATCTGAAACTCAATCATATTTTTATTTTATCTTACTGTATTGATCCTCCATGGGGAAAATCCTGTGCTGCATTGCACCGCAACAGGCAGCCAATGATGGCGCCAATGGCTGCAAGTGGATGCAGCCATTGGCGCCATTGGAGAAATTGGAGTTAGGTGTCTTCTCCAGGGACATCAAGGCATGAGCTCAGCAGGATTCGAACCGGCAACTCTTCGGTCGAAATACGGCAATTTTACCACTGAGCTATCCCTCCCCTACTTCACAATATTTCACAAAACTTCCATTTCTTGAGTCGTTGTTTTTGGTGTTCTTTTAATTAATTACTTCTTTGTTCTTTTTTAATTTTCTATTTGAACTACTGTAACAAATCAATTTCCCCCAGGTTTAATCTTTTCTTACAGTATCTTATCGTGCGTTCTTATCTCATCGTGCATTCTTATTTCATCCACCTTTTACATTTTTTTGTCTTGGTTCCACGTTGTCTTTCCCAATCTACCTTTTTGTCACTCAGAATCGTTAATCATCTGCCACCACTGCAAGATTGGGTCATCTTTTTCTGGTCCTTCCTTAGTCGTGCAATGAGTTTTCTTTTGTAAAGTTCAATCATTTCTGCATCTACTTTTGCGTTTGAGTTCAAACCCGCTTTGGCTCCACTTTCACTGGTATTACAGTCCTGGCAGCCTGATTACATTTACCTCTCTTACTTTTTGTGTTCTCCAACTCTAACTCCCACCCACTCATCAGTATCTCTGTTTGACACCTTACTTACACTTTACAACACACTTCATCTCTGTCATCTAAAACTTCACAATTTTTTTTTAAAACTGAACAGCTTTCAACTGAAACATTCTAAGAAGGAAGTGGGTCTGTCGATCGGTTCTACAACTTACCTGTCAAACTTAAATATTTGATCTGAACCCATTTGGAGCTTTAATGTCTCTTTTTCAGTCACAACTACCAATCGTCCAGATTGTATTGTTTTGCTGTACAAAACATTGCTGGCTCAGCTCTTTATTTTTTTGTCCAATTAGAAACAGTTGCTTCTTTTTTCTTGGAACATTTCTTCAAAAGCAGTCCAAACCAATTTGCCAAAACTTTCAACCTCACCTACAGACTGTAATACGTTGGACAGGAACTGGAAGGCATCTATAAATGTGTCCAGCCTAAGTAATCTTGTGCATTATGAAAACATCTAATCTCTGTTCACTTGTCGTGTTTAAAGACGATATCCTTGCAAATTGTTGTCTCATGTGAAGACCAAAGAAAAATTTGTTTAGTCACGTCCAACTGCGTGATGGATTTGTTGCACAAGATGTTCTTATTAATTGTTGCCCCATAAGCACTGTTGTGTTCATGGGTTTGAGAGGACCTAAACGCAATCTCACAAGAAAAATATGTGTTTTGCTCATTAAGCAAAACTAAAATTCTCTGCAAAGCAAGACATTATTTCCAAGAAAATAGACATTGAAAACAAAATGCATTAAAAAGAAAAAAAAAACAAAAGCAAACGATTTGACCCAGAAGAGAAGAAATTATAGTAAACATGAGACAGGAGAGTGTATCTATTAACTTGAGCTGTTTATGGCGGAAGGCTCAACATGATCTGATAAACACGTCTAGGAGGTGGGCATAACTCAGAGTTGCATAAATTCTTACAAAACTGTGGTTATTGTGTTCTTGGTCACATAACAGACACAAACATTCACATAACTTAAAAACTATGTGTACACCTTATTTATCTAGTTTCATTCAGTTGTGACTAATCTGATCAGAGAAAATCTTGTCAAGCAAAAAACAATGGTTTGCAAATCTTCGAAACCTTTGTTTAGTAATTTTTTGCTCATTTTACTCATAACATATGAACATATGGCATTCTGTGTTTTTAGACAACCTAATCCTTTTTCTTTGTTTTTTTTTTTATAACATAATGTGTGCATATTTTGACCAAATGAATAAATCTGAAATCTGAAAATTAACATTCAAAGTTGTGTTTATTCTCATTGAAAGTCATGCATTCAGATGGGGAAACACAATAAAAACAAATAATCAGATAGTAAACATTTTGTCTGCCAGACTCACATGTTTTCCTCCTCGAGTTAATCCCTCTATGATACCCATTCCTCCGCCTGCTGGGTTTCAGATCATTAGCTAGAACAGTTTGCTTTCCTGCTGATTTCTTCTGATTTCTTTGAACTTCTTCAAAGCTCTTCATTGTCTCTGCTCATCAAATAACATTCATTGTTAGACATATTTTTTTTAGATTTTTCTTTAGAGTTGATATATTCCTCATGTCTTGTTAAAAAAATTGTGTGAAAATAAGCATATTTAAAGGTAGTAATAAAACCAAACTGATTCATCAGTACTCGGAATAAGCAAACTTTAAAGTCTTACAGCTCTGTAAATGTCCTGAAACTGAAAACCAGAACACTATCACTTATTGTGTTTAGCTTATTACAAAAAAAAAAAAAAAAAAAAAACTTGGTTAAATGTCTTTACTTACAGGTAACTGGGACAAACTCACCCATCTCAGGTTTTCATTCTGATTCTGAATCATAATCATCTTTCTGCTAAACCTATGTGTGAAATTTTCCCCTCAAAACCACCATGATGGTAGTGAAGGTGGTTAGAAGGACCCAGATGCAAGGCCAGTTCTAACTAGTTTATTGTAGAAGTACAGAACCAGACCAGGACCTCAGCAAGATTGAGTGACCAGAGGTAGAGCTCAGCAGTGTGCACTAGGAGGAGGATGAGGGACCAGAGGTATGAGCTCGGCCGGACGAGGGACCAAAGGTATGAGCTCAGCGGGACGAGGAACCAGAGGTATGAGCTCAGCGGGACGAAGGACCAGAGGTATGAGCTCAGCGGGACGAGGGACCAGAGGTATGAGCTCAGCGGGACGAGGGACCAGTGGTATGAGCTCAGTGAGATGGCAGGAAACACCAGGCATAGGGTGAGGGATCAGAACAGCAGAGTCCCCCAGGAACAGGGCAGGGGATCAGGATAGCCGGGTGCACTGTCAGGGTTGTATGACAGCAGCACTGTGGGCCAGTGGAGCAGGGTGCAGCAAGAGAAATCCAGCAGGGATACCAGGGTTTAAATAACCCAGAGGGAAACTACACACACCTCGGGATTGGGACTAGGTGTGCAAAATGTGGGCAGAGGGCAGGATAATGGCATAATAGAAAGTGAAAATTTACTTTTTGTTCTCCAACAAATACACAATAAATACTTCATTGTGTTACAAAACTTTTAAAACATTTAAGCGCCCACGGAAAAAGCTTTTGAGTTATTTATTTTTAAAATGTTCAGTTTTCGATTCCATCGGTTAACACTGAATGCGACATGCTTGCGGCGTGTTGTGTAGAAGTCTGCATCCTGCTTTCTTGATGTCTATAAAGGGATCCAACATCCGTACAATGTTGCTTTGAATGAAGGAGTTTAGAACATAGATGGCTGATGAAATAAGATAATTTTATCTTATTTCATCAGATAAAATGAAATAAGACAAAATTTTTACGGTGGACAATTACAGATAAAGTCTACCGTAAAAATGAAGACTGTTTTATAAAGTACCGTACCTCTCCAGATTGTAAATATTTTGTGAAATCCAATTTTACATTTTATTTTCTTTTTACTACCCAGTTTGTCTAAAGTAGATCAGGCAGTTGGAGCTGAATTGAACCTTATTGCAGAGTCAAATGGCTCTACATTGATTGCATTGTGATTATTTTCCATCAAGTCAATGAGCCTCATAATAGGTACTCATAGGGTGATACAAAAAGTTTCAGAAACTGCAAGTTCGGCAACAAAAGTATTTTATATACGAGGAGACTAAAAAATGAGAAAGTATAAGATAGTCACATAATAAAAGTTAAGCCTGCTTTAGAAACAAAACCAAGCAAAAAATTACACACTGCTGCAAGACATGTATGGTCTGAGATATTCTAATGTTTTTTGTGATTACGTGTGTTTTGTGGTCAGTTTTAAAAAAGAAAAAGTGTTTAAAATGGTAAAAATTCAATTTGATGACTAAATATAAACACAACTTTTCCGTTTAATATTTTATCTAAATTTTTAATGTATTTATTTTGTTCCTAAAGTACATCTTCAATGCTGCAAAACAAGTTGGCATGTGTCCACTCCAAAATATGTGTTCAGCATGGTGTGTGGGACTATGTCCTGTGAAACATACTGGTCAACTGAATCATCCACGAGGTGTAGAAGTAGAGGGACATCTACAAATTAGAGGATGGCATTTGTAATCATCCACAGTTCACAACGAGGGGGAACTGAACTGTGAGTTTAAAATGTTAATCTGAGGGTGGATGGGTGCTGGTTCTTCAAGTGAGTGTGAAGGGTGAGTTGACTGAATCTGCTGTACAGTCACCAGGCAGAGTGTTAAGGTCTTGTGGGAGTTTCCAGATGTTACCCTGAGAGACAAATTTCACCTCCCTCATGTCTTGACATTTTCTCAAAATTGGTTTCCAGTAGAATCCAAAAGGTCTGACAAACATCTCTCAAAAACAAAAGTTCAATCATAAATGAAGCCTTATTATCTCCATCAATCCTGATAATGAAGGAGTAATTAAGTGTTGTCTGAGTAAAAGCCTCACTAATGCATAAAAATGATGAAGATAGTCTCACTAGAAGTGAAAAGAGGGACCAGACTCTTTTGCATGTGCAGAAGTGCAATGCAGTAGATGCACCGTGAAAGAAAAAGCAACTTAAATAAATGTTTTACTTGTTCACAGGGATTTTATAAGATAAAAAAAATTGGGGAGTAAGTTAGACATATTTGAAAGTATCTGTTATTAAAGTAACTCTAAAATATGGTTGATTTTTAGAACGGCATTTTACAAAGTACTTTTGCAATACTAAAAAATTATTCTTGGCAACTTATCCTTATTTATTTTGCAAAATTAAGACAAGACCTTGATACTTAGTGATGACATACCATGCTTAATTCACAATCGTCAACAAAATGTATAATCAAGACACCAGTCACTCTTCTCTTGTCATTTCCTGTGCCTGGCAGGGAGAGCGTAACATCAATCAAGCTGAAGGAGAAGCTTTTCTTTGTATAACAGGTGGAAAGTATTGCCATGAAGCTCAGGGACTTGACTGACGCCATTCCGACGCAGGTAGATGGTGTTGTCATGGTGACGAAGGGATTTTCTGCTCAACACTAAGAGCATGGCTTCACCATCTGATGAGGTCTGCACCTCCACGGGTGATCCCCTGAAAAAGTAGACTCCTACGCACACATGTGGGATAAAGCAACTCACCACATGGACAATCCCAGTTGGTTATCATGATTGTGTCACGTACTATTCCACTTTGAAAAACAAGTTCAATCTTTGTGTATCATCTTACCTCACACCAGTAGATTCCTAAACAAATTAGTGTGCATCGTTTGTTTTTGATGCAATATGTCTATTAATGATTAGTTAATGGGGTATGTCTAGGCATAGAAGTACCCCATAACTATAACCCAATTTGAATAAGCAATAGAGAAACCGGTCATGCTGATTGGTCTAGAGACAGTGGCACTGAGGAAAAGACAGGAAACATAGATGGAGGTAGCAGAGATGAAGATGCTGAGGATCTCCCTGGGAGTGACCAGGATGGACAGGACCAGAGGTACAGCACATGTTAGAGGTTTTGGAGATAAAGTCAGGGAGGCGAGACTGAGATGGTTTGGACATGTGCAGAGGAGAGCGAGAGAGGACATCGGAAGAAGGATGCTGAGTTTGGAACCACCAGGAAAGAGACCTAGATGAAGACCAAAGAGGAGGTTTATGGATACAGTGAAGGAAGACATAAAGAAAGTTGGCGTGACTGAAGAAGATGCAGCAGATAGGATTAGATGGAAGAAACTGACTTGCTGTGGTGGCCCCTGTAGGGAAATGCCGAAAGAAGAAGAGGAATAGAGAAAATGGTTATAGGAAATTAAACACCCTCAAACACATATTGACATGGACCCCTGCTCAGTGAAAGATAAAATAAGGATGTGTGCACATTTTTTGGTATTAGCCCTCAAGCTCTGATCTTGTATTTCAGCTATCTCAGTTTCCATGAATCTCAATGGATTGTTAATTAACATATCACCCTTTCTAAGAAAAAAATCGTCACTGTTTTCAACAGGACTGTCCACAAAAAAACGGAAGTCAATTTAAATTCTTTCCATTCTTAGCAGACCGCAT
The DNA here is from genome assembly GCA_902685375.1 of Neostethus bicornis. Lineage (NCBI taxonomy): Eukaryota > Metazoa > Chordata > Actinopteri > Atheriniformes > Phallostethidae > Neostethus > Neostethus bicornis. The sequence continues at coordinate 22,575,129 of LR738551.1, read as the reverse complement.
CAAATCAGCTTTAAATGACGGAATATTGTAAGTGGATGCAAGAATTTATCCTCTTTACCAGGAAACATTTATTATAATAATCATGAAACCCTAGCTCATCATCAGAGATGTAATAGATACCAAGAGGGGAGTGTGCACCAGAATGTTCTGGCTTGTATTTTTTCTTGTAAGAGGTTAAAATTGCCCTGCAGTCACAGTGAATACTCACATTAGAAATACAGCATTTTTTATTCAAAACCATCTGCTGTGACATGTCACATATTTTATCCGGGTCTTATATTACCATTTCTGATTGTGCATTTCTAATTTCCCCGTCTGTTTTCCTTTTGTAATATTTAAATCAACAAGTCCAAAAAAAAAAAAAAAAAACAACATTTTTTTAGATTTTTTTAACAGTCGACAACTAAATTCAAATGGAATTGAACAATTCAAATCAATTTTATTTGTATAGCCCAAAATTACAGAATTTCTGTCTCAACGGCTTCACATTGCAGATTCAGAAAAACGAAAAACAAGAAAAAGAGGAATGCATAATAAACACAAATACACAGCAAGAAAACTAACAAATGCTAGCTAAACAATTTTAACACATTCCTGTCGTTGGACTTTCCTTCACGGTGAGAAAAAACTCGCCGTGAGTTTTTTCTCTTACCCCCATCAGTTTCCCCACTGATTGGGGGGGGGAGTGATGGGGGGAAACTGTTTTTTCCCCCCAACAGTGGGGAAAAAATAAGAAACCTCATGGGGACCCACACGAAAGAGAGATCCCTCCCCTGGGACGAGCATCCAATGTGTCTACGACTATTGCTTAAATATTAGCACATTCTACTCTACAGCTAGATATCTAAAAAAGTCAATAGATGTTTTTCATCCTGACGGAAACACAGGGGACTCCTCAGCCCAGCGATGCCCAGGATGGGGATGAGTAAAGGTCATAAATAAAACGAGATGTTGACATTGTGCCTACAGGAGCAGATCTCACAAAGATGTTTGATGTCAGAACATGAAAAATGCAGAAAAGCAGATTGTGTCTTTGAACAGTTGTCAGCGATCTCTCACATGGAAATTAGGCAGTTTGTGCAACAAAATAAATGTTTTGGAAGAGAGTTGCTCTTCTGTGTCCTCATTTTGCTGCTGCTTTTTCGTCTTCAAAACCTCTTTTTTTGCTTTTGCAAACAACATAATGTCATATAAAACTAGGATTGCATGTGTATTCATTTTAGCCAGAGTGGTCTCACATAATATTAAATACATGATGGGTTCATCTTCCAACATGTGGAGTAGGAATAGTTAGTCATTAAGAATCAAAGGAACTTTTATAGTTTATAACCACTATCCTGGAAAAATTGTTGTGTGAAATCATTTTAACTGTTATCCCTTCATTTATTTATGTTTTGTTTTATCTGTAGGTGTATTTATTTTTACCCTAATGAACCTATATCATCAGGGCAGGTGAGGAAGTTGGCCAACATGTGGAAGATAATATTAAAAGAAACAAGTTGGACTTGGACATCTGATCTCATGCAAAATGACTTCTTATTTGATCCTATACATTAAAAAAAATAAAAAATAAATAAATAAATGGGTTTTTGAAGATACATATAACGAGCTGGACGCTGGCGCAGTGATTAGCACTATGGTCTCACACCAAGAATGTTGGGGGTTTGTGTCCCAGAGTGGGGATGAGGCTTGAAACACTGACCTTTCTGTGTGGAGTTTGCGATTTCTCCCTGTGTATGCTTGGAGGTTTAGGGTTTTCTTAATTGGCTGCTATGAAATTGCCCAAAGGAATGAGTATGTGTGTGGATGGTTGTCTGTGTGTGTTGCTCTGCAACAGGCTGGTGACTGTTCGGGGTGTATCCCGCCTCTCACCTGAAATCAGCCGGGATAGCCTCCAGCAGTCCTTGCGACCTCGTTAGGGATAAGCAGTTCAGACGGAACATTACATAATCGTCATAAAAACATACAAATTCTTTGGAGCTTTAGAACAGATCAGTAAGTATCACTGTTGCTCATCCGTTCCTGTTCTGAGAAATTATTCCCCCATCATGGTTTCTTCTCTTCTTTAAAACCAAACTTTAAATTTGTGTCGATCATGCTGACTGTGAAGAGACATCGGATGTTTGACACAATCCCAGCACAATGTTTGGATGCATTCCGGTTGCATTCCAATTCAGAAAGACAATAATGATGAAAAGTAACATGGAGTAGATGACCAGTTTCACTTTTAAGATGCTAATAAGAATAGAAAGTAATATGATGCATCAGACTTGAAGACCATCATCAGCACAGCAGCTCTGTGTCATTGTATTACTCATAAAAGTATTGGATTGGCACCCCTGGCTTTATTCAAGTATTACTGTGCGGTGGTCTATTCGGTTGGCATCAAAGGTCCCCGGAAATGAGCAATGTGTTCACTTGACAGGAAAGTCCTCAAAACCTGAATCAGCTGTTCATGGGGGGCGCGTGATTTGTTCTACCTGGAATTCTTTGAGATGATTTCATCAAAGATAAGACGCTGATAACTTCTAAACTTCCTGAAGTGGTACTGCCCATCTTGCAACCCACCTCGGAGATCTCTGTGGAGATGATTGATCGTCTGTATCCGGACAATGACACAGCTTGAATTTCATTGTGACAGCAAAATACAAAATACATCCACCACACTTCCCCATTCTGTCAAAGCGTTTTTACTATCAATACATCAGCAAAAGTTTTGACAAAATCTTCATCTTTCTTTCTTCAATTCTTTCTGTTTTCTTGAATTTATCTATTTTCCTTTTTTTTTCTTTTGAGAATAAACATTTTAATCAAATGAACTAAACGAACTTCATCACTGTGTGGTATGGCATCTGTACAGCACCTGCCCTAAGAAACCAGATTGACTGGTAGAGCAGCTGAGAGGTTTGTGGGTGTCCCTCTCCTCTCCTTGCAGGACATATAACAACACCCGCCTCACCCGCAAGGCTCTCCGCATTGCACGTGACTTCATACATCCATCTCCCGGCCTCTTCAGTCTGCTGCCATCTGGAAGTAGACTGAGGAGCCTCCGGGCCAGGACTTGTAAACTGAAAGACAGCTTCATCCACCAAGCAGTTAGGGTGCTGAACTCTTTCCCTGCGTCCCCTTTCCCTGACTTCGTACACTTAACATGTTACACATTTCCATGTGTAGTCTTTTTATTTTAATATCTTTTTATGTGTTTGTGTTTTGTAACTATTTTTGTTCACTGTGGGCCTCGGGAGCATTGTAATTTTAAATTTATATGTGCTTCCTGTACTAATATTATTTGACAAAAACAAGCTGGCTTTGACTTTATCCAAAGTGTGCCACAACACAGTCATCCTATTGGCTGCAATTAGTCCATCTATAAGTACAAAATAAAAAGATGGGTCATTCTCACATCTCGTTACCAAATTTGAACCTATTGTTCTGATTGGCTCTATGCGGTGTATTTATAATTTAAACCTAAAATACATGAACAATTTTTAAAATTTTTTATCATTTTTCTGAAGTTTTAATCAAATTAAAAAAATGTAACATCCTTTTCATTTAAAGTAGTCAAACTAATTTAATCCTGGTTGAAAATAGACAAAACTCCATGAACAGAATGATAGGATTTAATGTTATTTTCTGCTGATTTAATTTTTCCACTCATTCGTTTTCATAGCTTATAGGAAGTCCCATAAATGTTGGAGTCTCTTGTTCAATACAGACAGTGTCGATAATTTTGGAAAGTCAATTTCACCTTCTAATTTCTTCTAGCAGCACACACGGCATGATAATACTTACGGCTCGTTTTGTCAAATCTTATACTTTTCCCAGACAGATGTGGAAACCACTTCCAGAACATAAACCAGCGTAAACAGTTAACTTTCTGTTCCAGGAAGCTCACCTGCTGATTCACTCCGTCATCAAGTTTTATTTTTATATTACTTTTGTACCAGTTGGCTTGGCAACTGGGTTATGAATAACATCCAGGTTGATGTTTTAATGGACTTATCCAAATGGTCTCATCATGATGCCAGAGAGGTTTTTTTATAAAAAGAACAGCGAATCATCTGATATGAAATCTCAAAAGCTTCAAGTTTCCAACTGATGCTTGTTTTGTGTTCCACCAGCATCTCTAAGCCTCTGTGAAGCTTTGTAAATGGATATAATAATTTGTTAAGCTGCTTTTATGGGATTCATTTTTAAGTTAAATATGTCTGTTTGTGTAAAAACCACAGTTAAAAAATGAGGTTTTTTAATACTAATGGAAAATGATCTCAGAACTATTCACCCAGTAAGGGTACCTGAGTTAAAAGCCCTGTTACTTTTTTTATAATATGAAGTAGTTAGCTGTGCGTCAACATGGATAACTTGTATCAATAGACATAGCTACCTAATAACCCATTTGCTGTGTTCAGGATGTGCCCTTGCTTGAGGCTAAGAGGCCATTTGAGAGCGCGGTTCACTGTGCTGTCCAATGCCAGTTCTAAACTCATTATAGTTTTTTTTAACATCTCCTCCATTTCCTACTTTCATTTCAGTGTGTAAGTAAATTTATTTTTGAGATTTGACAAACAAGTTTTTGTCTGTTTGTTTAATTTAGAAGACCCTCACCTTGAATAACACTGTTACGTATGTACAGCAGGTTCAAACAGTACTAGGTGGACGTAGTAGTCTAGTGAACAGTGAAGTTATTACCGTCATTTTAATCTAATTTTGCCTGCTTGTGTGTGGAACTTTATCATATGTCACCACTTTGGTTACAAAGTCAGTAAATTGTTCCGTTCCATTCCATCATCTTCCGCTCATCCGGGGCCGGGTCGTGGGAGCAACAGTTTCAGACGGGAAACGCAGGCTTCTCTCCCCCTCCCAGCTGCATCCTTCAGCTCACCCGAAAGGATCCCAAGTCGTTCCTCAGTCAGCTGTGAGGCATAGTCTCTCCAGCGGGTGCAGGGTCTGTCTCTTGGTCTCCACCTGGTGGGACGTCCCCAAAACACCTCACCAGCAAGGCGCTCAGGGGGCACCCTGACCAGATGCCCGAGCCACCCCATCTGGCTCCTCTTGACCTGGAGGAGGAGCGGCTCAACACCGAGCTCCTCCCAGCTGGCAGAGCTCCTCATCCGATCTCTGAGTGAGAAAATCAGAATATTCAAAGTCAGTAAATTGTATGCAAATATTTGTAAATGTTTGAAAAAACTAAACATACAGTAAAAATTTTACATCCTAAGATAGAGTCCGGCCAGCTGTGAGACATAGTCTCTCCAGCGGGTCCGAGGCCTGCCTCTGGGTCTCTTCCTGGTAGAACGTGCCCATAACACTACACTAGAGAGGCTAAACAGATGCCCAGACCACCTCATCTGGCTTCTCTCAACCCGGAGAGCAAATGGTTCACTCTGAGCTCCTCTTGGATGGCAGAGCTCCACACTATTTCGGAATGAGAGGCCAACCATCTTGTGGAGGAAGCTCATTTCGACCACTTGTATTCGCAATCTCGTTCTTTTGGTCACCACCCAAAGCTGGTGACCACATGTAATTTGTTTCACAATTGTACTATTATTTTAATTCAGGTGTTTCATTGCTGTGAAGCACCGTTCTATTTTTTGTGTGAACGGCGCCATACAAGTATGGTTATTATTATTATTCGAATCTCTATATTTAATTACCTGCTCAGAATTGCTATCATTTCTGTGATATAACTGTAGATCTTTCAGCAGGTTTTGAAAGTAGAAAGTTTTCACACCTTCATAAGCCAAGACGTTTTCCAGAGAAAACTGAATAAATCAATATTTAACACTTTGTCAAAGATCAAAATGAACCTTATTCAGAACAAAGCAGCCTCGCACCTTTATTTTAAGGAACAAATGTTGCGGAGCGGAGCAGGTGCTTGGGCAATGAGTATTTTACAGTAAAGCTGTGATTCACACCTGTTCCTCCTCTTCTGAATATTCCATTCTATTCAGCCTCCTGGCTCGCTCCTATCACACACAGTGCCAGGACAGGATAGGAAACATTCATTCTCAATGTAAACTGATCAGTTTTCTAAAGCCTCACATAGAATTAATCTACTTGTATGAAGTACCCAAGAAATAATGACTGTAAAAAATTATGAGAGTATTTCAGCATTTTAATATAACATGTTTGAAGCAGAAATCAAAAGACAGCAACGGCGGTGATAAGGAGTGGATGAATCACCAGGAAGCTCCCCTTCTGTTGTTGTTCGTAATGTTCCAGTTTCTGTGGGAGCACACTGTGATGTCATGAAGGAAGACAACGTCATCTGGCAAATCCACGACAAACGCCTGAAGGTCACCTCGTTCTCCCCGATCAGTCTTTCCCTGATCTAATTCATGCCACACCCCTCCTCCTCAATCATCACTGCATCTGGTTTTAATCACTTAACAAGAACACATCAAGACAACAAACTGAATCCCCTGCCTCATCTCTAATTAAAAAATGAAAAAATCTCAGACTTAACTCATAATCCTGACCAAAAAAAAAAAAAATGTTTTTTTTTTTTTTTTTTTTATGCTTAATTGGGATGCATTTGTCAAGCCATGTTGTGCAGGTTGACTTTAACCACTGTATTCTTTACTTTCCCACGCCTGGACTTCAGCAAGGCAAATCCTTCTCCGCCCTCACATTGCAGAGTAGGTTCCACATGAAGGAGGCCCACGCTTAGCCCAAATATAGAGCAAACATCTATGACAAATCCTGGAACATACCTAAAAAACACCTAATGTTAAATGTCTGAACGGAGGAGGGAGAGTGGAAAAAAAAAAAGATGCATCATCCTGGCATTATTAGGAATTTTAGTGAGCCGGATATTTCTTTGGATGGTTGGTTCTCCTACACACATTCTGGTTCTGTAAACAGAATGGCTTGAATGTGTTTGTGTGTGGGGAGGGATTCCTGAGTGATTTTCCTTTTTGATATCAGATTGATCACGAGATTCTTTTTAAGAAGCAAAACCATCGGGGACTCCTCAAGGAGGACTGTTTTATGTAAGAGATCTTTTAACTTTCCTGATTGGGATTCACAACATAAGCTATCTTGACTTTGTAACACCAACCAGCTGTGTTATATCAGCCACTTTTAAAAGAAATCTCTATCTTTTCCAGAACACCTCTATGATTCATGCGCAGGTTGCTCTTGATGAATTTGAGATGCAGTCAGATCATTCATGAGTAATTTGTCAATCACAGATGCATCAAGCACAAATCTGGTCGACACAAATTAATTTGAACTCCCAGGTTTTATTTAAAGAACGACACATTATCTTCTCACGATGCAGAAATTTGTTGATTTGAGCAGATGGGAAAAGCTGTCACATGGCACTGTTTGTGTCTGGAACACAAGTCAGGTAAAAGTGTGAAGAAGTGCATTTTTTGTTGCAATTTTTAGAGGTTTATTTGCTTCACCTAACAAATGAAGAAATAAAATCTATCATTGTTTACAATGTAAAAATGTTGGTAAAACAGCTACCAAAAAAAAGCCACTATTGAGATGATCTGTGTTTTATTCTTAAAATGTAAGGCCCATTATAAATAAAATGTATTATTATTATTATTATTAAGCAAACACACACACACAAATCTCACTGACAGTTAAGAATGACTGAAAAAAACAGAGAAATATTCTGGGCTGTAAAGCAAAGACATAAACGGTACTGAAAAAAAGCCAGATTTCAGTAGGTTTGCAGTGGGCTTATGGAGATCTCGCCATCCAAGTGCTTCTATTAAGTGGTAAAAAAACAGCAAATAGCCCGTGATTACCCTTATTTATTGTTATTATCTAACCCAAGAGTCTGCACCAATAAAGCGAGAGCTGTTTCAAATATACTGTACATGCTGTCATATTAGTTTATTCAATTCAATTTTATTTGTTTAGCCCGAAATCACAAAATTTTTGTCTCAACGGGCTTCACTATGCAGATTTAAAAGAACAAAAACAAGAAAAAAGAAGAATGCATTACGTATACTGTAAACACAATACACAGCAAAAGCTGACTAACAAATACTAGCTAGACAATGTCAGCACATTCCTGCCCTTAGACTCTCCTTCACGGTGAGGAAAAACTCCTAAAAACCCATCAGCGGGGAAAAATAAGAAACCTCATGGGGATCCACACGAAAGAGAGAGCCGTCTCCCGAAACGAGTATCCAATTTGTCTAAGACTATTGTTTAAATATTAGCTTATTCTACTCTACAGCTTGATATCAAAAAAGTCTTTACCCTAATGGAAACTGGATGGTTGAGCAACTATTAAATGAAAAGATGTCATATCAATTCATAACCTGAAGATAACAGGAGAAATTAAGTTGTTTTTGAATTGTATTAAATTCTGGACTGAAAATGATAATGGGTTTAAAACCGCTGATCTTACAACTTTACACATTTATCTGACACCTTTGTTAAGTAGTCCATAACAAAGGTGATAGGAAAAAGAGAAGTTGTGAAAAATATCTGTTTTTAAAAACAAATTTATGAGGAACAAATAAAAAAATGGTTAAGATTGTGGTCGCTTGGCTGAAAAGCTCAATTTTTGCCATTTGGTAAGTAGCAGTGTTTTTACAAGTTGAAATTACATTTAATTTATGGCAAAAAGATTGCGGTAAAAAAAGAAACTTTACATCTCAACTCTATGAACATGTGTAAAATGGGCTCCCAGTAGTCAGTTTTACACCCACCAGTAGAGCTCATGTCCAGGTGTCACTGAACAACCCCCTATTTACAACTGATGGGTCATGATATGTGCCTTCCACGGCATTTTCCGCCATCAGACGTAAATAAGTATGTGAATAATTGAATGTGAGAAATACTGTGAAGTACTTTCAGTGATATCTCAGTTTAAACAAGCTTTAAAAATACAGTCCATTTACCATAGAATCGTTTTTTCTCAAATAACTTGCAAAGTCTGAACTATCTTAGTGAACAGGGTGACAAAAGTAAAAAAAAGATCTGACTGTGAATTTTAACTATCGGTGAGAAGTGTGACTAAACCTGCCTCCAAGTTGTCACTTCATCTAAAAAAAAAACAAGATAAAACTGTTAAAACTTTCAACTAATAATATTGAGAGGATGAAGTTAGAAGAGGTGTAAAATGTATTAGTGGAGCGTCAGGAAGAAAAAGTGTTTTCATCTGAAGCAGGGATCTATATTTTGTCATCTTTAGTCACATTGGATTAAATATAAGTAGGATGATGGAAGTGCTTTATTAAGCTTAAATCATAGTTGGAGTCAAGATGGCAGCAGATGTGTGTGACTCAGGCACCGATCGATAGCTCATTATCATATCTACTGCAGCTGCATTTCATCCCCTCATTAGCTCATTTTAGAACGGGCATGTTTTGTCGCTTGGACAGATGCGATCACAGTTTTGTACGTCACATATTAGGCCTGACAGTTGGTTCAGTGGCACACTGAAGTATCTTATTAAGGCCACAAATATGGCAACAAAAAGCACCGTACAATACGGTTCGCCAAGTGGAGGTTGAAGAAGTTCAATGTCAAAGCATAGTTTATTTTGTGTCTTATGTGTTGTTTAAATACAAAAAAAATGAATAAAATCCAAGGTTATAGAAAACAAAAAGTGGGATTGAGCCCTATAATGATACCCTTAGATTTCTACTTCCTGTTGAAGAGGAGGATCGTGATTCCCATTTGGAAATAAACAAGTCATCCTTAAAGACGAGTGTGAACATCATAATAGGAAAGAAGTCACGAATCTAGGATGGAGTAGGTACAGGGGTTTCACGTCCTCACAGCACCAAGAGCTGTGATTTTTTTCTAGATAAAGGCAAGATCATTAGAGGCATACTTGGCACAAAGCCAACGTGTCAACTGTTACAAAGGTCCAAAATTTACAGAGGTTTCCTTCTCATCTCTTTGAAAAGTCAGTGATCACTGAAATCATTACGTGATTCAGTCATTTCTTTTTAACCACCAGAAAATTTGCAGTAAGTACGCTAAACAATCATGTAAATCTTATCTTAGTTTTTTTTCAAGTTTCTCAGCCTCTTTTAATTTAATGCTTTTGTTTTTTAAAGCAATTTGTGAAATCAATATCGAACCACATCATTTGAAAAGACTGTGGAGAGAGTGGGGAAATGACAAAGCAAAAATCTGAGGCAGAAAACAGTAACAAGCTGTGGAAAAAGTTGTTGAAGATTAAGTAGATTATTTGTTAAGCCAGGTCCATCTGGTTCCTCTCTCTCTGTAGAAACAAATGAATCTGAGCACGGTCTGGCCAGCGAAGCCTTTTGAAATCTCTGCTTGGGCATTTGTTTGAGCTTGCTTAGCATTTACAGTCTGTCTTCTTGCATGGTGGGCGCAGGTGGATCGTGCAACCACAGATGAACGTACGGAGGTGTGCATTGGTGTGGGTGTGATGATGGCTTCATCTACAGGCTCCAATCTTGTTGCATTAAAAAAAATGATAACACACGACATAAAATTGTCATTTTTTTCTTGATTTAAATATATTTAGTATTACTGGAATTATCATATACTGTAAACCCAATATGAAAATAAATGTGTGATGCTGGACAAAAACTCCACAAAAAGGTTGTTATTGATCAAAATTAGCCAAATACAGTAAGGTGATAAGATTATTTTTCCTTTCTTTCAACACCTACATTTCACATACCCACAAGTTTATTTTGAAGATTTCAAAAAGACATTTCTTGGTTCAGTCTGAGGTTCAGTCTGATGGAGTTCCATGCATTGTTTTCAAAGTTATTTAAATTAGTTTTAAACAGGTAAGAAAAAAGACAGAAAAGCTAAATTAAAATATTTGCCCAAAGACTTTGAGTTTTAACCCAAAAATAACAAATGCGCATTATAAATTATTTTTTCACTTTTTTCAGAGTGTAGATAGAAAAAGTCATTCTCCACATTCAGCATGCATCATGTCAGGCTGTGTTTTGACTGCTGTTTGACACAATTTAATTAAACATATGCATTTAACCTCCTAGAGTTTTGATCTGACTTTTGTGAGTTTCATAAAATACACATACATGATCGTTAAAACATTTTTTTAAATTATAAAAGGTGCTGTTGTATTTTTCAGCAGTCTATTTTTAAATAGCCACCCTGCGGAGGAAGCTCATTTCGGCCACTTGTATCCATGATCTCATTCTTTCAGTCACCACCCACAGCGGGTGACCATAGGTGAGGGTAAGAACGTAGATCGACTTGTGAACCGAGAGCTTTGCTTATCGGCTCAGCTCTTTCTTCATGACGACGGATCGATGCAGCGTCCTAATTATTGCTGACACCACATTAATCTGCCTGGCAATCTCCCACTCCACCCTTCCCCCACACGTGAACAAGATTCGAGATACTTAAACTCCTCCACTTGGGACAGGACCTGCACGGGGCATTCCACCCTTTTCCGGGGAAGGACCACTATCTTGGATTTGGAGGCACTGATTCCCATCCCGGCCAGTTCATACTCGGCAGTGTGAAAATCAAAATCTACTTTCAGAAAAAAAACTCCAGAAAACTATCAAATCAAAAAAATAGTCTTTCGGTGTTTTTTAAAAAGGTTTCCACACTTTGTGGGGCCCTGAGGAGCTCTGGGAGCTCATTCCAAAGTTGTGGGGCTGTGGCCTGGAAGGCTCTGTCCCCCACTGTGGTCAGCCTGGTTCTTTGCTGGTGTAGGCAGGGGTAGAATTTGAGCAAAGGTGTCTTGAGCGCCCATATTGAATTGACCCAACAAGAAAACAAGTAATTGCTCTTGAAGGGTCATGGCTGATCACCTTGTATCACCAGCTTCTGTCATCAGTTGTGAAAGTTTGTGTGAATAGATCACTTTGGATGATGTTCATGTACAAGTAATAAGTTTAAAATTAATGTTACATATTCTATAACCATCAATTCATTTTGGTTTCAAAAACAGAGAAAAAATTGAATTTTTAATTTGAATCTTAAATCAGTCGATAACATGCCAATCTTGTTACCTCACTCTGATTTTTTTGTAGATGTACTTCAGAGCCCCAACAAAAACCCCTCCAAAACAGCTGCTATGATTCATGAGAAAAAAATAGTGGATTTTGTTACACACTGACACAGACAAGAGCATTTTTCAAAAAGCAGACTTCTGAAATATTGAGGTTACATTTTCCAATTTTAGGAAAGTACAAACTCAGTAAGCCCCATCAGAAAGTTGTTCAGCACCCAAAAAAGCAACCTCAGCAGTTTGTACTGAGAATTCTGATTGAGTAATGTTCAGAAGGATACAAACATTGTACGACAGATGGTATCTTTTCCATTCAATTTGTTCTTGCACAGTTTTGAATCGAATGGCATCATTGGCAAGACTTTTAGTCACGGCTTAGTAACTCAGTAAAAATTAAACCCAGGCAGAACGGCAACACAAAAAATTGTTTTATTCTTTTACTTTTTCATTTACAGTAAATATTACGAGACACAAAATACGATAGATACAAAATTGCCGTATTCATGAACTAAATCATAATTTATTTTAAAAAATTGTAATTTAAATGTGAATGTAAATCTAAAGATTTACATTTTATAGTGTATAGGGTTGATTGCCCGCCACGAATTTAACTCAAGGAATGAGTATGTGTGAATGTTTCTGTGTGTGAGGCCTCACAACGGACTGACGACCAATTCAGGGTGTACCCAGCCTCTCGCCTTGAATCAGTCACGAGCCAGGAGATCTCCGACACCCTCTGAGACACCGTTAGGGAATAAGAGGTTTAGAAGATGAACAGAAAATATCATGGTACAGCAAATCTGTCCAAAAAAATTAAAAAAACAACAAACTTGAAAAGAGTGTGGGCGTGGCGGAGGACACAAATAAAATCTGGATAAGAATGGTGTCCAGAAACCGGACTGAAGAGCTTTCAAATTGCACAAATGTGCACAAATACAACATAAAACCCCCAGGAGTATGTTCTGATGTGGGAATGCCAGTGAAAGATGGTAGATACCTTTCAAAAAGTTGAGTCCACTTGAAACCCCCCTTCAAGCACACTTCATTACTAAATCTAATTTTAACTTTTGTGGCATTGGGTTTGGGTAGCTACAGCAAAACACATCCATGTGGCAGCCTCTCTAAGTCCATATTGTGTCCAGTCATAGGGATTGTGTGGGTTGAAGGCATTGCCATTGTGTGCCAAACTCACTGATGATTCAAACCTACAAGTAGTTCCAGCAATAAGGAAGATGGACTGAGTGCTGTTCCTTGCAAGGGAGACCTGCCAGTCATCAACCGCTTGTTCTGGGCAATTGGCCGAGTACTCAGTCTGACCAAAAACGTGAATATAGAGACGGGTGCAATATTTCATGCAAGTGTTATTCTAGTTGTTATGGACAGCAACAGTTAGGCCTGAGCCTTCAAAGCTGTGTGGGAAGAGGTGTAAACTAAATCGTCATTAACTCCCTACTGTGGTGTTTCATCACTAATACAGCCTCACAGGGCAGACGTCTTCGTCACTGGGTTTCTGAATAACAACTCCCAGCATGGACATGTGGTTATTTTAGGCAATCACAGAAGGAAATTCCATTTACATACTGGAAAAACAAAAACAAGATTAAAGAGGTGAAAAATAACATGTGAGACTGAGACACAAAATTGTTTACAGTGCAAATCTTGCATCTGGAGAACTTTGATGACCCGAAGACGGACGTAATCATCGACGTATTTACACATAAAATTGTACAAAATAACAGAGTAGTTGCACTGTTGATGATTTTCGAATTACACTTAATTATTGGTTCTTGTTTCAGCTGTGGGAGTGACACAGTGTTGACATCTTAACTGTAACCAATATTTTGTAAGGGTGTATTTAAACATGCCAGGTCTCAACCCCAACATGACTTTTAACGACTCAATTTTTGAACCATGCAGATTAGGTTGATTGGCCATTCCCGAAAATTCCCCTTAAGAATGAGTGTGTGTGTGGATGTTTGTGTTGTGTGTAGCTCCACAGCAGACTGGCGACCTGTATGAGGTGTACCCACCTCTCGTCTGAAATCAGCCAGGATAGGCTCTGGGACCTCCTCAACCCTGTTAGGGATAAGCGATTTAGAAGACAAAAAAGAACTATTTTTTAAGTCATTTTAAACTTGTTGGCAACAGTGCAATGGTTGGGCTTGACCAAAGATGGATTGTGTGAACATATATTTGTTGATTTGTAACTCAACTTACTTCATCGCCGGTACAGCTTTTGTAGCCTTCACTTGTTCATTTTTAAAACTTTGAGTGATAAACTTTGTCACATCTGTGATCAATAACATTTTACGTACTTCTCTCTAGTTAGATGGCAAGAATTTAAAAGGGTGTTCTGAGGGTTTCGTTTGTTGTTCTTGTTAGATTAATGTTCTCTGTGTGGTTTGATGTATTTCCTGTTTCTCTTTAATGACAAATTAACACAAATATACATATCTCATTTTACAATTAGTACCTTTTAAATTAAATCTCCAGTTTTTTATTTCCTTCCTGCCTTTAAAAAGTGGGTTTTATTGGTTTGTTATGCTACAGTTTTCTGTGGCTCTTTTTTATTGTTAGTTATTGTGGATTTTCTTTGATTTTTCTTCAATCAGTCACTAAACCTTAGTAGCATAGGCATTGATCTGCATTTTCAGATCTGTTTTTGTCTATATCTTTGATCCAGGACAAAAAGATTAAATCCTGGTGGATATAAACTAGAGCTGGGTAAAACCTCAAGAAGCAAAAACTTACCTTCTAATCAATTGATGCTTCTCAACTCACCCATCATAAGCCTTCTTCAACAAAAGTTTTTTTTTTATTTTTCTGTGAACCATTTTTTCTTGCCTGTAGTTCAAACGTGGTGAATTACAAAAAAAAACGCTTCAAAATTCAAGAATTTTTTGTTTCATCTCATATGCTTTTGATAAAATATCAAAAATTAACCTTGGATGTGATACATTTGCTGTCTAGATATTAAAATCTTATAGAACAATTGTGACACTTTGTGTAGTGATAGGTAATCTTAACTTTTTCTTTGACCCTTTAACTCCCTGCTCAACCATATGGCCAAGGTGATTTTGGACCTCGATATCCCAATGAGAAGGGGGGTAGTGAAAGGGTAAAGAAACTCCTTACACATCCTAAATCCAATACCAATGTCTGATAGTCTGATTGCTTCTTGGGGTAAATTTATTTTTTTAGAAAAAAGACCATAATGGGATGTTATGATCTTGCGCTTACATTACATTTGATATACTTAAATTGTTTAGTTGAAAATGGTGGAAAATTATGCATGCCAAGTTTCATCGACCTTTACCAATTCTGACTTTTATCCTTCTGTGTCTTGATCCTCCTCTCATTTGGAAGATCTCCCTCCTTTTCCAGCCCTCTGTCTTAATTCTGGTCCCTTCTTGTCTTTCTCTGGATTATTTCAACATTGGGCTGCTGTCCTTGTCCATCTTTCTGCTGAGCTCCTACCTCTGGTCCCTCATGCTGCTGAGCTCCTACCTCTGGTCCCTTGTCCTGCTGAGCTCCTACCTTCTGGTCCCTCATCCTGCTGAGCTCTGACTTCTGGTCCCTCATCCTGCTGAGCTTCTATCTTCTGGTCCCTCATCCTGCTGAGCTGTTACCTCTGGTCCCTCATCCTGCTGAGCTCCTACCTCTGATCCTTCGTCTTGCTGAGTTCTTATCTCTGGTAGTTTATCCTGCTGAGCTCTTACCTCTGTTTTCTATTCTACTAAGCTCTCACCTCTGGTTCTTTTATCCTAATGAGCTGCTACCTCTGGTTCCTCCTCCTGCTGACCTCCTACCCTGGTCCTTCATCCTGCTGAGCTCCTACCTCTGGTACCACAACTGTGTTGAGCTCTATGTCTGATTCTGCACTTCCGCAATAAGCCGGTTAAAACTGGCTTTGCATCTGGGTCCTACTTCACCTACTTCTCCACCATCATGACAATAAAAATGTTTTATTTACTTGAATGTATACATTTGCATTTGCATTGCAGAGAAGATTTGGCTGAGAAACACAATAGTCAAACATGCACACGTCCGTTTCACCTCTATTTCAGGTTTCAGTGGACTGCTTGTCTGCAGCTTCCATTTGTCTACCTCTTTTCTTTTTTTATCCTCACCTGCCATGTGCTGTGCTGTTTTATTTTATTTGAACACAACTCAATTATATTTCAAAGATGCACAGATGGATAGGGTGAAAATCACGTCCCACTCTTTGCCACCACCGACAAAAGCAAAATCCTCACATGCCAGGATTGCTGTTTATACATTAACTTGTTCCCACAGGGCAGACAGCAGGTAAACCAACTGAAAACACCAGACTGGCCAAATCCAATTCTTCTTTTTTCAGCAGATGCAAAAGAAAACTATAATTTAGTTGGAGATTACTAGCAAAAGGAAAAAATAAACTGAGAGCATATTTATTTCTAAATTGGTTCTAATAAAAGCATGTTCCTATTAAGACAGAATAGGCAGGTTGATTAAACAGTTCTTCTGCTCTATTTTGTTGAGGAAAGGTGCAGCATTTGCTAAGCTTTTGTTATATTTTAGGTTTACAGTTTTATTATAAATATAGCACTGTAGACAATTTTGGCTGCTTTTTTGTTTTTGCATTTTCTTCATAATCCAAGTTGAGAATTTTAGAAAGAACAACAATCTCAATCAGAGAAAACAATCTCCTGTAAACTCAAATTGGCTTGGTGAATTGACTAAACTTTACTTTTCTGGCACATCTCTGTGTGAGTTGGGTTCTGTCATTCAGGTGATCTGAAAGTCCCGTGTCTTCATCTGCATGACTGCCTCCTTCTAAGTTCATTCATTAGCCACCAGTATGAATTTGCACGTCATTAATGAATCTGAATGTCAGTTTGCGTATAGCTATTTATATAATTAAAGGTCAAATCACATGCAAAATCAACTTTTCAGAACTTTCTAATTTCTAATAGTGATGCATAGGCTTTGCATTTGCCACCAAAGGGATTCTAGAATAATTCAGCTTTTAAAAAAATAAATTGTTTTGGTATTTCTGCCGCTTTTCCCGTGTTCCATCAAATAACTGGCTGCTACAATGATGATGCATTTAATGTAAGGATAGTCTTTCTCACTCTTTTCCCACGTGTTCTGCTTGCTCTTCCTCTCTCGTGCTTCTCTATGAGATTCCCTCAGATCTCATGTCACATTTCAGAGCAGAGCCTGTGTTTTCCTGGGACCAATGTAGAGGATTAGTGAAATCCTTCTTTTACACTTCCTGGTCTGGGATAAAGTTCTGTAAATCAGTTAGATTTCCCACCTACTGTGTAATGGTTGCTTCAAAAAATTAATTGTGGGTGTTTATGTGCAAAAGGTTTTCATTACTTTTCATTATCCTCTTTGTAATTTTGCATACTCTCTCTTTCTTTCATGGTTACTGTGCTGCTGTAAAACACAAATTTCCCACATGTGGGATCAGTAAAGTAATTTTGATTTAATTGAAATTAATTGAAAATACTTCATTTATCCCCAAAAGGAAATTTGAGTGCTGCAGTGCTACAATCTTACAATGTCATACAACATCATAATTTTTTTTTGTAACTGTTGTGAGTGAAAGTGAAAAGGTTTGAAAGGTTGAATGTTTTGATGGAGGACGGCAGAAATGATTTTCTGTACCGTTCCTTTGAGCAGCGGGGTTGCAGGAGTCTGTTACTGAAGCTGCTCTTCAGATGGTCCACAAATTTATGAAAGGAGTGAGAGGGATTTAGCATGATTGATGACAGTTTTGCTTTCATTGTGTCCCTCGCCACCTTCTGCATGCAGGCGAGGGGTGAGCCAACCACATGTCAAGCTTTTTTTTATCAGTCTGTTTGGTCTGTTGGCATCCTCTGTTTTTATCTCAGCTCCCAAGGCACCCACAGCAAAGAACAGGACACACTCTATGATGGCATGGTAAAACATGGAGAGCATCTTGTTGCAGATGTTGAAGGACCTGAGCTTTCTAAGGTAGTACAGTCTACTCAGGCCCTTTTTGTAAATCATCATATGATGAGTAAAGAGTTGTTTTGCATGAGATGGGACCTTTAAAGAGACTGAGATCATTAAGATCACCACTCTGTGGTGCTCAGTGCTGCCAGATGTTTCTAAACTTGAGAGAAACTTTTGTCATTCCTATGACTCATCTCTTGCTACACCTTGACCTGCAGTCTGCAGACGTCACACTTAGACATACTCATCCATACTGGAGTTTAGTGGAAATAGAGGGGTTTTTTTTTTCTTCATCTAATAAAATCCCAATAGGAGTGTCAAAATCTCCAGATCTTACCGCACATATCAGTCCACAAACATATCAGTTCACAAAAATGGTGATTGATTATACAATACACATCATACATTTTCAGTATTTGTTCTACCAATATGAAGTTGATGTTCCACAGCTAGTTATCTGTTCACCTGCCCTCTTTGAAAAAAACAATCTGCATATCAAGTTTCTAAGAGCACGCGGTCAAAGTTCTGTTCTAATGAGCCACAACAATGTGATTGTCACATTTATCATTTATTCAACAGATTGGATTAAAATTCTATAAAGATCAGTCTACTGTTTTAAATATAAAAATTAAAGAAAAATCCACAATCTGCAAGAATGATATAGAACATGTATGTTTCATTTAACAAAGCAGAAAACAGTCCCACAATTTCCCACAATGCTTCCTAAGATTTTCATTCCTCTCAGCTCTAAAGATGTTGCTGCCTGAGCTTTTTAAGTTTGTTTTTGCCATTGTGTTGGTATTTTTTATTTTACTGTTAACTTTTGAAACCCTTAGGGAAGCATTTAAAATAAGCTAAACTAAGCTATACCGAGTTAATCCCCTTCTGGATTCAACAGGGTTTGTAAATCCTAAAGCAAAATTGCTAGCATTCCCTCTCTGTAACTTGTCGTAAACACAGCAGACCGCTAAGGGAGGAAAAGTCCTTTCTGTTTATCCACCACAAAGCCGTAGATCATAGAAATAAAGACTTGTGTTTCCAAAGAAGTTCTGTGATACACACAGAAACTTCAACATAATACTGTTGGGTACCATCACATCACACACAGGTGTTATTTTGTGAATTTCAATGTGATCGATCATGCACATGCATTCATTTATTGTAGGGGACACTTAATCTGAGTTAGAATAAACAGACAATAATTGACTCTCAGTGGGGACAATTTAGACTAATGACCCACCGGCCCAATGTGAATATTTTACAGCCTCATACGAGCAACAATTTCAGTCTGTGTCTGCAAAACTAATCCTTACACCACAGGCATAGATAAGATAAAATGATGGAAAATAATAAAGACATTTTTTTTTAGGTAGACAACCTATTCTTGTGATTTGACAGCAATAAACATGGTCGGTGTATATCATACCTTTAGGTCTAACGCAGCATTTTGCAACCAGTGTTCTGCGGCACACTAGTGTACACCATGGAGATTGTCAGGTGTGCCTTGGTAAATGATCCCCATGCAGTGGTTGGGATCAACTGGTAGCTCCCAAATATTGTTTTGGTTGATCTCATGGTGTTTGTGTAAAAAAAAAAAAAAAGGGATTAAATTGTATTTATTTAGATTTATCAGTATGAAATCTTGTTACTTTATTTAGAGAGAGGCAGGGCTGCCCTGTAACCATAGCAACTCACTCTTGTCTGCTTTTTGTTGCATGGTGTCTATCCCTCCCAAAAACTACCCCAGTTAGTGAATTGTATTTTCTACATGTTTTTGAGACACCATCAGAAAATTTAGGCTGTGTTTTAATGGATAAAAATTTAAATCTCACATTTTCTGCAAAGCATTCAATAGGGAAACGTAACTGCACTTTTTATTTGAAAGAAGAATCATAAATGATGACAAAGTAAGTTTTGATTGTGTTGATTTGACTCCTATTTAAGACACTTTGGTGAGAGTCACTATATTGTTTATATAATAGGAATAGTTTTTAACATTTTTGGTTGGTGATGTTCCTCAAGATTTTTTCCTTTAAAAAATGTACCTTGGCAAGAAAAAGGTTGAAAAACACTGACCTGATGTACATAGCTCATAAAAGTCCCAGATCCCAAAAATTATCATTTTAAATATATGCTGGGTTAGTTTGCGAAGCCGAATTTTTTTTCCCCGACCCTCCAAAAAACGTTACTTTTTCTAACCACTAGTTATTAATCCATTATTTAAAAAAAACAGTGACACTTATTGAATGATTGAAAATTTGTTTGGAAGTATTACACGTATTTGATCAAATGACATTTTTATGTTATTTCATCATAAATGTAAGAATAGATAGGCAGATAAATGCTTAAATTGAACTATTTTGCATGGATTAAAAAGCTCTTGTATTGCTCTGGCCATTTTTTTTCTGAGAAAAATACTGTGTAAAAAAGGAACAGCTGAATTGAAAGCTCATTTTTCAGCTTGGTTGGTGTCTATATTTATAGGGGAAAACTTATTGTTTCAGATTTGAATTTAGAAAATGAAAGAGTTTCAAAAATGTTTTGATTAGTCACAGTCCTCTTTTAGCTACCATGCAGGGCACGCTGCTCCACTTTCTCTGCTTTGCCCGTTTGTTGGCAATGTCCCTGCACGAATGCAACTGACCTGGCTTGCTGCTTCTCACTTGCTAGGTCAAACAGAAAACAATCAGTTTCATTCATCTTTGCAGAAAAATATTTGTGAAATTGGGTCAACCAAACTACAGAGTCACTTTTTGACCCACTTTAAAAGACAGCTTGCGCAATCACAGAAACAAAGATGGTTATCCTGATGAAAAAAAATTTTTCTTCAGGGATTATTAAAGTGCTTTCAATTCAAAACACAACTCTGTCTTTTTGTCCATTGCTTTTGTTTTAATAATTATTTCATTAAAAAGAAATATTTTACTGAATCATTTTCAAAAAACAATGACTAAAATGAAAGTTTTTATTGATTCCAATGAAGTTGAATCATTAAAAAAATACAAAGCTAAAAAGATTTTCAGCTAAAATGACTGGAAAGGTTACAAAACCGTGGTGAGACCGACCATGCTTTTTGGTCTAGAGACAGTGGCACTGAGAAAAGACAGGAAACAGAGATGGAGGTAGCAGAGATGAAGATGCTGAGGACCTGTCTGGGAGTGACCATGATGGACAGGATCAGAGGAACAGCACATGTTGGAGGTTTTGGGGATAAAGTCAGAGAGGCCAGACTGAGATGGTTTGGACATGTGCAGAAGAGATGGTGAAAGTACATCGAAAGTAGGTTGCTGGGTTTGGAACCACCAGGAAAGAGGTCTAGTGAAAGACCAAACAGGAGGTTCAGGGATACAGTGAAGGAAGACATGAAGATAGTTGGTGTGACTGAAGAGGATGCAGCAGATAGGGTTAGATGGAAGAAACTGACTTGCTGTGGCGATCCCCTGAAGGGAAATGCTAGATGAAGAAGAAGAAAAAAATACAAATGACATTTGCTTATTTTTTATGTTATAAACTACACATTTTAATGTTTTCCCGGCTCAATTTCAATCTTGCTTTTTAAGACCAGAAAAAAAATCTCAAAGTGTACATCATGAAAACATCAGCTGGTTTTATTAAAAACAAATAAACTGCCCAGGCTCCACCAACAACTTCATTTCAATGCAAAAGCAAATCTTCCCACGGTGATAAAAAATATGACGCACAATGTGCATTGTTTTGTTTACAGTGTTATCATTGCAGTGTGATATGAGGGCTGGCTGCAGAGCATGTGAAAAGTCTCCTTGAAAAAAAAAAAAGAAGCTTCTGTCTGCAATGACGACTGTGGAGCGCATGAGCCTTTTTTTGTGAACATGTGTGCACATCTCATCTTCTATCTGTAGCTTCACATTACAAGTAAAGCACAAAGACCATGATGACCTTAAGCTCTTTTTTTTCCACTGTGATTCAAGTCACAAAAATACAATTTCTTTCTAGAATAGCTTCTGCGTAATTGATGGTTCCCAGAAGCAGAAATGGTTTTACCAGCTAAAATGGGTTTTTAGACTTGCTTATGCAATTTCATCCTTGCAATTACCCAAGAATGAAGTCAATTATTTTCAAAGCAGGTTTGTGCATCTCACAGTGCTGACTTTGTTAAAAGCTTATATCTCTATCTGATACCTTTTTTTAAAAAAACAGGAAGACTAAACGAAAGCTTTGAAGTGCACCTTGAATTCTGTTGCAATATTTGTTCCAATGATGAAGACGCCGCAGAGAGCCTTGCTCTTAGAAATAATACGAATGGAAAAAAAAACAGTAGGAAAGACCTCATCATGATGTCTCTGCATCCCTCTCCTCTCTATGCTAGACAAGTGCAGAGATTTCCGGGCAGCCCAAATATGGTCAGGCGATGATGATGTGAAGAACCGTTGAGTCACACTCCAGACTACCACTCTCCTCAGTCGCACATGTGTGCAAGACAGAGAGACTGAAAGCAGAGTGAGACAGCAAGAGAACAGAGAGACAGAAGCTCTGCAGAAAGAAAAGAAAAAACATTGAGAACAACCCTTAAATGCAAATAAAGAAGATTGCATTTTGATATCCATGCATAGTAATCATAAACAGAGAACAATTAAAATGACTGTACATTGCATTGGTCGCTGCTGTCTGTGATTAAAAGCCTTCATTGTTTTCCCCAAGCCCCTTGTGTGTTCCACCTGCAGTTAAAACATTAGTTGACTCATGTTTTATGCATTTTTGCAATGCATTATGATTCATACAGAACGTGCATGTCACCAACAGAACTGCAAACAAAGAAATTTGAGTAATTGTTTTTGTTTGCTTGCATAACTCATCTGTAGCAAGGAGTTTTCTACATAAGTCGGCATGAGTTTATGGTCTAGTGGGAGAATAATTTCTTGGAAAAAAATACTGGTGGATAAATGCAAAAATTGTATTGCATTATTGTTTGTCTTAGTTTAGAGATGTAAAAAAAAACTGTGATATTTGATATCAAGTAATAAATCCCTAAATTTCTTACATGCAACATTTACCTCCCTTTGTTTTTAACATTTTGTAGCATTATTTAGAAATATATTTGTGAAATTTTACAGAAAATTTTTCTCATCTTTTGGAGGAATGAGATGGTTTAGCTTTCAGGATTACTGCATGATGGTGCAGTGGTAGGCACGGTGCCCTCACAGTAAGAAGG
The DNA here is from genome assembly GCA_902685375.1 of Neostethus bicornis. Lineage (NCBI taxonomy): Eukaryota > Metazoa > Chordata > Actinopteri > Atheriniformes > Phallostethidae > Neostethus > Neostethus bicornis. Next base: position 22,552,024 of record LR738551.1, on the reverse strand, counting down.
TAGGGGTTGGAGTCCCAGGTTGAAACACTGACCTTTCTGTGTGGAGTTTGCATGGTCTCCCCATGTTTGTGTTTGTTTTCTCTGTGTACTTAGGTTTCCTCCCACCCTCCAAAAACATGCATGCTAGGTTGACTGTCCTCTACCAAATTACCCCTAGGAATGAGTGTATGGTTGTATATGTGTGGCCCAACGACAGACTGGTGATCGATTTCTTCCCACCCTCCAAAAACATGCATGTCAGGTTGATTGGCCGCTACAAAATTACCCCTAAGAATGAGTGTGCGAGGTTGTCTGTGCATGTGGCCCCGCATCAGACAGGCGACCTGTTTAGGCTGTACCCTGCCTCTCAGCTGCAATCAGCAGAAATAGGCTACAGCACGCCCATGACTCTGTTAGAGATAAGTGGTTTAGAAGATGGAACAAAGTAAAAAACTTTCAGGATGGCTCATTTTGGGACAGGAGGAAAATCCACTTTGAGACAAATTTGTTTTTCAATCTGCTGTTTGTTTACAATGAGATGACAATTTGCAATGTCATTTAAGAGGTTCGTTTCTTCATCATTAGGCTGTTTCACCAGAAAAAAATCCGACAAACCACAAAAGAGACTGAAATATTTGAATGATCTTTTGAGTTTTAAATACACTAACTGTGATAAACATGGACCTCAAGTTACCAAAAGCTGTGAAATGTGTGCTATGTTTTGTCTTTGGGGATCAAATCCAAACAGCAAGGTACTGGCTGCCAATTCGACTGTTTCAAGTGAGAAAAACCTCGCTAACAATAATTTTAGCACACATTTGCACCTCGACATGTTTGTAATATATTTAGCATGTTGCACTTTGTCAATGAAAATCTTTAAATAGGAATGTGAACTACCCTGTTAAGATCGTAAAATAGCAACATTTAATTTAGAAATAGTGACATATTGGTTGTGATGTTGGTTTTAGAGGGTTTGTGGTCATTTTAAAACATTTTCTGTTATTATGAGTTATTTTTGAGCAGGAAATGTTCAAATTTGCTTCCTTCTTCTTCTTATTTCGGCATTTCCCTTCAAGGGTCGCCACAGCAAGTCAGTTTCTTCCATCTAACCCTATCTGCTACATCCTCTTCGGTCACACCAACTATCTTCACATCTTCCTTCACTGCATCCATGACCCTCCTCTTTGGTCTTCCTCTAGACCTCTTTCCTGGTGGTTCCAAACCCAGCATCCTACTTCCGATGTCCTCTCTCTCTCCGCTGCACATGTCCAGACCATCTCAGTCTGGCCTCTCTGGCTTCATCTCCAAAGCCCCTAACACGTGCTGTTCCTCTGATCCTGTCCATCCTGGCCACTCCCAGAGAGATCCTCAGCATCTTCATCTCTGCTACCTCCATCTCTGTTTCCTGTCTTTTTCTCACCAATCAGCATGGCCGGTCTCACCACGGTTTTGTACACTTTTCCTTTCATTCTAGCTGAAACTCTTCTATCATACATCACACCTGATACTTTTCTCCACCCGTTCCAGCCTGCCTGCACATGCTTCTTCACCTCCTTTCCACACTCTCCATTGCTCTGGACTGTTAATAGTAGGTACTTAAAATCTTCCACCTTTTTTATCTCTTCTCCCTGTAACCTCACTTTTCCATTTGGGTCCCTCTCATTCATACACATTTACTCTGTCTTGTACATGTAAAAAATCTAGTTTTTAGATTTTCAGGACGAATTCTTCTAGTGATTGCATAAAAACCTTGTGGGAATCTTGGTAAGAGAATGAATATTAGTAATGCATTTGTTGAAGGCCATTGAAATGAGTTACTAATGTCTAGGCGTCTTCCTAAATCCTCTTAGAAAAACTCTGCTTTTTTACATATAATTTTCTGCAACGACAAATATTAAGCAAATGTTTGTTTTGTTGCTCGTCGAAGGTTTTCAATTATTCAGTAATTCAGTTAGAAATGTAAGAAAGCATCAAGGTCAGCCTATCTCAGCTTTTTGAGCAAATTTTTTTATGTTTTTTATCTGTGGTTGCTCAGGGTTTACCGCAGTAGTGACAGACAGGTAAAACCATTTATGTCTTTCCTCCAGTTGAAACAATTTCTTCCACAAGAGCCAGCTCAGAAGAGGTCTTCCTCTGGCACTCGGCACAGCGAAACTCTCATGACTCATTCATACCCACAGAATTCTCTCTTTGGTGTTTATTAGATTCACACCACCTGGCCAATAGACACCTAATGAATCTTGGCCGCTTGATAAAAATGAGTAAGAACAGAGTGATATGTGCTCTCCGCTCAGTGATGATGTTGGCGTTGACAATGAAGAAACAGCAGGGAAAACCTCTCCCAAATCATTTTTTTTCATTTACAAGTCATCCATCTTCCCTTGTGTAAAACTCACAAAGAAAAACTGGTGTGAAGCAAATGTTTCAATCAAACAGGACAAACTTTTTTGACCGACTTTGATTAAATCAAAGTACAGATGAGAGAAAGTGAGAAAATTCAAGTTCATCCTTCAGGAAGTTGAAAAATATCTTATTTCCTGTCAGAAGTTAAGTTAAAGCCTCTCTCTCCTTTTCTCTCATTTTTCTTCTCTATGTCCGAATTGATTGCCAGAACAATTGAGCTATCACAGAGTTCAGCAGGCCCTGCAATACCTGGAAATATGAGAATTATAACCAACTGATGTCCACTACAAGATATTGATTATGAGGAGTGAAACACTCATCTCGGTTTCCGCCCTGCTGATAAGACATTGTATGAAATGAAGAATTCATTGAAATCTTTATTTGTGGCTTGTAAAAACTGTCCATGAGGCAAATTTATCTTTACAACACCTTTGATAACCTGTTTCCAGATAAATTGGCAATGATATCCTGATTAAAGAAGGGCTTTTACTTTTGTGGTGTGACTATACACATCTCGTGACATATATGTGAAGATTGTGAAGATGCTGGCTTTTGGTTGTTTGTCAGAAATGCATTATTACCTGAAAAAAAACTTTTAACTTGTCTTCTAAACTGCTTATTCCTAAGTCTCGAATCACGAGGGGTATGAGAGACTATCCCAGGTGATTGAAGGCGAAAAGTAGAGTACACCCCGAACAGGTTGCCAGTCTGTTGCGAGGCCTGACTCCACACACACACACACTCATTCCTAAGGGCAATTTTCTAGCGGCCAATCATTCTAACATACATGTTTTCAGAGGGTGGGAGGAAACTGGAGTACTCGCAGAAAACCCACATATACACTGGGAGAACATGCAAACTCCACACAGAAAGGTCAGTCCCACCTGGTGATTGAACCCCGACCTTCTTGCTGTGAGGCCACTGTGCTAACCTTTCACACACCTTTCACAGATTTATTCAGTTTCCTTTCCAGTTTTAACACTGAGAAATTTCTCTTCTTCTCCTACCCCACTTAGTCCTCTTTGAGTTATAATGTGGACATGACAAAGAACAAAATCCATGGCTAAGAACAACCTGGGATTCAAATAACATCCGAATAACAGATGGGAAAGCTTACGTATGTGAGAGCAAAAAGGGTCCAAAAATTGGAATTGTGTTTGTTTCTTTAACATTTTATTCACCTGAACAAAAAAATCAACTAATTTAGTCTTCATTAATCACACACCACCAGCACATTAAGTTATCACATTTAAAAAGCCTCCTTGGTTATAAATTTTTTTTTAAAGACTCTTTAGTCATCGATGAATGAAATATTACTAATTATGTTTTTAAACACATCCTAGTCATTTTAAGAGAACATGTTTGAAGAAGGAAAAAATTAAATAAGACTTCAATGAGGTAAAATCTTTTTCCATCATAACAGGAAGTAAACCTCTTATCTAATGGATATTTATTACTGCAGGGTATCTCTCTTTTTTCAAATACAGTTCCTATTATATGTTCATGTAAGATGTGGATGACCTGTCTCCACACTCTTCTTTTGCTTCAGCTTTTAAAGAGGCTCCTTATCTTGAAGTGGAGAGGCAGGGTACCCTGTACTTTCACTAATGTCTCACCTATTAGTGGGATTTCAACCACACATGAAACATGAGGGCTGCAGGTGATCTCCAAAACAACGAGACTAGATGATGAGTTTGTTTTTCATTCTGTTCCGTTTGGTCATCTTCCGCTTATCAGGGTCGGCAACAGTCTCAGACGGGAAGCCCGGGCTTTTCTCGCCTCAGCTGCATCCTCCAGTTCACCCGGAAGGATCCCGAGTCGTTCCCCGGCAAGCTGTGAGACATAGTCTCTCCAGCGGGTCCGGGGTCTGCCTCTTGGTCTCCTCTCAGTGGGACGTTCCCGAAACGTCTCACCAGCAAAGCACTCGCGAGACATCTTGACCAGATGCCCAAACCACCCCATCTGGCTCCTCTCGACCTGGAGGAGGAGCGGCTCGACACTGAGCTCCTCCCAAATGGCAGAACTCCTCACCCAATCTTTGAGTGAGAGTCCAGCCACCTTGTGGAGAAAGCTCATTTGAGCCGCTTATATTCGCGCTCTCGTTCTTTCAGTCACCACCCACAGCTGGTGACCATAGGTGACGGTGGGAACGTAGATTGACTTCTAAATTGAGAGCTTTGCTTTTTGGCTCAGCTCTTTTTTTTTTTTTACCACGATGGATTGATTCAGCATCCTAGTTATTGCTGACGCTGCACCGATCTGTCTGTTAATCGATTGCATATGCCAGCTTGTTTTTCATATTCTATGAAAATAAAAAGATACATTAAATGCAAGTTAAATGATAGCGGGTTAACTTCATGAGACAAAATATTGTTCTATATACAGTACTTCCAAAAGGAATCCTGCTTCATAAGGGTTTTTTTTTTTTTTAATGACTTGAAAAGCAATGTCATACATTTACATGTCGATATTTATTTTATTTTGTAAACTCAGCATCTCGCTTATTCTCTGTTTATTTAGCATCAATAACTTTTGTTCTAACGGGGAACTAAGAATTGCATTTTTAATAAAATCGTTGTGCCCTGAATGTTTTCTTTCTTTCCAGGGGTTTTATGGGCTTTTTGAGAAATGATTAAATATTTTATCTATACCGTGCTGCCAGCAGGAGTTAGACCTCACTAACTAACTGCTGTGTCACCTGCTTTTGTGAGCAATCATTTGCTAGCGCGGGGACATAATGATTGGTTTTGGATGAGCACAAATCCTCCCTTCATTTTCACTTTTTCTGTCCTACTTTTGTTCTACATTGTTAAAAAGAAAGAAACTAACAATAGAAGGGAATTGAACTTGCAGCAATGGGGAAAATGTTAGAAGAAAGAAAATGAATTTTACTACTTTCTCAAACTTTCTCTTTCCAAACTTTTCTCTTTGTAATGTTAAAGCAGGTGTTAAACATGGACTAGAAATGTGGCTGGTCAATGCTCAGTCATCTGTACTACACAAGACCAACAGCTCTGCACACGGGGACTGCTATCTTACTGTTCAAGCTCCTTTTCAGTGTGGTGCACGTTCCTTTTTGAAGAAAACCACAAACAAATGTAGTTATGCTGATGCATGCTTCAGCCTTACCATACATTCAATACAAACCATTAACATTGTGATTCAAAGCTCTCTGAAAGCTTTTGCTTCCTGAAAGTCTGCAATAAATATTACTGCAAGCATTTTTAATGCATGCAGCTTCTAAACTTTGAGACATTTTTGTGACATACTCATAAAAAAAAAGAGGTTTTGTCCCTTTTTATGCAAACTAAATACTGTCCATCTGTGTTGTGTCAGCTAACATGAATAATTACTTTTTGCAAACTCAAAATTGACTTTATTTATTACTGTGTAACAAATTTGTTCTTGCAGAATGTTTTTTGTTTCATTTCATTTCTCTTACATCAGTAAGATGCTGGTACAGTCTGCAGCAGCTCCATCCACAAAACAGCACCATCTAGGGTTGTGATGACACCATAGCTGCAGGCAGGAAACACTGTGACAGTAAAAACCAAGGTAGACACAATCAAAGACATTTTTATACAAAATCTTCAAAGATTGTCAGTTGATTAAAGAGAGAGGTACAGCGCTGAAGGAATTACACATAAAGGTGTATTAGATAAGTTAATGTGGACCCCAATAACATCAGCACACTGATGCTTAAACACTCACCCACTTTATTGAAAAGAACTACATCCTGTGAGTCACTCTTATGTTAGATTTGCCTGTTTGAACGTGACAGTAAGGCCGGGAGTGCTCCATAGTGCCTCCAAAATACACAAGTGGAGAGGGATGTCCTCAAAAGGAGTGTGGAGGCGATAGGTCCACAGGTGGAGCGGTGATTCCTCAAAACTTTTATCTCTCTCTGACTTTTATGGGCATTTCCTTATGTAACCTGCCTGCAGCAGCCCACACCTTTCCTGCAAAACGATCTCAGTCACACAAGGGGAAAAGAATCATTTTGGTTAGTATTATACATTTAATTCTGTTGCATATTTGATAGTTAATCCAAAAGCTGCCAACCCACAATCATATTTTTTATAATCTAACATCTTTTCTGCTTACGTAACATCACCTCAAACACACTCCCTCCACTTGTTTTTCTTCTTCATCTGAAGTCTTCCAGGTATTTTTTTTTCATGACACTGTTTGTCCTGTTTTCTTAGACCACTACATCATCATTACAATCCATTATCTGTTGTCTTTGTTCCTGTTTAACGGATAATAAACAAAGAAAACAGACACTTGCTGTGCATTAGGCCAAACTCTCCTCAACATCTCACACGCTGCTTGTCTAATTGCTCATTTGATTACACAGCAGGCCATCAGCTCAGCTCATCCATTGAGAAGCATGCTATCTAAATGTTGGAGAGTGTGACGAATGAAATTAAGGCCAAGATTAACCTTGAATACTTCATTCTTACATGTTTGAGAAAGAGGAATAGATGAACTGTGCGGATGGATAACAATTTTATTGTGGTTTCCTAAGAGTTTGCATTGACGTATTTCTTGTTTTCTATTTGTTCTTCACAACATATAAAGTACATCCCATAATTCCAATGTCAAAATTTAACAAAACAAATTCAAAGTGGCTTAAAAACTTGGCCAAATCGGACATTTCTTTTGCCAAATAATTTAATAATCCTTAACATAAAATTACGATGGGTGTTATGAATGAGGATTTAAATAGCCACCATGGACAGAAAAAGAGGAACAGAAGTGTGTGGGATTGTCAAGTTGTCCCGTCGTCGCCCTCCTCCATGTGCACACATATGCGCAACATGTATTATTGCGTTGCACCGAGCATTGTTTAGCGATGACACATTTTACTCGTACGCATGTGTGGAGAATTCAAACGTTGTTGTTTTTTGCTCATAGTGCCAACGTCACCAGCCTCCCTCCTGGTTTCACTTCAAACAGTTTGGCTGCAGGTTATTTCATATCTATCAAATGTTATTAAAATGTGTCCTGGTGGAATGAAAAGTTGACTTTCAGTACATTTAGGGAGCTTCAAACTTCAACAAATGTTATTTAAAATGTACATAAATAGGTTTATGATACTTTTTACTGTTTTGATTTGATTTGTGACAAAGCTTCAGTCGCAGAATGTGTCACAAATGAATGAAGCAATTCTTTTAAAAGACAAGAAAAATGTTTATGATTCCTGTCTTGATTTAGTTTCAAAATTAAATTCCCAAACTCATGCAAAAAAAGGCGGCATGGTGGCGCAGGGGTTAGTACAGAGGCCACACAGCAAGAACATTTGAGAATGGCAGTCCAGTAATGCTGTGAAAGAAAAACAAAAGTTTTAGACGCATGGCAAGAGGTTATTGTTCAGAATGTGTTCTCGGTCAGGCAACCAGGGAGACCTGGCTAGAAGGGATGGTAATGACCTGACGTGGAGGTCCAGGTTGATTCCCCTTAAATAGGCAGCAGGGTCTACAGGTGTGTGACATCAGAATAATCATCCTCAGGCGTCTCAATCAGGGTGATGAGGGAAGGTCCAGGGCTTCCGCTGATGCCAGATGAGGGTTTCATGACAGATTGAGGCTCAAGTGTAGATTTGGAAGAGGCTTGAAATGCTGGCCTTTCTGTGTGGAGTTTGCACGTTCTCCCCGTATATGTGGCAGTTTTCTCCGGGTATTCTGGTTTTCTCCTATCCTCCAAAAACATTCATGTTAAGTTGATTGGCTCCTACCAAATTACCTTGAGGTATGTGTGTATGTGTGGCTGCACGACAGACTGGCAACCTGTTCAGTGTGTACCCTGCCTCTTGCCTTGATTCAGCCAGGATAGACTCTGGCACCCCCATAACCCTATAAAGGATAAGCAGTTCAGATGACAAAACATATACTAAAGTCAAAGAAGATTTTTAGACTATGTCTTGATTCCAAATCCTAACTTTTAACTTGAGTTGGGCAGGATTCCAGTCGAACATCCCAAACATAATGGTGGAGTTAACATTTGAAGATGTTTAATGACAACCTGATTTTTAAACCAATCTTTGCAGATTATCAACCCCGTTGAAATCCATTCAGACTCTTATGTCAAGATAACCTCAGACCAGTCAACTCAAGCTGGAACAGGAAGTAAATGTCCCGGGTCATTCTGAAAACATTCAATAATTTCTCTTGAGAGGATGTCCAAAATTCAACACATGACTCCTCACTCCCACAATTCTTGAGTAAACTGTATTGTAAAAAAAAAAAAAAAAAAACAGGCTGATGATCACTCCTAAAACCACTTCAGCTTCACACTTCCTGACTCATAGTATTTGAACAGTCATTTACTTCTCTAATCCAGGTTTTTTTTTTCTACACACAGATCTGTGCTGGAGGAAGAGCCAGCATTACACCAACAGTCAGACACCCACGTTAGGTTATCCCTTTCACACTTCGAGAACAACCCAAAGCCGCCCACCTTCCCCAGAGAGAGAGACACACACTGCAGGCAGTGATGCAAAGATGGATGGAGGAAGGGAGGGACGCCTGTTCCTGTGTGCTTGTGTGTTCTTGTCTATGTGAGTGTGAGCTTCTGACAGAAGGAGAATGAACCCACCTGTGTTTACTCTAGCATTACAACACTGTCTGAAAGCTGACTTTTAATTGGTTGAGAGGAACTACCAACATGCTGGAATACATCATCATTTCTGCTCAATAGTGTAAAAAAAATACTATATGATTAATGTTATAAATTTTCTTGATTGACTATATATAAACTTGAATATGTGTAAATGTTTAATTAGCACACCAAAAAAAAAAAAAAGTTTATAATCAAATTATTATTATTATTTGATGTTTGATTAAAATAAGTGTGTGAATCTAATCTATGAGTGTAATATTTTTAATCTTCACTGTTAATGTCATACGTCTATTAGAGACAATCCATTGCTTGGTTGCGTCCCCATGCAGCCATATTCTGCTGATCCTCTTTCCGGTACCTTTGGCTGTGCGTTCATATCTGCGTAGTTTGGTGTTCATAATCATTTGTTTCTGTCTCTCTGCACAAATCCCTCCCCTCTCTTCTGCTCCCTCCCTCCTCTGTGCGCTGACATAGTCACTCTCACACTTCTACGTGCACACGCGTCCATACACAAGCACTTCTCCCACGCACGCTGCACCCCTCCTTGCTGCTGTCTCATTCACTTCGCTACTCCATCCACGCACTGACTCCAGCTTGCAGCCGGGGGGGGCGGGGTAGGATATATACTACTGAGAGGAGGCCACAAGCTTCACTGAGACTGGACCCACTTGCAGTGCAAAGACCACAAGCAAGAAGACTCCGAAGCCGGGAGTAGAAGTACCAACATTTATCCTGGAGCTTAGAGAAAAGACAAGCGAGACCACAGATTTTTTTTGGTTCTACGGACTGTCTGCTGGAGCTCCGATACAAACCAATTTGTCACTCCGCTATAAGCCAGTTTCTCTGGATATAGCAGCTAAACAAAGTTGGTAGTAAACTCTTTGGAGTTTGGTAAGAGTCACTTTATTTTTTCTTTGCTTGTGAGAGTGGACTGCACTGAAACTTGGGATCGACCTACTCGGGGTCCTGGTTTGGACCTGGCGCATCTTTTCAGCAGTTTCAAACACTGCGAAAGTTTTGGCCAGACCACAGATCTGAAGACTTTGAGTCGAGTCAGACTTTGAGATCATCTCAGCAGCTGCTGACCTGAGTCCGGATAGAAGATACCTGGACGACCGGTTAGAGAGCCACTGACAAGACTGCAAAGAAGAATTTTCAAGGTAGGATGAGGTTTTTTATTACTTTTACTCTCTTATCTGAACTTTTCTTGTTGTGTGACGCTGTCCGTGGTGCTGAAACTCTGCTCTGCTTTTATCTGTGCAACGAGTTTTTCTCACAACTTTCAAAGTGTATTTTATTTTCTGATCACTTCTATGCTGTTTGTCTTTTTGAACATTTAAAATTTCTTCTACTTTTCCTCTGATCTCTGATTCCTCTGATTTTCCTGCCGGGTGTGTAGCTGAGAGAAACTCATACAAATGCAACAAGTCTATTAAACATCCAGTTATTGCACTTTCTGTCATATCAAAAGTTTTCTTTGATTTGTCAAAAAGTCGTAGTTAGAAAATGTGTCTTCAAGCAGTGTCTTAGGTAACTGAAAAGATTTGAAGGCAAGAAACAAATAGAAATCCAAGTTTCCACAAACAACATGGAAAGACTGATGAAGAGCAGTCTCTTCACTAATTTTTAAAAACATGCCCTCTCCTATTCTCACACATCTTTAGGACTCTACGTGCATCATGAAGGCACTTCTTTGACTTCTGTCACATGCTTTTGCAATAGTTCTGATTTTCAAAAGTGCTTCTATGTGTTTTTGTTACACGCACACATTAACATTCTTGCAGGAGGTGCAGCAAACTATGATGAGAACATTTTTGCTGCTATGAAATATCAGCAAAATAAGAGCTACAATGATGAAAAAGAAAAGAAGTCTCAAAACTGATCTTTTTTTGTCATTTTTCTAACGCTGTCTCCCATTAATCCACACAAAACACAAATAATCTTTCATCTTAGGAAGAAAAACATCTGAACAATGTTACAAGCATTCACAGTTCAGTGGAAGTAATTTTGAGTGGCTCATAGTACTTCTGTAGAAATTAGTTTATGATTCAGGCTCTTACTCATTTCTTTTCTAAGCTGTTTTCAAATGCTTTAATTACAACTTGCTTTACCAGCTGCATACATTCATCCACACTACAGCTTGGGGAAGTGGCACATCCTATCTTAAGTGCCTGCACACTTCTTCATAATGCAGAATGTTTATCCGGCTTATGCATTTGAGAAATGCTTGCTGTATGTGTAATGAGACAAACTCTTGCAAAACTGTCTGCAGGAGCAGAGAGCACGCAACAGATGGTCAGTGGAGGTTTTTGTGATTTTTGCACCAAAATGCAAAAAATAAACCCTGTCTCCATAACAACTACCTGGCTTTTCAGGCTGTCTGATCTGCAAAGTATGCTGTTGACGACAGCAAAGAATAAGTAAAAAAGAAAAGGCAGACAGGTTAGGGAGGGGGGCTGTGAAGAGAGTTCTCCCGCCACAGCTGGACCACTCTTTTCACTCCGTTTATTATCAGGTGCCCATTCATGGCGCTTCCGGTTGGAGGAGGGCGGGGGAGAGACACTCTCTGGTACAAAGTGGAGTTCTTTGCATAGGTTGTTCACAGAGAGGAGGGTGAGTTGGATGGAGGCAGAGCAGGAAAGATAGATGTGAGCAAGGTAATGATGAGTTCTCATCACATCATGTGCAGGTGCTTTGCACAGAGACTGAAGTTGCTGCTGCCATTTATGCTGCAGTGTCTCATTTTAATTAAAGCTTTACTGAAAATGTTTGCATGCAGATATAAGGACTTTTATTGTCTCTGCTTTTTACTGACGCTTTTGAACAAAAATAAGTAAAAAAAAAATGAGTAAAAACCAAAACTGACTACATAACAAGATGTTGCTGAGCAACAGCTTAAACCGTTCTCCTCTGAGCTCCACAGACTATTCTCATTTACCTGTTGGCTCACTTGGATTCTGACTCAGAAAGCAACCACGCATTTTCTACTTCAGTGCACAATATACAAAAAAATTCTAAGATTTTTGTGTTTGTAAAATGAATTGCAGTGAAAAAAAGTTAAAGTAATTTAAATGCATAAAACATTTCTGCAAAATGAAGATGAATCACATATTACTTAGAAATTAATTTTACTCAAAAAATGTTCATGCATGTGCAATAACATGCATGCATTTATCACAAAATGCAAAAAAGAATCTTTTCCTTGTATGATTTTGTATGTGAATGCCGATCTTATTTGCAAAGCCATGTCTGCAATGCCGCTGCAGGGTATGTAAGCACCCCTCACCATGGACACTGATGAACCTTTTCGCTTGTTTACTGCTTAATAGGAGGAGTGCATTACACAAATAATGAAACTACTAAGCATCTGTTGTTGCCAGTGGCAAAGCTTCAATGGACGTCAGACTGACGCACACAGTTCGGTGTGTGGGAGGAAAAAGCAAAAGCTCGGAGATACCAGCCTGCTGTGAAGGACTGTAATTGCACTAGTGTGGCAATTATGTCGCAGAGAACAGCACATTTTAGATCTGTGGAAAAAAACTCTCCCAAAAACCCTAATTTAAAGCAGAGCCAAATCCCTTTTGCATGAGTTCAACAAGTTCAACTCATTTGCATCTCAAAAATGATGTGTTTTTGGAGAAAACTGTAGATGTGCACACCAACGCTTACTAATCTCTTGTGTTAAAGCATCTTAAAAACAAGCGTTTGTTGTTTTTCTGCAGATCCCTCTTCTACACCGACGTAGCAAACTGTCTAAAGTTCTAAAATTAACAAATCCAACAACTATTCTGAGGGGTTGCGAAGATAATCAGAAGATCTGAGTGCAGTAACTTGCAAGTCAAAGAAACAACTTGTCAAAAGATTCAAGTTCAACAACATCCTCTACCTAAGCCGACCCAATGGCAAGGTCAGCTCTTAACGGCCCCTGTGTGGCCTTCGTCCTGCTCTTTTTCGGTTTGACCACCTGCACTCCCTCTGGACCAGCATCTCCAACCTGTGCCACCCTGGAACAAAGCCGCTTCTTTGGTGTGTTCTCCTCAACAACTACGCTGCCCTCTGCACCATGCTCTTGGACCCTCCAGAATCCTGATCCTCGCCGCTACACTGTCTACATGAAAATCACCAAGCCTACTGATTCCTGCGTGCCTCGCCAGATCAGAACCTTCCAGTTCGACTCTTTCATCGAGACCTCTCGCACCTACCTGGGCATGGAGAGCTTTGATGAGGTCGTCCGGCTGTGTGATGCTTCAACCACTGTCACCTACTTAGAGTCTAGCAAGCAGTTTTTGCAGATGCGTAAAGTGGCACCAAGAAACGCCCTGGAAGTGATGGGAGGAGAAAACGATGTCAGCGAGTTCAAGGCTGAGTTTCTGGTTGTGGGGAAAAGGAACCCAAGCATGCCTGCCTGCCAGATGCTGTGCCAGTGGTTGGAGAAGTGCCTGTCAACAAGCACCCATGACTATCCTTGTGGCATCATGAACACCCCTTGCCAGTGCTGGGAAACCCCGAAGAGGAAGCCAGGAAGCTGCTACAGAGGTGGAGTCTACGTTGAAAATTGCCTTCCCGTTCCCAAAGACAACAGCCGGGATGCTGAAATCATCAGTAAGTTTGTAAAGATTTCTTTTATAAGTTTTCTAACTTTAAATAACAGCTTACATAAAGTGGTAAGTGGGGTAATAAGTGAAAAGGGAGCAAGAAGCAAGAGACCAGACCTGCCGATACTAATTGCTGGGCGTGTGTCTAAAGACCTGTCGGGAGTAATGATCCCCAGCTAGAGAACCAACAAGGTCAGGGTTGAGGTGTGCATTATGCCACCATGAAGTAATGACTAGTGAATTGAAGTTGTTAGAGACGTTTATCGATGCATCTTAAAGCTTAAGTAGCATCACCCCCTGGACCTCACACATCGCCCAGCTGTTCATTTAGTCTGAGAAAGACTTGTTGAGCATGATGCTTTGCAGGGAGTTCTTGCAGGTTCTAGCGGGGGGAAAGAGTGCATGTTTGTGTTTCAGTAAAGAAGAACACAAAGACCTCACACTTAGCTGGCAATAGAAATCGAAGCGCTCCTCTCGCGGTAGTCATAGCAACCTGCCAGTCGGCTTCACATGCCTCTCTTCCAAGTGGTTATAAGCAAATGATGACAATTTTGCATGAAATACCTTTCAGCTTGAGAGCGCAGCTCTGTTCACAAAACAACGTCCTTGCTCATTCTTTGCACACAAAACACACATTACTCACTTCCTGCTCTCGAACATCAAGTTTATAAAAGTGTCAAAATACATTTTATACACAAGCATAGATGTTTTGTTTAAAATTGCTGCAATTTTGAAAAGTACTGTCTCCTTCCAACTGAGCTCAATGTCTCTGTGCTTTTCATTTGTTTCTGCAGAGGGCTGGGCTGGTTGGGGCCGCTGGTCTGTCTGCAGCCAGGAATGTGGTGGTGGAGTCCAAGTGCGCAGCCGAACTTGCCAGCCTGAGAATGATGTGTGTGAAGGAACAGTTGAGGAAGGACGTGCATGCAACCCACAGCCCTGCATCGGTAAGCAAACCTGTAATTTAGCAGGTAAATTAGGAGCCTGGCTGCAGGTGGCTCAAGTGTAGCGTAATAATCCGAGTATTTTTTAAACTCTTTCAGGCAAAGAACGCAGCAGGAGCCAGGGTCTGCGGGCTATTGTTGGTTTAAAGAGAGAAAACCCCATTGAGACCAGCACAGGAGTCATTGCAACCCAAACAGGTGGGCTGATTAGACAATGTTTCAGATGTAAAAAAGAAAGTTTAGTATCATTAAGTCTTGAAGATATGCTGTCATGACCTTACATTCATCTTCATCCCAAAAGATGCTAAAACTGATGAGTGGTCTACTTGGAGTGCATGCTCTGTGACCTGTGGGGAGGGATGGCAGAGTCGGACTCGCCTGTGTGTAACCTCCTCTTTCACCAACCAATGCACTGGGTCACTGCGAGAGAACCGACCATGCAACAACACAGTCGTCTGCCCTGGTGAGTGTGAGAAAGATTAACAAAAAAGAAAAACTTGACATTTTGAACAGACAGACTCATTCCAGACAAACTTTCTATCATTTAGTATTTCAGAAAAAAGCTTTGGCTTTTATTCCTAGAAAACACAATATTTCTAACCTCAATTCCCTTTTGTGTACCTTTCTAGTTGATGGTGCCTGGGATGAGTGGACCCCCTGGAGTTTGTGCTCATCCACATGTGGCCGTGGATTCCGTGCTCGTACACGTGCATGCAAACAGCCCCAGAATGGAGGAGAGCCTTGCAACGGCCCAGCGAAACAGACCAAGTTCTGCAACATTGCTGTCTGCCCTGGTGAGTCAGCTTAGCAGCTTCCTTAATTCCTCATTTAAATTCAGCAATTATGAGTTTGACGCAGCTACACGATCCAATTACTTAGAAATCCAAGCATCACCTCAATGAGCTAGTTAGATCTTTTATTACAACACTTAAAAATACTTTCAAACTGACTCAGGCAATGATACTAAACTCTTTCTCTCACTAATTCACCTACAAAAAGGTAATTAAAACATTTTATGTCATCAATATCATTAAAGACAATAACTGGGGCGGTAGGATAATATTACATCTGACTCATCTGAACAAAACTATGCAGGTATTAGTCAGTGACTTTGTAACAACTACCTGTGACTCACACTGTGTCCATGGTCACTCAGTCCATTAAAACTTCACTTTTTTTTTAAATCCTGCCACCTACTCTTATGACGACAGTGTTTAGCTTAAAGTCAAAGCAGTGCTTTGTTCAATTGATCCTATTGAATAGGTGCAGTGATCGTCATTAGGACGCACTCTGATTTAAAACACACTCACTTGCAGTTACATTTTTCGCAAGTGACTCAATGTCTAACAGAGAATCAGCAAAACCTTTTATCGAGGTCATTATGTAGTCCATTCGAAGCCAAAATTCAATCATCTTAAGTAGCCTATTTCACATATTAGATTTTTTTTTAACAGTGTTGTTCTTTTTTTGGGAATATGAACCAATGTTTTTAAAACAATTATAATACACTTGATTTTCTATTTTCATGTCTAATCACAAAATGAAATATTCTGTTACTTAAAGTTAGTTTAATAAGTTTGTAATAATGTCTTCAATCAGAAGGTTTATTTTGTTCATGCAGTTCATTTCATTCTTCTGCATGTGTGTTACTTTGCTACCCTCTAGTGGACGGATCTTGGAATGAGTGGTCTGCCTGGAGCCCATGCTCTGCAACCTGTTCCAATGGCACCATGCAAAGAATCAGGGAGTGCAATGGTCCATCTTATGGAGGCTCAGAGTGCCATGGAAGCTGGAAAGAATCAGCCAACTGCTTTCTGAAAGAGTGCCCAGGTAAAAAAAAAAAAAAAAGAAAAACAGATGTGAAAAAATCTATTTGAGTTTCATCTCTGAAGAAATGGTGCTAACCAATATTTTTTGCAGTTGATGGACGCTGGCATTCATGGAGCACCTGGGGTGGATGCAGCAAGACATGTGGAGGAGGCATCCAGCAGAGACAGAGAGTGTGTGAAGGACCTTTCTATGGGGGAGAGTCTTGCCCTGGTGAAAGTGGAGAACAGAAACGCTGCAATGAGAAGCGATGCCCAGGTTAGTAGTTCAAGTCCATTCTAGGTTTAATGAGAGTGTAAACTCAGTTTAAAAAGCAGATGGATAAATTAATCATTTCAAATTGCTCTTTAAACTCCTAGAACCCCATGAGATCTGCCCGGAAGAAATCACTGGAGATGTAGTGTGGAAGAAAACTCCTGCTGGGGACATGGCTGCTATTGCTTGCCCTGCTGATGCCTCAGGTACGAAAACAATCCAAACTATGATAATGAATGCAGTGAAGGAAACTTAAAACCACTTCAGATCGCAGCAGTTATAAAAACAAATATCTTGTTGTGTTAACAGGTTTGATTCTCCGTCGTTGCACCCTCGATGCCGTGGGCCTTGCTTCCTGGGAGAACCCAACTCACATCCAGTGTGTTTCCAAGACTTATGAGAACATCCAAATGCTGGTAAGCCCCAGATAGCAAAGGCAAAATGTTACATTTTTCATTTACTTTGAATAAAACTCATATTAACCTCTTCACTTTGTGTTTGCAGTCAAGGGACTACAACTCCAAAGCACAGATGGGGCAGAGTGTGGATGGTGTTGCCGAGGTGATTTCACGCCTGAGATTCTCTTCTGATGAAGGGGCCAGGTACAGTGGTGACCTCTTAGCTGTCATGGAGATCCTAAGAAACACCACTGAACTGTACAAGGGAACCAGGCTGAGGCTGAGCAATGCTGATGTGGAGGTAAATTTGAACTTGAAGAATGATCCTGGTATAAAGCAGGCAACATAATATTAAATACTCGTTTTATCCTCTTCTTAAATGACATCTTACACCTTCGCTTCCTTTTAACAACCTATAGAATTACGTCCAGGCAATCAGCAACTTACTGAAGGAAGAACACCATGAGAAATGGGAGGAAGCACAGCGGGTAAGTGAAAAGAAAATGGATTATAAATCAGAAGGCAAGAGAAAAAAGTCCAACAGGTGAACACGCTCTACTCAGAATAAGAATTTAGTAGAACTAATGACTCTCTCAATGTTCCTGCTCACACAAAGTTTTCTGAAGTTGAGATTAGATCGCAATAAGTTTGAAAACCAGTAGACTCTCACAGAGGACTTTACACTTATTTGTGCAACTGAAAACAGAAGGCAGGGGTACCAAGGCTACTGCATCACTGAATCAGGGAAAATCACTACTCCCACTCTGCAATCTGTGTCTCCATGCCATCCTACATACTGATGGCTGTTCTAAAGGAGACATTGCACATTGCATGCAAGCACACACCTTGCGCCCACATCGCTGCAGTTCTGCGTCAGAGAACACGCAAGTCAGACAGCCCTCCCTTTCACTAAAGAAGAGAGAGGACAAAAAACCTCAGGATGAATCAACAGCCTGCCCATTTATGGCCATCAGGAAGTTCGAGGGTTGCATAGCAGCAAGAAATGTGCTTTTTCTCTCATTTTTTTCAATCCACGGCTGAGTGCTTGGAATGAATACATATTTGCTAGAATGGCGCAAGAATAGATTAAATATATTTGAACTACGTCATTAAAACTTAAATAGCTTGTTTGAACAATCAAACCAGTTGTGTTAATAATACATTATACAACCACATGTTTCTGACTGTGTTCATCTTCTTTATGATCCAGATGGGTGCCAACATGAAGGAGTTCCTCCGTATTGTTGAGGACTTTGTGAACATGATCGGTATGCAAATGAGTGGCTTTCAGGACATTTATGAAGTCACAGAGAATTTAGGTGAGTCCTAACTCCCTCTGACTCCTTCTGTCTGTTCATGTCAAGTCAAACTGATATGTCCTTTCTCGAGCCAGAGTCCATCAATCTTATTCTCAGCACATATAAGCAGTAGCAAAATGAATCACTTATCATCCTGACAAGCTGTCAACTTCATCAGTACTACCAACTCCGGGATGTTATGCCGGATATCTCACATAACAGATATGCTTAATTGTCTCAACACAAACTTCTAAATCTGTCAAAGTAATAATGAAGTTTGAGATGCAAATATTATACAGTACACTGAATCAGTTTTGACTTGTTCAAGCTCAGTGAAGGTGACATTCTCACTAAGTTCAGAAACAAGCCCTGAAACCAGAACGTCCTTGTTAGAGTTTTAATTATGTCTGAATTTTCTTTACTAACATGAGCTCCATCATTTTACCCATCAGTGCTCAGCATCCATAAACGCCCTACAACCACAAGTTCCAACTTCACCTTCCCTGTGAAGGGCTGGAGAGGCATGTTGGACTGGGTCAGAACTTCTGAGGAAAAGATTTCTGTATCTCGTGATGCTCTTTCTATCAAACAAGCTGGTAAGATTAATCTCATATACTCTTAATTTTTTATTCGATAAAATGCATCTTTTAAGTTTGAAGCTAAGCGATTGGATTTTTTGTTCCAGATGGCAGTGATGCCTTTGTTACGGGCATTGTCCTCTACAGAAACCTTGCTTCAATTATGTCCTTCCAAAGGTAATATAATTTCTCTGCTTTTATATTTATTAAATTGGCCTGTCATGTAATATACCATTTGACCACATAGTGGCGCCCTTTCCCTCAAAATGCATCAATTCCCTTTTTTTGTCTTTTTTTTTTTACATTCATAATGTAATTTTCCATTATTTTCTAACATTGCAGCAATACCACAATGCTCAACTCCAAGGTGGTGACCGTGATCGTCAAGCCCAACCCTGGTCTTCTGTCATCTCCTGTAGAGATTGAGTTCCCCCACCTGTACAATGTGAGTCCCTAATGATCAAGCAAACTAATGAAGCCTTATGAAAAATATCAGCCCACCCTCTGGGAGTTTGTGCACCATAGTGCACAGAGCCTGACATTTTGCTGACATTTGCTGCGACACTGACTTTTACATACACTCACAGAGGCTGAAACTCGCCAAAGTTCACAGCACAGCCAAACAGTCACTTACTGGTGATGATAGAGCATCATGAGCAATAATTAGTCCCTGCAGTTTTTAGTTTTATGCATGCATTACAAGATGAGAAATGTGGGCAGGTGGCTACAAACAAGCTGTTGCATCTCACACGTTTATAGTAGGGTGTCCCAGCCTACACGTTTCCCTTTTTCTCTAAAAAGTCTTAACACTATCTTCTCCATCTGTCTCTCCTCTGCAGGGCACAGTGAATGAGACATGCCTTTCTTGGGACGAGAGTGAATCGTAAGTGTTAAAGGCTTTTTTCTATCATTATGAATGTGCATTTTATTACTTTTCTACCTTTTTTGGGGGGGAGTCATTCATTCACAGTAAAATACACATACAGAGCTTAGAACCTCACATACAGATACAGGCACAAAATAACCCAAAACCAATGTTGCACCTCAAAAGGTCACACTTGCAAAAGATCTTTTAAATTACACCAGGAGTTTGTAAAGATGGAATAATTACAACTTGAATGGGGCTAGTTTTCCTCATGAAAGAAACAATCCATCATGAGAACTACAAAATGCATCATACCTTTCTACAGACTGTAACAAGCAGAAGCAAAACAGGTCAGAGAAAAAGTGTAATGACTTGGTTACTTTCCAATCAGGGATGCAAATTAGATTAATTTTTAGATAAGGGATGTGATTAATGGACGGATAGGAGCAGTGGAAATGGTAATCCTGCTAGGAGGAGAGATTTTTCTTTGCATTTAAATTTGTTTAAGAGCTTTCAAATCACAGGAAGAAGCCAATTACTGGGGTGATTACAGATAGGAAAAATTATCTACAGCTTTTTGTAACCATGACATAGACACTAGTGGGGTTTTAAAAAAAAAAGTCTGATTTTTTTCTACATGCAACAGAGTACATGTTACAGATTAAAGATAATCTAAGTAATTTCAGCTCTATATTATGATAATAATTCCCTATGACTGTCCTCCTGATGGACCCTGAACTAGGGTGGGCTCTCTTAAAATGATCCACCCTCTTGTTTTGTCAGAGAGTCAAAGGGAGATCAACTTAAAAAAAAAAATCAGAATTCAGAAATGTGATCTTTATAAAAAAAAAAAAAAATGCATGTCCTTTAACTGATCATTACATTTTTAACACTCCATACAGATCTTTTTTATGTGAAAATGTACAGCTCAGACATGCAAGAGATTAAATATGATATTACAAGCTTATAAACATTTTATTATTCATTGCATATTTTTATTTATACCAGCTCATTTTTATAGCCTTAAGAAATACTGATGAGAGAGTGGTGAGATATCGTTTCTCCTAACCCCTCACTTTGCTGTGCAGCTCCTCACTGCTTGGATCTTGGTCTGATCGGAGCTGCAGAGCTGTGCCTGTTCATTCACACAGAACCAAATGTGTGTGTGACAGCGTCTCCACCTTCGCCATTTTAGCGCGCATCAACTTCGATTCGGTAAGTCAGATTTTTTTTATTCTTAGATTAGCTTTATTTTATCTCATTTCTGCATGTTTGACGCGTCCTGCAGTGTGCGTGTGATTGCATTGTGGTGTGCACGGATAAGACTTGTTGTTTTTCTGCGTTTTGCAGCCGCTGCTCTTTGTCTCTGTGCAGGTGTCGGATCTTAGATCATAATATTCCAACATGTTTAAATTCGCAACATGTTGATTTGTTT
The DNA here is from genome assembly GCA_902685375.1 of Neostethus bicornis. Lineage (NCBI taxonomy): Eukaryota > Metazoa > Chordata > Actinopteri > Atheriniformes > Phallostethidae > Neostethus > Neostethus bicornis. The sequence goes on along the minus strand of LR738551.1, from coordinate 22,530,829 downwards.
CATTTAGATTGCTTTTTTTTTTTTTTTTATTAAAAATCTGCATATTTAATTTGATTGCACGTTTTGATCAAGCTTTATTTTTATGCAATGCATTCATCTTTCGATTTGAAAATAAGTGCATGTAATTAAAGTACAGACAGAATCTTGTGATTACATGAAAAAAACTAACAAAATGCATTAAAAAGATGCAGCAACAAATTGTTTTTTGACATCATAAATTGATTCTTTTAAATGCATCTTTAAAAATAGTAATTTATTCGTTTTATGCATTGATTATTAAAAATCGATTTTGATGCATTGCTTCATTTTATGCATACAAAAGGTTTTTTTTTCCTCCCCTACAGACTGTGCAGTCTCTCTTGCTGCTGCTCTCTCTGTTGCCTTGGTAACGGCTTCTGCAGAGCAAACTTGCCCTGTCTCATTTTTGATAACAGAGACCCTGGAAGGCAAAAAACACAAAGTAGCCCCCCACCCCCACCCTTAACAATCCCCAACAGGATAGATGAAAAGAGAAAATGAGTTTTCCATCTTTTTTAATATGCAGCTTTCATAGATTCAACTCATTGATCTTGTTGAATCCTGATCAGTTAAATATGTATTAGGACTGCAGTGTTCTTACATTAGATCAACTCTTTTATTCTCGTTAGAAACTGTTCAAATCTGATGGTAAATTTGCTTTGCTGTTGCGGTCTAAGCATCCCCCCATCTCTCATTTTTGTTCTAAACTATCCACCCCCCTCCTAGCCTCCAGCAACACTGATAAGGCAGTAGAGCTGATCATTTAACCTGCCCATATCTTTGTGTTTTCAATTACACACACCAGCTCCTCCTTCTTTTTCTCCTCTCCTTCGGCCACAACAGCAAGACTCTAAATGTCAGAGAGGCAAACCAATGAGGCACAGACGTCTGGCCATGCTCTGATGGCTCCTTCTCTCCCCCTTTTCCTGCCTCCACATCCATCCTTTGATGTGTGCCATGGATATTTCCAATAATATCTCCCAGGGAACAGAACGAGCAATCGAGAGGCAGAAATGGAGAAAGAGATGTGAGAAAACAGCCAGATGCTGCAGTGTATCTGATATGATGTAGTCTCATCTGCTGGAAGCAGAACGCTCCACACACTCGTAGCAGCAGATGCCCTTGACTTCAGAGAGAAGTAGAGATTTCTCTATTCTCTCTTTACACTCCTCATAAGTTTGTGATTTGGTCAAGGACAGAGTGGAGACATGTTTTCTATTTAGGTCAAATTTGCTGTGTGGATCTCGCTTTCTGGCCAACAGAATAAGATTCGACCCAGATATGTAGTCTGAACAGAGGGAACAGGACATACTGTATCTGCTGTCTTATACCCCAGATTCAGTCAAAGCCACGGCAACAGGACCCCTCACCACTCAGCTATCAGCCATCTGTGTGGGGGCACGTTTGATGATAATAAACACACTTATCACACTTAATTAGACTTTTGGCCAACATTAACAGGTCTTCACCATCTGTGCTTTAAAACAGAAAAGCATAAATAAAGCACATGATGCAGAAAAACAAACCTCCAAGGTTGAAGTTTTTACACCCCATGTATATAAAAAAAAAGTAACACCATCTTAGACCAATTTCTAATTCTGTTGCTTTTAAAATGACCGTCGCTTTTGAAGAATCTTAGCAGGTATTCCACCCGTATCTCAAAGCGTATCTATTATTATAATCATCACACTTCCGAATCAGGCTGCCAATGTTGGAATCACACCTTGATCAGAGGTATGTGATTAACGAGGATGCTCATTAACACCAACAGAGGAGGTGTGAGACAGGCAAGGATTATAGAGGCAGTGAAAACCAAACGTTTGAAAAGCAGTAAGGCTTCAGTGAACCCTCATTGAGCTGAGATTTGTGTGTGCAGCAATGACCTCCTGGCCTTCGTGGTGAATAACCGACCAGGGTGACAGACAATAAAACAAACGCTCTTCTGTTTAATCCAGCAGAACCCGGGTGCCAGGGCTGTTTGAAACATGGTGCGGTCATGGCCGCTTGCAGCAGCGGGCACTAAGCTGCTGTCAAAGCTCAGTAGGGCAGGTGGCTGTAGATTAATACACAGGTGATAATGGTCCACCTGTTTTTTCCCCCCGTCCGTTTGGGATCCACAAGACACTGCTGGTTGGCACCACACTATTGCATCAGGAAAAAAAGCAAATATCAAATTAAGAGGGAAAAAAAAGGAAAATGGCTCCATGGCTGGCTGTGCAGTCGCTAAAACAAATGGTTGGACTCAGCAGCGTATCCTTCTCACCTCATTTACTGAAAGAAAAGCTCAATGGAGAAACAAGACTGCTTGTTAGGTGGTCATTCCATCATTTTAACATGTTCACCTTGAGGTCACCTTGCCTGAGCCGTGGCCCGATTGTGCCATTCAGCTGTTTGCCTACAGGGAGCCGTCTGCTCTTCCAGATAGAGCACACCCAGTGGCCCTGTTCGCTGTGCGTGCATGTACTGTATGTGTGTGTAGCTTAAATTTCTGCTTTGCCCTCTGTATGGATGTCTTTGTGTATTTATAATCATTTCTAAAAGACATGTTTTGTCTTGTTTTTTCTCTACAGATCATGGACAAGGCTCTGCTTCCATCCGTGACTCTCATCGTTGGCTGTGGGGTCTCTTCTCTCACCCTGCTGCTCCTCATCATCATCTATGTCTCTGTGTGGAAGTAAGTTACCCCACTAGCTAAGCTCAGCTACGTTAGTCTTTAATTTTAAATGACGCTTGGTCTTTGGTCTCACGCCCTCCTGTGCTTACTAACCTCTCATGTCCTCTACCTCTTCAAATCACCAGGTACATCCGCTCCGAGCGCTCTGTTATCCTCATCAACTTCTGCCTCTCCATTATCTGCTCCAATGCTCTTATTCTTGTTGGACAAACCCAAGCTCGCAACAAGGTAAGCCACCCGCCCATCTAACCCCAGGCTTTAATGTAAACTTTACTTAACAGTTTGAATATTTAGCTTCAATTCGTTTTTAATCTGCTCTCCATCTTTGGCCCTGCAGGTGGTGTGCACTCTGGTAGCTGCCTTGCTCCACTTCTTTTTCCTCTCGTCTTTCTGCTGGGTGCTGACAGAAGCTTGGCAGTCTTACATGGCTGTCACTGGTCGTCTGCGCAACCGCATCATCCGCAAGCGCTTCTTGTGCCTAGGCTGGGGTAAGAGAGGATTTGATTTTGCCTGGTTTTAAACTATCTATGTTTGGTTTTTTGGATTGAAATTTAAAGCATACTTGTTGTCTTGTAGGTCTTCCAGCTCTGGTTGTTGCCGTCTCTGTGGGTTTCACCAAGGCTAAAGGATACGGAACCGTCAACTAGTAAGTCGAACCTCAACTATTTGTTTGAGTATTTTGGTCTTTATTAAATATTTCATTTCAAAGTCTATTTGCCTGCAATAATAAAATTGTACTTCTCTCTTTTTTAGCTGCTGGCTATCTCTTGAAGGTGGACTTCTTTACTCTTTTGTTGGCCCAGCTGCAGCTGTTGTTTTGGTTCGTATTTTGTCTTAAATCTCTGGAAAGTCTCTTTTTAAATGTTAACGTCAACATTTTCTCATCAGTGTTCTTTTTTTTTTAAAACAGGTGAACATGGTTATTGGTATTCTGGTCTTCAACAAGCTTGTGTCCAAGGACGGCATCACCGATGTGAAACTAAAGGAGAGAGCTGGGTAGGTCTTATTGATTTACCAGTGTGCTTATCACCCTCATCGGTTCGGTGCAGGTTTATTGACAATGTGCTCTGATGTTTAGCTTCACAATCACAACAACAGGAGTTGAGACTAATCTGGGGTTTTTTCATCCTTTCAGGGCATCACTGTGGAGTTCCTGTGTGGTTCTGCCTCTCCTGGCTCTCACCTGGATGTCTGCAGTCCTTGCCATCACAGACCGCCGCTCAGCCCTTTTTCAGATCCTGTTTGCTGTTTTCGATTCTTTGGAAGGTTTTATCATCGTCATGGTGCACTGCATCCTACGCAGAGAGGTAAGAGAAACAACTTTGAAATATTCAATCGATTGAATAACTTGAGAAAGAGCACGGTGAAACATGTTTTAATTTTTTTTGTTATCCATCAGGTTCAAGAGGCTGTAAAGTGCAGAGTGGTTGACCGCAAAGAGGATGGAAATGGAGACTCTGGCAGTTCCCATCACAATGGCCACTCTCAGCATATGGTAATTTTTTTTTGGCCTATTGCCTTTTTAATGTCTTGAGTGCTTCTTGTATTTCTACCTAAATGAATATATGAATGCATTAAGCACTGATAGAATGTTTTCTTCTCTCATCAGCAGTCTGATAATGAAAAGGATGGAGAGTCTGGCAGACAAGGTAAAACTCTTTTACAGCAACCTCTTCCTTTCTCCCGTAATCATTTTACATTTGCATTTCAATTTCTGTGGTTCTTCCACATAAAACATTGGATCTTGCATAACATATAGAATGTATTTTAACCCTTTATTATAAATCTCTTTAAAGGAATGAGCTCCTCTGAAGAAAAGATGGCCCCACCTCAGATGTCGCTTCCCATGGGCTCCAACTTCCACACCCTGCCTTCAAAGAGCAGTCACATGCAGGCAGTTCCCGAGTACTCCAGCCACACCCTCACCCTGAAAAGAGAGAAAAGCCGACTTGCAGGGGGAGTCGACCCAACTTGTGGAAAGCCTGTGTACGTCTGTGAAGGGGAGCTCTTTCAGCAGCTGGATGCAGACCTTGCTCAAGTTCAAGCTGAAGGCAGTCTCTCTGATGGCAGCGGTTATGTTCTCATGCCCAACACAACCTCCACCTTGAGGTCAAAGCCTAAAGATGACACAAAATATAATATTGGCATGGAGCAGCTGCCACAAGCCAGACTCATGCATCTTGGTGGACCCTTTGCTGAGCCCCAGGCTGCCTTCGGAATGAAGTCGATCCCTCCAGATCAAGTCAGCATGTCATATTCAGAGAGAGACTCACCCATCCAGAACATCCACAACATGTCCAGCGAATCTCACATCACCCACAGTAGTTTGGAAAACACCTTTGAGTCCATGAACTCCATGATGTCCAAGAGTGAGACCATCTCCACCCTCTCTATGAGCTCCTTGGAGGTAAGGCAACAGGACTTTGTTGTTTTACTCTTTATTTTTTGATCGCCAAGGATATGTACCTAAAACTAAACTTTTTTTTAATCTCTTTTTTTCTTTATAGAGACAGAAATCCCGCTACGCAGAGTTGGACTTTGAGGTGAATATTTTAAGCTACTCTCTCTGAAAAGATCAAACTGATTTTTTTATTCTAGTCACATGCATCTGAAAAAGTACTAATTTTTGATGATCTTTTTCTGTCTTTAGAAAATAATGCACACAAAGAAACGCCACCAGAACATGTTTCAGGACCTTAACAGGAAGTTACATCATGCTGAGAAGGACAGGGAATCTCCTGCTTCTGATAGCAAGGTAATTATACCACAAATTACACTCATCATTCATTTCCATTGGCATTCATGGATTGAGATGCAAACCAAGAAAAAAAAAAAAACGTTAAAAGAAAAAAAAAAAAAGCATATCAGAGCAAATGACACCTGTTAAGTATGTTATTATTATTTTTTAAAAAATCTCTGATATAAAATGGCCTTTAAACCTAACGTGCCACATAGTGTATTATACTATGTTTGTCAGCACATTAAGGTCATTTAAATAAGGATGTATTTTCTTCCTTCCTTCTTACAGTCTGTGAGATGGAGTGTGTCATCAGGCGGAAGTGACAAAACGAACCACAGCGTGAGTGTTTATATACAACCTCACAATATCAAAAGCTGTAGCCCATAGACAAGGCACACCTTGAAATGAAATTACTAATACACATCCTCCAAGGAGGAACAAAATAATTCTCATTACCCAGAGCTCATTTCATTTGATCTAAATCAGGAATTGCCCATGGCTGATGGGAGACATCAATGCTCAACCGTCTTCTCTTTTGTTGTTCAACAGGACAAACAGCAAGCTCCTTTGGAGAGGCCATGGGAAGGAGTCCGGGGAATCCCACAGTCACCCCCTGCATGGGTGCGCAAAGACCTGGAGCCTCTAGCTGCCTCACCGCTGGAGTTGCACTCTGTGGAATGGGAGAAGACGAACACCACCATCCCTCTGGTGGGGCAGGACATTATCGACCTGCAAACAGAGGTCTGAGGCGAATGAAGGGGTCAGCAAAACCACCTGATTTCACCTCAGCCCACCTTTTTGGTTTGGAAAAGGTATCCACTTACGGATAGAGCAGAGATAACCAAAAAGTGGAGAAAGTGAATGAGAATGTAGGTCCCTGAATCAATGTCTTCAAACCCTCAACCAGAGCAGAAAGGAAGAGGGGGAGAAGGAGTGATGGAATATTTAATGTAGCTTCTCTGTGTGGACTCTTATCAGAGTGCTCTAAAGATCTGAAGGGTTAGTGGAGCGATCACTGGAGTCCGTGGACCTGGACTGTCTGTGGCTCCATTAACGCCTCACCGGGAGTTGCCTGAACTCAGCAGTCTGGGTTTCAGAAGATGTGGTCGACATATCTGTGCTTCTTTTTTCCTTCAACTCAACTTTGGAGAAAAAATAACAAACTAACATTGAAACGGTGTACTCTCCCTGCTTCTCAGGGGAGGGTAGAACCACATCTTTTGGCAGATCTTGCAGCCAAGTTACCTTCCAATGAGACAAGGCAAGAGAGCATAAGGGACCATTTTCATGCTCCAATACTGCGCACTTTGATAGACGGGCTAACACATTTTAGTTTCGTGCTGTGGGGTTTTTTTTTGCAGTTTTTCTGCTTTTCATCTGGAACCTCCAGAGCTGCTGTGTGGCTGCTGTTACCATGGTTACTTTGATTAATTCAGTGATCATTTTAAGTGTTATGATAAGCATTGTTCTTGTCATTTTCAACTGTGAAGACTTTTTTTTTATTTTCCTCCGAGGTTGTCAAACTTGAAATGTATTATTTTTGTACTGTGATTTTCAAACATTATGCTCCAAAACAAAAAGGATTCAATGCATCCGTAATGTGTTGTGAGCCCATATGAACTGCATCGGGATAAACAGACAGAGTGGTGAAGGATGTAACGGTTGATAAATCAGCTTTTCCTGGTTTCTCAAGTATTGATACCAATGACCAGCACCAGGATGAACACAGACTCTCACAAAGGAAGAGCAGTGCAATCTGGAAAACGCTGGATGAAAATGTGAGGAGACGGTATTTCACTATCTCCTCTCACCTGGCACAAGATGCAGGCTCTTCCATGTCGCACATGTGGATTCTGAGGGGTCATTAACGCCTTTCACCATCGCCCTTTTGTTTCTCAGCCTTGCAGGACTCTTGGACTGAGCAGAGGCTCCTGATGCTGAATTGACTTCCATTTGCAGTATCAGGTCCTCGAGACTTCAACACATTTGTGTTTCAGCCATCAGTGTGAAATAGTGCAATATGATGGGTGCTTGATGCTCAAGCAAGACTGATATTATAATTTAGGACAGAGATTTTTCTTACGGATATTTCAAAACTTTTGTACCATCTTCCTCATTTTAACAGAGCACATGGATGCTATCTGAGAATATTGTATTACAAATCTGTATTAGTAATTCAAGGAATTTATTCATTAGAGATTTGTTAGCAGAAGACTCCATATTTGGAGCTCCCTTTGACAGGTAGATTATTGTACTTCTTTAAAGCAAACGTTATATTGGATGAATGGTATCTTATGATTATGTCCAAACTGTGCTTCAGGATATTTGTTATTGCCTTCAGCTCTGTAGCGATGGGTAATAGAACCTCACGTCTTCTGTAACAATGTGTTACTGTAACTCAGTATGTACTACCAACCAATTCCTTTGTTCCTTCGAATTTCCCTGTCCCGATAAAGCTCAAAGCATACCTCGAGTAATTTGTACTTTCTTGTCACAATGTTGTTTCTTATGTTTTGTTTCACCTCCTGTATATGTACAGTTTTCACAGCACAAAATGAATGTGACTTGTTTCTAAGAAAAATAAAACATCTATATTATAAAAAAAAGTTGTACAGACTGCGGATATTTCTTTTTTTACCCAGAGTGACTCACAAACTGGGGTTTGGTTTGTATTCTTAGAATTTATTGATGATTAATAGGTGGTTATTTTATCTTTACATATGGTTGACAACAGAAAAAAATAATCTATCCTAAAAAAAACAAGCATTTTGACAGTCCTTTTTAATACAGTGAGCACCTAAAAATAAACTTTCACAAGTTATCTGAAAGAAAAGGCTGTAGAACAAACTGAAGATGTCAACCTCCTGTCAAAATAAAGTCTCCAGATAATTTACTGCCTAAATTTAGAACTGATTAGCAGATATTTTAAACAGTAATCTTTGCAAATGATAAAAGAGCAATTCTCCTCAGTTCTATTTTCATGCTGCTCTGCGAAGTAAATCATCACAAAGAAATAGACTGTGAAGCAGATTAATCAGAAAACAAATCTCCTGGGGGCCAACATCACATTTAAATAAAAAAAAGGCTTAACAGCTGAAATTAGGTTCAAGATATTTTATCTTCGGTGCTGCTTTTTTATTTTCCCTCTCTTGTTTGTGTGTGTGTGTCAGTATAAGTGGCACACCATTATTTTACCTGGGGAAATGAGAAAAAGTAGATTTACATCCTACATTCATGAGGTTACCTGGAGAGCAGATCATCCTGTGGGCAAGCGACGTTCTGCAAAAGGTGTCATTATCATGACATGATGCACATCATTTCCCTGTGGTTTCTTCATATTTTTTTTTTTTTATTTGTGGAACATTTACTGCTAATTAATTTTCACACATCAAGCCATGAGAGTCAATACCTACGCATTCTGCCAGTGATGACGATCCAGAGGACTAATGTTGAACATGTTTCTGCAGTTTATGAGCAGCATGACTCCTTGTTTCTATTTCTCTCATGTGGTGGGCTTTGAATTGTCGCAATGAGTGAGCTAAGAGACAGCATGAAAAAAAAAACAGTTTGCAGAGATGAACTGTAGTATAGGATGAGGAAGCCAGGAGGGGCAGTTGTATTTTGCAGTGCTAGAAATTTATGAGGACCGTAAGACAGTAATAAGATGTGCTGTAGGTGTGAAAGAGGAGTTCAGAGTGTAATACGGATCCCTGATGCTGTGTAGTATGAACAGCTTCAGGGATCTGCCTCAAATCCCTCTTATTAACTAATATGTTTGTAGAATGAATCCCTTCAAAAAAGAAATATGTGCAGATAAGCTGTGATGGACCAAGCAGTGCCACACAGGCTGACATACATTCAAATTCCTAATAAAAGTTGAAACTCAGATTACCAACTGATAAAATGTTTTTGATCAAATACAAAAGGATTTTTTTTCTTTGAGAAAAAAATGTGAAAGAAATTACAAATTTAAATCATGTGCAATCAATTCTGTTGATTAAATTTAATTGAATTGAAAATACTTTATTTATCCCCAAAGGGACATTTGAGTTCTGCAGTGCTACAATCATACAATGTCATACAACAACATGATCTTTTTTTAACTGTTGTGAATGGCAAGTAGTTACAGGTTTGAAAGTAAAAGGTTAAATAGTTTGATGAATGACGACAGAAATTATTTTCTGTATTGTTCCTTTGAGCAGCGGGGTTGCAGGAGTTTGTTGCTGTAGCTGCTCTTCAGATGGTCCAAAGATTCATGGAAGGGGTGGGAAAGATTTAGCATGATTGATGTCAATTTTGCTTTCATTCTGTCCCTTGCCACCTTTTCTATGCAGGTGAGGGGTGAGCCAACCATACGTCCAGCTTTTTATGTGCACCGTTGATGCAGCTTTGTTTATTTTATTTTTTTTTTAATTTCCAGGAACTGGGTCAACAACACCCCAAATCATCTATTACCAAACATTGTAAACACCTCCTGACCACAAGCAAAGTAACAGAATTCTTGCAAGGTAAAATTTTCAAATGTATTTCACTAGTTTTAGGAGGAAAAGCAAAAGTAATCCAATCAGTGTTGGTTTAAGGATAGTTTTCCATTAATTGATCCTGTGATGGTCTTACATAGACTTCTTTGAATGTTCACTAATTAGACACTATCCAATCAAATAAATTTAAGTAAAACAAAACATTTAATTTGATAAATTAATGTATTATTCATTACTAAACAAAAGCAAATAACAGTGAAAATGTAATTTCATGTGCTTGTCTGAAATGGTCATCACTGGCTGGTTTACCATGCTTGGAACATCACAAAAATACAGTATATCCCTGATAACGCTGTGTTTTCTTGGTATATTAATATCAAAATTTGGTTTGGTTCTTGATCTATGCTTATTTACAGCAACCACATTCAGACACACTAATTGATTTATTTGCGTATTGATAAGGCGGCACGGTGGCACCGTGGGTAGCACAGTGGCCTCACAGCAAGAAGGTCATGGATTTGAGTCCCGGGTGGGGACGAGGCTTGGAACACTGGCCTTTCTGTGTGGAGTTTGCATGTTCTCCCCTTGCCTGCATGGGTTTCCTCCAGGTACTCTTGTTTCTTCCCACCTTCCAAAAACGTACATATTAGGTTGACTGGCCATTACATGATAACCCGTAGGAATGACTGGTTGTATGTGTGTGGCCCTGTGACAGACTGGTGACCTGTTCGGGGTGTACCCTGCCCTTTGCCTCCAATCGGCCAGCATGGGCTCCAGCACCCCCCGTAGCCCTGTAAAGGGATAGACAGTTGGGAAGGTGACTGGCTTATTGATATGTTGTTGTCATTTGATCTTAGTGGTAGTTGAAAGTTCTAGTTTCAGTAAATCCAGGACCCAAACTTTTCGTGGCAGGTGTAATAAGTGGGCCACCACATTTAATGTTGCTTCTGCACATTATCAAAACATGGCATGCATTTAGCATAAAAGAACTTGATTTAGGATCCTCAGATTATGTGAGGTTTTATATTAACTTATGATGGTTTTATATGTGTCACTGATGCAAAAATATTTGGATGTTACCAGAGGCTTAAGATTTTGAGATTCTAATGAATGTTTTTGACATCAAAAAGATCATCTCAAAGGAATGTCAATACTAATCTAAAATACACATATACAGAGCAGCCACATCCACATTTTGTCTGTTTTTCCTTCACATAATTAACAACAAACTGAATAAGATGCACATTTGCTCATATCTATTGCATAAAATTCCAATCCCTCTAAGCTAAATAACTGATGAACCAATTACCGCAGTAATTAGATGTAGATGTAGTGTCTGTTTGTGTGTGTTGAAGCTCACTATTCCTCACAAAGCTTTGATATTACGCATTTGCTCTCCTCAAACACAAAAAATACTGAAATTTTTCTGAATTTCACCTCAACCTCTACCTGACAAAAAATCTGGTAGAAATTAGCATCAGAGTGGCTTTGAAAAAAAGTCGAATGATCTTTGTATCGAAGCTTATTGCATTGAAGCTTTAAAAATATTCATCTTTAAAATTGGAGAAATGAAAAGCCTTTTGAACTGTGAAGTAAATTTATTCTTTCCATAAGGTGATTTCTTGGTGTTTCTCTGCAGGACCTGAAACTGACAGGTCTGAGACAAAGTGAGGGTTGTACTCTCTTAAATTTGTTGCTCTTATTAAACTTGGAAAAATGTGATGTGATAAGAAATGTTTAAAAGTTTTGCTGCTTTCAGTGAGCTCTAAATTCACAAAGAAAAAAGACGAAATGCAGTCTTTTTTAGAGATTAAAAGTAAAACAATGAATAAGCAAGCATTGCATCTCTTCCTGGGAAACAGTTCTCCACAGAGCAAAGACTGTTTCATGAATTAGGAAAGAACTTTAAACGTGAATTCATAAACAACCGCAGTGATGAGTTTCTTTGTTTGACATCGAGAGGTTTTTCTGAGACACCGAGAAAAATATAATTACAGCTATTGTTTCACACAGAAAGTTAATTAATTAATTATTTTCTTTCATAGTCCTGTTAGCTGTCAGCATACAGTATAAGCAGGGAACAAATGCCACAAGAATTTACTTGAATATAATATCATTTTAATGCAAGTGCAATTCTTTAGAGTGCAAAAAACGTGGATGTGGACACAAACAGCAAAAACAGCAAGAATACTATTTTTCTCAGTAGAATTTGTCTATTATAGCTTTCAGGAATCCAAAAAAAAATTCCAAATATATTCAAGTAATTACTGTCAAATAGACATTTTGTCACAAAAAAATTTCTTCATTGTTATTTCTGTGTAGAGGTTGTAATACATCGTTAGAGTGTCAGTGTTATGTGTAGTTAAGTGGAATGTAAACATTTAGACCGTAAATTTTGTTGTCTCCATTTTCTTCTTCGGGGAGGCGTTGGCTCAGTGGTAGACTGTCCTTGAACCAGGAGAAGCCAAAGCCCACTAGGCTGCCTCAGTGTCCCTGGAGCAGACACCTAACCTCCTACTTACTCCCACCATTGGCGATTTTATGGCTGCCTGCTGCGGTGCAATGCAGCATTGCAATTTTCCCGTTGTGGGACTAATATAGGTTTGAATTATTATTATTATTCAATCGTCTTCTGAACCGTGCACCTCTAACAGAGAGTGCCAGTGTCCATCCCGGCTGATTTAAGGCAAGAGGCAGAGTACACCCCAAACAGGTCGACAGTCTGTCGCAAGGCCACACAATCATATACACACACTCATTCCTAGGGGCAAATTCATAGCGGCCAATCAATCTAGCATGCTTGTTTTTGGAGGGTGGGGGAAAACTGGAGAATCTGGACAAAACCCACACATACATGGCGAGAACATGCAAACTCCACACAAAAATAGCAGTGTTTCTAGCCTCGTTCCACCCAAAACTTGAATCCCGACCTTCTTGATGTGAGGTCACTGTGCTACCCACTGCTCCACCACGCCACCCTATTTCCATTTTTCTTTTGAAATGTTTGTAAAGAAGCATTTAGAAATAAATGTGTTTATTTCCCAGAGTATTCAGTTAATCTTATCCAAAGCTTAGATCAGAATTCGGTATCGTTTCGTGACTGTGATAAATTCAGAGAAAACCTGTTATGTTATTTCAAGAAGGAACAAGATGATATGTCACTTAATTCGAACTCATTTGTACAAAAACTTCTGACACACATAAACTTTTTTCTGCACTTTTGGCCTCCTGGTAATGGGCATAAAGCAGAGGAAATAGTTAAAGGAAATAGAGCGAAAAGGGCCTCCCTCCTATGTGGCTCCTTTACCTCTGAATAGCACAAAAGCAGGTGTGGTGGAATACAGCTGTGCTTGTGCGTCATGGTAAAATGCCAAAACACTCTTGAGAATAGTTTCCTGTGGTGTATTGCTGCTTTTACATGGCAGACAAACCCCAGGGGCTGACTGGACCAGTCAGAGCTGATGACTGGCTTTAGCATGTATGCAAAGTGACATTTTCTCCCATGGACTTGACTGGGCAAAGGCTAAGATAAAATCTATTAGAAGTGGAAAAAAAAGTCTTGGTTACGATAACGTATCATATAAAGTATGTTCTATGTGAAGCTTGTGTGGGTTGCTCCGTGCATGAAGAATTCTTTATCATTGTACATGATACACACTCATTTTTCACACTTTCAAACTTCTCCTTGTTATCCAGTTGTGATCGCTCCTTGCTTGTCATGCCTGCTTTCACAGCTCCCAAGCAGCAGTTATAAATTAATGGGTGGCATATACCTTATGTGCTACTGTGCGTTCTTCATTTTTTTCTCCATGGCTCCGTTATGATTTGGGTTTCAGGGACACGTCTTGTATCCTTCCCCGTGTCCAAGTTTTTAAAAAGTCCATCTCACTACCATAAAAGGTTACAAGGGTCAGACAGCAAATACAGAAGTAGTGCTAATGGATATTCAGAGCAGATAAAAAGACTTTCTCCAACCGCAATGGTTTGCAGCAAAGGAACTGTTTGGTTTTCTTTCCTCTTCACACACTCCGATCAGTCAAGGCAGATCACTAAGTTATACTCTGTCTCTGTTTCCTCTACTTTGGTAGAAATTTGTTGCTCTCACTTGAGTTTCTTTTTTTTTTTTGCCACCTTGTTAAAAGGAAATTTGGGGTGTTGTAGGTATCACTCATCGCTTGCTCAAATGGAAATATGCAAATTGTTTTAAGATGTCATGTAATAAAATAATTTCCCGATGCTGTCATAGATCCTGCTTTTACTGTAGGTCTGTTTGTCCATTTGCTTTCATCGTTTTCGTGCTTCAGTTTTTGTATTTGATAGTTTTTGAAAAAAAACCTAGACATTTCAAAGCCATTTAAGGCATATTGATGAGCCACAAAAACAAAATCTATTCTACTCACTTTTTTTCTGATCGGAACAAATGCAAAGAAAATCTTATTCATTACATGTGATGTACGTGGCACTTTGTGAACCATAAAGTGCTATATTTAGAAATTATTATCACACTATTATTATTATGAAGCATTTAACCACGAGATTTGACAATATGCATTGATGCTTTAGATTAAAAACTAAAAGATTGAAACACAACTTGTTGTAAAGGTTGCTGATCTCAATTATTTAAATCAGCAGAACCTTTTCATCACATCCTCTTCTGCTGTTTTTCTCTTTGTTGCTGAACCTAATGTTCAAGAGGCTGGATCACCTATTGTGTTATACCAGAGACCTTGGAAGTAGAAAACCGTACGTTTTATTAATCCCAATCATTCCCATGGCAACAGTGACAGAATGCACGCAGATAATGACGGTTATTAACAATGGTCCAGGAGACCCTGAGAGATGTATTACCTGAATGGACTTAAAGGAAACCAGAAAATGAATAAACTAAGAGAAGCTGACATGTTTTGTTCATTGTCGATTCACCAATTTGTCAGTCTCACAAAAAAAAAAATTCATCTGATTTTGTTATTTGAAGGCCAGATGAAAAAAAAATATTTAGTGAAAAAGTTCAAGGATTGGAAAAAGAGTTTGTAACAAAACGGCATATGTTTAGTTTAAAGAATGTATTGGTGTATTCACCTAAAATGCCAAGGTCGTTGCATAGGCAAAGAAAAATGGGATGGCTTGCTGTAAGAATACGTAGCATGAATTGCCCATAGATTAATGACGGCACATTTCAAAGTCACATATCGACATTTATTGTATAAGCTTTTTCTTTTAATTGCAAATTCTTGTAAGATCATCGACAGTGTGTTTCTAATAGATTGGGTTTTTAGAAAATAGACTGGATTCCAGCATCATGTAACATATTATTCTCTCTACCACATCTGTAAACCTCCAGCAAACAGCGCACAAAAAAGATGCAGAACCCTTTTTCAGTAGAATATGAGATTGTTTATGACTCGGCACCTCTTGCAAGATTAGTGATGCATTTGTTGTTGAAAGCTAACCATAGTTTTTTTGCTTGACATTTGAATGTGTGGATTTACAAAAATGTGCATTAATCAAGCTGTAATTGAATGCATGTTTAAAAAAAAACATCTAGGTGTGCATGGTCCATAAAAGCAAATGTAGACATTATTCCTACAGAGTTGTAATAAATGTCCTGCCAGTCAGAGATAATAAAGAAGAAACCACACAGGAGAAGTTGTTTCATATCTTTTCTCTATGACCTTACTCTGTCTTTGCTCAGGTTAGTGCTGTTGCCAGGATACCATTTCCTGTTGCAGCACTTGAGCCACTGAGGTGAGGTCCTCTGAAAGCCTTCAGGTAACTGGCTGCTGAGCATCCTGAGGACCGGAAGTCCATATATGACCATAGAAAGCTGTGCACAAATATGCACATCCACACACAGAAACAAAACCTTTAAGTTTAATCATACCACCCCATATACACAACTGTATCTGACAAAAAATGGAATAGTTCAACCTGCACCAAAATTTTAATCTAAATCATGCATAATTTTATTTAAAAATTACATAATTTTTCAGTTATTCATATGCAATTGTCAAATATAATTTGGTGAATGTGTATAAGGTGATTTATTACTTGCTCTTTCTACATTTTTCTATCTGATAATTGTTCCTGCATTGCTGATTTATTTGTTCATGAAAACCGAATGAGAACAGCACTTTCAGGTTTGTTATAGAAACATTGTAGTTTTGACTAAATGTTCCAGATGCATGATCATAGATGCACACACTCATTTCCCTGGCATTGCAAAACATTCAAAGTCTTCTTAATCTAATTCTAAACATCATAGTTTATGTATGATAGATTGTGGTTGTAAGGAGAGGATGTAGGTCCTAGTTATTGTATAAGATATTAAAATTTTTAGATTAGATTAATCATACTAACAAACCAGTGTTAGTTGAATCCATAAAAAATCCCTAATGACAAAGAAGGCCTCTCTGAGCGAGTGCACACTGCCACCAATTGTTGCACTGCTGGTACTGCTCTTGACAATATATTCTATAACTATTGTAGAAATAAATAGGATGCAATCAGATTCAGGTTCTCAGTTATCACATGTGATCAGAATAAAATCCCTTTTGTTCCATGAAACAGGTGCAAGCTTACATAGCTTGCTGATCAAGAAATCTTTTACTAAATTGTGCACACTCCTCCACAGGTTCCCTCTTTTATAAGCTTCTTCTTTTTATATTTACAGACTGAGAATGATGCATGAATAGGTGACCAGTAAGCCTTTCCACTTCACCATGGCAAATGGTGAACAAAATAAATTGACATGATGCCGGACGTCATCAGTAACCCCATGCTAACACTCACTCATTGACCCTCTCCTCTGCTGGATTCAGAAGATGAAAGGGGATTGTCAGGGATGGTGAGATCATGCCTCACCGTGCAGGGATGTGCAGGGATGAGCTTTGTCAGGTACCCGGGAGCTCTTCATCAATGGAACTATATTATGACTCATCTGTTCTCAACACCCACCTTGTCTCCTCACTGTGCAAATCCTCCCTTACTGAGGTGAGTGTCTCATCTGGCACTTGAGAAACAATTATGACATGTGTTGCTTCAAAACCCCAGTAAATCTGCAGGAGTATACCTCTAATTAAAAGTTTGTTTTTCTGTTAGCAGTTAAGTGATAAGTGTTTCCTTTTTGTAATTACAGTGCAAGGCTCTTGGCATGATTCATTGTTGCTCCTAACTGAAAATGAAGTAAATGCACTCTTCAATGAACAAAAAAATTGATAATAAATAGTTGCATGATTTATCTAAAAAACTAAGACAGTCAGACTACATATTTCTTTTGTGTGTAAGTGCCCAGTTGCCCTTTTTAAAATGCACTTATCAATTGGCCATCTGCAATTTGAGTCCCTTCATAAAAGCAATTTTGGCAAAATAGTCTTCAATAAAAAGGTAATTCTTTACAAAACGTCAAGATGGAAAAACACATTAATAGTTTTAAAGATCCATCAAGCTAGACAGAAATATTGGGCCTCTTTAAAAGCTGTTAATATATAATGAGGAGTGATTTTCTGCTTTTGGGATTGCCCTTCATTTAAGAGTTGTCAAGGGCAATCAAGACTGACACCAAGTCAGTCTCTTCCATCTAACCCTATCTGCTGCATCCTCTGGTCACATCAGCTATCTTCATGTCTTCTTTCACTGTATCCATGAACCTCCTCTTTGGTCTTCCTCTAAGCCTCTTTCCTGGTGGTTCCAAATCCAGCATCCTTCTGTAGATGAACTCTATCTCCTCTGCACATGTCCAAACCAGCTCAGTCTGGTCTCTCTGACTTCAATGAGGAGAGATATTGTGTGGAGAAACTCTTGAGACATCAGTGCAACTGCACCTCAATTTTTGAGCCATATTTTGCAAAATTAGAAAATGCATATCATCGGTTTCTATGAAAAAATGCTCATCAATACAAACAACTTGCAGCATTTACACGATCATCTGAGTATCATAAAAATTATAAAAAATGGACATATTTCAATATTATATTTTAAAAATGTTCCCTCTTCTGCTTGCCAATGATTTCTTAATAAGTCTTTGACAAAGATTTACCCCAAAAATATAAAAATAACTCTTTTATGCTTCAACAACATCCTTTCTAAATCCTTCCTTTTTGGTACTTTTTGAATCATTTTAATTTTAATCTTGTAAATGGTAAATCTTGTAAATCCAAAATTGACTGTATTCTGAAATCCTTCCAAATGCATGATGTTGTTCCTCTGATGCTCAGGGAGTGGCAGCATAGGACCATCAGAAGCTCAACACACGTGTCACCACCCCCATTCAGGGTGTTTGCTTCAAAATCCAGCTTCTGGAATCACACAATAGTTTTCTAGACTGGGAGGAGCATAAATTCTCTGATTCTTCAGTTGCAATAAACTTGCATTAAAATGGCATTGGCTACCTTTTTTCTGAAATCCAATTTGAGGAGATGCATCTTCTCTCAGATAAGAATGGCATCTGATCAGGTAAATTGTGCAAAAATTTGACATTTTCTGCTGTTAGATCTAGAAAGATAACAACAAACCCCCACACATGTGGTAACTCAGACAGCTGGGAACTTTTGTCAATTTGGATATATTTGATGCAGATTTGGTTACAATTCATAAAGTTTGCAATCAAATAAGATTGTGTTCTGATGATCTTTGGAATGAAAACAATCAAACTGGTTGATTTATGAAACCTAAATGTGGGGGAGGGGACCTGTCAGTGCAAGAGCTCTTTCATAGAAAACAAAAGCTTTGCAGTGGTTGTTGGTTAGAAAATTCTTTTTACCCAAGAAAATATTTTATTAATTTATCAAATATCCAAAGACCAGTTTTAATACATACATATAAATATATTGCATAGAAATGAACTGATCTGTTCTGATCCTTAAAACATTGCTGCACAACTACTAAAAAAAATGCTTTGATTTTTTTTTTTTTTTTTAAATCAGTTGTGGACTATATACTTGCAAAAATAAAAATTGCATGCAGGTCAGGATCAAACACAATGTCTCCAACTGTAACATGTCCAGCTAGACTCAATGTGTCTTATGTTGTTAAATTTACTTTTATCTTTACTTTTACAGATTCCTTTTTTCTTTTTTGAATATCTTCTTTTTAAATTGAAGTAGCAGTTTGTTTCAAGTCTAATATGTATCTTGCTTTTAGAAAACATTCAGACAACATGCCACCCGGCAGCAGCCAGCTAAAAATCTAAAGATTACTTACATTTAAAAAAATTTGTTATGTTACAGTTTAGATCTGAACGTTCCCCATTTTGCAAATTAAATATTACATCATATTTTATTAGTACTATGAGAGGTTCATAGAATGGAGATGGAGGTAGAAGAGATGAAGATGCTGAGGATCTCTCTAGGGAGTGACCAGGATCAGAGGAACAGCACATGTTAGAAGTTTTGGAGGTAAAGTCAGAGAGACCAGACTGAGATGGTTTGGACAGAGAGAGAGAGCGCGAGTACATCGGAAGAAGGATGCTTGGTTTGGAACCACCAGGAAAGAGGCCTAGAGGAAGACCAAAGAGGAGGTTCATGGATACAGTGAAGGAAGACATGAAGATAGTTGGTGTGACCGGAAGAAGATGCAGCAGATAGGGTTAGATAGAAGAAACTGACTTGATATGGCGATCCCTGAAGGGAATTGCTGAAATAAGCTTGTCTTATTTCAGTTTTTTCCTAAAAATGAGACAGTTTTCTTTGTGTGGGCACCACAAAGCCCTGCTCACATTTACCCCAAATGTTAAAGTGTCTGCGTCTGTTATCACTGATTGATGAATGTTGGCCTGCATTTTTTTTTTTTTTTTTAATATGTTACTACTAAGTTTTTTAGTCCTCTATGGCAGGGGCCCCCACCAATATTTTCACGGATTGGTCAAAGGTGTAGCAGAAAAACTAAATAAGACAAGCCTGGAAAAAAATGTTTTTTTCAAAGTAAATAATAATATTAAACTTAGATCCACTTTGTGTTCAAGAGAAAATTTATTTGCACAAATCTTTATAACGTGGAAACGTTCTCTCTGCTCGAACGCACTCTGGTTGCCTTGGTAACAGTAAAGATACCTTCAAACTAGAGGACATTACAAAAATAAATAGGATAAAAAAACAGTTAGGCTCTACCCTGTAAGACTAGATCAGTCAGAGTTCTGAGTTTGTTTTGCTGGAACCAGACAGTCCCATCTTGGCCTTAGTCTGCTTCGTGACTCTGTAACTCCCCTTAGCAAAGAAACTTCCTATAGATCTTTTTTTTCTCATATTGCTAGTCTATTGGTTTAGATTTAAGGATGATGCAGCAAAGGTGAGTTATTGATGGATGTAAGGAAGAAAATCCGGTGACTTTTCAAAATAAAACATCATGGCTCGAAAATAAACCAAAGGGAAATAATGGAAGTTATTTCTTTATTCGATGCGGCCCAGTACCACATGACCCACAGCCCGGTACCGGCCCACGGCCCGGTGGTTGGGGACCACTTCTCTGAGGCAAGTTAAGACCCATCAGTTCTCTTTATATTGTTGACAGAAGCGCGCGGTGTGGTCAGTCTGTGCTTTATTGAACATTTCATCATAATTTAAATGAGCAGAGTGGAATATTTTATTTTTCTTTTATTTGTTTTGGGAGAGTAAAATTTAAAGTAAAATGCAGTATTGACAAAACATTTGCAAAGAATAAGAAGCAGAAAAACTCGCCAAATCTCAATCACTTTTCTAATGACTTGAGACTTGAAGCATACAATTCATCTTTCTTTTTTTCTACTGGATTTTTCTTTACACCCCGCAGCCTGCAGATGGAGAGCTCTTTGCGGGTTCGAAAGATTCGAATCTTTGGGTCTATTTGAGGAAATTGGTTCGAAGTTGCTCGATGGTTCATGGGGCTTCGGATTTACCATCTCTAAAGGTTTACCCTGCCTCTCACCTGAAATCTGGCATTACGGATAAGCGTGTCAGAAGACGGATGAATCATTCAAATTCACATTAAAGCGTAGAAGTAAAGTTCAACTTATTTCACGTTCTCTTAAACAGCTTAATTTTTACTCAATTTTTAAATTTGATTGCGATCAAATTTTTGGTAACAACAAATGTTGCAAACTTGACATAATTTTAATTCCTTGTTTCCTTCTGTCTTCCAGCTTGGTGAACTGGGCAAAGGAGCTGGAAAAGGAGGAGGTGGTGGTGGTAGTGTGAGAGAGGCTGGAGGGGCATTAGGCAAGAGAGCCGTAGTGGAAGAAGAGAGATACTTTCGGTAAGTCAGAGAACGTAATTGGTCTATGTTTTTGTGGTAACTTTCATTGTCTTCATTTTCTTGCTCCTGCAGGCAGAAGGAGCAGGAGTTATTGGAGGTGCTGAGAAAACATCACCATGATGAGATTGAACACCACAAAAAGGAGATTGAGCGTCTACAGAAAGAGATTGACCGCCACAAGGGCAAGATTAGAAAGCTTCAACATGACGACTGAGACAGAAAAGCTTAATGTTATTAATCTACCTCAATAAGGAGTCAGACAAGTCAGGAACGGTCAAAATAAGATTCTCTACTGGTACAGGAAAGTACTAAGACCATGGAACAAAATACTGACGACATGGCTGCTAAAAAAAATAAAAAGATCCATTTTTCCTTCTATTATCGAGTTCTTTGTTATTTTGTATGTAGCTTAGAATTGATTGGTTACATGGTATTTACCGGGTCAAAGATCAGCCTTTCTAATACAGGATAAAAAGGTTTACCCTTTTCTACAAACTACACTCATTCAGGCCCAAAGCTTGAGCTGTTTTGGCATAAAAGGAAACAGCCTGGAGCTTTAACTGGACCTTTTAAAAAATGTCTACAAAAAATAAGTACAGAGTCCGTTCCGTCATCTTTTGCTTATCCAGGGCCAGGTCGTGGAAGGCAACAGCCTCAGAAGGTAAACCCAAGTTTCTCTCACCCTTGGTTGCATCCTCCAGCTCACCCTGGAGGATCCCGAGGTGCTATCCTGAGGTGCAGCTGTGAGACATAGTGGCCGAGGTCTACCTCTGGGTCTCTGCTCCTCGTGGTGGGGCATGCCTGAAACACCTCACCAGCAAAGGGTTCGGGAGGCATTGTAACCAGATGCATGAACCACCCCATCTGGCTTCTCTTGACCAGGAGGAACAACTGCTCTACTCCCAGCTCCTCACTCTATCTCTGAGTGAGAGCTCAGCCATCCTGCAGAGGAAACTCATTTTGGCCGATTGTGTCCATTTTCTTGTTCTTTTGGTCACCACCTACAGCTGATGACCAGAGGTAAATGTAGGAATGTAGATTGACTGGTAAATTGAGAACATTGCTTTTTGGCTCTTTCTTCACCACAACCAACCGATGCAGCGTACTGATTATTGCGTCTGCCGCACCGATTCGTCTGTCGATCTTCCGCTCCATCCATTCTCCTTATGAACAAAACCCCGACATACTTAAACTCTTGCACTTGAGGCAGGACCCTGACCTGCAGGGAACACTCCACCCTTTCTATCCGAACACCATGGTCACGTATTTGGCGGTGCTGATTCCCATTCCTGGCGCAAATGGGTCCAGAGAGAGCTGGAGGTCACGGCTCGACAAAGTCAGCAGGACCAAATCATCGGCAAGACTCAAACTCCCGACTTCCTTGCTGTGAGACCATCGTACTAACCATTGCGCCACCATGCAGCTCCATGTCGAATTAAACATGTAAAAGAACTTGTCCCATTTAAAATGAACTTGATTAGTTTTTCTAATGTACGACTCATTAAAATTCTTTTAATAGCCTAATAATAATAATAATAATAGGAAACAAATTAGACTAGCAAGAAGGTTGAGGTTTTGAGTTCTGCAGAGGAGGTGAGGCTTGAAACACTAATCTTTCTATGTGGAGTTTGCATGTTCTCCCTGTATAAATGTAGGTTTTCTCAATTTCCCGGCTTCCTCACACTCTCTAAAAACAAGCATGTTAGGTTGACTGGCCAGTGTGAAATTGTCCCTAGGAGGATTGGCACTAAGTGTGTGTGGGTGTGGCACTACAATAGACTGGCGACCTGTTTTGGTGTACCCTGCCTCTCGCCTGAATCCAGATGGGATAGACTGCAGCTTCCCTCTTCGACACCATTAGTAATAAAAGCTTCAAAAGATGAATAAATGAGTAATTTAGACTAAAAAGATAGTTTTAGAAAATTGATAATTAAGATGGACAAATTAAACATTCTTGACTTTTTTTTTTCTAGAAAAATCACCTTCGCTTGAAAACAGTTTTTTTTTGTTGTTGTTGTTGTTTGTTAAACATGTAAAAAAACTGGGGGGGAAAAAAAACTCAAACCAGGTAAACCCACTCATTATTATTATTTTCTCAAATTGAACCCGCTGTTTAACGATTTTAGTGCTTTTTTAACTGATAAAGATATAAATCTATCAGAACGCGATGTACGTGCTGTTTCTCTACATTGGAGTTCTTGCTGAGATCTCGCGATGTTTCCGAACCGTGGCGTTGTTCGGGCGAACCGACGACGAGACCGTTGGTGTCTGGAAAATTGTCTCGTGGGTTAGACACAAACATTCTTCCTATTTGACCGTTTAGATACCGCCGGCTGTTTTGTAGTAGAATATTTTTCAAAGCGCCCCAGTTAATTACCTGACTGAGACCGGTAAGTGGTGCTAACTACTCATTTAAACCTGCTTTTTCATCTGTGTTTGATTTGTGAGCTGCTCGACCAGGCCTTCTGATAGTTAGCTTACCTGTTAGCCGGTACAGAAATCTAACCGTTTGGACTGTTTAATCAAAACCAAAGCATAGATTTAGTGAATCCCACCTTTTTTGGAGGATTTTAACATGGGTCTGATGTTATCTGACCAGAAATAAAATCCATTTAATCATTTTTCTCTGAAGTGTTGTCATCCCGCTAGGAAGCTAGCTACATGTGAAGGGGGCGGAACTGTAGCTGTTTGTGGGTTTGTTTCAATGATCAGTTCATCTTGACATGGTTTATTTTAAATATTCATCCTCGTTTATCATTATTAACCAGTTGCTGTTAGAATCTTAATGAAGCGTTAAACTGATCTTTATTTTTTTTACCTGAAAAGGCAGTTATTGCAACCACAATTGAAATAAACAGTGTATTCCCAGTGTTTGTGAGACACAATCAAAATGTCAAAGTTGGCATGGATTTTGAAGAAAGTAAGAAAAATCTTTTTCCACCTGTTTTGTTGCAGGAGGATGGCTGCTGCAGAGGTAAATGGGAGTTCTGTCACAACAAAAGAGGAAGAAGAACCTATGGATGTGACAGCAACACACACAGAGGACTACCAGACACTAATTGATGCAGGACTGCCTCAGAAAGTTGCAGAAAGTCTAGATAACATCTTCCAAACAGGTGGACAGTTCTACTTATGTCCCTTAAAACTTTGATTTAAGATTTCTGTTGTGTTAAACTTTCCCATTTATCCCATTTGACTGGTAATATCTGTATTTCAAAGTGATCTTCATTTGATGTCGAGTGAAATGATCATGCAAAGCATTTCTCTGTTTTCTTGCTGCAGGATTGGTGTCATATGTAGACTTGGATGAAAGAGCCATCGATGCTCTACGGGAGTTTAACGAAGAGGGAGCGCTCACCGTTTTGCAGCAGTTCAAAGAGAGTGATCTATCTCATGTGCAGGTAGTTTTTGTTGATCATTCATTCAGGATTCTCATTCATTGTGAAATGGGAAACTTAATTTTCTTTGTTTTTAAATCTAGAATAAAAGTGCATTCTTATGTGGAGTCATGAAAACATACAGGCAGAGAGAAAAACAAGGGAGTAAGGTACAAGAGTCCACCAAAGGCCCAGATGAAGTGAAAATAAAGGTAAATAGGTGTGAAATCGAATGTCTTTAAAATGTTATGTTGTCTTCTGCTTATCTGGGGCTGGATCATGTGGGCAACTGCTTTAGACGGGAAACCCAGGATTCCCTCAACCGGGAGGATCCAAAGGCATTCCCTGTCCAACTGTGAGACGTTGTCTCTACAGCAGGTCCAGGATCTACCTCTGGGTCTCCTCCCGGTGGGACGTGCCCGAAATACCTCACCAGTGAGGAGCTCGGGAGGCAACCTAACAAGATGCCTGAACCAGCTCATCTGGCTTTTCTCGACGCAGAGGAGCGACAGCTCTACTCAGAGCTTCTGCTGGATGGCAGAGCTCCTCACTCTATCTCTGAGTGAGGGGCCAGCCACCCTGCAGAGGAAACTCATTTCAGCCGCTTGCATCCATGATCTCGTTCTTTTTGTCTTTATTATGTTTCTATTTTTCAAATGTTAAGGTTTTTATTCAACAGTTTACTTAATGGTGTTTAATTTTCAGGCACTGTTGGAACGAACAGGATACACGTTAGACGTTACGACTGGACAAAGGAAATACGGAGGTCCCCCACCTGAGACCAAATTCAAAGGCGCACAACCAGGAATTGGGACAGAGGTAGAGCTGTAACTTTGTAAACAGATTGGAAGATTAAATGTATTTAATTCTTTTGAAATGCGGCTTACTTTGAGAACAGCAACAATGATAGAACTGTTTCTATTGTGAATACACAAGGCATCAGCTGTTGTTGCTTCATGAAGCTTTCATTACTAAATCATTCTTTTTTTTTTCTTTTTTTTTTATAGGTGTTTGTTGGAAAAATCCCAAGGGATTTATACGAAGATGAGCTTGTGCCCCTCTTTGAGTCTGCTGGTCCAATCTGGGATCTGAGGTTAATGATGGACCCTCTTTCCGGTCAAAACAGAGGTTACGCCTTCATTACATACTGTAATAAAGACGACGCGCAAAAGGCTGTAAAGCTTGTGAGTAGTCACAAAAATATGTTAGTTTGAAACAAAAAAACATATAAATGGACACTGTAGGGTTACATAAAAATAGATTTATTACAATTTTACGATTTATTACAAATTAAAAATCAATAAACATGACTGCCATTTGTAGAACTCGTTCGGTTCATCTTTTACAAATCAAGTAAAAATATACTTTTAGATTTAAAGAATTCGCTCAAAAGTTGAGGTTTTGTTTCATTTTAGTGTGATAACAATGAAATCCGCCCTGGCAAGTATCTGGGAGTGTGTATATCCGTTGCAAACAACCGTCTGTTCGTTGGATCAATTCCAAAAAACAAGACAAGGGAAAGTATCCTGGAAGACTTCGGCAAAGTCACAGGTTTGTTTCTGAAGCACAACATCAATATCATTTGAAACCATCTAGATCTGGAATTTAAACATGCTCCCAATTCTCAAAAGTAAACCCGGGGTTTTTGTTTGATTCCACAGAGGGTCTCCAGGAAGTAATATTATACCACCAGCCAGATGATAAGAAGAAAAACCGCGGTTTCTGTTTCTTGGAGTACGAGGATCATAAATCTGCAGCTCAGGCACGACGCCGATTGATGAGTGGGAAGGTGAAAGTTTGGGGAAATCCCGTCACCGTGGAGTGGGCTGACCCTGTTGCTGAACCGGACCCAGAGGTCATGGCCAAGGTTTGTTTGCCTTTTATTTTTAACCACACACAGTTGCCTTCTGATTTCTCATGTTTGGATATCTGCAGGTAAAGGTTCTCTTTGTGAGAAAACTCGCCACTGCGGTGACTGAAGAACTTCTCGAGAAGACCTTTTCACAGTTTGGAAAGTTAGAGCGCGTAAAAAAGTTGAAGGACTACGCTTTTGTGCATTTTGAGGAGAGGGATGCGGCAGTGAAGGTTCGTTTTTCACACCCACCGTGACCCAAAGCAAACATCTACTTGTGGATTTTGACAATGACGTGTAGTGTTCTATTTAATCAGGCTATGGATGAGATGAATGGCAAAGAACTGGGAGGTGAAGAAATTGAGATCGTCCTCGCAAAGCCCCCAGATAAGAAGAGAAAAGAACGTCAGGCAGCTCGACAGACCACTAGGAATGCAGGGTGAGTCAGTCGGACTAGAGTCTGGTCAGCCAACTGACCTTTTCTAATTTAAGGAGTCAAATGAAACCTTTCTTCTCTACAGTTATGATGACTATTACTACTACCCACCTCCTCGCATGCCACCACCAGGTCGGGGCAGGGGTCGTGGGAGCAGAGGGGGTTATGCCTACCCCCCTGAGTATTATGGATATGAGGATTATTATGATGACTACTATGGCTACGACTATCATGACTACCGTGGTGGTTACGAAGACCCTTACTATGGGTATGAAGATGTGTACAGCATAAGGGGCCGGGGCACTCGTCCTAGCAGGGGGGGGCCTCCACCACCCAGGGCTCGTGGTGCACCGCCTACTCGAGGTCGAGGCGGCTACGCTCAAAGAGGACCACCCATCGGTGGCCCGAGAGGAGCTCGAGGAGGGCGAGGGGCCCCTTTCCAGCCCCAGCGAGGTCGCGGTCCCCGAGGCGCCAGGGGCAACCGTGGAGGAAATGTCGGTGGAAAGAGGAAGGCCGACGTGTTTAACCAGCCCGACTCCAAACGTCGCCAGACCAACAACCAACAGAACTGGGGGTCCCAGCCCATCGCCCAGCAGCCGCTCCAGCAAGGGGCCGACTATTCCGGTAACTATGGTTACAGTAATGACACCATGGAGTTTTCACAGGATTCTTATGGGCAGCAGTGGAAGTAGATGCACCAAAAGGTATTCAGAAGCAAAAAAAAAAAAACAGAGAAAACTAAGAAAACATCCTAAACAAAAACAAAATGAGATTTTTGATTGACTTTTTATTCTTGATCCTTCATGAAAAAAAAAAAATCAAATCTGTACATAGCCCAGAAAAATGGACAGATGGCAGAATTGGCTCAAGATTGGCTGAAATATCCTTTTTTGGCTGAAGAAATGAACTTAACCATTACGGTCATTTCTTACTTCCTACGGTTACATTTGGACATGTGTTTAAAAAGAAAAAAAAAGTACTTCCAAAAACACATTTTTATTGTTACTTTTTGTTCCTGGTCCTTTTAAAGCCAACAATGAACTTTTACTTATTAAAAAAAGTGGACATTCATTCTGAGAAATCCCAGAGGACATTTAAAAAATGATTTTTTTTTTGCCTTGCAGAAAGTTTTTTGTCCACCCTCATACGTTCCCCTTCCTTTTCTTGTACCTCCTTTATTTGTGGTTTCTCATAGCTCCGTAGGGACTTGCCTGTAAATAAATGCATATGGTTAGAGCTTCATACTTCATTTTGCTACGGTGGAGAAAAGAATCCACAGGAAGGACAAAAATTCAAGTTTTTTGTAATGTTTAAAGTGTATGCTTAGCATTTCTAGAGGTAGTCAAATTTGTGATTATTTTATTTTTTAAAAACCGATACCATAACCTCCTTGTTTTCTTTAAACTTTGCCCAGTAGATTTTGGTTTGGCTTACCTTAAAAGCCGTAGCGGTTTGTTCTCTGATGTTCTTTGTATTTATAACTTTTACGTTTGTTCAGTTTCAATAAAACTCAGCTGAGAATCAGTCAATTGTCACATACTCAAATTCAGTGTTGTCTTTCAATCTTTGATTTGATTTATAATCTCAATTCTCAGCATTTGGAAGTCAAATTTTTTCCCCTGCCCCCCTGAAAGAAGAACTTCAAAAGACTGAAATCAGTGCAATCAGACAACGGATCGAGATGTTGAAAGGTGTCTGGACGATACGGTGGTCAAGCGGGATTTTAACCCTTTACAACCCTGTGTGTGTTCAGAATGCAGGGATTTCCTGCTCGTAACTTGGTTTACCAATGACGTCAACTATTAAAGAATCAAACTGTAAATTTGGCTCCTTCTCATCACCCAAGCGTTACATTTTTCAGATGTGTGCTTTATGCTTCAGTAAATCTCAGCCCTCACAAAGATTAATCCTCATCAATTCATTCCGAGCTTTGATTTTACAACTCCAAATAAACTTTTACCAGCATCTATAAATGTGATCATCAGTAGTAATCTGAAAACTTTTTAAATCACAATTTAGGCTGGCATTTGCTGAAGCAACGATCGTACACATCTTTACAAAAACTGTAAAGATAAGATTTGGATTTTGGTGAGAAGTCACGAGAACCAGAATGATCTCATCTTTTAGAGAAAGAACTCATGGATTTCTACTTGTATGCTGAGTTGTTTTAATATAAATAAAATCTGCTCGTCACTTCAATAAAATCTCTTTTTGAAGACGCCTAGGATCTGGCCATCCAAAGGGTTAAAATTCTTGTATCTGGCACTTACCAAAAGCAAAACTATTTAAACTGGTTTTAGGAGCTTGTTTGTAGTTTGTTGTTGTGATGCTGTTGTCTTTTGTTTCATGTGTCTATCCTCTTATTCCAACCTGCCTAGGTGGAGAAGCAATGCCAGCGGCACCACTAGAATGAAGAACTCACCTGAACAGTACTCCAGGGTGAGCTAGCCTTGCACAGAGTACTGTCTCCTCTCCTCTAGCTACTTGTAATCACTTGGGAAGCACTAGTTACAAATAACACTTTTTCCTCTTTCCTCTCTCTCTCTTTACTCCTACACTGTTCTGCAAATTCTATTTAAAATAAAATGACAATGTGGCTGTTGTAATTTGACATAATCAGAGCATCTTTCCTCACATGGAGTAACTATGAACATGTTTGGGATGTTTCTTTAGTTGTTGTTGAACAAAGAAAAGATTTGAGGAGGGGTCTAAATCCAAACCATGCACATACCTGCTGCATGTCTCGGCTCACTGCACCAGTCACACCAGCTGTCTGCACACATTTTGGAAGTGACTGGATGGAGGAAAAAAAAACCCTTTTCCCCTCCCGTACCACTAGAGGTAGTGGATCTACAACCAGCATGACTGCTGATTCATTGTCTCTTTATCCGATGCAGCAGTGATTATTCAGATGCATCTCTGCTCACATGTATCTCTACTTAACACAGACGGATCACTTTGGGGATTTGTGCTGAAAGCCATTGTGATCGTAAATAAAATCTCTGAAAAATTGTCTGATTTAGGAACAATGGCTTCTCTGATCAAAACACGTGGCTAAAACCTTGTTTCACCACATGATGGCAGGATAGAGACTGGATTAAAAATGTTTCTGGTAAAACAGGGTTCAGATGAAAACAGAATATTTCACACAGTTTAAATTAACACTAAATTTCCATCAAATAGTGAAGTGTCAATGAAATGCTTCTCATGTTAGAGCTGTGTCTTTATATGTCACCTTTTGTCAGCAGGCAGTAATGGAGCTGCCCACCACCCATAAGAATCTTGAGTCCGCACAAATGGAAGCTACTGGTAAGACTGTTCTTTATCAATATTGCTTAGATAATTTTAATATTTTTAATAACTTATCAACCTATCTATTCTAGAACAGGTGAGTTCTGAGGGTATTGATTATTTATTTAGATATTCTATACCCCAAAAAGTTTGACATATTTAATGATGGTGTTTGTAATGTTTAGAGTTTACAAGACAATTGAGTCAATCACGACATGCAAGATATTTATCTTCTTGTCTTTATGTGACCTTTTTATAAAATTTCACGCTGCAAAACTCTGGAACAAACTTCCTAAGGCTGTGAGACAGGCCTTTACAGTTACAATTTTAAAATCTAGACTGAAAACAGTTCTGTTTAAACATGCATTTAACTAAAGATCAATCACCTTTGATTTTTTTTATTTTGTGTTTAATGATCTTAATGCATTATTTTCTGTCTTGTCAAACTTTTTGAATTGCTTTGTGTATGAATTATGCTACAAACAATCTTGTCTTGCCTCGGTCAGCACACTGAACCAATCGGGTGCAAACCAAATCTGTTGTTGGATTTCAGACCCCAGCAGAGAGACGTATCAGCACTGGAGTTTTGGGTTCTTTTGTTTGTTTTTTTCAAACTTACCATCTAGTGTGACCTTGACTGGAACAGATCAAAGGTGAGAAGAGGTTAAAGGTTACCACCAATATGACAAACCTTTTATTTATCATCCAATTTTAATATTGATTGGTGTGTTTTTGCTTTTACAGAAAAATCAGCAATCAACAACTCGACTTCTACCAGATCTCAATCTCTGTTCTGTTTCAAGTTTTTTAATGTAAATGATTTATTTTAAAATACGAAAGAACACCTGTTGTTTTAATAAATGCAGATGATTTTTATTATTTATTAAAATATTGTAATATATTTTGTGAGCATTTTGTTCAACTTCACAAAGGGGGAGGTGTTGGCTCAGTGGTCTGTCCTTGGATGAGGTGATGCTGGTTTGATTCCCACCGGGCCCATACCCAATGGTCCTTGGAGTAGACACCTAAGCCCCTAGTTGCCATCTCTATTGGTGCAATTCAGCACAGAAAACAGGAACATATTTGAAAGCTGTGTTTTCACAAGTATGCATAACATATTTCTTGAGGTCCATTTGCAACTATAGCCACTTCTGATTTGCCTTACATTAACATAGCTAAGCAAGCATGGCCTCAACAGGAAAGGTAGCTTGTGCAATCTGAGGCAATGGAGGGTTTCAAACCATCAACCTTTTCTGTGTGTGTTTGCATGTTCTCATGCATGGATCTCCTTGAGATTTCCCGCCTTGTCCACCAAACATGCTGCATTCATTGGCTCCAACGTGACTAATTGGATTAAACTGAATAAAAGCCACAAAGCTATGCTAATCTACTTTTAAAGTAGCAACAGACTAATATAGATTTGGGAGAAAGCCATTAGGGGGTTAATTTTCAACGTGATTGATGAATTAACATTTAACTTTGAAATAAGTCGTTTAAAGTTAGTTTAAGTGTAAATATGGGTGTACTTGTGCGTCCTTTATTGCTATTTTACTGGTTAAAAGAAGTGATAAGAAAGGGTCCATTTCATAGATTTAATATCTCAGTATTCCTGATATTAAGTTAATGTTTTATACTTTTTTTATCATGAGAATATGTGCGTTTTTGACGATAAGACAGACATTGACGGATATGCTAAAGATTAGCTTAGCAGTTACGTACGCAAACTAGAAGTGATTACGTGTTGCTTACGTCATCACGTAAACCCGGGCGAAAATGGCGGCGGCCGAAGGAGAGCCTTCTCACAATGTATCAGATGAATTATTTCAGAGCTTTTACACAGAGGTGAGAAGGAACATAAATCATAGTTAATTAGTTTAAGAGGTTATCATTACTGCATCAGTTAGAGTTTTGCAGCATCTATTTAGTCATACTTTATGACTCTACGCTATGATGTAGCGTCTGCTAATACAAATAAAAGCTAGCATTGAGTTAACATTCTGCAAAAAAATCAGTAAATAATCTAAACTTAATGTCGTATTGTGATTGAATTATCACCAGAACTCACATATGGATTCAAATATATGTGTTATCATTCCAATCAAAATGTATCATTTGTATTTATCACTAACTGATCATGTTCTTATTAAATAACAGCATGTTAAATATTTTTGTCATTACTAAAGATACTTGTGTCCATAAAGAACCATAAAACTTTCTCCACATTTCAGGTGTAATCTAATCTCTTGTTGTTTTAACAGGTCAAACAGATTGAAAAGAGAGATTCAGTGTTAACCTCCAAGCAGCAAATAGACAGACTGCTAAGACCTGGTTCTTCATACTTCAATCTTAATCCATTTGAGGTAAATAACTGCTGAATTTTATTCATTTGCATTTTAAACCAGACATCTGAATGAATCAACACTCCTGATCCTGAAATCAAAAAGGTCTAACTCAGGCATGGGCAAACTACGCCCCGTTAAACATTTTAATCCGGGCCGCTGAATTTGAAAAGTTAAATAAATAAACTTTGTTTTTGTTTTATTTTCCCTGCAATATTGATGTTTCCTCGCTAGATGCCACCAAAGATACACCACTGCTCTCATTAAAATGTGTGTGTCTCCGTGATGTGCACGTTGTCAAAATAAACAGTATGCACAGATATGGAAAGTCATCAGGCCCTATACACACACGTAAACAAGAGTGTTAGATGTTAAAACAACCAAAATGTTCCATAAAGCGCTTAGATTTCAAACCTAGCGCCGCTAGATTTGAAATTTAACGCTCTTGATGTAACATTTAGCGCGCTTGTTTAGAATCTAGTGTGCCATTCTATCGGTCTAACCTAGTTGTTACCAAACCATGCCATCCATCTGCTCCTGTCCTGGCCCGCTTGTCAAATGTTAGAACACAATGTGGCTCGCGAGTCAAAAAGTTTGCCCACCTTTGGTCTTACTACCCCACCCAACCTTAACATCTCTACACACTATCTGATGGAATGTGTAAGACAAAAAATTACAGATTGGTGGTTTTGTTTTGTCTTCTGAACCGTCCATCCCTAGCTGAGTGCAGGAACCTATTTCGGCTGATTTTAGGTGAGAGACAAGGTACACCCCAGACAGGTCGCCAGTTCGCTGCGGGGCTACGTACACATAACCATTCACACTCCACACTTATTTGTAGCGGCAATTTCATAAACCTAACATGTAGGTTTTTGGAGGGTGGGAGGAAACCAGGGTATCTGGAGAAAACCCTTGCATACACAGGTAGAACATGCAAACTCTACACAGAAAGACCAGTGTTCAGTCCCCCGACCTGCGTGCTACGAGGCCGCTGTGCTAACGACTGCACCACCATACCGACCTCAGATTGGTGGTAGTACATTGTATTTAGATTCAGATATTTTATTGATCCCCTGCTGGGGTTGCTCCAAGCTGTTCAAGAGAGAGCTCCAAAACAGCTTCAGGACAGCTGCCAGGTGGTGCCGATTGGGTGGGTTGGAGTTGGAACAGCTGCTTGATGGAACATGTGACAGTTGGCTCTCCACTAGTCAGGAATGTGGGTTACTGTGGCAACAATATTTGAAAGCTTCCTGTGAATCATAATAAGATCTTAACTGCCACTAAAAGCTACATGTCTTGACAGCAACTCGCATCTTTCACTGTGGTTGTTCTCAAAAACACAACCAGTCCACCATCTTTATTTTAGCTGCACTTTTCCATGTCTCTGTCTGCACCAACCATAGTGCAGCCAGGTATGTTCAGACAGGTAGGATGGCGCTCAGCTAAGTCTGTAACACAGAATAAGCTGCACTCACAAGATTCTATCTTCATTCCTTCACCTTCTGCTTCACTCTAGCACAGTAACGTCTCAACTTGTCCACTCTAACTCCACATTCCTAACTGCTGAAGTAGCTCATCTCTTAAAACTCCAATTAAAAAACTAAAAAAAAAAAAAAAAAATCCAACAAAAATGTGGAACGCTACTCTGACCTGCTGCCATCACGAGTAGCGCATTTTTTAAATTTTATTTTGTATTATATACAATTTTATTTTCTAACGCTTGAAATGAATGAAAGAGCTTTGTAGCCTCTCACCAATATATCAGTTATTTATATGTACTATTTCTTTTCTTTAGGTCTTGCAAATAGATCCAGAAGCCACAGATGATGAACTGAAGAAAAGATTTAGAGCTGTACGTAAACAATTTCAACGGTCGTGTCACGGATTTATGCAACTATTTTTTTCAATTGAAGAATAATTCTTGATGCTTTAATCTTTCCAGTTGTCTATTTTGGTACATCCTGACAAGAATCAAGATGATCCTGACAGAGCACAGAAAGCCTTTGAAGGTACAAACACTTCTACACTCAAGATAACATGTTTTAAAAACAGTAACATTATATAAATTAAAGTTACAAGTTTGAAATCATTATGCATGTTTTTGTTGTTGTTTTTGAAAGCTGTGGACAAGGCATACAAACTTCTACTTGATCCCGAGCAGAAGAAAAGAGCATTAGACGTGATCCAAGCAGGAAAGGAGTACATAGAGCATATGGTGAGTAGTTTCTACCGTCTGTATTTTATCCAAAGATTTTTCTATAAATGCTGATCATCTCCACAATTTGTATCTTTAATTTTAGGTAAAAGAAAAAAAGAAGCAGCTAAAAAAAGAAGGAAAATCACAAATTATGGAAGAAGACGACCCTGAAATGGTAATTTAATCTTTAGAAAAAGGCTAAGTACAATTTGCAAATTATAGTTTAATTTAAAAAAATGACTATTTTTTCTCTTTCCAGTTTAAACAAGCTGTGTACAAACAGACTATGAAGCTGTTTGCAGAGCTCGAAATTAAAAGGAAGGAAAGGGAAGCAAAGGAAATGCATGAAAGGTAAATTTCTCTTTTTTTCTTCCAACCCGATGCTCCTGAAATTGAGACAAATCAACTGTCTCAGTTTATCCCGGGCCGGGCAACAACCTCAGGCGGGTAGCCCAGGCTTCTCTCACCCTGGCTGCATCCTCCAGCTCACCCTGGGGGATTCAGAGGTGTTCCCTATCCAGCTGGGAGACATAGTCTTTCCAGCAGGTCCGGGGACTGCCTCCAGGTGTCCTTCCAGTGGGATATGCCAAAAACTCCTAACCAGCATTCGGGAGCCATCCTAACCAGATGCCTGAATCACCCCATCTGGCTTCTCTCTACACAAATTTGCAACGGCTCCTCCTGGATTGCAGAGGTCCTCACTTTATATCTGAGTGAGAGTCCACCCACTCTGTGGAGGAAGATCTTTCCGCCGCTTGTATCCGTGATCTCATTCTTTTGGTCACCACCCAAAGCTGGTGACCATAGGTGAGGGTAGGAACGTCAGTCGTCTGGTAAATTGAGAGCTTTGCTTTTCGGCTCAGCTCTTTCTTCACCATGACAGACCAATCCAGCGTTCTGATTATTGCGGACGCCCCCGATCCATTTGTCAATCTCCCGCTTTAATATTTTTAAATTTCCTAAATATGTTTGTGTTTTAATGACTTTGTCAGGAAAAGAGCACGAGAAGAAGAAATCGAAGCAGCAGAGAAAGCCAAACGAGACCGAGAATGGCAGAAAAACTTTGAGGTACTTTCACCTCCCAAGCAAATTCCCACATGTAATACCAGCTGTTTCTTTCCCTCATTATTTTATCGTTATCGTTCTTTAGGAAACAAGAGATGGACGTGTGGATAGTTGGAGGACTTTTCAGGCTAAAGGGAAAACCAAGGAGAAAAAGAACAGGTCCTTCCTTAAACCTCCCAAAGTGAAGATGGAGCAGAGGGAATAAATATTGAACA
The DNA here is from genome assembly GCA_902685375.1 of Neostethus bicornis. Lineage (NCBI taxonomy): Eukaryota > Metazoa > Chordata > Actinopteri > Atheriniformes > Phallostethidae > Neostethus > Neostethus bicornis. The sequence continues at coordinate 22,494,921 of LR738551.1, read as the reverse complement.
GAGGACTTTTAACAACATCAAAAACTCACTGTCGGACAAAATAAAACCTTTCTGTTCCATGTTTCCTCACCATGTGTCAATGTCATGTCACCTGATCAGAAATAGTTTTGTATTCCTTCTACGTTTTCTTTTTTTGTACATATTTGTGTTTTGGAGCCACTGATTTTTCTTTTTTTTATGAGGAAGATCAATGATTCATCTGCCATTATTGTACCTGAGATAATATGTCATTTTTTCAACAGATAAGAACCTATTTTACTGTGATATACAAAGCAAAAAGTAGTCCATTTTTAAAAATACAAATGAAACAAACGTCTTCATCAGTATTTGTATTGTCAACCAATTCAATCTGCGTCACCGAGATGGACGCAGGATGTGTAATTCATGTGTAAATACTAGAAGCATCTGGTTTATCTTTATTGTACCACTTAAAATAAGACTTAAGTATGATTGGTGCTTGTATATCTTTTATGGGTTAGCTTTGCAAATTCAATAAAAGGTTTCTGTTTGAATCGATTTTCTTCAATGAATTTTAATCAGTTCAAGTTGTGGGTGGGGTGAGGCTCAAAACACTGGTCTTTCTGTGTGTAGTTTGTATGTTCTACATGTGTTTGTGTGGGTTTTCTCCGGTTTCCTCCCACCCTCTAAAAACATGCATGTTTAGTTGATTGGCTGCTTTGAAATTGCCCCTAGGAATGAGTGTGTGTGTGTGTGTGTGTGTGTGTGGCCCTATGACAGACTGGTGACCTGTTCGGGGTGTACCCTGCCTTGAAACAGATGGAATAGACACCGGCATCCCCCGCAACACTTTTACGGATGGACGGTTGAGAAGATTAAACAAATTCACACAGTAAAAAGCAGAACTGATTATTCAATTTCATTAAAAAAAAAACTAGATAAATAACAGAAATAATACAAATAAATGAATACAAAAATATAGTTGACAGATTTACAATCATGACAGGAATAACTCTAAAACATTTTTTGGGGGTGCTGAAGCACCTAGTACATTATTTGCAAAAAAAAAAAGCTAATTCCAGTTTCCCAATTCAAACTGTCTACTACAGCCTGTTAGAACATTGATAAACTTTTGAAATCCTTCCATCTTTGGAGATAAAAAGTCTCTACAAGAGAATCTAAACTCATCTTTGATATAAAGTGAAAAAGAAAGAGGTCATCGCTCTTCTTTACGTCCCTTTGTTGGTTAAGAAACTTGCATTTAGTTGTCCTTAAACGGCTCGTCTTACATGACCACACACTGATCTCCAGCAGCAGGAGGTGGAACAGCAGGTGATCCACCTGTACTACCCATTAATCCATCTAGACTCAGACCCTGAAAGGCCCCAAAGAAAGCATCATCCTTCACTGCAGCTGGTTTCCTTGTGGTGTTGGTGTGCTGTGAATGAAAAAAGGAGAAGATAAAGAAGTGTTGTGGATCAGTGAGATGATTTTTTTTGTCCTGTGGTTACTCACCCGTGGAAGGCAGTGATGGCTCCTGAAGTGAGTTCTTCTAACTGTCCTTTCAGCGTTCTTCTTTGCCAGCATGGCTTGTTGGCGTTTTCTATGGCAAAGGTCACAAAGAAACATGAGGGACAGCACATGGACAAGTAGATTATTCATGTGAGGAGAAGCTTTAGCTTTACTAAGCCAAGTCTGGTCGGCGACGTCAGCTGGACGATGGGACGGTTACTATGAGTTTATCACATTTTTTAAAAAGAAAATCATTCATTCATTCGTCTTCTAAACCAACCATCGCTAATGGGGCTGTAGAGAGTGCCGGAGCCTGTCCCGGTTGATTCAAGGCGAGAGGCAGGGTACACCACGAACAGGGCACCAGTCCGTTGTAGGGCTACACACACACACTCATTGCTAGGGGCAATTTTATAGCAGCCAATCAACCTAACATGCATGTTTTTGGAGGTTGGGAGAAAACCACAGTACCCGAAGAAAACCCCCACATACATGGGGAGAAAATGCAAACTACACACAGAAACACCAGTGTTCCAAAGCCTCGTCCCATCTAGGACTCGAACCACCGATCTTCTCGCTGTGAGACCACCGTGCTAACTGAACATGATTTATTTCCAAGTAGATAAATCTTTTTCCATTCCTACCTCTCTTTTTTCAGCTCCTCCTGATAGATCCTCAGCCAGGAGTCTGGAACTTTCTGGCTGTTGCAGGGAAGACTTCTCCTCCTGTTGATGCTCTTCCTTCGTGTGAAGCTACTCCTACGGACAGACTGGTTCTTCTTGGTTCCTCTTTTGGTGGAGGTGTTCTTCCCAGACATACAGGTGGTGAACTGTTTCAGAGGAGCGCCCAACGACATGAAGGAATCCATCTCGACTTTTAACTTTGGAGATCAATCAGAAGGCCTTTTAAAATGAGCTTGACTGGCTTAGTTTGTGAAATCTGGAAAATAAAACAATCATTGCAACCTTTAAAGTTGAGCATTTTTACATTAAAAACTATTTAAATAACTTGACTTACTTGTATGTGATAACAAGTCTTTAAGTGGTCATCTTCAAGTCATTTGGGAGATGCTTAGAAGACCAACGTAGTGCATCCCTCTGTGTCCTGACTCTGTCTGTGTATACACCTCTACTCTGCTGCTCTTATGAAGATTTAACCTCTAACCTTGCTGGATTTAAAACAGGATTAGCTAAAGACCATTAAGATGTTTATCCCATCTCCAACAGTCCAAAACAGTCCTTCACACGTAAAGAAACCCGCACCTCTACATGTGACGAGTAAAATAGCTGGATGTTTACAATCAGATGGTTTCCCTTAAATGATCTTAACTTAGTTTTAGATAGTTATTTATACAAGTCTAGCTAAAAGGCAGGTGTTGGTGTTTGGCCAGTCAGAGGAAACTGAACAGATGGGGTGCGAAAATAAGGAAAGGTTTAAGGCAATGCTTTGATGACGCAGAGAGGATTTGTTCTCTTCTGGTTTCATTGACTGAACACTTTGTGAAGTTCAATGACTCATTCAGAGAATTTTCTCAATCCGTCACATTGATGCAAACTATTTTTACCAGACTGAATCTAAGTAACAGAAATCTGATTGTGTTTTAGCTTAATTTTCTATTTTAATAAAACAGAATGACTACAGCGGTTGCAAACTGTGAGCTGAAACCTGTTGAAGTCTGAAATCAAACACCACATTTCTAACATAAGTCACGTTACTCTCCCTAACTCTGACTTCCTCAAGTTTCAAGGTCATGTAAATCTAGAACATTTTTTATGAGTGAGAGCAGGTTTCACTTTGTTACAAAGTAGATCAACAGGTCCTAATTTGACCCAGTGGTTAAATGAATCAGCAGGAGGAGCGTATGGGTTGCATTTGGGGTTATCTGGTAAATAGTGTGTCTGGAAAAGTAGCAACAGATGGGGAAAAGGCTGCATGATGATGCTTCCGGGCACCTGCAGAGAAGATCATCCACATTTGTTCCTGTTTGGAGCATGATAGACATCTGGCTTCAGCCAGGGAAGAACTTAAGTTAGAGCTAACGGGCAATATTTGCTTGTCTGGAGTTGGGTTACGAGGCAGCAGCCTAAGCAGAGACGTGCAGACTTTTGAATTTGAAAGTGCTGTTTGAAAGACTTCACTTGTAAGATGAAGTCTTCTATTAGCATTTCTTTTCTGTGGTCGACACAGCAAGTCAGTTTCTTCCATCTAACCCTATCTGCTGCATCCTCTTCGGTCACACCAACTATCTTCATGTCTTCCTTCACTGTATCCATGAACCTCCTCTCTAGTCTTCCTCTAGGCCTCTTTCCTGGTGGTTCCAAACCCAGCATCCTTCTTCGATGTACTCTCTCCTCTGCACATGTCCAAACCATCTCAGTCTGGCCTCTCTGACTTTATCTCCAAAACCTCTAACATGTGCTGTTCCTCTGATACTGTCCATTCTGGTCACTCCCAGAGAGATCCTCAGCATTTTCATCTGTTTCCTGTCTTTTTCTCAGTGCTACTGTCTCTGGACCAAACAGAACGGCTGGTCTCTCCACGGTTTTGTACGCTTTCCCTTTCATTTTAGCTGAAACTCTTCTATCACACATCACACCTGATACTTTTCTCCACCCGTTCCAGCCTGCCTGCAAATGCTTGATGACTACAAGATCACGACAAAAAAAAAAAGTATCATTAACCATTTGGGAACATTATTTTAATTCTAAACAATAATACATATTTACACTTTTTTTACACAATCTCATACAAAACACAGTTGCAACTATGACTTTTTGAAACTGGAAATAAATACCATCAAAATGAATTGTGTGCTTAATCTCGAAAAGGCATTTAATTACGGATTTGGGGTCAAATTCCTTTAGTGATGTTTAATTCATTCCAATTAACAAAAGAAGGAGAAGTCACCCACCCCCTGTTCACAAACCCATGTGCACACACTTAATAAAAAACATTGCATAACATATCAGAAAGTCTGGTAATGGAGACCCACAGCTGGGTCATCACATTTTACCACCAAAAAGATGGTTAAGGAGACAGTTTTTTTAATCAATAAAAGATAAACATACACAATGCAGGTTTTCACACGTTAGCAAAACATGAAAACGTCTTTCTCCATTGGGGTTTTCCTGTTTTTAATTCAATGACCTCAGAGAACAGCTCACATTCACACAGATTTACAAATATTCTAGTTGAAAACTTGTGTTGAATTTAAACTGTTCCCCCTTCTTTCTAACTCTAATTCTTCCCCTTTGGACGACCTTTCTTCTCCCAAACTGTTTCTGATGAGTGATAGCGGAGTGTTTCCTTTGGAGGGAAGTTGATTTCATCACATGCTGATGAGACCAACGGCTGGACGGAAAGAAGGAAGTGTTTTGATGGAAGACAAGAGGGATGCTCTGTGTGTGAACTTCCCATCTTAAATTTTTCCAGGTTGTGTTCAGGCTGTAGAAGAATAAAAATAACTATTTTCTCCCACCTTATGTTGTAGAATTTGGTCTGTATTGTACTACCATGCCTCTACTGGCAGCAGGAGAAGGTTTCAGAGGGTGAAAAAGTTTGGGGTACCCATGCGTTAAAGACAAATGATAGAAAAACCAGTTTATTCAACGGTTGAGCTGAACCAGAAAGATATGGATCTCCTCCACCGTTCAGTCTGTGCGGGGTTTTGGGGTCACCGGCTGATGTCTCTGTTACCCTCCCAACTCTTGCTGCCTGTAGCTTCGGAGGAGCCTCCATTCTCAAAGAAAGGATGCTTGAGAGAATCAGCCAAGGCCAATCGTTTGGAAGGCTCGTACTCTAACATACTTTCAATGAGGTCGAATAGCTGGTGGTGCTCTTCTGCCTCCGACAGCAAATACCGCTGATGGAGAGAAAGAAATAACCAACAGTGATTAATAAGTAATTAAGCAGGACTTTGCTTTCCCATGCCACTCCTTTTACCCGTAGAGGCTTGCAGTTTTCTCTGACGTATTTTCCAGCAGAAGAGCTCTCGTCCCAATCCAAACGGCCCCGATAGAAATATTTCTGTTTTCTAAAAGTTTAGAAAAAAATATGTAAACGATTAAAATCCAAGCATTAAATCTACAAAATGCTTTCTTGGTATTATTTAATACCTGGTCTTGCGGATCATTCGAGAGGGCACTGGGCCAAGGATCCGTTCCATCATGGCCAGATGCTCCCGGTTGTCATGAGTCTGTGAGAAAAAACAGACTATTATTACTAATCAGAAAAAGACAAGTATAAACATGTATGAGTGGTAAAACAGCAGCGCAACAAAGTTATTTTACTGAAATAAAGTTTAGCTGACTCTAGAAACTTGACATATGGGCAAAGTAAATTAGTAATTGGTTGATGCCTTGGATGGCATACGTGTGTGCCACAGAGGGGTAAGTTCAAATGGTTCCAACTCACCCAAACTAAACACAAAGCAAACACAGTTGTTTTGTGTTTAGTTTGGGTGAGTTTGAACTATTTTGGTCAACAGAGTAGAGCTCTGCTCTGCAGATGCGCGGTAGACGCTTGGCATCATGGGGGTTGTAGTTTATTTTCAACTTTTTTTTTTTAATTTTAGCAGTTTCGAATACCAAGGTGGCAGGCAGAAAGGCATCAAGCAGCTGCTTATTGAATAGCTCATTCTAGTAAATGATAATGTCTTGATTATCAATGTTCTAACCCTCACCTATGCTCACCAGCTGTGGGTGGTGACTGAAAGAATGAGATTGCGGATACAAGCGACTGAAATGAGCTCCCTCCGCAGGGTGGCAGGGCTCTCACTCAGAGATTGGGTGAGGAGCTCTGCCATCCGGCTGGATAGACTATGTCTCACAGCTGGCCGGGGAATGACTCGGGATCCTTTCGGGTGAGCTGGAGGATGCAACCGGGGTGAGAGAAGCCTGGGCCTCCCGTCTGAGGCTGTTGCCCCACGACCCGACCCCGGATGAGCGGAAGATGACGGAACGAATAATGTCTTGGTAGTTCAAAATAAAGATTAATCAGATTTCTGTACCTGAAACAAAGTGAAGCCTAAGTAGTATTCAAACAGAATACAGCCGATACTCCACACATCACAGGGGTGACTCCAACCAAGTTCTGTAGGCGGAAACAAATGGACAACACACTGAATAATGTATTTAATACAGTCAGTTTTAAGTGTGTGTGCTAAAACAAGAACAGCTTTTTACATGCTGATACTTGCAGCTCTCCTAACCACCGTGTTCTTACCTAGAATGACTTCTGGGGCTCTGTAATGCCGTGTGGATACGATGGTGCTATGGTGTTCATGGTCAAACGTGGCGCTGCCAAAGTCGACCACTCGTACCGCTGTGTCCTTTACAACCCGCTCTTCTCTTTTCTGCAAGTCAGAATCATAAGTGTGCTTTCAGAATAAAATACTTTAAAAAAAACAGTTTATGTGGAATAAATCATTCATGTGTTGAAGCAAAAATCCAGACAGAGTTTAGTTATTTTCTAATCAATAAATGCGTTACGTTTTAAATTAGTTTAGTGTTCATTTAGCAGCCAATTAAGACTAATTGCATTTTACATACATGGGTTTTGTCCAAACACTAATCAGATCCATGGTTTTAATCAAATTATTGTTTAAAAAATAAGAAGAAAAAACTAAAAGTTAAAACTTAGTGGAGTTAAATTTCAACAAAGAAAGAGTCACTTACCCAAACGATATTTTTACCATCTTTTTATTACGTTTTTTTAAATTCCTTTTAATAGCAAAATGCTTTTGGGTCAACGTGTGATTTGACTCATTAAATAAAACAAAGATTAGACAAAATAAGATGTGGCATAACTCGTTGTCTGCCATGTGGACGCAAATGACACAAATATAAATATTTCTTACCTTATCTACATTGAGGATTATTGAGAACTCAGAGTCGACAAACAGGATATTTTCTGGTTTTAGATCTGTGTGCGTCAGCTTGTTGTCATGGAGAACTGCAGGGAGAAGAAAACAACAATCAAATTTATCTGCTAGTGAATTGTTTTATTAGCATAAACATCAAGTTAACAGAGAACTTGGAAAGATTATTCCAACAGTAATAAATGATTTAACTCTCATGACTTCTGGTGCTAAAAAAAGATACTTTAAAAGCTATTTTGTCAAAAAAAAAAAAAAAAGAGAAATGAGATGCATTTACTCAAAACTAGATTTTGAATTCTCTTGACTTACACTTTACAGCAAGGCAGATTTGGTAGGCCATGTGCCTGACGTGACCGATTGAGTAGGGCAGGTAGTTGTTCTCCTTCAGAAAGTCAAAAGTACTAAGAGCAAGAAGCTCAAAGGAGATACACATATGACCATGGTAGTCGAACCAGTCATACATCTGGACGCACAAACTGAAAAAAAAAGATGTAGTAATTTTAGAAAAAACTAACAACAGTAAAGTAGCACAAACTCTATTAAACTATTGGAACACGCTGCTCTATATAAAATAAGTACTTACAATTTGTTATCGGGGTCCTTTTCGTTGATTTTCTCTAACACGTTGATCTCCAAACGAGCTGCTTCCTTGTATTTTTCCACATTCTTTATGATTTTCAAAGCTACGCGGACTCCTCCTCTGAAAAACCACATTAGGACAACAAGACTGTAAACATCAGGTTCAAAATGAAAATTTTACAAGATTATAAAAAGAACAGCTAAAATATGATCAAATATGCTCTTTGTTTTATTAAGAAGATTTTCACTTCTTGGATTGTAAACAATTACAGGCATGACATTTTAGATCATAACAGCTGAACGAGTGATCAGACTGGATCATTCTGGTGTATTTTATTTTCAACATGTGTACCTGCGATGGTCAATGCACTGCATCACCCTCCCAAAGGTGCCTTCGCCCAAAGTGCCAACAATCTCATCTGAAACACAACACAAGAGAGAAAAGGAAGAGAGGGAAAGTGGGAATAGAAAAAAGAAAAAAAGCATTAGTCATATTGATTCTAGCGGAAAAAAGAAAAGAAAAATGCAATATTCAAAAGTTTAAACGGACATATCAGTTCCCCTTTTTAGAAAAACTGACTAACGATTGGCTGGAAATGTTTTGGCACTACAATCCAAAACACGGAGGCAGCTATACAGCTCTCCGTTCTAATGACAGCTAATGAAAATCCCATTTATATGTAATGCTTATAGTTTAAAAAAAACTAAGTAGTGTTGGACTGTGTGCCTAAAACAAAACTTTTCTGATAGATATTGGTGTAAATGGATGTAAATAACTATTAATATGTGAAAACAGCCGTTATATTATTGTAGCACATTAAAATATGACCTGTCTGAGATTAGATCTGAACCCCTCTGTGGTTAAAAAAATGAATAACTTAAGTTACAAACTACATTTTTAAGCTAAGATGATAAAAGAAAAACAACTACAAATGGGATTCTACATTTTGGAAAGTAAAAGTAACCTGTGAAACGCAGAAATGCCCAAAAACTTAAAATCCTACAATCAAAAGAGCAGATTGTATCTAAAGTCCCTGCCAAATTCTTGAACATTGTTGCAATCCACCCTGCTACTTCAGCTAGGGCGCAGAGCGCTTCTAGCAAGGCAGCATCATCATCAGGCACTCCCATGTCATATAAATGCTCTATGCTGTAATACTCATGTTGAGAAGGGTTACGATAGAGTAGTGGCAGTGAGTACATCTCTCTTGCAGGACGTCCCCACTCCGACAGATCAGGTGCCCTTCCTCGTCGTCCCTCACACTCAGTGCCCGCGTCCGGCTGTCGCTCCGCTGTTTTCACACCCAAACCGCCATCAGCAGGTGACAACACGACCGAAGGGGACAAGGGTTTCAGTGGCAGCCGCAACCACGGCATCAGGCGGCACAGGTAGATGAGGAGGGAGGAGGAGGGTTGCGTTGGTTGTTGATGTAGTTGTGGTTGTAGGTGGGTTTCGTGGTCATGGGGCGATTCACGCATGACACCACGTGAAGGAAATATATAACGATAGGGATATAGTGCAAGGGAACAAGTCAAAGATCACATGTTGTCCTCTGATCGCCCCTCTACCTCTGTGCCACAGCTGCTTACAAACAAGAAAGCAACTGGCATATATCCATACATTAAGGCTAAAATGTATCAACACAGTCATGTAAGCAAAATAAATAAACTTTATAAGCTGAAATTTTAAATAAAAGATGGAAAATAAAATGACCAGATTTGTTCAAATAGAAAACATTCAAATTCATTTAAACTGAACCCCTAAATCTAACTAAATTATGATTAATAAGTGTGGTCAAATAAACTCCACACAAAACAATTTTTAAAACATCTAACAAACTTTAATCTTAATTCTAAACTGTAACTTTGGTAGAACATTTTCACTTTTTAAGCCATATTTTGAAAGAAATCTTCTTACTCCAATAATAGGAGGACTATTTAAAAGGGGGGAAAGTTTTTAACCAATAAGTGAGGAGTAAGTAAAACTGAAAAGGTTCTGCCAAAAATACATACGTCAAATTTAAAAAGAATAACAAAAAAAAAAATCATAAAGAATGTACTACTTACCGAATCCACGAGCTGTAAACAAAACGGTTAGAGAAAGACAGCAAGAGCTCAGTAAAAGAAAGAGGAGGTGGAAAGAGAAGAAGAAGAGAAAGTAGAAGGAAATCTTAAGTCTGGCTGTACTCACCGAGGTGGATGGGCTATAGGACCTGGTTCTACGCCGCCTTCGTTTGTGCTTACGCCTGCTGCCTTTTCGCCGGTACGACTCTTCTCGTTCCCTCTCGCGCCCACGTCTGTAGTCGTATATGTTTGGAGAGAAGTCTCGTTGGTAATAGCTTTCAGCGGTTCCGTGCGGCTCCCGGTCCCGATCTCGGCTCTGTTCCAATCGTCTGTATCCCTCGCAGTACCGCCGATCAAACTGTCGATGATCTGCTGAGCGATTGTCATAACTGCGACTGTAGAGCAAAGAAACAGTGTAACGCATTTGAATAATTGAACCCAAAACAAGTTAATGAATAAAAACACCAACATACAGTACATACCTCCTTGAGCGTACAAAATTTTCCTCCTGTCTGTGTCCCCACCCTCTTCTGTCACGGTCTCTTTCTCTGTCACTACTAGAAGAATTAGTAGGAGATCTTCGGTGTCGATGTCTTCGGCCACGGCCTCTGTAACGATCGTGGTAGCTGCTGCGACTGTCTCTTTCCGAAGACGAATATCGTCTGGTATGAGGCATCTAGTGGATGGTTAAAGAGAGGAAAAAAATGTTTTTAATAAGCAGAAATAAGATAAATAACTCCAGCTAATGAGATCTAAGAACAAAATTAAATTAAACTAAACAATTTATAAAATTTGGTTAAGTAAAGGTGAAACAACTGAAACTTGTTAAAATTGAAAATATGTGCATTCTGTTCCGTGTCTTCCGCTAATCCGGGGTTGGGTCAGGGGGCCAACAACCTCGGATGGGAAGCCCAGGCTTATCCAAACCCAGCTGTGTCTTCTAGCTCACCTGGGAGGATCCCAAGGTGTTCCCTGTCCAGCTGTGAGACAAAGTCTCTCCAGTAGGTCCAGGGTATGACCCAGGGTTTCCTCCTGGTTGGACGTGCCTGAACACCTTACCAGCAAGGCATTCGGGAGGCATCCTAATCGGATGCCCGAACCAACCCATCTGTCTTCTCTCAACCTGGAGGAGCAAAGGCTTGACTGCAAGCTCCTCCCGGATGGCAGCACTCAACTCTGAGTGAGACCCCAGCCATCCTGCAGAGGAAGATCATTTTGGGTGTTTGTATCCGTGATTTATTCTTTCGGTCAACACCTACAGCTGGTGACTGTAGCTGGAGATAGGAACGTAGATCAACTTGTAAAACCAGAGCTTTGCTTTTCAGCACCGATCTTTCTTCACCACAAGGGATCTGTCTGTCGATCTCCCGCTCCATCCTTCCCCCAATCGTGAACAAGACCCCAAGATACTTAAACTCCTCCACTTTGGGGTAGAACTCTGTCCCTGACCTGCAGGGGACATTCTACTGAGAACCATGGTCTTGAATTTGGAGGCACCTTCTTCTTCTCTAGGTATTTCGCTTCAGGGGTCACCACAGCAAGTCAGTTTCTTCCATCTAACACTACCTCCTGCATCCTCTTTGGTCACGCCAACCATCTTCATGTCTTTCTTCACTGTATCCATGAACCTCCTCCTTGGTCTTCTTCTAGGCCTCTTTCTGCATCCTTCTGCCGATGTACTCTCTCTCTCTCTCTCTCTCCTCTGCACATGTCCAAACCATCTCAGTCTGGCCTCTCTGACTTTATCTCCAAAACCTCTAACATGTGCTGTTCCTCTGATCCTGTCCATCCTGGTCACTCCCAGAGAGATCCTCAGCATCTTCATCTCTGCTACAAACATCTCTGTTTTCTGTCTTTTCCTCAGTGCCACTGTCTCTAGACCAAACAGTACACTATTTCCCCCCATAAATAGTTTTAAAAGTCACAGATTATCACATAGTTAGCAAAGATTTTTTATTAAACTTAACAATAACATCATGTAACATGTAAAAGCACGAGCTGTGATCAAAAGAGAAAGTTAGAGTGTCAATATGTGGACAGATATTGTTTTCAGTACTGTTTAATTATTTCAGACTGAATATAATCACTAGGATTGGCCCAGTGTGGAGCCGTCAAGAGAATCCAGATAGGGTGGTTCGGGCATGTGTTTAGGATACCTCCTGTATCCCTCCTGGTGCGTTGTATGATAAAAATACATTTAATCTAGCTAATTAACGTTAATTAGCATAGCCTTTTTTACGTCCTGTAAAACTAGCAATATTGACATAAAAGTTGTTTTAAAAAACGAATGTTGCGGTATTTAAATGAACACAAGATTATGAATTTATGAATTGTCTTAGTAAATTATTATTTTTTGGGGTGTTTTTTGTAACATCACGGCACGATGAAGCAGTTAGCATTCCGTGCTATAGTAAATAACTTGACCGCCATCTTAGCTCGGTAGCTTTTCGCAGCAACCAGCGCTAGCTTCAAACTCATCGGAAAAGAAAGACCAAAAAAAGATTATAAATAGTGTCAAACCGTTTTAGCAGCGAGGCCTGTACGTTTATCCCATAAAAAATCCGTGGTGGCGTTTGATGGGTTTCCAATTTCTCCTTGCAAGATTGATTTTCAAAGCGTAGTTGCTAACACGTAGCTAACGCTTTGCCCCCTCTTTTCACAGGACAGCAAGTTCTGGTTTGAATTGGTGAAGCGCCTCCTGGTGTTGAGGTGTAGCATTACAACCGCAGTAAATCCTCAAGGTACAATCAGACAGGTAGTTCCTCTTCTATAATGCTCAAAAATGAACAAGTTACATCAAAATGTTCTATAAAAATGGATATAATGGATGTAATTTTTTATACAAATGTCACCCAGTTGCATTTATACTGGCATTGGTCAAATGTTTCCATACCACACCAGGCTTGACATCATATTTTTTTTGTAAATAAATACATATTTTCAATTTAGTTTTTAATATAGCTTTTAAAAACACATTGAATAAATCACCTGTTTTTGGCATTCATCTGTCTCTAGAGACAGATACTAATCTGTTTGTGCAGCGTCGGCTGTGGCTCAAATAAGACGATGCGGGAGCTGAAGCTCTTTCCACACTTGTAATGTATGAGTCATGGGGGAGCAGTGGCAGACTGACATTTTGGGGCTTTTTAATGTCAGTCTCCTTCTTAACTGTCTATCCCTTACAAAGTTGCAGGGTGTGCCAGAGCCCATCCCAGCTGATTCCAGGCATGGGGGAAGGGTACACCCCGAACAGGTCGCCAGTCTGTCTCGGGGCGACATACATACAACCTCACAAACACACATTCATTCCTAGGGGCAATTTAGCACCGGCCGATCAACCTAACATGCATGTTTTTGGAGGGTGGGTGGAAACTAGAGTACCCAAGAAAACGCACACATGCACAAGGAGAACATGCAAACTCCACATAGAAAGTGTAACAAGTCTCATCTCCACCCGGGACTTGAACCAGGCCACTGTGCTGCCATGCTTTTTAAATGTAAATATGTATATTTTCTTATTTTTGACAAAGTAAATAAACACTCTTTAAAAGATATTCTTCATAGTTTCTTTTATATTTTCTTTATTTGCTCAAAATAAATTTTAATAATCTATGAAATTAGATTTAAGTGCATTTTTATGTTCATTCTCCAGCAATTTGTGAAAATTTGAATCACAACAGGTCAATTAGTCATAACTACAGTATGAGAATTCATTGGGCATCAATTTTTTTTCTTTACAGGCCAAATTAGTTTTTATGAGGCTTGCATCATTGCTGTATTTATGGGAGTTTTTCTGATTAATTTTTTTTAGATCACTTTCTGTTTGGGTGATGTAAAATGAATTTTTATATGTTGCTTGAAATAAATTAAATAAAATATATATTCAATAAAAGTTTTACAAGACTTGATATATTTTAAAAACTAATCTACCTGAATTGTTTGTAAAATACCAGAAAGAAAAAGATGCTCATTTATAAATTCAACACAACCATAAATTATTTATTAACGTTTTATGAGTACAAAAATTTGCATTGTATAGTGAGAAATTTACCTTAAATTCGGCCTTCAAAACAAAATACACATTGTTCAAACATGCAATTGGTCAGTTTACAACTTTAAGCAAGCAAAATGCAAAAAAAAGAAAAAAAAAATGTATATCCTGAGATTGATTTAATAAAACTGGTTATAAAGCAGTCTAAAAGTTTTCACAGTTCTGTAAGGCAAAATCCAAAACTAAAAATTATAAATGAAGATGAACACTTCATTAAGACATTTTTTGGTCTAGCCAAAAAAGAAAAAAAATCTAAATGAAATATTTGTCGCCTCAGAATGTCTGGTAAAGTAATACTCAAACGTATAGACAGGTGCAGGTAATCATTTAATTTAATTATATTTTGAAGTTGTCACATTTGGCTCAATTAGCAGATTTCGAGGGTCCTGAAACACACAAAAAAGATAGAAGTTGAGAAACAACACAGGTATTTGTGATAACTGCATTACTTTGTAATAGATTACCTGAGGTAGGATCAGTGTCGTTGGTCTTTGTCGCCCTCTGCTCTAAGTGAGGCATAATCGCTACTTTTTTAGCCCCTCGGTAAAACCACTCTTTGTGCTGATCCTTCTACACATAAAACTAATTGTTAATGAATGTTTACAGAAATAAAAAGATCAAAACTGAAATCTATTAACCCAAACTCTTACCGTGAACATCACTTCCATCAAGCTGCAGTCATTTGTAAGCACTTCACATTTTTCTTGTGTACCATCACGCTGCACAAAAACAGTCTGGCCAACCTTGTACATGTTTTTAAATGGGTGAGGCCACTCTTTCAAATACCGCCTAAGGAACTCCTGCTGGTCTTCATTAGGGATGTCCTCGACCGGGTCCTCCACTGTTGCAAAAAGCAGCAATAAAAAAATTTAATAAGAGCCAAAAACATCAACTTTTTACACTGGTTTGTACAAACAGATCTTAACTTTTGTAAGAAGGAAGATGTACAAATAAATTAAACTATGGACTCTGGAGGAAATTGAAACCCTAAGCTAATTATTTGCTTTTGTATGGGGAGCAAAACCCATTAGTCTATCAATTACTTCCAAGTTTCTAGTTTCAGCAACAAGTATCTCTATTGTTTGGAGATACAAACACAGAAAAGCCAGAAAGGATGTGTATGGCATTCACAAAGAATTGCTGCGCTGTCAGTGTTACAAGGTTGCACCTTGCATTGCACCTTTAAGAAATCTTGATATGTTATATCCATTTGAAAGCTAGCAAATTTGAAAAAGATTGAAATATTTTAAAGCTATTTACAATTATCATTACCAGAATTATCAGAATAAGAATAAAAAAAACTGGGCATTAAAACTCACAGGGTTTGAAGACTAAGTGAAGTAAAGGCAAACCGATATACCGTGATTTTTCATCATCAAGGAAGACCAGGAATCTGAAAATCAAATCATAACATAAAAAACTCTTAATGAATTACCTGGGTTCATCCCGATTTAAATTACTACAAAAACTTTCTATGTGCATCATAACAATTATTTGATAAACTACCTCATCCTGTTCTTCCTGTTTGGAAGTTCCGCTATTATTCCTGGAGTGAACACCGGTTCTTCAACGTTTTCCTTGACCACAACACGAGCACCAATGAATAGCTGCTCTGCATACGGCATTGAGCCAAATGCGACGTGATGACCGGATACGAGGCACTTCCCTAGCTCTTCAAATTGAATCTTGTACTTCATTCTGCCTTCATCTGAAAATCAGAAGATTCTTTAGCATGAATTCATATCTGTGACCGTCCTCATGCAACCCATTTAAAAAACACACCACTGTTTTCCCTAATTTCAATACATTATTGTCTGAGCGTCTGCCGTCTCAATACTTGCCCTCAATCGCTCTAAAAAACAATGACAGCAGATTAGCACTTGCATGACTTACAATCCCATGTTAAATGCTAACTTGTATGAAAAAATGGCGGCGTGTTCCTTTAAAGGGACAGATCAGAACCCATTTCCATCCCCGGTGTATACATTGGCAACAACTGGATCACAAATAAAGTTTGACAATTTTGTGTAAAAAGAGGTAAACTTAAGTTCAATTTAAATCCATCTTTTTTTTTGTTTTCAAAAACATAACCTTTCTTAGACACAACACAATAAAAACAAAAAATTGTTTCAGCTGTCTTTAACTAATGGCATTGTAAAAAGTTCCCATGAATAGTCAGTCATCTTCTTATCCATCTATCCCTTTGAGGGTTGCGGGGGGTGCCGGAGCCCATCCCGGTCAATTTAACAGCGAAGGGCAGAGTACACCCTGAACAGGTCGCCAGTCTGTCGCGGGTCCACACACATACAATCATCCACACACACACACACTCATTCCTAGGGGCAATTTTGCACCGGCCAATCAACCTAGCATGTCTTTGAAGGGTCGGAGGAAACCGAAGTACCCGGAGGAAACCCACGCAAACACGGGGAGAACATGCAAACTCCACACAGAAAGGACAGTGTTCCAAGCCTCATCCCCACCCTGGACTCGAACCCACGACCTTCTTGCTGTGAGGCCACTGTGCTACCCACTGCGCCGCCGTGCTGTTACCATGAATAAATAACTGCAATTAAAATTCAAACAATTACCCTTTGTGATGATTTCAATCAGTTTTCCTGGAACCCATACTGATTTTTTTCTTCGTGCCACGACCTTCATGTCTAAGGTGATTTCTCCAGCTGGCATAGTAGGAGCAGTTCGGAGACTCTGTATGACAGCTTGGGCTTGGGGGTTTACAGTCACCACTGCAAATGAAGTGACACGTTAACATAAAACGACTGATTCATTTGATCAGAAGATACAGACTGATCTCCATTTGAGATTAAGTTCCACTAGATTTTACCTGATTTGTTAGCAGGTGGAACGACTTTTGGTGGAGAGGTCTTTGATGAGGCTTTTTCAGTCGGTTTATTTTTTTGAGGGTCGTCTCCAGAAGATTTTTTTGTTGTTGCATTGGCTTTGCTTTTCATTAATTCCTTTGCGTCATCTTTTAACTTCACACCGAGTGTCTTTTCTTTAGCTTTAACTTTTAATTTGCTAGTTGGGGCTATCTTGGTTATTTTAAAACCAGTGCTTTTCTTGGCAGTAAGTCTTTTAGGTTTTCCTTCGCGGTCAACAGCAGCTTTTGAAATCTCAGAGACACTGTGGATTCTTTTTGTTTTTTTGTGACTTCGGTGGACTTTTCTTCTTTTCTTAGAAGAATTATCTTCTGAGACGGAATCGGAGTTACTTGATGCGTTGCCAGGCTGCCATTCAACACCAGACCCCTCATCCTCGCTGCTTACATTTTCGCTATTATTTGGCGGCAACGGGAGTCTTTCTAAAACAACAACTGCTCTTTTTTCCATAGGGAAGCTGAATTTCTGTTTTTCCTTCACCTTCTTCATCTGGGGTTTTAGACTCTTACACGTTGCTGCAGGAGTTTCAGCATCGTCCTCTGAGAACATGCAGTTGAGTTCTAAAAAGAAACAAAAAAAGTCAGCCTTGGTTTTTTTTTTTTTTTTAAACCCTCTTCTTTCTTTGAAGTGCGTCATTTGTTTCATACCATTGATTGGCATGTCGTCACCAGAATCCGATTCCCTGTACTCCCAGTTTATAGAAGTGTACAACTTCTTCACCATGTCTTCACATGCTGCCACTGACCTGAAAAACATTAGAAAAGGCAGTAGAAACAAACTAACAAACAACACTTGCAGACAAACAGGTGGTAGACGTAGCTTTCAAGCTTTGAATAATTACAGTTACAGATTAACACAGTCATAAAGCCTCTGGAATCTGTATTCAGGTATATAGAAATACAAACTATTAGTAAATATAACTAGGGGCTGCAACTAATCATTATTTTGATAATCGATTAATCTGTCGATTTTTCGACCGCTATTTTTTTTTGTGGCATTTTTTTTAATGTTATTGTGTAAAACACAACGCATAGCCACTTAAAAAACACTTGGGCTTAGTAAGTGTAAATGTTAATCTTTCTGTGAAATAAAGTGGTAGAATATTATCATTTATACAGCAAATATAAAATAATAAATCTAGTAAATCATAAGCATCCATAAAATGTGCTTTAGTAGCACTGGTAATAAAATATCAAATGTAAACTGTTGACCATCTAGCACAGACCTGGGCAAATTAAGGCCCGCGGGCCACATCTGGCCCTTTGTACGCCCCTGTCCGGCCCGCGTGAGGCCAATCATAAACACCATAAATTAAACTTTTTTTTTACTTTTATTTTGAAAAGCGTTACGTCGCTACGTATGCACGCATGCAGAGTTTTCAAGGCGATTTCAAAACTCTTGAGAGTGAAATGCACATGGTTTCTTCTCCCTTCAACTGCAGTGTGGATGATGCACCAAGTGAAGTGATCTGCAGTCTGATACACATCTGGCAGATCACTTCAAGTCAGTCTCACTGCTGGACTTTTACTCCGCTCTCAAAGAGGAGAACTTTCCACACCTGAGGAGGCATGCTCAGAGGATCCTAGTCCTCTTTGGATCTACCTATCAATGTGAACAGACATTCCCAGTTATGAAGTTCAACAAATCCAAAGACAGATCCTCTATGACTGATGACCACCTCTCAGCTGTCCTTCACATAGCCACTTCAGACATTCTGCCAGATTTCAATGTTCAAGCCCAGAACAGACTGGATTATTCTCACTGAAGAGGTAACATGAGGTGGAAAGCATTACAAGTTATTGTTTGTAGAGATTAACAAGTTAAAAAATAAATTGCACTGGTTCAATAATTGTTTTTCTTATTTAACCAATAGACCACAGTTTCACATAACCTTCTTCTTCTTTCGGCTTTTCCCTTTAAGGGTCGCCACATCAAGTCAGTTTCTTCCATCTAACCCTATCTCTTGCATCCTCTTCGGTCACACCAACTATCTTCATGTCTTCCTTCACTGTATCCATGAACCACCTCCTTGGTCTTCCTCTCTCTCTCCTCTGTACGTGCCCAAACCATCAGTTTCACATAACCTAAACTACATATTTACAGAGTGCTTTATTCTTCTGATGACCAGTACCAGCTATTCAAAATATTGAAGTATTTTACAATGAAAGAAAGTTGGTGGCCCTCTAACACAATTTAGGCTTCTCATGCGGCCCCTGGTAAAAATTAATTGCCCACCCCTGATCTAGCATCACATTTGAAAACAAGAAATCTTTAACACTTTTAGATTTGCAAATTTAACCTAGTTCAGAGGTATAGAATCAAACAAAAATGGGCCCAGATTAACGTGAGTAAAATATACAAAAACTTTTAAGTTGTGTAGTTTTAGTGCAAAAAAAAAAAAAAAAAAAAAACAAGAAAAAAAAGAAAGAAACATCACCTCAACTGTAAAAATAGTAATTGTAATAAATAAAATGAACTGGGCCCATCTTTATCACTTATCATATAATAAACACATCAGTGTTTACATATCTACTAATAGGTAAAGGGGTGCCCACCTAACAACACTCATTGGTTGTGGGAAAAAATGTGCATTGCGGTGTAGAGGAGGGGGTCTTGTATCCTGGATTTAATTTAGCAATCATTTTTTAAAACCCCTCGTCTTCCACCATCGACAGTGTCCTCATATCAAACACAATCATTTCCAAAATAAGAGTCCGTGAGTGAAGCACTCTGCTGCTGAGTGCACTCGTTTTTCCACAGAAAATAGTTGATGTTGGTTTGTTTTTTTTGCAAACAATAAAAAGTGCATTTAGCGACCTGTGAAATTATTTTATTAGAAATAACGTCATGTAATCTTAATTATCACTCCGGTTTGCCGTCTCCCGCTTCGAGTCCAACATGTTTTCTTTTCAGATGTTTATGCAGTGACGTTGTGCTTCCGTGCTAAAACGCGTCTGTTTTGCAAATTTTGCATATTAACGCAATCGTTTTCCAAATTTAACGGAAAACTATCACAAACTTTGAATGAATTTGTCTGCGGTTTTTAGGGTTGAAACAACTAATCGATTTAATCAATTATTGAAATAGTTGTTAACTAATTTGGTCATTGATTAGTTGTTTAAAAAGTTTTTACTGTCAACTGCACTTAAATTGGTCTCCAAGTGTGGTAGTAGTGAGCAAATTGACGATGCGAGGTACCAAAATAGGAGGAGAAGAAGATAGCAGCCAATCATTGGTCTTCATTTAACCTCGCCTCACACGATTCGCCAGATTAAACAAAATGGCGGAAAGAAAAACATGGACAAATTCATCCAAAGTTTGAGATCATCTTCCGCTGAATGTGAAAAAGACTCGCTTTAATATGCAAAGTTTGCAAAACGGACACGTTTTGACGCGAAAGCACAACATCACTGCACGAACATCAGAAAAGACTTGTCGGACTTGAAGCGGGAGACTGCAAACCGGAGCGATACATGATGTTATTTCTAATAAAATAATTTCACAGGTTGCTAAATACACTTTTTTTTGTCTGCAAAAAACAAACCAACATGAACTGAATGAATGAATGATTGTGTCCATTGGGTGGAAGGTGAGGGGTTTAAAAAAATGATCGCTAAATTCAATCCATGACACAAGACCTCCTCCTGTATACTGTAATGCACATTTTTTCCCACAATCGACGAGTGTTTGTTGGGCATCCCTTTAGTGATTAGTAGATCTGTAAACACTGATGAGTTTGTGATAGTATAAGTGATAAAGATGGACCCAGGTCATTTTATTAATTGAAGTTACTATTTTTACAGAAGACATTATGGTTTTGGTTTTTTGCACTAAAACTACACAACTTGAATGTTTTTGTATATTTTTACTCATGTTAACCTGAGACCATTTTTGTTTGGTTCAATACCTCTGAATTTGCATTTCTAAAAGAGTTAAACATTTCTTGTTTTCAAATGCGATCCTGGATGGTCAACAGTTTACATTTGATGTTTTATTACCAGTACTACTAAAGCACATTTTATGGGTGCTTATGATTTACTAGATTTATTATTTTATAATTGCTGTATAAATGGTAATGTTCTACCTTTTAATTTCACAGAAAGATTAACATTTACACTTACTTGAATAAGCCCAACGGTGTTCATTAAGTGGCTATGAGTTGTGTTTTGCACAATTACACTCAATAAAATGACGAAAAACTAATATTTATCAGGTTGTGATGTTTATCCGATTAATCTTTCCAATAATCAGCAGATTAATCAATTATCAAAACAATCGTTATTTGTAGCGCTAGTGTTTTTCTTTCTGCCATCTTGTTTAATCTGCTGAAACGCTAGAGGCGGGGCGAAATGCAGACCAATGATTGGCTTTTATCTACTTCTCCTATTTTAGTACCTCGCATCATAAATTAACTCTCTCAGCCACACTCAGAGACCAGTTTAACTGCAGTTGAATGTAAAAACTGTTTAGACAACTAATCGATGGCCAAATTACTTGACAACTATTTCAATAATCGATTTTAATCGATTAAATCGTCTAGTAGTTTCAGCACTAAATATTACACTTACTGACAGAGGTTGAGAAGTTTGTTCATTTGTTGCCTCCTTCTGTCCAAAACCGACTCCAGCATGGTGTATTTCTCCACTAAGCTTGGGGATATCAAACTGATGTTGTCCTCCACCTGATTTTTTACCCAGCTTTGAAGTTCTTCATCGCTCATCTCTATTTTTTCTTGCTCCATTTTCACTCTGCTAGGCAAGTTTTAAAAGTAAATTAGTCAATTGTAAGCAAAGTCATAAACAAAAAAAATAAAAAAATTAAAAAAAAAAAATCACAAAGCAAGTGAACTGTTGGCCCCGCAACAGACTGTTACAGACTAATAAAACTCAAAATAACAAAGGTTTATCTTCAAAGAATATCTAGGCACACTGTTTTCAAATTCAATTAATTATCATTCAAAAGATGCAATCTGATGCGGCTATGAAAAGAGACAATGCAAAGTGTAAGAGGGTGGCAGGGAAAGCATCACAATGGTATATAATTATGTTTCTGTGGATTAATGGAAATGTGGAATTTTCAATGTAAATATGTATATATTTGAACAATAAACCTGTTTTTAAAAAAAATCACAAGGAGCAATTACAAATAAGTGGCTGGTATAGTGTACAGGAACATCTGTGCAGATACAGTCTGGAAGTCCTGAGATCAAAGTGGGTAACACCTGCAAGGATGATGGAGAATGACTGAGCTAAGATCCTGTGGGACATCCAGCAGAACAGTTGTCAAGCAGAACACTCAGGCTAGTAAACTCCAAACTAGGAGAGGCTACACCAAATCCCAGAAAAGCCATCAAACATTCTCAGTCCAGATGACTGTAACTCTAAAAACAGCAAAGACCCAGCACAGCCTGTACTGACTACTAAAAATCATATTCATTGGCTATTTTGAAAATCACAGAAGATTGTGCAGTCAGTTTATTATGAGCCAGAGTGACGTAAGGATAGGGTAACCAGTCTAGCTCTGACTGCGCTATAACAAAGGCCGCCTGGAATGGACCACAATTGGCTTACCCACAATTGGGGAAGGATGGCTCGGTGGGTAGGGCGACCGCTCCGTAACCGGAAGGTCGCAGGTTCGATCCCCCGCCCAGAGTCCATGCCGAGGTGTCCTTGAGCAAGACACCGAACCCCCAGATGCTTCTGATAATAATGGTCTGCGCCTTGCATGGTAGCTCCTGTCATCAGGAATGAATGTTGTGTGTGTGAATGATTGTATGAAGTGAATGAATAATGCATATACTGTATATATATGTAAAGCGTCTTTGAGTGTCTAGAAAAGCGCTATATAAGTTCAATGCATTATTAAAATCTAGTCAGTTTGTAGTCGTTTTAATGACACGCTGACAAAAAAAAACCTCAAAGAGCAATTTTTATTTGTGGACATACAAAAATAACAATATGCCCGTATTTGATAAATACGTGGGGAAATTCAATCAATCTCACACGCATGTCTTTTAGTGATGTGTCGGTCGCAAACGAAACGGCTCTTAGACGTGAACGACGGGAGCCGGCTCCTGACTAGGAGCTGTGTG
Source organism: Neostethus bicornis (assembly GCA_902685375.1). NCBI lineage: Eukaryota > Metazoa > Chordata > Actinopteri > Atheriniformes > Phallostethidae > Neostethus > Neostethus bicornis. The sequence continues at coordinate 22,471,888 of LR738551.1, read as the reverse complement.
TTGACTGATTGTGAGCACCGCCCCCGCGCCCCCAGTCTTTGAGGTGAACGACTGGCTCCTGATTGGGTGCCGTGGCTCCCACGCCCCGCGCTCCATCTTTTCCCCGCTCTTTGCTAACTCTCGCTGATCTACTCGCGTTCTGTCTCTCTCTCACCCACCAACTCAAGCCGCACATGATTGGTCAATATGTGTTTAATTACGTTGTGCACAATGAGGAGGAGGGGCAGAAACACACGTCCATGAAGCTGACACCTCTTAAAAATATATATATAAGCAAAAAATATGTCAATTGTTTGAGCTGGAATAATTTAAATATCTGAAAAACTAAAATAGCACAAACATTTTTACTGTACAAAACAGCACAAATGATTGACATGTTTTGTTTATATATTTTTTTCAAGAGGGGCAGGGCTTCACAGAGCTCAAAAACACATTTTTCTCAAACTGTGCAGATAATTACAGACAGAAAAAACCGGTGTAGCTCTTTAAAACTGCGGCACCTGGTGTTTCTAAGTGTAAGACGGTGGCTCAGTGGTTGGTAGACCGCGCGCCGGAAATAAATAAAGGTTGTCATTGTCCAAATCGTTTTTCTTAAAATTTAAATAAACATTTTAATTTTTACAGCACCTAACAGCACAAACAATTTACATCATTTTTATAAGTTTTTTTTGGCGGAATGAGGGGCTGAATGACGTCATTGTCCAAATTTTATTTCTTTTAAAAAAAAAACTAAAACAGCACAAACGAAAAATTTTTACAGCACAAAGGTAGCACAAATTTTTATAATATTTCTCGCATTTTTAGGTGGAAGGAGGGGGTGGATGACGTCATCGTCCAAATCGTATTTCTTTAAGTTAAAGAAAAGTAAAACAGCGCAAACAAAATTTTTTACACCACATAGCGGCACAAACGTAGCGCAAACGATTCTCGTCGGGTTTTTTTTTAAAGAGTTTTCTCGCATTTTTAAGCAATATGAGGGGCTGGATGACCGCACGTTGACCTATATCGTAAATATCTTGAAGAAAAAAAAAAAACAGCACAAACGATTGACATATTTTTTGTTTAGTTTTGTTGCCGCGTGGTTAGCGCGTTCGGCCGCGGACCGGAAGGTCGCGGGTTCGCGTCCCACGGAGAGCACGTCTAGGGTCCTTGGAGAAGACACCTAGCCCCCACTTCTCCCACCATTGGCGCCGTTGAAGGGCAGCCTGCTGCGGTGTAAGGAGGGCAGCAAACAAATTTCCCCGGTGAGGGATGAATAGAGTAATTCAAAATAATCAAAAAATAATCAAAATATATATATATTTTTTTTAAGAGGGGACAACTTCACGGAGCTGAAAGAGCCGGCTCCCTAAAAAAAAAAAAGAGCTGAACTTCCCATCACAAATGGGGAGAACACGCGAACTTCTTCCAGAAAATTCTAAAAGTTTAACCCCCCTCTCCCTCTTCCTGCAAGTGTTTTTTTAATATACTAATTAAACATGGCCGCCAGTGTGAGGCCAAAAAACAAGATTATTGTTGCTTTAAAAACTGCTAACCTAAAAAAATGTAAATTTTAAGTAAATAAGAGGTAAAAAGAAAATGTCATTTGTTTTAAGAGGGCAGGTTTAAATAAAACATTCTAACTGATCAAACATACAGTCACACACGTGCTCTGTGCACACACGTTTATCATCACAAAACAAATCCTTTCCATTTAAAAAGATTCGTTTATGAAGATAAAAAATAGAATAAAATTTTCCTGATGATTTAATAACAATTGGAAAAATCACTAGAAAATTTTGATTAAGAACTGAACGCTAAATTTTTTTCCTTCCTTTTTCCTAAATTATTTATTGCTTGCAAAATCATTTAATCCAGCAGTCATTTGATGGAAAAATAACTTAATCTTAATTTTTACTATTAATATACAAGTTTTCACCTTCTTTTTTGAACAAAATTGTAAGTTAAATAATTTCTTGACGGTTTTCTTCAAACAAAACAATGCTCAATGTTTAAGCCATTTTGTTTATGTTATGAACCAGATAAAAGTTTAATTTTAAGTATTTGCTCATATTTGAAAAGATTTGAAGAATATTAATAGTTAAATTTGTCAAATAAATGTTTTAAAGCAGATTGAGGAAAAACTAACCTCTCTGATTTTCTTCTCGTGGCTCTTCTTCTTTCCCTGCAGCAGCGTTAAGGCCTTTTTCGCCACCTGGTGGCAAAAAAATATTTTTCAAAGAAAAACTTCCTATGAAAATAAAGACGAAACTTCCGTTTAAATTAGATTTAAAATAATTTTACTCAAGAAATTATTTTACTTCATTCATTTCCTAAAAGTTTTTTTGGTAAAATGTACCCAAGAAATAATTTTTGTTTTGTTTTTTTTTTTGGAAAAAAAGTTTAGGAAATATTTTTACTTCAAAAAATTATTTTTTTTGTTGGTGACTTTTTTCTTGTTTTTTTGTAATTTACCTTTAAAAATGTACTTTTATATTTATATATATATATATATAAAAAGGTTTTCAAATAAGTCTACCTTGTTTCATTTTTTTCTTTTGCAGAATTTACTTCAAAACACCTAAAAATGAGTTCCTGCCAGAAATAATTTAACTTCATTTTTTCCCCCCCTACATGTTCCTTCAAAAAATTATTTTGGAAATCTAAATAATTTTTTTCAAGAAATATTTTTTCTTTACACTTTTCTGAAGAAATTATGTTACATCTAAAAATAATTACAAAATTTCTGACATGTTCATTTAGGAATATGAATAAATAAATTAACACAAATCATTTTACTTGGATTTTTTTTTGCTATATTTTCTTTAGGAAATAAATTTTCAATTTTTTTGTAAAATTCCCTCAAATTATTTTATGGGCTGAAATGTCAGTCTTTGGATGTTCAAAACTAAGACATACCCAAAGTGTCTCATGACTGTAATCCCAGAAAAAGGGGGTGCTACAAAATATTGACTTAAAGAGGGCTTTGTTACACTTGTTGATTCTTCACATAAAAAAAGGTAGTTTTATATCTTTATCCCCCCACGAGTGGGGGACGGATGAAACAGGAGGTCGACGACCGGATCAGTGCAGCATCCACAATAATCAGGACGCTGCATCAGTCCATCATGGTAAAGAAAGAACTGAATTAAAAAACAAAGTTCTCAAATAAAAAGTTAGTCAACATTTTTTTTTTTGGTTCATTTTAATTCAAATGCATGTACAGAGTCCTTTACAAGGAATACATCCTGTTAACAGAATGTAAAAGCAAAACAAAGTCAAAATAATATCCACATATTTTTGTTTTTACAGAAAATTTCATTAAAGGTAAACAGGATACATCTCCCACCTATACACTGCAAAAAAAAAAGCATTACTGTATTTATTCGAGAATTTTTATGCAGTTATAGTCGAATAAATACGGTAGATTCTCTCTCAGATGGCGATTACTACTTGTGTGCATCAGTAGATTAATCCGAGTCAGAGTCATTCTTGGGCTGTTCTGTTATTTCCCAAAATTTAGCAATATGTTCCAGTCTCATGGAGCCACGAAATATCCACTCTCGACGCTGAGTTTCCTAAATTGGATAAGAAACAAATTTAAAAAATGCATGAATGTTAACAATAAAAAAATACCATAAAAATATCGGTTTTAAGTTCAAAGTTCTAACCCACGTTCACTGAAGCCTGGTAAAATATAAAACAATATAAATTTATGTGGCACATTTGCACAGTGGTTACTACAGTAGCCTCACAGAGAGCAGGTTGGGGGTTTGAGTCACAGGTGGCTTGAAACACTAGCCTTTCTGTGTGGAGTTTGCATGTTCTCACCATGTATGCATGGGTACTCCGGTTTTCTACAACACTCTAAAAACATGCGTGTTAGGTTCATGGTCTACGATAAAATCACCCTTACGAATAAGAGTGTGTGGGTATGGTTGTCTGTGTGTGGCCCCGTGACAGATTGTCAACCTGTTCAGGTTGTACCCTGTCTCTCGCCTTGTAAGCTCTGGCAATCCCTGTAACCCTGATAGGGATGGACGGTTTAGAAGATGAACAAATATAAATTCAGATGCTTATTTATATCTTAAAATTGAGCTATTTTTATCTATGTCTTGTGTCACGTGCAACTCATCTTTACTTTATTTGCTTTCTCAGTCTAGTCAAGAAATTTAATTTAGTAGTGTTCTAAATTCTTTGTACTTTGCAAGTAAATCAGAAATAATAACATTGATTGACCAAGCCAGAAAAGAGATACCAACCTGAAAAACAACCTGCATTAAGCTGCAGTCGACCGCCACCACTTCACATCTCTGCTGGACTCCATTTAATTCTACATTAACGCCTTGCCCGGCCCGGTATTTGTTCATGTGAGGATACGGCCAATCTTTCAGATACTGTTTCATATAACATTTGTGAAGCCCGTCAGGAAGGTCATCTAAAACATTATCCACTGTTTAAAAACACAGAGCAAAGAAGGTGACTTTTTGAATTTTTATATGAATGTATATGTATATGAATGTTTTGTATATGAACAAAAACAGTCAAAAACTTTTGGCATTTCAAGCTGCAGAGAATAATTCACTTTGGTGATAAAAACAACCACTTCTGAGGCATTCTATAAACTCTAGGGAGAAACAAAATAATGAGAATGGATTTTAAATGTGTGCACTTGGGTTTAGGGTTCACACGAACTTTAGAGTTTGTCATTTGTTATTTAAGTAATTTATTACAATGACTTGAGTTGTTCTGATCCCTTGTCTTCCACTTATCTGGGGCTGGGCCGCGGGGGCAACAGGCTGTATCTTTCAGCTAACGTGGTAGGATCCCGAGGGGTCCCCCGACCAGCTGTGAGCCATAGTTTCTCCAGCAAGTACGGGGTCTGCCCCTGGGTCTCCTCCTGGTGGGACGTGCCCAAAACACCTCACCAGGGAGGCGTTCAGGAAGAATCCTGACTAGATACCCAAACCAAACTACCTGGCTTCTCTTTACCGGGAGGAGCAATAGCTGTACGTCGTGCTCCTCTGGAATGACAGAGCACCTCACTCTACCTCTAAGTGAGAGCCCAGCCACCCACTGGAGGAAGTTCACTTAGGCCGCTTGTATCCGATTTCTCGCTCTTTTGAACCCCCTTTGACTTGTCATAAATAACATTCAGCCTAATGACATCCCCGCAATCCTGAACAAAAACGTTGGTGTTAGACTCAGACGCCAAAGAAATAAGCTCAATTAAAATGTAATTGGGCGTGAAACTTCTTGTGAATCTCTGGAAATCTAGAGTGAACATAAGTGTAAGTGTGAACTTACGCGGTCTGCACACTAGATGAAACAAAGGCAATCCAACATACACAGGGGTGTGGTCATCCATAAACACCAAAAATCTGAAAGATAAAAATAGTTTTGTATGAGGATGAGATTTTAAAAAGTTAGACATTGTAAAAAGTCTGTTAAAATTTACAGAAGAATATTAATACCTGAACTGATTTTTTCTGCTTGGTAGTTCGGATAAAATACCAGGCCGAAATCTGAACTTATTATTTTGACATCGAACTACCACACGGGCGCCAATATAGAGATGCTCCACCTTTGGCCTTGTGTCAAAGGCGATGTGGTGTCCGGATACGAGGCACTTGCCTTTTTCTTCAAAACTAACTTTGTACTTTAATCGCCCATCGTCTGGGGAAAAAAAAAAGATAAAAAGAAAAAAGAATTAACTCAGCAAAAAGGATTTTTCAAACTTGTCTGCTTTCCTGCTGTCAACCACTCCAATAATGTCAAAGTGAATGAATGAAACATTAGGATGAATCATTGAAAAACATGCATCACCAATTTAAACTCTCAGGTGATTTTTTTTTTTTTTTTTTACCTTTTGTAACAATTTCTACTATTTTACCCCGTTGCCATCTCATTGGTCTTCTCCTAGCCAAGACCATCATGTCCACCTTTATTTCTTCCTCTGGTACGTCAGGTCGATTCCTTGAAGTTGAACATTGTGCTAAAGCCGTGGACAGATTTGGATTTATTTCAGATCAAGCGCAAATAAAATGTATTTGTTTGTAGAATAAGAAACATATTCAGACATTCTTTGACTTGTTTGCTTACCATTTGTATCTTTACTGGTTGTAGCTACGTCATTAAGAAGACTTTTCATCATAATTTTAGTTGATTTTGTTTTGTTAAACACTAAAAAGTCCGAATCACTAGAATTCTCTTCTGATTCCCACGGCATGTCAGAATCAGAGCTGCTCAACGATTCATCTTCACTGTAAAACTGTGCAGGTGTCGGTGGTCGCAGAGCGTGAATTTTATATTCAGGCAGTCTAGTCAAAACCACAACTGCTTCTTTTAATAGATTTAAATGGTGGCAGCCGTTTTCCCACTTTGTCGCTTTGCTGGGTGTTTCGTGCATGGAGGAAATAGAGTCACATGGAGATACAGGCATAGTTTCTGTTAAAAAAAAAAAAAAAATCCACGTGAAATTGTGATATTGTCGGAGTTAAAAACATCAGACTGGTTTCCATTCATACTCAAATGAGCTTTCATTAAATTCAGATTAACTGTAAACCGTTTGAGTCATCATTTAAGTTGTATTATGATATGAAAGTTTGCATCAAATGTCTGCATCTTTTAATTCAGCCTTTTTTATTTTCTAGTAAATTTACACTTGCCATCAAAATCTTTTTCTTCTTCAGAATCTGTCTTTCGTTTCCTGTTGGACTCCTCCACTAACTGACGTATCTGCAACTCCATGATATCTGCAAACAGTAGTTTTCAGAAAAAGCAGCACACAGTTCTTTGGGTACTCCAGTTTCCTCCCAGCCTCCAAAAAAAATACACTTTAGCTTAATCGGTCACTATGAAATATTTTCTATTATTTTCTATGACATTGCACTACTTTTCTTTTTCTTCTGAGCACTCTTAGTTTTGTAAAAATTATTATTATTTTTATTTATTTTATTTTTATTATTTTTATTTTATATGTTTGCACACCAGTACCAGAACAAGTTCCTAGTCTCTGATGTTTTTCACTGACATGGCAATAAAAGCATTCTGATTCTGATTAAATATGAATTGAATGATTGTTTGTTAAGCCCTACAACAGACTGGTGACCTGTTTGGGGTGTACCCTCCCTCTATCCTGAAATCAGTTGGGATAGGAAAGACGCGACCCGTTAGGGATGAGCAGATTAGAAGATAAATGTTTAAATCACACTTAGAGAGACTTTATTCATCCTTTATGGGGAAATCACATTTGCTTCATTGCACCGCAGTAGGCGGCCACGACAGCCCCGATAGTGGAGTATCTGGGGGTTAGGAGTCTTCTTTAGGGACACTTGGGCATGAGATCATTAGGAATCAAACCAGCAACTCATTGGTTTAAAGACAGACATTCTTCCCTGCATTTAGGTCTGAAATGAACCAAAAGCAAGGACCTATGGAACAAGCCTTTCAATGATACAAGCCTAAACAAAATTTAGTGTGTTTTACTGTAGTTCAAGTGTCCCAGTGTGTTTTTAAAGGCACTTGGAAAGTAAATGAATTTTTGTTGTGGTAGCAGTAATAATAAATCTGTGGCTTTGACAGCTAAAATCCGGACCAGTTTCTCCGAGTATAAAGTTTAAATCTACAGAAAATAACTTCTACTTCTTTCGGTATTTTCCGTTAGGGGTTGCCACAACAAGTCAGTTTCTTCCATCTAACCCTATCTATCGCATCTTCTTTGGTCACACCAACTATCTCCATGTCTTCCTTCACTGTATCCATGAACCTTCTCTTTGGTCTTCCTCTAGACCTCTTTCCTGGTGGTTCCAAACCCAGCATCCTTCTTCCGATGTACTCTCTCCTCTGTACATGTCCAAACCATCTCAGTCTGCCCTCTCTGACTTTATCACCAAAACCTCTAACATGGTTTTAGAGATAAAACCATGTGTTTTATAACCTCTAACATGTGTTGTTAGAAGTTTTGGAGATAAAGTCTGAGAGGCCAGACTGAGATGGTTTGGACATGTACAGAAAACAACAATATGTCATTTTAGTTTATTGAGCCTAAATGATTTGAAGCTATTTAGACAAATAAAAAAGTTCAAACTGACATATTTGAACTATTCCAAATTCATTAAAACACAGCATTCAATTTTGATTCTCTGGAATAAGATGTTTTATGTGATTTTACAGCTATTAATATTCAGATTTCTGTCTAAAGTTTTTCTTTTAACTGATGCATTTTCTATGATAAATGTCTTCAACTGATCATGCAGTTTATAGCAGATCAAAATGACTAATCCCTCTGAAAATTAACATTCGATCATCTATTTTTTATTATTATTTTGTTTATTAATCATCTAAACTTTTAGATTCTTTTATGTAGGATTTTTTTGCCCCAAAGGACCCTGGTTAGATAACTATTATTGTCCCGTTAGGTCAAAGAGGCCTTGCATTTTAAACGATTATGAATTTTAAAAACTGCTCAAATCAAATAATTTGATTTAAAAATCAGATCGCCTAGTTTTTAAATTTGAAAATGTTTCATTTTAATAAAAGACAGATAAATGTTGTCAAATGAGAAGAGTTTTTATGTTCTTAGAATTAGGGATTAGCGTCGTTAGCTTGTTTACCATTTAAATCTAACAGTACACTCGTTAACGCAGGTACATTAACAAGCAAATAAAAACAACGCATCGTAATCATTTATGGCACAGAAATATTATTAATAAACTGAAATATGAAGCTTACCTGTGTGTGGATTTTTAATAACCAGCCTCTGAAGAGGAAAAGTCTGCTAGCTTTACATATGTTTTGTTTTAGGATTAGCAGCGTCGGAATTATTTTTGTGTTAAATCACTCCTCAAAGTTAGCTTTACGGCACAAAATAGAAGTAATTTTTCAAGTAAAACGCTGTTAAATATATTTTTACGTTAGAAATTAACACTAAATAGCACTGTTTTCATTATTTCAAACCGCTTTTCTTTTAGCTTTAAGCTTCTTCTTCTTTGGTTGTTTTCTTGTTTTTCTCTGTTTTTCGACGGAAGTTGGGCAATTGTTAAATTACACAACAGCACCACCACGTGGTAATGTGTGAAATTGTTCGTGACGTCTCACACCTGAAAATGTCTCAAATTTGAAGATTTTAAGACATTTAAAGGTTGTTAATTTCAATCAAATCATTTAATAAGGGACTGGTGGCAATTAGGGTATACTTAATGAGAATAAGGTTCACATGTGCAGCATAGATGTACTTTCATGTGAACATTTGCTACGCTGTTTACTGTCCGCTATGTTCCTTGGTCCGGTTTGTGTTCTATATAGGGGACCCTCATTTATCAAAGTTGTAAATTTCAGCTGGGCGTCCTGACCCAGATGAGCGTGTTCAATATGTTTGCCATCCTTCCACAGAGGTGCCTGCGCTGGCCAGGCCATGTATTCATGATGAACAACGTCCACCTTCCAAAAGACATCCTCTATGACAGGGGCGTCAAACTCAGTTCCTGGAGGGCCGGTGTCCCTTCAGGTTTTCCATGTGTTCCTGGTTCAATACAGCTAATTCACATACAGTGAAATCAACAGCCAATCAAATTTGGCACAATGACTGGTTAACCTGAATCAGGTGTGTAGATGCAAGAACACATGGAAAACCTGCAGGGACACCGGCCCTCCTGGAACTGAGTTTGACACCCCTGCTCTATGATGACCTGGCCACAGAGATGCGTCCAACTGGATGACCTGCCCTGCTGTACAAAGATGCCTGCAAGAGGGATCTGAAGTCATGCAACATCAACTCAGCAGATTTCGAGTTAGTGACATCTGACAGCTATAGGTGGCGTGCAACTGTCAAAATCGGTATCAAGCAGGCCGAGGAGACAAGAGAGATCCAACGCGAGGCCACAGCAAAAAAGTTGGTCTACCACTGCACCCTCCATGACTCATACCGCCTATCACATTTGCAGAAAGTGTGGTTGGAACTGCAGCTCCCGCATTGGCTTATTCAGTCACAATCAACAGCACAAACAAATAGGCATCCAGGTGTAGACTTCCTTGTCTCTGGAGACAGAAAGATACCAAAAAAAAAATTCAGGCATAAACAGAAAATATATCACAGTGTGAGTTGCGTTTCTGAAGAGGGTGTATTTGTCTCTTCTTCTTCTTTCGGCATTTCCCTTCACGGGTCGCCACAGCAAGTCAATTTCTTCCATCTAACCCTATCTGCTGCATCTTCTTCGGTCACACCAACTATCTTCATGTCTTCCTTCACTGTGTCCATTAACCTCCTCTTTGGTCTTCCTCTGCCAGGTGGTTCCAAACCAAGCACCCTCTGCTGATGTATTCGCTCTCTCTTCTCTGTACATGTCCAAACCATTTCAGTCTGGCCTCTCTGACTTTATTTTATCTCCAAAACCTCTGACGTATGCTGTTCCTCTGATCCTGTCCATCCTGGTCACTCCCAGAGAGATCCTCAGCATCTTCATCTCTCAAATTTCTCTACCCTCAAATTTGAAAGAGAAAAAAAAGGCCAAAGGTGTCATGTTTGTGTTTTTCAGAAAAAATAACGCTTGTTTTAAGACATTTATAAGCTGTTAATCTCAGCCACATCACTTAAAATGGAAATGGTGGTAATTAGGTTATATTTAAAGAGGACATGGTTCACATCTGCAGTGTAGATGTACTTTCATGAGCACATTGTGCTACACTGTTTACTGTCCGCTACGTTCCCAATCAATAGCATAGCTTTTGTAACATTAGTTTGTGTCATACATTATATGTAACTACACATCAGCGCCATCTTGTGGAGTTTACATGTAAATTACTCTGATTGTGACAAATACCAAATAAAAAAAAAGTTTATGCAATTAAAACAATATGTCAAGTATTTTTTGTTGACTAGTTCAGACATGCAGTGGTGCAGATACCTGCTTTGTTTAGGAAAAACACAATAGTAAAAAAATCCTGAGCAATAGATGAACAGAGAAATATACACAGATATTCTTGAATGGATAAAATATTCTAAAATAATACTTTTTTTGCCTGTAAAAACTTATCAGGTAAAAACAGCCTCACTTGAACAACACTTGCAGAATAAAATACAGAATATAAAATACTAAAAAATACCTCACACTTAAAATAGTTTTTCTTTGTTTGGTTGTATTTGCACATGTGTGCAGGTTTAACCATGTAAATGATTTATTATGACAACTGGTCATTAAAATGCATGTTATGGATAAATATGTTGTAGTAAGTCTAAAATATATTGTGGCAATAATTGTGTGTGTATCATCCTCTACATTTTTTATCATTGTTCCAGAGATCATTTGATTTTGGTGTCAAATGATTGCCATTCTGCTTGTCATAATGCTGCACAGGGCAGGTCAAAAGAAAAAAAAAAGACATTTGCTATAACTTCTTAGGCAAAAAAAATTAAGCTGGTCTATTTCTCATTTCATGACACCATTTATTGCATCTAAAATATACACAACAGAAGTTTGAGGTCTTTTTTTCAAGCATTTCAAATATGTAAAAACTACAAATAACTACTCAAACATCTCCCCCTTAAACAGTCTTTTTCAAATGTCATTGTTTTGGAAAAGAGTTGAACTGGAGAGGAAAGAGTCCTTTCAGGTCTTATTGTCTTTGGTAATAATGTACAACAATAGTGTTCCAGATGTCTCTTGACTTTAAAAAAAAAGTGTTTGAGTATTGTTTTGATTCTTCATTGTACAAAGTTTTGTACAATTTTCCTTTTAAAATCTTGGTATTGTGAGACGAATTTCCCCGTCCCTGTGTCAGGTGATCTGTTCTTCTTGATAGGTAGAGGTGGAGATCATGCCATAGGGGTCGATCACTGTCTGAGCACAACGCACCACCGTTGCCAAAAGAAAGAAACACAAGAGGAAGAGGAAAAAGAGTGCAAAGCCAAGGTCCACGTCCACCTCAATTTGTGGTACAGGGTTAGAAGCTTGGTCCATGAGGGTGATGATGATGGATTCCTGTTAAAAAGACTTTATCCTTCAAATCAGAACTCTTCTTGGAAAGTTGTTTGAGGTTGTGTTCAGCTGAGATTTTGAGATGTCAATGTGAAAGGAACAAAGAGAAGAAAAAAATTGATCAGCTGCAAATGAGATCACAAAATAATTCTAAAGAAAAAATATCATTTCTGTATTGTTCATTAAATTAACTAAAGCGACTCATTTGAGTTGACGTGTTAATCCTGGTCTTTTAAACAACGCACTGCATATAAATTTCTTTCATTTCCATCTTGGATAGTCATCGAGAAACAAGATATCATAGTTAAAAGAACAAATTGACAGGTAAATTGGCCTGATCATCACAGATGAACTATCTACTAGGATATCTAATCTTCCTTGGTGTCTGTATCGGCTGATGAATCATGAAGAATTGATGCAATTCAAAGACAGACATGTGAGAAGCCTATATTTACACTGATCAGGTCATCGCAGACTTGTTTCCAAAACAGTAGTGATCCAGTTTTACTTGTAGATCAATGAAGCTGTGGTTTAATTGAATCCGTTTTCCTTTATATGTTAACCAGAAAAAAGTGTAAAGACACGTCGAATGTCAAAATAGAACATCAGTCATTTAGAAAACATGAGCTAAAATCTAAATGAGGTCAGATTGAAAATAAAAATTATATTCATTTAGAAATAAATCAACAATGGAAGTGGAATACCTGTCAGGAGGTTGACTGGTAACAAATCAGTAATGAAGCAGCAGAAATTTTCAGAAGTAAAAATATGAAAGTTTTAAAAATCTGTGAAAGCAAAAGAAAAAAAAAATCAACAATTGACCAGATTTTTCTTGGCATCATGAGAAAAGAAGCATAAGTAATCTCTTCGACAATAGAAATCGTAAATATCTACGATATTCCTCATTTTAAAAGAAAGTTTCAAGAAATTTGATTATCATCAGAATTCAGGATCAAGACAAACTATTCAAAACAATTTTTTTACACTAGGCTTAAAATCACTTTCCTATTTTTTTCAAACGACTGCTGAAATTAATTGAAGTCATATCCATTTAAAATATAGATTAATTCAGCTCTAATTTAGTCTCTTGTTTGCTCAGGTTTAAAATCTTTTTCTGCAAGAGCACGACTTTGTGGTTTAAAATTTTCAACATTAAAAAGGATCAAGATGTAATTTATAACAGAATGAAGTGGACATGTTTCACCTAAATTAAAAATTAGAGATGACCTACTTCAGAACACAAATAGGCCTTGTTTTTTAAAAGTTACGACAGACTGAAGTACGTTATAAGAGAGAATTTAAGACTGAAGTGAAATAAGGGCTGAAATCCCCAGATTTAAACATCTGTAAACCTGTCTCAATCCACCACTTATTTTGTAATGTCAGCTTAACTATTAATTTAATTACCCAAATGATCAAGTTTTACGATCCCTTTTGAAATAGCTACAAAAATTAAAAGTTTATAAGACAATAGCAATTCAAGTAATGAAATAACTTTAAAGCTGAGGAAAGCATAAAAACTTTTATCATCACTGATTCGTTCAGATCATTTTCTTTGTTTTTCAATCTTTTTTAAGTCTTTTCTTTCAAAGCAGAAACAGACACAAATGGCTAAAATTTTGCAGATATTTTCATAATCTTAAAAGCAAAACTTGGCATAAAGACTTTACTTGAAACATTTCAAATTGAAAGGTTCACCTACCATTCATCAAGCTCTTTTGATCAGTGCCCTGCTTTTTCATTGGAGAGCCTTTTAAGCACCAACCCAAACCTTTGATGAACTCTCAAAGCATCACAAGTTTCCACAATCTTCCTTATTAAATGATTTACATGAGACTGTCATCAATTACCAAAGTCCTTACTGCTTTCAGGATTATTACAGTAGCTCAGAAATGAGCCCTGCCACTTCTACATGCATACACATGAAAGATACACAAGCGTGCAGTTGCACCTTGCCACCTCCCCCTGGCATGTAAAGCCTTTATTAATACTTCAGGAGGAATTGAATAACGGCCTACACGGTTCAGAAGTAGATCAAACACCCCTTCGCTTTTGTTCTCCTGTCAGGAGAACTCCATCGCCGTCACCAAGAGACTTCACACCACCTAAACTCGGGCACATCGGGTGGAATCGGGCGTACTTTGTTTCACCAGCAGCAGAGGAAGGGAAGGCAAACTATGAGATTAAGATTTACAAAAGACGAGTTAGACTGGACACAGATGGGGGGCAAAAGGAGAAACAGGAGACGCACCAGCAATGAAATTACAGTAAGATGCAGGAGTCTGGTTGAAATGGACCCCGCTGCTTTAAAATGGTAATAGTTACAGTGAGGCTGGCAGGGACAGGAACAGTGCATGGCTTAAAGTGCACAATTGTAAAGTGATCCCACTCTATATGCAATTAGCCAATGAAGGGCTTTCAGGTTGCAGCCAAAATACAGTGAGGAGGTGGATGAGAGGGGACCAAGGAAAAGGAACTAGGATGAAGTTGCATTTTTTCTGTTCCTGCAAGACAGAGGAGAAAAAAAGACACGTGTTAGTAGTGACATACTCTAATCATGATTTCAAACATGTCATCCTGTGTCATCTCACCTTCACTCTGTAATATATATGGAGGAATCCAACCAATGACCACTGGATGCTTCTCACACCAATTTCTTGGAGCATTTTCATTTTTTTCTTCTTCATAAAGACTGCAGATTCTGTTTGTTTTCATGTGCATGTCCCACCTCCCATTCATAATGAAAAATCTATTAAGATTTCAGTTCAGTTTATTTCTATATTTGTTCCAAATAAAAGATCCTGAGCGATTATTATCAGCAACCACAAAAAATAAAACTATGTTAAGAAAAAACTCAGAAACATGGTGTTTTGTAGAAGAAACCTGCTTGAAAGAGAAATAAGTTGAAGTACTTAATACTTTCAAACAGGGAAACACTGAAGTAAGAGATGAAAAGACCATGGAACATGTGTGAAGTTCCACAGTAGATCACTGAGAAATGAAAGGTTCAAGTCTGATCTTGAATGCAATGAACACAGAGCTGGCTGTGAGGTTGAGAGGTCTAATTTAAAAGTACAACAACCTCCTGTCACTCTAAATGGACTGTGCATACTACAGATAACTTATTGAAGGCTAAACCTAGGGAAGTAGAGCCTCTCCAGACAGTTTTAGGAGGATCCACACAGCAGCATTTTTAATCAGCTGAACAAAGCTTGAAAAATATTTGACATGCCATGGGCAACATTAAGAAATGACAGTCCTCCTTTGCATTGCTGTGTTTTTTCTTTAAGTCTTTCTAAAGTGGTCTTAGTTTGTTTTAGACAAGTTAAATAATTGCAAAAAGTTCATATCATCCAAAACAATTATATAGCATATTAATAACATTAATAAAAGTGATGAATTACCTGTATGAACTATCTGGAGGCAGCTTGATCTCAAACGACAATAAGCAGCTGGACAGACTGATTGAGAAATGTGCATCTGAGGTGGCAAGAAACTTGATATCTGTGGGAGCTGTTTTGGAAAGGAGGATGAGGGCTCTAATGCAAGGCATCCTGAAAAATTCCCGTCACCCTCTGCATGGTGTGGTCACAACTCAGAAGAATGGCCGAAATATCAGATTCCTCTCAATGCGCTGCAGGATTGAGCGCTTTAAGAGGTCGATTATCCCTCCAGTCCTCAGGTAATTTAACAGATGTGCCGGCTAGGAACTGAGTCTTATTAATATCGACAGTAACTTTTACTATCGTACGGTTTTATTTTTGTGTAATTTGTTGCTGCTGGAAACCAGATTTTCTCCTGTAGGTGATTAATGAAGTTTTATCTATCATTTTATAAAAAAGTTGTTTAAGATATGATCTATTTTACAGAAAAAAAGGAAAACAATCAAATTGAAAGTGCAAAGTTTGATTTGAGGGCTTCATATTTGTGCCAAAGATAAAATAACTTGTAAAAAGTTGCATTTCAGCAAGTTTATAAATATCTGGAAAATTAAGTTTCAGCAAAAATATAACCTAAACTCTTTGCTACGAAAGACCTGGAAAATGACATGTTTTAAATGATTATTTATGTGCAGTCATTTTAAAAGCTAAACCCAAAACAAGAAAATTGTTTCCGTTCGGACATCTCCTGCTTATCTGGGGCCGGGTCACGGGGGCAACAGCCTCAGTCGGGAAGACCAGGCTTCTTTCACCCCAGCTGGATCCTCCAGCTCACTCGGAATCCAAGTCATTCCCTGGCCAGCTGTGAGACATAGTCTCTCCAGCGTGTCCGGGGTCTGCCTCTTGGTCTCCTGCAGGTGGGACGTGCCCGAAACACCTCGCTAGCGAGGCACTCAAGGGGAGCTGGGGGGGCATCTTGACTAGATGCCCGAACCACCCCATCCGGCTTCTCCCGACCTGGAGGAGGAGCGGCTCGACAACAAGCTCCTCCCAGGTGGCAGAACTCCTGACCCAATCTCTGAGTGAGAGCCCAGCCACCCTGAGGAGAAAGCTCATTTTGGCCGCTTATCTCATTCTTTCAATCATCACCCACAGCTGGTGACCATAGGTGAGGGTGGGAATGTAGATCGACTTGTAAATCAAGAGCTTTGCTTTTCGGCTCAGCGCTTTCTTTACCACGACGGATTGATGCAGCATCCTTGTTATTGCGGACGCCGCACCGATACGCCTGTCGATCTCCCACTCCATCCTTCCCCCACTCGTGAACAAGACCCCAAGATACTTAAACTCCTCCACTTGGAGCAGGACCTGGAGAAGAAAATTGTTTAAAAGAACCCCTCCACCCAAACAGAACTACTCCAACTAAAACTAAGAAGCAGAAACTTTAACAAGTAGAAAATATGAACTGATTATTCCACAAAAAAATAATAAAGTTTTACAGAAATGACCAGTTCCAGACTTTTTTTTGTCGTTGATTTTATTCAAATCCATTTGGATTTCAGATTGTAAACTGCATCTCTTAACACGACTTTACACACATGTGTGACTAATGAAAAGTCACTACACAACAGAAAAAAAAAAAAACTGAAAATTTTCTTAAAAGAATTAAAAAACTCATTTTCTTTTTTGTTAGAAAACAATAAAGCAAATATTCATTTTTTTTAAATTGGTCATTAGCAATAATTAAACCAAAACTTATCAAACAAACAACAACAAAAAAAAACAATCATCTTTAACTTTTTGCAAGATTCTCAAAATTTTTTGATGAACAAGAAGCAGAAGCTTTGTGGAAAAAGTTGCATATGATTGATCGACCGGCTTTTTTTTTTTGGAAGGTTGCTGTAAATGTTGGGATGTGAAGAAAACAGGCACTAAGATATTTATTCTCTCTTTTCCATCATATTTGAAATGATAAAGGCACTTGAAAATCATAAAAAAAGTAAACTGCTTTGGCAATTTAATTTACACTTATGTTTTTTTAATGGCCTTAAAAAAAAAGGAAAACTAAAACACTGTCAGAGAGGGAATTTTTAAAAAATAAATATCTTTAAAATAATAATAAAAAATTATATTCTTACTTTTGATCAACACTGATGGATGGAAAAACTGTAAAGTGCAATTTATGTTGAATTGGGGAGAAAAGTGAAAGAAAAAAAAATCTATTATTTTGGTTTGTGATCAGAATTCTAATCATTCACAAATAAAACCATAAAACATAAAAAAAAAAAACATTTAAAATATATTTTTTTTAGAACAGAATTTTAAGACAAACTTACACTGTGTGTGTATTGGTGCGCGTACGGATGCTGCACCGCCTTTCAAAACCATTATTTTTCGCAGATTATTTTGCTACATAATTCGGTGGGTGTGCGTTAGTTCGTTGCAAACGTAACAAAATATGGCAGCTGCCGCACATAACAGGCTTCTTCCTGAATGAAACTTTGGACTGCAGGTAACAGGTTTATGGTCCACAGAAAGTCTGACACCGATATCAGGGAGAATATTTAGAGCAAAAATTAGGTTTAAGATAGTTAATACATGGGGTGTTACAGAACCGATGGAGGCGCACACACACAGTCTCCGGTAATGAAATAAAACTACAAGCTGGAAGGTTTAACATGCGATGGCTTGGTCAAAAGCAAATAAATCTGAGAAACTTGAAAATAAAGAAATGAGAAAATGAGTGATTTTTTTTTTAAAGCTTTCCACCTGACTTGACTATCCTCTAATTTAATTTAGTGTAAACCACAGAAAGCTCTGAACAACCCACTTTAAACTAGTGGGATTTTGGAAAAGGAAAACTTAAGGTGTAACTCTGAGTGTGTACTGTTTACTGCCTCTTTAATGTGCCGAGCTCACATTCTTTGGCTTCCAGGCGAGGGCCCACTCTCATCTCATGCACACCCTGGCGCTCCCATCAGTCCATCTTATTATGGTTGTTGTTCAGGACTGCATGACCGTTCATCACGTGGCCGTTTTTGGACTTTTCGCGCCGTCTGTGATCTCCTCCATCGTCATCAGACTCAGTTTCCTCTTTGTCGCTTCGTTCATCCTCCACGATACCCTGCAGGATAGAACAAGACATGAAATTCTGCGTGCTTGTGTCTAGATGTGCTAGACGTCAACGCATAGAAAGCATGTTCCTTACATTGCCTGGTAGGAATTTCACAGCCATGCGCAGAATGAGCCCAGCCCAGAAAATGTGCAGAAATTGCAGCACAAACATCAGCCCATTGAAGAAGTAGAAACCGAAGAATGGGCTGTACAGGGACAGTGGGTAGATTGCTGTTGTGTGGATGATCCTGGTAAAAAGGACAAAAGGCAGAACAAAGAGTCCAGTGAAATCCACCTACATACGTAGTCCAGCAGAGAACGGATCACAATGAGTCTGTTGTGTTTGTCCAAAAGTCAGAAAACATAGTTTTTTAAAAACAGAAGTTACACAATTACACATGCATGCATGCGTAAATAAAAATGATATTATTTTTCACACGCGTCTGTGTGATACTCATTCATTTTTTAAATTGTTTTAATACCCATAACAGGACATATTTTACACTAGAAAAATCATGCTGAATGAACCAGTCTGTGCTGAACAGCTGCTTTTGTGGAAAACATGAACCGTTCTGGAGAACATTTCATGTGTCTAAAATTTAAAGATTCAAAATAATTACAGCAAAATGTTGATTTGAAGAATAATTTTACTATCTTTTCATAACATCATCTTGTTTGAAAAGTATTCTCTGAACAATTGAAATGTAATTTAAAATAAAAAAGGAAAATATTCTGTTCAGTCGACTTCCGCTTTTCCGGGTCTAAGTCATGAAGGCAACAGCTTCAGACAGGAAGCCCATGCTTCTCTAACCCCGACTGCATCCTCCAGCTCACCCAGGAAAAACCCGAGGTGTTCCCTGTTCCATTGTGAGATATAGTCTCTCTGGGTCTCCTCCCGGTGGGATGTGCCTGAAACACCTCACCAGCGAGGCACTGAGAAGGCATCATAACCAGATGCCCGAACCACCTTGTCTGGCTTCTCTCGACCTGGAGGATCAATGGATCTACTCTGAGCTCCTCCCGGATGGCAGAGTTCCTCACTCTATCTCTGAGTGAGAGCCCAGCCATCCTTGGAGGAAGCTCATTGCATCCACTTGTATCCATGATCTTGTTCTTTCGGTCGCCACCCACAGCTAGTGACCATCAAAATATTCGATTTATAAAAATTTTAAAGCATCTTCTTGGAATAAATTACATTGTATCCTTTTTGGTTACGCGTACACACAGGAAAATATAAGATAGAAAAAAACTAAACTGCATGAATATAGTGTTAGAATTATCGTGTTCTAACATGCAGACAAACAGCTTCATGGTATTTGTCCATTGCAAATAGTTTTTTATATTAAAAAACTTGACAAAATTTATAAACTTGGTCAATCTAACGCACTTGAAAATTTTCTAACTAAATTTGAAATCTTCTTTAAAAAAAAAAAAAAAAACAGTGAAATATGACTTTTCTTACCAGAATGGGAAAATCACCAGACGGGTAATGATGAAAACAGCAGCAAATAACACAAAGATAAAGTTGCATGTTCTTCTCCAGTCTGCATAGTTGAACATTTTAGCAGACTAGATTAAAAAACAAAAACAAAACACAGGATGAGGTTTTGGTTAGTATACCTCTAGAGGGCAGACATTGAACTCTTTAACAACACCAGCTTATCTCATTACATTCAAATCTCAGTCCTAAACTAAACAATACCAACTTGCATATTTAGAAAAAAATGTTGGACAAATCTGATGTTTTAGACTTTTTTTTTTTTTAAATGTTAATAAATTGCTTGAGAGAAAGCATTAAAGTGAAATATGTATTTTTATTCAGTAAAAGACTATTGGTAGATAAAGTTTGACTTCATGCAGGCTCGTACCTCCATTAGATAGTCAGAGGCATCGTGTAGCAGCAAAGTCAAAGTTCCAGCTCGGATGTAGTTGACCATCCAGGAGAAACTGATGAGGACAATAGTGGCCACATGGTGCACGATCTGTTCTTTGAAATCCTTAAAAGACACGAGGAGATGATTAAAACGAGAAACAAAACCTAACTTTGTTTGGTCACTCATTGATCTAGTAGTAAAGATTGGTGACCAAACAGCAACGTTTGATTCTGGTTTAAAGAATGATTAACTGTTGCCCAAATGAGCAGGAAATCATGAAACAGATATTCAGACTGGTTGATCTCATTGTGGTAGTTTTGATTTAAAAACAAGAAAAAAATGGAATCTTTCATTTGGGGTTAAATGGCAAGCCTTAGATTTATTTAACAAGAGTTACTAAACCAAAGTTGGCACAGTGACGACTGTTTTCTGACTAGCTTAGTGAATCCCTATCATTTTTCACAACATTAAGATGTTTTTTTATGCATTAAATCCGTCTGGGCACCAACAGCTAAACTAAACATCATCCCTAATGGCATTCGGAAAGCTAGCAGCTACACTCAATACATCAAGTCAGAGTTAAATGAGGAAATCAATGGCCGAACCTCAATATATAGTACCTGAGCAACAGATCCTTCTAATCTCATCCTCCCTGGAGACTGATCTCTCAACACAAAGTTACTGAATGGTTTTTCTATGGAGTGAAAAATCCAGCTGAGCTCTGAAACGGCAGGATTTCACTCACCTTACGTTTGACATCTGATGCTACGCTGAAAACCAGAGAGATGTAGAAGCCGAGCTCAATGTTGTAGTACCAGTACTGTGAGGCCAGCAGAGGCTGCAGGAGAAAAAAAAGAAGAAGGTTTGTGGTTTATTTCATATTTATCCAAGGCATTCAAATGATCATGCAGAAAATCAGGTGCACACAATAAAAAACAAAATTCTAGAGGAAATTAATCACCATTTTTGGAAAGTCTTCCCACACCTGCTTCACGTCATAGAACCACGGTTTCTAAGAAGAAATTAACATTTTTTGTTAAAACAGTAGAAGCCTATAAACAAGCATATGATCTAAACATAATAAAAGAAACATTTCAACATTTTCTATACTTTGCAAGGCATGTAAACATATATGGTGTAAAATTATTGCTCACCAGACGTTGAATCATAATCAAACTCAGAATTTACTATTTAGCTTAAAGAGGGTGCTTTCATGGGTGCACATCTAGTTGGAAAACAGACTTACAAGTTCAAGGTTTTTCTGATGAATACTGGCTGTAAACTATACACGGTATCGAATGGACTCAGACGCTTGATACACATTAGGCCACACAGTTTCAAGATGCAAGCTACTGAGAAGATCGCCAAGCTTGTGCTGTTCAGTTAACTTTGTCACAGTTAAAACAAGTAAGAGGGATCTTTAACTATGGACAGCTCTGCCTGCATGGAAATAAACTAGCGGCAATGTATTTTGTTCAGCTAAAAAGAAAATCCTTTAAAGGTCAAGTATATTTAAAAAAAAAAAATCATTAATTCATAAAGCAACCAGTTGTGCACCATTCCATAGTGCAGTTTGTGCCATCTAGCAGGTCTGATGTAACACCAAAAAACACCACAGGGCAAGACTGTGTTGAACACTAAGTGTAATTTAACTCCTTTATGAACAACGCCTACTGCAGCAAAATAAAACCTATAAAAACATCATAAACTACACATGGTTTTTCTGATGAAACTGGGGGATTGAATTAAATCGATACTGAAACAGAACAACCTGCTAAGCACAGACACATTTTTATTTGGCTTTATAGAGACATGTTTGTTTAGTCTTCTGTACCGTTTATCTCTAATAGGTTCATAAGGATTGTTGGAGCCCAATCTTGGTTGATTTCAGGTGAGAGGCAGGGTACACCCTGAACAGGAGACCAGTCTGTTGCGGGGCCGCACATACATAGATTATCATCCACAGACAGACTCATTCCTAGGACCAATTTTCATAGCAGCCAATCAACCTAACATGCATGATTTAGGAGAGCGGGAGGAAACCGGAGAACCTGGAGAAAACCCACACATTCACAGGAAGAACATGCAAACTCC
The DNA here is from genome assembly GCA_902685375.1 of Neostethus bicornis. Classification (NCBI taxonomy): domain Eukaryota; kingdom Metazoa; phylum Chordata; class Actinopteri; order Atheriniformes; family Phallostethidae; genus Neostethus; species Neostethus bicornis. Next base: position 22,449,472 of record LR738551.1, on the reverse strand, counting down.
ACACAGAAAGACGAGTGTTTCAAGCCTCGCTCCCACTCTGGGATTTGAACCCAGACCTTCTTGCTGTGAGGCCACTGTGCAAACCACTGCTAATCATTTAACAAAATAAAATACATCTTCTTTTCTGAGGGATTACTCACATCTACGAGGATGGCCAGGCCCGCAAAAAAAGCAGCAAAATAAAAGGTAAATCTCCAACTGTAAAAAAAAAAAAAAAAAGACAAAAATATTTAAAATGAAATCAGATTGATTCATTCTCACACAAATGTACATTGTCTTCACCCGTGTTAACGATGTATAATCAAAGAGAAAATGTTTGATCTATTTTCATATTAAGCTATAAATATCCTGACCAAAGCTTTGTTGTCAATAGGAAAAGAAAATCTCTTTTCAGAGCCACGGGAAACCCCAGGTTAGTCAGTGTTTTATGTTCAGCTGTTGTCATTGTTCCTCTGATGTTGCAGCAGCTTTGATAGATCCGCTTTAGTGGGTGTGGTTTTGGTTAAAAGCAGGGACAACTGATGAAATAATCATCAGTGCTATATGGAACATTTACATTCTTTCTGATTAAAACTTTAACACACCCCGCATCAGAACGGGGATGGCTTAATAAATTATTGGGACTGTTTTACTTTTGAGCTAATGATGTCATTAAAGTCTAAAAAGTTTTATTGGTACAATTTGTTTTATAAATTTATGTTTGAATTCAGATGGTGTCAAGGTACCTTGCTTCCCTGAACTTTTTCAGTTTGCTGGGTCGGTCTTGGTTTCTCCGCTGCTTGAACCATCTCTGAACTTGCCGTACCGACAAACCTGTCTGCTTGCTTAGACCATCGACAGAACTCTGTTAGAAAAAGCAGGGCGAGAAAAGAAAACCTTGCGTTTTAGACTAGAGTAAAAATTAAAAAGCTAGTAAAACTAAATCAGATGCAAACAAACACATAGCAAACGTCATTTTGATTGATTTATACCATAAGCATGCAAAACTCAAACAGTTAGAAGGCTTTGATTTTTGCAGCATGGCTACCTGGGTGGGATGCTTTGACTTGCTGCAGAAATGAGACTCCAGGGTGGGATTTGAAGGAGCACAAAAACGCTGCTTGTCTTTTACTCCCAGCAGATTGGCCACAGGAATCGCTACCTTCCTGCAAAATAGACAAGTATAATGATTTACATACAGGTTGTTTTAAACTAGTCAAGATAAATATATCTAATTACAAAACCATGGTCTTCACCCGGAAAGGACAAAGTGCACTCTAATGGTCAGAAACAAAGTCCTGTCCCGACCGGAAGAGTTTAATTATCTCAAGGACTTGTTTATGAATGAAGGAAAGATGGATCGGGATATCGGCAGGTGGATTGGTGCAGCGTCTGCACTAATTAGGAAGTTGAATCAGTCAGTTGTGGTAAAGAAAGGGTTGAGCCAAAAAGCGAGGCTTGTGATTCATCAATCAATTCACGTTCGAAAAAATTCTGAATATAAGGGGCTAAAACGGGCTTCCTTCGCAAGATGCACGGCCTCTCGCTCAGAGATTGGATGAGGAGATCTGATATGCAGGAGAGACTTGTTATAGAGCTGTGACTCCACTACGTACAGAGGAATCAGATAAGGAGGTTTGGGCATTCAGTCGGATGCGTCCCACGAATTGCCAGGAGGAGACCCCAGGGTAGATCCAGGCCCTGTTAGAGGGACTGTATCATACCAAACCAAGGCAGACTTTGGGATTCCCTTGCATTAGCTGAAAGATGTGGTTGAGGTAAAGGAAGTCTGAGCTTCTGTGCTTGGGCAGCTGCCCCCGTAATTCACTCCCAGATGACAGTGCAAATATCTAAATCATACATGTATGAAAAATTAAACACAAAACCCCAAGTCACATTTGGGTGGCTGGGTTCTCACTCATAGATCAGGTGAGGAGCTCTGCCATCTGGGAGGAGCTCGGTGTCGAGCCGCTCCTCCTCCATGTCAATAGAAGCCAGATGAAGTGGTTTGGGCATCTGGTTGGATGCCTCCTGAGCACCTCGCTGGTGAGGTGTTTCAGGCACATCCCACCAGGAGGAAACCAAGAGGCAGACCACTGATTCGCTGGATAGACTATGTCTCACAGCTGGCCGGGGAACACCTCGGGATCCTTCCAGGTGAGCTGGAAGATGCAGCTGGGGTGAGAGAAGCCTGGGCTTCCTGTCTGAGGTGGTTGCCCCCGAGACCCGGCCCCGGATAAGTGGAAGAGGACGGAACAGAACATCTGGACGTGACTCACCGTTCAAAGATGGGTCTGAGGAAGAAGAAGCAGAAAGCAACTGGCAAAGAGGCCCACAAATCCTGAATTTTCGGGAAGACTTTGCCATCATGATTCTTTAAGTCGTTCCAACCGTAGCCTTGAGGGAACCAAATCCAGTCAGCCCATATCGACTCGCTCAGGTGAGATAACATCCTACCGACAAAACATAGAGACACAATTTATATCTTGAGGAAGGAAATTAAGATTGGTATTAAAAAAAAAAAAAAAAAAAAGATTTTGTCGGCTTAGCGAGCTCCACTTAGTTTTTCTATCAGATAAAAATTACATCTTGCTGAGCACTGATAATATCCTGAGAGGAAGGAGGAGAAATGAATGGATCAAACAGAATAATGACTGATGGAGGTAATTGATCTCATGGATCATGTAAAATATCTGATCACGTCCTAATCTAAACAATGCTGAAATTGAAGTATTTATGTAATAAAACATGCAAAATTTTTATTATAAAGGAGAATTCAAGAAGAGCGTTTTAGTTTTGTATAGTTTAGCAACTTCTTCTTTTTTCGGCATTTTCCTTCAGGGGTCGTCACAGCGAGTCAGTTTCTTCCATCTACCCCTTTCTCCTGCATCCTCTTCGGTCACACCAACTATCTACATGTCTTCCTTCACTGTATCCATGAACCTCCTCTTTGGTCTTCCTCTAGGCCTCTTTCCTGGTGGTTCCAAACCCAGCATCCTTCTTCCTGTGTACTTTCTCTCTCCTCTGCACATATCCAAACCATCTCAGTCTGGTTTAGTTTAACTAATCATAAATTTAAACCATTCTGATCCTGGATTATGTATTTACTTCAAATTGTTTTAAAAATGTGCAAATTTGTTTAATCAGATTACATAATAAAATGTAGAGTTGACAGAAATTCTGCTTATGCTGCATTTAGTAATCAAAAATTTCTTAATCATGTGCTGTTTTTGAACAAAGAGAAGGAAATGGCAAGATTATCAGAGAAATTGCATCAAATTCTGAGTAACGTTTAAATCTCTGGGTGATGTCTCATTTTTAGTATAAATTTTTAACAAAAAAATTAAACTCAAAACTTGCTGTATTTATTTGCACATTGATATTTGCAATATTTCCCTTCTCAGCATTAATTCAGCATCAATGAATGATTTCTTAGAGTATCTAAATGGTAAAAAGGATCTGTCTTTAAAGTGTGATGACATCAGAGTAATTACTGGAAACACCTCAATGGAGCATTCAGTCACCAGTGGATTTTGTTACAACACCCGATCGGCAGACTTTCAGTCTCTTTTCAACTTCACCTTTGTCTCTTCACTTGGTATTTTAATGAAAATGTTGCGCTTTCCCTGCTCTGAACCGTTTAAGAGTAACATTGAATCGGTATGGACTTTAAACTTTTGTAAATCTTTCATGACTGAAGAATAACTCCTGCTTTGTAAGACGTTATTTAATGACAAAGACGCATCAGCTGACTTGAAGCAGACAGTGGTTACAGATCAACTTTCTCATCTGTGTCAGGTGAACATTTAACCCATTTCATCTGGTTTGTTTCTCATATGAAATATCTCTCACAATAGTCTCTTTGAATCAAACAGTACATGTCACTTCTTTCAGTTGTAAACCTGACAGATCAGGTTGATTCTTTTAAATACTTAATACAAAAGAGTAGAAAATGGGCTCTCTGTTTACTCTGCATAAAAGGCCCAGGCGCAGGTCTGCAGATACTTCTTCTCTAACAGTGAAAAGCAATCCCTGAGGCTGTGCAATCTCACAGGTGTGCATCTCAGCATCCGAATGCAAAGTAGACTCTCGACTAAATAGCCTGTTTACCCTGACTAATAATGTGACTACACTTAATCCCAAACTGGTAGCATGACACGGATATAAAAGCAAACTATGTACTAATAACATGTTGTGAAGATGGCTGTATCCGACAAGGCTCACGCTTGAAAATATAACACAGCTATATGCCCCTACCTGTTCTACCTCTGCATGAGTAATACCCACAGTTATGTTGAAAAATCAAACTTGTAAAAAGCATTTTTCAGCGCAGGGTTTAGAACCCTGAAACTTATTTGTGTTAAAAAAAGAATCCGAAGGTACTTTAAGAAATAGTTTTAAAAAGGCCACTTCTCATTTCAATGCTAGCTATCTCATTATTTACTGAACTCGCTTGATAGTTTTTTTTTCATCTTCCCGAAGACAAAAGAAACAAGGATTAAGAATGCAAGCCTCAAAATGTTCTTTCTGTACAGGCTGTGTTTAAACATGATAGCAAAATCTTTTCAAATGTTTGTTAGATATGAAAGACATTGTTTGTTTAAGGAATGAAATACATATCAGTAGATAAGTGTAGCACCGTCAGCCTTTCCACAATGAACACTTCAGCTATTTGGAAGCAGCACGTTTTGTTTCATTTGTTTGTTACAAAACTTTCTAAGTGTTTCTTAATTTCTTGGCAGTCTAAATTCCGCACAAGCTTGGTTATGGCCTTCACAAATAACACAATGCTCCCTGATTACTACTCAAACTAATGCTAGGGTTTAAAAAGAACACCTTTGAAACAACTGCTAAGAAAGAAGGCGTGCAACAAAACAGCAACAAGAAAATAAACATATTTATGCCAATTTTGTCAAACTGAAGCTTATAAAAGCAGCAAAGATTGTTGAGAAGCATTGAGGGGAAAAACTGCAAAGTGGGTGACGGTGTGATGCAATCATCGACTGTACCTGTCATTGTTAGTTGTGTTGTTTGTTATTTGTCTATGGGTTTAGTGCAGGCATAGTTCTCCTTGTTACAAAAACTCAGTTGACATTAGGAGTCTTTCTTTTGTCCGACCAACCAAACAGAAGAGAACAATGTCAGCACTGTGTTGCAGTTCTGCAAAACTCAAAATGTTAACATTTTGTTGCTTTGCAGAATAAAATAGTTGAGATCTTTTAAAAATGCTTTATGCCATCTTTTGGTTGACCTTGACAATCACAACTCAATAACAAATTATCTTCATAAATAATTTTGTCTCAGGTTTCATTTTATCAGATAATTTGGTTTTTAAAAATTAATTTTGCTTATGTAGGATATTTCAATATGAATTTGCCTCTCTTTCTTTCAAAACATGTTTATGAAAACTGGTGATTACCTCTCAACGTCTGGTCAACTTCTACGGAACCACCAACAATAATCCCATCTCTTAGCATGACTTTATGGTATGGCAGCTGCACTACACACGACAAAAAGAATTTGGCCCGGATGATGAGGACTGCATAGGAAATCGTAGGCTGCTGTCAGCCAGAACTGGACTTGGTCTACAGCTTACGGGTTCAGCAGAAGTGCAGACGCCTCGCTACCAACCCCACCCATTTAGGAAACAGACCATTCTCCCATCATGGAAGCGATACAGGACTCTCACTTAGACCACCACATCACAGCTTAGAAACAGTTTTTCCCCCAGAGCTGTGAAAGCAATCACCCCATTGCCTTCCACCCTTTGCCTCCCTTTCACACCCAACTGAGCAACACTAAAAACTTTACGGCGACACTCACTTTTCTTCTACTCCTCCTTTCAGCATTTCTCTTAAGGGCTCACCACAGCAAGTCAGTTTCTTCCATCTAATCCTGTCTCCTCACGCCAACTATCTTCATGTCTTCCTTCACTGTATCCATGAACCTCCTCTTTGGCCTTTCTCTAGGCCTCTTTCCTGGTGGTTCCAAACCAAGCATCTTTCGACTAATGTACTCTCTCCTTTGCACATGTCCAAACCATCTCGGTCTGGCCTCTCTAACTTTATCTCCAAAACTTCCAACATGTGCTGTTCCTCATTTCTAATCATGTTCATCCTGGTCACTCCCAGAGAGATCCTCATCTTCATCTCAGCAACCTCCATCTCTGTTTCCTGTCTTTTCCTCAGTGCCACTGTCTCTAGACCAAACAGCATGGCCGGTCTCACCATAATTTCGTACACTTTCTAAATATACAAAAATACTTTAAACTTCAACAAACTGTTTATGATTTCAGAGAAGATTGTAAATTTATTTTACCCCAAACCAGAAAAGGGTTCAGACAAAGGTGTTTATCTTATGTTGGACCTCATTTATGGAATAATTTTATAACTAAAGATATAAAAGAATGTGTTTCGTTTCAAATATTTAAAAAGAAAGTCTCACAATTTATTTTTGAAAGTTACTAAACTTTGTGATTTGTGTCATTTTTTTCCTTTTTTCCATCTTTTCTGTAAATTTGTTTCAAGGCAACCTATGTTGTAAAAGCTAGTTTTTTGGGCACACAAGCATTTTTTTGCTTCAGCCTGTTCTTGGTCACCTGTATCATTTGAGTATGTGGATTTGTTTTGTTAATGTATATAGTAATGTTATAGAAGACTGAGTCCGAAATAAAAAGTTTCAAAGTTCCACTTTCCCGTTCATTTTAGCTGACACTCGTCTATCACACATTACACCTGGTACTTTTCTCCACCAGTTCCCGCCTGTCTGCACACGCTTCTTCACCTCTTTTCCACACTCCCTTTTTTCCTCCACTTGCTCTGAACTGTCAATCCTACGTAGTTCAAATCATTTTGTCGATTATAATCACTGTAATACTGCACTATAAATTGTCATTTGATACTGCCCATGTCTCACTGTACATTGTCTTATTTATTCTGTTTTTATCTGACGCTCCGTTATATATTTTACATTTCTACTTTGTACCATTTAAAAAAAAAAACTGTCAAAATTTCACTGTGCTTCCAATGAAAATTGAAAAGTGCAGACAAATTTTTAAAGTTACAACCACATATTTACCATTTGAAGCAATTCCTGAAATACAAAAGGATTTATTTGGAGTCTCTAATGATCCCAAAATAAAAACAAAACTTGGACCGATTATTAATTTATTCATATCAATGCATAGAAAGAGTTTTGTCAAGCTTTTTTTTTTTTTTTTTAAATAGTTCACTCTGCAATATTTTAAAAGCAAATAAATCTTTGAAAATGACTTTAAAAGCATGTTTAAGTGTCTGTAGTAAGTTTTAAAAAACTGCTTGAGAATTTAATTTTTATCAAGTTAAAGTAATTTATTAATAATTACTTTTAGGATTAGTGTTTTGATGACGTTTTTAGACAAAACTAGCATAAAATTATTCAAGTTCCGGTGATGAAGAGAAAAAAAACCCCCCAAAAAAACAAGGGAAGAAGAAAGCGGTTCACGTTACGCCGTTTACGTAAAGCAGGCCAGGGAGTGGCTGTGTGCGCAAATGGCGCAAACTGGGAGTAAACCCAGAAAGGTAGCGGAACAGACTTGCTGATGCTAGTCAAGTTACTAAACACTTCTCATTTAAGTAAAAACACATTTAAAACACTTTCAAACTAATAAACCAACTCTTTTATCCTGAAAATAATGAAAAACTTTGGCGACGTCTCCGGGTTGCGTTTAAAACATTTTTTTTAAACGTCCATGTTATTGCATTGCCAACGGCAACAATCAGCGTTAACTTCTGTTTTTCACCGGAGAAAGTTGTGAATGTTTAGATCTGATTTGAACACTTTCACATCCTAATTTCAATCTGAATTTTGTTCTTAAAAAGAGAAACGAGGAAAAGAAACAGGCCTTAATAGCCTTCTTAACTTTGATGAATCCAACAGCAATAGTTCTTTCAAAAAAATGTTAGCAAAGTTAAATCGTAACAAAGTTACGATGTCCCAAAAAGTGGTGAACATGCACAAAAAACAACAAAAAAACATGGACATATCATTAAGTCTGTTAAGAAAGAGAATGGAGTTAAGTAGTAAATCATTTGGAGTAACGGTTTGATTTGCTTACCTCTCTTCAGTAATCAGGCAGAGAGTGGTTTGAAAATGTTGGGCGGATTTACCAACACTTCTTCTGATAGTTGTGTTTCAGATTAGGGGATTTCATCCAAATCTCTTCATCACAACTTCTAACTTACTTTTACTATGACTCAACCCACCGTCCTGCCTTCCTTCCTTCCTCCCACTTCAAACTATAAATGAGATGAATCTCAAGTCCCGTACCTCTTCACCACGTGGGCTGACTCAAAACTGATCTAAAATGCAGATTTGTATTTTTTTTTAAATTGCTCTATTTTTTTTTCTTGCAGTACAATCGTAAAGTTGAAGCGTAAAGTGGATTTTATTACGTGTGTTTATGTGTTTTAGGATGAGACGGGGCAGGCTATTTAAAGGACGTCCTCTTCAGGTATGAGGGGTAGTTAGTGCCACTGAGAAAAATTACTCTAAGTTAAATATTCACATAAAGACAATCTGTCTGTAAAAACAAGATGCTGTTAAATGTTCAGTTAGTGCTTCTTGTTTCTGTACTTGGTAAATAATACAATCAGGATATGATGTTTAGCATTTTTCTTTTATATATACTAGATCTATAAATTTATTTATAAAGACAAGACATGTTAAGACTTACAGTATATACACATATATATGTATATAGTATAAAGACAAGAAATGTTTAGACCTTTATATATACTATATGTATATATAAAGACAAGACATGTTTCATATATATATATATATATATATATATATATACACACAAAGACAAGACATGTTTAGACCTTTATATATACAGTATATATATATATATACAGGACATGTTTAGACGTTTTATATATATATATAAATATTCATATATATATATACAGTATATATACTGTACTGTCAGTATATATACTGTATATATATATATATATATATATATACAGTACGTATATACTGTATATATAAAGACAAGACATGTTTAGAATTTTATATTGAATTGAAAATATTTTGTTAATGCCCAAAGGGAAATTTGAGTGCTGCAGTGCAAACACCTCAATGCCCCCTCACCCTTATTCACCGGCGTCCCATTTCGGTCGCACTGTGTTCAACTTGGCAACCCAAAAGCTAGAGTTGTCAGTTTGTCACGTCCTGCATATAAAGACAGGACGTGTTTAGACTTTGATATATAAATAAGATATGTTTAGACTTTATATATTACATATATGTACATACATATATATATATATATATAAAGACAAGACATGTTTTGACTTTGTATATACATAAAGACAAAACGTGTTTAGACTTTGATATGTAAACAAGATATGTTTAAATTTTTATATACAGTATATAAAGACAAGACAGGCTTTGCCTTTTGTATATACATAAAGTCTAGACGTGTTTAGACTTTTATAAAAAAATAACAAGACATGTTTAGACTTTCACATATATAAAGACAAGACATTTTTAGACTGCGATATTTCATAATGTTTTGCTTCTATACATACTTTCCTCCATTTATACTGTATGCTTCTACATATTTTAAAAAATCTGCAAGCATGCACATTAATAATAATAATAATTCAAACCTTTATTGGTCCTACAATGGGGAAATTGCAATGCTGCATTGCACTGCAGCAGGCAGCCACAACATGGTGGGAATAAGTAGAGGGTTGGGTGTCTGCTGCCGAAGCTGCCGAAGGACACTTCGGCAGCTAAGTGGGATTTGAACCGGCCTCTCCCAGTTCTGGGACAAACAATCTACCACTGAACCAATGCCTCCCCAAAATGAAGGAACACATGTTCATGAACACATGTTCAACTTCAAACCATTGTGTTAAGATTATGTGTGTGGTGCACCTAAAATACTTAGTGATTCTTATTTGTTTTCGTGGATTTCTTTATTAACATTTTCTAAAGTATCATTACCATTCAACAAATAAACTTCCCTTTTACAGCAAAGGCAATTAATAAAGCTTTGCTTTGTTTAACAGAACTATGTCACCTAAAAATGAATTGCTGGATGTGCAGAATCACTGATTCAGCAACAAATGTGAAATGACTCAGCAAATGGGTAACAAGATAAAATCAAATGTTAACTTTTTTCCAACTGTCTGGAAGGATGAAAGAAAAGAGACATTATGTAAGACGTGCAGTGAATTAGAATTCTAACATTGCATAAGAAAATGCAGGTTTTAGCACATTTTAGGTTTTTCTTGAATGGCCTGCCGCTGTATGGAGGTTTTAGCTTGTTGCTTAGAAAACTATACTTGGTAGATGTGATATTCATATTTGGTCTTCAATATTAGATATTTTGATTTCAAACTGTAAAAAATAAACAAAAAAATTATCGACTCCTGCTATAAGTTCAATTTAAAAAACTAAGACGATGTTGCAAACTGTTAATTGACTGATCTGTTGAATGTGATAAAAACTTACACAATAGTTATATGATAAGTGTAATCTTAAAATATAAGGTTGGGAGACGGAATAACAACATTAGAAGGAAGATTCCAGAGAAATGAGGCATTGATCATCTCTCATACTTCCAAACATGTTCAAAGGCCTAGGCATGTTTAGACTTATTAAACAAGTCAGATTCTCCACAAACTCAGCTGTGGTTATGCACACCACTCCATTCACTGTTTTTAACTTTAAAAAGTATTCAATGTATGAATCAAATGTTATATCAGCTTTGTGCATGTATCTAAAGGTCTCCTACTGGACATTATAAAGTATTTTTAGTTGCTTTAAATACAGTCAAAGCTCACATAATGCAAACTTTCACAATTTGTCTCCTTAAAAAGACCTGTTTTTTTTCTCAATACATTTTAAAGAAGGGCTGCACGTGGTTAGCACAATTGCCTCACAACAAAAAGGTCGGCGTTTGAGACTTAGGGTGAGGGCGAGGCTTAAAACCTTGGCCTTTCCATGTGGAGCTTGCATGTTCTCTCCGTGCATACTGTATGTGGGTTTACTCCGGGTACTTTGTTTTCTTCCCACTCTCCAAAACATGCATGTTAGGTTGATTGGGTGCTGTGAAATTGCCCCAAATAATGAGTGTTTGTGTGGCCCTGCAATAGCCTGGTGACCTGTTCAGGGAGTACCCTGCCTCTTGCTTGAAATCAGCCGTGATAGGCTCCGGCACACTTGCAATCCTATTATAGATAAGCTGTTCAGAAGACAAAAAGAAACTTATTAAAGAACAAAACTCAAACTCAGCTGCTTTCTATTCTCTTCAATACATCCTCAGACCTACAGAGAGCAGTAAAAATCCCTAAATCACATCCACCCAAACTCAGAAGTGTTCCACTTTTTGAAAGAGACAGAATTTTAAATATCAAATGAAAGAAGAATTCACACATCATTTTCTAAACTGTACTTTATTTTCTTTAAAGACATGTTTTAAAACAGCGAGTGTAGAGAATAAATAAAGAAACAAGTTTTTTTTTTTTAACTTCCATAAGTACATTTATGTAATTAAAAACTCTATAAGTGTATGAAGACCGCATAAATCTTCCTTTTTTTTTTTTCTCCCCTTAAATTAAAAAAAGGAATGGTGACTTCTCGCTCGAGTCCGATTGACTACCAAATAAATTAAACGTAAAAAAACAAATCAAGATAGAAAAATTCCCAGCCCTTCCTTTCCGCTTTGTTAAATTTTAAAAGTAGTGGCAGCAGAGAATGGTCATTTGTGTCGTTTTAAGGTCTTCCATTTTTAAACCAAAGTATTTACAGTAAGAGGAAATCCATTTTTCTCCCATTTTTAATCCCTCCATGTTTTTTTAAATTTACGTATAAATAATAAAACTAACTCTACATAACAATATTACCAATGGTAATCATACAGAATAGTATTTTCTTTTGCCCCCGGCAGTGTAGACTGGCCTTTCTTTTTTAAGGCCGTAGACCACAAATCACACTATACAGAAGAACCCTGTTCAGTAGAATAACATCAGTGATATGCTTTTTTTTCTTAACATGTATATCTTGTTGCCAACAATAGAGTATGTACACAATAGAAATGAATCCAGCTGTGGAATGATAAGGAACTCTGGAGCACTCCTGATGCGGCAGATGCGGACTCTTGTCGATGGATTTCTTGCTGACGTTACTGTAGTTGTTGTATTTGTAAGCGCACACAAGGGGTACAGCTTTTTGTGAAGTGTTGCTCCTGTGCTATACGTTTGGTCAAACAACCAAAAAAAGGCTGGGACATCCCAAGTGGTTTTTTTTCTTGATTGAACTCCTAGAGATAAAAAGATGGAGAAGACAAACAAAAAAAAGATCTTTAAAGCAATGAAAAAAAACATGTCAATAAAATAACTAAAGAGGAAAATATATTTGCCAAACACACTGCTTGCATTGAGCTCACCAAGACGGGATCTCACTTATCAACTAACGTCCATGCATTTGGAACAGTGACAGTCATACTGCTGCTATAGTTACGCTATAGTTTTTATTTTGTAAATGACTTTGCCGATTCTTTTGCCAGGCGAATTAGGTCAGAACATGGTCAGTAGGAATTCTGCTGGGGATTAGCTCATCCAATTTTAGAGAAATAAACAGCCAGAGAGTCTTTCATGTTTACTGTAATGACAAATTGAAATCGTCGTTGGCTGCCACCCATCTCCTCCTTCACCCGACCCCTATGGCCCCTCCTGCAGGTGGTGAGTCCACTGGAAGGGTGGCCCATGTTCCCTATTTGGGCTGAGCCAGGCCGAGCCCCACGAGTAAAGGCCCGGCCTCCAGGCGCTCGCTCTTGTGCCCTACCCTCGGGCCTGGCTCCAAAGCGGGGCCCCGGAAAGCCACGTCTGGGCAAAGGCAACATCTCAAGTGTCCTTGATGCTTGAGGAGCTCTACCATCCGGGAGGAGCTCGGTGTCGAGCCACTCCTCCTCCGGGTCGAGAGAAGCCAGATGGGGTGGTTCGGGCATCTGGTCAGGATGCCCCCCGAGCGCCTAGCTGATGAGGTGTTTCGGGCACATCCCACCAGGAGGAGCCCAAGAGGCAGACCACGGAACCGCTGGAGAGACTGTCTCAAAGCTGGCCGCGGAACGATTCGCGATCGTTCCGGGTGAGCTGGACGATGCAGCTGGGGTGAGAGAAGCCTGGGCTTCTCGTCAGAGGCTGTTGCCCCCATAACCCGGCCTGGGTAAGTTGAAGATGACGGAACGGAACATTTAAAACCAAAGCAGACAAAGTCATGTCTCAAAAGTTTGTCTTAATTCAGACAACAGAGCATCAGAGGTTCTGATAACAGATGGTCAATAGAATGTATCAATCAATCCTTATTTAGGCTGAAATAGCTAATTATATATATTATAATAAAAAAAAAGCTCAATAACAGATAGTGATGGAATTGGATTGCAAAATCTCTCAAATCAGTCTCTTTTTATGATATTTTCTATCTATTATATATCCCATAATCACAGGATGTACTTGAAGATGTTGGTATAAATTACATTTGGGATGTAGTATTGATAAGATCATGCCATTTTTATCAATTTGTTAAAGTATTTTTTACAATGAAGACATGATGAAACAATGCAATTTTAATCACATTGTGCAGTTACATAAAAGTCTCGGTGAAAATCTTCCATTTAATCAGGATGTTTTCAACACGCATTGTGATCCACGTAGAGCTAATTCAAAGCAAACAATAAAGGAAAGTGTCGTCAAAGCCTTTGATCTCAAAGGACTTTGAATTTGTTTTTCTACATCAAGTGTGGGTTGTTTTTTTTTTTCTTGATTCAATCAAACTGAGCAACATGTTTTTATCACTTTGGTTTCAGTTTAGAACAGTCGATCTGTAATAAGACATTATGCACATATAACATGGGGAGAAACTCATGTTATTCTCTGTTTTTTCAGAGTTTTTAGGGTATTGGAAATGTGCAAATCAGTATATGAGCTTTAAATATAGCAGTAAGTTAGTAATTTGACTCTAATTTTTGTAAATGATAACGTAAAGTAACCAGTTCTTTTTATGCTATCCTGAATAGTTCCATTTCGTTGTCTTCTGCTTATCCGAGGCTGAGTCGCAGGGGCAACAGCATCAGACAGGAAGTCCAGGCTTCTCTCAACCCGACTGCATCCTCTAGCTAGCCTAGGAGGATCCTGAGGTGTTCCCTGTCCAGGTATGGGACATAGTCTCTCCAGTTTGTCCGGGGTCTGCCTCTGGGTCTCCTAGATGCCTGAAACACCTCACCAGCGAGGCATTCAGGAGGCATCCTAACCAGATGCTTGAGCCACCCCATCTGGCTTTTCTCAATCCGGAGGAGCAACGGCTCTATTTCAAGCTCCTCCCGGATGGCAGAGCTCCTCACTCTATTCTATTTCGGAGTGAGAGCCTAGCCACCCTGTGGAGGAATTATGAATATTTTCAATAGTATTTGCTGTTATAACCAGTGTGGGAATAAAAACAGGATGTAAAAGCTCCTTATAGTTTTGAATGGTTGATTTTCAATAATTTACACCCCAAAATTGAACCATTTTACATTTGGTAATATTGCTTTAACAAAAACTAAAATTAAAGCATATGCACAGTAAAAAACTGTACATTTCTCCATATCAAAAAAGTTTTTGAGTAAAATAGATTGTCCCCTAATGCTAAAAATGTACCGAAACTGGTTTGTATGCATGTTTTTTTGTATTTCTAGTTACAATTAAATTTAGAAGATAAAAACTAACTATCTGTCAAAACACTGAAGAAGAAACACAGTTAGAGTTCTATCGACAAAGAAATGTCTGGGAGGATTTACAGGTATGACTCGGCCAGCAGCAGATGTCACGGGATACAAACAATTTTACTCAAAAACTCGAGGAAGAAAGTCAGCGTCTCATTTTGGGACAGTACAACACACCCGGACAATCACACACACACACCAAACTTTAGTTTTCACAACTATCAAATACGAATGCACACGCTTTTTTTGTTTCGTGTCACATTTGGAAAACACACGCACAGCAATTCACACACAGTTACTACGCTGCAGGGACACGTTAAGTACATTTTCAGTGTCACAAAAACCAAACAAAGATCAGGCACAAAATAACTTGGAAATGAGCAACAACCAAACAAAACCCTGCAGTCACTGAAAAACTACCAACTAAACAGAGGGAGTGTGTAAGAATGATAATCATGACAAACAACAAAAAGGAAACCAGTAAAACCTTAAAAGGGGAATCTTCAAATCGATCCATTTTTTTTATGGAGAGTAAACTAATTTAGCTTAAAGGAATAAAAATTTAAGACTAAAATAAAATAAAACAGCATGTCATGATAATCAATTGCTTACAGGTTCTGAGGTATAGTCATCATCACTAATCAGATTTGCCAGGATTAAAACCAGAACAAAATAACGAGAGTAAACTCACAAGGCACCAAACACAGTTCACAGTCGCCACGGTAACCCGCCATGCAGCTGAGCATGGTGAGTCAAGGCAACGGCCCAAAATAAAAATTGCTAATGGCAACCATCACAGGCAATATCGCCACAGCAACCAACACAGGCCAATTAACTTACAACGCAGTGAGAAGAAAGGGGGGCAGGTTTTAGCAGTTGCTATGCAACCATGGCCATAGCGACGCACATCTCCTCGATTTATGTATGGGCGGGACAGTCTGGAGAGTTGTATGATGGTTTTTTTTGGATTTTTTTTCAGGAAAAATGGCGCATGTGGCACAACACAAAAACAATAAATGAAAGTAAAACAAAAATTAATGATGGACAGCAGCTTCCATTCAATCCTGCGACAAAACACTGGTTAGACAAAACATTGCAACCAAGAAAAAAATCTACATTTAGACAAAAATGTTCCCCAATATCCTCAGTAAAAAAGTTTAAGTCCTAAGTCATTGCAGTCTTCGTAGCTGTAATTTGCCACATTTAGCCTTTCATTATCAATAAGCAATAGTTTACCTCCTTCAGTAAGGCCTGTTAGCATCCTTAGGCCTCTTCAGCTGGACCTTCAGTCTTTTCATGCCGATTTGAAAGCCGTTCATGGCTTGGATGGCAGTCTGGGCGCTGGATGGGTTGTCAAAACTCACAAAACCTGAGACATAAACAAGACATAAACACTTGAACATGTAAAATAACAGTTAACGGAACAGAGAATTAAATGGAAAAAACAGCCCCAACAGGCACCAACATGTCATTGAGACTCACCAAAGCATTTGCTCTGATTGGTGGCTCGGTCAACAAAGACCTTGGCAGAAATGACGTTCCCAAAAGGAAGGAACATCTGGAGTATCTCTGAGTCGGTGAACTCCTGCGGCAAATGGTAGATGAAGATGTTACAGCCTTCTGGTCCTGTGTAGAAAAGCAGAAGTGATAGTGAGACAAAACCAAGTCAGAGGAGGAGAAACAGAAGAAACATAGGTAAATGATTTTTTTTTATACTCTCTTTGAACCTTAAAAAGGAACGTTTTCTGACATTTAAACCTTCCATAAAAGTCAGAAGTGGCTCAAACTAATGTCCAAAGCTGTATGTCCCAGTGTTACTGTATGTTAACTAAGAACTGTGTTGATTATGTTTGCTGATCATCCCCCACCTTTTCTATCTGAAAGGAGGATCTGGAATTTTCCTTCCCCCACTACTCTGTAAGAACATGCCTCTTTTTGTTTTTCACAGCTGTATAATTAAACAGAACGGGATGAATTTCTTTGTAGAAACTCTAGTCTGAAGAAAAATGCTACCCTTGTCACAAGCAAAACAGAGAGTCTCTTGTTTGTTTTCTGGACAGTAGAGCTTTTAATAACTTTTCCATCAACCAATTACTTTTATGGAATGTTAAATTATTAAAGATCAACTTGATTATCAACACTCATCGTCTAATGTAAACAACTATCAGTGCACAAGTCCAGCAAAATGAAAAAATAAATCCCCTTAAGTGAGTAGGGCTTATTAAAAATTTAAAATAAAAACACAACGTTCAAAAATTTTGACATCGTCACGTCAGTTTTTGCTCATTTCTCATTTTGATTTTGTAAATTAAAAAAATTAAGTATTATCGTTTCACATCTTTATGCTTCAACAAATCTCATAAGATTTGTTGTAGGGAGCATTGGCCTAGTGGTAGAGTTGCCGTCTTTCGACCGGGAAAACCTGGTTTGATTCCCCCGGGGGCTGCTCACAGTCCAACACAATAAGAAGAGCAAAATACAAAAGCAAAACTAATCGAATAACGTGAGGAGTTATTTATTAAATCCTCACTCATAAATAAATCTTTGATGTTGTACGAGTGTGGGAAACAACTGGTGTCTAGGCACTTGCAAAAGAACTGAGAATCAGACTAAGAGGAGAAATAGAGTTCAGACACCATATCTGGGTCTTTTTTTCACCAATCAGATGACACGAGGTGAGACGCTTTAACATGAATAGCTATGGATGTAAAAAAAGTGTTTAGTGGGTTTTTTTTCTTGTTGGATCTACAGTATATTTATTTGAAATATTTTCTCATGGTTAGTGTGTTTTGTTTGATAAGCTAGCTTTTTTTTGTCACACTGTTTTTTTTCAAGATCACATGCTTTTTTTTCCCCTTTTAGGACAGATTCAGTGCAATATCTTATAGATGAGGGGTAAAAAAAAAAATCTTCTGAAGTCTTTTGAAGTTTTTTTTCTTCCGTCTGAGGAGTTAAATATAAATGCCTTTTCAAATATATATAATTCAGGAGAGGAATTTTTGCAACGTATTTTCCCCTGAGTCATTAGATGAAATCAATTTTTATTGCAGATAATTGGAAGTTAATGGTCTGAATGTTTTCAAAATTCAAAACAGAAAGTATCTTCAAAAACCATTTACATGTTTTTTTTCCATTTTATTTCTCGCTGCTCTTTTGCTCAAATGGATCAAAATTGATTTTATTTGTATTTTCCCGAAAATAATTAAGTTTTCCCAAATTTACAACCATGCATTAAACAATCTACATGCTCTACAAAACTTTGTTATACATTTAGACATTTTGAACATTAATATTCATAAAGTCTCCTTCAAAAAGTAGGTTACGTTGGCAAAAGAAGTATGTTTTTTCTGAGTTGGTTTGACATGTTACGAAACATGTATTTTAGTCTCTTTTTTTTTCATTGCAACAATACCTCTTGGAAGTAAATCTTTTTCAATTTTTTTTTTCTGTTAAGTGGTGTCATGTTGGTGAAAAATTTTTTTGAACAGATGAATATGTGGGTTGCATTTCAGAAAACTTGCCAATTCTGGTGGTGTTTAAAAAAAAGTCAGCATTTTTAAGTGTTAATCCTGGAGGTTTGTTCCATAGTTTCAGTGTCTATAAGAAATTTTAGAGATAGTACTTTTTTTTTAGCTCTAAGGGGTAAAAAAATGTGTGTTTATGTCCTAGTGTGAATTCATAACCAATGGAATGTTTCTTTAAGATAAAACAGTCATTATTTGATACTTGTGTGCAAATCTTTTCTTTACCTTCTCGTTGCTGGAGCTGCTGCGGTTGCTGTGGCTGCTGAGCTACCAGTGTGGGCTGGTGAGGGAACGGCTGTCCCACCAGGCCGTAGGCGGCAGGGTAGGTGGCTGATAGAAAGGAACGACAGGAAAGAAATGAGAAGCAAAGAGGTGAGCAGAATGCTGAGAACTTTAACACAAGGTGGAGCAATAATCTCTGAAATGCATGGTGACTAAAATACTGATCGAGGTTGTTCAGTTCACTTCTTAAAGAGTGTTTCACTTTTGTTTAGCATGTTTTATGTGATACATTTATTGCACAGATAAATCATTCAGATTTAAATTAATCATTTTCATTACATCAAACAAAATGACAATCAATTTTTGGAAGTATTCGCAAAATGAACAGTGAAAGAGATGGAAACGGGTTAGTTAAAACAAACAGCTCCAATTGGAAAAAAAGAACTTTTAAAAATAAAACTAACAAATATGTACAAATTGAATTAAATTTTAACTTCAAATAGATCAAAATCAATGCTTTCAGTTCCATTTTTTTATATTTAGATGCCTTTTGTTTTTGTGTAAATTGGATCACATTTGATTTCAGGAATGTTGACGCTCATTCTGGTTCTCAACGTTTCATCATAACTGAGACTACTGATTTTACTCATACACCAGCATCTTCCTCCTGTTTTTTTATCCTGAGGAATAGCTTCTTGACAACAATTCAATTTGGTAAAGGTTAGGAACAACATCTGAAGGACCAAAACCATTTCTCAGGTCTTGGTTTTGCAGGGTTTCTTTTTCACTGTCTCAGAAAATTATTTCCAGTGTTTTGTGAATCCACATTTTTCTTTTTTTAAGCAACCACTTCTTCCTTTGTCCTTTGGATTTTCCCTCATTTATCAAGGACACACCGCTCAAATATGCAATAAATTTACTGACAAATTTCTGGAGGAACAACTTCACAATTTGAGAGCACAAATATCTACTTGTGAAATTTTTCAGATTTTTGTAAGAATCCCAATAAATTTTATGAAAAACTTAATGAAAAAATTAAATTCCACCTCAACCTACAAAAGTACTTGAGGACATTATAAAAAAAATGTTATTTGTTGGAATTCCTAATATAAAGTTTAGACACTGTCATTCCTTCTGGTTTAACTTGAGTGTTGGCATTGAATGGTCAGACAAACAAAACATCCCTTTTCTCCCAAAAGCGAGGCTGATTGCTTTAAGAAGATGACAATGTAGACTAGACCAACCTGTGTAGTGCTGCATGCCTGTGTAGGCTTGTTGGAGAGGATCCAGGACTGGACTCTGAGCTGTCGACACACAGACGATATCACTTACTATATTTACAAATGAAAGAACAAACACTCTGAAAAATAATTGATGCTTTACTCAAATTGATTTTCCACTTTTCAGGATCTTCTTAAGACACACAGAAGGAGAAAGGCGTTGGAGCTACAACAGACATACAGTGGTGGTCAAAAGTTTACATACACTTGTAAAGAACATAATGTCATGGCTGTCTTGAGTTTCCAGTTATTTCAACAACTCTGATTTTTCTCTGATATAGTGATTGGAACAGATCCTTCTGTGTCACAAAAAAACATTCATGAAGTTTGATTCTTTTATGACTTTATTATGGGTAAACTGAAAATGTGACGAAATCAGCTGGGTCAAAAATATACATACAGCAATGCTAATATTTGGTTACATGTCCTTTGGCCATTTTTACTTCAATTAGGCGCTTTTGGTAGCCATCCACAAGCTTCTGGCAAGTTTCTGGTTGAATCTTTGACCACTCCTCTTGACAGAATTGGTGCAGTTCAGTTAAATTTGTTGGCTTTCTGACATGGACTTGTTTCTTCAGCATTATCCACATGTTCTCAATGGGATTTAAGTCAGGACTTTGGGAAGGCCATTCTAAAACCTTAATTCTAGCCTGATTTAGCCATTCCATTACCACTTTTGATGTGTGTTTGGGGTCATTGTCCTGTTGGAACACCCAACTGCGCCCAAGACCCAACCTTCGGGCTGATGACTTCAGGTTTTCTTGAAGAATTTGAAGGTAATCCTCCTTCTTCATTGTCCCATTGACTCTCTGTAAAGCACCAGTTCCATTGGCAGCAAAACAGGCCCACAGCATAATACTACCACCACCGTGCTTGATGGTAGGCATGGTGTTCTTGGGGTTAAAGGCCTCACCTTTTCTCCTCCAAACATATTGCTGGGCATTGTGGCCAAACAGCTCAATTTTTGTTTCATCTGACCACAGAACTTTGTCCATGTGATCAGCAGCAAACTTTAGTCGAGCCTTAAGGTGCCGCTTTTGGAGCAAGGGCTTCCTTCTTGTACGGCAACCTCTCAGTCTATGGCGATGCAAAACACGCTTGACTGTGGACACTGACACCTGTGTTCCAGCAGCTTCTAATTCTTGGCAGATCTGCTTTTTGGTGCTCCTGGGTTGACTCTTCACCCTCCTGACCAGTTTTCTCTCAGCAGCAGGTGACAGCTTGCGTTTTCTTCCTTATCGTGGCAGTGACAAAACAGTGCCATGCACTTTATACTTACAAACAGTTGTTTGCACTGTTGCTCTTGGAACCTGCAGCTGCTTTGAAATGGCTCCAAGTGACTTTCCTGACTTGTTCAAGTCAATGATTCTCTTTTTCAAATCTGTGCTGAGCTCCTTTGACTTTCCCATTGTAGCGTTTGTGGGTGTTTTTATCCAATGAGCCCTTTTTAAATGGCCTCAGAGAAGTCACCAGCTGTAGTCACTCATAATCACTCACAAGAAGTTAAGAGGTCATGCTATGAAGCTCATGTCATTGACACAACTTTCTAAGTCTCCAAAATTGCTCATTCATGTTGCTGTATGTATATTTTTGACCCAGCTGATTTCGTCACATTTTCAGTTTACCCATAATAAAGTCATAAAAGAATCAAACTTCATGAATGTTTTTTGTGACAAAGAAGGATTTGTTCCAATCACTATATCAGAGAAAAATCAGAGTTGTTGAAATAACTGGAAACTCAAGACAGCCGTGACATTATGTTCTTTACAAGTGTATGTAAACCTTTGACCACCACTGTACGTAGTGGTATTGAGCCCCTTTAAAAAGACGTTTTAGAAGTTTCAATCGTTTTTTAATGTTATTCCTAAATCAAAAACATTCCTAAAGTGGTTTTCTATTTCTTTCATACATGTTTGAGTCATTTGCATCTCCCGTCTAGTATTAGGAAACCATTCAAACACCAAGTTGTTCTTGGCCACGGATTTTGTTCTCTGCCATACCCACATTCAAACATAAGCAGGAAGTTTTTTTTAGTGCACAAGCCCTGCTTATACTTGGGTGCCTCGCAGTAGGTAATGCTCACCCTCCCATCACACATATACTGTGTCATGCATTGTTTTTTTTTTTTTGACAAAATTCTGCATTCCCGAGCAAACAAGGAGGAGACGGTGGCTCAGTGGTAGAGCGGTTGCCCGCGGATTAGATGTTAACCGTAAGTAAAAAAAGAGAGCTTTTGTACAGTCTTGCATTTTAATTTGTTTTTTATTATATGTCAGTAATTTATTTTATGTCACTGAGACGGTGGCTCAGTGGTTAGAGCGTTCGCCCATGGACCGGACCTAAACTGGAAGTTTGTGGGTTTGATTCCCACTGAATTGACGTCTAGGGTCCTTGGAAAAGACACCTTATCCCCTGTTTCTCCCACCATTGGCGCTGTCGCAGCAGCCTGCTGCGGTGTGACGCAGCACACAAATTTTCCCGGTGAGGGACCAATAAAGTATGTAAAATTAAAAAAAAAAAAAGGTGCAATGTTTATCTACATACGTTGTAAGATATGAGTTAATACCCCATAATGGCCCTCTCTAACATTCTAAAAACATCTGTACCTTGATAGGCATGAACCCCATTTGTGTAGAGGGCTTCTGTGGCTGATTGGCCATTGGGTGGAGCTGGTACAGAGGGGTAACTGTTCACTGCGATGGGTGGAGGCAGCGCGGGGACCGGTGTCGCTGCAATAGATGGAGGAGTGCTGGTACCTGGAGATAATAGTGAGAAAAAATGATGAGTATCACCACAGTTCAAAGCTTTGGAGAGTTTTTTTTTTTGAGACTGAATCAGATGGGATCATACATGAACACTGATTTCTGCAAGAGTAGACAGATTTGATTACAGTGCATGACAGATTTTTGTTAAAGATATGACTCTGGGGGGAAAACACCGGAGTCGCTCACTTTCATGAACAAACAAAAAGATTTGTTTTTTAGTTGCGTTCTAGAAAATTATAGCCTAAAAAAACACTTTCATTCAAATCTTATAAAAAACTTTTGGTTACATTCTTTAACAACAAACATCAACATGTTAATTTATCTTCAGATAAAAAAATGTCTTCACCCTATAGTTGATAGTAGCATTTTAAGTAACCACTAAAATGAGGATGCCATAGCCTATCCCAGCTAATTACATACAAGAGGTGGGTACACCCCAAACAAGTTGCCAGTCTGTGGCGGGGCATGCTGTTATTAGTTTTTAGAAATTTCTACTAGGGCTGCACGGTGGCCTCACAACAAGAACATTGGGGTTCCGAGTTCCTGAGTGGGGATAGGCTTTAATCACTGGCTTTTCTTTGTGGAGTTTGCATGTTCTCCCTGTATGTGTGGGTTTTCTACGGGTACTCAGATTTCCTCTCACTCTTCAAAAACATGCATGCTAGGTTGATTGGCCCACATGATTGCTCCTAGGAATGAGTGTGTGTGGGAACTGCTTTCTGTGTGTCTAGCCCCACAACAGACTGGTGACCTGTTCAGGGTGTATCCTGCTTCTTGCTTGAAATCTGCCGGGATAGGCTCCGGCACCCTTACTATTCTAATTTTACAGCCAATTGAACTGGAATTTAAAAAAACATAACTTTTTTTTTTTTTATCTCCAATTTTGTTTGCTTCTGACAATAAATTTTGGAAACATTTCTCATTTCCTTTAACTTAAAAATAAAATGAAGGCTTTCCCTTTCCCTGAAGGCCAGTGCACTTTGATCAAATTTGTTCAAATGAAATTAAATTTTCATGTAATCTCGATATTGAAAAACTCTAAAACAAAATTAAAAATGTGTGTATGATAATTGTTTTACCAGATTCTGGAGTGTGTGTGCCATTCTTAAATATTCCAAATAACTTAATAAGGATCTCATGAGTTAAAAAAACATTTCAGAACATGCTAATAATTTCAAATGGCTGTTTGCAATATTGTCCACTTAGGTCCTTCTTTCTTTATGTATCTGTCCTCATATTTCAAGCTAAATCTAATCAAGACTGGCCAGGGCCAGACATGTCTAGCCCTCATTACCTGAGGACGGGGTGATGGATGCGATTGGTGTTGCGATGATGCTGCTGGGGTTGAGAGCGGCGAGCTGCTGCATCTGAACCGCTGCCACCGTGGCAACAGGCGAGAGGTAGGCCGACTGAGCCACCAAAGCCTGCTGCTGCATCAGCTAGAGGCACAGACAGAGAAATGGATGAATTGTGTGTTTAATGTTTGAGAGGGTAATTAGCCGCAAACATGTAATTAAATAATGTCTGCAAAAAATAATAAAATAATCCAGCACATTTTTTCTACATATTACCATAAAAATTTAGGTCAAATAATTACATTAGTCACATAAAGTTAGTTAAACCCACCGAGTATGTTTGAAGGTCACAAGCAGCGACACTGTAACAGAAATTTGTGCACAAGAACGTATCTGCCTCTAGAATTTAATAACCGTAGGGAATAATTGGTCTTTGCTTAACGCTGTGCACTTTGACTTATCCACAAGTGCAAAAATAATCACATTTAAAAATGTGATTATTTTAAAACCCAATTTAAAAATTTTCCAAATGAGTAAGCAATTGCATTGCCTTTATTTTTCAAATCTTTCCTCCCCACTAAACTGTAAGGCGTCATTTTAAATCCACATTGTAAAAATACTTCTTTAAACATCACAAATTGAGCCAAAGGAAAAGAGGCTTACATTAAATTATTTTGCAGGCAATTAACAGAGAAATGAACAAAAGATGTGCTGCAGAATTCAAGAGTCATTTGTGTCTTTCAAAATAAAAGCATCCAGTTCTATATGAAACCAAAAGCATGGAGCATGTACGTTTAATTAAGCTTTGCTTTCTAGAAATTCGATCTATCTAACTGCACGTCTTTATTGCACACGATTCAACAAGATTTTTACTTTTGTTTTTTTTAAGACAAACCAAATCAGTCACTTTTATAGCAGGGAAATCTGTGCAACACAACACACTGATTGATGAATAAAGTATTGTAAAGTAGTGTGTGAAATGATTCTCACAGGTAAATAGAATGATCAGATGGGGTTTATGTTACACATGTTGCATTTCTCCAGGATCTTTTTAGTTACTCTTTTAGAGAAAGATAAGAGACCGAACCTATTTGTGTGTAATTGTGGATCACTAAAAATACAACCTGATGACAGTCAGAGTGTGTTTCTACAGAAATGTGTCAGAGGTTGTGTGTTCCTCACAGCCTGAGTGTAGGCGTTATAGGCTCCGAGGTGCAGGGTCATGGGGCTGATGACTCCCAGCTGGGAGGCCACCTGCTGCATCCGCCTGAGCCCTCGCTCCTTCTCAGAATCTGCGAACTTAACAACCAGGCTGGAAGAGGCACCCTGCAGAGAACACGCAGAAAATCAGAACTTATGCAGCTTTTCTTATCCGATAACCTCTCAGTGAGATCAAACCCAAGTCAATTCTGTTCAAAATGTTATTTATAAACTCTATGTATTAAACTGGGATGTGATGATCATTTCAGATGAAGATAAAGAAAAAAACTGACACTACTACACACACGCAGCATTTCCACAAGGTTGCCTTGTAAACATGTCTTTGATTATACATTTAAATTTGAGATAAATGTACCCCAGAGAGCAAAGCAGACCTACTTAAACAAACACCGTGAAGACGTAATAATGTTCAATAAACATTCATTTAGGTTCAGCAGTTTTGGGTTTAATGATATCGGCATTTTGAATCACCCACCGCCTGCTCTGCTCTCTAAATAATCCCTATCGACATTTTCTCTGAAAAATCCATATGAATGGATTACCACCCACAGTGTCCTTGGTTCATGTCTGTCAAGGGATTTTTGTTATCTTTTCTTTTCCTTCATTACTGTCGATATCGGGCTTAATATGAGCAAAATAAATAAAAATGCGACAGAAACAAAACATCGCTGAAACATTTGGAGTTGCAGGTGTTTCCATGTTTTTTGTGTTCGCTCTAAAAAGCCCTCGGGAATTTTAAAAGAAAAAAAATTACTGGTCTACAGAAAAATATTGTGGGGCTGCATGGTGGTGCAGTGGTTAGCACAGTGGCCTCTCAGCAAGAAGGTTGGGGTTCGAGTTGCAGAGTGGGGATGAGGCCTTGGAATGCTGGCCTTTCTGTGTGGAGTTTGTATGTTCTCTCCTTGTGTGTAAAATGTGTTGGTTTTCTCCTGGTACTCAGGTTTCCTCCCACCCTCCAAAAACATGCATGTTAGGTTGATTGGCTACTACAAAATTACCCCTAGAAATGAATAAGTGTATAGATAGTTGTCTATATGTGGCCCTGCAACAGACTGGCGACCTATTCGGGGTGTACCCTCTCGCCTAAAATTAACCGTGATAGGCTCCAGCACTCCCTGTTACTCTGTTAGGGATAAACAGTGTCATTCAGACAATGAAACAAAACAAATATTGTGAAAAAAAAATTTAATTATTCAGAAAAAATTAAGAAGTAAACCATGTACGTTAAAATGATAAAGTTAAGAAAAAAATTAAACTTTTTTCAAAACACTTAACATTTTGTTTGAATTAGCATTCGTATCCAAGAAGCTTTTTTGGTTCGTTGTTCAAAAAACTCACCAATTTTTGTGTAAGTTGGTTATTATAACAGGTGACTAATCAATTGAAGTATTTTTTTTTTTAGCATGTTTAGTGTTCTAGAGGGCACCGCAAGCACTGTGGCCTTTGGTTTTTTCCATATGAGGCCCTGAAACAGACCGGTGACCTGTTTGCATTGTAGCCCACCTCTTGCCTGGAACTACTACGGAAAGGCTACAATATCCCTGTTATTCAAATTTAGAGAAGCAGTGGAAAAATGAATGAATGAGAGGCGGCTGCAGGATAATTCAATCAAAGTTTGTTCACATCTACATTTGCATCTTACACACCAAAACAGCCCAAAATTCCCCCACTGGCACCAATGTAGTTGCAACTTCTTGTTTCATGGCATTGGTGTAATATCAGCAATATTTATATTTCACAATGTGTTAAGTTTCCTGTGGCATCATAAAAAGGTCATATGAGTACTAGAAAACGTTCACGTTTGTGGGTTAAACTGCAAAAAAGGAAAACCCCGCCGACTGAAAAGAACCACTTCCTGTTTTGAGAGGATAGAGTTAGAACCAGCATGGAGTTGTTCTTTACAAAGTATGTTTTTATTTCTTCTGTCTGTCTAGAAAAGAGCTAAAAATTTCTCAGAGAGATTCATAAATTTTTTACAGTGAAATCTTTGCTCCTGGTTATCTGTTCTCCAAAGACAGTTTAGTCTCAGCTGAAGCTTCCTAAAGATACTTTGACTCTTCACAGACGATGGGATAGTGACTAATTAAGCTAAAGTTGAATGGCGAAGGAAGACACAGCAGTTCTACTTAAGATTGTTAAAAAAAAAAAAAAGGGTACGGGACAAAATTATGACTGGGTGAAAGCATGAGTAAGGCCCCGTCCACACGTAGCCGGGTATTTTTGAAAACGCATATCTGCTGTCCTCTGTTTTAGGAAAACACTCGCGTCCACACGTAACCATTTTCAAAATATCCGCGTCCAATCGGAGCCGTATAAATACGCTTCTGAGTGTGATTATGAGCATGCCAGACCAGTAGTCGGCAGTATTGATGTAAACTTAAGTTCTGAACTATCCAATCAGAGCACCTCTGTCGTCATTTCCGCAAAACCTGAAACATGGCGCAAGGCATCTCGTTTGTGTGGACCGACAAGGAGTTGGAATTGCTTTTAAAAGTCGTCATTGACTATAAAGTTAATAAAACACAGAAAAATATAGATTGGGTCCATGCTGCCCAAACCTTGTTTGTGATCCAAACAAGGATGCACACGAATGACGTATGTGCATTACTTGTCGCAGGTAGTGACACATAAAAACGTAAATCTCCATTTTCAAACGTTCACATGCACACAACAAAACCAAAGTTTTCCAAAATCTACACTTTGGCCAGAGTTTTCAAAAGCAACAGTCTTGAGTGAAAAAAAACTCTGTTTTTGTGTGGACGGCAGGCTAAAACGGATAAAAAATATATGCGTTTTCAAAAATACCCGACTACGTGTGGACAGGACCTAAATTACGTTTTTTATGCGTGATCTTTAAGGTGACTATCCAGCAGATGCAGTTTGTCAATAAGGCTAAAGATCAAAGTAAATCTGCTGCAGGGGACTTCAAACCAAGAAATCTCACAACTAATTGTAGAAAAAAAAACTGTGAAATGACCTAGATAGAGTACACGGCTGAACTAGTCATCTTTCGTAAGGAATATTGATTTTATATTTCCCTCAGAGACATTAGATCTGAGCTAAAACAATAAAATGGAACTTTTTTTCAGCTTGCTAAAACTGCAAATGTCCCTGTGCTCATCTGTGCTACAGACATTTGATGGTTTAGTTAGAAAGACAAACTTTTCAAGAGAGCACGTGATAATAAATCATTAGCTTGAGCACATTCTGTTCATCTAGATCTGTAATTAAGAAGAAAGATAAAACAGAGGTAAATTTAAATGCACTTTTATACTTAAAGGTTTCACTTAAGCTGAGTTTTTTTTAGACAAAAAAAACCTAATGTCTGAACACAATGAAAGAAAAGAAAATCTCTGCTTGTCATGAATGTGTGGAGGAGGGGGACAGAAATGAGAAGTGGTGACTATTAGCTGAGTCACCATGTTGAGTGTCCAAATGAATAGAGTCGGAGAATCTGAATGTGTCTCTTTGATACATCTGAATTGTGTGAATATGTGCACGTACAACTAGAAAAGTTGAATATGTTCACTCAAAAAGGGACTCACAGGTAAAGTGCGGCTCCCATGCAGAGCGTTGATGGCGGCCTGAGCCTCTGCATTGCTCTGGAACTTCACAAATGCACACCCTACATGTAAAGACACATCATTAAACATGGTCTCACACACACATGCAGTGATACAAAACTGCTTTCCTTTAAAAATACATTAGAAGCCATCTTACATCCACTCCTCCATCCGTTACTGTGGCATCATTAAACATGGTCCACAGAACATTCATTGCTTCATCAATCATAACCCATAAACCACCAAACGCATCATTAGCTATGACCCATAAAACCTATTGCACTATTAGTTATGCCTCATGCAACAAAAGCAAAAAAAAAAAAATCAAGCAACTGTGTTTGAGCTGTCGCTGGACTGTGATTTACAGAGCAAATATTATTAGTATTGTTGTTAGTGACAATTGTAATTTATATCACAAGGTGGCAATGTGCTGCGGGGTTCATCCTCTGGGTTACAAACAGTTAAACAAAGTCAATACCACTTTCACAGTCCTGACCCAGAGTCTGGTCACAATCGTTTCCTCTCCTCGTACTTGAAAGAATATTCAATGTAAGGTTGTTTGGAAAATTGACTTATTGTTGAGCATTTTATTCATTCAGAGAAAATCTGTATGTTTACCTTTAATTCTAAATGATTAACTCACCCTGAGTGTGTTTAATAGTAAATGGCCTGAGAAGTTAGAACTTGGCTGATGTTTGAATAAAAGTATTTGTGTATTGTTGTTAAAGACAAGCTTAGTGATGAGCTTAGTTTCACTTGACAAGGTGCATTGAAGCAGAGCGATGTCTAAAAGGACAAGCTGTGTACACTGACTTGATAATGTGAGCTTAAACACACACATTTATTAACCTAGTTTTCCTTTTTGAAGTGCTAAGAAACACATTTTTCTTTGATAGTTAAAAATATGTTGTCAGAGGCTTCAATTTAATCCCCAATTTGCTCACTTTTGTGAAACCCTGAATGAAAAAAATGCCTGAAAGTAGAGCAATATTGTGTAAAGGGTCTTAAACTCAATCGACTCAAGATCAACTTGAGAAGGAGTGATTGGGGTGGGCTGCATCAAATTGGAAGTTTTTTTAAAAAAGAAAAAATATAGGCATAAACTAAGTATTGATAAGAAATCATACAAAAAAGTAAATTATGCACGTCTACAGAACTTTTGCGCCTGATTGCGAAGGTTGTTGTGCAGAAGTGCTAGCTCTTCGGATTTACCGGCATATCCTGCTGAAAATATCTGAAATATAAAAGTCTAAAAGTTTTTGCTATTTTAATATCTTAACATAAAAATACTTTATTAGTATAATTTGAAAAGAGCCGTTGCTCCTCCAGATCGAGAGAAGCCAGATGGGGTGGTTTGGGCATCTGGTTAGGAGGCCTCCCGAACACCTCGCTGGTGAGGTGTCTAAAGCAGATCCCAACAGGAGGACATCCAGACACGCTGGAGGGACAGTGTCCCACAGCTGACGCGAGAACACCGTAGGATCCTCCTGGGCTAGCTGGAGGATGCCGCCGGGGTGAGAAAAGCCTGGGCTTCCTGTCTGATGCTGTTACCCCTGCGACATTCATTATTTTGAAAATGGTCATTAATATGACTCAAAATAAAAAATTTGAGCTGAAAAGGAAATTCAAACTTGCGAGATTTGAACGTGAGACTTTCCGAGTACGAGAAGACAAAGTAATGGTTTGACATTACAAAATTATGTTTCGTTCACTCAGAACTTTAGAAAAATGAAAACTTGTGTTAAAGTCCGATCTGAAAGAGATGGAGAACAGGCGTCATGGCAACTAATATTATGTTAGCTAATCCCGCTACTAAAACTCCATTTGAATTTTTCAGGCTGTGTTAAATTATACGGAAACCTACGCAGAGTGTGAATAAAGACAAGCTATTTTAAAACTTAATAATAATTTACTTTTTTTGAAGTAGAATGCAACTGTGCCCAACAAAGGTAGCAACTGGCTAAGCTATGTAGTCTCTATGGCAACACTGCCATCAATTCTTGAGCGATGTCTCTAAACTGCATTAAACTCCTCTGATGTCCCTCCTTCAGGAGCCATATACTCCACCTGATTGGCTATTTCAGTCAGTTTCACCTACGTTGCAGTAAAGTGTCGCTCAATTGAAATTTACAAGCTATAGCAGTATTAATTTTTTTATTAAACAGGGACAGCAAATTATCAACTTGAGGGCTGCAATTGGCCCCGCGGGCCACAAGTTGGAGACCCCTGATGTAGAGTAAAGTGAAGGGTAGGTTCTTTAATCTGCTTAGAAACAGATTGATCGTTTCATTGAAAGCTTCAATGTAAGAATACAAGCAAGTAAAAAGTAACATCTCTGCACTGCATGATGGCATAACTTGGACCTTTTAGTTACTGCATTTAAAAATGGTATGGAATCTAATTTGAAGTAATAATAATTCAAAGTTGGGATAAAAAAAATGTATAATCATAATTTACCAGCTCATGAAATCATCATGCTATGCTTTGTGGTATGCTCTCTGTGTCATGCTTTACTTTTCTGTACAGTGCCTTCTATCCATTTTAGATTTTTATATGATGTTTGTGACATTACCTTTGCTAGTTCCGTCGGGCCCGCGGAGCACCGTGCACTCCTCTATGCTGCCAAAGGGCTCAAACATCTTCCTCACATCAGCATCTGTCTGCTGTTTCCCCAGCATGCCCACAAACAGCTTCCTGTCTTCTAAGGAGAAGGAGGATGCCAAGATGGGAGGGAGAAAGCAGGATGATGTGTGGGAAATGTGTGTGAGGACAGAGACGGAGAAGAAAAAAAAAAGATGTTTCATGAGTGAGACCAAACAAACTCAGACAGTGAGAGGTGCTATGTCTCTGTACATGTATAAGCAGCAGAGTGATAAGCAGTCAGAAAGCTGGATGGATGTCAGCAGGTTGTTTTCAGAGGACCACCAGGCGGCAGTAAATCGAGCAGCACAGCAAAGAAAACATCTTCTGATGGTGACTCAAATATTTGTCACCATCTAAGAAGCTGTGCAGTCTGTCCCTTAAGCACGAATCCAGTAAGAATCCAAACTGTAGTTACATTCCTGCAGATTTTTCTCTGGAGACTAAAACTCTACGACACAATCAGTCATGGTGAACGTGCTGTTACTCTTATTTTTCATTTACATATGCTGCAACTTGAATGTCAGGGAAATGAAAATGGGGTTTGATTAGAAATACCTGCCTCTGTGGTGTGTTGATATGAAGCCTTTAAATGTCGAGTGATGGAAATCACAAACACTTTTTCCCCCTGCTGTCAGATAATCAATGCCAAGGCACGAATAGAAAGAGAACCATGTTGAAATGAGAAATTACTCTTTACATGGAGGTTCTGCTCTCATACTCAGCACTTATTAGACGTGTGAGTTTCTTTATGACTAAATAACACGGCCTCTGCTTGATCAGTGCAAATACTATTATTTTTAACCCCCCGATCAACACACACACACACAATATGTACAGATTCAGCGCAAATTGCTGTCAATTTTATTGAACTGAACTCTTAGAAATTTTTACAGTGTTTAAAATGTTTTAAACAAACAAAATAGGGGTGGCACGGTGGCGCTGTGATTAACACGGTGGCTTCACAGCAAGAAGGTAAGGGTTTAAGTCCCGGAGTGAGGGCAGGGCTTGAAACACTGGCCTTTCTGTGTGGAGTTTGCATGTTCTCTCTGTGTATGTTTGGATTTTCTCCGGACACTCTGGTTTCCTCCCACCCTCCAAAAACATGCATGTTAGGTTGATTGGCCGCATAAAATTATCACTAAAAATGAGTGTGTGTGTAGATCGATGTCTGTGTTTGTGGCCCTGTGACAGACTGACGCATTGTTCGAGGATATCCTGCCTCTCGCCTATAATCAACCGGTCCAGGATAGGGTCCAGCACCCCCTCTAACCTCATTAGGGATAAGCGGTTCAGAAGACAAAACAAAACTGAAAAAAAATTCTGAATATGTGACACATTAAAAAAAAGTATTTATTTTAATGCAAACTTTTAAAAATATCTGTAAAAAACATGGGGTTCTATCTTTCTAGAGTTTAAAATTTTTCCCTCTCGTACACTGCAGAGACAATTCAGTTTTCAGACATTACTAAATCATTTTAATTGTAATCCTGAATCTGTTTTATTGATTGGGCAATGCATCCAAAGAGGTAACTGTTCCATTCAAAGAAGAATTACAGACAAACATTCCAGCTGATACTACGAGATGGAAACCATTCTATCTGAAAAAAAGGAAAGAAAACTAAAGCGCTTTGTTTGAAATTATATAAACTGTCATCAACAAACTGAAGAGAGATCGACCAGCACGCACACGCTTCAAAAAGCCAGCATCTGTCATGATATGGGATGCATTAGTGCGGATGGTGTGTCACATCTGTGACGGCACCACTAACCCACTCAGACCAGATGCAACAAACTGTAGGCATGTATCTCACTTTCATACCTGGAGGGATATTTCTGCACATTTGACCTTTTATGCTTGATGTGACATGAGCGTCTCTTCAAGCCAGCTATCATCATAAAGACATCGAAATTTTCTCTTTACAAATTGATGGAGATAAAAGTGTAATCAGTGATGTTACACAAGAAATAAAAGGATTTGACTTGAAATTGTTAGTGGTATTTATTTTATAGGAATGTTTGGAAATTTAGGTTTTCTAAAAATAAGATGCATTTATTTTTTCTACAGTTGTTAAAACACCATAAAATAATCTGAGTCGCACCCCTCACCCAAAATGATCTCTAAATGTTTTATGAATAGACAAACCGGCCGATTCAGCTCATCTCAGTTGGCAAATTCTTGTTAATGCTAATTAGCTATGACTTTGCTCTTTTGATTTTCTTCCAGTTACTCTGTCTCATCCCAAAATAAAATATTTTTAAAGAGGTGGTATTTTTCTTTTTAAGTTTCTGCTACGTTTTAACATCATATCCACATCAAAAAACAAACTCGAAGTGGATTTCTATTTTATTCACGCACGCTTGAGCGACGTGTGAGTTGACCCATGTGGTATTCAGATACCATTTGAATGCCAGGTTGTTCTTGGCCATTGATTTTGTTCTCTACCACACACATGTTTCAATGTAGCAAAAAAAAAAATTCTAGCAGCAGCGGTGCACACATTCTGCTCACACTTGGTGTCTCCCTTCAGGTACTGCTTTCCCTCCCCTCACAGAATTGGAGACCGGTCTTACATGTAAGGTTGTACGACAGGGAGCACCATCTTTATGTAAATACACCAAAATAAGAATAGAAAAGATGATGCATTAGCTTTTGTTAACTTGATGCACTTTATACTGTATTTGTAGTCTTGAACTAGATTTACGCTGTGTGGTGAACACGCCCTGATAGTGGGACTAAGTTAGTCATTAAAAAAGATTTGGGGTGCTGAAAACTGGTCAGCACAGCTCACCTCTGGGAGGAATAGAAAAGATTGATAAGCAGGATTATACAAAAAAATAAAAAAATCAGAAAAGAGAGTGCCCTTACTTCCTCAATACCATGATGGCATCAAATTTTTTTTCTTCTTTTTTTAAAGGTTTTTTTTTTGGTCCTTTTTTGTTTCATTGTTTTCTCCTTTCTAGTCCCAGGGACATATTGGGCCCAGTGGGAATCGATCCAGGTTCTCCCAGTTGAAAGACAGATATTCTACCACTGAGCCCATGCCTCCTGGGACCACGATGACATCAAATTTAACAAATACTCAACAAGCCATTGATTGGTTTCCGAGCAGACTTTCAAATTTATTACCAATCCCCTTACTGGAAGAAAAAGAGACCAATCAAAAAGTAGTTTATAGTTTTTTGTTTGTGTTTTTTTTAGTTAAAAGATGCAAAAATTGTAACCTTTGCTTGTAACAAATCATTTTCAACATCTTTTAGGGCTTTTAAGCTGCTATAAAAATATTTTAGATAATAAACTTTTATATGGATACAAGTTCATAAAGAAACACACATTTTTATGCAATTTATTTTTTAAAAATTCTTTGCTTTTCACACTTTTGCTTGTGCTTTTTCAATAAAAATACATTTGAAAAAACCTTTCTGTTACTAATTGCTTCCTTAAGTGAGTTTTTTTTTTCTGATTCTCATCCGTCTGGTAAACTGCTTGTTTAAAGTGTGTTAAACATTATTTAAAGACTAAGATATTTATCCACCTTTTGTGTGTATGTGGTGTGTGTTGGCTGTTTGAACAGGTGCTGCGTATCTGGGTGGGGACAGGTGTTTCTTACCCCCTCTGCTCTCACTGTCTGCGGGCTTCACCTGGATTGGACGGTTCATCTGGAAAGAAAGCACACAATCTCAGTCAGTTAACTACAGATCAGTGGTTGCTATCAACACAAAAAAACATTGGGTTTACAATCTGTATGTAAGTGGGAGAAAAAAATTCTTTAATATCTAGTGAAATAGATCCACTGTTGTGGGTCAACAATGTGTGGGCACTAACCTTAGTTTAATAAATTATTATCTGGGAATATTTCTAATACTTCACACAGATGTGCCTTGTTTGTTTTTGTTTGGTTTTGGCCGACATTACCCCAACAGACCACAGCTGAGGCCGATATGTGGCACATTACATTTGCAGTGTCATCCGGCCTTTTCTACTTCCTCCCCACCTCCTCTCTCTGAAGCGCTCTCAGAGTTTGCTCTAATCCCACGTCTATCGTTCCCTCTCTCCCTATCACACAGAACCAGGAAAAGCACACACCCACGCAGGATTGGGGAAGTGATAAGATTAGGTACACTCGTCAGCTAATCTGGATTAAAGTAGCATGCGGCATCGAAATACAGAGATATTCTGAGCTTTGGAGAGCAAGCGATGGATGCTTAAAAGTGGAAATAAAATATAAATAAAACCCCACAAAAAACTATAAAACTACACTACCCAACATTGAAAGTATTAACCTTTTCATAATTCATCAAGATCCATCCATGTTTTTCCACCATGTACTCCTCAAGTGTCCCTCCTCACTATCCAGTAAATGCTCAGTGTGAAACCTTGCACACATCAGTGCCTTCGCAGCTTATCCTTCAAATGTACAGAGAGCATGAAAATGGTGAAAGGAGGCATTGAATGAAATAAAGACAAAGAATGAACAGAAGAGGGCAGAAAGGGGAGAAGGGTGGGATTGAGAGGGATTGAGGGAATGGAAAGAAGCATATGGAGGTGAGGAGGGAGATGGGGGAAGTGTGCGTAGAAGACAAGGAAGACGACGGGAGGGGTGACAAGTCAAGGTGAGAGCAACAGAGTGACACTCTGTTAACTGTGGCTTAATGAAGGTCTTAATTATGGAGCTGGTGACATTTCGGCCAGTCACTGATCCTGTGCTCCTGATTGATCCACTGTGATCGGTCTCTGGGAGACATAATCGATCAGTGTAGCGGTCGTGCTCCTGCAGGCGGGACTCGCATGAACAAACGTCTCCACGTCGCTAGTGCTCTGAAACGACCGTCTGAAATACCACCGGCACCTGCTGTGGAGGGCTTTTGCAGCTCCACGCTGGGAGCGTTCAATTGATTGCACCAATTAAAGGGATGATGGAGGGGAGATGTGTCAGAATTGTTCCAATCAGTCAAGCAAATGAAGGTCTCGTCCTGCAGTCAGTAAATAGTTATGTTAGTATAAATTATAGCTAAAGTTTTGTCCACATATTAATGGGGAGGTTTCATGCAAAATGAACTTTTAGGGGGTTTCTACGATGTATGAACGTACATGTTTGAATGATTAGCAAGTTGTTCTTGGCCACGTCCATTGTTTTTCCGCCACGGCCACATTCTAACGTAAACACGATGGGTTTAAGTGCACATTCTCTACTCACACTTGGTTCCTCCTCTTATTGGGGCACACCACATTTTTTATTTAGAAATGCTCCAAAAAAAGAAAATAAAAAAATTAGCATAATTGTTTTGCCAACTAAATTCATTTTACTGTCAACTTTCAGCCTAAAATGCAATTTACACTGTGTCATGCATGGCAGGGATGAGCAGGAACCAAGAAGAGTGTGGAATGTAGTGTGTCAAAAACATAAATTAAATTGTGTAAACACATTTAGATATATGTTTTTTCACCAAATATCACACGTGTGAGTCGTGTGGTGGTGTTATGTTTATCTACACATTCTGTGACATCAGAATTATCACCCAACAATAGCCTTCTTCAAATATTTTGAGGTATAGTGACATTATCACACTTAATGAAATTCATCGAGTTGGACTAAAAAGTTTTGACGGAAAAAATACTTTTGTTAATTTGACTGATATGTACAATACCTCTAATAGAGAGTGTGGAAAAGTGGTGAAGAAGCATATGCATGCAGGCTGGAACGAGTGGAGAAAAGTATCAGGTGTGATGTGTGATAGAAGAGTTTCAGCTAAAATGAAAGGAAAAGCGTACAAAACTGTGGTGAGACCGGCCATGCTGTTTGGTCTAGAAACAGTAGCACTAAGAAAAAGACAGGAAACAGAGATGGAGGTAGCGGAGATGAAGATGCTGAGGATCCCTCTGGGAGTGACAAGGATGGACAGGATCAGAGGAACAGCACATGTTCGAGGTTTTGGAGATAAAGTCAGAGAGGACAGGCTGAGATAATTTGGACATGTGGAGAGGAGAGAGAGAGAGTACATTGGAAGAAGGATGCTGGGTTTGGAACCACCAGGAAAGAGGCCTAGAGGAAGACCAAAGAGGAGGTTCATGGATACAGTGAAGGAAGACATGAAGATAGTTGGTGTGACCAAAGAAGATGCAGCAGATAGGGTTAGATGGAAGAAACTGACTTGCTGTGGTGGTCCCTGATGGGAGATGCCAAAAGGAGAAGAAGAATCTTTTTTTTTCTTTTACACAAACACCATGAGATCAACCAAAACAATCTTTGGAAGCTACCGTCTGACCCACTGCACACCTGACGATCTCACGTCAGGTTATCATTATGTAATTTTTGTGTCCAGATCAAATAATGATTTACTTTGGTCATTAATTGTTTATAGTTTTAATATTTTGTGAGTTTTTGTAAATAAACCAACCCATTTAAATCAAACATAATTTGCAAAACAAAACAGCTTTTATTTTTAATAACTGAATCATTTTCTTACTAATTATGAGTCAACGGATGACTTTTTATTTTTCACAGTATTTGTTATTACTCAGAAATGAAAATGAACTGTCTAAAATAATCAATGAAGAAATAATGGATATGCCAAAGTCTTTATGAAATCTGTTGAATTAAAGATATTTTACTTTCAAACTCATGACTCATTAACATTAGCTAATGACACACCTTTGATTGATGTTAGAGAGGTTAAAAAAAGATCTCATAGCCTATATTTCATGGGGTGGGGGACAAACAGTGAAGGCCGAGGTGGTGGTGATAAGGAGAGGAGCAGCAGATGGCTCAGGAGATTGGAATTAGAATATACAAGAGGGAAAAACAGTGAGAAGTGGAGGCCATAAAGGCTGCACCACTTCAGATCGGCACGGCAACCAGTCCCTCTGCTCTGATGAGGGCTGCGCTCACATGGCCATCATCATGACAACCCCAGTGATGAGAACCTTGCAACAGGTAAACAAGGTTACCAGAAGCTTTGTGCAGAGGAGACACGTGAAAGGGAACATTTTTAAAATATGAGAGGGACAAAGGGCGCTTCTAGGTTGAGAGATGAAAGGATGAGATGTTTCTGAAAAGGAGGGGGAGGGAATATGGAAGACACTGCACATCTAAAAGGGGAAAAAAAGAAGAGGATGGAGTGAATGTTCGTGCCTGTTGAATGTTGGCGCTGCCTTGAGAGCAGATGCAAAAGCAGGGAGCAAAATATCTCCCTCTAAGCTTCAACTGCTAACACACACTTTACAGTGATTTGCTCGTCCTCTCTCCTTCTCTCTCTCTCCTCCTCCTGGTCCCGTTGCTCCCCTCCCCTCAGCTTGTTTACAAAAACAGTCCCATACTGTGCACAGACAACACACAGGCAAACCTGCCTGATCAACAACCCATCATGCCTCTGTGTTTTTTCTATTAGAGATTTTTTCCTTCTCAATCTGTGCACACAAAACAGACATCATATACAATCATCCTTCGACTAAGCACACACTGTCCGCTCCTGAGAGCACATCTACACACACTTTCCTCTCTGGGATGCCGCTGGGGGATTTGACTAGGATTATGAGATATTAAATCCATAGATTATCCAATCAAATCACAGCTCAACCCCTTTCACCATAATGCAAGACCTTCCCCCTCATGCCTTTAAAGCTCATACAAACGGGGGGTGTGGCGTACACTTCCATTCACCATGGATGTGCTTCCCATCCAGAATGCTTTATGGTTAGCGAAGCATTGATGGTGACATTTTTCCTACATCTTTGTTATGACCTGAAAATGAGATGATTATCTCTCCCCTCTCCCTGGAGCGCCACCGCTGATGTTTATTCTAAAGAGTCAGCCGCTGCTCTGTGAGGGTGACACGTTTCTGCCGCCTGTTTTCTCTCCAATTTGAATCCGTTCTCTTTGCCTGCCCTAAAAAGCAGCTGCTCTGAATGGTAAACATATCAGCAGAGACCATCACCCCTGCTCTTTCAAGAGCATTTACAGCAGGGAAGGCCGACCTGGAAGGGTGGGGGTGGGATGGGGGGCATCATGGGTTGGAGGGGTAGCTGGGTGGGGCTTTCTGTGGCACTCTCTATGATAGAAAGAGAAAATGGGTGAGGGAGGGGGTTGAGACAATTTTCCTTCTTCACCTCCCCTCCGCTCCATCACACAGCGCTGGTCATTGCATCGTTTTGGTTGCTTAGCAACCTGGCATCCTCGTCCCCGTTGTCTCCAGGCAACGAGACCTGCGACCGTAATCAACCTGCCAACCCTCCCTCCTTTCCCGCCCCTTCCCCTCCCTGCTCTGTTTCTCTCCCATCTCTGCTGCCGCTTTCGCTCCTTCGCTTCTCCATCCTCCTCGTCACAAACATGCGCTTCAACGCCGAGATGCACTTGTATATTCAGTTGGTTGTGTGTGTGTGTGAAGAGAAAGAGAACAGGTGAAAATTGGAGAAATCCTGACCAGAAAGATGAAAAAAGTGTGCTTACACAAAGAACTGAATTTAAACAGAGCAGAGACACACAACTCTGTCCCCTGTTAATGTTTCCCCATGTGAATGTGCACACTAATGCACACACACACAAGCAGACAGACACACAGAGAAGAGAGAAAGTCCACGTCTTCCTGCCAGTCGCTAAATCAATCAAACACAAAGAGACAGACGGCACAGTTGCTGCTACAGGTCAATAATATTTAATCAATGCTCAAGTATTCAGAGTAAAAAGCTTCTTCCTGGTGTTGTTTCCTGGCCTGCAGGGTTCAATGGCCTGTCCGGTCCTACAAAGGAGCTGACAGCTCTTGAAACTGACATTCAGCCGTTTTGTCAGTCAGTCAACAAGAAATCCCTCGGAGTCAAGAAAGTGAATATCAACGAGTACATTTCCAGCAACACTCTAGTTAACTCTCGATTGTCTAATGTGATTCTTAAATATTCATGTCAAGTGTTGTTTGATTTGAATAAGAAATGCAAAAAATGAAGAAAACCACATCAGATTTTCCCATTTGTTCGTTTTTTTTTTAAGAATTGTGCAGACTTAATTCGACTGCTCTG
This sequence comes from Neostethus bicornis, assembly GCA_902685375.1. NCBI lineage: Eukaryota > Metazoa > Chordata > Actinopteri > Atheriniformes > Phallostethidae > Neostethus > Neostethus bicornis. Next base: position 22,409,218 of record LR738551.1, on the reverse strand, counting down.
TAGGAGTACGTATTCACATCATAAAGCTTCTCTGAAGTTCAAACAGCTTAATAAGTGTTGATTCTGTGTGTGCACATTTTCTGAATACACGCCCCAACCCCCCCTAAAAAAAACACTATTTCTCAGTAACAGATGTCTGTGTTTAAGCTGATAAACACACTGCTTCAATGCTCCTCCAACCCCCCTTCCCACACTTCATTATGTCAAACTTTCATTCATTTTTCCTCCCCCTCCACTCTTTATTTTTACCCAATTCCTTTCTAATTCACACCCTTTTACCACCTTTGTGGATCCAATCTGCATTAATTATTACAGGCGACGCAGAGTGACGTACAGAGGACGAGCCCTTTTTTGTTGTCAGTCAGTCGTGGGTCCCACGCCGTCCCCACGACGCGTGCATGCATATGCAAATGAGTCCACGCATGAGTACACACTTAACTCTGCCCAGATTCATCAAGTGAACACATTCACTCTGAGGCACGCTAATTGCTATCATCATCATGCACGTCCCTCCACCATAAAGACATAGGCAACATTATGGTTGTCAAACAGAAGGCGTGGGGGCCAAAACCAGACCACAAGGAGGTCCAAAGGCCAACATACAGAAATTGAAGTACATATATATGTATATATGTACACGTGTATGTAGCTATTCGGTCTAAAACATGCATAGGCAAATTACAGCCCGTTTCACAGAAACGTAACGTAAGCATTCAAAGAGATTTGTGTCTGACTCAGAGCCCACACTGTGCCATGCAGATAAAGGCCGGCTTCTGCCAGACAAATATGCCAGGTTAAGAGAGCAGCTGATAAAATGACATTACAAAGCAGCGAACAGGAAGTGCTATTAATATCCAAACTTATGTTTGGACAAGTTTGGAACTGTAGACCTCCTGAGGTTTACAGTTCTGCAGAAACCTCTACAGAAAAATCTTATCTGCATATCAATTTTGAACTCTGTGTATATGGTTTATATTTTTCAGATCACTTATGATCTTTATAATTGAATAGTTTTCTCTATATGTGGATTATTTGTCATATTTTGTTCCAAGCCTGTTTGATTTTATGCATCTCATCAACTAAAATGAGCGGTACATCGCTGGGCTACATGTAAAAGATCTATTTTCAACTTATGGTCACAACGCTGGCGGTTCATTTTCACACTTCAAAAGCCCAGTAACACATTCCTGTGTGTTCCTAACATGTGACATAGTAAAATTAAATCTATTAGCATTTATGTTGAAAGAAAGACCATCATATAGCTAGCTGCGTAGAAAGTCCTTCTATGGAAGTCGTCGGTATGACGTCACATCCGCCAATGGACAGCACAGTTATGGTAAAACAAACCGTTCAAAACATGAGAAAGCAGCTGAAAAATTGTGTGTCTTACTTTATCGTGTGTTACCACCTAGCTTTTGTATCAGTACGAAAAGGAATGACTTCTAAGAATACACCCCTGTACTGCTTGTTCGCGCTTTTTTTTACCATAACTATTATGGCGGCTCTCGCGTGCAGGCTGTCACATGACCAAAGTTCCCGGGTGTCCGACTTCTTCCATGCCGATAGGTACATAAACCTGCAATGCTAATAACTTGATGTGTAGTTGTATTTGAATGTTTACTCAGACATTAATGACATCATAGCTTTACAACTTCCTCTGTCCTATCCTGCGTGAAAAGTCGGATCTATATTTAGTTTATCCTGCGTGTTGGTAAAACCCTTGTGTCTGCTCGGTCTTCACTGTGTCTGAGTAAATACCAGGCTTAGTCAAATGTTCCACTCTTATCCCTCTTTCTCTGCTTCTGCATGAGATTTCACCCTAATGTATGTGGAAGATTTTGAATGAAAAAAAAAAACAAAAACAAGAAAATATAATAGACCTGGAAACTTCCGTCCATCTCTTTGGATGTGCTTTCCATGGATACGAGCACACAAAAGCAAACAGACACAAAAGTTCTCACTCTTCATTAAGCAGTGTAAGTGTGAACACCTGCCCTGTCTTCTCTTGTGGTGAATACAAACACACGAGAACACACACGGATTTTCCCCCAACTTTTAGATATTAGGTTTTATTCACAAAATAAGCCATTTTTGTTCCACCTCCAAAACAAATAAGTGGTATCGTTTTCTATTAATTGGTTAAAAGTGACTCAAATTATGGGTATAACTCAGTCAGATTATTTTAATCGATGCCGAGTCAAAGAGGATTAATAAAAATTGCAGAAGAAGAAGAAACTTAACAGATTTTTTTTTGCATTGCGTAAGAAATTTGAGTTGATCATTAACTGCTGATCTCTCCTTCATTTTTGTGTGATTTCTTTTTTTATTCCCAACTATTTGGAGTTTTTCCTCAATGAGAAGGAGGATTTAATACAGTTTACTGGTTCTGTTTCTTTTTTTTTTTTTTTTAAACATGCTTTATTGATCCCTCACAGGGAAATTTGTGTGCTGCATCACACCGCAGCAGGCTGCCACCTATGCCGGTTGGTGGGAGAAACGGAGGATTAGGTGTCTTGTCCAAGGACCCTAGACATGCACTCAATGGGATGCGAATCCGCAAACATCCGGTTAACTTCCGGTGTGCGGGCGAACGCTCTAACCACTGAGACACCATCTCCCAAGTTTAGCAAATCAGTTTTGTTTGTATGCCCAATATTACAACACAGATGTCTCAACTGGCTTCGCACACAAAAAAAATCACAAAAATTGGTCCTCAAATAAAAAAACAACTACATTTAAAAATAAAAAAGACCCAAAATATTTGTGGTCTCAAACCGTCCTTCGAGGAATCCTAGCGATTCGCTACTGTTTATTATAAGAGTTATTTTTGCTTTTTTTTTTCTTAAATAAACTGTTACGCACATTGAGACCAACCAGTTTTGGCATTGGTTAAACAAATAAAATTGAATGAAAAATGAAATTATATTTTTTTCATTCTTCTTTCTAAATCAAAATCTTTTGTATTTGGGTTTCAAGAAGTGTCGATAACCGAGGTCATCGAGGAGGTTTCTCCCAGGTTTTTTCTACAACACTAACCTAGAACGCTCTATGTTTCAATTTTATTCAGTAAAAAAAATACTAGAGTTTTATTGATCCTTTCATCTCTTGCCAAGAATGCAAAAATATCCTAAATCCTAAAATGTCAAAATTCTTTCGTGTTTTTTTTTCTAGTTGATTCATTTTTGGTTCCCAAAGTGATCAGAATTTTTTTTTTGTCTGACAAACACAAAACCATAAAAATCCAAGTATTCCACCAAGCATCTATCAGTAACAAAAGAAATTTGCTAAAAAAAAAAAAAAGGCAAAAATCTGGAGAATTGTGATTTTTTTTCATCGTTTTTTTACTCATGTTAATCAAGAAGATTTTTTTTAGCTTCACAAACCATCTTTGAACCAAATCTCTGTTATTTGTTTTTTTTTATTTGCTCCTGTAAAAAGTCTTAACGTGGCATCATGTGAATGTTTTTGTTTCCATGAGACTCTGAACAGCTGTTTGAGCAGGACAAACATCCTCAGACCAAACAGGGATGATGCTTTAACAGCAGAGAGGACAGGACATCAAACTGGGACACAATGAGTACACCTCCTTTAAAAAAAACATCCATCTCTACATCCTTCAGTCCCACTAAGGCCTCTCGCTTTCTTTCTTTCAGACGCTTTTCACACTCGGCTTTCTCTCTGCACTTAGAGAAAAACTCACCTGAAATTAAACACAAGACCAGGTGCTTCTCTGATATGACCATCTGTTCACCCTGACTGACTTTTCCTGCTTTCTTTCCTTTCTCGTCTTTCTTCTCTTCTATTGTCAGCAGAGACAAAAGAGCTGTGTGAGTGACTCTTATTGCTTGAGAAATTAAAAAAAAAAAAGAACAGCTCCCGACCATTAACGGTATCTTTCAGCTTTCGTCTCATTCAGGTGTGCTTTCATTTAGACTCTCCATCCCATAATTTCTAACATGTTATTCCTTTTGTATCACTCTGGCCATGAGATGCCAAAGTTAATTATTCTTTGGCAGTGCAGGTGCAATTACATGACAATTACACCACAGCTGGTAGCAGGGGTGGAAAGCAGATCTTGTCCTTGTGGGCGTGTTTAAAGCTAATAAGATGCCCCCTTCCCTTTCTTCCTCTTCTTTTTTTCTTCCTTTGGCAAGAGAAGAGCGGGGGTAGGGGAGGATTGGCAGAACACAGTGGGCTTTAGCTTGTTCCACTCAGCTTAGAGGTAAGAGGTTGTGAGGAGAGCAACTAGAGTAGAAAAACAGGGGGGGTTGAAGGGTTTTTAGCATGAACACAGGGCCCTGCTGATCCTCTACGAAGGGCCGGAAGGTCATGCTACTGTCACAATAACAATAGGATTTTTTTTTTTTAATCAGTGTCCTAATAGCGGCATGCTTCTTAAAGCTGTCTCCATATGCATCCTGTTGCTTCTTTCCTGCCATTCTGGAAAGACTGTGGCTCTCAAACTTGACCAGATGAGAGTTAAATATCATAAGTGGTGCACGTAACAGGCGCGTAAGTGCACATGGGTTTTCAAAATGTGTTGCACATCAAAAGTGTGGAAGCAACAAGACAGCCAAAAGAGTTTTTTGTTTTTTTAAAAAGTGTCCTTGAAATGACACGTTTGAAGGAAAGCAGCATTTTCTTGACATAAAACATGGCGTTCAGTGACCGCCTGTGAAAATCGGTGTGTTGTCAACTCTGTGTTACATTTTCAGACGAAACACTTGTGTTAAAGATCAACTAAGATTTTTACATTTAGTCAAGATTTCAGTTGACTTGCCATTTTTTGAACACCAAGCTTGTTGAGGAAAAACATCTACAGATATTAGTTCTTAAAAATGAAGTATTTTAATATGAACTAAGATCATGCTCACTTTAGAAGAATTTTTTTTGTTTCCAGTGTTGAACCAAATTTAGAAAAAGACCCAATGTAAATAAAAATCCAACCATGTGGTGACTGTGATGAGGCCCAACCCATCCCTGGATCAGTTAGTTTTAAAAATGATCTTTACAAAAAATATTTTAGTAATTATCCATAACAAAATAATTTTTTAAATAAAACTTATTGGCCGTGCATGCCTTGTTTAGCCATCCTATGTTACAGGTTGAAACTCTTGTGCTTTTATTTTTTAAGTAAAAAATTTGAGCTGTTCATTTATGGCAGCATTTTTCAACTTTTTTAAGCGAAGATGCATTTTTTAATCTAAAAAAATTTGGAGGCACACCATCAACAAAAATGGTGGAGTGGGTTGCTATGGTTACCGTAAACAACCAATGCCTGTCTGTAAATAAAAAAAGACAACATCATACTGGGATACCGCCTGTACAATATCGCCTACAGCCGGTATGGATAATACTTTTATTCATTTTTCTCAACACAAACACCAAGAGATCGACCAAAACGATTGTTGGGAGCTGCCAGTAGATCGCGACCAATGTACCATATTTTTCGTACTATAAGTCGTAGTTTTTTTTTCTATAGTTTGGTTGGTGGTGCAACTCATACACCAGAATGATTTATATATGTTTTACCCTTCTTGTTATGCATTTTAGTCAGCACAACTTATACTCAGGTGCGACTTATAGTCCGAAAAATATGGTATTAGGTGAAAAAAGATAATTTTTTACAACACACCTGACAATCTCTCATGGCACAACACTGGTTGAAAAATGCTGATCTATGGGACCAAAAAAATTATGTGCAGCTCTAGTCACTATATTAAAATATGTTAAACGCTTTTAACGTAAAACAAGTTTAATGACGTTAAAGTGAACTTAAAATATGCCAAACATTTTAAAATTGCACTTAATTTTGCATTTAAGCATGTAAATGCTCATGTCTTATCTCATATCTCATCAATCATGCTAAATCCCTCCCACCCTCTCCATGAATCTGTGGACCATCTGAAGAGCAGCTTCAGCAACAGACTCCTGCAACCCTGCTGCTCAAAGGAACGGTACAAATATCATTCTTACCATCCTCCATCAAACTATTTCACCTTTCACTTTCAAACCTGTAATTACTTGCCATTCACAGCTTTTAATGAGATTGTATGAATGTTACACTGCAGCACTCAAATTCCCCTTCGGGGATAAATAAAGTATTTTATTTAAATTCAATCTCTGATAAATCAGTGTTTAAACATCAAACTCATCTGACACTAGTAACCATCCTCAAAAAGAGTTTTTTATTTTAAGAACTACACCAACGACTTATTAAAATGATTTCCTTCCATTTTACCAGATGCACTATTAAATAATCGTGAAAGCTACAGCTCTCTATCTGCTCACATCTTCTTTCCCTCAAAACCTACAGTCATGAGCTGACATGCAGGAGGGGGAGGGAAGGGAAAAAATGAAGAGAATGATGTAGATTTGAACAAAAATAACCAAAAAGGAAACAGGGGTGACGCCTTGTTAGTAAAAGAGGAAGCAGCACCGAGTCCAGGAGCACACTCTGTCTCAGTAATTCCTTGCCTTGTCGCCTTGTCTCCCATATAGACGGTTATTATAGAGACGCGGCTGTCATGTCATATTTAGCTCTGGAAATGTCATTTGGCAGCACACCTGCTGCCTAGCTATGCTAATAAAGCTAGGTTTAACTTTGATTAGTATTCAGAGAGAGAGAAAAGAGAGAGAGAGGGTGAGAGAGATGGTGATGGTGATGGAGGGAGGGAGCTGGGGTAGTAGTGACTGAGATGCAGAAAAAGAAGAGAAGCGTCGACGAGAATAAGAGCTGGCTTACTCCAGCAGTGAGCCTCATAGCCGTCTCTCCGTGACATGTAAGCAAGATGAGTCATGCCTCAACTGGATGGATGTGTCTGGATGCATCACATATGAAACATAAGAGGGAGAGCAGCCTCTGACCTTTATTAGAGCACATCAGCTAAAGGAGGAAGTCAACCCAGCATGTCAAACTCTATTAGTTTTCCGTGTGTCCACATGTGTTTTTCGTCAGAGATTCTGTTCTCTTTTGTGAGTTAGTTAAAACTAGACAAGACAGTGACACTTACCCCTGGAAGGGTTTTTTGCTCGTGCAGGGCGTTCTGGGCTTTGAGGGCAGACTCACGTGCACAGTATGTGAGGAAGGCACATCCTGGATGAAAATAAAAAAGGTTGAAGTTGACTAAACAAAGAATTATGAGTAGCAGACAGAAACAAAATGCATTTTTTCACACGTCTGTTTGTATCCCTGTTTTCAAATTTTCTAAAAATGCCGCCCCTAAAATGTGTTAAAAAGTCCCCCTCCAACAGCTGAGATCTGGGATATTATTAAATCCTAATATCTGGAGAGACAACCCGTCTGACTGAGTCTTTAATATCACAATGTTCAATCAAAATGTATTCAGTCCTATATAATAGAGAAAGGCCTTCATTAACCTTTAAGACTCCCTCAAATCATGAATATGTAAATGTATGCAGAATAGGTGCCATAGGTGTTGGGAGGACTGATACCACCTGGCCGGCATGTCTTCTCAATGGCTGATGGGTTTTTTAGGATTTCTAAAAGCCTATTGTTTTCCTGGCTTGGATTCACATTAGAAACTACAGTAGAGATCATTGTTTTATTAGATTACTTCCCATCTGTCTTTTTTTTTTTTTTCAAACTTGCTTCCAAAATATGAGACGCCTGCTCAGCATGAGATGAAGAGGAACAGCAGTGGGTGGCATGGGTGGTGACCACACCGAGCCAAACCAGTAAAATACTATTTGAAAGAATCAAAAAATGTTGATTGCAACAAATAAATTTAATGAAATTAAATTAACAATGAAGATGTCAAAGGTGGAAAAATTTGGGATTAATGTACAGAAATTATTTTATTTTTACTGTACAGATCATTTAAAACCCTGAACTCCACGTGCTGATTCTCATACCCTCCCAATTCTAATTTTATGTTATTTTTTCTTTAGGCATTCCTTTTCTTTTGCAAAGCTGTCTAGAATAGTTTATGTTTGTGAAATGTCTTTCGATCAAACCCTGTGCAGTGTTTTGATGTGCAGAATGTTATTCTGTGTTACAAAATGTGCTGAACAGATTGGTTCTGCCCACAGATGCATCGTGTACTAATATTCTGCTTCACACATTTAAATTTAAACATTACACTGATTTTAAAAGCTTTCTTTTGTTAATCAGAGGATGAAAATGAAAAACAAAAAGGATAACAATTGATAAGAAAATTAAACTTAAACAGGAAATTAAACTTTAAAAAGCAGACGAAGCTACTATTTTGTATGTTTTATCTTAGAACGAGGATCGAAACGTTGTATGAATTTAAAAAATGTTAAGAAGTATCATGAAGCTGATTTAATCTTCAATAAATCCAATAATGATCTTTTAAACTCGTGTCTAATCTCGTGTTTTGGACGAGATTGGCACAAAAAGCACGACTCGACAAGTCAACTTAATCAATAAATGGGCATTAAATAAAAAGGATTTTAAAAAATTGTGTCCGTACATTATTTAAACCAATTCAACAAAATATTCCAAACCCTGAACAAGACGCTGAAACCATTTGAAACTCTAAACTATTGAGACTATTGACTATTGATCTCTCCAGTGCTATAGGAGGTGATTGGCCCCTTGTTGGCCTTTGAAAAGGCTTCTCTGGAAAAACAGCTCAATAACAAGTAGTTTAAGCTAAATCATATTCACTGAAAATCCAATCCAAATGTAAAAAAAAAAAAAACTCTTGGCATTTAACCCTGACAACACGAGTTAACACAGTGACCCCTTTCTGCTCGCTCACCTTTGTGCATCCCTGTGTATTTGTCCTTTATCACCGTTAACTCATAGATCTTGCCAAACTGCTCAAAGATAGGCTTTAAGTCTTTTTCCTCAAGGTTTCGGGGTATTTGCCCGATGAAGAGCTTGATTGCATCAGGCTCCTTCATTGAGAAGTCTGTAGAGGAGTCATAACACACACACACACATACACACGGAGTGAAAAGACAGAAGAGAAGCGGGCAGGAGCCTGCAGGCTTAAATTCACACTGCACAGGAGGTGCAAACAGGAGGCAGGGGATGGAAGTGCAGATGGGAGCATTCAATTGGAATAGGCAGCAGAAATAGTGCTTTCTAAGTCCTCAGAGAAAGCCTGCTCCAAATTCTGTGGCAGATTTGCTGTTTATCGCACAGATTTGTGGCAAAAAAAAAAAAAAACACACAACAATTTTTTTTTCTGGAGAAATAAAATAGAAAGAAAATCACCAAAAAAAAATCACATATTCTCACAAAAATGACATTAAATAAGAAGAATTTAACTTTAAATCTAAATTTACAGGTTTACGTCAACAAAAAACCCAAAAATAATTTACACATGTTAATAATTATTTTACATTTAAGAAGTTTTTTTTTTTCGGTCATTTTTAACAGCTGTCATTTCTGTCATGATTACATTAATTAATTTTCATAATACAATATTTTGCTGGAAAAATGATGAATGCAAATTATGTACCGTCCAAAAATAAATACTTCAATGCACATATTTATCATTTAAAAAATTAAAGTTTAGTTATGCATGTTTAATAAGTACATAACAAACATCAGACCAGAAGAAACAGTCTGGAATTCACACGAAGCTCATAATAATGTGTGATTATTAAAATCAAAGCAATCTAAAGAAGATCTGCTGGTGTAACTCCAGAATGATGATGACAGTGTGTCAGTCAGCACAGCTGGAGACTTTGTCTTTCCTTTGTCAAGACATTGGTGACAACAATGACCTGCATGCATTTCACACACCAAAAAAAAAAAAAAAACAAGGAGTTAGAAGACATCTACCTGTGGTGCTGGTTGTAGAAAACGAATCGATCACGATGAGTAGATCCCTGATTTTTTTTTTTCCTCCTGATGTTATTTACTCTCTAAATCCCAGTTACTCAGAACATTTGTCTTTGAATCCAGTAACAAGTTAGGCCTGTACAACCCCTAAAAAACACAAATATCATCCAGTGATGGTCCTTTATTCCTTCTGAGCGGGTTTTTTAATCTAAAATTCCTTGATCCCTGATTTTTTTTTCTTTCAAAAGAAATCAGATTTTTTTTTTTTAAAAAGGATGAAATCTCTTACTGGGTTTTTAAAATAGAGTCCAATGACAGATGTAAATTTAGAGTTCCTTCAGCAGACCGTGGGGAATTGGTAGTCTGGTTGTCTCTCTGGATGTGTGTCTGTACTCCTTTGACGTCGTAAGCCGGTGTCTCCCTCCCTGTCCATCTCAGCTCCATCCCTCCCCTGGGCTGTTTGAGCCGTGATGTCTGCTACCAGGGACCATCCCCAAACTACCAACCCTGTCATTGTGAAGAAACAGAGAGGGGGAGGGGACTGAAAACAAATACAGTCAATGAATATTTAGAACATCTTTCATAAGCTCACGTTTTTCACTCTCTTTACCTCTCGTTTCTATTTCAGTCACATTTCTCACAATTTTTTTATATAATAGAAAGAAAGATCATAGAAGATCTGAGATACAAGAGTTTCAGCTAAAATGAAAGAAAAAGTGTACAAATGTAGACCATAAACGTTGCTTGGTCTAGAGCAGGGGTGTTATGATCCACTACTGAATAGATGATGTCCTCACCTGGTTCAGGAGAAGCTGATGCACGTAAAGTAAAATCAACAGTAAATCAAATTGAAAATCAAACATTGACTCAATTACCTGGATCAGCTGTGTAGATGTAAGAACACAGAGAAAACTTTCAGGATTGGTTTAGAGTCAGTGTCACGATGAAATGAAGATGCTGAGGATCTCTTTGGGAGTGACCAGGATGGACAGGATCAGAGGAACAGCACATGTTAGAGATTTTGGAGATAAAGTCAGAGGCCAGACTGAGATAGTTTGGATATGTGCAGAGGAGAGAGAGAGAGTACATCGGAAGAAGGATGCTGGGTTTGGAACCACCAGGAAAGAGGACTTGAGGAAGATCAAAGAGGAGGTTCATGGATACAGTGAAGGAAGACATGAAGATAGTTGGGGTGACCGAAGAAGATGCAGGAGATAGGGTCAGATGGAAGAAACTGACTTGCTGTGGCAACTCCTAAAGGGAAATACTGAAAGAAGAAGAACATTCGTCGAAAAGGTTTCAAAGTGTCTTCTGGACAGTTTATTTGATGATCGAGACAGTTCCAATCTGAGTCATGTAACATCAGATTGAAAATTATTTTCGGACGGAAGGTGACATGTCAGTTCAATGTAATTGAAACACTCAACTTTAAGGGCACTTAACGTCATTGCATCCTCTCTCCTCTGAGCTTTTTCAAAGCCGTAAATGTCACTTTACAGTTAAAGTTTCTTCTCTTTTTTTGCATTATTGTATGAAAAGCATCACTAACAGTCCACATTCTGTCAATCCCTAGCAAATATGTCTACTTGTTCTGCTTGTCTGGTTGCTCTGGTATTAACCCTGAAGATTTTTGGATGGCTTTTAATTCTTTTTTCTTTTTAAATTTCCAGCTATTTGTTCCTTTCACGTTTCTCAATAATGTCTGTGATTTTTTTTTTGCTCCATCTGTCTTAATGTGCATAGAAAAGGTCAACTGTATTACTGTATTATATCTAGGTTAAAATAACATGTGCATGTGTGGTTTTATGACTCCTCTGATGCCACGAGGCAATAACAACCCGAAATAATAAAATGTGAAAGTTTCATCAAACTGACTCAGGACATTGTTTTAACGAGTCATCCTTAAATTTAATTGCTTGATCTTTATTTGGTTCTGTTTATTACTACCTTGTGAAAGACTGGAAAAATAACTGGTGAATTTATTGGGATTAAAGTCATGTTAGCTTAAAAAATCTAGAAAAAAGAGAAGAAAAGATTAAGAATGGGGATTCATTTAAAAAAAGAAAAGCACATATTTCACAAAACACCTATTGCTTTTATTTTTTTTAATTTTGCAAATTTAATGTTGCAAATTTTTGCATTCAACAATAAAACAAAAATGTGTTTAAAAAATCTAAACACATCACAGAGCTAAATACTTGATGCATGCATGCATTTTGTGTTTTTTAATCATTTTGCTTGATTGCTATTGTTTTTTAAATAAAAAATCAAATTTTTTAAGTAGGTTTTGTTGCATTTTCACACACTCAAAAATTAATAAGACATTCTAGCATACATAAACTTGTCAAATAATTAATAAGAAATCATATCCATAGGAAAAAAAAGACAATCCACATTATATAAATGTTTAGACCTCTAAAATGAATATCAATGTGTAGTTGAGGATCCTTCGTTTTTTATATGAATGCTAAAATGCAGACAGTCCCTGACATCAAGAGCTTTAAATCCTCCTTTTGTTCTCTCTGTGGTGCTGGCCATGGTCCTGAAACACATCTACTTCCAATCAGATCTCTTCATCAAACATCTAACACTATCTACGTCTGATGATGGAGGGATCATTTCCAGAAAGAGATCTATACTTATTTTTTTTAGAAAACAACACACACACCCTCTCTCTGATATTTCGGCAGCATGTAAACAATGAGCCCACATGACATCGGGCTGCACACACCCGACATGCGCACAAGGAGCATCTTCAAAGTAGTCACGATCTGGAGCTGTTTGTCTCAAACAGTAAAATAAATATCCTGGTGATTATTTTTACATTTCTCTTCAGGATCTCCATTAATTCCTCTGTTTTTTTATGTTAGAATGTATCTCTGATGTTAAGACCACCATCTGTCATCAGTCCCTAAATCCCATCTCACAAGCTTATAGTGGAGGTGAAGCAAAGATTTAACTAATAAGATGATCAAATCTAGAAAAAAAAATAATAATCTGAGTGTTGATTTGTAAGCATGGGGATGGGTGACAGATTGTAACCAACAACGACATCTGGTGACAATCTGCAAAGGCAATCCAAATGATGTTAATGTCCCAAATATGTCAGATAAAACCTGCTGCAATAAGAGGTTTGAAGAAGGTTTAGTGTGAAGTTGGCATTATTTTAATACAACGATTAAATACACGTAGATTATTAAATCCACAAGTTGGTAAAAGTCTCATAAAATCAATGCATTACAATTTTTTTCTTTGATTTAAAACATTTTAGTTATATTTAAACAAGTAAAATATATAAATTTTAATTAAACTTGATATTTTATTTTGAAATCTACTTGATTACAGTAAATGCCATGTTTCCTGAGGGTCTTTTCATTATCACTTGCTTACATATGGCTCACATTAACCAAGTCCATCACTTGCGATTTGGGGTTAGCTACACTCAGCCACAGATTTAAAAAGACATGGCTTAAATATGCTGGTTGTTAAAACCAGCTGATTGTGGTGAGAAGTGGTGCAGAAAGCACTTACTGTAACTCCGATTAAGCCTGGCTGATGATCTTTGACCCTAACGTATAAACTTCCACATGGCAGAGGCCCAGATTGGGTTGAAAGTTGACCGCTGTCTTTGTTCGGTCAAACGATTGCCGGGAGGTCTGTAAAAGTATTAGTGTCACGTATGGAATATTTTTAGTGCATGTTAATTTTATATCACAGGTCTCCAGGGAAGGTTACGCAAGCAAACAGCATTGCAAAGGTCTTGAGTCATTTTTTTTATTTTTGGCTTTGAAGAAAAAAATGCTTTATTAGGCTTTAAGTGGATCCGTATTTAAAATATATCTTTTTTCTTATGAGCTTAGAGCTCAAAAACCAGAGAGAGCTCAGCAGGATGAGGGACTAGAGGTAGAAGCTCAACAGGATGCCAGACCAGAGGTAGGAGCTCAGCAGGATGAGGGACCAGACGTAGAAGCTCAGAGAGATGAGGGACCGCAGGTAGAACTCAGCAGGATGCCAGACCAGAGGTAGAAGCTCAGCAGGATGAGGGACCAGAGGTACAAGCTCAGTAGGATGAGGGACCAGAGGTAAGAGCTCCGCAGGATGAGGAACCAAAGGTAGAAGCTCAGCAGGGTAAGGGACCAGAAGTAGAAGCTCACCAAGATGAAGGACAAGGGGTAGAAACTCAGCAGGATGAGGGACCAGAGGTACAAGCTCAGTGGGATGAGAGACCAGAGGTACAAGCTCAGCAGGAAGAGGAACTAGAGGTACACGCTCAGCAGGATGAGGGGCCAGAGGTAGGGGCTCAGAAGGAAGAGGGACCAGAGGTGGAAGCTCAGCAGGTTGATGGACCTGAGGTAGGAGCTCAGCGGGATAGGGATCAAACGTGGAGGGGCACAATCATGGCTGCACTAGGACTGCATGATCACAGCACGGCAGATGATCTGACACAAAAGTTAAGGACACCAGGGCCTAAACAATCTGGGGGAAGACAAGACACAGCTGGAGACACCAGGGAGAGGCAATAGATTCAGGTGTGCAGAATTAGGAATGAGGAAATGTTCCAGGAGAGAGGAGGATCATGACACTAATATTAAAGAAGGAACCACCGTAAAGTATATTTGATAACACAAACAAGAAAAATGTCACAATATCAACTTATATTCTTAAGTATTCTGTTAGTTTTTTATTAAATATGGTTGCATTTATAAAAAAAAAAAATTAAATTAACAGTGATGGAGACAAAATAGTATGCATTCATGTAAAAAGTGCACATTGGGGCTACATTACAAATAAAAAAACAGACAAGACTTTATTCAAGAATGAAAAATAATTTTATTCATCCAACAGCTTACAGGTTTTTATGAGAACACCATAACTGGAATAAATCAATGTTAGAATATGTGCAACAGACTGTACTTACTCTCAGCAGATTTCTCCAACTTTCCTAACTGGCATAATTTTCCACAAAACTAAAGACCCAAAAAGAAAAAGACACAACATAAAGATCTTATTTCCTTTCAGCTTGATATAATTTTTCTGACCTCACTTACTTTGAATTCTGAAGAATGAACCTGTCTTCATAACAGATCATGAAAAAGCATCACTCCCCAGCCCACTTCCACAACACGTGGGAAGGTTTCCATCACATCTGACACATGAAAGCAGATCTGGATCCCTGAGGAAGAGAAAGGAGGAGAGAGACACAGAGAGAGAGGATAGAAGCAAATACAAGCAGCAGTGTTAAAAAAATAACTTCATAATTTCATCACACAGCAAACAACATTCAAATCAACGTGCAATTTAAATCTTTACACCTCAAACTAACTCTCCTGATTGAAGAATTTGATTTCTCTTAATTACATCTTTGATGATGAGTTTGGGTGACATCTTAATAAAATGTGGAAACACACTACATTCCTCCCAAATCTAATCCCACACATTTATATCTGTAAACTAATAAAAAATAATCTCATTTTAATATTCTATTTTTTTTAATGGTGAATAAATACTCATAAAAACTTTGATTTGGTAAATATATGTACTTTAATATCTACTCAATTCTTTATAAATTTAAGTATTTTTTTATTGATTAAAAGTAAAAAAAAAAATTGTTAAAGTAGGTTTTCTCACCAAAATAATTATTTTAACATGAAGCTATCAACATTAAAAATAATAAATAAATAATTAAACTTGCTACTGATTTTGCATTTTAAATTAGTTGAATAGGAAATTTTTCTATTTTTTTCCCCACTTTTTAAAATGGTGATTTTAAAATAAAATGCAAGCGGTGCAAAGTTACAAAAGGAAAGCATATTTTGGAGATTTGGGCCAAAAATGGCAACGTATTTAAAATTAAAGACTGTAGGATTTTGAACATTAAATGCTTAAGACCTTAATATTTTTAGAGTAAGTGGGTGGGAGTTCCTCTAAAGGTACATCTTTCTTCTCACACACAACTTGAACTAAAATTCAACAACTGGACTCAACCAAACAGGCTTGGAGAAGAAGGTGACTGAGTTTTTTTTTTTCTATCCTAGTTTTTGATCTTGACTCAAAACCGACTGATCAAACCTGATCATCTTATCTACAGCTAATTCAAAATTTTACAACTATTTGAGTGGTTTGTAAGCTTTATAAGTGTAAGTATAATAGGTGAAGTAGTGTTTCTGCATGTTGCAGGACTTGGTTTTCTAAATCCAGAACCTGTTCATTCTAATCAAAATGATCCACCAAAAAATTTTGAAAAAAGTTTGTCAGCAAAAAAATTAGACTAAATTAGGGTGAAGAGTGAATAATATTCTAATCACACACACATTACTCAGAAAAAAATTAAATCGGTCTATTAGATTTAAAAATGAGCTACCTTTTTGAGCTAACCACCAAGTTTAAAATTTTTTTTCAGACTTTGTAGAAAAGTTTTAGACTTTAATTCAACAAATTAAATTTTTTTTTTTCATATCAAAATTTAAACGTCATCTAATTTAGATTCAATTGAGTTGAAACTGAAAAGTATAGTCTGCAGTACTGTGGATGTTCAAATCCTCAGTTTGATCTGGAGACATTATTTTAAGCTACTTTGATCAATTGTAAAAAAAAAAAAAAAAAAATTTCATAGCCATTTTTCAAATTTTCTTGTCCATCAAAAAGCCTCTAGATTTTAAAGAGGGGGTCGAGGAAGCGGGTCAAACATTCAAGAAAGAAAGTGAACAACACATTTTTCAAACTCAGATTTTATTAGTTGATACAAGAAAATAAAACTGATTCGGTGTTTTTTCTCTCCAGCAGAAATCGACTTCATCGGTGTCGGCATCAGAGGCTCGAAGTTTTTAAAAAGGACAAAAAAAACAAACTCTCCCTTCATTTGTCTGTAATTGTAACGATATTAAAGACATTTAACGAGACATAAAACTGTAGAGGTGATGATCACCTTCAACCAATCAACGTACTGTTTGTAAAACAGAAACTTCGGTCGGTTTGTGGATATTATTGCATCATAATAATATCCACAAACGATCACGGATAATTTGAAAACATCAGAAACTCGTCAGAGTGCGTCTCCGTATAAACAGGGACATCTTTGTAGCAAAATAACTATCTTCAAATTTAAATTCAGATAAAAACAAAAGGAACAAACTCGGGAATGATTTGTTACTATTTGATTTCCCGTTCAGACGAGAACGTCTGAACTTTTATCCGCTCATATTGAGTTTTATCGAATGGATGCTTTTTAACATTTAATGCAATACTTTTTTTTCTTTTTTACTGGTTGAAACACAAAAAGTGAATTTATATATCCACCTCTTACTTTCTTTATTCTTCTCTCTTCAGACTCCTCGGGGTCCCCGTGAGGTTCCTGTTGCTCGGTGATGTCTGTGGCTCAACATCCTGTTTTCTTCTGACAGACTTCTCACACTCGTGGCAAACTTCAGAGCTCAAAATCTAGCTATTCTGTCTTTCATCGTGACGGGACGTCACTTTTTAGGGCCGAATAGCTAGCTGTTCAATCAGTATCGTGGGGGAAGGAAGGGTCTTTTCGGGGGAAACATTGGACCCCCTGCTCTAAGGCCAGGGCGTATGCCTCTGAAGCCCGGATCAGGGCCGGGAAAACGAGAGAACGGAGGACGAGGTGGTCCTCTGGGGATCTGGTGGTGTGGCGGGTGGGGGGTCCGGAGTAACGGTCGCATTCCCCGCATGGCAGGATGGCGGATTTCATGGGGGGGTGGTCGTCTTGGTGCATACTGCGGGGGAGGGAGGGATTGCCCCTGGTAGTCATGGCCATAGAAAGGGTCACTAGAGGATGAAACTGAGGAAGATATTTGCCCCCGGGCTCTGGGGTTGGAATTTTTAGGACTAAAAAAAGTCTCATTTGGAGGGAAGAAGGGTCCATCGGTTTGTTCGTCATGGAAACCCTGGACATCCTCTCGGTAACTACTGTCGTTTGAGTGGGAGGGTGGAAACCCAGCGTGTCGTGTGTGAGGGAAGGAATTGTTTGGAGGAAGTAGAGGCTTTTGCTGGAACTCATGAACCCCTACATTACTGCTGAGGCCCACCGCCCCACCGTCTACACTTGAACTTGGCTGCTGGGCTTGAGCCATCATCATACTGTTAACCGAGGGCGGTGCATTGTCAAAATTAGGAGGAGGAGGTGGTAACTTTGGAACAGGAGGAAGCACATTTCTAAAGAAAGAAGGAGCAGGAGCCCTGAGCTTTTGCTGGGCAGGGAACTCCGGGGTTTGCCCTGCTGGGTATGAGTATGCTCCTAAAGTCTTGTCCTCTCCAGTTCCTTCAGGAACGTTAAAGCCAATAGGCTGCTGAGTGTTCCCTGGTGGGTAAATATCACCATACCAACCTCGTTCTTTTGCCCTCTGAAGCCCCCCGGCCGTGTTACCAGCACAGCCTGGGACTCTATCTCCAGGTAGTGGTTCACCTGCTACCTGCTGGTAATGTGGAGCGGGTGCAACGTTGCCATGCTGACTGACATGTACGTTTGACGGGTAGGTCTTGCCGTTCTGAGTCACACCTGTCTGCACGCCAGTTTGCACTTCAGGTGTGTTTGATGTCTGCGGAAAGTTCTTAAAAGTTGTGCGAGCTATTTTAGCCAATTCTCCCACCGGATTTATGGTGGGAGCGAATGGAGTGCCCACCGGTTTATCCATCATCTCATCTTGTGTTGGGGTCCCTCCCCCTTCGTCCCGTACTGGGGTCCCAACCTGTGTTTCTGTGCCAGCTGTTGAGCTGAAATGGTTCCTTTCCGGAGTCGGATTGCTGGGAAAACCCAAACCAAATGTACTGAAAGCAGGGTTTTCATGCAGGAAGTTGTGAATTTTCGACTCTAAGCTTGTGGAGGAAACAGACGGCTCAGACTCTGTTGCTAAATCCATGTCTCTATGGAGGGCCTGGACCAAAGCGAAGGCTTTGTTAGAAGTTTGCGGAGATGGTTGAGTACTTGAGCTTTGCTGTACAATAGAGCTTGAAGAGGAAGGCACAGCTGGTACAAAGGAAAGAGTGGAGTTCTGAGTGGGTACTACTAATGCAGACGTGGATGAGGGAGTAATCTTGCCTGAACTGAAGTCGGGGACAACAGTCGCAGCTGAGCTGCTCAGACGGGAAGAAATGCCTGAATGATGAAAGGGAGAAATACAAAAAGGCTTTTACAATCATTTTTTAATTCTTTTTTTAAAATTAAAATAATCCAATATTAAATCAAACTGATTCTTTAAAACTGTTATAAGTAGGGATGCGATACCGAGACTGTTTGGCACCGGTGCTACACGTCAGCATTTTTACCAGACTGAAAACTTTCAGCCTTAACTGTATCGGCGGAGATGCAGGTCAGGAGTGCAAACACGGCATGCACTACTTATTTTTTGTTTGCCTCTAAAAGACAGTCTCTTTCTTTTTATTTCCCTGAAGGGTGGGAGCAGGTACTGTATTCTTCTGCTGACAATCAGACACATAAGAGAAAGGCAGAGCAGCTAAGTTGCAATTACGTTTCTTTAAAGTTGATTCAGACAACACGTGCTGCCTGAAATGTAACCAAAAAAAAGTTGCTTGCAGACTGGTAACTTAAAGACCTCACCAACATGCATCTTATTCAAACAGAACGTTGCACAGTGATTGATCATAAAAGAGAGAAAAGCAGCACTATTTATTCAACAGGTGTGTACTGTAGATGCACACACGTGGAGCACTTAATGAACGTGTCGGTTTATCAAAAATAAGTGCATGGAATTTCAATAAAAATGAATCCAGATCCCAGCATGGAAAACAATTACAAGTTAACAAGAAATTCATATTGTTCATATGAAGCTGAAAGTTCAGATTGTCTCACTTTTTTTTATCTTTTTTTTTTTTTGCATATTATATTGATCCCTCACCGGGGGAATTTGTGTGCTGCACTGCAACACCGCAGCAGGCTGCCACGACGGCACCAATGGTGGGAGAAACTTGCGATTAGGTGTCTTCTTCAAGGACCCTAGACGTGAACTCAGTGGGATGCTAACCCACAAACTTCTGGTTAACTTCCGGTCCGCGGGCGAATGCTCTAACCACTGAGCCACTGTCTCAGTGACATAAAATAAATTACTGACATATAATAAAAACAAATTAAAATGCAAGACTATACAAAAGTTCTATTTTTTTTTTTGTCCTTGCCATTGTGTGGTCCCAGGGACGGCTTGGACCGCGTGGGATTCGAACCAGGTTTTCCCGGTCGAAAGACAGCAACTCTACCACTAGGTCAACGTCCCCTGGGACCAAATGTTTTTTTTTAGGTATCTTGTATAAATTTTGTTTTGTGTTCTGAACTGCTTATTTTTAATTTTGTCCCAGAGGTTGCCGGAGCCTTTTTTGACTGATTTCAGGTGTGAGGCGGGATATAGCCTAAACAGGTCGCCGGTTTGTTGCAAGCAACACACACAATCATCCATACATGTTCCTAGGGCAGGGGTGGGCAAACTTTTTGACTCGCGGGCTACATTGAGTTGTAACGTTTGACAAACGGGCCGGATCCGGGAAAGGGGGTCAAGCCCCCTTCTTGATCCACAAAAAAAAAGTGTTCTTACTACTTTAATTATTATAAACTTTGGGCAAAATATGCACCAAACTGCAGAAAAATGACTTATTTTTCAAAATGTTTAGGGGGAAATGCCCCCAGACCTCTCTATACTGTCGATGACCTCACGCCCCCCGACCCTCTTTAAAAAATCCTGGATTCATCCCTGGAAACAGGAGCGGATGTATGGCATGCTTTGGTAACCACTAGATTAGACCGATAGAATGGCGCACCAGGTAATGTTACGTCAAGAGCATTAAATTTCAAATCCAGCGGCGCTAGGTTGGAAATCTAAGCGATTGATCAAACATTTTAACTTCTAACGTGCTTGTTTACGTGCGTGTATTGGGCCCGATGGCGTTCCTTATCTGTGTACACTGTTTATTTTGAAGGCGTGCACATCACGGAGACACACTCATTTGAATGGGAGCAGTGTTGTTTCTTTGGCACCATCTAGTGGTAAAACATCAGAATGACAGGAAAAATAAAACTAACAGGGTTTTTCTTTTTCCCTAGTTCGGCGGGCCGTTTAAAACATTTATACGGGCCGCATGTGGCCCCGCGGGCCATAGTTTGCCCATGCCTGTCCTAGGGGCATTTTCCTCCCACTCTCCAAAACCATGTATGTTAGGTTTATTGGCCGCTATAAATTTAAAAATAATTATTTGTATAAATATTTTATTTCTCAACCTTTTTAACGAAGCAGAATATGCTGCTTTTCCTGCAGAAAACTAGTGTGTGAAGGACATATTTAAGATGGCAATAACTTCTAATTCCCAGTTATTGACATTTAAAATCTTTTGCACATTGTCTTGTTAATTATATTGTTTTTGTTTCCTTTTATTATAAGAAGAAGTAGATATTTAATTACATTATTTTCTTTATATAAATGAGGTTAAGTTAATATTTTATTTTAAATTGTTTAAAAATAAAAGGTTTGGTTGCATCTGCTTACTTTGTATTGATAAGAGTAGCAATAAGATACCGGATCGATCAGTGTTTTTTTTATAAAAGTACTAGAATTGATAAGACGGTGTCAAAAACCATCTGTAGTTATGAGTCTTCTCACCCCCGAGGCTGCTTTTGCCCTGGACTCTAGACAGAGCGCTGAGGAGATCTGCAGGATTCATGTCCACCTTAGCGAGGATGTTGACTAGTGAGGTAGGATCCTGCGTGGCTACGGCAACTGTGGACTCCACAAAGGAATCGACAGGTTTGTGTTCAAGAGGTTTCGCCACAGCTGGTGCTGAAACAGAAAGAAAATCCACTTTTAGTCTTCAAATTTCTTCCCTAAGTTACTTTTACAATGTAGAACTTCTCAAACCAAACTTTGTATGGCCAGTTCTTTCACAACACTTGAGACTAAAGTTTTTTTTTTTTTAAAAGGCTGACTCAGCTTTCACATCGGCAATCAGATCATCTCATCACTTCATTATAAAGATGGCAAAACTTTGATAAGAACTCACCAGTTTTTTTCATGACTGAGCTAATATTGTTCAGGATGGAGCCGATTTTACCCAAGTCAACACTTTCCAGAGCAGCTATCGGCGTAGGTACAGTGGCTACGACAGGTGTGATGGGGGTCTCTGAGGCTGATGATATTTCGCTTTTTGGAGAGTCTGGCTCAGCTAAGGCTTCCATTTGATCCTCAACTGAAATGACAAGCGTGAAAGTGGGCATTGCAACTGATGGAAACAACTCATTTCTCTGGTCATAGTTACTGTTATTGATGATATAAAAATGTAAGCTACAAAAATGAACATGAATTTGATAGAGTTCTCAAACACGAGGTTAGACCTTGCGTTTGTGCCATTAAGTTTTAATAGCAACATCTTTGAAATTTGACATACGAAAAGTGAAAAAAATGAAAAGAAAAAAAAAAGGCAAAACATAATCCACCTACCTATGATGCCACCGTCGTTCATTTCCTCATCAGACAGCTCCATGTCCTCCACTTCACGATTGTCATTCTCCCCGACATTTGGGATGTGTTTGGGGGTTCCTCCAGGTGATGACAGCGGACTCGGAGCCGGTGGCTCTGCTTCATCATCCATCGCAGAACCATCAAGATCTGGGTCTGGATCAGCCAGTCCCAATCCGTGAAAGGGGGACTCTGACCCCGTTGGAGATGGTGCGTCAGCAGATGGCGAGGGGATCGGTGATTCCACCGAGTCTGTAAACCCCGCCATCAGGACATCCAGCTTACGTTTGAGGTGGGAGACCCGGTCAGCAAAAGTTTGATAGGCCTGGAAAGAAGACACATTTTATTATCTAGTGATTTCTTTTATCTTTTCTACCCAAGGATGTCTAATGTTAGTTTAAACTACAAAACTACAGACAGATAAAATATAAAAGATAAAAATGAACAATGGTTTCCACTCAATCAAAACAAAGACGTTATGCTGATTAGTAGGACCAAAACAACGACTGTTCCGCAAAAGAAAAGGTTTTGTATAACTGGCTATTTTGAATACTGTCTTGTGAAACTGCAGCAACTGCTGGCGTTTAACAAAATACCTTTTGTCCAGTTTCTCTTTCTGTGATATTGTAGGTAGAAGAATAAGTTCCTCTTTGCCGTGGCGTGTCCAGACATTTTTTTCTTGTCTGCTATGTCCCTCTGC
The DNA here is from genome assembly GCA_902685375.1 of Neostethus bicornis. Lineage (NCBI taxonomy): Eukaryota > Metazoa > Chordata > Actinopteri > Atheriniformes > Phallostethidae > Neostethus > Neostethus bicornis. The sequence continues at coordinate 22,386,264 of LR738551.1, read as the reverse complement.
TCTCTATTTTAAATATTGCTAAGATATCCTCACAATATCTCTGGTATAACTCACGGTTTGTTATAAAAGATTGTCTTAGAGTGACTCAATTTCTTTGCCAGTTAATCCAACATGAATGTTGTGGGTCTCAAGATTGTAACTACAACCAATTATTGCAGCTTAGAAATGGAACAGCCAGATTTGAAAAAATCAGCCAAAAAAAGCAGCAACATCCTCAGTAAGAACTACCAGGATCTATCAACACAAACACCAGGTGAGCTCTCTAACACAGATCATGCTGATATGAGGAATTCTAACATAAATTCTTTTTCTAACATATATGTTTTCTGGTAAGTTATAGGTTTTTATACTTAACCCATTTAATCCTTTTTAACTCGCATAACAGCCACCAGTTTTACAAAGTAGAATAATAGGTGAATGATGAAGAGTTGAAGTCAAATTAGCGTTTTATTAACGCAACATAATTTATCTTAAGTTAACTGTGTATCATCAGAAGGATTTTTCTTGCAAAAACAGTTCAGAGCTGCTTAAATTTTTAACAGAGTCTAAAAAGTTGAAAGCAAAATAATTTTTTTACATTTTCTGCGACTAACATTGGCTGAGAGGATCCGAGAAATTTGATTCACTCGTTGTCATAAATAATAAAACCACTTTAATTTAAATCAATTTTATACTCACATTAGCTACGATCTTCACCTCCTTGTACTGCATCTCATAGAAAATATCTGCGTTACTGAGAGCTTCCATAAGTGGCGCCCCCGTTTTGTTTTGTTTCTCAAAGAACTTTATAAACTCGTGAAGTTGTGCACTTCCCTCCTCAAAATCTCGCGAGAACTTCTTTCCTCCTGCTTTATCTGCAAGAATAGTGAAAGAAAAAAAGAATGAAAAATAAAGCTTGGCCATGTCCACATGTGGGTGGGTATTTTTAAAAACATACATCCGCTGTCCTCCGTTGTAGAAAAACTTTCGCATACACACGTAACTGTTTTCAATATAACCGCATCCACACAAACCCGTAGATAAATGCGTCTCTGAGTGCAGTTAAAAGCATGCCAGACCAGTAGGTGGCAGTATTTATCTGAACGTAAGCTATGAGCTATCCAATCAGAGCGCTCCTCTTTAGTCATTTCCGCAGGGTTAGTAATATTTTTTTTTAACATTTTGAGTAATATTTTTAATAGTAATACTAATAAGTAATATTTTTTTCAGAGGATTCATGCTGCCCACTGTCTGACATTAAAAACAAGGATGCACAAATGACGTTCATGCATTAATTGTTGCAGATAGTGACGTTTAAAAACTAAGATTGCCAGTTATGCATGTCCACACGCAAATGCAGAACCGAAGTTTTCCAAAATCTTCACTTTGGTTGGAGTTTTCTATAAACCTGTGGGTTTGCGTGGATGACAGGTCAAAACGGATAAAAATATATTCGTTTTACCAGATACCCGGCTATGTGTGGACAACGTCTTAGGAAGAATCGAAGAAAAAATATTCTTTTGAAGATTCAAAATTCATTTTGAAGTTCCCACCTATTTGTGTGTTGTGTTCAGTTAGGTTTTAAAGTGGTAAAAAAGTGAGCGTTTCACGCACCTTTAAGTTTCTTTAAAGCATCAGTACTTAAAATGTCGACCCTCATAGCTGCCAGCTGTTTCTCTCTCATGTCGACCTCTTCCAGAGACTTTTTGTACTTGTTTAGTTGCTCAGTAAATGCCTGAGGCTTAAACATAGACAAAAAAATATCATGTCAAAACAAAACATTTGTACAAAACAAACAAAAAAGTTTGAGAAAGTGCAAGTGGTGTAGTTAAGTAAGACTTATTTTGACATCAGACTTACCACAAATTCATTAACAATTTTAGACCGCAGATGTGCCTTTGACTCAACAGGAGCTATAAAAAAATGAGAAGATTAGAGGTTAATGTTAATGTGGAGCAATAATAATCTCATGTACAGCAATGTAGAGGAGTGCGGGACACCGCAACAGTTTTTATGTGAAATAGGTGTCTAAGCCAAAGTTAAAGGAATCGCGCAACTTACAAAACTCCGTGTAGATTACGGTTAGGTCGTGGACTAAGCCAATTCCACTTTCTGATAGAAACTAATCACAGCTAGAGTTAAGGATAAAAAGTTAAAAAACTTTTTTTTAAACTTCCAACTTCTGATGGATTTAGATAAAAAGGTGCCAAAATGATTCAATTTTTTATTGTAGTTGATGAGTTAATGCATTAAAAATGTGCTAATTCTAATGATTACGTCTTTGCATAACTGTAGTAAGCAAGCTACATAGTTAAGAAATCGTCTCTAAAAGAAATGTTAATCTGACCACCAGTAAAGAGTTCGGCTTTTAACTAGATCAGATTTCTGAATTTTGAAAAGATCTAACTTTATTTCATTTTCAAAATTCATAGAAAACAAGTTTATTTTGTTATCAAAAAATGTAAATATTCATTTGTTAAATTGAAATGTATGTAAATTTATTTTGAGCGGTAAGTATAGATAATGACCAAAACAAAGCTCAATAATATGGATCACTGTGCAACAGGTTTAGTTCACATGAACTTCAATTAAAGTTTGAGAAGTTGAAAAGATGTCGTAGAATTAGTATATTGTAAAAACATGACATTTTTAATTATAACGTTCTAATGTAAAAACATGATTCATAACAGGCTTTAAATATGTTTTTGTCAAAACTGCAAAAAAGCACTTGAAATTTTAATCATTAATTTGCGGCTTAGATATGTTTTTGTCAAAGGCACAGTTTGTTAAGCATCAAGTTAAATATGTTGTAAAAATGAGTAATAAGAGATTGTAAAACATTTTGATAAGATTAATGTGATATTAAATCGTAACAATCTACTGAAAGAGAAACATCCAGGCAATTTTCTTTTTTTTTTTTTGATGATCCAAAAAATGGTCCGATCTGAGGTTTTGATTTGTTGCACCCGTACTACAACCTCCACGTTCTATATCGCAGCACTAATGTAAGTAATAATTAAATACAACAGGGCCCAATTACTGTACAGCAGTTGCCAAATTTGACATGAATATTTAAAAATTTAGTTTGATATTGATCAGATTTTATACCTACTGACACATAAACTATTAAAGATGTAAAAATACACACAACAATTACACATTGTCTTTTCTCTATTTGGGGAAATATTTCTTTAACAATATTGGCATACTTTTAGGAAAAAGAAAACATCAATTGATGTTTGTCTGATCTTTTCTACTGATAACGATACTTCCCTCATTGGATGTGTTCATAGAAATGAAACAAACAAATGGAAAAAAAAAAAAACTTACTACTTGCTTCTACCAGAGGGGAATCCTCTTTCACTAAGATGCTCCTGAGTTCAGCAATGAGTGTCCCTGAATACACATCTCGCTCCTCCCAGATGGACAGAATCCTCTCCACTGACTTAATCACTTTTGAATCACTTTCTTGACTGGAAAAAGATAATTGAATAAATCAAGAAAACAGGTATTACTGTAAATTCTGAGAGGATTTTTGGAGTCAATATATTGAAAACAACACAGAGGTAAAACCTTTTTAAAAAATTGCTACCTGAAAAAGTAAAACTTGTTGAACTTTCTATTTAAATTTTTTTCCGTGGCACTTACTTGACCAGTAAGAAAGCATCTGCAAGCACCTCGGCAAACGCTGTCCGATAGACAATGGCATTTTTCCGTTTGCAGTTCTGAATGATGTCGTTGGCGACGTACAACAAGTTGAGTCTGTGTGAGGGATCGGCTGCAGAAAAGAAAGATTTTTATTTTAGAATACAGTCTATTAAATCTTGAACATTTTCTTGAACTGACTTCAAAACTCATTTGTTAATTTTATTTGAAGAAATTTAACTTTACTAGCTCAGAAAGTGTTCAAATCCCGAGGGGGAAGGAGCTTGGGTCACTGTCCTTCCTATGTGGAGTTTTCTCCGGGGAGTATGGTTTCCTCCCACTCTCCAAAAACATGCATGTTAGATTGATTGGCTGCTACAAAATTGTCCCTTGGAATGACTGTCTGTGCGGATGGTTGAGTGTTTGTGTGTGTGGCACCACAACAGACTGGCGACTTGTTCGAGGTGTACCCTGTCTCTTGCCTTGAATCAGCCAGAATAGGCTCCGACACCATTTGCGATTCCATCAGGAATAAGCGGTTCAGAAGATGAATGAATAGTTTAGAAAGTTATGTTAAATACAGCACAGACTTGATTTTTCCAACTTATACTAGATTTTTTTTTATACTCACAATTCTAGCTTTGCATGTGTATGCTTACTGACCTTTTTTTTTTTTCAAGATCTCAAAGTCATCTCCCATCCAACAACCATTGCAACAATGTGCTTGGGCAAATTTTTAAAAGAGCATTTAACCAACTCATTTTAAAGAGGAACAACACACGTTAGAGGTTTTGGAGATAAAGTCAGAAAGGCCTGATTGAGATGCTATGGAGATGTGCAGAGGAGAGAGAGAGTACATCGGAAGAAGGATGCTGGGTTTGGAACCACCAGGAAAGATGACTAGAGGAAGACCAAAGAGGAAGTTCATGGATACAGTGAAGGAAGACATGAAGATAGTTGGTGTGACCAAAGAAGATGCAGCAGATAGGGTTAGACAGAAGAAACTGACTTGCTGTGGTGACCCCTGAAGGGAAATGCCGAAAGAAGAAGAAGAATTATTTGAGCATATAGTCAGGATCTCATTTTAATTGAAATGACACTAGAGCAAATATAAAATCAGCTTAAAAAAAAAAAAAAAAATAGACTTTCCTGACTGAGCGCACCACTATTCAGAAAGGTGTTCCTGTAAATCATAGTACAAGAAATTTTAAAGCTGCACTAAAAACATACCTTTACTTCTCAAAAGTTCCAACTAAATCGAAATAAAGGTTTAAATGTTCATTTTTTTTATTATTAATATTACTGAAAGTGATTCTGTCTTAAATGACTGATAACTGCATATATTTAATAATCTTAATACATTTTATTTAAAGTTCCTTTCAGGTCGCCCGAGGACACCGTATCTGATCATTCATAAAACATTCACCAGAATAATAAAAATTAAACCAAAACCACTGTTATTTTCTTGGCGTTATTTTTTTTCTTGAGGAATTGTTTTAGTATTTGACACAATTTATGAAATAGACATATGTTGATATAGTTCATTTTTACAAATCATTTACAAAAATAGCACAGTTCTTTTTATCCCCAGATGAATGTGTAAGCAAACACTGCTCTGGGAAAACCAAGTAACATTACGAAAAACTTATCTAACTAGAGTTAAATCATTCTGGATGTAAAATGATAAAGTGAACCTTTTTGACTCATAAAAGAGAAGAAAAAAACAGTGATCAAAGAAAGACATGTAATCATAAAAACAATGATGGAAGTGTTGTAGAGTTTTATAAATAGCATTAGTTTTATTCATTGCAATGAGAGTTTTGCCTGAAACAAAATCTGATTCATAGAAAGAAGACTTAGGTTTTTACGTCCCATCCTGGTAAAACATATGTTAAACACTAATTAAACATATTATAACAGAGGGTGGCACGGTGACACAGTGGTTAGAACAGTGGCCTCACAGCGAAAAGGTCAGGGTTTGACATCTAGTTGGGACGAGGCTTGAAACACTGGCCTTTCATGTTGAGTTTGCATGTTCTCCTCATGTATGTGTGGGTTTTCTCCGGGTACGTCGGTTTCGTCCCACCCTCCAAAAACATGCATGTTAGGTTGATCGGTAGCTACAAAATTGCCCCTAGAAATGAGTGTGTGGCCCAGTGGCACACTGACGTCCTGTTTGGGGTGTACCCTGTCTCTTACCTGAAAGCAGCCGGGATTGACTCCGGTAACCCCACTACCTAGTTGGGATCAATCGGTTCAAAAGACGAAAAAAAAAAAAAGAATAACTGAAGACGGACCCAGCCTTTCTCATACAAAGAAAAACATGACCCAACTCAGATGACAAAAACTTACGAGAATTGTCCCAGCTTGGTTGATCTAAAACGACATGCCCAACTGTGTTAAAAAGAAAGAAACCTAGCTAGAAAAAGAACCTGATGAATTGTCCCAGGTGTTGTACCTACTCCGTACAGACACGTCTTCACCTTGCTATAATTCTATATGTCAGATTTGGAGCCCATCAGTCTGGATGATTTCCTCCACAGTAAAAAACATTAATACAAAGTTTAGTCCTAACAAATGTGCCAGTTGGTTTGATCATTGAACATTTGTCTCTTTCTTGAAAGAGATTCAAGAAAACTTTCTATAAACCACCCACAAAGAGCGAAAAATTTTACACACAAAAAGGGATGGCAAAAAGACACCGGAATATTTTATGAATGAATCAAAATTATAAAATTTACATTTATCTTGGGGTCTTATTTACGAGTGGGGGAGAGATGGAGCGGGAGATCGACATATGAATCGGTGCAGCGTCGGCAATAACTAGGTCGCTGGATCAATCCATCGTGGTAAAAAAAGAGCTGAGCCAAAAAGCAAAGCTCTTGATTTACAAGTCAATTTATTTTCCTGCCCTCACCTATGATCACCAGCTGTGGGTGGTGACTGAAAGAACAAGATTGTGGATACAAGCGGCCAAAATGAGCTTCCTCCGCATGGTGGCAGAGATCGGGTGGGGAGTTCTACCATCCAGGAGGCGCTCGGTGTAGAGCTGGAGGATGCAGCTGGGGTGAGAGAAGCCTAGGCTCCCCGTCTGATGCTGTTGCCCCTGCGACTCGGCCCCGAATAAGCGGAAGATGAAGGAACGGAAAATTTAAAGTACCAATACCTGATTTTCCAAAATAGTTTTAAGGCAATAAATATGGACAAACTCTTTTTTCTAATCCACAATTTAACATTAAAATTAATCGGGTTCTGGCGTTTGGAAAAGCAAGTTTTACTTTACAAATCTCAGCGTTTAGGGTGAAATCGTGTTTGAATCTGCTTTGGAAAAAATTCAGCAAATTTTTTTAAATTTTTAAATAGATGTTAAATAATGGAAACTTGATACCAACCCCTCTCAGTTAAAGACATCTTTTAAAAAACATTAGTATTCTCTCCACACATTCTGAGCTGCTGGGGCTGCAGGCAAGTTTGTTCAGGCTGATAAATGTTACATTTTACTCTCTTGCTGACAATAACACACTAATTTTTCTGTTCATCCAGAATTGTGCACATGTAAAGGAAGGATGAGGTGCTTCATCATCAAACACAGAGAGACCAGTGGTATTGTGGGGACAGAGCTGGTTTCAGTGGCTACAGCTTCAGTTTTCTAACTTTAATAGTAAAAATATCATCCACAATGAATTATTTATTACTTCTACTTTTTCGTTCTTGGAAATTGATACTGTTACTAAAATAGCAATACTCTGAGTGCTCTCAGTCATTTTGCAGACTAGACTGCATCTGATCGTGGACGTAAATTTAGTCTCTTTCGAAAACTACTAAAAAACCTGCCACGCAAAATATTTCTAGCCAAATGTGCTTGGAATGTATTTTCATTTAAGAAAACAACAGTGCAAATGAAAAAATTGTTTAGGCAGCCTCAGGCTGAGGAAATTTTATTCTTTTGTCCGTGTCACTGTGAAGCTACTATGACGGTGTGTGCATGACATTAGTACAGCTTTAACTTGTGCAAATGTGACTGCACATTAACACAGTTCCTATTTGCACGCACCAATACACACATAATTAAAGCCTGAAGAGATTCACTTGTTAGCTTAGCAAGTAATAAAAACTCTTTTTTGCTATGGCGTTTTCAGAGCACACTAGCTTACGACATTGCCCTGCGATTTTACAGAACATTTTACCTTGGCGACAATTATACAACTGAAATGTCATATATTATTTTTTTCCCTGACTTCAAATTTCACATTTTACTCAAACGACCACTTGTAACTCCAAACTATGGAGCTCAACATCTCATACCACACACTTTTATGATTACCCATTAAGTACTCATAAAAATTCCCCCAAAATTTAAATTCAGTTAAAAATATTCGACTCTATCAAACTCGTACTAAAATCACTGTTTTCAAATTATTCACCAAAATGATCTACTCTATATTTCAAAGTTGTCTTTCTAACGCCAAGTGTTGTGAGGTCATGTGTCCTAACAATGAGATAAAAATACAGACAGTAAGAATCAACTGGATCTTTTTGTGATCCTTTCGTTCCGTTGTCTTCCACTTATTATTTCCTGCTCGCTGGACTGATTTGCTGCTGAGAGTGAAGCAGCAGGGATAAGAATCAGCACCTCCAAATCCAAAACCATGGTTCTCACCAGGAAAAGGTTGGAATGTCCCCTGCAGGTCAGGGATAGGGTTCTGCCCCAAGTGGAGGAGTTCAAGTACCGTGGGCCTTAATCACAAGTTGGGGAACTAGGGAGCAGTAGATAAACAGACAGATTGATGCAGCATCGACAATAATCAATCAGAATCAGAATGCTTTTATTGCCATGTCAGTGAAAAACATCAGAGACTAGGAACTTGTTCTGGTACTGGTGTGCAAACATATAAAATAAAAATAATAAAAATAAAATAAATAAAAATAATAATTTTTACAAAACTAAGAGTGCTCAGAAGAAAAGAAAAGTAGTGCAATGTCATAGAAAATAATAGAAAATAATAAAGATAGTGAAGTGACAAGAGGGAGGTGACTAAGAGATGTGGGGATCCAGGTTATAAAGAGTTCATAAGTCCAACGGCAGAAGGGAAGAAGCTGTTTTTGTGGCGGGACGTTCTGGTCCGAATGGACCGGAGCCTCCTGCCCGAGGGGAGTCGCTCAAAAAGTCCATTTCAAAAAGTCTGCATCAGTCTGTCGTAGTGAAGAAGGAGCTGAGCCAAAAAGCAAAGCTCTCGATTTAGCATTCAATCTTACGTTCCTACCCTCACCTATGGTAACCAGGATGTGGGTCTCGACTAAAAGAATGAGATCACGGATACAAACGGCCGAAATGGCTTCCTGCGCAGGGTGGCTGGGCTCTCACTCAGAGATGGAGTGAGGAGCTCGCAGTAGAGCCGTTACTCATCCGTGTCGAGAGAAGCCAGATTGGGTGGTTCGGGCATCTGGTTTGAATGGCTCCCCTACGACCCGGAAGGCAATGGTGCAGAATATTTTATAAGTCCACGAGAGAAATGATAGAACTCTGGTGAAAAGTTTGTAATTTTGACTGTTTTTTCAAGGTATGAAACCTGAAGGTTATTGTGTATCAGTTTGGTGTAGCATCAAGTTCACTCACTAAAACATTCAACTTTTGAGCATAAATTATCAACCAAATAATTCAGGATGAAATATGTTACATGGTTTGATCCTTGCAGATGAGTTGGAATGAAAAAAATAATCAGGTTATTAAAATAAACTACTTACATTTCTTCAAGCACTTCAACCAGTGTCGCACAACGAGACTATGGTATTTCTTGTTATCGATGCACCATGTTGACAATCCTTGGATAGAATCCATGGTGTTGGTCACACTCCGAAATTTTTTATCTAAATTAGACTCCATGGATCCACCAGAAATTGTTCCCGTTGCCATTTCTTCTCAGACTCCTTATCATTACAAACTCCACTTAGCTTAGCAGGTTAGCTTAGCATAACGCAGTATGTCTGCTTTATAACGAACACTTAACAACTGTTTAGGAGTTAGAACTTATTAATATGAAACTTTTTAGATTTAAATTATCTTTTTTATTTCGCAGTTTAGAACCATGAGATTTTTACATCATTTATACTCTATTTTACCGGTTGTGGTTAAAAACTAGCGCCAACAGATATCCTTTAGCTGTGTTTACTCGGTGACAAAAAACCGTTGATGACTTCCGAAAATGGGATGCAACCACAGCGCCACCCAGCGCGGCGGGGGAGTACTTGAAGTTTACCAACCATGGTTAGTGTACGGAAAGCCATCGGGGCCAATGCTTTATACGGTTTAACGTATTAGCGATTTACTTTAAAAATCGAACCATATTTGAGATGAAAAGGATTGCAAAGAGATGAAAGTAACTGTCAGTATTTATAGAGTAGACGTACAGATCACAAGTCTAAGAAAAAATACATCAAAATCAATGAATATAGAAAATACAGATATGAAAACCCAAATATCTTAAATAACATCAAATCTTAAGTTTGCAAAGTCAAAAATAATTTTAAAAAAGGATTTATATTTCTGTTGCTTGTAATACAAACTCATAAAATTCACCATGGCCCACTTTTTTTTTTTTTTTTTAAATAATCAAATTTATTTTTAACTTTCTAAGTGCGTGTGATTGTGAAGAAAATATTTGAGAACAACAGATATCTTTTTACTGTTGGAAATATGTTCATGAAATATTTTTTACTTTAACATTTTTCTAAACTGAAATATCAACTTTGTTCTTTACATAATTTCAATAATTGTTTCAAATACTAATGTCTTTATCTTCTCAATCTTAATTTTATTCAAATTCAATTGAAATCACACATTTAGGACCCATTTAATTTAAAATCTCCATCATTTTTGTACATATTTATTTATTCATTTAAAAAAAAAAGATTACCTGTAATTTAAATCAAATTTGTCACATTTGTCAAATTAAATACCTTTGCTACAAATCTCATCTCATCCATCCTTCCTCCACAGGGTGGCTGGGCTCTCACTCAGAAATAGATTGAGGAGCTGTGCCCTCAGGGAGGAGCTGTGGGTCGAGAGAAGCCAGATGGGGTCGATCGGGCATCAGGTTAGGATGCCTCCTGAGTGCCTCGCTGGTGAGGTTTTTCGGAGATATCCTACCAGAAGGAGATGCAGGGAAAGAACCCATAACCGTTGGAGAGATAATGTCTAACAGGTGGCTGGGGGAACGCATTGGGATCTTCTCTGGTGAGCTGGAGGATGCAGTTGGGGTGAAAGGTTTCGGGTTCCCAAAGCTTCCCGCAACCCGGCCCCAAATAAGCAGAAGACAACAGAACAGAATGAATCTGTATAGTTTTGAAATCAGGTTCACTTTAGACCCAAAGTATTCAGATTTAACCTTTGACCTTGTCTTTTGCATATGAAACATTCTCCAGAAATATTTCATTTGTCCATAAAAATAGGTATTTTTAATGTTAGTATCTTCTAATTTTTTTTAAAAAACTATTTCACATATTCAAAAGTTTTTCTGCAAGATGAGTTTCTTAATAACAATTATCCAACATCTGATGGTGAAACTTGCCTGAAACTCACATTGCTGTGTCACATTGCTGTGCTGCTGTTAAATGTGCAACTTTTCTTCTATTTTTTTTTATGTACATCAGAATAAAAAAGAAGAACTTTATGGTAATGTCTAGTCAGTTTTCTTTTTAGAAACAAAAAAAAATAGAGAACATTTTGCCTAATTGACTTAAACATATATTTAATGTTTTAAGATCTAGCCAAGTGTTTACATTTAATTGGCACAAAATATGTGATAAGCCATCAAACTTTATTCAACATTCAATTGACCTGAAATCTGAGTTATTTTTATGGTTTATGTCTGACCAATTAAAGCTGACTCTTTTTATATGTCTCGAGGTGTCATACTTATTGATCATAAACTGTCTGAAAGTGTAATAACGATGCACTACTTGTACATTTCCATCCAAGAGTTGTTTTATTGCTGTGGTTTGATTAATTTATTGTATAAAATCTCCATATTAATCAACCAATCAGCAGAAATTTACATCTTAAGACGAAAAGAAATTAAACACAATAATTGGTTCACACAAATGTATAAAAAAAGATGTTACTGCCATTTATAAATAAGCTGTTTTATTCTGTACAGGTAAAGTGAACTTCTATTTGTAAAAACTAACTTCTTATGCTGCATGGTTGTTTTCTGCCTTTTGTTTATAATTCCCATTTCCAAAAAGATGTTCCACAAATATCTTGAAAGAAGCACATTTGGTTTGCAATGACACATCTGGTGAAAGAATTATTTGCAAAACATTAGTTGATGATCACTCCATTAGAATATAATTTACAGTCAGGCAAGCAGTCTTGTTATCTGGGTTGTTAAAAGTAAGGCTGAGGTGTGAAAAATCACTACAAATGAGATGCCATTCAACATGAATGATTCCTGATTTTAAAATACGGTGGTACAAAACCCAAATGATACAAAACAAAAGAGGGTTCAGGAATGGAAACAGTATATCTCATCTTAAAGATATTTTATATTTATGAGACAACAGTAAAGCACTTGCAGTGTTGAACATTTGAAAAACAGCAAATTAGTGCTTCAAAAGTCTCCATGTTGAGTGCTAGGGACTTTGTCTTTGTAGTTTGCCTGGTATTAAGCTACACTTCCTTTTATTTCCTCTCGTTCATAGTCTTCAAAAATATTTATCAAATTTTCACGTCTATAAGGCGCACATAAAAGTCTTAGATTATCTTAAAAATGTGTAATGCACTATTATGCAGTGTACCGTGTCTGTGTCTAGCTGTTGTTGCCCTACAGTGCACTGCACCTTGTCTGTGTGTTGTTGTTGCCCTATAGTGCAGTGCACCTTGTCTGTGTGTCGTTGTCCTATAGTGCAGTGTACCTTGTCTGTGTGTTGTTGTTGCCCTATAGTGCAGTGCACCTTGTCTGTGTGTCGTTGTCCTATAGTGCAGTGTACCTTGTCTGTGTGTTGTTGCCCAATAGAGAAGTGCGCCCTGTCTGTGTGTTGTTGTTATTGTTGTCCTATAGTGCAGTCTACCTTGTCTGTGTGGTGTTGTTGTAAGCCGTATGTAGTAAAAATCCCCTCCAGTCCTATAATCAGGTGCACCTTAAATACAGTAATAACACACATAATTGAGACTATACCTTTTAGCACGGTGCGCCTTATGGTCGTGAAAATACGGTGGGTCTTTGATAAAGTACCTGTCAAGTACTTGTCTCATGTTTAATACACCCCAACTGAGCTGATGGAATAAAAATTTCAAGTTCTACTTTTTTAAGCAACATTTTGTGACGTTCACAAAATTATCCTTGATGTCATCCAAAGTGCAAATTTACCCATTTTCACAACCTCAAAAACATCAAAAGTTATCTTTTACGTTCAACAGTGTAAAAGTATTAGACCTATAAAAATAAAAAACAATGTGACAATGCATACAGGGAGAAACTAAAAGCTACATGTAACACAATATTTTTCATTCACCAGTCAAACCCAACAATAATTTGTCGCACAATTTCATGTGAAATGATCTCTTCTTTTTGCAGAAAGGTGACAGCAGTGTAAGGTGCAAACAATAGAATGCAAAAAGATGGCACATTATGGCAGTGGCTGCATGACCTACATCTCCAACTATTCATTTCTGTTCTGGAAATCTTTCAGCCCCATCACATTGATAAGGGGTTGAGGCAAAAGTGGGGTTTGATTTGTCTTTCAGCAAAATGACACAAAAATCTGTGTCGTTTAAATACAATTTGGTAGTGCAATTGAAGCATAGTAAAAGGAAGAACTTAGTCAAATTTAGAGTACTTCAGTTTTAACCTCCAAATTTGAGCACAAACTTGTAGAGAAATTCCACCTACTTCGTATTTCACTTAGAAATGTGCAATGGCTGCAACTAATAGTTATTATACAAACTGCTAATCTGTCATTTAAGTCATAAATACATTTAAAATCTTACTGTTACCCATCTTCAGTTACTGGAAGATCAACATAAACTATGTTAGTCCATTTATAGCTAATTGGAAGAATGAGAACAGCTTGAACTTATGGTTTTCTGTGCTTTTTCATGTTAATAAATGGATTGTTCAGGTTTTTTCTTTGGGGTGCTACTTTTGGGGCAGCCTTTCTTTAAAATGAGAGGGTTAAAAAAACACACACACTTATTCTGCTAACAAATAACACATATCAGGGCATTTCAGTGTTTTTGAGCTTTGCTCTGAAAAGAAACGTGAGCCTCTTTTAAACAAGTCTATAAGAAATAAAATAGTGCAAAGACCCCTTTTTAAAATAAAATAAAAAAAAAAACAGCTGACATTAGAGGGTGGATGAGTGTTCCTCTGTTTCTCCTCCTTCTCTGCGTCGTTACTCTCAGACATCAGACTGGCCCAACGCCTAACTTTATGCTTATGTAATCGAGCCCGCCCCCTCCTAGTCTTTTATTCTGGCTGGCATGCTGGAGCACATCCATGTGAGAGCAAGGTCAGCCACCATCAGTTAAGGTGAGTCATTTGTAGTTGTGACGTCGCTTGAAGACACTGAACAGTCCTGTGTGACTGGACTGTCACGTGAGACTGGAAGGGGAATCTCGGGAGGGTTCAAAGTTGCATTTTCTCCCGTGCTACATAGATATGAGGACTCGCTTAAAGGGCCAGCCCCGTCTGTAAACTTATCTCCGACTGAGCGTTTGTCTCCCATTGGCTCAGCTGTTTCTTTCCCTGGTGTGTTTTGTCTGTTATGTGATAAAGGAAGACATGTGGAAATGTTCTCAAGTGAAGTTGCAGTGTAGTGACTCTTGCTTTCTTCACGCTGGTGACTGTTCCGCTTCGTTGGGATGCAGCCAGCATGGTTAGGATCTGCCCAGCTCAGTTTCCTCTTCTGCATTGGGAAAAACAAAATCATAAAAAAGAAAACATTTAAAAGGCTCTACAGCTGACTTGTAAAAAAACCCACTTTTTTTTTATGTTTCTTCATTTCTTTTCTTTAATTTCTTTTATTTCATCCAATGCTTAATTTAAATTTTTTTGTATGAAGCTAATAAAAGTGTTTTTTTCGCATAACAGTTGTGGTCATTTGGTATAAATATATATATATATATATATAAATAATAAAAAAGAAGCTCACTTTTACTGGTATGTGGAGCTGATTTTGACACCGATGTGGTGGAGGTGAAGAAGTGGAGCTCAGGTTTAGTGGCTTTGTGGACTTTAACGCCTTCCTGGGGAACCATGCTTTCAGCAGCCTTTCTATCTGCGTCAAATTCTGGAGATACTTTTCCCTGTTGGAAAAATAAAAGTTAAATAAACATATTTATGTGCTTCAAAAATGATGAACATACCGCATTATTCCCAATACTCGTGCATGCATGGCCTCACTGATGAGGTGCACGTCTCTAAATAAACTATTTGCAAAAAAAAAAAGAAAGACTGTGGGCAAAAAAATTGTTTCAGTATGGTACCAGTAGCAGTACAAGCTGCACATGCGCGGTAGCGCTATTTAAAGCACTAATACGCACTTTTTAAAAGGACAAGGACATGTCAGACTTTAGCTAAATTTGCATATGAAGACTTTTTTTTGTTGGAATAAGTCTTGCTGTATTCAAGTTTCAGAAAAAAAAACATGGGTGTGCTTCTATCAGAAATAATACGGTATTTACATTGCTATTAAAGTGAAGTCACTTAGGAATTCTCTTACCCCATCTCAGGTTTCTGCAGGACCCCAAGAATTCTCTGCAGCCTGTCTATGGCAACGCTTTGCTGGAAACTGGTCAGACCTGTTTAATATACGCCATCAATGTCGTCAAAGTGTGAAGCTAAATATTTACACAAGATTTACTGATTCTTAGTCACAAAGATTCTGTTAAATATTTAAGTAAGCTACATACCCTTTTCAAACCGCCCAGTCTTCAGTCCATGTAGAAGCTCAAGTAGTGGACGGATGAACTGATGCAAATCAGCACACTAAAAAAGAAAGAAAAACTGAGTCAGGAGATGCTGTTTTTTTTTAAGACAAAAACAATGCTCCTCACTTTCTGAGCAAAGGCCAGGTCCCCCGGTGTCGCTGATGATAATCTGAGTGTGGCAGCTCTCGGAGAAGATGCTGGATCAGGATGTTTGGCATTTTCGGGACAAAATTCAGAGCGCTCGTGCTCAGACTTTGAACACAGCTTATCTGCATTGCATGGGAAGTTGAGGTAACCCCTCGATAGTGAGATTTCTTCATCAGCTAAGGGGGATCCTTTGTTTCCACCATCACCTTCACCCTCTGAGAAAATGTCTGTTTCATCCTCGGTTTGCTCGCTCTCGCTCAGGATGAAGCTCGAGGTGGAGGGTAGCGAATCATACGACGGCCATTTGGAAGAACTGCCCAGTGAATTCATCTGCAAAGAGACAAAGAAATATGATTTAAAGTTTGTGTCCTGTAATTAAAAGTAACAAAACATCCTTTTTGTTCAAGCAATGAGGATCTATAAATGTCAAAGACACATTTGTTACTCAATACTGCCCCCTGAGCAGTAAAACCCACCTAAAACAAGCAGGTGCTTGTCTGCTAACTTAGTGCCACACAATGGACTTTTTTTTTGCTTTGTCAATAAAATTGCTAATCTAGCAAAGTTTGGAACACTTACAAAGCCAAAGACAACTCAAGGGCAAACTATGTTGAGTCTACCAATCCAGAAACAACAGCGCAGCCAAGAGAAGGTTTACTTCTACTTTTTATTCGTTTCATATTTAATGTTTCCTAAATAGTGAAGTTATTTTCTTACAAATGTCAACTGAATAAAAACTCAAAACTTTTTGAGGACTTGCAAATGTTTTTTTCTCATTCATTTATTGCATTTTTTTAATTTTGGGTTTAATTTAGTTCATTAAGAACATAACTCATTAACAGTGTCACCTTTAAGGATAAAAGAACTGTTATAATAATGTTTAATTTATTGATCCCATACCGGGGAAATCTGTGTGCTGCATTACACTGCGGCAGGCTGCCATGATGGCGCCAATGTTGGGAGAAACACGGGGTTAGGTGTCTTTTCCAAGGACCCTAGACGTGAACTTACTGGGAATCTAACCGGTCCAAGGGGACCGCTCTACCACTGAGCCACTGCCTCCCCCCAATAACCCACCATTTAGGGTTAAGGCAACCATACAGCTAGATTAACTCATATTTGAAAAAAAAAAAAAAAACGTTTTAAAGTTTCTTTTTAATCTTCAAGCTTCTTTGAAAAAAGCAATTGGTGTGTTGTAATATTTCTTAAGTAAAAAAAGGAACTGCATCCTAAAAAGAAGACTGTTTAGATAGGTTGGGTTCGATGACCCGAGTGAGTAACGCCTCGTGCTTTACGCCAACTATGCTGATTATTTATGCTTTAATTTACAATTAAGAGTAGAAAATGGGCAAATATTTTAAGCAGAATTTTATTACACATGCAAAATGCTGGATTTTAAAAACTACAGAGACTGTTTGTATCAGATTTTAGCGTAAACTTTGCTCAAAATCTTGTGGTTATACACTATTATAAATGTGAAATATTAGATGGTAATTTACTATGGTGTTCTATCTCAATTTTTTTAATGAAACCTGAATGGTTTAAAAGTCACCAGTTGTGAGTGGTGGCTGATGAACAAAATCACGGATACAAGAAACCGAAAGACGCTTCCTCCACAGGGTGCCCGGGCTCTCACTCAGAGATAGAGTGAGAGGCTGGGCCATTCTGAAGAACTAGAGCTGTTGTTCCTCTGGGTCGAAAGAAGCCAGATGGAGTGGTTAAGGCAACCTCCTGAACACCTCACTGGTGAGGTGATCAGGGTGCGTCCCACAAGGAGGAGACCCAGAGGTATGCTCAGGACCTACTGGAGAGACTATGCCTCACAGCACCTCGGACACCTCAGAACACCTCGGAGGGTGAGCAGAAGACAAGGAGAGGAAAGCCTGGGTTTCCCATCTGAGGTTGTTGCCCTACAACTGGCCCCGCATAAGAGGAACACGACAGAATGGCACGTTTTGTTCAGGTTTTTTTTTTTTAATAAAATCCAGCAGTGCAACTTTTGATGGGTGCCAGCTTGAACAGGATGTACCCTGCCTCTCTCATTGTAGTTCCTCTGACAACACCCATGCCCTTCAGAGAAAGTTGATGAATGAATAAGTTGATAGTGAAGTTGTTTTACTGGTGTGTATTATTAAAAATAAATGTGACACTCCCATGCAAGTGATAGTATGCACAAAACATCTGCCTCTATTTAAAAGGATTACGTCCTCCTACGTGCAAAGATCTTTCCATTTATCTTACTTTAAGAGAACACAAAACAACTACTTGACCCCTTTATGAGATCAATTTTTTTGTTTCATCACAAAATCTGTTGTCTTTCACTTATCTAGGGACACGTCGGGGGCAACAACCTCAGATGGGAAACCCAAGCTTCTCTCACCCCGGCTGCATCCTTCAGCTCATCTGGGAGGATCTTGAGGTGTTCCCTGTCCAGCTGTGAGACATAGTCTCTCCAGCGGGTCTGAGGTCTCTGTGGGTCTCCTCCCGGTGGGACGTGCCAGAAACACCTCACCAGCGAGGTGCTAGGGAGCCATTCTAACCAGATGCCTGAACCACCCTGTCCATCTTCTCTCAACCCGGAGCAGCAACGGCTTTACTCTGAGGTCCTCCCAGATGGCAGAGCTCCTCACTTTATCTCTGAGTGAGAGACCAGCCACCCGACAGATGAAGTTACTTTCAACTGCTTGTATCTGTGATCCTATTCTTTTGGTCACCACTCACAGCTTGTGACCATAGAAGAGGATAGAAATGTAGATAACGCAAAATAATTTTCTAAAATCTGATCACATTTACCCCACTTTACACCAATCAGGGTGTGACCTAATCTCTATATACTTTTTGACATATGGGTTCAATGCAACAAGGAATGACTTCAACCACAAAACAGAGTTTAATTGATTTCATCAGTTTTTTAACCAACTTAACAACGTAAATTCATCACCTATTTGACTGTTTGAAAAGTTTGAGTAAGAAATAACATCATAACTACTACTAATTGAGTGTTTTTTTTAACCATTTCTACAAACAGATTTTGAGCAATAGATTACATAACTACATGATTGTTTGAATGTACCGGTACATGTACTGGAATCTAAAGTAAGAGGGTCCAATCTAACGGTCTGATCTCCCTGCAACTTCTGCTCACACCCCATAAAATCAATTAACTGCTGACTTTATTTTTATTTTTTTTAATTCAGCCTGTAACCAGTTAGAAATTACCTAAATTATGGTTAAATATTTAACCAAGAGTCAGCATTACTACCCTAACGTGACGTCATAAATCATCCACGATGTTGCAATAAACCTAAAATTTAAAGATAATCACTTGTGAGGG
This sequence comes from Neostethus bicornis, assembly GCA_902685375.1. Classification (NCBI taxonomy): domain Eukaryota; kingdom Metazoa; phylum Chordata; class Actinopteri; order Atheriniformes; family Phallostethidae; genus Neostethus; species Neostethus bicornis. The sequence continues at coordinate 22,367,230 of LR738551.1, read as the reverse complement.
AAAAAAAATCCAAATTAGGAACATAAATTTAAAAATTATTATGATTTTACCAATAATTTTTTAAAGACATAGAAATATTCATTTTGATTAAGTGTGTTTTAAAACATCTAAAAGGAAGAATTTAAAGTTAGAAAATAGTTGTTACCTCTTTATTCAAGGATGAATGGAGGAGTGTAGATCACTTAAAGTTGTCCAATTCTTCCCAAATGGGATAAGTGATGAAAGAACAGCTGGGAGAGCAGTTATCCTGTAAGAGCTCTGCCTCTTCCTCCAAAAAGCAGTGTGAGATCTCCGAGCAGAGCGGTACAAAAAGTACCAGCAGTGGAGAACAACGTGACAAACAGGCAGGTTGAGAAGCATGTTCCTGTAGCTGAGAGCTTTACCCAATAGGAAGCTTTCTCTGTTCCCATTGGTTCAAAGAGATGACAGCATCACGTGTATGTGGTGTGGCTGTAGCGGGAAGCACGTGGCGCTTAGCATCACGTTTTAGCATTGCTAGCTGTATTTAAAAATGGATAGGAATTTTTTTTTATATAAAATAGGGTTTTATGTATTTTTATGTAATAATTCAGGAGTAACTCGTTATCTGCTGTCTTTGTTTCTTCATTTTTTCCTCAATTGCACCCTAATTTGAGCCTCATTTTGAGATTTTTTTTTTTCCACAGTGTTTCATAATTGTTCCAATCTCTGGCACATTTTTAACCTATAGTTACTTTTAATCCCTAAAACTGTTCTTGGCTTACAAATAAAAAAAATATACGTTATACAACAACAATACATAAAAACATTTGTTTATATTTGAACCAAAATTCAATTGAATTGTATAGCCTAATGTCATAAAACAGTTGTCTCAATAGGCTTCACGTTGTTGATTAAAAAAAGTACAAGTACAAAAGTACAAAAACAAAGAAAGAACAAAACAGTAGGCACATAAATACACAGCTAAAAGCCAACTGAAGTCAACTAAACAATTTCATCACATTCCTGCCTTTAAAACTTCCTTCACAGTGAAGAAAAAATATAAATGATTTTTAAAAAGCAGTGGGGAAAAAAGAAGAAACCTCATGGGAACCCACAGGTAAGAGAGACATCTCTTTCACAGAACGAACAGCCAATGTGTCTAAAACTGTTATATTAGCTTATTATACTCTACAGCTATACATAAGAAGAGAGTTCTCCTCAGTCTGTCGATGCCCAGAAGAGGACCACGGAGAATCCATCAGGATGAATGATAATAAAGCATCACCTGTTATTTTTGTTTCTTGTATATCCCATTCCCATTTTTTCTTAATTCCAGCTAATTTCATCCCTATATTTGTTGATAATGTTGGACCCAAAAAGAAATGTATTTTTTGTTTTCTCATACAGTGCATCTTCACTCATATTTCTGGCACATTTTTGACCTACAGTTACTTTTCATTTTTAATTTTTTTTGGTTTTGTACGGGAATTGGCTTAGCCAACAAGAGAGAGTAAAAGAGATTCTTCTTCTTTCTGCATTTCCCTTCAGGGATCGCCACAGCAAGTCAGTTTCTTCCATCTAACCCTATCTGCTGCATCTTCTTCGGTCACGCTGACTATCTTCATGTCCTCCTTCACTGTATCCATGAACCTCCTCTTTGGTCTTCCTCTAGTCATCTTTCTTGGTGGTTCCAAACCCAGCATCCTTCTGCCAAGGTACTCTCTCTCTGATCTGCACATGTCCAAACCATCTCAGTCTGGCCTTTCTGACTTTATCTCCAAAACTTCCAACATGTGCTGTTCCCCTGATAAACTCATTTCTAATCATGTCCATCCTGGTCATTCCCAGAGATATCCTCAGCATCTTCATTTCTGCTACCTGCATCTCTGTTTCATGTCTTTTCCTCAGTGCTACTGTCTCTAGACCAAAAAAAAGAGATAGTCCTTGTAAAAAAAAAGATTTCTTAACATTTATTTTGATTTGAACCAAAACAATACGAGAAGAGCTAGAATTCATTGGTAAGGATGAATAAGCAAAATACTTGGTCTGCAACTGAACAAAGTATTCTTTTGCATAAGATTTTTTTCACTTCAAAGGAGAAGAATAACTTTGTACATACAATCGTTATTCGAATGTAAATAAATCATTCTTTCCGTAAAAATATTCCTTTAATATCCTATTGAATTTGGGTGCTCGTCCCGGGGGAGGGATCTCTCTTTCGTGTGGATCCCAACAAGGTTTCTCATTTTTTCCCCACTGATGGGTTTTTAGGAGTTTTTCCTCACCGTGAAGGAGAGTCTAAGGGCAGAAATGTGCTAGTTTAGCATTTGTTAGTTAGTTTTCTTGCTGTGTATTTGTGTTTATACATTCCTCTTTTTCTTGTTTTTTCCTCCTGAATCTTTTATGTGAAGCCCATTGAGACAAAAATTCTGTGATTTTGGGACATACAAATAAAACTGAATTGAATGTGCCATTCCCATTTAAAACAAATATGTTTTAAATGGAATTTCTGTCTCAATGGGAATCCCATTGAGACAGAAATTCTGGGATTTTGGGCTGTACAAATACAATTGAATTGATTACAGATATTTTTTTATTATTTGTATTCCTGGCCAATTTTGACCTAAAGTTACTCTTAATCCTTCAAAATATATATATTTTTTTGCTCCAAAGTACAGCGTTCTCCCAAAATAGAAGGAACAGAACTGTGTAAAAGTAGTTCACAACTCTCATTTACCGGTACATTTGAATGAAAATGACAATATTTGAAAATGTAGAATTAATGCTGGGAATAAGCAACTAAAACACCAAAAGACAGGCAAAAAGTTGGTAGGACAAGAATATAAATAGCTTTGAACATGCAATCTTTTGTTCCCATTAAAATATTTTTTCATCAACATCATCTTTTAGACATTATCCTAATTTCGTCAAACAAATAAAGTAGTTAAACTAGAAATCATTTAAGTCAGAATTTGCCAGGTGTCTGAACAAAGTATGAGTACTGTCTATTTTTAACATTTTAGATGCCATCAATTGTCACCATGAGGTCAAAACCATTGTCCTTTGGGTAGCTCATCAATAGCTTTGACTTAGAATAAACATGAAAGACATTTGTTATCAACGTTACACATTTTTGCTACAAAAAGAACAAAGATTTTTTTTTTTTGGTATTGTTTAAACATTTAAAATAAAGATAGCATTGAGCGGTGTGTTTCACACATCTTAAATCTCTCTTAGGTAGTTACATAATTATGCGTTAACATATAGGTCAGGGTAGTGAATCACTTTCACAGTCACATGCAGAAAAAGAATATGCATGCAGAGATTTATGCAACAAGCAGTTAAAATAATTTTGTTATTAATCATTTAAAGAATAAGAAGTAAGCAACAGATGAATATGAAGCAAGAAACATTACTAGTAATGAAGGGATAGGTTTATGTCTAAATATCTTTTAAGGCTGGTTTTCAACAACGAAAAAAGGTTGTATTCTTAGCATGATTGAGCTTGATAAAGCTTTCTTTAAAGAGTGCAGAGTTCCCATGTAAAACAGTTCCTTAATCATGCAATTTTTAGAGTTCATTGATGCAATAGCCGAGTCACGTTTCCAAGTTTGCATAGGAACATTTAGTTCTAGATTTAGTTTTGATTGCAACACACCTGATACTGTACCCAGGCAAACAGTAAGGGCCATTACTCTGTGCTGATAAACTGGGCAAACAGCAATCATTACCAACGGCTTATACAGATAGATAAATACTGTTCACATCATGTGACCCAGATTAGACTTTGGAGAGTTGGCTATGAAAATGAAAAGAAAATTTTATTACGATACCTTATTAGATCAAATCCATTAATAAATAAAGGAGAAACTATAGCTTTTGTTATGATGGCCTGACTGATAAGGAATATTGCTTTATGTTGAAGTAGTGTTCTAAATAAATATATATTAAGTAATGTTTGCATATTTTACAAGTTGTTCATTGTGGCATAAATGTAGTTCATTAAATGATCACACACATTTTAGTTATTACATTTATTTTTAGATTAGTACTTATCTCACTTGATAAGTTCACATGAGCTTGGTCAAATCTAAATTGGGTGCAAGTCAATGAATGTGTTTGCACATGTTGCATTTGTACTTAACAGCTGGAGTACATTGTGGGTACGTGAACTATGATCTAAATCAAGACGCAGCTAAAGTCAACATTGGCATCTGTTTTAACCCGTTCATGCCCCAAAGACTACTTTTTTTTCAGTTTTTAATACTCTTTAATATTCAACTTTGTTTTCAACTATTGAATAACTCGCCACTATTGTGACCGCTATGCATGAAAGGGTACAATCTAATTTTCTACAAAATTTAATGAGTTTAATTTTCTATTGCATGTCAATTTTTAATAATTAAACTTTTTAAACTTAAAAAGGCTTAGAAACCCAATCCAAAAGAATATAATTGACTTTATCTTGATAAAATTTAAAACGAGATTAGGTAATTGGTTCATGATTTGACTCCTCGAAATGTGTAATAGTGCATTCATTTTCCGCTTTGGGGATTTTTCAAGTGAGATCCTCCAGAAATAATGTATAATAGAAATAAGATAATATCAACTAATACTAATCTTTAAACACAATTAAGTCATTCTAATTAGCTGTAAACAGAAGTTTTAGTTCATTTGTAGCAATTATAAAGCATTTATTTTTTGAAAATTGTGGATGAAAACTGATTATTAAAGTGTTTTTAAATTATTTAAATAAAAACTGTAGGAACAATATAAGCATTTCAAGTTTTGCTCCCAAACACCAGAGGGGTTGTAGGAGTCTTGTCTGTGGATAAATGCCTAGAGATTATTTAAGGTCGACTCTTGCATGTTGCCGATTCGAAAATCTAAAAGAATGAAATTTCTGTATTTAATGTTTTTAATAAGTTTAGTTTGGACAATTTTTTTAAAGCAAACTTGGAACATGTGTTTGTAATATCCAGCCAGAGAAATGATTAATAGTTAGAAACAGCAGCACACATCTGGCAAATTCTATTACTCTAGTGCTACATAGTTCCGACACACAAAATGAAAAAATAGTTAACAGATGGGAAATATTTTATTAAATTTTCAAGTTGCTTAGAACTAAACATGATTCCATACAAGGTCTTTCCATTGTTTCACCTTCTGGCTTGGAGTTTAAACGAATGTACGTAAATGGGATATGGATGTCACTGACATAACTTAGAGAGAAATGCTTCCATATGCATAAGGAATGAGAAATCAATGTACAACAAGTTCCTGATGAGCTAAGATCACATGATAACTTTGCATCATAAGCATAGTTCAAACTTCGTCAAAAAATATAAAACATCAGGAAAATATATACAGTATATATTTTAATGTCTGATGTATTTTGTATTACAGTCATTTTTGGAACATAATGTTCTTTATAAATAACAGGCATTAAGGTTTTTTTGAAAGATTATAAAATGCCAAAGCAAATTTATTAGAGGAATCAACTTTACAACAAAAAAAATAACATCAAACATCTCGTTCTAACAATGTGAATATTTGTACTTTAAAGTATACAAGTCCATTGGTTTTGATTATCCTTTACAGTCTTCAACAACCCATCCAGGGATCCTCTCGATTTGTCCTGGAGATGAAGGCAATTTTTCGTGCCATTTCCGTATGATAAATACGACGACAATTTTCAAAGTTCTTTCGCTGTCGCTCTCTGCATGGCTTCTCAAAGTAGCGCTTCCGCTTCACGGTATCAATAATCCCATCTTGAGTCAGCAACCTGAAAGGGAGTGATCACAAGGTGTAAATAGATGGCAGAGGTAACAGCAAAACTAATAATTGTCAGAAACAATTTTGACAATTATTTCAGTTTTGCTTCTGAACCGCTTATCCCAATCGTTGTCCCGCGTAGTGCTGGAGCATACCCTTGCTATTTTCATGCGAGAGGCAAAGTACACCCTAAACGGGTCGCAGTCGGCCCCACATACATAACCATCCACACACACACTCATTTCTACAGACAATTTTATAGAAGTCAATTAACCTAACATACATGTTTTTGGAGGGTGGGCAGAAACTGGAGTATCCGGAGTAAACCCACACATATATGGGGAAAACATGCAAACTCCACGCAGAAAAAAAAAAGAAATATACTTTATTCATCCCACAACGGGGAAATTTGTGTGCTGCGTTACACCGCAGCAGGCTGCCACGACGGCCCCCAATGGTGGGAGAAATGGGGGGTTAGGTGTTTTCCCCAAGGACACCTAGACATGGGCTCAGTGGGATTCGGTCCCGCAAACTTCCGGACCAAGGGCGAATGTTTTACCACTGAACTATCGCCTACAGTGTTTCAAGCTTCACCCTTGCTCGAGGACTCGAACCTCAACCTTCTTGCTGTGAGGCCACCGTGCTAACCAATGCCCCACAGTGTAGCCGTCAAAATAGTTATTAGCTAATTAGTATAATCATCTGAGAATTTTCCTGAATATCTTTATTATTCAAAATCAACATTGATCCTGAAAGTAAGACACAATAATATGACTTAAATATGTGTTAATTTGACCAGAGAATACCAACATATGATGGAAATTTAAGACAACTACGTATAGAAAAAAGAACAAGTTCAAATATAGCATGTATTGAATATGTTTTGAAATTAAATTTTAGTGTCACTCATTAATCCAAAACTCTATGTAGTGAGCGTTCAGTTCAACTTGTGGAGACTTTATTTAAACTGCGTTTGAGTACATTTGTCCTGATTTTATTTTAATATTGTCTGTCTGCTTTAACTGGATTACAAGTCTGTTATCAAATTTAACTGAATCAAATGCCACAAAAAATTATCACAGTGATAACAACGTTCAAAATGCATGCATTTTCACATATTTCAGCCAAAAAGTGTCCTCAAAAACCATTCACATCCACACACCAACTCAAATATTGTTTTATACAAGCAGACACCGACAGTAAATTAGTTCAATAAAATTAACTTATTGTAGTTTTCTATTTGTGGAAGTGATCAAACTGCGCAGCTGCGAAGCAGTGACATTGAGTGAACGGCTAACAGTGAGCTAGCTCAGAGTTAGCATGTTCTTACAAAAACATCTAAACTTTTATTATTAATGTAATCTATTAACTACGAGTTTACCGGTTTAAAGTCTTATAAGCTGCGTCCACATTCCCTTCTTCCACCATTACAGTGCGGGCAATAAAACGAAGGTGTCTCGCCATGATGACACGGTGCTTCTGTTAATGGTTTCCGGTTGTCAACATTGAACTGAGAAAAAGATTCCGGTTGTTGTTGACGCTTACAATTCTTACTTATAAAAAGTATATAAAGTCCCAATCCAATTTTTCTGTTTTTACTATTTTTTTGAATGGCTACTTTATATGTAGTTTTTAAAGCACTTTGTGTGACTTTTTTGTATGAATTGTGCTATTACAAATCAATTTAAATAATTTCATAATAATCAAATTAAATAAGATTTGGCTTCTTCCCGCTCCTTTTGGACATTTATAAGTGTTGTTCTTTGAGTGTTGTTTTCTATCATCGTATTTTTTTCTTTATCTGTCTTCAAATAAACAGTTCAAAAGCAAAATATAAAATTTAAATTGCCTTCCATTACTTATGTTTACTGTTACAAACTTCACAGTTTAGGTCAGAAAAGAAAACCCTTACAACAACTGCATCCTTTGTAAAGTTTTACTCCCTACGTGGGAGGAATTAAATACAAAAATGTTTTAATGTTAGCATCCTTCTGTCTCTAGAGGCAATGGAGTCTGCACCTGGATACTTATCTGGCTAAATAAGCCAATGCAACTCTTACCACACTGACTGAAAATATTATAGACGTATTGAGTCATGAGGGAGCAGTGGCAGACAGACTTTCTTTGCTATTTTCGGGTCTCTTGCTGCCTCGCGTTGAATTTTTCTGCTCTCCTCAGCCTGCTTGACACGGATTTTGACACCTACAGCGGTCAAGAATTACACAGCCTTGCACCTTCATATCTCTCCAACCTGCTCGTTCTCTCTGCTCCTCTTCCTCTATCCAGTTTTCTTTCCCCTCCGCCCGTCTTGTCACTTTCGGGAGCAGTAACAAGGCTTTGGAATTCACTCCTTCCTGACCTCCGCAATATTGATACACTTTCACATTTCAAATCCAAATTACAAACACATTTTTCCAACTGCCCTATTCTCTTCAACAAAGACTTTTCTCTTTCTTAAATCTATGTTTTTATAAATTTAGATGCTGATCTATATATTTTGTCTTAATTTGTTGGTCTTTAAGCTTGTTGTTTGTATCTAATTACTGTATTTTTTTGTATGTGTAACATGATGTACAGCGACTTTGAGTACACAGAAAGACACCGTAGAAAAAATGTATTTTATAAATTAGTATAAAAAGAAGAGATTTAGCTATTGAAAGTAAAAAAGGACATACAGTATGTCTATGTTTAAACATGACAGTTTGTCTCTTGTTCACATTTGTCTTCTAAACTAGAAGAGTAAACAGCTGGTGACCATGTTTGGATTGAGACTATTAGGGCAATCCAAGATTTATCAGGCAATAGCTATTGTCATGGTAGCGGATATTGCAGTGTCCAGTGTTATTCAATCATCAGGGCCATTCTCCTCTTCCTCTTCTCAGCTTAGAGTGCCTGTTGTCGTCTGGATGTCTGAGGTCAGCCAGCGGTGAGTGCAGCCAGAGACGGTTGGTTAATTTGCATTCAAAAGTACTTTTATGTGTCCTTCCTCTTCATACAATATCCGAGGAAGTTAATTTCTCTCTTTCTCTGACTGTATGGAAAAGTCTGTCTGCAAGGTGCCACTGGGAGAGATGATTGCTCAACTTGGAGAGATAACATCATGACTCCATTTGTTAGCTGAATGCCGTGCATCATATTTCCAGGGGCATCCCATCTGATCCAGACCCGATGAAATATTTCTGGCAATGACTGGGTGTGTTTGTGAAGGGAAAGGAAAGAAAGAGATTGAATAACCTATACAAATTGAAACGCTCAAGGTAAGGCTCAGAAAGTTTGCTGTCGGTTGCAAAGTGATCATAAAACACTCTCACTGTATTTTGTTTAAAAGAAAGCTTCTATGACTAAGGCCTCTCAGTCTAGGACTAGAAAAATAAACACTTTGGATTTATTATTGTACAAAATAGTCTTTTATTTCACTTCTGATTTTACATGAAAGATTACAATCTTCTCTTTTTTTACACTAGCTAATCCGATTAAGAGTAGACCAACAGTAGGTTCACCACATGGTCAGAGCGTGCAAAAGAAAAACTAAGAAAGAAAAAAAGAACAGCATGACAGACTCTACAAAAATTACATTAGGTGTCAAATAATTTAAACTTTTGGCCTCTTAGGAGTTGCTTGTAGAAACTTTTGCCTTCACAAAAAAATAGTTCATTCATGTTGCAAATAAAGTCATTTTTATTCCCTTAACAAGACATTTGATTGAAAAAAAATGGGAGCTTTTTATATAAATTCTCTTAAAATATTTATTATTATGTCTAAAGTTTCAAATGTTTGCTTGCTCTACTTATCCATTTTTTTATTCACACTATAAATATTTTTCACAAGTGGACAAAGTATCCTCATTACTAAATGCCTTGTTTTTATTGAGTACATAAAGCCTTGATTTCAGTCGTTTCCGAGATCACATAACCATGTCATCAATTAACCGTGCAGCAGAATTATTCCTGCAGACACAAGTCTGTAATAAGATACCAAAATTAAAATGTGACAATGACTTAGTTAGTCTCCAAACCTAAACCACACTGAATCCTAGAAACATCAGCCTATGAGAGCCCCTCATAGATAAATTCTCTTGGACCAGACTGAAGCAATAATGAAAAGAAAGATGAACCAAAATTATTCGACAATTATGCAACTACCTAACCAAAGTTAGTTTGGTTAAATCAGATTAAATCCAATGCATTTTTGTCTATTACACTGTTTCAACAACGGTTACTAGGAGTAATAGTGGGATTCACAAGGATAAATTTACCCTTTAACTCATTTTCAATTAATTAAAAGAAGGTTAGGTTTTGAACTGCCAGGCAGAAAATGACTACATCAGAGGAACAGCACATGTTAGAGGTTCTGGAGAGAAAGTCAGAGAGGCCAGACTGAGATGGTTTGGACATGTGTAGAGGAGAGAGAGTACATCGGAGGAAGAATGCTGGGTTTGGAACCACCAGGAAAGAGGACTAGAGGAAGACCAAAGTAGAGGACCATGGATACAGTGAAGGAAGACATGAAGATAGTTGGTGTGACCGAAGAAGATGCAGCAGATAGGGTTAGATGGAAGAGACTGACTTGCTGTGGCGACCCCTGAAGGGGAATGCTGAAAGAAGAAGAAGCCAGAAACCCACAAGGTGGGCCAAAAATCTGTACTATATGTCAGAGGAGGATGTTGCTGCACAAGATCAGCAACAACCCCTCCTACCATCTGTATGAAACAGTGAGGAGCTTGAGTAGCACGCTCAACCAGAGACTGCAGAGACCACCACGTAAAAAGGAGCGACCTTTTGTATCGTCAGTAGTCAGACTATTTAATTCAGTTATCTAAAAAAAAAGTTTAGAATTTATTAATTATCTTAACCTTAGTTCATTTGTGGATTTTCTCATTTAAATACTGTAACAAATAAATTTCCCTCTTGGGATTAATAAAGTCAATCTCATCTTAAACGTCAGGTTTGTAAAAATGGTGAAAAAAAACATGAAGATAGTTGGATGGGATGGATTGTGGAAAGTGGTTTGCTCCTTAAGAAGAAAATCCAAACTGAAACAGATCAGTTTTCTCTAACAATGGCTTTTTTTCCAGGTTTTCTTGAGTTCCTTGTTATTTTGCAATGTTAATTGATAAAAGATGTTTCATTAGCTTTTTGCAAGTTTAGTTTTGTCTTCACATTTGGTTTTAATAAAAATTTTTAAAAGTCTTTCCAAGGCTAAGTAAACGCACGTTGTAATTTGGCTCTCCATCATGACATTACCAAGCACAAACAGCCAAACAAATGGCAATTTGACACAATAAGATCAAAGAGCTGACTGGAAATGCATTTTCCAGCTGGTATCCAAATATTTCACCACGCTGCCAGAGGTGGAGGCTTGCAGTTAGAATCAGGGGGGAAAGTCCCACCCAAGCAGGGGCCTCTGCATTGGTTGCTGCAGCATCAGCTCCAGGCCAGTTGTCAGCCAATGAATGGAAGCGCAGATGCAAGCAGAGGAGAGGATTTTTACAAACCAGGACAGACACACACCGACTAGAGTTTGCAAACAGAACCACAACTTCTAATCCGCAAATCAGCATTTGCATTAAAATGGAGAGTAAAGTTACAGATTTCTCAGGAAAATGGAAAATGAAGTCTTCGGAAAACTTTGAGGAACTCCTAAAAGCACTGGGTGAGTAAATCAACTTCAAGCTATTGCATCCAGATGCATTTTGACTGTTTAGATTGCAAATTTTCTTACTTTTTGAGGTAGAAAAGGTCATAATTCAAATCACAAATGGAATCTATTTGTACCATGTTACATTGTCTTTTCGTAAATCATTTGTGATAAATAGATGATAGATAGATAACAGAAAAATCATACATTGTCCTTTGCAGACTGGGTCAAGTTTGGGACATTCAGATGAATCCAATAAAACTCTGAAGACAAATAGCTGGTGAACAAATGTTAGATCTGGCTCATCTAAAGCAGGCTCCTCTTCATGCGGTTGTAATTACAGCCAGTGTAAACGGAACTAAGCCTTGACATGGGCCCCAGCAGCCAGCCAACTCTGAGACTGACTTTCCTTTACTGCCCGGGGCCTCACTGGTCTGATCTTTGTATGAGTGCAGATTTGTGATGTGGTGTGTGTTAGTACCACAGTATGAGCAAATACGGTCTGAACTGAATCAGATGTCTGTGCCGTCTTGATTGCTTTTGAGCAAATCCAACTCACATGGATACAGGGGTCAACTGGAGATCCACATTGGCTTTGTTTCACATGGATGTTGTGCAGTGCTTCCATGTTCCAGTCTGTTCAGTCAGTCAGGGTGACTGATTTGCTTTAGGTTAAAGGTGAGAGGAATTTTCTCTTTCTCAATTGCAAATCCGTGAATGGGTCACTGAGTGGGACATCCAGGCACAGACCTATTGGTTGCAAGAAGTTAGTGAGGGCAATGTCGAGGGCTTTTTCTTCACAACTAAGCTACAATCTCAGACACAGACTAAATTTTTCCAAATTTCAGGTGCCAAAAAATCATTGGTACACTTAGGACTGCCAATAAAAGAAGAAATATTTCCAGAGCGGTAATAAAACTTTTGTCATGTTTTATTGATAGTTTATTCTTTTACCTTGTTTGACCCTCTTTTAAAAAAAACATCTGTGGTGTGCTGCAATGCCCATCCCCAACCCCATCAGTTACTTCAGAGGGTTATTTTCTGGTATCACGAAAAGCAAACACGCTGTCTTGTGTCATTCCTCCACATCAGTTCAGCTTTGCAACTGCCAGCTTGGAAGCAGAGTTTATCGTTGTAGTTTTATGTTTGAAGGGGTCTGTCCATGGAGTTTGTCTTCGTTGTAGTGGCAGGGTTTTGGTAGTGGCTGATAATTGGCTGATCCAAATGGAGGTGAGCTTTACTAGGCTGTAGTTGATAACAACAAAAGACACATTTCCTGAGATAAGTATTGCAGGAAGATTTTCCTTTTTGGTGAACAAATTTCCACAGATAGAACTTAAACGTCTGTTTACACGCACCACAAAATGCCTTATCACAACATAATTATTCACAATTCCTCTGATGATGTCAGTCACATCGCACACAGTGCATCTCTTCGCCGCCTCATAAATGTGATGCAACATATGCAACTTGTGATTTTTTTTCCAAATCGTACCTCAATGTTTACGCATTTTATTTATCAAGTTGGGAACTTTTATGGTTTTATAATTTTGAAAACCTCTGCATTCACTATAGCATTAAACTGGCAAGAGAAACATTACATTAAAAGTGTATCTTATTTAACAACAGCTTTATTACATGAAAGAAACTGACTGTGGCGACCTGAGTAGGGAAATGTCGAAAGGAGAAGAAGACTTAGTGACATTTTTTCTCTTATGAAAAATGGATAAACAGCCCACCAAATCATTTATTTGGTAAAACGTAAACTCAGTATGGGGTCAAGTACTACAGCTTTACCTGTAGTACTTAGGAGCTTTAGAGTCAACCTAAGCAGATGTTTGGAACTTATTCTAACAATTAAATTGTCCCATTAATGTGTGATTTAGAGGTTTGGACAAATTGTTACGTGTTGATTAATATTTTTATTGTAAATCCTACATGCTATTAATCTTTTTCTAAAATTTGTTTAATCTTCTGAACCGCTCATTTCCTAATCGGGTCGTGGTAGGTGCCGGAGCCTATCCCGACTCATTTCTGGCGAGAGGCAGGATACATCCCGAACAGGTCGCCAGTCTGTTGTGGGGCTACACACACAGGCAACCATCCACACACACAATCATTCCTAGGGGAAATTTTGTAGCGGCCAATCAACATAAGGAGGGTTCGAGAAAACCAGAGTACTTGGAAGAAACCCACGTAGACATGAGGGGAACATCCAAAATCCACATAGAAAGGCAAATGTTTCAAGTCTCGTCCTGCCCGGTTCTCGAACCCCTGACCTTTTTATCTAGTAATTCATTGACTTTTCACATCATTGTGAGGTCATGCTTTTGGTGGGAAAAAAAAGCTAGACGATGAGAAAAAACTAAAAAAGATCAAGTCAAAAAGTTGCATTATAAAAGTAAGCCCCAAAAGAAAAAAAAAAATCCAAACACTTTGCATCCTTTACAACACAATTACTTTTAGGTAAAAAAAATCATCTACCACAAAAAACACAAGGATGCGCCACATTGCATTGCTTTGCATTGCATTGCTTTGCATTGCATTGCATTTAATTGTGTAATAATCTTAGCTTGATATCTGGTCTCTTTTTTTGTGGTCAGGTGTGAATGTGTTCCTGAGGAAGATCGCAGTGGCTGCTGCTTCCAGTCCAGCGGTGGAAATTACCCAACAGGGAGAGACTCTTTCCATTAAAACCTCCACCAGTGTCCGCACCACTCATGTTTCCTTCACTGTTGGTCAGTCCTTCAGTGAAGCCACGGTGGATGGACGGCCTTGCATGGTATGAATCATTTTACTTCCCACAAAGCATTCCTGTATAAAGTCAGGACATGCATTCCAAAGTTTGGCCAAGGACAGCAAAACTAGTTTCTTCCCCAAATGAACATATGGAAACAATTTTTGTGAAGCTCTTCTGTCAGCGTTGGTGATAATAAAATGATTTATGCTTTATTTCTTTATGCTGGATGACTGATGTGCATATTTCTTAACAGGCCATAAAAAATGTTGAATCATTGCTCTCCAAGTTTCAGTTTGAAACAAATTTAAACTTTGCTAAAACTTCCTGTTAGTGCATTTCATGAAGTAAATTACTCTTCTTATTTTACTTTCTGCAGAGTTTTCCAAAGTGGGAAACAGAAAAAAAGATCAGCTGTGAACAGACTTTACAGAAAGGTGAAGGTCCGAAGACAGCTTGGACCAGAGAACTGACCAATGACGGAGAACTCATTCTGGTAATCCTCATTTTCTTTCAAAATTATTTGTAGTTTATATAGCTGAACAATACATACAAAGAAAAAATAACAGTCTCATGCATCTTAGGGTAATATTTCATGTTTAAATAGCTGTATGATTAAATCTGGTCTTTTTTGGGTTGTATTCCGGGGCATGATTTAGTCTTTCTAAAATCTTTGAACGATCAAAAGTAACCCTTTTTTGTAATTTTTTTATAACCCAAAAATTGGTCACTTAACTCCTAATTCCCAAATCTGATAAGTAGGTGTTTCCTAATTATGTTATGACCAGAAAATGTTTCCTCCAGGTACCCTGGTTTCCTCCAACTCTCCAAAAACATGCATGACAGGTTCATTGGCCACTGCAAAATTGCCCCTAAGAATGAGTGTGTACGTAAATGGTTGTGTGTGGCCTCGCGACAGAATGGCAACCTGTTCGGGGTGTACCCTGGGTGTACTCTCCCCTTGAATCAGCCAAGACAAGCTCTGGCACCCCCACACAACCCCGTTATGAAGGGACGGTTTGGAAGATGAATGAATGAATCCCATAAACGATACCATATGGTGATAAAAGATTGAAAAAAATTGAAAAGAATCCCAGAAAAGCACAATTATGTCATTTTGATTTTCGAACACAAAAAAATTGTTTAATCTTCTGAGCACACGTCTAATATTTTTACACATGTAGATAAAAACCAAAGTTGTGGGTGAAGTGGTTTTTAACCTGTCGTGTATTTACAACGGCTATTCTCTCAACCGGCATGGTGGCGCAGTGGGTAGCACAGTGGCCTCACAGCAAGAAGCTCATGGGTTTGAGTCCTGGGTGGAGACGAGGGTTGGAACACTGGCCTTTCTGTATGGAGTTTGCATGTTCCCCCCATGTCTGGGTGGGTTTTCTCCGGGTACTCTGGTTTCTTTCCACCCTCTGAAAATTTGCATTTTAGGTTGATTGGCCGGTGCAAAATTGCCCCTGGGAATGAGTATGTGTGTGGCCCCGCGACAGACTGGTGACCTGTTTGGGGTGCACCCTGCCCCTCGCCTTAACTCAGACGGGATGGGCTCCGGCATCCGGCATTGGTCAGTCTCCGGCACCCCCACGCAACCCTGTAAGGGATAGACGGTTAAGGAGGTGACTGACTGTAACTGATTCTCTCAACTTGGCAACCCCAAGAATTAAATTACTCATATTTGATTAAATCTACCATCTAGCTGCAAATTGAAACATATTTTTATTATTAATTCCTCACCGGGAAATCTGTGTGCTGCATTACACCGCAGCAAGCTGCCACCTATGACATCACCAATGGTGGGAGAAACGGGGGGTTAGGTGTCTGCTTCAAGGACCCTAGACGTGAACTCACTGAGATGCGAACCCGCGAACGAACACTCTCACCACTGAGCCACCGTCTCGTAGGATACATTTACAATATAAATGTATTTATGTAATTGAATCTCTCAAATTGAATGCATTCATTGGTTTATGTGGCTTATTTTTTGTTGTTTTTTTTCCAGACGATGACTGCAGGGGATGTTGTCTGCACCAGAGTTTATGAGAGAGAATGAGGACGTTTTTTCTGGACCTCGTCATGTGATACTTTGGCTTTATGTTTGTGTATGGTTTACATTTATTTGTCCTGTTGTCTTTGTTCTTAACTTCTTTTCAGCCAGTGCTCGAATGTTAAAATAAAAAAAAGCCTTTTTATCTATGTTTACTCATGTTACACATTCCTTATAGGAGCATTACTGCAGTGCCATTTTATAGACGTTATTAAACTGTTTTAATTTAAGGAGTGTTTGCTGATTCTTGTTTCTTGGTCTCAGTTCTTTAACTTCCCTCCTCACATTCCCTTGTGTCTTTCTGCATATCATTTTACATCACTGTCTGGCTGTGTTTATTCTCCTGATTATTCTCCACCCTTTTCATTCTAAAGCTCTCAATGCAATGAGCGATGTTGATAAAAAACCCAGTCCAGATCTGTCTCTTCTTGTGTTTGCTATCATCATAGCTCACTCCAACATGCAACTGATTAGTTGAAAAACTCCCAAAGACTGTTAAACTCCGCTTTGAGAAACACTTGGCACGGTCTGGAGGAAACAGGGAGTGGAAAGTAAAATGAGTAAAGCACGGGGGAGAGCATAGCAATAAAAAAAAAAGTTTGAATCAGGGGAGGTTTTATTTCTCTAGGACCAAGAATGTGCTCCATAAAATCCCCTTTTATTCTAAACTCAACCCAATTTGAAAATACTAAATAGAAGCATATTTATTTACAACCTGAACGCGAAAAGTTGACTAAACGCTGCCGATCAAGCTTTAAATTTTAGATTTTAGAGTATTCCTTGTCTGCAGAATCTGTGCTTTAACTTTTCAGAGCATAACACTGCTGCTCAGCAAACTTCACCTTGCTGTGAAAAATGAACCTTTGGGGTCTCTTAACAACTTCCTGAGTGGAGTAATGTAACAGTTCACAGGCTGTGATGGTTTGTCCAGATTTTCAAACTGCATACAGATCAGCTCACTTCTGATGTACCTCCCAGTCTATATACTTGCAGTGCTGAACAAGCAGTTGGGGTCCTTAGACACCTTCACGGTGAATGTTCTTAATAACACCAGCAAGCCAACGTGTATCGGGGCCGGAGGGAGAAAAGCTGTTTGCAGTTTAACCATGTTGATGTCATTCAAACTTTGCATCAATCTTTTCAATAAAAGGATATCTCATTTTGCCTTTTCAAACCCACCATGTTGATCAAATAAAACTCTCAGCGTTTAAGGAGGTCTCCAGACCGAGGAGACCTCCGTGCTTCATTTACCATCCCTGCTTCATAAGAATGAAATCCAACTACTCATCCCCATCTTGGGCATTGCTGGGCAGAGGAGTCCCCCGTGTTTCCATCAGCTGTAGTGTAGAATAAGCTAATATTTAAACAATAGTCTTATGCTCGTCCCGGGGAAGGGATCTCTCTTTCGTGTGGATCCCCACGAGGTTTCTTATTTTTTCCCCACTGATGGGTTTTTTTGGGACTTTTTCCTCACCGTGAAGGAGAGTCTTTTTTCTTGTTTTTTCCTTCTGAATCTGCAATGTGAAGCCCATTGAGACAGAAATTTTATGATTTTGGGCTATACAATAAAAATTAAGTTGAATTGAGATGAGTGAATTGCACTTTTCAGTCATGCACATGTCAAGATATTACCCGTTTTTCTCGTTTTGTAAAGAAACAATAATCATTACAAAGCTAAATAGTACAAATGCAAATGTGAGATGGTCATTTTCTTGTTGAATTCCCCACAATCAAATCTTTTAGTCATGTATTAGAAAGAAAGAAAACAGTGCTTTGATTTACACCAACTCATTCCCAGTGTGTGCTTTCATATTTCACTGCAAGAAAGAATGCTTTGTCTTCAATAACATTTGTACAAAAGGGGAGCCCACCCAGTTGTGTCCTCATCATAACCGCCGCTCTTCAACTCCATTCTGGAGCGGTTGGAAAGTTTCCTCTTGTCTGCTCAGTAAGAATATTTTGGCATCCTACACATATCCAAAAACCAATATGCAACGTTCTGTCCAAATGACCTCTCTGACAAATGATTGTAACCCTCACTGGGACATCATAAAGTTGTCCCTCCTTAGGCGGGTCATTTTCCACACACAACTGTTATGCCAGTTCATTCCTCAGGCAGTGATGTCATGGAGCTTTGCATTACTTGATTGGCTGAGGAGGAATGCTGTGGTTTTAGGACCACAAAGGCATCCGAGTCCAATGTTTGATTTGAGGCCATCTGGACGAGTAGTGACAGGGCCCATTAGAGGAAATGATGAGTCAGCTGACAAACACAGATGTTGCTGGCTGAGAACACCAAACAACTTCACCATGAAGTATGTACATCTGTTGTGCTTTACGTCTCAATTACACCTTCACTACTGTGTAAAGGATGCCACATAATAAGCCCCTTTCATTTATAAACTGGCTACACTAATCCGTTTTTGAGCTTAAAGCTACTTAGTTGCTCTCTTGTGACCCCCTGACGGGATCTGGCTCCCCATGAATTATCAAAATAATTTACATAGACATTAAGACTGCAATTAGAGTTTTTTTTTTCCAAAGGTTTTGAATAGATGCACGGATGCTGTTGTTGATGTATGTAAGCATGACTGAAAATGATAGTAAGAAGAAATGTGCATAATAGACTCACACCAAAGACTGCCAAATGTAAGTGTGTGAGTGTGTGTGTGTGTGTGTGTGTGTGTCAGACAGTTCATGCTTGTAATAAAAACTCATGACTGTCCTCACCCATGTGATCCCATGTGACTTGAAGGAGAAGGAAATGAAAAGAGACCACTCTGAATTCTGCAAATGCAGTAAGTCATAAAATACATGAAGTTGTGGAGCTAAAAATGTAATCCTACTTGCTTCTGCATGGCTTAAAGTTGCAGGGTCACATTGGAGAAGTTAAATCTGTGAAGTAGTTCTAAAAAATACCCCCTGTGCACAAGTCGGGGTCAGACCCGACCCTCTTGCCAGAGCATTATTAAAAATATTAAATAAAGGCTAGTGGGAAACTATTGTTGTTGTTTTTTTTTTTTTATTTAATTAAACACCAGTACTTTGAATATTTTAATCTTGATATGAAACTTACTAAAAACAAAGTTTGTGTTTAAGATTTTTTTTTTTTTTGGTAACAAATTCTTTTAGAAAATTTCCACTACTATCTTCACCTGTGGTTACAATTAAAATATCCAATTGTGACATCTACTGGAAAACATTATAAATGCCTGTTTGTTTTTTGGCATTAGAACCCTTAAACTTAAATCCTTAAAAGTCAGAGAGGCCAGACTGAGATGGTTTGAACATGTGCAGAGGAGAGAGTACATTGGCAGAAGGATGCTGCGTTTGGAACCACCAGGAAAGAGGACTAGAGGAAGGCCAAAAAGGAGGTTCATGGATACAGTGAAGGAAGACATGAAGATAGTTGGCGTGACTGAAGAGGATGCAGGAGATAGGGTTAGATGGAAGAAACTGACTTGCTGTGGCGACCCCTGAAGGGAAATGCCTTTCTTGTATGTGTTTTTTTTTTTATTTACAACTAATTTTCATTCCTGGGCCTCACTAGCCAGGTGATCGGGAGTCATCCAGATCTCCACTGGAGATATAAAGTGCATTACAAATAAAATTTTTATTATTATTATTACTATCCTAACCAGATACCTGAGCCACCCGATCTGGCTTCTCTCAAATGGGAGGAGCAACAGCTCTACTCCGAGCACCTCCGGGTATTCTTCTTCTTCTTTCGGTATTTCCCTTCAGGGGTCGCCATAGCAAGTCAGTTTCTTCCATCTAATCCTATCTGCTGTATCCTCTTCGCTCACGCTAACTATCTTTATATCTTCCTTGTGTCCATGAACCTCCTCTTTGGTCTTCCTCTAGTCCTCTTTCCTGGTGGTTCCAAACCCAGCATCCGTCTGCCAATGTACTCTCTTCTCTCCTCTGCACATGTCCAAACCATCTCAGTCTGGCCTCTCTGACTTTATCTCCAAAACCTCTAACTCGAGCCGTTCCTCTGATCCTGTCCATCCTGGTCACTCCCAGTGAGAGCCTCAGCATCTTCATCTCTGCAACCTCCATCTCTGTTTCCTGTCTTTTTCTCAGTGCCACTGTCTCTAGACCAATCAGCATGGCTGGTCTCACCACGGTTTTGTACACTTTTCCTTTCATTTTAGCTGAAACTTTTCTTTCACACATCACACCGTTCCAGCCTGCCTGCACACGCTTCTTCACCTCTTTTCCACACTCTCCACTGCTCTGGACTATATGCAAGCACATCCGGTTATAATTTAACTGATTTAATAAACTGAAAAACAAAAATAATGTCTTGTTTCTGCCTTGGAAACGAGTTTTGCAGTCCTTTTATGGGAGTAGAGAACTAAGAATTAAACCTATAAAGTAAAATAATTAGAGAAATGAGTCCATTTTATTGCAAAGCTTTTAAATAAATTAAAAAGAAATCCTTCCACCTGATCATGCCGCAGTAACAGTCACATGATCGGTTACTTCCTGTTCTACTGTTTTTTTTTTCTTCGTGGAAAGACAAATAACAGATTTGATTTGCAACATAGCGACTTAAAATCGGAGTTTGATTTTAGGAATTTGGTCAAATTTGATCCAAATGAAAGGTTATTTATTTGTTTGGAGTTTAATCTGAGAGATGAGTGAGGATAGAAAAGACGTGATGCTAGCATGCTAAACAAACTACATCATCCGATTTTATCTTTTACAAACAAAATAAACCAGTGTTTAATCTGATTACTATTTAAAAAAAAATCAACTACTTCTTAAATTAATCTGACAGTTTTATATGTTTTGAATTGTAATTTTCAAACATTATCAAACATAAACATGTCCAGATATACTAGCTTTCCAGAACCGATGGAGGATCAGAATCCTTTCCAGGTAAGTGATCAACACTTTGTATTATTTATAGATTAAATAAATCTAAGTGTAAAATCAGGTATGTTGTTTACCATATGATTTTTCTATACATGTCTAAACATGACTGATGATTCGTTAGTGCCTGCGGATCAAATTTGGATTTGAATGTTCTGTTTTCTGCTAGGATCCAGCTGTGACTCAGCACAGCAGTAACACCGAGTATGCTACACTGGATCTTTACAATCCATTTGACAACACAACAGGGGTGAGCAACATTTGGATTGCTTATTACAAGCTGATCAGTTAGAATCGTTTAATCCAAGGTGATAAACAGGACAAATAGTTGTTTGCAGATATCAGGCAAAAGGCAGGGTACACCCTGAACGGGTCACTAGTCTGTTGTGGGCAACAGGGGTGAGCAACATCTGGATTGCTTTTTAAAAGCTGATGAATGAGAAACTTGTGATTTGTCATATCATTGTTTAATCCAAGGTGATAAGCAGGACAAATAGTTGTTTGCAGATTTCAGGCATGAGGCAGGGTACACCCCAAACACGTCACTAGTCTGTTGTGGGGCAACACACACAGACAACCATCCACACATTCATTCATTCCTAATCCCAATCAACATTCATGTTTTTGGAGGAAACTGGAGTACCTTAAAAAAAAAAAAAAACATGGAGAACATGCAAACTCCACACAGAAAGGCCAGAATTTTAAGCCTTCCTGACCCTTTGGGACTTGAACCCTGATCTTCTTGCTGTGAGGCCACTGTGCTAACCACTATGCCACTTATTTTGTATGTATGAAAAAAAAACAGCAAATAAATTTTTCATGCAGCTCCTAGAGGGGTCATTTAAACGACCCCAAAAACATCATTTTAAGACGAGGCTTGAAACACTGGTCTTTCTGTGTGGAGTTTGCATTTTCTCCCCGCGTACGTGTAGGTTTTCTCTAAGTACTCCGGTTTCCTCCCAATCCTCTGAAAAACATGCATGTTGTGTTGATTGGCCACTGTGAAATTGCCACTAGAATTGAGTGTGTGTATGGCCCGCGACAGACTGGTGACTTGTTCGGGGTGTACCCTGCTTCTCGCCTGAAATCAGCCAAGATAGCTGCGGCACACTTTGTTGCCCCTTTAGGGATAAGCAGCCCAGAAGACAAAACGAAAACATAATTTTGACTGCATATAATTTTGTTAGATTTCCTAATGCTAAAAAACAGTTTCGGTCACTGGTGTCTGGTTTCCAGGCAGAAGCTGGATCCCGGTCATGTATTTCCTGTTAGTGCAAGTAATTGCTGATTGCAGCAGTGGCAGAAACTCAACTTTGTCCATAGACATCTGTCCTGGAAGCAAACGGTCATTTCCAAAATTGTTTTCATTTATGCACAGTAGAAGAGATTTAGAGGTTATTGATTTGACAAAAATAAAAAAGCAGCAGTGATTCACGGCCTCATCAACATTGGCTGTCAACATAAAACTAGTTGCTTACTCTGCAAAAACAAAAAAAGTCAGGAAATGAAAACTGTTGAACAATGTTGAATTCAGTGGCAAACAAATAAAACAAGTTCTCAGTTTTATTTTCACTGATTAACCACAATTACGTCGAATAGGAGGGTTCGTTTCTACTGAAAAACAAAAGTATGGTACTTAAATATTATGGGCGTTGATGTCTCACAATAATGAGTGAAATAATATTAATTTTGCGTGTCGCTTTTTAAATGACATACTTCACATGATAACATTATTTTTTGTATGATTTTTTTCCCTTTAAAACTACAAACCTTTTCCAGCCGCCTCCACCATATGAAGCCGCTTCTCCGTCTGCTCCATCCGTGCCTGCACAAACACCACCCAGCAGAACAACTCCCACCGAGCCTCGCAACTATGGCTCCTATAACTCCCAGGTATTTCTGCTACAATGTGAAAACTACATGTCCATTTTTTTGTTTACATTCACTAAAGTGTTAAATCAATAACGTGCCATAAATCAAGCCCTGAGTTCTTGCTTGTAAAGATCTGGAATGATACAGTAGATGCTTCTGTTGGATCAGCAGCTCCACCTCAGACGTCATCTATTTTCAAATACTATTATACAGATCTGTATTTAGAAAGTTTTTATCATGCTCGATGTTTGATATCACAAACAATTGTGTTCTTTTGGAAAAGAAAAATCTCATTTTCTTCTTGTCTCACGGAAAGGCAACTGTCAATGCAACCACGGCTGAACTCTTGAGGAAGCAGGAAGAGCTGGAGAAGAAGGCCCAGGAACTGGAGAGGAGAGAGCGGGAACTAGAGTCACACAGTCTCGGATCAGGAGCATGTAAGAGACAAGTTCTATTCCCGTTCCATTCCATCGTCTTCTGCTTATCTGGGGCCGGGTTGCGGGGGGAGCGGCCTCAAATGGGAAGCCCAGGCTTCTCTCACCACAGCTGCATCCTCCAACTCACCTGGAAGGATCCCAAGTCGTTCTCTAGCCAGCTGTGAGACATAGTCTCTGCAGCGGGTCGAGGCTCTGCCTCTTTGTCTCCTCCCGGTGGGACGTGCCTGAAACAACTCACCAGCAAGGAGCTCGGGGGCATCCTGTCCAAATGCCCGAACCACTCCATCTGGCTTCTCTCAACCTGGAGGAGTAGCGGCTCGACACCGAGCTCGTTCCGGATGGCAGAGCTCCTCACCTGATCTCTGAGTGAGAGCCCAGCCACCCTGCGGAGAAAGCTCATTTCGGCCGTTTGTATCCGCAATCTCATTCTTTCGGTCACCACCCACAGCTGGTGATTTAAATTTGTGACCATACCAGCCTGTCAATACCTGATCTGATCAGACCTCAGAAGCTAAGCAGGCTGGGCCTGGGCAGTACTTGGATAGGAGACCACTAGAAGCTAAGGTGCCAAATTGGAACGGTTGTTCAGAAAAATTGTCGCTTTGTCCCTGGGCAAGATACTTCACCCACGTTGCATAGTCTGGACCCTGGGGTGTGTGATTGGTTAGAGGGCAGCTGTGGTTACAACAGTAGCTTACCGTTACCGAGTATGGAGTGAATGAATCATGTATATATGAAGCGTCTTTGAACGTCCTGAAAAGCGCTATATAAGTACAATTCATTATTATTATTTGTTGCCATTATTGGGGCTTAACAAGTTTCAGCCTCTGCACGCTCAGGTCTCTTTGTGCATGTTTCTGTTGTTTTTTTTCATGCTGTATGTAACTTATTCTCTAAACAATCCCAAGGCGTAACGTTACGGTGAGGCAAGGTTTCAAGCTGTAGACCATGTAAATTTATTCTCAAGACCAGCTATTGAAACGTTCTCATGTCTCTTCTTCAGCTCGTCAGAATAACTGGCCTCCCCTTCCTTCGTTTTGCCCCGTGGGACCCTGCTTCTACCAGGACATCAGTGTGGAAATTTCTCAACGTTTTCAGCGCACTGTCATCATTATGTATTACTTCTGGATGTGTGAGTTTTCATCCTTCATAGACACTCCTTAAAGAACATAGGATATACTTGTAGTTTTAGATGTTGGTTTATTTGTGTAAACAATGGTTATAGTTTTGAATTGAAACTGATAAAAACACGTTCCCGATGTACTGATAACCTACGTTTATCCTTGCATTTATGCCTTAGGGTTGCATGAGAGAAGTGAAGACCCGGCCATATTAATAAGACTAAGGCCCTGCCCACACGTAGCCGAGTATCTGGTAAAACAATATATTTTTATTTGGTTCAGCCTCTCATCCACACGAACCCGTCGTTTTTTTTTCACTGCAAACCGTTGTTTTTAAAAACTCCGTCCAAAGTGACGATTTTGGAAAACTCAGTTTTTCCGTTTGCGTGTGGACATGCATAACCGGCGTTTTGCGTTTTTTAATGTCCCTACCTGCGACAATTAATGCATGAACGTCATTTGTGTGTGCCCTTGTTTTTAATATCAGACAATGGGCAGCATGGATCCTCTAAAAAAAACACTCATTTCTTGCTTTTTGTTTTTTTCACACTCAACTGCTCTTGCTTCTTATTGCGGAGTAAAGAAGGAGAAATGTGTTACAGTCCGTTATTATCCATCACATAAGCCTTTCTAGCTCAGACCTTACATTTAGATAAATACTGCCCACTACTGGTCTGGCATGCTTATAACCGCACTCAAAAGCGTATCCAAACGGGTTTGTGTGGATGCGGTTATATTGAAAACGATTACGTGTGTATGCTAGAGTTCTTCTAAAACGGAGGACAGCAGATAAACGTTTTCAAAAATACCCGGCTACGTGTGGACCTGGTCTAAAATTTGAAGCTGACAAATACTTGGTTTCTAGCTGTGCCATATGATGCCAAGAACTTGAATATTTGTCCAGAGATTTTAACACTTAGCTGTCAAATCTTCAACTTGAGGTCATGTATTTGCTCCGTTTTGAACTGGAAAAATAGCAGAGAGCAAAAAATGATTATTTTAAAGTAGTGAAATCTTTGTTGTGTGATTTGAGTGTGGAAGAAAAAGAGTAACGGTCTATTTTAAACTCCACAACATCTGCAGAAAAATTTAAATCCTTATTTATATATTAAATCTTTATTTGTCAGCCAAGTTGCAATAAGTTGATTTTTTATTTTTTTTTGGTCAAGATACAAAAGACTGTTTTCTTTATCCTTACATTGATCGTCTGTCTTTTTTTCCTCTCTTTTACTACATTTTAGTCTCTGCTGCCACTCTTCTCTTCAATCTGATCTCCTCCCTGGCCATGTTCTGTATAGACAACACCGGAGGTGTCGGCTTAGGCCTCGCCATCCTCTGGGCACTCCTATTCACCCCCTGCTCCTTTGTCTGTTGGTACCGGCCTGTGTACAAAGCTTTTAGGTGTGTACCAGCATCCTGTTTGTTGGTATTCTTGATCGTGGGCTTAAAAATACAACTTTTTGGATATGGGTAAAATTAATTTATTCTGATGCTGTAATTTTCTGCACTTGCAGGAGTGACAGCTCCTTCAACTTCTTCGTCTTCTTCTTCATTTTCTTCGCCCAAGTGTGTGTCTATGTTATCATGACCATCGGCATCCCCGGATGGGGGTTCAGGTATGACTAATATATCATCTGTCTTAAATAGTGCTTTATAAATAGAAAACAGTCAGCATTTAATCTTGTTATTTATATGCATTAATGACTACATCATGCAGTTTGTTGGGTGGCACAATATTGACAACTTAAAAACACTGTATTTTTTTTATTTTATCTATCTTTTTTATTAACAAATGGCGCATTGCAAGACATGCATCCATAATGTAAAGACTGATCTGACAATGATGTGACATTTTTCACATCATCATGCTGAAATCTCCTTTTCTTTTCAGTGGCTGGATTGTGAGTCTGTCAGCTCTGAAGCTAAATATTGGTGTTGGTGTGATCATGATGATAAATGCCATCTTCTTTACTGCCCAGGCTGCCATGGGGGTTGTCATGTTGAAGAAGGTAAGTACATTGGTTTACTTAAATGTTAAGTTGATGAGACGGAACAAATTGCAGATGGTTTTTAAACAATTTTACTTTTAAGGTCTGAGCTAACTTCAGAAAACAGGATGATGTGGAAAAAAAACTTTCATTAGATTTGGTCATAAAAAACTGAAAAAAAACCCCAGACAATTAATTAAGATTATTCTTATGCTATCCAGACATACGGGTTAGTCTGAACAACCAGTTTAAATAATCTTTTAGCTTGAATTTAAAACTATTTTCCTACAAAAAACTGTTAAAATGAGGAGATCCAATTAGGACCACTGCAGCCGTCAATATGACTTCACGTCACTTTAATATGCTAATTAGAATAAATAAAACGCAACCTAGGAGGCTGACTTTTTATGACTTTTATTATGAACATATTTTCTCCTTTATCATGTATTTTTTGTGTACTAAAAGTGAACATTTCAAAATTTATAAGCATTTTAGCTCCTCTAACCTGCTGCGCCCTGCAGCAGCTGAGAGGAAGCGCGCATTACCATAGCAACAACTTGTTGCTATGTTGCTGTGGCAACATAAGTGGCATAAGTGTGTGTATGTTTATATTTTTTGAGAGAGACAAGGAGGACTCTGACGCCATTACTGAAACATTTTAGAAAGGTTGAGTGAGATAATATTGAAGAGACACCATAAAGAGTGTAAGAATATTCTTGTCTGAATAAAGTATACCATGTTATCTGGATAAGTCTTGAAAGTTCAGGTTAACATATTGGAATATAGCCTATAGCCAATTTTTAACGAAGACATTTCTGAAGCAGCAGAGCAAAATGCAGAAAAAAAAAGGCTATTGATGAATTAGATCATTTTACTTTGGTGTTTGCTTTTTATTCTAGGTTTTAAAAATATTTAACATTTTATCATTATTTTTACTTTAAAAATTGAGTGGTTTAAAAGTTTATTTATGCAAAACATGAATAATTACATAAGCGTCACCTTGATGGTCATGGTGCTTGCAGGTAGATTTAGAACTTGGCAGTCCTATTGTTAATGACTTAAAGTAACTAAACTAGTCTTGTAAAACATGTGGATTTGTTTAAAGGTTTGTGTTGACTGTTTTTTATAGAAAAGAAGGGCTCATAAATATTCAATAATATATAAGAATGAAATTGAATGAATTGGGCACAAAAATGTCCATTAAAAGAACAATTTACCTGGTCTCATGTTTCCTCACTAAAGTCTAAACTATTAAGTTTTTCTGATGAATTGGACTTTTGTTCCATTTATGACATGATTGGTGCAAAGCTTGTCTTTGCTCTGGCACTTTACCGCTCGTCAAACATTCAATTGAGATGCAGCTCGCATAAAAGCCACAATATCAGGTTGTGGGTATCACTTTCACCCGTACAGTGTTCATAATATGATGATGAATTGCTGCAGATATCAGGTATCAATGTCCTCTGCTTTTCCCCCCACTCCAGATCCACAGTCTGTACAGGCAAACCGACGCCAGCTTTCAGAAGGCTCAAGCAGAGTTCGCCACCGGAGTCATGGCCAATCAGGCTGTACGCCAAGCAGCTGCCTCGGCTGCCCAGGGGGCCTTTACTGCACCTCGATAAGAGCTGAATGAGACAGTCTGGGAAAAAGAAAATAGCAGATGAGCTTGGTGGAGCATAGGATTTTGTGGAGATGAGTCAATATAATGGTCTTCGTGTTGACTAAACGTAAGGACACATGCATGAGCTAGATGTGAAGCTTGGTGTATTTGGAAAGGTGTACAGGGCAGGTTAGCAACATTGCCAAACTAAGGTAACCAACCAGAAAATTCTATTAAAGAAACCTCATATAACCAACACAGAGCTGTATGAAGTCTGATGCAGTCATCAAAGGATGAATGAATTCAGGAAAATCACTGTGCCAAATGGTAAACAAGTCTGAATTTTATACGTTTCAACGGCATGGGCTGAGTTTATTAAGATTATGTCAAAAAAAAAAAAAAGGAAACTACACTCCAAAGTGTTGTCATTTTGACATCAAACCCATCACTAAGTGGCTCATCTGCATACATTTTGTTGTTAAAGCGTTCACTAAAAAGCTGTTTTATCGTCATTATTAAAGAAAATGCTTATTTGCTATACTGCCAAAACTTCTCAAGATGTAAAAATAATAATAAAGTCATGCTAATTTGTTTCTAGTTTTGCTATTATGTTGATGCTGCTTGTGATTGTTCTAATATTACCTGTCACTGTGTTGGTTTTAATAAAATCATAATGCTTTCACAATGATTTGTCTGCTATTTCAGCGTTTCTTAACCAGTGGTCCGTGGAACACTAGTGTACCGTGAGAGATCGTCAGGTGTTTCAGGGGAAATGATCCTATTTCACCTCATACAGCAGTGGTGTCCAAAGCCAGTCCTCGAGGGCTTGTGTCCTGATGGTTTTCCACACGTTCCTGGTTCCATACAACTGATGCACATAAAGTGAAATCAACAGCCAATAGAATTTGGCACAATGACTCAATTAACTGGATCAGGTGTGTAGATGCAAGAACATATGGAAAACCTTCAGGACACCGGCCCTCAAGGACCAGATTTGGACACCCCGGTCATACAGTAATCGGAAATAACCGGTAGCTCCTAAAGATTGTTTTGGTTGATCTCATGGTGTTTTTTAAAAAAAAAAAAAAAAGAAGAGGGGGATTAAAATATTAGTCAGTGACCTTCTTAACCGTCTATCCCTTACATAGATGCCGGGGTGTTGGAGCGCATCCTGGTTGATTTGAGGCGAGGGGCAGGGTACACCCCGAACAGTTCGCAAGACTGTCACAAGGCCACACACACTCGTTCCTAAGGGCAATTTGGCACCAGCCAATCAACCTAACATGCATGTTTTCGGACGGTGGGAGGAAACCGGAATAACCAGAGAAAACCCACACAGACACGGGGAGAGCATGCAAACTCCACACAGAAACGCCAGCATTCCAAGCTTCGTCCCCACCCGGGACTTGAGCCCACGACCTTCTGGCTGTGAAGCCACACTGTACTACCCACTGTGCTACCCACCAAGCCACCATGCCGCCCCAGATTAAAACATATTGATGTTAGTCAGGGCAGCACGATGGCTCAGTGGGTACACAGTGGCCTCACATCAAGAAGGTTGTGGGTTCAAGTCCTTAGAAGGGGACGAGGCTTGGAACACTGTCCTTTCTGTGTGGAGTTTGCATGTTCTCCCCATGTCTGCGTGGGTTTTCTCATGGTACTCCGGTTTCCTCCCAACCTCCAAAGACATTCATGCTAGGCTGATTGCTGGTGCCAAATCGCCCCTAATGAGTGTGTGTGTGTATAGTAGAAAAAGTTTCAAAAAAGTCTTCTGGACAGTTCAGTTCTTGAACGAGACGTTTCGACTTCCATCCGGAAATCATTTCCAATCTGATGGAAGTCGAAACGTCTCGTTCAAGAACTGAACTGTCCAGAAGACTTTTTTGAAACTTTTTCTACTATGGATCCCTCCTGGATGAATGAGGGACTACACAGACTTGTGTGTGTGTGTATGGTTGTATGTGTGTGACCCCTGGACAGACTGGCGACCTGTTCGGGGTGTACCCTGCCCTTCGCCTTAAATCTTTGTTTTTTTTAGGTTGCATGCTGCTGTCCATCCCTCCCCAAAAATCTACCCCACTGCCAATGCAATATATTTTCTACATGTTTTTGAGAAAAAAATTGCAGATTCTAATAAAATCTCAAATGTTCTGCAAGACATTCAAGAGAAAAAACTCACTGCACTTTTTATTTCAATGAAAAATCATAAATTATGATCAAATAAGTTTTGATGTGTTGATTTTATTCTTATTCTAATTTTTTAATGAAAAAATGTACCTTGAAAAACACTATTTGAGTGTTTTCACCGGTTTATTTCAGTTTTGTAATAATTTGAAAAATGTGATCACATAGTGAGATTGTTGTAGAGTGAATCACGTTGCTAGGCATCGCTGTAAACAAAGCGCAGAATGGGGGGAACGAGCTTTTGAAAGGGTTCAAATTTAATAAGTCATGTCATTTTTCACCTAAATTTGACATTATGTCCTAGCGACACCTTCCAAGTTAGAAGGAAACTACATCCTGCAAACTTAGAGTCAATTTTTATTAAGTTTGAACC
Source organism: Neostethus bicornis (assembly GCA_902685375.1). Classification (NCBI taxonomy): domain Eukaryota; kingdom Metazoa; phylum Chordata; class Actinopteri; order Atheriniformes; family Phallostethidae; genus Neostethus; species Neostethus bicornis. Next base: position 22,336,611 of record LR738551.1, on the reverse strand, counting down.
TTATTAAAACGGAACTTTATCCCGATGAACAAACACAGATCGTTAAGAAGTAACTTCAAACTATTAACCTAATGCGATCTGTGTTTTTATGATGGTGTGTTGGTGTGTTTCTGGTGGATTTTCTGACTTGTCAAACTTTTTTCGGAGTCAGATTGGAGTGGCTGAGACTTTTATGGTCTGTCACAACGACGTCAAGGACTGACCACCGTGAAGATGGCGGAGGCTGCAGATGGACCACAAGATCGTTTTTATTGTCACTGTTGTAAATCTGAAACAAATCCCGAACTACCGGTGAGTTTCTACGATCTCTTTAAAGTGATTAGAGCGCCTCACGTGTTCAATGGAGGCTTTAATCTAAACAGGAATGACTTTTTCTTAGGAGTTATTGTTAAAAACAATTCAGAAAACTTCATTTTAACACTCTTCCCTTTTGGATTATAATAAGTTTATAAATTATAATAGGTTTTTTAATAAACAGTGATCTAAACTCTAAAGTTAGAGTTTGTATTGGCTACAATCAGATTTCCATATTTAGAAACAAGCCTGGGAGCCACATCTCGCACATTTGTCCACTGTCAACATGAGAAAGTCACTCTTCTCGCGAGATTTCAAAATCAATATTTTGTTCATTTTTAATTATATGTTTTTCTATATTTAATAATTTAATATTTTCATAAAAAATACTCTTAGCAGAGGCGAGTCATTTACAGAATACTGTTACACCCCTTTATTTTTTACAGGACCCCTAAAAATTATTGTGTTTTTTTTTTAACCCAATTAAGCTACTGTAACTTGTCATTTTCAGAATTTTACCATTTTTTACAGTATTATAAGATATATTTACATGTATTGTTTTAGCTAATGAGCAGCATGTACATATGGATATCAAACGATTATTTCTTGTGATATTAGGCATTTTATTATATTTATGCATGAATGGATGTATAGATGAAAGAAACTGATTACATGCACAAACTTACTTCCTGTGGTGACCACTGGAGGGAAATGCCAAAAGGAGAAGAAGAAGATGATTACATATATGTTGTACATTCTTATTATTTTGAGTCACAGGCAACACAATGGCCTCACACCAAGAAGATCGTGGGTTCGAATCCCGGGTCGGGGGACGAGATTTGAAACACTGGCCTTTCTGTGTGGAGTTTGCATGTTCTCCCCATGTATGTGTGGGTTTTCTCCAGGTACTCTGGTTTCCTCCCACTCTCCAAAAACATGCATGTTAGGTTGATTGGCCACTATGAAACTGCACCTAGGAATGAGTGTGGGTCTGGTCCAGCAGCAGACTGGTGACATGTTGAGGGTGTATCCTGCCTCTAGACTCTGGCACACCCGGCATATAAGCGTTTCAAAAGAAAAAACAAAACAAATAGGCATGGTACAATTATAGCGAAGAGCTCCTGACAAGTTTGTTGAAAAAAATGTTTGTGGTGAACTCCATGAATACTAATGATCTCTCATTTGATAGGTCTAAATTTCTTATTGGTATTCTTTAGTTTTTAGTTCATTGTTTTTGTTTGATTAAAAAAGTCAACTTAGTGGGAAAAAAGTAACAAAGTCCTTCATCCTTCAGAAAATATGCTAACTTCTTTCGACGAGAAACTATTTCTTTCAGGTCCCCCTGGAATTTAACTCAGAATGGACAATGTAGAACTTATTGTTCCATTCCGTCGTTTTCCGCTTATCTGGGGTCGGGTCGCAGGGGCAACAGCCTCAGACGGGAAGCCCAGGCTTCGCTTACCCCAGCTGCATCCTCCAGCTCACCCAGAAGGATCCCAAGTTGTTCACCAGCCAGCTGTGAGACATAGTCTCTCCAGCGGGTGCGGGGTCTGCCTCTTGGTCTCCTCCTGGTGGGACGTGCCCAAAACACCTCACCAGCGAGGCCCTCAGGGGGCATCCTGACCAGATGCCCGAACCACCCCATCTGGCTCCTCTCGGCCTGGAGGGAGAGCAGCTCGACACCGAGCTCCTCCCGGATGGCAGAGCTCCTCATTCTGGCTGCGCTTGGCTCTCACTCAGAGAACTTATTGTGATTTTGATTAACTAGGTTTTGAAAAATCATGATTAATCATACCTTCAAATTTTGTGACTCAGGATTTTCCACAATTCTTGCTAGAGCTTTGATAACATCAGACAAAGATGTGAAGCATATAGAAATTTTCTGTCGTAACCATTCTTGTCCCCTTAAAGGATTTCGTGTGCCCCAGATGTGAGTCCAGCTTCATTGAGGAGATTGTAGAAAATTCCAGGTAATTGTCAGTGTGACTGATTGTACTTTTTTTTAGACATTTAATGCTTTTTTTTAAAAAACAAATGAAGTTTCACTACCCTCAAGATCAATTAAAAGTGTGAATTCTTTTTTGTAGCTTTCTACCAGTTACCCGACAGCCAACCGAGAATGCCAATACCAACTTCTCTGTCCCTGAGGTATGTCTTTAAAATCAGACTCTTAATTAGACTGAGAACAATCCTCTGTTTTGTGGCTTTGTTTGACACTTACGATAATCCCTTTGTCTTTCTCCAAGTTATGGCAGCTAGTGTTTATGGAGCGCTCTAATCTGCTCTCGCATCCCCCCTCTTCTGTGCCAAGCCAAGAAGACAATGCACAAGCATCTGCAAGTTCCTCCTCTCCAGAGCCACCGGACAACAATGAGAACGGAGCACAGGAGATATCACCTGATCCTGAACGGGAATGGCTATCTAGGTCTGAACAAAGATCAACAGACAACAGACCAGCGATCGAAGGGTATTTAAATCTCACACGCAGAAAAATCAATTAGACAAACTGTTTAGATTGATGTTTATCTTTGTCAAGTAATCTCAAAACAATAAATGAGAAAATGATCATTTTATGTAATAAACTTGCATGTTTTCTTTTGTAAACTACTACACAGTTGTACTAATTGTTTTAGTTTGATGAAATTCATGTTAATTTTATTAAAGACTTTTCTACATCTGAAATTTCTACTGATAGTTTTTCTCCTTCAAGAATGGTAGGACAGTTTCTGGCTGGCCTGTTCTCCAACAACAACGACAACCAGACTAGTGCACCAGCGCCATCGTTAGTACTCATTAGAATTTTCAGTTCACATCATTCACTTTTAATTTCATAATGACGCTGTGTGAAAAACCGCCCTTCCTTCCTGTTATTCTCTGATCTCTTTCGCTTTGACTTTCAGCACAAACACCTTACAGTTGCACTCAAACCCTGGAGATTATGCATGGGGTCAGGGAGGTCTTGATGCTGTTATCACTGAGGTCAGTGGTATCAAAGCTGTTGTAAAACCCTGTAATGTCAAAAGTATTGATTTTGACTTGAACTAAAATGCTTTGTTGGACACCCATTTAAGTATTTACTTGTCTTCTCCTGTCCAATCAGTTATTAGGGCAACTGGAGAGTAATGGTCCACCACCAGCTGAGAAAGAGAAGATTTCATCCCTACCAGTGGTTTTAATCTCTAAAGAGCAGACAGGTGGGATTGTGTGCTATAAAATCCTTTTAAAACAGAAAAGTTTGGTTTCATTATTTAGTTTAAGCTAAAATGTTCCGTGAAATTTAACAACTTGTATAGCAAAAAGTTTTGCTATACTTTTCAATAGTCACATTGAACATTTATTTTTTCTGTTACTTCTTCTTCTTCCGGCATTTCCCTTCAGGGGTCACCATAGCAAGTCAGTTTCTTCCATCTAACCCTATCCGCTGCCTCTTCTTCAGTCACACCAATTATCTTCATGTCTTCCTTCACTGTATCCATGAACCTCCTCTTTGGTCTTCCTCTAGTCCTCTTTCCTGGTGGTTCCAAACCCAGCATCCTTCTTCCGATGTACTCTCTCTCCTCTGCACATGTCCAAACCATCTCAGTCTGGCCTCTCTGACTTTATCTCCAAAACCTCTAACATGTGCTGTTCCTCTGATCCTGTCCATCCTGGCCACTCCCAGAGAGATCCTCAGCATCTTCCTCTCTGCTACTTCCATTTCTGTTTCCTGTCTTTTCCTCAGTGCCACTGTCTCTAGACCAAACAGCATGGCCGGTCTCACCACGGTTTTGTATGCTTTCCATTTCATTTTAGCTGAAACTCTTTTGTCACACATCACACCTGATATTTTTCTCCACCCGTTCCAGCCTGCCTGCACACGCTTCTTTACCTCTTTTCCACACTCTTCATTGTTCTGGACTGTTGATCCTAAGTACTTAAAATCTATGTTGTTTTTATCTGTTTTCTTCTTTCAGATGATATTTTCATTTTTCTTTTTGTTTCCTCTGTCTTTCCATCTCTTTTGCATATATTTCCCTTTTTCCTGCAAAGCATTGTTCCAAAATGTCTGGTATACGTACTTTATTAATGTGTTGTGATGAGCGGAATGCAGGGGTTTGGAATTAGTAAAAGTGTTTGCTTCATCCATCGTTCATTCCATCTTTCAAACCATGCATCTACTGTTATGTTATGTTACATATGTCAGCGTTTTTCAACCAGTGTTCTGCGGCAAAGTAGTGTACCGTGAGAGCTCGTTATGATCCTTTTTCACCTTTTTTCACATCATCCTGTGATCTACCGGCAGCTCCCAAAGATTGTTTTGGTTGATCTCACAGTGTCTGTGTTAAAAAGTGGATTAAAATGTTCATCAGTATGAAATCTTTTCATGTTTTTTAGAGATTAGAGGCCTGTCCTGTATTACGTTGTTTACTGTAACCATAGCAACCCACTCTTCTTGGAGAAGGATGGCTCAGTGGGTAGGGCGACCGCCCTATAACCAGAGGGTTGTCAGTTTGATACCCCGTCAGGAGTTCATCCCGAGGTGTCCTTGAGCAAGACACCAAATCCCCAATTGCTCCTGATGGTGGTTTACACCTTGCATGGTAGCATTCCCATCAGGTATAAATGTGTGTGTGAATGGGTGAATGTGAGCTACTTTGTAAAACACTTTGCGTGCCAACACAGGTGGAAAAGCACTGTAGAAGTAGAGTCCATTTACCAAAAAAATTGAAAAACACTGACGTGTACGTATGTGCAGGTTTAAAATAATTTATCGAAATCTAAGTTAAGTGCGAATAAATTGAATTCCCTGACAAGAAATACTCAACATAGATTGTATTTTTTTTTCTTCTTCAGACTGCAGACTAGACTGTCCAGTTTGTAGAGAGGAGTACATTTTGGAAGAATCTGTCAAGAAGCTTCCATGTCTTCATTTCTTCCACAGTGAATGTATCGTGCCTTGGCTGGAACTGGTAAGGATAAGAGTTGGTTGCATTTTAGAGGTTAGAATTTGTCTGAAAAGTCATTATTTTAGTTACTCTGTTACCTAGAGAAGCTTTTATTTTTTAATTAATTGATTAAAATGATTGCAAGCTTTTATTTTTCTCAGCATGATACCTGCCCAGTGTGCCGCAAAAGTCTTACCGGCGTTGACAACAGCCTCCAACCCACGCAAGAGCCCCCTGAGGTGCACTCTGTAAGGCAAGACCAACAGGAGAGGAAGGCAATTTGAGAAACAAGTTTACAACTCTACCTCTTCACAAACCAAAGAGACACTCTGTTCACTCTTCTGAATAAAATACACCCATCACAATCAATATTTCAGGCTTAATCTCTCATATTATTTATTTAAGTTATGTTTTCTAATCAAGCTTTACAAATGTTTTAAGCCACAATACGTGAAGATGGAAGACCCAGAGATCACATGTCTTCCTTGTGTTGCCGTCTCAGGTCGTTTCCTTAACGACAAAGTTTGTTGTCATAAGCTTCTGCCACTGACGTGCCAATGGCTGCCAAGAAAACAGAATCTTGAAGTTCTGGAGAAACACTTCTTTCCATTGTTGTCTTAAAAAGACGGGTTCTTATAGAGGATTTTGATTATGTTTTACAGCTTTAAAACTGGTGTTACACCTCAAACTTGTGACCCACACCGTTGAAGTATTCTTTTGTTATGACCAATTGTGTAATATTCACTGGGTACTCTGTTTTCTTTCACTTGATTAAACGTGGTAGCTGCATTTGATTTATTGCGACATGTTCAGCATCTCCATGACCATGAGTTGGATAAATAATATGAGTATACGTGTTCATCATTATAGCAATCAAATTGAATTGGACAGTTTACTTTTATTCTAGTCCATTTAAATATGCAACATGATCATTGAACTCTCTTCATGAGACGGTTAGGTTGAAAGCAGAAAAAGGTTTAGAGTAAAATGAAGAAGCTACTTGTCTCTTTGCCTGTACGGCATTTTACAAAATGCACTCCAGAAAATAATTGTTTGGTTTAATTTACATAAAAATAATTGTTGATTAGGTTTTCCAATAGAAATGATTACTTCATTTTTTGACATAAAGTACTGGTTCTTTCCTTGAAAGACCAGGGGCGAATCCAGGATTTTCTAAAGGGGGGGGCTGAGGTCACAGAGGGTGCTGGAGCCTATCCCAGCTGATTCAAAGCAAGAAGCAGGGTACACCCTGAACAGGTTGCAGTCTGTTGCGGGGCCACACACACACACTCATTCTTAGGGCAATTTTACAGTGGCCAATCAACCTAACATGCATGTTTTCAGAAGGTAGGAAGAAATCAGAGAACCGGGAGAAAACACACACACACACAGGGAGAACATGTAAACTCCACCCAAAAGGCCAATGTTTCAAGCTCCGCCCCGGAACTCAAACCCCCGACCTGCTTGCTGTGAGGCCACTGTGTCAACCACAACACCACCGTCTGTTGGTCACTTGTTCTACCTAAATATTTATCTGTCCATCATTAAAGACTGTATAGACATTTTTCAAGCCTTCATAACCGAGAATGTTTTTATCAATACTGGTCTCTTACATCAGATTGAAAAGGATTTCCGGAGGGAAGTCAAAACGTCCCCATCACGAAATACACTGTCCAGAAGACACTTTGAAGCCCTTTCTACGATAGAGAGAAGGGCTCTCAGTGTGGACGAATGAGTGATCACACTGACTTTTATTCGATTGAATTAGAATTACTTTATTGATTCCACACTTGGGAAATTTGTGAATTGTAGATGTTGTACACAAAATAGCAATCTACACCATTTGCAAATTGGGTGAAAATTGTATCTACCGGTAGTCTAATTCCGGCGATGTATTGGAATATGGGAGATAGTTTTTAAAAGTTAATTGACCCAGTCTGATAATGGACCGGAATCAAGTGTAAAATTAAGACTTTTAAGACTTCTACTATTTGTAAAAGCAGGTGTTTGGTTGGGTTTAGAATTGTGGTTAAGTTTAGGATTAGGGTTAGAGGGGGTGAGGCATAAGTAAGGATAGTGGTTAAGGTTAGAGAAATGACAAAGTTAGGTGTAAATTAATATCGTGTCAATGGAATTGAATTAAAGATACTTTATCCCCAAAGGGAAATTTGAGTCCTGCAGTGCTACAATCATACAATGTCATACAACATGATTTTTGTTTTTTAGCTATTGTGAGTGAAGGTGAAAAGTTTTGAAAGTGAAATGTTGAATATCTTTATGGAGGACGGCAGAAATGATTTTCTGTACCGTTCCTTTGAGCAGCAGGGTTGCAGGAGTCTGTTGCTGAAGCTGCTTTTCAGATGGTCCACAGACTCATGGAGCGGGTGGAAGGGATTTTGCATGATTGATGATAGTTTTGCTTTTATTCTGACCTTCGCCACCTCCTTCACGCAGGTGAGTGGTGAGCCAACCACACGTCCAGCTTTTTTTTTTAATCAGTTTGTTGAGTCTGTTGGCATCCTTTGTTTTTATACCAGCTACCCAGGCGGCCACAGCGAAGAACAGGACACTCTCCATGACGGAGAGCATCTTGTTGCAGACGTTGAAGGACCTGAGCTTTCTGAGATAGTACAGTCTACTCAGGCCGTTTTTGTAAATCATCTCTGTGTTTGTGGACCAGTCCAGTTTACTGTTGATGTAAACGCCCAAGAATCAAATGGAAATCATGATCTATTTGCAAATTGCATGCGCAGAGAATAGAGCTGATGGTTTCATTTGCAAAATGAGAAACATTTGACAAACGTGTACAACATTCCCAATACTAGGTAAGCATTGAAACTCTCGTTGGTTTCTTTGCCTGGCCTCATCTGGATGTGCATCTCCAACCAATAAAAACAATTGTACTGAAACTAGGAAGTTGTAGTAATTGACAAACTCCGGACCAATAATTTTTGCTCACCATACTAAAATAATTGGCTGAGATTTTCAATAATCCACTGTGTCTAGAGCTTATTGATACATTTCTTTTTTAAAAAAAAAAAATTTTGTTCATCTAAAGTCAGATTTAAGTAATATTGGGGGAAATTTTTTTTCTTGCATCTCGCATTGCACCTTTAAAATGTTCTGTTCCATTATCTTTCACTTATCCGGGGCTGGGTCACGGGCAACAGCCTCAGATGGGAAACCCAGGCTTCTCTCACCCCGGTTGCCTCCTCCAGCTCACCCGGAAGAAGGTCATTCGAGGTGTTTCTTGTCCAGCTGCAGACCCGGGGTCTGCCTCTGGGTCTCCTCCTGGTGGAGGAGAAACACCCGAAACACCTCATCTGCGAGGCGTTCAGGAGGCATTTTAATCAGATGCCAGAACCACCCCATCTGGTTTCTCTCGACTCGAAGGAGCAAGGGCTCTGTTCCGAGCTCCTCCCGGGGGAGAGCTCCTCACTCCATCTCTCATGAGATAGTTTGACAACTCTAGACACACTAGAGTTCAAAATTTTTCTGTTTAAATTGATCTCGACTAGTCAGTCTGAGAATAGTATAAAATTTAAACGTAAGAAGGAAGTCAAATGTTTATTAATAGTTGGTAAGAGCTCCTTTGCTCTGCATCTCCATGCCTGCCTCCATGGAAGGTGTACAGTAATATGCTAACCATGTGTGTATGTGACAGTTAGCTGAGTAAAAACCATCAAAACACACCCTGAACTAGCTACCGAAAATAGCGAAATAATAAAGCAAAGTCATTTTTGTCCGTAACCAAGGACCGCAGAAACCGCGCACAACCGACATTTCCACTCCTCTCATCTCCTTCACCTCTCTCTCTCTCTCTCCTCCTCCTCACTCTCTCTCGCTCCTTCCCACCCTCCCTCCTCTGTGAGACAGAATGCCCGTGTTGTACTGACACAGTAACGATACGGGCAAAAGCAGACATGGAGGCCCGATTAACCAGAGAGGCCCGTCCTGACACATCCAGGCCCAGTTAACAACGAGTCGTTGTGGATTTCAGAGCATCTCAGGATATTTTACGGATACCAGCTGCTGTAAGAAAAGAGGAATTTTTAACAACGGGGGAAGAAGAAATAAGGGGAGATCCATTTCGGGTCTCTGTTGATTCAACGCAGCCGCCATTTTGTTGACAGTTAGTGTTTTTTTTAATAACCTACACGGCGCTGCATTTCTTTTATCCTACTATTGGAATGTAATTCACCACATTTTTACTTTTTTTCCTCGGGTCGTTTTAATTACGCGTTTGTGTTTAAAACTACATTAGATTTTTTTTTCGTATTTAGCTCAGTTGCTAATGCATCGTTAGCCGCTGTAGCTCTAGATGTAGTAACACGAGTGACTACGAGATGCAAGATTATGTGCATCACTTGTTCTGAGTTTGTGATGGATTAATAACGCTTTTTATATATATATTTTTTTTTAATTTCCCCCCGTTTGGATGATATTTCCTCTTGAGGAACCTTAAGGATGTGTTGTGATAAGTAAAAAACAAAGTCTGATCAGTCATATTAAGACTAATGATGGATGACTAGTTAGCTGCTGGTTGTATCATTGATCTTAGATTTTAATAAGCATTGTATTTATTAATTGATAAATAGTAATTTTTGTTATGTTTTTATCATAAAAATACAGGTTTATAGATGAAGATGCTTTGCTATGTGTCACTGATCCACTATTACAACTTTATGTTTTGGATCGCTGGTAGGTTTTAGTTAGTAATCAATCTCTAGCTGATCAATAGTTATCTGTTTGGAAACTAGTTGGAAATTTATTATTTTACTATTGATATGATTTTAATTGGATTGTTTTATTTCTAAATAGAAGCTGATATGATTTTGACAAGGTCGTCTTAATTGGATCTCTAGCACATGGTTTAAATTTTGCATATTGAAAGCAGCAGCGATTAAATTATAATACGTCGCTTTTTGATTTTGGTATTTCAGCTCATGGAAGATATTAAAAAAAGATAATGTGGCCACCACGTTGAAGGACTACTAGCCAAATAATGTGATCGCTATTTCTGAACAGTTTTAAAGGTAAGTTTACTACGTTGATGATGTGTTTTGTAGTTAACAATAAATCTCTAGAACATTTTTTCCCAGGCTAGTTTTTAACATTCATGCTTTCGAATGATGAATAAAAACGTAAATAACTTGTCTGTCTAAAGTGATTTAAATTAGCCCAGTTTTTTTCAATATTTGTATAATTGTAAATTACTATAGAAATTAAGGGCATTAGTTTGCAATACTTTTGGTCTAATATGGACTGCTTAGGAATTCATTTCAGATTTGTTAGCATCCTTCTGTCTCTAGAGACAGATACTTATCTGTTTGTGCAGCATCAGCTGTGACTGAATAAGATGATGTGGGAGCTGCAGCTCATAACACACTTGGAGCAAATGTGATAGGTGGTATGAGTCATAGGGGGGGCAGTGGCAGACTGATTTTTTTTTTTTTTTTTTTGCTGTTTACTGGTCTTTGTGGTCTGGTGCTGGATCTCTCTGCTCTCCTCGACCTGCTTGATACCGATTTTGATAGTTGCACGCCCCCTTTAGCGGTCAGAGGTCACTGACTCAAGATCTGCTGCGTTGATGATGCACGTACTGGATTTTCTGTCTGGGTTTACCCTGATAACCTTTGGCCATAATTTCAGATTATATTTGGTATTTTGATATTTTGAATTTTTAATTAATTTGTACTAAATTGCAATTAAGATTTGACATGCTTTGTGGTTTGACATTTTGTTTCACCTCACTGCAGCATTTTCTTAAAATATGTCTTTGGGGGTTAAACATATAAGGGAATTCTTTTTGTTTGAAGCCTGCATGCTTAGACAGACCACTACCACAAACTAGTAGTGAAGGAATTTGACTGGTTTGCCCCTCCTGAACGAACACCACTGCAGTAAAAGGAGTAGAAATGACAGGCAGCTCAGGGGACAGCCCTCATGTGAATGGTGTTGGATACTACGGCTGTGGCCAAAGGGAAATCTGCAGTTATGAGCTGAACAGCGTGTGCAAAAGTGAGGAGGGAGTGAAAACAGGGAGGTTAGGAGTAAGGGGAGGAAAGAAATGGGAGGGGGCGCGGGAAGTTGTTTACTACGTTCCTTCAGTTCGCTGCCATTTTTTTTCCTCCTCTTCTGATACCATCAACTTACTCTTTGACTGTCATGTTTGTTTTAAAAGATTTTTTTCGCCCTACTTTTAAAATTGTATCCCCCACGTTCAATCTCCAGTTATTATTAATAAAGCAGACAGGTTGACTTTCAATGTGATTTCATCATGCTTTTCAAGAACGACTTTTATCAGTGCCAGATTTGTAAACGATACGCCTTTGGGTTAGGTTTTGTCTGTGTTAAATTAGACGGCATTCCAAGCGTGTAGCATTTAATAACACTTAAAAACGACAGTATATACGTTGTTTAAAATGGAATTAAAAGCCTTTCCTCTTATCTAGTGACAGATCATTCTCATTTATGGTGGCTTGATTTGGGCACAGCAGCTGTCAGCTTGTGGAAGTCAGTTTGTATCAGTGTAAGCCACTATTGTAAAAGAACGAGACGTACATTTGTCACTATAAATAACATGGATGGTGAAAACACAGTCGTGGGGTGGGTGATGGGTGAAATGTGTTTTTGATTTAAGTCGAAACAGTCGATTTAGTTTGTATGCTCTTACTGGTGGCTTCAAGTTTGCGAAATAAAGGAGGAACTGGATAGGTAAAGTTTAAACTGCAAAAGAGCACGGAGATTAATGGAGTGCTAAAGAAAACATGGAGGTGTGAGCTGAATGTTGCAACGGGGAGTCTGCAGTTTGGAGGCAAAATTCAAGTAAACACTGAAGTAGGGTTGCTCAGAGAAGATCGGGCGAAATTCCAAAAGTCAGACAAAACTCAGCTGCGAGCCAAAACCAAACTTCTCTCCTAATTTTTTCTACTGTCACAACCAAAAATGTTTGCACCTGGAATTTGAGCAAATCCTTTTTTTGCTATGATGTTTCACAAACGTGACAACTTGTATGACTTTGCTCAGGGTCCATTAAGTAGCTCCTTTAGTGCTCTCCATTAATGTAGAGCGCAGGAAAACCGCTGGCATGTTGACGCTCAATCACTCACTCTCAGTTGCTGCTGGCAGAGGCTGGGAAAAGCGGCCGGATCGTCTGTCTAGTCCCAGAGGACCCAATGTGCTGAGGTCACAGTTCTGAATTGCCTCCAAATGACTTCAGCCAGAGAAAGCACCTGCTCAGGGGCGAATACGCATTAAATCACTCAGTGGCCACAGGGAGCTGTAGACAACTTCATTGAATTGGGCTGTCCTCCACGAAGCACAATTAAGAGCATTCTGTTCTCTGTTGCTGTGCTTACACAGGGCATGTGCAGTTTGACATCACAGCTAACAGGGTACTTAAGCCGCTGCTCATTTGGCATCGTAGCCTGTGACATATCCAAGGATGTGGTAGTACGCTGGGATTAACGACTGACCCCAGATCGTGTGTTTCTTTTTTTTTTTTTTAATGCCAGGTAGCCATTTTTTGAGTCCTTGTGCCTAAGGTCACTTGTCTAAGAAAAGCTTCAGATTTGTAAATGGGTCACAGATTCTTGTAGGTTAGGAAGGGAGCACACTATAAAAAGTCACAGAGGCACGATAAAGGACAGAGGCATATTGTGACAATAGGGATCGCCCTTCATCGGTTTTACATAATTCTTTTTATTTTATGTTTTGTGCATGAAGACTGTAAACCTGCCTGTGTTTGATATTCGTTTCTCTTTTCTGCACAGTTGAAGGACGGAGAAAGAGGGCTGGACAGCCAAGAGGGGAAAAAGGCTTCCTTGAAACACCAGTACCCCCCGTCCCATCCTCTTCCCCCCTTGTTCCCTTATCCCTTTCCAAACAAGAACTCTGGTATCCACAAGTTTTCTTCTCAAATAAACACACACAAATCCTTAAGTTGTGATGGATCAGAAGGGGAGAACTTCAACTCCACCTCCCCTTCACTCTGGTGCTCTCACAGCCGAGCGAGAGAAGGAAGGAGGAGGAAGTGGAAAGAAAGAAGATGAGGATGACAAGAAGCGGGACAGAGAAAAAGAAGGAGCTGCTGCTCCTGCTGGTACAGGTGGGGCAGGTGGTGCCAATGGTGACCAGTCTCATTTCTCCATTAAAGAAAGCAGCCTGTCCGAGGGCAACGTCAAGCTCAAAATTGGCCTTCAAGCAAAACGCACTAAGAAACCCCCTAAAATCTTGGAGAATTACGTATGCCGACCAGCTTTCAGGGCGACAGTAAGACACACAAATCGCGCATCGGGTGGTGCCCGTGGAAACCGGAACGGTGTTACCAGTGATGTTAAAGGCACTCAGAGCCCCTCACACGGCTCGGAGAAGGAGCGAGAGAAGAGTCCTAATGTGAATAAACCACCAACTTCAACCTCATCAACTCTCTCCACTAAAACTCCTGCAACATCGTCTCCTGTTCCCCCTCAAAGTAGCACTAACACCCCGTCACCCTCCCAAGTCAATGGGAGCGCCCCAACAAAAAAGGTAAGAGAACGTTTAAATACTTCAATTCACTGTTATTCTGTTCAGTTGATGTTTGGATTTTTTTCTGTTTTTCATATATGTGTGTGTACATATATGTGTAGAATATTTCTGTGTGTATTCTAGTGTCCCCTGCTTCCCCCAAGTATAATTAGCCATGGTCAAAGGATTGACTACGAAGCTGCCCTAGTAATTACTTTGTTATTGCACAGATAAAGGGCAGGGCATAAATTTTTCTTTAGTTTTCTTTGTGTTTTTAGTCGGCTTGTCTCTTTTCATTATGCACTGCCCCCTCCGATTCCCCTCCGTCTGTGTTGTCTATGTTCTGTCTTTGCCTGGCCAGGTCCTCTCCACCCCCCATCTCTGCATGACCACTCTCGCCAGAGCTCCCACTCTGTCCCTAATTTGACCCCATTGAGTAACTCCCTCTGCCTCTGCTAGGGTTATGTGTAAAACACTCATGGATTAAATAATCTTGTTAATTAACCTAATTTTTTAAATTAAAATGTCTGTATTTTGAGGATGTGCAGAACTACACATAACTGCACCAGTGTTTTTGTTTAAATATTTCTTATCAATAGCAGAATTTAAAAGAAGCTTCTCGTCCCTAATAACCGTAATCTCACATTATCGTCAGTCATTGTAAATATTTTCAGAAATGATGTCAATATGATGTCTCTAGTCCAGGGGTGGGCAAACTTTTTAGTTCACGGGTCACATTGAGTTCTAACTTTTGACAAAGGGGCCGGAACAGGACCAGATGGATGGATGCTTTGGTTACTGCTAGATTAGACCAATATAATGGTGCGCTAGATTTTAAACAAGCACGCTAAATATTGCATCAAGAGTGTTAAATTTCAAATCTAGCGTCTTAGGTCCAAATCTAGAGCGATAGCGCTTGAAAACATGCATTTAGCGGCGCTAGGTTTGAAATCTAACCGCTCAATGTAACATTTAATTTGTTTTAACATCTAACACGCTTGTTTACGTGAATGTATCGGGCCGGATAGCTTTTCTGATCTGGGCATACTGTTTATTTTGACAGTGTGTGGATCACAGAGACACACACATTTTAATGGGAGCAGTGTCGTTATTTTCTCAACAAAGCCAATATTATCTAGAGTGTGCCATCTAGTGAAGAAACACAGAATTGCAGGAACATAAAAAATTAAGGTTTATTTGTTTAAATTTGTTATGTTCGGCGGGCAGATTAAAACGTTTAACGGGCCGCATGTGGCCCGCGGGCCTTGGTTTGCTCCAGTCTAAAGAAGAACGCCTCCTCACTGGCTGAATAAAAAAGTTGCTTTTCTTTCAGTGTACAAATCTGTGTCAATGAGGCCCAATAAATTTATTTGACTGACTTAGTGTATACAGTACATCAAGCAAAGCTTTATCTTGTGTTGATGCAAACACACTTTTCAACTGTAGACACACATGCCGTGAACATTTAAACCCTTTGAAATTCGTTTTTTTAAACCATATTTAAGTGAACTCTTTTGAATTATTTACAGAAATTAACTATCTATTTTGTTTTTGCAGGGTCTGCCAAAGACTGACTGCAAGACTGATTCAAAGTTACACACTAAAGCAGCTCCTACCACATCCGAGAGACCCCTTAACCTTCATCGCCCTGCACCAGACTGCAAAACACATTCCTCTGGGAAGAAAACACCAACTCCACAAAGCAACCCTTGCACTTCTTCACCTTCCTCACCAACACCTGCAATAAAAGAACCCAGCTTTGATGGTGTCAAGCCACCTCATTACACCTATAGCACAGAAGGTCAAAGAGACAAGGACAAGAGTGTCCAAAACTGGGCCATGCCCACGGTGACTGAGAAACTAGCCCAACTTATTGCAACCTGCCCACCATCGAAGACCCCCAAGCCAAGCAAACCTACAAAGAGTGATCCTGTTTCTCCTCTCCCGAGCTCAGGCTTTATGGCTCCCACAGCCAAACAACGAGACAGAGCTATGGCAAATAGGAATACTTATTCGAGAATGATGCACCTTTCTCCTCCACCCCCAGTTTCCAGACCACCCGGTCGGCCTTACGGGTCCAGAAACAAAGACTGTGTCTCTGAAAATTCCCCTACCTCGACGCCACTTAGGAAAGAGGACTCAGACGGGTCTGGAAAAGCTATAGGTAGCAACGACAACAACGTTAACATGAGCAGCAGTAGCAGCAGCAGTCGCAGCAGCAGCCCTGCTGTCACCTACGGCAACAATCGGTTACCAGCCATATCAAAGGACAACAACACTGACAACAACAGTAGTATTCCTAAGTCACTGTCACATCCTGTTCACAGCTTACCACACACAACATCCTCACCATCCTGTTCGGTATCATCCTCTTCCTCCATGTTAGCAGAGCAGAGGACAGTAAGTTCATCGGGTCACTTGGGATCCACTGTTCTCTCACAAGGACATCAAGCACGAGAGTCTCCATCTCCTGCAGAGGAAAGCAGTACAGGGGAGAGGGAAAAGAACAGTGATAGCTCGAGAGACTTAACCAAATGCCCTCCTTCTGCGGGAACAGGAAAGTTAGAAGGGAAAGATAAAGGGCTCAGTAATCAATCACTCCGTGGCGAGAGAAGTAAAAGCTCTAGTCCAAGTAAACACAGTCTCAAGCAGGATAACAGTCGAACTGGTCGAACTAGCAGTCCTCCTGAGCCTGTTAGACAAAGAGCAGATTCTCCATCAGATGATGAGAGCCCAAACACACCGCTCAGAGATGATTCTCCAGATTCATCTATCGACTCACCTGAAGAGCAGGACAGCAAACCCCTTAAGAAACGTAGGGGAAGGAAACCCGGTTGGAATCGTCTACTCAACAAGACACAAATTCAAAGTGGAGATCAGGACTGTCCCTTCATTGAGAACAAAGCTATCATGGCCATTCCTTCAAGCTTGGGAACACTTATGCCACCTGTTAAAAGACCTGTCGGCAGACCTCCCAACCCTAATAAGATCAAACCAAATCCTGGGTCACAAAGTGCAGTGTCGCAGCTCTTCCCATCCCAGCCTAAGAAAAGGGGAAGGCCAAAATCCAAAATGCCAAGGCTTGATGCATCATCGCTTGGGAGCGCCTCTAAAAAATTGATTCATTCAAAGGTCTTTTCATCATTGCTGAAATCCAAAGAAGAACAGGATCCGCCTGTTCTTCATCCAGAGGTGGACTTAAACCCTCCTAAAATTATGCCGAGAAAACGTGGACGTCCCAAGCGCCTTCCGCCTACCTTACCCCAGGAGGGTCAGCCTCCTACGTTGGCTCCAGAAGCAGGAGACATGGGTGATAAGGGCTTCCAAACCAAAGGAAATGGACAGTTGATGAAATCCATTATTGGAAAGATTAACAAGATGCAAAGTGTGAAGCGAAAGCGAATTCTCAGTCAAATCCTTTTGGGTCCAAGAATGGAAGACACGCCTAAAGTCAGCAACAGTGTGTCAGGGACTGGGGAATCTACAACCCAATCGTTATCTTCATTGGCTGCTACTTTTGGGGGGAAATTAGGGCCTCAAATTAATGTCAGTAAAAAAGGAACAATTTACATGGGCAAGCGGAGAGGGCGTAAACCGAAAACAGCGTCCAATGTCACATCATCACCGGAACCTTTTCTATCTCCGAACACCACTTCACCTCATCACCACCATCACCATCATCAGCACCACCTCTCTTCCTCAGAAGTCTTTCCTTCCCCCTCCCTTTCACAATCGAGTGGAGGTCACAGTCCCATCAGTGATGCAAGCTTTGTAGAGCCAGGCACGGTGCACTTTCCTGGTCACTCGCACTATCCCCACTCTCACCTCGGCCACAGCACATTCTCCTTCCCTCCCCCGACCTTTTCAGTCCCTAACAAAATCCTGGGTTCTACGTCAGCTTCCATGATCACAGCAGCTTCCCAGAAAAAGTCGTTTTACCGTGGATATCCTCACCATCACCATCATTACAGGCAGCACTACCATTATCATAAGCTTTCTCCTCCCAGGCCACTCCACCCCACTTCCCCTGCTCCACTTAGTGAGCTAAAAGAAGCCACTCCATCACCAGTTAGTGAGTCACATAGTGAGGAGACAGTTCCCAGTGACAGCGGCATAGGAACAGACAACAACAGCACATCGGATCGTGGTGAGAAAGTCGGAGGAACGGGAGGGTTGAGTGGAATTGGGATGCTGCCTGGAATGGGGAGTGGATTATTAATGCCAAGTGTCATCGGTTCCGCCACTGCTCCTGGAATGGGTCTTAATTCGAGGAATAGACGTCGACACTCCGCTGTGCTCATGGAACATCCCTCTCCTTCTCCATCCCCCCATGGGACCAGGTCATCACCTGATCCTCGAAAACCCCACCCAGCAGCACCTGCCTCTTCGTTAATGAGCCACAAGGACAAACACAAGCACAAGTGTAAACGCCGCAGCCACGGTTGTCCTGGTTACGATAAGCTAAAAAGACAAAAAAGGAAACGAAAGAAGAAATACTTGCAGATGCGGTCTCGGCGGCTCGACCCGGACTTTCTTGCTGAGCTTGATGAAATTATTGTTCTGCTCAGTGAAATTCGGATAACACATCGTCCCACGGGTCACCGACTCGGCAGTGGGCTCGGCATGGCATCAGGAGCGAGCAGAATGCCGGGAGTGGGGAGCAGAGCCAGTGTTGGACTAGGAGGCACAGGTGGCCCCCCTCCTCATCATTATGTTCACAGAGATCTGTTACCTACTATTTTCAGGGTTAATTTTGGCAGGTTTTACTCCCATCCTGCTTACTCCTGCGATCCATTGCACTATGTTCGCAAACCAGACATGAAGAAGAAACGTGGACGGCCTCCCAAACTTAGAGAGTCCATGTCTGATGTTCCCTTTGTACCTGGACTTGGGTTTCCACTCTCAGGTGGAGGTTTCTACCATCCCTCTTACGGGGTTCCTTACTCCTCTGGACCTCTGGGGCTGGGCTACTACAGAGGCTATCCTGCAGCAAGCGCTTTGTATCCGCACCCACACCACCAGTCACCTCATACAGCCCCGACCCACCACTCTCACCATTCTGCAACTTTTCCTCCTCCTCCCCCCACATCATACATGCATCATCACCACCCTTCACATCTTCTATTAAATCCCTCAAAGTTTCACAAGAAAAAACACAAGTTGCTTCGGCAAGAGTATCTGGGAGGTGGAAGGTCGCCTGTTCTTTTCCCACCCATGTCCTCCGAACTTTCTTTCAACTGGCATCATAAACACAAACACAGACACAAACATAGAGATCGCTGCTCTGAAGAAGACAGGGAGGAAACATCAAGGAGTGGATCAGGGAGCCGTGTTAGTTCAGGGATTTCTGACAAAGGAGCGTCGAGTAAAGGAGAACGGGTTGGTTTGGGGATGGCAGAGTCTTTACAAAGATGCCGCTTTGGAAGAGAGAAATCTGATACCACCGCTGGAAAGCAAGCAGCTGCTACCTCTGCAAACTCACCGTCTTCTTCCTCATCCTCATCTGCAGAACGATACAAGCGCAAGGAAAGTTCATTGTCCTGCCTTGGACCTTCTAGGCTTTCACTTGGTAACAGCTCCAAAGGCCATCATCCAGTAGAATCTTGGTTCAGGATGCGGGGTTCCGATACGGACTACACTAAGCTTCCACGAAATCAATTGGGACATGGTCAGGGCTCCTTCTCAGACGGACGAGCTGAAGACCCAGCGGGCTGCTCAGACAGTGAGGATGAGGAGCCTCTCACACCCACTGAGGATGTAGAAAGTCACGATTCTCCAAATCTTACAAATCTATTTGCCTCAGCTCTCACCCGTACGTCACTGAAGGGATGCAGGAGCAGAAAGACAGAGACTGAAAGCTCCAACTTCTCTCACATTGATCGGTCAGTAAGGAAGGACCGCTCAACGTCAGGAGAGAGAAGAAGTTCTGGTGAGTCAATTTGAACTAAGTAGAATTGTGAAGTTATTTGTGTAAGTTATTTGTTTAAGTAGAGTGCCGTTCTGTTCTGTGTTCTTCCGCTTATCCGGGGCTCGGTCGCAGGGGCAACAGCCTCAGATGGGAAGCCCATGCTTCTCTCATCCCAGCTGAAGGATCCAGAGTCGTTCCCCAGCCAGCTGTGAGACATAGACTCTCCAGTCCGGGGTCTTCCTTTTGTTCTCTTCCTGGTGGGACGTGCTCGAAACACTTCACCAGCGAGGCGCTCAGGAGACCACCCAATCTGGCTTATCTCGACCTGGAGGAGGAGCGGCTCGACACCGAGCTCCTCCCGGATGGCAGAGCTCCTCAATCAATCTCTGAGTGAGAGCCCAGCCACCCTACAGAGGAAGCTCGTTTCGGCCGCTTATATCCGTGATCTCATTCTTTCGATCACCACCCTCAGCTGGTGACCATAAGTAAGGGTGGGAACGTAGATTGACTTGTTAATCGAGAGCTTTGCTTTTCGGCTCAGCTCTTTCTTTACCATGATGGATCAATGCAGACGGACCGAAGTAGAGTGCCTTATAATCATAAACTTATAAAATATTAAAACGTATTGAAAACATAGAAACACTGTTGACTAAAACTCCTTTAAGTTTACACAAATGTTTAAAAAAATTGTTTGTACCCTGCCCGACGGAGCATATTTATGGTATGAACAATTTCTTTGAGATAAACAGATTGTGATTATGTCCTAGATGAAATTATACAATGCTCAATATTATATATCTAATAAATAGTGAGTTAAAATGAACTGTTTAACTATATTAAGTTTAGTTACACTTAAGCTTTTAAGTCTAATTACTTATGGAGCTCAAAGCCTTAAATCTATTGACCTAAATTCCTTTTGACTTTTTTCTAAAGGTCACTGGTGACATTCGGGTGCTGAAAATAGTCCAATTGTACAAGTAACTAATGTTTAATGACCTTCTTGGTTTGGCACATACATTAAGAAACTGGCAATGGATGCAGTCGTTTAGGTTTTAACTTAATATTCTATTTTCTTCTTGTGGGAATTGTTTCAAGTGTTGCCACATGGCACACCAACACTTTTCTAATTTTACTTTGATTTCTACACATCCACACATGTGTCTGGTGAGAGGCAGTGTTTAGATTGCGGAGTGGTTTTCTTTGAGACATCCATACCTCAGTTGTGTCTAGAATAAACAACATTTGATAATGATCAGTTCTGAATCAGTGGCAGCTGTTAGGTATAAATATAGACGTGCATATCTATGTACTTAAATATCTATACACACATATAGAAATGTGTGTATCTGTTTCCCACAAAAAAAAGCTCACAAAGAACTGGTTTATCCCTTGCATCGTCATCCTCAGCACCTGGGCTTAGCAAATGTTTGTGATTCTGTTCTCACTTCCATTTTTATTGCTTGTATCTGCATCCCTGCTGAGTAGATGTAATAGACCACATAGATCATTGATAAGTGGTAACAATCATAATCCAATGTTCACATGCAAGTTGGTATTATGGGAAGTTTAAAGATCCCTGTTGAGTCCCTATTGGGGTTATACTCTCCAGTTTAAATCAAGCCTTGGTAATCCGGGATTAAAGCTCAGAACTAGGGGTCAACCAGCGGTCACATGTAGCATTGCGATGGTAGGGGAGGCTGTGGGTGGGGAGTTTTAGGTTTTAGGGACTGAGCAGGCATGCGAGTGGGGAATGACAGATTTAGATAAATATACACTGACAGAGGAGAATGTGTAGAGTCAGATGTGAAGAAACCAAAGAGGCCGAGGACGGGGTAGTATGTCGACTTCTGCTTGTTGAGTTGAAAAAGTGAAATTAGAAGGTATCTGTGCTAGCCATGTAAACATATCTGAGGCTGGCTAGGCAAAGTTTAGGTTAGGGCCTGATCAACGATGGTTTTGAGACCGATACTGATTTAAAGTGTCCAAGAAAGACCAATCTCCAACCGCACAGTTTTTATCTTTTTTTTTTTGTTATTGTCCATGAATAATAAAAAAGATTTTCACCACATTTATGGATTAAAATGGTAAAAATTAATACTTAAAAAATGAACAATAATACATTTGAATAACTCAGCTGTGAAAATCTATCATGACTTGCCCACATGCCGGTGTGAAAGTATTTTCCATACAAAATAGTATATGGTAATTTAGGGGAACTTTTTAATTAGAATTTTAAATATTTAATTTTTTTAACAAAAGTTGTAAATCTATTGCTATAACATTGCACCTTAAATTGATTTCTCCAATTTGTTTTGATAAATATAATTTCATTTATACTCTCCTCGAATGATGTCCTTCAGCAGCGTAAATATTACACATTCACCAGTACGTTCAGCCTGCAGTGTTGACTATTTGATTTTTCACACTGCATACTGTAGTATATTTATCCCTCTATGAGGAAATTACTTATGCTGCTTTGCACCGCAGTAGGAAGCCTCGACGGCGCCAATGGTGGGAATAACTAGGCGCTAGGTGTCTGCTCCAGACACTTAGGCATGGCCCTAGTAGGAATTGAACATGTTCTCCTGGTCCAAGGACGGGCATTCTGCAACTGGGCCAATGCCTCCCCTATTTCTTACTCATATATAAACTTTATGGACTTAAATCATGGAAACAAATGACAATAAATTTGTTAGCATTAAAAAATGTGACAAGTTGTTGAACTGCGTTTCTTCTTTAAACTCATCAAAATGTCTGAATAACAAAGAAATCTATTTAGTACACTTGAAAATGTCCCGCAGGCTAAAAATGATATGCACCAAACTAAGGAAATGCACCAATTACTAGCAACTAATGTTGCTTGGCAAAACGTTGCCAGGACACTCTTGAAAAAAAGATTTTTAATCTCATTGAGTTTTTGTCCAGGTTAAACAAAGGTAAAAAAAAACCCAAAAACAATTAGACAAATTTAATCCAGATAATCACAAAACTTACTTATTTGTTTACAACATAAAGAGATTAAAAAGAAAGGTCTATTTATGCTTTCTTCCTCCCAATTACCACATTGGCTGCATTGTGCACGTAAACAGATCCTGTAGTAAGTTTAAGGAAACTGTACATCTGAGCACAAGGCGGATAGGCTTTCACACAGGGATAAATCAGAGCCAATCTGCAGCGTTTTTGCCAATTACTGATGTCTCTATTGCTCGATTTAATAAGTTAACAGATAAATCGGTAGGCCCAATGCTGGACCAACTATGTGTTTTGGTTGCATATGTTTTCGACAATGGATCACCCTGGATGAATGAAGGATGACACGGATTTGTTACCGTTTAACTTTGACATTTTTAGCAATAAACAAACAGTTGTTAAGAAAGTGGACTCAAATGGTATACACAAAAAAATTTTGAGGCTGAGGTTTTTTTTTCTTTGCAGGGTCTTCGGGCAACCCAACAAGAGGTGTATCACTTTCAACCCCTGAACGGACAGACGGATCGCTCCATCATCGGCATCAGCACCACCACCAATCCCCTCTCTTCCACTCACATGGCTTACCTTCCTCCTGCCTCTCTCCATCACAGAACTGCTGTCTTGATACCTCTTCCCCTCACCACTCCCATCGAGGGCAGACACCCAAACACAGCCTGCATCACGTTAACAAAATTCTGCGTGCCAAAAAGCTGCAGAGACAAGCCCGTACGGGAAACAATGTGGTGAAAAAGAGAGGCCCCGGACGCCCCAGGAAATACCCGCTGCCATCCCCACCGCCGTCCCCAACGCCGGTGGCTGAGTTAAATCAGATCAGGCACAAGGACAGTGAGGGAGAACAGCTGATGGAAGGAAGAGGATGGGATGGAGATAGTGTCAAAGATGCCATCGAGTCAGTAGTCAAAGGACAACGTAGAAAAGGTCAGAAGAGAAAGCACTGGGATAGAGAGGAAGAAGAGGGTGAGGCTGAAGAGGACAGGACAGTAGACGAGATGGAAGAACAATTACCAGAGAAAGAGGAGAACTTGGCAGTGAGATCCAGAGCAGGAACAGGAAGAAGCTGGCCTGGACAAGAAGAGCATCAGCACTTTCAGGGGTGAGATTATTTTTTCATGACACTATTTTATTCTTACAGCCGTGCTTTTGTTAATGCGGAAAAATTTAGTTTGAACTAAACAAATTATTCTGTTTTTAGATCTGTGGAAAACAAACCAGATGGCCAAGGCTCCCCAGGCACCGTCACCAGAGAGCAAGCTTCATCCATGCCCATCACCGGCCAACGAGAGAAGAGAGCAGCTAGACCTCCGAAGAAAAAGTTCCAGAAAGCAGGACTGTACTCTGATGTGTACAAGACTGAGGAGTCAGTTCTTTTCAAATGTTAAACAATCATTTCTTTCTTCACAAAATTTCAAGTCTTTTATTAATTTATCTGTTTTTTTTTGTGTGTGTGTAGCCCTCGCAGTCAACTTCTGCAGCTAAAGAAGGAGAAGCTAGAATACATTCCTGGAGAACATGAATATGGATTGTTTCCTGCTCCGATACATGTTGGTGAGTCACCGTCATACATCAGTGCCTATTTTTCTTCTATTTTTTCTTAATATGTACATTTTTTGTATTTTTAGTTCAATTAAAACTCGGATCAAATTGTATTTGGTGAAACCAGTATTAACATAAAAATAACCACATATGCAGAAAATAAGTGGAACAATTCAATTTTTTTGTATAGCCCAAAATCACAGAATTTCTGTCTCAATGGGCTTCACATTGCAGATTCGGAAAGAAAAACTGGAAAAAAGAGGAACGTATAAACACAAATACACAGCAAGAAAATTAGCTAACAAATGCTAACTAGACAATATTAGCACATTCCTACCCTTAGACTCTCCTTCACAGTGCGGAAAAACTACTAAAAACCCCATCAGTGGGGAAAAAATAAGAAACCTCATGGGGGTCTCTGATTCACAGGGTCTACACAAAAGAGGGATCCCTCTCTGTGCATGAAAATAATTTGATTGAAGATACAAGTTTTTGTAATAGACTTATGCTATTTTATTCTGTTTTCTGTTTTTAGGGAAGTACCTGAGACAGAAGCGCATTGACTTTCAGTTGCCTTACGACATCCTCTGGTTGTGGAAACATGATCAGGTGAATCAATTTCAATGTCAATTTTTTCTAGACGGAATTTTACTTGAAACTTTAATATGGAATCAAAAGCATTGCTCATATGATGTCATCGTTCCTTTCTCGTTTTTTTTAACCATTTTCTCTTGCCTTTCAGCTTTACAAGAGGCCTGATGTTCCTCTTTATAAAAAGTTAAGATCAAGTAAGTAACTAGATTTGTTTTGCTGATTCACTTAAATGCTTTGCAATAATCTTTTGTCTTTTTATATGCGCTTGGTAGTGTGTGAGATGTTGTGGATGTTTATAAGTACTCCTTTTTGTGTGCATTTATGTTAAAAGAATTAAATGTATTAGAGTGAACCCTCGCTATTTCACAGTTCAACCATCGCGGATTCACGACTTAGCGGATTTTTTTTATTACGTATGTATAAGAGGAATATATCGCAGATTTTCCAGAAATTTAAAAAATAATCAAAATAATTCCAATGCTGATAAATGACAAATCAACTCCCAAGTTTTGTAATCTAGCCTATGGTTGGTGTTTTGACCGCTTCTCTGAGCCAACAGCTTCTAAATTCTTCTAAGCATGGTGTCCCTGCTTTGTGGATTTTCAGCTTTCGCGGCCGGTTCTAGAACTATCTGCCACAATAATCGAGGGTTCACTGCACTTGTAAAAATGTTAGGTGAAACTTATTTCTTGCTTTTGTCTTTTAGATGTCTATGTAGACGTAAAGCCGCTCTCTGGCTATGAAACAACTACCTGTAACTGCCGACTTCCTGAAACCCAGACTGAAAAAGGCTGTCTCGATGATTGCCTGAACAGGTAAAGATCTCTAGTAAATTCCGCACATTTTTATTGATGATCTTCTTAGAAAAAAAATATTCAAAAGAAAAAAAACAAGCTTTTGTATTCAGAGGCATTTCAGAAGACAGCATGGTGTCAAAACAACAAGGAAATACAAATTTGGTTCATTTTTTCACAGGATGAGCTTTGCAGAATGCTCTCCCAGCACATGTCCATGTGGTGATCAATGTGACAACCAACACATACAGCGGCACGAGTGGGTTCAGTGTCTGGAGCGGTTCCGTGCAGAAGGAAAGGGTTGGGGCATTCGCACCAAAGAGACTCTCCGCTCAGGACAGTTTATCATCGAGTACCTAGGGGAAGTAGTCAGCGAGCAGGAGTTCAGGTCGGTATTTAGATATAAATGTGCTGGACCATATACAGATATACAAATGTAGATATACACAGATATACCTATATTTGTACGTCTGTCACCTTCTTAACCGTCTATCCCTTACGGGGTTCCAGTGGGTGCCAAAGCCCATATGCCAGAAGTTTACAACAACTTTTATCCAAAAAAATAATAATGTCTTATTTTTTCTTTCCTTATATTCACCGTGCCTTTAGGAGCCGTATGATGGAGCAGTACTTTTCCCACAGTGGCCACTACTGTCTAAATCTGGATAGCGGCATGGTGATCGACAGCTACCGAATGGGCAATGAGGCACGCTTCATAAACCACAGCTGCGACCCCAACTGCGAGATGCAGAAGTGGTAGGAATCAAAGCTTGATTTGAACCCTCTATGACCTTTTAGTTTTGATCAAGACAAAAGATTTGGGTTTAGTTCCTATTTTTTTGTTCCTGTGTTTTTTTTCTTCAGATCGACAAAGTAAATCTATTGAGATAAAAACACAGTGTCATTTTTTTACTTTAAAATAGTGATTAAAGTTGGTCTTGTTGATTATTTTAGAGCAGTTTGTCTTTTTAATTTGGTTAAAAATATATTGATTGAGTCATAAAATTAGATATGATCAGCTGATCAAGGAAGACGTTTTGTTATAAAATGATGTATTTTCTCTTCAAAATCGATTTAAAGTAAAGTCTAGTTGGTTATTTTTTGTTATTTTGCTAACTTTTATCTTTTCTTTTGTTACAAATAAGACAAATAAAAATACCCAAAAGTATTTATATGATAATAGAAAGAACTAAAAGAGAAAAACACTCTAATCAAGTTTAGGATTTTACTTCACTCTCTTTAACTTTATAATAACTTTTTTTTTCTTTTTTACCACACATCCCTTTGGACATTTATGACACCAGTTAACAACAGACAATAAGTTTTTATGGTGGCAACAGAGCAGTGTTTTATCCTTATTCAGGCCACTTTCGACTACTAAGAAACTCGTTGCAACTTCACTAGAAATTAGAATGTTTTAGTTTGAAACCACAACTCTTTTAATGCAGCTGAAGAGATCGATTCACTTCATGCGTATGCTGACAGACCATAATGCCTTTTAGCTCTTTGGTTCTGCCAAAAATCTTCCCCAATTTCCTGGAGGTTTTTTCTCCAGCACAGCTGAATTCGGGGACACAGTCGGAGACCTGGCAAGGCACATCCCCTTTACTTGTCGGTAAATTAGCAGCATGTGCTAATGCTATTTGACCCTCTTTGGTGTAACAGCGTGTAGATATTGTCCTTAAAATGTTCTGTCCTCCAGCAAAGACGATTCATAATCCAGGACACTAGCATGCAAACAATGTGAAGCACTCAATGGAAATAAAGAGTCTGCAACAATAAGTGAATTTTCAGTCCAAACCATGAAAAGTCATTCATCTTAACCACAGAAGAAAGATTATATGCAGCCGTTCCTCAGATACAGCCACGGTGCCTAAAGAAAATGTGCTGAAGCTGCATTTCAGCCCATGGAAGGAATAAATTATCTAATAGACAGCCAAGAGACTGGTGTGCTTTATTCTTAGAGGACCAGTAAATATGTGGGCCAAAAGATACTATTTCACTGTGATCGTGTTTTTTTAACCAGTTTGATTATTGTTCATTATACATAAATATTTTTATGGCTTTATGTCGAAGATGTTCCAAAGTTATCTTTAAAATGAACACAAAAGTCATAATTAATTGTTCTGATGGATATACTGATGGTAAAAAAATACAAATTCTAAGAAGTTAGAATGAAATCTTTGATTTAAAGACACTGAAAATAAATGCAAGCGATGTTCTGATCTGAGAAGAGCGATCACATTAGAGACAAAACTCTTTGTTAAAATCTTACATTCCAAATTTTATTACAGATTGTCAAACATAAAAATAAATCGTACTGAATTACACGTTGTCGTCTAGATGTTTAAAAGACAAAACATATGACCAGATAAAATGACATCAAAGATGCATTACGCACATTCTTTTTAGTGATTAGCGATGACAAATCAAAGATTTTTCATCTGGTATTAAGTCTGGTATTAAGTTTGTTTGGTCTAGAGACAGCAGCACTGAGAAAAACAGGAAACAGAGATGGAGGTAGAAGAGATGAAAATGCTGAGGATCTCTCCAGGAGTGACCAGGATGGACAGGATCAAAGGAACAGCACATGTTAGAGGTTCTGGAGATAAAGTCAGAGAGGCCAGACTAAGATGGTTTGGACATGTGCAGAGGAGAGAGAGAGAGTACATCAGCAGAAGGATGCGGGATTTGGAACCACCAGGAAAGAGGACTAGAGGAAGACCAAAGAGGAGGTTCATGGATACAGTGAAGGAAGACATGAAGATAGTTGGTGTGACTGAAGAGGATGCAGCAGATAGGGTTAGATGGAAGAAACTGACTTGCTGTGGCGACCCCTGAAGGGAAATGCTGAAAGGAGTAGTTAGTTTCTCTAGTTTCTATGTCCACTTAACAAAATACCAATTCCAAACGATTTGCTGATCAATTTATTTGAAAGTTATACATTTTAGAAAAAGTTTTTAAAATCAACGGCTCTCGCTTTAGGAATAAAAGTCACTGGTTGATAGACTTGATGGTCTTGTGACTGACTGTGTCTTTATAATTGAAGTTTTTAATTTGAAATTTTAGTAACGGTCTCTCACTCTTCAGTTCAAAGAACCAATGTTCAAAGTAGACCAATTAAAATGTGCTCAAATGCATGGTGATTAAAAAATTATGCTTCCAGAAATTTTTTATTTTTGCCCAAGTTTGCTTTAGAAATCAGTTTATTTTTGTCTGTTTTCAGGTCGGTAAATGGCGTTTACAGAATCGGCCTTTTTGCTCTCAAGGATATCAGCAGTGGGACGGAGCTCACTTATGATTACAACTTTCATTCATTTAACACGGAGGAGCAGGTGAGGGAATCAGTGACATCTATCATTTGTTATTTATTTCAAACATTCTTTTTCGTGATCAGCGATGACAAATGAAAGAGAAATGGCTTAAAAAACAAAAAGCTTTCTTGTAGTGAACTAAAGCAACAAGAACAATTTGAAGAAAACAACTGTTTTTTTTTCAGATTTGTATCATAGCCAAACTTCCTGCCCCAAAAACTATTCAGTATGCTGAATGGGTGCTCGTGTTCATTTCTCCACAGCAAGTATGCAAGTGTGGATCGGAGAGTTGTCGTGGCATCATTGGAGGAAAAAGCCAGCGCATTAATGGTCTGCCTGGAAAAACAGGAGGGGCTCGTCGGCTGGGTCGGCTCAAAGAAAAGAGGAAATCAAAGCATCAACTTAAGAAACGAGTGAGTGTTAGATAAACAAATAAGAAAGACTTTGTTATTATAGTTCACTGCTTTAATTAAAATTATTTACACTTTCTGTAAAACAAATCAAACATTTTTTGAGTAATTTTAGAAGAATTAAAACTTGTGTAAACTTAAACTTT
Organism: Neostethus bicornis; assembly: GCA_902685375.1. Taxonomy (NCBI): domain Eukaryota; kingdom Metazoa; phylum Chordata; class Actinopteri; order Atheriniformes; family Phallostethidae; genus Neostethus; species Neostethus bicornis. The sequence continues at coordinate 22,307,191 of LR738551.1, read as the reverse complement.
TTTTAATGAAATGTGTCTGAGACTTATTAAAAATAGATATAATAATTATGTGGGGCACAAGATCTTCGTCATTGAATTGGTCGTAAAACGCAACAAACTTTTTCAAAAGGTAGATTTGTTTTGAATCATTTTGAGAAAATCAAGTGTAACTTTATATCCTTTGATCAGGTGTTTTAATCCTGCTTCTTATATTGTTCAGGAGGAAGAATCAAGTGACAGCAACAAGTTTTATCCTCATCTCATCATGAAGCCCATGTCTAACAGAGAGAAGTAAACACACACAAATCATTCATTATTACATTTATTATTTCTGTGGAGCTTGAAGAATAAATGAGTTGAACTTATTCAAACACTATGTGGAAAAACTGATTATTTTAGCTTTTAATTGATTCGTTTTTAAATCATTTGCAATCTTTTACTAGAGTACAAAAGTGGCATTTTTTTGTAATGTTTGTACCATCTTGACCCGGGGTGTCTAACATAACGCCCGTGGGTCAGATGTGGCCAACAAAATAGTCCCATCAAAAACCATTTCATCAAAATTTTATTTTTATAGATCTTTCTGTAAGTGACTTGTGATTTTTCTTAAAAGCAAAAAATTCCAAATGCTTAATTTTGCATTTGATATGGAAAAAGGCAGAAAAGACGTGGTAAATAAGTACTTCGTTTTTTTATTAATTATGACTACTTCCGAACTCACACCAACAACAGGGAAAAGGTTGACATTTTCACAAAATTGAACGATAACGTGCAAGCTGCAAATAAAACCTTTTTTTTCCCCGTATCGTATGGTACATTGCATCAGGAACTTTTGTGTGACACTGAATTTGATTGTTTTGTGACTGGTTTTGCAAACTTGAAAAAATTAATTTAGCAAATTTTTTTCCAATCAGGCTAACTCACAATAAGTTCAAGGTCTCTGAGCCAATGGGAGCTCACGCCCTGATCTAGACAACTTCCCAAATTAGTTTGACAGAATCTATACTTAGAATTTTTCTCTCCGACCAAGCACTGATTACATTTTCAATGGTGATTTACTTCCCTCCTTTCTTAGGACCAAGTTGATGAGATTCAGGTTGAGTCATAGTCCTTTGAAGAAAAGCTAACTAAGTTTAAAAGACAAAATGCCGACATCTTTTTATCCTTTAATCATTAGAAAGTTTGTGCTGAACCACCGAGTTTTTCTCCTGAGAAACTGGGAGAAGATGAGGGAGAAACAGGAGCTGCAGAAAAGGGAGAGTGAAAGAGAAAGAGATGCCAGCAGCCTCTCCATTTACACTCGCTGGGGCGGAGTCATCCGGGATGACGGCAACATCAAGTCAGGTAAATGTGCAGAAGCTTCTAGTTTGGAAAAGTTAAAGTAGATTTTATAAAACACATGTTGAGAGAAACAATATGACTTTTATTTTTTTTTTGCTGCTCTGATTCAACACAAATAACCTCGGTGTGTTTCCAGATGTGTTCCTGACGCAGTTCTCAGCTCTGCAAACGTCACGGTCTGTGCGCACGAGAAGACTTGCCGCCGCCGAAGAAAACACAGAAGTCACACGCACCGCTCGCCTTGCACACATCTTTAAAGAGATTTGCGACATGATCACCAGCTACAAGGGTCAGTCCCAGCGTCTACACGTCTGATATATGCTGTCATTGTTCTGACCTCCAGTTTGATTTGAAGTCTCATCTGGCCTTGGAAACAATTACACTGTGTGATCATAAACTCTGAATTACGAGGCTGACAAGAATGTTATTTGCTTTACATCAGATTCCGCTGGCCAGACACTTGCTGCTCCGCTGGTGAACCTTCCATCCAGGAAAAGGTTAGATTGAAACTCACAGGCTTTTAGTGACTCTCCTCCAGACATCGCTATCATCTACCAGTGGACACTGCTCACATTGTTACAGCTTTTGTTACACATTTGAGCCATGACGGCATGCGTGTCGATTCCTTTTTATTTTGATCTTAACTAGTTTGTGTCAAAACAAAAGCAAGTCTTTGTTATTTCAACAACAATCCATTTATATTGTAATTACAGTTTTGGCAAGCTGGATTGGTCGACAAACACAGACTGTTCTACTTTATTATCATGACAAACTATACTCAAAGTGTCTAATGTTATTATCTTTTATTTTTCCCAGGAACAGCCAGTACTACGAGAAAGTTCCCGACCCTCTGGATCTGAGCACCATCGAAAAGCAAATCCTCACCGGCCACTATAAGACAGTGGAAGCATTTGACACGGACATGCTCAAAGTATTTCGCAACAATGAGGTAGGCAGCTGCTGCCATTAATAATGTTTAGCCCTTTTCCTGTCGTGTGTTGTTGGTGCGAAAAAGTTTTCAACATCTTCTCAAAACAGAGCAAAATGAAGAAATTATTCACACAAAGCTGCTGATCTGAATTAGTTTTTGCCAGACAATGGTTCCTGGTTGCTAAATGAGATGCACCTCTCAATTAGGATCAGGTTTCTTGAGTGGTGATCCTCTTCACTCAAGTTTTCCTTTCTTTTGATTCACATCGGTTTAGCTGAGAAGTTTAAACAAGTGCCACTTGAGAGCTCTAGTGGTTACCGAGTCTTTAAACTAATCAAGCTTGAAGATTTAAATACCAAAACACACTTTTGGCAAGAGATGAAAAAGAGAAATAGTAAAAAGAAAGATTTTGGTGGCTGTCAATTTCCTCCACATTTTACTGGTGAACACGGTTTTACTGTAACAAATAAAAATTGATGACAAAAACCTCTTGTGCATTCACTGTTCTGAAACTGAATACCAAACTCCATTATTGAAACAATGACTATGCAATTCCTGGTTGGCTGGCTCTCAATTTTTGTTTGCTTGAAACCCAAAATTCTACCAAAGTGCTGATGAACTTTGCAAGAAATTAATTAGAATCAGTAACTGTTGGCCTCCATAAAATTTCCAACAGCTTTGCTAAGAAATCTATTGAAAATTTGAGCATAACATTATGTAATAATTAAAAGCTACTTTCTCTCTATAAACAACCTAAACTATTTTTACCAGGTTCTCATGACTTTTTTCTTCTCTCTATTAGTTGCTATTATGTTTTAATCAGCATGGATGTTTGCTTTTATATTATAATAGAAAAAATAATTTGCAGTTAATTTGCATTCTCTTATCTTGCACCAGAAATACTACGGTAGGAAGTCACCGGTCGGCAGAGACGTGTGTCGGCTGAGGAAAGCATACTACAGCGCTCGGAATGAAGCTGCAGTCCAGATCGATGAGATTGTGGGAGAGACGGCCAGCGAGGCAGACAGTTCCGATTCATTGGAGCGTGACCACGTACACCACCATCACGGCGGAGGGTCCCACGACAAGGATGACGATATCATTCGTTGCATCTGTGGAATGTACAAGGACGAAGGGCTGATGATCCAGTGTGAAAAGTGCATGGTAAGAAAAGAGGGGGAAACGTTCTCTCTTACATTGAAAGCCAGAATAATTTTGTGATTGTTTTTGTTCTTGTGTTTAAAATAAGTGTGATTATTTTGTTGTAGGTTTGGCAGCACTTTGACTGCATGCGTCTGGAAACAGAGGCAGAGCACTACTTGTGTGAACAATGTGATCCTCGGCCTGTGGACAGGGTATGCCTGTCATTTCAGCAGCAATTTTCCCTTCTGGAAAGTTTCTCTTACAAGTTTATCACTTGCTTCACTTGTTTTTTTGTCACCACAGGAGGTTCCCATGATCCCTCAGCCCGGCTATGCGCAGGCAGGCTCTATTTATTACATCTGTCTCCTCAGAGACGACCTGCTGCTACACCAAGGTGTGAAACTGACATATTGTTTTCATCTAATTGAATGTCTTAAATTTAAGCGTTTGTCATGCGATGTTAGAGTTTGCAATGAAACAACTTGTTAGTTTACACAGCAATTAACCTTCTGGCATGTGTGTGTTGTTTAAAGGCGACTGTGTGTATCTGATGAGAGACAGCAGGCGTACACCTGAAGGGCAGCCAGTCAGACAGTCCTACCGCCTCCTGTCTCACGTCAATCGAGACAAACTCGACATCTTTCGTATTGAGAAGCTGTGGAAGAACGAGAAGTAAGTGGACACATGGAATAGATTCCATTCTGAATTTGTAGGTATCATAAAAAAAAAAAAAAAAAAAGACTTTTTTATTAAAATCTGCCGGTTCATTTTTTTTCAATAGATTCCCTCTGATCGCTCATGTTTCTGTCCTAAATCAGGCAATTCACAAAAAAAAAAAAATTGTGACTGTCTGCTTTTCATTTTTTAATGACTTGGATTTAATTTTTTATGTATTTTCAAATGATTTGTGAAGCACTCCTTGAAACTTAGTAAAAGACATTAATTTGATTTTAATCTGAAGGGGGGAGCGGTTTGCCTTCGGTCATCACTACTTCCGTCCTCATGAGACGCATCATTCACCATCACGACGTTTCTATCAGAACGAGCTGTTCCGAATGCCGCTCTATGAGATCATTCCTTTGGAGGCCGTGGTGGGAACCTGCTGTGTTCTTGATCTTTACACTTACTGCAAGGGTGAGGACAAAACACACGTTAAAATCTCAAGTTCACGTCATTTATTTCTTGGGTAACGCATGGCTGACGTGTTAGTTGCAAATGGGTTTTTCTGCTCTTATTTATGTAAAATTTCTCTTTCTTGATTGTTTCTGTTTTACTTCTGAGTTTAAATCAGTTAAGATGACAAATTTCATTTGCTTTTTGAAAGTAAATCTTCTAACTAAAGACACTTATTACAGGACGGCCGAAAAATGTGAAGGAGCAGGATGTGTTCATCTGTGATTACCGCTTGGACAAGTCTGCCCACCTCTTCTACAAGATCCATCGAAACCGCTACCCGGTCTGCACCAAGCCATATGCTTTTAACCACTTCCCCAAGCGGCTCGCACCTAAGAGAGACTTCTCGGTGAGAAAAAAAAAAAAGTGTCATTCTTCTGAAATTTATTGTTTAAGAAACAGTAATTTTTACATATTACATTACACCGCAGCAGGCTGCCACGACGGCGCCAATGGTGGGAGAAACAGAAGTTTAGGTGTCTTCCCTAAGGACAACTAGGCATAAGCTCAGTGGGATTTGATCCCGCGAACTTCTGGAGAACATCCAGTCCAAAGGCGAATGTTCTACCACTGAGCTATTGCCTCTCTCCCCCCAAGTTTATATGAGTTATTAGTTTAATAAGATGGAAAAATCCTCATTTTTGCTATTTAATTATTCCTTATTATTATTATTCAACACTAAAAGTTTGGTTGGAGCATCATAATCGTATTTATTCTTAACGTCACATGACTGCCAAATTTTTTCAGCTTGGGGAAATGAAAAAACATGGCTGTTATTTATTTTTATTTTTTTTTGGAAGAAAATGATTTGCAACAGGATAGATTGTAACTTATTTTTTGTTGTGATAATATTTCCAGTGAGAATATACACTGTAGTTTCACAGTGTCTGGTTTTGTGATGAACACAGAGGCACCTACACTGCATGGTCATGCAACAAAGCCGTCAATGTTTTAACTCATTTTTTTTTTTCTATTCAGGTTTGACTTTAAAACTGTTTAGACAAAATAGAAAAGTATGAAAATGTTGATGCTTGTCGAACTAAATGTGTAGTGAAGGGTTTTACATTCATAAAAGATCAAAAATCATTTTTAATCCATTCAAGTTGACTACATGCAGATGTGGTAATCCAGATGTGGGTTATTTTTAGAATATAACTCCCACACTAAATGAGAAATTCATTTTACAACTGTCAACAAATTAGAAACTTTTTTTTTAACTCTTTCAGCCCCATTATGTCCCCGACAACTACAAGAGGAACGGCGGCCGATCGGCCTGGAAAAGTGAACGACCCAAAGACGGAGATGGATGTGAGGATGACGGCTCTTCCTGTGATCGAGGGGAGGACTTTCCACCTGACACAGGCGTGGATGACATCGACGCCTCTCCAGAAGATTCTGAACGTCTATCTGACAGACCCAGGCGAGCCAACTGTGGAAGAAGAGATGAAGATGAAGACGAGGAGGAAGATGAAGAGGAGGAAGGACGAGAGTCTGAGGTACACAAGGAGCTGGAAGAAGGGTCGAGCGAGAGGATAGGAGAGATGCTTGAACTCCCATCGTCTTCAGCCTCCTCGCCTCTTCATCACCCGGCTCTGAGCAGGAGGGAGGCGCAGAGAGAGAGGCTCAACAAGATCCTTTTGGATCTGCTGCATAGATCGCCCAGCAAGAACGGTGAGGGAGCGGAAACAAAGCAGGGGGGGTAGGTCAACAGACAAATATGGGTTATTTTTGACATATCATGGCCACATATCATCACCACTTTCTTTTTGTTTAGTGTCTCACTTCACTTTCATTCATCTGCACTGTTTCTTACAGCTAATTATATTTTGATCAGACTTTAATCCTATGTTTCTCTCTGTCAATCTTGGTGTTCTCCAGCAATTGATGTCACTTATCTGCTTGAGGAAGGAGCCGGGCGGCGGCTACGACGACGGACGCTTGGATTTGGAGATTTTGTTGGTAGAAAATAACGCTTCTACATGCCTGTCACGCACGCTGCCTTGGAGAGACAGCGACAAGGAAAAACAAGCATTGTAGTTGATCCAACTATTCAGCGTAATGCTTCCTGCAAAAGGTGCAGGGCCTCTACAAGTTTACCTCTTCCCAAGACTGTCATCTCAATTCTGAGAAAATGGAAACAGGTTCGGAGGTGCTGACACCGAGGCACTTAGGAGTTACCATGGAGCACGACAAGAAAGCTGAACCAGATTTTCTACTTCTTTGAAGTAGACATGCAACAGATTTTTAAAAGAACATAGGAGGAAAAAAAAAACCCATGCACTTAAATGCATTGAACATTGCAAACATGGGTAGATTTATTCCACCAGTCAGAGATGCATCAAGCGGTACTGAATAGGAAAAGTTAGAGTGAGGATAGATTCAGCCCTGTGTTCAGTTCATGTTAAATGTTTCATGTAGAACGCACGCGTGTAAACAAGCTGTCAATTGAACAGGGCACGTTTGTTTGCTCCAAGGCGTGTGTCTTTGCATAGGTATCGGATCATTATCCTGGCTGAACACTCGGCTGCAGGTTTGAGTTGGCTGAGCATATGAATGCTGAAGAATATCTCCCCTTAGTGGGATCTAGCTGCAATTACAAAATGCAACAAAAAAAATGAGCTCTGCACCCAAGACCTTGGAGGTGAAGGCATAGGAGAAAAAATGAGTTGAGCGGTGTGCTCACATGCTGCTCTTGAGAAAGTGAGAACAAGGGGTGTGAACTGCACTTTTGGTACCGTCGAATATTGTGAAGCTCTAATGTATTTTTAACGAAACACACTACACAGTATTGGATGATGCAGTCAGAAAAAAATAAGTAAAAAAAATCTATTATCTCTTTCCTGTTATACTGTAGTGACTCATTTAGGAACAAAAGAGGCCTGTGGTGTTTGTTTTTGGAGAGTGGGGGGGAAGATGGATGGTGTGCTTTTGTCAGTCCAAGTGTCTTGTTTTTATTTTTTACTTTTTCGCGTGAGGCAGTCGGCTTGGCCCCTCGTTTTTGAAGTGACATGATTCACCAGCTTAACTAAATGAGGCAGGGAGGGGTTGAAGGGTGCCAGCTTTAACTGTAATGCCTTACACAGCTGCACTCTCCCACTGCCTTGCCTGTGAGTGTGTGTGTGTGTATGTGTGTGCGCACTTGCACACACTTATTGTGTGTCTGACGAATTTCCTGGAAAATTTACCTTTTTAAAAAATAAAATGAAAAAAAAAAAAGGGCTCGATGGCAATTAACAGTTTTAAGAAAACTATGAAAAACAATAGTTAACATAAAATGTATCGTGACGGTCATATTTTCTTATATTCTGTGAGATGGGGGAATGATGTATAATGTATATTTGGTGGGGGAATTGATCCTTTTTTTGTCGATGTACCTGGTTGCCATGGAGAATGTCTAAACAAGAAATTGCGATATCTGATGAGATTTGTTATTTCCGCCCCCTAAATGCCTCTGCTAAAAAGGGACAGCCTGCAATGTCCCCTACGTGGTTAACTGACAGAGAGAGAGGGATGGGAATGAAACACTGACGGAAGGAGAACGAGAAGCTGTACAGTGCCAAGTTCTGTAAATATACACACTTTACATCGAGGAGTGTTTCCAAAAGCAATATCTTGAAAATGGATTTTTGTTTATTATCGTACTGTACAGGACTCAGCCCTAAATGTATTATGATTATTATATTATCATTTCTTCCGTTTGTACTATTATAATGAAGACACTTAATTGCAGAGGAAAATGATTTTTGTAATGTCCAGAAAATCTCAACGTAACTGTCCTGACGACACAAAACTTAAGCTGGGGTTTGTTTTTTTTTTTCGTTGCCTATAAATTAAGTTCATCTATGTACTTGCATGAACGTGAAGAATGTCAAACGGACAACAGAAGGCATCGGGACATGACAGTGACTGAGCAACGACACCTTTGTCACTGAATTCTGTTAATAATATAACTTTTTAAGGAGACGTGTACTCCTTGGTTTTTTTGCTGCAAAGTGTTGAACACTAAAAAAACAAACCAACATAAAATATGATATTTTTAAACGGTGAAAGCCTGATATCATTCTATTATTTTTTTTTTTGTCTTTCAAATAGGAAAACGATTCCGTTTTTTTTTTTGTGATAGCGATCATTGTATAATGCTTGTTCTTGTATTAGTGCATTTTGTGTGATTTGTTTAGTTCTTTTTAGACAATCACAAAATAAGATGCAAGCATTGTAAATGGCAGACTGGCTGACATTTTTGTGATGTGTACAGTTTGTCAAGAAAAAGAAAAAAAAACAACTTCTTCCACGCGTTCAAAGTTTGTAATTATAATTCTTAAGTCATGAATAATGCTGTTGGTTTTTACTTTTTGTTTTTTTTTATTTGTTATTTTGTTTGTTTTTTAATAAAAAAAGCACTACATTATTGTGAAGATACTTTGTGTTCTGTGTCAATCTATTTGGAAGGTGTCACAGTGGGTTGCACAGTGGCCTTACAGCAAGAAGGTCAGGGTTCGAATCCCAGGTGGGGACAAGGCTTGGAACACTGGCCTTACTATGGGGAGTGTGTGTGTGTGGCCCTGCAACAGACTGGCGACCTGTTTGGGGTGTACCCTGACTCTGACCTTGAAACAGCCGGGATTGACTCCGGCACCCCTGCAACGTCATACGGATAGATGTTGAGGCGTTGGCTCAGTGGTAGAAAGTAGCTATTAGAACTGGTAGAAGGCGGTTCGATTCCTGATGAGCTCATGTCTAAAATTCCATGAAGAAGACACCTAAAGCTGTAGTTGCTCACACCATTGGCTCCTTTGTTCTGGCAGAATTTTCTACCTCATACCCAATGTACACACACCCTGAAAACTTCAAGCAAGGTAATTTGACATAATCTTTATGCGCATGCGCACTACATAGGGTGTGAATTTCTGGCAAGGCTTGAAATTCTGGCAGAATACTGTCATGGATGCCTGCTGCGGTTCAATGCAGCAATAGTAATTTCCCAATTTAGGGAATATTAAATTTACACCGTATGAAGTGCACATGCGCAGAAAGGTAAAGTCAAATTACATCAGAATCAGAAGTAATTTGATTTTATCTTTCTGGGCATGCGCACTACATAGAGTATGGATTTCTGGCAAGGCATGAAATTCTGTCAAAATACTGTCATGAAGGATGATAAAATAATAGTATGACGAAATAAAATGAACTGAGGTTAGAAAATTTTAACTAAAATATACTTTTTATTCATTCAAAACGAGCGTCATCATTAAAATATCGGTGGTAATATATATTTTTTTACTATTTGAAGTAATATGTATTTTTTTATCAATCTTTTAGAAAAGATTATCCGGAATCATTTTACAATTTGAAATATAAAACCCAAAAGTGTTATTCATTATTTTAAGTTAAATTCATTTGAAAATTGTACTAAAAAAGAGAAGTTTGAATTCTCCTAGTTCAACTCTCGCGAGAACGTGATTCCTGCCGGTTACTTAGCAACCAGGAGTTCAGTTTAGTTTGATAGCAAGTGGTTTGTATTGAACTAATCCAAGACTTTCATGTCTAAAAAAGCTATAATAGAGATTTAATCATGTCGAAAAAGAGACGAGCTAAGGAGAAAGTCCCGGTGGTTGAAGAAGACAGTGGTAAAACAACAGGTTAGTTAGAAATATGACAACTTTTAGTCTCATGGTGGCAAATTAGAACCATGCAGTTCAGTGGCTTCTGATGACCCAAAATCATCTTCTTTCAATGTTATTTTACAATATAGCCCTCTTTTGTAATAAAACAAATACGATTTTCTGATAATCTTTATTTTTAAAGCTGAATTGAACAGTATTAACCATGAATAACTGTGTTATTAAAATTAGCAAACAATGGCAGCAATTACAGTGAGGTTGTAAACACAACCTGAATGAAAATTCTAAGCTTGATCTAATAAGATCAGATAAAAAAAACGGATCTGATTGTGGTCTCTTTGATTATTTTTTTTTACCATGTTTTTTTTATTCATAAGAATTAACAAGCTTACAAATCTTTTCTTTTCTTTCCTCTGTCATATTTTATATCAAATCAAATGTGTTCAGACTTTAACAAGAGAAAGGACATGCAGACTGTTTGTAGTTTTGATGCTGATGCATGAAAACAGCCTCCAATAAAAAAGCTCTGTTGACATATTCATTGCTTTAAAACTATAAATCACTTTTCAAAGTATGCTGTAGGCAGTTTAAAACAACAGAAATAAAATACTTGATTACTAACACACACATCCCTTCCCTCTAGCATGTTGCAGATGATCATAAACATGGGGATTAGCAAACCTAAGCAGATTTTAAAGACTTCGTTTTATTTATTTATTTCAGTTACACAAAGTTTTTGTTTCGTCTTCCAAACCTCTAAACCCTCATGGGGCCATAGGGGGTGCCAGAGCCTATCCCAGCTGATTTCAGGTGAGAGGCAGGATACATCCTGAACAAGTTGCCAGTCTGTTGCGGGCCACACTCACAAACAACCATCCACACACACTCCCACGGGGAATTTCGTAGCAGCCAATCAGTCTAACATGCATGTTTTTGGAGGGTGGGAGTAAACCGGAGTAGCTGAAGAAAACCCACACATACACGGTGAGAACATGCAAACTCCACACAGAAAGGACAGTGTTACAAGCCTTGCTCCCACTCTGGGACTCGTGAACACCAATCTTCTTGCTGTGAAGCCACTGTGCTAACCACTGCATGACTTTTAAACCACTTTACACACAGTTTTGTGTTTTTAAAAATTAAAAGATAAGTCTCGCAGAGATTGGGTGAGGAGCTCTGCCATCCGGGAGGAGCTCTGTGTCGAGACGCTCCTCCTCCAAGTCGAGAAAAGCCAGATGTGGTGGTTCGGGCACCTTGTCAGGATGCCCCCCAAGCACCTCTTTGGTGAGGTCTTTCAGGTACATCACACTAGGAGGAGATCAAGAGGCAGACCCCAGACCTGCTGGAGAGACTATGTCTCTCAGCTGGCTGGGGAACGACTCAGGATCCTCCCGGGTGAGCTGGAGGATGCAGCTGGGGTGAGAAAAGCCTGGGCTTCCTGTCTGAGACTGTTGCCCCTGTGACCTGGCCCCGGATAAGCGAAAGACGACGGAACGGAAAGTCTCGCAGTTTTTTTGCGTTTTGCATTGTCTCACATTCTAACAGTCAAAGTTCCTTCTTTTATTGTGGAAGAAAAAACTGAAACATGCATGTTATGCTAATTAGCTGCTGGAAAAATGAATAACAGATTGGTGACTTTTTCGGAGTGTAGCCTGCCTCTCGCCTGTTACCAGCCGGTGATAGCCTCTGGTACCCCTCATGATCGCGTCAGGGCTAAGCGGCTCAGGAGACAAAACCAAACATCCAATTCATATTTCTTTTTAAAATCCAAATCCACACGTCTGCATTAAAAATTCTCAGCCAGCACAAAACTTTAATGTCATTTGTTTTTCCACAGAACCAGTGATAAAAGAAGTAACGCCAGTTCAGACAATCGGTGAGCTACAATATTTTAATTCTCAGTTATTTTACGTAAACATTTTAATTATTACTCCGTATGTCATCCCACAGAAAATTACCAGTGTACAGGAAATGTGCAGGTTGACTTCCCTGCATTGTGTACCTTTCTTGATCTAAAAGAAATACCAACCGTTTTATCCACTGAAGTTGATGATGAGACCACAGGTAAGCAAGGACAGCTCCTGATCAGAGCAGATATGACGATATATTTTGTTGTCTAATTTTTTGATGATCTTTTTCTTAAACTTCAATTCATTATGATGGTTCGTTTGTAACAATCTCGATTTCACCTACAGATGTAGTTGAAAATGAACATTTTTGTACAACACCATGCTTAATAGTTAAGCTGGAGAACAAAAACCCCCAGAGTGCCACAAAACTTAAGATTTCTGGTGAGTGAATTAGAGAAAAAATTATCAAAAACTTTTATCAACCCTTTACTGTTCTACTTTTTTTCTTTTTGAATTTCCTAATTATTTGTAATCCTTTTGCGAGAGCATTCCACGTGATGTATTTTGTATCCTTTCCGTTCCGTCGTCTTCCGCTCATCCGGGGCCGGGTTGCGGTGGCAAAAGCCTCAGACGGGAAGCCCAGGCTACTCTCTGGCTGCATCCTCCAGCAAACCTGTAAGGATCCCGAGTTTTTCCCCAGCCAGTCGTGAGACATAGTCTCTCCAGCAGGTCCGGGGACTACCTCTTGGACTCCTCCCAGTGGGACGTGCCCGAAACACCTCACCAGCGAGGTTCTCAGGTGGCATCCTGACCAGATGCCCAAATCACCCCATCTAGCTTCTCTCGACCTGGAGGAGCGGCTCGATGCCGAGCTCCTCCCGGATGGTAGAGCTCCTGAGAGCCCAGCCACTCAGTGAAGGAAGCTCATTTCGGCTGCTTGTATCCAATGATGGATCGATGCAGCGTGCTAGTTATTGCTGACGCCGCACCAATCCGCCTGTTGATCTCCCACACCATCCTTCCCTCACTCATGAACAAGATCCCGAGATACGTAAACTCCTCCACTTGTGGTAGGACCCTGCCCCTGACCTGCAGTGGGCATTCTACCCTTTTCCAGGCGAGGACCATGGCCTTGGATTTGGAGGCACTGATTCCTATCCCGGCCGCTTTACAGTCGGCAGCAAATTGATCCAGTGAGAGCTAAAGGTGACGGTCTGATGAAGCCAACAGGACCACATCATCCGCAAAAAGCAGAGATCCGATCCTGAGGTCACAAAACCGGATCCCTCCAACGCCTCGGCTGCACCTAGATATCCTGTTCATAAAAGTAATGAACAGAATCGGTGACAAAGGGAAGCCTTGGCGGAGTCCAACTCTCACTGGAAATGGAATCGACATACTGCCGGCTATATAAAATAAAACTGATGAATGTTAGAGTGTCTGGTACTTTCCGTTCGCAGGATGGAAGGTGACTCAACAGATTTTTCGAATACTGCAAATAATGCTTCCCTCCGTGAGTCACCTCACGTGTCTACAGTAAGTAACAAAACCCCATAAAAACGTCTCTTTATAGAAAACAAGATTTTAGTTCTCATTCCTTCACTACATTGCAGATTCTGGCAAGCTGGATTGACAGATGCGATGCTCGTCTCCCTTACAAACACAATATCTCTTTGCTCCAACCTTAGGTGAGTCAATGTGTTCAAATAAAAAGTCCACGTTTTGCAGATCCCTCCTTTATGTCAAGTGGAATGTTTCTGAACATTCCACTTTCACCTTCCTACGGTAGGTCCGTGACATTGGAAGGTAATGCTCTTCCAGAACAAAGTTACCACCAACTTCTAAATGAAGACATTCTGTGAGTATGAGATAAAGAGTACAGTAGTGAAAACAATCAGAGTTTTATTTAATAGCACAGATGTCCCTGATTTATCTCATGTTTATTTTGTCCAGACTCAGCTCTTTGTCCCTTCGAAATAACCGTATTGGAGATGAAGCTGCACGCCTGATTGGTCAAGCTCTTTCAACAAGCACTACTGCCAACAAAACTCTGTTGACTCTTAACTTGGCATTTAACTGTATTGGGGACGTGGGTGCTGGATATTTGGCAAAGGTTTGACACAGACGTTACTCCAAGATCCTGGTACAACTTTTTTACCGATGTTTGCTGATGGGGTTCCCCTCCTTTTTTCTTTTTAACTCTCAGGGTCTTCGATTCAATCGTACTTTGCTCTTTCTTTCTTTGTGCAACAATCAAATTGGGGATTCAGGAGCTATTCAACTGACTGCGGTATTCATTTTCTTCAAAGATATGAAGAAAGAAATATATTACTTTTAAACCAGTATTTAAATTGTTCCAAATCATATTCTCGTTATGGGCTGTAGGTGAAATTTATTAAGAATTTATTGTTAATCCTTTTCACTTTCAGGTGCTTTCAGAGTTTCCTCTTACTCATGAAGAGATCAAGGAAAGAAGAAAGATGATTCTGGTGAAAATACAAGCTGTAAGTGTGACATCAAACACTTGTCAGCCTGAAATGTAATCCTTATTTAGAGATACATGGTAGAAGCAAGACAAGATAATATTTATTATTCATTATAACATTAGACTCTTCTGTGACGTGCTTCTACATACACTCGTGCGCACTTTGCTACTGTATTGCGATGCCCTTCAATCATAACTTTTTAACTTATTTGTTGTGTTGCCATAGAAACATTGCATTCTTGTATTTTACTCACCTCATGTTTAGAGTGTTCATTTCTACCATAACTTTTCTTTTCGATCACTTTCTCATTTAGTTTAGCCCGGGTGGGACGAGGCTTAAAACACTGGTCTTTCTGTGTGGAGTTTGCATGTTCTCTCTGTGAATGTATGGGTTTCCTCCAGGCACTCCGGTTTCCTCCCACCCTCCAAAAACATGCATGTTAGGTTGATTGGCCACTATAAAATTGCCCCTCCGAATGAGTGTGTGTGTGTATGGCCCCGCAACAGATGGCGACCTGTTTGGATTGTATCCTGCCTCTCATCTGAAATCTGCCGGGATAGACTCCAGCAACCCCTGCAACCTCGTAAGAAATAAGAAGTTCAGAAGAGGAAACAAAACCAATGTTGTTGTGTTATTCTAATTTTATCAGTGTTACGACTCGTATGGTCTAGGGTTAGGCCGATATGTAGACGGATGTTATAATTAATCCCTGGGAGTGAAACAATAAACTGAAGAATGAGGAAGAGTAGGGTGTTTGAAAAAATAAACCATTTACAATCAATCTTTAACCGTGTCTCAACAACTGAAAAGCTTCTTTAGGGAATGCTGCAGACGGGTCCTCTCTCAGCTTGGTACCAGTCCTTTTTATTCAGCCAACTAGCAGTCATCTCTAACTGCAAACAGGTGGGGATTGTTGGGAGCCTGGGTGGCAGAGGTAAGGGAAAAACACAAGAGGGTGACAAAAACAAAACCCAGACATCCCCCAAATGGCTTTGCCCATAACAATCAGTATGAGAAAAGTCTAGTTTAAAAAGTAAAATAAGATTATGGCTGCCGAAGTGTTAAAAACAGGCAATGGGATGAGGTTCGACTTTTAAAAAATTTAAAAAATGGGATTCACACAACTTAAATTTAGATTCCTTATGTTGCCAAAAGTATTTGGTCGTCTACAGTTACTCACAAATTAACTTAATTGATATCTTAACACTAATCCCTAGGGTTCAGTTTGGACTCTTTGGAGATTTGTGATGATCCATTTACCATTCATCCAAAATCCAATTGTGGGTGTTATAAGACAGACCAGAAAGACGTCCTCTTTCTTTTCTTTTGAGTTTGTCTCAGAAATATTCCATAAGTAGATGTTCAGACCATACCAGTCAAGTTCCTCAAAGTCTTTACAAACTACTTTTTGCACATTTGTGCAGTCATGTTGGAAAAGGAGGAAGACCATCTCTAAACTGTTCTCGTGACCATGGAATTGTGCAAAGTATTTTTTTTTTGTTGTTGAAGCTTTTAGAAGTCTTTCCTCTTGATCTAGAAATAAAAAGCCACTGCTCTTGTAAACAATGTCCTGCTATAGTTCAAGCCTTTCGCACTAGTCCATCAGATTCCCAGATGCAGAAGTACAACTTGTTGCTCCACTGCTCCAGAACCTTGTGGTGGTGCTTTAAACCACCACATTTGGTGCTTTGCAAAGCCATTTGTGATGTATGGCTTAGACACAGCAAGTTACCATTGAAACTAATCCTATAAAAAGGTATTCTTGAGCTCTTCTGAAGTTACGTGTAGTTTGGAGATCGGTAAGGATTGACACGGCTGAAAGTTGGTGACATCTGCACTTGATGTGTTTCAGCTCCTGCCACGAGATCTGCGGCCTCATCAAGATCTGTGATGGGTTGCAGATCTAAACAGCTGGAAGTGAACAACCGGACACATTAAATGAATAAAGAACACTTGTACGTTTTAAACTTATAGATTTTTAGTTGAAAAATGCTAATTCCAATAGAATGATTGGAATTACACCAGATTGCAGATCTCGATGTTTAGATGATCTGGAAGGGAAGGGGAATGGATGACGCGTTCTGAGCGTGCGCAGAGGCGCAACGTCGCAGATCTCGTCGGTCGCAGATCTCGTCAGGACACCACCAGTTTGTGGCATTGTTCTTGTTATTCCCGAACACTTCCACATTCTTATGAAACAGTTTACTATAACCTGAAATATTTAGGAAAAGAGAAATTGCACTACAGGAACCTTGCTCCACAGGTTCCACACTGGAATTCAGAAGCCTTGAGTTTATTTTCACAAATATGCATGAGAACCCTATGCATGGCCTTCTGCATGCTTCCTTCTTATTCTATTTCAGCAGTAAAAGCAATTGAAATGTTCAATTATGCTTGTTGAAATGGGTAAACAAATACTTTTGGCAATATAATGTCCATTCAGGATTAAGTTCACTCTGTATTTGCAGATGTGTCCTGAACCTGACCTGAGCGGAGACCAAAGGGTATTGGGAAAGGAGAAATCAAGAACACATTTCACAAGATCTGAACACGGCACAGTAAAGATCTAATAAAATTTATAAATAAATTTAAAATGAAAACATTTGCATTGGGCTATAATTTCCCTCAAGGAATTTTACACCTCTTTTTTGTTTATAGTTTGAATTAATCCTAATTTGTTATCATTTATTTCTGTCTGAACTTATCTGTTGGAGGCTTCCAAAAAAGACGAGAAGTTAGCTGAAGGAAAAGATAAAGCATTAAAGAAAAGTAAGTGTTACAAATCTATCTCAACACATTGGTTTACACAGAACGATTTGTGTTGTATCTAACATCTATTTGGATTTTTTTCAAGCTGGCGGCACAAAAGTACCACCAACTAAGCCTGGAGGAAAGGGAGGTAAAGAAAAACCCACCCCTGCAGTAGAGGTACCGAAAAACATTCATTCACATCAGTTCAAACCAGAGGTGCGCAAACTTTTTGGTTCGCGGGCCACATTGAGTTCTAACATTTGACAAAGGGGCCGGAACAGGAGCAGATGGATTGCATGCTTTGGTAACTACTAGATTAGACCGATAGAATAGCGCGCTAGATTTTAAACGAGCGTACTAAATGTTACATCATGAGAGTTAAATTTCAAATCTAGCAGCGCTTGGTCTGAAATATAGTGCAAAAGCGCTTAAAAACGTGCATTTAGCGGCGCTAAGTTGGAAATCTAAGCACTTGGTGTAACATTTAGCTTGTTTTAACACCTACGGGCATGTATTGAAACCGATGGCTTTCCATATTTGTGCACAGTGTTTATTTTGTCAGCGTGCACATCATGATAAAGCCAATAAATCTAGAGTGTGCCATCTAGTGAGGAAACATCAAAATTGCAGGGGAAATAAAACATTAACATTTTCAAGTTTGGAGGGCCGGATTAAAACATTTAACGGACCGCATGTGGCCCATGGGCCGTAATTTGCCCACCCTGGTCTGGACTATTGCATTTAGTTTACACATTGCAAACTAAATTAATCAATTTTCTTTTTTCTATGTTTGCAGGATAAAGTAACTTTCAAGGAGGTTTGGATGATGAAATCTTTTATAAGGCTACAAACGT
Source organism: Neostethus bicornis (assembly GCA_902685375.1). Lineage (NCBI taxonomy): Eukaryota > Metazoa > Chordata > Actinopteri > Atheriniformes > Phallostethidae > Neostethus > Neostethus bicornis. The sequence goes on along the minus strand of LR738551.1, from coordinate 22,289,062 downwards.
TTGAGCAACTTTTCTGAAGTGAACAATACTTCTGTGTCCACAGCAGGTAGAGTTGGTGGAGTGCCCGGGCTCCCTGCTAGACCTTACAGTGCATAGCAGGGATGAAAATCTATACTTTCATGGAAACAAGACGCTTGCCTCTCTCAACCTTGCAGGTCCGCGCATGTACTGGACTTACTGTATAGAAGCAGAAATACTTTGAAGTTGCAGACTTAGTTCAAAGTGTATGACAATATTTGTAGAATTTTTTTGTGAACGTCAGGTGTGATTAAAAAAGGGCCTAGAATGTCCTATTTTTAGTTCAACTCATTCAAAGAAAAATGAAAATATAAAATGAAATAAATGTTAACATAAAAATATATTAAAATGAGGTTCATTAGTACAAATCAAGCTGAGTTCACTTTCTTAATTTTTCCGTGTTTTTCTATTTAATTGACAATTGGAAGCTATATTTTATTAGATATGAACAAAATAGTTACATATGGCTTCATTTAATTGCAGCATTGTGTTTGTCTTGTGCAGGAAACAAAATTACAGAACAGGCATTGCCTTCTATCTTGAAATCGCTAGAGAAAACAGAAGAAGGATCGAGTCTTGTGCGTCTATGCTTGCAGGTTTGTTTCTATTCAAGGTAATGTCTCTTAGTGAGTAGTTTCTAGTTTAGTTTTCATTTTGTTTGGGAATGAAAGAAAGCAACATTTTGCACAGTTATTTGGCGTCATGAACATTCATACTCTACATAAATATTTCTATCCGATATTTCGCTCAATGCAAGTATTCTTATTTTTTCCATTTTTGTGTATGTTATGTCTATATGTCATTTTTTCCCCCCTATTTTTACACAGAGAAACAAATTCCCTGCAGATTGTGAAAGTCACTTGAAAATAAAAGAATTCATGCAATCTAGAAATGATAAAGGTAAATATTCTGGTCTATCAATAGCATGTACAAGCATGCAAAAAATGTTTTCAACTCAAATAAACTTCTTGAGATGTGGTGAGATGCCATAATATGTTTTTATCTCCTTCAGATTCTAAAAATGGCAATGAAATTAAAGAGGAGGACAAACAGTTGGGGTGATTCCGGGCAAAAAGATGGTTTCTTTCTTCAACATCTATTTGAATATATCAATTAGAACATTTTCAATTTTTAAAAAAAAATATATATAAAGCAGCAATTTGAACTTCTTTTTTTATTTTATTTGGGTGCTTTAAAATCTAGTCAGAACTGTGTCAGATTCAGTCCTAATATTTTTTATGAAACATTTTAAATAGTTTGCATATATATACATTGATACAGCCACATATATTTTTATGTTATGCTAATTTCACTAAAAAAAATATTTTATATATTCATCAATTTGGTTAGTTTTGCTTAATTTTTAGACGTCTACTTAAATATTTTATATCTTTATCACATACCTTTATCACATACCTCCGCAACCATCCAGCCACCCTGTTAGAACCCCATTGAGAGAACCCCAGTGGGCTCTCACTCAGAGATCAGGTGAGGAATTCTGTCATTCGGGAGGAGCTCGGTGTCGAGCCGCTTCTCCTCCAGGTCGAGAGGAGCCAGATGGGGTGGTTTGGGCATCTGGTCAGGAGGATGCCTCCCGAACGCCTGCTGGTGAGGTGTTTTGGGCACGTCCCACTGGGAGGAGACCAAGAGGCAGACTCCGGGCCTGCTGGAGTGATTGTCTTAGAGCTGGTCAGGCAGTGGCGGCTGGTGACGTGTGGCGCAGGGGCGCCGCCCCACCGACCTGATCACCAAAAAATATATATGCATAAACTTATAAACATGTATGTGTTTATAAGTATGCAAAACTGTCGAGTGTGAAGATTACATGCATTTTAATAATGTTTTACACCGTTTTATTTTATTTTCTTACTTCCTGTGCAAACCGGAACGAGGGCGCGGGGTAGGTACGCCCCACCAGGATAACCTATTTGTGTGTATGTGGCTTCCGGTTTTTATGGAAAAAACGTGACGTCAGCTCTAAATTTTTTCCCATTCATGTGTATTGCAAACCATAACCACGCCCGCGGAGCGCAGAGATTTTCCGCCCATCGGGTGTGTGATAGGTTATCCTCTCTGTCAGTCTGTTACATGAACCAATCAATTAGCTATAAGCTGACCTATAAATCCCACGCCACGCCCTTTCTTTTCACTGCGGAGTTCTGGGAGTCTTCATCATGGCGTCGGAAGCTAGTTCAGTTGCTAACAAAGCTAGTGGGTTTTTTAAAAGAGAATTCAGTGTCGTCCCTTCTACAGAATCCGTTTTCTAAGCGTTATAAAGAAGAAAAAGAAGAGTGAAGGAGCTTGGACCGGACACCCCAGATTTGACTGTGCAACAAAACAGTGGAGATCGCAGCCGCTTTTATGTGAGAGGATAATGAACGTCTATGAAAAGTGGCGCTGACTAAGTGGATGAGAAACACTTTTATTTGTTTCCCCTGCTTATTGGTAGTAGAAAAAGTTTAAAAAAAGTCAGGACAGTTTAATTCTTCAACGAGACGTTTCAGATTGACTGATTTCCGGATGGAAGTTGAAACGTCTCGTTGAAGAATTAAACTGTCCAGAAGACTTTTTTGAAACTTTTTCTACTATGGATAACTCCTGGATGAATGAGGGACTACACGGATCCCCTGCTTATTGTTTAGTTCAGCAGCAACTCAAAAGGTGTGGATATCAACAGGGGTGAGTGACTTGAAGCATTTGTCTGAAAAGTGCAAACGTCATGAAACTTGCCGCACCCATTTTGATAGTAGCTATAAGCTAGGTGTTTTTGGCAGTAGTAACATCCTGGCACAATTAAATGAAGGCTACCGAACTGGCATAAGGAAACATAATGAAGAAGTCACCAAAAACAGACACATATTGTCACGAATAATTTTATATATATATATATATACTTTTATATAATATATATATACTTTTATATAATATATCTAAAAAAAAATTTTTGTGTGTGTTTGAAAAATGTGCGCCCCCCCAGTTTTTTTTTACCACCAGTCGCCACTGTGGTCAGGGAACGACTCGGAATCCTTCTGGGTACTCTGGAGGAGGCAGCCGGGGTGAGAGAAGCCAGGGCTTCCCGTCTGAGGCTTTTGCCCCCGCGACCCAACCCCGGATAAGCAGAAGACGACGGAACAGAACATACCTGTCAAGTAATATGGTTTTGCTACTCTTTTGCCATCCCCCCAAAAAGTTCTTTGTCATTGTGTGTCATAAATAAAAACACCAACAAAGTGACAAGATTTCAAACTGATTGTGGTACATCCCAGGTGGCCATTGTTACAGTGCAGTCAGAGCTAGATTGATTACTCAACCTTATGTCACTGAGTTCATCATAAATTGACTGCGCATGTGCAATTTTTGTGATTTTTTTTTTTCAATGGGCGGTAAATACGGTTTTTGAGTATTCAGTGTAGGAGTGAAAGCCACCCCAATATGGAAGGCAGGAGGAAAACCTTGACAGGTATGTCATAGTAAAACTACTTTTCTTAAACTGTGGAGGCATACCTGGTTATATTCAAGAAAACTATTTTAAACATGGCGGGTTTGACCTTACAAAGATGGCCACCAAGTTACAAATTTGTCGTCACATCCGGCTGGAGCTGCAAGGAATTGTCGATATCAGGCAGTCGCTTCCGGTTATGAGTCCTTTTCGGCAGCGGCTACTTCCTCGCAAACATGCCAGTAAGTAAGCACGGCCCAGCGTTATGGGACAAATACACTACTTAATGGATCGTTAGAGAGACATATTAAAGCTTAAAAGTTACATAAAACATCAGCGCGTACACTGATGGCAGTTTTAGCGGGTTTTGCCGCGATTTCGCCTCGTTTTTTTTAACCAGAATGAGTGCACATTGTCAGCGTACTGTGCCACAAGATGGCTGCGCGCACTCTGAAAACATGGAACTAGAACAACGGAATCTCCATTAAAACTAAAAATCAAACAATTATAGTTTGTAATTCTCACCAAATTGTATTTTTAGGCCAATTTGTTTGGTTTGTAGTAGTTAGTTTGAAATTACGCTAAAAAATGGCGCTGGATTGTTAAAACTACGCATGTAATGTAGGCCAAGAAAACAGCGTGGTTTAACAACCGCAGTACAAGATGAATATGACTAATCAGTTATTTTATTTTTTATGATGTGACCTAATTTGAATAATTTGTACCTCAATCCAGCTCGCTAAGGATTTGCTGCATCCAACCCCTGAAGAGGAGAAGAGGAGACACAAGAAGAAACGTCTTGTTCAGAGTCCAAACTCTTACTTTATGGATGTTAAATGTCCAGGTACGAGCAGCACAGATGATGTTGTTGGTGAGATGGACCACTGAATACTGACTGGTGTCCCTTTTTTTTCTTTTCAGGATGTTATAAGATTACAACAGTGTTCAGTCATGCTCAGACAGTGGTTCTGTGTGTGGGCTGTTCTACTGTCCTATGTCAACCTACTGGTGGGAAAGCACGTCTCACAGAGGGTCAGTATCAACATAACCAGCTCTTTGATTTACTTATCTTGTAATCTGTGACGCACCACCAGGTTATTCATGAAATCAGGGCATTTAATGTTTTATGTTTTTATCTTCTGGACTACTTATTCCTCATAGGGTCGTTGGGGTTGCCAGAGCCTGTCCCAGCTTATCTAGCCGAAGGGCAGGGTACACCCGGAACAGGTCACTAGTCTGTTGTGGGGCAACACACATGCAACCATCCACACTCGCTCATTCCTAGGGACAATTTCATAGTGGTCAATCAATCTAACATGCATGTTATTGGATGATGGGAGGAAACCAGAGAAACCCACACATACACGGGGAGAACCAGCAAACTTCACACGGAAAGATCAGTGATTCAAGCCTCCCCCCACTCCAGGCATCAAACCTCTGATTTTCTTGCTGTAAGGCCATTGTGTTAAGCACTGTGCCGCCGTGCAGCCTATGAAATAACTTATTTTATGTAAGAAAAACTATAAACCTGTTCAGGGTGTACCCTGCCTCTGCCTCTCACCAGCTGCAATAGGCTCCAGAACCACCCTCGACCTAATTAAGAATAAGTAGTTCAGAAGACAAAACAAAATCCTAAAAACCCAGTCGCAAAATAATTTTTTCCTGTGACAATTCAACCAGGTCTAACACCCACTCTCTCTCCAGCTTGAAATATCGACTATTTTGTGATGCAAAAGTTGTAAATATTTTTATATAAACGTCTATTCTGCATTTTAATTTTCAATAGATGTTTTTTTTTTTTGCCACACTAAAACAAAAATTGAACTCCCAAGAGGATGGTTCTGATCGTTTTATTAGTTATTAGATGTGGTTTGACGTAGTTGGCCGCACTGCTAAGTGACTGGACTTCCTCCATCATGGTCTTCCAATCTCATTCCAGTGCCAGATTAAGCTCAGTTTGCAGAAGGGTTGGGCTACATCATTGGCTCCCCCCTTTCGAAGGCTGAAAACAGATGAATCTATCTGCTTTGTTTTCTTTTAATGTGGTTTGATTTTATGTAGTCAACACTGTTCTTCATTTCAATCAAATCATTAATGTAAAAAAAAGGTGATCATAGCAGAGATGCTGATCCTAATTATTCCCATGATGGAATGGGTGTATCAGCACCGCCAGACAAAAGCTACATGCACCGGTGGCAGGAATCCTGTTTTGTCAGCAGCAGACTAACTCATTGTGTCCTCTGCAGGTTGCTCGTTCAGGAGAAAGCAGCACTAGCTTCTTTCCTTGGAGCTGAGAGAGGATGGGATGGAACAGTGGATTTTAGCATTCATTGCATCTGAGGCTGCGCTGCCCAGAGCCTGAAATGAAAGCACACCGGAGGACATGATCGGGCAGCAGATTTCCATGATATTGTGAAGACCAGTTGTTGCTTGAATCTCATTGTCCAACCCTGACACTCTAAATAAAATGCTGTTTTGGCTAAAGTTATGTTTTGAATGTTTATTCTGTGGACGACCAGTAATGTAAGACATAACAGGGCAGTAATTGAATTTCAGAATAAAAGCACAATATTAAATGTACATTTTTTTATTGCATCAGAAAAAAAATCAGAAAAAGATGAAACTCTTCAAACTAAGGTGAACAATCTGAAGTATTGATGATTTGAAATCGGCTTTTTAGGCTAAACTGTGATGTGGAATCATGAAGTTTGATTCTGGTTGTGATGCCTACTAGATAAAACCTACAGAGATTTTCCTAATTTTTCTACATTAATTTTAAATATACAAGAAGTCCCAAAAATATTTTGAGAATTTTTTTTCTGATTGCTTCCTACTGCTCAGTTCCGCTCACACCTGCACACTCCTTCACCTCCCTCTCTCGGAGTAAGTGTCGGATGGAGGAGTTTTGTGTGGACAGAGTGCTGGAGAGGAGCGGCATCAGACTCCTAAAACCTTCTCGGAGCTCCTCCACATTCTTTTCCAAGCTGTTGATGTGTGAGTCCAGCTCTCCTCTGCAGCCTTGCACCTCGGACAGTACGTCGTACATCAGACTCTGCATCTGCATTTACGTTTTCACAAAATAAATTATTCAGAAGATGTCATGTAACAGAGGTTCTGACAGCTTTGGACACTTGCCTCACCCACCTTGCAGAAATCCACAAGTGTGTTAGTTTGATCTGAAAGTAGCTTCTTCTCTGTCTTCACTCTACGCAACCTGACAAAAAAATATTACAAATGTATCAATGTTCATAAACTAATCAAGTGAAGGTCAGAGGAAAAATCTCAACTGGCTGCTAGATTTAGTATTTCTTCACCCTACTTTTCTGATTGCAAAGCTGCCTCTGAGCAACAATCACAATATAAATTTAATTTATAAAATGATGTACTGATAAACTAAATGTTTCATTGAATAAAATCTATGCAGCATTAATAAATGTTCAATAATCCAGATGATTAACCAACATGAGTTTATTTTCTTTTCTTCCTGTGGGATTTGCCAGAATCCTGACCAGATCCCCGAACCACCCCATCTGGCTTCTCTCGACACAGAGGATCAGCAGCTCTACTCTGAAATACTCCTGGATGGCAGAGCTCCTCACTCTATCTCTGAGTGAGAGGTCAGCCACCTGCGGAGGAAGCTCATTTCATCCGCTTGTATCCATGATCCTGTTCTTTCGGTCACCACCCACAGCTGGTGACCATAGGTAAGGGTTGGAACGTAGAACAACGTGTAATTTAAGAGCTTTGCTTTTCGGCTCGGCTCTTTCTTCACCACAATAGACCAATGCAGTGTCCTAATTATTGCGGACGCCGCACGGATCCATCTGTTTTATCTCCTGCTCCATCCTTCCTCCCTTGTGAACAAGACCCACAGCTACTTAAACTCCTCCACTTGGGGCAGGACCCGCTTTCTGACCTGCAGGGGGCATTCCACCCTTTTCCAAGCGAGGTTCATGGCCTCGGATTTGGAGGCACTGATTCCCATCCTGGACTTTCATGAATCCTATTTGAATTATTGATTACCAAAGTTTGCTCCACACCGTTAAATAGGTTAAATATCACTCCAAAGGGATACATTTACACCCTTTAAGTTGCATAAAAGTTGAGTTAATTTGACCAAAACTGAAACATAATGACGATTAAAGATTGCTAGAGAGTTATTCAACTTAATCACCGAAAAATTAATGAATAAATTACAATTTAAACTGGGTGTTTGTGGATTAGATTAGCTACCAGTCTTCTTCTTCTTTATAGGCATTTCCCTTCAAGGGTCGCCACAGCAAGTCAGTTTCTTCCATCTAACCCTATCTGCTGCATCTTCTTTGGTCACGCCAACTATCTTCATGTCTGACTTTATCTCCAAAACCTCTAACATGTGCTGTTCCTCTGATCCTGTCCATCCTGGTCACTCCCAGAGAGATCCTCAGCATCTTCATCTCTTCTACCTCCATCTCTGCTTCCTGTCTTTTCCTCAGTACCACTGTCTCTAGACCAATCAGCATGGCCGATCTCACCACGGTTTTGTACACTTTCCCTTTAATTTTATCTGAAACTCTTCTATCACACATCACATCTGATATTTTTCTCCACCCATTCCAGCCTGCCTGCACACGCTTCTTCACTTCTTTTCCATACTCCCCATTGCTCTGGACTGTTGAACCTAATTACTTAAAATCTTACACCTTCTTTATCTCTTCTCCCTGTAACCTCACTTTTCTAAATATTATAGATTAGCTACTAGTCTGTACTAGGAATATTTGGACCAAGTAAAGGTTTGGTCTTACTGGTGGATGGCCAGGAGTAGTTTCCTCTGGTGCATGCGGACCCTGGTTTGGTCTCTTTCTCTTGACAGCTTAGTGTGCTTGTATATAAGCCAAGTCTCTCTCAGCACATTTGCTGCAGCAATCTTTATCTAGAGTAAAAAAAAAATCCAAGAAAGTTATTGAATATTAATGCACATATGCAATTTTTTTTATAACCTGAGATAAATAAGACCAATAAGCTGATCGCCCTCGTCTCCCAACTTATTGACTTAAACCTAAAGAAAAAGTAATAGTAGTTATTTGTAAGTTATTATATTTTGATAATTTTCCATTTATTTCAACATTTATTAATATTGATCCTTCAGCTGATGTCAGTGCAATCAATTAGTCACTTTATTAATTAGCATGACAACAAAATATTTGTTAAAAAATGCAAAGATCAAATGAAAATTTAATTTAGGATATGCTGCTTTATTTGTTTTTTTTTAATGACTGCTTGTTTTGAAATTGCTATAAATTGCAACTCCCATTTGAAATTTTGTTGCAATTTCAGAGGTCAAATTTGTTTGAAAATATTGTTTTAAAGTGTTGGTACATGGCGGCATGGTAGCACATGGTAGCACCTCACAGCAAGATGGTCATGGGTTTGAGTCCCGGGTGGGGACGAGGCTTGGAATACTGGCCCTCTGTGTGGAGTTTGCATGTTCACCCTGTGTACGCGTGGGTTTTCTCCGGGTACTCTGGTTTCTTCCCACCCTTCAAAAATATGCATGCTAGGTTGATTGGTCGGTGCCAAATTGCCCCTAGGAATGAGTGTGTGTATGGTTGTATGTGTGTGGCCCCACAACAGACTTGTGACCTGTTCGGGGTGTGACCTGCCCCTTGCTTTGAATCAGCCGGGATGGGCTCTGGCACCCTCGTAATCCTATAAGGGGTAGACGGTTAAGAAGGTAACTAGGGGACTAGGAGTTGGTGCATGTGCTTAATGGAGGAAAATTTATGTTTTTTTAATCCAGCTTATATGTTTGGGGAAGGTGTTGGCTCAGTGGTAGAATGTCTGTCCTTGGACTGGGAGAAGCTGGTTCGATTCCCATCAGGCCCATGTCTAAGTATCCCTGGAGAAGACACCTAACCCCCAGTTATTCCCACCATTGGTGCTGTCATGGCTGCCTGCTGCGGTGCAATGCAGCCAAAGTCATTTTCCCACGAGGGATGAAAACAGTACAATAAATATACTATAGCTGACTTGCAAAGGACTGGTGACCTGTCTAGGGTGTACCATGCCTTTTTCATGAAACAACATGAATGTTTTCCCTGAAATGGCTTTGAAAAATAAATGATTTGAAGCATTAATTCTGATTCGTATTCACCGTTTTAGAGATGTGGGAGTCCATCATGAAGTTGTGAACATGTTTCTCTGCCCTGGTTAACTCCAGCTTCCTGGCAACCACAGCCACCACCAGCACCGTGCAGCCTGCTCCCTGCGTGTACGAGTTTGACCCACATTTTTAATTTAGCATAAAATTTGATCCAATTTGACTTAGTCATAATTTGACTTACCATAATTCCAGTGAGGAGGCAGATACTGCGACCACAGTACGTATGAGGAACCACATCTCCATAACCAATAGAGAGGAAAGTAACAGAAACCATCCACAGAGCCTCCATGTAGTTACTGCTCAGGTCTCTATAGTTGTGGTGTCTGTGGAGATAAGAACAAATCACAAATCTTCTCTGAGTCTTTATTAACACGAGAACTACCACAGCCGTCAATTTGACGTTTCTCAGAAGTTGATGTCTAATCTCGTAGTTACGTTGATCTTTGATGCTCCTGGGCTTTTGACTTTTTCTACATTTTTGTATATTGTTCTTATGTTGTAATTTAACTGAAATAAAACACTAAAAGCAAGTTCTGAGTCATTTTTCTTCCAACTCCCACATCCGTCATTTTGATGCTTTTGTTAAAAACATTGTAACTTTTTCCCGCCTCAGACTGTAGCGCAGTTACTGTTGCTTAGTAACCGTTGTGGCGCCACTTAGGTGAAATCTGTGCAAGCAAACATGGATTTGAGGCGACATTTGTCAGTCCAGGAGGCATTTCAGTGAGTGACGTGATCGCAATAACGCTAATCGTCAAACTGACGGACGTGGGAGTTCTAGTAGTTCTAGAATTCCGGTAGTCCCAATATTAACACTCTTTGGTGTCTCAATAAAGAGTTACTCTGACGAATACTTTCACTTAATTTATCTGCTTTACTTTGGCAGTACTGATTACTTTTAGGTACACAACCTGTTTTATGTTGCATTTATTACACAATACCAGTTTTCCTATTAGCAGCATTTCCTCCCAGCAGCTGGAGATAAATAGTCTCTGTAAGAAAATGGGATATATTGCTGCAGCAGAAACATTAAATTTGGGTTGTAAAATGCTGCTTGGAAGTTTTCTTTACACCTCACAGCATAAATATAAACTTAAATCAACCCCATATGTTTTACACAAGGAAGAAGGAGAGGTAACAACTTTCATTATAAAACTTCTCCTTTTAACATTTCCTTTCAGGGGTCACCACAGCAAGTCAGTTTCTTCCATCTAGTAGATAAATAGATAGATAAAAACTTTATTAATCTCCCACAGGAGAAATTCAGGTGTCCAGCAGCAACAGAAATCCCACAAGCTGTACATACAAACAAATTAAAACAACATACACACATAATAAAATAGTGGGAGTACTCAGTTCCTCCCAGAACCATCTGATCGATTAAATTGCCTGAGGAATGAACGACCTCCTAAAGCGCTCAGTCCTGCAGCAGTGACAGGAACCTGTTACTTTCGGTCGTCTTCTGGGTCGTGACAACATCATGAAGAGGGTGACGGGGGTTATTCAGGATACCCTGCATTAAAGCCCTCATCCTCCCCACCAAAACAGCTCCTACAGACTCTATATGATCCTGTCTCCTGCATCCTCTTCAGTCACACCAACTATCTTCATGTCTTCCTTCACTGTATCCATGAACCTCCTCTTTGGTCTTCCTCTAGGCCTCTTTCCTGGTGGTTCCAAGCCCAGCATCCTTCTTCCGATGTACTCTCTCTCTCTCCTCTGCACATGTCCAAACCATCGCAGTCTGGCCTCTCTGACTTTATCTCCAAAACCTCTAACATGTGCTGTTCCTCTGATCCTGTCCATCCTGGTCACTCCCAGAGAGATCCTCAGCATCTTCATCTCTGCTACCTCCATCTCTGTTTCCTGTCTTTTCCTCAGTGCTACTGTTTTTAGACCAAACAGCATGGCCGGTCTCACCAGGGTTTTGGACACCTTCCCTTTCATTTTACCTGAAACTCTTCTGTCACTTTCACTATAAAACTAACACATTTAATTCACAGTGTGAGTCACATTGTTATCAGTAGTGACCTCCACCTGGAGGAAATCCTGTTTGCTTCCACATTGACCAGGTGGAGGAATGCTTGTTTCCATAAAAACAGGACTCTTTTTCTCTCTCTGCTCATTTAAATTAAGCCTGTAGTCTTGTCCTTCACTATTTCTTTTATTTTTTAGATGAATGTAGATTCTGCCCAGCCAATATCAAGCATTTTCCACTTTAATATTAACAGACATGACAGAGGCCTGCAGGACTGAGACACTAATATTAATTAATGAAAAAATTCACATGCATTACTTTTTTCTATATTTTCTGTTTTGTTGTTTTCTGCTTATCCGGGGCCGGATCGCAGGGTCAACAGCCTCGGACCGGAGCCCCAGTTCTCTCTCACCCCTGCTGCATCCTCCAGCTCACCCAGAAGGATCCCAAGGCATTCCCCGGCCGGCTGTGAGACACAGTCTCTCCAACAAGTACAGGGTCTGCCTCTTGGTCTCTTCCCGAAGAGAATGCCTGAAACACCTGGTATTTGGGAGACATCCTAACCAGATGCCCGAACCACACCATCTGGCTTCTCTCGACCCAGAGAAGCAACAGCTCTACTCCTGTATTTTCTTAAACATTAAGTAGATCATACATCTACACGTATGTGTATACATATATGCAAATATGTGCTACCTTTGATATGCATTAAACATGATGAAAACATCATACATTCCAATCAAAGTGCCAAATGTAGCGTTACCTTTCACAGACATGTAGCCCCCATGCCGCCACAATCCACAAGGAAACACTAAAAATCATCAGCACCGTCCCAGGATATGTCGTCATTAATGTTTTCCCAACGAAGCGAGTGTTGAAGTGGATCTGAAGAGCAAAAAACGTGATGCATTACGTCAAAATTTTGATAGCAGTGGCCTACTTACTACTTAGCTGAACTATTTAGGATGGCACCTGCCAGATAATCCTTACATAATACTGAGCAGATAAGAAAAACTTGTTCCCAATCTGGTTGGATACATGTGGTACTTTGGATGAGAGTTGGGCAAAGGTCATTTTCATCACCACTAAATAGCATTAATAAGGGAACGGATTAGTCTGATGGGAACAGTCTGGATAGAAAAGTAGAAGTTAAGGAGAGCAATGGAGAGGTGTTATTATCAGTACGTGATTTAAAATGCAAAAATGATGCTCATCCTTTAAAAATTTTTGTGCTTCTGCAGAAAAAAAAACACTTGAAAATCTTAGACAGGAAGGCCAATAAAAAAATGAATCTGGAAGTTTTAAAAGTAATTCTTTTCCACCACACTTTCTAAATCAATCCTCAGATTACAAACTCTCCCATTCATATTCGTGCTTTCCAGCATATTTTTTTACCTTGTTGAGGGCTCCGATGCTGCGGGAAGCTGTGTCTGTGAAGAGGCGGCTGTGCAGCATCATGGACCGACCCAGCAGATACAGCCTCAGGAACATGGGCAAAGCCAGCATGATCTCCAACTCTGTTTCTGACAGCGTCATACGGGCTGGTTTCTGCTGGAAATACACCAACAACCCCACTGGGTAGGGGTGAATGGCAGTAGCTGCCAGCTCCAGGGCTATGAGAGCCAAACGGTCTGTTGTCATGGCGATCCGCCAATCCTCTGCACCAATGTCGTGAACATAGAGCTGTTACGGGGGTTTTCAAAAGAGCACATTTGGGTCAAACATAGACTTAAAAATCTAAAAGAAACCATATAAATCATCATCCTTGTCTTCACTAAGTCATATTTCACTCTCATTCACTTAAAAAAAAATCCATGGAAGTGAAAGACCTTTAAAACCCAAAAAGTCAGCGAAAGCTTTCTCATTTTTCTCTGAAAAAGCAAAAGGTGTTCATTTTTTTTTACATGTAGCTGAGCAGAATGATTTTTTTATTGCCCTCTAGAGAAATAATGAAACAAAACTGAATCACCTGCACCTCGCAACAGTGGTAGGCTACGAGCAGGCCGAGCAGGATGAGGGTCGATATGGAGATGATAGACTTGAGAGTGAGGGAGTAGATGGAGCTCTGAAGAAGACAAACACACACAAATATACACGTACTGTATTACATCACCATCAGTTGATTTGTCATGTCAAAGGCCGGGCATGAAAATGTCATCAGCAATCTGTTCTCATCTTGAACTACTCTGAATTTTAATCTATCCATCTGTTTGAAGCCGTGAATACGTCTAGTGTTTCTGAAACAAATGAAAAACAAAGGAATAATGATGGGATTTTATTCCTTTCTCAAAACTTGTCTGACCTTGCTGTAGATACTCCAGGAGAGCTCGGTCTCCATCACCATCATCACAACTCCAAACAGCCCCACAGCTAGTGCGCAGTCGTTCAGTCTCTGCCTCCTAAGGAACAGAGCTCTTCTCCGGACCAGCCGCCAGCCGATGTTATGGGTCCTCCAGTATGAGTCGCTCTTTGCATCTTTACGCTTAGGGCTGACTTGAGGACTTGGGGACTGGCTGGAGGGGGAGAACTGGACTCCTGGTAGGGGTCCTTTGATGACCCCAGGGTTCTGATGGCATGGAGATGCCTTGGTCTGTTGCTTGGAGGTATCATCTCTGTTGGTGATGATGATTTCTGGGAGACTCGGTCTGTTGTGCATTTCAAGAGAAACATTGCTGGACTTGCGACGCCCGAGACTATCCACATCCCGTACGTCTAAATATGACCTTACACGCCCTTTATAGGGAGATTCACTCAGAGAAATGGGCACGTCAATAAAAGATGTAACTTTCTCCTGAAGTCTGTGAGGTAGTGTGTTATTGGCTTTGCACGGATAATTTCGCTCCCTCTGTCCAGGGTTGACTTTTTTTTCTCTTTTATCTGATCTTTTCTCACATTTCTTCTCTTTTCCTTTAGTTTTGTCTTTCTTATTAATGCGAGGAGACGAAGCGATGTATAGGTGACCGTTGTATAAAGGTGTCGTAGCCATGGCCTGGGTTCTCTCCAACCAGACGCTGTGATCTACAGAGGTTTGGACCATGCGGTGAATCCCACACTGTGGTGGACAGGATTGTGGAAGGAGAGCCATTCCTGTTGAAAGAAGAGGTCGGTGTTCTTCTAACTCATCACCATCGACCACGGAGGAGTTCATTGAAGGAGAATGTTCCATGATGGAGATCTTTTGAGGAGAAAGGGGAAGGAGGGAGAGGTGATACATGAGAGACAATACGAGCACAGTAGTAACTAGAACTTGAACAGATGGCAGAGGCTCTGTGAATAAAAATTCCAATTTGAACTTTTCCTCATCAGAAGCTTAGCTGGCAGAGCTTTTCTGTATTTTTCATTTCCTTTATGTTAACATATGCTAGCTTTTATTATTTATTCAGTGATTTAATCTCTGATTTCTTTTTAAAGTCCAAAGAAAAACTGGAAATCATAAAACACATGAAGAATCCAACATCTTTTTATTTCATGTTGCATTCAAATTCTTACCTTATTGTTGGTCTGAGGTCCTCAAAAGATCCAATAAGATTTAAAAAAGGCCCAAAATTGTTCAAGCACAACCTTTTTTCCTGTTAATCTCTGTTGAATGCCTCTTTTTTAAACTTCTAAAGAGCCAAATTGGGCTGAATGTTACATTTTCAATTAAATTTAATTTTAAAAATACAACTTTTGTTTGAAATCTAAACCGAATCTGATCAAAACTGCCTCCGCAACAAGATTAAGATCCTTCACAATCAAAATTTTCAGATGTCCTAGATCCTCTTCAAATAGGACTTTCTAGCAATCCAGAAACATCCTGAGCATCATCGAGCTCCTCCCATCGATTAGAGCAAAGCTCACAAACTTTTCCTGCCCATGATGACCTGCCAGGTAAACATTGATCCATCCCATCATCCACTTCTCTGTCTGCTGTGGTCTCTGTCCGTCTACCGTCAGGGCGTCTTCCTTAAAGCTTGCAGAGGGGATTTTAATGACTGCAAAGACTTTAAGTTGCTGATGTCAAAGACGAGGTCATCTGTCAGATTTTTTTTTTTTAGCTGGGATTGTCTGACTTTATCCCCTCCTACGTCTCTGTTTTCATAGATGTTTATCCTGCCCAAAAATAAAAAAAAATGATCACTCTACTTATGTATTTTTTTAAACCAAACTGACTCAATGGGAATATTTACATTTTATATTCATATTTAATGCCAATTTGACCGTATTTAAAATTTCATCCTCTCATCATGGAGCCGTCCTGTATGTCAAAGTGCTGGATTAAATTTTGAGATTTAATCAGGTGAGATAGTGTGCTTATGAGCTTATGAAATATCAAATATGTCACCAGAATCCAACAATATGTGCAGAGCAGAGTGGTGTATTATCCATTAAAGTCATAACAATGACACTCAGCATCAGGAATTTATCTAAATCCTTGTGACAGATGGGTCCAAAGATAATAGACCTCTCTGTCAGTGGAAAGACCCAAGGGGCAAAGGGTGAAGGGAGCCGGGCGGATAGTAGCAGGATAAAGAAGGGTATTATCTAATCTGAAGACAACATGTATTTAATGATGGATTGTGAAAGAAGAATAGAAAAGGGAGGCACTTCATACGTAGGACTGACGTCCATATTGATTCCGGTTTCTTAAAATATTTAATAACTACCTATAAAATCACATTTCTAAACCAGATGCCAGAACGCTGAGGTCTGGGTTTGCATCCTCAGGATTGGTTTCTGATGATATTTTTTATTCTTATAGAGAAAAATGATTCAAAATAAGTCTATTTGCTTTGCTGAAAGAGTAGAAAACGGGTGCTAGTCTCTCCCTGCTCCGATTACAGAAGCCACAAATGTTCTTAAATTATGTTGTTCTAAATTATGCACATCTGCAAGGCTTCAAATTAATTCAAGCCTTCTGCCAAAGGCTTGTAAATCCAGGCTGCTGTAGCCGAGTGTCAATTCTTCTTGGCTCCGTGGCCTGTAGCCAGCACATCTTCAGTTAGTCTCCTTCACTGCAAATCCTCTTCTGAAAGTTAAGAAAGTGAAATAAATCCGGATATTTTGAGACTTCTAATTGCTGTGGCTGGAAAATAGCAAATCTGCCTCATGGCCTGGATATG
The DNA here is from genome assembly GCA_902685375.1 of Neostethus bicornis. Classification (NCBI taxonomy): domain Eukaryota; kingdom Metazoa; phylum Chordata; class Actinopteri; order Atheriniformes; family Phallostethidae; genus Neostethus; species Neostethus bicornis. The sequence goes on along the minus strand of LR738551.1, from coordinate 22,272,383 downwards.
CTCAGTGTGCCAGTTTATCTTGTGGTCAGGTTAATTGCTTCAGTTTAATCTACTGGGAAGTGATGGTATAGAAGATAAAAAAAAATCCTGCTTGGGTTCAGAAAATGACAAATATATAGAAATAAAATAGGTTTAGGACACAAAATAAAAATGGTTTACATAACAATAACATGTAACAAAAAATGGCTCAAATGTGTAAAAAGTCACTAAACAGTTAATTATTTCTGTTGTGCTTTTAAACACATAAATTGTTGAGGTGGCTGATTTATTTTCTTTTTTTTTTAATCGCAGCGTAATAAAATAACCATCATATGCAGTCTCAGACGGCATAGATTTGATTAGGAAAAGAAAATGTGATCAACAACAAGTAACAAACCATCATAAAATTATTTCTTATAAATTTCCAAAACCAAAAAATTAATTATAGATTGTCTTGCAAAAAGTTTCAACAGATGTTTTGTTTTTTAAGGAACAGACTTTGAACAAAAATTGACAACCAGGTGGATTATGAAAGAATTAATTCCATCCTTTTGTTTCTCCTCTGCGAAAAATTTGAAATAATTTCTCTTTCCACCACTTCTGATCAAACCGATCCATTCAAAAGCTAATTGTTAATTTCTGGATAATGTGGAAAAGAGGTGAAGAAGCGTGTGTAGGCGAGAAAAGTATCAGGTGTGATGTGTGATAGAAAAGTTTCGGCTAAAATGAAAGGGAAAGTGTTCAAAACCGTGGTGAGAGCGGCCATGCTGATTGGTCTAGAGACAGTGGCACTGAGAAAAAGACAGGAAACAGAGATGGAGGTAGCAGAGATGAAGATGCTGAGGATCTCTCTGGGAGTGACCAGGATGGACAGGATCAGAGGAACAACGCATGTTAGAGGTTTTGGGGATAAAGTCAGAGAGGCCAGACTGAGATGGTTTGGACATGTGCAGAGGAGAGAGAGAGCGTACATCGGAAGAAGGATGATGGGTTTAGAATCCACCAGGAAAGAGGCCTTAGGAATGCCAAAGAGGAGGTTCATGGATACAGTGAAGGAAGACATGAAGATAGTTGGTGTGACCAAAGAAGATGCAGCAGATAGGGTTAGATGGAAGAAACTGACTTGCCGTGGCGACCCTTGAAGGGAAATGCGGAAAGAAAAAGATAATTCAAATGTTGAGGAATGTATAAAAGGAATGTATAAAAGCAGAAAAACATTGAACCTTCTTACAAAGAAAAAAATCATTTAAAAAAAGCCAAACACTGAAAAAAAAAGTGGACAAATTACTTTTAATCACTTCCTTTGCAACGTCTCTTGCTCTTCTCACCTGCTAACTGGCAGATACATTCTGACACCAACTGTGACAAAAGAAACAGGGCAGAACATGTGATGAAGAGACACTGTATACTTGGATCAACATCAGTAGAGATCAATGAAAGAAATTATCAACTATTTAACATTAATTTTTACAGTGCTGAATTCACAACACATTTTTTTCTTGAAGAAATATTGGGACAGAAAGAAAATCAAAGCTTAAATTGAAACATACTTATTTTCAAAACTGTTTTTTACTTTTGACATGAAGACAAAGATTCTTTCGTATTCTCACATTTGTATATCTTATTTTAAATTCATGCTGCGTTTGTATCGTAGCTTCTTTCTGCTTTAGCTTTAGAAGTTTTCTCATTTATTTGTCTTCAGCAGGTAAAAAAAACTTCTCCATGGGGGTTTGTATCTGCTGCCAGGTTTGGCCTGTCTGATATCTTTCATTTTCTGCCTCCAATAACATCCTGTTGTTCTGGCGGTGTGTTTGAATCTATTTCCTGCTGCATGATGAATCATCTGCAAACCAGTTGGCTTCATCTGTTTCAAATTGGCAGAAAAAAAACTGCTTGTGTGGACTTCTGAGATCATTTACCTGCTGCCGTCATGAGTTTGATCATCAATGAAGATAAATGAGCCTTTTTCAGAGTCAGTCATGTGAGCCCATACCATGATGGTAACTCTGTTGTGTTTCACAGTTGAGCTGATGTGACTTAGTCATTACCTCAATTTTTTTTTCAATGATTATTTTTTCACAGTGGTGCACTGGTTAGCACAATGGCATCACATCAAGAAGGTTGGGGGTTTGAGTCCTGGATTAGGGACAAGGCTTGAAATACTAGACTTTTTGTGTGGAGTTTGAATAGTGCGAGGTTTTTCTCATTGATATTTCCTACTTTTGCGATCTATAAATGGTTACATTCAATGTGACTTAGATTTTATTATTTGACACATTAAGCAAGAAAAAAAGTGAGCTCTAACATTTTGTCCTTTTTAAACTTTAAAAGTAATTTGTCTTCCTCATCCTCTTCAATTTATTAGGACAACAAACTAATTGCAATGAAAGCCAGACTGAGATGACAAGCCTTCATTTGACTGAATTAAAGTCTACTTTTGTCTCTTTCTGTGGCTCCATCAGTGAAAAACTTCATCTACTTAACTCCCCTCCGCACAAAATAAAACACACTCTGAAAAAATCAAAGATCACGCGAGAGAGCATGTCTGTGGTGGTTTTGTCGATAACATCCTATTAGTCGGAGGGGACGTGTCAGCGTAGAAGAGGCCCTAATCCAATCAGCAGAGTAATTAAAAACACACAGCACAGCAGCTACGATGGCTGCATATTGTCAAAGGTGGCTTTCAGCATTTAGAAGGAAGTAGTTAAGTGGTGGTCATCCCAGGTCAGAGCCATAGTCATCACCGCTGCTGAGTAAGTAGATCACAGTTCAGCAAATGTTTGGACTCTATTAAGCTCATATTACACATTAATATACACATATTGATTAGGATTCCTCTTGTTCTCTTTACGTTGAAGTTTTAATTACTTGTCAGCATGTTTTTATTCATTAGAGGCAGTTTTCTAATAGGAGTCTATTTCTTTCTTTCTGTTTTGTTCTGTCGTCTTCTGCTTATCCGAGGTCGGGTTGCAGGGGCAACAGCTTCAGACGGGAAACCCAGACTTCTCTCACCCCAGCTGCATCCTCCAGCTCACCCGGGAGTTCCTGAGGCATTCCCCGGCTGGCTGTAAGACATAGTCTTTCCAGCCCATCCGGGAGCTGCCTCTGGGTCTCCTCCCTGTGGCACGTGTTCAAAACACCACAATAGTGAGGCATTCGGGAGGCATTCTAACCAAATGCCCAAACCACCTCATCTGGCTTCTCTCGACCCAAAGGAGCAACAGCTCTACTCAAAGCTCCACACGGATAACAGAGCTCCTCACTCTATCTCTGAATAAGAGTCCAGCCACTCTGCAGAGGAAGCTCATTTCGGCCGCTTGGATCTGCGATCTCGTTCTTTTGGTCACCATGCACAACTGGTGACCATAGGTGAGGGTAACAATATTGATCGACTTATAAATCAAGAGCTTTGCCTTTCGGCTCAGCTCATTCATGTCGTGCTTATTGCGGATGCCGCACCGATCCGTCTGTCGATCTCTTGCTCTATTCTTTCCTCTCTTGTGATCAAGATCCCAGAAATACTTACACTCCTCAACTCCCGGAAGGACCCTGCTCCTGACCTGCAGGTGCCATTCCACCCTTTTCCAGGCTTTGTTAATTAAGATCACCCCCTCATTACTCATTAAGGAAACTCCACTAAAGTTAAGTCTCACCCAGGGTGCAGTTAGAGGTCTAACCACCAGATGTCGCCCATGCTTCAGTGCGTCCATCTGTTTTTGAATGAAACTCAATGGTTTTTGTTTTTTGGCTTCTTGTCTTTATGATGTTTACTGCAAAAACACACAAAATAAATAATTAAACATAATTGCAAATCCTTTTCAAGAGAGTCCATCTGTCACAGCAACAAGGTGCTGCTTTATTTTCTGATGCACATTTTTTGTGTCCTTCTTCCCACACTTGGTAAGGTTTTTCTTTGCTTCAACCTGTGACTCTCTGCCATCCTTCTTTCTGCCTCTGAGGGCCATTCTCCATCCTCTGTGTGCAACAGAGCATGAATCTGCAGCTCTGGATGTGTGACAGGCTTCCTGAGAGAGGGGTAATTCCGAAGGGTAGAAGTAATAGGGTAATCTATTATACAGTCCAACTCTTTCTCCCTTCTTTCTTGCATGCTCCCTCTTTTTCTCCTCTCAGTCTGCCTCTGCCCTTGCATCAGCATTTCATGAGGACAAATGAGAAGTAGAGTTTAACTATGCACATTCCCCTTGTCCTCCTGCAGAGCCCAGCACTTTCTCAATTAAACCAGAGTCCATCTGCCCCACTGATTCAAAGCTCACCCCCACCACGTGGGAAAGATTGTAAGCAGACACACACAGCGGTGTGTGACCAGCATCACTATGATGTATGTGTGTGTGTGGAGAACACGTTCACACATGAGGTGCTACACATGTTTAACAAGCTGAGAATGAAGGATGGAAGTGAATCTAATGAGGATTTAGAAAGTAATCTTGCTATTTAAATGCAAAATAGAGGGTGAGAGCAGAAAAAAGCTGGTTAATGCTCAACATGCACACACAAAAGTAAAAACAGCTCAGCATGAGCTGGTACGACTGCTTCTTTGTCGGTGATTATGAATGTTGTAATTGTTATTCCACAAAAAATATGCAGGATTTTTTAGTTTTATACACGTGTTAAATAATAATTAACCTGTCAATGGAATTAAAAAGATATCATTCATTCATTTTCTGAACTGTTCACCCCTGACAGGGTTGTTTGAGGTGCCGGAGCCTATCCCGGCGGAATCTAGGTGAGAGGCAGGGTACACCCCGAACAGGTCGCCAGTCTCTCACTGGACCACTGGATCACAGGACTAAAAAAATCACTGGACTAAAAAAAACCCATCCACACACACATTCATTCCTAGGGGCAATTTTACAGCGGCCAATCAACCTAACATGCATGTTTTCAGAGGGTGGGAGGAAACCGGAGTACCTGGACAAAACGAACACATATTGTACACAGGAAGAACATGCAAACTCCACATAGAAAAAAACAGTGTTTCATCCATTGTATGCAAACACAGGGGAATTTTACAGCGGCCAATCAACTCAACATGTACGTATGTTTTCGGAGGGTGGGAGGAATCCGGAGTACCTGGAGAAAACGAACACATATTGTACACAGGAAGAACATGCAAACTCCACATAGAAAGACCTTCGTCGAAACATATCAAATACAAAAAAGACCTTTTGAATTCCAGCTATCTGTAAAAATAAATGATCCATCTTTAATTAACCCAAAAAGAACAAGTCATAGAAAATTTATTACAAATTTATACCTAAAGCTTTTTTTTTTATGTTGATAATAAATGTTAACTTTTTCATTTTAAATATTTCAATAATAAAATAAAGCTCTTCATTCTCACTCTTATGGTGAGTTCCTTTCCCCATTTCAAACCTTCACACATCAGTTTATTTGTCTTTGTTGGCGGTGGGGTCACACACATGCCGATCGAGCAGTTAAATGTTTCACCTCCACTTGCTTCATCTGCCACCCTTTCAGCCCCATCACTGACATTTTCCTCTCTGGTCCTCTCCATTTTAGGCCACCTCCCAGAGAGATTTAGCCCCTCCATCCTTTCCTCCCTCCTCCTCCAGCTCTCTATCCTCCCTCTCTCAGCATCCTTCTTTCCCAGTGAGCACACCCTCACACTCCTTCCATCTGATGCTGGCTGGCTGGATGCAGACAGGAGGATTTCCAGCAGCTTCCTGACTCTGCGCTCCCTCTCCTTTTTTTCTTTTTCATCCCTTTCCTCTTTCTTTTCTCTGGAGCTTCTCCTCTTTTTCTCCGGTTGCTCACCACCAGGATGTGGTACTCGGTGGCTCTTTTCCTCTCTGGATTTTCTGCTTTGATTCACGGTGAGATGGGCTGCATGTCTTCTCTCTCTGTGGTTTTCATTGAGAAATTTTGGCTGCAGCAGTGACATTTTATAGGAATTGAGGGAGAGGAGTCGATGTTTATGATCAGGGAGGAATGAGGAGATTTTAGAAAGGAAAGAAAGATTCTAGAGAAAAAAGAAAAGTAAGATTCTGTCTCACCTGTTTGCTTGTTTGTTTACATCTTCTTTTTTTTACTTCTTATTTATCTTGAGACACAAACATAAGACTCCGACATGCCACGTTTGACATCCAACATAAAGAAAAAAGTGGAGATCAGGAATTCATTCAAGCTGATGTATATATATTTAATCTTTTTTATTGATTCTGCTTTGATAAGTGAGTGTTCTTTCTATTCTGAGCAGTTTAAATTTTGTGCCCAGGTCAGCTCTTCTCTCTTGTTTTCTGTTGTGGATGTCTTGCTGCAGCCTGATGGGTTTTAAGCAGCTGAATTTTACAGCTGACTGTGGATGACAGAGCTGAAAGGAGAAGTGGAGGAACTTTCCTCACAGGCTTAAGGAAAAAAAAGAAGCATCAAACAGTGTTGGTGTGTGTTTAACAGGAAGCTGAACATCTAAATCCAAGGAACATAAAAAAACAGGCGGTTAGGGACGGAGGAAGTTTCAGATGGAGCTTCCTCAGGCAACATCCAGGAATTTTATTTTAGGATTTTTGCTTTGAAGAAAAAACAGTGAGGCGTTTATTTTTTCCGCTCGGACAAATCAGTTGTGTGTGTTTCTAAAATATCTTTTACTTGTGTTGCATCAAATTTTTAAATTCAGGAAACCCTGTCTAAATAACAACAGATGACTTTTTTTTTTTTGAAGATCAAAGCTTTTTTAGGTCAGGTTTATTCATTCATAAATCATTCTTTATTTTCCAATCAGTTATTTTTTTTCTTGTCATTAAGATGTTTCAATCTAATTATGTATTAATTTGAGCCAATTATAGCCTGACAGGCTTCTGTACTTCCACTAATGAGCTGACTGAATCCATCATGAGCTCACTGGGAAGTTTCTCCTCTGATTTTTCCGACTTTAGATTCAAATTTTCTGTATAATTGTGAAAAAAATTATTTTATCCGTGGAGCTAGACTGATGTTACATTTGCAAATCGCAGGCTTTTATGTCTGAAACAAATGGAAGAAATGTTACATTTGGAAAATTGTGGAGAATTTATTTTTTATTTTTAGTTACCTAGTGTAAAAAAATGAAGCTAAATCCCCTGGTAGTGCCAGTGTTTGAGTTTTTAGTTTTAAAGAGCAGTGATTTTCAAGCTTTTTCATGCCAGGCTACATTTTTTGTTGAAAAAAAATCTTGAGGCACCACCAACCAAAAATATTAAAAATGATCCTCCATAGCTACCTATATTAACAGTATCGTGATTCTCACGTAAGTGGACTGAATAGTGATCACATAAAAATCTATTTTGTCACCTTTTATACTTTTTTCAAATAAAAAGTGAAGTTACTTTTTCCTCTTGAACGTTTCGCGTAAAATGTGAGATTTCATTAGAATCCACAGTTTTATGCTTTAAAACTCAACCTAAATTTTCTCATACTGTCTCAAAAACATGTAGAAAATATGTGACTGGGGTAGTTTTTGTGAGGTCTGGACAGCAGCATGCAAAAAAAAAAAAAAAAAAAAAAAAACAGAGAGGAAGAGAGAGTTGCTATGGTTACAGGACAGCCTGTCTGTCTCTGAATAAAATAACAAGATTTCATACTGATAAACATAAATAAATACACTTTAATCCACTTTTTTTACACCATCACCATGAGATTAACCATTAACTTCACAGGTCACAATCCCTGTATGAGGTCAAGTAGGGTAGGAGGCGATAGCTCAGTGGTAGAATGTTCGCCCTTGGACCGAAAGTTCGTGGGATTAAATTCCACTCAGCTCATGTCTAGGTGTCCTTGGGAAAGACACCTCACCCCCCATTTCTCCCACCATTGGTGCCTTCCTGGCAGCCTGCTGTGGTGTAATGCAGCACACAGATTTCCCCGTTGAGGGATGAATAAAGTATATATTTAAATAGGATCATTTCCCATAAAACACCTGACCATCTCTCATGGTTCACAAGTGGGCTGTGGAACACTGGTTTAAAAATGCTTGTGGGCTCAATTTGATATCCCTTTGTTGGATTTAAAGAACATTTTCTGGCTTCTTTAGTGTCCCTCCAGGGGCCACACCAGAGAAACCTGCTGAAGAACCTCTTGAAGGACTACAACCGCATGGAGCGTCCAGTGGGCAATGACTCCCACCCACTCACCGTCGTCTTCACACTCAGTTTGATACAGATCATGGATGTGGTAGGTCCACTTTGATCTCATTTTATTCTAACTACGTTGGATGAATACCGATGAATAACATTAGAATAAAATCTCGGATCACTTGCTTTGTTTCCTCATCTTAAAATCTCTGTTGTGCCCAAAAATGGATTTTTACTGGTGATACAAATATTTTCTGAATAGTTTTTGGTTTTATGTTTGAACAGTCTAGTGAACATAATCATTCGAACAACTGAATAAAAGAGAAATTTGAATCCCAGAGACGTTGGCCTAGTGGTAGAGATACCGTCTTTTTACTGGTAGAACCGGATTTGATTCCCACTGGCCCCAAGACATCCCTGGGACTATTGGAAATAAGAGGAAAAAAAACACCAATTAAAACAAATAAAAACAGAGGAATTTGACATCAAAAGTATTTTTTTTTGCAAAAAAAATGAAAAGGAACGAGTTTTTATTAGAAAGTAATTAACTCAACATATTTGCAAACATGCATGGTAGGTTAATTGGCCACGATGAAATTGCCCCTAGGAATGAGTGGGTCGGCCCTGCAGCAGACTGGCGAACTGTTTGGTGTGTACCCTGCCTCTTGCCTGGAATTTGCCGAGACAGGCTCAGGCACCCTTTGTGACCCGATTATGAATAAGCAGTTCAGAAAATGAATGAATAAACTAGAGAGAGTCACGAATTCAACCGTTTATCGTCAAAATTCAAAGAAAAGCAATCATTTTGATGCTTCAATCTGTCCTTGTCTGCTAGAAAACTCTTAGAAAATCCAAAATACAAGAAAAAGAATTGCATCTCTACAACATTTTCCAGTTGAAAAATGTTGGCAAAATTATCTGAAAATCTTTGCAATTTACAGGATTAATGATTCATGTGATGTGAATCTTTTAAATGTTTTTCAGGATGAGAAGAACCAGGTGTTAACGTCTAATATGTGGTTACAGATGGTAAGAACCCAGGAGACTGCATGATTGGGTGACAGCAGTGTTTGCGTGCTTGTGTGAGGAAGTTTAGAGCTTCATGAAGAATTCTTGTTTGAGAAAAGAACTCAAATGATTAAAAAATAAAGCTAATTTGGTAAAAATTCAAAGATAAAAACTTTTAAAAACTAGAAACACAACAGCATCGATCCGTCGTGGTAAAGAGAGAGCTGAGCCGAAAAGCAAAGCTCTTGATTTACAAGTCGATCTACATTCCTACCCTCACCTGTGGTCACCAGCTGTGGGTGGTGACCGAAAGAATAAGATTGCGGATACAAGCGGCCAAAAAGAGCTTCCCCCGCAGGGTGGCTGGGCTCTCACTTAGAGACCGGGTGAGGAGCTCTGCCATCCGGGTGGAGTTCGGTGTTGAGACGCTCCTCCTCCAGGTCGAAAGGAGCCAGATAGGGTGGCCCCCTGAGCGCCTCGTTGGTGACGGGTTTCAGGCACGTCCCACCGGAAGGAGACCGAGAGGTAGACCCCGGACCCGCTGGAGAGATTATGTCTCACAGCTGGCCAGGGAACGACTCGGGATCCTTCCGGGTGAGCTGGAGGAGGCAGCCGGGGTGAGAGAAGCCTGGGCTTCCCGTCTGAGGCTGTTGCCCCCACGACACGGCCCCGGAACAGCGGAAGATGACGGAACGGAATGGAACAGCCACACAATTAATACAACAAAAAGATACATCCTCAATGACTCAGATTTAATCTCTGCTTTAAAGACATGGTATGACCACTATCTCCAGTGGAACCAAAGTGATCACCCTGGAGTGAAAACCCTCCGATTCACCACAGACCAAATCTGGACACCAGACATCCTCCTGTACAACAGGTAAAACATACACCTGAACACACACCTCACACACACATATCAAGCAGTAATCCCACTTCCTCTGTTGTCCTCCCTTAGTGCAGATGATGACTTCGACTCCACCTTTAAAACCAACATCTTGGTAAACTCCAGCGGTTACGCCAAATACCTTCCTCCAGGTAAAAACCTCCTCCTTTCTCGATGCACAGCAACTCATCCCACAATCTGACATCAATATTTCATCAGCATAAAACAGAATCCCCGGTTAGACTCTGATGAACCTCCTATAAATAGGAGACACTGGCTTCCTTTGCTTCCTTCCTCGCTTTCACCGCCAGACCCTCGTAAGGTTGTGAAAGTGATGACTCCCCTGGGTCTTCATGGAGCTGTGCCTTGTATTTTCTCCTCTTTATGCACTAGATTAAAGCAGCCTGAGAGTGAATCCTCTTCCGCTGTTTCTGCGGAGGCCTCCTGCAGACTTGTCATTTCAGTTGAGGGGAGGTGGGTTCATTATCAGGCAGCTGCTGGATGTAAATACAGGTGTTTAAAGCTGTGACTTGGATCAGAGGAAGAAGATTTTAAAAAGATGGTGTGGAGCATACCGCCAGCTATACTGACCAAGCTCTGGCTCCGGTCATACAGAGACAGGATGATGTGGTCCTGTCTGCTTCATCGGACCGTGATCTCCAGCTTCAAATCCGAGACCATGATCCTTGCCCGGAAAAGGATGGAATGGCCTTTGCGGATCAGGGACAGAGTCCTGTCCCAAGTGCAGGAGTTTAAGTATCTCGGGTTCTTGTTCACACGTGGGGGAAGGATGAAGCGGGAGATCGACAGGCAGATCGGTGCAGCGTCAGCAATAACTAGGGAGCTGCATCGGTCCGTCGTGGTAAAGCGAGAGCGGAGCCAAAAGCAAAGCTCTCGATTTACAAGTCGATCTACATTCCCACCCTCAGCTATGGTCACCAGCTGTGGGTGGTGACCGAAAGAACGAGATTGCGGATACAAGCGGACAATACAGTATGAGCTTCCTCCGCAAAGTGGCTGAAATCTCACTCAGAGATCAGGTGAGGAGCTCGGTGTTGAGCTGCTCCTCCTCCAGGTCGAGAGGAGCCAGATGGGGTAGTTTGGGGCATCTGGCCAGGATACCCCCAAGCGCCTCGCTGGTGAGGTGTTTTGGGCACTTCCCACTGGGAAGATACCAAGAGGCAGATACAAACCCGCTGGAGAGACTATGTCTCACAGCTGGCTGTGGAACCACTCGGGATCTTTGGGGTGAGCTGGAGGATGCAGCCGGGGTGAGAGAACCCTGGGCTTTCGGTCTGAGGCTGTTGCCCCTGCGACCCGGCCCCGGATGAGCGGAAGACGACGGAACGGTGTGGAGCATAGACAGAGGGACACAAATGAATACTAAAATAAAAAGGCAGCTGAGCAGTGAAGGCATATTATTCACAGTAAATTAAAGACAATTGGTCTTTGAGTTGATGCCGGGAGCAAAAGTGGACCCAAAGTTAATTATTTCTACGTATCAAATCAAATCACAGGTGGATCCTGCAGAACGAAAATGTGACAGTAATGCTCTTAACATATTTATAAAAATGTCATATTAAATGATAAGGTTTAGATTCAAGCGTGGTGCTGTTATCTAGAATTGGTGACATTTAAAAACTGCATCTTGTCCTTCCTGCAAAGTGTTTTTGAAAATTTATTTTCACTCTGAAAAATTGAATTGAAAGGTGAAAATTCAATTGAAAAAGATTGTTCGATGCAGCAGGAAAAAAAAATGATTCAGCTGCCAGTACTTGTGTGCGAGTGTAGCTGGAGGTCACTAAGAAACAGATCAGATGGAAACACTCAGAAGGGGAACGTTCAAGGCAGAGCTGGTTTTATTTTCAATCTTTTTCTGCTGTGGTGGAGCTCATTGTGGGAGCGGAGATGAACATTTTGTCCTTGTGGGAGCAATGGGTTGGTGACAGGATTAAAAAAGATCGTTTAATTTAATTTAGGATTACATTAAAGGCATTATGGAAGATTTTTTAGTGCTGACACTCCAGTAACTCTGTGATTCTGGGCTAGCATTAACCTCCCATGATGTTTTCTGGCTTCTTCTGATTTGCATCTTGAACCAATAGAAATACTTGTTGCCAAAACCAGGCAGTCACAGTGATGACAGGCTCAGAGCCAATAATTTTAGTTCACCTTAAAAAAAGGATTGGTAGAGATTTTTAATGTCCCAGAGTCCACAGTTTATTCATAGCATAGACGGTAAGTATAAACATGGTGCTTTGATGGGTTACTGATGCGGAGGTAGGTGGAGCTTGGTATCGTATCCATCCTGGGCAGGTTTGAGTCCTGGGCAGGCATTGCGGGACAAGTCTTGATATGCATGGGAAAACAGGACAAGACATGAGAACACAGGAGTGAAGGACACTAGAGCTTAAATAATAAGAGAAGAAGACAAGACAGAGGTGTCAATATTAGGTAGAGGCGATTAGGACCTCTACCTGGTTTCTCCCTGGTTTTGGGGAATTCGGCCAAAAGCCCGAAGAAGAAAAGAAAAGAAAACGGGTGTAAAGGTTTGAGGATAGTGACAGTTTGAATGAAGTCGATAACCACTGATGTAAGAATAATGTTCCAACATGGTAGAAAACTTCCAAATCGTCCTCCGCTCATCCGGAGCCGGGTCGTGGGGGGAACAGCTCAGACGGAAGCTCAGGCTTCTCACACCCCGGCTGCATCCTCCAGCTCACCCAGAAGGATCCCAAGTCGTTCTCTGGCCAGCTGTGAGACATAGTCTCTCCAGCGGGTGTGGGGTCTGCCTCTCGGTCTTTTCCTGGTGGGATGTGCCCAAAACACCTCACCAGCGAGGTGCTCGTGGGGCATCCTGACCAGATGCCCAAACCACCCCATCTGGCTCATCTCGAAATGTAGGTGGAGCGGCTCGATCGAGCTCGTCCCAAATGGCAGAGCTCTTCACTCTATCTCTAAGTGAGAGCTCAGCCACCCTGCGGAGGAAGCTCATTTCGTCCGCTTGTATCCGCGATCTCATTCTTTCGGTCACCACCCACAGCTGGTGACCATAGGTGAGGGTTGGAACGTAGATCGACTTGTAAATCAAGAGCTTTGCTTTTCGGCTCAGCTCTCTCTTTACCACGATGGACCGATGCAGGGTCCTAGTTATTGCTGACACCGCACCGATCCGCTTGTCAATCTCCAGCTCCGTCCTTCCCCCACTCGTGAACATGACCCTGAGATACTTCAAAATCTGATTTGCATAAAAACCTCCACATAAATCTGTATTTTTTATTTTCAGTATGTTTACTTATAAACGCAAAACAAACCCAGAAAGTTTAAGAAATAAAGTGAAAAATGAATTAATGAATAAATTAGGCTTATTTTAAGTAAAAATGGACTTAATGTTACTCTGCTTTTATTAGTATTTTGAGCATTAATCAATGATGGTCGGCTCATAATCAACATTTCCATTTGCATCTAAATTCCTAAACAAGTCTGAGTTTGGCGATCCCTCTACGGATGCTCCTGGTTTTCCTTCTGAGGAGTGGATAACAGTCCCCATGTGTGCTTTTATATCTGTGCCTGGGTGTGCCAATGCACATATGAAAGCGCATTTCCTTGACATGATGGAAAACTTAATCTCATTAGGGCAGTATGCCCAATCTCATTTTTCAGAGCTTCTGTGCTTGTTTTCTCCAGCTTTGTGAGCAGTTGTGTGTGCAGGCGGCGTGGAGCCGAGCGACAATAAGGCTGCCAGGTTTTTTTTTTTCTTTATAGACAGGTCTTTGATGGAGCTTGTTTCTTATCTAGTCTCTGTTTTCTTCTTCTCCAAACTGAATTGCAAAGCAGCAAACTCTCAGTGGACATTCACAATCTTTCTAAAAGCTCCTTGCTGTGTGCAGGCTGGCTCATCATGAGATTTTTTAAACATAATTTCTGCAGAAAAACATGATTCTAAAAGGAATGGATGATTCCTCCCTCGCTGGAAACTTTGGCGGTGACAGATGCTGAGGTGTAGGGAGAATGTCTTCTGTCACGTCATGCAGGAAGTCCCTAATCTCTTTATCCTGTTCTTTATGTCTAGGAATCTTCATGAGCACATGCAATGTGGATGTACGTTGGTTTCCGTTTGATATTCAGAGGTGTGAACTGAAATTTGGCTCCTGGACGTACGATGGTTGGCTTCTGGACCTCCAGATGACTGATGCTGACATCTCAGGCTACATGCCCAATGGGGAATGGGATCTAATTGGTGAGTTGGACAATCTGCATGTGTTTTGTCCTCAATTAAAACTTCCCAGTCACATTTCAACCCAATCAGTCTCTGTGGGCTTTTGTAGGTGTTCCAGGCACCAGGAATGAGGTGTTTTATGACTGCTGTAAGGAGCCGTACCCAGATGTGACTTTTGTTATAACGATACGAAGAAGGACGCTGTACTACGCTTTGAACCTCCTCATCCCCTGTGTGCTGCTGTCTTCTATGACCTTGCTCATCTTTGTGCTGCCAGCGGACTCTGGGGAGAAGATTTCACTGGGTAAGTGAATCCGACTGACAGAGAGCAGATGGATAAAAGGCTGCTGAGGAGGAAATGGAAAAGTTTTGGAATGTGGTTCAATTTTTTTCCTTCAAATGAGGTGATGACCTAAATTGTGATGCTGTGGGGAAAAAAGAACAGAGTCAGTGACATTTTCCAAAACACTGCAAAATTTTTTATTAAAATAAAATAGTTACTCGGTACCAACTGTGGATGAGTTCATTAGATTTTCAGGGTCATGCAACCAAAGATTAAGGTCACAAAGCTTGCGCATATACGTACATTCACTTGTGAGTCCATGCTTCTGTTACACTATTGTGAAAGTGATACCTCACAGGCCACTGAAGACTGCCCAGTCACTCAGTACAAATTATAGATGAACTGGTTAGATATTTAAGCTCATATGACCAAAAGTTGAGATCACAAAGGTCAATGTCACAAAATATTTTCACAACATTTTTAAAATTTTTATAATTTATTTTTTATGTCACAAATTAGACTGAAAGCGCTCACAGTTACTCAATACCAACTGTGATAAAAGGCCCACAAATGCATAGTTTTTTCCCAGGTACTCCGGTTTCCTCCCACTCTCCAAAAACATGCATGCTAGGTTGATTGGCCACTACAGCATTGCCCTTAGAAATGAGTGTGTGTAGCCCTGCACAGACTGGCGACCTTTTCGGAGAGTACCCTGCCCTTTGCCTCGAATCAGCCGGGATGGACTCCGGCACCCCCCGTGGCTCTATAAGGAATAGACGGTTAAGAAGGGGATGGATTAATTTATTTTTATGTGACATATTTGAATGAAACTGCTCATAGTTACTCAATATCAACTACGATGAAGGGCCTGTGTATGTGTGGGTTTTCTCCAGGTACTCCAGTTTCCTCCCACTCTCCAAAAAAATGCAAGTTAGGTTGATTGGCCACTATGAAATTGCCCCTAGGAATGAGTGGGTGTGTGGATGGTTAGTGTATTTGTGGCCAACAACAAACTGGTGACCTGTTTGGGGTGTACCCTGCCTCTTGCCTTAAATCAGCCAGGATAGGCTTTGCTTATTACCCTGCCAGAGAATAAGCGGTTCAGAAGACGAAATGAAACGTCCTTAGCTCATTTTTCTGTCTTATAATCACACAATGAGTGTAAGTTTTACTCCTGGGATGATTTTTTTTCTCCTGTTGGTTCATCGACACCCTTCATCTCTTCTTTAGGAAAGTTAATTGATTACATAATTAATACTGATCTCTCAGATCCTGTCGGTCTTTACAGAAATCTTTATTTAATTCCTTTTAAATCACATCTCTTTAAAAAAATTTCTAAAGTGATATTTGACTTCAACCAGCTGGTTGTGACACAGTGTACCAGTAAGATCAGTGACTTCATCATGCTATAAACATTAAGCTCAGTGTGAACCACCTACATTTTGAAATAGATTTTTTTATGTGCATATTCAAAATGATTTTCCCACTTAAATCAGATGCTTTTTTTCAATGCATAAATAATTCAGAGGTAGGAGGTCATTTTTTTGTGAAAATGTTCAGGTAGCAAGACATGTCCAGACTAGAAATTAAACAGATTGTGTCGAAAAAAAAATCTTTAACACAATTTCTTTGGATTTCAAAAAACAGGCTGAAAATCTTTAGGCATTCTTTTTAAAATGAGCAGCGATTAAAATGCTTTCTGTGAAATTCAAAAGAAGCCGTCAGAGAGGGTTTGATTAAACTAGAAACACATTTTCACATCTTCAGTGGACTCATCGACTAATCTGTCTGAATCGTGTCTGGAATCCAGAGGAAATTAGATTTATTGGATTTTCACAAACGTGTTTGTCTGTGTATTAAATAACTCAAAATTTTAATGTTGTGAAAAATCAAATATGCAATTGTGGACGAACAAAGAATAAATTCTGGATTTTGTTCTGTTGTTTTTTTTTTTTTTTTGGTTAAGCACTGCTTACTCTTAATCAATTATTTACCTCCAATAATTTCCAGATGTAAGATTACTGGGGTATTTTTGGTGCATTTTTAGTATTTTAGTATTTTCATTCAATATGTTTTTAACACAAAAATGGAGACCTGCTTGTTATGTTCATATTTTCTATAGTTTTCTGTAATTTCTGTAGTTTTTCTGTAACTTTTTGGAATCAAAACTTATCATTTGAAGTTAAATTCTGGATGAAAACCGCACAGTTTTTATGTTTTCTGGCTTTCAATTTGTGACTCAGAAATAAACCAAAAAATTCCCACAAAAAAGAAACCAAAAAAAAAAAAAATTTAAAGCAAATTGGGCAGATATGGAAGTTTGATTTTTTTTTTCAAAAAGCCTAATTTACAGCTGTTGAGAAAGAAAAAAATATTCAAACCCTCACGTACATGGCCCTGGTTCCAAATTTCCACCCATTTATGTACATTTAAATTGTTCAAGATTAAATTTTTTTCTCAAATAAACCTTGAAGATACCTGAAGAAGTAGAGCAGCCTGAGCGGATCTTACTAGGGAGCAGATATTGAAAGAGAGAAGAAGAAATACAGGATCAGAGAGAGAGAGGGAGATGATGTATGCGAGAAGGAGGAACAGTGGGTGTGTGAAAGCAACAAAAAACCAGGTGAAGAATCTGTAAAGAACGAATGAGGAAAGAAAGAGAGGAGTAACGATGATGATGACGAGGGGAGAAGACAAGCTAATTTTATTGTAATAAGTGAGGGAGAAGAAGCAGATCTGAGACATTTTAATATCTGTTTAAAGATGAATGATGTCCTTGTCATTGGTGTATTAGAGAGTGCAGACTTTGTTATCTCACACCGAGACACTGGAACAATTAGGCATTGAACAGACCACTATTAATCATAAAACGGATGAAGTAGTTTAGACTCTTGGTAGTAAATTAATCAAAAAAATTTTATTTTCTTCTTTTAAAATGATGAGGGATTTTTTTTTTTTTCATTTTTGATGCTCTTTATTCTCTGGTTTTGTGTCTTCAAACTAGTTTCATCCAAGTGGAGCTTACCTTGGAAGGACTCCGTGAGATGGAATACATTACTCTCATGGAGCTGAGGAAGGATCTGACTGAGCACAAAGTTGTCTAATAAATTTCCTATGATGAGTTTGTGCATTGTTTGGATGTTCAGGGTCAAATTCACGTTTTGTGTTTTTGGTCAGAATTGGTTTGTGAGATGCATCAAAAAGGCCAGACTGAGAGGGTTCGGACATGTCCAGAAAACAGAGAGGATAGTATTTTGGCACTGTGGATGCTTAAGTTAAAGGTCTTTTCTCTTTCAGATTTTATTTATAAAACACTTTTCATACAAAAAGCACAAGGCACAGATATAAAAATACATACTACAATTTGGGTTTTGAAACATCCACTATTAGACACACTATCCAGGGAATCTGACTAGTTTACACTCAATATCTCTATTAAAAGCTACAATGTGTAAAAGTCTGATTATTGCTCATTCCCATTCATTCTGAGAAAGTAAAAGATTCTCCTCTAAAACTTGAAATACCGCCCATTTCCAACCCAATTTACAGAAAGGGGAGAGCGAGAGGAAGGGAGCTCGTGGGAAATGCTTTCTGCTGAGTAAAAAGCGTCATGACTGCAGCTGGTCACGTCATCATCTTAACAGCTCATTTACTGTCATGAGGAAGGAGGATAGAAATACTCATACAATTTATGAGTATCTGAATCAGTCTAAAAAACACTTTGGTGATGAATTTAAGACCCACACGTCACTACTGACTGTATGTATTCGACCAACAATAAAAATCTAATAATTTCATTTCATCTCCTCAACCGCTTTTCCCTAACGGGGTTGCGGATGGTGCCGGAGTCTATCCGTCTGATTTCAGGCAGGACGCAGGATAACACCCCAATCAGGTTGCCAGTCTGCTGCAGGGCCACACTTAGACAACCATCCACACACACAATCATTCTTAGGGACGATTTCACAGCAGCCAATTAACCTAACACACATTTTTTTGAGGGAGGGGGAAATCTGGAGTTCTTGGAGAAAACCAACACATACACAGGGAGAACATGCAAACTCCACACAGAAAGGCCAGATTCAAGCCTTGTCCCCATTTCAGGACGTTAACCCCTGACCTTCTTGCTGTGAGGCCACCGTGCTCACAGCCCACTTTGCCACCATGCAGCCATGTACTAATTTAACTACATTAATTACCAAAATACAACAAGCTCTGAAAAGTTGTTTTAGTCTGAAAATACCAGTCAAGAGTCCTAGAGGAAGACCAGTGGAGGTTTTAGGGTTTTAGTGAGAGGGGATTCACTGAGATAATAGCCAGGTGAGGTCTGTGGTTAACAATAGGTCAACCTTCTGTCCTGATCCCCTTCTTGGACACAAAGAAGCTTTAGTGCTGGGGTACCCAAACAGTCGATCACAGTCCAATGGTAGCCCGCGGACTGATTCCAAGTCGTCCGCCAGGAGTCAATTTAAGCGACTTTTATGCTATGTTTAGCTCTAGTCGCTAGAGTCCCTAAAATTTTCGATTTTTTTTTGTTTCAACGAAGCATCAATTTGTTGGCTTCTTTTAAGCAGCACCTGATGCTGCTGCAGCCCCTCCACCTCCCAAAGTGCTGTGTACGCACGGAAAATGTGTGTGTGTTAGAGAGAGTAAAAGAGAGTGAGCGAGAAATAGGAATATGTCGGTGCGTGTTTGAGAAAGAGAGATTTGAGTGTGTGGAGAATGGTAGATCTCAGAAGGTTTGATATTTGAAAAGTAGATCTTGGGACAAAAAAGGTTGGATACCCGAGCTTTTCACGTGTGAATGAGATCGAGGATATATGCGGCCGAAATGAGCTTCCTCCGCAGGGTGGCTGGGTGCTCACTCCTTTACCAGATCCTGTGAGGAGCTCTGCCATTCGGGCGGAGGTCGGAGTTGATCCGCTCATCCTCCAGGTCGAGAGAAGCCAGATGGGGTGGTTCGGGCATCTGGTCAGGATGCCCCCCAAGTGCCTTGCTGGTGAGGTGTTTTGGGCACATCCCACCGGGAGGAGACCAAGAGGCAGACCCCAAACCCGCTGGAGAGACTATGTGTCACAGCTGAGGAATGACTCGGGATCCTTCTGGGTGAGCCAGAGGATGCAGCCAGGGCGAGAGAAGCCTGGGTTTCCCGTCTGAGGCTGTTATCCCCACGGCCTGGCTCCAGATAAGCGGAAGATGACGGAACGGAAGGTGAACCCCATAAAAAGAGAAAAAAGAACCATCTTTCTTTCATCCTATTTGGGTGGACAGATAACAAGGAAAGTAAAACCAGCAGACTGTGACCAGTGAAAGGCCCAATCAGACTTTTCCTGAGCTTTCTGTGTAATTTAAATTGGTTTGTAGTCACTTTACAAACCAAGATATCCCCATCGTCTGACATAAAATGCCAGGAGGTCATTTGCAATTCTTTTTGCGGGCTTTAAGGAACCAGTTTAGCTCACGTAGCTGTACATGGGCAGGCGGAAGGAAGGGCATGACCCTCCCTGTTTCCTGGTGGGGTTTTACATCTACGGGTCAGATGAAGGGTGATACTGCTGTTGTGATGTTTGGGAAACAGTGGGCGACAGTGAGAGCTCGGAGGAGGGAAAGGAATATGGAAAATCTTCAAGGCTTAAATGTTTTGAGAAATAAGCCAAGCTGATTGGCTCTGACCAGATTTGATCTCAAAGCCAAAGACAGACATCCCACACATTCTTCTGTTTAAGCTGGTTTTTTCTTCAACAACACATCACTTTATTTCACGACCGTCCTTGGTGATTCACTCTTTAAATCCATTCTAGTTTTAGAAATATTTATCATATTAGTGAGCGTAGTTTGACTCAACCTTTTTTTACTGAATGGATTATGCAGCATTTCTCCAAACGGGACAAAAAAATGCCAAGCCTTACACACCCGGCCAATTAACCTATTGATGTAATTAAGGCTAGTGAATTGATTAGTGTGGAGAGAGCTTACACACTGCCTTCCAGGAATAAACTCTCTACTGTCACTTGACTTGATGGAGCAGACACAGGGACAAAGTGCCCGAGCCTCCAGGGACACACACACACTTTTAAAATCACAGGAATTATTTTTATGGAGGGAAATTAAGTTAACATAAGAGAATCATTTTTAATTTACCAAATATCTTCAACGGATTTATAATTGATCTATTCACCCAGGAGTTGAATTTATCGTCCTAAATGCAGACAGTTATGCCAGCAAAGCACTCCTTAAATTCTTTCACATGAGAGGTGGATGAATGAAGATGAGCTTCACAGGAGGAGTGTGTAGGGTCGTGCGTTTTTGGCTGTGGAAGTAGAAAATGTCACAAGGTAATTCACTGTTTGAGCATTAGCTGCTTCATTTACATAATCAAACCAGATCTAATCCGGAGGGCCATCATTTATCAGAATTAAAAAAAAAAACACTATTGGAAGTCCTGGTTTTTAAAGGTCATATGACTGATAAGATAAAACTCCTCCTTAACTAAACGTATCTAAGAACGAATGCTTGTTTTTGCAGGTATCACCGTCTTGCTGTCTCTCACCGTCTTCATGCTGCTGGTTGCAGAGATCATGCCTGCTACGTCAGACTCGGTTCCACTTATAGGTACGTGAAAAGGTGTGTTTGTGTGTGTATTCACGGCTTTACACACAGTCCCTCTCTTCATGTAAGACTGAGATGGAACATTTTCTTTAACCCTGAATTAAATAAAACAGTTCAGAAAATTTAAATGGAATTTATTATGAGAAGGAATGAATGAATTCAGATTATTTCTGCTTCAAATAAATAAATTGAGTTATTTAAATCAAATTTTTGTTTAAGGTCATGATAGTTGTTTCTATTTTTTTATTGCTTATTTTTTTGTTTTAAAACTACTATTGCTTTTTAAATCTCACATCCTCCTGAAAACGGGAGGATGTGTACTGATCATGTGTGATAAGTACATGATATATAGTAACAGGAATAAAATAATTGATAAAATAAATTTGATGTTCGGTCATTAAACATCCTGAACTGGATCTGGAAACAAGACTTTAAAACACAACCAGAAGAAAAGTATCAGTCCTTTTTTTAAAGGAGTTTTTTTTAATCAAAAAGGAGTGTATTGAGTCGGTTCAGTTTTCTGATTGGTTGTTTTGATCTTTTTAATGTGATTGTGTGGTACATAGCTTTGCTGTTATCTTCTTCTTTCGGCATTTCCCTTCACTACAGCAAGTCAGTTTCTTCCATCTAACCCTATCTTCTGCATCCTCTTTGGTCACGCCAACTATCTTCATGTCTCCCTTCACTGCGTCCATGAACCTCCTCTTTGGTCTTCCTCTAGTCCTCTTTCCTGGTGGTTCCAAATCCAGCATCCTTCTTCCGATGTACTCTCTCTCTTCTCTGCACATGTCCAAACCATCTCAGTCTGGCCTCTCTGACTTTATCTCTAAAACCTCTAACATGTGCTGTTCTTCTGATCCTGTCCATCCTGATCACTCCCAGAGAGATCCTCAGCATCTTCACCTCTGCTACCTCCATCTCTGTTTCGTAGCTTAGCTGTTATTTTGGTCTATAAACGGAGAATAAATGGAATGAAATCAAGTTTAAGATGTGTCAGACTAAGACCACTTTTTTCACTTGTTTGACTAAGTAAAACCGCAAGAAAAATATGTTGTTTAAGTTGGAAGATCCAAAGATGTCTTAGTTTTTTTTCTTTTTACATCTTTCTTGAAAGATTATCTTCTGGTCATATTTTTAACAAAACCAAAAATACACCAAACGTTTTATTTTTTCGTTTCTTTTCATTGAGATAATGAAAGGCTGCTGTGTGGATTTGTTTAGAAACTTCTTTATGAATCTATTGAGTCACATTATGGTTTAAATCTAATGGTTGCCTTGTTCTGTGTGCTGGACATCGAAGGGCTCTTTAGGGGACAATAAACTAGATGTGATCTGTAATCTTTAAGAGCACTTTGTGGGTTATCGAGGGAACAAAAGTCATCAAACAAAGTTAGTGTCTATAATCACATAGCGTATTAAGTCTGTTTATCAAATCACTCACTGGACCTCGTCTGATTCTTGTCAAACAGACTGGAGTCATTTTAGACACAATGTTAGTTTTGTAACTCCGTACAGCACAGTTTTCCCATATTTTAATATATTATTTCCTCCACTTAGACGAGTCGATGCATGCATAGCTCATCCATCTTAATATGTGCCTTTAAAGACTTGAACGAACAGGTACCACTAAGTCAGCATTTAACTTTGCATGGTGTAAGCATTAGGACCGAAACACAATGGATACGATTTGAATTAAACAGACTTTAAACAGTGGAAAGCAGATTTTTTTTTAAAAACAAAATCAGGCTGCTTTTGTATTTTGAAATAAGCTGTCTTTTTAGGTAATTGTCTTTGTTTTAAGACCAGAGGAATTTAATTGGCCCAGTTCTAATTAGTATTAAACTTTGTATAATAACGTACACTCTATTCATCCCTCACCGGGGAAATTTGTGTGCTGCTTTACACCACAGCAGGCTGCCACGATGTTACCAATGGTGGGAGAAAAAAGGGGGTTAGGTGCATTCTCCAAGGATTCTAGACATGAATCAGTGAGAATCAAATCCACAAACTTCCGATCCGAGGGCGAATGCTCTACCACTGAGCCACCGCCTCTTCACACTACAAAATATATACACTATAGAAAAAACTTCAGAAAGAGAATTACGTCTTAAAAAGATTTTTTGAAATATAACGACATAGGAAATACGTCTATTTAATTTAATTGATGCTATGAAATTAAAAAATGACCATGTTGTGTTTTTATTAAGTATTAACACACTTTTTTGTCGCTTTGAGCATCTGATGCATTTTTTAAAAAACACAGTTGTTGTTTGCATATCGTATGTACTTTTTTTTATTTTCAATCCAAAAATGTAACTTTCTCGATTGTCCACTTTGTGTTTTTTACTTTTTATTTTAAGTTGTGAACAGACTGACTTGAGACCGGCCATGCTGTGTGGTCTAGAGACAGTAGCACTGAGGAAAAGACAGGAAACAGAGATGGAGGTAGTAGCAGAAATGAAGATGCTGAGGATCTCTCTGGGAGTGACCACGATGGACAGGATCAGAGGAACAGCACATGTTAGAGGTTTTGGAGATAAAGTCAGAGAGGCCAGACTGAGATGGCTTGGGCATGTGCAGAGGAGTGAGAGAGTACATAGGAAGAAGGATGCTGGGTTTGGAACCACCAGGGAAGAGGCCTAGAGGAAGACCAAAGAGGAGGTTCATAGACACAGTGAAGGAAGACATAAAGATAGTTGGTGTGACCAAAGACGATGCAGCAGATAGGGTTAGATGGAAGAAACTGACTTGATGTGGTGACCCCTGTAGGGAACTGCCGAAAGAAGAAGAAGTGGTGAACAGACTGGACTGCCTTCCTGGCAACTTTTTTGTTGAGGATTTTTTTACGAGGAGAATATTTTGCTACATTTTCTCAAAATAAAAAAAATAATTCCATTGTATCATCCTAGCACAATAAGAAAGTAAAAAAATCTGCATAAGGCTTCACTGAATCCTGAAAAAGCAGATTTCATTTAAACCACCTGCTTAGCCTAAAATCTAATAGTCTAAATTGATTATGGATGCGCAGATAGAAATTATGTTTAGTGAGCTCAAACTGTAGCCAGAAGCAGATCTGAGTCTGTCTTTGCCTAAAGACACAAAGCATCGTCATTAAAAACGAAAAGGAAAAAGAAAAATGTAGTGATGATGATCAGAGTGCTGCTTCCAGAATATTTAATGTTTGTTTGATTCAAAACCAACAATTTGCTTTTTAATTAGTTTGATTTTGCAGAATAGCAATTCGTTTGGTCAGTTAACAGAATTATGTGGTAAATCTATTTTAATACTTATAGATTAAATGTATTGATATTTAAAATCTAAACGGTGTTTAAAAAATTAGTTCCTTTGAGGTTTTTTAGAGGGACTGAGTTTAGTTTGCCTGCAAAGTAAAAATGTCAAGTTTTTGGTTGTTTTTTTAGTAAACTGGAATAAATTATTTTGAGTAAAAAAATATTCCAAAACTCCATCTAACATGGCCTCTAACTCCCCCTTAGGTCAATACTTTGCCAGTATAATGATCATCGTTGGGATGTCAGTCATAGCTACCGTGGTGGTCCTGCAGTATCATCACCATGATCCGAACGGAGGAAACATGCCAAAATGGGTAAGTCTGGCTTCCTTCCGTTTATCCTAACCTCAGGCAAACATCATGTGTTCGTGCTTGTTAGTGCAGAGATCTTCCTTCCTGTTTCAGACAGAATCTTCCCTTTGGTGATCTTTGTTCCAATATTAGCTCCCTCTGCTTCACCATTTCTGTTACTTCATTGGGCTGTTAACACAACGTGTGCTCCCCTGTCTGCTTTTCTTTTAATTTACTGACTTTCTCCTCTGTGACTCATCGATAGCGTCAGTCTGCCTTAATGTGTTCATCACCACACATTTCAGCAGGAGTGCATTTCAAAGCTCTCCAGATATGTGGGCGAATTCCGTTTGGCTCGTTCCTCCTTTTTATTTCTTTTACCATGAGTTTCCTCAAAATAAACGTACTAAATCTGTTTTATTAGGCTTTTCACTAATGTGCAAAAAGAGATAAATCCTCGATAAAAAACTCTGATGGATCAAATTAGATACTTTGACACAATAAAGGCTCTAAAGTACTGAATCACACAGTTCATCATTTGTGTGTCTGTGGAGAAAATTGACTTGCAGGAGTTATTGATACTCATGCCGATGCATGGGCATACAAAAGCCATGTGTATCGACACATTTCAAGGACATTGTGTTGATGAATAGCCTGTTGAGGCAGTCCGATGGCCAATTAGCAGACTAATTGATGTGGCTCAGATGAGGGCGTTCAACCTGCACTGTTCATAATTAGTCTACATGAAAACCAAATCAGCGGTTGCAGTAACGCAGCTCCCTTACCTGCTCTGTAAACATACTTAACAGATGCTAATTGAGCAGTCATCTGGACATTAGCTCTCATTACACAGCGGGCACGTTTATGGTCACTGATGGGCACGTTTGTTTGTTCAGAGGACATGGGGGAAAGAAAAGAAATGAATGCACCAGCAGAAAAGCAGAAGGATAGTATGTCCACTTGTGGACCACAAACAGTCCTAAAATGTGACCAAAGAGCAAACACATGATGGGTTTAGTTCAAGGGTGGGCAAACTTTTTGACTCGCGGGCCACATTGAGTTCTAACATTTGTCAAGCAGGCCGGAACCAGGGGCAGATCCAGAAGAGGGCAGGGGGAGCACACGCCCCCACCCCTTTTTGGTCCACAGAAAAAAAAAGTGTTCTTACTACTTTAATTATTATAAATTTTGGGCAAAATATGCACTAAAATGCAGAAAAATGACTTATTTTTCAAAATGTTCCGGGGGGAATGCTCCGAGACCCTTCGACACTAGCGAGCACCACAGGCGCTCGTTTTGTCTATGACCTCATGTCCCTTCCCCCCTTTAGAAAATTCTGGATTCGCTCCTGGGAACAGAAGCAGATGGATTGCATCATTGATAACCTCTAGATTAGACCGATAGATTGGCACGCTAGACTTTAAAAAACGCGCTAACTGTTACATCAAGAGTGTTAAATTTCAAATGTAGCGGCGCTAGGTCTGAAATCTTGTGCGGTAGCGCTTAAAAACGTACATTTAGCGGCACTAAGTTTGAAATCTAAGCACTTGATGCAACATTTTGCTTGTTTTAACATCTAACATGCTTGTTTACGTCCATGTATTGGGCCTGATGGCTTTCCAAATCTGTGCACACTGGTTTTTTTGACAGCGTGCCCATCTCTGAGACACAAACATTTTAATGGGAGCAGTTTTGTTTTATCTTTAACACCATCTCGTGACAAAACATCAGAATTGCAGGAAAAATGAAACTAACAAGGTTTATTTATGTAATTTTTTTCAAGTTAGGTGGGCCGGATTAAAACGTGAAACGGGCCTCATGTGGCCCGCGGGCCATAGTTTGCCCCTGCCTGGTTTAGTTAAAACACTGTATATGACAAAAAAAATTACACGAAGTAGGTGGAAAATGTGAGCTTACATTTCAGTTTTTCTTCAAAAATGTCATAGTTTTGGTTCATTCATTGTTTCTTAGCTCTGGTTCTTTTTATCAAGGTGAATAACAATGTTAACACTTTTACATTTATTGATGCAACGCCTGAGTTGAAGGGAAATATTTTTTTTCTTCTTCTTTTTTCGGTTTGTGCTTATATGGATGCAATCATCTTTATACCAGAACTTATATACATACGCTTACTTTTTTTTTTTTTAGCAAGATGTCATATTTGCCCCTCTTTAGGCACTCCCTACTTGGTCTCACCCCCTAACCATGTACACGACACAGTTTAAATCTCATTTGAGGCTGCAAATACGATATAGATTGCATCATATTGCATCATATTAACAAAGCTATTTGGATTAAAATGGCGGTCTGCGTTAAGCAGAGAATGTCAGTGTGGCGGAGAACAAAATCCATGGTAAAAACAGGACATTCAAATTGAATTGAAATGCTGTATGGGAGAGCTCGTACAGTGTTTAGAAATAAATGAATGATATGAAAACCACTTCAGATATGTTTGTGATGTGAAAATAACCATACAAAAATTTGATTTTGTACACAACTCCCTCTTTAATTCAAGTTTAGCGGTCAGGATCTAAAGTCTTAGTGGTCCACATATGGTCCTCAGGCCATAGTTTGCCCACCCCTGGTTTAATGTCTATATGAGTAGTTGAAAAATGAAGTGAGTCTGAATCAGTTTTATTTCAGATTGCTGCCATGTCTTCTTTTTCCTTTAATATGCTTCTTACTTTCCTGTGCACGTGTTTGCTCTACAGGTACAGCTTGTCCTGCTGCAGTGGGTCGCCTGGTTCCTACGGATGAAACGACCAGGCGAGAATGACGACCCAGAACGTCCACCGTGCGCTCCCCATTTACGGCGCTGCTCCTCAGGCTCCCAAAGTGGAAGCATCCCTAACCCGCCAGATCCCACCCTTCATCCTCTGCACCCACAGAACCTGGCTCCTCTTCAGACGGGACCCCTTCATGCAGGCCATCCTCACCTGCACACTCAATCCAGCACAAACAATAATGGAAACCTTCTTTACATGGGCTTCCAAAGCATCGAGGAGTCTTCAGTGCTCTCAGAGCCCGTCCAGAGGAATAATATTTCCACAGGTCCTCCACGAGTGGGGGGAAGTCCACCTCCACATCTGTCGTCTCAGTTCTGCAGCTCCCCACCACCTGCTACTCCCAACATGGACACTGTAGGATGTCCTAGCACTGTGTCCAGTGGTGGAGGTTTCGGAGGTGGACCAGGAGGACTTGGGGGGTGCTCAACAGTAGGGATTGGAGACCCCCAGCTGCAGGCTATACTGGAGGAGGTGCGTTACATGGCTGATCGGTTCCGAGAGCAGGATGAAACAGAAAGTTTGGCCGACCAGTGGAAATTTGCAGGCGCGGTGATCGATCGTCTCTGTTTGGTGGCTTTTAGTGTTTTCAACATCATCTGCACCATCTCCATCCTCATGTCTGCTCCTAACTTTGTAGAGGCTATTTCCAAAGACTTTGTTTGAAAGCAAAGGAGGAGAAGCGCGAGGGGACAGTTGAAGGAAATTAAAGGTAGAATAAAGAACGGAGTGGGCCCGGATCCAAGGAAACACAATTTCCAGTAAGCGTTCAGGTTGTGATTGTAAACGGAAAGAAAAAAAAAAAACTAATGGTATTCCTTGCAATTCCTTCTGGTTTGTGACTGAAAAAGAGAAGAAAACAGATGGAAAAGGAATACAAAAGTAGTTTGGATGGAATTAAGATGAGCGGGGTGCTTTATCACATTCTGAATTGTGTCAAAAAGCCTTTTTCTGGTTAATTTAAAGACTTTCCTCAAAAGTAAGAGGGAAGATGAATCAGAAACAGAGGATTATAAAACTAATGCAGCCTGATGTAACAAGGCTCCTAAACAGGGAAAGGATTAAAAGCATTTGAACCTATTGGATTGAACATAAAGGAAAAAAGAGACACGGAGATAAGACGAGGACAGATAAAAGACAGATACGTGTTTTATTTTCTCAATGGGGGAAGGGTGGAGAGAACACCGCATCATGTAAAGTGATGTGGGGATTACAGGGGCGTGGAGGGGACTCACAAGGACACACTACAAAGCACCTATGTGAAGAGCTGACACTTCATCCCCCTGTGACTTTGGATGTGGAAGCAAAGAGAGAAGCTCGATGCACAAAACTAGACTGAAGTTCAAGAACTCTGCAGCAGAGAGGAACTGAAGAGGATCTCATCTTTTATTTAATCACATCCAACTAATGACCGTCAAATCGAAAGACCCAGGATAATCTCAGCGACTAATATGGTTTTTAAAAGACAAAGTCCCTCGTGTCTGCTTGGAGCCCACTTTAAATGTAAAAGGTTTCGTCTCGGAGTGAAGATTTCTAATCGGCAAAGATAAAAAAAATTCTCTAGCAGTCTGGTCTGAGTGTGGCGCCCAACCTAAATACGAGTCTAAATCAACCAGTCAACAACAATACAGCTACAAATAGCTGCACCTCAGTGGAGACTGATGAAAATCCATGAGGCTGTACCTGGCAAGTCATAATGGACCGGAGAAACCCATTTAGTTTTATATAAGAGTTTTAATAACTCAGTTAGAGGTCAGGATTGGGGATGTGATTTCATAGATTGCTTTAAGTTATATAAAGAAGAAGCAATGCATTTGGTTTCATTGGATCCCTCATGGTTTGCATCTTCTGACGGTATTCATTCTTCTGTATTTTTTGTGATTGTTGGAATTAATTTTTTCTGCTATCGATTTGTGTTTGTTAAATTGTAGGTAACAAAAATCATCCAAAAAGCTGTTTTGATTGACCAGACTTGTTAAAAACTCTGTAGACAGTTTTAAACAAAATGTGAAAGATAGACGAACGACGATTTGAACATAAGCTTTCAAAGATGCACTCATTTGTTTGTTGGCCTGATGCACAGTGTCTAACATCTCTAGTGAACCTTCGTCAACAATTCATGCCAGAAATACTTGAATGATGCAAAAGTTGGAAATGCAAAGTTTCTCCAGGTAAGAACGTAAATGAGGCGTAGCAGAGAAGGATGAATAATTCTAAAACAGCCAGAGGCTCAGAGTTTCCACTTCACTGCTTCTATGATCTATGAATCTTCAGAATGAGTTTCATGCAGCAGACACATGACCGCTGAGAAATATGAGGATTTTTCAATTATTATTTCATTAGTCTATTGTGTTCTAAAGCACACAAAAGCAAACTGAAAGCATCATTGTGTAGTACGTCCACTTATTTCTATAACGAGCTGTCGTCATATTTAACATCTAATTTATGTAAAAAAGCAGCAACAATTAGTTTACATCTAAATTTCTAAAAGTAGTTTTGTTTTGTTTTTCATCATGAAGATAAAAGTTTTGCACAAATCTCACAAGAGATATTCTTTTTCTTTTCTTTACTAAATCATCTGATCAATTCTTTTCTATCGTTTTGGTTTCTTTCAACACTAAAAAACTATATTGAACATTCAAGTTTATATGTTAGCCTACAGTTTGACATATTTACAGACTTATCGCGGTTTCTTTTCATTCCAAGAGCATAGTCCAACAAATCCAGCCCACATCATTAAACTTCCACTTCCGTGCTTCACTGTTGGATTTTGGGATCTCTTGATTAAGTCCTGGTCATTTTTGCCTCAGAAAAAGCACCCCGCATTCTGAATGTGCTGAAAAAGGTCAAATGAGTTTTTGACAGAGAATTTTTTAACGTGTGGTGGCGTAAGCAGGATATTCTTGTAGGTCAGAGCTGTCACAAAAAGCTCAGATTTCTACTATCAAACCCATCGACGAGTATAATTAGGAGGGTGGAACTCATGCAAAATTTACAACCAAAAAAATATAAAATTGTAGAAAAAAAAAGATCTTTTTTTCATGTTAATTTACAGTTAAGTAATGTATCTATTTTTAAATACATGTGTCAATTCATGTATTGTATGTAAACTACTTATTTTTTTCATTTTTAAATAAAAATGATGTATTTTCCTCTTTTTCTACTTCCATTTTTTTTCTTTTATTTTGTTTTACATTTGTTTCAAAAACATTCGTTCCGAGATGTTCTGTGATCGTGTGACCCGGTAATTTCATACAAACTCCTATCCAAACAAACCACACAGAGATCTGAACCTATTGAGTTATGAGTAGTTACAGTTAGTAATCTACAGTAATTCCTTGATGCTTGGTTTTTGTTCAAAGTACAAATTTAGCTATTCCATGCTGGAATGTTTTTTGTTTTTTTTTTTTTGTTTTTTTTTTATGAAATAGATTGGTTTGGGTTTGGTAGTCTAGCAAATTCTAATGTCAAAGTTCACAAGTCTGTTTATCCGTGACTTCCATTTCTGTTGCAAATCCAGTGAAGAAAATTTGAAATAGCATTTTAGTAACTCTTTGTTGACGTTTGGTCAAAATGTACAGACATTGAATTGGCTTCTCTGTCCTCAGACCAAGATCTGCCGATTCTGTTCCTGGGCTCATGCCTAAGTGTCTTTACGGAAGGCACTTGTGGTGGGAATGGTGCCATCATGGCACCTGCTGCGGTGCAATACAGCAAAAGTCCATTCCCCGTGAGGGCTGAATCCTTCTTCTTTCAGCATTTCCCTTCAGAGGTCGCCACTGCAAATCAGTTTCTTCCATCTAACCCTATCTGCTGCATCTTCTTTGGTCACGCAAACTATTTTTATGTCTTCCTTCACTGCATCCATGAACCTCCTCTTTGGCCTTCCTCTAGTCCTCTTTCCTGGTGGTTCCAAATCCAGCGTCCGTCTTCTGATGTACTCTCTCTCTCTGTTCTGCACATGTCCAAACCATCTCAGTGTGGCCTCTCTGACTGGCTTCAAAGCCTCTGATATTGGCTGTTCCTGTAATCCTGTCCATCCTGGTCACTCCCAGAGAGATCCTCAGCATCTTCATCTCTGCTACCTCCATCTCTGTTTCCTGTCTTTTCCTTAGTGCCACTGTCTCCAGACCAAACAGCATGACCGGTCTCACCACTGTTTTGTACACTTTTCCTTTAATTTTAGCTGAAACTCTTCTGTCACACATCACACCTGATACTCTTCTCCACCCGTTCCAGCCTGCCTGCACACGCTTCTTCACTTCTTTTCCACACTCTCCATTGCTCTGGACTGTTGATCCTGAGTACTTAAAATCTTCCACCTTCTTTATCTCTTCTCCCTGTAACCTCACTTTTCCATTTGGATCCCTCTCATTCACACACATGTACTCTGTCTTACTCTGACTAATCTTCATTCCTCTTCTTTCTAGTGCAAACCTCCACCTCTCCAGCTTTTCCTCCACCTCTTCTCTCCTCTCACTACAGATCACAATGTCAACTACAAACATTATTTAGTATGTATTATTCATGTTGAAAAAAATACACACGTGTTGCTTTTTGTTACGTTTACAAAATCCTTTTTGTTTTCAAATCCAACAGAGATCCTTGATGCCAAATATCTGAAATACATTCCTGTACACTGAGACCTCTAATGGGACCGAGTATCTGCTCCAAAAAGAGTCAAGACCTCCTCCATCCATCTCTGCATTTATGTCTTCCTGTCGCCGTCTCTCTTTAAGTCCACTCTGAAGCAGCAGTTACTCTGTGGAGGGTTTTTCTTCATTAAGCACACCCTGACACCCAAACCCCGACCTCTGTACGGAGTATCCTTTATCTCTGAAAATAAAGGATTCTCTTGTTTTTATTTCTGTCACCTTTGCTCCCCATCTTTTGTCTGGCTCAACACCCAAAATGTCGAGTAAAAAAAAAATGAAAGCAAATTGGATAAGAAGAGAGGAGAAAGTGCTGATGTGCTAGTGAAAGCTGGACAGGACCTTAATTGATCACTCGTTCAGGAAAGAGGGAAAGAAAGGGGGGGTTGGGAAAGGAGGAAAAAAAGAGGGGAGGGTTAATGGAGGAAAGAGTGGCATCTTGGGTAATTCATCGGATTTATGAGGGATGGTGGCAAAGGAGATGGGGGCTCAGAGAAGTATAACTCAGTCATGGGCATCGAATGAAAGGTCACCACACTCCATCAGAGATACTGTACACTACTTGGTAAAAAGAAATTAGAGAAACATCTTCATGGGTCCAAACAGTTATCAGAAGGATGTGAATGTACGTGGCCTTCAGTGTGTCAGTCAGTCACTGTGTCAGAATGAGTAAGGAGTGCTTGGTGTATTTATAGTAGTGTGCTGGTCCTTCTTCAGCCCGGCCAAGGCTCCCTGTTTGATGAGCTAACTTGACGGTCGGAAAAATGTGCAGCGCCAGCAATCCGGCAGCACTTAGATTTACTGTGTTCACTCAGATGGAATAAAAGAAGAGAGAGTCTGGAGCTGTTGTGTGAGGAAGATGATTTTGTGGGTTTGTGTTTACGCACAGATTTGGTTCTTATTGTTTATTTTCATTCTGAAATTTTTATTTGTTAAGAATTTACTGACGTAACGGCTTCAGATTTGATCAAATGGTTGTTTAGGTGAACTTTGACACGGTGCATCTCGGAGCCCACATGATGAAGATTATATTACATAAAGTTGGAAATTATCACTGCAAAGTATAAACAAGTACGTCAAATTGGGTTTCAGTAAATATTTGGGAGGCTTGACTATTTTAAAATATTTGGACTTGACATTATGTTTTTCAGCATGAATCTTAAGTAAAACGATCCCACCAATCATGTCCCTGCACACCTGTTCCTTTCATAAGTCCCAGCATGCCGTGCTGCTGCATGATCGCATCTTGCGGCTGAGTTCGATCAATGCCTTTTAATTACCAAAGGCCCAAAGCGCTGGTCGATAGAGCTGACGAGAAGCAGAGAGAGGGAGATTCTCCAGACGTTGATTGATGCCCTCTCCTCCCTATGAGCCTACCTAGCCATGTGTCGTTAGGCCTGATTAATCCTGCCAGGCCACATTCACTCATTTTACAGACTGTTGTTTAACCAGCACCGGCTGCTGCGGTCACAGGGTTAAGTGGACATGAGGTGTCCACTCTGAGGAACGTGGCCCCCCTGATGGCCAATAAGTCATCGCTGACTGGTTCCTCTTCTGCTCTTGGCAGCTCTCACTGATCCCAGGCTCACTGAATCCTGAAATCTTATCGACTGGCTGGAGATACCTAAAAGAAAATGTGCCAGTGCAGATTTAGCAAAGCATTGGCAAAGACATGAGTCTTTATTCTAATGAATTTTATCCTTTTTTTTTTTTTTTTTTTACAGCTTGAGGAAATATTTTAATGCTGCTGCTTGCATGCTGAATAATGCAAAAACCCAGCTGTTCTTTTCTTTAAGAAGGTGAACTCTGGTGATGTGACATTTTAAAATGGTTCATAAATGACTGATTCAGAGAAAAAGACAGCATCTTAAAGCAGTTTTACAGTTTTTGTTTGACAGTTTTTCCAATAGGTTTGGCTCATTTTTTGAAATCAAGATGACATCATCAAAACTACTTGGACAAATCTCTATAACACTAATCAAATATTTTTCAAATGTGCACAACTAAAGGAGAGTGACACAGTAGCATCACAGCATGAAGTTCGGGGTTTGAGACCCAGAGTGGAGGTGAAGCTTGAAAAACTGTCTTTTCTGTATGGAGTTTGTATGTTCTCCCTATGTTAGTGTAGGTTTCCTCCAGGAACTCCGGTTTACTCCCACCCAACATACTGTACATGTTAGGATGATTGGCCGCTATAAAATTGTCCGTAGGAATGAGTGTGTGTGTGTATGGTTGTGTGTGTGTGTGTGGCCCTGCAATAGACTTGCGATCTGTTTGGGGTGTACCCTGCTTCTTGCCTAAAATCAGCCGGCGTAGGCTCTGCCACCTGCCACGCCCCTTTTAGGATAAACGGTTCAGAAACAAAACAACTAAATGGATATATAGATGGATACAATTAAGTGACTTATTCTTTTTTCATTGTTAAAACTCAAGTCAGAAATAGATTTTTATCATTCCAATTTATTGTGTTGTCTTCCGCTCATCCGGGACCAGGTCACGGGGCAACAGCCTCAGACGGGAAGCCCAGGCTTCTCTCACCCCGGCTGCCTCCTCCAGCTCACCCGGAAGGATCCCGAGTCGTTCCCCAGCCAGCTGTGAGACATAGTCTTTCCAGCGGGTCCAGGGTCTGCCTCTTGGTCTCCTCACCAGCGAGGCACTTGAGGGAAATCCTGACCAGATGTCTGAACTACCCCATCTGGCTCCTCTCAACCTGGAGGAGGAGTGGCTTGACACCGAGTTCCTCTCGGATGGCAGAACTCCTCACCCGATCTCTGAGTGAGAGCCAAGCCACCGTAGGGAGGAAGCTCATTTCAGCAGCTTGTATCCGCGATCTCATTCTTTTGGTCACCACCCACTGCTGGTGACCATAGGTGAGGGTGGGAACGTAGATCGACTTGTAAATCGAGAGCTTTACTTTTCGGCTCAGCTCTCTCTTTACCACGACAGATCAATGCAGTGCTCTAGTTATTGCTAACGCTGTACCGATCCATCTATCGATGTCCCGCTCCATCCTTCCCCCACTCGTAAACAAGACCCCGAGGATTCATTTTTGTTTAGATTTCAAACCTCTAAGTTGAAGCTGATATTTCTTAATTTCTTTCGTCTTATTTCAGAAAACTGAACTCATAAGTAAGACTAATATGATACTCGATGTTAACTTTATGTATAAAAAAGACATTTTGTGGCCTTTACGTGCAGTAAAACGTCCATACGAGGATTAGAGTGAGTGTTATAAAGTCATGCCAGCTGAGACGTTATGGGCCGTCATGTCATGTCGTAGATCTGTCCGTCGACTGAGCGGAAACACCAACCGCCTGTTATAGAGCCACTGATGAAGGCAAAGAAATATGTTCTGTTGTCATGTGAAACATGTCGGCCGTGTTATCACCCCTCCAACTCTTCCTCTGCTAGCAACCAATTAAAATTCCTTTTATATCTAATGATCCACATCTTCAGTTTGAGATGGGAACTTGTTTTTCTCAGTAAATCATGTAACATGTCCCTTCCCTCGGGATGAGATTGAAATTAAAGAGTTTGCTAAAAAGAGGGAAACTGGATAAAACTGTCCCAGAGTGTTTCAGTTTGTTCTTTAAATACAAGTTACATGATAATGATTCTTCTTCTTTTGGCATTTCCCTTCAGGGGTCGCCACAGCAAGTCAGTTTCTTCCATCTAACCCTATCTGCTGCATCCTCTTTGGTCACTCCAACTATCTTCATGTCTTCCTTCACTGTATCCATGAACCTCCTCTTTGGTCTTCCTTTAGGCCTCTTTCCTGGTGGTTCCAAACCCAGCATCCTTCTTCCTATGTACTCTTTTTCTCTCTTCTGCACATGTCCAAATCTCTAACATGTGCTGTTCCCCTGATGTACACATTTCTAATCCTGTCCATCCTGGTCACTCCCAGAGAGATCCTCAGCATCTTCATCTCTGCTACCTCCATCTCCATCTCCGTCTTTTCCTCAGTGCCACTGTCTCTAGACCAATCAGCATGGCCGGTCTCACCACGGTTTTGTACACTTTACCTTTCATTTTATCTGAAACTGTTCTATCACACATCACACCTGATACATTTTTCCACCCGTTCTAACCTGTCTGCACATGCTTCTTCACCTCTTTTCCACACTCTCCATTGCTCCGGACTGTTGATCCTAAGGACTTAAAATCTTCCACCTCCTTTGTCACTTCTCCCTGTAACCTCACTTTTCCATTTGGATCCATATAGATCTGAAGTGAGAGGAGAGAGGAGGTGTAGGAAAAGCTGGAGAGGTGGAGGTTTGACTCCACAAAACCCCTGTACAAGAGGAGTTCAACCCTAACCCGTGCACAAGAGGAGTTCAACCCAAACCCCTGCACAAGAGGAGTTTCACCCAAACCCCTGCACAAGAGGGGGTTTGTGCAAAACTCCATAAAACTCAGGCGTTCTTTTCTTCCCAGTTGAACCAGCAGTTCCACTAAAACTGAATGTTTAAAATTCCGAACATAAATCTTAATGTGGTGAGCCAGCAAGTTTTCTACAGTGAATTCAGGTTGAATTATTATTTCAGAGTGTATTGCAGATCGTAACGAAGCCATAAAATTTAATTGGGCCTGGTGATAATTATCATTAATAGGATAAAACTTGCAGTATTTGTCCTTTTAAAATTTAGTGTCTGACAAGGGCAAACCCCGTTAAAATAGGGTTGATAGATTTTTTATTTCCAGGATAACGTAAGATATATTTTATTATTGTTTCCCTCAAACGTAATCTAGCCGGGAACAAAGAAAGAAAATTTTTGTAGCAACATTGCGGTGTTTAAATGTTACTTTAGTAACCTCTTAATTTTTTTTTTGTCTAAAAGAGTAACAAAAAAAATATTCAAAGATAATTCAGCCTTGAAGTCTGATTTTGGTAATAAATTATGGCTGTAATGTTAACAGGCGTCACGGTGGTGCAGTGGTTACAGTGGCCTCACAGCAAGAAGGTTTTGGGTTTGCCTTGCCTTGATTCAACCCGGATGGGCTCTGGCACCCCACTTGCATCGCCACTTCCACCGCTACTGCTTTCCTCTGCTTCTTGTCTACCTCTACCATGTCTGGTTGGTTCACCATTACCATTTGGTCAGTCTGGATCAGGATCTTGGCTCGTTCATTCTCTATCACTCTTGGGGGTGTTTCCCTCTTGACCTTGGCATTGCCACTCCATATTCTGGAATGAACTGTTCAAGACATTCAACTGGTTTAAACAACAAGTTAGCATTCTTTTTTGGTTGAAGGCGCAAACGAAAAGAAGCCAGAAAAAAAAAACATTCTTCTTGTTCTTTTGGCATTTCCCTTCAGGGGTCACCACAGCAAGTCAGTTTCTTCCATCTAACCCTATCTGCTGCATCTTCTTCGGTCACGCCACCTATCTTCATGTCTTCCTTCATTTCATGTCTTCCTTCACTGTATCCATGAATCTTCTCTTTGGTCTAGGTCTCTTTCCTGGTGGTTCCAAACCTAGCATCCTTCTTTTGATGTACCCTCTCTCTCCCCTCTGCACATGTCTAAACCATCTCAGTCTGGCCTCTCTGACTTTATCTGCAAAACCTCTAACACAGAGGTGCCCGTTACGTTGATCGCGATTGACTGGTCGATCGCAAAGGCATTATGGTTAGATCGCATGGCATTAAAAGAAAAGAATAATAAAGGAGGAAAAGTTGGCGCCAGCCTATTATCAGCCTCACAATGACATCTACCCTGAAGTCAGCAGCTAGATTGACTTTTTTTTTAAAAAAAATGTCAATTTAGCGGCTTTTCTGCTGTTACTGGAGATTTTTGGAGTCAGTGACGTGAAATCCTGTTGTTAAGCCTGTAATCAATAAGCAGCCCGCGATGCTGCTATGGCCCGTCCCACTCGCAAAGCGCTTAAAGTGTGTGCGTGTGCGTATGTAACAAATCGTGTTGTAGGGGTAGTTCGAGCAGGCTGGAAATGATCTGTTGGGGTTTGCGAAGGTAACATGAGACTGGTAGATCTCAGGAGGTTTGATATTTGTAAAGTAGATCTTGGGACAAAAAAGGTTGGGCACCCCTGCTCTAACATGTGCTGTTTCTCTGATATACTCATTCCTGATCCTGCCCATCCTTGTCACTCCCTGGTCTTTACAAGATCCCAGTATTCACAGTTTTAGGTCTGCCATTACTCAGAGATCCCCCCATACTAACTCTAAATTTAATCCCACAATATTTCAGACTCAAGTCCTAACTCAGTCTGTGAAATTTGATGAATAAAGCGTGTTAACAGCAACAGGGTGGATGTTATAAAGTGAAGGCAGGTGGCAGGTCTACTATCAGAGGCAGTCAAGATGTGAGGGAGCTTTAATGAGATGAAGTATTTCCACTCCACCATTGCCAATGCACACAATATTTTATGGGCTCGGTTCCACTGGGAACTTTAAGTGAGTCTGAGTTTTAGGTTTGAATAATATCTCCCTGTACTTCTCTTGATCCAGACACCATGCACCCATCAAAATGTCACCATGTTCCTGCCTTCAGGCTGACCAACTTCCAAATTTAAATGAAAAAAATTGCTTTTTTTTTTTAGTTGTATAATAAAGTTGAAATAAAAGCTGAGCAACACTGAAAAAAAAAATACCTACACGAGAGCATGACTTACAATTTGTTTGGCTAAAAACAAAATGACACTGCATTTTTGCTTAAAGCGTCATAATGGCAAAATTTTTCTTGCCAGCAAGCTGTCACATCCGCTCCTCATCATAATTCCATTCTCATCCAGAAGCCTGATGAGGCTACCAAAAAAACTGCCGACCAATCCGCTCCATCTGTACCAAACCTATCATTTCCCACACACTCAGTATAAACCGCTTTCCATAAATACTCTGATTACAGGGATTAAATCTGGAAAGGAGCCAATCAAACGGACATCACACTGATTACCAGTTCAAAGAAAAGATTTATTCCTATGATTTACATACGATTCTACGTCTTTAAGGACATATTAGGGTATTAATTGCTCATCTTCTTCCTTCGAGGGGTTAGTCGTCTCTGATGATGGTTTTAGTTTTATAGGTGGGTGGTGCGGACACACACACGAGGGTAATCTATAATCTTATAAACACAACCTGAGAGGTGTATGATTTACTAGCTTGTAAAAAAAAAAAAGTTCACAAGATTGATGGGCTGCATGGTGGTGCAGTGGTTAGCACATTGGCCTTACAGCAAGAAGGTCAGGGTTTGAGTACCGGAGTGGGACGAGGCTTCGAAAACAGGCCTTTCTGTGTGGAGTTTGCATGTTCTTTCTGTGCATGTGTGGGTTTCCTCCCACTCTCCAAAAACATACACGTTAGGTTGATCCTTCTTCTATCGGTATTTCCCTTCAGGGGTCGCCACAGCAAGTCAGTTTCTTCCATCTAACCCTATCATGACTCTGTCAAACTGATCAAGTTTGCAGATGACACCACACTCATTGGGCTCATCTCTGATAGCGATGAGTCGGCCTACAGGATGGAGGTAGACCGGCTGGTGTCCTGGTGCAGCAACAACAGCCTGGAGCTCAACGCTCAGAAGACAGTGGAGATGATCGTGAACTTTAGGAAAGCTATAGCTCCCATTACCCCCCTTGCACTGACAGACTTCTCCATCACCACTGTAGACTCTTTCCGCTTCCTCGGCACTACCATCACACAGGACCTAAAGTGGGAGCCATCCATCAGCTCCCTGATCAAAAAGGCCCAGCAGAGGATGTACTTTCTGCGGCAGTTGAAGAAAGCCAAGCTGCCCGCCCAGATGTTGGTGCAGTTTTACACAGCCATCATCGAGTCTGTCCTCACCTCCTCCATCACCGTGTGGTACGCTGGAGCCACAGCCAGGAACAAACACAGACTGCAGCGCATTGTGCGCTCCGCAGAGAAGGTGATCGGCTGCAGCCTTCCATCTCTCGAAGACCTGTACGTCTCCAGGACTCGGGGGCGTGCAGGTCGGATAGTAGCTGACCCTTCCCACCCTGGACATGGACTTTTTGAGCGACTCCCCTCGGGCAGGAGGCTCCGGTCCATTCGGACCAGAACGTCCCGCCACAAAAACAACTTCTTCCCTTCTGCCGTTGGACTTATGAACTCTTTATAACCTGGATCCCCACATCTCTTAGTCACCTCCCTCTTGTCACTTCACTATCTTTATTATTTTCTATTATTTTCTATGACATTGCACTACTTTTCTTTTTCTTCTGAGCACTCTTAGTTTTGTAAAAATTATTATTATTTTTATTTATTTTATTTTTATTATTTTTATTTTATATGTTTGCACACCAGTACCAGAACAAGTTCCTAGTCTCTGATGTTTTTCACTGACATGGCAATAAAAGCATTCTGATTCTGATTCTGATTCTGATCTGCTGAATCCTCTTTGGTCACGCCAACTATCTTCATGTCTTCCTTCACTGTATCCATGAACCTCCTCTTTGGTCTTCCTCTAGGCCTCTTTCCTGGTGGTTCCAAACCCAGCATTCTTCTGCCGATGTATTCTCTCTCTGCTCTCTGCACATGTCCAAACCATCTCAGTCTGGCCTCTCTGACTTTATCTCCAAAGTTCTCGTCAAAGTTCACAGGTGTATTTAGGCTGGTGCGATGGGCCTGTGCCGTCATCACGGAAGACGTCTAACCACCAGTTACTCCCACCATTGGCGCCATCATGGCAACCTGCTGCCGTGTAATACAGGAAGTCACTTCCCCATGAGGGCTGAATCCTTCTTCTTCCTTCCCCATTTTCTCTTCAGGGGTCACCACAGCAAGTCAGTTTCTTCCATCTAACCCTATCTGCTGCATCTTCTTCGGTCACACAAACTATCTTCATGTCTTCCTTCACTGTATCCATGAACCTCCTCTTTGGTCTTCCTCTAGGCCTCTTTCCTAGTGGTTCCAAACCCAGCATCCTTCTTCTGATGTAGAGATCCTCAGCATCTTCATCTCTGCTTCCTGTCTTTTTGTCAGTACGTTAGGTTGATTGGCTGCTATAAAATCGAGTGTGCAGATGGTTGTATGTGTGGGTGCCTTCAACAGACTGGCGACCTGTTGAGGGTGTACCCTGCCTCCCGCCTGAAAGCAGCTGAGTAGAAAAGAAACAAATCCAACCACATATTTTGCAATATATAACTTTATTTTAAAATATTGTTACAATTTATTACTCTACACAACATTTTCAAAACTTTTTCTTTTTTTTTATACTTGTTAGTAAACCTTCAAGGGCTTTTTTTTTTTTTTTTAAGATATAAAACTTAATTTTTTATTATTTTTTTTTTAGTTTTTGCCTCCGGTGTTAACTGATGTCTTTGCACACTTTGCAAATAAAAAGCCCCCAATCCGCCGTCCCCATCCTAAACAAAACACTTCTGTGTTATCTCGTCCGTTCCTCGATGGAGCCAATGTGTTTCACTATTAGTGAACTTAAATGTTTTACACCATCAATTTTTATAGCCATTTAAATAAATAAAAATCCTCTTTTGGAGAAATTAGAGTGCATTTACTTTTTTGTCGGGATACATTTTTTAAAAAAGAGGGAAAAAAAAAACACTTTTCAGGTTAAAGACAAACAAGCCTTAAAATTTTCATTTCATCGTGGAAGTGAGCAAATAATTACATGGAGGCAAATGCTTTTAAACAGCGCTTACATCCACCCGTCAAGTCCGTCAGACGTGGAGTCAGTTAATGTGTTCTGAGCCAGATGTGCACTCCAGAGGTTGAAAAAGAATTTTGTTCACGCGGAGGCGTTGAGACAAGAGACAATGAATCAAACCATGTAGAGACACTCAGCAGGGGAGCGAAACAAAAAACATAGCCTATTTAACAACCTCATCAAATGCTACAAACTTATTTTAAGACCCAGTGATCGACTTGATTCAAATCTGTGCCACGTGACACAGGAAAGTGTGCTGCTATGGCAACAGCATCCCGGTGACAACTCGGTGTGAAAAAAAAAAAAAAACTGAGATTCTTCCCACATGAGTAATTTCACTTTTCTGTAATAATCGCGACATTTTCCGACATTCATTTTCATTTATGAATTTCTTTTTTTAAAAAAAAATCATTCAGTTACAAAACTCAGGTCATCCAGCATCTCAAACAAACAAACGTGGAGTAACCCATGGCAACGCAAACACCGACAATATCAAACACGAGCTTTTGTACAAATACGTGCTTCTTTACATTCCCGTCACTCTTGCAGCTTTCATCTCAACATCTGGAAACATGACGGCTAGCTCACAAATGAAACGGACACCAGCTGTGACAGAACAAAAGATGCCACGTTATGTACATACAGATCTATACACATAATCAGATCCGTATAAATCCACATGTATAAACGTGTAGTAAGAACAAAGTCTGCTTTCTAAAAGCCTATTCACAGCAGCGAGAGCTACGGGGACAGAGAACGAACATCAAACGGTAAAAAACACTGCTTTGAATACATTATTAGGCCGACAGGAATAAAAGGAAACCTCGCTGCACCGAGCATGTTGAGCCAACGTGGTGCTGCCACGGCAACCGTATCTCCCTGTGATGATGGGGAGACCAACCTGAAGAGAGAACAGAGGGCAGACAAGGCGAATGGCCAACCTCCCAACGCTTTCTGTTCTTCTTGTGTTGGAATCAAATAAATAAATAAATACTGTCGTGGTTGAACAGCTTTGGTTCTTCCATCATCCATCTTTTAAAC
The DNA here is from genome assembly GCA_902685375.1 of Neostethus bicornis. NCBI lineage: Eukaryota > Metazoa > Chordata > Actinopteri > Atheriniformes > Phallostethidae > Neostethus > Neostethus bicornis. Next base: position 22,229,608 of record LR738551.1, on the reverse strand, counting down.
CGTCCATTAGTTTAAATGTCGAATGATCATTTTAGCGATCTGTACGTGTGCAGTTTGATATTGATGGATAAAAAAAGAATTGATTAGTGTGTGTTGCTAAAATTAGTAGTTGGTCAACATGTTGTGTCGATGCAGAAATGACAAGTGAAAAAAAAAAAAACATTGCCGTGACTGGTCGTTAAGACAGAAAGAGGACATCTCTCATTTGTCTGAATCCGTCTGCTGTCCTAAAAACACAAACTCCCGTTTCCACACAAGCAGCTCATCACACATGTCCAATAAGAATCTAGAAGCTTATCGGCAATGTCACTGATAAACTTGGAGGACACGTACGATGTATGCACATGAACATCCTCTGAGGTATCAAACCAAAAGCTCATTACGACGAAATGCAGACGTGACAAATATTTAATGTTCTGAAACATAAGCTCAAACTAAGAGGAAAAAAAAAATTAAAGATCAACTTGAACCTGTGCTCTAAAAATTAGTGTAGCAAAAATATTGTTCTGAGTTTGATAGTTTCAGTCATCGTTAATACCTGATTTTAATGCTTATCGTTAGTGAGAAGTTCATCTCACCTTCAGGGCGAAACGAATCAGTACACTTGTGTTTACTGATTCCATTCACAAGAATTTTTTTTTAAGTATACAAACCATCTTTTTATGAGTTTAAAATGACATAGTATGTTCAACTTTAACAGCAACTAAAATAAAAAAGACAAATAATTAATTTTTGTGTGCAGAATAAAAGTGTTTCCTGTTAATACACACGTCTAATACTGGATCTGTTTGTGCAGCCAAACACACGTCGCTCTACACTGACAGCAGTTTGCAAAAACACCTTTTGCCTTCAATCTCAAAAAGAGCTTTCCTTCTGTCATGATTAATGAACAAATTACAATGCAATACTTTTTGGGGTGAGTTATAAACACAGAAATTTTTAAAAACATTTCATTTTCAGTCACTGTTTTAGATCAGTCTTATACTTTGCTGCCCTCTGCTGGTCGGTCAGAATGCTGCAGCAAACACAAACATTAAAATCTTTTTAAAATTTGCTGGTGAGACCATGTGAGAGGTGAAACATTTCAATACCATAAATGCTCAGGTTCATTCATTTTTCTTCTCAAGAGATTAAGTCTAGTAAACTTGAGACTCATAAAGTCTTCTCGACTCAAGAACTGACAATGAGTGTCACAAAGGAACACTTGCCATCAAGGACGTCTTATCCAGACGTCGCTCTGCAGGGTGGGTTGGATCATGAGAAAGTGAAAAAGATAAGTTAACACATCGTGGAAAATAATTCAGTGAGTTTTTGACTGTGTTAGATCAAAACATCTTATGTTCTAGTTCTTATATTAATTTATATTTTATCAGAGGTGTGACTTCTTAAACATAGAAATAGTTCTGAAAACAAATACGTAGCCGTTTTTATGACGATGACGGGACACTGAGAACTCCGCAGATAGAAAACATGTTTGTGTGAAATGTCCAGCATCAGTATCGAGCAAAACTTTTGCTTTCTTTCTCCATCAAAGACTTTAAAACCTAAAATTAAGAAACAAAAACTATTTTTTTCTCATTTCAGCTCTGTTTACTCCTGAAAGCCCGTGTCGGGATGGGAACTAGTCCCATTTCTATCCCAGACGTCAACTCTTTTATGGTGTTTGAATGAGGTACTCTTTCTGCACAAATGGTTCCAACATTGCCATGGCAACCAAGACCAATCACACGGGATTGATGGGTCTCATCCGGCGGTGAGAATGTGCTTGAGTCGTGTCCCGTTTCGCAGGACAGACGCATGGAGGAAATGCTATGAAGATCTAGTAAATGACATGAAAGCTGGTTTATGTGTTTACCCTCCGTTCTCCACTCGGTGCATCCCCGAATCGATTCGGGTGAGACGTTCCCAATTTCCCAAACTGGCATCTAGCCGCTTGTTTCTGAGGGGAAAAGGATCGCCTCAATCTTTCACTCATTTCAGTCAGTGGGCGCTCTCTGGGGTGGTGGTGATGATGCAAGTGGACCAGTTTTAGTTCAAGTGATGCACGACGCTTTTAGGAAGTTGCAATCTCACCCCCTAGGTGGCGCCATCCTTTCTGCTGTGTGTCCAAAGGGGGGAGGTACTCTGAAAAGCAGAAACAACACTCGAGTACATCCATTCATATGAAGAATAAATTAGAACAGATGAAAATAATAGAGTCACATGCTGAAAGATTTATTTTTGTTTGTCATATGTTTCAACTCTTTCTTGTAATTTTGAGACAGAGAATTTATTATTGTTGTTTTTTTTTTTTTAAAATACCATTTTATCACTAACAACATTTAAGTTTTTATTTACTGATTAAATTACAGTTTATTTATTTGTTTTTTTTAAGGTTAATTAGTACATTATCTGTGCCATCATCTTCCGTTTATCTGGGTCAGGTCGTGGGGTAAACAACCGCAGACGGTAAACCCAGGCTTCTCTCACCCCGACTGCTTCCTCCAGCTCACCCGGGGGGATCATGAGGTGTTACCTGTCCAGCTGTAAGACATGGTCTCTCCAGCGGATCCAGGGTCTGCCCCTGGCTATGGGTCTCCTCCTGGTGGGACGTGCCCAAAACAACTCACCAGGCTTCCTAACCAGATTTTTAACTGTTTATTTTACTAGAATAGTTGTTTTCTCGATTCTGTTTTTTTCCGATTATCTGGGACCAGGTCACAGGGCCAACAGCGTCAGACGGGAAGCCCAGGCTTCTCTCATCCTGGCTGCTTCCTCCAGCTCATCTGGGAGGATCTTAAGGTGCTCCCTGTCCAGATGTGAGACCTGGTCTCTCCAACAGGTCCGGGGTCTGCCTATGGATCTCTTTCTGATGAGACGTGCCCGAAGCTCACCATGCTTCCTCACCAGTTCAGGAGACTTCCTAACCAGATGCCCGATCCACCCCATCTGGCTTCTCTCGACCCGGAGGAGCAATGACTCGACTCTGAGCACCTCCCGGATGGCAGAGCTCCTCATTCTATTCCATCCTAATACGTAATTCTTTTTTTTTAAAGGGCACAATTTCTTGAAGCAGTGCTAAATATAGTTTAAATCAATTGTTTTTTTATCTGATTTAAATAATTCCTTCAACGTTTCAGGTTGGGTGTTTGTGGAGTAAAAATGAAAATCTTTGTTCTTATCTTAGAGAAGTAAAAATAGTCAGCTTACCGTTGCAGTTTTTATTATCTTTGTCAGACGCCTCCTCCTCCACCTAAAAAATAAACCACACAAATCACTGTTTAAATAAAACCTTGAAAACAAATAAAAAGAATTTAAATATGTTCTTTATTTATATATAAGAAGGTAAAATCCAGCCGAGTTCAGATATTCAGAGCTGGCACTGAGCCAGATTTTAAGAATGAAAGAGGAAAGGTGGAGTTTTTACCTGTTTCCTCCACTTCAGCTCACAAAAGACACGCTCGAAACACTCGTGCATGTAGTTGAACTGGGAGGAACAAAAAGGACAAAAGGGATTGTTTAAGACTCCAGATCCGTCTCAGTTTAATATGTACACTTAAAGCTAAAAAGTTCAGCAAACATGAAGCGTTCATAGTCGTTTGGGTTTCTAAGAGTCCCAAACACATGAGGTGTGTGTTCGTACTTACATAGGGGGTAAAAATCTTAACCCAGCGAGGTTTCTTCTCTCCTCTCGCGTACTCGAAGCAGAAAGCCATCCCCTCTTCATCGGTGTCCCAGCGTTGCATCTCTGCCCACTCAAACGCTATTACCTGGTTCTGTTAGGAACAAACCAACCCCAAAAATTCAAATATTTAGTATGATATTGTTATTTAACCCTCGATTAACTTCTTTTAGAAAAAATGTGGACATCAAAACAATCAAGATATATTTATTATAAAAAAGAAAATAGAAATAAAAGTACTCCTCCCCCAAGTGCACTAGTTTAAGTATCTCAGGGTCTTGTTCACGAGTGAGGGAAGGATGGAGGGGTAGATCGACAGGCGGATCGGTGCTGCGTCAGCAATAACTAGGACGCTGCATCGGTCCTTCGTGGTAAAGAGAGAGCTGAACCGAAAAGTAAAGCTCTCGATTTACAAGTCGATCTACGTTCCAACCCTCACCTATGATCACCAGCTGTGGGTGGTGACCAAAAGAATGTGATTGTGGATACAAACGGCCGAAATGAGTTCCTCCGCAGGGTTGCTGGGCTCTCACTCTGCCATCTGGGAGGAGCTCGGTGTTGAGCTGCTCCTCCTCCAGGTTGAGAGGAGCCAGATGGGATGGTTCGGGCATCTGGTGAGGATGCTCCCCGAGGCAGACCGTGGACCCGCTGGAAGAGTATGTTTCACAGCTGGCTGGGGAACGACTTGGGATCCTATCGGGTGAGCTGGAGGATGCAGCTAGGGTGAGAGAAGCCTGGGTTTCCCGTCTGAGGCTGTTGACCCGCGACCCGGCCGCGGATGAGCGGAAGACGACGGAATGGAACAGAAATGAAAGTAGACTGTTTAAAACAGTAACGTCAACGTAACGTCAATTGCGATCGACTGGTGTTGATCGCAATTTTGGTTGATCTCAAGATTTGTTTTAAAAAACAAACAAAAGGATGAACGTCAGTATATAATCTATCCTCAGTAGCTGGCTGTCACTGTATTTACACTACAAACAGGCAGAGCTCTCTGACGGCTAAGCTCTCCCATCGACTCGTTTACTGTAACCACTAATGATAATAATAATGCATTGAACTTATATAGCGCTTTTCTAGACACTCAAAGACGCTTCACATATGCATTATTCATTCACTCCATACAATCATTCACACACACAACATTCATTCCTGATGATGGGAGCTACCATGCAAGGCGCAGACCACTATCATCAGAAGCAACTGGGGGTTCGGTGTCTTGCTCAGGACACCGTGGCATGGACTCTGGGTAGGGGATCGAACCTGCGACCTTCCGGTTACGGAGCGGTCGCCCTACCCACCGAGCCATCCTTCCCCCAAACATACAACTGCAAACATACAACACATTCTTTTCTACCGCCTCGCTGTCACATGCGCTTCTCCTTCACCTTAAAGAAGTTTAACTGTTTGTTTAACTAGAATAAAGTTGTTTGTTCCATTCCGTTTTCTTCAGCTTATCCAGGGCTGAGTTGCGGTGTCAACAACCTCATACGGGAGACCCAGGTTTCTCTCACCACGGCTGCATCCTCCAGCTCACCCAGAAGGATCCCAAGGAGACAGTCTCTCCAGCGGATCCAGGGTCTACCTCTGGGATTTCTCCCAAAGGGATGTGCCCGAAACACCACACCAGCGAGGCAATCAGGAGGCATTCTAACCAGATATCCGAACCATCTCATCTAGCTTCTCTCGCCCTGGAAGAGCAGGCTCTATTGCGAGCTCTTCCCGGATGGCAGAGCTCCTTACTCTATCTCTAAGTGAGAGCCCTGCCACCCTGGGGAAATTAGACAGGGTCAGGAAGATCGTTTTGCATTTTTTGCAACACTAAAAACTGGAGAAGCTGCTCTGGAATTTTGGGTAAATCCTCTTAAAGATGCAGGTGCAATATTTAGGACCAATTTTATGGGTAGCAAAAACGCTACCATGCAAAATATTATTAATGCTTAAACAAAATGATCAAGTCAAAAGGATCTACTGTCCAAAAAAAACAATTTCTACATTTTTTCTGGTTTCAAATTGAAACATAAAACTTTGTGAGCGAACACTGACCTCCAGCGTGCCGTCTTCAGTGCAGGCGTGCAGCTTGAAGTGATGGATGCTGATGGCTGTGATGACGTGGCCCTTCCTCCTGGAGTCACAGGAGCAGTGAGGGAAGACCACCTCGTTGTAGCCTTCACACGTCCGCAACAGGCTCAGATACTAATGAAGAAGACACGTGGCAATTACTTTCAAATCAGGGCAATTAAAAATATTGATGGAAGATAATTTAATGAGACAGCAACTTTAAGATTTATTTTAACTTGAAACTGACAATTCATACAGTTCTCTAAAAACTCAGAGGGACTTTTGTTTTTTGTGTTTTCTGTTTAAAAGTGTTTTAGCGATGGTTCTGCAAAGCGAGTCTTTCCTCTGAACAAAAACTGGTCTGTCACACTGACCGTAGCCATCTTGCGCTGCTCTGCCAGCTTCTGCAGCTGGTAGGATTTGTCCTCTGTTTTTATGAATCCCTTTTTCACATCATCCAGAGCCTAGACAGAGGAGGAGCGGGGATGGGGCGAGGCGTGGAGAAAAAAACATTTATCAACGGAGGTCAAAAGACACAAAATATTAAAACAAAGAAGAAGAAAAAGTTGATATAAATATTTAACCCCGTAAAATTCTAACTTTAGAATAACAGCAACACAAAAAATTTCTGAAATTAAACTGCTCTGACACAAAAATTTGTATTTTGGTCCAATCGATCCAAGATGTGTTGTATCGGAAGATCTATAAATGTGCTGTTTTTTTTTAAATTATTATTTAAGTGTTGACATCTGATCGTTTCATCTGGTGTTATTGAAAACTGAACATTCTAAACATGCACGGTGTTCCTGACTAAATGAACCTTTAAAAATTTATGCTGACAAAGAATGTCCTCAAAATCTGCAGAAATAAGCAGTTTTTTAAAAAAACAAAACAAAATAATGCATAATAATGTTTCGAGAACGAGTCGCTTCGATGAAAAAATATATTTGTAAAATCAAGTTTTATACTTTTTAAACTTGTGAAAAAGGCCCAAACTTATTTACTTGGTGAAAGCAGTAGTGCAAAGCCAGGGGATTATCTCTGAGTAACTCCTCTTCTTGGATGCTGAATAACCACTTGCGGAGCGCTAAGCATGTACCCGGAACGGCTGACGTGTAGTTCTGCACATAGAGCTTATGCGGGAACTCGTTGGGCGCTAGTTTCCTCACTGCAACGCAGAAAAAGATGGATGAGAAGAGGGATGTATATTCCAAACATGAATGCACTACTTCGCCTGCTCTTGCTGTTCTAAAATCCACACACGCACACACACACACACACACACGCACACACCCTGGGGAGTAAACACATTTAGCTCACTAACAAGATGAAACAAGCCTTAATTTAGAAATCTGGCAGTCATGTGACCGACTCACCCTGAGAGATTTTTTTTTTTTTACTAATTACATGATTAAGAACATTTATGTTTTAAAAGGTGATTTGTTTCTTACCAAATGAATGGTTGATGACTTCAAAAAGGGCAAAGTAGCTCGCCATAATACTGTCCATCCCAACCTTCATCACTAGTGCCTGAAAAAATAATCATAAAAGAATTTTTTAGGCTCAAAACAGATGGATGATCTTAAAATGAAAAAAAAAAAATCCCCATAATAAATAAAAATAATCACAATAAATCAAACAGTGAAGTTCTGTGGTCTCACCTGGTACACCTGGTCTGTGGTGCTGTTTTTACGGACTCTGACAGAAATGGTCGTTTTGTCCGGCAGCGCTATCCGCAGCTCAACATCCGTCACTCCATTGTAATTCTGTCCAAAGAATCAGAAGAATAAGTTCCGTTTCGTTGTCTTTCGCTTGTCCGGGGTTCAGTCGCGAGGGCAACAGCCTCAGGCTTCTCTCAACCCGGCTGCATCCTCCAGCTCCCAAAGGAGGACCCCAAGGTGTTGTACCCTGTCCAGCTGTGAGACATAATCTCTATCAGCTGGTCCGGGGTCTGCCTCTGGGTTTCCTCCTGGTGGGTCGTGCCTGAAACACCTCACCATTGAGGCGTTCGGGAGGTATCCTAACCAGATGCCCGAACCAGCCCATCTGGCTTCTCTTGACCTAGAGGAGAACCGGCTCTACTCCGAGCTCTTCCAGAATGGCAGAGCTCCTCACTCTATCTCAGAGTGAGAGCTCAGCCACCCTGCAGAAAAGGCTCATTTTGGCCGATTGTATCCGTGATCTTGTTCATTCAGATTTAATACTAGTGACAAAAAGTACCTCTCTGAGTTTCATGTTTCTGAAAAAAGCAGAAATCTATAAGGTATTTTCTATTTTAAAGTTTACATAAAATCAACTGGCCAAAAACAGGACTTTACATTTGTTTGCTTCCTTTTTTTTTTAGACAAATTTTGTGTCTTTTCTTTGTTTTTTCTGATAAAAAATATCTTACTCACAACAATGGCCTTTAAAGTTTACATAATTAGTGATGAAAAAAAGTTTTATTTCTTTGAATTATCAAAAATATTAAATGATTGATATAGTCATCATTAAAATATCTTTTTGGTGCTCAGAAAATGAAGATAATTTTTAAGACCACTTTAGTTGGTAAATGGGAAGAAAAAGTACACTTTCAACAGGATTTGGTAAGTCTCTATGTTACCATAGCAACACAGTGGAAGGGCAGGGATGACACCCGAATGCATCACTGGATTAAAAGAAAAGTTTGTTTTGCGCTAATAAAAGAACAACTTTTATTTTGAAAGAACTCTTCCTTTTTTGGTCTTTTGTACCATTTTTTTCAAGGTAAAAATAATAAAAAAGAAACACAAACCTCATCAGATTCAGAAAGAAACTCCTGCATGATGTCGCTCTCGCCGATTACCCGCACAGAACAAACTAGAACAAAAGAAATTCAGAAAGAAGCAAAGTGATTGAATGAATATCAAATCAATTTTTTTACAAGAAACTTTACGCAGTTGAGATTTTTTTTACATCAGCCTACCTCTCTCCAGATATTCCTCCAAGCCTCTACGTCGAGCATCCAGCTGTTGCTCAGAGAGCGAGAAGGGCCATTTACCAGGAAGTTTTGGGAAGTTAAAGTTGGAAAATTCTCTCTTCAGGTTCTGGTGCAGGATGGCGAACTCACGGTAGCGTTTAGAACACAACTGTCTACCGGACATGTACACGTTGTACACCTGTGGAAATTTTAAAGAAGAAAGAAAATTAAAACAGTTTAATTGTAATTTTCAAATTTTCATAGTTTTTTTTTTTTTATTACAAATTGAAATGTGTACCTACCACAAACCTCTCGGAGTGCTGTTCCACGTGCTTGTATGTAGGAATAGAAATGGGTACAGCCTGCTTGTCGCTGTAATCATAGTTAGGTTGGACATCTTCGCCTCCCTCTAATCCATCAACTTCCTGAGGTGGAACGGACAGCACAGCAAGAACCAGCTCCTTCTCTCCGGCTCGGATCAGGTCCACCACCTGCTTATGGGTCGCACCTTCTACGCTCACTCCATTACTAGAGAGTAGCAAAAGAAAAATGAGGAGAAAAAGCAAAAATAGGAGGATTAGCAATGAGTTTTTCATCCCTTATCTGTTCAAAGTGGTGAACGTGATCATAATCTAATATAAAATACTTGATTATCGTTATTTGTCGCGCTAACCTCAAGCCAACTTTCAAATAATTATTAATAAAAGAATACTTTTTAAGGGCTGCATGGTGGTGCAGTGTGGCCTCACAGCAAGAAAGTTGGGGTTGGACAAGGCTTGACACACTTGTCTTTCTGTGTGGAGTTTGCATCTTCTACCTGTGTATGTGTGGGTTTTCTCCGGGTGCTCCGGTTTCCTCCCACCCTCCAAAAACATGCATGCTAGGTTGATTGGCCGCTATCAAAATCCAGCAACTTAGGAATGAGCCTCTAGGAATGAGTGTGTGTGAGAATGGTTGCGTGTGTGGCAATGCGGCAGACTAGCGACCTGTTCAGGATGTACCCTGCCTCTTGCCTGAAATAAGCTGAGATAGACTCCGCACCACCCATGACCTCGTTAGTGATAACTGGTTGAGAAGACGAACAAATTCTATTTTAAAGTGACTGCTAAAATGGTTTAAACCGGTCATATCAAAACTGATGATTAAAACACCCAATAATATAACAGCACACTCCCTTCAGTGACATTCAAATATCTGCTATAAATACAGCAAGCGTGGGTTCTTTATAATGTGGAACAAAGACGGGGTCATTGTCCTCCACTGATTAACTTATTTGGGAGTAGTCAGGTCAACTCTACTGTTTCCTTTTCCTTTGCTACAGAGAGACACCTCCCTTCTTGGCTTTGATGGAACCAGATGGCAGCAGCATCAGGTGTCTCTGTTAATCTTCCTATGAGAACAGTCGGACAGACTCCGTCAAAGGTATAAAAAGCAAGAGCATGTGTGTCAAACAACAGGACATGTCTTGTGTATCTAAAAATATATAAATACAGTCAAAAATACAATTATATGCAAATATGTAGTTAATACGGGCCCAATGTTTAAAATTTTTAACTTAAAATGTATAAAACTGAATTAGAATTTAAGAAATCCGTTCCGTCATCTTCCGCTTGTTCTGGGGTCAGGTTACGGGGGCAACAGCCTCAAACGGGTAGCCCAGGCCTCTCTCACCAGGCCGCTCCTCCTCCAGGTCGAAAGAAGCCAGGTGGGGTGGTTCGGGCATCTGGTCAGGATGCACCTCGAGCTTCTCGCTGGTGAGGTGTTTCGGGGACGTCCCACCGGGAGGAGACCAAGAGGCAGAACCAGACCCACTGGAGAACCTATGTCTCACAGCTGGTCGTGGAACGACTCGGGATCCTTCCGGGTGAGCTGGAGGATGCAGCAGGGGTGAGAGAAGCTTGGGCTTCCCGTCTTAGGCTGTTGCCCCCGCGACCCGGCTCCGAATGAGCAGAAGATGACGGAACAGGGGAGAAAGTTTCAGCTGTAAATGCAATACAGCTAATTTATATAATGCAATTTATTCTGTTTCTATTTGTAATTTGGGTATCAAAATCATGAACACAGATCTTTTACTCTTGTTAGTAAAATTTTATGTAGAAACGTTTCTTATAATATTAGCCAACCCTGATCAGCCAACCTCTATTAACTAAAGCACTTCCCTCTTTTCTCACTCTATTTTATACAAATAAAAGAAGTGTGAAACTCTCTGTGCTTTAAGGCTTGGACTTGATTTGATACATTTCACAACAGACACTACATTGTCAAACTTCAGGCATTTGCCACCGATGGCTTTCTGATAGATGATGTAGTGCACAGCAATGGGCTTCTCCACAACTTCCACTTCTAGTTTTTTTTAGACAAGTGACACTAGTAGCAAATGTCAGCCATATTTTGCATGTCTTTGCATCAGTGGTACGTAATACCGGGCTTAATAGAAGTTGATGAAGTCCCATTTTTGTTTTAAATTTATTTGACAAAATCCAAACCCAAAAACAGACATTTCATCTTGAAGATAAAGCACAAGTTTTAGGACTTAATAGATATGCTGTAGCCAAATCTAACTTCACTTATTGTTGTCATTCAGCTCCCATCAAGCATGAATATTTATAAAGGATACCGAACGTCGCTCTTCCAGTCTGCAAAAAACTGTCAACATTGTCTCGGTTTCTGTTAGAAATGATTCAGTCTGACAAACTACAGAAATTTCTGGCTTTCAGTAAAATAGAAAAAAACCTAAAAAACCCTAATAAAGATAGAGGTAATAAAATTAAGGCTACCTACAAATGTGGCTGAATGTTGGTAACGCTGTAACATCAATCCAGCATTTATGTCTAGGTAACTAGCCGGAAAGACCCTTAAAAAACACACGCTCCTGTGACCGTGGACAATCACCCTCATGCGTTTATTGCCATCAGAAGCGCATAGAGTCACCTAGTTAAATATGCGTTCATTGTCTTCAGAACCATCCATCTCTAATGGGGGATGCAGGCAGTACCAGAGCCTATCCCGGCTGATCTAAAGCAAGTGGCAGGGTACACCCTAAACAGGTCACCAGTCTGTCGCTGGGTAGCTATTCTGCCGCTAGTTAAATATATTAAGTTTTTTTCCCTCATATGTCACACAACACACTTTCAGAAGCTATTGCGTTTTACAAAAACACCAACTAACTTTCACAGAGTTGAGAACACTTTTACATTTAACTTTATTTCAAATATTTTCTTTTATTCTTTTTATGTAATTATCCTGAGGAATAAATCCATCTAAGATTAGTGTGGGTTGAAGTCTCCCGTCCTTTCATTTAGAATCAACATCTAGTTCCAGGAAAGCTGCAAATCAATAATTTTTTTTCAGAGGTCCACACATGCATGGTGCCTGAACGAGTTCCAACAGTGAACTGAGGCAGGTTCTGTCATTCATTGAAAATTGCTTCTCTGATGCTCTGCTGGGCGGACCCCCAAGCAGCCTTATACCCCCTCTGATTGGTCTCTCCTTTTCATTTTGAACTTGTGGGCTTATATATCATATATTATATTTTTAATGTCCAGATGGAAGCAACAAATTATAATTCCAGGGGTCACAAATGGCCCATGGGTTGTGAGTTTGAGACCCCCCTGCTTTAGAAGTTACATTTGAAAAATATATCTGCAGGAGTAATATTAATCACCAACAGCCCCCTCAGTTATCAGACTCATCTGAACATTTCTGAGGGTTTTCCTTCATCTCTTTTGGAAACAGATGTTGCTTGCCTGGTGTGTGTGTGTGTTTTAACCCCTCTTGAATCACTATTTTTAACACAACCCAGTTTCGGCTGAAATCTGTTTAAGGAAATGAGAACCTACCACTAAAAGATAAGATTCTTATTTTTAATGAAATCATTTGTAACATTAAAAGATGACTTCAGCGATCAGATGTTATAAACAGATACAATATTAGTTCATATAGTTCACATTATTAGTAATTACTGTTTTGTGATTGGTGAGATATTTAATGACTGAATCCCATCACCATAAATGACTTCTGAGAAACTTGTTTGATTAAACATGACTTTTACCATTAGAAACAGAATGATTGTTTGTCTTTAAACCCTATAATGTAGCACATTGATGTGTAATAAACAAGGACCTGTTTTTTCTGCGCAGATTTAGCTGGTAGAAAGATCACACTTTACACTAGCTTCATCACATGACCAAGAAGCTTCACTGCTGAAAAAGCACAAAACAAGTGCTTTTGACAATATGCGGATGTTCCAGAAAGCACAAGGAAGCCAGTGTTCCTCATTTTATTCCTTAACGTATAACCATGTTCAAACACTGAATATTTTCACAGCTCAGACTTGAACCAACTCGATTTGAAAGGCTTAGGTTACAAAAATGATATTTGATCACATTTTAATTCAACTATAGGCAATGCTTGAATTTCTATGACATTGTGTTTGAGATCATTATTGAGGTCAAGTCTTGCAATCCTGGTGGGAGGTTTACTGGAAGGAATCACATCCACATACAGAAATGGAAAGCAGTCCAAGTTAAAATGTATTTATATATATATAAATAGATAAAAAGTTGATCAATTGAATGCGTTGGGCTCTTATGGAAACTATCAATTCCCTTTTCAGTAACTGTCATAACTTCCCAAAACTTGGCTGCACAATCGTGGCTCTCCAAATGATTTATTTTGTTTTGTTCCATTGTATTCCGCTTATCCGAGGCCAAGTTGCAGGGGCAACAGCCTCAGACGGGAAACCCATGCTTCTCTCACCCTGGCTGCATCCTCCAGCTCACCCGGGAAGATCTGAGGTGTTCGGGGTTCGGAGTCTGCCTCTCGATCTACTCCTGGTGGGACGTTTCCAAAACACCTCACCAGCGAGGCGATCAGGAGGCATCGTAGCCAGATGTCCGAACCACCCCATCTGGTTTCTCTCGACTTCTCGTTGGAGCAACGGCGCCACTCATAGCTCTTCCCGGATGGCAGAGTTTCTCACTCAATCTCTGAGTGAGAGCCCAGCCATCCTGCAGAGTAAGCTCATTTTGGCAGCTTGTATTCATAATCTCGTTCTTTCGTTCAGCACCCACAGCTGATGACCGCGTAGATCGACTGGTAAATCGAGAGCTTTGCTTATTGGCTCAGGTCTTTCTACACCATGACAAATCGATGCAGCGTCCTGATTATTGCAGACGCCGCACCGATCCTTCTCTCGATCCACCGCTGCATCCTTCCACCATTAGTGAACAAGACCCCGAGATATTTAACTACTCAGGATACAATAAATAATAACTCACTGATTTTATTTTTTAAATACAAAACAACAACAAACCATGATGGCTGTAAAGACCTCACCAGGACAACTATAACACACTCACACTAACATTTTAAGGAAGATGCTCGTAAGTAACACTTCATACACTCCCATCACAGGTTGAAAACACATATAACCACAAGATTTCGTAATAATTAAACCCTGATTTGTGTGTAGAAGAAGAAGTGCGCAGGTTGACCAGCAGCAGCAACAGCAGCAGCAGCAGCTACCTGGTAGCTAAGCTAAAGCTAATCAACATGCAAAGGCTGTTGTCCAACTTATGTAAGCTGGTTAGCCTTTCACAAAACTCATTACACCAGTTTAACTCTATTATTAACATTAAATGTGTCGCTTATTTAACTACAAACCATTTATTCTATTAAATAAACATTTACAGAGAATGGTACAAGCTAATAATAACACATGCATAAGATTGGTCCAGATGCTAAAGTGAGTTAGCATGAATGCTTAGTCTATTAATTGGGACGAATGGACTTACACCTCTAAGATCCGGTCTCCTTTTACTATCCCGGCCCGGTCCGCAGCTCCTCCTGGTAAAACAGCACTGACATGCTGAAGAGGAGCATATAGTTCTCCATTTATACTCCGTAGCTGTCCTCCTTCGCTGACCTGCCCGCGAACATTGAAGCCATAGCCGGATTCAGACTTGATGATCCTAACTATCCTTGGACCTGACGTTACCGTGGCTGCGATCTGGCCCGCAGATGGACCGTTTCTAGACGATGTTGTTTGCCGAATTTCATCTCCTACATCCGCCATCTTCTTACAGACACGATCCTCCTCCTCCTCCAGGCTGTTTTCTAGCAAATTCAAACCAACACTCGCTCTCTGTCCCCCAGTTAGGATAGCTCCATCCACATACACAGAGCCACTCTGTTACTGAGACCCTCCTACCTCTCGTTACGTCACGGCTGGATACGTCAGTGAAAGTCTGTCAGGTCAATACCTTTACATCCTCTGTCAGCTCATCACGCTCACTTTCACATTATAGAGTCATTATTACAAAAACAAAAACACACTCAAATACAGTGTCAGATAGGACCAAACTGGGCCAAATTCTTCCAAAATTTTAAACCCTAACTAAATACTTCCAAACTATTTCTATTCAGTTATATTTGTACAGCTCTTCTCCTTCTTTCAGCATTTCCCTTCAGGGGTCGTCACAGCAAGTCAGTTTCTTCCATCTAACCCTATCTGCTGCATCCTCTTCAGTCACACCAACTATCTTCATGTCTTCCTTCACTGTATCCGTGAACCTCCTCTTTGGTCTTCCTCTAGTCCTCTTTCCTGGTGGTTCCAAACCCAGCATCCATCTGCTGAGGTACCCTCTCTCTCTCTTCTGCACATGTCCAAACCATCTCAGTCTGGCCTCTCTAACTTTATTTCCAAAACCTCTTACATGTGCCGTTCGTCTGATATACTCATTTCTAATCCTGCCCATCCTGGACACTCCCAGAGAGATCCTCAGCATCTTCATCTCTGCTACCTCCATCTCTGTTTCCTGTCTTTTCCTCAGTGCCACTGTCTCTTGACCAAACAGCATGGCCGGTCTCACCACGGTTTTGTACACTTTCCCTTTCATTTTAGCTGAAACTCTTCTATCACACATCACACCTGATACTTTTCTCCAACCATTCCAGCCTGTCTGCACACGCTTCTTCACCTCTTTTCCACACTCTCCATTGCTCTGGACTGTTGATCCTAAGTACTTAAAATCTTCCACCTTCTTTATCTCTTCTCCCTGTAACCTCACTTTTCCATTTGGATCCCTCTCATTCACACACACGTATTTTGTCTTACTCTGACTAATCTTCATTCCTCTTCTTTCTAGTGCAAACCTCCACCTCTCCAGCTTTTCCTCGCCTCTTCCCACCTCTCACCACAGATCACAATGTCATTTGCATTTGTAAAGCCCAATATCACAAAACAATTATCTCAATGGGCTTCGTTTCGTCTACTGAACCACTTATCCATAATAGGGTCACAGCGGCGCTAGAGCCTACCCCTGCTGGTTTCAGGTAAGGTTTCAGGTAGGGTAAAAGTCGTGAGCAGGTTAACAGTTTGTTGTCGAGCCACACACACAGACAACCATCCACACACACATTCATTCCTTGATGCATTTTACCTAACATGTATGTTTTTGGAGGGTGGGAGGAAACTGGAGAACTTGGAGAAACCCATACATAAACGGGGAGAACATGCAAACTCCACACAGAAAGAACAGTGTTCCAAGCCTCACCCCCACTCTGACTTGACCTTCTTGCTAACCACGGCACCACTGTGACAACAGCCACTGTGTCTAGGACTTACGGTAATTAAATATTATTTTACTCTACACTACAACTTTATATCTGAAGAAGTCCGTAGATGGGTTTCACCCTGATGGTAACTGGATTGTAGATCAAGCACAGAGGACACCTCAGTCTTGTGACTGACATACCTTGATGATCACCAATAATGATATGAATGTCGAAAGACTAAATAGATCCAAGACCTCGCTGTCTATTTAGTCTATTGAAAAAGATCCAGGACCTCGGTGCCCTTATACCCTCCTTCTTGGTGAAGAAAAACCCTTAATAATATTGTTACAAGGGGGAAAAAAGGAGAAACTTGATGGAAATCCACGTGAAGGAAAGGTTTTCTCTCCTGATGGAGAGGCAATGTACTAGGCGTACATTAAAACATTATTATGATTTATTGTGTTTAGATTGATCCCACTTGTCTTATGAGCTACTTATTAGCTATAAAGGCTTACAGAAAATCAATAAGTTCATTTAAAATTGAGAATCACACACACACACATACAAACACTCACACGTATACATATTTTATTGCTTATTTTTGTAAAATTTTTCTCTTTTTTCATGATAACAGTGCTGCTGTGACACAAATTTCCCACGTGTGGGATCAATATAATACTTCTGATTCTGACATGGGGAGAGAGAAAAATACAGAGCTTTTTCCATTCCGTCGTCTTCCATTTATCCAGGACCGGGTCATGGGGGCAAGGGCCTCGGACGGGAAGCCCAGGCTTCTCTCATCCTAGCTGCATCCTCCAGTTCACCCGGACGGATCCTGAGTCGTTCCCCAGCCAGCTATGAGACTACGCCGGAGAGACTATGTCTCTCCACCTGCTGGAGAGACATAGTCTCTCACCTCACCGGCGAGGAGCTGCAAGGGAATCCTGACCATGCCTGAACCACCCCATCTGGCTTCTCTCAACCTGAAGGAGAAGCGGCTCGACACCGAGCTCCTACTGGATGGCAGAACTCTCTGAGTGAGAACCCAGCCACTCTGCGGAGGAAGCGCATTTTGGCCGCTTGTATCTGTGATCTCGTTCTTTCGATCTCCACCCACAGCTGGTGACCATAGGTGAGGGTCGGAACATAGATCGACTTGTAAATTGAGATCTTTGCTTTTCGGCTCAGCTCTCTTTTTACCACGATAGATCGATGCAGGATATCAATATAGATATCAGTAAATAAGGAGCTTTATTTTTTTGTCATGCTTCCATCTTCATCCCATCATTTTAAAGCCATCAAGGACACATTGGCATGCACCACATTGGAGCAAAGAATTAGGAAAAGATGCTTTAGTACGAATACTGTGTTTTACTCGCTCATCTTTATGATGAATACTGCATCCATACGATCATTGAGTGGTGTGAAAAATAAAGACGTCAAACTGCAGTGTGTTAGAAGATAAACTTCTTTTATTATGTTTCATTCCATGATAATTATTATGACATGATGGTCTCCTTTTTTGCAGAAAGGCAGATCTCATGCTTGGCCTCAGGATGGTGCTGTGAATCTTATCTTTTACCAATGAAGTATTCATGGCACATCTGAGTGAGGCAACAGACCAAGTTAACAAACTCACTGAAATCCACAGTGTTGTTCTTGTCTTTATCCAGGTCTTTGAAAATACGATCAATGGCTGCCTTGTCGTTTGCTTTCTGTGGAAAGAAAAATCACGTTGTTGCATCTTGTTTTTTATCAATGTGGTTGTTATTTTTTTTGCAGAAAAGCAAAATTGCATTTTACTTTCTTATTATTAATCAAAAGTATTTTTGCAAAAGCAACCATTTGAAACAAAGCTCTAGTTTTTGGGATTTGTCCTTGCTGGGGAGACATAAACGGACAAGGTTAAAAAAAATCACTTACACACAGCATCTCCCCAAATTCATTTTGCAGAAGTTCTTTGAGCTCCTCCTTGTTCAGGGTGTCTTTATCCCCCTCCTTGCTGGCATATTTGGTGAAGGAGGTGATGAGGAGGGCCATGGCCTTCTGGATGTCAGACATGATGATGCCTGGTATTCATAAACAAAATTAAATCATTTATTTAAATCCAACCCTCTTCCTCAGATGGCACATAATGCATGCATCTCTTAAGGATAGCAGAGGAATGTAGAATTAATATAACAAAATTAATTATGGCCAATAGAAAATAAATCTTGTGACATTGTGGTGAAACTAGAATCTCAACAATGAGTTTGATTTAAGACCTCTGAGTTGGAGGGATTGTTAGGGATTTTGAAATATGATAGACATGCAATCTTGTGAAAATTGCTGGCATTGTTTAAAAAACACAATAAAACCACTGTTTTAATCATTTGAGGGAGAGAAATATTGTATGACTAGTTGCAACGAGCAGCTTTCATCCTTTGTTGGTGTTTTTCCTCTGATTTTTCCATGAAGAGGGTTAAAAATAAACCCAAGGGACAACCTGGCTTTCACAGTTCCTTTTTTGTTCCTCCTCAGGGTCTCTAATGCAACATCTCTGCTCCGTGACTGCAAAAACAAATTTATTTCTGCCGAATCCTGAGTTGAACTTGAATTGGGTTATGACTTACACAAGGTCCTCTGAGGCCACTTCGGCTTTCATTGTGTCTAAAAAAAAATGTTTTTTGTTTCGACTAACTATGAATGTTGGAGTCAGTTGCGGTTGCATTGTGACTCAGATGGTGCTGTTCCCTCCCTAGAGTATGGTTAGCGGAGGAAACTGTGGCATCATACGGTTTGTAAACAAATGGGAATTGTCAAGGAGAAGAAAGCACAAAACTAATACTTTATTACTGTTCATTGATTTCATACTTTTCCAGTTATTGATAAGAATTCAAGACTAAGTCAAACTTTGCGACATGCAATTTCACAGCAAATTATTCATCAAAATTAGGATGTGAGTTGCATAATTAAAGGAAATGCTCAGGTAGGGATGCATTTGTTCATGTTGAAAATTTTTAAGTCAATATGAACTCAAAAGTTTCCTTAAGACAGATTGAAATTTGACAAATAAAGCATCATCACATTTTTCTACTCACCGAGGATGATTTTGAAGACGATCGATGGATAAAAAGTGAAGCAGCAGTGAGGTAGAGGAGGTTAGAAGGATGTTTTATACTTGACCGCACCCTGCATCCCTCCCAAAGGGAAAGCTTCTCTCATCCCAACCACTCCCCTTTTCCATCCCTGCTTCTTTCTTCTCTCTTCTAACAAGTTAGGCTTTGAAGATTTTGTCTATCTTAAAGTAAGTAAGTGTTTAAAAAGATTTTCTACAGCTCTAAAGAGAAATGTCAGTCAGTCTGTCTCCTTCTATCCCTTACTGGGTCATTGGGGCTGCTGGAACGCATCCCGGCTGATTCGAGGCAAGGGGAAGGGTACACCCCAAACAGGGGAGGTCCTCAACCTAATACACAGGTTTTTTTGAAGGTGGAAGGAAACCGGGGTATCTGGAGAAAACCCACGCATACACGAGGGGAACATGCAAGGAGAACACAGGGGAGGTCCTCAACCTAATACACATGTTTTTGGAGGGTGGTATTCCAACCGGAGAACCTGGAGGAATACACAGGAAGAACATGCAAACTCCACACAGACAGGCCAGTGTTTCAAGCCTCGTCCCGCCGCCCGCGGGACTCGAACCCACAGCTTTCTTGCTGTGACGCCACTGTGCTATCCACTGCGCCACTGTGCCACTGAAAGAGAAGGTTCCGGTTGGGGACAAGGTTTGGATCACTGACCTTCTGTGTGGAGTTTGCATGTTCTCCCTGTGTATGTGTTGGTTTATTCTAAGTACTCCGCTTTCCTCCCATCCTCCAAAGACATGCATGTTAGGTTATTGTCTGCTGCAAAATTGTCCCTAGGAGAGAGTGTGTGAGGCCCCATGAATACTGGCGACCTGCTTGGGGTGTACTCTGCCTCTTGCCTTGAGTCAGCCAGGATATGTTTGGCATCTCTGCGACCGCGTCAGGGAATGAGTGGTTTGAAAGATGAAATGAACTTCTAATTGGTAATCTGTGTAATCTTATCTAGAAACATTACTTGTTGCAGACGGCCATGCTTGATGCTATAAATTCTGTTATTTTAACCTGTTTTAGCCCCAGTTTTTATAAAGTTATCTTTTTTCTTACAAGTTGCAAATGAGAGTGTAAAGTAAGGTATTCAAAGTTGACACCAACTAGTAGAAAAATGTCTTTTTAGATGCATGTAGTACATTTAATCGTTCTACAATATTTGTAACATAGTAAAACATGTGAGCTGCCTTTTTAGCCATGAACTGGTCAAAACTAACCATTTGATCAAATCACTGCATACATTTTAGTTTGTGCAGAGCTGGTGTTGATTGTTGTTGTCATGCAATGAAAAAAAAATCTGGTAGTTTGCAATCACTACTTGCTTCTTGAAATGGTTAAATACAGACCATAATTTTCTGCTCAGAAGAGGAGGAATTTTATGACTCAGATTAATGTAATGTGGCCAACAGTGGAAAAACCCAAAACATTCAAGAGCTAGACAAAAGTTTGCATGAAAAAACTTCAATAAATCATCATCTGAACCCTAATGTTTGGAAGATCAAATGAAGATCTCATAATGCAAATAAATTAGAGACTGTTTAAAACTTTTGACTAACTCTGTAATTAACTGTAGATTTTTTTCATCCTCTTCTCGATTAAAGGGTTCTCTGATTGCGAGTTGTGCTATTTTTTCTGGGTGCTTTGTTTGCAATGGGTTATTTTTCTTTCAATGATGTTTACTTGTTTGGGAAGCATGTGATTCTAAAGTGAAGACATTGGGGACAGTGATTCACTGTCCTCGGATTGCTATGGTCCTAGGCGCCTCCACTCTTTCCTGATAAAAGTCACTGTGACTCACAGTCATGTTTGTACAGAACGCACCAAACCCACAAATCCCTCGATACGTACCAAAATAGTTAAAAAAAATCTTTCTTTTACTGTGTGATCTGTTATTTATTCATGAAATTATACACATTTAATTATTTTTTTTATTCCTCATGTAGGGTTTAAATAAAAAATTAGAAAGTAAATGAAAGTTTTACTCCTGTTTGTACAGTTTCTCACAAAATGGAAAGTTTTAGTCTAACTTTTTCCTGCAGCCCTGCCTTTATCTTCTGACTCACATTTCCCAAATTTAGGAAAGAACTGCCAACAGTCCAGCTGCTAGTCATTTAAACAGGCTGTGCAGCTAAAAATGTTCAGATTCATACTTAATATTAAAGAACTGTTTAGACTTTTATGCCATCTAGTGGCTTTAGACTGGAAACTAAAAGAACACATGTTGGAATGGACGGTGTTTAGAGGGAGAACTTAACCGTACACAAATAATAATCTTGACAGTGGCCTCAATTTTCTCTATGTTAACTTGGAAATGAATGCATTTGCCAACACACTTTGAAAGTAGAATAGACAATAGAAATAACCCCACACAAATACACATTTTATTACATCCTTTCATTTTCCGAACTGCTTGTCTAACAACAGGTCACACAGACACTGGACCATATCCTGGTTGGCATCAGGCAAATGGCAGGGTACATCCTGGACTGACCATCCTGTAATAGACCCAGAGACAGGCAACCACACATGCACACACTCTTTCACTGAGACAATTTCAAAGTGCCTGAAACTTTTCATGCAAGTCTTTAATGATTGGTAACGGTAGCTAAGCCACGGTAGCTGTGAGAGTTCAGTAACAACCACAATGCATGCCATCGTGCGGTTACACATCTCAACTAAACCATTCAAAGACATGAATGAATGGATTTTGCAATCTTTGCAACAACTCTTTGGAAAAATATACCGGGGTAAGTGTTTGCAAGAAAAATAACCTTTCAGAATCGGTTTCTTCAGTAGTAAATTAATCTAAAACCCCCTACATTCTGTATCCTTGAACCTCTTCCTCTAGGCATTCTAGGTCACTAGGTCTTCCTCTAGGTGTTCCTCCAGGCCTCTTTCCTGGTGGTTCCAAATCCAGCATCCTTCTTCCGATGTACTCTCTCTCCTCTGCACATGTCCAAGCCATCTCAGTCTGGCCTCTCTGAGTAAAACCCCCTACATTAGGAATTCAAATATGCACACAAAAGAACAAATTTTACAGTATTTTTGTAGTTGTTTTAGGTATTTTAATCCCATAAAGTCATGTACATTTTTAGATGTGTGTTCATTTACCTGATTTTGTGTCCTAAATGCAAGCAGATTAATACAGAAATCATATACTTTATCATCTTAAACTTGATGTTCAGATCCCACATGTGCTTTTTTTTTTTTTTTTTTTATTAAAACAGTTTGTTTTTGCACTTATGACTACTCGGGTGTGGAAAAGCTTTCATGAATGTTTGATTTCCTACTGTTGAGTTCACAACCCCACACCCTCATAAGGAATGAAGTAACAGGAAATAAGGAATATGCAGGGAGTTTTTTCCCTGTTAGAGAGAAAGGCATTTTTATGCATTTCAAACTAGTCATGCGTGAAGGAACATTTGATTTTAACTTTTCTGTTCCAGATTGAGTTGAATCTTTGTAAAAAAGTGTGTTGTTACGCAAACTTTTACAGAAGATGGTTGTTTTAAACTGACACATCTGCAGTGGATTTTGAAATCACTTATGAAGAGGGCTGCTGGAAACTTGGAAGAATCAACAATGTCGGAATTCCCAACTCCTCACTCAGCTGTGTGTCACATGGGTGGGGTGTGGTGTAGCACACACACACACACACACATACACACTGTAACTAAGCAACTTCAGTATTTGCTCTGTTACCATGAACACGAGCCTGGCCATGCCCACAGAAATGTGCAAAGAGCTACAGAGTCGTAGAAAGTCCAAGTTATTTCCCTGAAGCTTGGTCTTTCCGGCTGTGTTCTTTAAACCCATACACACGAGCCTCATTGACTTATATCTTATCCACATCTATCAATCTGATTATATATCAATAATTTTTTTAAATAAACGCTAAAAGATGGGAGATTACTGTCTGGTTTTACATTTCCTTTCTTGGGTTGAACTTTTAAACGGCACAAACTATAATATAAAAGAAAAAACTATAAGAAATAAAAACTGCCCTCATGCTGCACCTTGTGACTAAAGCACTCCAAACTTGATCAATGCAATCAAAAGAACCAGTGTGAAAATACTCTGATTTGTTGACCTTTGCCCTTAATATCTGTTCTTTAATGATTCATGATGTGGAGCATTGCAACATCAGCTGAGTGACTATGCATCATGCTGGGGTGTGTTAATGCTTGGAGCATTCTGCAGATTCCTCAAGACAGTGATAATCAGACTCGTCCAGAGAAAAGTTCAAGGTTCATCTGCTTTTTTCTTCCACAGGAGGGAGTAAAAAAACAAGTGAGACTTATATTATCACACCTATGCCGCAAGGTGGTCAGATCTCCAGAAGGATTTTGAATGTTTGGAGGAATAGTGATTTGAGGCTTATGGTTTGCTTTAAATGACGATTAAAAATGAACAAAACAAGACGTTGAAAACCATTCAGTGTGTTTATTTGGACAAAACAAAATCATTACAAAACCCTCCTTTTTATCATTTCTTTGGTTGTGATTTACTTCTTTCCTGTTTTTTTCATGTGCATCTGATAGCATTGCTCACAAGCAATCGAAAGTCCAACAACCAGAGAAACAAACTCCTCGAAGTCCACCTGGCCATCACCATTGCTGTCCAGGTCCTTCATGATCTTATCCACAGCAGCAGGATCCTTCTGAGACTACATGAGAGGAACAAAGAAATAACGTCAACAATATTCAAATATTCCCAGAAGTGACTGTATTATTTTTCCTCTTTTGCTCACTTTAAGGAAGTTAGAGAGCTCGTTCTCCATCAGCTCTCTGAGTTCCTTCCTGCTGAGCGAGCCGTCCTTGGAGGCGTAACGGTGAAAAACGGTGATGAGTGACTGCATTGCTGTTTCCAGTTCAGAAGGCATGGTTGCTGAAATGGGTTTGGACTGAAAAACAAAATGCAGATATGGAAGAAAATGATCAGTTTCAACATGGATTTGAGTCTTTCGTGGTTATTTTAGTTTTAACTGAATAATAAAAATCTATAATGTTTCATGAATTGTGGTCATTGATACAGATTTAGAGAAGAAATCAAATCACAGGGGACTTTATTAAAGAATCAAATGTATTTGGATTCACTCAAGAGGGCATGAGTAGATTACAGATTACATCAGTGTCTAAGACAGTGGTTAACCAGATAGGGTTTGTATCTACAAAGAAAGACCAAACCTTTTGCAAATAAAGGTAAAAGGTCCTACGAACAAGCTGGCCGTGCAAAAGATTGCAAAGTAAAGGAACAATGCCACGCTCTGATGTTAACTCTTCCCCACTGACGAATAATGTGCATAAACAGCAATCACAGCATTTTGTGGGGAATGTTAATAAGTAATCAGGAAAATAATAGTAGCAGTGCCTTTTTTTTGTTCACAGGGTCTGTGGAGATAAGAGTACGTAGGAGGGGAAACTGAGTATTTGTGCAAGAAGGAATGGAAAAGTTGAATAAACCAAAAAAATGGGAGGCACAAAATGTTGAGGATTGAAGCAAATATGGACAGAGAACACAATAAGGAGAGGACACGTGTGTACATGTCCACAGTCCAACCACACCCTTAAACCCACTCCAGTAAATTACTAGTTTAACAATGAACCACAAGAACAATAGAAGAAAAAAGAAAAATCACACACACATTGGGGTTCATCTATTTTGGAAACAACTTTTAAAAAAACTCCTGAAAAGTTACAAATAGATTCTAAAAGTTTTAAAAGTTATCAGTCCAAAACTGAAGGGTAGGTTTAAATGATCTTAATCAAAGACTTTTAAAGTTTTGTATTAAAAATAGCAATTATGATTACACATAAGAAAACTGTAAAAGTCTTTAAACAAATGATCCTAAAATATTTCCTAATAATCCAAGCTGAAGAAAAAGTTTAGAAGCTGGAGCTTAAGTGTTAAAGCTCACCTCAGAGGAGAAGATGCCTCGGCCAAGAGAGAGGAGAAGAAATGAGGCAAAAAATCAGAGAAGTTTTTATAGTCAGACACCGCCCCAATTTCTGCACACAGAGCCAGGTTGACCTCATACTGAGGTGGGTGGAAACCCACTATGTGGCTGCAACTGCTTTTACTCTCAAACAAAACCAAGTTAACTTCTAATACTCATAAAAAACTTTTACTTGTAAAATTTGACTTTGAAAAGTTTACATTCTCTTGCAAAGTGACATTACTATCTAATAAAGGGATGATTTAGCATTTCAAAAGACAGAATTATATTTTTAGATTATAATGGTGTTATAGCCTGATTAATGTTTATAATATGGTATTAAGTGATAATGAAGAGCAAAAAAATCAATAATTTAAACAGAAGAAAACAAACTTCAATGTTAAGTCTATGGAACACAAGAGTGAAGCAAGGATTTGACGCCCTCATGTGGTAAACATTTGGTATTGCATTTGTCCAAACTGCTGGCTTATTGTGGACAAATTTTAACTCTAACTTTGCCTTTTCTAAAATAATCTTGTATTCTTTGTGACTCTTTTTGTATACTTTTGCGTGTCAAAACAAGTAATTACACTGATCCATGCCTCAAATACTCTTGTTTTTTTTTTTTTAATTGTTTTACCAAGGTTCTGTCCATTGTTAGAATCTTGGTAAAATCAAGATGTGTTTTAGTTGTTGGAATAAAATCAAGGAATGAACTCAGTGATGAATTGAAAATATGTTCTTCTTTCTTAAAGTTTAAACAAAATCTTAAAAATAAAAGTATTAGTGATTATAAGTAAGTTAAAAATAAGAGAGAAAAGAGGATAATGTGAAGTTTTTTGTGGTTTTCTGTTTAATTGGAGATGTGAACTTTGTAAATTTAATTTTTGTTTGATTGTAGTGATTGTGTACTTTGTAAATTTAATTTTTGTTTGATTGTTGAAATGCTGTTCAGTTAAATGTATATAGATGAATTGGGATAGGCACAAATAAGCCATGCTTCAGCCTATTCCGTTTCTTTGGTCTATTTGTTTCTTTGTTGCAATCTGTATTATTACAATTTTGTTAAATTTGTGATCAAATGAATACATTTAAATCTGAAATCTGAATTGTATTTAATAAAATAGTACATGGTGTCATGATCATCCCTCCTTCTGAAACATTTCCTCCCTGCTAATCTTGCCTTGTATCCTAATTCAGCACACTTGTTTCCATTGGGCTATCCCTGATGTCTGCACCTGTGTCTTGTCTTTCCCTGGTTGTGTAACCCCTGGAGTCTCTCACTCTGATGTCAGATCATCTGCCGTTCTGCTCTTCTTCTCCAACCATGATGGTGTCACTCGATGTCGTCTTCCAGGCAGCACATGCCTACTACTTTTCCCAAACCCTTGATTAACTGCAATAAATTAGATAAAACTGGCTATGCATCTGGGTCCTACATCTGCACCATCACCACCTCATGACACATGGTGTTACCTTGACAACACAGACTTTGATCTTGTACTTCTATTGTATGTGAAATTCTTTTTTTTCTTTTTATTACAACAATTCTGTAACAAAAGTTGAACCTTTTTGTCTTGATCCTCTCTTCAGAGACATTTCCCCACTCCAAATTTGGCCCTCTGCTCTGATAATGCACACCTCGTTCTAACCGCATCACCCTGATGTCTCCACCTGTGTCTCGTCATCCCCCTGATTATGTAACCCGTGGTGTCTACCACTCCGCTCTCCGGCTGCAGCCATGAGGGTGTACCTCCACGTTTGGTCTCTTACCCTGCTGTTCTGCTCGCCTGCTGTAGCCATGATGGTGTCGCCTTCCTATCTGGTCCTGCCAAACCTGGCCAGGTTACCTAAAGCCTGCCCAGGATGGCTTTTTGACTGCACATGTCTACCCCTATTCCCTAACTAGCTATGCATGTGGGTCCTACATCTCACTACCTCAGGACACCTTTGATTTATTCCTAATGTAAGATTAAAAAAAATCTCATGACAAAGACAGTATTAACAAATAAATAAGCTAATTTTTTTGCATTGCCTTTCATAATGAAAAAGAATAAATTTCCCGTCCAGTGACATCAGTGTTTGTCTCCCCCCTGTGTGCCACATCATTTGAATCCTTCCAGTGAGGGATGGATGGGGGTGGGATGTCTGTAGGAGGAAAAGAAGCCACAGGCATCTTTTAATATTTATCCTGGATGTATGTTGACATTGACAACAAAACAGAAAACCGATTTTTGATTTTTTTTTTTTTGTAAAACCTCAAGATGTGAGCTTTATTTTTTGATCGATGTTATTTATTTATTCTAACGGGATTGAACCGTGATCTCCATCTGCGTTCTAATCATGCACCTCATGGTCAGTGGCCTGGATTCAGATTATAAAACATCTAGATAATGAAACCTGCAGGTAGTTTTTATCATCGGATGGTGGAGATGGATGTAAAATCAGCAACAACAGCGATGGAAGCTTTGGTTCGCATCAGTGTGAGTTCTCTATGTCTCATTTTTTCTGTTTTCACCGTAAAAACGGACCATGATTTCATCTGAAAGGCTCCATCAGATCGTGTTTGAGCCCAGATTAAACCCGATCGACCGTCACATATGTGATCTATCATATACTTTCTTATTTAAAAGGGTTTTCTTGAGCTTATCTAATAGAAAGAGAGGAATAAATCGATACAGGAAAGAATTTCGCGACGTATTTTCGGTTTTAACATCGTAGATTTTTTGTTCATAGCGCGCAGATTGAAATGACTTGATTTTTTATTTTGAGCATATTAAACAGTCGTTTCCATGGAGACCGGATGCAGGAGAAATTTGTCACTAGGATGCTGACATAGCAACGGTGGTTGTGAGGTGTTCACAGGCGACAATCCTGATGGAGAGATCTTAAAGTGCACGTAGGAAACGTGGCGGGCTCATCTTTTTTTTTTTTTTCATCCTGTCGAATCATCTGCTTCTATGATCTTTTTTTTAAACCTCTTTGGAGCGCATCTTCCACCTAGCTGCTGTCGGTGTGAAGGCTCGACCCCCTCCCCTCTTTTCTAGGAATATAGCTGCTCTCATGCAGGGATTTATAGGCTGGTATCATGGCGCCTAGATTCCAGGTTAAGGTAAGGATCTGTGCAACGTGCAGGAGCTGCAGCATCACGGAAACTGCATTAGGCTGAACTGCTGTGGGAAGAGAGGAAAGGCCTCAGTTGACATTGAAGAATGTTAAAAAGAGAGAGAGGTGCACCAAGAAGGAAAGTAGGTTATTAGAATTATTTGATGGATCCAATTTGGTGCTCTGATTAGGGTCTGTGCTAATTTCCACTCATCCGCTGCTACCTTGTCTTATAACATCTGGAAGATGCTGATGTGTCTGATATTTATTTTTTGTTAATATTTGCAATCAGAATTTCTTTGCATGCACGTGCATCTTTCTCAAGCTGTTTCTAATGTGCTGTGTTAATCATCACATCAGGTCACATTATGTCACAGTGACAGCATCTTTCATGCAGTTTTCTCAGTCAGCTTGTCCTGTCCTAGTTTGTCTGCAACAGCTTGGGATGTGGGATGAGATTGTGAAGGGCATCCTGTGAAGGGAGGGTAAAGGTTAGTCACTAGCTATTCTGACTGGTGGCTGGACAGAAAGACAATTTGCTCAGCTTGTGTTGCGGACACACACTAGCCAAACAGGATGCATGAGTAAATATTAACGATGAGCACATATGTGTACAACATTCTTTGTATTGGTTTTATTCTTTAAAGAGGGGTGTGGGTGTTAAGCTACAGTTTTATTCGGTACCATGTGTCCTACTCTGTAGGATTCATGTCCTTGAGCAAAGCTGCAAAAGGCTAACTGCTGCAGAGGTCTAAATTTACTCTAAATCCACAGGCCTGGCCATTATGGATTCATGGATTGAAGGTGCTGCTTAAGGAGTGAGGGCGAGGGGAAACAATAGTAACTGGGATGTGCAGAGTTAGCTGAACCACTAGAACCAGAGAAATTCAACTTAAACCATTTTACTTTGTATTTCTGTACAGTGTTTTTAACTGATCAGTTTTTATTTATTGATCTGATTCTAAGGGCGGCATGGTGGCGCAGTGGGTAGCACAGTGGCCTCACAGCGAGAAAGTTGTGGGTTCAAGTCCTGGGTGGGGACGAGGCTTGGAACAATGGCCTTCTGTGTGGAGTTTACATGTTCTCCCCTTGTCTGCGTGGGTTTTCTCTGGGTACTCTGGTTTCCTTCCACCCTCGAAAAACACATGTGCTAGGTTGATTGGCCAATACCAAATTGCCCCTAGGAATGAATGTGTATGGTTGTATGTGTGTGGCCCTGCGACAGACTGGCGACCTGTTCAGGGTGTACCCTGCCCTTTGCCTCGAATCAGCCGGGTTAGGCTCTGGCGTCCCCCGCAACCCGGATGGTGAAGACGGTTAAGAAGGTGGCTGGCTGACTGACTGATCTACTTTTAGAGAATTAGCAGTTAATATCAAATTATTCATTTCATCCTTTTATGGATGAAATAAACACTTCTTGTTGATCAGATTTAAATACATTTATATCCCGAGATGTGTTATTACTATATTTTTTATTTCCAGGATATCATAAAAACCAAAATGTCTCTCTGTGCCACTGAGTTCATGAGTGCATTCATGCCGTTATTTGAGGGACACAACTGAATAATTTATAATTGGCCTTCATTTATAATTAACCAGAATGAGACCCTGGATCATCTGTTTGGGACAGTCACTCTAACCACTTACCGTTTTTTTTTTTTTTTTTAGGTCCAGTCTCGTAATCACTTTCCACTTACTGTAAAGCACAACTTCTCAAAAACTGATTCAAAGTGTGCATATTTTTATGCTTACTTTACATTGTACATGTAAATTTTATGATATATAGAGTTTTTTTTAAAAAATAATCCCCTATCTTTTTGTGTCCAACAGTCTAACATGAAGAGCCTGGAGCATGAGCTGCACTGCCCTGTGTGTAAGGAAATAGTCAAGCAGCCCGTGGTCCTGCCGTGTCAGCACAGCGTCTGTCTTCTGTGTGCCTCTGAGGTATTAGTGGCGAATGGCTACCCACCTCCTGACCTTCCTCCAGAGCCCAACTCTCCAGCTTCTACGCCCAACATGCGCTCACCCCGTCAAGCTCGTAGGCCAACTCCAAAAGCTGAGCAGCGGCCCATTGATCGCGTGCTACGATCAGGTAAGCATTGCCTCATTACTAATAAGTTGGATTTCTAAAGATATTGCATTGCCTCTTTGCTTCTGACTGTTTTTTTTTTTTAACTTTAGGTCCTCATCCACCGTCTCCATCCATCCAACGATCTCCTGGATATGGACAATATGGAGGGCGACGACGAAAGGAGGGTCCACCTTTGGTGATGATGTTCCCCTGCGTTCCGTGTGGTCGTGATGTTGAACTGGGAGAAAAAGGCCTTACCGACTGCCTCCGTAACCTCACCTTGGAGCGCATAGTTGAGAGGTTGGTACCACAAAAATATTCACGTGAAATATCCAATTTTCATTCAGTCTTTTAATTGGTGATTTGGTTTGTTTTCATTGTAATTGCGTCCATTGTTTATAATAAAAACAGCACAAGACAAAGATGAATAGTTTGAAACAAAGGATGTTTATTTGATTCCTAACTTGTAACAACAAATTAAATAAAAAAAAAGACAGGTTATGCAGAAACAGGTTCAAAATGAAGCTTAGGATAGAGGATGCATCGCCATCCTCCCGTGTCTTAATGCACATAAAGTCATTATTTTCTGTCAATTATCTTGTAACATCTATTTTAGGATCGTTTTCACTATTTTGGTTCATTTAAAAAAGTAATTTTCAAAAATAGGCTTTAAAAAAAGTTTTTTTTTTCTTTTGCATCTTCAAAAGAAATTCTAATCTTTTATTTTGAAAAGTCAATGAGATTTGCCATCTGGGTCTTTAATAGAGGTAAGATCTTAAGACCGAGCCCAAGCCCGAGCCCGAGCGTTTAGGTGTTTAGGTCGGGCCTAAAAATATCAATCATTACTTCGGGTCGGGTCAGGTTCGGGTTCGGGCTTCTCTCTCGCTGACTTTTTTTCAAACAAATATATGTTTATAAAATGTATACTAAAAAAATTGAAAAAGCGTTTTTCTGAAAATGTTTCTAATTATAAATAACCCTCCCTCTCCGAGTCCTCACAAATAAAGTATGACTTCTCGGGTTTGCTTTGGACTCGGGCCTGCAAATAAAGTTAATTGGTCTGGCTCGAGTCGGGTCGGGTTTTAATACCCACGGGCCGAGTCGGGCTGGATTTTTTTCAGGCCCGATCTCACCTCTAGTCTGTAACAAATAGCAAGATATGTTTATGTCCATGGCTAATTGGTCAAGTTTCAGCAACTGTTGGACTGTGAAACATCTTGCACACTGTGCACTGCTAAGTACTGTACTATAGCTCTTCTTAATGATGGTATTCCCAGAGTTCAGCAGCTTTTTGTTCACCTTCTTGCCTCAGTGATAAGCTGATTTTCACTCACCTCACCATTTACTGTGTTTATGACTTCCATTATAAGTAAAACATATATGGATTCATGTGTGGATGACTGAATCCTTCTTTCTGTGTATTTCTGAACTTCCTCCAGGTACAGACACACAGTCAGCCTGGGTAGTGTTGCTGTGATGTGTCAGTTTTGCAAACCTCCTCAAACTCTGGAGGCGACTAAGGGATGTGCTGACTGCAGATCCAATTTCTGCAATGAGTGTTTCAAGCTCTATCACCCTTGGGGGACACCACGGGCTCAACATGAACATATCCAGCCAACTCTCAACTTCAGGCCGAAGGTATTCGAAGACACGCACACATGAGGAAGACGATTAAAATGACTTATTCCGTTCGGTTCCGTGAGAAACTGAACGGAATTGATGTTTTATTTATTGGTACATTGTGTATAATTGAATCATTTATATATTGACATGAATGCAATTTGGAGTATGAGTGTCTCCTTTGTTCTAAACTTTCACATGACCTCTTGAAGATTACAGTCATTCATCATGAGTCATCAACAAAAGAACATTCTGCACTCAGCCTATAATTTTAACATGACATGATTGACTGTTCCACACAGATTTGCTATAAAATTTCAGAAACTAACATTTTTTTTAGTAAAAAACTTGCTCTAAATTTATAGAGAAATGCATTTCTGTTTAAAAAAAAGGTGAATAGTTGATGCTTCGATTGAGATACGTTTTAAACAAATAGCAGTGGAATTGTATTCTTTTCTTCTCCAGGTCTTGACCTGTCCAGAGCACGATCAGGAGAAACTACAGTTCTACTGCAGGTCTTGCCAGCGGCTGCTTTGTCCTCTCTGCAAACTGCGACGCATCCACACCGGACATAAAATCCTCCCGGTGGCACAGGCTTACCAGGCTCTAAAGGTCTGAATCTTATAAACCATAGAACAAAATATAACTGATAACATTTTTAAAGAAGATGCTTGATAAATATGCTTGAGTCATACTACATCAAATGGCTAATCTAAGTTAGTTTTTGTGGTATGACTGTTAATCTGTGTTTGGTTTGGGTTGTTTTTCTGCAGGAGAAGATTACTAAGGAGATCAACTATATTCTGTCCAATCAGGATACAGTTCTGGCTCAGATCACACAGCTAGAAAGCGCCATCACTCAGACCGAGGTGATTATTACTTGTGACTGATAAAATTTCATTCAACACGGGCTGTGGTCAGTTTTGTGATGCTCATTTTCCGCAATTGTAAAGAAGCTGAAAGCCAACAGGATGTAATACAAATTGTGGGAAAAAAAGCAAATTTGAAGAAAAAAGTTCAGTCATTTGAGTCAAAAACTCAATAATTTACGTTGTTTTTCACTTGCACAGAAATCCCAAATAAGGATAATTAGAAAAATTCGTTTAGAAAAGACTGAAATATGCATCAGGATTGGTGTTTGGCATTTTGTTTCAAATAGAATGCGAAACAAATCACAGAAAATAAAAGTCATTAATTTTTCAAACTCAAGAATCAATAAAAACACATTATTGGAAAAATTCAACGCAGTTATTTGTATGTTTTTCATTCGAACAAAGTGTTTAATAAGGATTTTAAAACTTCAACCAGTCATTAAAGTTCAGAGATGGGGTTCGTATGCTCGTACTTTTGCTAAATAATTTTTTTTTCATCAGTATCATACAATATTTCACAAGCCAAGCGCTTTAAATTTCTGTCTTGAACTATTGGAATTCATATTTTTATGTTTATATATAAAAAAATAACTAAATTTGTTATGATAGTTGATTTTTCTGCTTTTTGTTGTGACGCATTAAGTTTAGACTTTCTTCATCCTTTTTAAAGAAAATGTAATCTTTTCCACATGTTTATTCAATGTGACCCACTAAGCTGTGTTTGCTTTTTTTCTTGACAATTTAAACGTCTGAATGTGTCTGTGTGTGTCGTTCATCACTAGGTAAACAGCGTGTCAGCCAGAGAGCAGCTGGCTCAGAGCATCAGGGATCTAACGGCGGCTCTGGCTGAGCGCCACGCTTCACTCACTCAGGCCCTGGAGACGGCACGGCAAAAACGAGGCGAGGCATTGGCCGCTCAGGTGGCGGAGAGACGAGGCTTGATGGAACATGCCGGACTCATGGCGTTCACACAGGAGCTGCTGAAGGAAACAGATCAGCCCTGCTTTGTGCAGGCGGCACGCCAAACTCACAACAGGTTTTCAATTTGTATATTTTGTAGTATTTATTTATGGAGAGACAGTTCACCTGATAAAATACTTCAGGTCTTCAGTGGTTCTCCGTCTAAATCAGTTAACTTCTCAGTAATGATTTTATGCTTATAAAACCATCTGACTCTCCTGAATTCATACAGACAAAAATGGCCTGGGCATCACAGATTTAAAAAAAAAAAACCTCCACAGAAAATGTCCTTGAAGTCAGAGTTTAATTAATCATTTGATTTTTTCTTCTCTGATAGCACGCCAGCATGTTACTTTTATAGATTCTAAAACAGGGTTGGGCCAACTTTTTGTTTCGCGGGCCACATTGAGTTGTAACATTTGACAAAGGGGACGGAAAAAGAGCAGATGGATGGCATGCTATGGTAACCGCTAGATTAAACCGATGGAATGGTGCGCAAGATTTTGAACAACCGCGCTAGATGTTATATCAAGAGTGTTAAATTTCAAATCTAGCGCCCTAGGTCGAAATCTAGTGCGATAACGCTTAAAAACTTGCATTTAGCAGCGTTAGGTTTGAATTATAAGCACTTGATGTAACATTTTGCTTGTTTTAACATCTAACACGCTTGTTTACGTGCATGTATTGGGCCCGAAAGCTTTCCATAACTGTGCACACTCTTTATTTTGACTGCATGCACATCACGTAGACACACACGTTTTAATGGAGCAGTGTTGTTGTTTTCTCAACAAAGCCAATGTATCCAGAGTGCCCCATCTAGTGAGAAAACATCAGAATTGCAGGGGAAATAAGACATTAACACGGTCTATTTGTTTAATTTTTTCAAGTTCGGCGGGCCGGATTAAAGCATTTAACAAGCCGCATGTGGCCCGCGGGCTGTAGTTTTTCTATGACTGGCCTAAAAACTTCCTTTTTTAAATGCTGTCCCAAAACAGACCAAAATGCTGCAAAGACCAGATAAGCAGCTTTCGTATGGTTGTTTTTTTCTCAATAAGCTGGACTTAAAAAACCTTTTAGATTTAGGCTTTTAAGTAATACGCACTCTGATCGAATCGAAAACTTTTCATTTAGTCTAAAACTCAATTTTCTCTTCTAATTATACGAACTCTAAATGGGACAAAACACAGTTTTAAAAGTTTTTTCCATTTTGAATGCAGGTTTATTGAAAGCCCTTTTCCTTATGAAGTTCCACATGACAGGAAAGTGCAGTTTTACACACAAACATCTTTTAAGTGCTAGTTTTTATGGATATTTTGATATTAAAATAGTGTTTTTGGAGTACAATGTTACATTTTTTACTTCTTGACTCGTCATGTTGGTGTAAAAGCTCTTCAAAGCATTTGGTTTGCAGCGTAGGGTGCATTTTGACAACACGTGCACATTTGCTCTCCAATCTATTGCAACAATTAGCTATTGTTCATCTTAAGACTGATTATTGCATATTTCTTGTTCAGTTTTCAGTGTGAAGCCTCTTGGGATAACTGTACTGTGATATTGGGCTATTCAAATAAAATTGAATCTAATCTTACGCTAAAAAAAACATAAAGGAGGATTAGGCTTAGCTTTAAATGAGTTTGAGCCCTTATTAAAACAAATAATAACGAATAAAAATCAGTCCTGGTATCATGCCTTAAACTAATGTTTACATAGCTGTGTCTTTTACGGTTGAAGAAGTTTGGAGCCAACACAAACTTTCACCGTAATGTATCAAGAGACTGATAGCTTGTTAGTTTTGGCTCGTTTGCCAGATTTGTTGACAGTAATAAAAATACAGATTGAACACAGACTCATCTTTTATTTTATCTTTTCCAAACATCCCTCCCAGGGTATTCGTCCGTCTCCTCACACTCATCTTGGTGAAAGCACTGTGTAAATATCATTTATCCTCTTACTCTGTTTTCCTTCTTTGTGAATCCCACCAGGCTGAGCAAAGCAATCGAGAATCTCCAGCATTTCACTTTTGCCGCTGACCCATCCTTTAGACATTTCCAGCTGGATGTCTCCAAAGAACTCAAACTCTTGACGGACCTGAACTTTATCCAGGGTGAGCTTTGGAATGTTGGGAGGAAAGTGTAGGAAGGTCAAGGGTGAGGGTGGGGTTTTCTAAAGATAAAAAAAGACTGTGAAATTGAGTAAAAATGTTCGAGGTAAATTCCTTCTGAAAACTATCAAACCTGTTTCTGTCGTAGCTCCGTTGGCTCCAGTGATTGAAACCCAGCGCACGCTCGCCTACGATCAACTCTTCTTGTGTTGGAGGCTCCCACAGGAGTCCGCACCAGCTTGGCACTTCTCTGTAGAGTATCGCCGCAGGGGGGTGGTACCAGGAGGAGCGTCTAGAGGAGGAATAAGAGGAGGGCTGTCTGCTGCCCGCTGGGGTTGGCAACGCTTGGATGAAGTGAGTGGAAGCAGTGCTGTGATTGATAGGTTGGAGATGGACAGCGTGTACGTCCTGCGGGTGAGAGGCTGCAACAAGGCGGGTTACGGGGAGTACAGCGAAGAAGTGTACCTGCACACTCCACCGGCACCAGGTGAGTGTACACTCAACTCAACCAAGCTGAACAACAAAAAAAATCTACTATTTCAGTTTACCAATTACCTCTAAAGTTATATTTTGTGTTTCCCTCAATGTTTGATTTCCTTAATTCTGAGGTCCTATTGGGAGAACATGCAAACTCCCCACAGAAGGGTCAGAAAGGCCAGAGCCCCCAGCCTTCTTGCTGTGAGGTCACAGTGGCAGCCGCTGTGCAGCTCCGTAAATGAATAAACTAAATTTGATACCACCTCTGAGGAAGAAAATTATCATTTTCTCTGTCTAGGTTTTGAGGTGATTGGGGTCACTTGGTTCCAAGCATTTGTTTAAAGACACAAAAGTGAACTTTTACAAGTTTTTTATTTTTACTCTCACTCCCTTATCTTTCATCCTACAAGTAAGGCTCCAATCAGCCAGCTTTGCATCAACAGTGAATCCACCAGTAATTCATAGACAGGATTTAAGATGGAAAATTTCAACAACTTAGGATCAAGAGTCCAGAGCTATGGAGTGTGGAAAAGAGGTGAAGAAGCGTGTGCAGGCAGGCTGGAACAGGTGGAGAAAAGTATCAGGTGTGATGTGTGATAGAAGAGTTCCAGCTAAAATGAAAGGGAAAGCGTACAAAACCGTGGTGAGACCGGCCATGCTGATTGGTCTAGAGACAGTGGAGGATAGCAGATGGAGGTAGCAGAGATGAAGATGCTGAGGATCTCTCTGGGAGTGACTGGGATGGACAGTATCAGAAGAACAGCACATGTTAGAGGTTTTGGAGATAAAGTCAGAGAGGCCAGACTGAGATGATTTGGACATGTGTAGACGAGAGAGAGAGTACATTGGAAGAAGGATGCTGGGTTTGAAACCACCAGGACAGAGGACTAGAGGAAGACCAAAGAGGAGGTTCATGGATACAGTGAAGGAAGACATGAAGATAGTTGGTGTGACTGAAGAGGATGCAGGAGATAGGGTTAGATGGAAGAAACTGACTGACTTCAGGCGACCCCTGAAGGAAAATGCCAAAAGAAGAAGAAGGAAGGAATATGATATCTTAAAAAACTCCATCAGCCCCACAAATCTTTGTGTAACATCTTTGTTAGGCGTTGTAGTGTACCCAATTTTTTGAGCATTTTTAGCTTCATGCATACACAATTTTTACATTTTTTTTTTTTTTGCTTTTTTAATTCTAATATTTAGTTTTTCAAAATAATTTACAAGTTTATTGTCTGAAAATCATCTTGTTCATGGATGCTATTGTCTTTCAGAGGCTGCTCACTTTTTTTTTCCATTCTATTTTTTATTATTATATCGTCAAAGTATTCAAGTGCTTACTTTGAAAAATATTCAACCACTCATTCTTTTGTTTTTTTTTTCTTCATTCTCATTTTTCTTTCCTCCTTTAACTCCCAGCTCTATCCTCACTTTTTACACATTCTTCTGTCATCTTTCATTTCCATCTGACAGCTCTATCATCCTCCTCTGTGCTACTTCCAAGCTGACAATCTACTTGCCTCCTCCGGAACGTAAGAAGTGCATTCACCCCTTTATTACCACTCTTCCCATTCTACATGTTTTTTTTTCTTCCTTCTATGTGGTCATCCCACACATTGTCTGAAGTTTGTTAAGACCTGGGGCTTAACAACATGGATTCAGACGTACGGCTTCCTAGTGGTCAGTTTAAGTGGTTGGTGGATTCCTTGTTCTCCTATTGGCTGTTTTACCTTCCTGCGTTTCTCCTTCTTTACTTTTAATGATAAATAAAAGAAGAAAGGTTGCATTTCCCACTGGTCTGACCAGGTAGCAGTTTCTACTGCGTTTTTCTCCCTGAGTCATCAGCGTGTAGATCAATGTCCCCTTCGTTTCCAGTGCTGCTGGGAGGAGAAGCATGCCCGCTCTCTGCTCCTCTCAGTGACCGTTTTGTCACTCCTTTTTCTCTTTTGGCTGTAATTCTGTTCAACCTTCCTTCTATTTTCTCCCAAATTTCTTAGATTACGCTCATGTTCCAATCTGAATGCACCTCTGTGTCTTTTCTCATGTGTGTCGTCCTCCTTGTTCCTTCCTTTCCCTTCTTTTTCTCTACCCACCCTTCTAGTGCTGAATTTCTACTTAGACTCTCGCTGGGGTCTTCACGCTGACCGGTTGGTGGTCAACAAAGAGCAACGTGGTGCTCGCAGTGTCCCAGGCCTCTCTCTGCTGCAGGCTGCTGACCACGCCCTTACTTCTTGTCACCTCACATCTGACCTCCTGGTCGGAGATGTGGCTATCACGCAAGGAAGGCACTACTGGTCATGCTCAGTAGAGCCTGGATCTTACCTCGTGAAGGCATGTAAACTAACACACTTTTATTTTGTGCAGAGTTAGATATCAAAAGCAGAATTTAGAATATTTAAGTTTTAGAAAACCTCTATAGAGAACCAGGGGCGGATCCACGTGTTGGGGATGTAAAGGTGCATGGCCCCCCTTTTGGTCCAAAAAAAAATAAAAAGTGTTGTTACAACTTTAATTACTATATTTTCACGACCAAAAGATGCACCGTATTAAAAGGCGCAGTCCCAGTTTTGTGTGCTCTGTATTTAACACACACATAAGGCACACCTGATGACAGGGTCCGAGTTTTATATACATATCCTCTACTACGGACGTCCGCCTTACAACAACACACACACAAGCAGACAAGTGTACGTATTTAAAAATAGATAGAAGCAAAACTGAGTTTGGTTGGTTTTATTTAAATATTATTTACAGTCGTCATAAAGTCATTTATCAAATCCATCCAAGTCCTCATCCTCTGTTTCAGAATCTAACAGCTGCATTAAATCCAACATAGCCGGTCCACTTTCCTCGCTGTCAGAGTCATTTTCTGTACCGTGTTGCTCCTCGGAAATGATGCCTGCTCTTGAGAAAGCTCGGGCAACAGTGCCAGCAGACACGTTAGCCCAAGCATCCACAATCCACTGCTAAACTGTGGCGTAACTCACCCGGCGCTGCCTTCCATCCTTTGTGAAGCTGTGGTCTCCCCTGGTCATCCCTTGCTCCACGCCACACGCAGCCTCACTTTGAACGGCTGGTTTGCGCCGATGTCCGCCGGTTGGAGTTCCTTTGTCAGACCTCTCGGAATCACAGCAAGCGTAGTGTTCATCTGCTTCACTTGTTTTTTCACAACACACATAGGGCGCTCTGCACGATAGGGCGCGATGCTCATTTTGAAGACTTTTATGTGCGCCTTATGTTCGTGAAAATACGGTATTAGAAAGTTTGGGCAAAATATGCACCAAAATACCCCAGATCACCCAAACTGGCGACCACCACAGGTGTTCATTTTGTCTATGACCCTCACACCCGCCCCCTTTTAGAAAATCCTAGATTTGCCCCTGAGATCAGAGTCTTTCAAAGAGGTGTACATTAATTTGAAGGTAGATTAAGATTAAATGATGGCAAATAGAAAACAAGTTACAAAATTGACATATTTAACATTTTACATTGAAGACAAATATATTGATAAAATATTAAAGGTCTCAGTCATTTAGAAGAGCATTAGATGAAAACGGTAAATGAATATCTACGAGGAAACATTCAGGATTAAAATTAGTAGTTAATTAGTAATGAATAGAAGTAACAAGAGGAAGACATTTTTTCAAAAGTACAAGGTCATTTCTCAGACTATTTTGTACAAATTTAATGGTCAATCTTTAATAAATTAGCAATTTATTAACTCTTTCAACTACAAATAAAAGGAGTTTAAATATTATTTTGCACCCTTGATAGTAATTACAGAAATTTTTTTTCCGTTCCGTCGTCTTCCACTTTAGAAAAATTCTAAAGGTCTAAAATAATCCACATTTATAAAAATGTAATTAGAAATGTAATCTTTTAGTCCATTTTATCGTTTTCTATTTGAAACAAATCAAGTGAATGAATAATTTCCAGGTCATTATGTAGACTTTTAAAGCAGAATAAAACAGTTGGATATGAAACATTAGATCCAGATTCTTTTGTTTCAACTCATCCCACAATTGTCGTCAGTGTAAAAAAATTAGATGAAATAAGAAAACTTGTTTGAATAATTTGTGAGTAAGAGGATTTTTTTTGTTGTATTTTCGGACAGGTGGGAGTTGGTCTGGAGTCCAAACTACAGGAGTGGTTCCACCTTCCACAGGACATGGCGAGCCCACGGTGAGTGGCAGAGAAACATATGTGTTATTAGAGAAAACATCTTCACATTAAACTCCAGATGAGACATTCAAATTTTAGAGAGGAATAAAACGTGACCGTTTTATATTTTGATCTGTTTAAAAAGAAAAATAGCCTATCAAAATTAATACTGGACATGTTTGGGTTCACAATGAATTTCAAATTAGTTGGACTCAATTTAATTCCATTGTCTTCTGCTTTTCTGTGGTCGAGTCTTGGGGGCAACAGCCTTAGATGGGAAACCCAGGCTTGTCTCACCCCGGCTGCATCCTTCAGCTCAACCGGAAGAATCCTGAGGAGTTCCCTGTCTAGCTGTGAGACATAGTCTCTCCAGCGGGTCCAGGCTCTGCCTCAGGGCGTGTCTGAAACACTTCACCAGTGAGGCGTTCGAGAGGCATGCTAACCAGATGCCCGAACCACCCCATCTGGCTTCTCTTGAGCCAGGAGAGAACGGCTTTACTTTGAGCTCCTCCTGGATGGCAGAGCTCCTCACTCTATCTCTGAGTAAGAGCCCAGCCACCATGCGGAGGAAGCTCATTTCGGATGCTTGTATTCGCAATCTTGTTCTTTTGGTCACCACAGCTGTGACCATAGTGAGGGTAAGAACTACCCTCTATTTACAGTTATCTAAAATTTTCATTGTTTCCATAGTTACGACCCAGACAGCGGGCATGACAGTGGAGCAGAAGATGGTCTGGACTCTGCTCCTCCTTTCTGCTTCCTCACCATGGGGATGGGTAAAATCTACCTGCCCCAACACAACTACCACCATCACAGCCAAGGCAACAACAATCGAGACTCCATCACCAATGGTAATGCTCCGACCACGCCTTCTGGCGTCACCTACCCTCTGCCACCCCGGCTTGGCGTGTGCCTTGATTTTGAGAAGGGACGGGTTACTTTCTACGATGCCCATTCTCTGCGGCCCTTGTGGGAGGGTCATGTGGATTGCTCCGGCCCGGTGTGCCCTGCTTTTTGTTTTATCGGCGGAGGGGCTCTGCAGCTGCAGGAGCTGGTGGCCAATCGTAATGCAGATCAGACTCCAGTAAGACGTGTAACCATCCAGCCACGCGTGTCTAATCTGAATAACAACTAAAGCTGGATCTGGGATTTGATTTAAATCTGGAATGTATTTGACAATTGTGACGTATTTACTCTGCAAGAGCAAAAAACATTTGAATTCTCAGCAATTTTGTTTTGTATTTTTTTTTTGGATAAGAAGATGTTTCTATAGCAACAAATATGCAATGTAATTAAGTTTCTTACATTTTTGTTACACTCAGTTTTGCAAGATTTATTGCTTTGCTATGTCTGGCGAATCCAGCACTTGATACTAAATTAAATTATCTCTTAAATGCTTGCAGCTAAAGCCAGGCTTTTATTGCGTACATTTATAAAGCTAATGAAAAATCACGCTACAGATTTCTGTCTTTGCTCTAGAAGCTTTTCTTGTGCCATTTCATGTTCTTAATGTTTGCTGTTTGTCAGAAAGAGATGGACATTATGATGTTAAGATTTTATTACACGTGTCAAAACCACTCTTAATCATGCAGCCTTTATAATCCCAACCAAAGTTATTGTTTTCCTGTGTTGTGACTGTGATGAATTAAAATTAGCGGTAGAGGGGAACAATGAGGCAATACAGTAATTAGGAACTCTAATTATACCTCTGCAGCACAGCTAATCAACAGTTTCCATAGTTCTATACATGCATAGCAGTTTTGTTTCCTTTTAAATACATGAGTCTGTTTGAGGTGCGTGTTATTGTTCAAAGTGTGTATGAGTGTGTGTTTTAACTGATAACCGCAGCAAATGGCTGAAAGGATTCTTTTTTTAAAAAAAAGAATTTGCTTAATTGCAATGCTTCTACTGAAATGATTAGTAGATTAATTTAAAGGAAACTTCAACTGCTGGCAGAATGTTTGCAAAAAACATATGAAGAAAAAAAATGACTGAATAAATTCAGATTATTCAAAAGAAATAAAAATACAATTTGTTTCTTTTTCTTATTGCATTTTAAAAATAAGTCTTTTTCAGTTTATCAATGTGTTCTGGTTTAGTATTTGCAGAGTTTGGACAGCAGGGGGCAGCAAAACGTTACAAACCACCCAAAACAAATACAACTTTTTTCAAACTTCAACAATATAATAAAATGAACTTTTTAATCAATTTAATAAATTATTTTAAAAAAAATAGCAAATTCGGTAAAAAATGTTTTGTTGACTTCCACACATATCCCTTTGATCACATGGTATACTGAAAGAAATCAATTGATATTGAATTAATTTGAACTAACAAATTTCATTTATAAAGGTCTGTAAACTAAAAAAAAAAAACATTTGAAAGGATTACACATTTTTTTTCCAAAACACAATTCTTCACTGTCCTTCCTCTGGTGAGGAAAAATACATTTAAAAACCAAATTCTAGGTTGGAAAAAAAAGCTGCAGCCTCATGTACACACGTACATGTACAGACAAAATGAGCAAACGACAATTAAAGATGAGTTTATCTTGGTGTACAATTAAAAAAAGCTCATGGATGCATGGTGGTGTGTTGGTTTGCACAGTGGTCTCACAGATAAAAGGTTAGGATTCGTGTCAAGGGGTCGGAACCAGGCTTGAAAGACTGGCCTTTTCTGTGTGGAGTTTGCATGTTCTCCCCAGGTATGTGTGGGTTTTCTCCAGATACTCCAGTTTCATTCCACCCTCCAAACATTTGTGTTATGTTAATTGGTTGCAACAGAATTGCCCCTAGGTATGAGTGTGTGGCCCCACAGCAGACTGGCGACCTGTTCAGGGTGTACCCTGCCTCTTGCCTGAAATCAGCTGGGATAGACTCTGTATCCCGCTGTGAGCCTGTAAGGGACAAGTGATACAGAAGACAAAATGAATGTTTGTAGGTTGCGGCAGATGGGTTTTTTCCACACAGGTGCGGATAAAACCTGGTGCGAAGTCCATAATCAGGGGGCGGATCCACCCCTTCTTTGTGTCGACAAAAACATATCCAGCTTGAAAGGGGACAAGTCAAGCTATCCCCTTGCAGGGCCAGCGCATGGACCACCATAATGCAGGAAAACGACTCTTATTTTTCAAAATGTTCTGAGGGGGTCCCCCAATACTTGCTTTGTCAATGACCTCACGCCCTCCCCCCTTTATAAAATCTTAATCCGCCCCTGATAATAATACCGTAACTTACATAATGTGCAAACATCGCTTTGTTTATCTAAAATGAATACATGCCAAATCTCTTGTGGGTTTCTAGAGAGTTGTTCAAAAGCTTCTAGCTTTAAATATTCACGACAGCAAAACCACGCAGTGACCCTGAACTAATGCAACATTGTAGGAGGTGAATGCAGTTACAAAGCTGGTGGCATTTTATACACAAAGTAACATTTCTGCGGGTCAGTTTTTAATCATATCAATTCCACATACACACATAAGAAGGATTTGAATCTGACACAGCACCTCTAATGTGTAGAAGAATATGTCACTATATTTCTTTTCTGTATAAAAAAGA
Source organism: Neostethus bicornis (assembly GCA_902685375.1). NCBI lineage: Eukaryota > Metazoa > Chordata > Actinopteri > Atheriniformes > Phallostethidae > Neostethus > Neostethus bicornis. The sequence continues at coordinate 22,185,422 of LR738551.1, read as the reverse complement.
CATTTCCACAATATCAAGTCACAGAGGAGTCATCCTTTATTCAGTTTTATTTACACATTTCATCAAAACACTCTTAATCACGGTCAGAAAACATTCACAGACTATTTCAGACCTTTGAACCTACCAGAAAAATAACTAGACTGATGTGGTAAAGCTGTGGGTGTGTAAACCTTCGCACGTAAAAGAGGATTTTACTGTGCTGTGGCAGTGCAGAGAGGTCAGCAATGGAAACAACTGTAAACACTGCTCTACAGACGTGAAGAAATATGGTCAGAGACCAGAAAGGATTTCTGAACAGAATTTCTGGATGTGGGAAATACCAAGAGGATGAGACAGACCTGGGGCATTGATCTGAAATTGAAAAAAATTAGCTACTTCGATTTGAATGTTCCATTCGTTCCATCGTTTTACGTTCATTCGGGGGCGGGTCGCGGGGCCACCTGCCTCAGACAAGAAGCCGAGGCTTCTCTCACCCCAGCTGCATCCTCCAGCACATCCCGGAAGGATCCCAAGTTGTTCCCAACCCAGCTGTGAGACAAAGTCTCTCTAGCGGGTTCAGGCTCTGCCTCTTGGTCTCCTCCCGGTGGGACATGCCCAAAACTCCTCACCAGCAAGGCGCTTGGGGGGCATCCTAACCAGATGCCCGAACTACCCCATCTGGCTTCTCTCGACCTGGAGGTGGAGCGTCTCGACACCGAGCTCCTCCCGGATGGCAGAGCTCCTCACCTGATCTCTGAGTGAGAGCTCAGCCACTCTGCGGAGGAAGGTCATTTCAGCCGCTTGTACCCGCGATCTCATTCATTTGGTCACCACCCACAGCTGGTGATCATAGCTGAGGGTGGAAACATAGATCGACTTGTAAATCAAGAGCTTTGCTTTTTGGCTCAGCTCTTTCTTTACCACGATGGATCGATGCAGCGTCCTCGTTATTGCTGATTTGAATGTGCTTCAGAAAAAAGGTACAAAATAATTGAAAATCAACATTAAGCCTCGCTGAATATCATTCAATAAATTCAATTTAATTTACAGAATTGAGACCACAACTTAACTCCAATGCTGTCTTTAAATCGGCATCTTAAACCCATACAGCAGCTCTATCACTTGGCAACAGTCCTGCAGACCAGTGACAAAAATAAGATGGTATAATGAAAATGTTCCGGCGACACATGCTGGTCCAACACAATTTTACAGACACATCTTGGATTAGTCAGAATTTGTCACACATATGTTAACAACAAACTTTGGTAACATGATTATGCACATTAATTTAATATTTTGGCACCCTGCCGCTGCAAATGAGGCTTTAATGTGGGATAAAAAATGTCCAAAAGAACCAGTCAGATGAAAAAACAGAAAAGCCAGCCATGCAGTGATAAGCACATTATAAAATAAAAGCAAATGCTGGCAGATTTTTAAGTCTAGCTAAAGGATTCATGTGAAGTTCTTTTCTCTGAACAGCACAATTTTTGCTGCCAAATTGTGTCTAATAGTTTGAATCATGTGTGTGAATAGAAGTATTGAAATCACTAGTAAATCAGAGTTTATTGTTAACATGCATGTCGTAAAAAAACCCATAAAAAATAGACATCGACTTCTTTTCTTTTGTTCAATGAGACCAAAACAGAACTTGAGGCAAGTGCAAGAGAAAGCCGTTCCGTTCCGTCATCTTCCGCTCATCCGGGGCCTGGTCGCAGGGGCAACAGCCTCAGACGGGAAACCCAGGCTTCTCTCACCCTAGCTGCATCCTCCAGCTCACCCGGAAGGATCCCGAGTCGTTCCCCGGCCAGCAGTGAGACATAGTCTCTCCAGCGAGTCCGGTGTCTGCCTCGTCATGGGCAGCCCTTCCAGTGGACTCACCACCCGCAGGAGGGGTCATATAGGTCAGGTGAAGGAGAAGTTGGGTGGCAGCCAACGACGGGGACCCTGGCGGTCAGATCCTCGGCAGCATAAAAAAGCCCACAGACCTAAAACATGCCTAGATTCTTTCAAATGTTAATATTTTTGGCCTCTCTTGATGGAAGATCTGAGCAGTTCAAAAATAACATGACGGAGATGACATATTTTCTGAGGGAAACACCCCTGCTTGGATTAATGAATAGTGATGCCCATCTGCTTTCGATAGTGATATTAACACACCTCACATATGCAGACACTTAGCATTCCTTATGTAAATGTAATGTAAATCGCTGGGTTTACCTTTTATGAGCTTCAAAATGAAAATACACATATGTGCTTAATTGGCTCCATATTCAAGAGGAAACAGTATGGGGATTTGGCTTCGCTTTAACCACAAAGGAAGAATAAAAACTAGTTAAAAAGAAAAGGAATAATGGTGCATATATTCTCTATCTGAGCCAAAGTTTTTTTTTTTTTTTTTAATGTAATGCGTTGAGGTAAAAACACAACCTTGAAACGCAGGGTTAAGTCTGATCCATTATGTTGTAGAAGAAGTGGAATGCACTGGAACGCATGGATACTGTAAAGCACCAAGCTTTCTCCTATCCCATTACTGCTGCACCTCTCTTTTTTAGAATAAATCTGTAACAGATTGGGTTTAGTCTGACTGGGGGTATGCAGCCACAACACCACATGTAGGGGTTCCCATAATCCCTCCACCGAGTATTAGGCACACAGCATGAGCTGCGAGCTTTTTTTTTTTTTAAGACTTTGCAGGAATTACCAGTACATAATCTCTATGATCATCATTGACTTTATTGGATGGTGGAAGCTGAGTGCAGGGCATGGTTTGAACTTGTGAAGGATCTCTGATTGGGAGAGTCCGAGTGCAGTGCCATCTGGAGAACACACAGGCTTGTTTGTTAGAATATGCAAACCCGACTGTCTCAAACAACATAAAACTAAACCACATGTTCAAAAGACCTGCTAAATGCAGTATGCGGTTTCTTTAGCCTGAAGTGGAATACATTGTTTATAGAGAACTGTGCTGAGTCAAAAACATTATCTTGGGTTGCCGTGACGAAGGCCTTCAGCATGAGGAGGGGGTGAAACTAAAAGAAGACCATAGTTTTTCTGATGCAAGTTACATTTTGACACATGCTATTTACATTTTTTTTTTACGTCAGAGCTTTTGTTTATTGAGAAACAAACTAAATATGACAGAATTTTTTTATGTGAAACTCGTAATTAAATCTCTCTCTCTTTTTTTTTTCAAAAAAAGACTTGCTTCTTCTTGCATTTTACAAACACTAAAAATGACAATAAAAACAGGCATTTATGTGCAATCGATTTGCATTTATTTTTTAATTCTCTATTGTTACCTTTAGAATACATTTCAAGGTTGAAACATTTGTTTCTCTATCTCAAACCCAACCATAAAAATAAACATCCGTGATATACATTTTCTTATCGTTTTTATCACATTGATCATCTAAATTGAAGTCGAATAGAGGGAGAAAAAAAATCAATCAGCCAAATGTTGGCTAAGAGGATTTAATCGGCATCTTCTTCTCTATGATAAATGAAAGGTGACAGTAATGCTGAGCAGAGCACATATGTTCACATCCTGTGACCCGGTGCACTGCAGTCCTATAAGGAGACTCAAGGCTAATTCATTGTAGCATTTAAAATCCACCGAAATAACAATGTTTATAGGATTTGTGAACTATTGTGTCAAGTTTTTTCCATCAAACGATGTAGCAGGTGTGATGTAATAATACCACGAAGGACGTAAAGTGCAATTGTGTGATTGGAGCCACATCAACAGGCATATGGTGGATTTATTAGAATAAATGAAGAATTTCTCTGCGTCAGTACAGCGTAAAACATTTCGAAGAATGCTCTTTGCTTACTACGCACAGGTTTGAAATCGTCTTGCTCACATCAGGGCGAAGCATTATTGCCGTAGGAATAAATTTGACATTAATCGCTTTGAGCCTTTCAACCCACAATCTGTCTGTCCCTTCGATTACTCACAGGAAACTGTCCCTGAAGTAGTAAGAGTACGTACAAGGAGGTGTAATGTATTTTCTGATGGTTAATCTCACATTAAAGACGAGACCACTGGTTTTTAATAGGATTTTGCTGCACTAAGAAAATAGTCCGGGTCACTGTCCGGTCACTAATGAAGCTTCTGTGCACAAACCAAGAAGTTAAATGAATAGTAACACCCCGCAACAAACTGGCAACCTGTTTGGTGTGTAACCCGCCTCTCACTTTTAATCAGCTGGGCTAAGCTACGGCACCCATGCAATCTCAACCAGATTTAGTGGTTTGAAAATGAATGAATAAAACTATCTTTTATACATTTATAGCATTTTATACCAAAAAAATTCTATAAATTTTTTCAATTTTCATGCAGAAAAAGCATGCAGAAAAAAAAAGTTCACCTAGGACTCATCAGTCCAGCTGACATGATTCAAAGTCTCTACATCTTGCTTTTTATTACTTTTTATATAAAGTGTATGAAGTGACTGAAACCATATATTAAAGCCCCTCGGCCCCCACGCTGTAACTTCAGCTATATGTCTGTAAAGCCGCTTAACAACTTAGATATTATTGTTTCCATAAAACCAATGTGGAAATGCGTTCTTGCAAGACTAACGACACAAAATTCCTTGTAGGAAATGGTGTGAGCAGGTGTGGGCCTATTTCATGTGTGGTTGGAAATCATCATTTCCAGAGTGGGTTTTTATGCCCTATATGACATATCTATTAAGTAAGCCATTCAGTCAATCAGGATGAAGTACAATTTGAGTGTTGTTCCACGGTGGTCAGACATGCTGAGTTGAACCTCAGTTTCGCTCACACAGTTAAAATTCCAGGTTTCTAAAAAAGTAAAAGGCAAGTCAAATTAGTGTGTCAACAGGGGATCTGTAAACCACACGTTTCCTGGATGGCTCTGTCTGGTCCAGCTGTGTATACATCCTACTCTCGATGATGTGTGCGCAGTGTTAGATGAGAAGAAAGAAAATAATAAAAAGAGAAAGCAAACAAAAAAAGAGACAAACACGGGATGAGTGATGAGTATAGAGGAGGACAGAGATGGAGAGAGAAATGGTATACGATCTGTGAAAAGGGAGTAAAAGTTGGATAAATGTCTCTGAAGTCCGACAACCCGCCGGGCTTCTCTGTTACCATGTCAATACCACACAACAGCCCACCCGAGCAGTCTTTTCTGCCCTTCTTCCCCTTCCAGATGCTCTCCCAGCAAAAGGGTAAGGGGTTGGCAGATAGCCTCAAGGGGCAGTATGGTACCTTCGAGTTAGATTTCTAAGAGGTCAAGCAGTTGCAGTCTTTGGGTGGAGCAAGCACAGTTGTAGAACACTGTGGTAAATGTCCAAATCAGACAGCAGCACTAAGCTGAGACCAACTTTATTTGTGGTTAATAATAACAGACAGCTCTCGCTGTCTGGGATGGCTACAATCAGCTTTCATCGTATAATCCATTCCCAACCACAAATCCATAATCTGGGATCCTCGACTGTTGGTGCACGAACGGAAACAAAATCCTATCAAATATTTTATTTTGGTCCTATACTGGACTGGCATCTAAAAAAATTAAAATGTCACATACTTTTGAAACATTACAATCCTCATCAAGGATTTACCTTGTCATTGAAGTTGATAAAATGATTTTACTTTGTTATGTATATGTTAGGGCTGCAAGGTGGTACAGTGGTTAGCACAGTGGCCTCACAGCAAGAAGGCTGAGGTTCAAGTCCCAGAGTGGGGAGAGGCTTAGAACATATGGCCTTTCTGCATGGAGTTTGGATACTCCATTTTTTTTTTCTTAAATTATTTATTAGGAAGCTAAGCCCCTTAACATGAGACATCTTTTTCATATTCAATTCAATCCAATTTTATTTGTACAGCCCAAAATCACAGAATTTCCGTCTCAATGGGCTTCACAAGAAAAAGAGGAATGTATAAACACAAATACACAGCAAGAAAAATAACTAACAAATGCTAACTAAACAAGACTAGCACATTTATGCCCTTAGACTCTCCTTCACGGTGAGGAAAAACTCCTAAAAAAAAACATCAGTGGGGAAAAAATAAGAAACCTCGTGGGGATCCACATGAAAGAGAAATCCCTCTCCCAGGACGAGCAACCAATGTGTCAAAGATTATTGTTAAATATTAGCTTATTCTACTCTACAGCTTTTGGAGGGTTAGACGAAACCAGAGTATACAGTGGAACATATGGGAAGAACATGCAAACTCCACATATTCCACACCTCATACCCACTCGTGATTCAAACCCACAACCTTCTTGCTGCGAGGCCACAATGCTAACCACTGCACCACTGTGCCTCCCACTCTCCAAAAACATTCATGCATGTTAGTTTAATAGGCTGCTATGAAATTGCTCTTAGAAATAAGTCTGTATAGATGAGTGTGTGTGTGTGTGTGTGTGTGTGTGTGTGTGTGTGTGTGTGTGTGTGTGTGTTGCTCTGCAACAAACCTGAACTGTTCAGGGTGTACACTGCTTCTCGCCTGAAATCACCTCACACCATCACCTCACACCATCTACCTTGGTTACCAAAGGTAGATAACGTTTGGTAACCTTTGGTACCAAAGTAGATAACCTTTGGTAACCAAAAGGAGGAAAGGGGCGGGAAAAGAGGGAGGGGCGGAGACAGTCTGTTGAGACAACGACGAAACCCCGACCGTCATTACTGGAGTGGCTTTTGGCCCCAGAAATCCGCCATGAGAGAAACATGTTGCTGCAGTGTGTTCGTTACGTCATTCAAAACCGCTTCTTTGGCCTGGACGCCCTGGACGTGAAGCAAGACCTGAACCAGTCTGCCAACGTAGACCTGATCCACGATTTGAGCCCATCTACCACGACAAACATGAACCCGTTTGTTGCTGCAGACCCTAACCCGTCTGCCGCAGCGGACCCGAACCAGGACCCGAACCCTTGTGCCACCACAGAATTGAACCCGTCTGCCGCCTAAGATCAAAATCAGGTTATAACCTTTGGTTACCAAAAGGTAGGTAACCTTTGGTAACAGGTCATGCTTTATCTTCAAACTACCAGCAGAGTCTGTTAAATGCTTTTTGTGACATGGGTAGATGCTACAGCACCCTTGTACGACCCCAACTCGCACAAGCACAGAGCACAAAAAGCATCTCAAATTAAACAGACTTGAATTTTTACGTTTTGGTGGTCTGTTTAGTTGTAAAAGATACATTGTTATTAACCTGGGCTAATGCAAGAAAAGCTACCGTGAGGCATCAGGAATCAACCTCAGGTGTCACTAATCAGGGTGATGAGGAACATCCAGGGCTCCCTCTGGCAGCAGGAGAGGGGATCATGACAGGTTGTCGCTGTGAGCAGGCACAACTAAATCAAAACAATACTAAAATAACTCTCTACCTCATTGCGAGCCATTTTACTAACCAATGATAAGGTCTGTTAATTCTCGTCTAGACGCATAGCTCTCCATTGTATGTCCCTTGCTCTATATAACACATTGGCTCGCATTACTACATTAACAATCAATATCTTTCTGGGTTTCATATGATGACTTACACATTGGAGGATATTGTGCAGTCCAATTTAAAATGGCTTGGGGTTGGGGATTTCATAACCGCGTGCCAATTAGTTCCACTGTCAATAACAGTAATGGTGAGAGACGTTGTGTTTCAGAGTGAGAGGAGCAAACAGATAGTGGAAGGAGGGAGACATCATCAAGCTAATGCCTCATTGTTGCAGGCCGTTACACTGACAAGAAGCATTTGATCAGACACACACACACAAACCCTCCGTGTAATGAATGCGGTCGAGGGGTCTGTGTTATTGGGCAGAATTACACGAACCATGAAGATAATAAGTAATGACGTTTTATAAAGGTCAACAAACAAAGCACTCGTGAGGCAAATAGGAGCTGTGGAAGGAGTTTCATTAGGACAGCAGAGAGAGTGTGCTGAGGGACAAAGAGGGTAAGAGAGAGGACGCATTCCTCCACCGTTTCACTGCTGCAGCTGAAACAGGTGTGTCTCTACAGAGGGCACAGAGGGCAAGACAAGTGCGACTCTCATATGGCAAACGCTGGTCACACTTGACCACATCCTGACCTTTAGTCCACTTGAGTGGCCACAAGACTTGATTAAGTGGCTACTAAGTAGCACAAATGTCCCACAGCCATTATCTCTGCAATTTAGAACAGATTCTTGCCGCCCTCTTCTAAGTTCTCTACTTGAAGATATTTGTCAGCTGTGTGCTTTTGAGTGTGAAAATATTTTGGACCCCCTTGATGAGAACCATCACAGGATTCTCTCCTGATTCATGATGCCCCCAGCTGTTTGAGAAGCCTCTCCTAAAACGTGCAGAGTCATCTGTTTACTCAACTTCACACATTATTATCTGTCAAGGTGCAAAGTGATATCCAAGCAGCATGTGCCATTTCAAGTTAGACCTGTGGAGGACAACTGGAGGTCAGCCAGCAAAGTTTGTTTATGTACTTTTTCCCTCTTATCTAACCGGGAAATGTTCCAGGTCACTTAGTTGGCTATATCCAACTCTCTCTTTCTCTGATTAATTATTAACACGTTTTTTTTTAATAACAGTACTTGAGCAGTTCGAATTAAAGAAGTGAGAAAAGCAATATTTTTGGTAGTGCATTTTTTTTTAAAGCAGACACACACAACAAAACCTTCTATAACAAATGGTGTAGAACACAAACCCATGTTACTATAATAATATTGGTTTGGAGCAAGGAACATAGCGGACAGTAAACAGTGTGATACAGTGTGCGAGTGTGAGTACGTATTTTTTTCCCCCCTTTGATAGGGCTGCACGGTGGTGCAGTGGTTAGCACAGTAGCCACTCAACAAGAAAGTCGGGGTTTGAATCCAGGGTGGGGACGAGGTTTGGAACAATGGCCTTTCTGTGTGGAGTTTGTATATTCTTCCCCTGTATGTGCGGGCTTCCTCGGGTACTCCGGTTTCCTCCCACCCTCCAAAAACATGCATGTGAAGTCGATTGACCGCTACTACATTGACCCTAGGAATGAGTTGGTGTGAGGATGGTTTTTTGTGTGTGTTGCCCTGCAACAGACTGATGCCCTGTTCGGGGTGTACCCTGCCTCTCGCCTTGATTCAGCTGGCATAGGCTCCGGCACCCCGTATGATTCCCGTCAGGGATGAGCGGTTCAGAAGATGAATGATTTTTAATAAACCTGAGCGTTTTCTTTTGCTTTAGTCTGTGTATTTCTTGGTGAGCAGAAAGTACATTGAAATTTACTTCTGCACCACAAGGTTTTTTTTATTCCATGTGAGAAGCCATTATTGATTAATAAAGATGGTAGAAAATATTGTTTTCATCAAAGAAATGCAAAAGACAAAATGAAATAGACTAGATGAAAAATGGATCATGACAGCTGGAAAGCAAAAAAAACCTCACCAATTATTTCAAGACTAAATTAATCAGCAGTTTGTGGTTTGCAGACAGACTTGAAACTAAATGAAAGCAGATCCAACATTTTCCCAACATCACTAACGATAAAACTGAAAATGATCATAACTAAATGCCAGATTTGACAAAATCAGCCTGAAAAACCAGCATGAGGCTTTATTAAGAGCATGTGTTTTCTTTATTTTCATCCATTTCACTTGTGGCCACTCAAATCGAGTTGCTGTGGCAACGAGTTTTCTCTGAACTACCTCACCATCAAAATTTAACCTTGAAGTTTTATTTAACAAGAGACTTGTTCAACAAGGACAGTGTTATGTATTTAGAAGGCCTTTTTTTTTTCCGGGAAACTGACTATCGGGACATTAAAACAAAACATAAAAACGACCCAAAAAACCCTGGAGTATTACAAGATCACACAAAAAAATAGAAGTTAGTATGGTAGTTAATAAGATTGTACAGTCGGCGTGAGTAGCTAAAAATGACACGACCTTCACATAATTATTAGTCACGCTTTACTGATTTTTATCACTACAATTTATCTGCTTTTGCTCTAATCAAATAGATTTTCTTCAAGGAATTAACAGGAAAATTCTAGCCATGCCAACACGTCTTTTCACAAGTCCAAGAACCTCAGAACCGAGCAGCCCGAATCTTTCCCTAGAAAAATATCAGGCAGCCACTGGGGGATTCTCTATAGCCTCCTTTAGATGGGAACATGATTATTTTGACAGATGTATGAGAGAATCTGAGGGCCATCTGGAGTGTGATGATGCCCCCAGCTTCTTTCAGTTTGGCAGAAGTAAAGGTCTTAGAGGGCGTGTCCTTGAATGGCCACATAGGTCTTCATGAAGTATCTCAATTTAAATGACTTCGATGAGATACATCTTGGTACACATATTGTCAGACTACATGGGCTAGATCTGGCTGTTTTCGAATGATTGGCCATGTTTGGCGCAATGAAGGTATATTCTTCTTCTTCCATCATTTCCCTTCAGGGGTCACCACAGCAAGTCAGTTTCTTCCATCTAACCCTATCTGCTGCATCTTCTTCGGTCACACCAACTATCTTCATGTCTTCTCTCACTGCGTCCATGAACCTCCTCTTTGGTCTTCCTCTAGGCCTCTTTCCTGGTGGTTCCAAACCCAGCATCCTTCTTCTGATGTACTCTCTCTCTCTCCTCTGCACATGTCCAAACCATCTCAGTCTTGCCTCTCTGACTTTATCTCCAAACCTCTAACATGTGCTGTTCCTCTGATCAATTTAAATGACTTCGATAGGGTCAGGACACATACTGTCAGACTACATGGGCTAGTCTTCTAATGACTGGCCATGTTTGGCGGGATGAAAGTATTTTAATATCAATTTTACTGATCTGTACCGACCTTCTACACAGTGATTACAAACTCTGCGCTGTGTTCTGACGTTTTAAATACAGGTTTAAGAGGTCAGGGTGAACTAAAAAAGGGTTGTTTGGTGGTGAATACACTTCCTCTGTCAGTAAATTTACGTTTCAGAAAAGGAATAATTTGACTTTTTTTTGTAGCATTTCACATTTGGTTTTGGAATATGTAGAATAATGCTACTTGGTTAGAGACAGTGGCACTGAGGAAAAGATAGGAAACAGAGATGGAGGTAGCAGAGATGAAGATGCTGAGGATCTCTCTCGGAGTGACCGGGATGGACATGATCAGAGGAACAGCACATGTTGGAGGTTTTAGAGATAAAGTCAGAGAGGCCAGACTGAGATGGTTTGGACATGTGCAGAGGAGAGAGAGAGAGTACATCGGAAGAAGGATGCCTGATTTGGAACCACCAGGAAAGAGGCCTAGAGGAAGACGAAAAAGGAGATTTATGGATACAGTGAAGGTAGACATGAAGATAGTTGGCATGACCGAAGAAGATGGAAGAAACTGACTTGCTGTGGTGACTGCTGAAGGGAAATGCCAAAAGAAGAAGAAAAGCCAGATTTCCTATGTTTCATAGACTCTTTTGAATTTTTTTTTTTAAAGTTCATCATTTTTTTCCATCTCAATGTCAAGTAAAACAAGTTGATTTAACTCATTTGTGTGTGTGTGTGTGTGTGTCTGACTGTACACCTCAAATATTCACAAAAACCATTTCAATGTAATAAAGTAACTGGATGTTTGGCCTTAAAAACACAGCCATGTTTGAAGTTATTCTTGTGGCCACACTGACAAAGTCTAATGTGTATTTAATTAAATACTGTCTAAAGATTTATGTTTCATAAAAGCTCCATCTTGAATAGAAGTAGACCATGTCTTTTGGTTGCCGGGGATACTGTATGTACTTGACTCTTTCAAAAAGCCGAACTGCTTTTTGTTCCTGTAAAGGATACGGTGACACACTTTAAACCACTCTTTCCTCTCCTTGTACACATCTAAACTCACATCTAATGACAACAAAACACACAACTTTTGGGCTCCGTCTCAGGAAACAGAGGGTTCCTGTTTTTTATGTCTGAGCGCTATTGTTATCTTAAACAGTATTTTGATAGTGTTCTCTCTCTCGTTATACCTCAAGTCTCACAGTTCTTGCTTCACACACTTGTGATATTACGCAACTATTATCCTAAAACATCCTCTTAGCGTGTTACTAGTACACATTCTTATCAGCACCTTTCACTCTTCCAATATTGACGAAACCAGAGAGATAGTCTCTATTACTGCGCTTCCTGTTTTATCAATGCTTATCTTTTCTGTCCAGTTGGAATAGTCCAATCTCTCTGATTTCTGCTCTTGAGGGTTGTGTATTTCTACCATTGCTTTGTCTGCACCAGTCTCTCCCACACTCTCATTCCTCTTTCTTACTTTAGAACAGGCATCCTGTCGTGCAACTAAAGGTGTTAGGGGGATTGAATAAAAATCTGTAGACGCAACAGCTGGGATTAATGCACCATTAAGGCCATCTGTTTTTCAGGCTGCACCTGCAAAGGCCCTAATTTCAACCCCTTGTCTGAAGTTGTACGCTTTGGCTTCCCCTCCCTCGCCTCTTCTCATTCCTATGTTGCCCTCTCTTCTTTCGTCTACATTTTTGCTCACCAACTCTTTTCATTCTTCCTCTTCTCAGCTTTCTCCTCCTTGTCACACAAGCCTCGACCTTCCCCTGTACTTCTTTTATTTCTGAAAAGAGAGTAACCGTCACCACCGCTTCACCCCGTCTGCCCCCGTCTGCCCCCGTCTTTCTTTTACTCCACATATTTGCCCCATATTTTGTTTTAATCTACTTGCCCCTTTTGTCTTTCTCTTCTTGTCTCATTTTCTCAGTTTCATGCCCCGCCTGCTCACAGGCTGTTGTGTTGTGTCTGCCAGGCCTTCTCCACTACAGCACAGGTTTCCTGAGTACTAGAACGGAACAGGAGCTGGCAGGGAGATACACTGAGAAAAGCAAGATCGGTCGTTCCCACTGAGCGTCACACACGCTCACACGGCTGCTCACATCGAAACATTCCAGGCGGGACAAAGAACACACTATGATGAATGCACCAATGCCGTGTGTCATGGATAATCTCACCTTGATTCAGTTTGTGTCAATACGGTGGAGAAACCTGACCTTGACAGGCCGATATGAATCATATCACATCTAATTATGTGTAACAAGTGTATCCACATGTTGAACATATTCAGTCTTTTCTCCTTTTCGGCTAGAAAAAGTACAAATGTTTCAGAAGAAAAACATATTTTTAACTGTTACAGATAAAGAAAATACATTTTTAAAAATAACTGGAACAGTTTGGGTTTGGTTGTTCTATTTACTCAATGTTTTTTTAAATGTTACTTATGAAACTTTTTGCTGCTGTTTTATGAATTTACTTTTATGTTCCTTGAAATGTGATTATTTTGTAACATATTTCATAAAGTGCATTTTTTTTTCTTCTGGGAACAAGTCAAAAGAGTAGATTTTTATTTGGAGCGCTACACAAAAAAAGATTCTGCATGTTAAAGTTTTATTACCGTTCTTCACCCTGACTTCTGTCGACATGGTGGCGCGACGGCTAGCACAGTGGCCTCACAGCAAGAAGGTCATGGGTTCAAGTTACGGGTAGCGACGAGGCTTGGAACACTGGCCTTTCTGTGTGAAGTTTGTATGTTCTTCCTATGATTGCGTGGGTTTTCTCCGGTGACTCCGGTTTCCTCCCACTCTCCAAAAACATGGATGTTAGATTGATTGGCCGGTGCTAAATTGTGCCTAGGAGTGAGTGCGTGTGTGGCCCTGTGACAGACTGGCGACCTGTTTGGGGTGTACCCTGCCCCTTGACTTGAATCAGCCAGGACAGGCTGCAGTACTCCCCCAACCTCGTAAGGGATAGATGGTTAAGAAGGTGACTGACTGACCCAGATTCCTAAAAACAAATTCAGCTCCCCTATCCTTCATGGAAGCAGTTGATGTGATTGTGACACATGAATACTGTGTTAACATTTATAAATAAGTCATTTTGATTGAGAAAAAAAAAACATAATTCACCGCGATAAAGGTCAGTTTAAAGTAATTACTAGTTGAAATTTTATTTATGACTGTGATGATTTTCTTGTTTTCTACTTTTCTTTTCACAAGACAAGCTTGTTTTGAGTTTTGCAGATATTTCAGATACATTTTTAGCTGCAAAAAAAATTGGCGCTTCTGTGCAGCACTCTTCTGTTCTATTCCGTTGTTTTCTGCTTATCCGGGACCGCGTTGCAACAGCCTCAGACGAGAAACCCAGGCTTTTCTCACCCAATCTGCATCCTCCAGCTGGAGGATGCAACTTGGGAGGATCCTGAGATGTCCCCCGTCCAGCTGTGACTCATAGTCGCTCCAGTAGATCCAGGGTCTACCTCTGGGTCTTTTCCTGGTGGGACGTACCCGAAACACCTCACCAGTGAGGCACTCAGGAGGCATCTGAACCACCCTATTTGGCTTCTCTCAACCCGGAGTAGCAAGGGCTCTACTCCAAGCTTCTCCTGGATGATAGAGCTCCTCACTCTAGATCCCCCTGAGTTGTTTTGATCTGAGCTCTTTAAGACTCTGTATAGAGTTTGGCTGTCTTGGCTGCCACGCCTTTGCACCATCACATGGACATCATGGACATTGCCTCTGGATAGGCAGACTGAGATGGTGCTGGCCTGTGTCTGACTAATTTGATCAGTTCCTTATAGACCTCGTCATGTAAGACAACACTTATCAGTACAATTGAATGTGAAAAACACACACACAATCGAGAGAAATGTTTAAAACTAAATCTGATTTGTGCCAGTAGACAGAAATGATTTATCTATTTAAGAACTGACCGTATAATATCCTCCAGGATTGTGTTATGACAGTGGACATAAAAAGCAGAAACAAGCCCCACCCTACTGGCAGATGCGTAAATCTTTGCTCTCGTTCCTAACACTAACGCAGACAAACATAAACACCACAGTCCCAAGAATAACTCTCCATTTTTCTCTAAAGAATGATGTTTATTTCTCAATTGCTGATTAGTGTATCCCTCTCTTCCAACTCAGCAAATATTGTTTACATCTCGTGCTCTTGATTTCTCCCTAGAGAGATCCAGGGCCCCCTGCACTTGCTTAGTTCACAGATTTGAATGAACAGACGTGGCCTATAATGTAGACAGAGAGACTAACATCAAACAGCAATGAGCCCTTTGTGGCATTTAATTACATCGCTGATAGATTCTTCACTTTGGAAAAAGCATTAACGTTTACGGTTAGCTAAAAACTACCCCTTAATGCATGTTAATGCTATCTCATTTTCAAAATGACTTTGCTCAATCAAAATAATGATCTGGATAAACAGTTTGAGGTGTAACGTGATGAGGTGTGTGTGTGTGCACTCTGTGTGTCTAAATGTGTCTGTCTGAAGCAGAAGATAATCATCGGTTAAAATTATTTTGCTTACCATCATGGTAAAGTGTTGCTACAGTTAAAGAGTTATTCATTTGTACAAGAAACATTAGCAAGATACTTCTTTATCAGACATAATACAATATAACATATTCACAGTTCTTGCTTTGTAAATCAAAATAATGTCTCAGAACAAACCATTTTTTCGTCTTCTGATCTGCTTATCCCTAATGCGGTTGTGGGGGTATTGGAGCCTAATCTGGCTGATTTCAGGCGAGAGGCAGGGTACACCCCAAAAAGGTCACCAGTTTGTTGCGGGGTCACACACACACACAACAATCCACACAGACACTCCTTCAAAGGTGTAATTTTGTAACAGCCAATTAACCTAACGTGCATGTTTTTGGAGAGTGGAAGTAAACCGGAGTACCTGGACAAAAACCTGTGAAACACAGGGAGAACATGCAAATTCCACACCGAATAACCAGTGTTTCAAGCTGTGCCTCACTCCAGAAGTATAACCCTGACCTTCTTGCTGTGAGGCCACTGTGCAGCTTCAAGATAATGTCTCAGACCAAATAATGAATATATATAAATATATATCAATTCAACTTTCAGGATTGCATTTGCTTTAAAAACATTGTAGTTTTATATTTACAGGGAATAAATCAATTAAATATACATTGCCATGCGTAACAAGAAAAAAAAATCATCTTTCTTTTCTTTCTTTTCTTTCGGTCACATTGTAAATTGACATTATTCAGATGTAAACTCAGATAGTTTTTTTTTTTTTTTTTTACATCATTGTCGTTTAAAAAAAAACTAAACGGAAAGAGAATATTTAACTTTTTTGGTTATATTTGAGTCCTTTTCCAGGAAACTAAAAGAAACTACATTTCCCATGAAGCGTCTCGCTTGTGACGTCATAAGTGCGCGCTAAGCTGAGGTGGCTTTTGAAAGAAGAAAAACTTACAATATTACAATCAAATTTAGATTGACTAAAACTTGTTTTTATTTGAAATATAACTTTTTAATTAATTTGATTATTCTTCTGGATTTTCTTTGGAGTTCTCGGTCATCTCGTATGTATCAGCTTAATGTTAGCAGGATGCTAAGTCAATGTTAGCATCAGGAGATGTTTTTCAAACAGTTTCGTCTCTTTATCAGGTTGTTCTAAAAGTTTTCAGCGTTCAGCATGACTAAGCTTATGGAGTGGCTGTTCGGCGTTTCTCTGCTGGGTGCAGTTTGGGCTTTAGTGTCTTTCGATCTGTTGGAGCTGAGATTACCGGAGACTTACAAAGAGGTGGCCTGGCCAATGCCTCTCTACCTGCTGGTGACATTCGGCTGCTATTCCCTTGCCACGGTGGGTTATCGTGTGGCTACTTTTAATGACTGTGAAGATGCAGCTAAAGAGCTTCAAGAACAGATCAAAGAAGCAAAAGAGGACTTGAGAAAAAAGGGTTTGGATATGTAGATCATCTAAAGGGACAACAATGAAAACACAATCAACCATTCCTATGAACTTTTCTGATGTAGAAACTACACATGTGGTCTATCAATGCAAAATCTGAAATCTGAAGATCAGTCTAATGCACTTACAAGAAAGAGATGTACAAACACCCCAACATGTTCTTAATTTGTTGGAATGATTCAGAGTAAGAAAGCTCACATTTGAGCAGTGTGATCTAAACTCTGTTGTGGTTGTTTGGTTGCAAAAGTTGCAAAAAGTATGAATCAATGGTTTATTTTGAGTTACTGATGTGATAAAGAACAATGTAACATTTCTGATGCTAAAATAACTCTAACCAAAAGAGTTTGTTTTCCAGTCATTTTGCATCATTGGGTTTTACTAAGCTACTCATCCTGCATCATAAATCATAGCCATCTTCAAAAATTATAATAGTGTTTTTAAGTTTTGTCTTTGTGATCATCTGTAAAGCATTCATCTTTCTCAATTATCATGTCTTACAAACTGTTCTTCACTGAAATCCAACCATAAAAGGAAGGAATGCAGTTTAAAAGTCTCAGATGACTCTTTATCTGCTTTGTCTCTGAAACAGCACTGATTGGATTATGTTGTGGGTTTTCAGGATGGAGCTTCTCTGCCTAGAAAGACTTAGGTTTTATCTGTGAAGAAGTGTTTCTTGCCCTTTCTAAACCAAACTTGTATTCTCTAGATCTTGCTGGAAATGAATAAAATGGAAATTTGTTGTTACAATCAATGTCTGATTTTGAGTTATTAAGGTTAAAAACTGCATCGATCTGTCGTGGTAAAGTAAGGGTTGAGCCGAAAAGCAAAGCTCTTGATTTACCAGTCAGTCTATGTGCCTTCCCTCACCTATGGTCACCAGCTGGGAGTGGTGACCGAAAGAGCAAGATCATGGGTGCAAGCGGCCAAAATGGGCTACCTCTGCAGGTTGGCTGTGCTCTCACTCAGAGATTGAGTGTGGAGCTCGGAGTAGAGCCGTTTCTCTTCCGGGTCGAGAGAAGCCAGATGGGGTGGTTTTGGCATCTGCACTGGTGAGGTGTTTCAGGCACTTCCCATTACGTGACCACTTGGACTCGCTAGGGAGACAATGTCTCACAGCTGGACAGGGAACACCTCGGGATCCACCCAGGTGAGCATAAGGATGCAGCCAGGGTGAGAGAAGCGTGGGTTTTTCGTCTTAGGCTGTTACCCCCGCGACAACAAAACGAGTTAAAACATCTAGGTTGTGTGTAGTTTAACTATTTGCAGCATTCTCTAACTTCATGTTAACATGAAGTGTGTACCATCCACTTTTTGATTAGGGTTTTGCAAATGTTTAATGCAGAAATAAAAAAATAACGTCAGCACTGAACCCTGAAGGTTTTGATTTGGGTAGTTAGTGTTCTTTTGCAAGAGTCATAAAATGCTTCTCTTTTTCCCTGCTGTGATAAACAAAGCGGATCTTTGCCAAAGGCATCATTACAGAGCTTCAAAAGTACTTATAACTTCTGAACAAATGTAAAAGAGTTGGCATCTTTCTTAAATCTTTTGTTCTGTTTGGCTCCTGCCTCATCAAGTTTTGCAACGTCACCTCAGAAAAGGTCATTCAATCTTTTGCTTGAGTGGACGAAATAAAATGCAACCGCTTTTTTAAAAGGAAATTCTTCTACTTTGGCAAAAACATCAAAGGCTTCTTCCGATTGTAAGATGTTTTTACTTGTAGTGGCGTGATCGTGTCGTTTTCTTCTATTATTCGTCAGTCTGTTTTAATCAAGTTTGTGTTTGAAACATTAATCTATTTCAGATTTTTTTCAATCTTTTGTTGCAAACAGACAGGCATAACAGCAAATCTAAGCAGATGTAATCTGATGCAGAGACAGATGTTTTTAAAAGCCTGTGCTAATCAGCTCAAATATTCCTGCTGTTTTTAATTTTTATATGTTTATTCATCTATTTCCAACCAACAAAGACTAAACACTCCACAAACAGTGGACAAGCAGTAAGATTTTTTTTTCTGGAAAAAACTCGTAAGTTTTTGATCTTTGTGAAGTTTTCTTGACAGGGGTTTGTCTCCGCAAATTTTCTCAACCAATCATTTATTTTCCATTACATTTAGGCTTACCGAGTCATGGTCGGGGGAAACGGGAGATCGGCAGACTGATCGGTGAAGCGTCCGCAATAATTAGGACACTGCATTGGTCTGTTGGGGTAAAGAAAGAGCTGAGCTGAAAAGCAAAGCTCTCAATTTACTAGTCGATCTACGTTCCTACACTTAGCTAGTCACCAAAGTCACTTACCAAGTCACCAAACTGTGCGTGGTGACAGAAAGAACGAGATAGTGGATACAAGCGGCCGAAATGAGCTTCCTCTGCAGGGTGCGTGGGCTCCCACTCAGAGATAGAGTGAGGAGCTCTGCCATCCTGTAGGAATTCGGAGTAGAGACGTTGCTTTTCTGTTTCGATTGAAGCCAGATGGGGTGGCTCAGGCATGTAGTTAAGATGCCTCCCGAGTGCCTTGCTGGTGAGGTGTTTCAGGCATGTCCCACTGGGACGAGACCCTGAGGTATGCCCCGGACCGGCTGGAGAGACCACAGGTATGACTCACAGTTGAACAGGGAACACCTTAGGATCCTCCTGGCTGAGCTGGAGGATGTGGCCGGGTTGAGAGAAGCCTGGGTTTACCGTCTGAGGATGCTGCCCCCACAACCCAGCCCGAATAAGCAGAAGCCAATGAAACAGAACAAAAATATGTCAAATTTAGGTACCAATGTGTCTGAAAATGCTTTAATTAAAGATGATAAAAATAAAACACCGACAAGAAATAACCTAATCTGACGCAGGACTTCCCTGCCATTGGATCCTCCTTCATGGTGAGAAAAAAACTTCTAAAAACCTGGGAAAAAAAAGAAGTTCCAGCTGAAGAAGAGATTGTTTACCAAGACAGCTAGACAGAATACACTGTGGACAAATTTAACCCCATCTAACTGCAAGAGTACATGTTTATTAAATGTAGCAGATGCACTTCATCTTGAAGGGATCTGAAAAAAGGGAGTGGTTTGCATGGCATGCCAGAGATAGGGCATTATTAGTGTATGTGTGTGTGTTTACTATGTTGACTGCCTAAGGGAAAAAGCTGCTTCTGAGTCTATTTGTCTTGCTTGGGATGGACCCGTCTTGCCTGCTAGAGATCAGCAGGTCAAACAGGAAGAAGACTGAATGAGTGCCGTCTCTGTTAAAGCTCTAACATGTTACACATTATACTAAACATGCCGTGGATTTTCGTACACATTCTTTTCCTGTATTTACTTCTTGGACAGATTTTAGAGCAGATAGTGGTATCATTTTTAAATACTTCACTTGATTTATTTGTTCTTTGTGCATCTTGTAACATCAAATCAAATTTTATTTAAAAAGCACTTTTCCAACACAGTTACATAAAATGCTGAACAGAATAAATAAAAGCTTATACAACATTCAAATACAGATCATTAAAAAAAACCCATTAAAGTCAAAACAAGCCGTTCGTTTCGTTCCGTCGTCTTCCGCTCATCTGGGGTCAGGTCGCAGGGGCGAAGCCCAGTCTTCTCTTACCCCGGCTGCATCCTCCAGCTCATCCGGAAGGATCCTGAGTCGATCTCCGGCCAGCTGTGAGACATAGTCTCTCCAGTGCGTCCAGGGACCATGGTTCTCTGTTCTGTTCCTTCATCTTCCACTTATCTGGGGCCGGGTTGCGGGGGCAAAAGCCTCAGACAGGAAGCCCAGGCTTCTCTCACCCCAGCTGCATCCTCCAGCTCACCCGGAAGGATCCTGAGTCGTTCCCCGGCCAGCTGTGAGACATAGTCTTTCCAGTGGGTCCAGGGTTTGCCTCTGGGTCTTCTCCCGGTGGGACATGTCCGAAATACCTCACCAGCGAGGTACTGGAAGGGCAGCCTGACCAGATGCCCGAACCATCCAATCTGGCTCCTCTCGATCTGGAAGAGGAGCGTCTCGACACTGAGCTTCTCCCGGATGACAGAGCTCCTCACCCGATCTCTGAGTGAGAGCCCAGCCACTTTGCGGAAGAAGGTTATTTTGGCCGCTTGTATCCACGATCTCATTCTTTTGGTCACCACCCACAGCTGGTGACCATAGGTGAGGGTAGGAACGTAGATCGACTGGTAAATCGAGAGCTTTGCTTCTCGGCTCAGCTCTTTCTTTACTACGGCAGACCGGATCCGAAGACTGAAACTTTTAAAAAGCGCCAAACTGATGAATTTATAGTAAAAAGAAAAGATGCAGTGCTTAAATAAAATACAAAAGTTGCAGTTCATTAGATACAAATCTACTGGAGCACCAAATGAGAAAATTTAAACTGGTGTTTGTCCTCATTGACTTCATTTAAAACAGGCCTCTAACTCGATTAGTTTAAAAAAAGCATACCAGAGAGGTTGAGTCTTTCAGTGGTAAAGATAAATCAGATGCATGACATCATAAAAATATCAAGAAATCTGATGATTTTCTTTAATCAAGATGAAGCTAAAACTAAATGAGAAACCATGTCTGTGTAGTTTTAAAAGCAGACACATTCTTGTTGCTGGAATAATCTCATGAGCTCAGGAATGCTTAAAACATTGGATGCAGTTTCACAGATACTAAATTAGTGAAGGATGCCCTTCAGATTTCTAATTCCATGACGGTTTTGAGGAGGTACAGTCAGTTTTATATCTGTGAATCCCTTAAAAAAAGATGAAGAAAAGTTTCTTGCCTGCAGCACTATTTCTTTTTAAGAGAAAGTAATTCCTTCAAAACAAAGATTCAAACAAAGATGATAGAAGAAAGCCTCACTTTTGAAACTACAACTCAGAAAAAATGGCAAACATATGTTTCTTACCCTTCACTCCAAAGTGGTAGGGTGAGAGGTTAAATTGGGAGTAGAGATGAGAAATGAGGGAGGAAAAAAAATCTATAAGGGATTTGGACAGTGAGAAGGGCATGCCTTCATGTGTGAAGCATCACCCCAGCGAGACTCTGTGACATTCGGTGCCACTGCTGGAAGAAAATCCATGTCAACAGGCTGAGATCCAAGACGAAAAAATAATAGGTTATCATTTTTCTCCACTGAAAAAACTTTTTTTCCCCACCCACACATTTTATGTCAAAACCTCAAACCCATCCAAAGATGGACAGAAAGAGAGGAGTCAGTAATCAAGGCAGAGAGCTGGAAGAAATTGAAATGATATAGAAATGGTGAACAGAATATGCTTTTGATTGGCACAAAAATGAGTGATAACAGGAGTTAGATACAAATTAGATGAATCAGAGGCACGGAAATAAGAAATAGTGTTAGAAGAAGAGAAAGTGACACATTCAGGAAACCAAAGCATGAGCTGGAACAAAACAACCAACCCTGGCAGCAAAAGTAGCATTTGACAGAATTTTTCGGGAAGAAGAGACCACATCCCGACCATTGTGGCATGAACTATGGCAGTGGACCAAAATGTGCCCTGATCTGCCCCCAAGTTTCAGCTTATTCTGCAAAAAGAAGGAATTTCCTCTACATTAACTTCATTTGACCTTGCACTTATTTAACACGCAATATGCAAAGCAAAAGAAAAAAGCTTTTGAGCACATTAAGAGGCCATTTAATCTGGACACGGGGTACATAATCGCTATTAAAATTACGTGGAAGAGGATGAAAGTCACTTATGGGTCAACCTTTTATGCTTGTACTCCTGAGGAACAGCTGTTCTGATACTTGCAGAACACAGGTCCCTGTTCAGAGTTGCAGGGCAGCTAATAAATGCTCTGCATAGCTACAATAACATTAGGTAACCTCCCAGAGGTCCTGTAAGGCAGATCCTTCTGGCTTTTGTGAAAACGAACATACGGTGTATGGTGTGTGGGGGGTGGACAGGGACTGGTCCTCATGTGTCTTGCTGATTGAAGATTTGACTCTCCCTATGGATGCTGAAATGGACCAGCTGCTCTCACTAACTCTTGTCTTCCAAGAATGTCTCTAAGGTTTTCTTGTCACAGACCGCTGGCTCAGCTCTGTACCATCAGACCCTTAAAAATATACCCCGATACATTTTACTTGATTTTTTTCTAAATTAATTTAAACCCTTCCATCTGTTCCTCTTATGTATCGCCAATATATTGGAGGCATTGTGGCTTGAGCTGACAGCTACCCCGAGAGATCTGTTTCAACTAGAAAGGTTTGTTCATTGGAATCAAACTGAAAATTAGAGTTCTGACGAAATCCAACTGCAGATTTGTTAGATCTCTTGCTGAAGAGAAAAGTCAGACCCCTCTCCTGTTTACTATTTTGATGTCACCTCCGCTAAAATGGAAAATTCAGTAAAACAGGAATGTTTTGACTCAGGAAGCAAAGCGGATACTTTGATAACCAGACGGTTGGCAGATGGAGTCCTGCTTTTTTCCATGTCAATCTGTTGTGTTCATGTGCAAAACACTTCACGCACTTTCCTTCCAGGATTCCATCCAGAAATTCTGACAAATGACCTCTGGGAGCTTTAGGTACATATGGAGCTTACCTCTAGCGTAATGAGTCAACGAATAAAGGATGCCATATGAATTGTTTTAGGTACTAACAGAGGCGTGACAAAAATATGTACTGTTGTCATTTTCAACCATTTCTTAGGAAAAAAAAAATCTGATTTTATACACATATGGTCATTTTTGCTTTGGCTCAGTATAAATCCCATGAATTGCTAGAAAAACACTTGGAGAGTGCGGACCTCTGCTAAGGTCTGTAGAAAACAGTTGCTCCTTTTTCTCCTGCCAGCCATAATGTACAGATAACCAACTAACAGAACCAAAAGGAACTTGAGATGTCCTAAGCTTTCCATGGAGAGCAGAGTTTCAGTGTCCTCTGGTCCACCTCTTGAAGGGCCAGCGTGTGACAAGACTTTAGACTTTCAACAAAACCTTTAAAAAACTCCTGGACGCAAACGGTGACCCAGAACAACACCGAAAGTTAATCACTTCTTCATATTCCCATGGTGGAGGTTTCTTGAAATTTTCACACACATGCGCGCAGCCACGCACACACACACTTTCTGCCTTTTTCTTCTCCTTTCGGCATTTGCCTTCAGGGTTCGCCACAGCAAGCCAGTTTCTTCCATCTAACCGTATCTGCTGCATTTTCTTCGGTCACGCTAACTATCTTCATGTCTTCCTTCACTGTATCCATGAACCTCTTCCTCCAGGCCTTCTAGGTCACTAGGTCTTCCTGTAGGTCTTCCTCTAGGCCTCTTTCCTGGTGGTTCCAAATCCAGCATCCCTCTTTCGACGTACTCTCTCTCTCTCCTTTGCACATGTCCAAACCATCTCAGTCTGACCTCTCTGACTTTATCTCCAAACGCTCTGACATGTGCTGTTCCCCTGATATACTAATTTCTGATCTTGTCCATTCAGGTCACACACATACTTCCTGCCAAATGCTGAAATTGTTGTGCATAATTGATTTGAATTGAATATACTTTATTTATCCCTGAAGGGAAATTCAAGAGTGTGCTTGCTTATTGCAGTTACACACAAATTCCTTTATTAAAAAATTCTACCATACCAAGAATTTAATAATTACTCATTCTCCATTCATTTATCCCGGGATTCCAGTTTTCAAGTGTTTCTGCATAAAACTGCAGTTTGAAAATCCCAAAAGTTCCCAAAGTCTTTTTATTTTCACACTGGGTGCATTTTCACACAAGTAAAAATACTTCCAATAAACCTGTGGGTGGATTCCGATTGGTTCTTGTGTCCTGCTGATTAAAGAGTTGAGTCAGCAGACTGATTTTAAAATGCTTTTTACACAATTCTGCATTCACAGAATAAACCTCTTACTCTTCCCGTAAAAAAGCAGTAAAATAATCCAGTAGCAACGTTCTTCATTAGTCTTAAACTATTTCCCATCATTTTATCTCTAAAGGATGAAAAAATGGTAAGAAAATGAGCAAAAGACACGCATCTGACGAGGTGGTGTTTGAATTGTAATTTTTTAAAAAAATATGGAGATAGTGAAGTTTTATTGATCGCTCCAGTGGCATCGGGTCACTGATGTTTATTAATGATGTGACAGAAACATCCATCTTCTATTTATCTCAAGGTGACAGATACGCAGCTCAGAAACGTGTGTTTGTTGCAATGTGATATGAAAAGATTGTGTGTCATTGAAAAAGATCATTACAGATGTTTGGAAGCCTTAATTTACACGTTGAACCTCAACAAACAACAAAAAGAACATTTTATCAGCACTTTTTAAAAAATCTTTTATAGTCCTCTAAACGCATACAGTAATTCCCTATTCTTACAAAACAATATCCCCGCGTCTCTCTTCCACGTTTACACCGTCTATTTATCTTCTAACGTCCACAAACATTTACTTTCACATTTACGCTAGCTGGTATGTCAAGCAAGTACGTAAATAAAAAAGAATTGTTCCTTCTTGACGAACTTCTGCTTAGTGGGGCCTCCTCCAAGGGTCGGGCGGTTAAGGGACCTGTCCAACGGCCCTAATTTATGGGCATCTCTTTGAACACTTTGGGGAGTTGTGAAGCTATGGCACCCCTTTTTTGGTGCTGCAGCTGTTTTTACTGTCACAGCTGAAAAGCTCCCCTGGGAAGGGAGAGGCAGGAGAAGGAGAGAGGAAAACAATAGCTTGTCATATGGCCAAGGGACAAGCAAATTATCCTGTCTGGAGAAAATAGGGAGGTATTGTGAGGATGGACTTAAAACAGAGTGAATAATATGGAAAAATGACGGTTGTGACTTTAACGTGTTAATTTTCTGACAAAAAAAAAATCAAATGGTAATGAGCATACCCTTTTTTATGTATTGTTTTTGCTATTTGTCACATTAGTTTATTCAAGCCATAATTCGTGGGACTCGCAGCCAGGAGATCTTTCCGGTCTGATCAGAACAAGTAATGGGTTTGGTTTCCTGAAAGGCTTTAATACAAAAAAAACTCTGAGGGAAGTGATTTTTTTTTTTTTAAATCAGGATGACGCCAAAAAATTTGGCGTATTATTTCTGTGTCATGAATATTTTTTCTTTAAGCCATGAAGAGTTCATCCAGGGATAAAAATGCTGGTTGATGATAAACGAGTACTTTCCAAAACTCAGTGAAAGTGTATCAGTTCACACATTTAGAGTGTTATCAGAAAAGATCAAACAGTCTCACGGAGAGAGGAGTACAACCACAAAGAAAACTATGTGTCATTGTACTTTTCCCAGATTTTCTAAGTTTACAAATACATATCAGCTCTGCTTTGAAACTTCACTTTGACACACATCTGAACAAAGAGGAATTCAAAAGCAACAAAATTTGTAGTGTTTTGTTTTCTTCATCAGGTACAGGTGCTTTGGAGGACATTAGGCATTGTTTCAGCTCTCCAACCTGATTTATTGAACATACTAACTCTTCAACCCTCTTGGTCGTTTGTCAAAAGTGCTTCAAACATACTCTTACAATAAGAATCCTGATATAATGCACCACCCAAACTGTGTGCACAGGTGTGAGCCAATTATTTTCCTGAAGGAGTGTTTTACACTTTAAAACTGTGACATGTGTGCAATCTATCACATTTTTCCCACATGAGAATTAAGAAAGAATAGAAGCTATTTTACTGCCTAATAAAAACAGACATGTGTTAAAGCATTAGTGTATTTTATAAATTCAAGAGGAGTCTGAGAAATGCTGTCCGTTCACATGGACTTGTGTTCGATGAATTATTACCATAATAACCTGAAATAAAAAACTTCTGGGTGAGAGTGATCTCATTTGATTGAAAGGTCTAGTTTTTCTTTTCTACAGAGACATTTTTTTTGCAGGTGAATCCTTCATTCTAACTGTTTTTGTGGCAGGAAAATATTTCACAACTTGTCATCTATAGGTAACCTGGTGGTTTTCCATGAAAGACATTTGTCTCTTCTGAAATCTATCTGATTCTTAACTGTTCACCAGTCCTTCCTCACATAGAGCTCCTTTTAAATAGTTTGAAGGCTTACTGCAGGATTCCAAATGCCCACAGCCTTGAAACAAGAGAAACCACATAATTTCAAAGTAGCCAAAAAAAGAGAGGCTGCTGGAAAAAGCTCAAAAAAGAAACTTCATTCAGTTATTGGTAATAGTCCTGCTAAATGGGCGCCTACTTTAATTCTGCAAACTTTCCGTCAAAATTTATGCATGTCCAAATTTGCACTAAATTTGTGGGGTTTTTTAATCATAGATTTAGTGCAAGAATGTTCCATTTGTCAAGCGAGTATTTGCTAATTGCTTGTCCATGGACTCATCTCTCAAAAATGTAGCTTCCAAAACCATTGATTGTTTCTGAGGAAAAAATACAACTAAAGATGCGGTTTTGGTTTTCTTAAAAAAAATACTCTGTAAAAAACAGTTTTGTGTGTATTTGCGCCATGTACCTTGATTTTTAATGTCTGTAACTAGCTAGTTTATGTAAAATAAATGTGCAAATAAAATCTGGTAATAAAAATAGGGAAAAGTCCAAAACGACTTCTTGGAGAATTTTAATAGCTTCAATGGAATGTGTTCAGTCACAATTATCGGCTAAGATTGAAATAAATCACATTTTGTAGAACCATAATGATAAATTCCGTGAATATATTTGTTTAAGGATTGCTTTCAACCAGTAAGAAAAAAAATCTAAAACAAATTTCCTAAATGGCTGGACGGTGGTGCAAGGTCAAGTCACAGAGTGGGCATCAGGCTTGAAACACTTGCCTTTTAGTGTGGAGTTTGCATGTTCTCCCCGTGTATGCTTGTAGGCTTTCTTTGGGTACTCGGTTTCCTCCCACCCTCCAAAAACATGCATGCTAGGTTAATTGGCCGCTACAAAGTTGCCCCTAGAAATAAGTACGTGTGGATGGACGCATGTGGCCCTGCGACAGACTGGTGAGCTGTTTGGGGTTTACCCCGCCTCTCACCTTAGATCAGCCAGTGTTCTGACGAGATCTGCAGCCTCATCTAAACAACCAGAAGTGAACAACCAGTTGCAGAACCAAAAAATAATACACATTAAACTAATAAAAAACACATGTACGTTTTAAAATTACCAATTTTTAGCTGAAAAATGCAGAGCGGGTGCGAAAAAAAAAAAAAACGCTCATTCCAATAAGATTATTGGAATGGATTATTATGCCAGGTCTCAGATCTCGATGTTTAGATCATCTGGAGGGGAGGGGGATAACTCGTTCTGGAAGAGATGGGGAAGTGAATGATGCGTTCTGGGCATGCGCAGAGGCTCAAAGTTGCACATCTCGTCAGAACACCGGGATAGGCTCTGGCACCCCTTGAGGGAATAAGCGGTTCAGAAAAGAAATTAAATTTTCCAGTCGTCTGTTTTTTGAGGGTCGTCTCTAGAATGTAAAACATGCAAACACATATGATGATCATGAGACATGTTTTTTTGTCTAATTAGACATCAGAAGAAAGAAGTTTTGGGTTTCAAAAATATCATTTTTTATTTCACATGAAAACTTTTCACATTTATCAAAGAGGTCTTTAATATAATCTATTTATATTCATATTTACATATGCACATATTTTACACTTAATTACACATGTACAAATGTAGGCATCAAATATTCAGGTGAAAAAAAAGAAAGAAAAAAACCTTAAAAGAAAGACTGACTTCAATCTTAGTCTGTTGTGCTTTGTTCTGCCCAGGCTGCCCGCTGTAGATCTGCTTGGCAACTCAAATCGATGCTGTGTCTTTACTCTGACATTTTTAACAATTTCACATTAAATAAAAAAACTTCAATTTCTTTAAGATGTATTTTTGAAAAGTAGGTCTGCTTCCTGCACTACGGATTTTAAACAATTTCTTTCTATCAAACATTAAGACATTTCCACCAAAATAGGATTTAGAAGCTGTGGACAGAAAAGACCAGCCTCTCTGTGAAACACAGCACCTCAGTGTTTGCTTTTGGCAGAATTTTTTAAAAATTAACATACGAAAAAAAACTTTTTTTCTCAACACTCTTTCAATCTGATGTTTCACAGCTCAGACACAATCTCCACACACAAATTTTCTTTCACACATGTACAACCTCCGCCAGGGTAAACCTTCCCCCTCTGCCATCCGTAAACATTTCATTTTGTGAGGACAAAGTATGTACAGTAAAAAAACGTCAGCTGCAAATACCATAAGTTATTTTCACAGAATGTACACAGAAAAAAATGTGTGTTAAATGTGATGTGTGGAGTGTGTATGTGGGTGTTGTCAGTACTGTGCAGCATTGATGCTACTGTGTGTTAACACATGGTCTGCGAAGAAATGGTAGTCATGAGAACAGCTACCGTGTCTTTAAATGCTACATTTAAATGACGTGACACACTTGAGACATTAATTCCACTGATTAATAAACCAAAAAAACAGCAAGTAATTCACGATACTTGAGAGTGGAACAATGGACAAGTTCGAAAAGGGGCAGATCTTTGGATAAAAAAGTTTGAGATGACTGTTTTTGAATGCTTAAAAATTTTTTCCAATGAGTTGGGAATCCGCTCCTGATTGTTCTTCAGCTTCATTTTACTATGAAGGAATGTGTCTTCCAAAGAAATACAATAAACTTTGTCTTGAAGTGAAAAAAATACTGACATCTTCACAAAAAAAAAAGACAAAGCACTAAAACTTTGTCAAACATTTTCAAAGTTCTTCAGCATATGCTGCACAAGTGAGTCCATGTGAAGTTTACAAGCTTTTTAAAACGTCTCTCCCTGTGGCCAGCACTGAGCATGGGATTTTTAAGTCAGTGGTTTACAACCCCACGGACTGTTTATTGGAGTCCCTGAAAAAAAAAAAACAAATAACGTAACCAGTCTCTTAACAGGACTCCTTTTGTGTACTCTCAAAGCAACAAAAGCAGCAATGAAACTGGAACTAGCAATGAGAGAATTGAGAGCGATGTGACTGTCAATGCAGAGTTTGTCTGTTTGATCTCTTGAGCATCTGGAAGGATTACAACCGGGTCATCTGCTTGAAATTGGGAGGAAAAAAAAACAGGTATTAGTTTAGGGCTTAATAGGATCTTGCATTCCACCACATTGTCTTAAGGTCAGAGATAATTAGAGAGAACAAAGGGTTGGTCAACCTACCTGCAGGCAGTCTGTTAGAGGGGTTATGAGCACCACCTCCAGCTCCAACTGTGGCTCCACCTTTTGCTACTCTAGCTTCTTGAGACCCTAGGAGAAAATAAAAAAACATCAGATATTTCTGCTGGAGTTTTCACACCAGTATCAAAGATGATATTCCATCTGGTTCCTAAACTCACCATCAGCTGCAATCACATCCACCCGGAGCCTGAGGCACTCTTGGCCATGGTGGTGCAAAGGTTTAGCTGCAGAGAATAGGGGGAAAAACAGACATAAATATCCAGAGTATGCACTTATCCAACTCCTTAATCCACCTTTATACATGCACACTTCCTAACACACTCTCACTCTAATTCTTGGCAGCAGAAATACCCAAGTACAAAGATTTAGAAGTCCATCTGGGACCCTGCAAAAGTCTGTTTTTTCCTGCAGTTTTTCTAATTAAAACCATGGACAAGTGGGACAAAAGTGTTTTAGTCTAGTCTAGATTTTAACAGCAGAAAATATAGTTTAATCTTAGCCAAAATCCAGACCCTGGTACGTGACGAACAACAAAAGGTTACCCACTGCGTGCTGGAATTTCCCCAACTAGTAGAGTCTTAACCCTACAATATCGTTTTCAATTTTCAATGGCAAGAAATAGAAAATACCATCATAAACCCAAAGTATCCCAAATAAATGAGCAAACTCCAGGCAAAGCAATTAGACTTACAGATATAATAGTAGCTTTCTCCTTGACGAAACTCTTTTCCCAGTGTAAATGGAGTAAAGCGCTGAAACTTTTCTGAGAACTTCTCCGGAGCGTGAGGCGCAAAAGGATGTCCGCACTCCCACCTCATCTGATCATAAGACTGGGGCTTGCACGCATCGTAGTCTTCACGCTCCACCATATAGAGTACGTAGCACTCTGCATCGAGCAGCGGCACTTCACCCTGAGGGTAATGAGGACAGACGATGTCCAGGTAGTCGTTGAGCTTCACCTCGACAGCATAGTTGTCCCTTTGAAACCTGTGGAGAAGAAATGACAGCGGAAGGTTACACAAGTGGCAAACAACAAAGTAACAAAGGTGGTTTAACTGTGGAGTGATTAATAAAACTTCAAAACCTCTGATTATGTATTGATTAGCTGCCTGTGGGGGTCCTATGGGAAAATCACTAGGAGGTGGAGAATAGGGAGCATGGTAATGGAGGAATGTTTGCATGGAGACATGTTTGCTGAAGTGGAATTAGGAGGGAAAACAGAAGCCGAAAAAGTGATCCATGCAGAATAAACATATAAATATGGATGACTGGAGTTGCTCCTGTTTGCTGCTTTGTTGGGTTAGATGTGAGCGCTCATTGATCTCCTGTCCTCCAGGAGTTAAATGGTGTTTACGAAGAAACATTAGCAGTCAGTTAGCCAGTGGAGACAGGAGATGAGTATTGACATCTTCAAACGTTTACGAACACTCCCACAAATAGTGCGGCATAATGAAAACGCACACAGACAGTTTCACACTTAAGTTTATATAGAAAAAAAAGAAACAAGGGAGTCTCGTGCGCTTCTACCCATTTATTAGAATAAAATGAGCAGGCGGTGTGAGTGTGATGATCGGTAACACTCCCTCATCCTATTCCCTCTCATTACAAAAACAGACAGCCAGACTGTCTCTCCTCCCTCCTCTACCACACACACACCCTTCACTACAGCACTCTTTAACTTCCTCTTTTCTTCTTCTGCATCACTTCACATCAACAATGTTATCGATTGAAAGAGTTTAGATAAGTAATCAACAAGTTAATCCACTCTCACCATTTTTCTTTCTCCAGTTCAAGTTCAGAGATTTCATGAATAGATCTTCTTTGAATTTTTACTAAAATTTATTTCAGCTTTGTCTCTTTCCTTCTGATTGCGTGCTCCAGGGACAGCTAATGCTCTCTTCTCAGCCAAAGCAGTTTATCCACAGCCTGGAGCAGTAGCCGACTACCCCAACACACACGAACCTGGACACACTTCACAGTAATTCCCATCTATCAACAACCTAAAGCTGCAGCTACCTACTATTTACACTCACGGCAGCTAAACAGACATACATCTCCCTTCCCTGGTGGGTAAATCCCAAGTGATGCCTATCGGTTTACCATCTCCTACTGTTCTGGATTACCGGTGCGATTCCTGAGGATAAGATGGAGGAGTTTTGACAGATCTAGATATATTATGTATATGAGAATGTGTATATTATATAGGGTTTTGTTGGTTTAGCAATATATATGCATAGTAGGTCAGTCCTGCTTTCATCAGGCCAAAAAACCCAAATAAAACCCACAAAGTTTCCTGGCTATCTGAACTCCAGATCTTATGAGCTATTAGTTCTGAAAAGCCTGCAGGGTGTTAAACTGACACCTTTACCACTGTAGTAGCCTTTTCTCAAGGATTTGCTTCTCATAAAAACTCCTTAAACGTAACTAGTAGCATTTGGGGGGAAGTTTATGTTTGTGTGACGGGATCCATATGTGTGGTGAACGATCAAAGGGCAGAGGCACCAGTCACTCATTAGGTAGTGATGTTGTTTGTTGCCACGGGTCTCCCCCCTGGTAAAAGGATAGACGTAGTGGCTCCAAACTCCAGGCTCTGACTCCGACTCGCCTTTTGGTTCCCTTCCCCCCCAATGGTCTACTCATCCTCTAACAGCATTCCCTTGCTGCAGATGACCAGATAAGCCAGTAACGCCCTTACCGCATCAAAATGATCATATTGTCGTGCCCCGCAGAGTTAAGTGTGCATTTTCAGTTAGCGTGCTGTTTTACCACGTTAGTGTCTAAGTGGTCACCTTTTCTTTTTCTGCTTATACCTTCAATTTCACTTAAAATTCAAACAAAAGCCGTTGTCTACTTTTCTCTAATAGAGTTATCATCCACAAATCCTGAAAACAGAAGCAAACCTGTCAACTCTAACCCCTGATTACAAAACTGGTCGCAGTATGGGCCTGATGTTTTTATCAAAAGAGTGTCGAAGGGGGTGCAAATAAAAGACAAAAAGGGTATTAAAGTTGCCCTGGAGGGGGGTAATTATACCCTCCTGCTCCCCACTTCCCAGCCTTTTTAGGGTGAGACATGAATAGGAGTGGGCGAGGAGGTCAAAGGGGCTCGAGTTGAAACAGGCTTTTTGAGTTTTCTTCCCCAAAAGTGTTTCTGTGTGACTTCTTATCATTAAAGCTTCTTCATACAGTATATCCATTCACAACGAGCCGGCCCCTGATGGACTAAATCACTTAGCAGAGAGAGCAGTCGCTGAATACAAACCAGAGGAGGTCGGCTGGTGCCTTTTATTAATGGTAAAACGCTTTTAATGATCTGGCTGCCTTTTGTTGTCTTCTAACGCCTTGGCATTGAAATGCTCCTCACCATCAGCCTAATTACCTGATTGGGGTGACTCCCTTTCAAGCGAGTACTAACTCCTGTGTTAAAAAGTTAAGCTAACAGAGGCAAATCCTGTCACCTTTGAAAACTTCTCACTTGTTCTTTCTCTGTTCCAGCTTGTTTCCTTCTAGATCAGGCATGGGCAAACTACGGCCCGCGGGGCACATGCGGTCTGTTAAACGTTTTAATTCGGCCTGGAAAAATTAAAAAAATAAATAAAACTTGTTTATGTTCTATTTCTCCTGCAATTCTGATGTTTAATCACTAGATGGCACACACTAGAGATATTGGCTTTGTTGAGAAAACAACAACACTCCTGTTAAAATGTGTGCGTAGATATGGAACGCCATCGGGGCCAATACACACACGTCAACAAGCGCGTTAGATTTCAAACCAATATTTTAAACCTGGCGCTAGATGCACGTTTTTTAAGCGCTAGCGTGCTTGATTTAAAATTTAATGTGCTTGATGTAACATTTACTGCACTTGTATACATGCGTGTAGTCGCCCCGATGCCTTTCCATTCCCCGCTCAAATATAACGCGCCCACAGACGGCTTCCTGCAACTGTTTCGTCTTTGTATTTTGTTGTAATGCTTTTCTACATTTTAGTGGAAATTAAAGCACATATTTTCTCCAGATTCCAAAATATGTATTTTTTTTCCAATGAGGTGAGGTTAACAAAGCATACCATCCATCTACTCCTGTTCCAACCCCTTTGTCAAATGTTAGAACTCAACATTTGCCCACCCTGTTCTAGATGCTAATTTTAGTTTTTTTCACTGTTCATACCAGGATGCTTTCGATTTATTGTAGCTTAGGTTAGAGCATGGAGATCTGTGGTGTTTACAATCTCAGCATGATTTGTGAAGCTGTGGTACGTACCAGACATCGGGTGTCTGCCTCACCCTGATACATTTAAGTGTGCGATTGTTTATGTCTGAGTGTGTGTATTAGTAACCTCTCCAGAGCTCTGAGGAATCTGGGAGTGCGTTTCAGTCCCGATAACGTTGATAATGAATGCCAATAACGAAGTGCGATGATAGCAGGAGTAAAATGTCAAGCAGTCAGATGCGTAAGCTCACCATCTGGTAAAAAATATGGTACAGACTGTATCCGGCTGTGACTCCCTCTCCTAAGAGGGAGTTCCTGATTTATTGGAGGCTCTTCAGGAGCAGGAGTCTAATCTCTCTTCTTTAATCTCCCTGTCTGCCTTTTTCTTTCTTCTCAACCTCTATCCCATCCTTTTATCCATCCATCACCCTCTCATCTCTGTGCTCTATCACCCTGTGGAATGTTGGACCTCTGAGGAAAAGAGGCCACAATACAGATCAAAGGTCGGAAAATTGCAAAGTCAGCGTTGGAGTTTTATACATAAACAGTTAGCGAGTAAAAGTGGATTCAATTTTGAAAGTCAGAGATGGATGCAATCACAAAAATGATTCTATTTCAAGTGGACATGAATCTGATGAATGACCACATTTGAGATCCATACAGTCTGCAGGAATATTTTACAGCTATGCAACAAACATGACCCAAAAGTTGACTGGTCAACCTTATGGATGAGTGAACTAGAATGTGTGGGAGCATCTAATCGGCTCGTTTGAGCTGGGATTATTGGGTGGAGCAGAGGTAGAGCTGGGATCCATTCATCAGCACTAGACCCTACTTAATACCGGAGCTTAGAGTGGACAGTGAGGCCCAGGGAGGGGAGTGATGGCTGAAAGAGAGGAAGCGGTGACATTAAAAGTTTGGTACTTTTTTCCCTCCACCCCTTAAAAATAAAATATGGTGCCCATTTTATTTTGTGTTTAGGAGCTCAAAGGAAATACTTAAGCAAGTTTACTGACAGCAGTAAAAGTATGATGAGTGTTAAATGAAGAGTTATGGAAACCAGACACGAGAAAAAAGTTCATTTCAGGATAAATTTGTGAATCTTACGCAGCATTTCAGCCAAGAGTGAAATGCTGAAGTTGGACTTGTTTTATGCCATCACTCACAGTCTTGTTATTTTATTCTTCTATCTATTCATCCATCACTGTCGACTATTCCCTCCCACTCTCAGTTCGTCTTTTATCACTCAATAAGCAAACCAGATCCCCATGTCAACTTCATCCCTCCCCCACTCAGGGACTTGCTGAACCAATCACAACCTGTCCTCGTGGTATTCCAAAAATGCAACTTTTTGACCCACCGTTGGCAGAGCTAAACACAATGCGATGCGGTTAGACTGAAGTTGTCATAGAAACAGATGTGGTCTGACTCTTTTGGCTCTTCCTTATCAACTTAATAATTCTAGTCTTCATTCTTTGCTCTGTGTGACTTTCAGTCATCCATCTCAATCAGCTTTCTCTGCTCTGCCATTCAACCTTTGTCCGTCTGCATCATTGAAAATTCCAACAGCGTTCCTGGCTGATCTTGCGGAGTTCCTGTTGCCACTCAGTAAAGAGGTTATTCTGGATCAAAGTCCTGAAGAGAGAAAAACTGTCTGATTCCTCTGGACTAGAGGAAACTAGACTAAATCCATGAGGTCTCTCCAGCTGCTTTGCGAGAAAGGGTGCAAATGTTTTTTATTTTTTGCATGCAAAGCACGTTGATGTGTTACATCTCCAAAGAGACCAAAGGGAAACAAACGAAGAACAATGCTGCTTCTTTCTTGAACCATCTGAATCTTACTGACTGATTCGTTCCCATTCAGACCTGTAAACACTTAGTTCAGTCTGTCACAAAGCCTTGACAAACAAGCCAGTGGGGGGGGACACAAACACACTCTTGGGTTCACAAATCATGGGAAAGTAGTAACACTGTAATCATAAATCTGCACTTTTATCGAGCTTTTCTTCTTCCATGATTTCTTGTAAATCATCCTGGAGTCAAGACGAACAGCAGCGAGTCGCCAGGGGAAGTCTGGTGCTGAGATAAGGAAAAAGCAGGAGGACAGGCCAAGTTCAGGGAACCAGCGGGGTTTATCGGGGTAATAACGATCAGAAGTGAATCCATATTAATTAATTATAAGCACTGTCCAGTTGAACGCATCACAAATAAAACCATTTCTCAAAATTTTTCACCCTTGAAACAATTTTTCAAACAAGCCTGTAAAGTTTAATACAACTCAGACTGGTGCGACCTCGCGTGTGTTGGTGTGTGAGAAATGTATTGTTTATTGTGCAGACAGGATACGCAGTTTTCCCGGGAAAATACGTTTACAGGAAGCGTAGCACTTGGACGGAGACACAGAAGACAGTGTGCAGACTCTGGCAATGCTGACGGCTCGCCTGCGGGAACTTAGAACCTTTGGCCCGATTTACTATCTGTTGCAGTCAATAAAACATGCCTTCCTACCTTTGGCACAGCAAGATGGAGCGAGAATATTGAACAGTGAGAAGAAGGAGGGAAATACAATCTAGTCTACATGGTCAAGTCTGTTAAGATAGCGAAAGTCAACACCCTCATTTGAGAACATAAGAGGTGATTACCACCCGTTGGAAAATCTCTGAACATTTTCTCCAGATTGAATTTACCAGACAGATTACAAAGCCAGATTAGAAGCCATGGGAGGGGGGGACAAGGTCAGACAATTCCAGACAAAGATGGATTGGCTTAGGAATTTTGTGAAGAGAACACAGAATGAAAAGGGGGAGGGGGCACACAGCTGGAAGAAGGAGCAAAGTGGAAGACATGGATGACTTTTAATATGGAAGTAAATGTGTTGGATGCTTGTAAATCCCAGAAATCCTTTTTCTCTTCCACCCTCCACCGTGCCTACCCGATCTTATCTTTCATCTCTCTAACATGCATGCAAGTACATGCACAGAAAGCAAACAGACACCTCGAAATTCACTCCGTTTGTTTTCTTCCAGTTTAATTTCCCTCTTTTACGACTTAAACTGGCTTCTCAAACTGGCTCCACTGCTTTCACTACTCTAAAGAAAGCATCAGGGACACCCCACATTAAAATAGAAAAGTGGAAAGACAGGAAAGTGTTCAAATAAATACAAAACTTTTTACCCAGATCACTTAAAGGGCTTTTTTTATGAGAAGGAAGTTTTAAAAGGAAAGAGTTGAAGGGGAAAAAAACCAAGCATGAAGTAAAGGGCAAAGTGCCTTGCGCCATGTCGGCATGAGTGCCAAGAACGATAAAAAAATTCCACACCTTTGAGCATGCGTTCACTCTCCCTCCACATCTCTGAGAAGCAGAGTTAGATGTGAGGAAATAATAGACTGAAAAGGGACAGCTTGTAAAGTTGAGATAAAAGCAAGAGAAGGAGCAGAAAAAAAAAGACAGAAGGAGGAGAGAATGAGAGTTTCCCAGAGGCGAAGCCGTGACTGTGTGAGGGGAGGCTCGCCTGAGTGGCAGCAAGTATTCAGGGACCACCGCCGTGACAGAATGACTGACAGATTGATAGAGGCTGTGCTACTTCATCACATGCTGAACCCTGACCCTTGATCCGTCACACTGGTTACTATTCTTTTTCTGTGGCCCACTATGAAGTCCATTCCTCCAATTTGTATGGAACGCATCACAAAACAGCCACATTAACTGGATAAATACCAAGAAAATCCTTCATGAGGATGAAACATACCAGAAATACCTCCCTTTTGAGCTGAAAGAACACACACAAGAAACATGTTCCTGGTTAAAATCGTTTGAGACGATTCATCAAAAAACACACCGAAAGTTGAGATTTTGAAAAACTTAACAGAAAAGTAAACGGAACTAAACAAAAATGGGCGGTGGAAGAAATGAGAAACAATCAATGGTTGTCTGAGTGAGGCATGAAAGAGTTAAAAGATCCACAGAACCGAGCAGTGATGGGAACTGGGCCAAAATGAGAGGGAGAGACAGGTACAAAGTAGAAAAAAAGAGGAGGGGGAGAAGGTGAAGGTTTACTCATGTCCTGTCAGCAAGGAAAAGCCAAAAGAAAGGAAAAAAAGCAGTGAAAGAGCAGATTATTGCCTCACGCTGCAGTTGTAGAGCACAGAGGTCTCTTAGGATAAAGTGAAAAGCCACAACCGCGTGGCTCACGTATGCGTGTACGAGAGTGTGTGTGTGAGTCACAATGAGTAAGCTGGTGCTCAGAGACACTCCCTTTATGAAAAACCTACACTCATATTCTGGCATGCTAAAGCGGGAGAATTGGGAGCATTGGTGAGCTTTCTTGGAAACGGTATGAAGGTGATTAAAAGTGTTTCTAATCAGTAACAAAAGTTTAATCTGACGTTAAAGAGCAGATTGTGCTGAAATACCAGGATCGTTGGTGACAAATTTCCCTCAAACTGAAACAAAGTAGCCTAAGAAGTGAAAGTAGATTTCATCTTGATTATCAGCAAGCTCCAAACACACAAGTAATCAACATGTGTGTGATGTGAGTGTGTGGTGGAAAATCATTTAGAAAAACAAGCTGAGAAAACGGAAATGAGCCAGAGCCAAACCAGAATGATCAATCTGGGATCTTTTTTGATTGATGAAAACTTTCTGAGTAATGAATGGTGCAATTAAACTTGGAACAAGAGGAAGGGGGAAAAAAAAGCATCCACTAGGAAGAAAATGATGGCCATCACCACACTGTGGAGTAACAGGTCAAAGGGGAGAAGAGATTGCTGGAGAGAAAATACTGAATGAAAGCCCTGCTATTTTTCTATGAATCCAAGATTAAGACTTGCTTACAGGAAAGATTTACCAGAGTCATCTGGGGAAAAAAATAGCAAGTGCAAAAACAGACAGATTACCAGGATGTCCACAAACACAACCACCGCACAGCGACACAACAATACGCCTCTCCATCTGGAACTTCGACTTTATTCAGATTTTCAGAGAAAATCTTTGCCACTGTAATTATGGACTTTCTGAGAACATTAAAAGCTGCATTCGCAGCCCCATGTGGAGATAAAGGGGGGAGAAAGTGCTTGGGTGTAATCTTGTGAGGGAACATTTGGTGTTTGAGTGTGAGCCTTATACTGATTGATTTAGATGGTGAGATTGAGTGATAGTCTGCCAACAGTCTGTTTGCACTTGGCCTTCCATGTGTGTCGGTGGGTGTGTTTATGTGTGTGGGTACATGTAGAAGTTTGTTTGTAGAGCGCAAACCTGACCCCCTTCAAACCCCAAGCCATTTCACCCAAGCCATCATCAACCACAGTCTTAATTGACCCCCACTTATTGCGAATGGCCCATAACCCCCCACACTTTAAGCTCCAATTTCTTCTCTCTGAGCTATCCATCTCTCTCCCACTTGGTGTGACCTACTGGGCAGGCTTCATCTTACCTCCTCTGTCTCTGTCGTACACCATTATTACTCGTCTTACCACCTGAAATATGATCAGCCTCTGCTCTCACTGACAGCCACGTATAACCCTGTGTGATATCTCTTGATTTAGAGGATACAGCAACCCTCACTCTCCACCCCGAAAGTTTACAGTCACATGGGGTGGATATCAGAGCAGGGATTTCAACACATTCTGCTGGAAGGTTGGAAAATCAACAGGAAATATTGAGTAAGGAACCTTCATTCTTAAGAGAAAAGTCATGCAAAAAGCAGCTTTCAATAAAAAATGTTCATGGAGATCCACAAAGTACCTGCATCCAAACACTAAGCATACACAACCCTCTTTTTCTTCCAAAAGTCTTGCCTTTAAATGAGAAAAATACATAAAAAAATGGTAAGAATTCAATCAAGTATGAGGTTTCTAATCGGATTAAATCCCAACAGGTTAAAGGGATAAATTACAGTTAAAGAGATAGAAAAAGTGAGGAAGGGGGAGGGAGAATTACTCCCAAGTGGTTTTGCATTATCATGTCAACTGCAGCCAGTTTTAATAAACTCATCACAACCTGGTTGAAAATGCACCATTTCATGCGCACTTGATGCATAAAAATGCATCCTTTGCGCAGAAAATCGGATGTGAAGTTTATTTGTTTTTAATAAACAAACAAATGCATCATAATAATCTTAATTAATTGATAAACAAAACAAAAATTCGATAAATAGATGAATAAACAAAAGGTATTTACTTTGGGTTGGTGCTGTTCCAGTAGACACTGTGTCGTTCTGCAGAAGTAAACCAGGCACACACACTCACAACCAAAGCAAGAATCCAAAGCATATCCATGCTGGAGAGCAGTGGAGCCATGCAAACAGTAGAAACACAACCCAAACAAGTTGTGCAAAAACAAAAAACGAAGAATAATTTTTTAAAAATCCGTAAAAGTGCTCCTTTTGCAGCTGCGCCCTGCAAAGTGTGGAGAAACTGAACTGTTTCAATCAGAAGAGAAGTTGCAAAAGCTTCTGCACAGGAGAATCCAACTGGATAAATCCGTATTGAATGAGTGTCGCAGTAGTGTGGAGGCTGGTTTTGTAAAACCTGCTCAGAGTAAAGCCACACCTCTTTACGGGAAAGTCAACCAATCAGATCTCTGTCCGAGAGCCGTGAAGAATCACAGATCTGCACACATGAGAGGGGTGAAGAGGGGCAATAAACCTACAAAAAACCTACAAAATATCATTTAATTCCTTATTCATTTAAAACTTATTCTAGAAAACCCTAATCTACATTTAAAAAAGACCAATATCTTATAAAATAGTTATTATCTAATTATGACTTAATGTCTTTAAAACAACATCATCTCATTATGAGACTAATCAACCACATTGTAACCCTTTATTTAATTGGATAGGAGCAAAAAAACTGGACCATTAAACATTAAAACTCTTTCCATAGTTTTGGTCAAGCTGTGATTGTGATCACAAGTGTTTTTCTTAGAGTTTTTGACAGTTACTGAAGCACACCAGCCAGCTTGAATACTGGTTGGACAACTTGTAGCTTTGTATTTTTAGGGATATATTTAGATTAACAGGTTGTCTGACTCATCTGTGATAGGAACACATACTTAGACGTGATCATCACACATATTTAATCATTTGAGACAATTTGGATTTTATGAATAGAAACAATTGTGCGTAGTTTCGAAACGATAAAGCGTAGCTAAAATCATTTAATTCAATTCAAAGAGGAGGAAAAAACTCCAAAACAAAACAAGAGTGGGGACAAAAGATGAAACCTCATGGGGATCCACATGAAAGCGAGAACCCTCCCCGGGATGAGCAGCCAGTGTGTCTAAGACTCTTAATGAAATCTTATCTTATTCCACTATACATGTTTGTATCTGAAGAAATTCGTAGATGGGCGTCATCAAGGTGAGCACATAAAAGTTTGTTGCCTAAATTGCAGTCTGCTTTTCTCTTTTGTTGTTCCTACTTGGAGCTGGAGATGATCTTTTCAGCTCAGTGTAGCAGATGGAATAATTTATTGCATGGTTTTTACAGTTTTATATATATATTGTATTTTAATTGTCTTAATTATTTTATTTAATAATTATCAATTATCAATGGAGAGATGCACAGTGGGGAGCCCTCCTGTTGAACTATAGGATAGTGGCGAGGTAGTGTGTCGGCCGTGGTGTGCCTCTGCTTCCCTGGCACTCCCGCTTGATCCCGAACCGGTGGTTCGGTTACATCAGCATGGGATTGAATGTTTCACACTCACTGCTTCATTTCATTCTTGATTCAGATCCCGTTCAGTTGCATAACTTTGACAGTTATTGATAAAAACATCAAAAAGTCAAACAAGGTAAAAAAGAAAGACGCACTCAAAAAAAGGCTTACGTTCAAATATCTGAGGTGTTTTAATGTTCAGAAACGTCGTCATCAGAAAAACTCAGAAGACATCCGTTTATTGTTTGATGTTGCTTTTCTTATTAATGTGTTATTCAGTCTGTGAGGCTTTAGATAGAAAGAGAAAGTCAATTTGTGTCTTCTCATGAATGTTGGAATCTTTGCTGCCTCGAGGTAAAATCTTACAATTTTTAATAAAATGATTTTACAGCCTTAAGACATTGTTCGAAAAAGGAAGATTTACGAGGTTTTGACACCCCACTAATTTGGTGCATTTCCAATCCACAGCATACACACCTGCATATTGACATTGATTTTCAGTCTGAGGTCTAGTTCTGTGCCTGTTTATGTAATTTTTTTAAAAATGTAGGATCAGTTTGCACCTACGTACACGAACCCTCTTTAAAATTTAAATTCCAGTCTAAATGACATTGCAGATTACATACAGTCGGTCCATTTTATTTGTAAGGTGTCTGATTTTTAGAAGACTAAGTTTGATAAACTATTCAGATCTGAGAGTATAAATGTACTAAAAGAGAAATATTTCATTTGTGACTTTCTGGCACTGCACTGGAATTGCTATACATAGGATTGTGTTTTATATTCAGGGAAAGCAGTCAACCTGCGAGATCAATTTCTTAGAAACCAATTCTTTCTCATTTTTATTCAGTCAAATGATGAGATGGTGGAAAGAAATGCTATCATAATTGCTGTTTGCATTGCAATCAAAGTTTGAGTATGCTTTTTCCATATCAATGGCACATTTCTAACAAGATTCAAAGAAAAAAGTCTGCTGATTTTATACAAACTCTTAATTCGTGAATGAGAACACTATCGTTTCAAGATTTTCACCAACACTTCAATGAGAGTTTGCAGGGCTGCCTCTCAACATAAACACGAACAAAAAAAGGACAAACACACATAAACACATCCCTTTTCACTTCAATTCTTGACGGATTTTGTGCAGAGCCTCCTCTGTGGCATGAAAATAAGATATAAGAAAATGATAGGGATTGCTCTTTAATGCAGGCATGGGAACTTGACCGTCCATAATTAACTCGTTTAAACCATTTCAACCAAAGCAATTAGATGATCTCATTCAGATGCCCTTTCTGTCACCCAGAAAACATAAAAAAAAAAAAGAAGTTTTTTTTTTTTTTTTTTTTTTTACTTTTAGGGATGAATGACAATAGAATAGTTCTTGCAGAATTTTCTTTTAAAATGTGGCTCTGTTTTGACTTTATGAAACTAACTTAAATATAATCAGTCATGTGCAACCTTGCCACTTTCTTATAGCAGCATAACCATTAAAATGAAAGAACTTGATGTCTTCTCTGTGAATATAAATGAGATGTTAAATTTCAGACTTTCATCATGTTCCCATCCAACA
Organism: Neostethus bicornis; assembly: GCA_902685375.1. NCBI lineage: Eukaryota > Metazoa > Chordata > Actinopteri > Atheriniformes > Phallostethidae > Neostethus > Neostethus bicornis. Next base: position 22,142,158 of record LR738551.1, on the reverse strand, counting down.
AACAATGCACCATTATATTTTCCATAAATGGACTCTGCTGGTGTGAACTGTGGGGCAGACCAATGCTGCTCTGTCCAGTGTGTCTTTCTGCTTCGGCCTCTTTGGTTTTTGAGCTCTTTTGTTAGTCAATGAAACTCCACTGCAGGGCTTGATCCTGAACCTATGGATCTTTCTTTGGGAACAATGAGAGTGAAGTGTTTCCTGTAATTAGCAAAGCCCAAGTCTTCCTACCAATACTGAAAGATTTTTTTTTGTAAAAAAGCTCAGAAATGGTATAATTATTCCCTGGGTATTTGCCTGCGAACACATTTATCTATGGACTTGTTATTGCTTGCTCTGGCTCAGATGATTCCCCCCCTTAAGTTTCCTGAGGCGAGCAAGAGAAAGCACAGCTAATGACAAGGTGAAATAATTTCACAGCAGAGTCGAGCTAATCAGCGGGTAACAGCGATGTTATAGCAAGAGACAAGATGGTAAATGGTAGTTTTTAATTAGCTGTGGTTAATAATCAAAGGTAAACAATCATCTACCTCCCATAGCTGGCTGATTAGAAGTAGCCGTATCCACGAGTTGAAGAAAGGTTATAAGGGGTAATGGATTGTTACGAGTGTTTTCATACACACACACACACACAGCCTTCAACAGCCTCAAACATTTTGAGTTATTATTCAGATTTACAGCAGAATGAAAACGTGTCCTTGTAAAAAAGTTCAGATGGTTTCTGAATAATGTGCAGTGGAGTCAGATTCTATTGATCTTACAGGATGCAACTTTGTATGCTGACAGCAGCCAGAGTTTTATATTTGCTTGTATAACACTTACCACTGTTTTAATGATGTGTCCAAATGCGTGTCGCATTGACATTAAACCTGTAAACAAACACATTTCTGAGTAGCCTTTGCCCCCTGTGTGCTTCCATGCAGTTCTATTCTCAATACTGTGAATGCATCTGCAGAGAAAAACGTCAATTTTAAACATTGAAACAACAAAAGTGCCAGCTCAGGCAGTTTCACCGAGGTATTTTGAGGATACGTGGACCATTTAGAAAGGGTTCTTTATAAGAAAATTCCAGATAATAAGCTTCCATGACACACCACAAAACTTTATAGGCTAAATTTATTAAAGCACCAGAATTTAAAGTTTGAAAAATAACAGAAGTATTGACTGTTGGTCAAAATGAAATCTCTGTACTTTAATTTGTTTACAGTATATCTGAACTTCTTAAAACACTTTTCATTGTAATAAAAGAAACAAGTCTTGTAATAAAAGAAACAAGACTTGTTTCTTGTGTATATGTTTGGTTTGTGTGTAAGTGTGTATATGTTTGTGTTGGTTTGTGAATGTATGAGTGTGTGTACGTACATGTTTGCTAAATTGTACACATTTCTGCCACTCACGAACATTCTTTTTAAGAGTAGTTGGATCAGTAGTTTCATGCATGGATGAATGGTGGAATTGGATGAAGGGTGAAATAAGATTATTTTTTCACCCCTTAAATCTGTGGACAACCTGAGGAGCCGTTTCAGTCACAAACCCCTGCAACCCCACTGCTCACAGGAACGGTACAGAAAATTCTTTTGTCACGGTTCCCTTGCCCACCACCAGAGAGAACCCGGGGCCTTCCCTAATTTGCCTGATTTTAGACACCTGAAGGTCTTTGTGCAGCTGCCTTTAAATAGGCAGCCTGTCTTACCTTCAGGAGTCGGGGTCAAACCTTCCATCTTAGCCAGATCTTCCTGGCTGCCTAACCATGAACCATGATAACTTCAAGACATTTCCACTGATCCATGTGTTTTTTCTTCACAGCAATATGGGTCCTCCTCCTTCCACCTGCAAGCCACGTCATGACACCTTTCTGCCATCCTCCATAAAACTCTAACCATTCATCATCCAGGCTCCAGAATATATTCTTATTTATTCATAAGAATACTTGTATTCACTACAGTTTCACATGTAAGTGTGTAAAAGTGTGCTTCTTCTTTCTGTGTCCTATTATTTAATTTGTGTACTTTTATGAGCTTTTTACGCTTGTTTTTTGTCTTTTGTGTTTCCATGGCAGCACTTCAATTTCCCTTAGGGTATTAATAAAGTCCTTTCAATTCAATCAATTTCACTAAACGAGCAAAACAAAATGTAGGAGGATTGAAGAGAAACGCCAAAGCGTTTTTAGATAACAAAACCAAGAATGAAAGCAAAAATGAGGAGATACGAATCCTAGAGAAATACACTTACTGGAAACATTAAGTAAAAAAAAAAAAAAAAAAAAAAAGCAGAACGAGAAGTACTTAACTGAAGGTAAAAATAAATATGTTTCACCAATAGCTGATGCGGGGAGACCTTTGGACCAGTAATTAGCCAACATCTAACTTTTACTGACCTGTAATTACAGCTACCTCCCTCGGGCAAATTGAAACGCTAGAGCGTAATACATCATTTTCTTGAGACAGTAACACTGTTGTAAAAATGACTCTGAGATGTTGCAGGTGACTCAGAGACAAACAAACATTAAAAAGTCATTTAGGACAAACTGGTTAGTCGTTCAGATGAATGGAGTACTTTCCTTTTTATTTAGGAAAAAAAAAACAATCCGCGGAAAGTTTAATAACAGAACAGATATGAAGAAGGAAGGTTCAGAAAGAAGGTCAAAAGCGACATGATGTACATGTACAGTAGATTTTTGTGGAGGAGAACCAGGAGGAATTCATACCAAATTAATAAAGTAAAACATAGAGTGAAGAAAATTAAAATTATAAGAAAAATTAGAGATAAGAAAAGAAATTAGAGGCAGGAATCCCCATGGACAAGACGGGAATTCCCATGGACCATGATGTTTGCAGATGACATTGTGATCTGTAGTGAGAGGAGGGAAGAGGTGGAGGAAAAGCTGGAGAAGTGGAGGTTTGTACTAGAAAGAAGAGAAATGAAGATCAGCCAGAGTAAGACAGAGTACATGTGTGTGAATGAGAGAGATCCAAATGGAAAAGTGAGGTTACAGGAAGAAGAGAAAAAGAAGATGGAAGATTTTAAGTATCTAGGATCAACAGTCCAGAGCAATGGAGAGTGTGGAAAAGAGGTGAAGAAGCGTGTGCAGGCAGGCTGGAACGGGTGGAGGAAAGTATCAGGTGTGATGTGCGACAGAAGAGTTTCAGCTAGAATGAAAGGGAAAGTGTACAAAACAGTGGTGAGGCCGGCCATGCTGTTTGGTCTAGTGACAGTGGCACTGAGGAAAAGACAGGAAGCAGAAATGGAGGTAGCAGAGATGAAGATGCTGAGGATCTCTCTGGGAGTGACCAGGATGGACAGGATTAAGTAATGAGTACATCAGGGGAACAGCACATGTTAGAGGTTTTGGGGACAAAGTTCGAGAGGAAAGACTGAGATGGTTTGGACATGTGCAGAGGAGAGACAGAGAGTACATCGGAAGAAGGATGCTGGATTTGGATCCACCGGGAAAGAGGACTAGAGGAAGGCCAAAGAGGAGGTTCATGGACGCAGTGAATCAAGACATGAAGATAGTTGATGTGACCAAAGAGGATGCAGGAGATAGGGTTAGATGGAAGAAACTGACTTGCTGCGGCGACCCCTAAAGAGAAATGCCGAAAGAAGAAGAAAAGAAATAAGAGGCACACGACATGCTAGAAGACAATCAGTGCAGGTGGCTGGTGTGATTAAAAAAATGAAACTGAAAAAAAGGATGAAAAATGAAATTTCTAAAAAGCAGGGGAAGAAAAATGTTCTCAGAGAAAATTAGAAATGATCTAAAATGATGAAGAAAAGAAGCTGCCAAATCAGTACCAAAACATCTTTTCTAAACCTCAGCCCACTGAAATGGGCGTAGTTAAAAGGAAATATTGACGGTTGGATGAATGAAAAAAAACGTATAGATACCATCTAGAGTGTTTACCCAGGTAAAAAAAAAAAATGACAAAAATATTTAGGCGGTGAGAACTTGATGCTTAGTTGGGTGACAAAGAAAGGTGCCCCTTATGGAGGTGGGAAAGAGGAAGACAGGGAGAAAACAGAAAGTGAATAGTGGAAAGCAGAAAGCACTTCAAGGAGGGATTTAGGCAGACATGGGAACGTAAAAGGGGGAGACTGACACTTAAATGTAAATAGGATGAAAAAGGTGCACACTGGTGGATTCCTTAAAAGCCCTCTTCAATATGCATGAGGACAGTTCCGTAGACGGGCTCCCACAAACAGAAAAGTAGCAACACAGATTGCGTTGAAAAGAGAGAGAGCGCTCCTCTCCTGTCAGTGGACTTTACACACTTCATGGAGCCCTGAAAAGGGGACCACCCAAACAGCCCCTGTTTACCATTCCGGCTTTTCCATGACACAACAGCATCAGGGTTCAAGAGTGCATCAATGCTTTCGTTGGAATAATCTGTAGAGTGCACAACGGAACACTAAAGTGCAATTACATCATTACACATAAGGCTGGAGGGAAACCAAAATCATATCACTCTGTAAAAGCTCGGTGGCTTGTTTTTCACACAAAAGGATTAAACAACGGAATTCCTCACAGACCAGCTGGGCACCTTTTCTCCGCAGATAAAGCTGAGTGATGAAGACAAGGGTTGAGGAACTCGGTTTTAATGAAGGAAGATGCACATTTGATCCACGAGACCGTTCGAAAATTTGAGCAGAATCATTTACGCCGGCTTGTTACTTTCAGGAAGCTAGTTTTTCCCCCCGCCTAATCGGTCTTGTTTAGGCTGGTGATGCTGCTCCAGAAATACTTTTGCAACTGCGAAGCTTTGTGTAACTTAATCCAGGATTTTGTTAGTAAAACGAGGTATCAGATGTGGCAAACAGATGGTTCTGACCTTCATAAACAAGTTTGTCTGATACTAGTAAATTTAGAAGACATGAATCGTATGCCTGTCTGGAAACCAAAAGATGTGTTTACTTAAGTCTGGTTATGAATGAGAGAAGAGTTTACATGGGTGGTCTGAGACCGAGTACGGAAAAGCTCTGTGTCTTTGTGCAAGTGTGCCACTCTAAAATCAGATTAATGGCAATTACTCCACCCTCCATTCAACATGCACATGCTACCACTCTGGTTTATTACTTGAAGTCATAAGAGAAAGACTTTTATGGCCTCTGACCTCGCTTCCTTTTTTCCATCTGAACAGACGGCACACTCCACAAGTCAAACCTCCGCTGCGTCAAAGGAGAATGCAAAGATTGAGGAAATTATTTTTATTGCTTCAGTTTCCCTGCTGTTGCTTATTGACAAAGACACCACACAGACCCTCGGTAACTCCAGCCAATCTATAACTTACTTTATAGCTTTGGGTCCCATTTTTCCCATCATACCCTTTCTTCGTTGCCCGTGTTGGCACATGTCACCATTCTTCCATGTCATCATTACTTAACACATAGATCAGAAGTGACTTTTATTGCTGTTGCCCTTTCTTCTCTTCTCAGCACCACTTTGTAGTTTCTTTTTCACATTGCTTTCATAGTCTTAATGTTTTGCAGCCTTAAACATTGAAAAAAAAATCAATTTTACAGCACCCATCGCACTAATAAAGTGGCACACATCACTTTTTTGGGTTTCTTGCCTTTACTTGGAAAAAAAAAAAGTCTGTCCAAAAATCAATTTTTGGCTTCTGCTGGTTTACAATCCCATGCTTTTCTTTTTTTTTTTTTTCGAAGGAGCTACCACACTCGTGATCGCTCTGCTTCTGACTGCTCACTCCAAACACCCCATAATTCATTAGCATACAGGTGGCATCTTTTGTTCTCCTCTGAGACACACTTCTGCTCTGTGTATTGGCCATGTGTCCACTTTGAACGCCCACCAGTGAGGTATTGTGAAAGGGCCGAGGGTATTAAAAGGTCACTTAAGATAACTTACCCTTCTGTTGCCACGCCTTCTCAGACACACTCCTTTCAGACGAGGCAATCATTAGTCTGTTGCTTTCAATGCAACTTGTTTTTGTGCTGAACTGCTGCTCTTGCTCTTTCAGAACGAAAGAGCGAGTGTGTTCGGGGTCATTGAGTTTATCTGTTTTTTTTATGATCTTTTATAATGTCAATGATTTGAAGTTTTTGCCAGATATTATTTTAGAAATAAAACATTTGATTGTGATCTGTACAGTTTTTAGGAGTCACAAAAAGCAATTGCTCAAAAACAATTTTTTTTACTCTTCCCTCAAAATCTGCACGGTAACCACAACCTCTTTTACATGACTACACACATCCATATCTGCTGCCCAGATGCTACCCATCTCCCCCCGCCTTTCTGCCACGCCTCCCTACTCCAGCTGGTTGTTCCACTTGTGGCAGCACCCTTTTCATTAACAGCTTCTTAATGCTCCCAGATGGGAACGACTGTAATTTATAATGGCCACAGTGTGTTTACATTTGTGTGTGTGTGCATTTGCCCACAGGAAGGTGCTTTTATCCATAAAATCTATGCATAGAAGGCAGATTTGTTTGTATGAGTAACCGATTAATTCAACGTTATCTTAATTTGACGGCAGAAGTAATTATTTAGAAAATTTTCCACACCATGCTTGTACTCACTCAGTAGTAAGATTTGGGTATATGCAAATATATTTGTGCTGATTTCCCCCTGCATACTTTATGACTTGGGTAAGAGCCCTTGTTATTGGAAAGCAGAGCAAGGACATATTTCAGGTTCCTACTTTGCTCACTCAACATTGGGTTTGACTCCAAGCCTGACCTCAGTTGGAACAAGGCAGTTTTTTCCTTCCTCTGTTCACCACTTTGCACTTTGTGGCACAGAATTAAGATGTCATGGGCTCAAGTGGGAAGTCCCCACTTTCGAACAAACACTGACATGTGTGTGTGGTGAATTTATGTGCGATTGCATGAATGATCTTGCAAATGCAAACCTTGCTAATCTTCACTTAAGTTTGTGGAACTTGGCACCACGTTGGTGTTGATGGTTGGTTAGGGTTACAAAGGTTACCATCGACTTGCTGGCATAGCTTGGCTCAGGAAAGCCTGTTTCCCAGAAGACTGTACGTGAAACACACACACACTCAAATAAACAAAAGGGAAATTTAATTTGCCTAAATATTGCACACTCACAGTAAAATCTTACTTGTGTTTGGATACAGTAAAACAAACCATATCACACATTAAATGGCACATGTTTACTATAACATCTCTTTTGCCTGCCAATCCTCTTAAACCCAGCACGTTACAAATGCCAAAACTTTCCTCACTGTAGCAACATCTTACAGCTCATCTAATGGGACCCCAAGTCCTTCCAAAAGGTTTTAGATCAAGATTAGTCAGAGTAAGACAGAGTACGTGTGTGTGAATGAGAGGGATCCATATGGTGAGGTTACAGGGAGAAGAGACAAAGAAGGTGGAAGATTTTAAGTATCTAGGATCAACGGTCCTGAGCAATGGAGAGTGTGGAAAAGAGGTGAAGAAGCGTGTTCAGGCAGGCTGAAACGGGTGGAGAAAAGTATCAGGTGTGATGTGTGACAGAAGAGTTTCAGCTAGAATGAAAGAGAAAGTGTACAAAACATGGTGAGACCGGCCATGCTGTTTGGTCTAGAAACAGTGGCACTGAGGAAAAGACAGGAACACATTACAAATGCCAAAACTTCTCTCACTGTAGCAACATCTTACAGCTCATCTAATGGGACCCCAAGTCCTTCCAAAAAGTTTCAGATCAAGATTAGTAAAAGAGAATGCAGGAGACGGGATTAGATGGAAGAAACTGACTTGCTGTGGCGAAACAACAAATTGTTCCAATTGGTTGTCTTGCCTCCACATCTGACCCTTTCTTGTCCGGCGGAACTCCACATATAGTAAAAATAACTCCTGAGACGGCCAGGCAAAACTAGCCATGGCCTCCTCTGAAAACACTGAGTGTCCACATCGCCTGTAAGCACGGCCATTTCTATTTGTAGAGAGGTACGCATTGGGCACAGTCAAAAGCCTCAAAATGAGGCAAAGGATTGTGGGATGGGATCAATTGGGAAAGGGGGCTAGACCGATAGGGTCCAATGGTTGCACCTTTGAGCACTTATTTCTAATTACTCTGTTTGTGCTTGACATTTCTAATGGTTCGCAGACGCGACACACATGTGGACACGGTGAAGAGACTGAGATGATGGAATACTACATGGGGACATGCTACACACCAATATCCTGCCCGCATGAGTGGTTGAGCTAGAAAAACACATGGAAATGAGTACCAGCACACTCCAGCAGCCATGTAAATATACGTTTACACACACAGATGTGCATACAGGTTCAGGGACAAGAACACTAAGTCTCGAAGGTTGGAAAGAAAACAAACGTAGACGGCTGGATTTTTGGGAGCTTTTGCACTTTTCTTTAGCACACATGGATGGGCTGTCACATCTAAACACACAGGCTTTCTTTCACACAGGCCAAGTATGTCCTCATCCTCAGCATGCATGGATAAGTATATGTATGTGCAAGAGTGCCCTCTCTGAGTTGACCGCAGTGCACAGCTGGCGAGGACAGAGAGACCTGAGTGTGTCAGTGTGGTCAGGTCAGGGGCCCCGTCTGCACTTTCTCCTCCATCCTAATTCTGTAGGCCTTGTCTTCCTCTTGTCCACCCTTGTTTTTGACATCGTTTTCCTTTCTTTGGTCACAGTTTGGCATGTTCATCTGTCTGCCTGTTCCAGACAAGAGCCCTTCCCTTGTTTCTCTGTGAACAAACAGCACCAATTACAAATGGAAGTTGAGGAAAAAAAAGACAAGTTTTCTTAGAACCGCCAAGAGACACACATTTAAAAATACATCAAATGTCTTTACGCCAAAACCTTAAAGACCCCAAAAAATATTTTTACATTTCAATTTAGCTTGTATTTGCAAAATGCACAGAAGCAGCAAGCAAGTTCTCACACTCAGAGGCATCAACCTTTTCACCCTTCAGCCAGTGGGCACATCTCTCGTGTGAGTACTGACCGCATCACCACGTCCCTAAACAAAACACACATTGTAATACCAACAAGAAAAACATTACAAATTATTCAAAATACAACTCATCTAAATAGAGACAAATCACAGAAGAGTACTGGATTGTTCAGAACAAAAAAAAAAGATGCTGTCACTAGGAGACAAAACAGATGTTTTATTTTTTTTTTAAATTTCTGCGGAGTCACGCCCAGTCTTGGAGGACATGTCAGATTGCTTGAGGATGAACAGAAGACCAGAGAACACTATGAATGAAGTTCCAACCCTTACCCCAAGCCCCAACCCATTTTTTTTGCATAACACACTCCAATGCAGGATGTGATAGGTATTTAAGCCTTTAAAAACTCTGTGACATAACAGTAAATCATGAGATTAGAAGTAGTCGCTCATGTCAGTTGGTGAGAGTAAAATGGATAGAACAGTTTAAAAAAAACAAACAAAAAAAAAACGATTAAATTAATATGTCAATCTTGATTATTTTTGAGTGCTGGAGGGAGACTGTTTTTGACAGCAAATAGAAGTCGGACTGAACCAGAGCTTAAGCAAATGATACCTTTGAGCAATTTAGAGAACTTAATCTGGTGTCTGTTTAGTCGACAAACAAGCAGAATTTACTCCTCTTCCCAGAATTTTGTGCTTTTTAGTGTAAAATGTACGGCTGCATGGTGGCGCAGTGGTTAATAATGTGACTTCACAGCAAGAAGGTTGGGGTTTGAGTCCCGAGTGGGACAAGGCTTGGAACGCTGGCCTTTCTTTGTGTAGTTTGCATGTTCTCCCCATGTATGTGTGGGTTTTCTTCGAGTACACCAGTTTCCTTCCACCCGCCAAAAACATGCCTATCAGGTTAATTGCTGTGTAGGAATGGTTGTGTGTGGCCCCGCGACACTCTGGTGACTTGCTAAAGGTGTACCCTGTCTTTACCTTAAATCAGCCGGGATTGGCTTCGGCACCCCTTGTGAGTCCATTAGAGAATAAAACTAAACAAAACTTAGGAGTTTAAAATGTCAATTGGATAGTTAAAGAGCACAGGGATGTGGGCAACCAATGAGCACTTAATCTGCATGCAGTCTTTAAAAAAGATAGTGGTGAGAATAAATCTCAGATAATTCTGGTGTTCAATTTCAGTTCATGTCTACATGTTTGATGGGTATGTTTAAGCCCTGCAGGAGTGCTGCAGATAAAACAAACACACCTGAGCACATTCAGCTTGGTAATAATCTTTCATCAGGTATTATTAACTATTTTCTCTGAGGAGCAAAGCAATCTGTGAAATAATGATTCCTGGATCAAATGCAATTAACTGTGACGTTTGGCTCTAAGCCACTAACGAAGCAGGTTCAAACTCTTATCCTTGAAGGCTACAGTACGTTTTTGGATTGCTGTCCTGCTTTAGCAGTCTTGATTCAAATCAAATTTCTTCACTAGGGCTAAAATGTACAAACCAGTGTGTTTGACAATTTCAACAAGTAAAACTTGTTTTTTAGATGACATTGTGATCTGTAGTAAGAGTAGGGAAGAGATGGAGGAAAAGTTGGGGAGGTGAAGGTTTGCACTAGAAAGAAGAGGAATGAAGATTAGTCAGAGTAAAACAGAGTACGTGTGTGAATGAGAGGGATCCAAATGGAAAAGTGAGGTTACAGGGAGACGAGATGAAGAAGGTGGAAGATTTTAAGTACTTAGGATCAACAGTCCACAGCAATGGAGAGTGTGGAAAAGAGGTGAAGAAGTGTGTGCAGGGAGGCTGGGAAGAGTGGAGAAAAGTATCAGGTGTGATGTGTGACAGAAGAGTTTCAGCTAGAATGAAAGGGAAAGTGTACAAAACCATGGTGAGACCGGTCATGCTGTTTGGTCTAGAAATAGTAGCACTGAAGAAAAGACAGGAAGCAGAAATGGAGATAGCAGAGATGAAGATGCTGAGGATCTCTCTGGGAGTGACCAGGATGGACAGAATCACAGGAACAGCACATGTTAGAGGTTTTGGAGATAAAATCAGAGAGGCCAGACTGAGATGGTTCGGACATGTGCAGAGGAGATAGAGAGTGCATCGGAAGAAGGATGCTGGATTTGGAACCACCAGGAAAGAGGCCTAGAGGAAGACCAAAGAGTAGGTTCATGGATACAGTGAAGGAAGACATGAAGAAAGTTGGCGTGACCGAAGAGGATGCAACAGATGGGGTTAGATGGAAGAAACTGACTTGCCGTGGCGACCCCTGAAAGGATATGCCGAAAGAAGAACAAAACTACAAGAAACCCAGCATGGAGACATGTGAGACAAGTGGACTGATAAAAAACTTTTTGCGAATAATATCTGTTAGACTTATCATGGTTTAGGGCATCCCAAAAACATCTGCATTCCTTGATTGAGGAATAAAATAACTTTGGGAACTTCGAGTAATTTGGGATTGGTTTAGAAATAAAATGCCATTTTGAGAAGGGAAAATAAATGTGATCAATTCACAAAGACTTGTGTCTCTCAGAGAAAATAAATGGACTCTGCACCAGTTTGAGTTGATGTCACCACAATTAAATATTCATTGTTGTTTTAATGACAGTGCATGGACATAATCAGCAATAAAAGTCCCCGCATATTTGCACGTAAGGGTAAATAAATGATGACTGATTTGCAGAGACAAGTGAAAGAAAAACAGACTTGTTAGGCTTTCCTTCTACCAATAGCTGCTGTTTGGTTTATGATTCATAGGTTTAGCGAAATTCCCTCTCTTGGTAATTTATGACACAAACTAACTGTTGGTTTGTTTGGTTTTAAAAAAAAGGATAAAATGTCAGTTTGGATTAGTTTAATTTGAGGTGTAAATGTTCCTCTGAAACAAGCTGCAAAACCGTGATTTTGGAAAATACAAAATGAGAAAAAGCTGAGGGTGATGTAATGAACAAAGTCATGACCCTTGTAGGAGATTACAAAAAAGATTTGCACAAATGAGTTTTAATCTATAAACTAAAAGCCTGCAGTGTAAAAAATAGAACAGAATTTTGGAGGGAAAAAAACCCTCTTTATTGCAAATAAAAAAGTAGCATCATATATCAAGTCAATGGTTCTGGGTTGGAAAAGCAATGGAGACTGTGGAAAAGAGGTGAATAAGCATGTGCAGACAGGCTGGAACGGGTGGAGAAAAGTATCAGGTGTGATGTGTGATGAAAGAGTTTCAGCTAAAATGAAAAGGAAAGTGTACAAAACTGTGGTGAGACCGGTCATGCTGTTTGGTCTAGAGACAGTAGCACTGAGAAAAAGACAGGAAACAGAGATGGAAGCAGCGGAGATGAAGATGCTGAGGATCTCTCTGGGAGTGACCAGGATGGATTTTCTAAAACATCCAACCTTTCTTCGACATAAAAAACTTTAATGAGGAAGTGGATTAATGTAAATATTAGAATACTAAAAAGAAGACAGTTCCAACTGGAATGTTCCAATATATAAAATATAGCAACGTTCAAACAGACCTGAATAATTCAGCAATATTTTATAGATTGAATTGCATTACTGAACATGAATCATAAAAGAACTATAATTAAATGTTAACATTTGTCTTAATGACCACAAGAAATATGTTGGATGACTGGCTAAGCGAGAAAAAAAAAGACTCCTTCTTGATGCCCCGAGTCCCAGAAAGAAAAATGTCACCAGGAATTAATTTTCCACAAGGCCCTGCAGCGGAATGAGACAAAAAGAAAAAAAAAAAGGAATTTTGGTTTATTTACTCAATTTCCAATCATTGAGTAGGCACTTTGTTTTTGAAAATTAGGAAAATGCATTTTTCCCGGCAAAAAACCTATCCCATAAATTATAAAATGTGACTTTATGAGCAAAGGAAAGTTTTAAGAGAGAGGGCATAAAAAGAAAAACATACCATGTTAAACCAGATGGGTCAATGACGACTTTTACAGCAATCAGTAAACAATTAACACCAAATCAACTGGGTAAACTTGTCTGCCTTTTTAAAAATGGCAGTTCCGAAGTGACCACAATATCCATGAGTATACCAATAGAAAATCTTTCCAAAAGTATTCATGGTAATCCTTTTTTTTATTTGTTTGTTCCCATGACACATTAAAAAAAGGCTCATTTTGAAATAATTGATGCTAAATTTGCAACTTTTATTCACATTGAAAGCAAGATTAAAAAACCCATATCGAGTCAACAAGGGAAGTTTTTAAGACGCCAGTACACGAGCCAAGATCTAAAACAAGACTGAGAAATGAGTTGAGTTTCTACACTTGGACAATCAGACAGAGCCCAAGAAACACCATATGTATCTATACAATTGAACACTAGAGGTAAGAGAGGTTAAAACCGGTATCAAGTCCAGATCAGGCGACAAACATACAGATAAGATACATTATTGTATTCACTGATTTATTTACGCAGTCTGTTTATCTGTTCAATAAGCTCCTTTTATACCGATAAGACTTTCTTTCTCTTGAGTTTGTATTTCCTGCAATGCCTCTTACATAAATATCTAACGATGTGTCAGAAATAATACGCCCAACGCTTTCCAGACCTTCATGTCTAATCAGCCGTAAAACAATTTGGAAAAAGGCTTTGCAGCTTGTAGAAAGGAAACCATGTTATTGAGACTAATTTTTCTCTGGAAGCATTTGAAATAAAACTAAAACTTTACACTTGGATCATTGCTGGATAGATTCATTTAGAAATTTGTCCCGGTCTGCTTAACAATAAAAATAAAATTCTGAAGAAATGAGGAAGATCGACAATTTTTTAAGTATCTAAAACCGTGCAATCCTTTTTTATCTTAGACTCACTTCATTTGTTAACAACCTAATTAGCACATACTTTATTTGGACGTGTCAGTGGAGGATGACTCAGTTGACTTCCTGAACTCTGTTTTAGAGGGACACAATGCAACGCTTGTTTGGATTTGGAGTAAAGCTTTTTACTATGCATTAAATCAAAATAATGTAATCGTATGAATAGGAAGTACTGCATGTTACTGCTAGACTAAGTTGTCAACACATTCCTCAGATTTCAATTTGTAAAAGCATTTTTGTCACGAACTCAAAGTTATCAATCATTTAACATTTTAATTCCAAGTTGTGCATGCATTTTTAGTGCATTTAAATTCAGGCTTATTGCAGCGTTTGTTTGTACAAGTTTGGGCATAAAACATCTTGCTAAATCTATCTGGTCACGCCAACTATCTTCATGTTTTCCTTCACTGTATCGAAGAGGAGGTTCATGGATACAGTGAAGGAAGACATGAAGATAGTTGGCGTGACTGAAGAGGATACAGCAGATAGATCCACCTAAAAACAATCAGGTTTCCCAACTTTAGGACATAAATTAAGGGCTAGGTGCAAAATGTACTTTCTTGTTTGTCAAAAACGTTCCCGTGAATCAACTGTCACGTGCATGTTGTAGTTGCCAAACAAATGAAACACAAGGTACTGTCATGAAGTGGTGTGTAGGTGGAAAGAGGAGGCAAGGCAAGGCAAGTTTATTTGTATAGCACAATTCATACAAAATGTAATTCAAAGTGCTTCACAAGAAAGAAAAGAAAAAGAATGCATTAAAATCACAAAACATAGAATCAAAAAGTTTAAAAATTAAATAAATAAAATCATTCAAACAGATTAAAAAAGAGCAATTAATAAAAAGCACAGTTAAACAGAAGTGTTTTCAGCCTAGATTTAAACATTGTCACAGTAGAGGCCTGTCTCACGGCTTCAGGAAGTTTGTTCCAGACTTTTGCAGCATAAAATTGAAATGCAGCTTCTCCATGTTTAGTCCTGACTCTAGGCACCAGCAGGAGGCCGGTCCCTAAGGTCCTCAGAGTTCTAGATGGTTCATACGGTACTAACATATCACAGATGTACTTTGGTGCTAGACCATGGAGAGACTTAAACACAAGCAGAGCAGCTTTAAAGTCTATTCTCTGAGCCACAGGAAGCCAGTGCAGAGACTTTAGCACAGGACTAATGTGATCGTATTTTCTAGTTCTTGTTAGGACTCGAGCCGCAGCATTTTGACTAAACTGCAGCTGTTTTAAAGCCTTTTTGTTCAGACCAGTGAGTAGACCGTTGCAATAATCTAACCTACTGGAAACAAATGCATGGATAAGAACCTCTAAGTCTGTTTTAGAAACCAAACCTCTGATTTTGGCGATGTTTTTCAGGTGGTAAAAGGCTGCTGATGTAATTGATTTGATGTGACTGTTGAAGTTAAAGTCTGAGTCCATTATCACTCCCAGATTTCTAACTTGATTTGTCGGTTCCAGAGAGAGAGATTGAAGGTAACTGATGACACTTTCTCTTTGTTTCTGTGGGCCAAAGACAATGATTTCAGTTTTGTCTGAGTTTAGCTGGAGAAAGTTGTTTTGCATCCAGACTCTGATTTGTTGAATACAGTGACAGAGTGAATCCACAGGTCCATGTTCACCTGCTGTCAGTGACACATAAATCTGAGTATCGTCTGCGTAATTGTGATAGGACACGTTATTACTGGCTATCAATTGCCCTAACGGCAGCATGTAGAGGTTAAACAGCAGGGGTCCAAGAATTGACCCCTGGGGAACCCCACAGGTCAAAGGCATGTGATCTGACACACAATTTCCAATTTCTACAAAATACTTGCGTCCTTCTAAATAAGATTTAAACCAACTAAGCGCAGTACCAGAAACACCAACCGAGTTCTTTAACCTCTGTAGAAGGATCTCATGATCTACAGTGTCAAACGCAGCACTCAGGTCCAACAGGATTAAAACAGAGACTTTGCCAGCGTCAGTGTTCATACGAATGTCATTTGTTACCTTGATCAGAGCTGTCTCTGTACTGTGATGAGGTCTAAAACCTGACTGGAAGACATCAAATGAGTTGTTCACTAAAATAAATTTTGTCAGTTGTTGGTAAACAACTTTCTCAAGAATTTTTCCTGTAAACGGTAAGTTTGAAATAGGCCGATAGTTTTTAAGTACTGTAGCATCAAGACTACTCTTCTTTAAGAGTGGCTTGATGACCGCAGTTTTAAAGGCACTTGGGAAGGTTCCGGTTTGAAGTGACACATTGACTATTTGAGTGATTGGTGCCAACATGCTGGTTAACACAGATTTTAGAAATCTGGTCGGTAATATATCAAGAGAGCAAGTAGATGAACTCAGACTAGTGATAATTTCTTCAACAGTTGTTTCTGTTACTGAGGTGAAGTCATTTAGCTTTAACAATCTGGATGGTGGTAAGATTGTCATTTTAACCGTGGCTTTGATGGAATTTTTGATGTTCTGAACCTTATCATTAAAATAGTTGGCAGGGTCCACAGATGTGTGGAATCAGGAATCAATCTCAGGAGACCCTAATCAGAGTGATGAGGAACATCCAGGGCTCCATCTGGCAGCAAGTGAGGCTATCCTGACAGATATCCAAATAAAGGAACTAGAGAACATATTAATGCACTAAAATGAATGTTCTATTAACGTAAAAAGCTTTTGCGGTTACGCGTGATGAGAAAATGGAAACAATAAAAAAAAATTGTTTATACGTATTCTTTATTGTTACTTAACCTTTATTCTTTGTTTCGCTTAAAATGTTGGATTTAAAATAATTTGACACATCATTTTTCAAGCACATTCACATTCTATTCTTAATTTCTAACTATAAAGGATATGAAACTAATTCATTCTTTAAAAGTACTTTGAACAGAAACAAACAGATGTTGATCTTTTATTTATTTATTTTTTTCAGTTCATAAGAAAGGCTCTTTTCATTGTGATCTGTGGTGAGAGGAGGGAAGAGGTGGAGGAAAAGCTGAAGAGGTGGAGGTTTGCACTAGAAAGAAGAGGAATGAAGATTAGTCAGAGTAAGACAGAGTACATGTGTGTGAATGAGAGGGATCCAAATGGAAAAGTGAGGTTACAGGGAGAAGAGATCTCCATTGCTCAGTCCAGAGCAATGGAGAGTGTGGAAAAGAGGTGAAGAAGCATGTTCAGACAGGCTGGAAGGGGTGGAGGAAAGTATCAGGAGTACCTTTTACTCAAGTTAGTATAAATAGATCCAGTTTTCAGTCCATTTCATTCAGATTGAAAATGATTTCCGGATGGAAGTCGAAACGTCTCGATCAAGAATTATACTGTCCAGAAGACTTTTTTGAAACTTTTTCTACTATGGATCACTCCTGGATGAATGAGGGACTACACGGACGTCTATCAGGTGTGATGTGCAACAGAAGAGTTTATGCTAGAATGAAAGGGAAAGTGTACAAAACCGTGGGGAGAGGTTTGTACATGTACAGAGGAGAGAGAGAGAGTACATAGGAAGAAGGATGCTGGATTTGGAACCACCAGGAAAGAGGACTAGAGGAAGACCAAAAAGGAGGTTCATGGACGCAGTGAAGGAAGACATGAAGATAGTTGGTGTGACCAAAGAGGATACAGCAGATGGGTTGGGTGGAAGACGCTGACTTGCTGTGGCGCCCCCTGAAGGGAAATGCCCAAAGAAGAAGAAGAAAGGCTCTTTTCTGTTTTCTGTTTCTTCCAGGTATCACTTACCACAGGGTACAATGGCACAGAATTTCATTAAAGTGTGCAGATGTGGTTTCATTTACAAGCCTTTTTTTGGTCAAGTTTTTTTTTTTTTCATTAAGATTTTGTAAATCAGGTCAAAACTGACAGCAAACATCTCTAACCTGGACAAACACAACTTCTGCTCTCAGAAAAATGAGGTAAAGCTGAACATAACCCAGATATATAAATGCCTGATGTATTAGATCTGATGTTTAACCTTTGTCAGAGCTGAGATGAGTGACATTTTGTTTACCCTTCACTGCAATCTACACCGTTAGTATTTTCGACAGCAAGTCAGATCCTGCTGTGCTTTCCTCCACATCTGTTTCCATTTACACCAAATGCGTGAAGCAAATCGTCGAGTTTGATAGACGGCTGCTTAAAGCCATGCATGTCTGTGCATTGTCTGCACAAATGACATGCAGCTGAAAGTGTCTTGATGAGGACATAACCTTCACAGAGAGATGAATATCTAAAGCTCACATTGCTTTCTGCTTGTAGAAGTGTTAAACGCTAACTCATGAATCAGCCATGACACCTCTGCTGTTGATGAGATTATCGGTTTCAGCTGTTTAAGGAAGCGCTAGAAGTGTTAGTTTTTTTCAAGAAGTGAAGCAATCAGTTCCACAGATAGATTTGTGTCAGTAAAGAACAACAACGACTTTCAAAGTAGAAACTAAAAGTTGATGAATAAAGACTTGACAAGCTTGGCTTGAAACAAGACATATTGTAGCCTTTAAAAAAAAAATCTGCGGTCAACGCCAAAACAAAGTGACAAGAACATGACTTTTTTTACACTTACTAGAAGATAAATTGATCACATTGTGTGACAGAAAGAAATAACAAAATAACACATTTGTATTTTGGCATTTCTTGAACAAATAAGGCCTCAATCTAAGCCTAGCTATAGGCTATCATGTTAAAAATAATTAAATATTTTTCTGCATAAATCGGCTACAAAGTGAGATAATTAAAGACAAACTCAAACACTTTTCATTGAAAACGTAACAATATTGACTGAATTATTCTTTGCCGGATATTGATTCATTTGCACGCTCAGATTAGACACACAGCAGATCCACAACTGCAATGGGTAAAAGAAATCCAGATGTCAGAGTTCAAGACAAAATTCCGACCTCGACCTGGTAAGTAACCTTAAAAGGATCGTGCAGAAATGAATGTCCACAAACTGCAGTGAACTGAGGTGACATTGAGAGGAAGAGTGGGTGAGAATTCTTCTGCAGTGATGTGAAATACTGATAATGTCAGACTAAATGATTAGTTGTAATCATTTCAGCTAATTGTTTAAATATGGGTGAACTCAGACTTGTTTCTCCACAGTTCTTTAACATTCAGCCTTTTTACAGTTATGGTTACTAAAGCAATAAACGACTACTGTTGGAGGACACAATTGCGTCATTTTAAAATCTGAAAGGGTGTGTTGTTTTGGCAATGCAAAAGTACATGAGAAATTAAGAACATTTTTAATTCACAGACAAGACGCAAAAGTGGAGGAGTTTAAATATCTCGGGGTCTTGTTCACGAGTGGGGGAAGGATGGAGCGGGCGATCAGCAATAATTAGGACACTGCATCGGTCCGTCATGGTAAAGAAAGAGCTGAGCCGAAAAGCAAAGCTCTCAACTTACAAGTCGATCTACGTTCCAACCCTCATCTAGCTGATGACTGAAAGAATGAGATTGTGGATACAAGCGGCGAAATGAGCTTCCTCCACAGGGTGGCTGGGCTCTCACTTAGAGATCGGATGAGGAGCTCTGCCATCCAGAAGGAGCTTGGTGTTGAGCCACTCATCCTCCAGTTCGGGAGAAGCCAGATGGGGTGGTTCGGGTGTCTGGTCAGGATGCCCCCCAAGCACCTCGCTGGTAAGGTGTTTTGGGCACGCCCAACAGGAGGAGACCAAGAGGCAGACCCCGGACTCGCTGGAGAGACTATGTCTCACATCTGGCTGGGAAACGACTCGGGATCCTTCCGGATGAGCTAGAGGATGCAGCTGGGGTGAGAGAAGCGTGGGCTTCCCGTCTAAGGCTGTTGCCTCCGCGACCCAGCCCCGAATAAGTGGAAGACGACAGATCGGAATGGAAAGACATAAAAGTACTTGAATATTAGTACCTTTCGTTTGCTGCCATGGGAAATTTGTAAATCCTTGTCAAACAAATTTCAATGTCACCGGGGAAAACAAATTTCCCCGGTGAGGGATGAATAGAGGAATTCAAAATAAAAAAAATAAAAAAACCCTTTTTTTTCCGAGTCGCACAAAGAAGTTTTGGTGACAGACAACCCTGCATAAGGTCATCGAAACAAACCAACAAAATAGTCCCTTGCAAGCCACAAGTCCTGTTTACACTTCGGTTTTTGCACAGATTAAACAAACATGACTTTGTGTTCGAGGTGCTAGTGGGTGGACTGGTTGTACAAGTTAGCTACCAACATGTCTTCAGACTATTATGGTTTGAGCTAGCTGGGTGATCACACCTTTGATAGTAAAATCTCTCGGTGGTAAAACGTTCGTTTTTGCATCACAAGTAAACAAGTTATCTTTGGACATGGGATTTATTGGACATGTGGAATTAGTGATGTGTACTCTGTCTATATTTGTACTTTTATACGTGTGTGTTTCTGATGGATGTCCATTGGGAGTGTGTTGTTGTACATGTTGCGTGCTGCTAAAGAGTTTATGTTATTCTGTCCCTCCTCTCTCTCCACTTTACTGACTATTCTGGGAAAGTCCAAATTACAGTCTTTCAGCATGCGGTTGGCTTGTGCGCTTCCAAATTTGTACTTTACCTACCACTCTTGCTCCATCCCTCTCTCCCTGTTTTTATTTCACCCATTTCTCCATACCTCCCTTAAACAAATCAAATAAATACTCCCTCTCTTGGCGTTTCAATTCTTCTTATTTGACATGTAACTTGTTGTAATTCTGGAGATAAAGTTTCCGAAACTGTTTATCAAAATAAGGATTTAATCGTGCTAATCGAGCTTTAGGCACTCCATTTTCGCCACTCCGTCTTTTTCTCATCATCTTTCCACAGTTCTTGTTTTTTCTGGTTGTTGTTTTGTCCAATTGCTTGTTGCTGTGTGAACAGAAGGCCTAAACACATCCATGTCTCCTCTAAAAACATATCCTCCCTGTGGCTTTTCTCGCCACTTAGTTTCGGGGCTTCCTGTCTCAATGTTGTCCACCTATAATTAACATCCTAACGTATGGATGCACAACTCCTTCATTCACAAAATGACTATTCTTATTTTGGTCTGAGTTTTATGAAAACATCATATGAGAAAGTTCACTTTTTTGCTGAAGATATCTCAAAAGCTTCCTAGTTTGGTCAAGTTTCATTTTGGTGCCTCTTAAATGTGACCTGATTGGGATAAAAGATACACATGTGGGACGTTTTCTCACTTGTTACATGCTGTGCAGTGGTACGTAAATTACTGAGGTTACTTTAAAACCAGTCTACATGTGCTTTGTGGGTCTGGAGAAGGCATTCAACCGTGTCCCTCTGGGACTCCTGTGGGGGGTGCTTTGGGAGTATGGAGTCTAGCAGAGGCCTTGGTATGGGCTGTTTGGTCTCTGTATCACCGATGCCAGAGCTTGGTTTGTTTTGCAGAGTGTGAAGCGGCCAGGATCGGAATCAGCATCTCCAAATTCCTAGATCACGGTCCCAACCTGGAAAAGGGTGGAATGCCCTGGCAGGTCTAGAACACGGTCCTAAGTCCTTAAGTATCTCGGGGTCTTATTCACGAGTGGGGGAAGGATAGAGCGGGAGATTGAAAAATGGATTAGTGCGGCGTCCGCAATAATCAGGGCGCTGCATCGGTCCATCGAGGTGAAGAAAGGGCTGAGCCAAAAAGCAAAGCTCTTGATTTACCAGTCGATCTTCGTTCCTACCCTCACCTATGGTCACCAGCTGTGGGTGGTGACCGAAAGCACAAGATTGCAGATACTAGCAGCCGAAATGAGCTTCCTCCACAGGGTGGCTGGACTCTCACTCAGAGATAGAGAGAGGAGCTCTGCCATCCAGGAGGATCTCGGAATAAAGCCATTGTTCCTCCAGGTCAAGAGAAGCCAGATGAGGTGGTTCGGGCATCAAGCTCCACGAGGAGGAAATCCAGGGGAGAGATTATGTCTCACGGCAGGCTGGTGGATTGAGGATACAACCGGGGTAAGAGAAGCCTGGATTTTCCATCTGAGGCTGTTGCTCCCTCAACCTCTGCTCGGATGTGTAGAAGCCAATGGAACATTCAAACTAAACTGACACCTCTAAAAAAAGCTCTGTGCATCTGCATATAAATGCCTCCATCAGGGTTTGCACTCCACTTCACAATCATCACTAAATAATTATGTCAATGTAAAAGAGCTTCGTGTGTCTTCATTTAAAATATTCTTAATAAATTCTTAGGTCATTTTGTTCGGTTCCTTCTTTAGATTAAATGTTTTTTTTCTTCAATAAAAATTACAGAAACATTTTGTTTTTGATTTGCTCTGTTTCCATCAGTACATGTTACATAATGATGACCTCTTCTGCTACACTGCATCACATTGTTGTTTTTTATGGAAAAAAAAAACAGTTGTCCTTTATGCATGTTTCCACAAAAATAATCAAAACAGGAAGTAGTGGTGGGTAAAATGATTTTAATGAATTGAGTTGTGATCCCTGTTCCTGCTTCTAAGAGAGTGTCTGCAGATGATCAGCAATCAGCAAGCTACAGAAGCCATCCTGCACCCCCAGCCCTTGCCAGATTATCGAATTCCATATGGTAACAGCAACAACAACAAGCCTTTAATAGATCTTTGTTTGCCGATTTTCTTGCCTGTGGTCTTATATTCTGTTTCCTCTGTTCAAGAATCCCGCCTGCCTTGAATCACCCGCCTGCCTCGGACAACCTGCCTGCCTCAGAAGAACCCACCTGCGTCGAAGAATCTGTTTTTACCTAATTAGAAATACATTTTATATGTTTTTCCTTTTCATCCTGTGTTCCGCGCTTGGATTCTACCACATCTACAGAATTGTACCTGTTATTACTGACCCTATGTGTATGTGACAGGGCATGGTTCGGTGGGTAGAGTGCCAGTTGTGGTTTGATTCCACCCATATGGGGAGCCAAATAAATAAATAAGCTAAATTGTCCTTGATAAAAACAGAGAAGCCCTGATCGCTCTCCAGGTCACTCTTGTAAAAAACATTCTGATCTACGTAAATGGTTGCTTATCACCTGGTTTAAAAAGGTTAAAAAAATTGCTTTGGGGTTGACTCTGAATTACCTACTATGTTAAGTCCGAGGCAACTCAGTCATTTACCACCGTTCGTATCCGTTGATCTAATTTGTCCCTTGTTTTTCTACATGATCATTTCTGTGTTCCTGTGCTACTAATAGCTGTCTTTTTTTTGCATCAGGCGAAGGAACACATGACCATGATGACTACTCACCATTCACCCCTCTAATTCTATAGAGGAGAAAGGGCAGAGGCTGCCTAAAGGCTGTCCCCTGCTGCTAGGACTGAACACTGTGCTGTTCTTGTTTCCATGTCTTCAAGCTTGCACGGCAGTTGATTTTTTCTTCCACCTCATTTCCAATTTTTCCAGCAAATAAAACCCCTCGGTTTAGTTTTACGGCCACAAAAAATAAACAAATAAATCGGAAGAATTATATAAGCGTGCTCTGGCTAATTGCAGCCAAGAGAATAGCCATGATTGAAGCTCACATTACGAGCGGAACTAAGCTGTCCTCAAAAATTAGCGGAAGAGGAGCAAATGGTTAAAAGCTCATAAATGCACTTTTCACTTTCACTTGTGGGACATTGCATCACATAGTGTGTACCGATTATGACAGCACATGTGGTTTAGCTAGCTGGAAGCTATGATAGTGGCAGGAAAATTTGTCTGCAATGGAGTGACTATTATTAACAAATGGAACTTTATCTGATGCTGTTGTTTTTAAAATATTTTACTGCATTGTTTCCTTCTACTTAACTTTTTCTTACTTTTTATGCCTGAATAACTTTCCCATCTTGCCTTCTCTGCCTTTAAACCTTTTCTCCATCTTTCTGATTTTTTTTTTTATCCTATTCGTTTTGCCTTTCCACACTTCCATCACTGGCTTTCTCCCCTTCTCCTTCTTTCCCCCATACTTTGGTTTTGTGAAAGGGGGCTTTATCAGCAGGCCTGAATGGTGCAGGTCCACTGGAGGGACAGACAATGGGTCCATCATCAGAGGGAAGCAGAGCCCATGAAAGAGGGACAAAGACCCCCAGCTCAAGTGGGCCCCACTCTGCTCCTCAGCTTCAGCCTCTACCGGCCCTGCATACTGTGTGTGTGTGTGTGTTGTTGCCTGTGTAAAATGGCAGGTGCTGCTCAATGGGATTTCAGCACTGCAAAAAATGCCAAAAATAGCTGAATTTTGAATTTGAGCCACAACTATGCTTTCCAGCTCCACAAATTTGCACTTTGGAATTGTTATTTGGTGATATTTCTGCAAGCCACCCTGGGAAGGGTTAGCGAGTGCATTTTTTTTTTTTTTACTTTTACACTATGAAAGTAATCACATGCAATGCATTCGCAAACTCACTTTCTGCGTTTCTGAGGTCACAAGGTGAAATAAAAACGTGTTTGAGCGAAGGAAGGTGTTTGTGCAGAGTGCAAGACAAGTCCTGTCTGTTGAACAGGTTCAACTGCAGAAATTACCAGGCGTGATAGAGCCGGTTAAAGCTTGTGCTCCTGTTTGTAAACACAGGTAATGGACAGTGCAAACCTGTGTACATTTCTTTGAACACACACTGAACTCAGAAGTTAAATTAAGACTTTAAAGTATTCATTTGTGTAGATGGAGTCAAAATTCATTCAATGAATAAAATATTTCCATTTGTCTAATTTCCAGAGTTCATGGTGTCCTCCAATAAAAACAGAACCTGACAAACATGTTTTATAGGACAGAGTTGAATGAGGTCAAAATAGAATGAATTACCATCTTGTACCACTCGGAGAAATGTACTGTGCTTCTTCACGGGTAATTTTGTTGGAGTTTCAGTCACATCATATTTGTTGTTGGAGTCCTAGACACTTTTATTCTTTTCAATAAAAAATCTTGTAGATTGAAACAAACACAAATAAGACATTTCTATTCTCAAGTAGGCAAACCCATATTCTGGTACCGTGGACTGTACAGTGGTGTAGTGGTTAACGCAGTGGTCTCACAGCAAGAAGGTAGAAGATTGGAATTCAAGGTCTAGAGTGGGGGTGAGGCTTGAAACACTAGCCTTTCTGTGTGGAGTTTGCATGTTCTCTCCTTGTATGTGTGGGTTTTCTCCAGGTACTCCAGTTTACTTCCAACCTCCAAAAATATGTTGGGTTGATTAGCCACTATGAAAAGAATAGGTTTGTGTGGCCCTGCAGCAGACTGGGGACCTGTTCGGAGTGTACCCTGCCTCTTGCCTGAATCAGCCGGAATACCGTTTGACATCCCCAAGAACACTTATAGTATAAACTGATAAGTGGTTCAGTTTATACTATATTATATGCATTTTTGTAAATCAAACCTCAGTCAGTCAGCCATCTTAACCGTCTAATCCTTTTCGGGGGATGTCGAAGCCCATCCTGGCTGTTTCAAGGCCAGGGGCGGGGTACACCCCAAACAGGTTGCCAGTCTGCCATGTGTAAAAATTAAACTAAAAATTAAATCAAACCTGTTCTGATTAAATGCTGAACTCTACATATTGTTTTTTTAATTAATCAACAGTCCCTGCTTGAAATAAATTCACATTCAAATTTATTTGTTTAATTTCTCATAAAAGACTTTATATTTTTGATTATTTAAAATTCCATGATTTAGAGTTTAGATCAACTTCTAACGTTATTCTCCATCCGTCTTTTTTTGTGTCATCTATAACATTTACGCTCCAAACAGACCATTAATGTCATCATGCATGGTTAAGCAGCTTTAGAACGTAACCGCCTATTTTTAGTTATCTCCAAACAGCTGTCTGAGCCACTTGTTAAAGTTAACGAGAGCAGATTTATGACATACATTAATTTACAGCAATAGTTTTCTCCCAGTTTTCTGCAACCACATACTGTGTTTCATCAAGGAACAAATAATGTCTTGTGATGATTTTTTTTTCTTCTTATCATTATTTTGCTGTCAAACTAGACAAGTAGGCTTTCTAATTTAGAGAACTAAGTCTAGACAAGAAAAACGACAAGAAACTTCTCGTTATAAGTGGATGGATTGTGTTGAAATGGATTTTAAAATAACTCTTATGTCAGTCGGTCACCTTCTTAAACATCTATCCTTTACGGTGTTGTGGGGGGTACCGGAGCCCATTCCGACTGATTCGAAGCGAGGGGCAGGGTACACCTCGAACAGGTCGCCAGTCTGTCGCGAGGACACACACATACAAACATACAGTATACACACACATTCATTCCTAGGGGCAATCACATAGTGACCAATCAACCTAGCATGCATGTTTTTTGGAGGGTGGGAGGAAAACAGAGTGCCCGGAGAAAACCCACACATACACAGGGAGGACATGCAAACTCTACACAGAAGGCCAGTGTTCCAAACCCCCGTACCCATCGGGATTCGAACCCATGACCTTTTTACGGTGAAGCCACTGTGCTTAATTTTCATGTATAGATTTTTTTTATTAACATACTGTATTCAAACCTCATGGGAAAATTACTTTAGTTACATTGCACTGTGGGAGGCAGCCATGACGGTACCAATGGTGGGAGTAACTGGGGGTGTTTTCTCCAGGGTCACTTAGGCATAGGCCCAGTGGGAATCGAACCAGCATTTCCAACTTCAAGAACAGACATTCTACCACTGAGCCAACTCCTCCTCCCTTTTTAAAACTTGTGAATATGGCACTTCATGTTTTCCAATCCACAATTGTTTTCTGTTCCAGTTAACTGCTGCAGGGTTTTTCTAATATGAACACTTTAGGTTTTTAGAAGGGGTCATGCTGGGCTTTAAATCTGCAACCACTGAAAATGGAATTATTTATTCAAGCCTTTTTAGATTGTGCAAAAATGTTCAATCTTTTAAGGAGGTGCACTCATGATCCTTGGTTAAACTCGACAGGTTTAGCTTAAAGCATACCTTTGAATATTAAATTAGATCATTATGCTTAAAAAGTCCTCTTTTGACCTATCGATTATAATTTACTTTGATGTATGATTTATGACTTTTTTCTTATCGTTACTTAAAAAAAGAAAAACTATTAACTCCAGCTGGGCGGTGTCATTCTTAAAATATGTGTTGGAATTGATGAAGTTTACCAGAGTTCTGTCGTAATTACTAACGGATGGTGATTTAATTCTAATCTATAACATTTAAACACAAATGCAATCAGACTAGGCTGATAAAATAAAATCACTGTGCATGTTTATGACTTCCCTGAGATATACAGTATATCTTTCCCAGCATAATTTTTTTTTTTCATGAATCATACGTCTCATTGATTTTCTAAAATGTGTTCATTCACAATGTGATATTTTTTCCATATTAGGTGATAAGATTAGATGTTTCATCTATGGCTGAGCAAGCAAAAGCAAAGCAAAGCTCTCAAATTACAAGTTGATCTAGGTTTCCACCCTCACCTACGGTCACCAGCTCTGGGTAGTGACCGAAAGAATGAGATCGCGGACACAAGCGGTTGAAATGAGCTTCCTCCGCAGGGTGGCTGGGCTCGGTGTAGAGCCGCTCCTCTTCCAGGGTGAGAGGAGCCAGATGAGGTGGTTCGGGCATCTGGTCAGGATGTCTCCCAAATGCCTTGCTGGTGAGGTGTTTCGGGCATGTCCCACTGGGAGGAGAACAAGAGGCAGACCCCAGACCCGCTGGACAGACTATATCTCACAGCTGGCTGGGGAATGACTCGGGATCCTTCCGGGTGAGCTGGAAGATGCAGCTGGGGTGAGTGAAGCCTGGGCCTAGGCTGTTACTCCCACGACCCAACCCCGGATAAGTGGAAGATGATGGAACGGAACGGTCTGTAACTTTGAGAAACAAAGTCTTTTCTGAATTTTTTGGCTCAAATCCAGCACAACTCTGCTTCAGAGTTTTTATAAACACCTGATTTTACATCCCATGTAGAAAAAGAAAAAACATGAATAATGTTTTTCTTCCAAAGGCAAAATCAGATTTTTAGTGTGAAAAATCCCTCTCCGTCTGTCAGCTGTGACAGCAGATGGGACTCACAAACCAACGATCCAAATCTACTTTTGAGAGGAGTTGACGTATCGTGTTGTCCAGAAAATAAAGTTTACAGACAATCAACCTCTGACCCTCATGGAGTTATCTCTTAATGGCGAGGACTAATCCATAAATTCATTTTGTCTTTATAGAACCAACATCTGGATAAATGTATTTTCCACCCATTTCTGCATTTCTGCACCCCTTAGCCCACTAATGCATGGGAATACTATCTGTCAAAGTGCTTTCATTTGGATTTTCATCAATGAACCCCCATTACCCATTAGTGCGTGCAATATAAGCCATTTTCATCTAAAAAAATACGAGGGGCTCATCCCAGTCTGTTGCTTTAAATCATCCCATTGCTGCTGGCAAATTTCTCTGTTTCAGCAAAAAACTGGGTTAGTGGCAGATAAATCAGATGGTTTGTAATAACAAGTTGGGTCATGAGTCCAAGGGTGGTCTTAGCTGATGGATTTTCTGGTGGTTTGATACTAAGAATTTCTATCGTCAACGTACGGATAGTGCTGTCTCATTATGTACAACATGTGATCACATGTGACCAGTTCCACAAGTGAAATCAGTTTGAAATATTCAAGGGTTTGTTAGTCAGAGGATCAAAGATAGCTTTTGAGAAGGCAAGGCAAGTTTATTTGTAAAGCACACACCCATTCCCACACAAATTTTCCTGGTGAGGGATGAATAGAGTGAGTAAAAATGATAATTAAATTTAAATTAAATTAATACAAAATGTAATGCAAAGTGCACAAGAAGGGAATATTGCATTAAAATCCCAAAACATGAATCAAAAAGTTTAAAAATAAATAAATAAAATAATTAAAAATATTTAAAAAGAGTAATTAATCAAAAGCACAGCTAAACAGAAGTGTTTTCAGCCTAGATTTAAACATTGTCACAGTAGAGGCCTGTCTCACGGCCTCAGGAAGTTTGTTCCAGACTTTTGCAGCATAAAATTGAAATGCAGCTTCTCCATGTTTAGTCCTGACTCTAGACATCAGCAGGAGGCCGGTCCCAGAGGTCCTCAGAGTTCTAGATGGTTCATAAGGTACTAGCATATCACAGATGTACTTTGGTGATAGACCATGGCGAGACTTAAACACAATCAGAGCAGCTTTAAAGTCTATTGTCTGAGCCACAGGAAGCCAGTGCAGAGACTTTAGCACAGGACTAATGTGATCATACTTTCTAGTTCTTGTTAGGACTCGAGCAGCAGCATTTTAAATAAACCCCAGCTGTTTTAGAGCCTTTTTTGTAATGTCTTGTGTTTTGCACGTCCTGTTTTATTTTGAAAACGAACTTTCCTCTTGTTTCATGTTTGTTACTTCCTGCCCTAGTGTTTTTCCCACAGCTGTGTATGTCTAATTGTCCCTCATTGTTTCCACCTGAGATCCCCTTCCTTCTGTGTTAAGTAGTCCTTGTCTCCCCTTGTCCTGTGTCAGAGTGTTTTGGATTATGTTCTTGATCGGTCTGTTGGATTAAACCTTTGTAAAGATCTCTGCATCTGAGTCCTACTTTTTGTTGGTTCCTGACATTACACTCTGACCACCATGGACTCAGCAGAGAACAAGCAACTGGCTGCTGTTTTGCAAAACCTGGAAGCCCGCCTTGCGCAGCAGGAGGATTACCAGAAGAACCTGGCATCCCATATGGTCCAGATTTCCTCTCACGTCCAGAATCTTCCTTCAGGTCAGCAATGGAATCCCATTCCACCGGGTCTCTCTTCAGCAGTACCAGCTCATCCTCTCACCATGTCTACCAGGAATGTTGAGGATAAGATCGCTCCTCCTGTGAGCTACTCTGGAGAGCCGGGATCTTGCCAGGAGTTCTTAACAGCTTGTTCAATACATTTTGAACACTCTCCTCACGGCCTGGGATCTGACAGAGCCAAGATTGCCTTCATGATCTCCTACCTATCAGGAAGAGCTCGTTCTTGGGCCATGACGGAGTGGGCTCGCGATTCTCCTCTCTGCTCATCACTTGCTGCTTTCAAAACCGCCCTGCAGAACACCTTTGATCTGGTGTCCACCAGCCGGGAGAAGGGTCGAGAAATCACCGGGATAAGACAAGGCAAGGAAACGGTTTGTGATTACGCCATTCGTTTCCGCACGTTGGCGGCGGAGAGCGGGTGGGGTCCCACTGCCTTGTATGATACCTTCCTGAAGGGACTGGCTCGGCACATTCAGGAGCTGTTGGTGCCGCTGGATCTACCACCGGACCTGGATTCTCTCATCGCACTCGCGATACGTACAGATAACCGGGGACGCCAGCTGTCTCGCCAACAGCATTATAGATCTACTGATGTGGGGTTGTCTCACACCTCAGCTGAACAAGGAGTCCACCATTCTCAAGTCATCCCACATCGTCGTTCACCCAGGGAGGGTGAAACTGAACCCATGCAGGTGGGTCGGGCGCGACTGTCCACTGAGGAACGGAGATTGCGCCGGCGGGAAGGTCGGTGTTACTACTGTGGGGAGCGGAATCACCTTGTTTCCTCCTGTCCGATGAAGAAATCTACAACGGTGAGTCAGTTTTCCACTACTGCTCATTCCACACGGAGCTTCACGTCTGTAGAGATAACTCACCACGACAACACCATAGAACTACCAGCACTCATAGATTCTGGCGCTGATGAGAGTTTGATGTCTTGGGAGTTAGCTAACAGTTTGGGACTGTGTACTAAACTGCTAAGAAAACCCATCCAGGCCAGAGCTCTCGATGGCAAAGGACTGTTTAACATAACTCACGTCTCTGAACCTCTTCTGGTTTCCGTTGAGAAACACAAAGAATTGATGAACTTTTACTTGTTCAGATGTCCGTCTAAGACGCTGATTCTGGGATACCCGTGGTTGTGCAAGCATAATCCCCAGATAGACTGGAATACAGGAATGGTTTTGAGATGGGGGCCAGATTGTGAGAAACAGCATAATTGCCTCACTAACCTGAAACAATGCATTACTGTTTGTAATCCAGTCTCTGCTCATCCCACTTCAGGTCCAAGAACCGCAGACCTGAGTACGGTGCCAGTCTGCTACCACCATCTGGGAGAAGTTTTTAGTAAGTCCAAAGCTCTAAGTCTTCCACCTCATCGCCCATATGACTGTTCTATAGATCTGGTTCCAGGTTCCACCATTCCAAAGGGGCGTCTTTTCTCAATCTCCGCTCCTGAACGAGACGCACTGAACGATTACATCGACACATCTCTCGCAGCGGGTCTTATACGTCCGTCCTCCTCTGCAGCAGGAGCGGGATTTTTCTTCGTGGGGAAAAAGGATGGATCTCTCAGACCCTGCGTTGATTACAGTGCTCTCAATAAAATTACA
Organism: Neostethus bicornis; assembly: GCA_902685375.1. Classification (NCBI taxonomy): domain Eukaryota; kingdom Metazoa; phylum Chordata; class Actinopteri; order Atheriniformes; family Phallostethidae; genus Neostethus; species Neostethus bicornis. The sequence goes on along the minus strand of LR738551.1, from coordinate 22,111,136 downwards.
ATAAAGAATCGATATCCCCTTCCTCTCATGTCATCTGTCTTTGACCAGCTCCAGCAGGCCAAGGTGTTTACCAAGCTTGACCTACGCAATGCATACCACCTGGTCAGGATTAGGGAAGGGGATGAGTGGAAAACCGGATTTAATACCCCTAGGGGTCGCTATGAATATCTGGTCATGCCTTTTGGCCTCACAAACGCTCCTGCAGTGTTTCAAGCGATGATCAACGATGTCCTAAGAGACTTCTTGGATCACTTTGTTTATGTTTACCTGGATGACATTCTCATTTATTCCCCTGACTTGGAGTCTCACAAAATCCATGTCACTAAGGTCCTTCAGCGTCTCTTGGAAAACGACCTCTACGTCAAGGCTGAGAAAAGCGAGTTTCATGCCACGACAATCTCCTTCCTCGGCTTTATAGTGTCAGCCGGTAAGGTAGAGAAGGATCCTGCCAAAGTGAGTGCTGTGATGGATTGGCCAACGCCTGTGAGCCGCAAGAAACTACAACAGTTTTTAGGCTTTGCTAACTTCTACAGACGGTTTATCAGAGGTTTCAGCACCGTGGCCGCTCCGCTCCATGCTCTCACGTCTCGTCAAGCGTTGTTCAGATGGACACCTGATGCTGAGACAGCATTTCAGACTCTTAAGCAACGCTTCTCTTCGGCTCCAGTGCTCACACTTCCAGATCCTCGCCGCCAATTCGTGGTTGAAGTGGATGCCTCTAACGAGGGGATTGGTGCGATCCTTTCCCAGCGTTCAGAAATCGACAGCAAAATCCACCCCTGTGCTTTCCTGTCTCGGCGACTGTCTAAGGCTGAACGTAACTATGATGTTGGCAACCGGGAGTTGCTGGCAGTTAAGGTGGCTCTGGAGGAGTGGCGGCATTGGCTGGAGGGAGCGGCCCATCCCTTCATTGTCTGGACGGACCATAAGAACCTTGAGTATATCCGCAATGCAAAGAGACTTAATTCTCGCCAGGCCAGGTGGATGTTATTTTTTAACCGCTTTTCTTTCTCTTTATCTTACAGGCCGGGGTCCAAGAACATCAAGCCTGATGCCCTGTCTCGTCTATACGACCCCGAGCCTGTTGCCAAGGAACCAGAGCCTATCCTTCCACGAACCTGTGTGGTTGGAGCGGTGACTTGGCAGATAGAGAATGAGGTCAAGCAGGCCAACAGTGGGACGCCTTTGCCTACTGGATGTCCGGACAATCGTCTATTTGTTCCTCCGGCGTTACGCTCAAGGGTGATTCATTGGGCCCACGCCTCACTACTTTCTTGTCATCCAGGCGTCCGGCGGACTATGTACAGCATCTCGAGGAGATTCTGGTGGCCGTGCATGGAGAAGGAGGTCCGGGAGTACGTGGCAGCATGTTCAGTCTGTGCCAGAAACAAAACCTCATCCAGGGCCCGCATGGGACTGCTTCAACCACTTCCCATTCCCTCTCGCCCATGGGCTGAGATATCCATGGACTTTGTCACAGGGCTTCCGGTTTCTCAAGGTAACAACACTGTACTAACTGTTGTTGACAGGTTTTCAAAGATGGTCAGGTTTATTCCCCTGTCCAGACTGCCTTCGGCCAAAAAGACGGCTGAGATAATGATGAACCACGTCTTCCGATATCATGGTTTCCCTAAGGACATTGTTTCTGACCGGGGGCCTCAGTTTGTGTCCCGGTTCTGGAGGGAGTTTTGCCGACTCATCGACGCCAGGGTCAGCTTGACCTCTGGTTATCATCCGGAATCCAACGGCCAGACTGAACGCCTCAACCAACAGCTGGAAACTGGTCTCCGATGTTTGGTCTCCCAGAACCCCTCAACATGGAGCAAGAACCTGGTCTGGGTGGAGTATGCCCACAATTCCTTGATTACCACAGCCACGGGTATGTCTCCATTCAAGTGTGTTTTTGGTTATGACCCTCCCCTTTTTGCAGACCTGGAGCCGGAGGTCTCTGTTCCATCGGCCCACGCCCTAGTTTGGCGCTGTCGCAGCATTTGGGCTGCCGCCCGCCAAGTTCTGCTTCGCCAACGAGATCGTGTTAAGAAGGCTGCCGATCGTAGGCGTTGTCCTGCCCCAATCTATCGACCCGGACAGCGGGTGTGGCTCTCCACCAAGGATCTCAACCTACAAGTGCCCTGTAGAAAGCTGGTTCCACGGTTTGTGGGTCCATTTCCCGTTACCAAGGTTGTTGGTCCGGCCGCTGTTCGCCTTCGTCTGCCTCGGTCCCTTCGTGTTCATCCTACCTTCCACGTTAGCAAGGTGAAGCCAGTGGTGGATAGTCCACTTGTCCCTCCAACTGTGCCCCCACCGCCGCCCAGAATGATCGGGGGTGGCCCAGTGTACACTATGCGGGAGATTCGGGATGTCCGTCGCAGGGGTCGGGGGTGTCAGTTTCTGGTGGACTGGGAGGGGTATGGTCCTGAGGAGCGGGAGTGGATTCCAGAGCGGTACATTTTGGACAAATCTCTCATAAAGGACTTCTACAAGTCTCGTGGTCCTGGACCGTCCTGTGCCGGTCTTTGAGGGGGGGGTACTGTAATGTCTTGTGTTTTGCACGTCCTGTTTTATTTTGAAAATGAACTTTCCTCTTGTTTCATGTTTGTTACTTCCTGCCCTAGTGTTTTTTTCACAGCTGTGTATGTCTAATTGTCCCTCATTGTTTCCACCTGAGATCCCCTTCCTTCAGTGTTAAATAGTCCTTGTCTCCCCTTGTCCTGTGTCAGAGTGTTTTGGATTATGTTCTTGATCGGTCTGTTGGATTAAACCTTTGTAAAGATCTCTGCATCTGAGTCCTACTTATTGTTGGTTCCTGACATTTTTGTTCAGACCAGTGAGTAAACCGTTGGCAGTAATCTAACCTACTGGAAACAGGCAGGATTTAAAAACTGCTAATTTTTTTTCAGAAAAAAGCCTTTATGAGATGATTAAAATGGGTTAACATAAGAGGTAGTTTGATTCTTAAAACAAACTAAGTTATTCATAAAAACCTTTTTGTTTTAAACTTTTGGAAAGAATTTGAGAGAAGGAGAACATGAGAGTGAACAGGTTTTACTAGAACCAGAGGATTGAATAAAAACTGAACAAGTGTACTGCACATTTGTGGGTTAAAGAAGGAAACTGAGAAAACCACAGTCTTGTGGTGCAGAAAAACATTTCCTCACTTCTGCTGAAACTTTTTAAGTGTGAGGGTGGAGTTTTGATTGATGGCTTCACAACAAAACATCTTCTATTCTTTCAATTAAAGACGGTTTTGTTGCACGATCTCTGCACACGCCTATGTTTCAGAATGTGTGTTTTGTATTCTCTGTTCTTTTAATATTTCATAACAACCTACTGTCAGTAAAATGAACAGAAACAAAAAAAAATGTTAACAACAGGCAATTTAAACAACCAAAACGGTGCTTTAAAACGGTTTTTTAAAGCTGTTCTGTTGCCAAAATACACCCTTCTTTAACTGCAGGTCATGATATCTGCTTTAGTCAAGTCATAAAATTTAATGTGTTATATACATGAACCAGTACTCTGAAAAATATGCTGTGTTGTAAAAAAAAAATTGAAGTTTCACATTTTTTGCATGATGGCAAAGTATCAGGTTTTACGTCAATTTTTAAGATAAAAAAGAAACCAATTCAAATGTGGGGTGTAAAGTGGAACGTGAACGGACATTTGGACCAAGAAACTGCAACCTAGGATATCGTGCCATGGGATAAAACTGACTAAAAAGCAATTATTTTGTGTAATGAAACTGTTTTATTCAATTTTACAGGACACATTACCACAGCAATAGAGTTAGGGTTAGGGATATACATACTTAAAGAGAAAAGAAAAAAAATGGTTCGTGGCCCAAAAGTTCATCCCAAGTGGCCCACATGGCCCAAATATCCTAAGTCCGCAGTTTTGTGGCCCAAATGTCCTAGATTCAGAGTGGAACAGTGGACCTGACATCAAAACAGTTTGAGTGAAAATAATTTTTTTGCATCTTTCTAATTCTTTTATCTAAACAAGGATAAAGCAGATAAATCAGATAAACGTAACAGAATGAGTTACGTTTTGGTGTCCTCGGCTTGGCTGGTCTTCACTTTGCTGATCTTAGTCCTCTGCACTTCAACGTCAGTTGCTTGCTCATAATTCTGGGAGTGGAGGTAGGTAGTGGTCCAAAGTTGCTCAAATGGCAAATGCTGCAAGCTTCTTCGAGCAACCACTTCCTACTATGGTTAAACCTTTCTTGTACATATGTTGGTTAAAGCCATGTAAGTCTTCAAGAACTTTGTTTAAACATCTAAATTCCCAAACAAGGTAGAATTATAAGAAAAACGAGCAATGAGTTATTGTTAAATTTCTGTGTGCTGTTTGTGCAGGCCATACCAGCTGATCCCATCAGACCTCAGAACTTAAGCATGCTGGGCCTGGGCAGTACTTGAATGGGAGACCACTGGAACCCCAGGTGCAACAGTGGGACGGCCATTGAGATTAAATTGTCACTGTGTCCATGGGCAAGACACTTCACCTACGTTGTCTAGTCTGGATGGTATGAGAGTGATTGGTTGTTGATGGTCAGAGGGTCCAATGACGCAAAAATGTCAGTCTTGCTTCTGTCAGTTTGCTCCAGGGCAGCTGTGGCTACAACAGTAGCTTACTGTTGCCAGGTATGGAGTGAATGAACAAGGAATATGAGAGGTGTCTTTGAGTGTCCTGAAAAGTGCTATATACAGTAAGTACAATGCATTATTATTAGTGTTTAACTCCTAACATTGGTTGTTTCCAGCTTCCACAGAAAAGCACATGATACAAATACCAACACAAGGATGCCTAATTTATGAGGCAGAAGGGTAAGTTAATATTTTGACAGGTACTTAAATCAAACCAACATCGGGAAGGTCAGCAAATTTGAACTTTTCTCCTTTTTTCTCCAAATAAACGTCTGGTGTTCAGCAAGTCACTGCTTGATAAATTTTGATATGTATCTTTATTTGGTCACATATTCAACTATTTTTTGCATATATTTCAGCAACTTTTGAGTATAATGCATTATAAATTTATTAGAAACAATTATTTGCTGGTGCTTGTTTTTTTAAACTCAGAAACCTCAGCAAGAATTGCGTAACTTTTTTCTCAGGACAGGTGATGCATGCAATCTTGTCCTGACATGTTTTCATTTTGTCAAGTAAATTCTGCCTTGAGCCTTCATCCCGACACACGCACACATTACCATTTGCCACACTTAAATCAGCCCATGCTGATACAGATGGATCCCACACGTCATTCCTTTTAAAACTCATCCTGCTGCTACTTTATCTGCTTTTTTGAACATCCAAACAGAAAGTGCAATGTACAACTTGCTGTTTGTGCAGGCCATCATGCTAACCACTGCGCCAATGTGCAGACTAATAAATAAGTGAGACAACAAAATAAAATGGATAAAAATGAATGTGTATTTACTTTATGTTTTCCATATTTAGTAAAAGTTTCATCTCAAAAATCTAATCAGTTAATGATGAACAGTTTCATCAAAAGGATGGAAGACGCTCGGACCCATGGAAAGCTTGAGTGCTACATACTTCCTCCACATATTTTGGATGGAGGCATTAAAATTTATTGGCTGCCTTTAATCTTTGCTGTGGTCTAGGTCAACGGCTGTAAAGAGAACATTGTAAGGATGGCTTGGTGGGTAGGGCGACCGTCCTGTGACTGGAAATTGCTGGTTCGATCCCCTGTCTGGAGTTCATGCCGAGGTGTCCTTGAGCAAGACACCAAACACCCCGAATTGCTCCTGATGATAGTGGTATGTGCCTTGCATGGCAGCTCCCATCATCGGGTATGAACATGTGCATGAATTTGAGCTACAATTTAAAGCGCTTTGGGAACCAACGCAGGTACATAAAAAAGCGCTATATACGTAAGTAGAGTCCATTTATCATTTTACTACAGTCAATGATCTGAATTAAATAACCTGAATGTTACGACTTGTATGGTCCAGGGATAGGCCGATATGTAGATGGATGCAATGATTAATCCACGGGAACGGAACACAATTGAAGAATGAGGTAGAGTAGGGTGTTGAAGAAATAAACTATTTATTTCCAATTAATCTTAACATTTGAAAAGCTACTTTTGGGAGTGCTGCAGATGGGTCCTCTCTCAGCTTGGCACCAGACCTCTTAATCAGCCAACTACCAATCATCCGTAACTGCCAACAGGTGGGGAAGTTGGGAGCCTAGGTGGCAGAAGTAAGGGAAAAGAGGGCGACAAAAACTCATACACCCCCCAAATGGCTTTGCCCATTACACTGAGTGTGTAAAATTTCTTCTTTGGAGACTTCTTTGGAGCTCATGTTATCTGAACAAATCATGAAGTATTTTCAACCTAAACTGTAATGGTTTTGTGAACAATCGAGCAAGGTTTTGACTCAAAGCCAGAGTGAAAATTGTAAAAATCTATGATGTGTTGAACAGTGTGTTCAGATCTCTTCGTCTCAGTTAAAACTTTAGCAGTTGCATTCTGGATGAACTGCTGCTTTAATGCTCTTTTTGGGAAGTGCTGTTAAAAGGCCATCACAATGATACAGTCTAGTGGAGAAAAAAAGAAAACTAGATGAGTTATTCCTGGTCTTTCTGGGGGACAGAACTTTTCATTCAAAGAACCCACAGATTTTATTTTCTCTTGGTTCACCGGGTTGAACTCCAGATGGACTTTACAAAATAAAATAGAGTTACACATGAAGGATAAAATGAAAGTCGTGCTTTGTTTCTGACCCAGACTCCAGTGTTTACTGAAACTACTTTGTAAGATATAAAGGCTGGGGTTTGATTGGACACAGGTTCAGCTTGTTAAAGTGGTTTCCCACCAGCTGACATGCTGCTTTCGTGCAGTGTTGGATTTACCGTAAATGTGAACTGTCAGCCAGAGAATGACATTCACTTCTACATTAAACATGCAACAGTCAGTAGATACCTCAAATACTAAACAGATGGTACTAATCTGACATGCACATACACATAAACAGATCTACATTTAAAAAGTGTCTTTGAACTGATATAAATATCCAAAGTTAAATGATCTTAGTGCTTCTTAAACTAAGAAGTACTAGCAATAAGACGCTGTTCTTTTCTTTCACTTCATTTAAATCCTGCCCGTCATAACATGTCATTGTGACCTGTTAATGCTTTACAGTTTTCCGCTTCAACGTCCTGCTCACGAGTCTTCCTGAATGTGCTGTAAATCAGTATTCCGCTTTATGTCTTATTTAAGTAAACCTCCCCAAGAGACTCCAGCTCTAATTAACAGTCATGGAAGCATGATGACAACTTATAAACACGTTATACACTCTAACATATTTAAATGATGTAATCTTTTAAACATCTGTAAAATATCTACAAAACTTTCCAGGATTCTACTTATTCATACAAACATTAAAATACTGAAATATACAATTAGACTTTGACATGAGCCAGATTAACTGATCAATGTGACATTTATGAAAAAAAAATTCACCCAAGCGGGTAGTGATTTTGAAGTGAGTAGATGTGACACATACTCCCAAAAAGGTTGGCTTCATAACATTTGGTTAAAGGTGTAGCAAGCACAAACTTGAAATAAGAACCACATGTTGACACCAAAATGTTCAAATTCTCATCATAATTTAATTTTACAGGATAAAAACATCTGGTTGAAATGATTTTGTTGTATTTTTGTATGGTTACGATTCTTATTTGCTTACTCTCACAGACTTTGGAGAGTAATCTTTACTTGCTGCAAGCAGAGATTACTTTATATAAACTATTGAATAATCTCACATTTTTCTCTGCAAACTTTTAGGTACACTTGATCTTATCTTAAAATGAGACACATGGTTTCAGTTTAGGTCTTCCTAAACCTCCTTCCATCTCTGATGACCAAGCCTATTCATTTATAGATACACAAATTAAAACCAAGCAGTTAACTGCAAAACTCAATGAGACTACTTAATTTAGTACCATGTAGACCTAACCTAGAAGGCCCTGAATGGCATAGCCCCATCTTACATTAAATGACCATATAGTACCTTATCAACCAAACAGAACCTCATCTGACCTACAGAGTCCACTGAGTCCAAAGAACAGTTGAGGATAGAGTCACCCCTCCTGACCAGCATGTAGTTTCCTCTTGTCTCTCTCCATTATTCCGCCACTCCAGCAGGACACTGAATAAAGAGTTATTGATGCCACAATGGTGTCATTAAAGCTCTTTGACAGTATCCTGCTAAAGTGCTTCTCTCACCCCAGCTGCATCCACCAGCTCACCCGAGAGGATCCCGAGGTGATCCCTGGCCAGCTGCCAGACAGTCTTGATTGCAAGTACAGGGTCTGCCTCTGGATGTCCTTCCAGTGGGACATGCCTGAAACACATCCCCAGCGAAGCATTTGGGAGAACAAGAGTTCCTTACCTGAATGCAGGTAACCAGTGTTGAAATCCCCATGGAGCCAGGCCCGATTGTGGGGCACAAGAATGAGCACCTGGTGGCTGGGCTTTTACCCATGGGCCCAGCTGGGCTCAGCCCGAACAGGCGACATGGGACATCCTTCCAGTAACTCACCACCTGCAAGATGGGCCATGCAGGTCGGGTGAAGGAGGAGATGGGCGGCTAGTGACAAATTATTTTTTTCCATGCACCCTCAATCATTTTGGCTTAGTCTGCAACTCTACATGATACAAATAGCTGGTCCTGTTATTTTTTTTTGTGTATATTTCGTGTCGTGTTAGGTGACTGATGATTATCCTGCTTTCAACTCTTACCTCAAACCAGACTACAATATTTGATTGCACACAGTTCTAAAAGTGGATGGGACAACTAAATGTTAACGTACTGTTTGGATCAATAAGAGTGGAACGACATAACCTCGGCCTCTATTAGGGATAAATAACAACCATTAGCACTTTGACATTGAATGATTTTCCAGTGATTGTGATACTAGTAACACATCCCAGCACTAATATCTATTTCCATGTAAAGTCCGTTGAGTGATTTTATGTATGAGTAAAGCAACCTCCCCTTTCTCTGTTTCCAAAGAAGCATTGACTTTATTTAGTATGAACGGAACAGCAAAAAATAATTATTTTGACCTCCCCGGGCATGCATGTTTCTCACGATGATAAGTAGAAATGCAATATATGAATAATATATTTCTTTTTCTACTTTCAACATTTCCCTTCAGGGGTCGCCACAGCAAGTCAGTTTCTTCCATCTAAACCTATCTCCTGCATCTTCTACGGGTACGCCAACTGTCTTCATGTCTTCCTTCACTGTATCCATGAACCTCCTCTTTGGTCTTCCTCTAGGCCTCTTTCCTGGTGGTTCCAAATCTAGCATCCTTCTTCCGATGCACTCTCTATCTCCTCGCACATGTCCAAACCATCTCAGTCTGGCCTCTCTTACTTTATCTCCAAAACCTCTAACATGTGCTGTTCCTCTGATCCTGTCCATCCTGGTCACTCCCAGAGAGATCCTCAGCATCTTCATCTCTGCTACCTCCATCTCTGTTTCCTGTCTTTTTCTCAATGCCACTGTCTCTAAACCAAACAGCATGCCCGGTCTCACCACGGTTTTTTACACTTTTCCTTTCATTTTAGCTGAAACTCTTCTGTCACACATCACACCTGATACTTTTCTCTACCCGTTCCAGCCTGCCTGTACACGCTTCTTCACCTCTTTTCCACACTTTTCATTGCTCTGGACTGTTCATTCTAAGTACTTGAAATTAATAGTTTATTTCATTTGACTTTTATTCAAAAGTGCTTTCTGGATCTTTTAATGTCCACACTTTTAGCAGAGGGTGGAAATATATATTTTTGAAATGTTTATACAGTACATTGACACTCCAAATTAAAGTCTGACATTTGAAAAAAATAAATAAAAACATTTAAAACACTACTATCCAGTATGATTCGACTTCTCATTTTTAGTTGCCTGTGATTTTCTTCCGATTTTTTTTTTTTTTTTTTTACTAGCACATGGTTCAGGGATTCAGACAGATGCTCAAAAGGGATTCGGACAGATGCTCAAAATGTGAGCACATGGTAATTTCTACAAAAACACACACATTTCACATGAACATTTGTGTGTGTGGGTCCCCAGCTGTTAAGTGTTGTGCAGACGTAATGACCAGAAATGAAAGATTACAGCTAAATCTAGAGGACAAGAGGAAGAGGAGAGAGAGAGTGATTACATATAGAAACAGGAAAGACAATACTGCTCAAAATGAAAGTTAGAATTAAATTAAAAACAGGAAATGTAATTCTGTAACTACAAAATTTGACACAGATGATGTCAGGATTACTTTTAGTCAAATGTGTTGCAGTGAATTAACGTTTTTTTTTTTTTTTTTACATTTGAATCATAATGAAATATTAACAGCCTGGGATTCAGTTTACCAATTACTTTATAAATGAATATACAGCCTTCCACATCTCTGTTTTGCTGAAATGCAGGGTTTAATATAAGTCCAGACAGTTCCACACACTGGCACCTAAATCCTGCTGCGGAGATTGAGTTTGGTCTGCTTTGGTAATCTGTTTCCTTCACTCGTCAACACATTAGTCAACTGATTTGAGATGGATTGGCATAAGCCCAAATTAATGTGCACAAAAGTGAAAGCCTTTGCAAAGCTTAATGCTGTTCTTATTAAGATGCACATTCACATTTTCCTGACATGTCCAAGAATATCCGTTTTTTGTTGGCAGACACTGTCAAGTCACTTGACGGTTTTTTGACTGTCAAGTCTTTTTCTACATGAATGCAGGTGACTTGAAAAACCCAGGAAAGATCACAGACGCAGGTTCAACTCGGCTTTGTTTTTATTGCAATTTTATGCCTCTTCAAAGCAGTTTCAAAGCAGTTTCAAAGCAGTTTCAAAGCAGTTTCAAAGCAGTTTCAAAGCAGGTCAAAAACCTTTAAATAGAAATCAACATTTTATTTATTAAGCATTTTAAACAAAACATTTTAACTATAATAAAGTTTCAGGTTTTTATAAACAAATTTTAATAGTTCATAAATTTAATTTAAATGTAACCTTTAAAGTTAACTTTTTAATAAATTTTTAATACAACTTTTAATCTTTTAAATTTAACCATTTTTCTTCCACAATTCAAATAGAAATTATTTTTGAATGATGTATTGTTTAAATACATTCAAACAGCCCAAAATAATATTCAACAATAATTGAATAGTATAATATAAATAAATACTTATTGTATTAAAGAAATAATCAGTTCCTTCATCCCTCTTTAACCTTTAATCAGTTTACTCTTGTCTCTATTTAGTGGATTAGGTCTGGCCTATGGAGCCACAGAGCCATTTTCTTTCCTAAATTTATGTTACAGAATTAATCAACTATGTTCAGTTGACTATTTTATTCAAAAGCTATGTTTTTAGTCAGTTAGATACTCACCGGTAGCGTCTCTGTCTTTCCCTAGCATTCATGGTTCTTTGTTTGTCTGTGTCTGAGCACAGCACCTGAGCACCTGTTTTAGTATGTCTAATCATAGAGGGAGGAGACACTACCAGTTCCTACCTGTGGCTCCAGACTAAAAATGAGACAGGTAGGACAGAATGAAGATAGAGAAAATTGAGAAAACAGATAGAATAGAGAGGTCTTGGATGTTGACTTGACACCTCCCACTTGAGCTCCTGGAGGAGACCAGAGGAGGTCACACAGATAAGTCTTTCGGGTCTCGGTTGGCATGTTCTTCAACTGGTAGCAGAACAATGAGGCGTCTCACATCTCTTTGCAAGATTGTAGCAGGGATGCTGGTTTTCACTTGCTGCTTTTGCACTTTTACTGGGACAGGATAGCTTGGGTAGACTCGTATGCTGGCGTCTCTGACAATTCCGTTTTTGTCTTTGTTTACATCCACCACTCTCCCCAGTTTGTACTGTCCTCTCAGTGCATTTTGGTCAGCTACCCAGACAATATCGCCGATGGCTACATTCCTTTCCCTTGTATGCCACTTGTTTCTTACAAATAAGTTTGGTCCTGCCAACTGGCACCACTTTCTCCAGAACTTTTTTACTTCTGCCTGGATGGTTTGCAGTCTTTTAAACGGGTATCCCTCAAAGTCGAATTCTGTCAAATTACCAGTTGGGCCTGCTCGTCCGAGAAGTAGACTGTTGGGGCTGACAAAATTTATACACTCTTCCCTGCTTTGCACAATGGCGTCTCTTGGGCGTTCGTTAACGAGATTAGCGGCCATGAACAGGAGTGTTTGGAATTCACTCCATGTGAAGACACCATCACCACCAACGTTAAGAAGAGCTCTCTTAACCAGCCGAACTGCTGCTTCTGCGGCCCCGTTTCTGTGTGGAGAATTTGCAGGATGGAGCTTCCAGGACCATTCCGAACCATTCCTCGCAGCCCTATCCTCCAACTCCTGCTTGTTCAGTCTGTCAAGGTACTCATACAACTCTTTTAATGCTGGTCTAGCCCCTACGAAGTTCGATCCGGGATCTGACCAGAGTTTTCTTGGATGGCCTCTCAATGCTGTGAATCTCTGGAAGGCCAGAAGGAACCCTTCAGATGATTGGTCACTGACAATGTCGGCTTGAATGGCTCTTGACGCCATGCAGCAGAACACAATTCCCCACACTTTCAGTTTTGTTCTCTTCTTCGTTTCATCCTTCACCCAGTAAGGTCCGAAGAGATCAACAGTGGTGAATTCAAATGGATGGGCAGGAGTTACTCTTTCTGCAGGAAGGTCACTCATTACTTGTCGACAAGCCCGTGCTTTGTTCTTCCTGCAGATTACACAGCTGTTCACAACTTTGTTTGCATGCCTCCGGCCTTTAATGACCCATGCATTTCTTCTCATTCTGAGCAGAGTCCCTGCAGCTCCTTCATGATTCTCGTTGTGAGCTTCCATTGCAAGTAAGGTTGAGATCCAACTTTGGAATGGTAAGAGTGGTACAGCTGTTAACTCCTCCGCAAACGCTTGAAATCTGCCACCACACATCAACAGTCCATTTTTGTCTTTGTACACAACTAATCGTTGGAGAGTTGTGTCTGGGAAGATCTGTTCTTCTTGAGCTGCAAGAAACAGATTTCTGAGGGCGTGTTGGCGTTCAGCAGCAGTGAGTACTAGTGAGTTGGTTTTAAGGGTTTTGTCTTTATGCAGCCAGGTTTGAGCAGCTCGCCAGGTCCAAGCCACAGCACCAATCAGTTTTTGCAAGCTACTGAATCTTTTCACTGTGATGAGCTTATTGATCCAGCCGGCTGGTGGACTTTTAACCGTCTCACTACCTGGGTGTTTGATTTTAGAATCAGTCATTTTTGGAGTGTCTGAAGTGTTGTGTTTCGACTGACTTCTTGTGATCACAGCTGCGAAGGACTTTCTTTGCATCTTGCCCACACCATCTTTTGCTTGAGCTGCCACCTCTCTGGGAGATTTTACAGGCCACTGTTCCACTGGTTGCCTCAAGAAGTCAGGACCACTTTGCCAAGGTGATCCTTCCCTCAGCTCGCCCACTGAACAGCCCCTTGTGATGATGTCAGCGATATTCAGACATCCAGGGATCCACCACCAGTCTTCCACTGGGGCTAATCTTTGGATTTCTCCGATGCGATTGGCAAAGAACGTTTGATAGCCATAGCTGTCTCTTTGAATGGCTCCCAGCACAGTTTGACTGTCTACCAGATGAAACCATCGCTCTACTTGCATTCTTGAATGTCGTTCAAAGTACTTGCGAAGTCGAGCCGCAAAGACTGCACCACAGATCTCTGCTTTCACTGCTTCGCCCTTCTGATCTAGTGGTGTTAACTTGGCCTTTGCCTCGACAAGTCGGACTTTAGCTCCACGTGCACTGGTCCATCTCAAGTACATGACGGCTCCATAAGTTTTGTCACTTCCATCAGAGAAAGTTATTGCTATTGGTCCAGTCTTCCAATCAGGAGGTGTGATACTTCTGCAGAACTTTATTTGACTCAACTCTGCATACTCCTCGAAGAGTTTGATTGCTTCCTCCCTAAGAGCTTCTGAGAGTGGTTTGTCCCAGGTTTCTTGAGTCATTTTCCCACCACCAGTTTCTTGGAAGGCCTTTCTCACAAGTATAGCACCTTTTTGTTTCAGAGGAGTCACTAATCCGATAGGATCGTAGAGTCTTGCTACTTGACTCAGTAGCTCCCTTCTGCTCAGAGGATTTGGAGTTTCCTCCCTTATTTCTTCTTTAGAGAGATTCTTCCCAAGCCGCATTTTCTTTTTTTTCTTTGAGAAATTGATCGAGGTGAGCATGTATAATTTGTCCTCTCCAGTCTCATAGCCAACTCCGAGTGCTTTATTTTCCTCATTCCTCATTTGGTTGAGGAGAATGATGGTTTGGTTCTGAGTACCGTTCTCTGCATTAGCATTTCCTGGACTCGCTTGCCTCCCACTTTGGCCAGACCATACCCAAGGCTTTAGTAGGAAGCCTCCAGCTTTCAGAACAAGTTCGACCCCATTGGTGATCTCGACTAGACTCTCCAGGTGATTGTGAGAGGTAAGTATGTCGTCCACGTAACTGTCTTCTTCCAGAATTCTGCGCTCTTCCTTCATGTGAGCAAACTCCGGTAGTTTAGCAGTTTCTCTCATTGCTAATTGCGCTATGCATCCTGCTGGTCTGTCCCCCATATTCACTCTTGTAATAGCATATTCCTTAATATCATCCTCAGGCCTGTCTCTCCAGAGAAACCTATGCAGGTGCATTTCACGGTCCTCTAGCCAGACTGAGTTATACATCTTCTTGATGTCTCCCAAGGCAGCATGTACACCTTGGCGGAATCTGAGTAATACAGCTCTGATGGGATTCAGTACATCTGGACCTTTAAGCAGAATGTCGTTCATGCTTTGACCATTGAATCTTTGGCTGCTGTTCCATACCAGTCGGACAGGTGTTGTTAAAGAGTGAGGATTTGGGGCAACCAGATGACTCACATACCAGATAGGGCCTTTCCAGTTGGTTTTCTTTTCTTCCGTCAGTTCTATGGCGGCATGTCGATCGACCATTTCGTGGATTTGGGCAGTATATGCAGCTTTCCACTCCGGATCTTTGTTCAGCTGCCTTTCTGTTCTTAAGAATGTGGCTTTTACTGCATCCTTGTTATTTGGGAGCGAAGCTGGATCTTGTGTCCATGGATACTTTGTGTCCCAGTGTGGAGTACTGACGTGATCATCCTTTTTGACGTAGGCAAGTCCATTTTTGATCACTTCCAGCTCTCTCTCTTCCGCCAGCGTCATTTCCTTGCCCCCTGGCTGACAATTGCCACAGCGACACCCTCCACATTTTGGCTCACAGGAGGCACCGATGCTCTCCCATCTCCACCAATCTAGGAAGTCTTTGGGTGTACCTTGTGCAACTACAGTGCTGGCGGTTACATGTGGAAGGATACCTCTAGGATCTGTATGCTTCCGAATTTCTTCATATTTTCTTGCTGCAGTGCGCATTGATCTGCCAAAGTGGGTTTTGGAGTGATGCGCGGCCATCTCCACATGCTCAAACAAGTCTGGATGGGCGCCACCAACAGTTTTTCCAAGAGGGCTGTCCCATAGCACAAGATCCCCCACTACCTTCTCTCGTTGAGGTGCAAGTCTTCCTTCCCGGTGACTGATCAGCAGCTCAATTTCTTTGGGACGTTGTAAGTCCTCAATGTGAACATTTGGGAAGAATGATTGAAGTTTTCTAGGCTCAACTTCTTTATGCACCTTGGCGATTTCATCCAAGCCATAGCAGACAAGTTCATGTGATCTTTCCACACCTGAATCTGTCTTGATGCGAACTCTGAGAAGGTACCTTTTTGTCTTTTCCGATAGCGTCATACCACCGATGCCATACAGCTTCAAAGTCACTTTCTCACTACGCAGTCTGAGTCGTTCAGCAGCCTTGTGGGTGATGTAGTTTGTGTCAGAAGCAAGGTCTATCAGTGTGCCAATTTTCTGACCCGCATTTGCTGTGACCTTCATTAACATTAAGATGACTGGTAACTCTGCGTGCCCATTCTGTTCCAATAGTTGGGATGGTGGTGAGTTGCCAGTTTGAATGTTTCCGTTTGTGAACGCTTTCCTGCATCTTTCTGCCATGTCCGGAGATAACTCTGACAGGAAGTCTTCTTGTTCTGTAGTCAAATTACTTTTCCTTTCATTACTTTTCTGTTGTACTTCTCTTTTATTGATGTCTCTGGGGCAGATAAGGTAGTGGTGTTCATTAGAAGTTCCTTTCTTGCATTCTTTTCTTTTGCAGATGAATGTATTCTTGCATTCTCCTCCTTCTGTGTGCCAGCAGAGACAAAGTTTGCACAGCCCAAGCCTTTTTACTGTGGCTCTTTTCTCTGGGATACTCAGTGCTTTAAACTTTCTGCACAAGAACAACTTGTTGTAGTGCTTCTTCTCTCCACACACTTCACATATGCCCTCAAACTCTTTCTTTGTTGTCTTGGTGGAGGCATACTTTTTGTCTTGTTTCCGTGGATAGTTGTCCGATCGGTCCGTGACTCTCAGTTGCTCCAATCTCTCAAGCACACCTTCTTGCTTTTTTAGAAACATAAGAAGCATGTCAAAATGATTGTCAGATGTTACCCCATTACTGGGTTCCAGCATGAAGCTAAGCCAATCCCGCTTCACGAAGTCAGGAAGCTTGCTTTCGATTGTTTTAATAACAAGTGGATTTTTTATTGCACCACTGTTATTTAGCTCTGTTAGGTCCGAAAGAGCCTTTTCAACTGACTGGATCAGTTCAATCACTTTGCGCGGTTGGTTTCCCTTAACAGGTGGTACTTTCTCAAGATCCTCGAGTATTTCAATTACAATTGCAGATTTGTTCCCATACCTATTCTCAAGCACTCTGAACATGTCCTCTGCAGACGAGTAAGTTGATAATCTCAGTTCTTTCACAATTTTGTCCTCCACACTATCAATGAGTTGGATTTTTCTGACTTCCACCGACCCGGTGGGTTCACCCTGCTTTTGCAGGTTTTCCCAATCCTTTTTCCACCTATGGAAATCTCTTTTTTCACCAGTGAATTTGGGTAGAGAGGTTGGTTTAATTTTGATGATTGGTGACACAAGTGCGTGTGGTGTTGCTGGTCCCAAAATATGCCCAGTGGGGCTCTCTGTAGCATCCTCTGCAACTCTCCGTGCAATAACAAACTCTGCTTTCCTGAGCTCCAGCTTTAGTTTTAATGTTTTTAACTGTGTAATCCGATCCGTCAGAATTCTGCGTTCCCCTCCAGGAATCCATCTCTCCCAGGCCACCATAGTTTCAGTGACATCTTTCAGTCTTTGTGTTAAAATGTCCATGTGAACACCATAGCTTTCAATATTTATGCTCAGGACAGGCAAATCAGCTGTTCTTTGACCAATTTCCTCAGCCTCTTGTATTGACATTTGAACCTCATGTTCTCCATATTTTGACCACATCGTTGTTTGCACAGCATCTCTTACGAGTTTGAATTTTTCCTCAGCTTCTTTGGTTGCTTTTTCAATCTCTTCCTGCTGCTCAAGCAATTGTGGCTCCTCCACCTTCGTTTCCTCAGACAATATTGCAGCCATATAATTGTCATTTGCTTCAAATAGCTCTCTGAGACGTTCAGACAATTTATTGAATTCATCCAGTAATTCTCCTTGTACCATGTTGTCCAACTCTCTCATGACAAAGTTGGTCTGCCTTGTGAAGAGGCTCTTGGCAAGAGTGCGCTCCCTTTTGAGCTGTTTGTTTGACTTATCTTCAGCCATATTTTCCACCTGCGTTCTTTATAGCACTTGGAATTTTATTTTTCCTTTTCTGTGCGGGCACGCTCGGT
Source organism: Neostethus bicornis (assembly GCA_902685375.1). Classification (NCBI taxonomy): domain Eukaryota; kingdom Metazoa; phylum Chordata; class Actinopteri; order Atheriniformes; family Phallostethidae; genus Neostethus; species Neostethus bicornis. The sequence goes on along the minus strand of LR738551.1, from coordinate 22,093,344 downwards.
TTTTGACTGTCAAGTCACTTGACGGTTTTTTGACTGTCAAGTCTTTTTCTACATGAATGCAGGTGACTTGAAAAACCCAGGAAAGATCACAGACGCAGGTTCAACTCGGCTTTGTTTTTATTGCAATTTTATGCCTCTTCAAAGCAGTTTCAAAGCAGTTTCAAAGCAGTTTCAAAGCAGTTTCAAAGCAGTTTCAAAGCAGTTTCAAAGCAGGTCAAAAACCTTTAAATAGAAATCAACATTTTATTTATTAAGCATTTTAAACAAAACATTTTAACTATAATAAAGTTTCAGGTTTTTATAAACAAATTTTAATAGTTCATAAATTTAATTTAAATGTAACCTTTAAAGTTAACTTTTTAATAAATTTTTAATACAACTTTTAATCTTTTAAATTTAACCATTTTTCTTCCACAATTCAAATAGAAATTATTTTTGAATGATGTATTGTTTAAATACATTCAAACAGCCCAAAATAATATTCAACAATAATTGAATAGTATAATATAAATAAATACTTATTGTATTAAAGAAATAATCAGTTCCTTCATCCCTCTTTAACCTTTAATCAGTTTACTCTTGTCTCTATTTAGTGGATTAGGTCTGGCCTATGGAGCCACAGAGCCATTTTCTTTCCTAAATTTATGTTACAGAATTAATCAACTATGTTCAGTTGACTATTTTATTCAAAAGCTATGTTTTTAGTCAGTTAGATACTCACCGGTAGCGTCTCTGTCTTTCCCTAGCATTCATGGTTCTTTGTTTGTCTGTGTCTGAGCACAGCACCTGAGCACCTGTTTTAGTATGTCTAATCATAGAGGGAGGAGACACTACCAGTTCCTACCTGTGGCTCCAGACTAAAAATGAGACAGGTAGGACAGAATGAAGATAGAGAAAATTGAGAAAACAGATAGAATAGAGAGGTCTTGGATGTTGACTTGACAGACACAAAGGGTCTTCTTGCTTCTAAGAAAAGTTTCACCTTTTTAGTCAAATTGAGTAAGTTTTTTTCCCCTCAGGTTTTATGGATTTAATGGATGATTCCAACTCCACCTCTTACCCTTAGTGTCGGTCGGATCTTTAAGTTCACCAGCTGCAGAACATAATAACAGGACCATTTTAAGCATCGAGCTTGTAAACTGCCTTGAAAGTGTTTAGACTTTGCAAATAGACTGACACATCATCCATTTATTCTTTGTGTGTAATTTAATTAATGAAGCTAAGATAGTTTTTCCTTAGGGTTCAATGCTGTGGTTTTGGAAACCAAACTGTGGCATCAGTTATTTTCACAGCAAACTCCTTCCTGGGTCAAATTCCATCTGTGGGGAGAAAAGTTAATGCACAGATGACCTGGAGCTGAAATGTCAAGTCGATGCAAAATCCAAAGACATTTAGAAGTCCCATCAGGACATTTTAAACCAGTAATAACAAGTCTGAGCTATCAGGTGAACTGTAACTATGAATCTTAGAACATTTGGGGTCTTAATCCAGTAAAAGTCATATAAAATGTTTTTTTTTTTTACTTGTAAAGTAACATCATGTCTCTTCCTGAACTAAAAAAAATGTGCAAATGTAGTCTGGAACTGTTGTTCGCAACAGTTAGAGATAACAATCTCCACATTTCTTTTTTTCTTCCATATTGTGAGTAATTTATAAAAGAAACACAATAAGACAGTTTGAAAGGAGGAGGGAAATGGACTGAGTATGGTGTCTGTTCATAAAGTCAGAATACAATGGCTGGAAGATGGTGAAGAGATTGATTGAGCATTGATTTGAAAAAAAAGAAAGGGTTGGCGATAAATAAAATGTGGTTGAAACGGTGAACAGTCAGGTTTGCTGCTTCGTGAAAACCAAAAATTTGAGGCACACCCACCACAGCCGCACACCAGAGAAAGAACAGGAAGAAACAACCAACCAGAAGATGCAGAGTTCCACATTGGATCAACTTTTAGAGAGACAGATTTCAAGTTACAATCAGGGGTGGGCAAACTTTTTCTTTCGTGGGCCACATTGAGTTCTAACATTTGACAAGCGGGCCTAAACAGAAGCAACTGAATGGCAGGCTTTGGTAACTGCTAGATTAAACCGATAGGAGGTGCGTTAAATTTTAAAGAAGCACACTAAATGTTACATCAAGAGCGTTAAATTTTAAATCTAGCGGCGGTAGGTTTGAAATCTAAGCCCTTGATGTAACATTTAGCTTGTTTTAACATCTAACACACTTGTGTATGCGCGTATATTGGGCCCAATGACTTTCCAAATCTGTGCACACAGTTTATTTTGACAGCGTGCACATCATGGAGACACGCACATTTTAATGGGAGTATTGTTGTTGTATCTAGAGTTCGCCATCTAGTGACGAAACATTGGAATTGCAGGGGAAACAAACCATTAACAAGATTTATTTATGTAATTTTTTGTGTTTGGCAGGCCAGATTAAAACGTTTAATTGGGCTGCATGTGGCCTGCGGGCCGTAGTTTGCCCATGCCCGATAAAGATGGTAAATTAGCTATTGGTTGGTAAAAAAATCTGTTCTGTAAGTCATTGTCATTCTGTCGTTTCCCACTTGTCTTGGGCCGGGTTGGTGGTCAACAGTTTCAGATGGCAAGCTAAGGCTTCCCCACCCTCCCTGCAATCTCTAGCTCACCCAGGAGGCTGCCGAGGCAAGACATAGTCTCTCCAGCGCTCCAAGGGCTGCCTGTGGGTTTTCTCCTGGTGAGAGGTGCCTGAAACACCTCACCACCACCTCAGGGTGCTTGGGAGGTATCACAACCAGATGGGCTTCTCTCAACCCTGTGGGCAACATCTCTACTCCGAGCTCCACCTGGATGGCAGAGCTCCTCACTCTATCTGAGAGAGGCCAGCCACTCTATGGAGGAAGCTTGTTTTGTTTGCTTGCATCCGCAATCTCATTCTTTCCGTCATCCCCCACAGCTGCTGACCACAGGTGAGGGGGGTAAGTCATGTCCAAATTAGATAATAAAAAGAAATGTACAAGAATGAAACTTTTCGCACTAAAAATCAGAGTGAAATAAAATTAAATCAAAAGTCACCATTTGTAAAAAAAAAAAAAAATCAGAAATGTAGCTTTTGTCAAATTCTGGCAGCACCTGAATAGTAAAAATAGAACCCATCTATCTGAATCTCTTCACCTCGACACCTGGTGAGGAACAAGAACACACCATGGACAGGTCACCGGTCCGCCCCCAGAAATAGAGGAGGGCTTGCTATAATTTACCAAAAAAGTCAGTTTGAATGAATAAAAAGATGACACAGACCATCATTTTTGTCTCCAAGTAAAAAAGGATGATCTTTTTTGGAAATGTGGGTAATCATAGATATGTTTTTGGTTAAATGACACATTCAGGAACATTTTTTGAAGAAGAAAACTCAAAAAATAGTCATCTTATGGTCATCTTTACAAAACAATTGTCACAAAAATATCACTGTTTAACAGCCTTAATTAAGTGATGTGTTGTAGATATAAAAATAGAAATAAAGACATTTTACAGTCCAAGAAACTTTGTTGGATGATAGTTGATCATTTAGGCTCACGGTCGTCTTTAAGATGGAACAGGCTTTTTCGAAATGTGACAAATCTATGTAATCAATACAAACCTGTTTATATATGGTTATAGAACATTCATGGGCAAACTACAGTCCACGGGCCACATGCGGCCCGATAAACGTTTTATTCCGGCCCAAAAAAATTACATAAATAAACCAGATTAATGTTTTATTTCCCCTGCAATTCTGATGTTTCTTCACTAGCTGGAGCATTCTAAATACAACAACACTACTCCCATTAAAATGTGTGTGTTTCCGTGATACGGACATTGTCAAAATAGATTGTCAATAGATTTCAAACCTACATTTTAAACCTAGCACGTCAGATGCACTTTTTTTTAAGCACTAGTACGCTTAACTTTAGCGGGCTAAATTACGTGCGTGTAGTGGTCCCAACAGTTTTCCATACCTAGCGTACTTGTTTACCAAAGCATGCCATCCATCTGCTCCTGTTCCGGCCCCTTGGTCAAATGTTAGAACCCAATGTAGCCCGCGAATAAAAAGTTTGCCCACCCCTTTTATAGAACCACATTATTGAGTGTACACTGTATCATGGATTGGGCTGAAACCGGTGTTTTTCCACTGTATCTCTCTCCACTGATCATTATCTCCCACACCTGCGTCCAGTCATCTTCCTGTCATATATAAACCCTCAGCTTTCATCTTGCCCCTGTCAGATCATCAATTGTCATGGTGACTCAATCCTCACATCATGAACGTCTATCTTCCTGTGACCATCCTGGACTGTCCTGGCTCTCTCTGATCTCCTGCCCTGGTAACTTGACCTGCTGCCTGTCTTTGACGTTGTCTGTTGCAATTACCCAGTCTGTGCCTCCTAACCAAGTCATGCCAAGTAATAAACTGAGGATAAATTCTTTTTAAGTGTTGCATTTTGGTCCTTAAGTATCCCCACCATCACATTACCGTACATACAGTACATCCCCTTGATTGTGGAATATAAATTCATGAAAAAGCACAGGGGCTTTGGCGGGGATGCTGACGTACTCATGCAACTTTGCATTTGAGTTGATGGTAGCTGGATGATTTTTCTATTTCTAGGTGATCTTTCCCAGTCTTGGCTTGTGTGAAAGCATCGGCTATTTTTCCCAGAAGCAGCTGAAAGATTAAATCATCTTGCCACAAAAAAACATGTTTGTCAAATGTGTTCTTCCAAAATAATCTCAGATAAAATTTCTACAGTGTTGCTTTCAGAATGGACATTTGGTTCTGTTTACTAGTCACGGTTGAATTTGCCAACAAAGATCCCTCAGAATGATGGAAGTTTGACCCGTCCTTCTTTGCTAATTATATCAGCAAATTTCAGTGGCATTTATCCATCATTCAACCAGTGTGTGCACCCAAGCATGTGCTTAGTCCTTTACAGTGCAAGCTGACCCGCCACTGTGCTGTCAACCCGTGTTTCTCTGGACCTTCTGATCAATGTGGTTCTTCTTTAAGTCTCCAGCCTCCCCGTAAGAGATGGACCGAATACAAATTAGGAGGTTAAAACATGTGGAAAAAAACAGCAATATTTTGGTCATTTTGTTATGTAAAACTCATGACATCGTAAAAAAATGCTGAATCCATCCTGGGAGTCTGAACATAAAAAGCTATCAACACTCATCTCTGTGTACAGATTAGGGCAAGAATGGCTTTGATGTCCACATGCATCAGATATATGTAACATTACAACAACACCATCACTGAATCAATATAATCCTTCTGGGTCGGGAAATGTAATAGTACGGTACAGTGGCTACCCTAATTGGTTTAAAAGTTATATAATAATATACAATGTTTTATGTGGAGATCAGCTGTCCAGCCTGGGAAGCCATTTGTTTGAATTATTGTGAACTCAAAAAACATTTCCCAACCTTTCTGATTCCACAAAATCGTGCTGCTTTTGAACTTACCAGAAAGGGTCTTCATTTGAATGGAATACAACTAAAGCAACACAGTCTGAATGAGTTACTGGGATTCACTTGCTCTTCTGGTTGGTCTTAAAGCTTATCTCACATTTTAAACCTGCTTAAACAGGAAGACAAACTCGATTGAGGACATAGTTTATATAATACATAAGCCACTCAAGTGCTGTTGTTGTGGTCTGAGAATACAATGTCGTTCTTATAGACCGACATGCTTGACATCTGTTCCATTTGTCGGTCACATGTTCATAGATGGACGTCTAATCCAGCGGCAATACAACAGTGGAGTCTTTGTTTCATCTGCTAAACCATCCATCCATAACGGCATTTGGGTGCCAGAGCCTATCCCGGCTGATTTAAGGCAAGAGGCAGGACACAACCCAAACAGGTCGCCAGTCTGTTGAGAGGCCACACACAAACACTCATTACTAGGGGCAATTTTGTAGCGGCCAATCAAGCTAAGGTGCATGTTTTGGAAAGTGGGAGGAAATTGGGGTACCTGGAGAAAAACCCCCACACACGGTCCACACAGAAAAGTCACTAAGCCTCTTCCAACCCAGGACTCGAACACCCGGCCGTCTTGCTGTGAGGCCACTGTGCTAACCACTGCACCCCCATGCAGCCACTTAGTTTTTGTGACATCCATTTATGGAAATCGTTTTTCGCTTGCACCATCGTTAAAAGGACCATTTAGGTTTGCAAACATGCTCCCGAAAGAAAACACATGAAAAGATACAGCTGACACTTGAGTCAGCTGGAAAGTGTAAACATAAAACCATGAGGACATCTGACAAGAAAATATAAAAAAACATGAGAATCTGACAGGCTACTTTTGGACATAATATATTCATAAATGCATGTCCATGATTTTCCCCAAAGGGCTGTCCAAAGTAATCCCTGCATCCGTACTCAACCAGTCAAGGGTCCACACTTGACAGGAGGGAGTTCTGAATGCAGAAATGACGAGTTTAAGATGCGCTCGGAGATAAATGGCCAGATGGGGAAGATTTTAGTTTAGATTCAAACTTTTCAAAAATAACTAGATGAAAAGAGAACCAAAACGCGTAAAACTGATTTAACATACGTATATTTTCAACATGCAAAGACATGGAAAAACAGTCCAATTTGGGAAAAAAAAAATCTCTTCATACTTTCCGTGTATTGCAAAGTAATTAGTTGCTAGTTAAGTACAAAATTTTCTGCAACACTTGTTAAAATATTTTCATTTCAATTTGAAACCTATTTATATTAATGATGTATTAAGTTTTAAGAAAGAATAGAAAATAAAAGCTAACATTTCTACAGTACATCTAAACAAACTTCATTTCAATGTTTTCTCTCAAATACGAGAACATGAAATTTCTTTCATTTTATTTCTTTCGGAAAGTGAAGTTTTGAAGTTTGAATTTTGAATGAAATTTTTTTTTCAGTTTGTACCATAACATAGTTGCCTGGCAACCACAAAGTCACATTGACAACCACCGGTTACACACTAAAGTAACGTCACTCTATCCTCTCTGCAAACAACACACACATTTTGATTACATTTAAATGCGAGCTTTGTTGACTTAGAATTAAAATAAAATTGCTCTGTTAAGTAAAAAATTATTTTTAAATAATCTGCGGCTCAGGTCATAGAAATATTTGAGTGGCACTGATGAAAATTTAAGAAAACAAATATGTTTGATCTCATTGAAAATTCACCTGTAAACAAAGTTTTGTGTGATCTCCAGGCAAAGATGATGGAAATGCATCAAATAATCTCAGGTCAAACGATCCCAGCTTTAGTTTTATCTGAACGATCAATAAATGTAAATATTTGAACTTGAAAATCACTTCTTTTTAAGGAGAGTTATTTGCATTCTATTTGTTATTTATAGCGTTTTATAATTAGAACAGATCTTTTAATAAAACCCTGGTAAACATTGATCTAATCTGAATTTAAAAAGCTTAAATTGAAGGTCTTTCTAGCATTCTTACAACTGGAGGTTATTGGTGTCATGATCCCCTCTCCTGCCGCCAGAGGGAGCCCTGGATGTTCCTCACCACCCTGATTAGGGACACCTGAGATTGATTCCTGATGCCACACATCTGTGGACACTGCCATCTATTTAACGGCAATCACCCTAGACTTCCTTGTCGGGTCATACCATCCCTTCCAGCCAGGTCTCCTTGGTTGCCTGACCAAGAACACTTTCTGACAATAGCCTTTTGCCATTCCTCCAAAACTTTGTTTTTTTCACAGTATTAATGGACTGTCAAATTTAAATAAACCATGTTTTCTGTCTGCAATTGGGTCCTCCTCTTTCCACCTGCACACCGCTTCATGACAGTTGGAAAGGAAACCTTGTGACAAAAAAGATGGAGATTCAGTCTAAAACCATCCCTGAAACAACTGATGGAAGTTCATTATACCAGCTTCACAGACATTTAAAATAACTGCTCGTAAAGAAGACATTGGGTGCTGGAGGCTTTCACACATTTTCATTCCACACAGATTAGTTTTTAGTGATGTCCATTAAGAATAATGCCCAAAAGCAAAATCACATTTTCAGGAGGAAATAGAAAAATGTCAAAGTTATATCTTCTCGTAGAAAAACTTCCAATGTGAATCTTTTTTTCTAAATGCCATTTGAATGAATCACAATTTGAATCTTTGAAACAGAAGCAAAATGAGGGAAAGATTATCTAATGGACATCCTTAGAAAAGATTCTCGTAGGAAGAGACATCTGTTTTCATGTTCCATGCAGACTTTGTAGCTTGTCCAGGGAATTTCTTCTCCACAGTACAGACTTGCCCGTTCTACAGATGGCTTATATCACAATAAATGATTTGGAAAAACAATAATGTGCCTCCAAACACAGTACAGAACATCTCCTCATGGAATGTCCTCTTCAGGCTGAGAGTTTGAGCAGAACACTAGTCAGATTGCTTTTTTTTTTCATTTGCTAACAGCATAGTCCAAAGTTCAGCACTATTAAATCTCCCATAAATCTGCTAATCCTCTCATTTGAATAGTGAGCACACCTATTCATGTTTAATTTAAGAACATGGGCTTTAAATCTGGCAAAAGTGATCCCATTACATAACTAACTACAGACGTCCCTGCAGCTAAAAACAAAACAAAAAAGGCCAATTTTCTGAAAATCAGGTTCATAATGATCAACTCAAACCGTGAGAGCAGAAGCTAGAACACTTTTATTGCTTTATGGTGCCAAAATATGACACTCTTTTGTACATGTTCAGGCCCATGTGCAGACAAAAGAGAGTGAACGAGGAGCTACTTTTAAAATTGTATAAAGTAAGCTGAGTGAGTAAGTCGCTGGGAGCAAACAGCACGCTAACACCTGCGAGACAGACAATAATACAAGTCTACTGTTCACTTTGACCTGGGTGGCTAAGATTGTGTTCTTCAAAACACCTCAGGATAAATCCTGAAGTCACAGACATTTGGTCATCGTCTGTGAAACTCCGACACAGCAGAATCTCCTTGTTTTTCTCTTTTAAGTGATTCCAGGCCTGATGTGTAACATCAAAGTATAAGCCCCACCTGCCTCCTCTGTCCATTTTGACATGGATATTAGTGTGTCTGCGACTTGTCCCTCCCGACTGTCAGCATCTTTCCGTTATGCACATGAAGATTAGAAAGAAACCAACGGGCGAGGAGAAAGAACAGCGGCTTGGAGTGGCAGATCTGTGGAGACATGAATAGCTTGCAGGTGTTTTTTTCTTTCTTTCTTCTCTTTTTTTTTGCAAATACAAAGACGAGACAGGAGTATAAATCAAATGAGTCACGTCACATTATTTTATTGCAAAGTGAGTGTGTGAAATTAAAGAGGGAGCATGTGAAGATAGGGCATGTGGAAAAGAGAGATGTGTGTCTAGTTGCAGCCAATATTTCTAAAAAACAAACTCTGGGGGAAAAAAGGGAATAAAATCACTTTTCATTGGAATTCATAAAAAAATAGAAGTACATGAAATTAACAATAAATAGAAAGGGATTCAAGCAGCAGTATTGACCATGACCATGACAGTGTTTAGTATCCGATTTATTGTAAGAACTGTTCTTTTCCTGCCTTCACCATCATTTTCATTTACCTTTTCTACCTGTACTATAATCTTGTCTTATATGGGGACTTCCTCTGAAAACCTGTAACAGATCGACCAAGACAAGATGTCCGTGCAAGAGCAGAAAAGTGCAAAGATTGTATAAAAATCTTTTTCTCGTTACTTTTTGGATTAAATTAAGATTTTCCAAGTAACTCACTGAAAGGTACCCAAGAACTTAAAAAAAAAAAGTGCAATTAGCGTGAATATTTTGCACAGTTGAATTGAATATTTTTTCTGAATTTACTTTGATTTTGTTCCCCTTTTCCTCCATCGGGGTTTATTTGACCCTCAGATGGACCAATTTTTGTCCCCGAGCCTTTATTTTTTACGGTACCCTGTAAAGGCGTGAGGAGCGCCAAAGGAGCGAATGTCCTTTGACCAGCGGGTTGCGGGATCAACTCTCTAAACAGAGGTCTGTCCGAGTTGTCCTTGAGTAAGACATTGAACCCCTAATTGCTCCTGATTGGTTCGCATTTTGTACGGTAGCTTCTGCCATTAGCCTCTTTCCTGGTGGTTCCAAATCCAGCATCCTTCTTCCGATGTACTCTCGCTCATCTCTCTCGCACATGTCCGAACCATCTCAATCTGGCTTCTCTGACTTTATCTCCAAAACCTCCAACATGTGCTGGTTCTCTGATCCTGTCCATCCCGGTCACCCTGAGAGAGATCCTCAGCATCTTCATCTCTGCTACCTCCATCTCTGAAACTCTTCTATCACACCTGATACTTTTTTCCACCCGTTCCAGCCTGCCTGCACTCTTCACCTCTTTTCCACACTCTCCATTGCTCTGGACTGTTGATCCTAAGTACTTAAAACCCTGTAATGTGCATAATGTGGTGCTGAAATCATGCAAAGACATCTCCATTGTTATTTTAGCTCTAAATAATTACACAAAACTAAATCTGCAAAAAGATTTTAATCGGCATCAATTTAATCATTCTTGGTTCAATTTACAGTTTATTTGTTAAGTCAAAGGTGAACCCATGTCATGTGGTTGTCTTCAACATCAGTAAATGCTTTTCATCACCTGTCTTCTCAGGACCCCCAAACAAAAACATTACAGAAGAGCACATTCTCTCATCCACACTTGCATATTCATATCCAACAAATGACACCATGATGAATATGAAATTTCTAAATGCCAAATACTTGAAAAGCGTGAAAGAGTTCCACAAACATACAGTACGTACTCATGTGAACTCATTTTCCCTCATGTCGACTCTCACACACATACACATACACACACTCATGTGCACATGGAAACACATTCCATAGCCAGCAGTTGTTATAAATATACATTACAATGCACACCTCCCGGCTTTGCACTGAAGGAGTGCTGCCCCTCCATCACCCTCTACGGAGTGTTTCACAGTTGGTTCATAACATACTCAAGCAAAAAAAAAAAAGCTGTATCTTTTTCATGAAAGTGGGGTTACCGAGTGCATGTTCTTACTGATTAATCCTAACCAGTCACCCTCTTTCTGTGCCAGACTGAATTACATCTATTTATCTACACAAGCAAAATGCTGCAGTAAAAATTCCACAGTTTTAAAAAAAACATATTAAAAAAAAAAAAGATACAATAGCTTATTGAGTAAAAGGCCTACGATTGCACACGGATAAATTATGTCCATAAATAAGAACCTTCATGTTAAAATAAATACATTTGAAAACAAATGAAAGTAGCACAACATTGTAATCTGATTACCTGTCTACGCTGTTCAGTTTTACAGTATAAAAAAGTGAATCTCTCATTTTGATCACATTCATACAGTTTTAATCTTTTTTTTTTGTGTGTGTGTGTCTGTTTATTAAAACGGCGGCAGCGTTACTTTGAGACTCAAAGCACAATTTCTTCTCAGGCACCTGCCGCACTCTTGGCGACTGTATGGGGTCGTTTCCACGGTGACTGTGACTGCTGAAATGGCCATCAGCACTGATTGGCTGGGAACCTCTGAAGTGGTGAAGAAACAGACAGAGCCGTCCATCTGAGACTAAAAAAAAGGAGCTTGTTGCTTCAGAAAAAACTTTGAATAGAAATGAAAGGCGTTCTAAATTAGCATGGTGATTACTGCTTGATATCTGGTTTGACATCCAAAGCCAAGTGCTGAAGGTAAATGCATCGGAACAAAAAACAATTCTGTTTCTTTGTGTCTTAAGTGCCATCAAATTACCAGTCCTGGGTCTTTAGCTTTCTTGGGTTGTTACAGTGTAAATAAAGGCAGGAAAAGCAGAAAAAAGACCAGCCCAGAGATGGCACCGACGACCTCTTAAAGAAATTAGCTTCTACTTCTGTACCAAACACAAACCCCATGGAATTTTTTTTTGTCTTGAGGAAATGAATATTTGAAGGCCCAGTGATTTTTCTAACAAAGTCTTATTACTACAAGCTAGCACACACCGGTGTGAAAACATTCTACAACGTCCAGGACAAAAGCACAGTTCTCATCATTCACTGATTCATAGAAACTTTCTGCAGGAGAAAGATCATCAAAGCTCAAACTGTTTCATCTCACTAGGTCCGTGGTTCAAGGCCAAAAAATCCACTGCCGAGTCCAAACGTGCCATCTTCTTTTAAAGCTAACACAAACACTTGGATGTTATCGGCTGGTAACTATGCAGGTGTGGTACTATCCATGCTACAATGGGAATCTGTAGTCTGCGTTCAACTCACACGAGTCTCAATCAGTTGAGATGGCAGCTCAAAATTCTGGTAGAGAATCAAACGTAATCTCCAGAAGGTCACCACATCTGCATGAAATGTTACGTTCATGTGACAACAACGTCCATTGTCACATAGTGTATCACACACAGGTGGGGGTATGACAGAAAAAAAGGCCTCTCTTTCTTTCTTTTTTTTTATTTTTTAAAAAAAGTCCATGACTTGCTTTGTTATTGGTACGTATCTGTCACACCTCCTCTAGACTTTCTTCTTTGACGTCATGAACCAACTCGGTGAATACAAAGCCCTTTGGACAAGGCAGTCCAGCTATGCTTGAGGTGCTGCTGTGAGACAGTCGCTAGGATAGAAGGATGGCAGACACAAGCAGCATCGCCATGGTGAGAAGAAGGCGATCACGAGATGGGCTGCTGCCGCTGACACTTTTCTCCAGTTTGGGAACTTCGGGGTTAAACTCATCTGCAAAACAAAACACAAAAGGATTAACCAGGAAGTGGAAAAGGCAGGTTACAGTGAAAAACAAGATCATCAATTTTTGTGCCAGATTGAAGGAAACAAAGCGTTCTTGTTTTTTCTAATTGATCAATCCAAGGGTGCAGAGTGTGATGTGGAAATGTGTTCGAACATATGCAGAAAAAAAAACACGATGCAATTATCCACAAGCAGCCAATTATCATCCACATATGGCTTTTCCCGATGGGATTAAGCACCAGAAACGATGGTGAATCTGATCTATTTCTTTAAATGTATTCCTTCTCTCACATTAACCGTGTTTTTATCCTAGAGGGTCTTCAATCAAACCAAATTATTATGGGCTTGGTATTGATTAAACACAACAGAACATTAGCCGGAGGGAGAGATGGAGAAAGAGCTGAGACAACATATTCACCCGTCTTTAGTTAGAGTGGATTGTTTTTGCTTTCTGCTGCGTGTAAAGGCTTTTAATTAAATCTAAAGAAAAGAAGAAATCTAAAACTATGTAGATGTTGGAGTAAATGTTTCAAAAACTACAATATGGGCATAATAACGCTGGTTTACGATCACAAATACTGTCATTAGTGTCCAATCAGGCGAAAATAACAGAAATTGTTAATGGTATTCAGTTTTAATGCAAAAAGTGTCCTGTTCATAAGTGGGGGAAGGACGGACCGAGACATCGACAGACGGATTGGTGCGGTGTCAGCAATAATTAGGACGCTGCATCGGTCCGTCGTGGTAAAGAGAGAGCTGAGCCGAAAGGCAAAGCTCGATCTATGTTCCCTATGTTCCCACCCTCACCTGAGGGTGAGGAGCTCTGCCATTCGGGAGGAGCTCGGGGTCGAGCTGCTCCTCCTCCAGATTGAGAGAAGCCAGATGGGGTGCCCCTCGAGCGCCTCGCTGATGAGGTGTTTCAGGCACATCCCACCGGGAGGAGACCAAGAGGCAGACCCCGGACCCGCTGAGGGGACTATGTCTCACAGCTGGCTGGAGAATGACTCGGGATCCTTCCGGGTGAGCTGGAGGATGCACCCGGGGTTAGAGAAGCCCAAGCTTTCTGTTTGAGGCAGTTGCCCCAGCGACCCAGCCCCGGATAAGCGGAAGACGATGGAATGAGTAGAACAGAAAGTGTATGATATTTTAAAAATGAACAGAAGAGGATCGATGTACCCACATTGAGAATTTCAAACAAATTTTGATGATGGAGAAGAAAAAGCTGTAAAAGTAGAATTAAAACTTCTTTATAATAAAAATGTGAGTTTATTAGTTATAATTCAAGCCATTTGAAACTAAAACAAACCATGTTTCATCTCACATCTTGTTCTGACTAATAAAACTCTTACTTGTTGTCGGAGGAATGCAACATGAGTTTTGATAGGTTGTTTTTTTTGGATTCTTTTCTGCTTGTAATATTTGGATAAAGTGTTTTGCATTCTTTTCACCTTCTTTCAATTTGCCTTTGCACACGCAGTCTGAGAGGAAAACCTTTTTTGTGAAAACAATAAAAGGTACATGACCGCTGCAAACAGATCCCTGGCGTCAACAGATTAAGACATAATCCTAAGCATTCGTGGACTCTCTGAGGCCATAACAATTTAATACTCAAGTATCATTCTAGTGCAGCTTAACGGAAAATGTTTTGTTCCGCTGTCTTCCACTTATCTGGGGCCAGGTCACAGTTGCAACAGCCTCAAACGGGAAGCCCTGGCTTTTTTCACCCTCGCTGCCTCCTCCAGCTCACTCGGGAGGATCCGGAGCCATTCCCCGGCCAGCAGTGAGACGTAATCTCGCCTTTGCGTCAAGGTCTGCCTCTGGGTCTCCTCCCAGTCGTACGTACCCCAAACACCACCTCACCAGCAATTCACTCAGGAGGCATTCTAACCAGATGCCCAAACCACCCCATCTGTTGTTTCTCGACCTGGAGAAGCAATGGCTCTACTCTGAGCTTTTCCTGGATGGCAGAGCTCCTCACTGTATTTGGGAGTGAGAGCCCAGCCACCCTGCAGAGGAAGCTCAATTCGGCCGCTTGTATCCACGATCTTGTTAATAATCGGTAATCTGCTTGTTATTTTGGTCAACCCCCACAGCCGGTGACCACAGGTGAGGGTAGGAACGTAGAACGTTGGGAGCTTTGCTTTTCGGCTCAGCTCTTTCTTTACCACGACAGACCGATGGAGCGTTCTGATTATTGCGTACGCCGCATAAACGGAAAATCTGATATTGGGTCATAGAGTTAACAGTGTCCTACAGCGAGAGGATTTTGTTTTACTCATGCAAAACTGTTTCAAAAAATGTTTTGTAAAAGACCAGATGTGGACTGTTTATCAGACGATGTGAGGACAAACAGTGCCAGACAACCATGTTTTTGTATCTAAAAACGGCCTGACCTTTCAATTCACTTGTCATCATCATGTCTCAGTTAAAAGTTCCTTAATCCAGTTTGTAATAAAGCATTGACATGAGTAAACAAGATGTCTCCTCCTGCTCGGTGGTTGCTAAATATAACTAAGACAGCAATTGTCTACAAGTAAAACAAAGTGTATCGATGACAGAGCTGACATCTCCTGACAGGAGACATTTGATGAATGCATGGAATTTAGTTTTTACACTCTCCATCTGTCAGAAAACCACCCTGCAGTGCTGGTTTGTGCAGGTTGTGGCAGCCGCTTACGTCAGAAATGTTTTTCAGATCATTTGTCTGTGGATGAAACGTCTCGTTGTTGTAGGTTTGAACCTATTGACCTTTTTATAAGTCCAACTAGATTTGATGTTCTGCATATAAATTCATTCTTGCAGGACACGTTACAGCATAACGCTGCTTCTCTTCACCATGCGACCCTTTTCAAAACTCTCTGTTTGGCCTTGGAAGAGCGATGTAGGGGCCATTTGATGCCTCAGGCAAAAACAACATATAAAAGCTCCACAGTGTGACACCTTACTTCACAGGACAAAAATGGGATATAACAATCAATTTCTGGTTTTATTCTGGTCTATATGAAACAGCATAACAGAGAGCATACGGGGTGACTTCCGTCTAGAGTAAACTGCCTGAGGCATTTACAGTGAGATAAAAACACAGCTCCAGTCTGTCGATTAGGTTGTCTGGTCTGATAAATCCTCATGCCAGCTATACCTAAGCCATGGTGGATTTATAGTGAGACACACGGCAGAGGCCCAATTTTCCATACCTCAAAAAGAAACCCGACTCTTTGTGATTTAGTCAAAAAAGGTCAGAAGGATGTCGTTCTTCATTTTTCTTCTTTAGCTCAACAAGTCATGTTGAAACAACTTCAAGAACAGAGGCTATTATTTTGTACAAAATGTGTTGTTACTGTAAAAACTATTATGAAATAAACATCGAATTGACTGAACGTACATACAATTAACTTTAAAAAACAAAGCAATCTATTTTCCATTCCGTTCGTCTTCCGCTTATCCGGGGCCGGTTCGTGGGGGCAACAGCCTCAGACGGGAAACCCCAGGCTTCTCTCACCCCAGCTGCATCTTCCAGCTCACCCGGAAGGATCCCCAGTTGCTCCTCAGCCAGGTGTGAGACATAGTCTCTCCAGCAGGTCCAGGGTTTGTCTCTTGGTCTCCTCCCGGTGGGACGTGACTGAAACACCTCAACAGCAAGGCGCTCGAGGGGCATCCTGTCCAGATGCCCAAACCACCCCATCTGGCTTCTCTCGACCTGGAGGAGGAGCGGCTCGACACCGAGCTCCTCTCGGATGGCAGAGCTCTTCACCCGATCTCAGAGTGAGAGCCCAGCCAACCTGCGGAGGAAGCTCATTTCGGCTGCTTGTATCCGCGATCGCAATCTTTCGGTCACCACCCACAGCTGGTGACCATAGATGAGGGGGGGAACGTAGATTGACTTGTATTTAGTTTTACAAGTAAATACAACTTGTATTTACAATCTATTTTCATTTACACTCAACAAAAATATAAACGCAACACTTTTGTTTTTGCTCCCATTTTTCATGAGATGGACTTAAAGATCTAAAATTCATTCCAGATACACAATATTACCATTTCTCTCAAACAGTGTTCACAAATCTGTCTAAATGTGTGATAGTGAGCACTTCTGCTTTGCTGAGATAATCCATCCCACCTCACAAGTGTGCCACATCAAGATGCTGATCTGACATCATGATTAGTGCACAGGTGTACCTTATACTGCCCACAATAAAAGGCCACCCTGAAATGTGCAGTTTTGTCTCACAGCAAAATGCCACAGATGCCACAAACATTGAGGGAGCGTGCAATTGGCACGCTGACAGCAGGAATGTCAACCAGATCTGTTGCTCGTGCATTGAATGTTCATTTCTCCACCATAAGCCGTCTCCAAAGGCGTTTCAGAGAATATGGCAGTACATTCAACCGGCCTCGCAACCGCAGACCACGAGTAACCACACCAGCCCAGGACCTCCACATCCAGCAGGTTCACCTCCGAGATCGTCTGAGACCAGCCACTCAGATAGCTGCTGGAACAATTGGTTTGCATAACCAATTTCTGCACAAACGGTCAGAAACCGTCTCAGGGAAGCTCAACTGCATGCTCGTCATCCTCATCGGGGTCTTAACCTGACTCCAGATCGTTGCCGTAACAGACTTGAGTGAGAAAAATGCTCACATTCGATGGTGTCTAGAACGTTGGAGAGGTGTTCTCTTCATGGATGAATCTCGGTTTACATTGTTCAGGGCAGATGGCAGACAACGTGTGTGGCGTCGTGTGGGTGAGCGCTTTGCTGATGTCAATGTTGTGGATCGAGTGGCCCATGGTGGTGGTGGGGTTATGGTATGGGCAGGCATCTGTTATGGACGAAGAACAGAGGTGCATTTTATTGATGGCATTTTGAATGCACAAAGATACCGTGATGAGATCCTGAGGCCCATTGTTGTGCCATACATCCATGAACATCACCTCATGTTTCAGCAAGATAATGCACGGCCCCATGTTGCAAGGATCTGTACACAATTCTTGGAAGCTGAAAATGTCCCAGTTTTTGCATGGCCAGCAGACTCACCGGACATGTCACCCATTGAACATGTTTGGGATGTGCTTGACCGGCGTATATGACAGTTCCCACTAATATCCAGCAACTTCGCTCAGCCATTGAAGAGGAGTGGACCAACATTCCACAGGCCACAATAGACAATCTGATAAACTCTATGCGAAGAAGATGTGTTGCACTGCATGAGGCAAATGGTGGTCACACCAGATACTGACTGGTTCTGAGTCCCCAGACCGCCAATAAAGCAAAAACAAAATGCACATTTCAGGGTGGCCTTTTATTGTGGGCAGTATAAGTCACACCTGTGCACTAATCATGATGTCAGATCAGCATCTTGATGTGGCACATCTGTGAGGTGGGATGGATTATTTCAGCAAAGCAGAAGTGCTCACTATCACACATTTAGACAGATTTGTGAACAATGTTTGAGAGAAATGATAATATTGTGTATCTGGAATGAATTTTAGATCTTCAAGTCCATCTCATGAAAAATGGAAGCAAAAACAAAAGTGTTGCGTTTATATTTTTGTTGAGTGTAGCTTTTTTTTTTTTTTTTTTTTTTATGAGTTTATGAGTTTATGTTCAATGTAAAAAATGTCTAAAAATATTGTTCCTATTGCTTGTAAAAGTAAAAATTTAGTTGAAAAAGCAGTGAAATTTTTTTTTGTTGTTGTTTTGACAAAACCCACCAGGTATATTTGGTAGCTCAGTGGTAGAATGTTCGACTTGGACCGGAGGTATTCCGGAAGTTTGCGGGATTGAATCTCACTAAGACAATTTCCCTCGGGATTAATAAAGTATTTGTCTGTCTGTCTGTCTAAGCTCATGTGTAGGTGTGAGGGGAAGACACCTAACCCACCCTTAGCGCCGTTACGGCAGCCTGCTGCGGTGTAATGCAGCACAAAAATTTTCTAGTTGAGGGATGAATTAAGTATAATTCTATATTTTTTAGAAACAAGTTGAGAAACCAGAGTTCAGTTTTGTTACTGGATTCTACCTAAAATGTACGGAATGTACGCTTAGGTGAAATATTTTCTTGCTTCAGGCCCTAATTTCTGAACGTCTACACAGAACAAAATATTAAGACGTCAATTTACGGTCCTTCTCACCCCCACAGCCTCCGCTTATTGCTATTTGACAAGTAACCTTCTCCTGTTGCAAGCACCATGATTAATGCAAGTGTGTCACAACTACCGAAGTCTAATTCTGACAGTGTCGCAGTGTTTAGCACAGTGGCCTCACAGCAAGAAGGTCAGGGTTTGAGTCTTAGGTGGGGTGAGGCTTAGAACACTGACATATCTGTGTGGAGTTTGCATGTTCACCCCGTGTATGTGTGGGTTTTCTCCAGGAAATCCAGTTTCCTTACCTATGGTCATTAGCTGTGGGTGGTGACCGAAAGAATCAGATCACAGATACAAGTGGCCGAAATGAGCTTCCTCCACAGGGTGGCTGGGCTTTCACTCAGAGATCGGGTGAGGAGCTCTGCCATCCGGGAGGAGCTGGGTGTCAAGCCGCTCTACCTCCAGGTCGAGAGGAGCCAGATGGGGTGGTTTGGGCATCTGGTCAGGCTGCCCCACCAAGCGCCTCGCTGGTGAGGTGTTTTGCGCACGTCCCACCGGGAGGAGACCAAGAGGCAGACCCAAGCCCTGCTGGAGAGACTATGTCTCACAGCTGGCTGTGGAATGACTCGGGATCCTTCCGGGATCCTTCCGTGTGAGCGGGAGGATGCAGCTGGGGTGAGAGAAGCCTGGGCTTCCTGTCTGAGGCCGTTGCCCCTACGACCCGGCCAAGCGGAAGAAGACGGAATGGAACGGAACTTTAGTTTCCTCACACCCTCAGAAAACATGCGTGTCAGGTTGATTAGCTGCTATAAAATTGCCCCCAGGAATGAACGTGTGTTTGTGTGTGTGTGAGGCTCGCAACAGACTGGCACCCTGTTGGGGGGTACCCTGCCTTTTGCCTTCAATCAGCCGGGATAGGCTCCAGCACCCCATGTGACCCCGTTAGGGATAAGTGTTTCAGAAAAAGAAACATTTGATGTGCTCCCTGCTGTAAAACCCTGTTTTGTTATAAATAACTGTCTTTAATAATTATTGTTAAAGCAGCTTCCAGCAGACAGAGGTGACTACCAGGGGATGTAGAAACCAAAGCAGCAAATCTAATGGTTTTTTTTTGTATCTTTACTTAATGAATCTTTTCTCAGGGTTCAGTGAACTCAGTGAAATTAATTGGAAAGGCTCTGCAAACAGATTTTAATGAGGGCAAATTAGACAATCTGACATATTGTGGGCAAGCCAACATTACTGTTCCAGGAAAATGATTAGAAAAAGATATGATGAATACTAAGAGTCGGCAGTTCAATTACTCATGAATTTAGTGAATTATTGACTATTTCTGTCACATTGGATGACCTATCATAGAAGAGCAGATCTGGTCCTATTTGGTGCTGGACTGTGGATGAAAATATCTAGTTGAAATCCAGATAAAATTGTAAAACCAGCTCTAACAGTGGTGTTCTTATTAAGAAAAACTCAGATGTAGGAGTTGCAGTAGAATAGAAAGAGAATAGCAGGAGTGTTATTTTTGTGTGGAAGAAATCGAGATTTATTATTGCAGAGCCGGTCATTGTGCTGAGTCAGGGAGTAGGTGTCCAGTGGTCAGTGGGGTCAGAAGAGTTTGGATTAAATAGCGTTAGCATGAATCTTTGTCCCGATTTGTTTTTTTGCCCAAATGTGTTCAGAAAAATTCAATACCGAGTTGAAGATTTTTTTATGATTCATTTCCAGAGTGATTTTACATTTTAAAACTTGGGTTAGAGCTGAGTAATTCTGTTTTTTTTTTTTTTTAATGCTCCATCACGCTTTCTTGTCTGCCACCACTTTGTCCCACCCCCCTCCACCCCGCTCATTTCTGTCTTGCTCTTTTCTCTCTCTGAACATTTCTTTGTTTCTACTACTTTCTCAGTGTCATTTCTTAAGTTCTTTTCATTTCAGCTTCTATTCCCATTTTTTTTATATAAAAATGAGTTTCAGTTCAAGTGATCTTTTTTTTTACCTCCTAATTTCTTTTTCTGCTGGTGTTCGTTTTCTCAGACAGGTCACACTCTTTTAGCCCTCGCCACAGACTGGCCACAATGCTCTGGAACAAGCATGCTAAATGATTCCCAGCAAGAAGCTTTTGTTTGAGATGAGGATGCAGACAAAGGAAAATAGAGGGTTTATGTAACCATTCAGCTGCACAAAGAACTCTCTTGCAGACACATTTTCTCTTTAGGTAAACACGGACCATTCAGTTCTTACAAGACCTCTACTGACCTTGACAAAAATGAAGGATAGTTTTAATATGAATATGTGGGAGTCTTTTTTTCATTCCGGCTGGTTAAAAAAAAAGCTCAATTTGAACAATTGAAATAATTACCATTCAGTGTTTGCATTGATTTCGATTCAGCCCAATGCAGTGCCGCACTACCTCGCTTCCTTCCCAAACCGTATGCCTCAGTGTGTGCACCTCATTAGCACGTTTTTTATATAACATGGCATGTAGTAAGCCACTGCTCTGTAGTTTCATGATTGAATAAATGTGGCTGATGGAGGAAACAATTAATCTTATAGTGACATTGACAGATGAATGTTGTAACAAGGTCACAACTGGGGCCATTTCTGTTTCATTACAGCATATTATATACAGGAATAATTCTGTCTCTATGATTAATATAAAGGATGTTTAAATCAACCAAACATTACCTGGACCGTAATTTGCCCCCTTTTTATACTACTACTAATACTTTTTATCAAACATAACTTATTGGGACAATTTATATGAAGATCTATATGCAGTTTTTTTTTTCTTTCTATTTATGAAAATTCAACCTAACATGCATATTATTCCCTCTTGTAGAGGGTCTTTTCGTCATAATCCTCCTCTCACATAGAACACTTCCTCCCTCCTATCTTATCCTCTTTCCTAATTTTGCACAACTGGTTGCACTCCCCAGGTATGTCTTGTTTCCTTCTTGATTATTTAAGCACTGGTGTCCCTTACTTCCTTTTCGGATCATACCCACTGTTGCACTGCAGTGCTACACCCATGCAGCCATGATAGATTCCCTCCACGTATGGTTTCTCACCTTGCTCCTGGTGCACTCTAATGTTCTGGTCCCTTATCCTGCTGAGCTCCTACCTTTTGTTCCCTACTCCAGTTAAGCTCATACCTCTGTTCCCTTGTCCTGCTGAGCTCATACCTCTGGTCCCTCGTCCTGCTGAGCTCATACCTCTGGTCCCTCATCCTGCTGAGCTCACACCTCTGGTCCCTTGCCCTGCTGAGCTCATAACTCTGGTACCTCATCCTGCTGAGCTCATTCCATCTGGTCCCTCATCATCCAGCCAAGCTCTCTTTTTCTGGTTCTGCACTTCTGCAATAAACTTGTTAATCCTGGCTTTGCATCTGGATCCTATTTTGCCACCACCAAAATCATGGCACGCTTTTATATGATGCCTATTGTTAATAATGTTTCATATTATATTTTCTATTATTTTTTTGGTTTATTTTAAAACTTTTTTCATATCAAATAATTTTTCACACTTCAAACAAAATCAGTTTAGCCATTTTTCTTCTATTTTTGTGTTTCGTTTTTATTATTCAAGAATAAAAAAGGATAAAAAAAAATATATATTTTTATGTAAATAAATTAATAAACATCCTTTTACAATTATTGTCACTGGCACACACGTTAAGCCATCCATCCTGAGCTGGAGATCGACCTACATTTATTAATCAGCTGCTGATTATGTTCATTAGACACAACTCACCAATGTTGTGTATTTTGATGTTTGGCCTGACTGTGTAGTCGGGAGAAGTCTGACTGGAGTCATCATCCGCCTGAGAGGCTGAAAACATAAAAGAAGACTTATAAACCAGAGGCGAGGACTGTAATGGGAAAGGAAATGGAGAGAGCAAAACAAAAGGAAAATAAACACCCCATCAAGGTGACAAACCTGTGACAGATAGGCCATTTAAGCATCATTAATTTTTATACACTTATAGAGCAGTACCGTGGAGTTAGTGTGGCTGTCTTGAAGAAATAGTGAGGAAACCATGAAGTGAATCCAAACCACAATCTAAAGATTAAAAGCATCCAGTGCTGGTGGAGAGAAATCATTATCACATTTATTCTTCATGTAGACGCTAAATAACCTACAGCTTGCATTGGAAAAGAATTCATTAATTGAAATTTGTGGGTATTATTGATGTCCATATGAACAGATTGTGCGTGGGATGATGAAACTGCATCAGCTAATAACAAACAAGAAAGAATAAAGCGAACATTGTGCAGTTGCATGTAGGTGCAAAATCATTAATATTCCAGTACCTGTCCTGGTTCAGATTGTTGTAATGATAAGTTAAAGTGGGTGAAACAGACATATGCATCAGACGTATTTAAAGCTGTAATAAAAACACAATCAGAGCATAAAATCCCCAAGATGTACACAAGCACAGATACAAACAGAAATGTGTTAGACATGTCAATAAATTAGCCGTGACACTAGGATGCATTGAGGTGATGTGAACATGAGGGCAGACACTGGCCTGAGTGCGGGATGTATTACTGCTGACAAGGTTAGAGAAGGAAGCTAGGCTGGGGGAATGAAGAGGAGGGTGCGATGGGGAAGCTTTCAGCACTGTCTGATCAAAGACCTGCAGGGGAGAGAGCAAGCTGACAGGGTAAAAATAACATGCACACTGCATGGAGCAGCAGGCATCAGAGAAGAAGAAGAAATAGACATGGGAGGTGGGTCAAGAGGAAAGCTGGGAGGAAAGGAAAGTGATGCAGAGAGAAACGGAGGACTAGTTTCTTTAGCTGAATCTGTTTAATCATCATCTTTTTTCTAGATCATCACATATGCATGCAGTCACAATGGGCATCACTTCCCACAGCATTGCTTTGAGGGGATAAAAACTTCAATAGTTAAACAGTGGAGAGACAAAAGCAGGAAGAAAAGTCTTCCTGAGAGAAGCCTGTCAGAACTTTGTCTTTCTCTCTCTGGGATGAAAAGAGATAGGAAGCGACAGTTCAATGGAAGCAAAGTGGCCTCACCAGTGGAGCAGCAGACATAGACCCTCAGTCTCAGGCAGCTGTGGCCGTGGTGATGAGTAGGCGTAGCTAAAACAGAGAACATACATAACACGTCAACCATGTGCCCTCTGCAGGCAACACCAGATGCAACTTTTCAGCTGTACGTCTGTGGCAATTCTATTAGATTACACTTCTCATTTTGACTTAGAAGCCCCCCAGTTTGTCAATAAAAATAGGTTCTTCATTTTTTTACATCAACATATTAGAAATAACCATCACCTACTGTTTTTTCTTGTATACTAACATCTGTCAGATGCACAAAAAGAATAAATAAATTGCGAGTCTGTTGCAAAATGAAGAAGAGAAATTAATTTTTAAAGAGAAACGTGAAGTCTTTTGTAAAATGGGGCTCAAAGACCAATGAAGTTGGCGCTCTCAAACATCGTCTGCACCATGCTGACGCTTTTTACAGAGCTTGGTTTTGTAACCTTGCTTGCAGGACCTAAATTCTCTGCAGCAGGTTGTTAAGTGGTCAAGAAGACGAGTGGGTGTCGCCCAGCTCAGTCTAAATGAACTCTAGTCAACACAGATCCTAAAAAAAGACTTCAATAAAAATGAACCCCCATGCATTTAATGAAGTTAATACTTCTTTGCTCAGGTTGAAGCTTTGTGGTAAATTGTGGGTAAACTAAGCATACTAATCTACATAACGTATGGGTCTGTTTTGTTCCTGTTACACTACGGACTTTAAACAGAAGTGTAGCTCATCTCTGAAAGCTCAATCATTCATTTTTTCAATCATCTTCTGAACTGTTTACTCCTGACGGGCTGAGGGGACGCTGCAGCCTATCCCGGCTGATTACAGGTGAAAGCCAGGTTACACCCCAAACCGGCTGCCAGTCTCTTGCAAGGCCACTGAAATCTATAGACTTTTATTTATGTAATTTATCTTGATCTTGTTTGGAATGTTGTGGACAAATGTTAACCCTTCTGCAAACTAATTGACCTACAGGTGAACATAACAAAACCTGGACCCTCCCCACCATGTCAATGACTTACAGATGTAATAGTACTCTTGGCCCACGTTAAACTCGTAGCCCAGCGAGAAGGCGCTGTAACGCTGGAATTTCTCCGAGAACTTGATGGGTGCATGAGGTGCGTGAGGCCGGTTGCACTCCCAGCGTTTGGAGCCCATTTGCGGGTCACAGGTGCGGTAGCCATGGTAGTTGACCATGTAGAGGATGTATTGCTCGGCGATGACGCGTTCTGGTGTCCCTCGGAGACTGCTGTTGTAATGAGGACAGTAGATGTCCAGGTAGTCGTTGACACTAACTTGGACCGTGAAGCCCTCTCGCCGAAGCCTGGGTTGGAGAAAAAAATAACAGAAAGTGACGAATTCATTAGTGGATGAAATTAGATTTGACAAGAATTAAACTCTATACATTTACATTACAATCTCCACCAAGGACCGAAGATTTAGGATTTATAATCCTGACATAAATGTACCACATCAGAATTTGTTGCCATACCAACGTGCCATCAACATGCCATCAAACTCTCAGAAACTGATGATGCCCACCACTTTATTCCGGAAACATTTTTTTATTTACTCGATGGGATGCTGAACAATACCACACAGAATTTTGATTTCCATTGTGGGGTTGCTAGGCAACCAGGAATTCTCTTTTATTTCTGATTATGCTGCTAACATCCCTGGAGATGATAGATAGGAATTTTGAAATGTATCTTTTTCTAACAAAATAGTGTTTTTTTTTGGCAAAGAAAGATGGTGAACAAATAAATATTTAATTTGTAACTCAAATTATATGATCATTTATTAATTTAATCAAATGAAAAATCAAAGATGTCATGAAATATTCCATTTTTTTTTAGCTACACTTGTTCTTTGAAGACAGTAATCTTAATTATGTGGAATTACATTTATTTCAGCTACTTTTTTAATTCAATTGAGCTAAAACACAATCTGAAATAGAACATGTTCTCAATAAATGCCTCATGGCAAAGGGCTGGGATCCGTGCTGAGAATGATAATCTGTGCTTTCCGTGCTCCCCCTGAGCTCACTAACAGGCTGGTCGTCAAGGTGGAAGCAGATCCTGTCAGTGGAAATGTATGTTCTGCCTGCAGGAGAACTGGTAGCACACAGTACTTATTCTACACAGGAGTTGAGCTTTTAGCAGCTAAGCAGTCCCACTCTACAGCTGAATGGATGCATGGGATGTAAATGATGGTAAAGTATCCTTCAAGCTGACTTCCAACTCCTCACTGAACTACTGAGAGGATGATGTGATTGCAGCCACCATGCTGTTACCTACACTGTTTATATTCCTAAGTATACTTATTATGTAAATGACACAATCTGTAATTAGACAAAGTAGCAGTCATTACAAAGGCTCCTGCAGGTGAGCTGATGAGATGAGAATTGTCCTTGGCTGCAGTCATGTAGAACCTGCATCAATTTTGCTGTAAAGACCCACTGCCACCTTTAGGAGGCAACATTGTGCCGTGCTCAATGCACCAGCCTCTTACCCTCTGCAACCATTTTTTTCCCCCTTCTCTTCCTTACACATTATCTGATACACACATACAAAAGAGCTCACACTCTCTCACTTTCATAACCATTCATCATTGCATACATCGTGTCAGTGCGACGGTGCACGGCTCACACAAACGTGGGACACACGTGCCCACGTTACTAGGTCAAGCCCTGGGAGAGATGATTATTCAATTAGAAAATGAAGACTGGAAATGTCATAACACCTCTCTGTCTCTCTTCTCATATCTGGGGTGTTACAACTGTTCCCTTCTGGACTCTTTTACAAATTCTTTCCGCTATTTTCAATTTTTTTTTCATTTTCAAGCATCCGAGGAAAGATGAGCATACATGTTTTCTAACCAATGTCCGTTTTAGATCCATAAGTCTGATTAGTTCTTTAAGATGATGGAGTTTGTCTTGCATTGTTGCAGGAGGAGACAAACAGCTATGCTTTAAAATGACTATAATTAGATTGGATGGCGTGGTAGAAAAGTGGGAGGTAGGATTAGATATGGGGGAATACTGTGGGTGTTTGGAAAGAGAAGAGGTACAAGAACTGTAGAGAAAAGAAGGCACAAGATGAAAGTGTAATATGGAGGGTGTGCTACATATTAATATGTGTTGTGAGGAAAATCCCAGATGCAGGTGGTGTGTAAAAAGTCAGAGTCATTTAAGAATGCGTGAGAGGATGGCAGCATGGAAAAGGTGGTAAATGCAAGATGCCAAGGTGATTCAGGAAGACAGCATGTACCGTCTTTTTACAGCCAAGTATTATTTCTTTGACGTTTATGGAGACTAACCAGGACAATACAAGAATTAAGCCTGTCAACCTTGAACATTTATTTATTGGAGAAACCAGAAATTATGCAAAAGTGCACGATAGAAGAGACAGGAAGTGACTGTAAATGCTTTTTATTGCACATCCCATCTGGCTCTCTGTCGGCTGGAATACATTTTCTATACATCTGCTGTAAAATTGTTAACAAATAATCCCAAATTGTTAAAAAAATTCTAATTTTCACCATTATTTTTTATTGTATTTTTATTCCTTTCATAGCCATAGCTACACACACCACAGCCAGCATGTATTCCAAACACAGCAAGCAACTGAGAAGCGTGACAAAAACAGAAAAAAAAGAGAAGACAGAATGTGGAAAAGAGGAGAAAATGGAAGAAAAGGTTGGGGTTAGACCAACCAGTCTGAGAGGAAGACCCTCTAGGTGTGTGTTGTTATATAAGCCGTTCACTTAGTGGCACAAGACAAAAAAGGTTGCAGAGCTGAGAGGAGAAAGGAAACAAAGGGAAATGGAGAGAGTAGATAGAATATTTTATGGAGAGTATGAAGAGAAGAAAAATGCCCCGAATGATGAGTAGACAGCACAGAAAGCAAGTTGGAGGCCCGGACGGAGACGCACTGCTCCTCTGGGATAAACACACATGTGGTAAAAGTGCATTAAAAAGACCGATTCCTCTCATTCGCGTACTGCGTCTTTTTCTGCAAGCTCTTTCCCTTCATCCTTCCCCCCCTTCCTTCTCTTTTGGCTGTGCATTGTCTCCGTGCTGGTTTTGCTGTCTCATCATCATTTTCCAACGAGGTGGAGAGCACAGCTAGTTAGCAAAGGTTTCACAAGCCAGTGAAGACTGTCAGGGGAGGCAGACAGCAGGGGTGGAGGGGGGTGATAGAGGATGAGGAGGGATGAAGAAAGTGGGAAGAACAAGCAAAGGAGACAAAGATAGCTCTGCTGCACTTTGGCAAATTCTGGTGGCAATGAATAACAATGGTGAAAATGAGCTGCACTCACGAAGTGGATACACACAGAACATCTGGAAGTATCTGAATCTTCTGAAACGCCCATACTAAATGGGGTGCCGGAGCCTATCCTGGCTTTTTAAAACTAGAGGCAGGGTACACCTTAAACAGGTCAACAGTCTGTTGCAGGGCCGCACGCACTCACAACCATCCATACACACTCATTCGTAGGGGCAATTTCATAGCGATCACCTAACCTAGCAAGCATGTTTTTGGAGGGTGAGAGGAACCAGAGTACCTGGAGAAAACCTTTTCATACACAGGAAGAACATGCAAACTTCACACAGAAAGGCTTGGGTTTCAAGCCCTGTTCCACCCAGGACTCAACCCACAACCTTCTTGCGCCACCGTGCCGCAGTGGTGGTATGTACTTAAGTAAAAAAATTGTGTATCTTCACCTTACTTAAGTAAAATTTGAGACCTGTACTTTTACTTTTACTTCACTACATTTAGAGCAAATATTTGTACTTTTACTCCGCTACTTTTAAAAAGTGTGTTTTGTATCTTTTGTTACATTTTCGGTCAGAAATGTGAAAAAGGTACAGTTTTTTTTTTTTAACGCATCTTGAAACGTATTGCCAAAATCAACCTGTAGAGGGAGCAGTTGATCGCCTGCAGTCTCCAAGAGGGAGAAGAAGTAATGAATCAAAGACCAATCAGAATTGAGAGTAAACATTTTTCGCGGTCATTCACCACCAAAAAACTAACATCAAATGGTAGTTCACAAATTGAAAAAGAGTCAGAAGATTGTGCCGCCCAAATTGATCATTTCTTCAATTATATTGTAGGTTTTAGAAATTTGGTACACGAGTTGTCTTGGTATCATTTTAAGAGTTTGCATGAAGCTTAATATCAAGAACAGATAGGCTTACTTGGAACACAAGTGTTTAGTTGAAATAAAACATTTTCCTGGCCAATATGTCTGAATGTCTTGGATGGCGTGTCTGCTTTTTGGGACGACGTTACCATCCCTGAAAAGCCAATTTAGATGGTCAGACAGACAAAAACGATGGTCAGACTGGTCAGAATAAACGTAGAAGTACTTAGAGTTTCAGAGTGGACATTTAACTTTTTAAAATTTCTATGTGAGATTTTTTAAAATTTGATTTTAAGATTTGAAGTCATCTTAAAATCTTGCTGTTTTTACTGTTTAAACCACGTTTTTTTTTTTTTTTCAAAGTACTCATGACTTTTTTTAGTTCACTTTGTCAATACTATAGTAAGCAAGAATTCCGCCTTGCAGGATGTCCATGAATTCACTTTTATCACATTTATGGTGAGTAAAGTCGGACAGAAGTGCAGGACGGAGCAGACAGCAGGTGAACACGTCACATTTAGTACTTTTTTAAAAAAAATACAAAGTGTCACTTTGGCAGGATAAAAATACAACAAAAATACACAACTGGAGGATACAAGAACTCCATGACAAAACTCTCAGGATGTCAAGTGGGTTTGAATAATTTATTCCCAAAAGACAAAAATTTAAATATGAAAATATATTTAAATATAAAAATAGCCCTGTACCATGGCAGTGGGGTCTCAAACGGCTTCACGCAGTTTAAAATAAATACACAATTAGTTGGAACACAATAAGCACAAACAGCACCCAAATCAAACTAGGAATGACTGGATGTGGATGGTGGCCTTGCAATAGACTGGCGACCGGTGTACCCTGCCTCTTGCCTGAAATCAGCAAGGATAGGACCCTTTTTAGGGATAAGCGGTTTAAAAACAAAACAAAACTTTTAAGTTTGTATTTAGTTTCTGAGCTAATCTGCTTTGCTACTGAACAGTTGCGAAAATCTATCAGGTCTAGTTTTGTGCAGAAATCTGGAACTGTCAAGCATTCAATGGTGAAAGCAGGTTTCTGTTTAAAAATTTTTTTGAAAAATAATATTCAACATTTAATAAAAAAGTGAAATTGTGAAAATTAAAGAGACAAAATTGAATCAAATAATGAATCTACATGTAAATATTTTCTTCAGTTTGAGCAAGTTGTATTGGTCACATTTTTATTTTAATATTTTACCCACAAGAGCTACAATTTTTTATTTTTCTCTGGTTGTGAGAAATAAAAAAAAAAGTCCAAATTCTTCCAAATAAAAATGAAACTAGTACAGATTTTTTTGTTTATTCTTTTGCCTTATGATGCAAACGGGGATGAATAGCTTAAATCCACAGAGGTATTCCTCACAGTCACAGAAAAGGAAGCTGTTTGTTCTGCTGCAGGTTTGTCCTACATTACAGCACGCTCTAACTGTTTCCAAAATTCCTTTATCAAATACAAGTTGTTGCTCCTTAGCTTAGCTTTACATGAGAAAAGAAAAAGCCTCCCACTATAGAACAAAGCACTTTTATGGGTAGTAGTGCTGATTGGCACTGCGGGGAATAAAATTACACTGATATTACCTGCAGAAAAGCACTTTTCAAGAACCGTTAGGGGCTCAATTTGTGAAAAATGCCAACGTTCCATGAAAGTCTGCCGACATTTTTCAGTTCAAGTGTTTTTATACCGACTATGCAGTTTAAAACAATGTTTCAATGGTAAGATTTTTTTCTTCATGAATAAGTTTTTCTGCAAACATTTGAGGTTTTGGTGGTTTTTCTTTTTGGATTTTACAAAAAAGAACAACAAAAAACATAGAAAAAATGTAAATGCAAAAGAAAAAGTGAACAGGATTAAAGGGGCAGTGTTTTTTTCATTTGAACTTTTTTACATCGCAACGAGGGGCTGCACCGTGGTGCAGTGGTTGGCATGGTTGCCTCATAGGAACAAGGTTGGGATTTCGAGTCTCGAGTGGGACGAGGCCAAAAACACTGTCCTTTCTGTGTGAAGTTTGCATGTTCTCCCTGTGTATGCATGTGTTTTCTCCGGGTTCTCCAGTTTCCTCCAAAAACATCCAAGTTTGGTTGATTAGTCCCTATTAAATTATTATTATTATTTTTTTTACTTACTCTATTCATCCCTCACCAGGGAAATTTTGTGTGCTGTACTCCTGCACTGCAACAGGCTGCCCACGACGGCGCCAACGGTGCGAGAAACGGGGGGTTGGTGTCTTCTCCAAGGACCCTAGACGTGCACTCAGTGGGATGCAAACTTCCGGTCCGCGGGAGAATGCTCTAACCACTGAGCCACCGTCTCCCCTCAATTAAGGGGAGAGCGCAAACGCAGTCCTCCTCTACCAGAAATTATGCAGTCGAGATTCCCACATTTTGGGAATTCGCAGGCGTCAGCACAGACGGAGTGCAGTGGCTGAACCTCATCCTGGGTGAACTATCTACTTCATCATGAAATCCCCTGCCAGGTAAGTATTCAAAGTTTGCCCCTAGAAATGAGTGTGTGTGTGGCCCCACAAGAGACTGGCGACCTGCTTGGGGTGTATCCTGCCTCTCGCCTGAAATCAGCCGGAATGGACTCCGGCAACCTGTGCGACCCCATTACTTCAAAAGACAAAAACATTGCGAAGATTATAATCTACAGTGCATCCCATTTTTTGATCCACACGGGTGGCTGTGTTTGCACAAGCATGTGTTTTTAGATTGAAGGCTTTTATTTTTGTAACTTTTTTTAATTACAGTAATTATACAAACTCTACCACTTGCTACAAACCTCCACAGTATTTCTGAGAAGTGCACTGTTGTCAGAGCTCCTCTTAATAGAGATGAGGTCAGCATGTCATTTATGTGGATGACCTTAAAAACAATCTCTGGGGTAATCAACACCAGCGTACCGGGAGGATAAGCTACGATGCGCAAAAAGCCGGGACTTAAATGCCATTCACCAAATGCCTGTTTACCATCACTAAAATTCTCCCAATCAAGTCCCCTGGCAGCAACAAGCTACACTTTGCTGTTTTTCTCTTTACCTCAGCACCAAAACTCATTACTCGCATCCACACGTGCACGTAACCACACACCAACATTATATCTTCTGTGAGTTGTCACTGATTGAGTTAATGCTGCAATTACCAGCTTGGTTTACAATGTTTCGATTGGAAATGGAGGATTGAGGGGGAAACAAGTGCTGAACTAATCATTGGGACGAAGCCAATTCCGTTTGTTTCACAATCTCCATCCACTCAGTCTAGAAAATTCCTCAATTTTCCATCTCTGCCTTTTCTTTCATGTATGTTGGTAATAAACATGACTTTTTGCAGATTCCCAACGTACATCCTGTATTGATGTGATGTCTCTGTTGGGCTGGTCTGCTATGAGGCCGTGAAGTTCTCTTCAAGTAATTACAAGTATTGCTTAAGGACACGCTGACAGAAATAATCTTTCAAACCAATCACTTTAACAACAGCTTATTGATTCAGACTAATGCTGAGTCAGTGGGTTTTTTTCATAGCCTGAGCTTAGTGTGGACAATAACAAAGATGCTTAAAGCTGTTTTTTTTTCTCTGATTGATCACAGTAGAGCAATTTGGAGGCAGAACTAGGTCTGGGTTGTTTTCGAGAATCTCCTAAAATTTGTCACTATCAATTTTTTTTGTTTGTTTGTTTGTTTTATTATCTCTAGTCCTAGGGACGTCTTGAGCCCAGCGGGAATCAAACCAGGAAAACGGTAAAAACGGTATCTCTACCACTAGGCCAATGCCCCAGGACCAAAAAGTTTATTTTTTTGTCTTTTCAGGGTTTTATTTTCTGACCTTTCTTTGTTTTTGTGTCTTTCCTGTAGTCACAGGAACGACTTGGGCCTAGCGGGAATCAAAGGAGGTTCTCCCGGTCGAAATACGGTATTTCTGCCACTAGGCCAACGCCCTGTGGAACCAGTCATTATCAATTCAAATTTAAAATTGGATATTAAACACTTAAAAATGCATTAAAGAGTGGGTATTGTGGTTCTTTGTGGGGTAAGAATGACATGATAGCGTATATTGCTAAACAGTTATTGCTTTTTGCACAGAAATGCGATATTTGCTGAAAATAGAAATACAACTAATCAGTTTCAGCTCCGGGGTGGCACGTTGGCATAGTGGTCAGCACAGTGGCCTCACAGCAAGAAGGTTGGGATTTGAGTCCTGGGTGGAATGAGGGTTACGCTGGCCTTTCTGTGTGGAGTTTGCATGTTCTCCCCGCGTATGCTTGGGTTTTCTCCAGGTACTCTTCCACCCTTCAAAAACATGCATATGAGGTTGATTTGTCTCTACATGATTGCCCCTAGGGATGAGTATGTGTGTGCCCCTGCAACAGACTGGTGATCTGTTCAGGGTATACCCTGCCCCTTGCCTTGAGTCAGACGGGATTGGCTTTGGCACAACTGCAATATAGACGTTTAAGAAGGTGACTGACTGACAGTTTCAGTTCCATTTTTGACACTGTGAATTCCCCCTCAATAATATGGTTATATAAATGTATACATATATATACACACATACAGCACATCCTTGCCCTTAAAAAAAAGTTTACTGCTCGAGCCTTGCGTCGAATACATCTGTCTGAAATGAGGAAACTTTTTGAAAAACTGAAATACAAGCTACAAGCACCGGAAAATAACCGGAAGTTTGCGGCTTTGCATCCCACTGAGTGCACGTCTAAGGTGTTGGATTGGGTCCTTGGAGAAGACACCTAGTCCCCCGTTTCTCCCACCATTGGCGCCGTTATAGGTGGCAGCCTGCTGCGGTGTAGAGCAGCACACAAATTTCTCGGTCAGGAATTAATAAAGTATATATAAAAAAAGATATTTAAATATATTTGTGTACGTATACGTATACCTATATACGTATCAATTTTAATAACTAAAAGAAAAAATATTCAAATAAAAACATCAAGACTTTGAAAAAAGATCTTAAGAATTAATTATAAAACACTAAAGAATAAAGAAGACAATCTTACTTTCATTCTAAGTGCAGCAAATCACCAGAGTTAAGGTCAAATCCGTTTACATTAAAAAAAACGGTGGTTGGTTTTTCCTCATTAAAAAATATGAAAAATTGGGTATTTTTGAGACGATGATCTCTTTTTTTACTTTATCATTATATGGAGACAATCACAATGGTTTCTTTTTTTAATTTACAGCTGATTAAACGGCCATAATGTACGAGACATTTCAACGAGGAAAACAAACTGATTCTGCTCAACATATGGTTTCCACAGCTCCAACCTGCAAGTGAATCATTTGCATTATGGGTTGCTGCCAGCTCATTCAGAGGAAATATGAACAAGCATACATTTCATTGATTAATCTATGCGGCTTAAGCTGCTCTTTTACTTTCTAGACATCCACAAAGAAAATTCAGATATCAAACAGAAATATGGATGACACCGTTGAATATTAAACTCCAGCTTTCCTCCAGCTGGAATCTCACATAAAAGCCTCAGTCAGAGGCCAGTAGGTGTGTTATCATTGCTTTTATTATAGTAGAATTTTACTATGCTGGAATATTTTCAAGTACCATTTGATCCACACGGAGCCTGCTCTGCTAATCCTAAACGACAACGATAAAAGAGAGATCGGGTGGCAGTTTACTGTACAAGAGGTATCCAGCAATTTTGAGAGTCCACACTCATCTATAGGAAAAAGATAAAATGATCCCCTTGTTTCACAGATGAAGTGTCACAAAAAAAAAGAGAGAAAGCCGATTTATCAAGCCTTTGTGAGGATCAACACTGGCACATTAATGAGATCAACAGATGGATTTATTTTAATTATCTTACTGGTGTAGTGTCTGGAAAAAAGAAAGTCATTTCAGGTAAAGCTCATTAGAAATATTCTCTTTCCTTTTTAATTAGAGACAGCTCTTTTCAGTTCAAGGCTAAACTGTACAGTCCTAGAGTGGGCACAGAACTGTGTTATCTACCTGATGAATTTGTGAGAGGTCACAAAACGACGTTAAAAGAAAACCATCTCCTCTTTGATTAACCAGACAATTAACCTTTTTCGGTATCTCCCTTCATTTTTGGCCAAGTAAGCGTTGGCTCACCACTGGGCCCATGCCTAGGTGCTCTTGGGGCAGACACTCAACCCCTATTTCTCTCTTTGTTAGTGCCGTCATGGCTGCCTGCTGCAGTGCAATACAGCACAGAAATTTCCCCATTTGAGGGATGAAAACAGTACGTTTAAAAAAAAAAAACTCAAGTTGAAGCAAAGTTTTCTCATTGTTGTGCTGATCAAGTCTCTCTTTGATGTTTTGGAAAATAGACCACTACTAAACTTAACAAGTCTACTTAACAAGGAAAGAGAATTTTGTGGAGTCACCGCCTTTTCCAGCAATTAAACCTAAACGAATGCTCACACTCTCCAATTAAATCGCCTGTGTTAATGATTTTATTCAATGCAATTGAACTTCAAAGTAGCAAAACAGAATCTATGTGGTGTTAGTGTCCAAAAATCAGCAATAAAAGGAATTTTAATCGCTAAGTCAAATTGACCAAAACTGGAAAATAAGAAACATTTTTTTTAATGGCAAGTAACACAAAATCCTTTAACATTAAACAAGCCAAAGCCAGTCCACAGTCACGGACTGTCTTGATTACTGTTCCATCCTGCTGAGTTCTTAGTGTGATTATATCCTGCTACACACCGTGATAACAAGCCTCCATCTCTCTCAAGGTGCGGCTCTAATTGCAGCTCAGTATTAAAGGCTTGATCGCCCTCATCTGCTCTCTGTGAGCTTACAGCTCCTTTGCTGTCTCACATCTAACCTCCTCCTTCTTATTTTCCTCATTTATCCTCTTTGAAGAAAAGTGTTGTCAGATCATAAAAGACACAAATCATCCTCCATTCTTTCTTCTTCTATAAAGGTGCCGCATTAACAAAATGGACTGGAGCAACACAGCTGCACAAAAGGATTCTGGTAATGTTGTCGTTCATAGTAACAATTCGGTTTATCCCAAATATAGAATCCTCAAATTACAGTGCATTTACGTATGTAGAAACTCCTTCAGATATTTTTATGAAAGCAAGTTTAAAAAAATAAAACCCAGAGTTGCTTTTTGTCATTTTACAAATCAGTGATAAATGATGAGGTAATCGGAAGATGGGTTGATTAAATAAACTGATTGTTCGTGTTGATACTTGATTAATCATTGTGTCCCTCGTTTTTTACAAGATTCCCTAATGAGCTCCTTGTTGATAACTGAAGTATAAAACAGCGTACATAATTTAAATATGATTGTCCTTTTGATCAACACATAAAATGATAAGTCTGTAATAGAAACAATGATTTATTTTCCTCTCTCATACTTTAAAAGGTATACTTGGCCATCGACTGAATCAGTATTAAAAACAATTGTCTATGGAAACAAATTAAGACTCAAATAGACAGCATTGAAGGCACCGTTCACACTTAGGCTACACTAAAGATGTGCAAAAAGGGTGCCTAATAATCACATTAGCTGATTACACTCAAAGTTGGCATGATGCTTCCCGTAGGAGCGCTTTGAGAGCAACGAGGAATCTGAAGAAACAACACAAATCTTATGCCAGATTGTCTCTGACTAAAACTTAACGATTCAGCTTCGGGATTCTTTCTTTTTTTATTTTTATATGTCCTGTCCGGCGTTGTGACAAGCAGAATAATGAGCTGTATGTCAAGTATTGCTGGACAATTTTACTCTGCCAGGGTCAGCGCCATATGCCGACCCTGGCGAGTTCTTTTTGTTTATTTTAAATGCTTTACAACCAAAATGTCGGTGCTTTCTGTACTTCTTTTTGCAGGACCTGACAGGGAACACTGAGGAATGGGGTACAGAAGAAGAAGAGAAGGGGATAAAGTGAAGAGAAACTCTGAAGTTACAGTATTCATCATCACGACCAACCTGCTGGATTATCTATGGAGAAAAAAAAAGTACAAACAAGAGTTTAAACCAGAGACATGTTACTAAAGCTATAATAACAATTAAATGGGAGCAAGGAACATAGCGGACAGTAAACAGCGTGATATATTGTGCCAGTGTGAGTGAAAGTGCATGCATGCTGCCGATATGAATCATGTGCCATGGTGCAGCGAGAACCCATGCAGGGGTGTCTTTTATGCTCCTGGCTGCGCCTCGGACCTCAGGATCCCAGAATCCGGATAAGCGCGGGCCTGGGTTGCGTGTGTCTTTGCCTCCCTCATTCTAGTCTTTGGGTGCTGGTGGGGATCTGTTGGTGCTAATAAGCTTCAGGAATATTTCTACTGCCAGTTTTGATGTGCTTATTGTTGTCTTCTATGTCACTTAGGTACTATACAAAAAAAAAAAAAAGCCAAAACAAGGCATGAAAAGTTTTTGATAGTATACCTCAATCTATTGTGTTGGAATCAATTATGTCAATTAATGAAAATGAGTTTCAAGATATGACACATTTGACATTGTGTCTGGTGATATAATAAAAATGTATCTATTCAATAAGCTGTCTTCAGCAATCTCCTATTGCTGCCATTGTACATGTGCAAAAGTTCTTTTTTTATCTAAAAATTTCTTGGAATGCTATTGGACAATTTCTTATATTAGTAGCATAAAAATAGGAACACAAATTTACTGAAAAAAATTAACCCCTTCCCAGGCAACACACTTATTATCTGATTCATCTTTTGGTTGCTAATAGGGAGCAACACATAATTGAGGCTCTTGAAATGGCACAATCAACAACTATAATGGAGTTGTTTTTCAGTTCAAAAATGAGTTTTCTAACATACATGGATAACCTCAGGAGACGTTAATTTATTAGCATTATGAATGATTACGGCAGTCATTACTCGATGTAAGTCCCCTTGGTTTTTTTTTGTTTCGTTTTCACCAACGCAATGTATAGCAGGGGAATGATGGCTCAGTGGGTAGGGCGACCATCCTGTAACTGGAGGATCACCGGTTCGATCCCCCGCCCGGAGTTCATGCCAAAGTGTCATTGAGCAAGACACTGAGCTCCCAATTGTTCTTGATGATGATGGTACGCACCGTGCATGGCAGCATCTCCATCATTAGGTATGAATATGTGTGTGTGAATGGGTGAGTGTGAGCTACACTGTAGAGCACTTTCGGTACCAATGCAGGTACATAAAAAAGCAATATTTATATAAAGTCCATTTACCAAAACAGGTAAGAATAAACATACTGAAAAGCCAGTGGGAGGGTGTTGGCCATTCACGAGAACAGCCAAACTAGCTGCCCGGAAATATAAAGTAAAACAAAATCAGGGGCTTTGAAGTAAAGTAGGTCCTTCAGTTAAGATAAATCTTTTTTATTCACTGTTAGTCTAAATTTTATTGTTCAGAAGGAGAGCAGACATCTTGATGATGTTGCATAAACCCATGAACAACACATACGGATGGAAAAAATTCACACTCTCCCACATTAGTGAGTAATTACTGGATATGAGGCAATAGAGAGTAATTGACGTCAAAGCAATGCAACATACGTTTCTGATCTCAGAAATTGTGCTATTAAATTAATGACACAAAAAAAAAAAGAAAAAAAAACATTTTTGTGCTACATTGCTCTGCAGAAGGCAGCTAAGACAGTACCAATGGTGGGAGAAATTAAAATTAAAGGCTTACTCTATTCATCCCTCACCGGGGAAATTTGTGTGCTGCACTCCTTACACCGCAGCAGGCTGCCCTTCGACAGTGCCAATGGTGGGAGAAACGGGGGGTTAGGTGTCTTCTCCAAGGACCCTAGACGTACTCCCTGTTGGATGCGAACTCGCGAACTACCAGTCCGCGTGCGAACGCTCTAACCACTGAGCTGCCGTCTCCCCCTTAAATGGGGTTAAAGTGTGTTCTCCAGGGACACTAAAGCATAGGCCCAGTGAGAATCGAACCAGCTTCTTCCTGTCCAAGGGCAGACATTCTACCACCACTCCTCCTTCCCTTGTCAGAAACAGTAAACAAGTAAAGTTGACATCATTAAAACTTCGATTGAATTAAGAAGCAATTAGTGCAAAAACACCTCTGACAAGAAGAGTCAAATGCAGAAAATACAGACAGTATCTAGAAGTGCAGTAGTCCTACTTAAAGACAAACACAGAACATTAGAAATTGGACAAGTTAAATAGCTATAGAAAAAGTAAACCCCAGGAAGTTTCTTGAGCTCTCAAACAACCGTCCTAATTATGTACCTTTCATTACGTTCTGCACACAAGCTTTGAAATGTAAATTTTGAAAGCTTTCACTACTCTTGACCGAAATGGAAAGAAAAAACAAAATTAGAGCAGAAAATGTTAAAGAAAGAAAGACAAAGTAAAAAGTTTTAGGTGAGTTTAACAGAGGACAGACAACCCCCTCTCTATTTAACGAGAAAAAACACCCGATCTGCACCGTGTTAGCAACACAACCTCCTGTAGGCATGCAGACCCCTGCCGACCGCCAAACACAGACTCATTTGTTTTCAAGAAACTTCAGAACAAAATGAACAAACTCCCTCAAGACTGAGGTTAGCTTTGGAAATCCGAACACATATTTCATAACAGAAACCCCCTAATAAGAGGTTTTCATCTTGTAAGAGGACAAATACAAGCATGCAGGATCATGAATGTGTGAGGACGTCCGAACAGGTCCGCATGAATAATGCAAGCGTTTTTCCTAAAATAACCCCACAGCTTTTAAAAACATTTCTCTGTTTCTTTGTGCAAACAAGCCTCCAGCTCACTAAGCAGAGTGGCCATGGAGTAATTGTTTACATGTTTCAATAGAGAGCACCGATAAGAGCCTGTACAGGAGGAGAGTCGCTGTGGAGAGGAAGGAGTGTGGAGACTCTGTTCAGGTAGGATGTCAATCTGTGGCCCATTAGCAGGTGATGCCGGGCAGGCATTCTCAAAGCAGCTCCCAACAGACAACAGACCTTACTCTTCTGAATAATTGACTGACTGCAGCCCACGTTTTCTCACTTCCCTCCCTTCACCTGCATGATTTCTGCCCTTCAATTGTTCCCTCTCTCCCAGTACTCTCTCTTTGTCTTCTCTACAGTTGCTTTAAATGTGGGGAAATGAACTGGGAATGTGTCTGCTGCATATACTGTAGGCTCTTATGTAACCGTGGACACAGTAAGAAGAATGTTCTGCAGTCGTTTGATGTGAGACATCCGCAGAGAAGTCATACCTTGCAGCATGTTCCCATTTTCATACAAATTTCTAACACTAGCTGCTGCATATGGAGACATTGACGTGGATGGAGACTGTGGGCAATGGATAAAAGTGGATTGAAAAGCAACATCTTTTCAGATTTATGTAGGTATTTGTATCTATGTGTGTATTTTTAGAGTGAGCATCTCACACCTTGGCCTTGAGTAGTGCCCCATCTGCATCAGTCTCTCAATAACTATTTCACTGTTATAAAGTCATCTAGTATTCTGATAAATACAAAAAAAAAAATAGCTTGTGCACCAAAGATGGAAAAATTTACATCATTGCCTTTGCTCGATTAACAATCCACTGGTGAAAAAGTCTCCTATTGCACAAACAGTCACACAAAACCATCCGTATAGTCTACCTGAACTTTGATATTATGTAAAAATAAACTTGATTTTGCTCATCAAAGACTAGGATTAGTTGTAAATAAAATCCATCTTTCTCTCTCCTCGCCAACGCTAAAAGCCTAGCCTGTCCAATCATTTTTTAACACAAGTTTTCTACGAATGTGGACCCTTTTCCTGTCTATTGCTGCTTGGATTTTTTTGCTTTGTCCAACTTTTTTAAGAAGTCCAACTCAAAAATGACCTTCAAAGTAATTCAGCAACCAAATTTTTTTTCTCTCCGTTAGTTGTATATTGATGATTTAAAAAAAAGGTTTCACAACAATGACTTTCGGTTCAAGTAGCCCGCCATAGACACTTTTTGCTAGCTTTGCGGCCAAGGTCTGTGACCGTCCAACCAACACGTCTGAAAATGGTGTCTTAAAAGTCCCAGTGAGGCCAACTCAAAATCTGATTGGTTGAAGTAAAAGTTTCATAGCTTTTAACTTTGTGTGGAGAGCAATGACTGAGCCAGCTCTGTTCCTTTTAATCCACCCGGCAACAAATGCTGGCCCAAATAGAATTGATCAAATGCGTTAACATAAAAACCCATGTTTGAAAGAAGAACAACTATCGAAAAAAGGCACGAATGAATCAAACGACATATTTTATAAATATTATTAACTGAAAAGTAACTAACACCAGTTTGTGATTCCAGTAGTTTTTGGCCAGCAGAGATAGTTTCGGAGGTGTTGAGGGTAGCCACTGGTATAATATGTGTTTACGCTTGCTACGTGCATAACACCCGACAGTACCTGTGGAATACCCTAAAGCACTTTGCAATATTCTTCACATTCACCTTTAACACACACACACACACACACACACACACACACACATTCATACCTGATGGCAAAAGTAGCTGTGTAAGGCACTCAACCATAAACCCATCAAGTGAAATTAGTAGTTAGGTGTCTTGCTCGAGGACTTAAGCTCTTGGACCTGTGATCAAACGTGCAATCCTCCACATGCAAGATGGTCGCTATACCCATTGAGCCATGACCCTCCCACCTTGCTAATGTAATGAATAGGCTTGAGGTGTGAATTAGTTGGTATTCTCAGTTGTTATCAACGCCCCTTTATGTACTTTATTTTCTAAACATTTGTGTTAGTTGATTTATGTGCATGTAATTCATGTCGCAGTAATACTACATTGAAATGCAAAATAAAAAAATCTATAAATTTTGTTAAAAGGCCTCATTGCATGCAAAAATAAACCTTTTCTCATGGTATTTAACACTCATAAAGATATTATACTCAATGGTTATGAAATCTTGCCAATTGCTCAAGTAGGAAATGTGATCGCCTAAATTTTGTTCTTCCACTGCCCCGTCCTCAAAAAACAAAGCATCTGTCTCCGAAACATCACATGATTCCTGAGTGAACTGACCATCCTGTGCTCGACTCATACAGGAGTGGTGAGAAGTTTGAGGAGCATGGGGGAATGGGAGCGTGTCTGAAATACTTCCTGCTACTAAAAACCAATCATCGATGTAGCTAGAGCATCATCATGGAACATCACGATGGTCATTTGTTTTGATGAGGCAGGGCGGCAAAAATACTCATGCAATTTGTTTTTTTAAAAAGCTTAATCATGATAAAAAAATGCTTAGATAAAAAATACAAGGCCAAAACATCACTATTATGAGATCAAAAGCTTTGAGAAGTTGATTTAGAATTAGATCAGAGCTTTGGAACTCTGATGCCAGTGAACAACTTTGTCTTGTATTTGAGCAGCCTTCATAAAAACAGCCCAATAGAGTAAGGGAAGGAAATGGCAGGAGATTGGAGTTGAAAGTTGTACACCAGCTCCCTCAACGATCACAAAAGATCTTTCTAGAAATAAACCCCGCCCCTCTCTTCAAAAACCTGGGGCTGAAGCACAATCTGTTTTCTTTATAAATCAAATTTAAATGTCCTTCTTTCTTTATTTGCAACATCTGGCTGGTGCTATTAATGTATCCCTTCTTCTTCTTTTTTCGGCATTTCCCTTCAGGGGTCGTCACAGCAAGTCAGATTTTTCCATCTAACCCTATCTGCTCCATCCTCTTCGGTAACACAGACTATCTTCATGTCTTCCTTCACTGTATCCATGAACCTCCTTTCGTCTTCCTCTAGGCCTCTTTCCTGATGGTTCCAAATCCAGCACCCTTCTGCCGATGTACTCTCTCTCTCTTCTGTACATGTCCAAACCATCTCAGTCTGGGCTCTCTGACTTTATCTCCAAAATCTCTAACGCGTGTTGCTCCTCTGATGTACTCATTTCTAATCCTGTCCATCCTAGTCACTTTCAGAGAAATCCTCAGCATCTTCATTTTTGCTTCCTCTATCTCTGTTTCCTGTCTTTTTCTCAGTGCCACTGTCTCTAGACCAAACAACATGGCCGCTCTCACCATGGTTTTGTACACTTTCTCTTTCATTTTAGCTGAAACTCTTCTATCACACATTACACCTAATACATTTCTCCACCCGTTCCAGCCTGCCTGCACATGCTTCTTCACCTCTTTTCCACACTCTCCATTGCTCTTGATTGTTGATCCTAAGTATTTAAAATCTTCCACCTTCTTTATCTCTTCTCCCTGTAACCTCACTTTTCCATTTGGATCCCTCTCATTCACATACATGTACTCTGTCTTACTCTGACTAATCTTCATTCCTCTTCTTTTTAGTGCAAACCTCCACCTCTCCAGATTTTCCTCCACCTCTTCCCTCCTCTCTCACTACAGATCACAATGTCATCTGCAAACTATTAATGTATCCCTCTGTTAATGAAATTGCCTTTTCTTGTATTTTCCTGGCAGGTGCCTGACTCAGCGATGAAGAAAAAATTCAGACCCTGAGATCACTCATTAGATAATTGGTGCAAAAGAAAAAAGAAAAGGAAATTCCTCCATTTTTTTGCAAAGGATTTGATGTGGCAGGTAGCAGAATCCTGTAAGGTGTACACTCACACATCTATGTTTAAAGAAGCTGGAACAAAACCTGTGTTCTGGATTTTA
The DNA here is from genome assembly GCA_902685375.1 of Neostethus bicornis. Classification (NCBI taxonomy): domain Eukaryota; kingdom Metazoa; phylum Chordata; class Actinopteri; order Atheriniformes; family Phallostethidae; genus Neostethus; species Neostethus bicornis. The sequence continues at coordinate 22,049,701 of LR738551.1, read as the reverse complement.
TGACGTTGGTGCGATATTATGGTTTTTATTTGACTAGTTAAGGGTTTAAACCTTATACTAGCAGTAGTTGTTGGTAGTTTTTTTTTTATGCATGATGAGCTTTGGTAACAATACAGTGCCAGTTTTTCCAACACCCACACATGCACCACTTCACACAGAGACAAATACACACTTTTTGTTCCTCACTCCAAAACAAATGCCCTTTTGCTCCAGTAAACATGCACACTTTATCTCCCCGCTTACTGTGCCACTGCATCTTTTTCTCCAGAATTTTTTCCACTTTGCTTCACTCTGCTATCTTTCTATCTCTCTACAGCATGTAGTTATCGCTCCCTCCATCTCGTCCCAGCATTGGGCTTGTGCCCTTTCATAATTCATGGAGTTGTTCTTATGGCTCAGGCAGCCATGTCAAATGTGAATCTGTGCACCTCAAAGGCTCAACCAGTCTGCAATGCCACAGCCAGGAGGTCTGATGCTTCAGGTGTTGGACTCAGCCATCACACAGGATTAAATAAGCATGCCTGATCACACCTTTGTACAGATTATCTCCGCTTTTTTTTCCCCACAAAGTGAATTTTTCCAACAACATTTTAATATTTCACACATTTTTCTAATAAGTATTCAAGTATGTTTACTGTTGGTCTGACTGCACCTGGTAAAGCAAAGGAAACACAGTTTATCTTAATGTCAAGTTTAATTAGTCTTGTTGGAATCAGTGATTTATTTATTGAGGTATACTGACACACAAAAAAAGACATCAGCATGATTGATGAGGAGTAATAACGTGCATCCAGATCCCTTCGAGCAGTAATCTCATGAAATACTAATTCTCTGTGTAATGTTATGAGACTATCCACAATTCACAATTGATCCCATTAATGAAATCACATTTCAGCCGGGTTTAAAATGGGATTGGATGATTCTAACGTAGTTTTGTACTAATGTGCGGTCCAGCTGTCGGTGTCCTACCAATGACCTCTTGTATTACCTATCTTGGATTTTTTATGAGCAGGAGTTGATAGCTGACATAAAGAGTACCCTAGTCCTAAATATATATATAAAAAAATTCATCATTAAAGGTCAGCCCTGCACCCCTCGGTCACGTCGCTAATAGATTAACTACATTTCTCAAAAAAAAGTAATCATTTAGAGAATTCATTCACATAAAAAAACTATTGTAAAGCCTTCAAGTACACATTTTTCAAGACCTCAAGGAGGAAGATTTTATTTATTTTGTTGGTCTGACAATTTTTCAGTTACATGTATAGTTGACCATGGGTTTCTTGTATTCCATGATACAAGAAACCCATGAGCCGCGCCAATAACACCAGATTCCTGTGTACCACTGTGACAACACAAGTTTTGTAGTTCATTGTAACATAAATCAAAATTTTAACTTCAGCTTCAGTCTACACAATTTATCAGCTTGACAAAAAATATTAGCATCGTTATTCACATTTAGAAAATGAACTTGAAAACCAAATTTTGTCTGTGTGAGTGTGGGTGTGTGGTGCAATCTCTCTCGGCTTCATTTCTCACAGAAAGCAGAAGGTGTATTCTTTTCTGATAGATGAGCTTTTTAGAACTGTAATTTGTTTTGTCCTCTCCCTGTCAGCATTACAGGGGGTGCCGGAGTCTATTCCAGCTAATTTTAGCCTAGAGGCAGGGTACACCCCGAACAGGTTACTAGTCAGTTGGGGGACCACATACGCACATCCATCCACGCACACTTATTCCTAGGGGCAATTTTGATAGCAGCCAACCTAACATGCATGTTTTTGGAGGGTGAGAGGAAACTGGAGTACCTGGAGAAAACCCACGTATACACGGAGAAAACATGCAAACTTCACACAGAAACACCCTGCCCCACCTGGGACTCGAACCCTGACCTTCTTGCTGTGAGACCACCATGCTGCCACTGTAATTGGTATAAAAGCAAAGTAACCAAACAGATGTCATGACTCAGAAGTGCCAATTTTCTCTTAAGAAAAAAATTTCAAGACCAAGATGTAGAGATCATTTAGATTTGCTTTAATCTATTAAATTCTATTAATTTAATAGAATCTCCATTGTGTTCATCAACGAGTGTTTGAGAGTTTTGTGTGATCTTGAGTTTCATTAAGATTTTTTGAGAGATTACTACTTCTTAATTTGTCTTGAGAACAAAAACGGTCAGTTTACTGGAAACTCAATCACACATACAGGATCTCAAAGAGCAAATGGGATGATAAAATGATCAAAGTGGCACATAAACAAAAGATGGCCAATTGTATGAAGAAACAATTCAAATTGTTCCATGTGTATTTTTAAAATGTTTAAAAAATTACAATTTGCCAAGTCTGATCCATAAAAACACAAACAGTCCTGTGTTGCTAAGCAACCACAGCTGGACCTAATAATAATTTTGTTGAGCTAGGTGAAGGTTATCCTGAGATCTTTTGAACATTAAACTTTAATTTTTCAAATGAATATCAAACACACACACACATACACATGAATATGCACACCTGGAAAAAAAAAAAACTCACACACAAACATCTTTACACTAACAGAATTAGTAGACTCGTTAGCCCGCTTTAATCAATGTTAATCACTGCAAACTCTCCTCTCTGTTAGGGCTGCGGTGGTATCTGTCCGAGGTGGAGACAGACTGTGTACGTCAGGTGGAGGAAGAGAATCACAGACGGTGTAGGTGGAGCAGAATGGGGAGGGGTTAGATATGTGAAATGGTATCCAAAAATACACACTGCCCATGGAGCAGTTTGATGTACTTTATCTTGTTTTTTCAAGGTCTGTTTTCTTGGGTCCACTCGGTTGAGCCTCGGTGGGGTATGTGGTCGGGCATGGCTCATGCCGACGGGGTTTAATTTCAGCCAAAAAAAGGGTAGGAGCACAGAGAGGGAGGGGAAAGAGAGCACGGATGCATGAGAGGTACCTGGGCAAGAAGATAGAGACGAAGGATAGAAAAAAGGAGATGGAAAAAAAAAACAAAACTGTAAGATAAGAGTTGTGTTGAACGGAGGTAGTTTGCCCTGGCATGGAGATAGTGGCAAGGTGAACAGCTTAAATGAGAAAGAAGAAAGGGATGTAAACGCAGAGGGCAGTATGGAGGAGAAAATTGAAAGATGAGAAGAAAGATTATTAGGAAAAGATGAGTGATCCAGAAATATTTTGTTGCATGCTTTGAAAACCAGGAAGTTTGAGCCTGGTGGTCCAGGCAGGGTTGTGAGGACAGTGGGTAGACGACAGATTGATGGCTGAAAGTAACTCACAGCTTGTGTTTATCAATTTGTTAAAAAAAAAATATGGATATTAGAAGATGAGCAGGACTGTTTACTGAGTTTTCTTTTTTTTTTTTTTTTTTTTTAAGAAAAACTTGTGAATCGCTGGGGGAGCAGGCAGGAGGACAGAACGAGCAGTAATGTCTGCTAGGGCTGATTAGAATTTCAGATACAGACAGGCGGGTCGCATTGCCATAATTCTCAGGCCTAATGCGGCTAGCCTGTGCAGCGAGGCATCCAGGAACTCTGAATGTGACCTTATGTGAGTAAAGATAGAATACTCTAATAGCCCGATGTACTCTGGGTGTGCGGATGAGAACATGGTCTACCCATGCTTACGTTCCTACTGGAGCATGACAATGCAAGGCCATCTGATTAGATTTAATGAGCACAAATCAAACCAAATATATGCAGCCCAAAGCAGCCAATCAAACATGAGTGTTGAACTTGTGCCTGGTTGTGTTAACAGCCTTCACTTTATATTAAGCACAAAAAAAAAACTACACACACACCCAACATGTCATTTCTGTGAAGTTTGTCTGCCTGTCTAGAAGTGATGGCTGCCAAAGCGGGGGAACAGCAGGGGAAGAGGTGAGACGTGTCAAGGTAGTAATGACAGGAAGAAGCAGATGAAGGTGAAGGGATCAGGAGAGAAGGAATTGAGGTTGAGCTGGAAAAAGAAAGCAGCAACAAAGTAAAAGATTTGGGTTAAGACTAAAAAACAGATAAGAAATAAAGAGTGAAGAAGAGAACAGAGGTTAACTCCCTTCTTGGCTTCTTGTCAGTTTTTATGATCATCTATTCTTTGTCTCCTCTCTATCAGCTACTTGGTAACCTTCAGAGCAGGACCCAAGTAGAGATGATGAATTGAGACGGAGAGCAGAGAAAAGGACGGAGATTAGCAAACACATACAGATGATGAAAAATGACAAACAGAGAGGGGGGCGAGGCAGGAGGAGGAGCGGGCAATAGAGGAGGTAAAAAAAAAAAAAGTGGCGGGAGGAAAGGTGACATTGCAGACGGAGTGTGGAGAAGCTGGAGCTGCTGGCTTTTAGCTGGAGGACAGCCACAGGATGACATTAGAAGAACACACTTTGGCTGCTCCTGCTGGGAGGTTTTGCACATGAACACACAAACACACAACCGTGGAGGTGGATAAACAGATGCACACATCTACAGGTAAAAAAATAAGCACCTTGTGTAGCATACTTATGCCTCATAATCTGTGGGGAGCCTCTTCTCCACCTCTGGTCTAGTTTGTGCACCAGCCTGATAACCTTCATAAGAACTGGGCTAAACACCCTCTCAGGGTGACAGGTCTATTTACCTGGAAAACAATGATAACTTTGTCTGGAGAGGTTACCATCTCTTAGTATAAAAGCTGATGAAAATTAACGTTATTAAGTAATTTATGCCACATTAAAGGCGTCTTTTTGGCGTTAAGTTTGCAAATTTTAGAGAGCAGTTCATTTAAGTCATTACTCAAACGTTATGGATCTTAACTCAAAGTAATAACTATAAACCATCAGCCTGTCGATTCTAAAATAAAAGGAAGCATTCTGTCCTCTGAAAGACTTTTAAAACTGACCATAAATCTTCCGCAAAAAGTTTTTTTTTAGTCTTTCATTCAACAGTTAAACAAGATTTAGTTTGAAACCATTTGTGAGCCTTAGACTGTTCCGTACTTTAAAACGAGCAAGTGGATTCATGCTGTTTCCAAATTAATTTCATTAGTCAATTGTTTTATTAAGCAGCAGGAGTAAAAAAGTGACTGATTGCAATTATCATCTTTGACGGAGCAAAATGATGTTTAATACGTCTACAGTCTTGAATACTAAATGACTTACTTTGATGTCACACAATGTCCATCTGCTTCTTTTTCTTCTTTCAGCATTTTCCCTTCAGGGGTCGCCATAGGAAGTCAGTTTCTTCCATCTAACCCTATCTCCTGCATCCTCTTTGGTCCCACCAACTATCTTCATGTCTTCCTTCACTGTATCCATGAACCTCCTCTTTGGTCTTCCTCTAGCCCTCTTTCCTGGTGGTTCCAAACCCAGCATCCTTCTTCCGATGTACTCTCTCTCCTCTGCACATGTCCAAACCATCTCATTCTGGCCTCTCTGACTTTATCTCCAAAACCTCTAACATGTGCTGTTCCTTTGACTGTGTCCATCCTGGTCACTCCCAGAGAGATCCTCGGCATCTTCATCTCTGCTACCTCCATCTCTGTTTCTTGTCTTTTCCTCAGTGCCACTGTTTATAGACCAAACAGCATGGCCGGTCTCACCACGGTTTTGTGCATTTTTTCTTTCATTTTAGCTGAAACTCTTTTGTCACACATCACACCTGATACTTTTCACCACCCATTCCATCCTGCCTGCACACACTCCTTCACCTCTTTTCCACACTCTCCATTGCTCTGGACTGTTGATCCTAGATACTTAAAATCTTCCACCTTCTTTATCTCTTCTCCCTGTAACCTCACTTTTCCATTTGGATCCCTCTCATTCACACACATGTACTCTGTTTTACTCTGACTAATCTTCATTCCTCTTCTTTCGAGTACAAACCTCCACCTCTCCAGCTTTTCCTCCACCTCTTTCCTCCTCTCACTACAGATCACAATGTCATCTTGTTTTTAAAATAAAAACATTTAGTACAATTTAAGTAATTAAACAGCGTGTGGTAAATTTTGTCCTTAATATCAGTAAACAAATGTGTCAGTTTGTGATGTATGAGTTTCATTAGATGACGTACAACTCGACCATCATTGCCCCTTCTGTTCTACCTGTTGCAACCACATAAGCGAGCCCACATCATTCCATTCACATTGGACACTTTTCTTTTCTCTCTTCAAATCACTTCTACTAATGCAAGTTCAATGTTTTACCATCTTCATGTCAGAACTAATTGCTGCTTTGCAGATATGTCCAGACTTTCATTCCCACAATCATCCAGTTGCTGGTCTGTCTGGACCGGCTTGGTCCCAGCAGGAGGGAAAAGGGGTGACTTCAAAGGATGAGCAGCTTCCTGCTGGCTGGGCTACATCACGGTGTGTGTCTGCGCAGGCCTAATGTAGAGATGATGAATTATAAATGAGTGAATAATGCATCACGCCTTACAGCTGCTACTGTAAGCTCATATTTATAGAACAAGCGCTATATACGGTGACTAGTGTTTTCATTTCCTACGTATTAGCTGGAGGTTGTGGTTATTAGCTAGCAGCATAGGTCATGTAAGCTTTCAACAATAAAAAATGAAGTTATGCTTGGTCATACGTGCATCGTTTGTTGCTAAAAATTTGAGAGCGCCTTTAATTTGCTGTTTGAGTTTTGTGTCATCCTAACTCTTGGCTCATTAGGCTTGCTGAAAATACTGCGAATGTCATGATAAGAAGGAAGAAAACAAAGATTATTTGTGTTAAAAAATACAATGCAATAAAAAATATGACTCATTTGGAGCCAAACACAACACTACTTTTACCATTTGCTTCCATTTTCACACAGGAGACCTTAAATCCACACCCAGCGCACACCAACAACTCAGTGCCCTTTACCTCTCCCTCAAAGCAAGGCATAAACGACTGGAGTGACAGACACGGAGAGCCGATAGGCCCCCTCCCAAGAGAGAGGAGATGCACTCATCCGTACTGATCTTAAAAAAACAACCTCACCTCTTGCCTGCAATTTCTCCCCCCTTTGCTTAGCCTGACTCTCTCTGCCTCCCTTCCTCTGCCCTCACTCCTTTAGCCTGAACACCTGAACTTTATTTCCTTACTGACCTTTTCTCTTTACTTACGTCTTTAGATTCATCACAGTATTTGGTTTGGTTTGGGTTTTTTTGGCTCGTTCAATAAGTAACCTTACATTGCTTCTTAGCCATTAGATCAACCGTTTATTTTCTTTTTTTCATATCCATTTTTCCCCTCTGTCACTTTCAGTTAATCACTTCTTCGTGTCACCCTTTATGTTTTATTAATATCTAAAAAAGGATCACTTAGATACACTTTTCGGTTTTATCTTTACTTCCGGTTTTATGTCCAGTGCGTTGGACTAGTTTCTATTCATCTTCTCAACCACTTATCCTTAACGTAGTCGGTGGGGTGCCGGAGCCTATCCTGGCTGATTTAAGTCGAAAGGCAGGGTACACCCTGAACAGATCGCCAGTCGCTGTGGGACCACAGACACATACAACCAGCCAAACACACTTATTTCAAAGGGCTGTGTCATAGTGACCAATCAACCTTACATGCATCTTACTTTGTACATGCATATTTTTTGGAGAGTGGGAGGAAACCGGGGTACCTGTAGAAATCCATGCATACATGGGAAGAACATGCAAACCCCACACAGAAAGGCCAGTGTTTTGAGCCTCATCCTACCAGGGATTTAAACCCTGATTTTCTTGCTGTATGGTCTTTTTGCTTACCACAGCGCCAATAAAGCAGCTCGAGTTGGAATGGTTAAAATAAAAAAAAAAAATTTAAGAAAATAAATTAAAATAATTTCTATTTAGATCAGTATTCTATTTCAGATGAAACTCATGTGAACAGCTGTAAAAGGATTATTATGAAATTTTTATTTTTTACCAACTAAAATGCCCTTGTTAAACTTTTGAAAGTTTTGCACTGTGTATCCCACGGAGTGTGTGGATCAAGAAGCCTAAAAAATCACTTAAAAATGCCCAGTGGTGCAGAACATGGAAAAGTGTTATTTATTTACCTCCAGTGCAGTAGTCATTCAGAATTTTTTATTCCTTTTAGGAGCTGTTTGCTTACTTGGTGTGTACAAATCACTACATTGATTTTTATATATATACAGTTGTACATACATAGTTTCACTGATGCCACCATTTTTATTAAAGAAAGACTCTCCTTCATTTTAGTTTCTTTAATCGGCCTGCACCGGTCACGTTCTGTTAAACTTAAAAAAAAAAATCACATGGTTTTGCTAAGGTGGGCAAGAAAATTGCTGGAACACTCTGACAAGATCTCAATGACCTGTATAAGGTCAAGTCTCTGAAAAAGGCCAGATGTATTTTCGGCGACTCAAATTGTCAATTGAAGAAGAGGAGGGCATTTGTTGTACTTCACTGAAGTCACACAATATTTTAGGACAAAATAGAAAATAAGATGATTAAAACTAGCATTTGAACTACTGTCAATATGCTTGTCGATGACAAAATTTTTCTTGATTTGTCATGTTGTGTTAAAATTCTGTTTTTTAGGTTGTCGTTCACTAGTGAGTTTATTATAAAAATGCTTTTAGTTTGAAACCTTGGTACGAATGCTGCTGTTAACAAACAAGAGGGAAGAAGTCATTGTATTTTCAAGGTAACACTGATAGCTCTACAAAGTGATATTATCTGGAATGTTCAGGGAAAGGACGTAGCTAATATTTGTTGATTTTTAAAAAAAAAAAACTTTTTTTTTCTAAATTCGAAGAAGCTGGATTCCTGTTGTTGTTAGATTTTGACTGCCTTTTTCACCAATTTATTACACAAGATGTATTTAGCTGTAAATTGGGCCACTTCCTGCCTTTTGTAAGAAGTATTATTTGGTTCTTCGATATTTTACCCAACTGAGACTCTAAATTGTGTAATTTTTATGTGCTGGAATTGATATTTAGATCTAACCAGAAACACAAGGTATACCATAATAAATATAAGGATGTAGGGTAATGTCCCTGGCTTAGCTGCATCTTAACTTTTTGGACCAAGGAGTGCTGATTCCCTGATTCTCTGAAACATAAACTGGCTCTTGGGATGTGAACCTTCATCTCTCTGGCAGAGAAAGAGCCTGAAGTGTTCCAATCGGGAAACAATCTCCTGGGAAATGAGGGACATACTGGGAGAGCTATACATCCCTTTTGCCTGGAAATGCCTCAGAAATTCCCAAAAGGGAGAAAGAAAAAGTGGTGTTTTTTTTCTGTGCATTTCAATTGGGCAAACAGATAGATGGCACAAGTATTTTGTACGGCAAAAAAAAAAGTATTTCTCTTCCTAAAAGCAATTACACACCAAAAAGTCAGTCTTTTTCAGTTTTCTAGCAACTATTATGTGAATGATTAACAATACCCATGTTTCTATGAATTAACAATGATGTTTGCAGATGACATTGTGATCTGTAGTGAGAGGAGGGAAGAGGTGGAGGAAAAGCTGGAGAGGTGGAGGTTTGCACTAGAAAGAAGAGGAATGAAGATTAGTCAGAGTAAAACAGAGTACATGTGTGTGAATGAGAGGGATCCAAATGGAAAAGTGAGGTTACAGGGAGAAGAGATAAAGAAGGTGGAAGATTTTAAGTACTTAGGATCAACAGTCCAGAGCAATGGAGAGTGTGGAAAAGAGGTGAAGAAGTGTTTGCAGACAAGAGAAAGTGTACAAAACTGTGGTGAGACCAGCCATGCTATTTGGTCTAGAAACAGTGGCACTGAGGAAAAGACAGGAAACAGAGATGGAGGTAGTAGAGATGAAGATGCTGAGGATCCCTCTGGGAGTGACCAGGATGGACAGGATCAGAGGAACAGCACATGTTAGAGGTTTTGGAGATAAAGTCAGAGAGGCCAGATTGAGATGGTTTGGACATGTGCAGAGGAGAGAGAGAGTACATCAGCAGAAGGATGCTCTTTCCTGGAACCACCAGGAAAGAGGCCAAGAGGAAGACCAAAAAGGAGGTTCATGGATGCAGTGAAGGACGACATGAAGATAGTTGGTGTGACCGTAGAGGAGGCAGCAGATAGGGTTAGATGGAAGAAACTTGCTGTGGCGACCCATGAAGGGAAATGCCAAAAGAAGAAGATATGAATTTTTCAATTTGATTTTTTATCTTGATGTTATTTATTAAAAGTCTAAACTTGTCACAGCTCATGAAGATGCTGCTAATTATCAAAGAATGCATTGAATGTTTTCCTGGTTGTTTAAATCTCATCAAATAGCAGGAGTGGTTTTAAAGTATTTCAACTTAAGAGAAACCAGCAGTTTCTCACAGTCTTCCTTTTATTTTTCATCATTCCTCTTTTTATCTTCCTGCCAGCTCTTCACTCATGCTGCCCTGCACCACTTAAGAATCAATTTGGTCCAGAGGTGCTTTCCCAATGCCCTCTGTTTTCATTGTTTTCCAGTCCACATTTAAGCCGGTACACAGGCAATCTCCCCCAGCCTCATTCCCCATCTACACTCCAGCTGAGAGAGAAAGCTTTTCTTCGCTCCATGACACTGCTGAGATGCCACTGACGCAGTCCAGCATTTGACAAATGAGCCAACAAATTGACTTCTCCCAGCATTCCACACAACAAAGGCAAAAGAAAACAAATCTTGTTTAACTAAATGCTGGATGAAATGGCGCAATAGAGCGCACAAGCTTTCCTAGATTATTTCACAAGCAGGCTCCATCTCATTGCTCCCTTCTTTCTCTTAATCTTTTCTCCTTCTCCCTCTATGCCCCCACTTCTTGTTCTTCCCTGTTTCCTGTGGCTCGTGCCCCAGACGCACATTGACCTGCTCGCTCCGGACCCGGTAGGGGGCCTTGTTCCTCTGTGTCGCTCCAATGCACATGACTGACATCCTCCTTATGGGAGAAGGAGGAGGTATACACGAGGAAGGAAAGAGTCAGTGAGTGGAAAACAGAACAGGCCTGATTTCAGTGAGTGAATGTGATTTATGATCAATGGTGCTTCTCCGATTACATTCCAATTAAAGGCAAGTCTCCAGCACGACTCTTCTATAGCACACAAGAGCTTTGAACAACCACTGCACAGGAGTGAGGGCTCTACCGTTCTTTAAAAATGACCATATATGTAGGGAACAACTCTTTCTGCCTCACACTTCTAACACACCCACTATATTTAATCCTGTACAGTGTATTTGTGTGTTTTTGTTCATGTGTCAGCAAAATGAATGTGTTTATTACAGGCAGATTAACGGTAGTTCAAAGGCCTAATGCGTACTATTACATTGATGCTGGTTTAACACCGCCTCGGACTCAACAGTCAATAAAAGGCCGCGGGGAGATGGAGAGAAAGCAGTGGACCACAATCACTTGGGATGGATGAAGAGCGGGAAGAGCACGGGTGGAAGAGGAGATGAATAGAAACACTGTTAGGATACAAGCACAAAACTTTTAGTTTCCAGGAAATTCTGATCAAAATCAATTGGTTTTTCAGTTGCTCAAATGAAAACTGGCAAAATAGAAATTGCAATCAGTTAAATGTTTTAAACTCAAAGTGAGAAAGTGTCTGTTCAAGTGCACAAATTATTTCAAAAGTGCATAAATGTTTGAGAAGCCTTCTAAAATTAATAATTTAGTGAAATGGGGTGTCACAGTTTAGCTTTTATTAACAAAATTGTATCCTCTCTTGACGCTCCGCTGTAAAACTAAAGCTCTTTTTTCTCTGTTAATGTTAATTTCTGTTCCGTCGTCTTCCACTCATCCAGGGACGGGTCGCTGGGGCAATAGCCTCAGACAGAAAGCCTAGGATTCTCTCACCCCTGCTGCATCCTCTAGCTCACCAGGAAGGATCCCGAGTCGTTCCCCAGTCAGCTGTGAGACATAGTCTCTCCAGCAGGTCCGGGGTCTGCCTCTTGGTCTACCTCCCTGTGGGACATGCCCGAAACACCTCACCAGCGAGGCAGCAAGGCGGCATCCTGACCAGATGCCCAAACCATCCCATCTGGCTTCTCTCGACTTCTACCTTGACTTAAGCAATCAATTTTTGTTGCATTTTTCTCAAAATGCAAACATTGGTAATCATTTGTCACTGGATACTTAATTTTCTCCTAGATATTTTTGAAGGACGGAAAAATGATTGTTTTTTATGTTAAGTTTTATTTCACTGATCTAATGGTAGTGCACGAAGGGAACGGTCATGTTTTAGCAGCTCTGTGAATGAGTGGATGGAAATGTTAGTCAAACATGATCATTTCAGGTTTTTATAGACTTGTTAGAAGGAAAATCTGTTTCATCCATTATTTAGATGGATGGATAGATAGATGCCTCACTGATACGATTATTGTCTTTTGATCCTATTATGAATTAAAATGGCTTTATCTGTATGCAAGAACAGCTTCAGTTCACTGTATTGCTTTATTTAATAGTTTAGATATTCTAAAACAATTTAATTATTCACTAGATATAGCTTGATTTCTGTAAAAACTCTTCAAAGCAACACTAATCACTCCATGTAGCTGTGTTTGGTTGGGCATTAACACTAAATATGTGCAAAAGTAAAATACCCAAGCTAATCTTCTTCTCCTTTCAGAATTTTCCTTGAGGGGGCACCAAGTCAGTTTTTTCCATCTAACCCTATCTGCTGCATCTTCTTCGGTCACACAACTATCTTCACGTCTTCCTTCACTGTTTCCATGAACCTCCTCTTTGGTGGTTCCAAACCCAGCATCCTTCTTCCGATGAACTCTGTCTCTCTCCTCTGCACATGTCTAAAAAATCTCAGTCTGGCCTCTCTGACTTTATCTCCAAAACCTCTAACACGTGCTGTTCCTCTGATGCTGCCCATCCTGATCACTCCCAGAGAGATCCTCAGCATCTTCATCTCTGCTTCCTCCATCTCTGTTTCCTGTCTTTTCCTAAGTGCTACTGTTTCTAGACCAATCAGCATGCCGCTCTCACCACGGTTTTGTAGACTTTTCCTTTCATTTTAGCTGAAACTCTTCTGTCACACATCACACCTGATACTTTTCTCCACCTGTTCCAGCCTGCCTGAACACGCTTCTTCACCTCTTTTCCACACTCTCCATTGCTCTGGACTGTTGATCCTAAGTACTTAAAATCTTCCACCATCTTTATCTCTTCTCCCTGTAACCTCACTTTTCCATTTGGATCCCTCTCATTCACACAGATGTACTCTGTTTTACTCTGACTAATCTTCATTCCTCTTCTTTCTAGTGCAAACCTCCACCTCTCCAACTTTTCCACCTCCTCTTCCCTCCTCTCACTACAGATCACAATGTCACCTGCAATAATAGTAACACAAAATCCAAACCATTTGAAAAGTTGAAAGAGAATAATCTTACACAACATCAGCCGTCTCAATCTTTTTCCTTCCCGATCGTCCTTAATGAAAAACACTAGGAACCTGACTTGTATTAACAACAGACATCATTTCCCAATATAGTACATTACAATGTGTTATTACTGTTGATGAACAAGACAAGTCAGTGTTACCAGCTCGTTAATTGCTAATGGGATCAGTAGATTCAATCTGAGATCATCGGATGTGAGGGGTGTTAAGTTCCAACAAGCTGGCTAAAGTTCAAACTATGTAGTTCCTTCATAGAAAAAGTTAGATCTATTACATCTAAACTATAAAATAAGTGGAGCAAACGCTGTTTAAATTGCTCTTTCTGCACAGCCCGTTTACTTAGAGTTGGAACACGGCCAAATACATAAAAGAGCAAAAAGCAATGAACCTTCAGAAAAACATTCACAATAGCACAGTGTTGCACTTGGTTTAGAGACATATAAGAAATAGAGGAGACAACTGGCTTTAGTTTTAAGATGTTTCCAATTCTTTTTCAAGAGGCTCTATTCTGATGATTACTATCCTAACAACAGCTTAATGGGTGCTACATTGTCACCACAATTCTTGCAGATTAACAACAGCCTTGCTGTTTTAACAGAACATAATGTAATCTTGTTCATTCGTTATCAAGAGCCTTTTAAAGACATTTTGAAAAGTATTCACAGAAAATCAGATGGAAATAAAAAGCATTATCAAAGAGCCTTCAGAGTATTGCTGCTCTGGCAGGAGTGATTATGTAATCAAAAGTTGGGGAAAATCAAGAAATTAAATTCTAAGATTATGACCGAGTGCACCATCTCGGTAAGTTGTTTTATTTTGTCCTCTCGACCTTCAACTTGCCAGATGTTGTCAGTAAAACTTTGACCGGAGTATGTGGAGTCAGACTTCATCTTTTAATCCTTTGCATCATGAAGGATTCCACTCATCAACCTCTAGAACTTCTCCAACTCTTTTGGCAGACAGCTGAAGCGCATCGAGAACAGCAAACAGGAACTGAATAGTTAATTAATGTTTTTGCTTTTCGGATTTTGCATCCATTTTTACCCCACAACGCTTACATGTTATATCTCTGCCCTAATTCAGCCCACCTGGTCCCAATTGCATCTCACCGAAGTCTTTACCTGTAGCTTTTTGTCCCCCTGGGTATTTAACCCGTGGTGTCCATCACTCTGGGATCAGATCATCTGCTCTTTTCATTTCCTGCTTCAGTCATGATGGTGTCCCTCAGGTCGTCTTCCAGGCAGCTCATGCCTCTAAACCCCTTTATTCTAACCCCTGTTCAACTGTAATAAACTACAAAGTAGTTAAAACTGGCTATGATTCCGGGTCCTACTTCTCCACCTTTACCACCTCTTCACAATACTCACACTTGGCATGGTTGCTGTGAACTGGGCAGTAATATAATTATCCCCACTCCTTTTCAGTGCTGTACTCACATAGGATTTCACCATTCACGCCAGAGCACACTTAGGTCAGGCAGGGGCAAACTACGGCCCGGGGGCCACATGGGGCCCATTAGACCTTTTAATGCGGACCAAAAAAGATTTAATAAATATACCGTGTTAATGTTTCATTTTTCCTGCAATTCTGATGTTTCGTCACTAGATGGCACACTCTAAATATACTGGCTTTGTTGCAAAAACAACAACACCGCTCCCATCAAAGTGTGTGTGTTTCCGTGATGCACACGTCAAAATAGATTTTAAACCTAGCATGCTAGATGCACTTTTTTTTAACCGCAAGGGTGCTTGAGTTCAACATTTGCGCGCTAGATTACGTGCATGTAGTAGCCCCCATGGCTTTTCATATCTAGTGTGCTTGTTTACCAAAGCATGCCATCCCTCTGCTCCTGTTCCGGCCCTTTCGTCAAGTAATAGAACCCAATGTGACCTGCGAATCAAAAAGTTTGCCCAACCCTGGTTTAGAGTGACAATTTTAGGATAAATAGAAGAGCACGCTTTTAAAAATGCAATGGAGTCCATTGCTTTGGTTATTTTGCAGGTATTAATTTTAAAAGTTTGGTCAACACTGGCCCTTCAACGACTTGTTTGTCTAAAGGTCTGTTGCTTTTGTGTTTTGGAAAATCACAAAAACCTGATGTCACACATCCTGTTCTGTGCTCCAGCACAATTCACACTCACATTACATGCAATCTGTGGCAGTTCACTTCTATCATGCTATGGTACATTCTACTAAGCAGGCCAGGGACAGCTGAATGAACAGCACCCACGCACAGTTCGGGGCACTCACACTAGTTTAACAAAGCAAGCTTTGGTGGTCAAACACACTCGAGCACAGTTCAAACTGGCTAGTCTGAGACACACTCATAAAAAAAAATCTTCTAGGACAAAAAGGAAGACTTTTTGTCTTGATTATTCCGATTTCCTGCAGGTCTTCCTTTTCCTTTGAGATGTCATTAGTACATCACCATAACTCAGGAGACTCTCTCCTGAACACTGGCAAAAGTTTTCGTGACAACCTAGTTTTTTTGTGAAGGTCTTCACAAAAAACCAAATCTCTGCAGAACCAGCTTTACATATCAGTTCCTCTGAGAAATTAACATGAAAGTAATTTAAACTCTACTCTTGTAGTGTTGAGTTTACAGCCTCGTAGTAACAAGAATTTTAAAAATCGGTCAATAGCAAAGCATTTAACTGTATTGCATGTAACTTGGAGACAGCTCGTCATGAATTATTAAACAAACAAATAAAAGCAACATTTTCACTCTTCAATTTCACTTTAAGGATATCAAGCTTACCCGGCGAGGCTGTGAAAATCCATCCATCAAGGTTTTTAGATTTGGTCAGGTTTTAAAGCAAAATTGAATGAACAGTGATCTTTTTTAAAAAATACTTTCCTTTTACATCATTTATTTTTTAAAAATTGACCATGATTTAATATAAAAAGAAGGTTAAACTAAAAAGTTTAAATTTCTAGACTAACCTTCGTTTGAGAGCTTCAAGTCTTCACATAAAGTTTAGTTCCACTTCATTTCAGTTTCTAAACCGCTTATTCTTGATGGGATTGCTAGAGTCCATTCCGGCTGATTTTATGCAAGAGGCAGGCTACACCCCGGACAGGTTACAAGTCTGCCGTAGGGCTACACCCACATTCATCCCTAGAGGCAATGTAATAGTGGCCAATCAACCTGTTTAAGAGGGTGGGAGGAAACCGGAGTACCTGGAAAAACCCATGCAAACACCACACAGAAAAGCCAGTGTTTTAAACCTCATCCCACCCAGGAATTAAACCCTGACCTTCTTGCTGTGAGGCCACCGTGCTAACCATTGCACCACAGTGCATGCGTTCCACTTTGTGTTAAATTCAAACAGTGCACACATTACTTGTGCATCAGAGAGGACAAATATACTCCCAGATTTTGTTTTTAAAATTGCTTCTCTTTAATCTATTCTCATACATTTACCCCAACAAACTCATATTTTTGAGAAACTTTCATGGATTGTTTCTTTATCTATGACGGTGTAATGGACTGTGATCTGAGACTCTTCAATCTAACGGCAAGAGATAAGGGGTAAGTATCATTTTGGGATTATCAAACACAACTCACATGGTCAAACTTGCGTGACAGAAAGTGATAGAACCACTTTGTTCTGATTGTATCTCCAGATGAACAAGCACCGCACTGCACCGCAACCCGACTTACAATTAAAAAATAACTACCTACTGTACTTAATATGATAATTGTGTCCTTTTGTGAATAATTCGTCATTTTAAAAACAGGTACACTAGTAAAACAGAGCTCGCCGAGCATGAAAGAATTATTTTAAAGTCTTTTTTTTAGCATAACTCACTTAATGTTTCTCACATCTGCAGTTGCTTCTTCATCCCTCATTGTGTGTGTGTTTTTTCCTGTTTGCTTTTTTCCTGCTTCTATTCTGCACTCCTTAAATCAAATTAAATTAAATTCAAATGCCTCGAACACAATTTGCTCAGTTGGCATGACAAAAGAACATTTGTGTTTCGAATGTCTGAAGACAAACAAACAAATTGAGCAAGGAAACAATAAGTGGTAACAATAAGCGGTGATTATAAAGCCGAACGGAACCAGTAATCCTCTGAATGTGCAGAAAATGATTAGAGGGAAAGGAATATTGACAGGCAAGTGAGGCTTTTTTTTTTTTTTTAGCCCTACCTGCTGTTTCTCAGATTGTGACAGGTGGCGACAGGCTTTCCGTTCACCTCTGTGCCATTCTCATGAGGGTTTCAGAATTATTGCTGAACTCATGTTCCCTTTTACGACGGTGTGTGCACAGCTAGTGTACAACGCTAAGGGGTAAATCATCCTTTCTGACAAACCCAAATAAATGTGCCCACGGTAGAGCATGTAAATACAGTGACTTTGGCCCCTACGAGTCACAACAAAGAACAATAAAAAGGTCTTCATAAACAATATTTATATAAAAAAAGCTTTCCGTTCAAGTCAACATTTTTTTTTATCCCACGGAGGCATTTCACAATGCAATCTAACCCCGAGCACTTTCTCTATTCTTTTCAAATAAATTACCTGTTGCACCTAACCTGCCCATTCCTCTCCATTAAAGTGCTTTTTGATTCATGGTCATGTGGTAAACACCATAGAACGAATTATACGTCTTTGTGTTTTAAGCACATCTTTCAAAGCAGCATAAACGATGCTGAACAAATAATAGTGGCAGATGGACATTTTGAGTCATGTGCGATGCACAATCTGTTCTGCGAGCCAGAAATCTGAACAGTAGTCACTCTCTATAGACAAAGCTGCTAAGTGCGTCATTGTTCGGAAGTAAATTCCAACTTACAAGGAGCAGATCCCTTGTTCGAGTTATGAAAAGCTTCTGACAATTCATTACTAATCTCAACATTTCCAACATGCTTCAGCACATTATCATATATTAGGGGTTATTCACTACACAACGTCTTGCTGACACAAGAAGCAAAACAAATCCAATCATTTTTTTCAGCCACAAACAACTTGTCATGCAATAAAAACGAAACGACGCACATTCAGCAAATAAAAGATGAACTGTCTCGTTTAGGAGTCATCCTGCAGTATGGTGAATAAACCTAGACACGTCTCCTTTAGACAGAACTAGACAGGTGTAGCTGTTTGTTTCCAGTCTTGGTGTGAAAGGAAAACCACCTCGCTGTTGGCTGCAGACTCAGTAACTACTCAGATAGCTGGTATTGATTGCTGTTTGCAAGAGAAAGAATTTGTTATCAAAAATGTCAAACTAAACTTTAGGGCTGTGATTTGTGTGGACACTTCAGAAGAAAATCCTCCTGCTTTTTTCAGACTGCAGCTTCCAACACGGACATATCAGAAACTATATACTTTTAACATTTTGTATTAAAGAGAACAAATCAGCTCTAATGAAATTCAATATCTGCTGTGGAAAACATGGAGTCTCTGGAGAATGCAGTACAAATTTAAACTTTTTCAAATTATAACATTTCCAAAATCCTTTCTTGGCTTTTCAGCTTGCTTTTACAGTTAAACAAGAAATGACAACTAGGCTATTTTCTGCTCACTTGATCATGTTTGTGGCTGTTCCCAATTAACATCTAAACCATCAATAGAAAACTTGTTCAAAATATTGATTATGGGCATTAAGAACTGCCCATCCTTGTCTAACACTTTCAGCCAACTGTTTCTTTGTTTCTCAATGCAGACAAACATGTCTGATTTTCTTCTAACTGAACTACCGTATTTTCACGACAATAAGGCGCATATAAAAGTCTTAGATGTTCTTCAAAATGAGCGACACATCCTATGCGTGTTGTGAAAAACCAAGTGAAGCAGATGAACACTACGCTTGCTGTGATTCCGGGAGGTCTGAACGAACCCCAACCGCTGGACATCGGCGTGAACTGGCCGTTCAAAGTAAGGCTGCAAGTGGCGTGGGAGCAATGGATGACCAGAGGAGACCACAGCTTCACAAAGAGTGGAAGGAGGCGCAGGATGGGTTATGCCACAGTTTGCCAGTGGATTGTAGATGCTTGGGCTTACGTTTCTGCGGCACTGTTGTTCGAGCTTTTGCAATAGCAGGAATCATTTCCGAGGAGCTGCATGGTACAGAAAGTGACTCTGACAGCGAGGAAAGTGAACCTGCTATGTTGAATTTAGCGCAGCTGTTAGATTCGGAAACAGAGGATGAGGACTTGGATGGATTTGATAAATGACTTTATGACGACTGTAACTAATATTTAAATAAAGACAACCAAACTCAGTTTTGCTCCCGATCGATTTTTAAATATGCACACTTGCCCAATTGTGTGTGTATTGTTGTAAGGCGAACGTACGTAGTACAGGATATGTATATATACCCGCGCCCTATCATCAGGTGCACCTTATGTGTGTGTTAAATATAGAGCACACGAAACTGGGACCGCGCCTTTTAATACAGTGGTCATGAAAATACGGTAGATGAACAAATTAACCAGAGCGTTCGTTGCAGTTTTTACCGACACGTACAATATTACAGATGTTGTGTTTGAACATCTTCCTTTACCAGGATGTGGTTTTGCAGCTCTCATGATGATGACTGATGGAGCAATTAAGTCGCTGTGGTTTTAGCAAATCACCTTGAATAGTTAAAAATGTCACATTTCACTTGAACAGGTTCTCAGGAAATGCAGATCTGTTTGTCTGTTGGGTTTGCACCATGAACAGCTTGTGTTTTTATGTAAGATACAGATTGGCCTATACAGTAAGCTGTCAACTTGTGGAAGAGCACCATGTGAGCCTGACAGCATGTTCTGTTGCTTTTTCCTAAACCACCTTCAACTTCCCGAGGCACATGCCATTTTTGAAGGCGAGGCTGAAAGGGGGCAGAAAAATGCAATTACTAGTAAATAGAGACTCCCTGCTACTGCAAATTTATCCAGGGTCCAGAAATTATTCTTCGCAAGGCTGCTTGAGGTGTATGTCCATGAATGTGTGTGTGTGTCTCACATGGTGTGAATCATTGTGGCAGTGCCATTAAAGCTTATCAGACTCCAGTAGAGCTGCCAAGCTGTGGTCCGCT
This sequence comes from Neostethus bicornis, assembly GCA_902685375.1. NCBI lineage: Eukaryota > Metazoa > Chordata > Actinopteri > Atheriniformes > Phallostethidae > Neostethus > Neostethus bicornis. The sequence goes on along the minus strand of LR738551.1, from coordinate 22,029,361 downwards.
CTCTCCTCTCCCCACCTCCGGGGTGTCTCTTAGTGGCTGTGACTGCAGGTTGTTGCCCACTCACAGACTCCTGCTGACCCTAGCTAACTCTCGGCCAGAAAGGCAGAAAAGCTTCAACCGCTAAGTACTGAAAAGCGTTAAAGACAACTCCAACACAATTCTGCCAATTCAATGCTAACTTGTGGATATGGGCCCCTTGGTGAAGGTTGCAATAATGCAGCAGGTGTGTTTTAAAGCACGACCTTTTGCCACACGCTCATTTATATCAGCTATTAACTCCTACGACCTCGAAATCTCAGCGGATTTTCTCCAGTCCAAGTCTGATGTTCATTTGCAACTTTTTTTTTTGCACTTGTGGGGAAAAAATGGCAAATGGATGTCTTGAGACAACTGTGACAACATTATTCATCTCAGGAAATGTACACTACAGACTATATTGTACTCGGTGACATTCATTCACAGGCAGAACAAAAGAGCCTCAAAGCAGTCAACAGAGTTACTAGTTATCAAAAGAATACTGCTGAGATATGAAGCTCATCTCATCATATTTTTTTTTACAAATATAAATCAGCTTTTACCTATTCTATGTTATGATTCATGAAAACACCCACGTGCTCTTTCTGCAAGCATTCATCAAAATGACTGAAGCTAGGAGAGAAATTTTCATTTATTCTTAGCCTGAAATAAAGGCCAAATCATTACCATCCTCATGTGGTATTTGAAAAAACAAAGAAAAGAGCAAATCATTCAGGACTGATCTTAACATGGACGATGAGAGGTCTCCATCACAACTAAAATAACCTCAAATTTTAGTTTTACATTAATTGATTTTTATACACATTTATATATATTACAAGTCTTTCTGTGTGGAATTAGAGTGTTCACCCCATGTGGTGACATAGTGGCGCAGTGGTTAGCATGGTAGTCTCACAGCAAGAAGGCCGGGTTTGAGTCCCAATTTTTTTATTATTATTATTTATTTTATTAAGAGGATAAGCCCTTGAGATGCGACATCTTGTTTTCGAGAGTGTCCTCAACCTCGTTGCATTTGTACATTGCTCATCGCATGGCATTGTGGTGCAGTGGTTAGCACAGCGGCCTCACAGCAAGAAGGTAGTGGGTTAGAACCACGGGTGGGCGATGAGGTTTGAAAACATTGGCCTTTTTGTGTGTGGTTTGCAAGTTCTCCCTATGTATGCGCAGGTTTTCTCCAGTTACCCCGGTTTCCTCCCACCCTCCAAAAACATGTGTGTTAGGTTAATTGAAATTGGCCCTAGGAGCAAGTCTCTGTGGGAATGATGAAGTGTGGCCTCGCAACAGACTGGCAACCTGTTCGAAGTGTACCCTGCCTCTCACAGTAAATCAGCCAGAATAAGCTCCGGCATCCCCTGTGACCCAGTTAGAATGGGTGGTTCAGAATACAAAACTCTATGTATGAGACAGTCCTCTTCAGGTGCTCTGGCTTCGTCCTAAAACATGCATGTTATGTTGATTGGCCTCTGGGAAATTGCCCCCAGACACAGCTATATTCGGGAATTTTTGTCCTTCACTGTACGCAACACACTGGCAACATGCTCGGGGTGTACCCTGTCTTTTGTTTGTAATTAGCAGGGATAGGCTTCAGGACCTGCTCCAACCCCAACTGGGATTAGCAGTTCAGAAGATGAATGAATTATTTTTATAGACAAAACCCATTCCTCTCTAGACACCAATCCTGGAACCCAAAGACTGTCTCGTTGGATTTCTGTCCAAAATTTTTCACATATGTTAAAAACTGTTTGAGCGACTCAGTTGTCTACACTTTAGTCAGCCTTCTTTGAGAAGTCTGAAGTCCGACTTCTAAAGCCTTCAGACTTTAGAAGTCGCCATCCAAAATTTGCCACCAAACTTGTTCATTCTCTTCTTTTAGCCATTGTGGAAGATACGTAGCTTTTACGCCACTAAAACATTTTCATCCATCAGCTCAGGTTGCTAAATGTTTTGCTAGCTTTACAAGATTTGTTGTCGTTCTATCCAGACAGTAATCTGAATGCAAAGACGTACCATGGAGAAACCTGGAGTTCTTTAGCTTACAAGCTCAAAATCTATGACACAAGAACTTTATTTGGTGTAAAAATGGACCTTTCAGGAACGCAATGGTTGTAAATCCGTTGCAAAGATTGAAATAAAAATAGTTTTTTAAGTTGGGAACTTGTCTTCTGAGAAATCTTTTAGAAACCCTCTAACCAAGTAAATCATTCAGGGGAACACATTGTGTTGTTTTCAATATCCATTTATATTCCCTTGCATTGCCTTTTTATTCCAACCCATCTGCTACTAAAATGAATTGCCACTTTATGTGAATTCAAACTTTCAGTGATAAGGCAGACAAAACCACAGAAAAATAGCACCGTATCAGCAATGTTCCATTTGTAAAAACATTTGTTAAAGTACAAATGTAATCAGTGGTTTCAGCGATGTGCTATACAAACACTAATAAAAACAACGTTACGGTGGGTAGAGTGATTCTGTTCCATTTACATTTTAATTTCAGCACTGGCTTTTCTTTATTCATACAGATTTAAAGGGGTTCCCTGATGTGAGTTGAGCATGAAGTGGATATCCTATTTCTGTTAGTGCATCTCCGCCTGTTGAAAAATGGTTTTGCCCAGGTGCAAAATAATCTCAACTCCATCTGTTTTTGACAAATTTCACATTGATTTTTCCCCTGCTGCAAGCAAAACAGCAGCATGAAATGTGCAAGCCAATCTCTTTGAAAAGCTGTTCTGAATACTGTCCTATTAGAGAGCTGAAATGTATTTATTAATTCAGTCCTATTCAAGAGGTAAATATGTTTATAACAAGGATGGACAGAAAATCGTTCACATACCGCTAGTGATTGAAGCACTTAGAAAACAAGTGGTACAAAAATGTATTTTTTTACTCACTATGATGTTTATTGTCGGCTCATTTTCCGAATTCCAATATCTTTAGATGAATTCTATGTCGCTAGCACAACTAAAAAGTAACAAAAAGTGTTGAAACTGGTCTAAACTAATGGTCTATGTAAATTAAAAAACGTGTTTTTTTTTTAAAGTGTTACAAATCTTTTTGTTCTGAAGATGATCCTAACTTGTTCACAGAGACTTTTGATGTTTTCTTTAAAGTTTTTGGAGATCATTCAGATTACAAACACATGAACAAGAATTTAAGTGAATCAATAATGACTTTTGAAGAATTTTGGATTTAAATAGCAAAATCTTTTGTTTCATCTGGACGGTTCGTCTTGACGGTTCGGCTGGACGCTGGACGGTTCGGCCATCCCTACCAGTGTCGCTGGGAGTGCCAGACCCTATCCCGGCTGATTCAAGGCGAGAGGTAGGATACACCCCAAACAGGTCGCCAATTTGTTGCGGGATGACACACACACACACACACACACTCATTCCGAGGGACATTTTCAAAGCAGCCAATCAACCTAACATGTATGTTTTTGGAGGGTAGGAGAAAACCGAAGTACCCGCAGAAAACCTACACATACATGGGGAGAACATGCAAATTCCACACAGAAAGGACAGTGTTTCAAGCCTCGTTCCACCCGAGACTTTAACCGCTGATCTTCTTGCTGTGAGGCAACCGTCTGAACCATGGCAAAATTAAAAAAAAATAGAACAAACAAAAACCATAATTCCTCAAAGTTTTATGACAGGACTGACAGCAAAATGTAAAATAAACTGTCATTTATTTCCTAACGTAAATCTGTGAATGGCTCTGATAAATTGCCTCTGAAAAGTTTTATTTGTGGCCATAATTTTACTGACTTTTGTCTTTGTTTGAAAGATTCAGGCCGTTAAATGTCTGAAAGACCAATGTTTTAATTTCAGCTTTTTTACAAAACATTCCTTGGAAAGCTTTTATTTTGAAATTCGTAAGAAGCCCTGTCAGCTACAAAGTAAAACTGGAACACTCCTTATTTTCCATTTGGATGCTAAATGAGGAAAATAAAAGCCGTGGAGTGATTTTAGATGAGATTTGCTGTGATTTTTATCCCCAGTGCATCAATGTGCCAAAGTGTACCAGGACACATCTTTGCCGCCGGTATGGTTCCAGATTTGATTGCATGACAGGCACTAACATGGGTGAATGAGAAACATTTCTAAGGAATTCAAAAAGAGCTGGGAGGGTTAAAAATATTGTTTGCGGTTAAAACAAGTTTCCCAGCAAGGTTTTTATTTAAGGTTATTGACTTCTGCAAGGATATTGATCACCTCTAGAGAATATTGACCTGTTTAAAGTCTTGAAATAAATTAAACCCAGTCTGTCTCTATCATTAGCAACCTGGCATCTGAGCATCAGGCCACCATCATTCTAGAGAATCGAAAACGACAAGTCCCCCTTACTTTGGCACATGGAGACATCAAATTTCTGCCAAAAGTCTGCATGGTTCCAAGATGTGCTCCATGTATTATTCATCGGTGAACAGCATTGTGGGCATGAGGGTCTTTTTCCTCAATGTGGGCGAGCTAATTATCTTACATATTCATATGATAGTGCTCAATAAGCAGCTGCATCATAAAACATGGAGCTTTGTTAAATTCATTGAAATTTTTTTCATAAAAAAATTAGGACTAATATTTCTCATGTAAAGTTAAAGTGTAACAAATGAGTGAACACAGACTAACCGAACTATTGAGCCTCGATTTTGTAGCTTGAAAAACATTCGTTCATTTTCTAAACCATCCATCCCAAACGGGGCCATGGAGGGTGGGAGAGCGTATCCCATCTGATTCAAAGCGAGAAGCAGGATATACCACTCTGTTGCGTGGCCACACACACCCGAGTACCCGAGTACCGAGAACCAGAGTACCTGGGGAAAAAAACTCGCATTGATGGACCATTGGTGGACCATGCAAACTCCATACAAAAAGGCCAGTGTTCCATGCCTCTTCCCACCAGGGACTGAAACCCTGACCTTCTTGCTGTGAGGCCACTGTGCCATTCCCTGCGTCCCCATGTTGCCCTGCTTTAAAAACAGTTCTACCAAAAAAAAAAGAGTAAACCAAAAAATGTCAGAACATTTTAAGACCCGTGTCAGTTTCATTGCTTTAAAAACTACAGTGGTTGTTGATGCTTTAACTCTAAGTTTTAAAATCTATAGCAGTGACAAATAAATATTGAATTACATTGCTTTGCAAAAAATCTAAAATACTTACAGAAAATTACTTTTTAATCGCCTCTTTTCAATAATTTTGCTCTATTTTCTGGTTGAACTAACAAAAAAAAAAAAACGCACAATGTAAATTAAGGTGTTGCATCTATTGATCTGCTCGTCTCGGATTTGTTAATCTTCTCCATAATGAAAACTAATAAAGTTTTTTTTTTTATTCTATTTCCGTCAGTGAAGATGAACATGAAGTATTACATGATGTAGATGGAGTAATTCTTAGTCACTTCCTGGATGTTGTCATGCCAAAGCTAATTTTTTACTTTACCTTGACTGTCAGCAGCATGCACTACATGTCATACGTCACTGATTGGGTCATGCATTTTTCATTAGGATGTACATGTATTTTAATGAGGAGGACTGATGAGGTGTACCGCATCAGCACGGAGGACAGCCTTCACCACTCCCTCTCATTCACCATGCACCTCACAACCTGTCAGTCAGCTACTCCAAGGCTTCCACACGTCTGTCTCTCGTAGTACCCTCCAATATCAATCACATCAAAATCGTTGCATATTTCTGCAAGATAATTAAGAGGAGATTGCAGCGTGGTGCAGACGATCAATCTGCAAATCAGTGGACCAGATTAAATCCAAATTCTGGCTCAGTTTCGCAGATGGCAAACTAAACAGACTAAACTGACAGGGATGGCATGTCGGATACCTTCCCTGCAGGGCGGAGAAACCCATGTCAGTGCCTGAGTGTAATTTGGAATTAATGGGACGGTAAAACTTTTAATTCAAAATCTCAGCCTTGGGGACAAACACATTTGCATACAAATGAACACAATTTCCTGTTTGTTCTCTATGCAAATACAAAAGAAGCAAGTTGCAGAAGGGCTGCCAGAGTTGAACAAGCATGGAGACTGTCGTCAAACGCAGACAGCGCGGGCACCCAACCAAGCACTTCAAACATAGCTCTGTTTGAGATATCCGACTGCAGCGGGACAAGCCGAGACCATCCTGCAGGTCTGTGTAGTCTTGTGGGGGATGAGGATAACCTTTCTCCCCTCGTCTCATTTACACTTGGATGTACCTCGTCAGATGAGTCTTCTTTCAAACACAGGAGGTAATTAAAGACAACTTGAGGTGGAAAAAGTGAAAGATCCCAGGGGATGTAACTAAAATGCTTACAGTTGAAATGAGAAAGATTCCACAAAGCAATTAACAAATTACCCTCCTTCAAACCTTCCGCTGGGAAACTATATCCCAATTTCACATTAACTCCATGTTTTTTGTTCATACAACAGTCTAAGATGGACTTTCCTGAACAAAGCAAACAGGTAATAGCATCTCCTTTGTTCCTCCCTCCTTCATTTATCATTGCAAAAGGTTTTGAAAATCAATAATATGAAGCTATGATCCAAAAACTTGAATCTCATTGCTAAATAAAAACAAGAAAGCCTTGTTTTCATTAAAAGACGGGCATGACAAATAAACCACTACCACCTCCCCCTCATGCTTGTGGACTTTGCCAACCAGGGTGATCTGCCTGCCAAGTGGATTTTCTTTCAGACATGAAGCAGCGCTCTTCCTGCTGTGGTGTGTAGGGTTTGCATTGTGTGGGATGTGACGAACTGGAAGAGCCATTACTTATTTATCTTACACATTTTGAGTGAAAGCCAGACGGGCTATTTTTCACGACGACATCTACACATTGTCTCACACACACACACACACACACACACATACCACAATACACTGGAAGCAAGATGTGTAATTAAGTGTCTTGCTGTTGCTAAAATGACCCCAGACGATGAATTATGTTAAAAAAAAAGTACCCCTATTCCCAGTGATTTTTCATTAGTAGGCTTTACAGCAGCTCCCATGTACTTTGTACAATCCTCCTTTTGAAATCGTGAAGGTGACACAGCAGTTATGGTGGACTTTGATGGGACACTGGGGAGCTGTACTTGGCATCACAGGAATGCTTCCTCTGCAGAGTAAAATGTTTCAACAATCATCAGCTATTTGGGGAGAAAATAAAGCTTTCTTCAGAGGCAGGAGGAGGTAGGAATAGAGGGGTTCGTCTCTGCTTGCCACCAATAAACAGCCAGCCAAAGAGATGGGCGCCAACTGCCAGAGATATAATCCAACCCAGAAATCACTCGTTAATTAAGTGTTTGCATCAGCAGCACATCTCACAGATCTAGCTGAGGCACCTCGGTATCTCACAACACTACATCAGCAGGTTAGAGGTCACAAGGACAGGGGACACTGCAGGGAATTCAACATGTTATTAAAAATGGATCTCAAACCTATCTGCAGATTTGAGGATGTGCTCAACTGACATGTCAGATAGGATCAAGGTGCCTCCTCACCCACTAAGCCAATCTTCCAGCCTGGGGGTGGAAACCAACGCCAACGTGGCTCGGCCTCCAGTCGCCACCGGCCCGATTGCATTGCGTATTCAGTCGTTGACTGCGGGGCTGATTAAATCTGTATTTAATTGGATCAGATCTAGTCGTGATGAAGCACTCCCCCCGGCATTTAACCCACAGTCCTCTGTCAAGTGAGAAGGGAAAAAAATACTGTGGGGGAATTAGGAACGGGAAATGAATACCAATGATAGGCTGTGCTAATAGCCTCCACAAGAGGAGTGGACCACACCTGTGGGGCTTAACTGAGAGGAATTAAAGTTACTGGCTTTTTAGTCGGCTTACTTATACGCATGTGTGTATGTAGCATTTTTTTTTCTAGATTATCTGTTCAATAACATTGTCAAAGTCAAACAAATAATAATAAAAAAAAAAAAACTTTACTTAATTTGTGTTATCAAAGATTTATCTGGATATTAGCCTGAAATACTTTCATTTCCAATGTCAGAACTCCTATTTAAATCTACTGTAGTTTAACTATTTAAAGGTTATCATACAAGTTCAAAAGCGAGATGAAGCAAACTTACTGAATACTGTGGACATGAAAATGTCAAAAGTCAATCATTAAAAAGATTCTGAAATTTAGTATCTTCCCATTTTTCATTAGATTACCGTATTTTCCGCACTATAAGGCGCGCCTAAAAACCTTAAATTTTCTCTAAAGTCCACGGTGCGCCTTTAAACCCGGACGCCTTATATATGGATTAATATTGAGCTACAACAGGTGTCGCAACTGCGGTAAGCAGCCGCCGACTCCATTTCCCCCGTAGAAGAAGTAGTGCGTGGTGCATGCTGGGATATATGAAAGGGCATCTCATTTCCATTTGTGTGTTTGTGTAAAGACCTGGAAATGGCTCCTACCAAGAGACACTGTTACACCGCAGAGTTTAAACTCAAGGCAATCAGTCACGCAGTAGAACACTGGAATAGAGCCGAAGCGAGAGAGTTTAACATTAATGAATCAATGGTGAGGAAGTGGAGGAAGCAAGAGGATGCGCTGCGCCAAGTAAACAAGACTAAACAGAGTTTCTGCGGGAACAAATCGAGATGGCCACAGTTAGAGGACGAAGTTGAACAGCCTTTACTGTAGCGCCTTATAATGCTTATATGGAAAAAGTTTTTAAAAATGTCATTTATTGAAGGTGCGGCTTATAATGCAGTGCGCCTTGTCGTGCAGAAAAAACGGTAAGTGCAATTTCAACCATAAAAACCTTATTAATGAATCAGCTTTATAAAAAAAATCAAAAGATGATAAAACATCCAATTTTCAAGCACCGTTATATTTGCGAGGATGCTTTAAAGATATCTTCAAATTACAGAAAAACCCACTGCTCTGAGACTATTTGATTTAAAATGTTAAAACCGTTTTTCAACACTGAAAAACAGTCTTTCTTCTTACGTTTCACACCTGTTGCACAAGTTTTTAGATCAAACACTGTTTTATTAAACTTGTTAAACATGAAGAAGTCTCAGGTGTGAAGAGAACACAATAAATCCTGCAGCGTTTACCAGGATGTTTTATTACCTCAGTGGAGATATCAGGTGGATATCGTCTCGCCCTAGGGCATTCTGGTTTCACATGTTGGGAACTGAAGCCTCAGTCTGTTCGTGTTTTATCCAGATTTACTTTCTTAACCATCACATCGCTCATTATGTTGAACCGAAAAGTCACTTGAACGCTGCTAATTGGATTTGACTATAACTGGTAAAAAGAAAAAACACAACACCAATTCTGGTTTTGTTTAATGAGCTTTTGTTTAACTTCAGAATACATTTAAAATCCTTTATTTGCTTTTTAAGATCCATGTGGCCAAACTCTGACTGACCTCTTCATATTCACTCAGGTGGACAGATTGATCATTATTATGTGTTACAGGCTAAAGAAACGCCCAGAGGAAATTGAGCGTTGCTTCAAAACTGGGGGAAAAGTATTGAAAATCAAATTGACTGGTTGACTTTAGTAATAGCTTAAAACATATTTTTGGTGGCTTTAGATAAAAATGAGGCTTTTATTATATGTGCTTAATACCCCATGTTTTTTCCTAAAATTACATAGACATTGTGGACACATTATGTTCTGACTATTTGATCAAAATTTTTCAAACATTTGACAATGATTTAGAATGGAATCTTCTACCAGTTTTTTCAATAACTCTGATCGAACTGATTTGATCTTAAAATTAATTCTTGTTAACTTCATTGGTTTAAAAAATAACACCAAGAGACAGGTTTTCTCACTAACCTTCGATATGCATCATCAAATAACTTTAGGTTATGGATTTTTTAAATGGCTATGGAAAGAAATCTTTCTGATGATTTTTCATCAATAATTGCATTCTACTGCAGATGACATTGTGATCTGTAGCGAGAGGAGGGGACAGATAGAGTAAAATTTGAAGAGGTGCAGGTTTGCACTAGAAAGAAAAGGAATGAAAATTAGTCAGAGTAAGATAGATCACATGTGTGAATGAGAGGGATCCAAATGGAAAAGTGAGGTTATAGGGTGAAAAGATAAAGAAGGTGGAAGATTTTAAGTACTTAGGATCAACAATCCAGATCAACGAAGAGTGTGGAAAAGAGGTGAAGAAGCGTGTGCAGGCAGGCTGGAACGGGTGGAGAAAAGTATCAGGTGTGATGTGTGATAGAAGAGTTTCAGCTAAAATGAAAGGGAAAGTGTACAAAACCGTAGTGAGACCGGCCATGCTGTTTGATCCAGAGACAGTGGCACTGAGGAATAGACAGCAAAGATGGACGTAGCGGAGATTAAGATGCTGAGGATCTCTCTGGGAGTGACCAGGATGAATAGGATCAAAGGAACAGCACATATTAGAGGTTTTGGATATAAAGTCAGAGAGGCCAGACTGAGATGGTTTGAAAATGTGCAGAGAAGAGAGAGAATATACATTGGCAATAGGATACTGGGTTTGGAACCACCAGGAAAGAGGACTAGAGGAAGACCAAAGAAGAGGTTAATGGTGAAGGAAGACATGAAGACAGTCGATGTGACCGAAGAAGATGCAGCAGATAGGGTTAGATGGAAGAAACTGACTTGCTGTGGCGGCCTCTGAAGGGAAATGCCGATAGGAAAAGAACTACATTATACTGCTGTAATTGTGTGACAGTTATTTGCCAACAAACACCTCTTTCAACATACGGGTGAATTAACATAAAGCAACAATTGTTGTTTTACCTTGTCACAGCCAGTGGTGATTACTCTTTCTTGATCAACACTGAGTGCAGGTCAGTGATTAAAAGTGTCAATCCAGTAACCCTTGAGGTCCAGGAAAGTTGAGATAAATTACTTTGCTTCAGCCCACACCTTTATTGAGCTTCTGAAAATGACCCTCAAGGTTGATTGGAAAAAAATACTTGTAGACAAGCCTATGAGATGTGACGTGGCTGAGGCTAAAGCCCTTGTCACGCATGTATACTATACGTGTGTGTGAATACGTATAAGATAATCTTGGCAGAGCTCATAAATAAAACATATGACAATGGATTGTTAATAAAATATCTAATTAAGATGAGGCAGGGCCATAATTTTTTTTTTTTTTTCCGAACAGTTTTGTATTTTGTAGATTGAAACAGGGGCCCCGCACACCAAGCACTATACGAGAATACTAATGCACTTGGCATTTTTCAAAATTGCTGCTATCTTCATGGCACAACGCATTAGCTAGCAATATGATTTCCTTGGCACCAATTTACCCCAATGTAGCAGGTGCTGGAGGTTAAAATCAAAATTAATGGAACCTCTAATTCGACCAAAAGTTCATTCCTATTAGGAAAATTAAAGCCTGCTTATTGGAGATGATAAAGTGCTTCGAGAAATGCAAATGCCAAGACAAAGGTTGGTGGAGATTTTAGTCGAAATAAAAAAACCCAACATGTCTAATTAAAAAAAACTCAGTCGTTTTGTTAAAGTGACCAAGTTAGAATGAGAAGAAATGGCTTCAAGTGGATTTGACTTTTGATTATTTTACACTTCTAGATTGATAAAGAAATAAAGTAAAACATCCACGTCATATTACATAGAGTAGAATTCATTCAATTCAACATCAGACATCTACGGAAAAGGACCTCCTGGTAGTATACAGCTTTAAAGAGAAGGTTTCAAACAAAATTCTCAGTTTGCCCGCGGATCGCGAGTTCCTGTCTAGGGTCCTTGGAGAAGACACCTAATAATAATAATGCATTGTATTTATATTGCGCTTTTCAGGACTACCAAAGACGCTTCACACATATGCATTATTCATTGACTCCATACCAGCTGATGGTATGGAACGGCAAGGTTTATCTCCAAGAACTCTTAACCCTCCACACCACTGTCCAAGACCTGCGCTCCTCCGCCTCCTCCTCCTACTGCCTGCACCAACCAAGGACCAAACTCTCCACTATGGGGGACAGGGCCTTCCAGGCAGCTGCTCCACAGCTCTGGAACGCTCTTCCCAAGAGCTCGAGGGCTCTGCAAAGCGTTGAGGTTTTTAAAAAAAAGACTGAAGACATTTTTATTTCTAGAGGCTTTTCAACAAAGTTTTTAGTGTTTTTTTGTTCGTGTTGAGGTTTTATTTGATTTTGCTGTTTGTTGTTCCTTTTGGTCATTGTAGCACCTTGAGATCTCCACTGGAGATATAAAGTGCGTTACAAATAAAATTTTTATTATGGTAAGTTACTGTTGTAGCCACAGCTGCCCTGGGGCAGACTGACAAAAGTGAGGCTGCCATTTTGCGCCATCGGCCCTTCTGACCATCACCAACCAATCGCACACACACCATTCAGAGTAGGCAACATGGATGAAGTGTCTTGCCCAAGGACACAACAGCAATTTTTAATCTCAACAGCCATCCCACTGTGGTAGTTGGGGACCCGGCGGTCTCCCATCCAAGTACAGCCCAGGTCCAGCCTGCTTGGCTTCTGAGGTCTGATGGGATCAGGCATTGACAGGCTGGTATAGACTAATCCCCCATTTCTCCCACCATTGGCGCCATCATAGGTGGCAGCCTGCTGCGATGTAGTGCAGCACACAAATTTAATAAAGTATATTAAAGAAAAAGTTTCAAAAAAGTCTTCTGGACAGTTTAATTCTTCAACGAGACGTTTCGACTTCCATCCGGAAATCATTTTCAATCTGAAGTTTTATTTTTAAATTTTGAAGTTTTAAATTCAGATTGAAAATGATTTCCGGATGGAAGTCGAAACGTCTCGTTGAAGAATTAAACTGTCCAGAAGACTTTTTTGAAACTTTTTCTACTATGGATCACTCCTGGATGAATGAGGGACTACACGGATATATTAAAGAAAGAAAAAAATCAACTTTTTGGAGGTTTGAACCATGTTAAATGTTAATTTTTTGAACATTAGTCTCACATCAAAAACATACCTGAAGTGGTTTTCTATTTTACGCATGGATGTCTGAGAAATTTGTGAGCTCTCTCATCTAGTATTTCAAATACTTTTCGATTGCTCAGTTGTTCTTGGACATGGATTTTGTTCTCAGCAAAATCCTCTCCAAAATCCTCTCCAAACTGAATGCATGCACTTATGTTGCATTTCTGAGCTAACAAAACGTGCCATGTTTATCTATATCTACAATCAGATAGTATCTATTAAGTGAAGAAAACACAAAAGCCTCTCTTTAAAAAAAGAAATCTATCACTTGCAGTTTTAGAGACACATTTACTCTTCCCATCGCCTTAAAGACCTCAGGCTGTATGCATTGTCTTTATCACATCATTTAGCTTTAGGAGCATGCACTTCTGTGTTTGCTGATGCCTACACTGTGTCATTTTCTTTTAAACTTGTCATTTAGGGGCTTATGATTAATTTCCAGGGTTTCCTACTATCTGCTTTCCTGACAGACTTCTACTTGGTTCCATTTTGGACTGGCACCTTTGAGGCATGCTTCCACACCAAAAAAAAAAAACACTTTTACTCATCATTACATAGAAAATTAGAGTCACTTCATTCCTCCTCTTTTTTTCTACCCATTTTTTTTCATAAAACCCAAACACACCCATTTACAGTTCCTTCCGGCTGTGGAACCCAGTGATGAAGCCAGCTGCTGGGAGAGGGGATTTCAGAGTCGTGCCATTGCAGAAGTTAAAACTGATGAGGTGTAAATTTGTCAGTAAATGAACATTTTTAGGTGGGTTAACAATTGAATATCTCTTCTGATTTTACAGTATTGTCTCCAATCAGATTGTTCCCGTATCTTACCCGTGAGCACAAAAAAAAAAAAAAAAAGCGTTGGGGTCTTTAAAGATATTTCCCTTCCTGACACACCATTAATATTCTCCATACACACTCTTCCTCTCCTCTACATATTAATATCTCTTTCCCTTGCTGCCAATCCCCGCTTCCACTCTACTCTCTTCCTTTACATAGCTGGCCTGCTTTACTGTATCACCCTTGCACGTGGTCTTTTTCCTTTTTGCACATTCCCCTCCACCAACTTTCTTCTCTTTTTTTTTGTTATTTTTTGTCGCAACTTCTTCTACCTCTCTCTCCTGGGAAGTGGCACAGAATCCCTTTAAGTGCTGTAAAAGCACATCTATTTATCATAAGCTTCTATCTCATACTGTACGGATATTATCTGACAATGAATGACACACCTTACACACAAGTCTGTAGCCAACTGAGAATCTGCAAAGAAACGTAGAGCTTTTAATGTGAACAAAGAAGCCAAGAGCGTACACATTTGAGGAGCCAAAAGGTTTTCTAAATAATGATGATACAACAGATGTGAGTCAGACTTTCAATACTGACAGAGTGATAAATTAAAGAGATGTAAACGGGAGGAAGGGCCCACTCGCCTCCCACGCACGGCAATGCGGTGGAGCGAAGGCGTCTTTTGGGACTTCCCATTGACTCTCCACAAGGTGAGAGTGGAGAAGGAACAGAAGGCAGAGGGAAAACACTTCAAACAACATGGCAGGAAGACAGAGAGCTGCTCGGCGAGGCAAACCCAAGCACAAGAAAGAAAATATGAGCATGAAGAAGAGACTGACCAAAAGAGACAAAAGGGGTGAAGGTACCCAGACAGAATCATTACTCTGCTTTCAAAGGTAATCAGTGAAGCAAGCATGTAACTAAGCACACACACACCATAACTTTGACAGACAATGAGAGGTAAAAACACCTTAAATACCACCTAACAGCAACCAGACAAACACGGAGCGAGCGCACAGCAGGACATTGATATTCCATACACCCACACACAGCATGGTAAGGAGCTGAGCATGTCTCTTTGCTTCTCCCAGTTTCACACACTTGTCTAGACACAAACCAGTGCTGCATTACATGGGTTGTTACTATGATAATAAGTCATTTCATGACTAAGATGTTAAAGTAACACAATAACAATTTGAGAAGGAAATTCTTTCAGATCCTTGGTAGGTATAACCCTAAACTACCAATAATTTTTTTTTTTTTTAAATTCTAATAGGAAAATTTCTACCTTCATTGTAAAGCATTCAAAATGAAATTATAATGTTTAGTAATACAGAAGATCTTCCGGCACTAAAAGCACAACAACTCTTTGTGAATATTGGGCAGGTATTAAGACCATCACTCGTCTTTTCTGGCTTTTTCTGGGTTCGCTTCACAACCTACAGAAATACTTGTCACCAAACCAGGAAGCTGGAATAATTGACGAGCCATCGGCTAATAGTCCTGTGCTCAAGTCTCTGCACTGGCTTCCTGTGGCTCAGAGAATAGACTTTAAAGCTGCTCTGCTCTCTCCATTGTCTGGCACCAAAGTACATCTGTGATATGTTAGTACCTTATGAACCATCTAGAACTCTGAGGACCTCTGGGATCGGACTCCTACTGAAGCCTAGAGTCAGGACTAAACATGGAGAAGCTGCATTTCAATTTTATGCTGCAAAAGTCTGGAACAAACTTCCTGAGGCCGTGAGACAGGCCTCTACTGTGACAATGTTTAAATCCAGGCTGAAAACACTTCTGTTTCACTGTGCTTTTGATTAATTATTCTTTTTATCTGTTTTAATGATTTTATTTATTTATTTTTTAAACTTTTTTATTCTATGTTTTGTGACTTAATGCATTTTTTTTCCTTCTTGTGAAGCACTTTGAATTACATTTTGTATGAATTGTGCTATACAAAATAAACTTGCCTTGCCTTAGAGTTGTTACAAAAATTATTCCATGAAGTTTAAATCTCCCAAAGAGTCTGGACTTTATCAATAGTTTTTTTTTTATTTATTTATTTTGCGTGGATCTGTTTATTAGGATGTGTTCCAAACAGTGTATTTAAGTAATTTTGCAAAAAAATAAGTTTATAAAGATATTCCATGCCACTTTTAAGCTTCCATTCCTAATCAGTGTTTTTAAAAACAACATATTTAAGTAACCGTCTGCATTGTGGAGAGTTCTTCCTCCATCCAACGCTACACACCAATCAGCAGATAGTAAGAACAAGGAGGGGAATTATCCTGCACCTATTCCCTCACTGATGAAGAATGCTGTTATGAGTCACGGATTGTCCGTAGAAATCAATGAGCAACAACACGAAGAAGTTTGAGAGAAAAATGCATGCATGTGAGAAGCAAGGGATGATTATGCATGTAGCTCATGTTTTAACCATTGGAGAATTTACACATCAAGGCAGCAAATGAATCCTTAAATAGATTTTTGATGCAGACCAACACAAGACCTGATTAAATGATGAGGTGTAAGATCTGGAGTTGAGGATAGAGCGTGATATCATCGAGTTAAATTCTGATTTGCTGACTTTGTGTTTTTTTTTATTGTATTATGCAAGGGTTAGCACACAAGCGTGACACTGCAGAACATATCTGCAACAACTCTGCATCCAGTGGAGTGCTATTTCAGATAAACCTGCTATCAGTGAGTGGGATCAAAGTGGATTGCATGCATTAAAATGATTAGTTTGCAGTTAAGCAATTCAAAATACACGCAGAGAAGAAAAACTATGTGTTTATGCAATAATATAGTAACCAATTCTGATTGGTTCCTTCAAAACTCAAATATCTGAATGTTTGAGTTTTGTTCTTCTAAATAAAAATTTGCTACAACTCAGTGAACATTTTGCTTCCTTTTCTTTCCCCACACCTTTTTAAAGCTTTCCGATCCATTGTCATTTGCTTATCTCAATAATTTGCTTATCTCAAATAATTATGGCATCGGTATTTTCATAGACCTTAAGAAAGCTTTCGACACCATAGATCATAATATATTACTGAGCAAACTAGACAGATTTGGTTTTTGAGGAGCTGCATATACATGGCTTCAGAGCTACTTAGAAAATAGATATCAATATGTACAAATAAAGGAGGAAAAATCTGATTTATTAAAAGTCATATGTGGAATTCCACAAGGCTCAACGCTGGGGCCTAAACTCTTTATCCTGTACATCAATGATTTGTGTTACACATCCAAACTAATAAATTATGTACTGTTTGCAGACGACACTACTCTTTACTTTTCAGGAAAAGACCTGAACCAAATGATACAATCAGTTGAAAGAGAATTGAGTAAAATAAAAATATGGTTTGACATAAATAAATTATCATTAAATATTGAAAAAACGAAATTTACAGTATTTACAAAATTAAAAGTACCTAAACAAATTCAAATTATGCTTAATAACACCCCATTGGAACGAGCTTACGACAGTAAGTTCCTTGGAATGATTATAGATCACAAATTAAGCTGGAAATCACACATAAATTATACAAAAAATAAACTGTCTAAAGTAATAGCAATCATTTATAAATTCAGATTTGTCCTAAATAAAAAAAGTTTGTTTATGTTATATAATACATTAGTACTTCCATATATAACTTATTGTATCGAGATTTGGGGAAATACGTACAAAACTAACACAAAACCAATTTATATTTTACAAAAAAAAGCAATACGAGCAATAACATTCTCATCTTATAATCAACCTACCAATAATCTATTTATAAATTTAAAAACATTAAAGTTCTATGATTTAGTGGAATTACACACTTTAAAATTTATGTTTAAGATAAAAAAAAACATGATGTCAAACTCTCTACAAAATATGTTTATTATTAGGAAAAGTCCATACGAACTAAGAGGAAATGATGTGTTCATTAAAAATAAATTTAGAACAAATGTTAAAAAATTCTGTATTTCTATTAAAGGTGTGGATCTTTGGAATAATTGTAATGATGAACTTAAATTGTGTTTAAATCTTTTATGTTTAAAAAAGAAATTTAAGTTATTAATACTTAAAAAATATGCAAGTCTTGATGGTTAAATTCAAGCTTCTATAAAAAGTAAACAATTATGATGTGTTATGATTATGTTATGTGTTACGAATATGTGTTATGATTATGTTATATGTTATGATGTGTTATGATTATGTTATGATGTATTATGATATTATTATGTTATGTGTTATAACAATTATGATGACTTAGTATTTACTTATGTCTTTTTGCTTTTATTATGACAAAAAAAAAAAAAGGGTCGGCGTAATAAGCGTTTGCTTCAGCCGATACCTTTTCGGTCCTTTGCTGGAATATGGTTGTTTTCTTTATTTCATTGATTTGAGGTTGCACTGTGACCGAAATAAATAAATAAATAAAAAAAATATCTGGGGCCGAGTCGAGGGGCCAACAGCCTCAGACAGGAAGCCCAGGTTTCTCTCACCCCGTCTGCATTGTCCATCTCACCCGGGAGGATCCTGAGGTATTCCATGTCCAGCTGTGTGACATAGTCTTTTCAGCAGGTCTGCCTCTGGGCTTCCTCCCAGCCAGGTGCCTGAACCACCCCATCTGGCTTCTCTCGACCCAGAGAAGCAACAGCTCTACTCTAAGCTAGCGCCCAACTACCCTCCAATGGAACCTCATTTTGGTCACTTGCAATCTCATTTTTTCGGTCACCACCCACAGCAGGTGACCATAGATGAGTGAATAGTGACCATAATAAAAGCGACCATAACTCCTTTTTAAAGCTGAGGGAAGAATGTGTGAAACCAGGGTACCTAATCAAACTAAAATGACTCATATTCCCTCAATACCCACCAGTTCTAATCACATTGTTACATATAATGAATTGCAAGTTAATATTCATTAACAGAATTAATTATGCTTAGACAGGAATTAATTTAGAACATTTGTGAAGGAACAAGGACTGTAGTCTAGTTAAAATTTGTCTCTCAAATTTGCTTAAAAGAAGAAAATGATTTAAGAGTGTTTTGGGGTTCATTGGAATTCATGATGATCATAGTTTGAAAAATTTATTGGATGAAGTTACACCTACTTTAACTGATTGTAGAAGAACTTTTAAGATAAATTGAGTCAGTGTATGAAACACTTTTTTTTGTTTACTCTATTCATCCCTCACCGTGGAGATTTGTGTGCTGCACTCCTACACCGCAGCAGGCTGCCCACGGCGGCGCCAATGGTGGGTGAAACGGGGGGTTAGGTGGGAGACGGTAGATCAGTGCTAGAGCGTTGGCCCGCGGACCGGAAGGTCGTGGGTTCGGTTCCCACTGAGACCACCATCTAGGATCCTTGGAGAAGACACCTAACCCCGCTTCCCCCACTATTGGCGCCGTCGAAGGGCAGCCTGCTGCGGTGTAAGGAGTGCAGCACACAAATTTCCCCGGTGAGGGATGAATAGAGTAATTTTTTTTTTTCCCCCAATGACCCTAGACATCCACTCAGTGGGATGCAAACCCACAAACTTCCGGTTGACTTCCGCTCCATAGGGGAACGCTCTAACCACTGAGCCAACATCTCTTTAAGGGTTTCATCAACAATGAATCAACTAAATTGGCTACTAATGACACATTAAATTTTAATCCATTTCCTGACACCAATGCTCAGATTAAATTGGTGAGAATTTTATCTGATAATGTAGATTCTATTGAGTTTTTTTTTTTTTTTTACATTTTAGGAAGCACTTTCATGACTAAGACACAATCCCATTTTGATGAAAAAGTGACTCTGCCTGGGTCATGACATTTTGAATCAAGCTGCTGATTTTTCTCACAATTTGGCACCAAAAAGTACTTTTTTTGTGAAAAAAAAGAGTTCAGTGTATCATGTACCATTAGCAGGACTAACATTTTTGTCAAACTGCCAAGTGCTGCCGCGCTGTTAGATGTGAAATTTTAACTCTAAAAGCATAGTTACTGATGGACAAATGGAGGAGCATGCTGAACTCCACTTTCACTCAAGCACTGACAACTCAAGTAAAACTGATATGTCAGAACGGTTTAGCTTCAGTGCTCACTTAAAATTATGTTAAACTCTAGTTGAAATGTCTCCACTGATTGGTTGGAGCATGAAAAACGTCCATTGGGCAGATTAATCCAAGTGAGAAACAGAGCAAGACAGAAACAGCTTGTGATGAGTTGCTGGTTCTGCTTATATTTGTAAAAAATGAAAAGACTTTCAATTTTTATTCAAAAAAGAAATAAGTTAATTGACGTTCTATTGCTGTTATGTTCTCACAAAACCAGCAGTCCTGACTTGGATAACGTCCCGAATATACACGCATTAATGGTGAGTGGACTCAACTTACGTAGCACTCAAAGTGCTTTACAGAGTAGCTCACATTCACACATTCATACCTGATGGGGATAATGCCATGCAAGATGCAAACCACCATCAGAAGCAATTGGGGATTCGGTGTCTTGCTCAAGGACACCTCGGGCATGAATTCCTGGTGGGGGACCGAACCGGCAACCTTCCGATTACAGGGCGGTCACCCAACACACTGAGCCATGCTTCCCCATTATGGTTTAATAAATGCATTAATTTATTCATTCCCATTTTGGGGTGGCATGGTGTCGCAATGTTTAGCACAGTGGTCTCACAGCAAGACGGCAAGGGTTTAAGTCCTGGGTGGGACGAGGCTTGAAATGCTGGCCTTTCTGTGTGGGGGTTGCATGTTCTTCCCATGCATGTGTGGGCGTTCTCTGTGTACTCCGGTTTCCTTCCACCCTCCAAAAACATGCATACTAGGTTGATTGGGCGACATAAAATTTTTCCTAGGGATAACAGGGTGTGGATGTGTGTAGTTTTCCAAGTGTGGGGGCCCTGCAGAAGACTGGCAACCAAATAAGCCGGGATAAGCTACGGAACACCCCCTCACCCTCGTAACCCCGTTAAAGATAAGCGATTCAGAAGACGAAGCGAAACATTTACGGTACATTCTTTCAACCATTCTGAATTTGAATCGATTAAAACTGGTTGACTGAAAATTATGGATTTGTTGAGTCACATTCTAAATTAAAATACTAATAAAAACAATTGAAACAAGTCTTTGTCACGAAGTGTTACATGCAGTACTTAATTATTTAGATTATGTCTAAAACATGAGTATTGAATTGGGATTCAATTATTTGAAGGTAAATAGGTATATGGGATGTTAAAGGAGGAGGTGATAGCTCAGTGGTAGAACGTTTGCCCTTGGACCGGAAGTTCATGGGACCGAATGCCACTGAGCTCATGGCAGCACACAAATTTTGCTGTTGAGGGCTGAATAAAGTATATATTTGTAGGAGGGGAGACGGTGGCTCTGTGGTTAGATAGAGCATTTGCCCGTGGACCGGAAGTTCGCGGGTTCTCCTTTCACTGAGTGCACGTCTAGGGTCCTTGGAGAAGACACCTAACCCCCCGTTTCTCCCACCATTGGTGCCATTGTGGGCAGTGTAGGAGTCGCAGCACACAAATTTCCCCGGTGAAAGATGAATAGAGTGAGTAAAAAATTTTAATATCTTATTTTGACATTAGATTGACCTTCTTCCTATTCTTTTAACATTACATGCCTGCACTGGGCAAAAAAGATGAACAGGATTGATTTGTAGTCCTTTATAATAAGATACAGTACCGTCTCTAGAAATGCCTTTAACCAAACAGGCTGAACAAGAAAGTCTTACTATAAAGCTTCATATCTAATGTTTAGGAGCCTTCAGCATCCTCACAACAATAGAACTTTACCTAAAGGTAAAGAGAGCTACCTTTAGGTAACTCTCTTTACATTCCACTCAAATGACACATCTAAGATTTGACTATCTTACTTGAAGATTTCTCGGAGTAAACGTGCCCTCAAAACAACAAATAAAACCAGGTCGAATTACCTTTCAGTCATTCAAGCTCTTGAGAAAAATTTCAATTTCCTTCAAATATTCTAATTACATCTAACGGGTGTCAAGCTGTCGTATAATTACATTTTCAATGGGAAAAAATCTCAATTGTAACAAAATATCTCATTATTACACTGCCCGTATCTGAAATTGCTTCGACAAAAAAGAAAAAAGTGGAACCGAATTATTCGCTAAGCTGCGAGGACGGTTTCCACTTCTCCTAACAGTGTTGTCGTTAAAAACCTCAAGAGCATTAGAGGAAAGACCTGTCACGGCTCAACACCTGAAGGGAATGAAGAGAGAACAAGATATGACAGAGCACAAACCTGTGTCCTTTCTTACTGTTTTTTTCATAAAGGGACACTGATAACTGAGGGCATCAGTCTGTGTAAAATACCCCCTTTACCACTACACCTCGGAGGGAGCCTTCTGCTTCAATAAAGAGGAAAAAAACATTAATTTTGATCAGCTGCTGTGGCTGCCATATCGTTTTCCAAGCCATGTAGCGTAACAAGACCAATTTCCTAAATAATCAAGCTCCAGCCAGTGACCGTCCTCCTATCAACACCTTTGATCTTTTTCCTACATGGCAACCATTTTCATCATAGCAGCAATGTAATTTCCCAATGGGTACCAGGCACTGGGGTGCAGACTTTCAGACTAATGTACTGAGCAGTCACTGTTCCAAAGTTTGGAAGCCCTTTTGGTGGAAAGAATTTGCATTCAAATCATTGAATCTGAAATTGGTTCTACCTGTCTGGGATTGAGACCATTTCCTATGGGTTCCTTCCAGCAGTTAACAGCAACATTATAACTCGGGACTTCAGACATGCTAATGGCCTTTGATGGTCAAATTATGTTTTTCTTCCGGCTTTTCCAGAGATAGAAGTCCCCTCAACCAGGAGAGCTCTTTAAAAATTTCAGACACCTTTGCTTCAGAACCAGCTTATAAAAGTCCACCAAACTAAATCAGAACTCACATTAATGCTGGTCTGGTGTGGATTTATTAAGCTTCCAGAGAAGACGAGCACGTAAAAACGCCGATAAACAGGACAGAATATCAATCAAAGATTTACATAACCTCTATAAGCAGTCGTTTATGTAAAAAAAAATCTACAGATAAAAATTTTCAACCAATTTTCCCTTTACAAAGTGGTGATATGCTGAATCAACTTGTTTATGGTTTCTACTTCTTTTTTTTTTTTAAAGGTTATCTCTACATTACAAACACACCTGAAGTGATTCTCTTTTCATTCATGAATCTTTGAGAAATTTGAATCTCTCACGTCCAATATTCAGTCACTGAACAGCACGTTTGAGGTTTTGGAGATAAAGTCAGAGAGGCCAGACTGAGATGGTTTGACATGTACAGAGGAGAGAGAGAGTACATCGGAAGAAGGATGCTGGGTTTGGAACCACCAGGAAAGAGGCCTAGAGGAAGCCCAAAGAGGAGGTTTATGTATACAGTGAAGGAAGACATGAAGATAGTTGGTGTGACCAAAGAGGATGCAGGAGATAGGGTTAGATGGAAGAAACTGATCCCTGATGGGAAATGCCGGAAGAAAAAGAAGATACAAATGCCGGCTCGTTTTAACAAATTTTGTTCTCCACCACACCCACATTTTAACGTAAGCTGAAAGTACTTAAGCAGCTGAGCACATGCGCTCTGCTCACGCTCTTGACAGGAAGTGCCATTTTTTTGTAAAAGCTACCAAGTCAGAATACCAAAAATTATGGGCTGGCTTGATTGATTCCCTTGATTCACTTTGCACTGCGTTTGCAGCCTCAAACAAGATTTATGCCGAGTCAGGGGCAGGAATTAGTGGGTTGTAAGAGGAGGGGGAATTTACAGTGTCAAAAATGGAAGTGAAACTGAATAAATAGACTTTATTTTGGGTAAATATTGCATTTCTTAACCAACAAAAGTTAGCATGTTGTTTATAAGTGCTATAAGAGAAGAATTATTACCCCACGAAATCACAATAACCCATCTTTAATAGAACATCTTTCAACACACAAAAAAACATGGATGGACGTGTAATTTTAATGAAATATCAAACTTAGAATAATGGTCAAAACTGTGTTACCTAATTTATATATTAATAAAAATATAATGATACTTTTTTAGCCATTCAAGCTTATGCTTAATCAGGCTCATAAATTGGTCATATCCAGTCAGAATTCAAATTCCACTTAAATCAGTTCAGATTCTTGTTCAATTCAATGCTCGTTCCGAGTGCATCATCTACATCCAAACCTACTTGATACAATAGTGCAGTAAAATCAAGATGTTCTCCAGAAGCAGCACTTCAATTAACATCAAACATTTCTGTTGGTTTATTCTTCACTCTGCTGACGTCCACTGATTGGTACAATAAATTCAACCATCAGATTTCTTGATTTAGAATTTCAATCCCTGGCAAATCAGATATTAGACTATGGTCTAAGACTATGGTCAAATCAGATGACCATAGGAAGATATTTGGTCCCTAAATATCTCCCCAAAAAGAGATATTTAGGTACCAAATTTAGTCTGGTCCCTAAATTTGCAAAGTGAGTTCAAGCATCATGATTTAATTTTTTGGTTTTATGTTCAAGAAAAATTACTTAAAAGATGCAAAAGTCATAATTTTTATTTTTTATTATTATTATTTAAACTTTATTTTTTTAAGTTAAGAACACATTTGTTTTAAAAAAAAAATTCTCCTTTGATTTTTGCCCATGTTCTTGTTTACACCTAGAAGTGGCTGCGACTGCCACACTGAAGCTTTGTTTAGCGCACAGCGCTTTGAGCCTCCAGGAGCGTGAACCCCAAAGCACTGACTGACGAACCCGTATTAATCGATTCCCAAGCATGATGTTCTCAAGCTGCACTTGATCTGAGCATCCTGACTCAAGCTTCAAAAAGTTTCATGGCAATTTAAAGACACCGCAAAATCTAATTAAAGATACATTTGGAAATTGATTACCTGATGCACTCAGATTGATTGATGCAGAAAGTAACTCTAGTGTTTCTGTTCAGGCCAAGTACATCTACATTCCCATGCCATAGAAACGTATCGATTCACACACAAACTCTCAGGTCTATACAACCCATTAAATATCCTTTTAGTGTTTCCCCATCCATTTATGTCACTCAATGCAGATTACATGAGCAAAGATTCTCAAAGAAATTGTTTAACAGGCATCAGCTTTAAAAAAAACAGTATTATGAATCTATTGTTTAATGGACCCCTAAAATCCAGGTAAGCCAAAAATAAATCATGATAATTCCGTTCCGTTCATTTCATCGTGTTCCCAGGCTTCTCTCACCCGGAACGATCCCGAGTCGTTCCCCAGCCAGCTGTGCGACATAGTCTCTCCAGCGGGTCCGGAGTCTGCCTCTTGGTCTCCTCCCGGTGGAACGTGCCCGAAACACCTCACCAGCGAGGTGCTCGGGGGACATCCTTACCAGATTCCCAAATCACCCCATCTGGCTCCTCTCGACCTGGAGAGATGCCGGATGGCAGAGCTTCGCACCGTATCTCTGAGTGAGAGCTCAGCCACTCTGCGGAGGAAGCTAATTTCGGCCGCTTGTGTCCGCTAGCTCATTCTTTCAGTTACCACCCACAGCTGGTGACCATAGGTGAGAGCGAACGTTGATCAACTTGTAAATAGAGATCTTTGCTTTTCGACTCAGCTCTCTCTTTACAACGACGGACCGATGCAGCGTCCTGGTTATTGCTGATGCCGCACCGATCCGCCTGTTGATCTCTCGCTCCATAATTAAACTCCTCCACTTGGGGCAGGACCCTGTCCCTAACCAGCAGGGGATGGTCCACCCTTTTCCGGGCGAGGACCATGGTCTCGGATTTGGAGGTGCTGATTCCCATCGCAGCCGCTTCCTGCTTGGCAGCAAAACAATCTAGCAAATCAAGATAATGTTTTATTAAAAAATACTTTATGAGGTCACAGTGGCAGTGGTGGAAGATGTCCTACTAATGCTTCTTGACACGTCTGTGTGATAAAATAGTACCGTAAATGTAAACCAACAAATAAGAAGCCAGAGAATAAGGATGCGTTTGTGTGGAAAACAGCAGAGATTGCCGGGAAACAAGGCTGCAGGCGAGCAAAAGTGCATGAAATCAGGTAGGAAATTCTGTCTTGAATATGTGCTCTCTGTGCTGTGGCGTGCAGGGCATTGGGGCAGGTGAATAGCCAGGGCTATTGTTTCAGAGCATTGGTCCACATGAATGACCCAGCCTGTGTCCACATTAACACGGATCAACTCCTGCGGGTATCTTCTCCCCAGAAAACAGACGCTCCAGCACATTCAGCCAAATAGCTTAACTTCCATATCCGCTAACAAAGCACACTTTCCTTCACCCTTCCTGACTTTTAGCTAACTCACTTTCTCCTTCTCTGCTTTCTTCATTGCAAGGGTTATTCTGGTTTTCACCTTTCCAGCATGTTACCCTTCCATTCCACCACATTACCTTCTACCAATCGGACAGAACAATTTCCTTTGCTCTCTATTCACATCTTTTGTCAGAATTCTGCTTTTTTTCCATTACCTCTTCTCATTTTGGGTTACTAACTTTTTCGGAGGGCATCACCATCTCCAACTGGGTGTAAACTCTAACATGGACAACATTAGTTGTGAATAGCCTGTTAAGAAAGCTAACACCTGAGGAGGATATTGATCATAAAGTCAAAGTTTCTAACACTTTTTTAGAAGAAATGTACCACAGTGACAATTTATTTTGTAGCACTGGTCCTAATGTGTCAGGAATTGGGTGTTTTTTTCATCAGGTGGGCTTGTGGCTGGACAGAAATCATTTCAGGTCCAAATAATGTGCCAGATGAAACACATGGAGCTGTAAATCACTCGGGGTCAGCCGCTAACAGGGAAAGATAGCTTTCATCTTGCTGAGCAGGCAAGGTAATGATAATTTAGCAAAGAGGCGTGTGGTACAATTTCAGACTCAGTTCGCGCCCACACCCATGCAAAGACTTCAGGTTCTGATGTTACTTTAAGTTGCAAGCATTATAGAAGGCGCTCTGTTACTTGGGGAACAAGCAGGAGATTGAATGAAAGCTGCTTTCCAGCTTTCATCACGCAGACACAGGGTGCCCAATTACAGAAACGTGCTCTGCGTGACCGGTGAGGCCAAACACCTGACGGCAAGAGGTGGCAGGTGGACGGGACGCTACACGCAAGCCAGCGAGGCTACCGCAGTGCACCGCTGCTCCTGCACGCTCTCAAGATGTTACGCATCGCCCCCCTCTAATTGGCAGATGGCCTCAGATGCGAGATGATTTAATGGCCTGCGTGTGTGTTTTTTCCTGCTTCAGTCAGCCATTAGCAGGGACATCTGTAACGAGTTGGCCGGTGTACTGCTGAGAGCGGAAGCTGAGACCAACACTTTCTAATGGGGGTAGTGCAGCCCTGATAGACTTTGGCCATGATCAAAGCACTTTGATTTATTTCTTTGGGGTTTTGATAATCAAAACATTGTCATATCAAATTATTCAAAGCAGCAGACACACTATGATAGTAAGACGATTCTGTTTGTGGCCCTTGAAGAACTTCAAAGAATCAAACTGTGTTGTGTTTTAAGGTATCAAGTCTGTGACGACCTACTGTTGCCTTTCAATCTACCGGAGAAAGACATTTCTGGCTAAATATATCATAAAAGGCCATTTTCATGGCTTTGGAACAAACAGCTTGGCTTCCAAGTGATCCCATTTCTTGCAGCTGTGCCGTAACCATCTGTGCTGAATGCTGCGCTCAGGGGTAAAACATTACGGCCTCAACCAGCGCTTGGCCCTAAAGGCTTTCGCTTTCTGGCTCTGTGTCACTGCCTTCATTTCTTACTGCTCCCTCCTGAGCTTGTCTCTATAACAAGATCTGGAAGAGGGAGGGAGTTGTGTTGTAGAACAAGTGAGGCCTTGAGCTGGTTTTCTATGCATGTAGACAGAGTAGTGGAAAAATGATTTCAAACTTAAGGCCTTACAAAGCCCGATGGCCATCGGTATTCTTGCCATAGCCTCTGTGGATTTGTCTGCTACCTGCAAACTGGGTCAGTATTTGCATTATTTTAGAGATTTGTATCTTTGCTGTGAGGAGAAGAAAGGCTTTGCACAGAGACATGTGGACCAACACCTGCACTTTGTATCTCTCTTCCTCCCTTTCTGATTACATCTCTCTCACACACAGCATCCAGAGCTCATTAATTTGTGCATATATTTGTAATTTTAGCACATAAACGTCAATCGAAAGCCACCAAATGGGCTAAAGTTATGACAAATAGCGACAATGTGCATCTATTGCCAAATTGTTACAAGCTGGACGACTTAATTAAAACCGAGAGGGAGGACTAACGTTGATTATGACACTGAAAAACTGTCCACTTTTACACCACTTAAATATAACTTAATCTCAGTCCATTTTTATTCATGTCACGCAGACGGTATTAGCTGCAGTCATAAATCAGAAGCAGTTTTGAATGTGACTCCACCATTCACACATTAGCATTAATTAGGAGGTGACAGTGCAGCAGCAACCTTTTGACTGTTTCGATTTGGTTTAATTGCCTTTTCTTTCTCAAAGAAAACCTTCAAATATTTCACTCATCCCTAACTTTAGTATGACTTCTAATTCCAATCATTGACTGTTTGTGCCGTCAGCTAAGCGCCCAGGAGATGAATGAGGAACCAAAAGCAGATGTGTGGGCATGGCAGTAATGAGATGCAGAAAAAAAAGGTAATTGAGGAGGACAGACTGGCTGGTGAGACACAGTAGAAAAATAAGAGAAGGAAGAAAATAACCAAGTATGAGATAGAAAGAGGTGATTGGGGAGACCTGCATCTGAGGGGAATACAAATGGACAGAGGAGGAGCACAAAAAGAGGAGTGTGGATCCAATGGGGGAGGTTGTGTGAGGAGGAGAGATAAAAGAATGTGAGAAAGATGGATTCACTGTTTGCTAATGAGAAGACAAAGGCAGTGGGATTCACATCGATCTCTGCCCCACAGCAAGCCAGCTTTGTACAGAAAGAGATAAGAGGGTCTGGAGATGCTTACCTGAAGTAAGCAACCTCAGGAGTGTTAGAGGAATCAAGGTCTGGTTCAGATATAAGTATGTGTGAGCCAATACTTGTAACTGTAACAGCATGAGAGTGAGATGCCACATGCTGGTTTGTGGAAGTTGATGCACAGAGGGACGCAAACTCATAACCTTAAGGAAATTAACATTTTAAAAAATGCAGATAGATTCAATGAGTCATTTTTATAAGTTTGATGCGGATTTAAAGTGAGAAAAATAAAATATTCATGTTGAAACCACTTGGAATAGTTTAAGACAAAACACAGCAAGACATACATTTTACATTTACTAGTGCATTAAATTAAAAATTAAGTTTGATATTGTAATGAGTTGTGCATTTTGAAATGATTTTGTTGTGAGAGCGCATTAAGAGACTTACTGCAGGTTTGAGCTGTTCCAATACACCGCATGCCGGTTGTTGGCTCTGGAAAGGTGTAAGTTTGTAAGAACCAGCGTGATGAGGCTGAGAGACAACGTTGCGAGAGCCATAATCCCTCTGATGCTCCTCCAGCCCTGGATCCCCTCTTTCTTTTGCGTCCCCTCTCCTTCTGTCCCACACCGCGCGTTCTTCACACCATCCCAGCGGTGTGTGGAAGAGCGCCTCCTCAACTTCCCAGTTACCTTAACAACTGGATGACTTCTTCCAGGTTACCTGTTCATTAACTCTAATCCCATTGTGATGAGACCCATTTATCAGGCATCTCTACTTCATCTGGGAAGGATTCTTTCGCATCCGCAGCGCACTTTCCAGTCTCTCTTTGTTTCCACTTCGGATTTCACTGAAGAAGAAAAAAATAGACCAAAAAGCCAGGACAGGTCATCATGTTAATAATTTAAAATCTTGCAGGATGTTTATTGCTGTTTTACACAGCGTTTAAAAGTGTCATGTTGGAGGTTTCTCAGCATCAGCAGCAGCATCAGCATCAGCACACAGCGCAGCAAACCCGCCCTCTGATGGACAATCAGGATGTCCCGCCTCTTCAACAACTCAAGCTTCAGGCAAAATGGGTTTAAAAAGAAGCAACTGGAGCTTCATGTATGCTACCAAAAAAATAAATTAGTTATGACACTAAGATAAAACTAAGGGATGCTAAATCTCGGGAAAAAAAAAAACAGTGACATTTGTTCTCTACCATCTGTGATTGTTTGGTCACTTCTGGTGGTGAAGGTGAGGATGTAGGACCCAGATCCATAGCCAATTTTAACCAGTTTATTGCAGGTAACAGGAGTGGAAAACAGCAGGACAAGGAATCAGATGTGGTGCACAATAGGGTGCAGGACAAGACAGGGAGGGACACCATCGTGGCTGCAGTAAAGGTACATGACAGTACAGCCGGGTGATCTGACACTGCAGCCATGGACACCAGGGTGTAAGTAACAAGGGGAAGACGAGACGCAGCTTGGGAAATCAGGGAGAGGCAGTTGGGACCAGGTATGATGAGTTAGGTTCGAGGACCAGGTTTGGATGAAGTAGATGTTCCTGATGAGAGGATTATGAAATCTAAACACTGATCAGTTTAATTGGTTTTTACCAAGTACATCATCATAAGTAAGTCAGCCACTATCTACCGTGTGATGATTGGCCCTAGTAAATATAGCATTCATTAATTCATCTGCTAAACTGCTTATTCCTGTCCAGTTTTCAGCGGTAAAGGACATACTATTCGAGCTGATTACGGGTGAGAAGAGTGGTACACCATAAACAAGTCACCAGTCTGTTTGCAGGGCCACACACAGAGACAGAAAACCATGCACACACATTCCTTCTCAGGGTCAATGATCACTATGGTCAATCAACCTTGTACATATGTCTTTGAAAGGTGGATGAAACCAAGGACCTGGAGAAAACCCCAACATACACACGGAGAACATGCAAACCTCACACAGAGAGACCAATGGTCAAAGCCTGTCCCACCCAGGACTCGAACACCCGACCTTCTTGCTGTGAGGCCAAAATGCTAACCACTGTGCCCCTGTGCAACCCAGATATACTACGGATGACAAATGCAACCTTCAATTACATACAGTATGTCACTATTACTTGCCACTGAGCACTTGGGTCCAAAGATACACAAAACTTGTAGAAATACACAAGATAATTAACTCTAATTTTCTCTCATTTTCATAACGAACAAAGTTGAACAATTGTTTTTGTCTTGTTTTAAAATGATGGTCAAATTGGCCAAAAGAAATAACGTATTCTCAAGAAAACTGAATTATACTTAGAAGGAACAATTAAATCCCACTAGTAGATTTAAGTGACTGACTTTAAGAAATACTTGACTAGTTTTGAATTAAAACTTTGTCAAATTTACTAATAAAATGCTACATTTCCAAAAAAAATAAGATCAAACCCATTCCAAAACTTTATAAACCCCAGATTTGTGTGGCGCAAAAATAAGTTTTTAAAGTGGAATCAGAATAGTTTCAGTTTATCTTTGCACTCTTTTCTAATTAGTGCTTTACATCTATGTTTTTTTTCTGCTTTAAGTTTGCAGTAGTGTTTTATCTGTTAATTGCTTTTCCTGTTTACTTTGCTCTTTCTCAACTCATCATAATTCCAACCATATCTCTTTCCTGCTGGGATGCCTACATGTGTTGTATTTTATAATTCCCATTCTCTACGAGGTCTAACAGTGAACAAGCGGTAATGACTAGACACAAGTTAAAGTAATAAAGGCTACTTATCTCAAACCTTAAAAAGAATCAAAATGTAACTTTAAACAAAAATTAGAAAGAAACACCTACAAAGGAGGTTTTTGTAAAAAAAAATGTTTTCTCAAAATACCTTCAAACAGGACTTTCTTACAAAATCTAACCTCACAAAATCAAAATAGGGGAAAAAAATTGAATCCTGATACATCTGCAAGACATTTACAATTAATTTTCTCTGGGTTACTGTCAATAACTCTGTCAAACAAAGTTTGAAAACATCAGGACCCCCTTGCCTGCCGCCGGAGGGAGCACTGTACCTTACTCATCACCGTGAACAGAGACACCTGAGGATGATTCTTCCGATGCCACACACCTGTGGACCCTACTGTCTATTTAAGGGCAATCACCCCAGACGTCCACTTTAGGTCATTACCATTCCTTCCAGCCATTCCACACTCTGATAGAAAAGGCATAATACTTTTATAGTTTTCAAATGCGGTGAGAGTTATGAGGGGGGTTAGGTATGAGTTTTGAGAGTTACACATTTTTAATTAATCCTTGAATTTAAGATCTTTCTTCAAGATAAATTTTTAGAATCTGAAAAGGAGAAGAAATGATCCGTTTTGACCCTTGAATTGTGGAAGTTTATTTTCAATTGGAAAAAAATACCTTTGTAAAAATCAGTCAACAAAGACATTGTCTGACAAGAGACCGGTGACCGGTGTGAGTGCACCTCACCATCATTGGAGAGCTAGTCGGGATAAGTTGTTCATCCCAGCGACCCCTAGCGAACAAGCGGTTCAAAAATGTTTGGATGGAGGAATGGACAAACAGCACGTGGGATCATTTTTGGGAAAATTCTTTATTGTCCTGATAAACCTCTAGTTTAAAAATTGAATATATTTCATTTATCCCCAAAGGGAAATTTGAGTGCTGCAGTGCAAACACTGGGTGTTTAACACCTTGATGCCCCCTTGCCGCTATCCACCAATGTCCCAGTCCGGTTGCACTGTGTCCAACCTGGCAACCCAAAAGCTGGAGTCTGGAATTGGTCACAAAACCAAACTGGTCTCTCTTTATTTCACTGGGCCCGAGTGTGCGCCTCCAATTCCCAAAGGAGCAACCGGACGTTTCCATGGAAACTGCAAAAACACCGGGTCTGAAGCACCTCCTCTAGACAGTCTCCTTCTCCGCACCGACTCCAGATCGTCTCCTTCTCCTCAGCTCCTCAGACCAAACTAACCTCTCCAGCCACACATGAATGTGTCTCTGCGAGCCAACAGCTGGTCGCGAATGCCAATATGCATGTCAACGGCAGAATGACTCCATAACCAGCAAGCCGTTTGGGAGCTAGCCGGGCAATTTCTAAAAAATCAGCTGTCTGAGACAAACAAAGTCCAAAAGGACGTCCAAAGTGCAGTCAAAATGAAATCTTCAGAAATTGACAAAACATAGGGCAGAAACTCAGCGAAAGTTGGCGATTAAACGCTCAAGTAACAGGGAGCACTGCAGCAGGCAGCCGCCCAGGGCAGCACCTTAGCTTTGCCATGCGCCAAATGACTTCAGAGCACAATTTATTGGTTCTTTTATTAAATTGTTTGGATCGTTAATCATGATCCCACTTCAAACTTTCTGGCAACAAACAAAAGATATTTAAAACGAAATGCTGACAATTCCAATAAAATGATTCTGTCTGTCCATTTATCTTCTCAAACACTTTGTCCAGCTCTGGGGTTTGAAAGGTATCATTGCTCGGAGGCAAGTTACAGCTTGGTCTGGTCACCGGTTCGTCACAGAGCCTAACGGGTGTACTAAATAATGTCAAGTACAACACAAAGTTGACATTTGTACCCATTCATGGTGGAAAGATGCACTAGATTTTGTTTCAAAGGCTCCTATAGTTTTATAAAAAAAATTGCCTTTATGGAATTTATTCAGTGAAATTCCAATAAGACAATTAGTTTATTACAACATAGTCCTCACTGAATTACTGAAGCTATTTTAGATTTGAAACTGAAACTTAATTAGAATTTATTAAAAAATAAATTTAGATTAATTTAAAATGACGAATACGTTTACTGGAAGGTAATTGCATATCTATAAATAACAGGTGTGTAAGTAATTATGTGTGTATTTGTGTTTATGTGTGACAGTGAAATATAAACCGCGCGGAAGCGAGGCTGAAAATTCATAGACTTTAATTAACCTGTTTAATTTTGGCATTGGTGGTGTTACTGCTCCATCCAGCCCAGCGGGAGCTGAAGCATTAATGGCTCAGTTAATTCCAAACATCAAGCATTGGCCTCGGTCTGATTAACTGTGCCAAGTTTATGTCTTATTACAGTAAAATTCACTTCCATAAATGTCATTGTTTTTGCTGGCTGAGGAAAAAAATTATGTGAATTCTTCCCGCTGATAGATGGGTGATTATTGTTCTTCCTAAAGGAGCCCCGAAGGTCACAATTCACACCGGTGTGAATGAGATGAAACCTGAATCAGGTGTAGATGTGCTACCAACTCACACATCTTTGCTCTCGTTCATTTAGTCTGTCTAGTTTGCTCCCATTTGCTCTCACTCACTCTCTGCCTCTGTTGTTTTTGTCTGTGATGACGCCTCTCCTGAGTGCCCTCCAGGCATGTTGCCGTGGCGACTGGAGTAAAGGGGCGAATGAAAGAGCAAGTATCATCACTTCTTCTCCCCCAACTCTCCCTCTCCCTGTCCCACCACCTATCTTTGCAGCTCCACTGGATCACTCGCCTCTATCCATCCGAGCATTTCTCATCCTTTTGTCGCCTCTTGCTCAGGAGGAAATTGCTGCATATATGAAGCACATTTCTCCTAAACTGATTATCTCTGACTTCCTGTTGTGTGTGCCAACCACACAGCTCCCAGTGAAATTGAGATGAAACTATAAAGAATGACATTTAATATGTTTGCTGGACCTGTCTCAAACAGCAGAGGTCTAAATGCATATTTATGATGTGCTTTGTGTGGATGAGTGTCATAACTTATTGAACACATTTGTTCTTTAGAGTTTTGCACTATGTGACTCTTTCTGTATGCCTCCTGTAGCCTCTGCAGAACCACCGTTTGTATTTTTGCTGTAGGCGCTGGTATGCAGCCTGGTACCCATCAGCTCAACTCGTTACCTTGACTTTGAATCTGTTTGTGATTAATTCATGAACAGCAGCTATGGGCATATTGATTATTCTGATAATTTACTCTCATCAATCAGTCTTGACACCTTATATATCCTTGTTGGCTAAATATCGATTTCCTTCCTCATTCTACTTCATTTCTGTTGTAAGCAATTTTCTGGCAAAGAATTGTGCCAGATTTTTCATTCTGTGTGATTTCTTTGTTCCACATTAGGATTCCTTTTTGCTTAATTTGATTTCCAACATTTGCCTTTGCTTTAAATTTCAAAATATCTCCAATTTGTTGCAGAAAAGATCCAAAAGAAGTGTTTTTTATTTGAGCGTAAATTCAGTCTCAAATGTTTGTCCATAAACACACGTTTATGTGGTTATTTGATTAATTTAATAAAATTTCAACCTTTGTGTCAAACAGTAAGTGCAAGAAGAAGCAGAAAGTTTTTAAACTCAGCAATGAAGACAAAAAAGGAGTTCATGTGCGTAAAAAACGATCTGGGACCTGCTGAGCACGCTCTAAAGTATATCAAGAAGTTACACCACCTCATTCTGGTTTATTTGCTTTTTCATTGGCTTTCCCAAGAGAACAGACTGAACCAAACAAAGTTAGAATTAGAAATTGGAAAGTTTTGGAAATGTTTTCTTCTCAACTATTAGGGGGGAAATACAGAGAAAAAAAAGAACGATTTTGGAGGGGGTTGATATGTTAACAAAAGATGAATTATTAAAGAATGGTGGAATATTAAAAAGAAAACCCAGAGGCATGAGATAAATGTGAAAACAGAACAATAGTGAGTTTGTTGGGGCAGGGGGCTGTGAAGGCTGCTTTCCCACATGGAGATCTTTCCTTCTGTCGCTGTTAACGGGAAGTAAAACCCGCCTTGCCTCAGTAAGCACCTGGCTGTGCAAAAGGCTAATGTGATTGTGCAGATACAAGCTCAGGATAATGGCATCTACCAAGCAATCAAAGACAATGTTCCTCCACCTTGAACATTGATGAAAAGGGTGCATCAGGAAATGGATGCATGGTTGAGGGCCGGGCCTTTGGGGAAAAAGGTGATGTGTCGGTAAATGACTGGAAAGGACAGGAGTAAGGGTGTGAACCCCAAGGACAATCTGGTTAGTGGAACAGAAAGGGATGAAACACTTGTAAACTGAAATGGATTAACCAATCAATACACACAAAAAAGCTGAAAAACAAGCCAAAATATAACCACAATTCTTCTTTTGTACTCTTCAGAAAACCTCAGGAAATCAGCAGTTAGTGTTTGCGTCCTATTGAGTCTTTGTGCTCAACAGCAAGCGACGTAAAATCTCAAAAGTATCCTGTGGAGTTTGTGACCATTAGCAGCAGCGTGGTAAAGAGATGGAAGGTTTTAACACAGTTGAGTTAAAAAG
The DNA here is from genome assembly GCA_902685375.1 of Neostethus bicornis. Lineage (NCBI taxonomy): Eukaryota > Metazoa > Chordata > Actinopteri > Atheriniformes > Phallostethidae > Neostethus > Neostethus bicornis. The sequence goes on along the minus strand of LR738551.1, from coordinate 21,993,375 downwards.
CTTCCTGGGTGGCTTTGTGCTAATTTTTCTACAAATTCTTTTTTTGTATTATTTTCTGAAAGAACAAAACTGCATTAAAAATATTCTGATGGTGAAAAAAGAAAAACAATTTGCAAGGTAATAGATTTTTAAGAAACAAAAATTTGAAATAAATGAAACTGAATTTAAATAAAAATCAAATGACTTATTTGAATTGAATAGTTGAGAAATCTTCGTTCCGTTCCATCATCTTCCGCTTATCCGGGGCCGGGTCACAACGGCAACAGCCTCAGACGGGAAGCCCCGGCTTCGCTCACCCCAGCTGCATGCTCCAGCTCACCCGGAAGGATCCTGAGTCGTTCCCCAGCCAGCTGTGAGATATAATCTCTCCAGCGGTCTAGGGTCTGCCTCTCGGCCTCCTCCCAGTGGGACGTTCCCGAAACACCTCACCAGCAAGGCCCCATCTGGCTCCTCTCGACCTGGAGGAAGAGCAGCTCTACACCAAGCTACTCCCGGATGGCAGAGCTCCTCACCCGATCTCTGAGTGAGAACCCAGCCACCCTGCGGTGGAAGCTCATTTCGGCCGCTTGTGTCCGCAATCTCATTCTTTCAGTCACCACCCACTGCTGGTGACCATAGGTGAGGATGGGAACGTAGATCGACTTGTAAATCGAGAGCTTTACTTTTCGGCTCAGCTCTTTCTTTACAACGACGGACCGATGCAGCGTCCTAGTTATTGCTGATGCCGCACCGATCTGCCTGTCGATCTCCCGCTCCAGCCTTCCCCTACTCGTGAACAAGACCCCGAGATACTTAAACTCCTCCACTTGAGGCAGGACCCTGTCCTTGACCTGTAGGGGGAATTCCACCCTTTTCCCGGCGAGGACCATGGTCTCGGATTTGGAGGCGCTAATTCCCATCCCGACCGCTTCACACTTGGCAGCAATGCACTGAAAGAAAAAAAAAAAGAGAAGTCTCGTTTTTTTCAAAAAAAAAAGTAAACATAAGCAATTTTATTCAGCTTTACTTGCACAGCTCTAATTCATTAGAATACTTTTCAGACTTCTTTTTAGATCAATTTCAATGCTGAATCCAATCAAATTATTCATTTAACTCAAATCAATGGTTGTCGAAACAAGTCCTGTCTGTAATTACGGTGTTGTTACAGCCGAGTTAAGAAAACCAATAGATTACATAAAGAATTCATGATCACTTCTTCATCCGGAACATGTACAGAGCTGCAAGGTGAAGATTCCATTTAAAGGTAGAAAACCCCACTAGAACTATTTCTGTCAATTTAGGAATGACCGGCACATGCCTTGAGCTTCAAGAGGCGCCGAGGTCAGGAAAGACGAACTAACCAGCACCAGAACTTCAAGCCAACGATATCTGCTAAAAAGAAACTGATGCCAGTGACTGATGACAATAAAGTCATAAAATACACAGAGAATAAAAAGTAAAGAAAGAAAAATGGAGGGAGCTGCTCAATGCATCATGGGATGTCCCCCAGCAATCTGAGCCTATAGAGGCATTACCAAAGGGATGCCCAGGGTCACCCAAGTCAGCACTATGTATGGATTTTTTTTGTTTTAAAAAAAGGATGGTTCAAGACCAGTTTGGGAAAGGATGGAGCTCCTGTTTAAAAATACATATTTCAAACATATATGTCCGTTGAATGGTTACTGATGGACTTAATATGGCTCGTTGGCTCTTGGTCTAAAAACAGGGTGCTTTAAGTTATTATACATATGTGCAGTGTCAGCAATAACTAGGACGCTGCATCGGTTCGTCGTGGTAAAGAGAGAGCTGAGCTGAAAAGCAAAGCTCTCGATTTACAAGTCGATCTACGTTCCCACCCTCACCTATGGAAAAAATGAGATCGCAGATACAAGCAGCCGAAATGAGCTTCCTCCACAGGGTGGCTGGGCTCTCACTCAGAGATACGGTGAAGAGCTCTGCCATCCAGGAGGAGCTCGGTGTCGAGTCCCTTCTCTTCCAGGTCGAGTGGAGCCAGATGGGGTGGTTTGGGCATCTGTTCAGGATGCCCCCCGAGCGCCTCGCTGGTAAGGTGTTTTGGGCACGTCCCACTGGGAGGAGACCAAGAGGCAGACCGCCGGACCTGCTGGAGAGACAATGTCTCACAGCTTGACTCGGGATCCTTCCGGGTGAGCTGGAGGATGCAGCCAGGGTGAGAAAAGCCTGGGCTTCCTGTCTGAGGCTGTTACCCCCGCGACCTGGCCCCGGATGAGTGGAAGACGACGGAATGGTACATACAGTATGTAAATGTTCAATGTAACTTTATAGATAAAAAGCCCATTTAAAAAACAAAAATAATTTCACATTGTAATAAATTTTGTTTGGAAAATCAATGGACATAAACCAGGTTAAGACAAAAGACGGGGTGGCGAATGGTAGCAAATGATTTTTTAACAGTCTGAAGGTGGTAGTGATAGAGAATGCTGAGAAGAGATACACTTACACTAGCATGAAATATTGAGGAGAAGGCAGAAAAACAAGAGCTGAGCAGCATGTGCCTGATGAGCAAACAAAAAGAGAAGGAATTATTAGCATGACTGTAACAAGGAGAAGCAATATTTTCCACCACACGGAATTTTCATGAGGGTAAAATGAATGGCAATATGTATCTCTGTGAAAGTAGGTCGATACGAAACAACAGTGCTATCAAAATGTGAAAAATATGTGCAGAAAAATGTGCAGCATATCTTTTTGCATCTTTTTTTTTTCGGAATAGTCAATCAGGTCCTCCACATGTTGGAAAATAGTTGCTCCATCATCAAACGTTACCATTAAAAATCTTTTTACATGTGTCTGTAATTTCCCGTGCCAGTCACAGCTGCATACCTGCCATCTTTCTGATCGACAGGTGCATGGATGAGAGATCCTGCAGTCAAGGATGATCCCATGTCTTCTGAATCTTTGACCTGAGTTCATCCTTCAAGATGTCAATGCTTTCCCCACCAGATCATCACAAAAAAGTTTTAGAATTTTGAAGGACTGAACAAATAAAGTACGGCTTTGAATCCAAACTTCAACACAACTAAACACTTTAGTTTTGCTGTTTGTGAAACAGAGACATTAACAATTCAAATGGATGGTGGCGAAATGGGATCCAACCCCGGAGTTAAATGTGACTAACATGAGGTGGGAGTGTTGTTTGTGTGTGCAAGTGCCCCACTTACTCACATCAAACCAACAGGACAACATCGCTGTATTTTAGGGTAGTCAGTTTTGTTCATGCTGCAAAAGCAAAAAAAAAAGCTGTAGTTTATATATCTCAATTATTAATCTCATTGCAAAAGGGACTAATCATGTCAGTCGTGCTGAGAAAAACAAGACAAAAATGTGACTGGCACGTGAAATCTGATTTTGAAAAAGTTTTTCAACACTAGAAGTACCAAGGCCATCAATTTGACGATTCTCGGAAATTGACGTCTAATTACTGTAGTTACGTTGATCTTTCACGTTCCTTGACTTTTGATTTGTTCAACATTTTTGTATATTGTTTTTATGTTGTAATTTAACTGAAATAAAACACTAAAAACAATTTCTGGGTAATTCTTTCTCTAAATGCCACACCCGTCAATTTGATGCCTCTATCAAATAAACACATTGTAACTTTTTCCCGCGGCTGACCGTAGCGCGCCACTGTTGCCTAGTAACCGTTGTGGCGCCACTCAGGCGAAATCTCAGTGAGCAAAAATGAAGTTGAGAAGACGTTTGTCAGTCACTATGGCACTACCGTGTATGACGTCATCACCATAGCGCTAATCTTCAAATTAACGGCCGTGAGATTTCTAGTAGTTCTAGAATTCTGGTTGTCGTAGTGTTGAAAGCAATGCAACATTTTTTCTTCTTTAGTCTTTCCACTGCTATCACACAATATAAAAATGCATAGATATGATTTATTATAAAAAATCTTCACCAGACCTAAACCCAAACAACTTTAAATTTAATTTAATTGAGCTGTACTGAGAATATGTGTGTAAAATCACAACCTGAGGCGTCACAGAAGTCAGATCTAAGTTCACGCACAAAAATAGAGACAAAAATAATGACAAGTTTTTCAAATTGTGCTAATACACTCAATACCTGCAGGCCATTTTTCTTTTAATAATCACAATCTCATTTAATTGGACTTTTTATCGACATTCAGAGATAAGACAGAAAAAGGTTTTTTTAGGAGGCAAAAACACAAGAGTGACGTGAGACTTTTGATAATTGGTTTTTATGGTGAAACAGAGCAAAAACAGGAAAGGAAATCAATAAAACAACATTTTTCTGACTCAAACATTAAGGTCACATCAGGGCTTGTTAGAAATCACCAATGGTTTGTGTTATTGGAACTTTTCTGTGCAGAAGGTGACAATGCACTTGAATAACTTCAATGTGTGTGAGGCTTCACTTTGTCTCCATGTCGACGCTTTTTCATGTCAATACAATCTGATTGTCAATAAAAATATACAATGTTTGAGGGCAGCACAGTGGTGCAGTGGCCTCAAAGCAAGAAAGTCATGGTTTGAGTCCTGGGTCGGACGAGGCTTGAAACACTGGCCTTTTGGTGTGGAGTTCGCACGTTCTCCCCGTGCATGCCTCGGTTTCCTCCAGGTACTCCAGTTTCCTCCCGCCCTCCAAAAACATGCATGTTAGGTTGAATGGCTGCTATGAAATTGTCTCTTGGAATGAGTGTGTGTGTGTAGCCCCGTGACAGACTGGCAACCCATTTAGGGTGTACCCCGCCTTTCACCTTCAATCAGCCACAGATAAACTTTGGCACCCCCAATGACCACGTTAGGGATTAGCGGTTGAGAAGATGAAAAAAAGTTTCATTTTTAAATTTATGTATATTTGATGTTTTTTAAACTTGTAATATTGTCATGATGTGGGTGCAGGTGGAAGGAGGAGGACCCAATTGCACGACAAGAAACATGATTTATTGAATGAAAGAGTCTAATAATGTTGTAAAGAAAAAACCTATGGATCAGTGGAAATGTCATGAACTTATTGTTAAAATGTTTATCATGGTCAGGCAGCCAGAGCGGCCTGGCTGGGATGGAATCTAATGACTTGACACCTGAAGGGAAGACAGACTGCCTATTTGAAGGCAGCTGCACACGGATCTTCAGGTGTCTAAAATCAGGCAAATGAGGGGAGGCCATGGGTTCCCTCTGGTGGTGGGCAGGGGAACCATGACAAAGATAAGGCTATCCATACTTACAAGAGGTAGGTCTCTTCCATATATCCCAGATTCACCCCTGAAGAGTTAAACCTAATGTTTCAACCTACAGTATATTTTGGGATGTTTCATACCAGTAGAGTTGAATGTATTGGATAAAGTGTAAATAAATAAAGTATGATGCATGTATGTGTACAATCTGTGTTCATCTTTTTAAAAACGATTCATGTTTTGCATGTAATGCGGTTTCTATTACATTGTGATAAGACGATATCAATAAAATAGACTTGATTTTCATGTCTTAATAAGCTTGCATCATTCTCAATACTTGTAGAAATTGTCACAATACAAAATATTAGTTCTACTTTTTTGTTAGAAACTCGGTTTTAGTTCCTGATTGCCACTCAGCTGCTTCATGCTAATCATCTCCTTCATCAGTGTGTACACTAACAAGTTTTCTTTTAATCAGAATCAGGCACTGTTAACCTTTGTGTCTCGTAGTTTTCTCATCATCCAACTCTATTTTGGTTCATTCCTAACAACTCGTATTTGGAATTAGGGCTTCAGACACCCTGTGACAGAGGTGTCTAGTTTTCTTCGCCTCTAATGAAGTCAAGTTTGAGTCGTCCAATGCTGCATCTTGTAACGGCTTTAAGAATTGTCGATTGGAAAATAAAATCAGGAAGAGTGAGAAGGATTTTTTTTCCTGGTCAAGTGTCAAATTGGGAAGAAACTGGCCATTTCCTCCATGCGATCAAGTTGATTTTTTTCCATCTTTTCTCTCTGTTACCTCTTATTGGTGTTGTTTGGTAATTGTAGATCAATAAAGTCTAAAAAAAATTACTGATTAGTAACCAACTGGAAGAGCGGCAACACGACTGAACACAACTTCCCTGCTGTTGTCACTTTGCTAACTTAATGACACACCCCAAATGGCAAAAGATTTCACATCGCATCTCATCACAGTGCATGCTCACAGCTCTAATGAGGAGCTACCAAGCAGAACCACACACGCAGCGAGAACTGATCTCGGCAGAGTGAATCAGAGTGAAAATGCAGAGTTAGTCACTGCCATCGCAGCCCCAGGGTTCGCTCCATCCTACATGTATAGGCTCAATAATGTACAAGAAGAGTAGTTATTATTAGCATAGGAACTACTTTCTATACAACATGATGGCTTGTAAAGTACATCCAACTAAACCACTGAAATCAATGTTGGACCACATCACTGTGTCATCCGGGTTTCTAAATAGATTAGAAATCCTGTCTTGTCAAATGATGATCATTACACACAACCTCCACTCTGCAATCCAACTGTTTTTATCTTGAAAATGTTCAACCTTCTAAACATGCTGAATCTTCCTATTGATAGCTATTTTTTACCTCCTCTGTAAATGTTAGGTCAACAGTTCACATCGGCATAATGGACCATATGACCTTTTTCTTTCCAAGCAGACAATATTGCTCCTGAGAAATTGGAGCATTTTGGATGACAGGGTGTACAGAAGAGGAGGGGTTCAGTATAGCCCGCAGGGAGAAAGGAGAAATGTCACAATCTCTCTACCAGGGCACATCTTGGCGTGGACATCCGCCTTCCAATGTTTGCAAGCTCCCTGGAGGTGTGGGAATAGAAAGAATAAAGAAAAAACACAAATTAAATTAGAAAATTGAAAAGACCTCAGAAATATGACCTGAGGGAATTTAACCTCATGTTAAACATAACATGAGGTTAAATCAAACATGCTCGAGTTGTTAAAAAAATGTTCATTTAATCTGCAAAACATCAAAACAACCCAAAGTATGGAAATATGCACAAACCTACTGAGGCCATAAAAAACTGTACTGTATGTTAAAAGAAAGACTGCTCATATTTTACTGATTTATTAAAACATTACAAAGCTATTTCTTTGAAAAATAGCTCACTATCAATAAAAACAGTCGTATAGATCAGTCGTAAAGACATTTTCTATGGGGAGCGGGCCACAAGACTGCGGCCAACTGGACGCCCTACCTTGTAGAAAGATGCCTGCAAGAGGGATTTAAAGTTGTACAACATCAACACAGCCGATCCCGAGTCAGTGACTTCTGACCACTACAGGTAGTTACAACTGTCAAAATTGTTATAAAGCAGGCCGAGAAGAACAGAGAGATCCAGCGCGAGGCCACAAAGACCCAGAAACAAAAAAATGTCAGTCTGCCACTGCTCCCCCCATGACTCATACCACATGTCATATTTGCAGCAAGTGTGGTATGAGTTGCAGCCTCCGTATTGTCTTATTCAGCCTAAGCCAACTGCACAACCAGATAAGTACCATTGCAGACTCCATTGTCTCTGGACACAGAAGGATGCCAAAGTACAGATCTGAAATTATAGGTTGTTATTCATTGTTGTGATTTCCAGTGTCCTGTCTGTTTGTCTCCCTTCTCATCAGTCAATAAATGATTGCTTTTCAATTTTACCTGTTCATTTCCCTTTATAAGTAAGAGTATCAACTCTATTTATCTATTGGCCAACAGGAAGCAGATTTCTCACCATCTTTCTGCTGCAATACAGTTTGAGTTTAATTTTGGTCTCCAGCTCCCAAAATAGTGTGACTGTTTTTAACCAAAGATTTTAATTTAGGTTCTGGACTCAGATTTAGCTGTTCCTTTGTCTACTCTTCTGCCTTGTTCAGTTTTGGAACTCCTTCCAAGAAAATTCCCAGCTCATTTTTCATTAGAATTTGTTTGTACGCAGTAAAAAAAAAACAATGGAAGAATAAAATAAGACACCTATTTATGTCCAAAAGCAGTGAGAAGAAGCCAAATCTTATTCAATCCCACACCTTCCCCCCAATTACTTTCTTCACAAGTTACATCAGCTCACAAGTTACTCATTACCTACTTTCCACTCCAGCAGTTGTTGTCTTGATTATTGCAAAAAAATGTCTGAATTCTACAAGTTGAAAATAAAATCCTGAAACTTTGAACTTCATCTCTTCCTGGCTGTGTTAAATCTATAGAGTACAGAATTAGTGTCACATGGCAAGGTGCCCAGAAGGCCTCCACCCGATACTCGGGATTTCAGTCACGAGTCCAACTGATGCTCAGGTCACTCAGCTCCTGGCTCTGGACCAATACCAGCATGAAATGCCGAGACTAGCTGTCATGAGGTCAGTATGTCAGGCCTGACCATCTTGAACAACCCTCCCTCTCCAGGGCTGGACGAGTGGAACGACCTAATTAGCAGTTTGAGTAATTGTCTTCCCATCAGGCATGGTGGCTGATTTGGATGCTTGTAATTGTGTGTCTTAAAGAGTTAGACAGGGACCAGAGGCGACCAGTGGAGTATGATTATAATTCAGAGTAAGACACAGTTTCTGATTCCTTCTGTCTAAAAGGTATTTATCCTTAAAAAAGAAAATAAAAATTGCTATGTGGTCATCTCAAAATACCCAAGACATTTTTTGTTGTTCTAAAGAAGACTTTATAACGAAGTGTTTCTCCTTTGGCTTTGTTAAAGAGGGTATAGAAGATTTTTATGAATTCATTTTTTACAATATTACTGATATCTGCCGGGTTGGACACTTGCTTATAAATACATGTTCTGAAAATAATATTTACATATGTTAATGAACATATATAGGCATATGACATTGTGATCTGTTGTGAGAGGTGGGACGAGGTGGAGGAAAAGCTGGAGAGGTGGAGGTTTGCACTAGAAAGAAGAGAAATGAAGATTAGTCAGAGTAAGACAGAGTACAGTACATGTGTATGAATGAGAGGGATCCCAATGGAAAAGTGAGGTTACAGGGTGAAGAGATAAAGACGGTGGAAGATTTTAAGTGCTTAGGATCAACCATCTTGAGCAATGGAGAGTGTGGAAAAGAGGTGAAGAAGCATGTGCAGGCAGAATGGAACGAGTGGAGAAAAGTATCAGGTGTGATGTGTGACAGAAGAGTTTCAGCTAAAAATGAACATAAAGTGTTCAAAACCGAGGTGAGACCTGCCACGCTGTTTGGTCTAGAGACAGTAGCACTGACGCAAAGACAGGAAACAGAGATGGAGGTAGCAGAGATGAAGATGCTGAGGATCTCTCTGGGAGTGACCAGGATGGACAGGATTAGAAATGAATATAAAAGTGGAACAGACCACTTAGAGGTTTTGAAGATAAAGTCAGAGAGGCCAGACTGAGATGGTTTGGTCATGTGCAGAGGAGAGAGAGATGCAGAGGATGCTGGGTTTGGAACCACCAGGAATCCGGTATCCGTAAGGGATCACTTTATAAGCAGTGCAAGAAGAGCTTCAATACTGTCTTTATCAAACGAGCATTGAAGAATTTTGTGAACACTCAAAGACAGAGGTGCCTGAAATCAATCATCATGCCATTGTGTTCTTATGCACCTGACTTGAAATAAACTGATCAAGCATCCAATGATGTTCTGCATAGTAAATAATTTCTACAAATCAGCTGGAGCGATAAAGGGAGACTTTAAAAATATGCGGAATTATTGTCACAAGTTGGACACCCCTTGTTCAGTTGCATCCTTGAATAAAATCCAAGCTCACATTTTAACAGCATTCTTTGCTTTAGAGACACGTTTAGATATTCTAGGAGTGAAAACATGGAGATATCAAGTGAGCTGTGGATTTGTGGCGTAATTGTTTTTCTCACAAACTGAGATTTTTAGCCATTGGCACTTCTTTTACCGCAGTCTGAGCATGACACTCAAAATTTGTGGAAGCTAAAATTATTCTCAACACTGTGCAGACTCCTGTTAGTTGGATCATTGTGGATTTACTATCATTTCCATCGAAAATCTCACACTCACTAGAAAATGTGTACATACGGCTTCAAACTAAGGACAGAATATTGACCAGTTTGTGAACCATAAGAATTCAAACTGAAGTCAAGGTTTATTGCTTTTTTAACCAATCTTAATTTGAAATTTATTTCACTGTTTCATCACACGTGTCCTGCCTTAATGAATAAAAGACCACCATATTCCATTAAATTAGATGAGAAACAGTCAGCTAGTAAATGATCATTTTCAAACAGGAACACCAGAGAGATTTACAAAACTATGCAGATAATTTTATCTGGATATTTTCACTCTTACTGTGAATGGATGCATTTCTCAGGAGCAAAGATTCTGCTGGAAAAGCATTTTTGCTGCTGGGAATTTGAAAAGTGGTGCAGAGAAGCTCAGAAAGTGAGACGTGAGACAAAAAGATAGAAACAGTAGATATTTTCTTTACAAAATAGTATAAGTGACATAAACTCAAGATAAATTACAAAAAAAATTAGAAATAAAAATAAAACAAGTGTCAGTTGAAGCCTGTTTTGATTCAAATTTAGATATGGCACACAAATTAGAAGTCGTTCCCTTTTTCCTGCAAAAAGATTTGATTGTTCTTAAAGTTACATTTTAAAAATATTTTCAAAACTTTCAAACAAATTTCTTTGACTGCCGTCTTTTGAAATAGGCACTTAAATGTCACCAAAAGAATGAGATTGTGGATATAAGCGGCCGAAATGAGCTTCTTCCGCAGGGTGGCTGGGCTCTCAATCAGAGATCGGGTGAGGAGCTCTGCCATACGGGAGTAGCTCAGTGTCCTCCTCCAGGTCAAGAGGAGCCAGATGGGATGGTTCAGGCATCTGGTCAAGATGCCCCCTGAGCGCTTTGCTGGTGAGGTGTTTCAGGCACGTCCCACTAAGAGGAGACCATGAGGCAGACCCTGGACCCGCTGGAGAGACCTCACCCCGGCTGCATCCTCCAGCTCAAGTCTTTCCCCGGCCAGCTGTGAGACATAGTCTCTCCAGCGGGTCCGGGGTCTGCCCCTTGGTCTCCTCCCGGTGGGATGTGCCCGAAACACACTGAGCAGAAAAGCAAAGCTCTCGATTTACAAGTCGATCTATGTTCCAACCCTCACCTATGGGTGAGGGTGGTGGGTGGTGACCGAAAGAATGAGATTGCGGGTACAAGCGGCCGAAATGAGCTTCCTCCGCAGGGTGGCTGGGCTCTCACACAGAGATCGGGTGAGGAGCTCTGCCATCCGGCAGGAGCTCGGTGTCGAGCCGCTCCTCCTCGAGGTCGAGAGGAGCCAGATGGGGTGGTTCGGGCATCTGGTCAGGATGCCCCCCGAGCGCCTCGCGGATGAGGTATTTCGGGCACTAATAAAGGTTTGAATTATTAATAATGATTTTCAGCTCAACTTTCACAGTTGTGCGTTTTGACTATGGAGAGTAAAAAGAAGCATCTCAACCTTGCAAAAATAGAATATTATGTTATATAACTTTTCAGAGAAATTTTTAACTTTAAAAGATAGTAATGGCAAAATTTAACAGGGTTTAACATTACATTTTAAATTCAAACCTAAGAAACAAGGAAATTATAACCGTAAGATTTAAAATTTCTTCCCTACAGGTTACAAAAACAAGATCTCAGAAAGAGCAAGAGCAGCTTTTACATGTCAAGTTAATCTTTGCAACAGCTTTATGATGAGCTGACCTTTTCAGGGTGTTCTACACCTCTTTCCTGATGGCAGCGCTAATCAGCTTCCTGTAAACTGGAAGCAGGAAACTAGTGGAAATGTACAAATTAACAAACCAAGTGTATAACACTCTTTCTCTTACAAAACCACTTGCCTTGTGAAAGCAAAAAAATATAGATATCTTTTATGTTGTGATATATGCCATGAGACTGAAAAAAGTTTACATTTTTAAGAATATTTTTTCTAAAAAGAAAAACTGCTTCAAATTTAATCATTTTGTCTGAAATAAGTATCAATTGCAAGTTACTGTTCAAAAGTTCCATTTTATGGAAAATAAATCTTTTCCCATTAAATCACATGCACATAAACAACCAAAAATTTGGACTTTCATTACTCAATAATAATTGAGCTTTATTACAGAACAGAAAGTGTGAAAACCTGACTATTGCTTTTCGCCCTGCCCACTTTGATGAAAGCTCAAGCCCCACCTCTGAAATCTAACACAAGTCATCCTATTCTCCATCCAACTCATAGAGAGGAAAAGAGAAGTGGGAGGTGCGTAGAAGGAGGAGAGCGTATGTGAAAAGATTCTAGCTACATAAAAAGTATCATCGCTGTAGCTAGTCATGTCGATGCTGAAGCAGCCACTTGTTCTCAGGGAGCAGAAATACTTAGATTTTTTTTTTTTAAAAATCACTGAATCATTCTAAAAACCACATTAGTGGTCAATTCGAGGTCAATGCTTCATTGATAAAATGTAGACAGTTCTGAAATGTTTTTTGCCATGAGAAGGAACTTTTAGTTTTAAAAAAAATCTGGTAACTATTAATGTGTATAAGACAATTTGAAGCATCTAATCCACTCAAATCCAAAATTTGCAAGTTCTCCGTGTGTTTGGAGGTCACAAGCCCTTTGGGCCATCTGAAAATTTCTAAATGATTGTTCCAAACTTGTTTCTGTAATGATTCTCATCCCCCATGGAACATTTCCTCCCTCCAACTCTGGCCCTCTGCCCTAATTCAGCCCTAATTGCCAATTGCCTCTCCCCAATGTCTCCACCTGTGTCTCATCTTCCCCCTGGTTATTTAACCCCTGGTGTTCATCATTTAATTGTTGGATCATGATGTTCTGCACTTCTGCTGTAGCCATGATGGTGTCCCCTCCACGTTTTCTGGTCTTGCCAAACCTGCCCAGGTTAGTTTCCAGGCTGCACCTGCCCCCTCCTCTCCGCTAACCCGATTACCAGCAATAAACTGGTTAAAACTGACTATCCGTCTGGGTACTACATCTCACCTTCACCACTTCATGACAGTTTTGCTTGCACTGATCCCACAGAGTTTCACAAAGACTTTATTTTTCTCATGATCCTCCTAAAGCCTGTTACTAAAGACTCAATCTCTTTTAGTTTTGTGTGTGTGTGAGGAGATCAGGAATCGGCTGACTCTGAGCTGTTTTAACAAGGCTCCACTTTACTGTAAGCACTTGTCCGATGGCCAAGCACAGAGCCTTGGAGGAGCATTGTTAGTCCAAAGTCTGCCACAGAGGAGTAATGAGCCAAGCAATCAGAGTTTCTTGTTCATTGCCGAGGGACACAGAGCTGACTCAGGCTCTTATGGCGCAACGCAAGCGTCATGATGGACGTTGTGCAAAGTTGCATCTGGTCTGGAGATTAATGAAAGCAGATGTATAGTAGTTACCTTAAAAGTGCTTCTTTTCTTTCTTTTTCACTGATGGTTCACATGGGCAATGGCATCATCAGATACAGTTCTATTTTCGCTCCCTCCAAGCTGCCAGACTGAGTTTCTCATGAAGTGATGATTGGTAATTAATCTTCTGAAAATCGCTCCTCAAACCATATGAGAATAAAAGAGAAGGAGGGAAGAGTAACTCGGCACCCTGGAGAGGTAACAAGAGAAACTTAAGTTACATTAATGTTGAACTTTGCTGAGGAACAGAGACAAGGTAATGGTGCTCTCCAGGATGAGCATAGCTCATTATTTGTGATGATGTGAATTGCATCAAAGCTGCTTATTATGATCATCAGTGCTCCATAGCTGAGATAGGGGTGATCCACTCCTGGCTGAGGGCAGAGCCGCAGTGTTCTATTGATTTGGCTGGTAAGAGGTGCTTGTGTTACAAAGGCCATGCATCTCAGTCTCCCATTAAGACAATTATGCTTTCCATCACTTTTTGTGCTTCAGTGTCCCATTGAATGAATACAATTGAAAATAATTAAGTTTTTCTTTATGGGTTTTCATGGAACTCGAAAAACTAAGCACCTTTTGTCAAACTCTTTCTCAAAAAAGCAGGGAATTTAGAAAAAAAAAAAACCAAGGTAATTTGATGAGTTTATTAGCAGTTTATAAACTGCAATTTTGAAGATGATGTTAAGGATGAGTGGCTTTTTCGTTCATGGATTTAATTTAGTCTTTGAAGTTCATTAACTGTTTCCAAAGTAATTTATCAACATGAAAAACCTGCTCCATAATGGAGTTAGCATCCTTTCACAGAGCTTGAAGCCTAAATCTCACTGCTTACAGTCATCTCCCATTTTACTTGACAAGCCAAAGGCCTTCTTGGAGGACTGTTTAGAATTAGCATTTTCGAAAGGGCAATTGAGTCAGACCGTCAGAAAACAGAGAAAGGTCACCAGGTTTCCTGCCGCTTGAAAACTTTCACACTCTATCAAGTCCCTGTCTCACTGCCATAGAACAACTGATGCCAAATTGAAAGATTGCCTATTTTTCCCCAATGACATTAACAGGGTCATTTTGTACTGATGCTCCAAAAACCCTTATTATGCGGAACAAGTTCTCCATCTCCCTGCAGATGCTACAAAAAAGAATTAGGAGCCAGATTCTTGAGTCTCAGACATTTTGGAACTTGGCAGGAACTTGACTGGTACTTTGCCTCTGGGTTGATATCAACATGCTGGGCTGAGAAAGGTCTAAGAACACAGGAAGGTGAGTGGGGGGGATTTTTCCACAAACGTTTGTCTGGCTTCCAGTGAAACTGGTGGCGCGTGCTGTGCGGCAAAGCAGGCAAAGACCCCAACGGAGGCTGATTCCAGCGGTGGGGAATTGCGCTTATACGGTTGAGTTGGCTAAGCCTGCAGATCCAGAGGGGACGGAAAGGGTGGCATGGGGAGGAAAGGCTGAACACAAGGGAGTAGCATGATTCTTGGCTGTGGATAAAAGTGCAGCCTCATAGGCCCTGATATCTCTGGGTACCCTGGGGTTGACCTTGACAAATCAGGACTGCTAACCCATCATTTTGTTGCAAAGCTGTAATAGAAAGTCGTTGTGATTTAAACAGTCTTAACAAATTGTCTCCATAAATGACAACTCTGAGTTAATTAATGAAGCATTTCTTTATATTTATGACAGAAAGTTGATGTTAAATTATGGCACTAATAATGTCCAAACGGCAGTGGGATAATGATCAAAATTTAAATGCTCGTTGATGCATAAAAAATGCAAAACTAAAGCAGTAAAACCAAAATATTACGTTTTGTTGCCTACGATCAGGCAAATACGTTAGACAATAAAAAAAATCAAGCACAAAATTTACTGTCCTGATAAAACATATTTTAAAAGGAGAGACTCCAAAAATTGGTGTGCTCAGTATTTTAAATGAAAGGAACTGTTAGATTAATTTATGTTCCAAATGTAGACAGTATAAGCGAGACAGTGTTTCTGTTTTGTGAAATTTATCTGAAAAAGAAAAGAGCCCTTGGCAAATGCATGGCCACCGAAACACATTTGAAGTCTTGAGTGTTTTCTTTTTACCACAGTCTGAAACTTTAATTTGCTGATTAGAGCTTTGTCTTGAAGCTAATTTCAAAGACTTAGAAATTCTGACTCTGCAACTTTGCTTAGCAATAAGGAGCCATCGGCTCTTTTTAACTGCTACAAAGATCCCTAAAAACAGTCCATGAAGAGA
Source organism: Neostethus bicornis (assembly GCA_902685375.1). Classification (NCBI taxonomy): domain Eukaryota; kingdom Metazoa; phylum Chordata; class Actinopteri; order Atheriniformes; family Phallostethidae; genus Neostethus; species Neostethus bicornis. The sequence continues at coordinate 21,977,786 of LR738551.1, read as the reverse complement.
ACAAGAGAAGGTTTTAAAGAAGATGAAGAAATATTCAACCGGCAAGTCATTTTTTAACATTATAGCCAATCAATCATTGAAAGAGGGTTCTCTCTGTATTCTCACTTCAATTTTCAGTAACATTAGTTTTCAAATGATTCCTGGAACAAGACTAAAAATGTAAATCCAAATAAGTTAAGAGCATAAGAGAAGATAAATAAACCCAGAACATCTGTTCATCATGGGGAATTTTATTAACATGTGTTACACAGTTTTGATTCATTAGGCTTTCTCTGGTTAGTTGAAGATGATTATTCCAAAGCTTCTTCTTCTTTCGCATTTCCCTTCAGGGGTCGCCACAGCAAGTCAGTTTCTACCATGTAACCCTATCTGCTGCATCCTCTTCAGTCACACCAACTATCTTCTTCCTTCACTGTATCCATGAACCTCCTCTTTGATCTTCCTCTAGCCCTCTTTCCTGGTGGTTCCTAACCCAGCGTCCTTCTTCTGATGTACTCTCTCTCTCCTCTGCACATGTCCAAACCATCTCAGTCTGGCCTCTCTGACTTTATTCCAAAGCTGAAGGGTATATATATATATATATATATTTTTATGTTTTTGTTGTTTTGGCTTTTTTTGATCTGGACATTGAACGTTTTCTCTTTGTCCCCTATTGTTAATTTGATTGGGACCAGATAAAAACTTTCTAAACCAATTGAGCACTCAAGCTTCTGAGCTGGAGTGACCCAATGTTTCATAAAAAAAGAAACAAAGAAAAAGACAACTTGGCAAAAAAAGTAACTTTAAACTGCTGGTTTGGCAGTTTTGTCTCCAAAAACCAAGCACATGTGAGTTGGTTGCAATCAATTACTTAGTTTCAAGAATTGAAATAGTCCAAAATTCACAATTTGTCAAAATAGTTAAAAGGCATATTTAAAATCTGGAAAAAAAATGTTTTCATTAGTTTATGTTAAGAAAAGACAATTAGGATAAAAAAAATGGGGAGATAAAAATACTGCCAGGGTTGACCAGGGCAACGGTGAGACGAACAGTTGGTCTAAATAATTTCTCAAGTGACTTGTCATCAGCAGAGTGGGGCAAACTGGTGTGCAGCAGGGATCCAGGAACAGATGGAGGATAAGGTTAGTGAAAAAAAAGTGCTCTGATCCTTATGTTTAACAGAACTGAGATGTGGCATGCTGTGTACTGCATGTGGCAAACTGTCAAACCAGTAAGCAGTAAAAAGCAGATGAGGGCAAATATGGTGGTGGTAAGTGGATCTTTGGAAACCTGAGTCAGCAATCACAGGATTACTTTGGCAAGTGACACCTAAATAATTCAAACACAAAATGCAAGGCAGAAAACCATGGCATCCAATAAAAATATGAGCCAAAGTTGCTGAATTATTATATTCAAATGGTGTTTTTGCACCTTCCAGACTTTTATTGTTTGGCTAAAAAACTGATATGCGGTAATTCAGCTGACAAGACCATAATTTTTAGGTTTTCAAATATATGCTTCTCACCTATTATACCTATGAAACACTTTTAGTCATGGCTGCATATAATTTATTGGTCCAGTACAAAGGCCCCGGATAAGCGGAAGACAACAGAACGGAAAAAAAAAGTCCAAAGGGAAAACCAGGGGATGTTACTTGATGCTCATCGAGCTGCCTCTTAGATCGGCTAGACAAGAGAAACATTGTCACATAACTTTTAGCAAAACATTTATTCAGTTAAAGATAACTTGACAAAATATCCCGTTTTATTATCATTTTGAAAGTACTTTATCTGATCCAGGGGTGTGTTTGACCCATCACAGTAACCGTGGATTTCTCTTGATGAACATTGGGTCTTTTCTCAAAGCTATTTGAAAGAATAGTGTTCTTCCTAATGTGAGTTTGACCGTAGAGAAAAATGAAATGTTTCATGTTTTAAAATTAAATCGCTTCCACGGAGCAGTTATTTAATTGTATTATTTGATGTCATACCTGCAATCATTAACACACTGTACCAATCTATCAGTCACAAGCCATTATCAGTCAATCTAAGTTAAAGCTTAATTCATCATAATTTTCATTTCCTCAAAATCACCATAGTATCTAATTCCAATAAATACCTTTAAATTACATAGGAATTATTTTCCCATATGAAAATAATCAGAATAAATAGGCACCTTCTCTATCTCACTTAGAGATAGAGGAAAGAGTTCTGCCATCCGGGAGGAGCATATAGTAGAGTGTTTGCTTCTCCGGGTCGAGAGGAGCCAGATGGGGTAGTTCGGACATCTGGTTAGAATGCATCCCGAACGCCTGACTGGTGAGGTATTTCGGGCTTGTGCCACAAGGGGGAGACCAAGAGGCAGACCCGGACTCGCTGGAGAGACTATGTCTCACAGCTGGCCGGGGCACACCTCGGGATTCTCGCGGGTGAGCTGGAAGATGCAGCCTGGGTGAGAGAAGTCTGGGCTTGCCGTCTGAAGCTGTTGCCCCTGCGAGCCGACCCCAGATTAGCAGAAGAAAACAGAACCAATAAATGCTGCTAAAAGCAAATAAGCAGTATGTTTGCAGCATTTTTTTTCCAAGCAAACCAAAGTTCTGAAAACTAAGTTTTTCTTCTGAATATGTGTGACAAATGTGACAGAACACTTTTTTCATGGTTCAGTTTTCAAGTTTTACATTTTGAAAAAAGTTGGGGGTTTTTTGTGTGTCTCTTAGGCATTACTTTTTACTGGTTTATACTGATGAAAAGAGTTTTAGAAAGAAACCAATAGCTCTTTGTGTGTGACAGTGTTCCATTTTAAGGATGAGTTTCGATTCTTTTGCTGGCATGTCTGTGTGCAAAAATACCTCATTGCTTTTATGGTGCGGAACAGCATTCATTTTGACAACACACACTCATACAGTACTTGCACCAAAACTGCTAGCCGTTTTAAACCCTGTATGAAACCATTTGAAACGAGTACGTCATCACATTTTTAACATTAGCCATTCAACGTGCAGAATGCAATAGGCATTCAATGAATGAATAGCTGTACATTGCATGCGTTTATACTCTGAATATGATAAGCTGACATTTACTTAAATATCAGAGTCAGATATTGCTTTTCATGGCTCTTGGAGAGCTGCACATTGTCAGACATGACATCTTGTTTCTCAATGTGATTGATGATGTAAACAGCGGCCTATTGTTTTCTTTCCTTTTTATCTGCTTTTAAAAAAGCACAATATAACAGATTTTCTCTGCCTCCTGACAATAGCTAATTTGAGATTGATCGTGTCGGCATTATGAACCCTCTTCTGTCAGAACACGCTCAACCCCAAAGTTGTTTGTTTCTTTGTCCTTTATTTTCTTTTATGCTGTAGTTCTTCTGATATTTTTCTTTTCTTTTGAAATTCAGCCACTTTATACAATCAAAATATGTTGAAATTGAGTTTCAGGCATGTGAAATTCAGCAGGAGGGTGGCATGGTGTCACCTAAACAAATGGTCGTGAGTTGTAGCTTCTCAAATACTAACAAATCTAGAAAGACAAAAGTGATTTTTAAAAAAGAAAAACTTTTAGGAAAAAAATCCCAAACAAATGTCCAAATAAAAGTTTATCTAAAAGTCCATGCGGCATGTTAGCTCAGTGGTTAGCTCATTGATTAGCACAGTGGCTAGCTCAGTGGTTAGCACAGTGGTTAGCTCAGTGGTTAGCACAGTGGTTAGCACAGTGGTTGTTAGCTCAGTGGTTAGCACAGTTGTTAGCACAGTGGTTAGCACAGTGGTTGTTAGCTCAGTGGTTAGCACAGTTGTTAGCTCAGTGGTTAGCACAGTGGCTAGCCCACTGGTTAGCTCAGTGGTTAGCTCAGTGATTAGCTCAGTGGTTAGCACAGTGTCTAGCTCAGTGGTTAGCACAGTGGTTACCTTAGTGGTTAGCTCAGTGGTTAGCACAGTGGCTAGCTCAGTGGTTAGCTCAGTGGTTAGCACAGTGGTTAGCACAGTGGTTAGCACAGTGGCTAGCTCAGTGGTTAGCTCAGTGGTTAGCACAGTGGTTAGCTCAGTGGTTAGCACAGTGGCTAGCTCAGTGGTTAGCTCAGTGGTTAGCTCAGTGGTTAGCACAGTGGTTAGCTCAGTGGTTAGCTCAGTGGTTAGCTCAGTGGTTAGCACAGTGGTTTGCTCAGTGGTTAGCACAGTAGCCTCACAGCAAGAAGGTTGGTTTCACTGTTAAATAGGTACAGTATATTAAAACTTCTTTTGAGTCTTTTTGCTCTTACAATAGCATTACAGAAGCAGCCAGCAACATTTTATTTTTTAACACAATGAGTGGGAAGGAGACACCAAAAATGCAGTAAAAAAATGGCTACACCCACTTGAATCCATCAAAAGAAAACAAAGAGAACGCCACTATAATGGACATCAGCAGGCTCTGTACCTCAGAGAAAACAAAAGTTTGTCTACAGTATATACTTTATAACTGAATGAAATATTAGGAAACGCTCCCTAGGAAAGAATCATTTCTTCATCTCAAAAGGAGCTAATTTAATCCAAAATTGAAGGCTTCTCTACATATTCAATGATTTGATATAAACCGACTTTCTGACTTCAGCACGCAAAAATAACCCACGATCCCCTTGGCAGCTGAAAGTCCATTTTTTAAAGAAACAATTCAAGTGTCACATCTACATTCACTGGAAATAAAATGAGTTCATTACCTCCAGAAATGTGTTTGTAACAAAAACAAGTGTAAGACGAGTGGCTCACTTTTTGTTTTCTAATAGATTTTTGCATCCACCAGCTGGTCTCTTTCCGCTGTTGATGCAGTATCTTCTCACAGCTCACACGGCCTAAATTAATGGGAAGTGGCTTCTTTGGTTTGCTTAGATTTTATTTTAGTCTAATAAAATCCCCTGATTAGCATTAAAACTAGTGCACAAGGTGCATTGAGGTTACTGAATCACAGTTGTGTCGTTTCCATTTTCTGCTTCTTCCTGTAACTCAAACTTTTATTGGCTGTGTCAGTGTGTGAAGAACAACCAAAGCCTCGCCCCACCTGCTCCCCTCATCATCAGCATGTTATTATTGCTTGAACACTCTCTCACTCATTCCTCTCTACTCCAGTCACCCGTCCGATTGACGAGGCCTCCCTTCTCTTCTCTTATTCAACATGTTTTCTCTCCTGTTATATCCGTCATCCATTTGCCTGAGCGGCATGTGGTGAGCAGGTAAATAAATCACTGTGCAGCTCTGGAGTAGATAACGAGGCAACGGGGGATACGGCGTGCTCTCCAGATGTGCACAGATGTTTTGCCCGAGGCCTTATGAAAAAAGACCACGGTTTTATATATGTACCACATATCTGCAATGCCTCTTGGAAAACACAAGGACTCTCATCATAAGCTTTGGACGACATGGTTTTCAATGTAAATGGTGCAATCGTTGCATTACCTGTCTTTTTTAGTACGAGGGGGATTTTAGGTTCTTTAAGGAATGTACGGAAGAACGAGGTGGGCTGACAGAATTGGGCTTCCATTTAACCTTTTCTTTCACTTTTCTCATTTATAAGGAGAAACGTTAAGAGATGGTTTAAAGATGCCCGAGGTGGAATTTCACTCTGTGTAATTTCAAATAAGAATTAACAACATGCAAGAACCCAATTACATTTTCTGAAAAGATGAAAAAGAGACAAATTTGTGGCATTAGGGTAATGAAGAGAAAATTCTGCTAATGAGAAAAAGGCGCGGAGAAAAAAAAAAAGGAAATAGAGAGTTTAGTTGGTTCCAGACAAATGGGGCGAAGTTCAAGAAGAGGCAAAGACAAAGTAAAAGACAACTTTTAAGTTGCTTTGTGGAATGATTATTGCAATCAACCTTGGATTTTATGAGATGGGATGGAGAAAATAATAGTAGCAAAAACAAAAAAAAATGAAATCAGAGAGACATCCAATTTCAATAGCTCATATATGCAGCACAGAGGAATTAATGAACAAATGCATCGATTGGCTGAACTGGGACTGAGTGGTAGGTGAGGAAAGAGATAAATGAGGGTAGAAATATTATCACAGCATATTATGCAACACAATTTTTCATGACTGAGAGGAAATATTGCTTTCAGAAACCACTATACGTATGCGTGTGTGTGACAGGATCCAATAAATTTTTCTAGAGGAGAGTTTAAAACTAATAATCTTACAACAGTCAGGTGTTTGTGTCTGGAGAATTATTTCAGATAGTCATTATTATTTGTATGAAATTGGAAATAACATTTGTCAAAATGAGAATAATTGCTTCTGTATGGTCCTGCAGGCAGATGCAATATAGTAGAAACCTGAACATAGAATATTTCAATCTTCATGTTGTCAATAAATCTAAAACCTATTCTTTCAAACTAGATAAAAGTGAAGGATGTTGGCATGGATGCATGAGATAAAATCACAAAGTCAAAATTGATCAAAGTGAAATATGATTGGATATTATTTTATGTTTCTTTGTGTAAACAAATAGAACTATAGGTGTTGTTTGGCAGAACAATGGAAAACGCAAAAAAATTGCGACTGAGCATGGCAAAATGTTTCAAAATAGATGTGTTATAAATGTGTCATAAAATAAATGTGTTTGTTGGAATAAAAATGAAGTCCGGTTTCCTCGCACTATCAAAAAAAAAATACATGTTTGATTGACCGTGAAATTGCCCGTAGGCATGAGCGTGTGTGTGTGGCCCCTTGATAGACTGGCAACCATTTTCGGGTTGTACCCTGCCTGTCACCTGTGATCTGCTGGGATAGTCTCCGGCAGATCCCGAGATCCCATTAGGCATAAGCAGTTCAGAAGACCAAACAAAACAAAAATGTGTTTTAGTTTGCTTTTAAATTTGAGCAACATATGCCAGGTGGATGAAGTAAAAAAAAAAACATGACTCAGCCTTCAAATAAACGACTAAATCTAATTAGAATCATGTTCATTGCCAAAGACGGGCAGATTCAGGCTTCTCCAAGATTCTGCCCATTTGAAGCATAAACATTAAGCCTTCAAAGAACAACGTCTTAATTAGCAACTCAAGAGACAGGCTTTGTACTAATGTATACATGTTCACATACACATACCTTATGTGTATAATTAAGGTATTTTATTTAACGAGGATTCGGTAAAAGCAGAAAATAGCATTTAGCTTTGGGCCCAAAGCCAGCACCCACACCTGGACTGACTGTGTTAAGGACTGGGCAGCAGTTTCTCACCAGACTGGCTAACCATATTTCCACACAAATTCTCTTTGAACAATTTTTTTTTTTACCTTCATGGTTTGAATTTTAATGCTCGATTGCAAACAATTTTCAACTAAAAAAATAAAATCATCCCAACAGAATTCTAGCTTGACGATAGGTGTTTATCTTGCATTCAACCAGAAACACCCACTTTTGTTGAAACTGCTCCTATTTTGCAGCTTTAACGTCCGAAAGCAGAAACAGAAACAAAGTTTATTTCTAAATAATTCATATTTTGCAGCAGAACTGGTTAAAAATAAATTTTTAATTATAAAAGCAGACTGAACTTTGTTTGCTTTATAACTTAAATATCACCAGAATGGGATAATAAAAGTTTTACTCAGGTCTGTAAAAGAGGACAACAATTTTCAGTTATACCTTTCCACTCTAAGTGTTCCATTAGTCTTTATTATAAGAACTGTTTTTGATTTAATAAATCTTTTAAATGGAGGCTTTTTGCTCCTGTGCAGAGAACACAAATTGCTTGTGTGTGTCGGTGAGTGGCTGCAGCATGAAGTTTATGACATTGAGAAGTTTTCCTCCTGCTGATTGGCCGTGTGAAGTGCTACAGTGTATTAGAATTCACTCAGTTAAATGCTTCATGGCATCCAGACAATGGCTTATTTATTAACACTTCTGCCAACCATTGGCAAAGCAAATGGAGGCTCAATTAGGGCGAATAAATTAGGATTAACAAAGAAATGCTGCACATTTTCATTTTAATTAAATGCGTGTATTATTTATTTTTAAAGTCAATGTGGAAAAGAAGCAGGGGGAGTAGGTTGTCTCATTTTTTTTCTTTACAGACTGAAAAAAGGTTAAAGGTAGAAACGTGTAGAACCAAAGAAACTGACACACCATGAAGATGTAATTTTATTAAAAACATGTAGCTATTATTTAACACTCATAGAAAATCTTCATTCCACACCCTGATTTTAAACACACACCATCCCCGCAATGCGACAGAGAGAGTCGAATCAACACAGACTTTCCATCCCATTCTTTTAAAGTTACGCTTGGCCAGGTTTTATGAGCTTCTACACAAATCATATTAGATGACTTGCCACCAAGTAATTTCTTATATATTACAGCACCTCATCACATCCCAGAAGGAGAGAAAGTGGAAAAAATACAACCGAGGCCCCCACACACTGTGCCACAAAACTAAATGGCAGAGAGACGGCAGAGGGTTGACAGAAGTCGTGTCATCAATGTCATGGCAACGCGTCCTGCTGTCGTGTATGGTATAATCTAACCAGTTCAGATATTAGCAAGACTTTTTCTGTCATGCCAATATGTCTTCTTGGAATGGAGGCACAATGACAAGGCGCACAAAATTACAGACATGATGCAGGCAGATGAACAAACAGCCCGGCATACATACTTATACCCCCCCACCCCCCTCCTCATACTGCCATGTCCGACTCAAAATGAATCATTGACTTCTGTTCAGCTGCCTCACTGCAATTTCATTCCTATTATGCATTGTGTAAGAATGCCCGACATGACAAGTATGAGAGTAAATGATTGAACATAATTGGTCTAAACCCACAGTTAAATTACAGCATAATGATAATTGTTTTATGTCACAAAGCCTTGCACATGAAATCTGATCTATTGACTTTATGCCATAGTTAATCTGTACAAATCTTTCAGACTCCCTCTATTTTGTACCACCAGAAATATCAAAGTACCCAGAGGAGTCACTTATACTGCATGTTATATTTAATGGTTTTCAATGCGAAATAATTTTTGAAGGTTCCTTTTGAACATTATTACCATTTCAAAAAACATTCTATTTTATTTTTGGAGTCTCATTTCCAAGATCTCCCACTCAGTATTCAGATACTAACTGAATGCAGTTTGCTTTTGGCCATGCCTTTTGTTCTCTGCCACCCCTCTGTTCTAATGTCGGCAGAAAATGCTTCATTGCATGTGCCCTGCTGTAAGATAAGCTCAATTATGAAGTATTTGTGTGTTTTTCACATCAGACATAACCATGTGTTTAACTTCTGTTTTTAATACTAGAATGTGCAAATCATCTAATAACCAACATTTCAGCTAGATCTCCCACATACTGTTCACACGCTTGCTTATCATACTCCGGGACATTCAAGGCCACTTCTAGCTACTTCTGTTATCTTAATAAGGAGGGCAACAGAGGAGGGAGACCAGAGAGTTTGTGGGACCAGCAAGCGTAAGCACTCTGGCTCTGCTCCTCTCTCTTTTTTCGGCTGAAAAAGACAATTTGTCAATCTCTGTTTTGTGAATTTTTATTGTTGGGTTTGATTCTGAAACTTCTATTGAATAAAAGTCTTTTTTTGGACTTAACACCTGCTCATGCTCTGTCTCTACCCTCAACAAGGACTGTCATTTTTATGTAGATGCTAAAAAATAAGAATTTAAAAGAGTACGCACTAACTTTACTCAGTTGATGCAATTAATACTTTAATTGCAGCTTTAAATTAGATTTATCAATAAGCAGGAAGCGAGAGGAGGGATGAATTAACAATATCAAAAATAAAAGTGAAAAGGAATACATTCGGTGTGTTATAAGGCCTGTTTGGTGTTCTTCACTGCGGCCTGCCTTTGTCACCCATTCCAGACTCCTGCTTTTGGCTGCCAGGTTGGGCACAGCACAACCGGACTGGGACGTCGGTGAGTGGGGCGAGGGGCCATCAAGGTGTTAAACACCTGGTGTTTGCACTGCAGCACTCAAATTTCTTTTCAGAATTAATAAAGTATGTACAATTCAATTTATTTACGAGCTTTTTCTTTGACAAATATTGGATTTCTGAGTTAATAAATTGCATCATTTCTATTTATAGATGATTTGGTGTAAGAACTATTATTCCACAAAAGCACAATCCCTCTTTTTTAAAAACAAATTCCCCCTGTTGGTTAAAGGAGAAACAAGCCTTTTATTACCACGAGATATCTTCTGAAAAAACAAGATGAAAAAATCCCCAAACAAAATTTATCAAAGAGGTAAGAAAATAAACTGTGTGCTTTAAAACTAATGACTCTTATATTGTCTCCTACTCCAAAACTAGAACATCGTTTATTGTTTTTAGCCTAATTTTTATTTAATGATTGCTGTAAACTGGTAAATTATGGATTTAAATAGGACCTAATGTAGCATTGGTTTTGCTGCTGTGTTTTTGGTGCAATTAGAGCTTTTTGTTGAAATTGAAGGATCACTTTCAAAGATCATAAAACAACCCCAGCTTGCTTTTGTGGTAGTTAAAGTTGACAAAGAGGATTTTGAAAAGTGCAAAGAGCCTGTAAATGTCAATGTGTTCCTCAACCATAACGTAAGATACCATTTTCTGCTCATTTCAGTGTCATTGACTTACAAACTTTGTAACAAACAAGCACTTTTACTGATGAAAAGTGCTTGTCTCTAAAATAAGAGAACTTAGTTAACCTAATAAAATACACCAAGGAGTTTTATTTGTTCTAATTTGTTGTGTTCCGCTTATCTGAGGCCGGGTCGCGGGGGCAACAGCCTCATACGGGAAACCCAGGCTTCTCTCACCCTGGCTGCATCCTCCAGCTCACCCAGGAGGATCTTGAGGTGTTCCTTGGCCAGCTGCAAAACATAGTCTCAACGAGGCCTACCTCTGGCTCTCCTCCAGGTGGGACGTACCCGACACACATCACTCGCGAGGCACATCCTAACCTGATGCCCGAACCCCCAATCTGGCTTCTCTCGACCCGGATAAATGGCTCCACTTCAAACTCCTCCCAGGTGCCAGAGCTACTCACTCTATCGCTGATGCTCATTTCGGCCAGGTAGGTATTAACAAACAAGGATGAGTCCATGCCAAGGTGTCAAACGGTATGCCTCCACCTGCCCTGTAAATTTTTGACATCGACCTTTACCCTTCGTTGAATGACCCTGAAAATCCAATCAGTACATTTAAAGGTGGTACTGAGTAACTACAGGCAGTTTAATTAAAATCCTTTCAGAGGTTTTAGAGATGCCATGTTCACAAAATTGCCACGAAAGCATGAACAGCTAGAGATTTTAAGACTGGCACCACATACTTATAAAACTATAAGTTAAAAATATTTCTACATAGTGGAAGTGATGGGGACAAGAAGCACTTTTACTGCGTTCTGATACTCGGCACATACTTATGGAAATGAAAGGAAAGTAATAGCACAGCTAAATCAACGGTACTTGGCTTTTTAATCTTTGATTTGAACGCCCTCAGATTTGTTTGATGACACACGTACATTCATTCATGTTCCCAGATGCCTTGCACCATGCTCTGACTGCAAGACTACGTACAGTATGTGACACAACTTTGGAGTCTAGTTTACAAGATCATGTAACGACTGTGTCACATTTAGAGTAAAGAAAAAAGTAGGGTAGTAGTGGAGCAAGAGATACTATAGAATCAACCGTGTGTTTTTTTTCCAGGAGAGAACTGGAAGAAGTAACAGGAGATAAGTCACAGTGTATAAGACTGTGGTGAGAGCGGCCATGCTGTTTGGTCTATAGACATTGGCACTGAGGAAAAGACAGGAAACAGAGATGGAGGTAGCAGAGATGAAGATGCTGATGAAGACTGAGGGCTCAGGAGTGATGGGGTGGCTCAGTGGTTAGAGCGTTCGCCCGCGGACCAGAAATCAACCGGAAGCTCGCGGGTTCACATCCCACTGAGTGTACGTCTAGGGTCCTTGGAGAAGATACCTAACCCACCCCCCTCCCACCATTGGCCCGGTCATGGCAGCCTGCTGCGGTGTAGGAGCTCAGCACACAAGTTTCCTCAGTGAGGGATGAATAAAGTGAGTAAAACAAAAAAATATTTCTGGGAGCGACCAGGATCAGAGGAACAGCACATGTTAGAGGTTTTGGAGATGGTTTGGACATGTGCAGAGGAGAGAGAGAGGAAGAAGGTTGCTGGGTTTGGAACCACCAGGAAAGAGCCCTAGAGGAAGACCAAAGAGGAGGTTCATTGATACAGTGAAGGAAGACATGAAGATAGTTGATGTGACTGAAGAGGATGCAGCAGATAGGGTTAGATGGAAGAAACTGACTTACTGTGGAGACCCTGGAAGGGAAACGTCGAAAAGAGAAGAAGAAGCTGAAAGAAGTAACAGGAGAGTCAATTCTGAATTAATTTTTTAAAAGGGCACCAAATACAAAAATTTGCCCAATTTTAGCAGCCAGGCACTAACATCTGAAAAAAATGTACTGTTACAAATGCTAATTTTTCAAAGTTTAATTGAACATGATATGCAAGAGAAAAAGTCTCTTGAGGCGCTCATACTTAGTTAGCTGGTAATGAAACATATTTATCTCGTGTTTTTGTTGTCTAACAAACCATCTGGTCTTTCCCCTAACAGCATTTTAAACCAGCTCAACAGGGTGAATTTATTTTTTTTTTACACTGAGTGAGATTCAGTCTGTTTAACTCAGTTGGAGATTCACTGATTGAACTCAGTGTGATTTAAAACTTTTGATGTAATTTTTCTATTAAGGTCATCTAAGTAATTTGGGACCACATGCTTTCTGCCACCAATCAGCTACGTATTTTGTAAGAAATTAGAAAACATTCAAGTTGAGAAAAAAAAGTTTGGCAGTAAATTTTTAAAAAAGCATAAATTTGGGGTTTTTAAAAGGCAAGATTGATTCATTTTTAATGTGATCATTTCTACAGGGTGGGTTTCATTTATCTGTTAGTGAAAAGGTGGTTCTGCAGTGCGTTAAATGCAGGTCTTTTTATTGTCCAGCAGATCAGTATGTGAAGATACCCATGAGACGATGCCGTTAATGGTCATCTTAAAATTTGATCACCTGAGGATCAATAATGCTCTAAAATGTTATTACTAGTGCATCTCACACATTCTTAAAATGGTCAAATGTTTTCAGTCAACATTATATATGTGCAGCAAAAATCACTACAAAGATTTCAGTACAAATATTAATAGATGTTCTCGTTCATCAAGAAAAAAACGCCTTTTCTTATTAAAAATGTTCTATGATAAAATTTAGGTTAACACTAGGACCACTGCATTCTAAATCTACTGCAAGTGCCATGACCGTCAATGTGACCGCTTATGTAATTATTCATGTTTTACACTGCTATATTTCATAAATAAACTTTTGCATCACTCAATTTTTAAAGTATTAATAACAATAAAATAGTACATACTTTAAAAACCCAGAATAAAAACCCAAACACCAAAGTAAAATCACCTAATTCATCAATAGCCTACTTTTTTTCTGCATTTTTTGCGTTTTTTGCATTTCTTCAAAAATGTCAGTTGTTAAAAATTGACTATAGGCTATATTCCTGAAAATGTTAACCTGAACTTTCAAGACTCATCTACAAAACATGGCATATTTTATTCATACAACAATTTTCTTACTCTCTTCATGGTATCTCTTCAATATTATCTCATTCAATCTGTCTAGAATGTTTCTGTAATGGCATCAGAGTCCTCCTTGTCTCTCTCCACAAACATAAACATATACACACACACATTCAGATATAAAGCAAATATTCATCTGTGAACCGTAATATTCAACACGTGTGCTTAGAGGTGTGGTGCACACTGGACATGTAACAAGTCTGTAGCTAATTATGTGTCTATAATTGTTTTGTTTGGTCTTCTGGACCGCTTATCCCTAATACGGTCACGGGAGGTGCTGGAGCCTATCCCAGCTGATTTCAGGTCGCCGATCTGCTGCAGAGCCACACACTCACACACACAATCATACACACACAGTCATGTTTGGGGCAATTTCAAAGTGGCCGATCAACCTAACATGTATATTTTTGGAGGGTGTGAGGAAACTAGAGTACCTAGAGAAAATCTACATGTAAACAGAAAGACCAGTGTTTCAAGGCTCGAATCCCGACCTTGTTGCTGTGAGGCCAGTGCACTAACCAGTCTATAATTGTGTGTGTGCTATATGGACTTTGCATTTCAAACATGCATATTTTTATGGTTGTTTTTTGTTTACCAGTGGTTTACAAACCTAGAAATCACCCATACATGTAGTCAAATTTTTTTTAGGTATTTTATCAAATTTGTAAAATACCACATTTACCCATCATAAGAAAATGATCTAGCATTTTTTTGACAAAGAAAATGTATTCATTCTGATTGTTGTATATACTATTTTTTTTAAAGCTGGATATGATTTGTTGTCTATTTGCTTTTTTAATGAAGTATCAAGAGGTGGCTCTTAAATAAGACTAGTACCCTCACTGTGAGGATCAAAAAGGTTTATTTCTGTCTTTTTTTATTTATTTAAGAAGAAAGCTCACTTAGGGTTTGTAAAAAAAAAAAAAAAATCAAAGTAGACCAAAGTGATCACATTGAGCATTTACTAGAACTTTCAGCCTTTGCAGTGCATCGGCTCCACTCCATACCTGAACCCTGTAAGAGTAAAACCCTAACCATGCAGCGCTTTACTTTGAGTGGTACAAATGCACCTCCATGTCCATTGTCTCCTCAGAAAGGCACAGGCATGAATCAGCCCTTCATTATATTTTTATGCCGGAGAAGAAAGGCAACCCACGGCTTTTGTTTTCTTTGCATCGTCTCTCTGGTCGCAGAGGTATATGAATTCCTCACAAACAATGATATACGACATTTCCCCACACAAACACATTATCACAAAAAGGAACCCTACAGTTACTAATCATGGAAGAAAAATAGTTTCGAGCTCAGACCCAGACAAAGATGGAAACCCTCTGGTATTATAAGCATCAAGATCAGGAAGATACTTATAATGAAGCCCAGAAGTATTTTGGTAAATTGGGTATTAATTCCATGCGATGAGACTTGCATAGTAAGTCACGTTGTCAGTGGCTGGCGACAAATTAACAAAATAATGAGATTTTGACAAAGAGAGAGGGCAACACAGCCGGGTGGAAGGGGCAAATGAAGGAGAAAGCAGGGAGACAGGCTGCTGAAGAAAGAGAGAGAAAAGGAGAAATGTCATTTTAGAGGTGAAGGGAAGATAGGTGTGGAAAATGAGGAGGTAAATGCAGCGAGAAAAAGGCCAGAAAGGGAGTCATAAACTGCATTTATAAACATGTCTCTATAGTAACCAACTAGTAATTTCACCAGGGGGAGGCACAGGGAAGAGGAGGGAGGGGACAAACTGGGCCACCATTTACAAGCTTCACTAGAAGATGGCTTGTTATTCCAATAAAGACGGACAAAGATGGAGAACACCGGGAATGGCAGGGTATTAAAATGTAAAGAAAACAGTTTGAAAAGGAAAAACAAAACAAAGGAAAATACTTTTTAGACTTTTACATGATAACAGAAAGTAGAGAGACGGCAAAACTCATTTTGTTTTCTTCAAACACAAGCAGAAAGCAGGTCGTGCTCCCTGGGGCTCCATGATTCTGAGATTGGTCTGTGGTTTTACCCTGCTGGGAAAGTGATTCCCTTCTCTTCTTTTACAGCAAGCAGCTTCCGTGGTTATCTGAGCCTATCCGTGTAAAATCACAAGCAGTTATGGCACACCTTCACCACCACGGGAAGGTAATAATGTTTGGGTAGTTAAGACAAAAGAGATGGAAGTGAACAAGAAACCTAGAGGTCACTTTCCCTGTTGCTGTACGTGCCGCACATACAATACAGAGCTGCAGTCCTGTGTGCAATTACCCTCTGGCTGTGTGATGGTGATTACAAGGTGTGCAAGTCTGCAAATGTGCGAGTGTGCAAGTGTGCGTGTCATTTGCTGTTGTTGTTGTTTCATCATTAAGACTCTTCTACTGAAGCATAATATTTTCTAATGTACTGTAACAAATGGCCTCTCTCTGTTATTGTACATCTCTTTTTACTTAGTTTTTCCTCTCCCTAGTGGCCCTGCTTTTGTCTCCTTCAAACATAAGTACTTACATACACACACATGCACACCAACACTGACTGCAAACAGGCAGATCATGTAATACTACATGAAATCAGAAGTAGGAATAAGAAGGGGTCTCACCACCCACATCTACTTGTAAATCTCAATAATGTGTCAGTGTGACATCGACATATGGCTCCACTGTCATCCTCCAGTAGGAGTTTTATCTGAAGTGCATGATGCGTCATTTCATCTCGCTGTCATCTAAGACACTTCAACACTGAGAGAAAGAAATTTAATCCACTGTCAAATTTATGACATTTTCCATTAACCAGAAGTATTGGAGCCGGGGGTTGAGGCCATATTCCTTTGCTTCTAATCTCTCATTGTAAAGTGAGAAATAAAAGCAATCCAGGTAAGGCTCTGGCCTTTACCCTCAATACCCCCTTTCTCCCTTTCACCTCCTCCCTTACTCCCTTTTCCTTGTTGCTTTCTCTGACAACACTGTAGATAAGACACCGGCAAACAATAATATAACTATGGTTTAGTGTCAAGACGCCAAAAGGAGCCCTATGAGACTGTAACCCGGGTGCAGATAAATAACAGTGCATGTTTGACTCCAATGGACACCATGTGGAGAATTAATCTTAACCACAGCAGCTGCTTTCTGGCTCATACAAACCAGTCAGGGTTTGCCCAGCAAGAGCAGAATTTTTTATAAGTTTAACCAATGACTTGTAGACCCAAATATTAAAAATCCAGGCACATATTAAAAATAAATGCTACTATTACGAACCTCAATACTACACTCACAATGAGACCAGCAGTGATAAATGGGCCTCCTGGGTTTACTCACTTCCAGAAAATCCAGACAAACAAAGTATTCTTGAACCAAGCCAACCGTCAGCCACCAGCTAAGATGTATGCATGCCCAAGTGTAAACGAATTTCCTCTAACAAGTAGACAACTGTTTTAGTCACAAATGCATGAACTCATTATTCATTCAATAATATGTAATAAAACAGATGAAGGACCAAATGTTTAGACCATGTTAAGTCATTTGTAAAATAATGGTAGGAAAAACATGTAAAAACTAAAACTTGCTCAAAGCTCTGGTTGGGCTAAACAATCAGAAGTGCGTCGACCAAATTTGTACTCCAAGACTATTTTGTTTTGTGTTAATTGTGTCTTAAAAGTTTTGTCACTGTTTTTTTTGTCACAAGTTTTTTTTTTGGTAAAGAATGTAAGAGACAGTTAGCTAGCATGCTAACTAGCTAGCTTGCTAGGAACCTTGACATCATCAGGAAACAAACAAAAAAATTATTTATTATTTTTTTTAACAAAGTCCATGCAGGAGGTTTTATTTCCATCAGAATGCCAGTTTTTCTGGCATTCTGATTTTTCACTGAAAAATGTGAAATATGTCATCGTTTTCCAAAATCTAACATTTAGTCCAGGTAACTCCTCATTCGTCTAAGAGGGATCCATTTGTCATGATCCCCTCACCTGCCACCAGAGGGAGCCCTGGACCTTCCCTCATCACCCTGATTGAGACACCTGAGGGTGATTATTCTGATGCCCCAAACCTGTGGACCCTACTGCCTATTTAAAGGCAATCCCCCGGACTTCCATGTCGGATCATACCATCGCTTCCAGCCAGGTCACCCTGGTTACCTGACCATGATTGAACGCCGTTATTATTTGAACTTGAAGTTTTATTTGGTTTTTGTTTCCAGACATTAGAACATTTTCTTGAAATACAAGAAGAAAACAATATATCGAGGATTAACTTGAGTTAATCCCGTGCCCTTTGCTTTACAGACTTACCTGAATTGTGTTCAATAAACCTTGTTTTTTCCTGCATTTGGGTCCTCTTCCATCCACATCACAACACCATTGTAGAAAAGGCTTCAAAGTTGTCTTCTGGACAGTGCATGTGTATGTCTTGATCAGCATATACACTGTCTAGAAAAGAAATTCGAAACCTTTCCTACAATCATTCATGTTTCTTTGCAATTGGGTGTTAAGGGTCATGCACTTCATTGTTTTATGTCTTTTGTAAAAAGTTTTTAAATATGTCTTGAGCCGTTTTCCCCTCTATGCTTCAAGGCTCAATTCAGATCACAGTTTAGGGTGAATTATGTGAAGTGTAATTTAATTACTATGCAGTATGCCCTGGAAACATTGGCAGTCTATTACAGAGCCACAGTTAGCCAGTACATTTTAAAACCTCACAATTTTATTTAAATGGAAATACTTGTTTTTCACCTATAAGCTATACAAACACCAAAAGCAGTGAAACTACTTCTTTCACTAAATCTAAAAAGTATTTTTAAATAACCAGAACATCCAAGACCCGAGTACACCCAAATAGTCGAGACCCAACACAGGCGAGTAGACAGGCTGTTACAGTAAGCACAATCATTTCAATTGCCACTTGTTTTTCCCTGAGCATATGGAAGGCAAAACCATTGTCTAACTAAAATAATCTGGGTGTAAGTTTGAAACGCCAAAAATTGTAATAAAATGGGATCAAACATGAGATTAAATATTGTCTCCTCTCCAGCTGATCCTAAATTCATCTGTCTGACTACACAAGCAAAAGGCGGTGCAGGAATTTATCCTGGTATTCTAAACGTTCAGCACAGCATGTACACCGATTAGAAATGATTTTCACATCTACACTTATAAATATTTAATTGGTCCGTCACCACCTTAATTCTTAAAGTCTGTTATTTTCTCTAAAGCTGTTTTTTAGAGGAATCTTTTTGCAGGGTGTTATTTTTGGTTTTTGTCCTCAGGTTACAATAATTAACCTTTTCAAAATCTCCTCTGAAATCTGTTTTGCTGTGAATTGGTCACGGTGCTGTGTGGCTTTTTTGGTCATAAAAACTTCAACTATCCATATTTTCAAATTGTGGTGTAGCATTTTCATGTAGCCCCATAAACACATGCAGGGGGTAACAGTAGGCACAGCAGCATTCGTTTCACCACATGACTGTCCCTCTGAGTGATAGCAGTGGCAAACAGCTTCAGGTTATCTTACCACTTTATGAACTCCGTGGTGCTGCAATGTGACACCAGCATGGATAATACCATGATCTCACCTTCATTTTTCATTTTGTTACCTCTGTTTCTTACTTTCTTTTGCTTTAATTTCACTTCTTGCAATTTTTAACCTTCTATCTCATTTTCTCTCGGGCTTTTCTATGATTTGTTCTTTGCCGTTTCAAACTATTTTCAGATTACTAGAACAAATGCAAGTTCTATGGAGACCCACCAGGTGACACAGAAGGAGATTAATGTTGAGAGAGGGCCATCCTATTTGTATTTAGATATTCTACTCTCATGCTCTGCTGCTGCCATCGAGGACTAATGGGGATTACCAGCAACAAAAGCTGTGCAACGTAAAGTTCAACTCAAACAAACATAATCGACAGAAAACAGTAAAAACACTTGAAATGCAATTTCTCAAAAGAGAAATGATGTATTCAGTATCAGGAACATAAGATGCATTGGTTGGTATTAATGTTGTCCCACTAGACTGATCAAGCAAACAATTGAGTTGTTTGTGTTTAGACCGGCTTCATTAACCATCCATTTGTTATGTCCTTGCACACTTTATTAAAGACTGTGATTCTTCTTTAAGCATCCAGTTGAGTATCAGATTAAAAAAGCAACTCTATCAGCAGTAAAGTGAGAGCCACTGGAGCTGAAAACAGAAAATTGTCTGAAGAAGAAAAAGTAAAAAGCATACTCGGCACCCAAACTGGAATTCATTGCCCTTGACAGCAAAAATTTTTATTGTCTACCTCGAACATATGGGATTATTACACACATATAACCTTCTGTGCTCTCATTCCTGGCATGAGCACTCTGTCGTGCGTGTAAAAAGTCCCTCGCCAGGTTTATTTGGCCACTTAAGCGTTTCCTCTGATCATTGACATGTTTGGAAGAAAATAAATGTCCTTTTTTTTAACTTTGTACACATGTGTTTTAGTTTATCACCATGACAACGACACTATATAACCTCCACAACAAAGACCAAATCACAGATTTTGTCTGCTCAGGACGGCAATGGCTTCTTTACGTCACCAAAATTGCTGAGTCAGACAATAATCAACACCAATTTCCTAAACTTCTATCGGGTTAAAATGTATTTAACAAGATGAGCTGTACATGTCATCGTTCAGACAAATTTACGGTTTGTCTATAGCCATAGGACATTCTCTATTGGGAGCTAGCCACAGGAACGTGGCCAACTGGACAGCCTACCTCGCAGTAGGGATGCCTGCAAGAGGGATCTGAAGTTGTGCAACATCAACGCAGCAAATCTCGAGTTAGTGACCTCTGACCGCTATAAGTGGTGTGTAACTGTCCAAATTGGGATCAAGCAGATCAAGTAGAACAAAGAGGTCCGGCACGAGGCCACAAAACCCGGAAAGAACATAAGTCAATTTGCCACTGCTCCCCCCATGACTCATACCACCTATCACATTTCCTGCAAGTGTGGTAGGAGCTGGAGTTCCCGCATCACCTTGTTCAGCCACAGCTACTGCTGCACAAACAGTCCTGGTCTCCAGGTGTAGACTCCATTGTCTGTAGAGACAGAAGCTAAAGTCTACAACTTTAGCCGTGTAGACTGAGTAAGCCTCTCGACATCTGACAAACATACTATAAACCTCAGACAGCAGTACTCTGCTGCTGTTGATTATTCTGAAAAAAAGATGGAAAAGCTGTTTGCAGAGAGTAGAGGTCTGTTGTCCAGTATGATATTACAGGACCTGCTGACCTGTTTCAGCCACATCCTGTTGCAATATGAGGCCGTCTGATCAGAATCTTTGAATGGTTCGTGGCGATCGGTTGGAACCAATAGAGATAGATCTTTTCAGGCAGAAGCTCCAGGATAGTGGAATGACCTATATTTGCTAGTTTGGAGTTGAGAACATTATTAATGAGCAGAAGAATGCTTTTTTTTTTATTAAAAATCTGTCATTTTATTTCACCCTACAAGGAAAAGTCTTTTGGGACTTTACTTTTCCCCCTTAATGCTACTGTCTTGCAGCAATGTGTGACATTTGTCTCTAAAAGCTGTTCTGGAATAAATACAACTCCTTTTTACCACCTTGTTGCCTCATGTTGCCACCATAAAATAGTGTGTTACATCATAAATCAAATGTGATAGATAGGTGACACTTGGAAAAAATGCCTCATGTTCAATATAAACATAAATTTGTTGATGGTTTAAAAAAAATAAGCCAGTTTTATAAAATGACAGAAAAGTCGTTATAAGTCAGGCATGGCAAACTAAGGCCCGGGGGCCACATGCGGCCTGTTAAACGTTTTAATCCGGCCCAAAATAAAATTAAATCAATAAACCTGTTAATGTTTTATTTCCCGTGCAATTCCGATGTTTCATCACTAGATGATGCACTCTAGGTAATGGCTTTGTTGCAAAACAACAACACTGCTCCCATTAAAATGTGTGTGCTTCCATGATGTGCACGTTGTCAAAATAGATTGTCAAGAGATTTCAAACCTACATTTTAAACCTACCGCGCTAGATGCACATTTTTTTAAGCGCGAGGCGCATAATTTTAACGTTAGCGCACTAGATCACATGTGTGTAGCGGCCCTAATGGCTTTCCATTTCTAACACGCTTGTTTACCAAAGCATGCCAACCATCTGCTCCTGTTTCGGCCCCTTGGTCAAATGGTAGAGCCCAAAGTGGCCCACAAATCAAAAAGTTTGCCCACCCCTGTTCTAAATGCATTAAAGATAATCCAAGTGGTTCATATTGTAAAAAGCAAGGTAGTTTTATAGCGGGGCTGATTTGTCACACTTGACCCACAGTTTTGACAATTTTTCTTCCCACATACAGTTTGCCGGAGAATGGGTGGTCAGATTGCTTATAGGAGACAGAACACAGAAAAAAAACAGACTTTGAAAAAAATAAATAAATAACAGCAGTGAAATGTCATCTCAGCCACTGGAGCAATTGCTTGTTTGTGTTGTTTTGTGCGTATTTGCTTCACCTTTTTCTCCAGATCAATGCTTGCATTTTTAGTCCAATTTGACAGATGAATTTAATGAGGAAAACCCTGTCGTTGTATCAGATCAAAGATAAAAATTCTAATAAAATTCAGGCCTTCAAAACTATAAGTCAGTCTGACAGTGTTTAGTTTTTCTATGGCATTGTGTGTGTGTTTTTTTTTTTTTTACAGTGTGCATACATTAATGTAAATCTGTAGCCTTTATTTGCCTCCATGCGTAGGTGTCTATCCGGATTTTTAATTGTGTGAAAAGGTGTATTTGTTAATGTTTGTGTTCAGTGTGTGTGGGCTTGTGAGAAACAATGAGCAGACTGTTTGTTCTGCATAAGATGTCATTCAAACAGCAAACTGTGAGTGCTGCAAACCCGAGATAAGCATAAAGATCTGATTTTATTTCTCAGCGTGCGTACCGCTAAGCTAATTTTCATAATTAATTGAAAAGCTGGTTAACATTACATCATGCGGCTGATAAGCGTCCCTGTTGTTCCTCTTGCCTTCCATCAATTGAGCATGATCGTTTCGGATACATTTTTCCTCTGTAGTTCATTATTGAACGTCAATGGAGTGATAGTACCAACTTAACGTCTGACATCACAGCAAACTGACACAATGTGGCCCACGTCAGTCTGTCAGTCACCGTGATGAGACTGAAGTTAACTACAAAGATTTGGAAAGAACGCCTGGTAGATGTGGCCTCATTATGCAAATAGAGTCATTTTGTTTTTCCCCAACTGCCTAATGTTCTCCATCATCACTTGTAATGTTCAAAGCTTCATATTCCCACCGCATAAAGACAAATGTAATTACAAATTATTTTTGAGTTACTTCAGTTCTCTTCATATTCTGTCATTCATGAGGAAGTGGAGTCTCCTGCCCGGTGTTTAAATATTTAAAGAGATGGGACAGAGAAAAGGGGGAACTTTAAATTGAATAATTTTACAGAGCGTTTGAAAGATTAAAATTTTTCTGAAACATTGCAAAGCTACATGCTGCAGCGTTAAATCAGTGGTAGGTGGATGGATGAATGAAGCAGTTTGAAATCACACGTGGATTTGGAAGCATGCGTGTACGTAGATCCACACAGGTATCCCCACAGTGTCACGTTGTTTACTGTCTGCTATGTTCCTAGTTTCCAACCTACAGCGTTCCTTTGGAATCCTCAGCTTGTCTCCTGTGTATTCCTGGTCAGGAACAGAATTTCAACTCTTTTTTTTCTGGTTTAATTTTTTTTCTAGGTGATCCAGCATGAATGTTGTGAAGCTCACTATACCTTACCAAAACAGATGTGATCTTTCCGAGCATTGACGAGGATTATGAAAACCCAGCTATGTTTTATACTGACAAATTAGCACCAAATTTGCAGTAGTTTTCATGTTTTGTCACCTTCTGAAGGGAAAACTATTAGTTGTGAATTAAATTTAAAAAAAAAAAACGAAATCCCATTAATTTTTATATAAAACCCTTTAAATATCATACAGGCAATTGTTTGGGTCATATGAGATTTACTGCAAAAACCATGACATTTATTAACTAGTTGGTTATTTTTCAAATAAGTTTATTCAATCAAGTCTTTTCATAAATTATAAATAAGAAATAGTTTGGATACAACTGGCCGAAATGAGCTTCCTTCACGAGGCGGCTGGACTCTCACTCAGAAATAGAGTGAGGACCTCTGCCATCCGGGAGGAGCTCAGAGTAGAGCTGTTGCTTCCCCGGGTCGAGAGAAGCCAGATGGGGTGGTTCAGGCATCTGGTCAGGATGCCTCCGGAGCGCCTTACTGGTAAGATGTTTCGGGCACGTCCCATCGGGAGGATGGGACCCCAAACTCGCTGGAGGTACTATGTTTCACAGCTTGCCGTACCTTGAGATGGGTGAGCTAGAGGATAGAGCCGGTGTGAGAGAAGTCTGAGTTTCCTGTCCGAGGCTGTTGTCTGTGCGACCCGGCCCTTGATAAGCAAACGACAACAGAAAGGGGAAAAACAGGGGCGGTTTGCAAGTTGGATGACAACAAAAACCTACAAAAAAACTTAAAACTTAAATTTTACATGCCCCCAAACATTGCTGAATAATCTTTTAACTACAGGATGACATTGTGATCTGTAGTGAGAGGAGGGAAGAGGTGGAGGAAAAGCTGGAGAGGTGGAGGTTTGTAGTAGAAAGAAGAGGAATGAAGATTACTCAGAGTAAGACAGAGTACGTGTGTGAAGAAGAGGGATCCAAATGGAAAAGTGAGGTTACAGGGAGAAGAGAGAAAGAAGGTGGAAGATTAAAAGTACTTAGAATCAACAGTCCTTAGCAATGGAGAGTGTGGAAAAGAGGTGAAGAAGCATGTGCAGGCAGGCTGGAATGGGTGGAGAAAAGTATCAGGTGTGATGTGTGATGTTGTTTGTTGTTTCTTTTGGTCATTGTAGCACTTTGAGATCTCCACTGGAAATATAAAGTGCATTTACAAATAAAATTTTTATTATTATTATTATGTGTGAACTGAGTCAGGAAGACCAAAAAGGAGGTTTATAGATGTACAAAGGGACGTTAAAATTGTTGGTGTGGGAGAACAAGATGCGGGAAACAGTATAAGACGAACAAAACTGACTTCTGGTGACCTTTGAAGAAAAAAGCAGAGAGAGAAAAAAATTAATCAATCTGTGTCATTTCAATAGTTTCCTGAATCATGCTATCTAAGTTACTTTGACTTCCTGAGCACGAGAAGAAAGCTCCAAAATAGATTTCGGAGCAACATGACAGCCATGAATAAGTCCACTTAGTATCTTACTTCTCATTGGTTTAGATCATTTAGAGAGGCGCCAAGGGCCCATCTCAGCATCCCATCACCCAACAACATCTTCACCTTCTTCACATTAATCTAATCTCTTCCTCCCACTTTCCTTTTCTAAAGCTCTTCCTCTAATAACACTCCTCTTGATTCTCTTCCTCTCTTCCATCATCAGTCAGTCATCCAATTCCCACTTTCCTTTTTCACCCTGTGGCTTCCTCCATGTCATTACAGTTTGAACTAATCCAGATCACACTCCTGCTTGTCGTACTTGTGAATGGGTCAAATTACAAGGAGTTGTTCTCTCCGCCATGCTTAAAACTCCCCAAATTGAACTGTCTCTCCCTCCCACAGACACTGCGCCAGTTGTCAGCCCAACGAGCTTCAGGGTTTTGGTGAATAAACAGATCTTCTGTTTCCATCTCTGTGCAGTGTTACTGTCAGGATTAAGGCCTCGTAACAAAGAGCAGAGGGAATAACGGACCGAAAGATTGGGTCATAATATTGCTCTAAGGAATTAACAGAGCACATAAGTGTTTTGTTTTGTTCACAATGTGGGACGTGACAAACCGTTTCACAACGACACACACTTTGTGTAGTGGGGACTGAGCAACATAGAGACCATCAGGAAAACATATCAATGACAATTAAATTTCCTTTTGATAAACAAGGCTTACCAGAGACAAGAGATTCAGTAAGATAGTAGTAGGATCATCTCATTTTAAAGTTTCCAAACTACGTGCTCTCACAACTGTTTCTTCCATTAGTGGGAATCCCCACAGAGGAAAAGATTGGGGCAATAAAATGTGCTAATTCCCTCAAGATGTCTCTCACACATACCTAGAGGTGACACAAAAGATGGCATGGTGCATTGCATCCCCTTACCAGCACCCCCAGAGCCACTGAAATCAGGTGCCTAATAAATATGGAGCCACGTGGCGCAGAATAACTGTCCGCTTTAATTGCACATTTTCCCACAGTAATTGACGGAATAATTAAGACTCGGAGGATTCGCTGGAACCATCTGTGCAGGTAAAGAAAGGATGTCCAAGAGGGACAAAACAGGAGGGGAGAGAAAGTGAGAAATTAAGAGGAAAGTGTGTGTGTGGGTGTGTAAAAGAGCAAGAGAGAGAGGGAGATACTGCAAGTCACAGGAAGAGTTGGAGGAGAGATCAGGACTGCAAATGGGAGCAAAGAAGCAAGAAAGCTACAGTGAAAAAAAGAAAAAAAGGTGTGAAAGAGGTAGACTCATTAGTTTCAGTGTTATTTTGCTGCGGTGGAGCTTTGCTGGCAAATCCAGCATCAGTCGAACAAATTTATCAGAGCTTTAACGTCTGCAACGTTCTCTTTGATAACTCAGTGAACGTGCACATGGTAACCGAATGTGTGAAACGTAGTTACTTATTCATGGGCCAAGTAAATAATCTGGTTCAGAAGATGCATTTAGGGGCTTGCCTGTCGAGCACGGTGGAAAATAAGGAGAAAATTGTTGAACGTCATTATTCTTTTCATGTCTCTCCTCATTGCTAATGTGTGTCCTTTGGTTGACATGTGAGTGATGAAACCCAAACTACCAAAAATGCTGACATACAGTATATACTATCATCATTGTTGGTGAATACTGGTCAATTTGATGTGTTTAGTGTGAGACAAAGCAGAATTTATTTAACAAAAAGTCCAGTAAAACTATAAGGCAAAGGGCACGGGATTAACTCAGGAAGCTAACTCAAAAAATTCAAACCATATAACAGAGTTAAAAATTAAACTTATGGTCAGGCAGCTAGGAAGCAGCAATGACGACAAATTCTAGAAAGTTGCCTTTAAATAGGCGGCAGGATCCACAGGTGTGTATTATCAGACTAATCACCTCAGGTGTCCCTAATCAGGGTGATGAGAGAAGGTCCAGGGCTCCCTCTGATGGCAGGGGAGGGGATCATAACAGTTGTAGTTTTCTGTTTTCCTGTTCTGTTTTGTCAATCTGCTATATGTAGTTCTGATGCATACAAATGATGATTAATTAATTAAAGTGTTTCAATATATAAGAAAGGGAGACCAAAAAAAAAGGTATAGATTGAAAAATAAATTATTGCGAGAAGTACAACTTCTAACATCTCTCCCAATAAAAATTAATACCAATAATTTAAATTGCTTTTTCGTTCCTGAACTTGTGGAAGTTTATTTTCATAATTGAGGGTTTGAACAGAAACCCTCATCCTGGTCCATAATTACTGTATTTAAATATTAGCCAAGTCTGAATTTTTAAAGGTGAAGATAACATCCAGGGAGAGACTAAATTGAAAGTGGAATTACCTTTTAAAAAGGGTTCTCTGTAATGCCCAGTGGGGCCAAATCTTGCAACAGCAAAAAGTGCAAATCTATGGGAAAATTTAATTTTCATTTTACTTGATTTGTACCATTTATATAATAAAGTTATTACCACCTCTGCAAATTTATTTTTAATGAATCTTGCTCATTTTTTTTCCATCGTATTGGGTTGATTTCTTGCATTCTCCTGCGGGATCATGCATAATGTTTATTGGAGCTCTGGATGATATCTAATGATATGTTCTCTCATTTGATGCTATTAGTGAAGAAAAAATGCTCTTTCAAAATATACTATTCATTTCTCCTAATGTGAAACATCACATAATTACATTGTTTTATTTCACTCCAAACAATTTGCGTTACGGGTGGTGCAGCGGTTAGCACAGTGACCTCATGGCAAAAAGGTTGGGATTCGAGTCCTGGATGGGACGCAGTTTGGAAAACTGTTTTTTCTGTATGGAGTTTGCATGTTCCAGCTGTGGATGCATGGGTTTTCTTCAGGTACTCCGGCTTCCTCCCACTCTCCAAAAACATGCATACTTGGTTGATTGGTCACTATAAAAATTGCCCCTAAGAAATGAGAGTGTGTCTGAATGGTTGTGAGCATGTAGCCCCGCAACTGGCTGGCGACCTATTTGAGGTGTACCCTGCATCTCGTCTGAAATCAGCCTGGATTGGCTGTGGCACCTGCCGTCACCCATTAGGGATAGGTGGTTCAGAAGATGAACTGAAATTTGAATTTCAGCTTTATAGGATAATAAAGCTGTCCAGTAATATACTGTAATATAGGACAATATTACTCCATATACTTTTTTTTAAGTTTCATTGAGTTTATTTTGAGGTGTTTGAAAGTAGATGGCAATGTGTAACGAAGACATGAAAATGGAATCAACAGGAGGGAAACACATTATAGAAAGAGGGTGGGGAAGCATTCATTCAATAGGCTGGAAGGAAATCCCAGGAGGAAAGGACGAGGAAGGGAAGTATGTCCATAAAGACCTATGCTGAATTCATTAGTGTCAATAGTAAAGTAATTCTCTAAAAACAATCTGATTCTTTACCACGAGTTTCCACTGAGAGGAATATAGGAAAAAAATGTTTGAGATGACTTTAGATTCAGTGTGTTTCCATTTATTTTAGTGTAAGTGGAAAAAAATTTAAACAGGTCAGCTTCATTTGAATCTAATAACATTAACATAAAGCAGAAATAGAAGTTATTTTTCTGTTAAAAAAAATAATTAAAAAAAACCCAAACCAGCTGGACAGTAACCAAGCAAATATTGCCAATGAACCAGTCAGAATTTTAATCCTTTTGTTTGGTTAACAAGTTGGACAAGAGTTGTCCAACTATTTCCCAGAACAAATCCAATACCAGTCCAACACAAAGAGAAAAACCAACACTCACATTCATATTTATTCTGAGGGAAAATTTGAGTGTGCAATTAAGCAAATTAATCAAAATGAACTGAACAAAGACCCGACATGCAAGGAAACATTTTACTAATCATCTTTTTTTTTTCCATGTTGCCATGATAACAAAAATCTACTTTATGCCCACAAAAACTGCACCCTAAACCACAATGTTTAACCACCTTGCCAGCATTTTTAGTGCATGTGTCACTGTATTACTGATAAAATGAGTCAAAACGATCATTTTGCCACAAACTACATCAATCACTTCTATTTTAATTACAATAGTGTCTTCTAGGCTAATGTCAAATTAAGGCACGTTTCTGGTTGAGCCTACAGGGCTTTGGCAATTAGTTCCGTTTCATCTTCTGAACCGCTTATTCCCAAGCGGGGTCGTGTAGGGTGCTGGAACCCATCCCAGCTGATTAAAGCCGAGAGGCAGGGTACACCTGGAAAAGGTCGCCAGTCTGTCATGGGGTCACTCACACAACTATCCACACACATTCATTCCTAGTGGCAATTTTATAGTGGGCAGTCGACCTAAAATGCATGTTTTTTGGAGGGTTGGAGGATACTGAAGTACCCGGAGAAAACCACACATACAAAGGGAGAACATGCAAACTCCACATAGAAAAGCCAGTGTTTCAAGCTTCCTCCCACATGGGACCCAAACCCCGACCTTCTTGCAGTAAGATCACTATGCTATTTTAATTTTTTATGTTTAAAACTGCACACTTGTACCATAGCAAGTTCCTAGTCTCTGACCATCTTCATTGACCATGGCAATAAAAGCATTTCTGATTTTGATGTTAACCACTGCGCCACCATGCCGCTGTGGCAGTTTGTATTATTCTTATTACCGTATGCTAACTTCATTAAAATAAGATCAATTGCACAGGAATGTCAAACCTGAACTTTACAACACTTATTATCCAAGTTATCTAGTTTTTTAATTTCATATTCATCTAATTTTTCCCTCATTGCCTAGTTACACTGACTATCTCGTTACAACAAGTAAACTCTGTCCACGGTGTCTTGTTTTTTTAGGAGTTTTGCCTGTGAAAATGCAAAGCCAAGCTTCTTGTACAATGCACTGGACAAAAAAAATGCTGAACAAGCTTTAATTTTTCCCACAGAGATGCCTTTATCTCATCTGTGTCGCATGTAATTACTTATCTTTTCTTTGGAAGCCATGTTTTACTTTGGCCCAGATTTACACATATTATTTAACATATTATTACAGGCCATTTTATTTTTAAAATTAAAATGAATTTCCTTCATGAGTCACCTGGGTTCAGTTTAATCTCGGTCTTTTTCCCATCTGGCTTTTTGGCCTCAAGTCTACCGGGCTTAAGTGGACACTATTTAAAACATTTATTTTCTTGATTGCTCCCCGTACTGTCCAACTTTAAACTGAGGAAGAAAGCAGAATAACACAGGGTAGAGTGATGAGGCCCCGCAGGAGTGACAGACCTATTCTCATTAGTTTTAAAATAAGGTGGGGGACTCCCAGAACAAGTCACCAGTCTGTTGCTGAGCCCAATTGTGATTTATCCGATGAAATTGTTAGAGTTTAACCGATCCCTTTCATTTTAAAGTTGTTTCATTACTCGTTCATTCAGTTCAGTTAGGTTTACTTCTGAAAATAGGCAATTAATAAAAATCACATTGTCAAACTAATCGCCACCCTAAAAGTGAGAAAAACTTCCATGACAACACGAGCTCACACAGATGGAAATGAGCCTCAATAAATTACACAAAAATACAAAGTGAAAGACGATTTTTTTTTAAAAGGTCGAGAAGAAACAAACAACTGATTGATCAGAGAGTAAGTCTTAAAACTGAAATGAAAGTCAAGTAGAATTGCACATAAATGTACACCACAAGAATTGGCTTGCGTGCACACACACACACGATGCAATACCTCGTACCACTGAAACCAAATTGTCTGCTATTCCAAGTAAAAAAAAGGAGTTTTTTTAAGGTTTCTTCTTCGTCTTTTAGCTTTTTCCCTGCAGGGGTCGCCACAGCAAGTCAGTTCCTTCCATCTAACCCTATCTGCTGCATCCTCTTTGTGTACGCCAACTATCTTCATGTCTTCCTTCACTGTATCCACGAACCTCCTCTTTGGCCTTCTTCTAGTCCTCTTTCCTGGTGGTTCCAAATCCAGCATCCTTCTTCCAATGTCTCCTCTGCACATGTCCAAACCATCTCAGTCTGGCCTCTAGGACTTTATCCCCAAAACCTCTAACATGTGCTGTTCCTCTGATCCTGTCCATCCTGGTCACTCCCAGAGAGATCCTCAGCATCTTCATCTCTGCTACCTCCATCTCTGTTTCCTGTCTTTTCTTTAGTGCCACTGTCTCTCAACCAAACAGCATGGCCGGTCTCACTACGGTTTTGTACACTTTTTCTTTCATTCTAGCTGAAACTCTTTGTCACACATCACACCTGATACTTTTCTCCACCCGTTCCTGCCTGCACACGCTTATTCACCTCTTTTCCACACTCTCCATTGGATTGGAGTACTTAAAATCTTCCACCTTTTTAAGGTTTCTTATAGGTCTATAATTCACTAGATACCATAAACTCAATAGTTTTATTTGAGCACCAGTTTTACT
Organism: Neostethus bicornis; assembly: GCA_902685375.1. NCBI lineage: Eukaryota > Metazoa > Chordata > Actinopteri > Atheriniformes > Phallostethidae > Neostethus > Neostethus bicornis. The sequence continues at coordinate 21,946,553 of LR738551.1, read as the reverse complement.
GATGTTAAGATTGGGAATGTCTTGGAAAAGTTAAACCAGTTTATAACAATGGCTTTGGGTTTGTGGTCCAGGCCCAATGTTGCATAAAGCTGTAGTTAACCTATCTTATTACTAAATGACAATTACTTGAATGACAAAAAAAATTCTGTCAGCAGCCCAAGAGCAAAACATTCATGAGTAGACCTGAAAATAAAGAAACTACTTGTGACAAAAACTCCACACATTTTGTTCTCCAGCTTTGACTTTCAAGTCATTTCAGATACCCATATATTATCTGAAATGTATTCTCTTAGGCAGAGTAAAGAGATTTTTTTTTTTCACATAAAGCCTCCTTTAAGTAACCTCATCTATCAACTTACTGACAGCCAATCACTCTCAGTCTGGTGTTATTAATGTCACTGTTTTGAATGGATGCCTTCTTGAACCTTCTTTGGAAGTGCAAGAACATGCACCAGCAAGCAAGTTGGCAAAGATGTCGACTGGATTGGAGGCCGAAAATAATTTATTGTAAACTTAAATAGAAGGCATGCATTAATGCATTTTTTGTGAAGAGGATTTCGATCAAATTTGGAGGGTTTGGATCTGCAAAGAAATTAAAAATTGTGATGCAGGAAAGAAAAGAAAGATTGTTTTGTAAAAGAACTCTATTGGAAGATATTGTCTTGTAAATCAGAGATAAATTAGGTTCATTCTTAAAATTTACTACTCTGACACCCACACATAATATGCCTTTCTTCGTTTTAAGAGAACAATCTGTTTGCTCTCAGCAGGTGTTTGAAATTAATATATATCATTTTATCACACATTAATTTCGAAGCGCAGAAGAATCAAATGAAATACTACTGAAACACTTGAACGTCCTTGTGCAGCTATTATTAACCCAAGAAAAGTGACTTTAGAGCTTAAAATAAAAGGAATTGATGTCTTGATGTTGCTCTTTTCAAACATTAACTAGACACAACCGTCCCTGCCCTCTTCAGGTTATTAAATTGCTCACTGAGGGCATCCATCCTCTTTGATAATCATGAGCTGCCTGGGAAGCTGCCTATTTCCTTTATTTAACTATTTCATTTCTTTCCAACAGTCAAAGTAGAAAGATTTTTTTTTCCCCCTGCCTGTTCTATGTGGCCCAGTTTTCTGCTCCTGTCTCCGTGAAGATCTAAAAGGCTTCAGCGACAGGGTGGGGGTGGGGAGCTATGAAGTCTTCAAAGCAACTGTGAATCTCTGAATGTCTGAAGAAGCAAAGAGCACCAGGAGAAGGACTGGAAGGAAGGATAGAGTAAAAAAAGAGACAAGAATTTTGAAAACGCATTGGAAGAGGGAAAGAAATACAGAGGCACACTGTGCCCAGAAATAGGTGGGAGGAAGAAAGAGGGCGGGTGTTGGTTCAGCACGCTCAGAGCAAGGTGCAGTGACTGTGAAACTGCTTAAATAAACACTGCAAGAGAGCCATAAGGGAGGAGGCAGGAGAAGAAAGTCAGTGTCCAGGCCCCGCTGGGAGACAAAGAGCAAAAAAAAGAGGAAAGAAAGTGGACACATTTATTTTTAAAAAAAATTGGGAACAAATAAATGGAACTTTTATGGTGGTTTAAAAAAATAATACTCCCATGGACACAGCAAGTGGGCAAATTGAAGAAAATAAAGAAGCAAATTAAGGGTAAGAGTTGGAGCAAAGAAGGAGCTTAGGTGTGTTTAAAGATGAAAATGATGACTATGAAATACAGCCAGAAAGAGGAGAAGATCATCAGCGAGCAAAGTGAACCAACACAGACACAAGTTATGGCTGCCAGAGGAGAAAACGATGCCGCAGGGACAGTTTCAACTTTAAATCAAGTAACACTGCTGTGACAAAAAAAAAACCTTTTACTCACATTCTGGTGCTTTCCATACTCACTTCAGCCAGCGTTGGCACAACGAGCTGCCAGTGGCATGACTCTACAGGGATTAGACACCCTGTTAAAACCAACTGACATTTACAAAAACAAATGCTTATTTAACACAAAATGCTGTGCTCTTTATCCACCACCTACTTCTGGCACCAAGTTAGATTTTTTTTTTTTTTGCCAGACAACTAAAACAACACATTTAACCTTTTCATACCAGTAGAAACTCAGTGCACAGCACATGCATTATTAATATGCATAACAGTCTGCAGAGCATTATGTTAAGTTCATTTGAAAATTAATTATTCTTGACGACGCAAAATTTGAGGTAAACTACAAAGAAGTTTGTCAAGATTTTTTTCTGATCCGTTGTCTTCCGGTTTCCTGGCGCCAGGAAGCGAGGGCAACAGCTTCAGACAGGAAACCCAGGCTTCTCTAATCGCAACTGCATCATACAGATCACCCCAGAGGATCCCAAGGTGTTCCCTGTTCAGATGTGCGACATAGTCTCTCCATGGCCAGTCCAGGGCCTGCTTCTGGGTCTCCTCCCGGGTGGGACTTGCCCAAAACACCTCACCAGCGACACGCTCGGGAAGCATCTTAACCAGATTCCCAAACCATCCCATCTGGCTACTCTCGAGGAGCAACAGCTATACCCCGATCTCCTCCGAGATGGTAGAGCACCTCTCTATCTCTGAGTGAGAGCCCAACCACCCACAGTTGGTGACCGTAGGTGAGGGTTGGAAATTAGACTGGCTGGTAAATCGAGAGCGTTGATTTTCGGCGGAGCCTTTCTTCGCCGTGATGAACCAATGCAGCGTTCTATTTATTGCGGACGCCGCACCGATTTGTCAGTCGATTTCCTGGTCCATCTTTCCCTCACCCGTGAACAAGAATTTGAAATACTTAGAGTCCTCCAATTGTCCCTGACTTGCTGTGGGCACTCCACGCTTTTCCGGGCGAGGACCATGGTCTTAGATTTGAAAGCATCAAGATTTGTATTTATCTAATTGTAATAATGAATTTAATTTCTTAGCAGTTTTCTGAACCTCCGGACCATTTCGTTTTCATTTTGTCTTCTGAACTGCTTATTCCTCAACTGGGTACCAGAAACTATCCCATCTGATTAATCCATCGATATTTCTGTGGAATACTTATTACTTACAAAAGCTGAGGTTATTAATTACTATGAAAGCATCACACACTTTAGTTCAAGCAATTATCCCATTTTAAGTGTCACAAACTGGCACAAACATTCAGTAAAATCAACCAATACTCTGAAAAGTTTGTCTCAATGTGATTCAAGCCACATGATCCTCTCACTTTCAAAACACACTCTGTGGATCATTTGTAAAGATTTTAGTTTTTTATATAATAAAAACTGTCGATTATTAATACAAAGTATTTAAATGACAGCATAAAATTCTCTTGATGAATTTAAAAAAGAAGCGATGATACAAAGAGTAGCTTTTTTCTTATAAACTCAGACTGTTCACATGTTTTAAGAAATTGTGTTGAAAATCATGGAAACACACCTTAAGCCTTTTTCAGCCCCTCTCACTGCAGACCTGTTTTTTCTCTTTTTTGTGTGTGGTTTCATAAGAAGTAAAATTTGGAAAATATTACCAGCACATCGTGTGGCCAGTGGCTGTGATGTTTCATGCTCTTTGAAGAGCTGCACATTCAGATGCTTTTAAAAAAATTTTAGCCAACTGGATTCTATTTATTCACCCCCATTATTTCTTTTTTTTTTAATTCTAAAAATACAAAAAAAAAAAATTCATAATGTGACTCGACCAATCGTAACCCACCAAAGAGTCGGTGTTTGTTGAGACGCTTTCTGAATTGACAGGAGTTAACATATGCACAACTCATATTTGCAAGTTGTCATGATCCCCTCTCCTGCTGCCAGAGGGAGCCCGGGATGATCCTCATCACCCTCATTAGGGACACCTGAGATTGATCCCTGATGCCACACATCTGTGGACCCTGCCATCTATTTAAGGGCAATCACCCTGGACTTCCCTGCCAGGTCACACCATCCCTTCCAGCCAGGTCTCCCTGGTTGCCTCACCATGAACACACTCTTTAAGTAACCTTTTGCCATGCCACTGAAACTTTGTTTTTTCTTTTCACAGAATTAACGGACTGACAAATTCAAATTAAGCATGTTTTCTGTCTGCAATTGGGTCCTCCTATTTTCCACCTCCTTGACACAAGTAATTCTGCACACTGTACGTATTTGGTCTTTCCATGTTTGTTAAAGTTTTAAAGAAGAAACTGGTGGCACATTTAAAAACCTGTAGAGTTTAGGTGCTGATGGTTACCACCGTTACAAATCATGAAAATACAGAGCAATCTCAGAATCAGAAGTCATTGGGAATCTTTATTAATTGCGCCACAAAGCAAAAAAAATATTTTGCTGCCTTGACCAAACCAGCAGCCAAACAGAAGCCACTTTTTGCTTAAAAACATGTGACAAGTTGAAAATTTTCTGAACCAAAGAACAAATCTTTAATTATTTAAAAGAAATGTCAAACTTTTTAGCCGTAATTTCCAAAAGCATGCCTAAAAGTACTTTGTAAACTGCCACTGAGATTCATCTTATTAATGCAATCCCCTGCAGTCAGGTATGGTAATGGGATCTTCATGCGGTGGGAGGCGAAGTGACAGAAACTTGGAAGCTAATATGGAAAGAAGGAAAGATGGATGTATACAGAGAAAGGACATCCTTGATATTTAAAGCCAGAAAGAGGCTTCATAACAGTTTTTTCATAGTTTGGCGGGGGTGCGACTTATACTCCGGAGTATAGGTAAGATCTTAAGCCCAAGCCACATTTTAGACCCGAATTTCAGGCCAGGTTGGGTTACGTTCGGGCCGGTCCGTGCTTCTCTCTTGCTGACTTTTTTTTTTTAAATAAATATATTTATGACAATTTATACTAATATGATATGTGGATATTAAACCAAAAGAAACATTTGTTACAAAAGAAATAATTTGGATAAAGCATAGAGGGCGGTATAAGGTAGTTGCTATTTTACTTGCTATTTAACGCGGTAAATTCTTAAGGACGTACTGCTGCTGTGTTTTATGGCCCAATTTTCAACCCCTCAAAATGTTGGACGTCCTTAACTTTTTCCGTCAACTCTGCTTTAATTTGTTATCCTAAATCACCGATTCTCCTCTCGAGTCCTCACAAATAAAACACAAAGTTTCGGGTTTGCTTGGGGCTCAGGCCTGTTGATTGGTCAGCCTCAGGCTAGGTCGGGCTTTAATACCCACAGGCCTGGGTCGAGTTGGGCAGGATGTTTTAGGCCCGATCTGACCTCTATGCTGGAGCGACTCATAGTCTGAAAAATACTATTATTAATGTCATCCCATGCAACTAAAACAACTTCGACAAAATTTTAAGCAGTTTTGCAGGGATTGATAAGATTTTGATAGCTAGATACTGCTCATGTTAATCTTTGGAACAACTTAACACATCTGGTTCAACCATTTTGGTTGACCTAAAGCCATGGTCATTGAATCTCATGCAGGGTTTTTCTTTTTTTCTCTACATCTATTCCATCGCTTCCATCGTTTTATTTAACTACGCATTCTATATTTTTTCAACACCTGTATTTTAGTGTCATTTAAATTGCACATTTAATTTGTTGTGTTTACTTGGATGACTTGAAAGATCTTTGAGTATCATTAGTGGTGTGTATTTGTTTTCTTTCTGGGTGTGTTTCTGCATTTGTGGATCAACCATGTGTTCATGAGTGCTTCAGTGACGGCTGCTGATTCTCATCTGCTGTCTCCAGACCAAAGGTCAGCAGCTCAACTGTCACATTTAGTCCATCACGGAATCTGCTTTGTCTTACAACAGCGGTGTGAGGTTCAAGGTCCACTGACGACATTCGACCCTCTAGTGTGGGCTGCATATGTGCTGGCAAGAGTGACGAGGCAGGGCAGAGAAATGGCAGCCAACACAGGGGTCATGGAGCCAAAGGGCCATGAAAAGAGTCGCGGGGATGAAGAAAACAGACAAGGTGATGGAGGATAACCAGAGTAGGGAGTAACTTCCCTATGAAGCATCTGGGTCTCTCTTGCTCTAACTTTCTGAATTTTTTTTCTTTTCACACCTGACTTTTCCTTACTTGCTCGCTCTGTTGCTCCATTGGCTTCAGGCAGGGCTGTCCGTTCCCCCTCTCACTCTTTGATGGAGGGGTGGCTTGTGGAGTGAAGGGGCAGTGAAGCGATGGAACCCTGAAGCATAAGGAAGCAACTTTCAATCTACTGGCATCTTTAGCTGAGGCAAACATTTTTCAGATTAATAATTCATAACCTGTAAATCAAGCTTGAGGAAAATCATAGTTACTCTTCTGATTTTTAGACAAGCTCAGTTGCAACACAAAACCACAAAAGGTTTGTTTTCATACTAAGAAAGACCTTGGTTTTATTTTTATAAGATAATGTTTTCAGAAAGACATTTTGTTCATATGTCCAACATGTTACATGTGCAGTATATATGCACCCATCGAGTTATTTTCTAAACCATTTGTCTTGTTTTGGACCACTTGTCCAAAACTGGGTTGTTGGCGCTGGACTATAATTGTAAATTTTATTGTATAAAGATTGTAATGCGGATCGGTGCGGCGTCAGCAGTAACTAGGACGCTGCATCGGTCCGTCGTGGTAAAAAAAAGAGCTGAGCCGAAACGCAAAGCTCTAAATTTACAAGTCTATCTACGTTCCCACCCTCACCTTTGGTCACCAGCTGTGGGTGGTGACCGAAAGAATGAGATTGCGGATACAAGCGGCCAAAATGAGCTTCCTCTGCAGGGTGGCTGGGCTCTCACTCAAAGATCGGGTGAGGTGCTCTGCCATCCGGGAGGAGGTAGGTGTTGAGCCGCTCCTCCTTCAGGTCGAGATAAGCCAGATGGGGTCGTTCGGGCATCTGGTCAGGATGCCCCCGAGCGCCTCGCTGGTGAGGTGTTTCCTGCATGAGGAGAACAAGAGGCAGACCCCGGACCCACTGGAGAGAGTGTGTCTCATAGCTGGCTGGAAAACAACTCTGGATCCTTCCGGGTGAGCCGGAGGATGCAGCTGGGGTGAGAGAAGCCAGGGCTTCCTAGCTGAGGCTGTTGCCCCCGTGACCCGGCCCCAGATAAACGGAAGACGACGGAACGGTTTTAATGCAATCCCTCAATTAAAAATCTCAGTTTAAAATCGGTCCGAAACCGGTCATTCTGTTACTTTACCTACAGTAAATAGATTAAGAGGATCCTGTCATAGCCATAGGTACAATAAAACAGAAATAGGATTTTAAAAAGACAAAGTTCTCACACTTGATTAAAAGTTCAACAGTCTACATTTAAAGAAAACGACTTTAAAAAGGTTCAACTCACTTGATTTCTCATGAACTTACATAGCTGACACTGGAGGCTCACTCCCAAGGCAAAACATTTTAGAAGAGGTCTTTTGTTATTCGAGACTCTTTAAAGATATACTGTAAGGCAAGGGTGTCCAACCTTTTTTGTCCCAAGATCTATTTTCAAGTACCAAACCTCCTGAGATCTACCAGTCCAGTGTCAACATCACAAACACACATAGATCGTTTCCAGCCTGAAGTAAAACTACCTTCACAATATGTTTTGTTGTCGTTACACAACCTTTAGACATCACATCAAAAACCTGCCCTCTCTCAAACACAAACAGAAAAATTCCGGACGCAGTGCTCTAGGAGGCGCTGTTCATTAAGAACAGGCTTAACAATGTGATTTCATGTCACAGACTCCAGATATTTCCTAAAACACTATAAAAAGCTGCTAGATTGTCACTTTTTTTTATTCGTATGTGGCCCCCGCAGCATACTCACAACCTATTAGGGGTGTACTCTGCCTCTCACCTGAAATCAGCCGGGATAGCCTCGAGCACCCAACGTGACCCGATAAGGAATAAGCAGTTCAAAAGACAAAACAAAACATTTTGCAATCATCTTTTGATTTCAAATAGCATGTTTCAATCACTTCAATCACACTTCCGCCACACAAAAATTGAGCTCCTATGAAATAAAAAATGCCCCAAAACTTCACTGTAGACTTAATATAATCAAATTTCCTCATACCACTTCAATCAGACTTTTAAATAACATTGTCTGAACCCAAAGAAAATGTCAAAATCTTATGGAGGTTGTGAATTTGATTAATTTTTAATTATGTCATTTCTATTAACTAATCTATTTTAAAGGTGTACAATTGGATGTGTGCAGTGGGCGAGAAGATGTGTGCAACAGGCATAGAGGACAAGAGTGTGTGAGTGAAATACAAAAAGAATAAATCCCATTTTTTCTTGTGCCAGTGTGGATATTAGCATAATCATGATCTTACATTCTAATAAAAACATGAAAGCATGCAAATTTCACATCCAAGTCAAGAACAAAAAATATAGTAAACAGACAAATCTTAGATGGAAAATCCTCAGACGTTTAAACTTTACATTTCTTTACTCATTATTTATCTCTCCACGTGTCTCTTTGCTGGTCTGAATATTTGCACATCTTAAACGCTTTGTTAGCTAAACCTTTAAGGGTCAAACTAGCAGGCTGTTTATTGCTTGGTCTCAGGTGCGGTAGGATCCTTGTTGGTAGAACATTTTTGCTGCTGCAGCATGTCCGTATCCATTCTCACAACACGTGGTTAACATAGAGGGAATCTGAAAGATTTTCATTTCCAAGAAAATTTAATGATCTATACATATTTACATGGTATGCATGCGCTCCGTTCCGTTGTCTTTCGCTTATCTGGGGCCAGGTTGCAGGGGCAACAGCCTCAGACGGGAAACCCAGGCTTCTCTTACTCGGGCTGCCAGGAGGATCTCGAGGTGTTCCCTGTCCAGCTGTGAGACATCGTCTCTCCAGTGGGTCTGGGGTCTGCCTCTGGGTTTCCTCCCGGTGGGATGTGCCAAAAACACCTTACCAGCGAGGCATTTAAAAGACAGATTCCCGAACCACCACATCTGTCTTATCTCGACCCGGAAGAGCAACAGCTCTTCTCTCTGCCCCATCTGGATGGCAGAGCTCCTCCATCTATCTCTGAGCGAGAGGCCGGCCACCCTGTGGAGGAAGCTCATTTCGGCCATACGGTTAGGCCTGAAAAAATTTGAACCGTGACACAAGTCATGTCATTGCAACTGTTTACAGAAACACATTCAAGATACAATTTCAAAATTATCATAGACGTTAGGGGCAGACTTTCAGCTAGAGTTACAGCTCTTTACTGTGGAGTTGCATCTTTTTATTAAACTAAAAGTAATCGGACAATTGATTCAAAAGGCTTTAACCAGGCTGCATGGGATTACACAGTTAAAAGTTCTGGAGTTGTTTCAAGGTGTTGTGTTCCCATTTGGAAGATGTTTCTGTGAACACACAACATGCTGTCAAAGCAGCTCTCGATGAATGTGAAGCAGACTATCCTGAGGCTGAGAACAAAGGAAAAATCTATCAGAGAGATGGCAGAAATGTTAGGAATGACTGAGAGGAAAAGGAGTGTATATTTGTGCTTCTGGGTGTCCACAGAAGACAACAAGGTGGATGATTGCAGTGTTCTTTATATGGTGAAGAAGAACCTCTTCACAACATCCACTGAAGTAAAGTACACTCTCCACCAAGTAGGTGTATCAGCACCTAAGTGTACATCAACAGAAGACTTCATGACAGTAAATACAAAGGATTCAACACAGAGTGTGAAACTATAACCAGCCTGCTAGAAAACATGTGAAGCAACCAGTCCTGATCTGGAACATCACTATTTGGGAAGATCAAACTTAAAACAACATGTACTAGAATGATGGGAAGAAGAAAGTGTGTAGAAAAATTGAAACAGCCAACCAGATTTTCTGTAAAACATGGTGGAGTGAGTGTGGTGGTATGGGTATGCATGGCGTTCAATGGTACAGAGTCATGTGTGTTTTTTGAAGATGTAACAAAGAAATGGAAGCATGATGATCCAAAATATACAGCAAAAGCGACCCAGGGTTTTTTTGCTTCACTTGCTAAAGACAAAGCTTGAGCCAGAAAGCCCCTCAAAAAAGAAACAACTGAAGACAGCTGCAGTAAAATCCTGGAAGGAGGAAATCCAGCATTTTGTGATGTTCAAGGGCTTTCTTTTTTTGTGGGTTTCAGACTTCAGACAGCCATTCCCTGCAAAGCATTCAAAACAAAATATTGAAAAGAAACAGTTTACTTAAGGTTACCTATTTCTCCAATTACTTTTTCATCCTGTCCCATTCCGGCCGCTTCCCACTGAGCTGTAAATCGCTTCAGCAAGAGCTGGAGATCACGGCCCCACAAAGCCAACAGGATCCCATCATCTGCAAAAAGAAGAGATGCAATCTTGAGGTTGCGTAACCAGATCCCTGCAACGCCTTGACTGCGCCTAGAAATTCTGTCCATAAAGGTAAGGGATAGAATTGGTAACAAAGGGCAACCATGGTGGAGTCCAACTCTCACTGGAAATGGAATCGACATACCGCCGGCAATACAAACCAAGCTCTGGCACCCCTCATACAGAGACGAGAACACCCGTACCAGCCCGTACCAGGGTATGTGTCTTATAAGGATTTTGTAACAAATTGGGATTTTTAATCTTTGATTCCCTTATTCCTGGTTATACACCCCTTGCCCCCGATGAGCAAATTTACCAAAAAAATGTGCTATAGTTTTTTAACTTCACTTTAAAAATCTATTGTTTTATCAGCAAATTTTTTGATTTAAATAAAAGGAGACGTGTGTGAAGCTCTGATTATTTTCAGAAAATAAGAAAAAAAAAATTGAATCTAAGACTTTCTGTCTTTTTAAGGATTTGTTTATTGGGACATATTTTGTTGGTCTTTTAACCTTAATTAGTCTGGGATTCATTTGCACGGTATCTTAACTCTAAATGTCTCTAATTACTTACCCATAATTAGCAGTCATTTTGAAAAGGGCAATGAAGCATGAAATTGTTGGTTTTGTCAGAGGTAAAGATCTTTGTTTTACCTTTTTTTTTTTTTACTATAACCAAAATTCATTTAAAAAATGTCTGCATGTTTTGACATAATCATGAGTTAAACATAAAACTTTTGAACTTAGATCAACTTAAATTTTTAACAAAGTTTCTGTAAATGAATACGGAGAAATCAGACGGCTATCTTAATTATAACAGGGACGAAATTACATTTGTGTGTTTTTCTCCCCACAAAAGTTCAAGCAAACACATTTAAGTAAAGACCGTATCCCTCCTGCCTGTATACTTCAAAGTGGTGCGATTGCATTGGATTCACACAATTCCACTCAACCTTGCTCCATGCTTCATTATCGCTTCACCCTAATGAGATATTTATTCACTTTCGAGCCAATTAGTCTCAATAATCTTGACAACTTTGCCTCGTCTACAGTATTCTGAAGGTTTTCCACCTTTGGAAATCCGATTTCTGTTCTTCCACTGTCTTCAAACTGAATATTATGAAGGAAGTGGGAGTATGTCCAAATTGTGTGGATGTTGTAGAAGAAGAAGTAAAGCAATGCCAACACGTTCGTTATTTTAACGGTGCATTACCGAGGCCTGACGTGGCATCATTTTGTTGTGATACAACCATCAGTTCTTTGAGTGACGAACCTTTTTCCCATGTTCTCCCTCCGGCATGATGGTTTAATCACAAGCAAAGCAGGTACTTAAAGTTTTAAAGGGTTACTCGTGATGAAAAGCATTTCATCTCTTAACCACGCATCACAGTCATGCTTTCTCCATTGATCTGAACTGAGCATTACGGTATTGATTTTCAAGCCTCATTTACATTCAACAGGCTACGTCTCAATTGGAGGTTTTAATGAACATTTTAAAATCTGCATTTGGGTCAGGTGTGACCACAGCGTCAAGAAATGGGGTCTGCACCATCTTAACTCTTACTTTATTCTGTCTCATTAAACTGTGACATGTATTCACTAAGAATTACTTCAAGCTAATGTAATTAGGTCCTACCCGTAATTAAGCCACCTTTTTTGGCTTCTTTTGATGACTCGTGTCCAGGGTATTGACTTTTTCAAGGTAAGAATAAATGGATTTAAATATGCGTTGGGATTGAGTTTTCAAAAAGTTTTTTTCGCCCAGCTGCCTGACACATCATCGTTCACCCTGATGTTTTATGGGTGCTTAAATGTCTCCTTTATCATGGCATGCACTGGTAAAATGAGCAGTTAATTGAGATACACAGTGTTTGTCTTGGACTGAATACACTAACATCGTATTGATCCCGAGGCTTTGTTTATGTCACATTTGACTGAGCATGATCAATTCCGCCCTAGCACTTTGATTGATCACCAATATGTTGTCACTGGTATTGATTCAAGCTATGCTTAGAATAATGCCACCATCCTAAATGGAGAACATCCTGAGACGGCCTAATTTGTTTCTGGATGCTTCCGTCTGTCAGTAGAATCTCCATTTGTTCTGTGAATCTCTTTATCTTTGCATTTCTTTGTCCATATTTCTTCTCTAAATTTTTTCCGATAAAGTCATATTTCCTACATTTTTCTCTCGTATTGTGCTAGTTCTCTCTTTAGCACGCAAACCAAGTCTTCCCCCTCTCTGTCTCTGCTCATTATCCTTCCTTCCCCAACTTCTTGACTTGTCATTTTTCCAAAGCCTCTCCCAGATCTCCTCTGTGCATCTGTGAATTGTCTCTCTCAGTGGCATTGCCCCTGTACAGCTAGACTCTTCACTCCATCCATCTCTGTCTCTATCCTGCCTCTCCCTACTCCCCTCATCTGTCTCTCCTGCTCCCTTATTCATATCCTCTGAGTTTTCTCTCCCCTCCTGTCTGTTGTGTCATGGCAACCAACTTTCTCCTTGACCCTCTAAATCACAAAAAAAGAAAAAAATTAAGCATCGTTCTGTAAAATGTCACTGTGACTAAATTGTTCTATAATTATCTATTTTTTTCTTTATATGTCACAGCGGCAGAATTTGTATTCACATTAGAAATTAATCATGTTTGATTCATATGCTTACTTCATCTCTTCTTCTTTCGGCATTTACCTTCAGGGGTCGCCACAGCAAGTCAGTTTCTTCCATCTAACCCTATCTGCTGCATCCTCTTCGGTCACGCCAACTACTGTATCTTCATGTCTTCCTTCACTGTATCCATGAACCTCCTCTTTGGTCTTCCTCTAGTCCTCTTTCCTGGTGGTTCCAAACCCAGCATCCTTCTGCCGATGTACTCGGTCTCTCTTCTCTGTACATGTCCAAACCATCTCAGTCTGGCCTCTCTGACTTTATCTCCAAAACCTCTAACATGTGCTGTTCCTCTGATATACTCATTTCTGATCCTGTCCAGTCTGGTCACTCCCAGAGAGATCCTCAGCATCTTCATCTCTGCTACCTCCATCTCTGCTTCCTGTCTTTTCCTCAGTGCCACTGTCTCTAGACCAAACAGCATGGCGGGTCTCACCACAGTTTTGTACACTTTTCCTTTCATTTTAGCTGAAACTCTTTTGTCACACATCACACCTGATACTTTTCTCCACCCGTTCCAGCCTGCTTGAACACGCTTCTTCACCTCTTTTCCACACTCTCCATTGCTCTGGACTGTTGATCCCAAGTACTTAAAATCTTCCACCTTCTTTATCTCTTCTCCCTGTAACCTCACTTTTCCATTTGGATCCCTCTCATTCACACACATGTACTCTGTCTTACTCTGACTAATCTTCATTCCTCTTCTTTCTAGTGCAAACCTCCACCTGATTCATACGCTTACATTTTTCTAAATATCTCTGGGATCCAAGGATTTATTTGCCTTTAGGTTGAGAAATAATTCCAGGCAATAATGACCCAAAACACATTTACTGCACTTGCCACAAATTTTTCAAGAGGACTAAATTGTTTTATATTTAATCTATTTTTCATTCACTTCACATTCATATTTGTTGACGGTCAAACAATATGTGTTGCCACGACAGCCTCAGGGCTGCCAATACAAGCTGTTTGTTCATGGCTCTTTGGGTCAATCTAAAGTCAAATGTTACATCGTTCTAAACTGTGAAAACAATTACACAACTCAGACTGAGCTTGAGGATATTTGCTCTGCTAAAAAAACCTAAACGCTGTAGAATATTTCTAACATAAGCAAAGCAATGTTTATGGCTGTTGCTAAAAGCAATTATTTGAAGTAAAATGGCTCAACTTTTGTTGTTGAGTTTTTCCACGCGATCAAAAGTAATCCATAAACTACAAAAGTTATTGATAGATATTACAAATGACTTATGTTAAGAGAATAAAAACGCAGGAAGAGTGCTAGTATCATAAGCCCATCTACACTTTTATTATTGTAACTTTTTAAACAACCACACAGATGCACACAGAAAATATTAAGAGCCGAATAAGCCAACACACTACCAACAAGTAACGACAGATCAGGCCAGGTATCACATCCTGTTCCTGGATTTTCTACAAGACAAGAGCATGCACAGAATTAAAACCACTGGGATTTCATGGAGGAGGAGGCGTTGGCTCAGTGGTAGAATGTCTGCCGTTCGATTCCCACTGAGCCCATGCCTTAGTGTCTTTGGGGAAGACACCTAGCCCCCCGTTTCTTCCACCATTGGTGCTATCACGGCTTCCTGCTGTGGTGCAATGCAGCACAGAAATTCAGTCAGTCGGTCACCTTCTTGACCTCCTATCCTTGCGAGGGTGCTGGAGCCCATCCCGGCTGATTTTAAGGCGAGTTGCAGGGTACACCCCGAACAGGTCGCCAGTTTGTTGCGGGGGCACACGCATACAACCATACACACAGTCATTCCTAGGGGCAATTTTGGTACCGGCCAATCAACCTGTTATGCACGTTTTTGGAGGCTGGGAGGAAACCGGAGTACCTGGAGAAAACCCACGCAAACATGGGGGAGAACATGCAAACTCCACACAGAAAGGCCAATGTTCCAAGCCTCGTCTTCACCCGGGACTTGAACCCACAACCTTCTTGCTTCGAGGCCACTGTGCCACCCACTGTGCCACCATGCCGATTAGCACAGAAATTCCCATTTAAAGGATGTATACCTGCTTATTTTCATGTTAAACTAGAGTTCATACAGGTCAGTTTATCAGAAACATCAACGCTCCGTCTATGTTTAAGAGCTGCTCACTGAGGCTGAAGCTTGGAAGGACTCAACATGTTGCTCTCTTCTTGAATATTTTCTTTTTTTATGAGACACAATGATTATTTAATTGCTTCGTGCAGTTTGTTATTGTTCACTGGGCTACTTCAAATATTCAAATTTGCTCATGCTGCTAAATACTTTTCACAATACAAGTAAATTAGATGGAGAAAAAAAAATAAAAAGATGTACAGTATGTGTTAATTGCAGGAATTGGTAGAAATGATTGTGACCAAGCATTGGTTGATTGGAAGAAAACCCAATCATTTTTAAAAGATGTTTGTTCAAAAGATTTTTTTTTACTGATGTGTTTGTCGATGTGAGAATTTCAAGAATAAATTCTGAACACAATGTAATTTTCATCAATTCTCTGTGATGATAGATTCTCCAGTTGGGTTTGATTACCCTGCAGGTTGTTCAAAGAAAAACACACTTTGAGAATGATGTTTCCTGTCTTCAATCAGCTCTTATTGTACTCTTAAATCATGATAGATTTTATGACATAAAAAACTCTGACTAGAAAAAAAAACAGTCTTCACTACACCCCTTTTCTTTTCTCTCAGCACAGGTAAGATCTGAATCAAATTGTATTAAAAAAGTTATTTTTACTTGTAAATTTCGGATTGATCTTCTCCTTTTGGTGTTTCCCTTCAGGGGTCGCCACAGCAAGTCATTTTCTTCCATCTAACCCTATCTGCTGCATCCTCTTTGGTCACACCAACTATCTTCATGTCTTCCTTCACTGTATCCATGAACCTCCTCTTTGGTCTTCCTCTAAGCCTCTTTCCTGGTGGTTTCATCCAGCATCCTTCTTCCGATGTACTCTCTCTTTCCTCTCCACGTGTCCAAACCATTTCAGTCTGGCCTCTCTGACTTTATCTCCAAAACCTCTAACATGTGCTGTTCCTCTGATCCTGTCCATCCTGGTCACACCCAGAGAGATCCTCAGCATCTTCATCTCTGCTACCTCCATCTCTGTTTCCTGTCTTTTTCTCAGTCCCACTGTCTCTAGACCAAACAGCATGGCTGGTTTCACCACGGTTTGATGATGGTTGTGCTAAAAACATAAATTCCAACTTTTTTTTTTTATTTGTTTATTTTGAATTACTCTATTCATCCCTCACCGGGGAAATTTGTTTGCTGCACTCCTTACACCGCAGCAGGCTGCCCTTCAACGGCGCCAATGGTGGGAGAAGTGGGGGCTAGGTGTCTTCTCCAAGGACCCTAGACGTGCTCTCCGTGGGACGCAAACCCGCGACCTTCCGGTCCGCGGGCGAACGCGCTAACTACGCGGCCACGTCTCCACCAACTTGAAACAAAACAATAGAAGCAAAAAGGCTCTTTGGCTAGAAATGGTTTAAGTTATGGGGACATCTGTCTCTTGCTTATGGGATTCTAAATTTTAGGACATTTTTTAAAACCAGCGGCGGTTCGTTGTTGATTAGCCACTTTCAGGCGAAAAACAACCACAACACATTTTTTGACAAATCAATTTTCCCAATTTTTCTGAATTTGATTCAAAGTCATCCTTCGTTTACAAAAAATCAGTACTTAAAATGCCAAGCCAAATTAAACTCTGCTATGAAGATGGTTCTAATCTAGACAGGCTGTTTTAGTCTTTAAGGAGGTATGGATATGATTTTTAATTCTGATTTTTCATAGGCTTCAGAAAACTCGAGTGACACCAATGTGTTTATTTCTGTTATCTACACGTTGCTGTGAAGCACATTTTGTACTTGAGCTCATTCTTACTTTGGAACAGAGCATAATTTCACACATACTTTCACACTTTGTATATAAATTTTCAGTGTTTTTTATGGGCGCACAACTGGGGAGAATTAGACGATATCTTGTGTAATCAATGTTCAGGCTGTTACCTAGAGGTCCTAACCCTCTCATGGTTAATATAGTATTACTTATATCTTTCAACTAGCTGTGTTCATGTCGGTTGCATTTCCTTATCTTTTTTCATTTGGTATTAGCTGGTTTCTTTTCCAGCTTTCCGGCTTTTTCTCCAGACTAACTGATAAAAAAAAAAAGCTGGATGTGTGGTTGGCTCACCCCTCGCCTGCGTGGAGGAGGTGGCGAAGGACAGAACAAAAGCAAAACTGTCATCGATCATCCTAAGTCCCTCCCACCCATTCCATGAATCTGTGGACCATCTGAGGAGCAACTTCAGCAACAGACTCCTGCAACCCCGCTGCTCAAAGGAACGGTACAGAAAATCCTTTCTGCTGTCCTCCATTAAACTATGTAACCTTTCACTTTCAATAATTTAGCACTGCAACACTTAAATTTTCCTTCGGGGATAATTAAGTATTTTCAATTCAATTTTGGACGACAAATGAAAATTAGCTTGTTTGCTAATTGTTGGATGTTCAGTGATTAATACACTCGGTCCTAATCCATATAACTGGGGAAAGAATTGTACAATTCATTCCCAAAAATTAAACTTTTGCAGGTTTTGAACAAATAGTTTACATATAAATTTTAGAAATGTTGAAGTAAACCCTTAACCAGATGATTTTTTTCTAACTCTAATTGTTCTAAATTACAGTAGATGGAATGCATCTTGTTATAATATTGAACCTGCATCCCTTTAGTATCCGTTTGATAAAAATGAACACAAGAATTCATACACTGAGGTTAAAAACAGAACAAATTGAGTTGTTTTTTTTCCTTTCTTCCTTCTCTTTTATTTTCCGTCTTCTCTTCCCTCCCTCTTCACAGAGCAGGGCCAATTACCGAACATCCCATGCACTGTCTTGGCTCAACCAAGGCACTCTCTAGGGCAGCTAATTAAACAAAACCCATTCCCCTTTTGTCTTCTTCTTCTCCCCTCTCTCTGTACTGTCATCTCTTTCCATCTGTCTTGCATCCCTTCTTACACCCTCCCTTTCTGTCAGCAACCTCTTTCCATCAGCGCTTACCTTTTTTTCACAACACTTGGCCAGAGCTTCTTTCTTCGCCCTCTTTGCCCATTTGTCATGGTAGAGGTTTGATATTCTCATTGGGACAGTCCTCAGAGTCAATCTGTACAAAGCACTGGACTTGTTATCCTTTTCTGCAAGTGTTAACCATGCACCCTGTGACCTCATGTACACTTTAGGAAGATGTCCAGATCTGACAGTGCGGCTCCTTTTTAACAATGTTCCTCTGAGCCGCTGTTTTCTCCCGGCTGCAGCTGAGACCACTGTCAACCAGTTCTGTTAATAGACCAGTCATGCTCATCAGCCACACTGCTCTTCTTCTAACCCCCTTGCTTTTCTTTCCAACACTTCCTTTTAGCTTACACCAGTGAACATAAACATTACAACAAATCACTTTGTGCTGCATTGATACAGTGGTGGTCAAAAGTTTACATACACTTGTAAAGAACATAATGTCATGGCTGTCTTGAGTTTCCAGTTATTTCAACAACTCTGATATAGTGATTGGAACAGATCCTTCTTTGTCACAAAAAACATTCATGAAGTTTGATTCTTTTATGACTTTATTATGGGTAAACTGAAAATGTGACAAAATCAGCTGGGTCAAAAATATACATACAGCAATGCTAATATTTGGTTACATGTCCTTTGGCCATTTTTACTTCAATTAGGCGCTTTTGGTAGCCATCCACAAGCTTCTGGCAAGTTTCTGGTTGAATCTTTGACCACTCCTCTTGACAGAATTGGTGCAGTTCAGTTAAATTTGTTGGCTTTCCGACATGGACTTGTTTCTTCAGCATTATCCACATGTTCTCAATGGGATTTAAGTCAGGACTTTGGGAAGGCCATTCTAAAACCTTAATTCTAGCCTGATTTAGCCATTCCATTACCACTTTTGATGTGTGTTTGGGGTCATTGTCCTGTTGGAACACCCAACTGCGCCCAAGACCCAACCTTCGGGCTGATGACTTCAGGTTTTCTTGAAGAATTTGAAGGTAATCCTCCTTCTTCATTGTCCCATTGACTCTCTGTAAAGCACCAGTTCCATTGGCAGCAAAACAGGCCCACAGCATAATACTACCACCACAGTGCTTGATGGTAGGCATGGTGTTCTTGGGGTTAAAGGCCTCATCTTTTCTCCTCCAAACTTATTGCTGGGCATTGTGGCCAAATAGCTCAATTTTTGTTTCATCTGACCACAGAACTTTGTCCATGTGATCAGCAGCAAACTTTAGTCGAGCCTTAAGGTGCCGCTTTTGGAGCAAGGGCTTCCTTCTTGCACGGCAACCTCTCAGTCCATGGCGATGCAAAACACGCTTGACTGTGGACACTGACACCTGTGTTCCAGCAGCTTCTAATTCTTGGCAGATCTGCTTTTTGGTGCTCCTGGGTTGACTCTTCACCCTCCTGACCAGTTTTCTCTCAGCAGCAGGTGACAGCTTGCGTTTTCTTCCTGATCGTGGCAGTGACAAAACAGTGCCATGCACTTTATACTTACAAACAATTGTTTGCACTGTTGCTCTTGGAACCTGCAGCTGCTTTGAAATGGCTCCAAGTGACTTTCCTGACTTGTTCAAGTCAATAATTTTCTCTTTTTCAAAATGGGAAAGTCCTTTGACTTTCCCATTGTAGCGTTTGTGGGTGTTTTTATCCAATGAGCCCTTTTTAAATGGCCTCAGAGAAGTCACCAGCTGTAGTCACTCATAATCACTCACAAGAAGTTAAGCGGTCATGCTATGAAGCTCATGTCATTGACACAACTTTCTAAGTCTCCAAAATTGCTCATTCATGTTGCTGTATGTATATTTTTGAGCCAGCTGATTTCGTCACATTTTCAGTTTACCCATAATAAAGTCATAAAAAGAATCAAACTTCATGAATGTTTTTTGTGACAAAGAAGGATCTGTTCCAATCACTATATCAGAGAAAAATCAGAGTTGTTGAAATAACTGGAAACTCAAGACAGCCATGACATTATGTTCTTTACAAGTGTATGTAAACTTTTGACCACCACTGTATGTAACCAGCCACCCTGTGGAAGGAGTTCACTTAGGCCCCTCAAAAATACGGGCGGGAACTTAGATCAACTGATTAATTGAGAGCTTTGAATTTTGGAACAGCTCTCTTCACCATGACAGATCGATTCAGCGTCCTAATTATTGTGTGCGCCGCACAAAGCCAACTGTCATTCTCTCATTTCATCCTTTCTTACTTTGCCATTAAAACCCTGAAATACTCCTCCACTTAGGGATGTACCATGCCACAGATAAGTGGCAGGTAAGTGGTTCAGGTTCCTGGGTAGGATGCCTTCCAAACGCCTTGCTAGTGAGGTGTTTTGGGAACGTCCCACCAGAATGAGACCCGCGAGCCGATCATGAACCCGCTGGGGAGACTGTCTAGCAGCTGGCTGGGGAAAGCCTCGGGATTCTCTCAGGTGAGCTGGAGGATGCAGCCGTGGGACGAAAAAACTGGGCTTCCCGTCTGAGGCTGGTGCCCACACGACCCAACCCCAGATAAACAGAAGATAACGGATTAGTATCTATCTAATTTAATCTGAACGTAGGCTTTCTGAAAACAAAACAACAGATGAGAAAAAATAACCATGGAGGCTTGCTCTAAATCTCGTGCTTGGAAAGTTACTTTTTTAGCCTTATTTCTTTCTATCCTTGCGCATGAACTGCTCTCAAAAACTAAGGAAAGTACTAATACCCAGATGGGGGTCCGTCACACTCTGTTCACCGGGCTGCTATAAGTAGGCATAAAATTAATGCATGGCATTGGTTGCCAAAATAAAAATGGGGTCTTCTACGTCAAAAATAGATCTGAATGAACACAGAATGAATAATGACCTTGTCACAAAGGCTCTGCAAAAAAATATGTTTTCATAAATAAATCTTGTCTTCATTATTGGAAAAAAATGAAGCTCTCATTTATTACAGTAAAGAGTTTGAAAAATGTGTTTGCTTTTAGAATGGGAGCTCTAAAAGTGGAGGCTTAAGGGGACGAAAAAGACACTATTTAAAACTCACCAAAGTAAATGTTGAAAAGAAAAATTACATCAAACTTGAACTTTTAGTGATGAAGGACAAAACCTTATGAGAGCATTTAAGATGTTCTGGCATTTAACCAACAACCCCATGCTGAACTAATTGACTCCATATGTGCAGAAAGCAATGCTTGAACAAAAAAAGAAAAAACCTGGTTGAAACAGGGATAAAAGACATAAAACTGTTTTTTTTAAAGCTTGTTGGCTACAAATCAGTTTCCTATCAAATGTTTTTTAATCAATCAAAAATTGAACAAGTACCACAATGCTGAACAAAGCGAGGTCAAAACCGGAAAAAAAAATGATTTTAAATGGTCTGTGATTTCAAAACAGTGTAAAAAGAGATTGAAAAATGCCCTGATGCCGAATTATCTTGTTCTTGCTTGTGATGACTCAGAAGGACAAAGTGGTAAAGGATGTTCTTTTTTCCAGGTTTGTTCCTGGTTAAATGATAACTTAAAAAAAAAAATCTACCCACTCAGTTGCATTCATTAAGTGCTCAAAATGTCAATTCTCTATGACGGTGGAGTAAACAGTGGGGTACCTATTCTCCTAATTGAACGTCTACAAATTGAGCCCAGAAACTATTGTTGTGGGGAAACTAAGTATTGATAAAGACTGATGAAGATTGATTTTCACAACCACAGTATGTTCTAGAAAATGTATTTGTCACTAAACTTAAAATACCTAAAAGAGATTAACTCACAATTCGTCCCTTATAAACAGAGGTGAGTAGTAACACGTTACATTTACTCCGTTACATAAAATGTACTTCTATGAGTGTTTTTGATCGTTTCTATTTTTACTTTTACTTGATTAATTTTATAAGTAAATAATGTTACTCTTACTCCGTTACATTGGGCAAAAGTTGACCCGCGACTTTACTTGCTTTTAACACGTATTCAGTACAATATAGTATTGTCTACAGAGCGCTTCCTGCTGTGAATGACTGTAGACAACGTTCCTCCAATCAAATGTAGTGAACATGGTCACATGACTCCATCTGACCTGTTAGACGTACCCATCCACGATCTTGCCAGAAAACAAAACTTGGCACAAAAAAGTTGTTTTGGAAAACAAGTTACTGTTAAAGCAGGTGAAAACATCTTTTCATCTGAGCTGGTGGTCTAACAACCACATTAATAGTAAAATAATGCAAGCGTCACAAAGGCTTTTTTTTTTAACCAATCTTTTAGCTTTATTTTGAAAATACAAATTTTGCACATTTTGTTGTGTTGTTTATATTCGTATGTCTAGTGAATAAATCAGGTGTTACTTTTAAAGTTACTCAGTACTTGACTAGTTTTTTTCAATGCATACTTTTAGTCTTACTTAAGTAAATTTTGTTACGTCTACTTATTACTTTTACTAGAGTAAAAATATTTTGGAGTATCTGTCGTTTTACTTGAGTAAATTTTTTGGCTATAAATGAACCCATTCTGCTTCTTATGTTCAGTGTGCATACCAATAAAGTGCATAAGAGAGGAAGATTGTTTTGGGACTCAATTTGTCAACAATTGATTGATAAGAGGTTTTGTTTCCATGACGCCGACCAGATCACCCAACTCTCTCCTTCTCGTTCAATCCCCACTCTCTGAAGCAAAACTAATCCCAACTAAACTCCCAGGATTCTTCCCATCTCCCATCCCTTTCCTCCTTTTTTCACTCCCACATGTTCTGTCATTCCTGAAGTGGCACTAATCCTCCCCTTCTCTCTTTTTCATCTCCTCTTTCCTCCCCTTCGTGTTTTTATGATCTGTCGCTACCAGACCAAAACTAATCTTCCCCCCTCCTCAGCATCCTCTTACTCTCCCTCTCCTCTTCCCACTCTGGCTCTAGCTTCTTCTATCTGTCATCCTACTGTTACTTACCTCAGACCTGTAACTGTATTTACCTCTCCTCCTGCTCCCTTCCCACTCTCGGAGTTTTATTGACAGCCGAGCTTCTGGAAAAAAGGGGGCTTATGTGAAAAGCTGCTGCCTTGTCTGTGATGTTCCTCCCCAAAACATCTTACACAAATAGATTTCATCTGACACTTTGAATCCTAAAGTAATGCTAGAAGGAAGAAGATGAAGCATGTAATGGTGTTCTTCCATCTTTCAAACAGGACACAGTGGCAGGAGGGATAAAAGCAGAGCCAAAGACTTTTTCCAGACATACCTGCAGCCTACATGGATTCAGACATCTTTGGACATCTCATTCTCACTGAGATGCCATTGTGAATCCTGACAAGCACATTACCGGGCAGCAACACTCGGATATACTCAAAGGTCTTGCAATAAAGGAGTTTTCTTACATTTTAGCTATGCATTAGACTCCAGATAGAGGCTATTGGTACAAAAAGAGCGCACGGCTGTCAGCTCTTTCTTCGCAGCTCTGCTTCAAATGTGAATATCTGCATTAGCTGAGCAATTATAGAGCAATCACGGGCTTTCTAAGGTCCTCAGCAGCAGACAGGATATGAAAAGACCCCAATTAAGCAATTATCTTTAAAGGTAGAGCCTAATTCAGTCATTTGAGCTCCAAAGAAGTGTTGAGGAGGAGACTACGGCATCTGACAGCTAATTCAGAAAGGAGCTAAAGCATTAGGGCTTAGATAAAACTAGAGAGGACTTGTCATTGTGTAATACTCTGAAAAAATAATTATAGCTGAACCAAATAGTCAAAATCCTGCCAAAAAATATTAATTCCATGTGCATGATAGATGTCCCTTTTGTTCATCCTGTTTTCATTCATTTTCAGACACTTTTCATTCAGTAAAAAATTGTTTCGAACTCTGACCTTTTGCAATTTTTGAGAGTGAATTGTGTAGGACAGCAGGCCAGATCGACACACACATACGTCTCTTTAACTGCCTCTCTGTGTCCATCTACGTAATTATACATATGTATATTTATAATCTTGAAATCCAAAGTAATTAAGCAGCCTATAAATTCTGTAAATAAGAAGTAATGAACAACATTGGTGACATAAGGCAACCTTTGCAGAGTGTGAGTCTCACTGGAAAAAAATCCATCTTCACTGGCACCAAGGTCCTAGCAAAAAGGACTGTTGTACTAAGACTGCAGAGACTGTAACAAGAGTTCCAGTTCTCCAAACATCTGGAGCACCCCGATAGTAGATGCAAAGGGACACTGCAAAATTTCTTTTCCAGATCCACAAAACACTATAGGCGAATATGGGGACCATGATTCTTGACCGAAGAAGGGTTGAGTCTCCCTCCATCTCATAGGAGGCATGAGTTTAAGTATCTCAGGAATTTTGTTCACAGGGAAGGACTGAGCAGGAGACGGATCGGTAAAATGTCTTAAACAATTAGGACCTTGCATTTGTTCGTTGTGAGAGCTGAACTAAAAAGTAAAACTCTGAATTTACCAATCGATCTACATCCACACCTTTAATTTATAAATGTGAATGGTGGCAGCAAAAAAAAAAAAAATCCTGAATACATAAAAGAGGCCAAGATGTGTTTCTAACTGGTGACTGGGCTCTTGCCCAAAAATAAGGTGAGGACTTATCCACCTGGGAGGAGCTTGGAATAGAGCCATTGCTCCTCCTTAGAGCAATTGCCCCCCCAAGTCAAGAGAGACAATCAAAGTTGATCCGGGCATCTGGTTAGGGTTGTTCCCAGACGCCTCAGTGGTGAGATTTCCCGGGGATTTCCCACTGGGAGGAGACCCAGAAGCAGATCCAGGTCCTGCTGGAGAGTCTATATCTAACAGCTGGACAGGGAACATTCCTGAACCCTCCTGGATGAACAGGAGGATGTGGCGAAGGCGAGGGAAGTCAGGGTTTCCCTGCTGAGGTCGTTTCCTCTGCAAAAGACGCCTTTTTGAGACAAATATTCTGTGATTTTGGGCAATACAAATAAAATTGAATTGAATTTGAGTAGAAGATACTGGGATGGTTGAGAGTTTTCAAATGACAAATTTAAGGAGAACATTCAGTTAGCACGACCGTTTAACAGGTCTGTCCTTCTTATGCCGAAGATACCGAGATGTTCTTTTCTTTGTCAGTAGTTTTCAACTCGATGATAAAATGTGAGCGAGAGACTGGTCTGACACATGCAAATCATGACGATTAGAAAATTGCAAATCCACCACATTTTGCAAAGGTTCCAGCAACTTTTTAATAAATAATTTAATGTTTCCTTCTTGAAAGATTTTAAAAGGACAACTAGTTCTGTTAGGATTTACCGGGTGTGGAAGGATGTGGACCCAATTGCAGGACATCAAAACAAAGTTTATTAACACAATTTGAGTAAGTCTGTAAAGCAAAGGGCAAAAGATTAACTCAGGATTTCAAAAGTTCAAATAATAACAGAGTTCAAACATGGTCAGGCAACCAGGGTGACCTGGCTGGACGGGATGGCAAAGACCCAACGAGGAAGTCCGGGGGGATTGCCCTTAAATATATAACAGGGTCCCCAGATGTGTAGCATCAGGAATCAATCTCAGGTGTCCCTGATCAGGATGATGGGGAACATCCAGGGCTCCCTCTGGCGGCAGGCAAGGGGATCACAACAATTTCACATAAATTTCATGTGCCATAAATAACATAGAGAAACCCCCTTTTTAATTAACAAACCTACCAATCATACCTTTTATTACTGAGTTCTCAATATTCTTTATAACGACCACCTGGTTGTTTTTGTATGATAAAGAACTTTTCTTGTTTTGATGAAGAAAGACTTTATGGTTAAAGGATTTTAAACTATAATTATTTCTAATTTGTCTTTCTGTACTGATTGATTTCAATTTTTTTGCCTTTAACTAGTGTCTGTGCTTTCCTAAAATCTGTTTTGTGTGATTTCAGAGTGTGACACTGAATATCTGAATCAATCCTTCTCTCAAATTGACACTTACTTTTTATATTTTTCCATTTGATAAAGACCTCAATCTAAAGCTAAATGCCTTTTTGCATCATCACAGTATTTTGGTCCATTCTGTCAGCAATCAACCCAATGATAGCCAAACATATTGTGATGCATTATTCATGTGTGTCTGTCTGATTACCCACTATCATTTGACAACCATCATATTCAAATGTGTTTGGATCACAAGCAGGGAGCGAAGCGAAAGGGGAAAACAGATACTGCCTCTGCGTTTTGTAAAAAGAAACCTTTTCCGGTAAGGGAAAGAGAAGTTAACATCCACTGACTCACCATAGCCGTAGTCCGTAAACAATATACCACAGTTTGACACAATGTTTATCCCTAGGGAGGATGAGAGGCCTCGTGAGCAGCTTATATATCAGATAGTGCTTCATAATCCACAAAGATAAATATGCTATGGCAAAAGGAATTCAGAACATTTGAGTGATTCAGGGTCATTTAACCATTTCCATTGATTGCTGTCATTTTGGAAGTGTGTTACCGTCATCGGGCCTGAACACAGAGGCTACTTTAGACTAAACGTGCTGATCAATAGTGTAGCATCCATCCAGACAGAAGCTCACACATCAAGGCTATGTGGAAGTCCTCCTCCTTCAGGATCGATACACGATGCATCCTCTCTTGCACTCCATTTGCTTTCAACGTTGCATCCACAGGTGTGGTTTAATATGGCTCATTTATATGAGTGAGCTAGTAAATCACCCCAAAATGAATCATCTTGTTCTACATGCAGGAGCCAGTCAAACGCTTCAACGACTTTCCTGCACGACAAATACACTAATGTCTAAAAGACCGCTAAAGGATCTGCCATGGTTGAAAATCAAGATAAAGTGCTCAGTTGATGCTCAAATTGGTTTCTAACCTACCTCCCACAGAAAGCTTTGTGGAATACATGAGCCAGTGCCACCTTGTTTAAACAATTTCATTTTGAGTCTTGTTTTCATTTAATAGAGATTGAAGACATATTCCAATTGTATGGTTGAATAGTACCTCAGTGAAGTGATGGAAAGTAGGGCACTCTGAAATGCTGAGTCAAACCTTCACAGTGAGGAATTGTGGGCTCAAGAGTCTCGACCCCGGCTGCTTGTATCGACAGACATTACTGATTTCTAGACTCTGTGTGCCACCGGTAATCTCAACAGAAGGGACTTGCACTGCATCTAATTACACTTTTCAATTCAACAATTAGTTCACAAACAAATAACGCCTTAAGGTTCAATGAGCACATTTGATGAGGGTCAATAATTCAGCTGATCATTTTTTACTCTGAAACAAACGTCTCAAAATTTGAGTAACTTGAGCCACTGGAACCTAATCAATGTTTGACCGGCTAACTCCATTAGGGGACCTTTTAGAAAGCAGTAATGATTAGTGACGGTAGATGAGTTAAAGCTGATGCCCAACTTGTTGCAGTAAGGTGAAGGTCCATCTCAGTAGATTATGTCATCTGAAAGCTCCATCCCTGACCACATATGAGTACGGCAAAGTTTTAATGTTGACACTAAATTGAGTCAGAAATGGTCTTCGCTATTTTTTTTTTTTTTTTTAGAAAACTGGTAAAAAATTATTTTAATTTTGTGAAACTTTTGGTCAGACAGTGTAGCTTATTTTTAGGACTATTAATAATAATAGTAATGTATACTTTATTGATCCCTCACCAGGGAAATTTGTGTGCTTCATTACACCGCAGCAAGCTGCCAGGATGGCACCAATGGTGGGAGAAACAGGGGGTTAGGTGACTTCTCCAAGGACCCTAGATGGGAACTCAGTGGGATTTGATTCCGCAAACTTCCGGAGAACTTCCGGTCCAAGGGCGAATGCTCTACCACTGAGCCACTGCCTCATTCATTCATCTTCTGAATTGCGGGAGATGATGGAGCCTATCCCGGCTGATTTGAGAGGCAGGGCACACCCCAAACAGGTCGCCAGTCTGTCAGAGAGCTACACACACAATCAATCCTAGGGGCAATTTTGTAGCAGCCATCACCCTCACATGCATGTTTTTGGAGAGTGGGAGGAAACTGGAGTACTCAAAGGGAATCCACACATACATGGGGAGAACATTGTATTCCAAGCCTTTTCCCCACCCAGGACTCGAACCCTGACTTTCTTGCTAAGAGGCTACTCTGCTATTACCGCAATGTGTTTATATTTGTTGTCCTATGTAAAACCCTGACATCAGAAGAAGAATTATACTTTATTCATCCCTCAATGGGAAAATTTGTGTGCTGCCTTACACCGCAGTGGGCTACCACGACGACGCCAATGAAGCACACCCTGTTGTCCCCCATCACCCTCATATGTGGTCTTCACTGTGAATAAAAGTTCATTTTTTTCTAAGCCATATTAAACAAACTACCAGATTGATCTTTTATTGCTTAGTGTAATGGATTGCTACTAATTTGGTGTAAAACATGACACCTAATCTAACATTGTCACAACATCATTTGCACTTCCTACGAATCAGAACATGAACATTTCCTTTTTATTTAAATCTTTCCACATAATGATACACTGGGACAAATTGTGTTAACCAATTTAAATATTGTGTTTGATGTTTTATTCATAATTCAACCTCTTGAAGACCTTGTTTTTATGTGAGCTCTAACCTTTGAATCATTCGCAATTGAGACATTTTTGTGAACTCTGAAAAATTTGTGGCATGAAATATTTAAACTACTCTGAAATTCATTTTTTTTTACAATACGACCTTTCAGACAGCCTAATGGAGCAGTTTTTGTCTCTTCGGTTCATCATTCACCTTGCAAACATTGTCCTTTTGGGAACGCTGTATCAAAGTTGCTCTTCTTTTTTAGGAGGTGTCACACAGCACTGACAACACAAAGACATAAATATGCCATCTTGCCAGAAAACTTATTTCCTCATCTGACCTTCTTTCTCTTTTCCTCTGCAGTGTGTCCATTTCCTCTTCATTTTGAATTCCTTTCGCATTCACTTCTCTCCTGTTCCTGCTTCTGTAAAGACCGAACCTTTGTGTCCGGCTCAGTCTCTTTGTGTCTCACCTCTTTTATTTCCAGCCTGAGATCTCGTCTCTTCCTGCTCTCTGCTCTCATCCTTAACTGAGCCCATCTTCACACCCTGATGTCCCCCGTCACACTTTCCTCTCACTGCTTTCCATTTCTCTCTGAATTATTCATATACCTGGTTAAACTTCATAACACTTCAGACTTCCGTTGAAAGTTTTCATCATTGAATAGTGCTACGATGTTTAATTCATTTCAGTTGAATTCAGGCTATTTGTATAGACTATTGTCACAAAATATTTGTCTCAATGGGCATCGCATAGTAGGTTAAAAAAAACAGTACAAAAAGGGATGAAGCACAGAAAATGTACAAATACATAAGTACACAACATTTGACTAAACTATCTCAGTGAATTCCTGCCCTAAAGACCCTTATTCTTGGTGAGAAAAACTTCCAAAAAGAAAAAAAAAAAACAGCAGTAGGAAAAAAAAAGAAGAAACCCCACGGGGATCCACATGAAGGAGGGAGGGAACACAGAGGCCTCCTCAGTCTGGCGATGTCCAGGACAGGAATACAGAGGATCTATCAGGAATCTGAAACAAAACTCACTTTGAAGGAGGGGAATGTGAGAGAGTGGGGGCAAGAGGTGGATAACGTAGATCCCACTGTATTAACTAGTTGTTCAAAACAGTAAATAAAAAGATGTTAGAGAATACTGAAGATGGTCCTGTAGGTAAAGAAAGAGCTGAGCCGGAAAGCACTGCTCTTGATTTACAAGTCGATCTATGTTCCCACCCTCAACTATGGTCACCAGTTGAGTGTAGTGACCGAATTAATGAGATCGCGGATAAAAGCGGCCAAAATGAGCTTCCTCCGCAGGGTGGCTGGGCTCTCATTCAGAAATCAGGTGAGGAGTTCCGCCATCCGAGAGGAGCTCAGTGTCGAGCCAGTCCTCCTCCAGGTCGAGAGAAGCCAGATAGGGTGGTTCAAGCATCTGGTCAGGATGCCCCTCAAGCGCCTCGCTGATGAGGTGTTTTGCGTACGTCCCACTAGGAGGAGACCAAGAGGCAGACCCCAGACCCGCTGGAGAGACTATGTCTCACAGCTGGCCGGGGAACAACTCGGGATCCTTGCAGGAGGATGCAGCTGGGGTGAGAGAAGCCGGAACTTCCCGTCGAGGCAATTGCCTCCACGGCCACGGATAAGCGGACAACCACAGAATGGTCCTGTAGGTGTCGATATAGCTGCTTAAGTACAACTCTCTCTAGGACTTTTGAGATTGGATCTTAACCCCAACTACTGTATACTTGAGAAAAGTGCAGATGTAAGCTATAACTGGTCAGGATCTCAATACATAGTTGGGGTGTGGACCGATTTATGGGAACACAAACAAACCCCCAACATTATTTATGAAAGTTAAACAAAACATGATGTATTTGTGCAATGGTCCGTACCTAATGGGTGTTTTGATGGTAGGGTTTCTCAAACTATGAATAGACTCTGTGTCTGTAAACTTCCAAAGCAGACATGATTCCATTAATCACTGGGGGATGTAAACTTTGCGGGTTTATCAAACAGAGAAAAATATGTAGCCTTCATCCCAAAAATGAAAAATTCAAGTCTCAAATGTGGATGGTTTGTTTGAAGTTGGGCAAGAAAATGAACCACGACTTCCTGGGGGTGAGTTTTTAAAAATCCGGATGAGGGGAGAGATTGTTGTGGATTTTAAAAATTAAACAAAAGGGTATGCAGTTTGATTAAAGATTATCAATGAATCATTAATCATGATTCTAAGCTGCAGCCAAAACTGGGGAAATTTGGCCCTGACCGGAGAAGCAGTTTTATCCCAACATATAATTTCAAACAAAAGTTTCTATAACCTCAAAATCTAATGTTTCAATGGCCAAAATTTGATTACCGTGTGACAGGAAGAACTTTTGTTCGGCCCATATTTCATCCTCTACCGGGGCATGGTAAATGGATTTTAGAGATATGAGACAATTTTACAGGCCACATCGAAACTAATTACTATTTTTATCTCATCTTCTTCACCGTCCATCCCTTATGAGGTTGCGGGGGCGCCGGAGCCCATCCTTGCTGATTCAAGGCGAGGAGCAGGGTACCCCGTGAACAAGTTGCCAGTCTGTTGCGTGGGCCAACACGTACAACCATACACACACATACTCATTTCTAGGGGCAATTTGGTACCGGCCAATCAACCTGACGCGCATGTCTTTGGAGAGAGGGAGGAAACCGAAGTACTCGAAGAAAACCCGCCATACACGGAGAAAACATGCAAACTCCACACAGAAACGCCAGTGTTCCAAACCTCGTTCCCACCTGGGACTTGAACCTCTGACATTCTTGTTATAAGTTCTCAACCTTTTTTGTCTCAAAATCTACTTTACAAATGTCAAACCTCCTGAGATTTACCAGTCCCATGTTACGTGTGTGCAAACCCCACAAATCGTTTCCAGTACCGCGGGCTGCTTACTGATTACGGGCTTAACAACGTGATTTCACGTCACAGACTCCGAAAATCTCCAGTAACAGCAGAGAAACCACTAGATTGACACTTTTTTGGACAAAAAAAAAAAGAGTCCCTAAATTATAGCAACTCTAGCGGCTAACTTCAGGGCAGATGTCATTGTGAGGCTGATGATAGGCTGGCGCCAACTTTCTGGTTTTTTTTTTAACTTTTTTTCAATGCTATGCTATCTACCCATAATGCCTTTGCGATCGACCAGTCGATCGTGATCGACGTAATGGACACCCCTGATATATATGTGTATATGTATCAAATAAATTATTAAACTCAAGAGCTTTATTCATCATCATTTGTTTTTAGGACACCTGATGAGAGAAAACAAGCTGTTTGACATTTCACGCAAAAAACATTTGATGAAATGTTGTAAATCAATACTGTTAATAATTTCATATTAGTTCTTCATATGCTAGTATGAGTCCTCCACTTGGGATTACAGTGAAATAAAATCTGGATGGTGTCAAATCTCAGAAATAATATTCAGAGGATGATTGTGTTTTACAAGATCTGTAAACACATTTCAGATCATTATTCACCTTTTAGAACGCCAACAGGATTCAATTTTCAGCCAGTATCTCTGCTGAGGCGTGAGTTTTTTTCACCCTGAGGTGTCAAATACTACACATCTCAGGCCCATCACTGCTTGGCTTTTACAATATTCAGTCCAAATTGACTAAAAATCTCACTGTGATTCGCAAAAAATATGATTTTCTTTCATTACTTGAGACTTTTAACATGCTGTGGTTACTACCTGTGGTGTATCACCCAGTCCACTGCATACATGGTACACAAACACATTTGGCTTTTTGCCAGAAGAAGCAGCAACGCCACAGTAAAGGAGATGATTAATATGCTAGAGACGAGTTAATGGTGCTGGTTCCGTTCCAGTGTAGGTCTGAGATGGTACATCTGTTTACACTTGCAGTGCAATGCAGCATGGAAGAGAAAAAAAACAAACCCAGATGAGTCCACAGACGTGATCTGTGTAAATTTAGTGTTGCACTGCACTCTACTGTCCAATGAGAGAAACATTTGCAGACAAAAAAAGGGGATTTGGCCAAAAATCAATTGAGTAAAAATTTATTTTTAAAAATTTGTGAATTTTTTTTTGTCTTCTTAACCGCTTATCTTAATCGCCGGAGCCTATTCTGGCTGATTTCAGGCGAGAGGCAGGGTACACCCTGAACAGGTTGCTAGTCTGCTGCAAGGCAACACACTCGCTAGCATCCACACCCACTCATCCGTAGGGGGAATTTTATAGTGTCCAATTAACCTACCCTGCATATTTTTGGAGGGTGGGAGGAAAACGGAAAACCCGGAGGAAACCTACATTTACACTGGAAGAACATGCAAACTTCACACATAAGGGACAGTGTTTCAAGCTTCACCCCTACTCAGGGAGTCAAACCCCAACCTTCTTGCAGTGAGGCCACTGTGCTAACCACTGCATTTCCACGCAGCCCAATTTGTGAATTTATTTAGAAGATACAAACAAGTCTTTTTTTTTTTACATACTCTATTCATCCCTCACCAGGAAAATTTGTGTGCTGCACTATTACACCGCAGCGGTCTGCCACTACGGCACCAATGGTGGGAGAAACGGGGGTTAGGCGTCTTCTCCAAGAGCCATATAACTTGTAAATTTTAAGTACTTAGGATCAACAGTCCAGAGCAATGGAGAGTGTGGAAAAGAGGTGAAGAAATACTGTATGTGCAGAGATGAAGATGCCGAGGATCTCTCTGGGAGTGTTGTTAGGTAACTTAAACTAGTTCATTTAGAAATGGATTTTGGTGTTATGAACATCCCATAATGCCATCCATGTTTATATATTAAAACTGATGAGGTCATGGTTTGTTTCAGGGTGTATTAATTACATTTAATTGTAATCTTTTTTGAACCTTCTAATGAAAAATATCACATTTATTTTTTTCCTCAGACTTAATCAACTAAATGTGACATTTAGCTCTAAATGTCTCCTTTTAATGCCAATTTAATCTGACATTTTTATGCAGTTTGATTTTTCACTAAGGTCACAAGTGAAAGCTGCTGCAAGATGGACCCATTTCACAATTAAAAATAGTTTTTAAAAAATGCAGTTGGCTAAAGTGCAGGCATTGAAAAAAAAAAGTCCACAGGCAAAATCAGAGTCACTATGTGCCTGTTTTATTTGCTCTTTGTACATTACCTTGGAGTAGAGCCGTTCCCCCTCTGGGTCAAGACAAGCCAGTTGGGGTGGTTAGGATGCCTCGCAGGTCAGGTGTTTCGGGTATGTCCCACAGGGAGGAAACCCAGAGACAAACCCTGAATAGGCTGGAGAGACTCTCTCACAGCTGGCCGGGGAAGGCCTCGGGAGCTCGAGGATGCAGCCTGGGTGAGAGAAGCTTGGGTTTCCCGTCTGAGGCTGTTGCCCTCGCAACCCAGCCTCAGATAAGCGGAGGATGACAGAACCAACGTTACCAAGTTTGCAAGAAATATCATGCAAGTAACATGATGCATCTTTACAACTTCTTCATTCGGTATTTCCCCTCAGGGGTCGCCATAGCAAGCAAGTTTCTTCCATCTAACCCTATCTGCTGCATCTTCTTCAGTCACACCAACTATCTTCATATCTTCTTTCACTGTGTCCATGAACCTCCTCTTTGGTCTTCATCTAGGCCTCTTTCCTGGTAGTTCCAAATCCAGCATCCTTCTTCCGATGTACTCTCTCCTCTGCACATGTCCAAGCCATCTCAGTCTGGCCTCTCGGACTTTATCCCCAAAACCTCTAACATGTGCTGTTCCTCTGATATACTCATTTCTAATCCTGTCCATCCTGGTCACTCCCACAGAGATCCTCAGCATCATCATCTCTGGTACCTCCACCTGTTTCCTGTCTTTTTCTCAGTGCTACTTTACAACATAGATGTTGCATCTTTACAACATACTCCAAAAATAATTTTTAAAGCTGTATTTTGCAGATTTCTGCAGAAAAAAGAAAGTCCTAAAGGTTGTCGTTGTCAAGACCAATTATTATTCTCCTATTCCAATTATTAATCTATTATTAGCAATAGATTAAATCTAGAGCTAGTGTGGCTCTTTTCAGTTTACCGCACTAAATCCACTGTGAACTCTAAGTGGCTTGTTTTGTGCAATAATCAGTTTCATAACCTTAAAATAAATAACGTCTGTTTCAACTCACCAGCTGCATGTGTGTCTACTTTTTTAGTATAATTGTAAATAATTTATTAACCTCAACATTGCATACTATCATAACAGAAAAAAAAAAACATTTCAATGTCTTCTGCTTATCTGGGGTCAGATCGTGGGGGCAACATCCTCAGAAGGGAAGTAGAAGCTTCTCTCCCCCGGGTGCATCCTCCAGCTCACGTGGGAGGAGTCCCACGTGAGCTGGAGGCTGGACAGAGTGTTCCCTGTCCAGCTGTGAGACAGTATCTCTAGCAGGTCGGAGGTTTGCCTCTGAATCTCCTCCCGATGGGACGTGCTCGAAACACCTCACCGGTGAGGTGTTCGGGAGGCATCCTAACCAGATGCGATAAGGTCCAATAAGACCCCTCTTGTTCAAGGTGAGGGTCCAGAAACAAAACTGATTATTTTTAAAGTTCATGTCCAGAGTTTGACATAAGTCAATTGCAAAAATTCCAGTTTATACCACAAATGCATTTTAAGATAACATTAAGATTCCAACAGCATCCTCCAAAAAAGACAATCTATGCAAAAAAGTTTTAAAAGTTAGCATTTATTTCAGAAAAGGGCAATGTCATAAATACTGAGCAGCTCACTGGACATGGACATAACAAATCGCTCAAGGAGGACAAAAACTAATATGCTCTTTTTAACTAAATCAAAAGCTAATTGCTCAGACCGATTCAGATTTTCATGACATTAATGTTAAATGCATTTTTTTACAGTGTCATTTTAACAAAGCAGCAACTTGTCACTGAAATCCAAACATTTCACACTGAAGTTATTCTGTCCAGCTTGATGTTCTACTGGAATAACTCAAGGCTTCATTCAGTTTTGCTCTCCACAAATTAAAGCAAATTGGTCTATAAAGCTGGCATGTCCAAGCAGATTCAGCAAGTTGAACAGGTAAAGTAAATCAAAGGATTTAGTTCGTTCTGGCAAACAGGGTGTCACTAATAACACATACATAAGTCCTTCTGCCAAGAGAAAGTTGAAGGTTGAATTTTTTTTGTTTTTCCATTTCTCCACTTGCATCTTTCAACATTCAATGTTCATAAATGTGGGAGCTCATCTACAGGTCCTGTGTAGTCAGTCCAACGCACCTACCAGACCATAGTTTGGTTGTATGGCAACATGAGGTTTACAGCAATGACTTGATGTATAGAGGGACTGATCTTTGTGGGACCTGAAGAATCTCTCTTAGGATTTTTGGGTAGACAGTGGGCGTCGAAACAGCAAAATGTGGGGTTCTGCAAAACAAAGAAATGACAAATTAGGACATTTTGAACTTTAGATTGCTTTGTCTCAGGCAGTTATCACGAACATCAGTCAGTCATCTTCTTATCCGTCTATCCCTCTCGGAGTTGCGGGGGGTGCCAGAGCCCATCCCGGCCAATTTAAGGCGAAGGGCAGAGTACACCCCGAACAGGTCGCCAGTCTGTCACGGGGCCACACACACACACACTCATTCCTAGGGGCAATTTGGCACCCTAGCATGCATGTCTTTGGAGGGTGGGAGGAAACCGGAGTACCCGGGGGGAAACCCACGCAAACACAGGGAGAACATGCAAACTCCACACAGAAAGGACAGTGTTCCAAGACTCGTCCCCACAACCTTCTTGCTGTGAGGCCACTGTGCTACCCTTTGCGCCACCGTGCTGCCTATTATCACGAACATGATACCGTAAATATCTTCAAATGAATGCTAACATTTGAAGATTTGTTCCTACATTCCCACCCTCACCTATGGTCACCAGCTGTGGGTGGTGAATGAAAGAACGAGATCGCAGATAGAAGCAGCCGAAATGAGCTTCTTCCGCCGGGTGGATGGGCTCTCACTCAGAGATCGGGTGAGGAGCTCTGCCATCCGGCAGGAGCTTGGTGTAGAGCCACTCCTCCTCCACGTCGAAAGGAGCCAGATGGGGTAGTTCAGATGCCTCCAAGCGCCTCGCTGGTGAGGTGTTTCAGGCACGTCCCACCGGGAGCAGACCAAGAGGCAGACTGCTTACCCGCTGGAGAGACTGTCTCACAGCTGGCTGGGGTATGACTCAGGATCCTTCCGAGCTGGAGGATGCAGCTGGGGTGAGAGAAGCCTGGGCTTCCCGTCTGAGGCTGTTGCCCCCGCGACCCAGCCCCAGATAAGCAGAATACGATGGGACGGAATGTTAATATTTTCAAAATCACAGTGGATTATGTTTGAATACACTGATCCTTTTTAGGTTCATTTAAATCATATTTAGTCTAGATCCACAAAAAAAAAGAATTATTGATTGGTTGATTAGATTGTCTGTTGTGTGTTGTATGAATTTGTTGACACGTCACTAAATTGAACTAACTAGTCCACACATAGCCACAGGAAGCAAATCAAACGTTTGATCTTTAAATTACCTGGCTGATGAATCATGTAATGAACCCATCCTTGGCTTTGCTGGACACCAAGGTTCCTCCATTCAGTCTCAGACATCAGATGAGTTTTAGGAACACGTTTTGCTATGTCTTTGGGCAGCATGACATGTCTGATGGGGAGAAAACGTTCATCTATTAGGTCGATGGAAATAATGTCATTTGATTTTTAAGATCATCATGAATCGCTACAGTTTAAACGTCATGTTTGTTCAGATTACCTGTACTCATATTTATCATCGTCATACTTGTCAGAGTAGTAGATCTGTTTGTGAGACATGATGAATATCTGGAGAAGACATTTCAACCGTTAGAGAACGTTTAGAACAACTGTTATCATACTTTAAAAACTAGCGATCTGAAGCTAATGTGGCTAAGCTAATCAGTTTCAATACCAACCGTTCTTACAAAAAAAAGTTTGGAATAGAAACAATACTCATTTACTTTTAAATAAAACGATGGATTCGGTGTTGTAATTACCTTAAACGGATGATGAGGTATTTGGTACAAATAAATTCGCCCGGAATAAAACTTCCTGTTTTAGCTTCGACGTTTGATGTGTCTTTGTTTCCCTCTCGAATGTTTGCAGCCCGCTTTAGGCAATTCAAACTAACGTACTGGCGTTTGATTGGTCAAATAGCCGGAACTACTTTCATCTTATTGGCTCATTCTTCTTATTGCAGGAAATAACGTGAAACACCAGAAACGTCATACGCGCATGCGCTGAACCATGCTGGAGAAAAAGTGGTTTAACTAAAATAACATAATTCTTCTTTTTTTTTTTTTTTAATAGTTTTTCTTAGCAAGATCAGTATTTCTAAAAAATATAAGTTAAATTAATAATGAAAACACACATATAAAAACATATTAGCCTCTGATTTATTCTGAATAAAATATAATGATTAAAAAATGCTATTTTAATCATTAATTTTTATCAATAACATTCCATCAGCTTGATGTAAATCAGAGTAACAGAATAATGATCCTAATTAAACTAATCTAAACTTGTATTAGTTTACAACATCTAAGTGTAAATGTCATAATTTTGACAAAAATATAGACAAAATATATAAAGTATCATTCTTTTGAGGTCCATCTAAATGTATACGGGTTTTTTTCTTTTCAAATTATAAGTTCCATCATATTTTGTATGCATTTCAGTAGTGTGTGTTTTTTCTATTGAGTTGAAATAAGTGAACCAGACACATGCATATTTTTCCTGTAATCAATCCTATAGAAGAGATAACGAACGTGGAAGATTTTAAGTACTTGGGATCAACAGTCCAGAGCAATGGAGTGTGGAAAAGAGGTGAAGAAGCGTGTGCAGGCAGATTGGAATGGGTGGAGAAAAGTATCAGGTGTGATGTGTGATAGAAGAGACAGGAAACAGAGATGGAGGTAGCAGAGATGAACTTGCCGAGGATCTCTCTGCGAGTGACCAGGATGAACAGGATAAGAGGAACAGCACATGTTAGAGGTTTTGGATAACAAGTCAGAGAGGCCAGACAGTGATGGTTTGGAAATGTGCAGAGGAGAGAGCGAGTACATCGGCAGAAGGATGCTGGGTTTGGAACCATCAGGAAAGAGGTCTAGAGGAAGACCAAAGAGGAGGTTCATGGATGCAGTGAAGGAAGACTTGAAGATAGTTGGTGTGACCGAAGAAGATGCAGCAGATAGGGTTAGATGGAAGAAACTGACTTGTTGTTGTGACCCCTCAAGGGAAATGCCAAAAGGAGAAGAAGAATGTCACTAAAATTCTGGTGTTTATCTTAGTCTTTTAAGATATTACATTCAATATATCAAGTCAGTCAGTAAATTGGTTTCAAGTTGAGTTGAATAGATTTTGTGTTTTATTCAAGAAGATTTGTCATTCTTAAGAGAGTTTCGGCGCTTTAATGTTAACAGAAATGGTCAAACAGGTTCCTTTTAGTGAAACGGACGGAGTGAAACAAGCATCAAAGAGGCATTGATTCCCGACAA
Source organism: Neostethus bicornis (assembly GCA_902685375.1). Taxonomy (NCBI): domain Eukaryota; kingdom Metazoa; phylum Chordata; class Actinopteri; order Atheriniformes; family Phallostethidae; genus Neostethus; species Neostethus bicornis. Next base: position 21,907,532 of record LR738551.1, on the reverse strand, counting down.
GAGAATGGGTTTTTGGGTTGTTAGTCTTCTTTGTTCTCAGCTGAGAGGGACGGCAGGGTCATTAACAACCCTTAGACAGGTATGCTAACCCTAAACCAGTTGGCTGTTTTGGTTTAAACAGTGTTGTAAACTGAAAGTAGGTTGCACCCTGGTCCACCGTTTGTTTTCAGAGAATGTTTTTTTTTTTTTACAAAGATAAGGAATTGGTCTCACAGTAGGGGGATTAGGGTTTGAGTCCCACGATGGGGACGAGGCTTGAAACACTGCTCTTTCTGTGTGGAGTTTGCATGTTCTTCCCAAATAAGCATGGGCTTTCTCCAGGTACTCCGGTTTCCTCCCACTCTCCAAAAATATGCATGTTAAGTTGATTGGCCCCCGATAAAATTTCCCATAGGACTAAATGAGTCCGTGTGTATGTGGCCCCACAACAGACTGGCGACCCGTTCAGGTGTCAAGAATCAATAAAACCTTTATTAGTCCCACAGTGGGGACTAAAATCAGCCACAATAGGCTCCTGCACCCAGTAAGGCCCTATTAAGCAGTTCAGAAGATGAAACAAAAAGTTTATTGGCCACTCATTTGAACCTTTCTTATCTGCATCTCCAATAGGCCCATTCTCAAGGACAACTCAAGAACAGTGAGCAGTGGTCCTCTTCCATGCTGATGGGCTGTTTCAAGAATAATTCTTACTTGTTTGCAATGTTGGTGTGTAAGAATGCTTCAATGCATTTTGTTGTGCATTTTAAGAATGCATTTGCCCTGGTGCACTACTTACTTTGTGCACCCACAGCAATATCGTAGTTTGTCATTGGTTGTTCTCCACACGTCTGATTAATCAAATTTGTCATTCCTGATATCATGCATGCCTTATATTATCACTTACAGTATGTCTCAGGTATGTTTTAGGAAAACCTTTTGTTGGTTAGTCAGAGATCATGTGTGTGAATGAGAGGGACCCAAATGGAAAAGTGAGGTTACAGGGAGAAGAGATAAAGAAAGTGGAAGATTTTAAGCACTTAGGATCAACAGTCCCGAGCAATGGAGTGTGGAAAAGAGGTGAAGAAGCGTGTGCAGGCAGGCTGGAACGGGTGGAGAAAAGTATCAGATGTGAACTACCAGGAAAGAGGCCTAGATGAAGACCAAAGAGGAGGTTCATGGATACAGTGAAGGAAGATATGAAGATAATTGTGTGACTGAAGAAGATGCAGCAGATAGGGTTAGATGGACGAAACTGACTTGCTGTGGTGACCCCTGGAGGGAAATGCCGAAAGGAGAAGAAGAGGAATGAAAGTGAGAGAAATTGGGCAATAAGTTAAGTTTCTAATAAAGCAGCAAGTGATTGCAGTGCCAGACTTTTGTTTTCAATTTGGCTTAACCTCTGTTCTTTATTATTCTAATAATCCCTGAGTAAATGTCACAAGCTTGTAAAAGAAAAGAATTTTGAAATGAGTAGAAACTAAAGGTTATCTAGTTTGGCTAAATTTGACTAAATGTCAAATTAGTTTTAATAAAAAATGAAGAGTTTTTGGAATGTATGTAATGTCAGACTAGTTTGCACTGCTTGTGCAAACAGTTTCACAACACAACTTGACGAGCTATGCTTTTAAAATAACTTCGGAGGCCTGGAATCCACTGTTATTTAAAGAACAGAACATTTGTCTACTGTCAGTTGGTAGAACATTGTTTTAATCCTCTACAAGAAAACAGAAAACAGTTTTGAGCTGTATAGTCTTCTTTTAAGGCTCCTCTCCCTTCATTCCTCCTTCCACACCATCCTGGTAATCTCAGTGCTGGTCTCTGGCGTGTCACCTGTATGCGCAGACTAAACTACATCTTCCTTCTCTTTGCTTCAGGGTCAGGGTCACTGGAGTTGCTGGCATCACTAGCATCTTCTAATTCATTCACTCTCTTCCTCAGAGCCTGGATTTCTTTATCCTTCTCCTGTCGAAGAAGAGCCAGCTGCGTTGCAATAAACTCCTGTGGAAAAGGATTTTGGGGGCCCTCCTGCTGCTGATCCAATTGTGGTCTTTTTAGATTCCTCGGAAACACTTTCTCTAAGTGGGCTAGTTTTGACCGATACAGAAAATTTATGATGAACAGCTGTATTTATGATGAACAATGAAAATTGTTCAATTTTCTTTCTTTATTACCACACATCGGTAATGTTAAGCATCTCAATTGTGTTTCCTTTTTTTATTAGATTGAAAATGATTTCCAGATGTAAATTGAAACGTCTCGATTGTCAAACACACTGTGAAGAAGACAAGTTTGAAACCTTAGCGACGATAAATATATACTTCAATGTTACATATTTGCGTAAATGTTGTTTAAAAAATTGTGGAAGGAGAAAAATATCCAAAAAGAATAAGAACAAAAGTACATAGATTATTCATAAAGTATAACATTACCAGCTCATTTGTGGGATTAGAGCAGTGAACAAATAGTTGCCATAAGGACTCGACTGTCTCTATGCAAATGCTTCATTAAATCTTTAATTAGGCATGAATGAGGAGGAGGTAGTTGTTGTTTTCAGTTAAACTAAATTAATCTTTGTGCTATAAACTTCATAAATCCGATCATATTTGTCTGAGACTTAAATAAGTCAACAGTAGTCGGCTTAATTTCAAACAGTGTATAACGGATTAGGCTGAAGTTGTTTGTTAAGCTTTTTGTTTTATCTTGTTATATAGAACAGAGCGACCTAACGTTAGGCCACAAAGTCAGTCTGCCACTGCCACCCGCATGACTCATACCATCCATCACATTTACAGCAAGTGTGGTCGGACAACAGCTTCCGCATTGTCTCAGCCGGCGGTGCACAAAACAGATAAGTATCCAGGTGCAGACTCCATTGGCTCTAGACACCAAAATATACCACATTTTTAATGAGCTTTATCAAAAATGATATTAAAACTGGAATAAATCAAGAACGTACATGCATGCATACAGTACAGTGTCCAACTCTGGTCCTGGAGGACCACTGTCCTGAAGGTTTTCCATGTGTTCTTGCATTTACACACCTTCTCCAGGTTAGGAGAATAATAATACCTTTCTTTCTCCCATAAGGGGAGAATTACCATGCAGCATTGCACCGCAGCAGGCAGCCACGACAATGCCAATGGTGAGAGCTACTAGAAGGTTAGGTGTCTGCTCCAGAGACGCTGAGGCGGCTCAGTTGGATTTGAAACTGCTTCTCCTGGTCCAAGCACAAGACACTCTACCACTGAGCCAATGCCTCCCCAATTATTATTATTATTTTTCCCCAGTTATTGAGTCTGTTTTGTTCCATTGTCTTCCATTTATCTGGGACCAGGTTGCAAGTTCATCAGCCTCTTACTGGAAACCCAGGCTTCTCTCACCCCGGCTGCATCCTCCAGCTCACCCGGACGGATCCCAAAGCGTTTCCCGGCCAGCTGTGAGACATAGTCTCTCAGCTCAGTCTCTCCAGCAGGTCCAGAGTCTGCCTCTTGGTCTCCTTCTGGTGGGATGTGCACGAAACACTTCACCAGCGAAGGAGGCATCCTAACCAGATGCCCGAACCTCCCCATCTTGCTTCTCTTGACCCGGAGAAGCAGCAGCTCTAATCCGTGCTCTTCCTGTAGGGCAGAGCTCCTTGGTTTGTGGAGCCAAATTTTGTTTTATTTGTGCCAAATTTAATTGTCTGTTACTTTCACTTCATAAGCATTGAACCAAGAGGACACGGGAAACCTTCGGGACACTGGCCCTCGAGGACTGGAGTTGAACTCCATTAGATTCTTCTTCTTTTGGCATTTCCCTTGAGGGGTCGCCACAGCAAGTCAGTTTCTTCCATCTAACCCTATCTGCTGAATCCTTTTTGGTCACACCAACTATCTTCATGTCTTCTTTCACTGCATCCATGAACCTCCTCTTTGGTCTTCCTCTAGTCCTCTTTCCCGGTGGTTCCAAACCCAGCATCCTTCTGCCAATATACTCTCGCTCTCTCCTCTGTACATGTCCAAACCCTCTCAGTCTGGCCTCTCTGACTTTATTTCCAAAACCTCTAACATGTGCTGAACCTCTGATCCTGTCCATCCTGGTCACTCCCAGAGAGATCCTCAGCATCTTCATCTCTGCTACCTCCATCTCTGTTTCCTGTCTTTTTCTCAGTGCCACTGTTTCTAGACCAATCAGCATGGCCAGTTTCACCACAGATACTTTTCTCCACCCGTTCCAGCCTGCTTGAACAAGCTTCTTCACCTCTTTTCCACACTCTCCATTGCTCTGGACTGTTGAGCTTAAGTACTTAAAATTTTCCACCTTCTTTATCTTTTCTCCCTGTAACCTCACTTTTCCATTTGGATCCCTCTCATTCACACACATGTACCCTGTCGTACTCTGTCTAATCTTCATTCCTCACCCATCCATTAGACGAACAGATGGAAACATCTTGACTTGTGCAATCCATATAGCACTTTTTATTTATATAGAACAAATAAGAAATGTGCATGTATTTTACTGGATCTTGATATTGCTTCATTTCAGATTAGCTTGGATTTAAACTCTAAACACACTAATAATAGAAGGATCAGGAATCAGATGATGAAATAAATCCCCTCACTGGAGCAATCAGAGCAAAGGGGTTGCCCAGTCTGGTAAGTCCCACAGTCAAATTTAGGAGTGCAGACGTGTCAGTGTCCAGCTGGTCCTCTCTCTGCTTCTGTGTGGATATAAATGTGTTTGCAAGCAAGCATTTTCACTTGTAGCTGGATTATAATAAAGCTAGCTGTCTCCATCACCTGCACATGTCAATCAAGTTAGGCTGGACATCAGCTCTGTGATTGGTCAAGCTTTGAATTAGGGCGGGACTTTGATCTGATTTCCTGAAATTCTATTGGAGAAGAGAGGTTTGGAGACGAGGTGACGCAGCTTGGAATTCCCAAACTTCCAAGTTCGCTGAAGGAGATTGTTTTCATTAAAACAAAACGTTTTTTTCAGGGAGCATTAGCAGCGATTGACAGGAAGGTAGGTAATTAAAATCAATAAAGTTTTTTATTTGGGTTATTTTTTTGTTTTTAACTCGGTTATGTGTGTCTGCTAACTGCTAAGGCCTGAGTGGAAAGGCGGAAGAGTGGGAATGATCAGACTTCCATCCTTTGTTTACCATCATCACTATACCTTCTATTTCATTTTAATAACACCACACCTCTAAAAACTGCTCTTTTTTGTGTGAATTAACCCCTCGTTTTATTTAGAATTACCGATCAGTGAGTATTTCCATTTATTGTATGGTTTGTGCATTAATGATGAATCAGATCGTGTTTAGTTTTGAACGTTTTCAGATGATTTAAAAGCCGCACATGTTAACTGAATGCAAATTTCTGCATGATTAATCTACAATTTGCAATAAATGATTACATTAATGTTGCATTGTGTTTTAGCATCTATTGTTTTCCTGCGTTGCAATGCATTGTGGACACCATCACACTGTTACATAACTAAGAATAAACGACAATCAGACCTTTTTATGCAGTGTATTTAATGCTGGAACAACACCAATCTTGCATAACTGGTATTTGCAAATAATAGTTTATATAACCTACAATCCAAATCCTGCAATGACACAAAGCTTTGTGATGGATTGCACTTGCAGCCAAATTAAATGCAGGGTTGCAGTGAGATGTTTTTTTTTTTTTTTACTGCCACATGACAGATGGGTTTGGTTGATTCACTGAAGACACGTTGTTGCTGTCGTCATGTTCACAGGCTAGCATTCAGCAGATTCTGTCTTGTGCTGTGCCAAATACAGCCTGAAGAGGGCGATGTCGGACAGCAGTAACAGCACAGGCAGCACTGGCTCCTCCACAAACAGCTGGACACTCCTGTCTCCAGAGGTAAGCTATAGACATCTGGATTTATGAGTATAGACATTTTTTTGTCTTCAGAACCGCTTGTCTTTGCTGGGGTCGCAGGAGCCTATCCTGGCTTATTTCAGGCTAGAGGCATGGTACACCCCGAACAGGTTGCCAGTCTGTTGCGGCGTTACACACCCACACAACTATCCAACCACACAGTCATTCCTATGGGCAATTTTGTACTGATCAATCAACCTAACACACATGTTTTTGGAGAGTGGGGGGGAAAAGAGGAAACCCACAAAGTCAAAAAGTATAGCTCTCAAAATACCAACCGATCTATGTTCCTACCCTCACCTCTAAAGAACGAGATTGTGGATGCAAGCGGCTGAAATGAGCTTCTTCCACAGCGTGGCTGGGTTCTCCCAGAAATACTCAGGAGTAGAGCCGTTGGTCCTCCAAGTCGAGAGAATCCAGATGGGGTAGTTCGGGCATCTGGTTCCCTCAGAAATACTCAGGAGTAGAGCCGTTGATCCTCCAAGTCAAGAAAATCCAGATGGTGTGGTTCAGGCATCTGGTTAGGATGCCTCCTGAACGCCTCGCTGGTGAGGTGTTTTGGGCACGTCCCACCGGGAGGAGACCAAGAAGCAGAGTCCAGACCCGCTGGATAGACTATGTCTCACAGCTGGTTGGGGAACGCCTCGGGATCCTCCCAGGTGAGCTTTAGGATGCAGCCAGGGTGAGAGAAGCTTCCTGGCTGAGGCTATTGCCCTCGTGACCCAGCCCTGGATAAGCGGAACAGGAAAAAACACATGAATAAACTCCACACAGACAGGCCAGTGTTTCAAGAGTCGCCCTATTCTAGGACTCAAACCCTGACCTTCTTGCTGTGATGCCACTGTGCTAACCACTGCAATTTTTTTGTTAGGTTTTTTGCTTAATTTTATTTACAGATCATCAGCGTGATGCTTCCAAGAAGCTTCCTGAATTAAAATAGTCTGTCAGTGAAACATTAAATATGTCCTGTTCAGATGAACCCTGTTTCAATTTTCTCATAAATGCCAATGTGTTTTATTTAAACAAACTGTTTAACAAACCTAGATAATTTCTACCTGAGTTCCAGTGGTACTAATTAGTGTTTCTAATGCAGAACAATTTACCAAACTACCAAAACATTGTCATTTTCCTGAGCGTGTTCTCCCATGCTGCTGAGAGATGTTTGCGCAGTCAGCAAATGGCTGAATAGCATTACAGACTGTGCAGGAGTGTTTGTACCAGGAGATTTGTAATAGATCCTTTGGGGTCTGTGGGTAATGGGTTGTGGTCATTGTGGATCAGGCTTGCTTCCCACAGTTACAGTTGACATCCAAGCCCATCAGATTGGTATCTGGGGAGCTTGAAAGTTTGGTAAACATTTCAGGCTCACTGAGTTCTGTAAACCTTTGCTAATTTCTGACTGCGACAGTGAGAGGAAATTAGAAATTAGCAGGAAAGTAAAAAGAATCTGGGATTTGAAGAGGAATGTCTCATTTTTGTCTTGTTTAATGTCTTGTTTTTTGCTTTAGAAAATGCATAAGCTAAAATTTTTAGATGTAATTGAATCCGAAGGATGTGGAGACACATGCTGGACAGTTAGTTGATGAAAATAATTTTCATTCTCAGAGAATAATCCGAGCAAAGGAATCCAAAAAAGGGTTAAAATAAGGCAGGACAAAAACAGTCCAAATCCAATCACAGATAATCCAAATACTCTCGAATGTAGACGGCTTGTAAACTTAGTGAGAACACAAGTCAAACTGGCAGGTATCGGAGGAAAAGACACATTTTATAGAAGGAAGAAAGCGACAATGAGACACATTAGGAAGGAGCAGGTAATCAACAGGTGGAGGGGATATCAAGACACACCTGAAACTCTGACTTTAGAAAGGGATTTTAATAGCTTTGATTTGAGCTGGATTTAATATTTCTTCCAATTTGTATGAAGTGGACTTGGGGTTCAAGTCCCGGGTTGGACGAGGCTTGAAACACTTGCCTTTCTGTGTGTAGTTTGCATGTTCTCCCCGTGTCTGTGTGGGTTATCTCCAGGTAATCCAGTTTCCTCCCACTCTCAAAAAATGCATGTTAGATTAATTATATCATGCATGTCAGGAATTAGTGAGTGTATGTGTGGCCCTGCAGAAGACTGGCAATCTGTTTGGGGTGTACCCTGCCTCTCGCCTGATATCAGCTGTGATAGGCTCTTGCACCCCTGCGACCCTATCAGGAAATAAGTGGTTCAGAAGACTAAACAGAATGGCATTAATGTTGGGTATCTAATTTGACTTTTTTTCTGTTCAACAGGAAGCTGCCATCGAGAATGTCGGGCCGGTGGACGACGGGACTGAGAGTCTGGGGGATGCACCCAGTCTCTCTGAGGAAATCGCAGGTATTGGAGAGCTTAACATCTGGGATTTAAATCAAAACAAGTTTTAAAGTTACTAGTTTTTTAATATTTCTTTTGCTTCAGGTGGTGGTGCTGAGTACAAACTAACTGACCTACCAGTTGAAACGATCCTTTCAGAAGAAGGCCATCAGGTTGGTGGGACACAATAAACAAACCATAAAATTAGACGCAGTTTTAAAATAAAATAATGTGTAGATAAAAATGATCAAATATGTGTAGCCTATCTGCAGTTAGCCTCAGTAATAGTTTGTTTTAGAACATCAGCTGGAGTCGAGTTTTCAGCACCAGATTAAACCGACACCCTCCTCAGTGAGATGACTTAATCTCATGTTATTGTTCATTAACAATTGAAGCTGTAAAAAGTTTTTGTAGGGCTTAAAGTCACCATTCACAGCTCAAAATGGCTAAAACCAAGTGGCAAATGTTTTCTTTATCTTCTTTCGTCTTATCACAGGTTTGTCAAGAGACCTCTCCTGAGTCAAGTGAGGGTCCCGTCCCCTCGAGTCCAACCCGATCAAGCCCACTTCCACCAAACCTTCTTGACACGTCAGATCTCGACACAGAAAGCCAGGCTCCAGTTATCCATGATATCGTTGCCAGCTCTCCTAGTGACAACGAACACCAGGGTCCCATGCCTTTTGTCACCAATATCGCTTTGGGTGCTGCACTAGATATTCCAGCAGTTGAAATGTCCCTAGCTGAGCCGGATGAACCCTGTTCCGCTCCTCTTTTGGCTGAGATTCCTGTCTCTGTGGGGGCTGTTGATTTTGGCCAGTTTCCTGATAGTTCTACTGAAGAGAGCCCCGACTTCTCTACTGAACTTGAAGATGAGGTCCACACAGAGCCAGTAACATCCACTGGTTATCCATTTTATGAAGAGGATCATTTATTGGATTCAGATGCCATAAAACCTGCTAATTTGGTCCACACAGAGCCACCAACATCCACTGATGATCCAACTTATGAAGGGCATCATTTATCGGGTTTAGACACCATAAAACTTAATTTAAATTTAGTCCCAGAAAATATAGAACCAGAGTGTTTCAAACCACAGCACTCAAGTGATGAAAGCTCCCCATCGGAGAGTGTTGGACCAGCTGAGATAGAGGGACGGGACGTTGCAACAGAAAGCGAGACAACAAAGTCAGTCGAGACGATAACTCCACATGAGAGAGACGAAGAAGGTATGGAAAAAATGATCTGCAGTTCAAAGAACTTCTTAAAAAAAATTGTTACTTTTTCTAACTTTAAGAAGATAATTTATTCAACTTTGCAAATATTAAGAACAAATTCAATAAAACAGAGAGCTGTCCTCCCAAGAGGAGGAGTTTAAGTATCTCGGGGTCTTGTTCACGAGTGGGGGAAGGATGGAGCGGGAGATCGACAGACGGATTGGTGCGGCGTCAGCAATAACTAGGACGCTGCATTGATCCGTCGTGGTAAAGAGAGAGCTGAGCCGAAAAGCAAAGCTCTCGATTTACAAGTCAATCTACGTTCCAACCCTCACCTATGGTCACCAGCTGTGGGTGGTGACCGAAAGAATGAGATCGCGGATACAAGCGGCCAAAATGAGCTTCCTCTGCAGGGTGGCTGGGCTCGCACTCAGAGATCAGGTGAGGAGCTCTGCCATCCGGGAGGAGCTCGGTGCCAAGCCACTTCTCCAGGTCAAGAGAAGTCAGATAGGGTGGTTCGGACGTCTGGTCAGGATGCCCCGTGAACACCTCGCTGGTGAGGTTTTTCGGGCACGTTCCACCAGGAGTTGACCAAGAGGCATACCATGGACCCGCTGGAGAGACTATGTCTCACAGCTGGCTGGGGAATGACTCTGGATCCTTCCGGGTGAGCTGGAGGATGCAGCTGGGGTGAGAGAAGCCTGGGCTTCCCGTCTGAGGCCGTTGCCCCCGCGACCCGGCCCCAGATAAGCGGAAGACGACGGAACAAAACAGAGAGCTTCAAAAAGATACTCATTTTTTGTTTACTTCGGGTTTCTTTGAGCAATATAAAGCTTATCAACACGAATATTTAAGACACTCTGATTCCACAACACATTTTCTCATTCTTTCAAAATAGAAAATATTAAAAAGGTTTATTCCACCGGTGTCCCATAAATTTTTGAACACCTAATACTGCTTTCTTGTCGATCAAAGCCGTTAAAATCCAGGAGATTTTTACACATGCTTTCTATTTGTATGACACAAAACAGCTGGAACAGGGTTTGTCAGTCTGTCAGCACGGACCACGCCCTGTTGAGAAACTAAAGAACATCAAGAAGCGTTAAATTGCTCTTGTAATCTGGTGAGAATGTCTGGCAGCCGTTCTTATGAGCTAGTTTGATTCTGGTTTCTATTTAAAAGGAATGCAGAGACTAGAATGTTGTAAGCTTTGGAAGAACATCCCATCTGATCGTGTCATGTTTGGAGATTTTTAGAGTAATTGAAGTGGTTTTGAGAAACATTTAGACGAAGGGTGGGCAAATTGTTTGGTTCGCGGGCCACATTGAGTTCTAACATTTGACAACGCAGCCGGAACAGGAGCAGAGGGATTACATGCTTTGGTAACTGCTAGATTAGACCGATAGAATGGCGCTAGATTTTAAACAAGTGCGCTACATTTTACATCAAGAGTGTTATTTCAAATCTAGCAGCGCTAGATCTGAAATCTAGTGCGATAGCGCTTAAAAACGTGCATTAAGCGTCGCATTTTGCTTTTTTTAACATCTAATGTGCTTGTTTACGTGTGTCCCGATGGCTTTCCATATCTGTGCACACTGTTTATTTTGGCAGCGTGCGCATCACGGAGACTCACATTTCAATGGGAGCAGTGTTGTTGTATCTTTGGCGCCATCTAGTGAGGAAACATCCGAATTGCAGGGGAAATAAAACTAACAAGGTTTCTTTAATATTTTTGTGTTCAGCGGGCCGGATTAAAACATTTAACGGGCCGCATGTGGCCCGCGGGCCATAGTTTGCCCATGCCTGATTTAGAAACATGTGATTTTTACAGAAGCACGAACATCACATTGTCCTAAATTTTTCTCCTACTATCCTGTAATTTGGTTTTCATCTTCACACTCTTCTTGTTGTATCTCTTCTCTATATCCAGAACCTTCCAACAATGACGGTATGGGTGACACAACCAGTTTCGATCATGGACTGAGAAGGAGGAACCTTCCTCCGCTTTATCCGAAACAAAGAACAACTGATGAGGAAGATGAAGAGGAAGAGGTTGAATTTAAGCTAGTTGAAAAGAAGGAGGAGAAGTCGTGGTTCTCTATGAACAAATGCATCGTGGCTGCTCTGGTTCTGCTTTTCTTGGGTTCTCTTTTTCTCTCAGGTAAATTAATATCACGCTAAGCAAGTTTACATGCTCATCCGATGCATGACTGCCAGAGCTTAGTAAATCAGATTCATTTCCAGAGAGAGCTGCGTTTTGTCACAGATTCATGTTTCCGTATGGATTTGCTTGACACAAACGAGGTGATGATAGGGAGCTGGTTTGATGGCTTCAAGATTGGGTCTCTGCTTTTTACAGATAATGTTATCCTGTTTACTTCATCGTTCTTTGATCAAAAACCTCCCCCTCCTCATTACACAACTAGACATTCAGAAAAAGGATTACTCCTCCTCATGCTAACTTTTTTTTTTTTTTTACAACTCACCCTCTCTGAGATGTTTCTGGTCCCAATTATCTAAATAAGCTGTTAGATTGTTCATGATTTATTTATTTTCCTCTTCCTTTCTCAGCCTTACGTAACTATTCCAGAAGGCCGTTTCCCTCCTGCCAAATAGGTCTCTCCTCCTTACAGGAACACATTTTCCAAAACAGAATCCAACTTTTAAAGTTTCCACTATTAAAATGACCTTCTTATCTATCAGAGGACTTGGTTAGATCAAACTACTTGCTTTAGAAACACCTATCACTAAGCAGATAAGACAGATTTGGAGGGCTTGTGAGTAAAACACTTTAGCAGACATCCACTTGTTTAGTGAAGATGTTTTTTACACATTACACGAACACATTTGTTTGCAGTTGTCAGCGATAATTATCTACCTGTTTTTAAGATCCTGTTGACTAAGCTCCGCTGTGTCAACAGGTTTCCGCTCTGACCTGGATTATGCTAGGTCCAGTTTCAATGTTAAGACCGTTGTGTAAGCTCTTGCGCTCTTTGTCTTACAGTCTTTAATCTGGCCTGACAGCTCCTGCAGCTACAGCAGAAAAACGTTGGAAAACATGCAATCTGAACTCAGAACGACACTTTTTTTTTATCAGTTTAGAAGGACAGTGAGTGTTTAAAGAGCTTCAGACTCAGAGAAAATGTTAGTTCTTTTACGTTAGTTTGGGCTTTTTTAAAACAAGATTAGTGAAACTTTTAGTGTACTTTGGTTAGAACAAACTACAGAGTCCAAATAAGCAGTCCAGAGCAATGGAGAGTGTGGAAAAGAGGTGAAGAAGTGTGTGCAGACAGGCTGGAACGGGTGGAGAAAAGTATAAGGTGTGGTGTGTGACAAAAGAGTTTCAGCTAAAATGAAAGGGAAAGTGTACAAAACCGTGGTGAGAGCGGTGAAATGATTTGAACGCAAATGTAATTAATACAACATTTGCAATGGAGAGTGGGAAAAAGAGGTGAAGAAGTGTGTGCAGGCAGGCTGGAATGAGTGGAGAAAAGTATCAGGTGTGATGATACTTGACCGAAGAAGTGAAACTCTTGGGGTATAGAAGAGTTTCAGCTAAAATGAAAGGGAAAGTGTACAAAACCGTGGTGAGACCAACCATGCTGTTTGGTCTAGGAAAAAGACAGGAAACAGAGATGGCGGTAGCAGAGATGAAGATGCTGAGGATCTCTCTGGGAGTGACCAGGATGGACAGGATCAGAGGAACAGCACATGTTAAAGGCTTTGGAGATAAAGTCAGAGAGGCCAGACTGGACATGTGCAGAGGGGAGAGAGAGAGTACATCAGAAGAAGGATGCTGGGTTTGGAACCACCAGGAAAGAGGTCTAGAGGAAGACCAAAGAGGATACAGTGAAGGAAGACATGAAGATAGTTGGTGTGACCGAAGAAGATGCAGCAGATAGGGTTAGATGGAAGAAACTGACTTGGTGTGGCGACCCCTGAAGTGAAATGCTGAAAGAAGAAGGGTTAGAACAAACCACGAAACCAAGATTTGTGTGACACCTCACCAGCTATGCGTCAATAATCAAACAAATGATCAAATTTGTGTGACTAATTATCAAATTTGTTTTTCTGCTCAACAGGTGACATTGACTCACCTGAACTGAACGACGGAGAACAAAGTCAGGTTTGTTTTGGCGTTATTTTCATGTCCTGTGTGTCTGTTGGATTGTTTTCTTAAAATCAGTCAATTCTAAGCATGAAGATCATGTTTTAAATATTTCTTCCAATCATGAGCCAATCATTTCTAATCCAGGACTGGGTTAGTGGAGCCGATATGAAGGAGATCTTGGATAAACTGACACAAGAAAACCAAGAAATCACTCAGCTAGAAGCTCAATTACAGGTCAGCATAATTATTACAATTAATTCATGTCAAACGGCCAAATAATTTATTAATAGAAAAGCAGAATCTACATCTCAGGGTAGTTTTTCTTTTTTTGATGGATTTAACAAAACTTTTTGTTGCTCTTTTTTTTTTTTTTTTTTTTTTTTTTTTAGACTAAAAAAGAGAGAATTGACTTTGAGATGGAATCGGTGATTGCCGTTGGTGATGAGAAAGTTAGAGCTCATCTGGAACAAGAAAATGCAAAGTTGAAGGAGCAGCTGTCCTCTTTGCCGGAGCTGAAAAGAGAGCTGGAGAGTCTGAGGGCCAGAGTAACCGAGCTCACCCAGCTGTCAGGTACAGTTTGGCAAAGCATGGAGGATAAGAAAATAAAATGTAAACCAAGAAAATATTTTAAAACTCTGCTTGTGTTCTGATTCTTCTAGTTTCTTCCGGTTCAGCTTCTCAGGCCAGTGGTGAAGATGCTCCGAGTCCACCACAAGCATCTGGACCGGCTCAAATCAATACAGACATGATGGTGAAGGAAGAACTCAAGAGACAGAAAGTTCTTTTGAAAGAGAGCAAAAAAAGACTTGAAGGAATGAAAAAGGATGAAGGGGACAGAAGACGAGTTCAGGACAGCCTGAAGGAGATCCAGAGGAAACTGTTTGAACAGGTCGAAACGTGGGAGAAGAAAAAGCCACGTGAAGCAAAATGGAAAGGAAACAAAGATAAAAAAGGGGACCACTGGAAGGAGGATAAAAGGGAGAGGAAAGAATGGAAACAGAACAAGGAGGAGAAAAGGGAGAAGCAAAACTCCCACAAAGAAGCCTGGCGGAAGCACCAGGATGAGTGGGAGAGGAAGAAAGGGGAACGCAGAACAGATAGAGAGGAGAGAAGAAAAGAAAAACCATGGCACGGCCGACCAGATAAAAACTCCCATCAACACCGCCAGAAACACCACACCGACTTCTGGAAAGACCAGGAACACAAACTGATGCGTAATATACACGTCCAGCTGGGATGCGGCTCCGTGGAGAACTGCGCCAACAAGGAAGGGCTCTACCCCGTGGAGCTGTCAGAGTTCGAGGAACTCCTGGAGGGCTACCTGAGCAAGCTAGAGGGATCGCCCAACGAAAGCAAGGACAAGATCCGGATGCTGACAGCCAATTTCTTTGAGAACGGCGTCTTCATTCACGACAGGGCGCTTTTCAGTGACTTCGCCGAGGACGTAGCAGACATCTTGGAAGACATGGTGGACGTACTGGAGGGAAAAGGTCAAAAGAGGGACGACTCCCTCGAGGAGGAGATGGAGGAGTTTGAGCGGGAGGCCCTGTGGAAGTTTGCCGCAGCTTAAAAATAAAAGAGTTTAAGAGCAGTAAAAGACAAGAGCACAGGTGGTGGTTTTATAGGACATTTCTTACCCACCTTCTCCTGTAATTGCAGTAGCTTTTGGTACAGAGTGCTTCTCATAAATATCTCCCTGTCAGTCTCTAATTAGAAGCTACACTCTTCTTCTTTTTTGTCTTTTTGGACTTAGTTGTTGCCTACCTCTGAGTCATGCCTCCACCCGTGAATTCCCGCTTATGTATAGTGTGAATATCTATAGGTTTTTTTTTTTGTGCATGTTTCTACCCCAGATCAAAACTATCACACAGGGATGGTCCTTCTAAAACATTTTTTTCTCCTGTAAACAAAAAAAAAAATCAAACTTAGGTACCACATTTTTACTGCTTGGCCGCAGTGAGCTTGGTTCTTTTTGGTAATAAAACAGGAACAGGTTGGACCAGTTATCATGTTTGCAACTGTTTAAAGATCTGAACAAACAGACAACACGAAGTTTAGGAGGCTTGCAGTTTTGCACCTCCACTTTGTAGAGTCAGCTCAACGGCGATGTCAACGCTGCTCAAAGATAGCAAAATCAAATTTGAGCCATAGTTGAAAAAACTTACACTAGCACTTTTACCAGAAATTTAAAAAGCTACTTTCCCTCCACTTTGTGTTTTTATAACATTGCATTTTTTTAAAAGAACTTTACGTTTTAGTGATGTGTTTGTAATAATCCCCATAATTTCATTTTGTTTTTGTTTCACCAAAATAAGATTTGCAGCCAAATCAGTTTCTTTATTTCCTCATTTTTCTTTCTTTTTTTTTTTTTAGCTCCTGAATAAACACAAAAAAAACTTGCATGCAAGTGATCAAGATGTAGATTTTTTTTGTTTGGAGGAATGTTAAAAAAAAAAAAAAGCATTTCCTTTGATATTTTTAAGCAGGAAAATGAAAACGAACGAACACAAAGCAAAATCCAAAAAAACTTTTTGGGAGATGAGCTTTTTATTCTTTTCTCTTTTAATTATTTTTAATCTTGAAGTGAAATTAAAACAGACATAATCTGATTGTTTTTTTCAGTGATTGAAGGTTTGCTGTGCTTCTCGATTATTTATTTAGCTACTTCTTTTTTCCGTTTTTCGTCTCAGATTTATTAGCAGGTTGTTTTTCTGAATGTTAAACATGGTCGTCATTTAGCCTAACATGCTGCTTACGTGCCTTTAATATGATGTTGAATATCTTATTTTAGACGAGGGGTTTATTCATTTCATTTGCTTGTGCAAAGAAAAGAAGATGAGTTTACACTGCTTTCAGTTTGCTGAGAATAGGACAGAAAGTGAACACTGAACCGTTCACAGATGAAACTTTGAATGGATTTTTTCTAATCGGCCTCTGCTGTTTGTTGCAGGGAACATATTTTGAATATGAAGGTTTGTAGACCAAAAGATTTTGAAGGAAAGCAGAATCTAATCGCATCAGATAAATTATTTTAATGAACTTGAGAGCTAAATTGATATTTGAAAAGTATTTTTTGTCTTTATGGGACAACAGTAGGGCTGTGTGCATTTGAATTATATCAGACTGACTCAAATCTGGGTGGAATTGATCCCTGGAGAAAATCTATCGTATTTTTTTTCAGCGTCCATTGTGTCTTGTTAAATGTTAAGTTCAATAAAATTTTCAAGATTGCATTTGTAAATGGTCATTTATTCATCCTAATGGGGCCACGCGGGAGACTGGAGCCTCTCCCGGCTGATTCAAGCCGGGAGGCAGGGTACACGCTGAACAGGTCGCTCTGTCTGTCGCAGGGTCACGCAC
Organism: Neostethus bicornis; assembly: GCA_902685375.1. Lineage (NCBI taxonomy): Eukaryota > Metazoa > Chordata > Actinopteri > Atheriniformes > Phallostethidae > Neostethus > Neostethus bicornis. Next base: position 21,890,633 of record LR738551.1, on the reverse strand, counting down.
ACACACACACATTCATTCCTAAGGGCAACTTTACAGCAGCCAATCAACCTAACATGCATGCTTTTGGAGGGTGGGGAGAAACCCACACCTACACAGGGAGAACATGCAAAAACCACACAGAAAAGCCAAAGTTCTAAGCCTCTTCCCACCTCGGACTTGCACCTTGACCTTCTTGCTGTGTTGCTGTATTTGTAAATTGTCTTTATTTTAAATTATTTGTTATATTTTCTAATTAAATGAATCAGATTATTGGGCAAAAATGTCTTTGATTTTTCACAGTGATAAAAGTTGCGAAAAGCTGTTTTGAGGCCAAAACAATAAAAGCTTATGCAGCCAAGGATCTGACCACCAGGATCCCCGTCGTTGGCAGCCACCCATCTCCTCCTTCACCCGATCCCTAAGGCCCCTCCTGCAAGTGGTCCACTGGAAGGGTGGCCTATGTCCCCGGTTCGGGCTGAGCCCCATTGGCAAAAGCCCGGCCACCAGGCGCTCGCTCTCGTGCCCCATCTTTGGGTCTGGTTCCAAGGGGGTCCCCGGTAACCTGCGTCTAGGCAAGAGCAACTTGGCCATGCTTGATCTATTCATTGGGGTGTTTGAGCTACACTTTGTCTGGCCCTTCACCTAGGAACTCTTTGCCTTGGGTGACCCTACCAGGGGCATTAAGCCCCGGAAAACATAGCTCCTAGGATCAACCCCTCCACCACGATAAGGTGGCAGCTCAAGGTGGATGCACCCGAGCGCCTCACTGGTGAGGTGTTTTGAGCACATCCCATCGGAAGGAGACCAAGAGGCAGACCCCAGACCTGCTGGAGAGACTATGTCTCACAGCTGGCCGGGGAACGACTCGGGATGCTTCGGGCAAGCTGGACGACGCAGCTGGGGTGAGAGAAGCCTTGGTTTCCCGTCTGAGGCTGTTGCCCCCGCGACCCGGCCCCAGATAACCGGAAGACAACAGTATGGAAGCTAAAAACTAAACTAAGAAACAAAGTACTTCCCTTTAGCCTGGTTTAATTTATGTTTGAATGTATCTAAAGACACTTAAATCCTATCTCAGCTTCAAAAAGAAGCATTTTAAATCATCTATTTTAAAAGTTGCTGTCAAATAAGCAGGAAACGAATGGCTGAGTCAACAATTATCAGCCCGACACATGTCAGAATTGTGAAATTTATTCCTAAAACGGCAAAACGTTTGGACTAAACTCCATTATTTGCACATAGAGTAACTTTCTAAACCTAAATGATGCTATCTTGCTGTTACAAAGAAGGCTTTCTCACGACGACCATATTTTCTGTAACATTGTCGCGTTTCAAGTTCATCAACTTCCTCATTTTAGATTGTTTTCAACGGTCTGTGAATGTGTAGCTTTTAGGTTCTCTAAGTCTGATAAACAACAATGTTTCCCACTTGTACATAATCTTTTTCAGTTTAATTACAGACTCTAAATTGTTCACTTAACTCATTCCAGATATGGTGGCAGCCATCATGTTTCTATGATCTCTCCTCATGTGTCTCCGCTCTGCTTCAGATACCAAATGGAGTTCAAGATCAGCAAACTAACAACTTTACGAGGTGTTTCGGTTTGATAAGAAAGTACAAATATAATGTATTTGATTTGAAGCTGCTTCTAATTAAACTTTTATAAAAGTTAGATGAAAACGCTTTGCTTTCCGTTCCGTCGTCTTCCGCTTATATGGGGCCGGGTCACGGGGGCAAGTGCCTCAGCCGGAAAGCCCAGGCTCCTCTCACCCAGGCTGCATCCTCCAGCTCACCTGGAAGGATCCCGAGTTGTTCCCTGACCCGTCTCTCCAGCGGGTCCGGAGTCTGCCTCTTGGTCTCATCCCGGTGAACGTGCCCGAAACACCTCACCAGCAAGGCCCTCGGGGGCATCCTGACCAGATGCCCGAACCACCCCATATGGCTTCTCTCGACCTGGATTAGAAGCGGCTCGACACTGAGCTCCTCCCGGATGGCAGAGCTCCTCACCCGATCTCTGAGTGAGAGCCCAGCCACCCTGCGGGGGAAGCTCATGTCGGCCGCTTGTATCCGCGATCTAATTCTTTCGGTCACTGCCCACAGCTGATGACCGTAGGTGAATGTTTGCTTTCCCATTTTCTGAATCTTTATTTCTCATATTTCTTAAGATTACGTAACATCATGAGATCTTGAGATTGCTTATTGTTATTACAGGAGATTAAATGATAAAATTCACAGTTGTTTTCTGGTTGATGAGATCTTGATGAGAGGTTTCTTTCTCTAAACTGGAAGTGACCCAGTAAAGAAGTAAATGTTGTGGACGTTTTCCACACACCTTTTTGTTGATAATACTTTAATAACATTGTAAATGGTGAAACATCTCTCAGTGACTTGTGGCATGACTGGTATCTATCATTACATCCGGGATGCCAAACTGAAATATTTACTCTCTGGTTAAACAGTCTGGAGTAGAAGTCTGCACACAAACTCATTCCCTGCTTGTGCTGACACGACTACCGACCAGTCATTTACAAGATATGTTGATGAATGACAACAAGTGAAACATTATGAAAGGAAGTGCCTGTCATGCTTTAAATTCACTCAGTGAAAAAGTATTTCAGTAAATATGGTTCTTTTTTTTCTCTTTAGAAATGTTTCACCTTCAATCAGAACACAAAATCTACATCAAAATTAAAGTTTGTTGAAAAGTTGAAAATTAAGTTTGCATATACATCATTGTCTCCATGGATAATGATGTTCGCAGATGACATTGTGATCTGTAGTGAGAGGAGGGAAGATGTGGAGGAAAAGCTGGAGAGGTGGAGGTTTGCACTAGAAAGAAGAGAAATGAAGATTAGTCAGAGTAAAACAGAGTACATGTGTGTGAATAAGAGGGATCCAAATGGAAAAGTGAGGTTACAGGGAGAAGAGATAAAGAAGGTGGAAGATTTTAAGTACTTAGGATCAACAGTCCAGAGCCAGGGAGAGTGTGGAAAAGAGGTGAAGAAGCGTGTTCAAGCAGGCTGGAATGGGTGGAGAAAAGTATCAGGTGTGATGTGTGATAGAAGAGTTTCAGCTGAAATGAAAGGGAAAGTGTACAAAACCGTGGTGAGACCGGTAATGCTGTTTGTTCTAGAGACAGTAGCACGGAGGAAAAGACAGGAAACAGAAATGGAGGTAGCAGAGATGAAGAGGCTGAGGATCTCTCTGGGAGTGACCAGGATGGACAGGATCAGTTAGAGGTTTTGGAGATAAAGTCAGAGAGGCCAGATTGAGATGGTTTGGAGATGTGCAGAGGAAATAGAAAGAGTACATTGGCAGAAGGATGCTGGGTTAGGAATCACCAGGAAAGAGGCCTAGAGGTAGACCAATGAGGAGGTTCGTGGATACAATGAAGGAAGACATGAAGATAGTTGGTGTGACCGAAGAAGATGCAGGAGATAGGGTTAGATGGAAGAAACTGACTTTCTGTGGTGACCCGTGAAGGGAAATGCCGGAAGAAGAAGAGGATACACACTATACAGTATTATTGTAAAAAGCCAGTGTGTGTTTGCCCTCAATGTCATCATTCAAGTCATGTTTTTGTGTAAACTGATTACTGCTTAAAAGTGCATGATTCAGCCTTGATTAGACATGGCTGATGCTATCACTTCATCGCTTGCTCTGCAAACAAACTAAAATGGCTTTTTTGTGCAATCATCAGTACAAACTGGTCCGTTGTAGCAAAGCATGGCAAAACACTATTTTTATGTGTGTGTATGGAGGGGGCAGTTGTTTTTTTTTTCAATGTTGCCTGAGTTGTGGAAATGAGGCAGTGATGAGGGCAGCCTGCAGGCCAGAGAAAGGATGAGGGTGGGTTATGTGTTTTCCGCTGATGTGTGCAGCAGTGATGGAGATGAGGCTCATATATTTAGAGAGGAGATGGACAGAGTAAAGACAAAGAGGTTTTGGCATCTTCTGCAGCACACTGTACCCAGACACAGCAGGTATGAGCAGGCTTTATGTATCATTTAAAATTCATATTGTGAATTTTCTTTTTAATGTTTTATGTCTTTAAGGATGTGAATCTGTGACGATCTGATGAATTATTTCTCTGTTTTCTTCTTGTTTTGATAGCATAAATAATCATGGAAGCGGCCATCAACACCATTGTGACCCAGTTTAAGGTGTGTGCAGGGAATGATGGATCTGCTGATACTCTGAGTAAAGATGAATTCCAAAACCTGGTGATCTCTCAGCTGCCAAATTATGTTAAGGTGTGTCTCCTTTGATATTCTCAATTCCTTAAGGGGAAGGTTTATTTTAGTTGGCTTGATCAAAAATTTATTTGTGAGAAATATTTTTACTTTTTTTTTCCTGCGAGGAGTTTAAAGTCTTTCTTAAATTTAGAGTCTTATATTCAGCAATAATTTGTTTTTCTGTTTTTTGGGGTTTTTTGTTTACCTAAATTTCATTTATTACTTTTTTTTAGAAGTCAGAAATAAATACAATAAGTCAAAACAACAAAAAATGTCTACTTTATTTTTTTAAAAAGCATTTTTCCCAGGTGAAAAATGTCTACGTACTGTACACATGGTAATAGTTTGTTGTTTTTTCAAAAGTATGTATTTCTTTTCTTCATTTTAAGTGTTTAACATTTGATTGACCAGTTTTTGCTTTTAGTTGAGAGCTTTTTTTATTCGTACACTCCTACCATTTTTGCTTTGAGTCAATTGCAAAGATCAAAATTTTACACCCTGATTGTTTTGATTTAGATATGATGAAATGATTTGAACGCAAATGTGATTAATACAACATTTGCAATGGAGAGTAGGAAAAAGAGGTGAAGAAGCGTGTGCAGGCAGGCTGGAACGAGTGGAGAAAAGTATCAGGTGGGATGATACTTGACCGAAGAAGTGAAACTCTTGGGGTGTAGAAGAGTTTCAGCTAAAATGAAAGGGAAAGTGTACAAACCGTGGTGAGACCGGCCATGCTGTTTGGTCTAGAGACAGTGGCAAAAGACTGGAAGCAGAGATGGAGGTAGCAGAGATGAAGATGCTGAGGATCTCTCTGGGAGTGACCAGGATGAACAGGATTATAAATGAGTATATCAGGGGAACAGCACATGTTGGAGGTTTTGGAGATAAAGTCAGAGAGGCCAGATTGAGATGGTTTGGACATGTGCAGAGAAGAGAGAAAGAGTACATCGACAGAAGGATGCTGGGATTGAAACCACCAGGAAACAGACCTAGAGGAAGACCAAAGAGGAGGTTCATGGATACAGTGAAGGAAGACATGAAGACAGTTGGTGTGACCAAAAAAAAATTCAGCAGATGAGGTTAGATGGAAGAAACTGACTTGCTGTGGCGACCGCTGGAGGGAAATGCCAAAAGGAGAAGAAGAAAAAGAAAATGTTTAAATTAAAAATTAACCCAATTTTTTAAATGCTGTCATAAGTTTAAGCCGTGTAAATTAGTGAGAGGTAATGAGTAATAGTGTAATAGAAACTGCTGAATATGATGAATAATTCATTTTATTAAAACATTTTTGTAATTTCAAGCATTTTTCAAGAAAAAATAAAGTTTTATTTTTTAATTTTTGTGGGCTTAAAGTGTCATTAAAGAAGAAAAATGTGTTCTATGATTTTTAAGATAAAAAAATTCACATGTGAATGTGTATTTATTGCTTTAGACAACCATTAGGTGGCAGGACAGACTTTCTAAGTGGCTGATGTGGCCATCCAAAATGATCTATTAATGAATGTCTTATCATGTTCACCCACAGAATGCTAGTGATCCCGGAGCCATCGACCAGCTCATGTCCTCAATAGATGAAAACAACGATGGAGAGCTGACCTTCTCAGAGTTCTGGCAGCTGATTGGTAAACTGGCCTGTAAACAGGGAGGCTTCAGTCAGTAGCACTTGAGCATCTTCAACCAGCTTCTGTTCTACAACACCTTACAGATCTGTTTATCTCCACTACAAAGAGTTTTAAGATCTTCTACTGATCTACTGGTGCAACATGTATGACTTCTTAGTTAACCATTCATTGGATAAGGGGAACTTTGAATAAAGGCTTCATTGTTTTACGCCCTCATGAACCAATTCTCTGGCTCCTGTCATTTATTCACAACATTATATGATGTTCAGTCACTCACATTTAAGCAGAAGTGGATTACGGCCTTGATTTAGGTGCTTGTAATACAATAGGGATTACCGTGGCCACAACTCCTCCATCCAGCCCAGATCTTGTTCCATAGGACTTCATAATGCATGTACAAAGCTAACCGTCCATGCATTAAGTAGCTATGATGCACACGCCTGAACTTAAGTGTCTGTCATTGAAGCCTTGGTGGACTATGTAAAGGACACGAGTGGCCCAAACATGCCCTCCTACGATGGGAAAACCGTGTTTTCCATCACAGGTTTCCTCCTGCAAGTACTTTCTCCTGATATGTTCACTGAATTAATTCTTACGTCTAGACAAAGTTATGTGAACTGGTGTGCTCCCCTGCTGTTTTTATAGGCCTCTGCTGATTTTCTTAGGCGGTGAAGATGGCGCTCCGTGAAGTTTGACATTGAAAATCTTTCAACTGATAACTTTTGACCTTTGTATCCAGAATGCACCTTATTAAGGTAGCAGTGTGAGACATGTGATGATGGGTAAATGAACCACAAAGTGAGCATATCAAGCAATCAGGGAGGAGTGTTTGCTCTGTCTGCTGCTGAAAGGCTCATTCAGGAAGCACAACTACTGTGAAATATCAATAAGACGGTCAAATCTGTCCGGTCATTTTATTCAAAGGGTGTGAATAACAACATCTCTCATGCCACTCATAAGATATCCCTAACTATTCTCTTGAAAAATCACTTTCTTTTCTTTAAAAGCCCAACTGTAGAAACATTTGTTAAAAAATATCAGTCTCCGTGCTTGATTTACCATTCCAATTCTATATATGGTTGGTCTTTCTGTGTGAAGTTTGCATATTCTCCTCATGTATGCGTGGGTTTTCTTCTGGTACACCGGTTTCCTCCCACCCTCCAACAACATGCATGTTCGGTTGATTGGCTGCTGTAAAATTGCCCCTGGGAATGAGTGTGTGTGTGGCCTTGCGACAGACTGGCGACCTGTTTGGCGTGTAACCTGCCTCTCGCCTGCAATCAGCCAGGATAGGCTCCAGCACCCCCACGGCCCTGTCAGGGATGGACAGTTCTGAAAATGAATGAATATACAGTAGCTAACAGTAGAATCAGCTAATATTTAATTACCAGTCTTAGACGCATTGTCTGTGTTTGGATCCCTCCTTCATGTTGATCCCCATGAGGTTTCTTCTTTTTTTTTTCCCCACTGCTGTTTTTTTTTCGGGGAGTTTTTTTTGGAGTTTTTTTCACCGTAAAGGAGACTCTAACAGGAATTGCTGAAATTGTTTAGTCAGTTACTTTCTTATATGTCTATCTCTTTGCGGGGTTGCAGCGGATGCCGGAGCACATCCTAGTTGATTTAAGACGAGTGGCAGGGTACACCTCGAACAGGTTGCCACACACATAACACCGTACACTATGGGTAATTTAGGACCAGCCAATCAACATAACATGCATATTTTTGAAGGTGGAAGGAAACCGGGGTACTCGGGTAAAACCCACGCAGACACAGGAAGAACATGCAAACTCCACACAGAAAGGCCAGTGCTCCAAGTCTCATCCCTGCCCAGGACTTGAACTCACGACCTTCTTACTGTGAGGTCACTGTGCTACCCACTGTGACACCATGCGGCCAGCTTTTAGCTGTGTATTTACTTTTTTTTTTGTTCCTTGTTTTTGTATTTAACTTGTACTTGTTGAGACAATTATTTTGTGAAATTGGGTTGTACAAATATAATCGAGTTGAATTCATTTCCTGATGCTTATCAGAGTGATATGAAAAATAAAGATAAACATATAATTAAGTCTTCTGTTTGGACTTGTTCAAGAGACAGATCCACTCTGTTGTTATTTTGGCTACAAGAACCCAGGAGTGTAACTAGAGTATTTAGATTTGTGTTCATTTTTCTTGCAAAAGTTTGACTTTTTTTTGTCATTTTTATGAAACTCAGAAACTAAATCTTAGGAATGAGTTGTTACAAAAGACGACCAATCAGATCCTCTCTTTCACATGGATGTAATCTCACTAAAACAAGAAGATGATGTGGCAAAGGTCTACAAGGAAATTTGTACACTGATTATTTAAAGGTTCATGCACTTTTATTTTTTTATTCTATATGAATGATTTTTTACAGGCCTGCAATTCTGTGGCCCAGAACAAATTTCCTCTGTGAGGATAATAAAGTTTACCTTTATCTTTCAGATCCAGACAGATTTTTCTCTATTTAATAAGTGAAATAGAGTTGTTATAAAAAAGGGCCTGAATGTGAAGTGATCCCACCCTCCCTGTCTCTTAAAACTGAGAGGATCCCACATGATGTGAAACATCTGGCTCTAAAGTCACAGATAATTCCAATAAAAACTAACTCCAAGTGTTTTTGATCCACTTCCAATCCCTTTTCATGCGTATTAGGACCTGATTCTGACACATTCCCGGTTTTCTCCCAGGTACACGCCCTTTGACTGCGGTGAGGGAAAACTTTTAAGGACAAAAAAAAAACTAAATCACGGAAGAGATTCTGCAGTCCTACTAGTTTGGCAAGTTCTTTGTACTGTGTTAACGCAGAAAAAGACTGACGCACTGCTTTGGCGCACATTTTACACACTTTTCCACTCCTGCAGACTCTGATCGGTGAGTTGAATCCGTTTTTTCTTGCTTTTTACACATGGATTTTAATCTTACTTATAGATTTCTTTTGCTAGTTAGGTCAACTTTTTGCCACGTTTCTGTAAACTCTTCCAGGAGCCATCCAAGGAAAGTTTGCTGCTGACAGATTAAATCACTTTTTGAACTTTTTTGGAAGATCAAACTGTAAAATCTTTGTTTTTTACAAATAAGATGCAAACTGTTCTCATAATTCTCATATTACAACTTAGATATTTATGAGGTTATTTGATAAAATCTACAGATTATGAACAGTTTGAAAGTGATAAAGTTGATCCAAGAAGATTTGGATCCGTGCGTAAAAGCGCAGTTTTAAAAGTATTTTTTACTTATAAAAAGTACCCTATATGTATTTTCTATTGTATTTAAACCCTATCTTGATTTATTTTAGCTCTATATTCATGAGCTGAGCTCCGATCGTCTTCATAATGACTAAGACTCAGTTCTATAATGCGCTTCACGCGGTTCCATGAGATTTGGATCTTTTTAAAAAACGCAGCAGCAGAACTCCATGAAATACGCACTTCTTGCAAACTCACGGTCATTTTAAGCCACAATCTAACTTGTTCCTCTATAAATATTTGATGGCACACTAGCGGTAGTATTGTCATTACTTTGCGCACATACTGGATCACATTCTCCAGCTTGGAAACGAAACCCTCCATCTCCTCTGGTTTCTGTGTGGAAATGGGAAACCTTTCTGGTTGTAGGCCTGTATATTTAATCATTTGCACAGTTGTTTTTCTTTATAACAGTCTTATAACGGGATTGGATCTCTGAGATGGGATCAACAGAGAGTCTAGTATGTTTATGATAATCAGGGATGCTTTCCAAAATCTATAGGTGGTAAAAAAAAAAAATCAATGTAAGAATAAAGAGATCAATTTGTCCAAAAATAGAATAAAATACAAGTGAAGTTAACAGTTCAAGCCTGCGTGTATGTGTGTATGTGTGTGTGTGTACGTGTGTGTGCACAGGTTGATGAGGGTGTGTCACCTGCTTTGGAAAAGAAAAAAGTCCCCAAACATTCCAACAAAGTTTCGAATCATCTTAGAATTAAATCTAAGTTGTTATCTACCGAAAACAACTGCTTTATAACCGATATTCAACGCCATATATTCATAGATATTTGTGGCTTTTTCATTTTGCAAACATGTAGCTTTATTTTTCTCCTTGTGGTTTGAAATCACCTCCAAAACGGGTCAAGTGAAATGTTATATTTTAATGATCCCTTGCTGTTAGAGCGAGTTGTCACTCCAGGTATAATGAGACTAACAGGCGGAGAGCCTAATTGGCCATATAGTTTATGCTTGAGGTGATAGCTTCAAGGAATTGGCCTTCATGAGCGGTGCTCCTCTGTAACATGCACTTCTGTAAGATATTAATGTGCACTCTGTAAGTCTCTCATCTACGGATAAGATAAGAATGTCGCTTGTTTTAGAATTAAAAACTATGTATCGTGCTATTTGTTTTGCAGAGTGAGAATAACAAGCTAGCTGACAGTTGTTTGTCTTGAACGAGATCGTCTCACTGCTTTGGGGCAAACTTGCTCAGAGTTGGCCTGTAAATTCCTGTCTAAGTGATCTCTACACACAGCAATGAATGGAATTCCTAAAAACATGTCACCTACTGGCTGGCTGAGAATTGTGCAATAATTGTAGCTTATCTGTACAAGACAAGAATTCCTTATCATTGCAATGGAAATATGAAAGAATCTGCTTTTGTTCTCATTGTTGCGTGAATTTAAAATGATTCCAACAGATTTCGGTTTCATTTTTTGTGTTAGGTTGTGTCTGAGGCCAGATAGCAAAGTGAAGAATTGAATGAGACATTGACAAGTAAAGGAAGAGAGAGTGGCAAGGGCAAGGTAGACAAATGAGACGTGAAGAAAGAGAAAGAGAAGGGCAGACAGGGACTAGGTAACCCCTCAGGTAATCTGAATCCTAGTCTCCTTGGTAGCGTCAGTAGATCAGATGACCTATCAAAGATCAGAACTTCCATTGTGCATCACGGCTCATCTCTCAATCAGACTCCCTCTCACCCTCTCCACTTATCTCACGTCACTCTTCCTCCTTCGGAGTGGCTTCGATGAAAAACACAGGCCTCAGAAACATGGGCAAATTTCCTGATTCATTTTAATGCTCCTCTAAACTCATGATTTGTTTCAAATGAGAAAATTTTTCACTTTTGTCTCTTTAGCTATCATTTATGTAATCACCCAGCAAATCACTGATGGGATATTTCTTTCCCCAGAAAGAAGTCATGGATGCGGCCATTGGTACCGTGGTGACAGTCTTTGTCAAATCAGCCAAAGGAAAGGATGGTCTGGGAAAGAAACAATTCCAAAACCTGGTCACAAATCAGCTCAGCAACATCCTCACGGTTAGAAAATCTTCATTGAATTTCAAACATGTGTCTTGTCATGACTCTCCACACAAGTCTGGACTGGTCATGTTAAAGTGAAACTCAATTTTAGAGGAGGGAAGCCCGAAGCCAGTCCTCAGGGCGGGTTGTCTTGCATGTTTTCAATGTTTCTATTTCTAACAAATCTTACTCATGAAAGGAATCCATCGGCCTCCACAATGCACACGGAATTTTTAGCATGAGTCAAATTTGTTGAAGCAAAAAAACATTTAAAACCTGCACAATTTCCTCTAACGCCAAACCCAGTCACTTTTATACACAGATGGTGAACAGTAGTGATCTTTGTGGAATTGCTGAGTCTTTGTTGAAAAAATTTATCTGTTGGTTTAAGAACTAAATTTGCAACGAATAATTTGTCACACGATTTTTTTTATAATTTATAGTTGATTCAAAATAGTCCAGACACATTTACAGATCATTAATAGTCTCATGGTTGTGTGTGTCTGCTGTCCAGGATACAGAGAGCAAAGAGGCAATTGACAAGATGGGTCAAGAACTGGATACTGATCATGATGGCAAAGTTGGCTTTGACGGATACATGCAGCTAGTGGGGTACCTGGCATGCTCGCTCAGTAAACAGAAAAGTCTTTCCAATGACACAGCCCAACAGAACAATGCATCTGCACCGGACCAAAAGACCGAAGCAAACGCAGATTCAACCGAGAACGCTAAGACCAACAAGGATGAAGAACCAAAGGCAGACAACGCAGTAGAAGAAAAAGCGGAAACAAAGGTAGAGGGAAAAGTGGAGGCAGGAGGAAGTTCAAAGGTGGAAGCAAAGGCAGACGTTAAGTCAGGAGGGCTGTCCTTCTTTAAGGGAGCTAAGGAGAAAGCAGGAGCAACTGTGGACGCCGCCACAGCAAAGGTAGACGAGGCAAAGAAAGGAGCAGAGGAGACAGCAACAGCGACTGTGGACGCTGCTGCAGCAAAGGTAGAGGAGGCAAAGAAAGGAGCAGAGGAGACAGCAACGGCGACTGTGGACGCCGCTGCAGCAAAGGTAGAGGAGGCAAAGAAGACAGCAGCAGCCACCGTGGACGCTGCTGCTGCAAAGGTAGAGGAGGCAAAGAAAGGAGCAGAGGAGACAGCAACGGCGACTGTGGACGCCGCTGCAGCAAAGGTAGAGGAGGCAAAGAAGACAGCAGCAGCCACCGTGGACGCCGCTGCAGCAAAAGTTGAGGAGGCAAAAGAAGAAGCAAAGGCGACAGCAACAGCAACTGCAGAGGCCGCCGCAGCAAAGGTAGAGGAGGCAAAAGCAGAAGCACAGAAGGTTGAAGAAACAATAAAGGCAGAAGTAACAACGAAGGCTGAAGATGCTGTAGAGATGCTGAAGGGAGTGGAGAAGAAGGCAGAGGAGGCCTTATCATAGGGGACAGTTTCTTTTTTATAGAAAAAAATCACTACACAGTTTTGATACAACGGTGAAAATAAAATGCCAAATTATATGATAAAGCCACTATTTGTTTTTACTGAAAAAGAACTTTTAAATATAAAAAAATGTATGAAACACTACTAAATCCCTAAATTTGATCATGTACATGATAATGGAACTATTATTTTCCACTATTTAGCACATTTTACCTCATTATGTACACATAATATGACCGCATGCTCTTGTGCACTATGACCAGCGTGCGGCATCCCTGTGTTTTTGTATCCATGACAGAAATGTGTGAACAAACTACTGCAAAGCTGATCCCCTACTTTTACATTAAAAAAATGAAATTTTTTTAAACATATGTTTAGCAGGGTTCAGATTAGAAGACTCGAACCAGATCATGTGAATTCTAAAAAAAAAAGTAATGATAAAAAGTCATTTTTGTGTGAACTTCTGAAAATGTCCAAATTCTCCTGTAATGAGTTTGTTTTTGTTTTACATTCCTTTAACAAGGTGCTACGACTAATTTAGCATGAAAATAAAAAAAGATATTTTACTGGAGTTTAGAATCACTGTGTTCTTATTTTCTCCATCATGTTTTTCTTTCCTTCTCTTCTCCGTTCTGTGTGCAGATTCACATTCTTATTCTTAGCTCACCAGGGGCCCCTGGTATGTCCTCGCTCAAACTCATCCATGAATCAGGAACTGAAAGATCAGGTGTGGCCCCTGACTAAATAATGTAGGCACACGGATGGAATGAACACCTAAAGGACTATTATCCTCAAAAAAGGGAAACTAATTTCATCCCATGGGAGTGGGATTGAGGTGGAGCAGGTCAGAAAAGAAGTTAATGCAACTTGATCTGTTTGCAAAAGGATGAGAAAAACAACTTGGTAAAGCGCCAAGAAGCTGAAAAATATTTTTTTTAAATCGCACACCCAAAAATACTTGTATGTTATAAAGTTATAATAATTTGAAATTTGGGATGAGCGTCAACTTGGGTTTGGGGACTGAAACTATCTTTTAAATGAATCATTGTTGTTTGTTGGCTTTAGTCCAAGCTGTTGTTTTGACAGCCACACCCTACTCTGTTTTAAACTTTCTGTTTGACCTGCAATAGGATCCTCAGACACTGCGAAATGAGTGGATTAGATGTTTCATGGGTCGGTTAATCCACCCTAGGGTGCAATAATTACATAAAAGTAATCCCAGGCTTCAATGATTCAGCTCATCATAGTTGGAAGTGAGAAGAAATCATAGAGTCGAACATGTTGCATGCAACAATGTAGAACCATGTGGTTCATTTTTGTAACCAAATCTTTTTTTTTTTTTTTTTTTTTGGAGCACTAAAAAAAAAACACTTGAAAAGGTACTTTTACGTGCACATTTTGTGTTTTTTTTCTGGTCTCATCTTTAGTGACTCCATCAGACTTTCACCTGCTGAGCGCCAACATTTTGGTGTGTTGCACCTGTCGACACGCCCCCTTCAAATTAAAAAAAAAAAATGTGCAGGACAAAGAAGTGCAGATCATGTGATCTACCTGGCAAACTGTTTAAACATGCCATTTCAACAGATTCAGCTCAGTCTTTACACCTATGGCAGGTCACTAAAAGACTTATGAAAGCCTGTAGGCCTTTGGGTTGCTATAAATAATATAACTAGTGGTGAAATTTGAACTTTTTCATGCTAAAAAGCATGAAAAAGTACTCCCTGTGAATAATGCAAAGAGTAGTCTCTTGCACCATCTACAGTTAGCGGTCTGTGTAACAGTGTATCATTGCAGACTGCTGCAGGTTGTTGCTGCTGAATTCAGGTCAAAGCCGTGGATCTCGATAAATTTAACCAACTGTTTTAAAGTGGGATGTAAATAAAAAGATCATTTTAACACATTTGGAAACTCACCCAAAGTGGTAATTTTGGTTAGGTTTAGGCTTAGTGAGCAATTGCTTTGTTGAGCAATTTTTACCACTGAAAATTGTTTTAAATTGTGCAGCGTAAAAGTTTTCGGATCGAATCCCGGCACAGTTCTATCATAGAGTGTCTTGAGTAGGGGTGCCCAACCTTTTTTGTCCCAAGATCTACTTTTCAACCAGCAAACCTCTTGAGATTTACCAGTCCCGCAGCAACATTGCAAACCACATCACGTGAGAATCCAATCAACAGTAGTTTTTCTAAATATAATCTCTTTTTTTCCACCCCAAGACCAGAAGATTTTTCCGCCAGATCACGCTAATGACGTAAAAAAAACTAATTGCACCTCTCAATAGCAACTTAAGATAAATAAAACAATACTGCTTTGATAGTTTCATTCTGGCCAACTTCTGGGTTTTAGTGATGTGGGTGAAAACACTCTATTGTACAAGAAAGGTGCTAGATTTTCGATAGTCGTTTTTTGAGCGGCTGAATGGTTGCTAAATTTAGCTTCAAAGTTGCTAAATTGGCAATATTGACTTTCCATCATTAAAAAGAAAAAATTCTATATTTTTTAACCAACACGTCTCGCAGTCGACTCAAAATCATTCCGTGATCTACTGGTAGATTGCGATCGACCGTTTGGGCGCCCCCGGTTTAGAGTGTCCAACCAGACATATTATTTGTCTAAAAATGCAAGAGACAAAAATAAAAGATGACAAAATCCCAACTGAATTAAACAAGTGCATTTAAGAGTATAATTAAAATTCTTTTTGACTTATAAGGTCATTATTAACGGGTTATAAGACCATTCCTCAGATGCTGTGCAGATTTTTATTGCAGATATTGCTCAATTCATGTCCAAAAACTGTGGTTTTATTTCATAAATAAAACCATCATTAATGTCATATCCCTTGCACTGACTTGTATCAAATAAAACTGTGACTGTTACCTGTTTTTAATGCGTGGTTTGTTTTGTTCGGAAGCTGCATGTGTGATGGAGAAAGGGAAGGGAGGAGAGAAACACTATCAGTAAGTGGGTGAGTGAGTTTGGGGGTGAGGAAAAGGGTGGAGAGAAAGGAGCAGGTGATATTTAAGCCCCTGGCAAAGTCTCTTCCAGTCCATCTCCACTTTTGGCTCTGTCCCCTGCACTTCTTTAAGTACAAAGAGAGGCCCTCCATCACCAACCAGGTAAGACAAACAGACAGGCATCTTCTTTACCAGACTTTTCCCTTTTCATTTGGTAACAAGAAACATCTGAAGCTAAAGTAATATGCAGTTCGATCGCCTGTGGGAGACTAATGATGCATCACTTGATGACTAAATTTTATTTTCTATTTATACGTGATCACAGAAAATGAAAACATGAATAATATGAATTATGTAAAGCTCTGTCATGAAAAATGAGTTCTAATTTATTACACTGCAACAAATCAAATCTGGTATTCTGATGTCAACAGGTTGGTTATTATTGCTTTGTGAGTTTTTAAAAAACGGCTTGCCAAGTTTGCATTTGTCTGGCTTCCTCTTTTATCTGCTGCTTCCATCAAAGCTGCAGCCTGATCTGACCCAATAACCGCTGACTGACAACCACTGTTTTATTAATGATTGATAAATTAGCACAAAAGGAGAGGCAAATTAAATGTGTCGCTCATTTTTTTTTTTTGCACATAAGTTTAAACAAGGCTCCCCTGTTTAAACTTAGTCACAGGTTTAAAAGATAATACAGTGTGGAATTTGCACGTCTTTTTTTTTACTCTTGAGGATCACTTTAAAATACTCCTTAAAGTGGGTCCTCTTTTTGTTTTTTCTTCCGAAACTTTCATACAATGAAAATACAGAAGTTTATTTTGCACTAAAGCTACTTCTCAGACGTTATTTTTACAGCTTCCACGTGTAATAGCCCGTGAAAGTAAAAAGCATTGTTTCTACACACTCAGATGTTTGCAGACTCTAATGTTGGATGATTGATGATCACTGATCTGTATCTATGTGTGCACAGTCTCTCCAAGAGTCCAGCACAAGATCCTCCAAGATGCCGGACACAATGTGTGTAAGATTGTTCCAAAAGGTTTTTGTCAAAGCTATCTTCCATCTTTCCATCCAAGCTTGAAACTTAAAACCCAAAAAAAGAAAAAAATAGAAATAGTCCCCACTATCCCTAAATGAGGTCAGCAATACTTTCTGAGCTACACGCAAAGTTATTCATCCTGCTGAATAGAGAACTTCTCTTCTTTCCTTCCGCCATCAATCTAAACTTGAAGGCGGCTTCACCCTTGTTTGCCATGTGAAACACACATGCAGCTGGGGCTGGAGCGGGCAATTTGTTTCCAATCTAACCTTTATACCTCATGCCCCTTTCAGCATGTCCAAGGAACCCAGTTCAGACCTGGAGAGTGCCATGCAAATGCTGATAAAGACCTTCCACAAGTATTCGGGGAAGGAAGGTGACAAATATACTCTGAGCCGGGGTGAACTGAAGGAGCTGCTACTAGGAGAGCTGGGAAGTTACCTGGGGGTAAGACTGTTGTGTCAAAAGACTAGTACATGGTTGCACATCAACAGACAAATCCAGTTTGCAAATGTGTTGGTATGCTCTCACACACACACACACAGGTTCAAACATGCCTGTGCAGCTTTGAATGCTCCCACACAAATAACAGAGCAGTCTGAACACACTCTCTCTGTTCTCTACTGACAGAGCTCCAAAGATAATGAAGCAGTTGAGAAGGTGATGAATGACCTGGACGCAAACAACGATGGGGAGGTGGACTTTACTGAGTTCATCATTCTGATGGGAGCCCTCACGGTGGCCTGCAACGACTTTTTTCTGGATGTCAAAACAGATGATTCGGCAAAGAAAGATTGAATCTGTGCAAGAGGAACAGCAGAAAAAAAGGAGGGAAAAGAAGGAGGGGCAAAGAATTGAAATTCAGATGGCTTCTTTTTTTTTTTTTGGTCTTAGGGACTACAAACACACATTGTATTGTATTTGCAGTAGTTTGTGGGTTCAAAGAACATTGGGAAATTCAACCGGAGTAGTTTTCATGCCACATCTAATCTGGATCAAGTTCCACTGCTCCCAAATGCAGTTATTTACTTTACATAACCAATGTAGTGTATTTATTTCATCATTTTCCATCTGACATTCAGTCATTTTGAAGATTTGTTTTGGAGGATTACTGAAAGGAAATGAAGTTGTGAAGCTGTTCTTGCACACAAATAATTTATGAATATATGTGAAGTTTTAAAAGATCATATTCTGTGTATGAAGTATTAGAAAATAGGATATCTCACCCCTATTTTGTAATCTTTTGGAAATAACCAATTCTTCAAAAATATTAAAGATGGCATTTAACCAACATGTATATGTGTTTGTTTTGTTACAAAAACTGAAGGACAGATTTTTTAAACTGTGTATCCATATTTTTCAGCCCCAATTCATGCAGATAACACAAAAGTAACTTTTGCATCGTCGTGGAACAACTTATCATACAAGAGTTTCTAACTATCACTTATCTTGAAATTTTGCTACTTCTGGTTTGAGTTTCAAGGCCACGTTTTAAGCTGTTCCGGTCAGTTCTTCCATATTGATTGTAGGAGCTTTTTTACCATAATTTCTTTGTCTTATCATTATTTTCTCTCTTTTTTTCCCATAATTGTCATATAACTACTATATGTGTGTGTTTTTCTAAAAAATTTACTCCTGAACAAACAAACCAATTAGGACTGTTTTAAAAACCTGTTTTTAAAACTTCATTTACATGGTCAATTTAAAACATTCAAGTGGCAGATTTAATCAAGCAGATTCACTTTGACTGATGATTTAGGGAATAGAAAGAAACAGAAATCTTCCCCTTGAAATGGAATTGTTAGGTTCTTCTTTCTCGATCTTATGTCCAACCAATCAAAATGGATCGATGCATTTTTTTTTTAAATATATATTTTAACAAGAAAACTTTAGTTTTTTTTTGTTTGGACAGAATGAAAGTAAAACTGTCATCAATTATACTAAATCCCTCCCACTCCATCCAGGAATCTGTGGACCATCTGAAGAGCAGCTTCAGTAACGAACTCCTGCAACCCCGCTGCTCAAAGGAACGATACAGAAAATAATTTCTGCCATCTTCCATCAAAATATTCAACCTTTCACTTTAAAACCTTTAAACTTTCACTTATAACAGCTAAAAAAAAAAAATATTTGATTGTAGCACTCAAATTTCCCTTTGGGGATAAATAAAGTATCTCCAATTCAATTCATATAGCGGAACAACAGAATCGCAAAGCTATTAAAACATGCTGGCTACACGGTGGCGCAGTGGGTAGCATAGTGGCCTCACAGCAAGAAGGTTGTGGGTTCAAGTCCCGGGTGGGGACAAGGCTTGGAACACTGTCCTTTCTATGAGGAGTTTGCATGTTCTACCCATGTCTGTGTGGGTTTCCTCCGGGTACTGAGGTTTTCTCCCACCCTGCAAAAACTTGCATGCTAGGTTGATTGGCCAGTGCCAAATTGCCCCCAGGAATGAGTGTGTGTGTGTATGGTTGTATGTGTGTGGCCCTGCGACAGACTCGCGGCCTGTTCGGGGTGTACCCTGCCCCTCGCATCCCCCGCAACCCTGAAAGGGATAGACAGATAAGAAGGTAAAAACATGCCTTTTGGAGTAATAAATTCTTCTCAGAGTGCAGTTAGGCAATGTGGAATCATCCAAAGTAAACCAGGAGAATTAACTCTCAAGAAAAAGGCTTTTCTGACCACTTAAAAGAATGAAGGTGATCAAAACAGGGTTTAAAGTAGAAAATAAAAGTCTAAGTTCTTTTTCTGCCAAGCACATTTTATGTATCTAATGTGTTTTACAGAGACTTTGGTGAAAGTTCATCCAGAAGAAAAAAAAATCCTGCTTATTCAGCATGTTACGACATTTCTGTGGGAAACAACCTGAGAGGCATGTCATCTAAATGGCTGGAAAATATATTAAAAAGAAATGCAAATCACTGTCTTGTTTGAAATATTTTGCAAGAAGGAACTCATTTCAGATTTTTACAACTGGCCTGTTCTGCTGTCAAACCCACTGAGAGAGGCGTACCACTCTGACATTCTCTCATTTTTAATCCAATAAAGTTTGATCCATGAGAAAACATAATAGTTGTACGAGATTTTAAAAACTACTACGTATTCTGTAAACTATGTAGTAAAAAAAAAATATCTGTTTTACAAAAGTATTTATCAAAATGATTCACGAATCTCATCAAGAAACACATGTTCAAATGTGTTCATAAACTCTGACTTTGCAAATGTGTGTGCATGTGTATCTTTCTGTTTATTTCTGTGTGTCTATGTGTTGGGAATTCCCAAAGGGTAAACGGCTCCGGCTCACACATCCTGCCAACAATATCCTGCAAGTCTTGTTCCACCAGATATAAGCTGACCCAGATGTTTGACTTGGTCTTGCGTAGGAAAATTCTTCAAAAGAGGACAGCAGATGAGAGGAAACTAAAAAACAAGGGAATAAAAGTGGGTGTGAGGGTTAGCTGCTGACTGTTTGTGTACATAACTGTGTGTGTTATGAATAAAAGACAGCAAAAGGCTGATATTGGATTCAATTTATGAAGAACATTAGGGAAGTATGTAACTTGGAAAACAGCGGTATAATCACAGAGGAATGTTCAAGTTGTGTGACTGAGAACCCTTTGTGTCCCTCTCTCCCCTCACACACACACAAACACACACATCTGTAAGTCAATGCTTGTCAGACTTGAAATATGATTGAAACCCAAACGTGAAGAGATCTCCTCCAACATCTCAGTGTACTTTGATGAACTTGACCTTAACGTTCAGCTTTAATAAGAACCTGACCCTAAGCCAGTTTGTGGGTGTGACCAACCCCATCCGCTCCCCATTCCTCGCCTCTCCAACTTCCCTGAAAGTGTCTTCAGCTTAGTTAGTTTAAATATTTGAGCTCTCCTGCAGGCAAGTTTACAATTCAAAGCAAGAGCCGCAAATTTTAACCCTGCTGTGGCCTGGAGGTGAAACCAAACCTGTTATAACTGCCTGAATAAGCCATTTTTCTTCCCGTGCACACAGGAAAGAGGAGTTCAGGTAACATTTAGGAAACAAGTGAAGGGAAAGAAAAGATTTTATTCCAATAAGAAAGGATTCTGAATGCATATTTTAGTTGAAATGATCCTTTTTTTGTTAAAATTGCAGATGCAACATTTGCATACAAGAACCTTGTGCATTTAAAACACCAAAAAAGACAGCTTTATTACATAATGGAAAAAATAACATGGTTTAGAAAAAAAAATGTGGTTCACAGCAGTTGGAACGACAAGAATTTCAGAGTGAAGAGTTGATATGTGAATCAACATTGTGGTAAGAATTGTATTTATTTTATTTTATTTGCACATCCATAAAAAATCCAATAACAAGGATGACAAAACAGCTCAGAGGTTTCTGTGCAGAGGAGAGAAAACCTTGTATTGATCTCATAAAACTACCACGCCCGAAAACATGATGATACAGCCGCCATGGTTGGGAACATGCAGTCGTAATATTTCACCTGATTATGTAACTTTTTCTGAGTTTACAAAAAACAAGTTTGACTTTATTTTTTTAATTGTTTTTAGAAGAGCTCATTTGAGTCAACAGATTTAAGGATGGATGGTTCAGAAGATGATTGAATGAAGGAGAATGAGGAGAATCGGCTTAACACTGAACTCCTTCCGGATGGTTGAATTCCTCACCCAATCTCTGAATGAGAGCCCAGCCACCCTGGTGAGGAAGCTCATTTCGACCGCTTGTATCCGTGATCTCATTCTTTCGATCAACACACACAGCTGGTGACCATGGGAGAGGGTGGAAATGTAGATCGACTTGTAAATCGAGAGCTTTTCGGCTCAGCTCTTTCATTACCATGACGGACCGATGCAGCGTCCTAGTTATTGCTGACGCCGCACCGATCCGCCTGTCGATCTTCTGCTCCATCCTTCCCCCGCTCGTAAACATGACCCTGAGATACTTAAACTCCTCCACTTGGGGCAGGACCCTGTCGCTTACCTCCAGGGGGCATTCCATCCTTTTCTGGGCGAGGACCAAGGACCAACGCGCCAATTCCCATCCCCGACGCTTCACACTCGGCAGCAAATCGATCCAGCGAGAGCTGGAGATCACGGTCCGATGAAGCCAACAGGACCACATCATCAACAAAAAGCAGAGATCCGACCCTGAGGTCACCAAACCGGATCCCTCCAACGCCTCGGCTGTGCCTAGATATTCTGTCCATAAAATACTTTGAGATACTATTTAATGCAATTTTAGATGCTCAACTTTATTTGTCTACTTGATCAAATAGGGTCAATGAATAAAAATCTGCAGAAATATTGTAGAAACTTCAAAATGCAGTAAAAAAAAAGAATTGTTTGTCATTTCATGTGTTGAATATCTTTTTTTTTTTTTTTTTTTTAGGTAAACTTCAAATATGATTGCACAAAAGGTAGCAATAAAACACACTAATGTAAATTGTTTTGTAACATAAATCACTGCATTGTGATATTTTTTATCCAGTTGCTCAATAAAAGGCCTAAGAAGAGCTCAGAACATGAGAGCAGAGACACTTGATTTTTTTTTTTTCACTTCACACCTTGAGTTGCTACAGTAGCTGTTAACTTTCATCTGATGGAAATCATCTGATGATAAGATTTTTCTCAACCCAATGATTTTAGAAGACTATGCAAACAGTTGAAAACATGCACAACTCCATCAGCTGGCATCTTTCTAATCGGACTGAGTTTGTGTGTCTAGATCACACATGGCAGGCGCGATCTGCGTGAGGAAAAGAGATGAGCAACACAAAGCCAGTCCATGTCATTGGCACCAAGCCCCAAGTATCTGATAAGGACAGCAGGAACACTTCGGTTACCAACAGGGTAGGTCAAACAACACCCAGATGTCAAGTCGCTGCGTCCATCGGAGCAAGCCAGGTCGGATCATGTCCAGCTGTCATGTAAGGCAAACAGGAGGATGGGGAGTAAGAACGGGAGACGAGAGAGACAAAAGAAATTATTCATTCACGTATACAGTAGCATGGACTCTGTGTTTATGTATCGTTTGACTTTTTTATCCAAATGTATCTCACTGTCTCTTGAACAGAATTTGAGAAGGCCGGCTTTCCTGATACTTGTGAACTCCATAGTGGTTAGAAGACCTCAGAAAGATCCAGTGGCTGCAGCATGTTTCAGGATGAGTCAGCAGAAAGCCTAAAAAAACTTCAGCACTGTAGTTTCATCAATGCAATATGGTCCTATTTCGTACATATGGATATACAGTATTTATTTTTACTTTTACACATAAAATCAGACAAGAATCTGTTGATATCTACTTTTTAGATATCTATATGTGTATAAATAACTACAGGTATATACAGTATCTATAGATTGATGGTAGCTGAACTGAACTAATACGGTTTGTAATATGTATGCTTTCAGATGACGTGGTCCTGGTCAAACTACCAAGTTACTTTGTTTTTGTGTAATCTTTCTTTAATACACTCCTAATTTTGATATAACGCTCATTTGTGTCAAAGTCTTCAAAGGTAAAATTTCAACTTGGATGTGCGTGTTGCATTTTTAACTCACAGTTAAACCGCTTTAACACATGATGCCACCACCACAGGTCGAACACCGATACGGTGTAGCTGATGTTAAATTCTGGATGTTCTCCTGCAAACACAACTCGGTTAGTTGCAGCTGAACATTTTTATTTTTGTCAAATAAGCAGTTATAATAATCTGATGAGGCAAGCTTTTTTTTTTTCAGATTATTGCCTTATTGCATATTCTAATATTTTCCATTTTGGCACAAATATTAGATCCAAAACCTAATAAATCTGCAATCTTCTTCTTTTGGCATTTCCCTTCAGGGGTGGCTACGCAAGTCAGTTTCTTCCATCTAACCCTGTCTGCTGCATCTTCTCCAGGTCACACCAACTATCTTCATATCTCCCTTCACTGTATCCAATTCAATTTAATTCAGTTTTATTTATACAGCCCAAAATCACAGAATTTCTGTCTCAATGGGCTTCACATGAAAAATTCAGGAGGAAAAAAAACAAGAAAAAGAGAAATGTATTAACACAAATACACGGCACGAAAACTAACCAACAAATGCTAACTAAACAAAACTAGCACATTTCTGCCCTTAGACTCTCCTTCACGTTGAGTTTTAGTAGTTGAGGAAAAACTACTAAAAAACCCATCAGTGGGGAAAAAAAAAAGGAACCTCCTGGGGATCCACATGAAAGAGAGATCCCTCCCCCGAGGCAAGCAGCAATTTGTCTGAGGTTATTGTTTAAATATTAGCTTATTCTACTCTACAGCTAAATATCTAAAGATGAACCTCCTCTTTGGTCTTTATCTAGTCCTCTTTTCTGGTGGTTCCAAATCCAGCATCCTTCTTCTGATATACTCGGTCTCTCTTCTCTGCACATGTCCAAACCATCTCAGCCTGGCCTCTCTGACTTTATCTCCAAAACCTCTAACATGTGCTGTTCCTCTAATCCTGTCCATTCTGGTCACTCCCAGAGAGATCCTCGGCATCTTCATCTCTGTTTCCAGTCTTTTTGTGACACTGTCTCTAGACCAAACAGCGTGGCCGCTCTCACCACGGTTTTGTACATTTTCCTTTTAGCTGAAACTCTTCTATCTCACATCACACCTGATACTTTTCTCCACCCATTCCAGCCTGCCTGCATACGCTTCTTCACCTCTTTTCCACGATCTCCATTGCTCTGGACTGTTGATCCAAGATACTTCAAATCTTCCACCTTTTTTATCTCTTCTCCCTGTAACCTCACTTTCCCGTCTGCATTGATGTACTCTTTAAAAAATACCCGAGGGCTCTTTGTATTACTTTCAGATGCTGATTTGAGTTTTTTGACATTTTTATTGTCATATTGTGATTTATGGATTTTGAGAAAAAATAATTATAAAAGTCTTAAACCTTTCACTATTTAAAAACTCATCAAATTTATGTCCAAATAAACTAAAATACTTGCTTCAGCAAATTAGAGAAATTCACTTTAATTCTTTATTTCATCGTTTTTTTATTTTTTGTGTTGTTGTTTCACCTGATGTTTTTCATTCTTCACAAACAGGTTTGTGTTTGAATTGTTTAGCAGGCCGTGGTGCCTCGTAAGTCACCTGATCTGGACAATGCTCGAAAAGGTTACCACAGTCCATGAGGTAACATAACATTCGTGAGAAGCCTGAAAGTTATCTGCGGTTTTAAAGTAATGAAGCCTAACCTGTGGGTCCCTTTCCTTCATGAATTAAAGCGCAAACTTCTGACATCAAATATTAGCAAGCAAGGATGGTGTCTGCCTTCAGAGTCATGGAGAAACCATTGCCAGACAGTTACCAGCCTCAGATAACACTAAACAAGTGAGAGAGAGAGATAGGAGATACGTAAGAAGAGAGGGACGGTGTCAGATCGCACCCCCACCCTTCACATTAAGTGTCCTTGACACGGGTGTAATGATACTACTCTTACTCTTTGTTTTTAGTGCAGCGTTTACCAAAGGCCGGCTGAGTCTGATGCACAGAGCAGGTAGTATGTATGTTGTTTATCCTTAACATGATCCAGAGGTACAACCCATCTCTCAAACAGGTCCTCCAATTTACTCACTATAACCCTGAAAAATACTCAAGCTTAGATGGTTTAATCCTGACAATTAGAAAACTAAAAGATCTATTTAGAATAAATTTCCCAATGCCTTGGCTCTGTCTTTGTGACAACCATCTTGGTTGGTTTTAGCTCTTTACCTCCAGACACAACAAACTCCCTCATGTTTATTTGTAATCTTCAAATCAGAATTAATCTTGCAAGGAACCTTTAGCTTTCCGTTCTGTTCTGTTGTCTTCCGCTTGTCCGGGGCCAGGTCGCGGGCCCAGGCTTCTCTCATTCCAGCTGCATCCTCCAGCTCATACATGAGGATCCTGAGTCGTTCTTCGGCCAGCTATGAGACATAGTCTCTCCAGCGGGTCCATGGTCTGCCTCTTGGTCTCTTTCCGGTGGGATATGCCCAAAACACCTCACCAGTGAGGCGCTCGAGGGGCATCTTGACCAGAAGCCCAAACCACCCCAAGGCTCCACCTTGAGCCGCCACCTTATCGTGGTGGAGAAGTTTGCGTGCCCCAATGATCCTAGGAGCTATGTTGTCGTTATTGAATATGCCAGACAACCACAGACACATACCAACTCTAAGAGCCACATTACAATATTCACTTAGTTAAGGAGCTCTCACAAAAGCAAGAAGAACAAGCAAACTTCATGCAAAATTAGAAAAAAAAAATTCTCTCAATAAACTATTTATTTTTCTGGCATTTCTTTACCTCAGCTTTTTGGTAGAGAATGCAAATTTTCATTCAACCCTATTAAATGATATCAAATCAAGTGAGAATGGCCATGCTGTTTGGTCTGGAGACAGTGGCATTGAGAAAAAGACAGGAAGCAGAGATGGAGGTAGCAGAGATGAAGATGCTGAGGATCTCTCTGGAAGTGACCAGAATGGACAGGATCAGAGGAACAGCACATGTTAGAGGTTTTGGAGATAAAGTCAGAGAGGCCAGACTGAGATGGTTTGGACATGTGCAGAGGAGAGAGAGAGAGAGAGTACATCGGAAGAAGGATGCTGGGTTTAGAACCACCAGGAAAGAGGCCTAGAGGAACACCAAAGAGGAGGTTTATGGATACAGTGAAGGAAGACATGAAGATAGTTGGCGTGACCAAAGAGGATGCAGCAGATAGGGTTAGATGGAAGAAACTGACTTGCTGTGACGACCCCTGAAGGGAAATGTCAAAAGGAGAAGAAGAAGAAAGTTTTTTTATAACATAAAACTTTAATAAAGCTTTTTAATAAAGTTTTCTGGTCATTTTTTACCCTATTTTTCTCATATTTAATTTGCCTGCTCAGCCTGATGCCGGACTAGGTGTGTCTAGATGTATCATAATTAATACTTTTAATATGAAACTCATTTTTAGTCATCTTCAAAACTCCAAATAAATAGCACCCCGCATTCAGGCTTCAGTAGAGAGATTTTTTTCCATCAAACACATTACACAGTGATGAATCACTCAGTCTTCACAGTGTAGATATGAACAAAGAAACAACCCCCCAGTCACAGGAAATCCTCAGGGGGCTTTTTATGCAGAAAAATAACAACTCAGCATGTGATAATCGCAATTTTCTGCAAAGATACACTTGAAATCATCTTTATAAACGGATCAATATACTTTTCTGCATGGTTCTTATGAGTAATTTGCAGCAGTCAAAGCAGCATTTGTGTTGTTGGTGTAGTGTAGCAGCATGTCCACCACAGGGAGGTAGAGATCTGTCTGTTTTCATTCACAAAATTTGAATCAACTGCAGAAAAATTCAGTCACTTCTATTTAGAGCATAATTAACGTATGATATATTACATCTACGACCTCTATTCTTATCTAGGTCACATTTAAAACAGAGACAATGCCTCTTCGTATCTGATGAATTTGTTCTCATGCAAAACAGCAGCCCTGATGTTTTGCATGAACTGCACATAAAACTAAAATAAATGAAAATGAGGTCACACGAGGACTTGTTTAAACTGAAATACAACATACATTATATTAAAAGTACGAGGTTTTTTTAGTTGTATGGATTTTTGCATTGATGTTGGTTTTCTATGAACATTCCTGGGTGTGTGCGGTACATCCCTAGTTTGTTTTTTATGAATAGTCAATAGATACGAGGCACAGGGTGCAGCAGAGTCATGTGTTCTGCTCCATTAAAAGGTAGACGTTGAGTGCAGTAGTAGTGCACCACTTCTGGGATAGTGGGGAACACACAGCAGCTCTGATCCAGGGTGTAAGCATTGTCTTTTGTTTGTGCAACTATGATGTGAACACACCCCTGGCTTGTCCTGAAACACACATAAGAAGGAGAAATTAAAATGCAATGCACAGACGCTCATTTGATATTCAAATGTGAATATATGTCTATTTATTTTTAACGATACGTGTTAGAAAAATAAGAATCAATTACTTCTACACACTGTAAACAATGACACAATCAGTTTGTTGGAGTCCGCTTGCCAAAAATAAAATTCTTGAGGCCATTTAAGCACAAGTTTATGTATCTTTTTGTTTTGCATTTCCTTCCCACAGTTTCCAGCGATTAGACCGGTAATTAATAAGTTAGCAGGCCTCCGGGGAAAACCTCATATTTTATCATGCTTTCTGAGACTAAGCTTGTAGGTGCCACCATGAGGAAAAGGACTTATTCTTCTTACGGCATTTCCCTTCAGGGGTCGCCACAGCAAGTCAGTTTCTTCCATCTAACCCTATCTGCTGTATCCTCTTCGATCACGCCAACTATCTTCATGTCTTCCACCTCTTTCCAGGTGGTTCCAAACCCAGCATCCCTCTTCCGACGTATTCTCTCTCTCTCTTCTGCACATGTCCGAACCATCTCAGTCTGGCCTCTCTGACTTTGTATCTCCAAAACCTCTAACATGTGCTGTTCCTCTGATCCTGTCCATCCTGGTCACTCCCAGAGAGATCCTCAGCATCTTCATCTTTGCTCCCTCCGTCTCTGTTCCTGTCTTTTTCTCAGTGCACTGTCTCTAGACCAATCAGCATGGCTGGTCTCACCACAGATGAGGAAAATGACTTCTCTGAAACTAACTGGTAGTGT
Source organism: Neostethus bicornis (assembly GCA_902685375.1). Lineage (NCBI taxonomy): Eukaryota > Metazoa > Chordata > Actinopteri > Atheriniformes > Phallostethidae > Neostethus > Neostethus bicornis. The sequence continues at coordinate 21,862,440 of LR738551.1, read as the reverse complement.
ATTTTGAAACTCTGCACAATAATGTGTTGAGAACTTTCCAACACACTATGCTGGTACTTTCTGTCACATTTGATTTCTCTTTTTTGTATTTTGGTAATGTGCACACACTCTTAGATGTGTGTGCACATCTAAGAGTGCGCACACACATCTTTGACACATTAATTGCTTGCCCCGGGGAGGGATCTCGCTTTCATGTGGATCCCCACGAGGTTTCTTATTTTTTCTCCACTGACGGGTTTTTTAGGGGTTTTTTCTCACCGAGAAAGATAGTCTAAGGGCATAAATGTGCTCGTCTTGTTTAGTTAGGATTTGTTAGTTATTTTTCCTGCTATGTATTTGTGTTAATACATTCCTCTTTTTCTTGTGAAGCCAATTGAGACAGAAATTCCGTGATTTTGGGCTATACTAATAAAATTGAATTGAATTGAATTAGATGATCTTATTGTCATGCTCAGTAAACAATTTGAAAAGCTTTGGAAAATTCCAGGAACTGACTAATTCTCTCTTTCTAATAAACGCAAACCTTTAAAAGTGGAAAATAATATGGAAACATCTTCATCATGTCAAATAAAATTCATAATATATTGCATCACCAAAATGAATAAACTGTGAAACAAGTGCACATTTTGTGTTTGCATGCTCTTCATGTACTTTTGCTATACACTCACTTGAGGGCGATGGAGTACTTGCTGTTGTCTGACTCACTGTTCCTGACTAGGAAACTGGCTTCTTTGCAGGAGAGCAGCTGGAACTCTGCCTCCTGCCGGCTCACACATCCATGGTACCAACTAAGACAGACAGTAAAAGAAGAACAGATTTGATCAAATTTCAGATAAAAAAGTTTGAATGTTCAATGTTCACTATAAAAATACTATGTAATGAATCAAATAAAAGATGCACCTTTGTTTTTCTAAGGGCACGGAGGGGTCCACACAGTGGGCCTCGTTCTCAGAGGAGCTGATAGGGGTGGAGGTCACGAGTGAGGTCGGAGGGGATGACTTCAGAATTTTTTGGGTCCAGCTTTTCTGCCTCAGATGTTGATGAAGCTGGGGAACTGGAGGCTGTCTTGTGAGGGTCGGATGTGATGGCTCGTCTTTAGTTGGGTTGTCAAATTGAGCTGCAGTAAAGAATGTGTAAATTAAACCCCTACTAGGCAGAGTTATATGTGGAAAAAAACAATGTCCAGTTTCTCTAAACTAAACAACTTAAACATGGCAGCAGTGCTGATAAAAGAAGCCCTGATCAACCTGAAAGAGTTCTGACGATGTGCTCCTTCCTCCACTCCCAGGGCAGCTCGTACTCAGTGGAGGGACGAGAGTCCAGCTCTGGCCTTGAACTCATCTTCTCAGTTTCACCACTTCCTTCGTATGGGACGTCGTAGATCTGTAGAGGCATGGCCGTACCTTCTTCTGCTGTTCCTTCACTCTCCTCCTTCAGCACACTCACCTTCAGCAGATCCTTAGATCCTCGACGTCTGATCTCTGCAGGAATTAAAAATGAAAAACTCAGCTTCGGATCAGAGTGAGAAATGTCCTACAGCAGATGTAGGAAATACCCCAATGTACACAGTGAGGGCTTTGATATGGAAAACATGGGACATTAAACATCTGATTTACTCTGTTTCAGTCAATTTATAGATACTTAAAACGTCTTTACTCCAGCCTGCCATGTAAGATAATTGATTAAATATGATCCGATTGAATTTCTGATCATATTCAATCAGAAAATGAACCATTATTTTTATTAAATAAAATCTTTTTCATCTTTCATGCATTGCATTTTCAGCTGCAGGCATCTAGGATTAGTTTTTTGCTCGCTTGCTTTGTTTTGAACTTGTTTTTTCCTTCTTTTTTTTTTTTTTTTTGCTTTCTTACATCTATGTTAAATCAAACAAGTTCAAATTAGAATTTAAATTTATGTAGAGTGCATGAAATCACCCTGCAACCCCGTAAGGGATAGACAGTTTAGAAGGTGACTGACTGACTGCATGAGATCATTAGTTAAGACGTAGTTGTGCAAACTAAATTAACATTTTTAGCATCCCAAATGAAAAAAAAAATCTGCCAGAACATATCATACAGTAATTGAGATTTGTCTAAGTATATTAGGCCTAAAATTTTCTTAGCTGTATAAATTATGTATGTTTTGTATTTGCAAAGTATTTTATTCTAAATTTCTGAAAGTTCAATTATAAAGAAAAATCTTCATATTTTGATTTGGTTTTTAAATTCTCAAGATTGAACAGTTTCAGATTCATAATATCTTGACCAGAAGAAGAGATTTGTTTAAACTCGAATTGCATTTTATTTTATATCAGCACAAAAACTAATGCTGGAAATATTCAAAATTATTCCTCAAAAATTTTAAATCCCAAGTTTATGTCTTGTAAAAACTTCTATTTAACATGGAGATTATCACAAAATCGTCTTCTGACTGGCCAGCTGATCAAAAAAAAAAGTCTTCAAAGATCCAGGAACCCCTTTGATTTCCTTTCCAAATGTGACATCATACTCCTGCATACTTTTTCAGTATGATTCAAGCCTCCTAAAATGACTCATGTCGCGACATCCTCTGCTGACCTTTTGACATTAAACTATCACCAAACACAACAGCACAACAGGCATTATCACAATCACAGCATGCTAATGTGCAACCCTTTCAGTTTAAACAATACGTTGTCAGAATGTAAAGTTAGAGCCTCTTATGATTGGTTGGTTTCCTCACGATAGTGATTGATGATGAGACAGGTCCATATAGGGGGTTTGCACAGAGCCGCATCCGAGATGCTGGGAGGTATTAAACAAACTTCCTTTTGACAGAATAGTACCAGGAAACAGAGGCAGGAAAGAGGAAGTGTGATCAGGAAGCTGCACCCATTGTCTGAAGGCAACACAGTTGCTGTAGCAACCTCATGGGGGTCAGAGAGCTCTTTGGGAATGATTTCACACTCTCACAGGGATGACTAAAGGGACCAGAAATGGACGTCTCATCCCTTTCATATGTGTCAAATATTAGAAACGACTTACCAGTTATCATCTGCTGAGCATCGTAAGGCTCCATGTAACCATCGTTCTCTCCGACACGCTCAGCATCTCGTTGTTCTTTTGTCTTCTGGGCATCAAAGGGATCAGCATAATCCTCAAGAATGATCAACTAGATTAGAATGAAGTAAAAAAAATCACATTTAATGAGTCATTCTTGCAGACATTAGAAACTTCAAACTCTCAGACAGGGAGTTGATATTTTAAGTATTGAATAAACGACAGACTCGCTATGAAATGACGACCTGTTCAGGGTGTACCCCACCTTTTGCCTGTTACCAGCCAGGATAGATAGAAGAATGAATGAATTAATAACCAATGTAATGTTAAAATGTTAGCACAAAGATATACACAGCTTTAAATTGTTAATTCAGTTTTTTTGCGTTGCCCAATATTACAGTCCAATTGTCTCAATCGGTCCGGGGTCTGCCTTCGCGTCTCCTCCCGGTGTGACGTGCCCGAAACACCTCAGCAGCGAGGCGCTCGGGGGGCATCCTGACCAGATGCCCGAACCACCCCATCTGGCTTCTCTCGACCTGGAGGAGGAGCGGCTCGACACCAAGCTCCTCCTGGATGGCAGAACTCCTCACCCAATCTCTGAGTGAGAGTCCAGCCACCTTGCGGAGGAAGCTCATTTCGGCCACTTGTATCTGCGATCTCATTCTTTCGGTCACCACCCACAGCTGGTGACCATGGGTGAAGGTAGGAACATAGATCGGCTCTTTTCGGGTCAGCTCTTTTTCTAACCACGATGGACTGATGCAGCATCCTAGTTATTGCTGACGCCGCACTGATCCTCCTATCGATCTCCTGCTCCATCCTTCCCCCACTCGTGAACAAGACCCCAAGTTACTTAAATAATGTAATCTTTTATTCTTTTTTCATTTCTTTAAATTCAACTCTTTTTCCTTACTATGCTGTGCTGGATGATTTGGGTTGGGTACCAGCGTCAGATTGAAAGATGGGTTATGTAACATCTTGGTTATCTCTGAAGGGACAGAGTGTAGTAAAAGAGAGAGATACGGTACAACGGAAAGGAAAGGGTGGAGGATAGCTGAATGGATTGTATCTTTGAAAGGAAGGTGAAAGCTTCATATGTGAAAAAACGGGTTTGGATTGGGGGCCAGGAAGAAGGGTCTGATTCATGAGATGAGGGGAACAAATTTTAGAGGTGTGAACACAATGGGAGGAGAAGGAAAAAATAAAAATAAAATGAAACAATAACATTGTTCTGTAAAAGATGGAAATTAAACTTTTTCAATGGCTAAATTTATCAATGTGTCACAATCATTGAAGTAGTTTAAATCAATTACATTCATTTTGCTGAAAGTAATTTTCTTTACATTTATTGTCCAAAATAAAATAAATTCAGTTCAGACGTCGATAATGTAACTCTGATTTTCAAAACTAATTAACACTATTACAATTAGGTGCTTTGTTCTCTAAATCAGGAAATCATTTGCTTTTCTCAAGTTAATTTCAAGTAGAAAATCAAAACAGATTCTTACTGTTTCTGTCTTAGAAAGGAACACGTTTTCATCTTCAGGTAGTACTTTTGTGATTGTAGTCCTGTTGAAGTTGGGGCTTTTGTCCTGCTTGTCCACTCTTATCAGCCTGCTGATGTAGGCATTAACAGGTGGGGAAGTTTTCAGAGGATTGTGCTGATCCTCAAACACTGGATCTGATTTGGAGTTCTTGCGACTTTTGCCAGAGAGGAGATTGTCCCAAACTTTTCCATCTTTCTGAGAGGTCACTCCGATTTTACCAAGCTCCATTGTAGAGTTTTTTCGGTTTCTTCCAGACTGTAGAGGCACAACACTCCCAGTACCTCCACGTGTACTGTCTGGAGATGAATTTTTACGATGGATCATCTTGGAGCTGATTGTTTTAGTACCAATACTGATCACTAACCCAGATTTATTGGTTCTTGGTTGTGAGCCTGATTCAGAAGCTGAACGGATTCTGTCTGATCCATTCTTCAGAGCCATGGGAAAATCCTTGAACCACTTTGCCATTGTAAATCAGATGGAAAAAAAATATTTTTCTGCCGAAATGTTTAGGTGCCATAAACCAAGCCCAGAGGTGCACCTTTAGAAATAGCGGCTTCTTTAACAAATACGTTCTCTGATCTATTCTATGAAAGAATAAAAAAGAAATTCCCACTGATCTACTTTTTTAGAAAGTGTGAGATAGTCAGAAAATATATTTTTCTTGAAAAAAAGTAACAACTTTATCCAATTTGAGATCCACTTGGATGTGCTCTTCTTAAAATAAGGCCGACATGTATGGATCCTGTTTTCTGTGTAGCAGTTTTGTCTCATTCCCAGTGTCCTTTCCAAAAATCCAGTGTCACAATGAGACTCAGACTGTGTCTGGGGTATAAAGAGGAGGAATGGGAGGGCAGTAGGATGTGGTGGGCGGTGAAACACCTTAAACTATAGACACCAAGCAAAAAGAACCATTTATGGAATTTATTGTTTAGTCTGAGTTTGATCTTCTGAGGTAATCCATAGGACAGAGTGAGATCACTGTTATTGAATGCATTAAATTGCATTAAATTGCATTGATTATTGTTAAAAGATCAAATGAGAAACATAGAGCTCAAAATTTAAAAAGTATTTTAAAAAAAAAACAAAAAATCAAATTCCAGGCTTGTTATGACAGAGTTTTTTTTTTTACTTTGAAAACTTTTCAATTAGGTGTTCAAACACTTTAAATAAATCTGATCATAAAGTGATAAAATACAGTAAAACAGAAGTTTGATTATACTGTAATCGTTATTAATTAAACCAAGTTCAATTCACTGAGTTCACAGCAAGTCAGTTTCTTCCATCTAACCCTATCTGCTGCATCTTCTTCGGTCACACCAACTATCTTCATGTCTTCCTTCACTGCGTCCATGAACCTCCTCTTTGGTCTTCCTCTAGTCCTCTTTCCTGGTGGTTCCAAATCCAGCATCCTTCTTCCATGTACTCTCTCTCTCTTCTCTGCACATGTCCAAACCATCTCAGTCTGACCTCTCTGACTTTATTTCCTCTAACACGTGCTGTTCCCCTGATATATACATTTCTAATCCTGTCCATCCTGATCACTCCCAGAGAGATCCGCAGCATCTTCATCTCTGCTACCTCCATCTCTGTTTCCTGTCTTTTTCTCAGTACTACTGTTTCCAGACCAAACAGCATGGCCGCTCTCACCACGGTTTTGTACACTTTTCCTTTCATTTTAGCTGAAACTCTTCAGTCACACATCATGCCTGATACTCTTCCAGCCTGCCAGCACACGCTTCTTCACCTCTTTTCCACACTCACCGTTGCTCTGGACTGTTGATCCTAAGTACTTAAAATCTTCCACCTTCTTTATCTCTTTTCCCTGTAACCTCACTTTTCCATTTGGATCCCTCTCATTCACACACATGTACTCTGTCTTACTCTGACTGATCTTTATTCCTCTTCTTTCTAGTGCAAACCTCCACCTCTCCAGCTTTTCCTCCACTTCTTCCCTCCTCTCACTACAGATCACAATGTCCATGAAAAAAAGAGTAAGATCACTTTTATCAAATTTATTAAATTGCATGAGCTCGATTATTGACAAAAGCTCAAATAAATTGAGAAACATAAAATAATTAATTAAAAAAAAGAATTAAACTTTAATCTTGTCCAAGATAGAGGTTGTATTTTCATCTTGAAATAATTTTTATAAGTGCAAACAACCACACATCGGAATATAAAGTGATTAAATACAGACATGAAAAGTTTCATTATTATTGATTAACATATTTTAATTGCTAAACTAATGTCCAGCACTGCATTGAATTGTTGCATGAAATTTGTACATGAGGGAATGGCAGGGAAATTGGAGTGATCCATTTCAAACAGCAGGGGTGAGATGATAGTTTTATTAGCTGAAAAATATCATTTATGAGATGTAGACTAAGTTGAAAAAATTTGTGATGTAAATTTGATTTGTTATCTCCTACTATCACATTTAAATAGGATTGAATCAGTTGTAAATTGATGAATATCACTAATAAACACCCCTATTTTCATGATAAGATGTAACCTTCCAGGGTTGGAGTTGCTCCTGCTTATCCCTCTTTGTCCGGTAGCAACTGCAGGCCATGATAATTATGGCAAAATTTGCGTTTTTGAATGAATTATAGTTGAATGGTGGATCAGCAATCATACACCGAGTGAGGACTATTTTGCTGGCAATGACTCTCCAGAGAGTTTGAGTTTAAAGGACAGCCGAGCAAGCAACGGAGAAAGGGTACAGTTTGCATCCACGACAGTCTGCAAGATGGCAAGCTAACGTTAGCCACAAGCTAATGTTAGCATAGTAAACAACAATTACCAAAACGCAATTTAATACTTTGTTTTTAAAAATATCAACATACACGTTTAATAAATACACAAATCCACTTGTAAAAAATAGTGATAGCTCACACATTTGGATAAAATCTCCTGCTAAAGCAGAGTGAAGATTTGAACGCTGCTTTCTAGCACATTGGAGAACGTGGCTAGCCTGTTAGCAAATGTTAAAGCTAGCTTCTCTTAGCCACACATCTGTAAGTGATCAGTTACAGATGTGGAGCTGATCGGGACCTTAAAGCATTGCCTATTAGTCAGTAGAAACTGGTTTGCATCAAGATTAAACTTGTGCTTTATTTACGCTTGCTTGCTTAGTTTTATTTGGTGACCAAATCCCGGCGTGACAGACATCATGGTTATATGAAATTTGCAGCTGGAAAGGATTTTGCAGACCTGGGCCGGCGTTATTTCACCTGATGATCCAGATACATACAATCAAGTTAAAAAAGATTTAAATCACAATGTTAGCCTTACTGAGATCTATGGTGACCCTGGGATGTAAAACACAACAACCCTGGACAAAACTTGTCACTTTCACTGAATGCATTTAGGAGAGAAAAAAAAAACTTGCAACCTTTTGCAATCAAAAGGTAAAGATCAAAATCAAATTTGATCAAATATCTGATTTTCATTTGAGTTTTTACTTTTATTATTTTTATTGGTTTCTTTTATTATTTGACTTATATTTTTTTGTATTGTCCAGTGTTGTTGTGTGTTACAGTTTAGGGTCACTGTAGAAATGACCTGAAGGCAGACTCCACCTTGGCGGCATTGTAGCCTTCAAGATGTCATCATTTTTACCTTTTTTTTTCTTGCATATGAACGGTGATATGCCACTTCACAGACAGTCATATTAGCTAATGGCTGCCGAATCGGGGAGACTACTGACGGGACATGGAAAGCGAAAAGGTAGGAATAAATTTCACCCATCTCCCGATCAGATCGGAATCATCCATTACTGCGCTGCAATGGGCTGCACTGGTTGCTGTTAGCTAATCCCCCTTATTTTTACCTCCACATTTGTAAACTTCACGACTGTCTCCGGTGGTGGCTGTTTCCCACAGAGTTGATCTGTGAAACGGGGTTCATGTCTACCTTGCTATCAATGTACTTCAATTCCGTTTTCTCGTTCTCATGTCTTAGTCTTTTCCTGTCTCCCTCATTGACCTTACCTCTTTTGCCTCTGTTTGCGGCCTCTCTCCCTCTTGCCTGGGTCATTTGGTCTGCCTGGGTCATTTGCGATTCAAGGCTTCATAATCTTGGTGATGATAACGCCTGGATGTTCAGCATTTTGTCCTCATATTCTATGTCCCATCATTGAATCCATCTCAACTGTTGGACTTGAAAAAGAAGCCCTAGGTCTAAAGCTGCTACACTCTGTCACTAAGGGGTATTGGCCAATCCAAATGTGATGCTGCACCTCATGGTAGCGGATCAGTCGTAGAAAACAAAACCTCAATATTTTTTGTCACTTATGCTTTTCTCCTTCCTACCATATTTTACCTTTTCAGCTTCACAGATGAAGAGCCCGGAGAAAAAGAAGGCTAGGAAGTCCACGGCTCAGGTAAAGCGATGATGGGAAACATGCCATTTTGTTAAAGCTTTGAAAACATTCAATATTTTTTTTCTTTTCCAGGCGGCAGGGTTCTCCCACCTCACCGAGTTTGCGCCTCCTCCCACTCCTATGGTGGATCACCTAGTCGCTTCAAACCCTTTTGACGATGACTTCGGACCTCCATCCAGACCTAGTGGGGCAGGTGGACCAGGCGGTGCCCCATTTCTGCCCAGCCCAGGTGCCGGTGGAGGAGGTGGGTATGGAGGCGGAAGCAGAATGGGTGGAGGCATGAACTTCATGGGAGGTCCGGGAGGACCAGGAGGAGGTCAGCCCGGACGGAGACCACCGTATGGCCCTCCATCTAACGCCGGTCCTCATCATCAGCTAGGCTTTGGAGGAATGCCTGGATTTGGGGGTGGTAGTGGTGGTGGCGGCAGTGGGGGAGGTGGAGGAGGTGGTGGATTCCCTCCTGGCGGTCCTTCTCAGTTTAACATGCCACCAAACTTCAGTCCCCCCATGCATCCTGGGCCTGGATTCAATCCCATGTTGTCTCCAGGAGGTATGGGAGGTCCCGGGGGAGGAGGCGGGGGACCACCCCACCCTCGGTTTGGCATGCCTCCACAACAGCAGCATGGACAGGGTGGGCATCCATTCAACAGTCCTCCACTGCCTGGTGGTGGAGGCCCACGGGGACCGTTACCTCCCATGGGAGGGGGCATGGGTCCAGGGATGAACATGATGGGTGCAATGGGTGGTGGGCCTGGTGGGAACATGGTGGGAGGAGGATTGCCAGGGATCCCCCCTCAAGGACAGTTCCCTCCCTCACAGGATGGTCCTTATCCTGGGCCTAGTCCTCCAGGGCCAGGCAACGATGAAGGAAAGAACTTTGGACCAGGAGGCCCGCCAGGTCCTCCTCAGCAACAACCGCAGCAACAGCTGAACCTTAATCCCAATGGCCCCCCCAATAATAACAACACTTCTGGCCCCGCTCCTAATTCTGGCCAGCCGCAGCCTGGAGGAAACTTCCCTGGCCACCCTGAGGTCCAGCAGCCCAACGCCAATACACCTGGCCAACCTCCGTCTGCACCACCTCAGCCTAACCCCAACTCTTCTCCTCCTGGTCCACTGAATGGATCGGGTCAGCCTCAGCATCAACAATCTAATCAGCTGCAGCCCCCCACTAGCACACCCAACTCCAACAACTCTAACCAGCAGCAACAATCCACTCCTCCAAACTCTGCCCCTGGTTCTGCTTCTTACAACCAACAGAACAGCACCCCTGGTGGTGGTGGAGGTCCTCTGTCAAACGCTGCTTCCAATTCTGGTCAGAACAACATAAACAACAATGGTGGAAACACTCCCAACCCCCCATCTAATTCCACCTCCACCCCAAACACCCAATCCCCATTGCCCCCCGGCCCAGCAGCTCCTTCAGCCGGGCCGGGATCTGGTCCAGGAAAGCTCGGAGGTCCCGGTATGGTCTTTCCTTGCGGTCTCTGTTTGGCCGAGGTACACGACGATCAGGACGCCATCCTCTGTGAGGCTTCCTGTCAGCGCTGGTTCCATCGAGACTGCACAGGTTTAACGGAACCGGCCTACGGACTGCTGACTCGAGAGAGCGCTGCTGTTTGGGCTTGTGACTGCTGCATCAAGACCAAGGACATTCAGGCTGTTTTTGTGCGCCAGGGATTAGGGCAGTTGGTGGCAGCTAACGAGAGTTGAAGAGTAGAAAAGACGCAGCGGTTATAGATGTGACCTGTATGGACAAATCGAAACTTTGATGTAACTGAATGAAATTGTGTGCCATGTCTGCTACTTGCCCAACTTAGTTTTGGCCAGCCCTTTACTCACACACTACACAGAACAACGCACTCAAGCAAAGTACCCCTCACCCCCATACCAAGAATAGGAAAAAAAAAAACCTGATGAATGTTTTATCTACACACTTCTTCAGATATCCACCTGCCAACCAGCAAAGCACTGACACCAACACACTACCTCAAACCGTTTGACTGGCACAGAAGCTTCCCGCACTGACAAACTGGGATCGGCTCTCCACTCTCAGCCATTCTTCCCAAAAAAAAAACCCACAAATTTATTTGAGGATCATGAGATTAAAATGTATTATTTATATCAAAACAAAAATTCTGTAAGTGGTATTGATCAGTTGGTTCAGTCCAGCACTGCCCTATCACGTTGTTGGCCTTTTTACTGCAAGCAGGTGAGAAAAAGATAGAAATGTTTTATCAGTGTGTTGAAAAAGTATGAAATCATTGGTATCATCTGTAATGTAAAACATGAGTTTGAATATTTCCTGCACCTAAACACATGCACATTCTACGACTCTGCTCGATTTTGTTACCTGAGCTGATAAATCCAAAGGAGAACCAGGCTGAGATTTTATCCTTCGAGACATAAGTTGTAAATAACGAGACGAAAACATTTCTTTAGAACTTCCATCAATTGTGAACAAGACGCACATCCAGCCGGTGAACAGAACAATAAGTTAGCCGTGCGCGGCTCAGTTTGTGTACGTGGCCGTTTTTGGGTTTTATACAGTATGTTTGAATCAAGCTTTTTATTTTTTTTTCCACAGCAGTACTCATGAATTGTGAAATCAGTGCTTTTGGATGGTGTTGGCATAGCAAGTTAGTGACATCATGTCATATCAGATGTGCATAGTCCTTTTTGTAAAACAAAAAAAAAAAAAAAACTGAAAAACTCGGGGGAGGAGGATGCATGTGAAGAAATGCAGTAACTGATTTGTTGTTTATTTTCTGGTTTCATTACAAAAAGAAACCCCAAATTAGACCAAATAACTAAGGAGTGGGGGGAATGAGAAGAAAAAAATACCCATTTTCAAATTTCTCTTGCAATATAAGGTGTTTATACTGTAGCTATTCTACTTCCTCTGATCTTATTTACTTTATCAGTGTCCAAGTTGCCTTTTCGTTTCTTGCTCTCAGTCTTTCTTTTTGTATTTGGTATTTTTGTGCTGTGCTCTTGTTCTGCTCTGGTGTCTCCTGGTGGAACCAGTGAGTCCCACACAGGGTGGGGAAGGGAGAGAGGTACTGATTTGTCAAGTAAAAACTGATTTTCTTTTTTGTCCTTTTGTCCAAATCTGTCTTTATTACAATCTTTCATTTTTTTTTCTAATCATATTAAAAAAAAGGGGGTTGGAAACCCATTAAACTTCTAGATCTCTTTGTAAATGATCATATCTTTATAAACAGATTTAGATTATCAGTCATGTTTGATCATCAATGGTTTGGTGATTTCAATTCTGCTCTAAATTTAGGTGGACTTTGAAATTTTCTTAATATTTTATAAATCCGTTCTGTTCGTTTTGTTCTGTCATCTTCACTCATCCGGGGCCGGGTCGAGGTGCAAGAGCCTCAGACGGGAAGCCCACGCGTCTCTCTCCCAGGCTGCATCCTCCAGCTCACCCTGAAGAATCCCAAGTTGTTCCCCTGCCAGCTGTGAGACATAGTCTCTCCAGTGGGTCTGGGTTCTGCCTCTTGGTCTTCCCCCGGTGGGACGTGCCCGAAACACCTCACCAGCGAGGCGCTCAGGGGACATTCTGACCTAATGCCCTCTCGACCTGGAGGAAGAGCAGTTCGACAACGAGCTCCTCCCAGATGGCAGAGCTCCTCACCCTATCTCTGAGTGAGAGCCCAGCCACCCTGCGGAGGAAGCTCATTTCGGCCGCTTGTACCCGCGATCTCATTCTATGGGTCACCACCCACAGCTGATGACCAGGGTTGGAATGTGAGGGTTGGAATGTAGATCGACTTGTAAATCGAGACCTTTGCTTTTCGGCTCAGCTCTCTCTGTACCACGACGGATCAATGCAGTGTCCTAGTTATTGCTGACGCCGCACCGATCCGCCTGTCGATCTCCTGCTCCATTCTTCCCCCACTCGTAAACAATACCCCGAGATACTTAAACTCCTCCACTTTGGGCAGGACCCTGACCCATCGTATAAACCATCTCTTAAAAAGATCACTCATTTTTAAAACACTGATTGTTTTAAAAATTTGTATAAAACATTTTTTTTATTCAGATTAAAATTTTTGGTGAAGCTAAATTTATTAGAATTTTTTTCTGGTTTAAAAGGTGCAAAAAATAAGTTAGAATCTTTATTTATTTACTCAATATAAACTTCAATGGTTCTAATTTTAATGCAGAAATCTATTAAAGTATTTGTGGCTGTTATGTATTCTTTAAATTTGTGATTGGTCTTCATACAGCATTATATTTACATCTTTGTAAAGTTGTCTCTTAGGCCAGTTTTTTTTCAACCCTTTTCATGCCAAGGTACATTTTTCAATTAAAAAAAAAAATCTGGAGGAAGACCACCAATTAAAAATGTTAAAAATAATTTTCTACAGCCGCCTATACTGATAATATGATTAAAAATTTGCATAATTTTATTTCCAGACAATGAATATTTCAGAGTAAGATTTACCCAGAGTGCAAGAGAAACTTTTTCCTCTTTAATGTCTTGCAGAAAATGTGAAATTTTATTAGAATCTGCAACTTTTCTGCTTTAAAATGCAACCTAAATTTTCTCATCATGTCTCAAAAATGTGATGCAGCCTTGCTTATGTCTAAATAAAATGACAAGATGTCATATTTCCTATAGGATGATACTCCTTTAAGGATGTTAACCAATTTTCCTAAATTTAATGACAATGTATGACATGAACTTGCATTATGATTAAAAAGTAGATCTTTTTAGGTTCATTTGGGACATACCCTAAAAAAACTTTTGGGACAACCTGGTTAATTTCAAATACAATGCAATGCCATATTATTTTCATAATAAAAGTAGAACTATAGGTTATAGATTTCAAGTTTTAATAAACTGCAATGCATTGCAAGTTTTAAGCATGTGATTAAAAAGTTTTAATTAAATTTAACTGTCTTATTTAATCAGTGTTTAATCCTTAGAAGTATTTAGTCACTCCTATTTTTAATTCTCATTCTTAGAGGGTCTGAAAGTATCTGATGATAAAAATAGATTACTAGAACTTGGAGGAAATCTAGAAACTAGATTTAAGGATGACAAAACACATGTAACATACATGTTTTATGTTCCATGTTAAAGCCATCAGATGCTGGTTCTGTTTATAATTATTTTTCTGGGTGATCACTGCCCTCTAGTTGTTATTTTAATCCCTCTCATTAAATAAGGATTTGTAAAAGGTAGTATTTTCCTATTGATCTCATAGTGGTTGGATTGTGGAGCAACTTGTTGCTATTGGTGATGGATTTGCTCCTGCAGCTTGCCCCGCCTCCTTCCAGATTTCCACCAATCAGATTGTTTCTAAGGCGGGATGATGACTGTCTGATGTGCTGGCAACAGGTTCCTCTGGGAGAGCTGGTAATTTCCCCCAGATCACCCTCTTCATTTACAACCATCTTCCAAACACTTCACAGGGATTTTCCCACTAGGTCACACATTTGATCTCTGATTCCCACAAATTGATGACCCTGGATCATCGGGACAGGTATGTACTGCATGTTTACACTTAAAAACCAGCTTTTTATTCTATTACTTTAATCAGATGTTCCAGGATGGGGTCATTTTGTGCTTAAAATTTCAGATCAGCTCCGATCGACACCTGTGTAAACTTATTTGTGTTCCCACACTAGAGTTTGAAGTGTTCAGATGGAGGTTTGTTGATGCTACGTGAGCTTTGCGTACTACTCTAATCGGATCTGTCTTGTCCTCTTAAAGAGGATTGTCACAAAGATCCGACTGTCTCTCATGGTGAGACAGGTGTCTCGTGTGTTTTTTTCCTTGTTGATCGTGCAAATAATCTTGTGGTTTCGACTCACACCGATACTGACCGACTGGATAGGTAGGTGTGACGTAAAGACCTCAGGAGCACAGGTGCTTCAAGAATGCGTGGGACTATTTTTTTTCTCATTTTTACATAACTTCATCATCTAGTGCCATTTTTAATGCAATTTTATTGATCTTAATCTAAATTGGATATCAGATTTTATTAGAAAATGTTTGAATTTTCTTTTGATCTCATGTATTTTAATGTAATATATTCAATAAGGTAGTATATTACATATTACCTTAGCTGTAATATGTTAGTCAGTCATCTTATCTGTCTATCCCTTTCGGGGTGGCGGGGGGTGCCGGAGCACATCCCGGCTGATTTAAGGCGAAGGGCAGGGTACACCCGAACAGGTCGCCAGTCTTTCACGGGGCCACACACATACAACTCTCCACACACTTATTCCTAGGGGCAATTTGGCACCGGCCAATCAACCTAGCATGCATGTCTTTGGAGGGTGGGAGGAAACCCACGCAAACACGGCGAGAACATGCAAACTCCACACAGAAAGGACAGTGTTCCAAGCCTCGTCCCCACCCGGGACTTGAACCCACGACCTTCTTGCTGTGAGGCCACAATGCCACCCGCTACGCCACCGTCCTGCCGCTGTAATATGTCATATTACACATTACATCTAAGGTAATATGCAACATTACATATTACACATCAGGTAATATGTAATGTGGATGTGTTCATATTACACATTGTTAGTCCTGTGTCATATGACACATGAAGTATTTTCAGATATTAAATTGATATTAAATCTATTATTTCACTGCAGCAATGCTAAGATTAGATAATCAATCCATAGATCAATGCTGAAGTGTTTGAATTCACTTTCGATCACATCACACTTCATCTCAGAGTTCATCAGAAGCTCTATTTTTGATACCACATGGCATGAGAAACCTGTGAAGAAATTTGGGATCAAAAGAGTAGACATAGACAGAATGAGAGACGGGAAAGCAGGATAAGATCAGGAGGAAAATGAGAGAAGGAGAACGGAACAAGTGATGGCTGATTGGCTAGTTTGGTGACATTCCTGGATCTGTTGACACAGCCTTTCCTTGTCACAAGTGACGAAAAAAAAAAAGCATGAAAGGTGAAGCTGTTGTTGTCCCTAAACATTCCCG
The DNA here is from genome assembly GCA_902685375.1 of Neostethus bicornis. NCBI lineage: Eukaryota > Metazoa > Chordata > Actinopteri > Atheriniformes > Phallostethidae > Neostethus > Neostethus bicornis. Next base: position 21,846,486 of record LR738551.1, on the reverse strand, counting down.
GCTACTGGTGGTTAAAAAAACACAACTGAACATTTGTTTAGCTCTTGATTTACCCACAGAACATGCTCCGATTTTAAGATCCATCTTCATGTAATTTTCTAAGTGATGATCTGTTTTTTACCTTCATGAGATTCATTCAATGTGAAACTCTGTCATTGCATGTTATATAAAGACAGTGAACAAATCTTTTTTTGTCTCCAGCTTGCTATATTTTAATTAGCCACCTCAATTTCCTGCATAGGTGGACATATTTCCACATGCTCGAGCTTTACAGTTAACACTGTCCCACTTCTGCGTGTTTTTTTTTTCTGTCTGATTTTATTATACAAATGCAAACCACGTGCAATTCTGAATGAGGACCGTCTGGAATCCTAAGAATGTTTTTTAGAAAAAGACAAAGTCTTACTTTGATCCACTAATCTAAGGTTATAGTTGGTCGAGGTACTGCGTGTTACTCTTTAACAAGTAGGCATATCAGGCTGGTTACATTTTAATTCCTGTAAGAGTCAGCTATGAAAACTCTGTATACAGACCAGTGAAAGACATTTGAAGGGCAATGAGATATTCCGGGGGAAAAATTGAATACCAATCCTGATGCATGTGGGAAAACTTTCCCATAATAACATGGTTCTTTATTCATCGCTGCTTATAACTGACTGAAACGTTGGATCTCCTGCCGCAGCTAGGATGATCACTGCAGGTGTATGTGTGCAAACGTCATCTGCATATATGTGTGTATCAGTCCAGCTGAAAGTAAACAGTGGATGCCCCAGCAGTTGGCCTCTGAAGTTTGGTGGCCGGGAAGACTAGCAACAGCATAAAAAAAGAGGAGGAGGTCCTGTTCCCGACATGGCCCTTAGTGTTTAATGCTTCACAGAGCCGGGACAATAGCTCATTTTCATCTCACAGCAAACTAAAGGCCGGTCAAATGGTCTCAATAACGACAAGTATGTTGTTAAATATAACAGTATGAAATTAGAAGTTGCTGTAATTTTTCAAAAGTTTGCTGTAATGTTTCAAAAGTTCCCAAATATGAGGTTAAGGGATTTTTTTTATTTATCCCGGTGAGGGTTTTCATATTAAACGAAACATAAAAAATTAGATACATAGATGAAAACTTTATTAATATCCTGCAGGAGAAATTCTATTGTTCAGCAGCAAAAGAAATCAGATACATACAAATAAATAAAAACAACATACATATATAATAAAATCGGACTCAGTTCCTTCCAGATAAATCTGATCGATTAAATTCCCTGAGGGCTGAAGAGATGAACGACCTCCCAAAGCGCTCAGTGAGACTAACCTCTTACTTCGGGTTGTCTTCTGGGTTGTGATAACATCATGAAGTGGGTGACGGGGGTTATTCAGGATACCCTGCATTAAAGCCCTCACCCTCCCCTCCAAAACAGCTCCCACAGAGTCCACATTTCTCCCCACCACAGATGCTCATTTCCTTATCAGTCTGTCCAGCCTACTGCTGTTCCTTGCGGTCAAACTGCCTCCCCAGCAGACGACCACAAAGAAAACTGCAGTCGCCACGACAGACTGATCAAAGATGTTCAGCATGTCGCCACACATGAAAAGTTTTAAACCTTCTTAAGAAAAACAGCTTGCTCTGTCCCTTCTTATACAGGGTCTGAGTGTGCTCTGACCAGTCCAGTTTGCTGTCAAGATGCACACCCAGATATTTGTAGGTTTTAACAACATCGATGCACTCTCCGTCGATCAGAACAGGTTGATGAAGGGGCTTCCTGCTAAAGCAATGATCATCTACTTGGTCTTGGAGGAGTTCAGAACCAGACCATTGTCTCCGCTCAATTTGGGCAAATTACTTGCCCAAATTTTGTTAAAAAGAAGTTTTAATCTGTGCATCATGTTGTTCTAAAGCAACAAAAATCTTGCAAGTTTTTGGTTTTTCTTGCCTACTCGCTGCCTTGTACATTTTATGCCCCGGTTTTGGAGCGTCTTATGAATTTTTAATATTCTGGCAGAACCTGAAATAACACTGTTGACTATTTACTAGTATTTAAAAAGCCTCTCCAGACACATCACACTTGTTTTCATTACACACGGTGTAATACTTCTCATGACCTTGTCATTTAATCTGGAAGTTTAACTTGGGTTTTAGTCTCCATTTCAAAAGTGACGTTTAATGCTTCACCGTGCACCACAAGAGACGCATATTTCAAATCGGTACATTTTGTTGAATAGATTTGTTGTAAACATTTTTTGTCCTATGGTATTTTTTTTCTTTCATTTTTCGGCTTTGACAAAAGTAGGTCTCAACATGTACAAAGAACTTCTCCGTGTTTCGGTAGCATAGTTGGCGTGATATGAATACACAACTGTCTGGCCAAGATGAAACTTAACCTGTAGAGCCACAAGAAATGATAAGAGTTTTCTGCAGACATACTCAGTCAACTGATATTTCAGTAGACACAACCTGGGAAGACGAGTTTACACAGAAAGCATGAAAATAAAGCCACAAGAGTTAAATTTTTAAAGTTTATTGGACAAAATAAACAATCAGATGTGTGTTTTTAAAGCTCCCAGTTTTGGATGTTAAAGCCTCTTTGTTGCAACATATATTACTCTACTTGATTTGCATCACTGATATCTTCCTTCTTTGCTTGCACAGAAACGGGAAGTAAACATGAGCGCCCTCTCAAGCGACAAGAAACCACACGTGGATTATGGCGTTCAGATCCGCTTCATTAAAGATCTCCACGATACAGGAGGAGGTTTCCAGGATAAATCCAGAGGAAAAAATGCAGCTCCGTCTCCTAATAAATATGGGGTCGCTGTGCGTGTTCAAGGGATCTCCGGACAGCCCTACGTGGTCCTAAAAGACGGGGAGAAAGGTGACTCATATGGAGTTCAGCTCAATACTCCCACCCCAAGTTCAGGACCTCCGTCACCATACAACAGTCTTCCCAGAGTAACAAACAACCCAACAGAGCTTGCTATCCCTTTCAGAACTGTTGTAAATCCACCGCATTCACCTGTTTCTCATGCAGACGATGAGGAAGGTGAAATTTTTGGGAGCCCTCTCAGAAGACCTCCTGGAGACGGCCAGGCGGGTACACAAGCAGAGGAGGAAGTTGGGGCTGGAATAGAGAAAGAAATTGAAAGATCAAAAATTAAACCTCAATACAAAGCAACACCCAATGAAACAGAGAGGAAAAAAGATCCACCTGTGAAGGAGGAGTATAACGACGCCGGATTGAAACCGGTCAGATTTGACACTTCGGGATCCAAAGGGATTAATCAGACCAACTCTTTGGGGAGATTTGGTGAAAAGAAACACAGTATAGATTCCTCTTCACAGTCTTTCCCACAACGTACAGAATCAATAGAGAGTGAACCAGTTCCAGCGATCGACACCAAGTCTCTAGCGCCCATAAATAAACTTATCAGCAAGTTTAACAATGGAACTCCAGGAAGCAGCCCTCAGACCAGAGGTCGCTCTGGAGCAAGGCAGCGACTCCAGTTTGATGAGCACAAAAGATCCAGAAGTCTTGAAGCCAGAAAAGATGCACAGCCTGAAGTTTTGCCTCCTTCTTCCACGTCTCCCACTCCCAAAGTTGTTTCTCCTTCCACTTCCATTGATTTACCCATATCATCTACTCCGGTAAATAGGAGTCCCTCACCTTTCACCAAGGTGACAACCCCCGCTGCTCCAAAGACGAGCTTCAAAGCACCAGAGAAATTTGTTCCCAGAGACACACCTCCAGCTATTTCTAAAAAGCCTGTAAGCACCAGGAACAAAAATCTACGGAGCATTTTATAATTCTGAAAAGTTTAGATTCTGTTTGACACTTTGCTTACTTTTTATTTAAAGGAAATATTACCAAAGAGTTTCAGTCAGAATCCAGAGGTCGTCCGCAGGGAGGACGCTCCGCTTAACAAGGCCTCTTTGAACAAAGACAGGTTGGCAAAATTATTCAATGCATTTTAAATGATTTCGGTCACATCTGCTCCAAAACTTTTCCTTTTGATGTTCTCTGTCTAGCACAAGTCAAAGTGAGCGATACCACCAAAGAGAAGTCAGCCTCCCCCAACCGACACCTGACAGATTAAAGGTACCATCAAGCTCTTTAAAAAATATATAACTTGTCTTTATTTCAATGTAATTAGAAACCTGGACCATATTTTTGTGTGTTAAAAAATTCTGATGTTCAGATTTGTCGTCTTCCGCTTATCCGGGAGTGGGTCACGGGGGCAACAACCTCAGACGGGAAGCCAGGCTTCTCTCACCCTAGCTGCACTCTCTAGCTCATCCGGAAGGATCCCGGGTTGTTCCACAGCCAGCTGTGAGACATAGTCTGCCTCTTGGTCTCCTCCCGGTAGGATGTGCTCGAAACACGTCACCAGCGAGGTGCTCGAGGGGCATCCTGACCAGATGCCCAAACAACCCCATCTGGCTTCTCTCAAGCTGGAGGAAGAACGGCTCGACACTGAGATCCTCCCGTATGGCAGAGTTCCCCACCCGATCTCTGAGTGAGATCACCTTGCGGTTGCTAGGCTGAAATTCTGATGACGTGAGAGTAAATATCTAGAAAAAAATTACTTTTACTTTCTTTGTTTTTACGATTTGACCATTTATTTTGGTTTTTACAACCTAATTAGAAAATGTGAAAATGAAACTATTAGGAAAAAATAGAACAATTCTTCAAATGAAGTGAATAAATTAAATTGTGGGCTTGACTCGCCCACAAATATAAACGACCCATTAAAAAACTATCAAGGAAATGACACGTAAAATAGATTTTGAATGTTAATGAAGTTATTGCCCAAATTTCTAGAGATGTAAATAGAACAGAAATATTTCGCTAAAGACCAGCAAGATAACGTTTAGGTTTTAAACAAATGAGGAATTCTGTTGTATTTTAATAAAGACCGAAAAAGCTTTTGTACAGAAATGAATAAATTAGCTGCAGAATTGGTTGTATTTAATGTTTAACATCCACTCTTAGATAAAATAGTTAGTCTGATAGCTCTTCCTTAACTTTGCTCTTCCTTCTATTTGTTTAGTACTGCCGAAGCTGTCAATTTGACCGCACGTCAATTTAATATGCTAATTAGAATAAATAAAACACAACCTCAGAGGCTGACCTTTTATGACTTTTATTATAAACATGTTTTTATTTTGTCATTTAGGTTTTTTTGTTATAAAAATGAACATTTCAAAATTAAAAGCATTTTATCTCCTCTAACCGGGGCGCAGCAGCTGGGAGGATGCGTCCATCGGAGGTTGTTGCTATGTTGCTATGGCCACACGTGTTTGTGTTTATATTTGTGGAGAGAGACAAGGAGGACTCTGACGCCATTACAGAAACGTTTTAGAAAAGTTGAGATAATATCGAAGAGATACCATGAAGAGAGTAAGAAAAGAGTAAGAAAATTGTAGTCTGAATAAAGTACGCCATGTTTTCTAGATTGGTCTTGAAAGTTCATGTTAACATATTAGAATATAGCGGATAGCCAATTTTTAACAAGGATACTTTTGAAGCAGTAGCGCAAAATGCGGAAAAAAAGTTATTTAAAAAAGTAGGCAATTGACAAATTAGATCATTTTATTTTGGTGTTTGCTTTTTTTTAGGTTTTAAAAATGTTTAACATTTTATCAGTACTTTAAAAATTGAGTGGTTTAAAAGTTTATTTATGCAAAATATGAATAATTACGTAAGTGTCACTTTGACGGTCATGGCGCTTGCAGGTAGATTTAGAACGCGGCAGTCCTTGTGTTAAGAAATATCAGAATATTATAAAATCTGGTGTCCTAAAAGTATTTCTTGAAATGTTTACTGTTGTAAAAGTTAACTGGTAAGAACATCCAGCCAGCCGCTTAGCTGCGATTGTCCGTGTGATGGTCACTGTTGAAAAGTCGTCTAGTTCAGGACAGGCTCATTTCCTCATTAAAGTAGACCTTGCAGTGAAGCTAACAGATGGTTGGCAACCAGCCCTATCCACAGAGCGGATGAAGTTTCTTTTCATTCACTTTGTCTCCGAGGATCTTCTTTTGGATGGCCAAAAAAATGTGAAAATTAAGAAGCATGCTGACTGCTCCTCAGTTCGTTTTGTGCCTCGTTTTACTCCTTTTGTTTGTGGCATCTCATTGAAATAAATTATTCTGCATTCATTAGAATGCTATAATTCCCTTTTTCACATTTACATCATTTTGCATAAATCTACATTTAAAAGTTATTCCTTTGTGTGCACGTCTTCTCGTATTGCATGTCCTTGATTATGTATGATCCGTTGTTAAGTAGTCGTTGCCGTGTTTGGGACGATGGCTCCTAGTGAATTATCCGCTTGTTTTGTCTCTTGGCAACGATGCACCTGCAAGAGAAAGCTCGGTGTGATGAAGGCTGAGCCATCAATAATTGAGTTTCAGTGGAACCGCGTACCAGCTGGAGGTTGCAATGCAGGATGGGATGAAGCTTTTTTTGGAGGGTTCTTGTCGTACAAAGACGACGTGATGACAGTGGATGGTAACAAATTTCATAGCAGTCACCTCAAGCTAATCTCGAGAATGTTTCTTTCTTTCTCAAATCCCACTTTATGCCCAAGTATTTGCAAATTAAAGCAGAGGGGCAAAGATCAGCTACTAATTGGGCTTACATCACTGAGAATTCTTTTTGTATTTTCGGTCAATACTTTAACAGAAGTCTGTGTTTGAATTTTGCAGTTGTTTGCCTTTTGAAATGAATTATCTAACAAGTCCATTTTAAAGTAGGGTACACACTCCATGAGCTCCGATGGTGTCTTGTATTCTCTTTATTCTCGGAGTCTTATTGACTGATTCACTGCAGTGTTACCGAGTGATTTTTCTAAGAGACGAAATGCACCGTCTGCTTGTTTTGTGCTCCAGCTTGCCTAATCAGAGAGTTGTCCTCTGAGTCTGCTGATCAATGCTTGTTTGTATAGAAGTTCAGAAAGGAGCAGCCTGCTCAACTAAGACTAATATTTTACTTAATGGAATGTAGGATATTTGCAAGGCAAAGCATTAAGCGAGGTAAGTGGATCAGCAACGACTAATAAAAGTATCAATACACAACTGAACATCTGTTTTAGGAATGAGACGGCTTCTATTAAAAAAAATCTCAAGTGGGGGCTGCATGGTGGCAGAGGGGTTAGCACAAGGCATCACAGCAAGAAGGTCAGGGTTCGAGTCCTGTAGTGGCAGTGAGGATTGAAACACTGTTCTTTCTGTGTGTAGTTTGCATGTTCTCCTCGTGTATCTGTGGGTTTTCTCCAGGTATTCCCGTCTCCTCACACCCTCCAAAAACATGCACAGTAGGTTGATTGGCTACTATGAAATTAAATAAAATAAAAAAAATAAATGAATTACTCTATTCATCCCACACCGGGGAAATTTGTTTGCTGCACTCCTTACACCGCAGCAGGCTGCCCTTCAACGGCACCAATGGTGGGAGAAGCCACCATTGGCTTCTCCCACCATAGAAGCCCCTCGGAATGAGAGTGTGCGTGGATGGTTGTCTGTATGTGTGGCATCGCAACAGACTGGTGACCTGATCGGGGTGTACCCTGCCTCCCGCCTGAAAGCAGCCGGGATAGTGCAGACAAAAAATAATTGTTAAAATTTCATGCATTCAGAATCTTTAATGCACCACAAAGAACGAGATAATCTGGTTTAAATTTGTCGTTACAACTGATATGTGAAGCTTGCAAGTGTTTTTATAAGATTAACAAAAAAATGAAGATAAAATTGAAATAATCTATGAAAAATGCACAAATCAGTCTTCTCCTCACTCATCCCTTTTAAATCCCTTTTATTCTAATCTTGTCATGATTACTGATGTGTAAAGTCTTCCAAAGTGGGATTTTTTGTGGTTAACAAAAAAAGATAAAACTGATGCAATCTATGCAAATGCTTTAAAAAAAAGAGATTATTTTATAATTTTGTTGGAGGCGACAAAAAGGGAAAGAATTCTGTACAAAATCAATTTGCATCATCTTTGTGATATGCAGCAAAAAATTGTGCTGTGCCGTGCACCGAAACATTCGACTCGCTTTCTTTTTTTTTTTTAAATCTGTGTGTTTGTGTGTACTTAAAAATGACGGTTTACAGGATAAGAAATATTCTGTGCATTCAAATTTTAAGCCTCTTCTTAAATAGAGAGGTAACGCAGTTGTGGTATGAAAGAGGACCGATTCAATTCAGTTTTATTTTCCTTACACCGGTATCAAATCACATTTTTCTCAACAGGCTCTAATTGATCAAAAATACAGGTCCCAGGGGCCGTTGGCCTAGTGGCAGAGTTACCGTCTTTCCACCGGGAGAACCTGGGTCAATTCCGCCTGGGGCTGCTCACACTCCAACTCAATAAAACTGAAACACACAAAAAAATACACAAAAATTAGTGTTAAGTTTAGGTAAACGATTAGCTATCGCCAGGACATCATTGCTCTTGCATTCTGCTTCTTACTGGAGAAAAACTCCTAAACAGAACTCAGAATAAAGGGGAAAAAAATAAGAAACGTCCTGGAGAGCTGCTTCTTTGGCTCCACTTCTTTGCAGTCTGTCAGAAAACTTGGAGATGTGTGGAGATTGCAACTTTTATATCTGAGCGTGGTGGCAGCGCTTCGTCTTTAAAAACTTTTTCGCTCTCAAAAACTAGGCCAAAAAAGTCCAAGCCAAGATTTTTCATTTGTTTTTTTTTTTTAAGCTTGAGCGAAGCAAACATGTCACCACGTTTTTTTTTTCTTTGTCTTTCCGCTTCTCTTTTTGTCGTTTCATTTTCTGCTTCCCTCATATTTTTAAACAGAAAGAAGAATCTGATGGAGATGTCAAAAAAGAGAAACTCGAGGAACTTCAGGAGCAGCTCAAACGGTTTCAGAGAGAACTGCAGGAGGGACAGGATGAGTAAGGATGGCTTTACATTACCTTCTTAAATTCTGTTTTTAAGAACAGGTATTGTTTGCAGACTCATTTCGGAACATGGTACACACATGATCTCTTCAAATATTTATTTGGAAGTTTGTACTTCAGGTGGGGCCACTTTGCTTAACTCCGCATGGTTTGTTTCGGAAGGTAAATAGCCAAAGATGATGCAAAACTACAAATCCTCCCCAAAAAAACACATAAACTTAAGTGTTTGGACTCCTTTAACGCTGTTTGGATTCTATAAAAACAACCACTAACACTTTAATTGCAACGTTTCCATTCCAGCTCCAAAAATACCTTCACAGTTATAGGGTGGTCAGCAAACACGTGCAAAGGAACTGTTTTCAATTAAAGAAATGGGATCAAACAAGATAAAAGTTGGACAATCTGGCTATTGTTTGCAAAAGTAGACTTTGTTTTCACAGATTCTACCTACTGTTAAGCATAGTAGTGGAAGAATTATGATTTGGGCATGTTTAATTTAGTCACCAAACAAATTCTTTTTGCAAATTCTCATCTAAAGCTTCGTCTATATTAGGGGTGGGCAAACTTTTTGATTAACAGGCCACATTGTGTTCTAGCATTTGACTAGCGGGCCGGAACAGGAGCAGACGGATGGCATGCTTTGCTAACCGCTATATTAGACGGATAGAATGGTGCGCTAGATTTTAAACAAGCGCTAAACAAGCGCTAAATGTTACATCAAGAGCATTAAATTTCAAATCTAGAGGCGCTATGTCTGAAATTTAGTGCGATAGCGCTTAAAAACGTCCATTTAGCGGTGCTAGGTTTGAAATCTAGGCGTTTGATGTAACATTTTGCTTCTTTTAACATCTAACACACTTGTTTACGTGTGTGTATTGGGCCGGATAGCTTTCCATATCTGTGAACTGTTTATTTTGACAGAGTGCGCATCATGAAGACACACACATTTTAATGGGAGCAGTGTTGTTGTTTTCTCAATAAAGCCAATATATCCACAGTGCGTCATCTAGTGAGGAAACATCAGAATTGCAGGGTAAATAAAACTAGCTAGGTTTATTTATTTAAATTTTTCAAGTTTGGCAGGCCGGATTAAACCTTTTAACGGGCCGCATGTGGCCCCGCAGGCCGTAGTTTGCCCATGCCTGATCTAGATCCTAAACCAAACTCTTGGTTGGCTAAATTAATGGAAGTTAAAATCCTTTAAAGCAGTATTTCAAAGTTTAATCTGCACATCACAACATAGTTCATGTCATAAGAACAGCAAACAGAATGCATAAACTTGCTGACGGCTTTCAAATGCATTTAACAGGGTGCAGCTTGTCAAACTTTTTCTTCTCTTTTTCTTATGAATTTCTTCTTTTTTTTTTAAGTCCTTGAAAGCATTAGATCTTTAGTTTTTCTTTAGCAGCTCAGTACGGACCGATGTCTCCCAAAATCCAGCAGTAATTGCTTGTGTGGCTGTACGATGTTGCATTATTAATAGCATCTGTGTGTGCAGGCTCACCACGGAGCGTATGGCCAGAGAATTGGCTGAGTCTCGACTGCGTCTTCAGGAAGATCAGCTGGCTCAACTTCAGGAAGAGCTGAGAAGAATTTCAGAAAACTCCCCCCAGACGGTCAGCACACTTAAGAAAAACATAAAACACACAGTCACAGTTCTGTCAAGCCATATTTCTAGCCTTGGCCTTCTTCTCTGCAGGATGCGGTGACCTTACAGGCCCAGCTGGCCGAGGCTGCCCTGTTACACCAACGCCAAGAGGAGGTCCTACACCAGCGAGAAAGGGAGCTGACAGCCCTGAAAGGGGCGCTGAAAGAGGAAGTGGAGTGCCATGATAAAGAGATGGAGGTTCTGAGGGAGCAGTACAGCCAAGACATGGAGAGTTTAAGAAAAACAATGGAGCAGTTTACTCAGGTACACCTTCATTATAACCTGTTAGAAGCAGAGAATGGAGGTGAAGGTGACCTCGTAACGCAGAGCATGGCATCAGCAAAATTCATCAAACATTTCACAAAAAAAAAAACAAGCAACACCCACGAAGTTCATGTTTTGCCAAATCTTGTGGGAATTTTAATGACTTCACACCGAGCAACTGTACAAATCCTCCTTCATCTGCTCGTTTTGGCCCAAATCATAGATGAGTAATCCCTCCCAGTTCTGATTTAGAAAAAAATCTTTTTTAAAAAATGGCTGTTTTGTATGAGTTTTGAGATAAACAGATGGATGTTGCTGAATAATGATTTCTCTTTTGTTACCAAATAGACTTTATTTTTGGTATTCCATTTTATGCAAAAAAATTACCTCAATTCCAGATGGTGGTAGACTGAAGAAATGGTTGTGATAATTTTTTTAGTTTATTATCTTCTTCTTTTGGCATTTCCCTTCAGGGATTGCCACAGCAAGTCGGTTTCTTCCATCTAACCCTATCTGCTGCATCTTCTTCGGTCACACCAACTATCTTCATGTCTTCCTTCACTGTATCCATGAACCTCCTCTTTGGTCTTCCTCTAGGCCTTTTTTCTGGTGGTTCCAAACCCAGCATCCTTCTGCCGATGTACTCTCTCTCTCTCTCTTTCTCTCTCTCTCTCTTCTCTGCACATGTCCAAACCATCTCAGTCTGGCCTCTCGAACTTTATCCCCAAAACCTCTAACATGTGCTGTTCCTCTGATCCTGTCCATTCTGGTCACTCCCAGAGAGATCCTCAGCATCTTCATCTCTGCTACCTCCATCTTTGTTTTCTGTCTTTTCCTCAGTGCCACTGTCTCTAGACCAAACAGCATGTTCAGGTCTCACCACGGTTTTGTACACTTTTCCTTTCATTTTAACTGAAACTCTTCTATCACACATCATGCCTGATACTTTTCTCCACCCATTTCAGCCTGCCTGCACACGCTTCTTCACCTCTTTTTCACACTCTCCATTGCTCTTGACTGTTGATCCTATGTTCACTTTCTATTCTATTCTGTCTAACTATTGACATTCTATTAGATATCAAGTTTTATGAAAGTCCAAGCGATAAACTGTTGAAATCAATTTAAAATGCAGTTTTTGTCCTGTGTGAATTATTTAAGTAGTCTACTCTGGCTTTAATGTTAAATCTGTCCATACTTTTTGTTGCTGTTCTGCAGTCGAGAAAAAAACAATAAATTAGTCAAACTGAGCCTGAGTGTGCCAAGTCAGACAAAACAAAGAACTTCTTTTTTTAGTTCTGATCAGACTGGAAACCTATTCAAATTCTCTTTTAAAACATTGACAGTAGCGATATTTTTAGAGTACCGCAGAATCCAGCGTTGGGAAATTTCTAGGAATATAAAGCTACATATCATTATTCGGGCTATAAAAGTTGTACGTGTCTGCTGTGTCAAAGAAAAGGTCTGAGAGCAGGAAAGAAGCACTCTCTGTTACTTCTACCCCACAGGACTGTTGAAACTTTTCAATGAAAATGTTCAGATGTTTCACAAATCATGATCAATTAGATTACTTGATTAAAGTTCTATAAACTATCTCTTGCGCCTAAAATAATCTCTTTGTGTCGATACGATTAGTCCCAAGAGGAGATAGAAATGGAGAGAGAAAAAGTCAACGCCTCAATGTTGAAGATGGAGGAAGAGCTGGAGGATTTCAAAGATCAGGGAGAGCAGTGGAAATCTGAGCTGGACGCCACCACGCAGGAGCTGAACGACACCAAAGAAAAGTCAGTATTTATGAATCTTGCTTTTAATAATAATGTGTGATAAAAGATTTTCTTAATCAGCAAGGAGATCTTTTAAATCAACCAGTCAGGACAGGTGAAACCTTTATTTTGTGACTATTTACCAGGATTTTTGTGTATAAATGAGTCAGTTTATTTGAGATTAGTGGCCAGTGTCGTAGATAGTTCCATTCGTTCCGTTGTCCTCTGCTCATCCGGGGTCTGCCTCTTGGTCTCCTCCTGGTGGGACGTGCCCGAAACACCTCACCAGCGAGGCGCTCTGGGGGCATCGACCAGATGCCTGAACCACCCCATCTGACTTATCTCGACCTGAAGGAGAAGCGTCTCGACACCGAGCTCCTCCCGGATGGCAGAGCTCCTCACCCGATCTCTAAGTGAGAGCCCAGCCACCCTGCGGAGGAAGCTCATTTCGGCCGCTTGTATCCATGAACGCATTCTTTCGGTCACCACCCACAGCTTGTGACCATAGGTGAGGGTTGGAACGTAGATCGACTTGTAAATCAAAAGCTTTGCTTTTCGGCTCAGCTCTCTCTTTACCATGACAGACCGATGCAGCGTCCTAGTTATTGCTGACGCCGCACTGATCCGCCTGTCGATCTCCCGCTCCATACTTCCCCTCCTTGTGAACAACACCCCGAGATACTTGATCCCCTCCACTTGGGGGGTTTAGATCTGATTTTACGGTGTTAGGTTAGTTTATTTTCAGTTGTAGCTTCAAACTGGATTGTTAAACCTCTAGTATAAGCTGACTCAGGTGTGTTACATTTCCCTGGATTCTCTTTCAATGCATGCTCTCACTCACCTGACTTTCCTTTGACAGGAACGGGAATCGCTCCAGCATCCCAGCGTGAGAGAAACGATTAGATTCGCTCTGTTTGCTTTAAGTAGATTTAGCGTGATTTCGATCCAAAATTCCTTCCTGAAAATTCACCTGAGAGTTTGATGTCAGCGTGGATTTTTTATCTGATGATTTCTGTTTGGATCATTGGATATGTAAAAACTTTTACTAACAATAGTGAAATCATATTAAAACCCAATTATATGAGAGCTCAAAATAAAGAGCATCTCTCTGTTTTGATTTTAGATCCCTTTTCTTTTGAGTTTAGGATTCCGATGAACAATAAGAACCTCTGTACCTGATTGAAATACCTGCCTTTGATGTTGTGCTGGTGACTTGATTTTAGAGCTTTAGATCATCTTCTTTGTATTCTGTTTGTCATCCTGTTTGCAGAATAATATCCTGAGTGAACACCAAGCAGCCACAAGATCAAAACCACAACGTCAATTTTAACTTTCCCTTTAGTTCAAAATTTACTTAAATAAGTCTGCATTAATCAGGATGCTACATTGGTTCGTTGTTGTGAAGAAAGAGCTGAGCCGAAAAGCAAAGATCTCGATTTACAAGTCGATCTACATTCTAACCCTCACCTTTGATCACCAGCTGTGGGTGGTGAGCAAAAGAACGAGATCATGGATACAAGTGGCCGAAATGAGCTTCCTCTGCAGGGTGGCTGGGCTCTCGCTCAGAGATAAGGTGCCGAGCTCTGCCATCCGGGAGAAGCTCGGAGGAGAAACGGTTCTCCTCCGAGTCAAGAGAAGCCAGATGTGGTGGTTCAGGCATCTGATTAGGATGCCTCCTGAACACTTTGCTGGTGAGGTGTTTCGGGCACGTCCCACCAGAAGGAGACCCAGAGGCAGACCGGGGAGCTACTGGAGAGACTATGTACCACAGCTGGCCGGGGAACTCCTCAGGATCCTCCACGGTGAGCTGGAGGATGCAGCAGGGGTGAGAGAAGCATGGGCTGGGACTGAGTCTGTTGCCCCATGACCCAGCCCAAGATAAGCGGAAGATAACGGAATGTAAAATTATCACTCCTTGTTGCACAACTTTACATTTAAAATCCCCTCTTCGATATAGACTGCATGCACTCCTGCTGCAAAAACACCTGCTTAAATCAAAATCTGGTTGCAGCAGAGAACAAAATCCTTGGCCAAGAACAACCTAATTTTTGAAAACTATCAGAATACTGAACGCGATGGCTTGCAAATTGCTCGAACATACACAAATAAAACATAAAACCACTATAGGAATGTTTTGGAAGTGAGAATAATATTCAAACATGGTAGAGGTCTCCAAATTGTAGATGTTTTCACTCTACATTTAATAAATCTCATTTGGATCAAACTGAGATATAATCAATATCTTTAAATTTTTTTCTGTAGTATCGTTGGACATTCATTAATGTTTCATGGTTTATTTTCAACTGGTAGGACACACTGGTGTGTGATGTCGGTGCTTGTTCTGACCTGAATCTAGCTGCTTCACCCTGTACCAGCCCGCGTGTTTGGACAGCTGTCTGATTCTAACTAACATGAAAGTTTTCTGAAGCAGAGGCCACAGAAGCACATCTGAGAGGATTGGAATAGCCCTCATTCCTCGTGTGCATCAATGATGCTCGGCATCCAGAGGGACTAGGCTTTCTAGTGAACTCAACGCAGGGTCATTTATCACCATTTCTTTGCATCATACAAGGGGTTTTAATGTTGTGGCTGGAGAGTGTTTAATTTTTTCATGCTTGGTATAGTGTTTACGGCTTGGTAGAAAAGACTTATTGTTCTTTTTAGGTTAAAATTGTCATGTTTGGAGAAGGAGAATATGCAGGAAACACTGAAGGATCTTCAGGAATCACTGAGCTCTGCAAAGAAAGACCCGCCTGCGCACGACAACCATTCTTTAGCAGAGGTAATTCACATAGAAAACATGAAGGTGGGCAATTAATCTCACCATGTGGGTGGAAAGTAGAGCTTAAACTACATTTATATTAAAAATAACCAAAGAAACTATGTTTTTAGTTGAAACAAAATAGTTTTAACTTGGAATTTATAGAAAACCCCATTTGATGATGTTATTTAGCGTCCTGGCACATTCTTCTCATTCTCACATGGTATTTATCTCTGATTACTTCTCTTAAGGAGCTTCGGCGTTGCCAAGACAACCTGAAGCAAACTCGAGCTGCTTTAGACAAAGAAAAGCGAGAGCTTGAAAAGAAAAACAAGGCACTCGAAGAGCTCAAGAAGGCGAGTGGTGAGAAAGAGGCCGAGCTTCAGTCAGAGATCAGCAGGCTGAAGGAGCAAATGCAAAACGACAAGGCTGAGCTGGAGAAGGCAAAGGAGGTGATCAAAAATGTTTTTTTTCCCCCTAAATATGTATAAAAACATCGTTATTCATCATTTCAGAAACACAAGAAGTGAAAAATGGGATGAAATTAGTCATTTTTGGATTCAATCTACTGCACAGTTCTTTAATTCCGTCTTGATTTGATCTCTTTACAGGCATCATCTGGTTCTTCTGGAAAGACCGTGGTGGACCATGGCAGCCAGGAGCTGCAGGAAGCAAATGTTCGCCTCAGAGAGAAGCTGGCACGCATGGTACTGAAAGAAAACAAATATACACCGCACATTCTAAAAGCATGTCAAATGATCAAACATGAATACAATAAAGAAGCCAAAGAACCGTCCACCCACATAAATCCTTTTTACAAACGAGAAATGTGAAGCTAATCCTGAAAAAAACTAAAAAAATAATCCCAAGTGATCATTTTGCTCTGAATCTACATAAAAGATATGTTCACTGGTCTTCTTCTGGCGGCGTTTCACTTCAGGGGTCACCACAGCAAGTCAGTTTCTTCCATCTAACCCTCTCTTTTGTATCTTCTTCGGTCACACCAACTATCTTCATGTCTTCCTTCACTGTATCCATGAACCTCCTCTTTGGTCTTCCTCTAGGCCTCTTTCCTGGTGGTTCCAAACCCAGCATCCTTCTTCCTATGTACTCTCTCTCTCTCTTCTGCACATGTCCAAACCATCTCAGTCTGGCCTCTCTGACTTTATCTCCAAAACCTCTAACATGTGCTGTTCCTCTGATCCTGTCCATCCTGATCACTTCCAGAGAGATCCTCAGCATCTTCATCTCTGCTACCTCCATCTCTGTTTCCTGTCTTTTTCTCAGTACCACTGTCTCTAGACCAAACAGCATAGCCGGTCTCACCACGGCTTTGTACACTTTCCCTTTCATTTTAGCAGAAACTCTTCTATCACACATCCCACCTGATAATTTTCTCCACCCGTTGCCGCCTGCCTGCATACGCTTCTTCACCTCTTTTCCACACTCTCTAGTGCTCTGGTCTGATGATCCTAAGTACTTAAACTCTTCCACCTTCTTAATCTCTTCCCTGTAACCTCACTTTTCCATTTGGGTGCCTCTCATTCACACACATGTATGTTTACTGGTAAAGCTATAGATAAAACCCATAATCTAAATGTTTAAATAAAGGGGGGGTTTCAGAAGATAAGCTCGCTTTCTGTTTCTTCTGTTTGTTTTTGATGCATTCATGGTATTGACTGCATTTGCTTGGGTTCCAGACGAGGCTGCAGTCCAGCTTGCCACGCAGTTCGGAAGCTGAAGAAGAGCTGGAAGCTTTGGGTGACGAAAACCGCTCCCTGAAAACTCAGCTTGAAGAAGCCAAAAGAGGCGCCAACCGCTTAAGCAAAGAGAGGGACGAGCTGACCCGGCGGCTAGAGGAGAGAGAGCTGGAGCGAGAGGCTTTAAAGAGGGGCAAAAGCGACTTGGAGGAGCAGAAAAGGTTGCTGGACCGAGCCCTGGAGAAGATAAGCAAAGAGGTGTGAGAGCGCAGGGGTCATGTAAAGGTCTTGATCTGCGACATGCAGAGGCTGTCATCACCTCCGATTTGCTCCTCTTTTTTTTTTGCTTGTCATGTTTAGATGGAGGTGTTGATGGGAGACTCCCGTCAGTCGGTGGCTTCCTTACAGACACAGCTTGAGGAATTCAGAGAGCGCTCCAGAAAAGATCTACAGGAAGCACAACGAAACAACAAGGAACGTCTGGCTGAGCTGCAGAGAGTTCAGAGCAGTCTAAAAACCCAGCAAGATGAGGTGAGGGTCTTGAGCTACTGGATTAAACTCAGAACTTTTGTAAACTAGTTTTATTTTTTATTTTATTTTAAATGTCTTCTTTTAGTTTGACTTTTTTTTTTTTTCCCAAAATGAGTCAGGATCCTGGGAGATAAGCCAGATGGGGTGGTTCGGGCATCTGGTCAGGATGCCTCTCGAATGCCTCGCTGGTGAGGTGTTACGGGCATGTCCCACTGGGCGGAGACTAAGAGGCAGACCGAAAGAATGAGATTGCGGATACAAGCGGCCGATATAAGCTTCCTCCGCAGGTTGGCTGAGCTCTCACTCAGAGATCAGGTGAGGAGCTCTTCCATCCGGGAGGAGCTCGGTGTTGAGCCGCTCCTTCTCGGGATCGAGAGAAGCCAGACAGGGTGGTTTGGGCATCTGGTCAGGATGCCTCCCGATCGACTCGCTGGTGAGGTATTTTGGGCACGTCCCACCGGGAGGAGACCAAGAGGCAGACCCCATCCCGCTGGAGAAACTATGTCTCACAGCTGGTCGGGGAACGACTCGGGATCCTTCCGAGTGAGCTGGAGGATGCAGCTGGGATGAGAGAAGCCTGAGCTTCCCGTCTGAGGCTGTTGCCCCCATGAACTGGCCCCGGACAAGCAGAAGAAGACGACAAAGTTTTTTTGTTTTTTTTTTCTTTCCAAAATGAGTCAAGATTCCGTGTGAAGAAAATATTTCAATGCAAATTCAGTTGTCACCAAAAAATTTGACTTGCATAGATCTGTTCTAATTCAGGACGGCCTCTAGCTTCAGGGATAAAAGAAAGGACCCTTGTAAGCGAAAATAATCAAATTGAAGACGTACAATCTTTTTTGTTTTATAGTATCCTGCTTTAGAACCCATCTAATAACATTTCTTCTGAAATTTCACTAAACACACACTTGATTTCTAGGTTTCTCGTCTGAAGAAGGAGCTTCTTCTTTGCAGCGAAGAGCGTGACAGTGCCCAGCTGGAGAGAGACCTCTTCAACAACCGGCTCAAGCACTTAGAAGAGGAGCTGGAAACAGAAAAAAACTCACACACTGACCGATCCCGAGAGATCAGAGGCCTGGAGGTTAGCTTCCTACTGTCAAAGTTCATGACCAGAGAATGTAAAGATAGAGGAGTCTAAAATCAGGCATGGTGTTCAACCAGAGGAAGTTTTTATTTAGAGAGCTGTGTGTGAAGCTGTAAAAAATGACTTTAGCATGAGTTAATTTGAATAGGTAAGACAAAAATGAAAGCATGTCCCACTTTGTAAGAAGTTGGTATGTTCTCACAGGATAAAATTAAAACACTGGAGATCGATCTGGATGAAGAAAAAAGTGGAGTGGAACTTCTAAACGATCGCATCACCCGATCCAGAGATCAGGTGAGAGACATCATTTGAATGAAATATGCAAACAAGTATAAACCATGAAGGTTTGACTAGTTTTTCCTACTCTGTTTTTTTTTCCCACAGATGGACCAGCTTCGTTCAGAGCTCATGCAGGAACGTTCTGTGAAACATGACCTGGAGATGGACAAAAGCACGCTTGAGCGTCAGGTATATATCTACAGAGTCACTGACTGTCTGTTTCTGGTAAGTTTGCCAACACTATGCCGCTGCCTGGCAGGTAAAAGATTTGAAATCTCGCCTGGCGGATTTGGAGGTGCAGAGCCGACCTTCAGCTGGAATCACGCTGCTAGAGAACAAGGTTCAGGAGTTGGAGGAAAGACTTCGCAGTGAAGAAAGGTCAGTCAGTCACCTTCTTATCCGTCTATCTCTCATGGCGTTGTAGGGGGCGCCGGAGCCCAAACCTGGCTGATTCAAAGCAAGGGGCAGGGTACACCCCAAACAGGTCGCCAGTCTGTCGCAGGGTGAAGAAAGATAGGCTGATCAAAAGTGATCTTCAACTTTGAAACAACTTTCCTACTTTGAGGACTATGCTGAGTATCATGAGTCTCCACAGTATTGAAGAGTCTTTATTGATCTCCAAGGGATCTCCCAAAAGCCTCGCCAGTGAGGTGTTTTGAGCACGTTCCATTGAGAGGGGGAGATCCAGAGGGAGGCCCAAGACCCGCTGGAGAGACTATGTCTCACAGCTGGAGAGGGAACACTTTGGGATCCTCCCGGGTGAGCTGAAGGAGTCAGTCTGGGAGAGAGAAGCCTGGGTTTTCCATCAGAGGCTGCTGCCCTGCGACCTAGCCTTGGATGATCGGAAGCAAAAAGAACGGGACGAGTTTCTTAAAGTTTTCAAATATTTCAGCACGAAATGTCTTCAGAAAGCTGATTTTCTGGTAGAAAACGATTAGACTTGGTCCAACAATAAAATACTTTTTCATTTGAAAGATAAAACACAACAGTTTTAACAGGCGAGGTGTTTCGGGCACGTCACACCGGGAGCAGACCAAGAGGCAGACCCCGGACCCGCTGGAGAGACTATGTCTCACAGCTGGCCGGGGAACGACTTGGGATCCTTCCAGGTGAGCTAGAGGACGCGGCCGGGGTGAGAGAGGCCTGGGGTGCCCGTTTGAGGCTGTTGCCCCCGCGACCCGACCCCGGAACAAGCGGAAGATGACGGAACGGAACGAAAGTTTTGACAGTTGTAATGAGTAAAAACTCATTCTCCAACAAGTGGACCCCAAAAACCTGCATCTACTGTGTGGAGTTTAATCATGTATGGTTGCTATTTGATTACATTTCAGAGAGAAGGCCAGCATTCAGGCGTCTCTGAGACGAATGGAAAGAAAATTGAAAGAAGTCAATGCCATGTTAGACGAGGAGAGGAGCCAGCACACTGAGCAGAAGGATCAGGTAAAAAAAAAAAGAGTCACACGCCTTACTGATGTTTTACTACAAAACGTGCACATGTTCTTTGAAGTTGTGGCTGTTAAAGACTAACCATTCACATATTTTCATAACATAAATGTTATCGCTTTTCCTTCTAACCCCAAACCCAACCTCACTCCGTTACCAGACGGATCTTTGACAGCGACACACTGTTCCTCACAGACTCCCAGTTTGCCCAAAGTAGCAAATACCTTCACCTGTGACCTTCCTTTTGGTCCCCTCTAACACCCATCCTCTTCCTCTCCCTCCCCAGTTGTCCCTGCGTGTTAAAGCCCTGAAGCGGCAGGTGGACGAGAGTGAGGGGGAGGTGGAACGCTTGGAGGGAGTCCGCCGTAAAGGCCTGAGAGACTTGGAGGAGCAGCATGAGCTCCAGGAAGTTCTGCGCGCTAAAGTCACAGCACTGGAGAATGAACTCAAGTAAGACGTCTAGAACTCTTTCAGGAAATATATAAAGTAATATTTGGTTTTGACACCAGAGAGCGCTCTGGAGTAACTATTCAGATTTTCAAGCAGAATGAAGATCCTAGCACTGCCAGTCTGTGAAGACTGGGCGAGAGTTAAATCCTGTTTAAGCCAATACTTGTCATCAGAAACAGAAAGTTTTGGGGATTTACAGGGAACTGTTTCAGTGGGTTTGTTCACCCTACAAAAAAAAGGAGGCGTTGGCTCAGTGGTAGAATCTCCATTCTTGATTCTGCTTTGATTACCACTAGGCCCATGCCTGGGTGTCACTGTGGAAGATGCCTAAACCCTGTTTCTCCCACTATTGGCGCTTTCATGGCTGCCTGCTGCGGTGCAACATAGCACAGAAATTTCTCTATTTGAGGGATGAATACAGTATGTTAACAAAAAAGAAAAGATTCCAGACTCTGTAAGACATTGAAACTTCAGCCAGTTTTCGTTCAGTCATCTTCCGCTTATCCGGGGTTGGGTCACGGGCGCAACAAGAAGCCCAGGCTTCTCTCACCCCAGCTCCCTCCTCCTGCTCACCCGGAAGGTTCCCGAGTCGTTCCCCGACTAGCTGTGAGACATGGTCTCTCCAGCGTGTCCAGGGTCTGCCTCATAGTCTCCTCCCGGTGGGACGTGCCTGAAAAGCCTCACCAGGGAGGCGCTTGAGGGCAACCTGACCAGATGCCCGAACCACCCCATCTGGCTTCTCTCGATCCGGAGGAGTAGCGGCTCGATACAAAGCTCCTCACCCGATCTCTGAGTGAGAGCCCAGCCACCCTGCGGGGGAAGCTCATTCCGGCTGTTTGTATCAGCAATCTCATTCTTTCGGGTCACCACCCACAGCTGGTGACCATAGGTGAGGGTGGGCAGTTTAGCAATTACTAATTTAAATAATATTGCAGCTAAAAAATAAAAAACTGAATTATAAAGATTATCTAAGTCTGATGGTTTAAATAACTAATGAATTTTTTTTTTTTGTTGTTGCATCACGTCAGACGGAGGTCACAGCCGACACATCGCCTGACCATGGGCACATCCATTTTAAGCTCCGAGGAAGAGGAGGGTTTCTATGACAACAACATCAACACTATTCTGAACGAGAATCACCTTCAGACCAACAACTCATAGAAAAAAATGTCAGCATAATGTCTTTTTTTGTTACTCATTTAGGAACACTGCTCCAAAAATTAATTTTAAGGGGGAAGAAAATAACTTTTTCTACACTTTGATTGCAAATAAGATTGTTTTATAGCTGCTATCTTTAATCTTTATTAGGATTGTTTTAACTTCATGTTAGAAAATTAATTACAGCAACCAAGGAACGCTTAACAGGCTTTGACTCGCATTCTGGTTTTAAAAAGATTTTTCACTTAGCGTGTCAGCCAGATCAAACACACGTCTTCTTACGTCTTCTGATTAACTTCAGGTCACACAAAGACTTTAGTCCGTAATTGAAAATCCTGCTTGTATTTATGTCCGCTGGTGCGGGATGAGTTTTAACCCGGTGATGTTTAGGTGTGTCCTTATGTGATGTTTGGGTTTTTTTTTTTTTTTTTACATTTTGATCTATTTATTTTCTTTCTGAAAGTCTAAACTGAGCCTTTTTGTTTTGTTTTGTTTTGTTTTTTACACTGTTGATCACCTGCTACTGGAGACAATCAAATCTACTGAACTGGGCCACTATGGACACGTGTCTTTGGTGTAAAATTTTACTCTCCTGATTTTAATTTTGTATATTAAGGTCAACATTCACATGTTTTTATTTAAATGCCTTAAAAGTGGCGCTTTTTGTATATTTTTTTGCCTGAAATGAATCTGTTGTTTTGTCTTAAAGCTGCTGTTGTAACAAGTATTTCAACACGCTCGCCCGTGCCTGCTTCATCCACACATTCACGATACGGAACTCATAACTTCAAATGTTTTTTTGTTTTTTTTTTTGCCGGTTATGAATGTTGATCACAATCTTTATATTAAATTCTTTTGTTACCACATTTTTAAATGATGAGCAAAAACAGTTTGTAATTAAAAATGTGTTGCGTTTGACGTGATGTGCATGAACTTTGTAAACTTTCCAAAAAATTTACGTAGATTTAAGATAAAAAATAGTTGAACCTTCACATTAAAAATAAAAAAATATATTGATTGATTGCTTTTTTTTTTGGTTTTCTGGTCTTATATTGAACTACTTTATAAATAAGTTGTAAAACTCCTTCAAATGTATCCGATTCCAAGGTGGTTGCTGAGGTTTCTTCCTTATCATAACTTACTCGAGTGTACCAGACCAACCTGTTTTTACAGAAGTACTTTTTATCACGAATCATTCCATCATTTACAGCTCTTTTCCTCTTAATTCTCATAGAGGCGGGCGTCTGAAAATGTACAATTAAAGAGTGCTGAAAAATTTAGAAAATACTCCAGAATAGAGGTCAAACTTATACAACCTGCTATGCAAATCAGGATGTAAAGTATGTTTCAAACAAAGCAAATTCTTGTACAATGTGTCCCTCAGGAGGAAGTGACATGGGTGTAGCTAGACTTTACAGATTTGCATACTAACTCGAGTTAGTGATGACATGTGGCTTGTCTTGGATCATAAAAAGATCGGTTTGAACTTTTGTTTAGTAAAATTTAAAATGCGACAACTTTTGCTGACTATTAAAATTTGACCTCACAATTTTTTAGCAAAAAAAGAAAAAAATCCAATTTAAATAAGTGATCCCCCTTGAAGAAAAAGAAAAATCTTGTGAACTATAGTCATTTTTTTTTTTTAACCGCAACACCAAAACTACCCTCACCTATGGTCACCAGCTGTGGGTGGTGACCGAAAGAATGAGATCACAGATACATGCGGCCGAAATGAGCTTCCTCCGCAGGGTGCCTGGGCTCTCACTCAGAGATCGGGTGAGGAGTTCCGCCATCCGAGAGGAGCTCGGTGTCAAGGTGCTTCTCTTCCATGTCGAAAGGAGCCAGATGGGGTGGTTCGGGCATGCCTCCCAAGCACCTCACTGGTGAGGCGTTTCGGACACGTCTCCCCGGGAAAAAACCAAGAGGCAGACCCCGGAACTGCTGGAGAGACTACGTCTCACAGCTGGCCGAGGAACAACTCGGGATCCTCCTGGGTGAGCTGGAGGATCCAGCTGGGCTGAGAGAAGCCTGGGCTTCACGTCTGAGGCTGTTGCCCCCTCGACTCGGCCCCGGATAAGCGGAAGACGACAAAACGGAACGAGCAACACCAGATCTACTTCTCAGAAACATGAGAAATCCTTTCTGAAAAAATGTTTTTGAATGCTTAAACCAGAAGAAAAGGGTTTCAGAATGTTGTTAAAAACGAAGATTTGCTTTGAGTGCACTCTGACTGTCTGATTTGGACATATTAGATTTTAGCTAACCTCCTCAAAAATATAATCACATTTGCTCTAAAATAGGTAGGTTCACTCTGAAGGCAAGGATGATAAAATTCTATTAAAATTTTCCATTTGGTTTCTTCATTCAGAGAGGACAACCACTGGAGTTCTAATATTTGACCTGTAAACAACATTCAAGCACTAACCCAATCCCCGACCTCTACAAATGGTACTGGGTATTTGATGGAACATTATGATCTGTAAACATTAAGCTTGATTTTTTTCACTCTCAGCGTCTTATCGGTGAGAGCATTCCAGCTTTGTTTTTATTTGTCGGAAACTTGCATAATTTTCCCCTGAACGTATTAGTCACTAAATAAACGAAACCTGTCTGAACTCGACCTCTTAACTGTGAGGAGACGAACGACTAAGCAAATGTAATCTTTAATCTTTTTTTCTGAGATACAAGTTTCTTTTTGGAATCGTTACTTATTTCTGAGCAAATTTCACTAGTAATTTGATCTGCGGTTTTTTTGAGAAGTCTTTCAAATTTAATTTTAAAAGATTAAACAAGCAGGAAAGGGTGGCACAGTGGTGCAGAGGTTAGCACAGTGATCTCACAGCAAGAAGATTGGGGTTCGAATCCTAGAGAGGGGACAAGGCCTGGAACATTGGTCTTTCTGTGTGTAGTTTGCATGTTCTCCCTGTCTGTGCATGGGTATTTCCCAGGTACTCTGGTTTTTTCACACCAGCCGCTTTAAAATTGCCCCTAGGTATGAGTCTGTGAGTGGATGGTTGTGTGTGTATGACCCTGCGGCAGACTGGCGACCTGTTCGGGGTGTGCCCCGCTTCTCGCCTTAAATCAGCCAGGATAGGCTCCGGTCCTCTCTGCAACTTCGTTAGGAGTAGACAGTTCAGGTTTCAGAGGCGTTGGCCTAGTGGTAGAGATACCGTCTTTCGACCGGGGAATCTGGTTCGATTCCCACCGGGCCCAAGACGTCCCTAGGGCTACTGGAGATAAGAAAAAAAAAAGGGAATGGACAGTTCAGAATATAAGTAAACAAGTAAATAAAGAAATAAAAAAGTTTGTTCAACATGTAGATTGCTTAAATTTATCATGGCTGCAGAGTTTTTGTACAGTTTTTAAAACTTACTTCGAAAACAGGTTTACCTGTGTGTGTGTGTGTATGTTTATTTGCTCCCAGTTCTTTATGCATGGATGACCTGTTATGTCGATCGATCACCCTTGAGTTTTCTTCATGCATGCAAGAACAAGAGCTATGCAAAGGTTTTGTTTGTGTTCTGAATGTTTATCATTTGGCCCAGCATTAAATTGTTTTCTGTTGAGGGGAAATAAAATTGGTAATAAACAGCAGGACTGGAATAAAACCAAGTCATTTTCTCTCCGGTTTTATACAAACCATATACTCGTTGATCTTTTCCACCCGTTTGATCGTCTCATGTTGGCAGAGGAGGGTCATCTAAGGAGATATCAGGCTAACAGCAGCGTGCGTTTGATCCATGCGTTTGTTTTCGATTTCAAACTTACCATTGTGAATTTATGAATTGCTTAATAAATTCTTCCATTCCTGGGTTTATCCTGGAGCATATTGGTCCAGCCAAATGGCACAACAATGACTTTTTTTTCACATTTCTTTCGGGTATTAAACCAAACTTGTCTTGTGTGTCAGTTGTTTTTTAGGCCTCCAAAAAGCTGACTGATGGTAAACTTGACGTGTGCCAAAACCTGTCTGAAATATGACTACCTGAGGCAAGTTTACTCCCTTCTAAGCACAAAGGGAAGATTTGATAAGGGCAAATTTTGTCTACTGTGCATGTTGCAATACCTTGGGCTGGTCTCTTCTGAGAAAGACCAAAACCTGCTTGGATTTTGTCAGTCAGGCTATTTTGTAGCATCTCAGAGATCAAAGGTTAAGGTTAGCAGGAGATATGTGTTTAAAGTCTGAAGATAATGTTTGAATGACACAATTCTACCGTTTTTCTCTCTTCGTTTTATATGAAGGGCGTTGGATCGCAATGACATGACTTTGAATTATGAGTTTTCTCTATGCCAAAAATAATTATGATGTTTCCCACAGGGAAATGATGAATTATATCATTACTGGTTCTAAATAAATAAAAAAAAAGACTTTCCAAACTAATTAAAGCTATCACAAATCAAACCCCATCACTAAAATCAGTAGCTGTCCTTTTGGAATGAGAATTTTAAAAAAATTAAATAAGCAAACTTTTTCACAAAGTTTAACAGTACAAATCATTTAATTTGTATTTTAAATTGCACGTCTGTTTTCGATTGATCTTTTCCCTTCCTCTACACCGCCTCAAACAGGGTTTCTTTTAGCTACAGCTACGTTTTCCACCCGGAGACAAGAAGCCTGTAATCCTTATTTGGTTTACTGTAATTACCGAGGACATCAAGCTCCAACATAACTCCACCTCTTCTCCCCTGCCTGGTTTGTCTTTAACTCCTCTAACGTCCCTTGACTTTCTTTGGGAGCTTCGAATGACTTTTTTACCTCCTACATTATCTACATTTCTCAACATCACTGTGTAAATTTTAAAGCAATATCTCACGATGCAATCAGAAACTTGATCTAAAAAAACGTTACATGACATAGTTAAGAAGAAAACATATAATTACTAGTGTGATCATTCTTCTTTGGGATGTCACTCCTGGGAGGGTTGGTTCATGAATTATGATGGATTATTTTGGAACAGTAATGACTCATGTGTAACGTCTAAAAACATTGAGTAGTGCCATTTAGAAAAACATTAAAAGCACATGATTTCATATTGTGTGTAGGAAATAAGATTTTCGAAGACATACCGGTAGTCGTCACCAGACTTTGTAAACTCCAGTTTACCTTGGGCTGGTCTGCTAAAAATGAGCTGCCTTTTGAATTTGGGTAACCCTGTTTATCCCCATAGGCTCGTCATACAAAGCAGAGATTCTTCGTCTGATACTGGGTATTGTGTTGCTATAAGATGTTTTAAAGGCACTACCTGTATTGAAGAAGCAATCTTTTAAATATTACAAAACGTTTTGACACAAAAATAAAAAGGCGGATTATTGTCAGGAGATGAGTTATTAGTCTCATGAAACAACAATAAATTATGTAACCATAGTAACAGCAAAACAGGATGGTTAGCTTGAGATCCCACATTTTAGATAGACAAACTTTCCATTAGTCTTCTGAACCATCCATCCCTAACAGAGTTGTGGGGAATGCTGGAGTCTATCCCTGCTGATTCAAGGCAAGAGGCAGGGTACACCCCGCACAAATCACCAGTCTGTCACGGGATCACAGACACACTCATTCCTTGGGGCAATTTTGCAGCAGCCAATCAACCAGACATGCATGGTTTTGGAGAGTGGGAGGAAACCAGAGTACCTGGAGAAAACCCATGCATACATGGGGAGAACATGCAAATCTCACACAGAAAGGCCAGTGTTTCAAACCTTGTCCCACCTGAGACTCAAACATTGAGGCCACTGTGCTAACCACTGCACCACCGTGCTGCCATAAACTTTCCAAATTTGAACAAAATTAGAACAAAAATGGGGGAGACGGTGGCTCAGTGGTAGAGCGTTTGCCTGCCGACCGGAAGTTAACCAGAAGTTTGCGGATTAGATTCCCACTGAGTTCATGTCTAGTGTCCTTGGAGAAGACACCTAACTCCCCCGTTTCTTCCATCATTGGTGCTGTCGTGGCAGCCTGCTGTGGTGTAGTAGTGCAGCACACAATTTCACACAAATATTCTCATTTTCACAGTGCATCATTATAAAGGATAACATTTCTGCCATCCTGTCATGAGCTCCTAAAAGGTCACTTTTTTACACTGAGATGGATGTAAAGAAAGTTCTAAATCGACATACAGCCAAAGTATACTCAGTTTGGCAGAAAAAAATGGGCACAGAGCCACTTGGCATCATGCTAGACTATTATCACACAGTACTGAATCCTATTTGCAGGTCTGCTACAGAATTAGCAGCAACACCTGACCAGACCGATCACTACAGCTCCTAAAAGCTTCCTCGTAGTGGTACTGGAAAATGGGCGAAAAACAAAGTGAAAATACTTTGGCTGAGAACAATGACGTTAACTGCGACAAGAGATCAATGTGGAAGAAGATCAGGCGTTCGACTGAAGCCAAAAAGCTCTGGTTGAACACCATACGTCTGCTAGATGGAAATGGCATCAGCTTCTCTGAGGTCAGTCAGTCCACACTTCACTATCTTGTTGTGTTCGTGGCATAGACAATTTTTATTTATTTCCACATTAATTTAAAAGAGAATTTGATTCAAATCAATGTGGACTGGGCACTTCACGCAATTATTTAAAAAAAAATTACAATTTTGCTGCGAAATAACACTAATGATTTACATATTAGACAAACACAAAAAAATGTAAAAGTTTTTCCAAAGAAAGAGCACTTTAAAGGACACCTCACATCCTGGACACTAACTGTCTGAACTGCTGCCTTTAGGAAGAAAGGAGGTGCAGATTTTTCAAAACATAAAAGTGAGCAATTTTGTAAAAGTTTTTATCCTTCAGCCACAATCGCATTAAATAACCATGAGAGAACTTACATGTGAGGCTTTGGGCTGGAGCAGCTCTTTTGTTGGACTGGAATGTCTGCTTTTTTTATGCTCACTTTATGGTTTATTTTATTCCATATTGGTTTTAAATTATTTACTGTGATTTATTACTTTATTAGTATCATGATGGAGGTGGGGGTAGTGAAGGAGGACCCAAATGCAGTGCCAGTTTTAACCAGTTTATTGAAGTAAGCGCAGAAGCCTTCAAAATGAATGACCAGCCGGATCAGAAGGTTCGACGTTGACAGGGTGACTGACCAGAGATATGAACTCAGCAGGAAGGCAGGGTACATTGGGAGCCAGGGGGTATGAGCTCAGCAACACGAAGACCAGAGACATGAGCTCAGTCGGAATGTCAGGATCCCGGGAGCCAGGGGTATGAGCTCAGCAGCACAAACACCAGAGGTATGAGCTCAGCAGGAAGGCAGGGTGCACTGGGAGCCAGGAGGTATGAGCTTAGAAGGACGAAGACCAGAGATATGAGCCTAGTCAGAAGTTCAGGGTACACCAGGAGCCTGGAGGTATAAGCTCAGTAGGACGAAGATCAGAGAAATAAATTCAGCGGGAATGCAGGGTGCACCGGGAGCCAGGTGGCATAAGCTCAGCAGCACAAAGACCAGAGATATAAGCTCAGCCGGAAAGTCAGGGTGCAATGGGAGCCAGGAGGTATGAGCTCAGCAGCACGAAGACCAGAGATATGAGCTCAGTCGGAAGACAGGGGCCACCAGAAGCCAGGGATACTAGGAAGGCAGCACTGCAGGTCAGTGGAGCAGTGTACAGAAGGGGAAGAAACAGAGAAATGGGGCAGAATAATCATCCAGCCGGGAAGTCTTCTTCTTTTTCGGTGATTTCCGGCAGACTGGGTGCCTTACAGCAGAGAAGTGAGGGACACCAGGGCTTAAATAGTCTACAGGGTAACAAGGCACACCTGGGGATTGGAACCATCATTCCAATTAGTATTATTTTAAAATGTATTGGACCATTGGTATCATTGTACAATTTTGCAATGACAATAAAGATCACATTATTAGTATTATTCCTTATTTTTATCCATTTATTTACTCTTTTTCATGATTACAGTCCTGTTGCTGTAACACACACATTTCCCACATATGGTATCAATAAAATACTGACTTTAAAGATCATCATGATAAGTATTTATTTTTTGCAACACATTAAAATTAAGTTATTAATTCTAGTTTTTAATAACAAATTAAGAACATGGCATGGAGAGTTGTTGTCAGACATTGAGCATCCATAAAACCTTACTGATCTCCAAGAAAAAGAAATTAGAAACATCTTTATTAATCTTTACAGGGATGGCCTTCAAAATAAAATCTAAACCTTCAGAATAAAATGTGTTTTAAATATTTTCTTTCGTTTTTCAATCAGTTAACAATGCATTTGAAAAAAAAACATGTGTCTCTGTGTGTGTGTGTTTGTGTGTATAGAAAAAATAAAGTGTATCACATGGTTAGATGCTTTAAATTCCATGTGGGTGCCTTCAAGTGTTTACTATGCATTACTAAGCGTTTACTATGTGGACAGATCGTGTGAAGAACACAGAGGAATCAGCTCTATTTATCTGTTTTATTCTCCTTTAAAAATCAATCTTTGGAAGAATTCTTAAAGGATTCATCTTCAAACAAAGAAAAAAGTCTTTCCATAGTGTCTAAGTATCTGATTTCTTGTCTTTGGTTTTTTTTTTATCGTCTTTTTTTCTCGATGAGAAGATGAGTGGTGTTACCAGACAATCGGTGGAAAATAGAGAGGAGGAAAAGACATCAAACGTGAGTAAAAAGACAGAAAAGATTATAATTATTTCTATTTTTAATATGCATTGCATAAAAATGACCATTTCTGGGGAAAAAAAATCAAATGGTGTGCAGGCTGTTTGCAAGAACAGCATGCATCAAAGTTGATTTAAACAACTTTAAATTAATTTAAATAATCTATTTAATTAACAAAATCCTCAGAATTTATTTTAGTTGTATTGTCCTAATATTAATTACATGAGATGGGTTGATTCTCTTTGCACTGTCTTTTCTGATGCCACATGCAGAGTGATTTTTATTATATATTCATTTTTATTTTATTTTGATAGATTTTATGTTTCATGTTGCACATGACAATCAGAGTGCATGTGTGTGAATGAGAGGGATCCAAGTGAAAAACTGAGGTTACAAAGAGAAGAGATAAAGAAGGAGGAAGATTTCAAGTACTTAGGATCCAGTCCAGAGCAATGGAGAGTGTGGAAAAGAGGTGAAGAAGCGTGTTCAAAGTGGCTGGATTGGATGGAGAAAAGTATCAAGTGTGATGTGTGATAGAAGAGTTTCAGCTAAAACGAAAGGGAAAGTGTACAAAACCGGACCGGACATGCTGTTTGGTCTAGAGACAGTGGCACTGAGGAAAAGACAGGAAACAGAGATGGAGGTAGCAGAGATGAAGAAGCTGAGGATCTCTCTGGGAGTGACCAGGATAGACAGGATCAGAAATTAGTATATCAGAGGAACAGCACATGTTAGAGGTTTTAGAGATAAAGTCAGAGAGGCCAGACTGAGATGGTTTGGACATGTGCAGAGGAGAGAAGGAGAGTAAATCGGAAGAAGGATTCTGGATTTGGAACCACCAGGAAAGAGGACTAGAAGAAGACCAGAGAGGAAATTCATGGATACAGTGAAGGAAGACATGAAGATAGTTGGTGTGACCGAAGAAGATGCAGCAGATAAGGTTAGATGGAAGAAACTGATTTGCTGTGGTGATCCCTGAAGGGAAATACCGAAAGAAGAAGTTGCACACTAAGCCAAAACAAGTTCCTAGTCTATGGATTTTCATTGACATTGGAAATAAGTGATCTTGATTCCTTGATTGATTGAAAAGCATAGTAAAGTAATTTGTGGATGGAAGCAAACAGTTGGCTTATTATAAAAATCCTGGACATGCTGATATTACAAGTATGGTTTACA
The DNA here is from genome assembly GCA_902685375.1 of Neostethus bicornis. Lineage (NCBI taxonomy): Eukaryota > Metazoa > Chordata > Actinopteri > Atheriniformes > Phallostethidae > Neostethus > Neostethus bicornis. The sequence continues at coordinate 21,814,703 of LR738551.1, read as the reverse complement.
TGATAGTTATATTATTACGTATGGCACTTATCATAATCATAAACTTTTTTTGCAGACTCAAGGTCCAATATAGAAAGACACTGAAAGATAAAATCATAAAATGTTCATAAATGCTTTTTTTTAAAAAACGCTTTTAGTTTTGTCATGATCTCTTGGGATGCTTTTGCAATCCATCCGTAAGGAGTAGTTCTATTCTCCATATGAAATATGAACATTTTTGCCCTCGGCTTTTTAGACAAGGGATAAATATTACAGAAATATGTTGGGGTGGTACAGGGCAAATACGATCTACACTGACGTCACAGAATATTGTTATCATATATATACAGAAAATCAGAATTCATTGTCTAGTTTGGAGACAAAATGTGTCAAACAAAAAGTCAGGGAAGACTTTCTAATAGTTTTTACAATTTGTTATGTATTTTTGGAAATCTCTTTTCTTTTATGTAATTTTTATCAAGAGGAGCTTGGAATAGAGCCTTTGCTCCTCCGGGTTCGAGAGAAACCAGATGGGGTGGTTTGGGCATCTGGTCAGGATGCCTCTCGAACACCTTTGTTGGAGAGGTAGTTCGGGCACGTCCCAGTGGGAACAGACTCAGAGACAGACCCTGGACCTGCTAAATCCGGCTGTGAGACATAGTCACAGGGACTGAGAACACCTCAGGATCCTCCTGGGTGAGCTGGAGAATGCAGTCGGGGTGAGAGAAGCCTAGGTTTTTTGTCTAAGGCTGTTGCCCCTGTGTCTTCCGCTCCTGGTTAAGTGGAACACAACAGAATGGAACAGAATGTATTCTAAACACGAACATGGTTATAGATTATGGATGAATACCTTGTTTGTTAAGATGACCAAATAAAGTACTCAGAGGAGGCTTCATGAGAAGCATTTGTTGAGGAAAAAGAGGTTGGAAAGTATTGCAAGTATGTGTGCGTGTCTAAATTTAACACATCACTACTCCTTTATTGCTTTTTTGACAACCTTTCCTTTTGTGCACACATTTAGTCCAATCCTTTGATGTAACATATTATGCTAAGCGTTGAACATCAAAAGAAATCCAACAATCAAAATGTCATCTTTTTTAAATGTTGAAAAACTTTATTAGTATAAGGATCACAAACGACTGATATCACAAATTGATTGTCATTTTTTTCTTGGTAATGTCTCTTTTTATATGATCGACTGTTTCAGTTTGTTGACTGGTTTCAACATTTTTCTATAAAGATTTCTACCTCTGAAACAAAAAGATTTAATATTTGAGTTTGAAGCCAAAGCAGAGCCATTCGCGGTTTGAAAAAAAGCATACAAGGAAAATTCTTGCATGTAAAGTTTCTTCTTCTTCTTGTGGCATTTCCCTTCACGGATTGCCACAGTGACGAGTCAGTTTCTTTCATCTAACCCTATCTCCTGCATCTTCATCGGTCACACCAACTATCTTCATGTCTTCTTTCGCTGTATCCATGAACCTCATCTTTGGTCTTCCTCTAGGCCTCTTTCCTGGTGGTTCCAAATCTAGCATCCTTCTGCCAATGTTTGTGCGGCATAAAATCTATTTGTATGTTAACGATGGAGAATGTGTCTAATTACACTGAACATATAAAGATAATTTAATTCAAAGGTGTGTACGATCCCTTGAATCGTACACACATTTGAAATAGTAAAGTTTCACATAAATGGCAAAAAAAAAACAGAATTTTGTGTATTTTCATCATTACATTCTAAAATCCCGGTCATTCTTTGTGAATTTTGGATTGCTCTGCTACTTGTCACGGGATGTGAACTATTTCAGGATACTTTACCCAGTTATGTCAAACTACTGACTGGTTTTATGACGATCCCTGATAAGAAGACGCTGATGTGTCGGAACAAGAAAAGAGGAGATTAAAAAAAAAAACCCTCTGGTTATGTTTTATTGCCTGAAAACAGACGTAAATATTCCTCACCTTTTCTAGAACATTTCTAATTTAATGCTGCTCTAAAGAAACAATTGGCTTGAGGTTTAAAAAAAAAAAGTTGACAAAGTGTCCCACCATAAACATGCCAAGAATGCACCAAAACATGTTAGTTTAGTTGTTAAAAACATCATCTCGCCTTCAAAGTGGTAGTTAAGCTATTTTCTCACCTTTTATCTTTCACGACTACTTAAACACCCTTTTAAATAATTATTGTTAGTAATTGTTCTTCACCAAGCCTGCAAATACGTGTGAGATTTTGACTCAAAGTCAGAAGAAAAATGTGATCTCTTAAAACAAATTGTTCCAGCGTGATGATAGATGGGTTCAGATAGGACACGAATACACTGGTAATCGTTATTTGGAACTCTGTTTGAACAGGTATGAGTGATATTTCATAAAAGGAATGTTTCTTCCTGCTGAAAGAAGAAAGTAAAACTCTTTATTTGTCCAGACCAAAGTGTAAGTGGAAGGATGAGAGCACTTAAACCCAAGAGCAGGAATTACCTGTCCTGCTGCCTTTTTGACAAAATGAAAACACATTTTAGTAACTTTTTCTACTTGAACATGTTGTGATCGTGGCAAACTTCATTTTTATGTTCGTCATGTGTTCGTACTAATACACACAAAAATAACAAAACACACACTGACGTTCATTTGAAAATTTTCCCTACCCGTAAAAAGGATGGAATGCCCCCTGCGGATTAGGGACAGGGTCCTGCCCCAAGTGGAGGAGTTTAAGTACATCAGGGTCTTGTTCCTGAGTGGGGGAAGGATGGAGCGGGAGATCGACACGCGGATCGGTGCGGCGTCAGCAATAACTAGGACGCTGCATCAGTCCATTGTGGTAAAGAGAGACCTGAGCCGAAAAGCAAAGGTCTCGAATTACAAGTCGATCTACGTTCCAACCCTCACCCATGGTCACCAGCTAAGGGGGTGATCGAAAAAATGAGATCGCGGACACAGGGTGGCGGGGCTCTCACTCAGAGATCAGGTGAGGAGCTCTGCCATCCGGGTGGAGCTTGATGTCGAGCCGCTCCTGCTCCAGATCGAGAGGAGCCAGATGGGTAGTTCGGGCATCTGGTCAGGATGCCCCCCGAGCGCCTCGCCGGTGAGGTGTTTCGGCCATGTTCCACTGGGACGAGACCGAGAGGCAGACCCCGGACCCGCTGGAGAGACTATGTCTCACAGCTGGCCGGGGAACGACTCAGGATCTTTCCAGGTGAGCTGGAGAATGCAGCCGGGGTGAGAGAAGCACGGGCTTCCTGTCTGAGGCTGTTGCCCCCGCAACCCGTCCTGGATGAGCGGAAGATGACAGAACGGAAAATAAGTCATCATATGCATCAGGCCAACGTCTGGTTGATAAGAGAATGTCTGGCCTGCACCACCTCTCTGATGGACACACGGCCTCTCTTTCTGATGAACTCCACAGAATCCAGCTCCTCTGCTGTGATGGAGATAAACTTCCCTCGGTCGTCGATTACAGCCGTGATAGCTCCCTCAGGTAGGAGGTCCTAAACCCTGATCATGACGTCCTGCATCCACATGCCAAACTGAGAGGCCAAGTCCTCCAGGAGAACCACTTTGGAGGTCTGGATGTACAAGGTAATAAAATTCCGCAGGCAGCTGTTCGTCTGGCCCTCAGAGAGCTCCTCTCCTTGCTCTAGTCTCGGGGTGCGGTTGAAACACTGGCCCATCTGTGTGGAGTTTGCATGTTCTCCCTGTGTATGTGTGTTTTTTCTCCCACCCTCCAAAAACATGCATGTGAGGTTTATTGGCCATTACATAATTTACCCCTAGATATGAGCGTTTACATGTGTATGGTTGTGTGCGTGGCCCTGCTATAGACTGTAGACCTATTGGGAGTGTATCCTGCCTCTCGCCTTAAATCAGCCGGGTTAGACTCTTTTACCCCTTGTGATAAGCGGCTCGGTAGAAGAAATAAAATTATAACAAACCAATAATGAAAGTAATAATTGATGTGATAAAATTGCAAAAAATACAGAAGTATTATTTAGTGCATCGTAGAACTAAGACAGTAAAAGATTTTATTCTGATGTACTGTGTAACGTATTGTATTCATCTCTCATGTGGAAATTACTTTCGCTGCTTTGCTTGGCAGCCATGATGATGCCAATGGTGGGAGCAACTGGTGTCATCCCCAAGGACGCTTAGGCATGTGTCATGAAGCAGTGTGCAGGTGAAAGGAGGAGGACCAAATTGCAGGACAGAAAATATGGTTTATTTAAGTATGGTAGTCAAGTATTGCTTTGAAAAGAAAATCAAAGTTTCAGTGGCATGGCAAGAGGTTGTTGTCAGAATGTGTTCTTGGTCAGGCAACCAGGGAGACCTGGCTGGAAGGGATGATATTACTCAATGGGGAAGTCTGGGGTGATTGCCCTTGAATGGATGGCAGGGTCCACAGATGTGTGGCATCAGAAATCAATCTCAGGTGTCTCTAAACAGGGTGATGAGGAACATCCAGGGCTCCCTCTGGCGACAGGAGAGGGGATCATGACAGCATGGACTCGATGGGAATGGAACTGGCTTCTCCCAGTCCAAAGGCAGACATTTGACCACTGAACCAACTCCTCATCTCAGACAAAATTTATAGAACAACAACAAATAGATATAAAAAAAAAGCCAATGAAGTAATTATTTTAACTATACAGCATATTAGGGCGAGATGGTGGCTCAGTGGTTAGAGCGTTCGCCCGTGAACCGGAAGTCAACCGGACGTTCGCGGGTTTGCACCCTGCTGAGTGCACGTCTAGGGTCCTTGGAGAAGACACCTAACCCCCCAGTTTCTCCCACCATTAGCGTTGTCGTGGGCAGCCTGTTGTGGTGTAGGAGTGCAGCACACAAATTTCCCCGATGAAGGATGTATAGAGTATGAAATTTATTGTTGGGAGCGACTGTCGCTCAGTGGTAGAGCGTTCACCCGTGGACCAGAGGGTAACTGGAAGTACGCGGGTTCGATTCCCACTGAGTTCACGTTTAGGGTCATTGAAAACACCTAACCCCCCATGTCTCCCACTATTGGCGCTGTCATAGGTGGCAGCCTGCTGGGGTGAGACAGTGGCTTAGTGTTTAAAGTGTTTGCTCACTGACCGGAAGTTTGTGGGTTCACATACCACTAGGTGCACGTCTAGGGACCTTGGAGAAGACACCTAACCCCTTGTTTCTCCCACCATTGGTGTAGGAGTGCAGTACACAAATTTCCCTGGTGAGGGATGAATAGAGTAAAATATTTATTTATATTAAAATCAAAAAATTGTTCGGAATATTTGTGCTTAGATCTGTAGTGTAGTGTTACTCTCCGACTATGTTTGATTATTCTTTTTTATACTAGCTAGAAGTAAAAATTTGAAAGTTATACTTTATTTTTACAAATTGTACTTCTAGGGAAGAGGTGTCCTGATGAAGGCGTGCACAGCCAGACATGATCATATTTGGTCTGTACAGCTCTCAACTTGTTTGGACAGTTTTGTTTGGACACAAAGAGCCAGAATCTGTTATATAAAGACAGTCCATTTGTTCGATTATATAACTAGCAGCACACATTCCTCAGAGCTCTGCTACCTACTACTGTCACCATGTGGGAGATAAATTAGCCTTTGTTATTCTTCTAGATGACCTTTTCTTTTTCGTCACACGAAAACTTATACAAAACAAACATCAGTAAAAACAAGGGATCAGGTGAGATTTTTGTGGAAAATATCTGACTTTTTAATTAGAACAGATTAATGATGTTGGATATTATTCACATACAAACAATAAATCAAATTAATATATAAATTCTAAGCCACTAGGAGGTCACAGTTTATTTAGCAGTGCAGATGTTTCCTTTAGATTTTCCATAGTGTGTGTGGACACAAAGTCCTGCAGGGGAGGCTAATAACTAGTGTGTGCATGCTTGGATCGCCTCTGGAGCTCTCTGACTGGATGATAGTGCAAAGTGAAGAGGGTTGGGCAGATGGTGGAGCCTCACCCAACCATGAAAGGCTGCACCACCCTGTATTCTCACACACTTAGTCACTCCCAGAGGTCTGATCACTGCAGGCTGACTGGAAACGGGAAGAGTCCCAGACTTCTTTTGTCTGACAAGGTAAATATCTGAATGTATTTTTTTTAATAAAGCCACTGATTGGCGATGTATATGATTATTGTTTTAATTTATTAAGTCTGAAACAAATGGAGGTAGTTGTGTTTGCATCATAGAAGATGTGCGGTTTGGAAAATATCATTCATTAATGCTTCTTTGAGTACTTATGTACAGATGAACAATTTTAAGCTTTACAAATCTGTTATTACTTGTAACAAGTTGACCATCCTCAAACAATTGTGGCTTTGGTTTGTGACCTTCTTTAATTGTGAGCTTCTTTATTTTGTTGCATTTTCAAGTCTCTTCTAAAGACGTCCACTCCATGTGGTTGGTCTCTTTTTTTTCATTTTGTTTTTGGGAAAAACCTCAAACATTCAGAACAAAGGAAGTTTGATCGTCATCATTTGAGAGGAGCGTCTTTGTTTGTTGGAATCTGTTCTGTAGGTGTCGCATGAGGTCACTGATTGTTTTAAGATCTGGTAGTCTGGGTTCAGAGGAGACGGACTGAATCACCTGGACATCAGTACAAAGATAAAAGAAAAATATCTTATACGAACGTTAACGTGAATCAGAATGGTGAAAATTGTCATTGGTCAAACAGGTCTACTGTTACCAAATTTTGTTGACATGTTTTGTAGATCTTTTTTGTTTAAGCAGATATAGTCACCGTTGCTGAACGCTGCTTTTGTGTTGATGTAAAATAACAGTTTGAGTTTATGGTTGACGGCATGATGAAGACAAATCTGAACATAATGGAAAAATAACAACAAAATTAATTTTGTTTCGTTTTCTGAACTGATTATTCCCTTATGGGTCCGTCAGGGTACTGGAGCCTATCCCGAGTAATTAAAGGTGATTGGATACACTTCGATCAGGTCACCAGTCTACAACAGAATTTATATTTCAATTTCTTTTTTAAAGCTATGTTTTTTAAATAATTTTGTTTTTTGTTATTAAAATGCCTCGTGATCTCGTCTGTACGCAGGCCTGCAAAACTGCAGACAGAAGAATATCACATAAATATATTCACCCACGCAGATATAGAACAATACGTGTAGATTTTTATACATAAATACATTAAAATTGGACATAAATGATGATTCAAGCTTCCGAGAGGCATTCTGTTTTTATTTCTTTCGTCCCAAAATAATAAACTAATAACTGGATTACGTTTGATTGGATATACGTATTTATATGCCAGGGGTGGCAAGGTGGTGCAGCGATTAGCACAGTGGCCTCACAGCAAAAAGGTCGGGCGTTCAAAGGTTTGAGAAACACTAGCCTTTCTGTGTGGAGTTTGCATGTTTTTCCAGTGTATGCGTGTTTTTTTTTTTTTTTTGGGTACTCCTGTTACCTCCCACTTTCCAAAATCATGCATGTCAGGTTGATTGCCTGTGGGAATGAGTGTGTGTGTGTGTGTGTGTGTGTGGGCTTGCGACAGACTGGCGACCTGTTTGGGTGTGTCCTGCCTCTCGCCTTGAATTGCCCAGGATGGGCTCCGGTATCCCCTGCTACCATGTCGGGGATGAACGGATTAGAAGATGAATGAATAAATTATTCCATTTTAGTGTCTAATGTCTTCCCTTTTGCTCGCCATTCTGGCATTGCGACCTATAAACAGGAGTCAGGGACAAGTGGGAAAAACATAAAGTAGTTGAACTACGCCTCCATCCTCCCACCACATTGTCTGCTCCGTTGAAAGAAAAACACTAGAGACTGAAAGCAGATTCTCCCTCTGGGCCAATGCTACTCCTCAATCCACTGTGCAGCTGCCAACAAAGGGAGATTACTCACTGACTCGTTTGAGAATCTCACCATTTACGACCTTAACAGGAAGGAGGTTTTTTATCAGAATGAAGCTCATTATCAAAACACTAATGTTTGATCAAATGTGTTTATTGATCACGTAAAAGATAGGATCATGCTTATCTGCATGTGTAAACCTAACGTGCTGGTATCTAGTCAGCCTGAAGCAGCCATGCACATAGCGTGGGATTTTTTTTTATTAGTGAAAAAGTTTTGAAACTTTAAGAAAGATAAATTATTTCCCACATAGTTTTATATTGACTCGGACGGGTGATGTTTTCAGGTCAGTCACCTTCTTAACCGTCCGTCCCTTTCAGGGTTGCCAGAGCCCATACCAGCTGATTTAAGGCAAGGGGCAGGGTACACCCCAAACAGGTCACCAGTCTGTCACAGGGCCACACACATACAACCTTACACACACACTCATTCCTAGGGGCAATTCAGCCAAATTGGAGGGTGGGAGGAAACCAGAGTACCCAGAGGAAACCCAAGGAGAACATGCAAACGCCACACAGACTTGAACCCATGACCTTCTTGCTGTGAGGCCACTGTGCTACCCACTGCGCCACCGTGCTGTCGTATGTTTTCAGGTTATCTTTAAATTTAATGTTGCCAAAAAAAAAATACTTTCGTACAAATACGCAATGGATGAAGAGCTGGGATCAAATTGAAACCTTCTATGAGTTGCTAAGATGAGCCAAAAAATTGTTGTCTTATATTTTTTTGTCCTGTAATTAAAGGTGTAAAACATCCCGTACATGTAAAGTCGTTATGCGTATGAATGGGTAGATCACAGTTTAATCACTCCCTTGTCTGTACATGCACTGGAGAGAAATAAAATTGGACAAGAAATAATTTGTTTTGGCTTTTTTCCCCACTTAAATTCTCTTCTTGTTCAATTCTCAGAATGTCCTGGCATTTAGAACAAAGCTGGCGATGCCGAATCTTACAATGCAAGTCAGCACAGCAGAAATATGCAGATAATTGATGCTTTATTTATTGCATCTTGGAGTATAATCACAAGACTAGTTTTGGTTTTTTTACTCCTAATGTCCCATCATAAGTACTTTGTGAGGGAGTTGAAGTTAATAAATCTCTCTGGGATGTATACTTTCACTGTGCTGCAATTTTGACCTTCTGGAAACCTGGCCATTCCACAGCACACAGAGAACCATTCAGAGTATCTTTATTGCGATTCAGTGGTGCGATGAAGTTTTGTGTTAAAAAACTTCATCGCAAAACCATTTGTAATTTAAATTTTGTTCTTTTTTACATGAATCAAAATGATCATGTCTGTAAACATCTCTCTCAATGGGAAAAAAAAAGTTGGGGGAGGCATTGGCTCAGCGGTAATTTTGCCATCTTTGAACCAAAGAGTTGCCGCTTCAAATCCTGCTGAGCTCATGCCTGGGTGTCCCCTGGAGAAGATACCTAATCCACCATTGGTGCCGTCACTGGCTGCCTGCAGCGGTGCAATGCAGCACAGGAATTTCCCCATGAGGGATCATTTACAACATGATAAAATAATAAAAAAAAAAATGGTTGCTCGTTTGGTTGGCATTTAATGTCATCCGGTTTGTCTGCGTCTCAGTCATGATTATGTCATTGCAGATCAATCTGTCACTGAAGTCAAATGATTTAACCTTTGTTTGTATAGCAACGCTCAAAACTCCTTGAGTACTTTAATAACCAAATTTTCTTTTCTATTTTTTTTGCAGGGTTGTGTTTTTTGTTTTTCTAAGATCTACGTTTCTGTTTGTGGCTGAATTGTTTGTATAAAAGGTGTGTACTTATTCAGCTCCAAGGCTAGTCTTACGACTTATTCACACGCATGTGAAAAAAAAAAGAGCCACAAGAACACATTGTTTTTCCACTCATTTTAATTTTTACTAATAGATTAAAGATTTCCACTCAAAAATGTGAAACATGAGAATTGAGTTGAAGGCAACGATGAATCATTTTGAAATTGTGTGAGAAAATTGTACAATATACAGGAGAGATTGTTTTTTTGTTATGAACTCCTCTTCATGGACACAATATGATAGAATAATTATGTTATTTTTTTCTTACACATTTTTAAAATCCACAATTATTTTAGAAGATATAAGTTGTAATCCATTTTGAGACAAAACCCGGACGTACAGATAAATTTGTTTCCCTGTTTTGTTTTGTCTTCTGAACCACTCATCCCGAATGGGATCACGGGCAGTGCTGGAACCTATCCCGGCTGATTTCAGGCAAGAGGCAGGGTACACCCCTGAAAGTTGACCTGTTGCAGGACCACACACACAGACAACGATCCACACACACTCATTCCTAATGGCAATTTCATAGTGTCCAATCAATCTAAAACGCACGTTTTTTTAGAGGGTGGGAGGAAACAAAAGAAAACCCACACATACATGGGTGGAACATTCAAACTACCCACAGAAGAGTGAGTTTTCACGCCTCGCACGTATCCCATGACTCAAACCCTAACCTTCTTGCTGTGAGGCCACTGTGCAGCCCTCCATGTGTTTATTGCTTTACATAAACTTTTAGTCAGTTAGGAATTTGTTTTCAAAAAGGATGCAACTGACGAGCAACCACGGCAACCAAAGAATCCTCATAAATAAACACATAACTGAAGATTCGTGCCAGCAGAACAGTTTCATTATTTAAAATGTTTACAGTTTTTATTCAAATAAAATGGGTCAGGACTGTATTATTTTCAATCCGAGGTTTTTGGTTTTTTTTGTCTTTTTTTTATCTTTAATGGATTTAGGGGAAATGAGTAGATTGAATTACTTTGTCTTTAAAAGAGGTTGTTTTGAGGTCATTGTCGCAGTAAAGGTTTAAAGTTCACGACAGCCTGCAGTATGTGACGCATGTGTGAGTTCTTCTCAAGAGTCGAGTTATAGGCAAATACATTAAAGGGCTGGAACAGTGAGTTAACCCCATTGATGTACGAGTGTTACAAATACCTGAGGAGGCTGAGGATGACTGTCACGCTGGCAAAGATTCATAAGACTTAAGTGTATGGTTACAGCTGGAAAAAAACATCTGCTTTTTTTATTGGATTCTTTTATTTTATCACCGCTTAGTCTCAGATGAAAGACTTGGAAAAATTTCTTTCTTACAGAAAATATGAGGTCATGAGTTGAAAATTTGCTAACTGTGAGTTTTTTTCCATTCCGTTGTCATCCACTCATTCGGGGCTGGGTCGCGGGGGCAACAGCCTCAGACGGGAAGCCCAGGCTTCTCTCATCCCGGCGGCGTCCTCCAGCTCACCCAGGAGGATCCCGAGTCGTTCTCAGGTCGGCTGTGAGACATAGTCTCTCCAGCGGGTCTGGACTCTGCCTCTTGCTCTCCTCCCGGTGGGACCAAGAGACAGTCTTGACTCACCAAGTGGCACTGATGGTGTTTCGGGCCAAGAGGCAGTGGGACCAAGAGACAGTCTTGGTCCCACTGCCTCTTGGCCCGAAACACCATCAGTGTTTCGGAATGGTTTCGGGCTGGTGAGGTGCCCGAAACACCTCACCAGCGAGGCGCTCGGTGAGCATCCTGACCAGATGCCTGAACCACCCCATCTGGCTTCTCTCGACCTGGAGGAGCAAAGCTGGTTACAGAGCTCCTCACCCGATTTCTGAGTGAGAGCCCAGCCACCCTGCGGAGGAAGCTCATTTGGGCCGCTTGTATCTGCGATCTCATTCTTTCGGTCACCACCCACAGCTGGTGATCATAGGTGCGGACAGGAACGTAGATCGACTTGTAAATCGAGAGCTTTGCTTTTCGGCTCAGCTCTCTCTTTACAACGTTTATAAGTTGTAAAGTTCTCTTTATAAGTTTTTTTTTGTTGTTATTTTTCTCTCAAGAACAGAAAATTTAATTTATGAGCAGCAGATGTATATCTATATATTTTTTTAAAAAATTCCAAACAGCATCCACTGATTATAATAATCTACTGTTATTAACTTTGAGCTTAGGGCACACTGGGTACTTGTCTGTAGCTTGGTGGATCAAACAGACCAACAAGCACCTGCATGCCCATCTGTACGCTTTTACTGTAAATACAGTTTAGACACACGGTGATAAAGACGTAAGCAGCTGTGTGAATAAAGCATTTCAACGGTTTAACTTTTCCACTTAAGGTGGATCTTTTTGGTCAACAGATCAAAGTTTTTGTTTAATATTTAGAAGTTAGAAATAAGTTTCTTTTTAAAAGGGTTTCCTGTGTAAGATTATAAGTAATCCTAGACAATATTTACTCAAGAATTAGTTGCCCTGCATAATTAAGCTTTCCATTTCCAGACTAAACTTTTTGGTATTTCTAAGTTCTTGAATAGACTTGAACAGCAAGTACTAAGACACTCCTGCCTTTCCTTTTGGCATGGTGCTCTGAGAGCTTAGAGCTATGAAGAACTGAGGTTCAAGACAAGTCTGTAGTCACGAAACGAATTGAAGAAGGTTATAGATTTCAGCAATGGTAATTTGGGTTAGTTTTCATTTTGTCTTATGCATTGTCCAGCTAAAGCCTATCCTGGCTGATTCTAGGCGAGAGGTAGGGTACAACCCAAACAGGTCGCCAGTTTGTTGTGGGGCCACACACACAACCAGTCTTCGGGACTTTTTTTAGTGGCCATTAATCTAACATGCATGTTTTTGGAGGATGAGAGGAAACTGGTGTACTTGGAAAAAACCCATATATACTCAGGGAGAACATACAAACTCCACACAGAACTGTCAGTGGTCCAAGCCTCATCCCCACGAGGGACTCGAACCCTCGATCTTCTTGCTGTGAGATCACTGTGCTGACCACTGCACTTACCGTACCGGCTGATAAATTGCTATTGAACAAATTTTAATGATGGAGAGTGTGGAAAAGAGGTAAAGAAGCATGTGCAGGCAGACTGGGTGGAGAAAAGTATCAGGTGTGATGTGTGATAGAAGAGTTTCTGCTAAAATGAAAGGGAAAGTGTACAAAACCGTGGTGAGACCGGCCATGCTGTTTGGGCTAGAGACAGTGGCACTGAGAAAAAGACATGAAACAGAGATGGAGGTAGCAGAGATGAAGATGCTGAGGATCTCTGTGGGAGTGACCAGGATGGACAGGATCAGACGAACAGCACATGTTAAATGTTTTGGAGATAAAGTCAAAGAGACCAGACTGAGATGGTTTGGACATGTGCAGAGGAGAAAGAGAGAGTGCATCGGAAGAAGAATGCTGGATTTGGAACCACCAGGAAAGAAGACTAGAGGAAGACCAAAGAGGAGGTTCACGGATACAGTGAAGGAAGACATGAAGATAGTTAGTGTGACCGAAGAGGATGCAGCAGATAGGGTTAGATGGAAGAAATTGACTTGCTGATGCGACCCCTGAAAGGAAATGCCGAAAAAAGAAGAACAACAACAAATTTTAAAAATATAGATAAAAACATGTGTTTGAAGTGTCAGGGGAAAAATGACCAAATAGAAAAAGTGTATGTATTAACAGAATAGACAGATTAGATTCTCCTTCCAACTGGAATGTCTTCTAAGTGTTGCTCTAAACTCATATTCTGTAATTGTTTGCAATTATAAACTACATGGTGAATTCCAGGGGCGGATCCAGGATCCCCTTTTTGGTCAACAAAAAAAAAGAAGAAGAAGAAAGGAAAGGGGACTAGTCAAGCTATTCCCTTGCAGGGCCAGTGAATGGGCAACCAAATGCAGGAAAATGACTCTTATTTTTTTTAAATGTTCTGGGGGAGGGTTCGAGGGGGGGTACCTTCTGCCTTCTCTATACTGGCTTTGTCAATGATCTCACACCCCACAGCCCCCTTGAGAAAATCCTGGATCCGCCCCTGAATTCCTTCTGTTTTTTTCATATTGTTGCCATAGTGACAGAGTAAAGTTGTTGTGTCTAACTAGACACCCATGTTTTAAATGTTTTCATTTCTGTTGCAGGCTTTTAGGAGGGTTTTTTTACTCGAGCAAAAATACCATGTTATGTCTGGATTACAGGACTTGACCGTGAGCTGTTAGTGGAAATGTCTTCTCATTGTGGGTTGCTAGGCATTACAGTGTAATTGCGAGGCATTCACAAAGACTTTAGTGGTACTAAATTTTATGGTTCTCATGCTCCCTCCCTCTTTGCTCCTCCTTCGTATTAACTCTTTACTTTCATTTTGAGCTCTTCAGTGGTTACTCTACTGGTTGTTCTGGCATCATTTCCCATCATCTCTCATTTCAGGAATGCTACAGACAGTTCCAGCTTTCCCAGCAAGGTCAGGATCCATCAGGCGTGAAGTCAGAGCAGCACAGCAGCAAGGTAAAAACCCAAAGAGGGAAACAAAAAAGAAGAATTGAAAATAAGGGAACATATAATATTTAAAATCAAACTGTATCGTTTTCTATTTTAGACGAGCAGCATAGCCGTTGTGTTGCCACAGAAACCCAAAGAACAGCAACAACCAGAGGTCATCACTCCCACAAAGGAAGAAGTTGAAGCCATCAAGGTTTGTAGATTTGTCTTGTGTTTGTGTACCAGCTGCACAGCACCTTTTATTTACCATTCAGTTTCTTTACATGCCATTTTATCTGATTATCTTATGTTTTTGTGCTGCCAAGGTCTACCTTAAACCACACGCAGAGGCCATAGAGAGCGTGAGGATGCTGACGGACGAGGTGTCCCAAATCCAGGAGGTCAGTTACTAACACTCAAACTGAAAAACATTTGTTAAACAATAAGTTTATGGAAAATGATGGAGTAATACTTCTGAGATCTACTTGAAGTAAGAGTCATGGTTGTGTTTTGTAATCCGGAACATTTTTTTTCATTGACTAATATTTTCAATGATAGGTGAGATACTGCCTCAAGACTCTGAGAGAGCAGATGGCTGCCAGACAAAACAGCAACAACAACAAGGTACAAACTTCTTGATGCCCTCAGGGTAAGGGTGTCAGAACTTTTTAACTGAGGGCCACTGACTGATACTCGTACCGAGGCGTATCTCCTTATATTAGGTGTATTAAAGTTAGAAAAAAAAAAAGTTTAAATGTAATTGAAAACAAAACTGTCTTCATCATAGCTTCTCATGAACGGATCTCTACTGATTTATTCAGAACAAACTTTGGTAGTTCATTCTCAGAACAGTGCCCTAAAATTAAATTGAAAAAACTTTATTAATCCCCAAAGGGAAATTTTGATGCCTTTCCAGTCCGCTTAAATTGTGTTAAAGCTTGCATCTGAGCAGTTAAAAAAACAGTCCATGATAAGTCCATGGTGTTGGGCTTCAATGAAGCACACCAAAGTGGCCCCTCCACATTCCTGCTGGGTCAAAACGAGCATCCCCAGTTCCTTCATCTTACCAGTGAGCATCCGGATGTTATCCATGACAACCACAGGGACACTGGGCTCAAAGCGCCTCCTTTCTGATCGTCTCCTTCTCAGTTCCGTCGGGACTGCATCGACTCCTCCACGACTCCATGACCAACAAAACGGAGAGCTAGCCATTGAAACCAAAAAACGGCTAGCCTAAAAACAGCCGTCCGAAGTAAAACAGTGCTACCCAAAACGACGTCCAAAGAGCGCACAAAGTCACATCTCCAGAGCAGGACCGAACACGGACAAAAGAAGGGACAGAAACCGAGCAGGACAAAATGTGAAAATAGACGATCAAACGCTAAAAAAAAAAACAAAACAAAAAAACAGGAGACACTGCAGCACGCAGCCGCTCAGGGCAGCGCCTTTTAACGTAAAATTTCTTCTTAGACAGAAAATTATAGTGAGAAAAAAAAACTTCAAAGTAAAAAATGGAACGTGTAAATTCGAAACTTCCAAGGCCTCAATAAAAAGATCGCATATCATTTTATTACATTTTAAAGATGAGACCAAAAAGAAAGACAAAAATAGACATGCTCTAATTTAATTGACTCAAAGAATGCAGATCACATAATTTCCAAAAAAGAATTTTATATTTTCATCTAACAGATCAAAAGAAGATCTTCCCATTCCTTCTTCTGGTTCAGAGAATGAAGCAGGATTGATTTCATTACTTTTTTATGCTTTGCTCTCATTTTTTATTGGTAGTGTAAACTTGAATTGATAATAGCTTTCACACCGGGTCATGATCTCATGCAGTCATTTCCACTACACCAAGTTTTAATGCAACGCTGCCTGAAAGCTTTTATCACCACCCTGCATTGATTTTCCTCCTTCCATTTCTGTAAAGAGAGATCCTCTGATTCCCAGAATCATTTAATGATTCTATTCCGTGTATGTATTCCTGCTCTTTGCTCGTCAGCCTTTTCAAGTCCGGTCATGTAACATAGAATACAAGACGCTTTCTGATTTGGCAGAAAGAAAAGAAAACATGTTTTTGACTTTACTAAAAACTCTAACTCCACTAACTGGCTGCTACTCTTGTCCTCCCAGTGTCCACCTAATGGTGTCAGGGTCAACATGCACAGCAACCAACCGGCTGTGTCCAACGGCAACACGATCCACATAGATGATCAGGTTAGTTTATAATCTGAGGAGCTGATACATTTTTTCTGTGTGGTGCAAGTACGGTCAAAGATTAGTTTCATATAAATGAATGAATTATTGCACATGCCTGAGGTAGATTTCATCTGCTGCTTTGAATCTTTTGATATTTTTAATTCAAATTTAGACGCTTCCTTCAGCTGGTTTCTACTCACAAAAGCCACTCTGTTGCTGCGGCACACACACCAACAGCTCGCACAGACGCAGTATTGCATTTCACATTCATTATTCCACGCTGAGCACATTAGAACATCAGTTGAAACAAGACACCATTATCTCTGAACAAAGTAGTCCAGGAGCAAGGAGAAATTGTGTGTGGGTCTGTAGCCACCCACCCCGACTATGCAAGTTAATCTATACTGCCCTTCTTTTTAAGAGAGGTCACATTTTTTCATAATGCTAAATCTAAGGAGTTTTGTTTGCATGGCAATGGCATGAGGAACCATTCCGTTGATTTATCTCATTTAAGATTATTTTTCTAGACTTCATAAGTTTCTTACATAGGTGCATTTGTTTATCGAGGGGCGAACAAAATAATCTTCCATCAGGAGCCTTTCTTGTTAACGTCAGTCTTCCTTTCAGTTCAAGTAGTTTAGCAAAGTATTTAAGCTTATGTGAACATTTCCCTCTGTCGTGATTCCCTTGCCCACCACCAGAGGGAGCCTGGGTCCTTTCTTCATCTCCCTGATTTGGGACACCTGTTGGTGGTTGACCAGCTACCTATTTAAAGGCAGTCTGACTTGCCTTCAGGGTCAGGTCATCATCCCATCCAGCCAGATCTTCCTGGCTGCCTGACCAAGAGATGCTTATGAACTATATGTTTTTTCCTTTACAGCTTTACTGACCTCCTTACTAAATAAATAATATCTGTTGTCCTGCATTTGGGTCCTCCTCCTCCTGCACCCTCATTGTGACACTCTCTCTGTCTGCCTTACCTCCCAGGTGGAAGATAATCAAGATGACACCATAAAACTCAGAGCAGCAACCAAGCGTTTATATTCACAGCTCAAGGAGATGGAGAAACGACATCAGGAAGAGAGAGAAAAACTGCAGGTCTGCATTAGGAGATGAGTAATGATAACACAATGTCCTGTCTGCTGCCACGACTCGTCCTTTTATTGCACTCACATTGCTGTAATTACTTTTTAACCCATTTATTTTTATTTTTGGGTGTCTGGTAATTCCGGTATGCTTATTAGATCTTGGGATGTTATCCCTCATTATACATAATGTCAAATATGCTGAGCCATTTCTGCAAATGGCAACTCAATCCTGGCACTTCTGTCAATTTCTTCCTGTTTATAACTTCAGCAGTAGCTTTTACACCATACATCATTCAGACTACACAAAAAGAAAAGATAATCATAACCAAACTGTGCACTAAATGTATCCAAATCAAAGTTTTGAACACATTTCTGGGTCAATAAATAAAATTGATAGTTGTTCAGATTGAATAGACAACAGAACATTTAAAGTTTCAAGCAACATAATCCATGTCGGCTCTTGTAGGTGGAGGCTACAGACCGTATCCTTGTACTATTCCAAAGACCTCCCTAGATCGCAGAGCTCTTCACCCTACCCTGAGTTATGACCTCACCACCAGAAGGAGAAAGCTCAGTCTGGCGGCTTGAATTTGCAAGATATTATTCTGTCACCTTCATACAATTTCATAGCCAATAAAGATTCTCGCTCTTATGGCCCAGATTTACCACAATGGACGGATACGGTATCCTAATTGCTGCAGACGTTGCACTGTGTCACCCCACCAATTCTTCATTCTATTTCAGGAGTGTCAAACCCAGATTTTCGTGGGCCAAGGTTTTCTCTAAAGGTCCTAAAAGTTTTCTCTGTGTTCCTGTTTCAACAGGCCTTATCAAGCAATGAAATTGAACACAATGAGTTATTCAGGTGTGTAAAGCCAAGAAAACATGGAACACCCTAAGGACCTCAGCTTTCAAGAATCAAAGTTTGACAAATTTGCTCTATTTGGCTGATTTCTGGACATCTTGGAATCTTGCCTGTGGCCTCATCACAAGACGTACTGTGAGATTGTGAATTTATCCCACGGAATGTGAGGTAGTACAGCTCATCCAGGATTCACATCAATTTGTGTTTTGGCAAGAAGGTTTGATTTATCAATTTCACCACAGTGTCAGTAGCAGGGAGTAGATACCAGAAGACAAGTGAGATCACATCCATTAGTGGGGTTTTTACTTAAACTTGGACATCAGACAGTCTGATTTGTATTTGCTTGAGAATAGCGATATTGACTGTGATTTAATTTTTGCGGATCAGAACAGGTTTTTGTTGAAGACACATACAGACATCGGTGTGGTTAGAGATTGTTGGGTAGCATTTTGTGTTCACCATGTACATCTTTTGGCATTTCCAGTGCAGATGGGAGATGTACTTTCTCAGGTTTATTTTGATTTTCACTCAAGCTTCCTCCTGCTGAGACATGTCTCAAACACTGCTTCTTCAGCAGCTGTCCCAGCCACCACATCTGGCTCCTGGCCACCTCTAGTTTGATTTCTTTCTGATTGACTGAGATGTTTCTCACAGAGAGCCTGAACAAAAAGGAAAATAATTATTTTGCTGTTTAAACCTTGAATATTTACTTGATTGAAAACACTGTGAAACTCTTACTAACTATTTATTGTTAAAGTGAGAACATTTACAAAGTTATTTGTAATAGCTGTTCCAACATTTTTTATTTGAAATGGTCAAATTTGGGTCAACTTAAAAGTTCAGAAGTTGTATTTCCAACTGTTTCAATTATAATATTTGGTGCATTATAATAACCATTTGATTCTGTCGTCCCCTTATCAGACAGAGGTAAACAATTATCGTGCACGCCTGAGCGAACACTCGGAGCGACTGGAGACAGCAGAGCAGAGGTCGGAGGACAGGGGTCAACAGGTGAAAGAGCTCCAGAGGCTGTTGGAAAGCATGAAGATTGAAAATGGCATTCTGAAAGAAAAGATGGCTGCAGGGGAAGCTGAGCTACAACAGATGAAGGCAAACAGAGAGAAAGGAACAGAAAAAGAGCAGAGGTAGGATTTTCAGAAACATGTTGGTGCAGGCTTTCATGGATCTTTGATATAAAACTTTTTGAACTCAGAGTTGCTTGAATGATAAATGGACTTGACTTATCCAGTGCTTTTCAACCTGCGTTGGCACTGAAACTCATGTTCACATTCAGACCTGATGGTGGAAGCTGCCATGCAAGGTCCAAACCACCATCAGGAGTAATTGGGGGTTCAGTGTCTTGCTCAGGGACATCTTGGCATGAACTCCAAGCAGGGGTTTGAACTGGCAACCCTCTGGTTAGAGGACGGTTGCCCTATCCAATGAGCCATCCTTCCCCCAGCATATACATACATAAAGACATACCTTAAAACTGCAACTAAACTAACGTGGATTCTCTGCTTGTGTTTCTAGATCTGCAGAGCTTGAGAAAGAGGTGGCAGCCCTGAGAGAAAAGATTCATCACCTGGATGATATGCTGACAAGCCAGCAGAGGAAGGTTCGCCACATGATTGAGCAGGTAACATTAAAACACTAGAAAGTTAAGCTTTACAAAAGCATACAACCAGAAGGACTCTCTCTCGTGCCGACAAACACACAGGAAGCCATGATTTTAAATGAGTTTGAAAAACCAAAGTGCATGACAAAACAAAAATGGATCATAATAAATAGGTCTTGCTTCACATGTGATGAGAGGAAACGAGCTTATTATGTGTGATTTGTTTTGTATGAAACAGGTGCAGAACTCACGGTTAATCCTGCAAGAGAGAGATCGAGCCATCGCAGATTTGGAGGAGAAGGTTGCTTTTCTTGAAGCTGAGGTCAGTGTTCTCTTTTTCTACGTTGATTTGAAAAAATTCCAACTTCATAAGACATCACATCCAATTTTTACTTTCCATCAACAACTTATTGTTCTTTCATTTTTCCCTCTGGCCTTTTATTTTTGGTGTATTTTTTATTATTTCTGGTTTATTTGACAGTACAATATAGTGCAGGGGTGGGCAAACTTTTTGATTCGCGGGCCACATTGAGTTCTAACATTTGGCAAGCAGGCCGGATCAGGAGCAGATGGATGGCATGCTTTGGTAACCGCTAGATTAAACCAATAAAATGTGCGCTAGATTTTAAATAAGCGTGCTAAATGTTACATCAAGAGCGTTAAATTTCAAATCTTGCTCGCTAGGTCTGTAATCTAGTGTGATAGGGCTTAAAAACGCGCTTTAAGAAGCGCTACGTTTGAAATTTAGGTGTTTGATGTAACATTTTGCTTATTTTAACATCTAACACGCTTGTTTACGTGTGTGTATTAGGCCCGATGGCTTTCCATATTTGTGCATACTGTTTATTTAGACAGCAAGCACATCACAGAGACACACTCATTTTATTGGGAGCAGTGTCGTTGTTTTCTCAACAAAGCCAATATATCAAGAGTATGTATGTATATATATATATATATATATATATATATATATATATATATATATATATATATATATATATATATATATATATACATCTAGTGAGGAAACATCAAAATTGCAGGGCAAATAAAACATTAACGTGGTTTTTTTTCCAAGTTCAGCGGGCCGGATTAAAACGTTTAACGGGCCGCATGTGGCCCACAGGCCATAGTTTGCCCATACCTGATATAGCGATTCATGTGAACATTCAGAGTGTTGAGCTGATTTCGCATTGCATTGCTTTTGGGATATCGGTTTTACATACACTACTAGACAAAATTTGATATTTTTTTCTTGTTTTGTTAAATTCAATAGTGTTTCAACATTTTAATGAAAGGAAAGAAAAAAAACTGAAAAATTCAATGAACACAAAAATATCACATTTGTTTTCTGACCTTTTCTAACTTTTAATATAAACATGTTTTCTATTTTATCATGTATTTTTTGTGATCTAAAAATGAACATTTCCAAATTTATGAGCATTTTATCTCCTCTTACCGGGGCGCAGCAGCTGGAGGAAGCGTGCATTGGAAATTATTGCTATGGCAACAAACACATTGCTATGGCCACACATAAGTGTATGTGTGTGTTTATATTTGTGGAGAGAGACAAGGAGGACTCTGACGCCATTACAAAAATATTTTAGAAAGGTTGAGTGAGATAATATCGAAAAGATACCATGCAGAGTGTAAGAATATTCTTGTCTGAATAAAGTATGCCATGTTTTGTAGATAAGTCTTGAAAGTTCAGGTTAGATAGAGAACCTGTCAGTTTCATGACTCTTTTTTTCTTTTGACAGAACAAAGAACTTCAAGACCACATGGAGTACTTCCTAGCAGGCCAGGATCCTCCACCCCTCTCAACAGAAAACAAACCAGAGATTGTTTATAGGTGAGAATTCACACCCTTATTTCCTCTAAAGCAATTAAATCCAGAAACAATGATGTCACCGTTTGTCATTGCATTGCCAAATAATCGGTTAAATTTTCCTCCTTTTTTGCAGTCAACCTCTCACACCAACAACGCAGAGCGACAAGGCCCAACCTTTCATCAAAGTGATTGAAATAAAATCCTAACTGGGGTAAAAAACATGGAAAGAATCTGAAGTCAAATACTTTTACACTTGTACATTAACCCATATTTCAACAGACTGTAAATGGGGATTTTTGTGGGTTTTTTCTTACCTGATTTTTTTTTTTTAATGTCACAGGTTAAAAAAAGTTCAAAATAAGTCTACAAATTTATAAAAAGAAACCAGGCTAAAAGCCATAACATAACAGACTAAACTTTGTGAATTTGGCCGACAGCAACAAATCTGTGCATGTTGTACTTTGTCAAAATAGCCTGAAGGTGCCAGAAAAATAGTAAAGGATTGCCGAAGCTTTCTGTGAATCTCAGTCTTTTTAAAGCTTAAACTAAATTACCGATATTTACTTAATCTATTTGAGATTACAAATGTCAATCGAAAACAATTTGATCTCATCTTGGCCACCTCTACAAAATAAAATTACGTATAATGGGCTTTTCTTTTTATCCTGGGGTTTTATTTAATGACGTTCCCTCAGGGTTGACTGTCAGATTTGTCAGTGCTTTCAATCATAATACAAACGCGATGCATCTAGTTATAAAATCTGTGTTTAAATGACATTCAAACCGTTTCAACTCAGATATTTTACTCAAAATATTGTATAATAGTAAATATTCTTTAAAACATAAATAGGTCTTCTAACCTATCCTGCCAAATGCTGCTTTTGCTGTCGTTAATACTACCTTGTTAAAATTACTGAGTTGACTAATACTCTGGATCGATACGTGCATGAGATACACTTTAATTTTAAAAGAATTTCTTGTTGAGTTTCTATGTCATTTACTGTGAACGTTGAAGTCTAGTCTGTCCTGTTACTGTACATTGTTCTATTTAAAAAGAATAAAAATGCATAAATACACAACTTTTACAGCTTCTGTTGTTGGGTTCATTCATTTCATCTTCTGAAAAGAAAAGCTCTTCATCTATCAACCCTGCTCCATCGGGATTAGCCCATCTACTCATCCCCCGTCCTGGGGATCGCTGGGCTGAGGAGGCCCCTTTGCTGCTTAACCATCCCGTTTTCATCAGGATGAAGAACATCTACTCATCCCAATCCTGGGCATCACCGGGCTGAGGAGTCCCCCGTGTTTCCATCAGGATGAAGAACATTTATTTGCTACTTTAGATATCTAGCTGTAGAGTAGAATAAGCTAATATTTAAACAATAGACACATTGGATGCTCATCCCAGGAGATCTCTCTTTCATGTGGATCCTCATGAGGTTTCTTTTTTTTTCCCACTGATTTTTTTTTTTTTTTAGTAGTTTTTTCCTCACCATGAAGAAGAGTCTAAGGGAATGAATGTTCTAATATTCTCTAGCTAGCATTTGTTAGTTAGTTTTCTTGCTGTGTGTTTTTGTTTAAACATTCCTCTTTTTCTTGTGAAGCCCATTTAGACAGAAATTGTGTGATTTTGGGCTATACAAATAAAACTGAATTGAATTGTCCATCTCTGGCGGTTGGTCTCTTTCCTGCTTAACCATCCTGTTTTCATCAGGATGAAATCCATCTACTCATCCCCGTCCGGAGCATCACTGGGCTGAGGAGCCCCCGTGTTTCAATCAGGATGAAGATCATCTATTGACTTCTTTAGATGTTTAGCTGTAGAGTAGAATAAGCTAATATTTAAACAATAGTCTTAGACACATTGGATGCTCGTCCCGGGGGAGGGATCTCTCTTTCATGTGGATCCTCATGAGGTTTCGTATTTTTTTTCCCACTGATTTTTTTTAGGAGTTTTTCCTCACCATGAAGGAGAATATAAGGGCAGGAATGTGCTATTGTCTAGCTAGCACTTGTTAGTTAGTTTTCTTGCTGTGTGGTTGTGTTTATACACTCCTCTTTTTTCTTGTTTTTCTTCTTTGTGAATCTACAATGTGAAGCCCATTGACACAGAAATTGTGTGATTTTGGGCTATACAAATAAAATTGAATTAAATTGTCCATCCCTGGCGGTTGGTCCCTTTCCTGCTTAACCATCCCGTTTTCATCAGGATGAAATCCATCTATTCATCCCTGTCCTGGGCATCTCCAGGCTGAGGAGTCCCCCGTGTTTCCATCAGGATAAAGAACATATATTGACTTCTTTAGATTTTTAGCTGTACAGTAGAATAAGCTAATATTTAAAGAATAGTCTTAGACACATTGGTTGCTCGTCCCAGGGGAGGGTTCTTTATTTCATGTGGATCCCCATGAGGTTTCTTATTTTTTTCCCACTGATTTTTTTTTAGTAGTTTTTTCCTCACCATGAAGAAGAGTCTAAGGGAATGAATGTTCTAATAATCTCTAGCTAGCATTTGTTAGTTAGTTTTCTTGCTGTGTGTTTGTGTTTATACACTCCTCTTTTTTCTTGTTTTTCTTCTTTGTGAATCTTTCATGTGAACTCCATTGAGACAGAAATTGTGTGATTTTGGGCTATAGAAATAAAACTGAATTGTCCATCCCTGGCGGTCGGTCCCTTTCCTGCTTAACCATCCCATTTTCTTCAGGAGGAAATCCATCTACTCATCCCCGTGCGGGGCATCACTGGGCTGAGGAGTCCCCCGTGTTTCCATCAGGATAAAGAACATCTATTGACTTCTTTAGATTTTTAGCTGTACAGTAGAATAAGCTAATATTTAAACAATAGTCTTAGACACATTGGATGCTCATCCCGGGGAGGGATCTCTCTTTCATGTGGATCCTCATGAGGTTTCTTATTTTTTTTCCACCGATTTTTTTTTTTTAGGAGTTTTTCCTCACTGTGAAGGAGAGTCTAAGGGCAGGAATGTGTTAGTATTGTTTAGCTAGCATTTGTTACTTTCTTGCTGTGTGTTTGTGTCTATACGTTCCTCATTTTTCTTGTTTTTCTTCTTTCTGAATCTACAATGTGAACCCCATTGAGAAAGAAAATTCTGTGATTTTGGGCTATACAAATAAAAATGAATTGTCCATCCCTAGCTGGGTTATGGGGGTGTCGGAGCCTATCCAGGCTGATTCAAGGCTAGAGGGAGAGTTTACCCTGAACAGGTCGCCAGTCTGGGACCATCACCACACACAACCATTCTAAGGGAATATTTTATAGCAGCTAATCAACCTAACATGCATGTTTTTGGAGGGTGGGAAGAAGCCGGAGTATCCGGAGAACACTCATACATACTCAACACACACATTCTACACATGCAACCTCCACACAGAAAGATCAGAGTTCCAAGCCTCGTCCCCACACAGGACTCAAACCCCCGATCTTGCTGTGAGGCCACTGTGCTAACCACTGCATGATTTTCCCGCCCTGATGTTATTAATCTGAATTTAACCATGACATTCTGCTGCTCTCTAGTGGCTGTGAGTAAAGTCGCTGAATGAAAAGATGGTTGATAACTTTTATACCAACGAGTACAAGTCCACATAAACTCAAAACAAACCGCATCAATCAAATAATTTATCATGATCCATATAAATACTTTACATCTGTACAAACACACTCAATTAAAACCTAACATTCATATATACACTTTTAAAATAAATTAGACTGTTTTGCTATTGACTGTTTTTTTTACAGACGTGATGATGAAGTCTTTGCCGGGTTGGCCACAATCATATTTGTCTTCAGAACATGATTCTTTAGGTCCAAAGGAAGACCGAAGGCCTTGGGTGTTTCATGTACACATAAAGGCTTCACAGTGAGGAGAAAAAAAAAAATCTTTAAAATACTACTGTCTGAATTTTACAACGTGCTCTCCAGTGTGTTGTAGTTATCTTTGAAACTTTTGAGTTCCAGGAAGTGTTTAGGTCTCTTGCTGCGCTGACCAGTAGAGGGTAGGTAGGTGACCTGGATAGTGGAAGGAGAACCACGAATGGGAGAACCGGTGAGGTCTTTGGCTGCAGATTGGTGATGTTGGTCCAGGCTAGTGCTGCTAGAGTACGCCTTTACGCTGATGAGACAAGAAGAAAAGGGATGACTAAAAATGTTTATAGCGTACGCCAGTGCACAACTAAAAATGATTAAGAATACAAGAACGTAACATTTAAATTGTTATTCTACAAATAAACATCCCAGCATAACTGCATCATTTTCCGTTCCGACGGCTACCGCTTATCTGGGGCCGGGTCGAGAGGGCAACAGCCTCACCCGAAAGGATCCCGAGTCGATCCAGCCAGCTGAGAGACATAGTCTCTCCAGCGGGTCCAGGTTCTGCCTCTTGGTCTCCTCCCGGTGGGACGTGCCCGAAACACCTCACCAGCGAGGCGCTTGGAGGCATCCTGACCAGATGCCCAAACCACCCCGGCTGGCTTCTTTCGACCTGGAGGAGTAGCGGCTCGACAGCAAGCTCCTCCCGGATGGTAGAACTCTTCACCCGATCTCTGAGTGAGAGCCCAGCCACTCTGTGGAGAAAGCTCATTTCAGCCGCGTGTATCCGCGATCTCATTCTTTTGGTCACCACCCACAGCTGGTGACCATAGGTGAGGGTTGGAACGTAGATCGACTTGTAAACCGAGAGCTCTACTTTTCGGCTCAGCTCTCTATTTACCACGACGGACCGATGCAGCGTCCTAGTTATTGGTGATGCCGCACCGATCCCCCTGTCGATCTCCCACTCCATCCTTCCCCCACTCATGAACAAGACCCCGAAATACTTAAACTCCTCCTTTTGGGGCTAGACCCTGTCCCTGACCTGCAGGGGACATTCCACCCTTTTCGGGCGAGAACCATGGTCTCGGATTTGGAGGCACTGATCCCAGCATAACTGCATCGTATTAAGTCAGTTATCATTAGCCTGTAACAGTAAGTAATCTAGAAGTTGTACACATGTATCTGATGTTCAGCTAATTGGTGTGAGCTCTGTTCAAGACAAAACTCAAGTCTATCCCAGTCCAGTAATACTTACACATCAACCAGTTCATTGAGAGCCTGTTGGTATTCCAGAAATTCAGTCTCACCAAACACCTGAAACATGGAAAGCTTCAGTTTACAGATGTTACCGTTCTGTATTCCACTCATTTTTACATCATCTGAGGAAACTTTTACCCACCCCGGTTCCATGACGAGCACAGTCGTACCCCTCTAGCAAACGGTCTATGAGAGCACTGCGACTACTTTTAATCAGTGAGTGAGAGTTTCGCAACTCCAGAAGCCAGTTCCTGAAGCTGCGTCCAGTAAATGCACTGGGACTACAGCTTATATCCTGCAGAGGAATTCCTGGAATCAAAAGAAAATAAAAATTAGTGGGGGGAAAAACGAATGCTTCAGAAGTCCATGGGGAAATTGGACTTCCCTTTGTTAGAAAGGGATCAAAGTTGTCTTCTGGACAGGGTAGTTGAAAATTGAGACTTGTCTACGGCCATCTAGAAATCCTTTTCCATATGATAGAAGAGAGCATTTTATCATAATAATAATAATGCATTGTACTTATACAGCGCTTTTCAGGACGCTTTTCACATATGCATTATTCGTTAACGCCATACCAGTTAATGGTAAGCTACTGTTGTAGCCACATCTGCCCTGGGGCAGACTGGCAGAAGAAAGGGTGACATTGTGCATCATCGACCCCTCTGACCATCACCAACCAATAACACACACTATCCAGACAAGACAAAGTGGGTGAAGTGTCTTGCCCAGGGACACAACAGCAATTTAATCTCATTGGCCGTCTCACTGTGGCACCTGGGGTTTCAGCAGTCTCCCATCCATGTACTGCCCAGGCCCAGCATGCTTAGCTTCTGATGTCTGACGGCATCAAGCCCTGACAGGCTGGCATGACCACAATATGGAAAATGATTTCAAATTTTCATTCTGATAGAGGGTAAGATAAATTGAAAATTATTTCAACGTCTCGAAACGTCTCGATCATCAAATACACTGTCCAGACAATGTGGAAGAATTTTTTTTTACAAATAATCAATGCTGAATGAATGAGGGATTACACGGATGCATTCAATAAAAATGGGTATGAATTTTAGTTTTCTATCACTTCAGGTTTACTTTAGTTCCAAATTCTGCAGGAGGACATACTTTGGTTGAATTTGTGATTCTAATAATAAAAGTATGATGTAATCAGTTGTGTCATAAAACATCAATATGAAAAGGCAAGATATAAATATTCTCACCTGAGTCACGAATGGCATCCAGAGCTTTCATTCTGTACAGGTAGTTATAGCAACCTATAAAACATCACATATAGGTTTTGTTTCCTTTCACTTTATAACATGATTGTAAAGATTATTTCCAATACAGTAACACTTTACAATAACTCATGAAGCAACAGATAACTTTGAATTATACAATTCATCCCCTTATGTCTTTTTTCATCACTTTTTTGCACCATATGTCTGTACTGCGCGTCCCATTGTCTACTGCTTTTTTGGGGCCGAGTTGCGGGGCCAACAGCCTCAGACGGGAAGCCCAGGCTTTTCGCACCCCAGCTGTATCCTCCAGCTCACCCGAGAGGATCCCGAGGCGTTCCGTGGCCAGCTGTAAGACATAGTCTCTCCAGCGGGTCTGGGATCTACCTCTGGGTCTCTTCTCAGTAGGACGAAACACCTCACCAGCAAGGTGTTCGGGAGGCATCCTAACCAGATGCCCAAACCACCATCTGGTTAAGAAGAGACCTATTGATCTATTCTTGAGTCTGAGATCAAGAAGTCTTGATCTTCTTGAGCTCAGATCAAGACAATGATCCTATTTCACCGAATATGTCTGGGTTTCTCTCGACCTGGAGTAACAACGGCTCTACTCCGAGCTCTTCCTGGATGGCAGAACTCCTCACTCGATCTTTAAGTGAGAGCCCAGCCACCCAGCGGAGGACACTCAGATCGGCTGCTTGTATCTGTGATCTTGTTTATCGTTCAACACCCACAACTGGTGACTATAGGTGAGGGTAGGAACGTAGAACGACTGGTAAATCAAAAGCTTTGCTTTTCGGCCCAGATCTTTCTTCACCTGGATACAATGCAGTGTCCTGATTATTGCGGACGCTGCACCGATGCACGAACAAGACCCCAAGTTACTTATACTCTTCCACTTGGGGCAGGACCCTGTTACTGACCTGCAGGGTCTGTACTCTACTGTACGGTGCTGCTCCTTAATAGATTTTAAATCAGATCACACTGTTTTATTCCTTACTTACACAGTATACTAGTTATTATTTATTATATTTGTATTTTTACAATCTTTTTCTTTTTTTTAATGACGTGTGGGATCAATGAAGTTCTTCTGATCATGCATCTACCCATGATGAATAGAAAAGATCACTGACCAATATGTAAGCCTCGTCTCAGCCTTGCATCCTCTTCTGATAGAAGTCGAGGCTCAAAGCAGATCTCCTGAACCTGTGACAGTCCTGAGTCTATCTCCTCCTTCAATCCCTGTCAACAAATCCACAAGTAAATCCAACAGATCTCTCATCTGTAAACTCCTGCAGGTAATCTCTCTCACCTTGGGTGCATTGTGTCCAATAGGTGCATGTGGTCCACGACGGGATCTCATTGCAAAGCGCATTATTTGCCTTTTAACAAAAATAAACAGCAGCACGAACACCTGTAAACAAAGACAAACGTGATCAGGGCTCAGATTTGATTCCACACACATATGACTAACTTACCAAGTTACCATAGGCCATCACTAGAACTACATTGACCCCCGATAAAGGCGATGAATCTGCCATCTCGTCGATCAGTGATAACTATTATCTAAAGATCCATTGAACTAGCTTAAGCTAACATGGTGTAGCAGGTGTTAGCTCGCTTGCTAAAGTCGCTTCATCGTGTTTTAAAATAGTTACAACAGCACGGATTCAATGACCATTGTTACATCGTGACTCTTAATTAAATTATATTGCAGAAAAACAACTACACAGACAATGGATTGCAGGAATTCGTTGTAAAAATTGCCATCATGATTGAGATTACGCAGTTTAGCTTGCTAGCTACAGCCAGGCTAATGGCTGAGCTCCAATCATTACCGTAAAAACTATAGAAAACGGGCAAGTCAAATTAAAGCAGTCAGTCAGTTACCTTCTTATCCGTCCATCCCTTACGGAGGGGGGCGTTCCACGAGGGGCGGGGTACACCCCAAACAGGTCGCCAGTCTGTCGTAGGGCCACACATACATTCATTCCTAAGGGCAACTTGGCACCGGCCAATAAACTTAGCATGCATGATTTTGGAGGAAACTGTTGCAGACCTGGGGAGAACATGCAAACTCCACACAGAAGTGACAGTGTTCCAAACCTTGTCCCCACCCGGTACTCGAACTCACGACCTTCTTGTTGTGAGGCCACTGTGCTACCCGCTGTGCCACCGTGCGCGCCACTTCTAATTCTTATAGTTTAAATTAAAAATCCCACTTCTAAAAGAAGTGAAGTCAATTAGTGGATCAACTACATTTTGTTAAGATTGAAACAATTCTCATGTGGTGTTCGAGAGGGATCTGTTCTAGGTCCTGTATTATTTTTGCTGTACATAAATGATTTATGTAATATATCTGATAAGCTCAAATTTGTTTTATTTGCTGATGATACTACAATATTGTGTTCTGGAAACGATTTACAACAGCGTCCAGTTGAGGTAACTGCTGAATTGGTTAATCTGAGAGATTGGTTCAGAATCAGCTCTCAAGTCATGTTCAGAAAATGTTTTTTTTTTTTTTTTCTTTTTTCAAAACAAAAAGTCAAATATGATCTCAGAGGGAAAATAGATTTTCAAAAGCATACAATCCACACAACTTCTTGTTAGGCATTTCCCTTTGGGGTCGCCACAGCAAGTCAGTTTCTTTCATCTAACCCTATCTCCTGCATCTTCTTCGGTCACACCAACTATCTTCATGTCTTCCTTCACTGTATCCATGAACCTCCTCTTTGGTCTTCCTCTAGGCCTCTTTCCTGGTGGTTCCAAATCCAGCATCCTTCTTCCGATGTACTGTCTCTCACTTCTCTGCTCATGTCTAAAACATCTCAGTCTCTCTGACTTTATCTCCAAAATCTCTAACATGTGCTGTTCCTCTGATATACTCATTTCTGATCCTGTCCATCCTGGTCACTCCCAGAGAGATCCTCAGCATCTTCATCTCTGCTACCTACATTTCTGTTTCCTGTCTTTTCTTCAGTGCCACTGTTTCTAGACCAAACAGCATGGCCGGTCTCACCACAGTTTTGTACGCTTTTCCTTTCGTTTTAGCTGAAACTCTTCTGTCACACATCACACTTGATACTTTTCTCCTAAATACTAAAAAGTTATTTATAACTAGATGTGGAATTGACTTGTGGACTACACTTGACGAACAAATTAAAAATAGTACTTCTTTGACTCAATTTAAACAGCGTTATAAACAAAAATAGCTGCTAACTACTTTTGATTATTGAGTTGATACCATATCCTTACCATTATTGCCATCTCTGGCTTTACTATTTTTGTTATTAACTACATCGATGTTCATAGTATTTAGATCTTTTCCATGGTTGGAATTTTGACCTCCATCATTGAGGAATTTATATCTTGTAAATATTACTGTATTTATCCAATGGTTGTTGGTACGTTTCTTCACAGTGTAATCAGTGACTAAATTACTGAATGTTGTACTTATACATACAATAATGAACACTGAAGTTGATGCGAAATAATGTTAACTTTTATATTTTAATTTACTTTATTAATCCCTCACCGGGAAATTTGTGTGCTGCATTACACCGCAGCAGGCTGCCACCTTTGATAGCGCCAATAGTGGGAGAAATGGGGGGTTAGGTGTCTTCTCCAAGGTGTCTAGACTTGAACTCAGTGAATGCGGACCCGCAAACTTACGGTTAATTTCCGATCCGCTGGCAAACGCTCCAACCACTGAGCCACCGTCTCCGGACTATATGACGCTTGTCTTTTTTTGATGCTGAACTAATTCAACAAAAATAACCGGAAGTCTAAGTTTTGTTTGAAACTTAAATTGTGTAAATAATGGATGTGGGTTCTGATAACTTTTTTTCTTCTACCCACTTTGTTTCGAGCATATTTGTGATGATTGTGCTTTGAATAGGCACATTGCTTTCGGTTTCTTTTGTATACTTTGCGTGATTTTATTTTGCTTGGTCTTTTTTTTAACATTTCTACTCGAAATAAACAGTCAGTCATCTTCTTATCCGTCTATTCCTTTCGGGGATGAGTAGATAGGTTTCAGTCAGTCACCTTCTTGTCCGTCTACCCCTTTCGGGATTGCAGGGGGTACCGGAGCCCATCCCGGCCAATTTAAGGTGAAGGGCAGAGTACACCCCGAATAGGTCGCCAGTCTGTCGCAGGGCAACACACATACAACCATCCACACACACTCATTCCTAGGGGCAATTTGGCACCGGCCAATCAACCTAGGAGCATGTTTTTGGAGGGTGGGAGGAAACCGGAGTACCCGGAGGAAACCCACATAAACACGGGGAGAACATGCAAACTCCACACAGAAAGGACAGTGTTCCAAGCCTCGTCCCCACCCAGGACTCGAACCCACGACCTAATTGCTGTGAGGCACTGCGCCACCATCTTCTTCTTCTTTCGGCTTTTCCCTTTAGGGGTCACCACAGCAAGTCAGTTTCTTCCATCTAACCCTGTCTGCTGTATCCTCTTTGGTCACACCAACTATCTTCATGTCTTCATTCAATGTATCCATGAACCTCCTCTTTGGTCTTCCTCTAGTCCTCTTTCCTGGTGGTTCCAAATACAGCATCCTTCTTCCGATGTACACTCTCTCTCTCCTCTGTACGTGCCCAAACCATCTCAGTCTTGCCTCTTGAACTTTATCCCCAAAACCTCTAACATGTGCTGTTCCCCTGATGTACTCATTTCTAATCCTGTCCATCCTGGTCACTCCCAGAGAGATCCTCAGCATCTTCATCTCTGCTACCTCCATCTCTGCTTCCTGTCTTTTCTTCAGTGCTACTGTTTCTAGACCAAACAGCATGGCCGGTCTCATTACGGTTTTGTACACTTTCCCTTTCATTCTAGCTGAAACTCTTCTGTCGGACATCACACCTGATACTTTCCTCCACCCGTTCCAGCCTGCCTGAACACACTTCTTCACCTCTTTTCCACACTCTCCATTGCTCTGGACTGTTGATCCTAGATACTTAAAATCTTAAAATCTCCACCTTCTTTATCTCTTCTCCCTGTAACCTCACTTTTCCATTTGGATCCCTCTCATTCACACACATGTACTCTGTTTTACTCTGACTAATCTTCATTCCTCTTCTTTCTAGTGCAAACCTCCACCTCTCCAGCTTTTCCTCCACCTCTTCCCTCCTCTCACTACAGATCACAATGTCATCTGTTAACATCATTGTCCAAGGAGATTCCTGTCTGACCTCGTCTGTCAGCCTGTCCATCACCACAGCAAACAGCAAAAGGCTCAGAGCAGATCCTTGGTGCAGTCCCACCCTCACACTGAACTCCTCTGTCACACCTACAGCACACCTCACCACTGTCTTACAGTCCTCCTACATGTCCTGGACCACTGTAACATGCTTCTCTGTCACACCAGACTTCCTCATACAATACCATAGTTCTTCTCTAGGTACCCTGTCATACGCTTTCTCTAGATCTACGAAGACACAGTGCAGCTCCCTCTGGCCTTCTCTGTACTTCCTCTGTACTGCGCCACCGTGCTGCCTCAAAAATGAACATACACATAAATTGTTTACTGTAACCATAGCAACTCACTCTATTATTTTTTTATGGGGGCGTGCCTCCAGATTTTTTTTTTTTAGGTTAATAAATATGTCAGTCAGTCAGTCAGTCATCTTCTTATCCGTCTGTCCCTTTCAGGGATGCGGTAGGTGCCGCTAATTTAAGGCGAAGGGCAGGTTACACCCGGATCAGGTCGCCAGTCTGTCGCGGGGACACACACATACAACCATCCACACACACTCATTCCTAGGGGCAATTTGGCACCGGCCAATCAACCTAGCATGCATGTCTTTGGAGGGTGGGAGGAAACCGGAGGAAAAACCGGAGGAAACCCACATAAACACGGGGAGAACATGCAAACTCCACACAGAAAGGACAGTGTTCCAAGCCTTGTCCCCACCCAGGACTCGAACCCACGACCTAATTGCTGTGAGGCACTGCGCCACCATCTTCTTCTTCTTCTTTCGGCTTTTCCCTTTAGGGGTCACCACAGCAAGTCAGTTTCTTCCATCTAACCCTATCTGCTGCATCTTCTTTGGTCACACCAACTATCTTCATGTCTTCCTTCACTGCATCCATGAACCTACTCTTTGGTCTTCCTCTTTCCTCTTTCCTGGTGGTTCCAAACCCAGCATTCTTCTTCTTATGTACTCTCTCTCTCCTCTGTACGTGCCCAAACCATCTCAGTCTTGCCTCTTGAACTTTATCCCCAAAACCTCTAACATGTGCTGTTCCCCTGATGTACTCATTTCTAATCCTGTCCATCCTGGTCACTCCCAGAGAGATCCTCAGCATTTTCATCTCTGCTACCTCCATCTCTGCTTCCTGTCTTTTCTTCAGTGCTACTGTTTCTAGACCAAACAGCATGGCCAGTCTCACCACAATTTTGTACACTCCCTTTCATTCTAGCTGAAACTCTTCTGTCGGACATTACACCTGATCCTTTCATCCACCCATTCCAGCCTGTCTGAACACGCTTCTTCACCTCTTTTCCACACTCTCCATTTTTAAAATTTGTTCAATACAATACCATAGTTCTTCTCTAGGTACCCTGTCATAAGCTTTCTCTAGATCTACGAAGACACAGTGCAGCTCCCTTTGGCCTTCTCTGTACTTCCTCTGCACTGCGCCACCGTGCTGCCTCAAAATGAACATACACATAAATTGTTTACTGTAACCATAGCAACTCACTCTATCATTTTTTATGGGGGCGTGCCTCCAGTATTTTTTTTAGGTTAATAAATATGGGGATTTTTTAAACGCGGTTTTAAACGCTGTATTACGGTATTTATGTGATTGATCACGTGGTGGGGCTCCGGTTTCCTCGAAGCGTTCTACCCACGTGACGCAGTTCTCCGTGGAGTGGGAAAGAAACAGGTAAAAATTCACAGGCTTATTGTGGGAGCTTTTTATTTTCCTCTATTTACTCATAAAAACTTTACAGCTCAAGAATAACAGTGTGTTTTATTAGAATATTAAATGTCTATGAGGAGACCTGTTTATGTATGAGTGTGTGTTATTCAGACGGGTTTCTGTTCAGTATTGTTTTTAATTTATTTTCATTGGAGCGGCCTCTAGGCCTACCTGGCTTCACCAGCGGGCTAAGTTTTTCTAAGCTATGCAATCATTTCTTTCAAGCTGCTAATTTGCTAACATGGCTAACTTCTACTTAGCTTTCCGAGGCGGTGTCTAAATATCATTGCGCTTGTTAGCGAGAAATAATATGATAATATTTTGTTTGTTATGATTTAATTGGTGTCTAAGGATGTTGTTGTGCTAATTAACTTGTTGGTTAATGAGTAAAGTCTGCTAACCCCCTGCAAAGCTTTGTACGGTACAAGTTAGCTTCCTGGCTAGCCAATGGTTAGTTAGCCTCGTTGTCGCCATGAGGTGAAGCCGTGAGAAGCGGAAGCCCACCGAGATTTCAGAACTGGATGCTTTGACAAACTATTAGCAAGTGGGCTAGCCTTTTGACCATGTGGCTGGAATGTTGGAGTGGGGTATCCTCGACAGGCCCTGATCTAAGGCTTCTTTTAAGGCTAATCAAAACAAGCTTTTACGTAACTGTAAAGATTAAGCAGTCACTAACTACAGCAAGGTTAATAACTTTCTATCTAAACTAATGCACCAAGCGTTGTTTTGTGAGATCAACTCTGTATTATCAGATCTACTTGTTTGTGAGGATTGTAGATCTTTAATTCTTTTGCAATCTAAAAGATTTCCACTTACTATTTAAATTTAGAAAGAATTGCATCATTTTCTGGAGGGTAAATAAGTTGTGGGCAGTAGGCCTAGTATTTATCAAAGCATGACTTGTTTCCTGGGTCAGGCCCTGCTGGAAGTTGGTAACATGTCTCTCTGAAAGAAAAAAAAAAACTCCCTTTGTTAGTGATCTCCAGGCGTCTTTGGAAACAAAGCAGTTGCTACAACCTACTTCCACTCCTCTCCTGATAAGCCAACAGACTGATTGAGGAAGTAGTTTCAGTGTACCTGACATGGATGACAGAAGTAGGTTATTGTCATAAGTTTGTAACATGTCTTTCCTCTTTGTCTCACCAGGTGTTAATTCTTTGTAAATACTGTTATTTGTATATACTGTAAATGATGACATCCATGGGCGGGAACCGAGCCCGGGGCACCTGGGATCAGACACAGGGCCAGTCACAAAACCAGACACAGCACAAGCAGAGGCCTCAGGTACCCTGATTCACACCACACATACAAACTTTGTCTTTTACTGTAATTATTTGCCTGTTGGTCAAATTGACCTTCACCGAACTTTAACTGCAAAATTGTATACAGATGTGAAACTTTCTTTGCTAAACTTGCATATTTTGTGTGCAATAAATGTGTCTTCTTACTTCAGTTTTGCAACTGCTACTAAATACAACATACTTGTTTGTCATGCATTAGATAAAATACCACACCCCACATATTCTTTTTGTTCGATTCCTGAAGATACAAATGTTACCTTGTGTACTGAGTCAGTACAATCTTCAGGGTCGAATTGTATCAGCATAAAATAGCATAATATCAGCATAAAATAATAAAGTTTCACTCTGAACATTTCTCGACATGATGTAAAAGTAACTGTGTGTGAGTAGATATTAAATTCTATCCAACTTCTGTTGGACAAGAAGTTAAAGAATTGAATGTAGGATCTTTAAACAAACACTGCAACGGATGAATATATGTACAAGCTACAATTAGATGCAGCATCTGTAGCAAAGCTATAATAAAAAAAATAAGTACCATCAACTTATTTAAAAAAACAGACATCAAATGCCATCTTTTATGTAGCTTATACATTAATCGTTTAATGGGCACACATTTTTCACCTTTCTTCCTCTGAACCGGTGCACACGCTTTCAAACTAACAGGAAATTGGAAATGAACAACAGGAAGTTGTTCAAGTCTTGAATATTCTCGTTTTCTAACGTGAGTTGCCACGGGTGCTTTTGTTTATCTTGCTGGACAACCAGTGCGGCCGCTACGCCCTGTAATGGTTAAGACTTGTTTTATATGTTGGTGCTAATAATTGACTTTTCTTCTTTGGCTCAACCATTGTTCCCACCAATAAATTTGTATTTCCACTTTGGTTTTACAGCTGCAGGTTGCACCTACTTGTTTATCACATACTAAAATACTAAACACGAGGTCTCCCTGTATCACCATTTAGATTCAATCCAATTTGTTTCAAATATTTTTGTTTATCAAATTTTTACCCTGAGTGTTTCTTGTTCAATCTTGTTCACGAAGATACAAATGTTACCTTGTGTACAGAGCTCATACAAACTTCAGGGTCAAATTGTATCAGTAGTCCAGCATAAAATTATAAAGTTTCACTCTATTCTCATCATGATGTGAAAGTAACTGTTGAGTGTGTGGGTTGAGGTTAAACTTGAAGCTAGAGGCAAAAGTTCAGTACCTTTTACTTTATTTAAAAAAAATATTACCGAAAACCATTTTTATTTACTTTAAATCAAGTAAAACCTTTGCCTTATATTTTGTTGTGATTATTTGGCGTTTCTTTTTTCGATCAGGCCACTGCTGAGCAGATCCGACTTGCACAGATGATTTCAGACCACAATGATGCAGACTTTGAAGAAAAAGTCAAACAAGTGAGTTGGTACATTCGTTTGTTCAGTGTGCTTATTTGATTGGACAGGTGCATTTTTCACATAATGGTTTTGGTAAAAGTTTGTCAACAAGGTCCATCATCTTTGTTCATCTATTAAGCTGTTGATTCAAGCCTGTACTTCTGCTAGTGGGATTTTAATTTTAAAGAAAGTAGTTGAAATCACAGCAGACCCCTGCTGTGGAATAATTTTGTGTTATTTGAATCATCATTTACTCATTAAAGCTATTTATGTAAGTCAGACTGATTTGCTGATTTTCTTTAAGCCTTGCTGTGTATTTTTTAAAAATAATGCATGTGAGCCAGGGTGGATCTTTGTTTCATCATGACAACTTTTTTTCCCCAGCTGATCGACATCACAGGCAAGGACCAGGATGAGTCTATGATCGCACTGCATGATTGCAATGGAGATGTCAACAGAGCCATAAATGTGTTGCTGGAGGGAAGCCCAGACACTGTGAGTATTCGCTTTGTTTAAAAGTGAAATTGTGGTGAAGTCAGTGTCATTCAGGCTTTGCTAACTCATCCTGAACAAACTACCAGTCTTGTTTTTGCTGCTGTTGTGGCATTACACTTTGGGTGTTCTGTTTCTCCATAGGACACCCTCAGCTTATGGTTAAAACATTTTGGCATGTTAGCAGTAATGTCCAAACTTCCATATTTTTTAACATTAATATTTTTTTTAAATATATGAATTCACTCGTCAAATAAATCTCATGTTCAGCTAGACGATATACTAGTAGTTTGAACAGTAATCCTGATCATGGCTGCTAAGAGAACTCAGCTAGAACTAACAAAATGTCACTACTTTGTTTTTATTCCCATTTAAAAACTTCTGTTGCATTAACTATTGTTTGTGCACATGCTCATAAAGACACTTTAAGTCCACTGTGACTTTTCTAAAAACAGATTTGCACTGATAGTGGAATTATGTCCAATGTTGATTTTTTTTAAAAATTTTTTTTATAAATTTAAAAATGAAAAAGAGCCTTCAAAGTGGAACTACATTTTTTAATATCCTCATAACAATGCTCCAGCATCTGAGAAGGAAACGCATTACTGCTGATTCAGCACCTGAGGAGTGGCAGTGTCTTTAAGTTATTTATTAACATCAGTGTCATCAATTAAGTACTCGCTTGTATTTTTAATGTTAAATTAGCTAAATTAAGTTTTTTCTTGACCATCAGCACATGCGTCATGTTTGCTAAAAGTTTTGACATAGATTTCAAGTTTGCATGTCAAAAGACATGCTGCTACTTTGCAGACACTACTTTTAAAAAATCAGCTTCAAATTGATACGTTCTATCCAATCTGACTTACTCGTGGCGACCCCTAAGGGGAAAAGCCGAAAGAAGAAGAAGAATCTGACTTACTCGTGACCCTCACTTAAAACAATCAGGACATTTCTAATTCTTTATTAGTTTGTTTTCTTAAACAGTAATTGCTGTCGAGTTTTGATTTGAAAGGCTAATGTGCTTTACCCCAAGGACTCCTGGGAAATGGTGGGCAAGAAGAAAGGAGTGTCGAGTCAGAAAGAGATTAGCCAGGCAGAAGTCGGCGAGGAGGGTAAAGATAACAGAGAAAAAAGTGGAGACAAAGATCCAGGACGTCGCCGAGGTGGAGCGCCTCGTAGAGGTCGAGGAGCCAGCAGGGGACGAGAGTGTACGTTTTCATCCAGTTTTTTTTTTCAGGTCAGGATGCTCTGCTGTGTAATAATCTGATGTTCTTTTCTCTCTTCATCACCAAAGTCCGAGGCCAGGAAAATGGGTTAGATGGTGGAAAAGCAGGAGTAGCTGGAAGAGGAGCAGAACGTGGCAGAAGGGGCAAAGGTAGAGGAAGGGGAACTGTCGGTGAGTAAGATTGGTAATTCAAGCAAGAATTACAACTGATTCCTCGATCTTAGCAAAATTAACCTGACACGAGTTTTTATTCTCCCTGCAGGGGTGACTGGACGGAGAGGTGGCAGATTCTCAGCACAGGGGATGGGGTAAGGAAATACCTGTGTTGCCTAAATTCATACAGCTTTTTGTCACACTTTTACTTGTTGCCATGGCCACCAGAGTGCTAGACTACAGCCTATTGTTGAAGCCTAATCCAGGAGAACATCAGCCAATGGAATGTAACCGCATGGGCTGAGGTTCTCTGCAGAAAGTGCTTACTTCTTTTTTTTTTTATTGCAGTTTAGATTTTTTCAATTGTGCCTCGTAGAATATTTTTATAAATATAAGCTAACTATGTAACCAGAATGTAAAAGCTTTCGGGTATAAAACCTTTTCAAACATGATTTAATAATCCTCTTTAAAATAATCTTGATGTTCTATATATAGATTTTCATACCTCAGTTAAACGATGGTTGTTGCAGAAAATGTCAATAAATATATTAAAAACATTTTATCTAAAATGTGAACTGCTCTGGCCTTCCCCTCACTGGCTTCACATGTGTAAATGTTTTAATAAAATCTATACGCTTTACTTCTTTCTAAATAAGTCAGGCAATCATAAAATTTTATGATAGGTTTTCTATTTGAAAAGAAACTTGCAGACAAAGATTTTCTGTTGCCGGGTATTTAATGAAAGGAAAACAAACCAGAGTCGAGTCTTTACGATAACAACAGCTTTGATGATAAACACAATAAACCTTCTCATCAGAAATGTGAAACTCTGTGTCATACCAGTTTTCAATTATCACAGTGTAAGGCTGATGGTGGGTTAGAATGAAACTGCAAACATGTGATGTTATCTCTTTTTTTCCTTTGAGGGGGACTTTTGGTTCATGCACTGAAATTGAATTATTTTCTTGTGAAGTTTGAAAGTATGGATAATTGTTTCAGTGAAAGGCTTTCTAAAAGTTTCACAAGTTTGTCAGTTTTCTGATGTCTTTAGATTGTTGTTTTTTATATGTAGTTTGCACTCTGTTATCTAGTCTGAAAGGTGCCCAGTAGAGCAAAGGAGATGGTTAAAAAATATACAGTTGTAGAAGGAAACATGTAAATCCTCCATCATTATGGCCTTATTTGCATTGACAACATTTAGTAGGTAAAAGTAGAAAGGGAAGCGGCTTCAGGATTCGATTTGGTTTTATTTGATTAGTAATTGGATGCTTGCTGATGCTTTTGACTAAAGTTCTCCGTTTGCCTGCACTCATATCTGTCAGTGGGATAAGCCGTTTATTTCTTGACTCGTTTAAGCAGTAACATTTTTATTTTACTTTCATTAAATTGCCTATCTTCTGGTGATTTTTTTTGTTTTTCTGTCCCTGGAATGTGTACCAATCCACTCTGAGTTGAAGCACATTGGCTTGCTTTGCATTGCAGGATGAATGAGTGAGCAGTTCAGAGTGGTTCCCTTTTTTGTAAGATCAGCATTTCGCTTCTGCTACTGCTTGGATTATGGTGTGAAAAAGAAAAAAAATGATCTGTTACTTGTTCCAATATTGTTCTTTTTTTTGTAATTGTCGCCATTATTTTTCCTCTAAAGCCAGATTGATAAGGGGTCCAGATATGATATTGCAGGAGGTGAGAGGTGAGTGTAACGCCTCTGGTGTGCCTGCTATGTTTTGTTTTTTTCTTTTGATCTTCAAAGGCGTGCCATTTTAAGACGGAAAGTTTTTTTTAAAAAAAACACAAAAAAATTAAATGAAGAAAATTTCTGTTGGATCAGTTCATACAAATTATGAATCCATTATGATGTGCATAGAAGGGATCTTTGATGGGTTACAAAAGCCGTTTGGCTTGAGTTGCACATGGTCATGTTGCTCCAAGTTTTAAAATACACAATAAGTATCAAACCAATAAAAGGCAACTTGTCCTGGTTACACACCAATGAAACAGTAAAAATGCAACAATTAAACACAAACCTCCTTTAAAGTTTAATCTAACTTTTTTAACCTTTTCCTGTGATGTTTACTATTTGTGTTGAATAATGATTTCTTAAAAAGCCAGTGGTATAAGTCTCCATACTGAAGCTGGTTTGAATGGCCCTAAAACTTAGGATCATTTTTTTTCGTACTGCATTTTGCAAACTTAGTAAAGTTCAGTAAAAAGTAAGATCGTTGGTATTTCTAATGTAGCGGCAACGGATGTCCCATTGGGTGTCTTGGGAGGTGGACACTCCCACTTAGTTTCTTCCTACTCTTCTCCTCAGGACGTTCAACCCAGCAGATTACGCTGAACCAGCCCAGACAGAAGAGAATTACGGAGGAGGGAGTACCTGGAGCAACACAGGAAACATGGAGATTGAAGAGGGAGCACGTAAGTTGATTTATTTAAAAATTTTCCTTCTAACTAAATAATTGAATTTCAGTAACTCAGAATTTTATCTGCCGTAAACAAGCAAACAATGAAGCCACTACATTAAGGAATACAAATTGTTTTGCTTGTGTCGTAAAACTTTTTGAACTTTTCTTTGATTTAGGGTTGGAATATTCAGGAGAGGGAACAAATTACCCACCCAAGTTTGACTCTGCTCCTGGTAAACTTTTTTCTTATTTTTTATGTTTTACTAAATAATATGAAGCCTAATTTTTTCAAAGTAACTACACTAAACTTTTTTTAAAATTAATTTCCAGGCGCCTGGAGGTCAGCCACGGATGAGTGGGGCACTGATGACTGGAATGAGGACGTGAGTATTTGAAGGCTGCAGTTAATTAACTTTGTCTTGAAAAAAGTAGTCAAGGTCCAAAGGAATTTTATGTTGTATGTCCGTTACTAACTAGTAGGGAGGTAAAAACGGAACGGAATGGTTAATGATTTGTCAAACTCCACTGAGATTAAGTTGCATCTATTAAAAAAAAAAAGTGAATGGCTCCTTTTTAAAAAAAATGGTATCTTTGTTATGGTTTTGAAGAATTAAGATGAAGTAGTCTTTACTGATGGAGACTATGCAACAAATTAAATTTAGAGTTGCGTTTTAGAACATGCTTCAAAATTAATTGTTTTCCCGTTTTTCTCCTCTTCAAAGCTTTCAGAGACGAAGATATTCACGGCCTCCAGCGTGGCGTCGATGCCTCTGCCTCAAGAGAATGTTACAATTACCAAAGGACAAAGGTTGGGCGGCATTTGTGTCGACAAAACTCTTTACACAAGGACAAATTGCTTAGTCCATAAAATTTTGTTTCATTTTCACAAGTTTTAGGACAAAAACATTACAGCTAGACATTCCTTCCGTTTTGAAGATGTTATACTCAGAAAAACTTACTCTATTTAGATAAAAACTAAACTAAAACATAAATCATTTTTGACAAGTTTAAATTTATTTGTCTGAAAATGTCTTTTCTCTTCAAATAAAGGATTGACCTTGCGGTGCTGCTCGGAAAAACTCCCCCTTCTTCATCCTCTGAGACAGATAACGCCCCCATGGAAGCCACCCAACCCCCCTCCCTCCCTCAATCACTGGTTTTTAGCAACTCCAAGCAGCTATCCCAAACATCCTCCAGTGCTCCTTATACTCAGCACAGCATGGTGAGTTCTGAACGGTTTATACTGACTGATTATTTTTACTAAAACTGTGCTATGGCTCTTTTCAAAATGCATATTTTTATCTTCTACCCTTTTTATTATCATTACCATCCACTTAAAACCGGGCAATAACTTTTTATTATTTCTTACTAAAACTGTGCAATAACTCACTTTAAATGCATATTTCTATCCTTTTATCTATTTTAAACTTTGTTTTTTGTTGTATTTGCATGTACTTATCTCTGAGCTGTGTTTCTTTCTGTATCTATGCTGTTGGGACAAAAAAAGTTTTTTAAAATCTTGATTTCAGTCATCTCTTAATCTTAAAGTGTATGTAACACATTGTAGTGGCAGGCTGATTCAGCATGCCAGCAGGAGATATTTTGTTATTTCTGTTCCCAAAATTAGTAATAAACAAATCTAAGTTTCAAGGCCTTTTCCGTTCTGCCTGGTCAAAATCCTCAACACAGCTGTAAATGGTGAACTGCAGTGTCCTTTAATAATTTGTTTGAATTTATCCCAGTCAGACTCTCCTCATCCAAATCACTCTCTTTGTCTTCCTTACCTATACCCATGTGGGAGATCCATGGCTGTAGAAAGTATTCCACGGGAAAATCTACAAATTACCATGATAATTGGTGTTAAAACTCGACAAATGTGCAATTTCAACCTTCCTAGTGTAGAACACTAAGTGGCTCCATTCAAAAAGTGAGCATGCATGAACTGGTTTTGACCAATCAGCAACCAACTTCATAGTGTACTTTGAAACACAAATGGTGGCAATGACACAGTTTAAACTTGTCTTGAGCGGAAAAGACATTTCCAATAATGTTTTGGATTTTAAAAGTTTGCCTCTGACCCCAGAGTATGTTTAGCAAGATTTTTAAAGACTCAGATCTTTTTTCTGAATCCACTTACAAAAATGGTCATAAAGTGTATTTTATTTGGATTTTTGTAGTTTCTTCAATGATAAAATAGTCTTGACATTTTTCTTGTGTTTGACTCGTAACCCTGGAAATCTGATTTTTCTTCCTTTTACTTATTTTATGCTATTGCTAAAAATATGACAATTCAACTTGTGTAC
Organism: Neostethus bicornis; assembly: GCA_902685375.1. Taxonomy (NCBI): domain Eukaryota; kingdom Metazoa; phylum Chordata; class Actinopteri; order Atheriniformes; family Phallostethidae; genus Neostethus; species Neostethus bicornis. The sequence goes on along the minus strand of LR738551.1, from coordinate 21,770,455 downwards.
GGTTTTTGTGCTGAAGTATAGTTATCACAGTGTGTCACATACACTCTTTAGTGATGGTTAGTTTTATACTTTTAATTTTAGTGACGGTTGTGAATGTATTGTGATGATTGTTTGATCTACACTGCAGGTCAGCATGCTGGGCAAGGGGTTCGGAGAAGTGGGAGATCCTAAAGGACCGAGCACAGGGACCAGTAGTTCCCAGTTTCTTGAGTATAAAACACATCAGGCACTGGCCCAGCTGGCAGCCCAGCACTCCCAGAGTGGACCTCCAAACACTGCCCCTTCATCCTGGGACACAAGTGCCAGCTCACTGGGACAATTTGGTAAAACATTAGATATATAGAATACAGCAGAGAGCAATGTAATCACGGTTTTGAAATTGTAAACAAAGTTTTGCCCAAATGTAATCTTTAGATGGCACAAATATTTCAGCTATGTTTGATATGATGGAGGAAGGATACTTGTGAAGTGTTTTATTATTCTTCTTGTGAAGTTTGCGATCACAAATCTTCAGGAGATCGTCTTAATCACACTTTCTAAAAATCGCTCTGTACCCTCTGTTCTAGAAATGAAGACCCAGCCAGAGTCTGGTATCCACACCCCTTTCACAAAGCGCCAGCCCTACCAGGCTGCCACCTCAACCTCGTCCATGTTGGATGTTTTCCTACAGGACAAAGGGCTGCCCCCTTCTTCTTCTGTTTCTTCATCTTCTTCTTTACCACAACAAACAACATCTTCACCCCATGTGGTTCAACCACCCGTTTCCTCACTTCCCAAAATGACCGCAGTCCCTTCCTTGGGTCAGCAAGTTTCTCCAAGCTCCTCAGATGTGCACGGTTCCAGTCCACTGCCTTTGCAGCAGCATAAACTTAAACAGCAGAAGAAGAGGACTTCCATCACCACCAAGGTAACAGTCTGATTTTATAGGGACCAAAAAAGCTTTTTCAGATTTTTCCACAGTTAGTCAGACATATCGACCTGTTGAGCAGGTGTCAGACTCAACAGATCATGTTTAGACTATGTTGAAGATTTACCAACATGTACTTAAAGAAAATTAATGTTTCAATTCAACTTTGTTAAAATAATATGAATAATGATTCCTGACAGATTCCAGCAATGGCGGTAGAAATGCCTGGATCAGCAGACATGTCGGGCCTCAATCTTCAATTCGGAGCTTTGCAGTTTGGGTCCGAACCAGTTTTACAAGATTACGAGTCCACTCCTGCCACGACAACGCCAGGCAATCCGGTTCAGAACAGCCTTTACACCAGTTCCAGCAGGTCGGCAAAGTTTATTTATTTGCTGTACAAATGTTAGTTGTGTTGTAATGATTTGAGAATAAACTTTATATTTTGTTAGTTTAGGTCTTTGTTATTTACGTCTGTATTTAAGTCAGAATCTCAAAATGACTAAATCAAATTTAATTTTAATTTCTTTTTACAACCTGCAGTGAGTCGACTCAAGCTCTGTCCAATTCCAGCCAGATGGATTTGTTCGATCCGCGAACATCCCAGACACGACGTTACCCTCCCTCAGTCTCATCCTCTCCTCAAAAAGATTTGCAGCCCAAGGTTAAAGCCAAGTGTCCTCTTTCACTAATAAAATATGTACTAAAGTGATATTGGGTACTGGGATTCCACTGAGTTCTGGGACACCTGATTTTTAATCTCTTAAGCCTACAAAACAAACAAAACAGTTTTAGAATAAAATATTTGATAAATAGGAGCCTAAAATAAGCTAATGGCTCTGTTTCATTACTTCTTGTGACATTGTGCTGTGGTTAAAAAAATGTAACGAGCCCAGCATGATTCAACTTTTGAGCAGTAGTCTGTTTCTATGGAAACTTGTCAGCTCACCTGCGTCTTTGTTTTTTACAGAATAGCTTCAGTTCTGTACAAGCGACGCAATCTGTGGAAGGTGAGTCACTTGTTTCTCTTAAGTTGTTGAAGCTTGTAACTTTGTTCCGTTCCGTTGTCTTCTGCTTATCCGAGGCTGGGTCAAGAGGGCAATTGCCTCAGATAAGAAACCCAGCTTCCTTCCCCCTGGCTGCATTGTCACCTGAGAGGATCCCGAGGTGTTCCCCTGCCAGCTGTGAGACATAGTCACTCCAGCGGGTGTGTGGTCTTCCTCTGGGTCTCCTCCTGGTTGTTCCCAAAACACCTAGGTGTTCCCAAAACACCTAGCCATTGAGGGGTGTGAGGGGCATCCTAACCAGATGCTTGAACCACCCCATCTAGCTTCTTTCGACCCAGAGGAACAATGGCTTTACTTCAAGCTCCTCCCGGATGGCAGAGCTCCTCAGTCGATCTCTGAGTGAGAGCCCAGCCACCCTGTGGAGGAAGCTGGGATTTTGTTCTTTTTTGTTCACCCACCAGCTGTGGGTGGTGACCATAATGTTTAAATCTTTGTTTCATATACATTTTTTTACTTAAACTTGGAATTCATCCCAGAATTTTTTTTTTGTTCCCCCCAGCTGCAGCGGGATCTGCAGTGTCATTAAAAGCCGTTTCTGATGCGGTCACGCCGGCGTCAGTCTCCAGTATGGTGGACAGCGGCTCTGCTTCATTGTTAACCACATCCAATCAACCCTCTCTTGGTGCGCTTGGGCACAATGAAGACTTGCCTCCTAGCACCATCCCCCCTCCACAGCACAACAAGTAAGATGCAGTTTGAACAGTAAATTTTTTCTTCATTAATTTGGTGAAGTGTCAAAAGATGACAGAGTTGTTTGTCCACAGTTCTCATCCATCACAACAGAACAGCCACGCTTCGTCTTCAGTTCGAACATCAAACTCCACCTTATTGGTGAGCTCTTTCTATCTTAGTCTGATTGATTTTTATGTTATGTTAATATACGCACACAGAAAGGAGCAGTTTGCTTATAAGTAATCTTTCCTTGGTAATGTTTTAAAGCAGCGTTTCCTGTGCTCTGCTCATTACACATCCATTTACTCAGATGGAAAAAAAATCTCATCAATCTTAACCACATCTTCCTCCATCTCTGCAGCATCCCAGCGTAGACGCTGATTCAAGCCTGCACTCTTCTTTTCCTTCGTCTGTGCCATCCGCTTCAATCCCCGCCTCCTCCTCTTCTGTGGGTGCTACGCAGGCGTCGCTCGGGGGTCCCCAAGCTTCCTCTGTGGGTCCGGCCACGGTCTCCGCTCCCTCTGGTTTAGGTCCTGTCAGCAATTTGGGCATGGGCCTTAATGTCGCCTCTATGGGTCCGCCATCAGTACCTCCCAGCACTGTTTCAGTATCTGCAACTTCTTCAGCCATTCCCTCCTCAGCATCTGCTTCCACACGCAGCTCTGCAGCATCCTCAGGTCAGACATTCATCCTGTATTTATTAAGAATTTACGGTAAAAATATTCAGCTATTTTACTGGGTTATTGTGCTGATGGTATAAAAGTGTGAGGTTTTGTTTTCCTTCTACAGGGAAAGCGCCTCCAAATCTGCCACCTGGAGTGCCCCCTCTACTGCCCAACCCATACATCATGGCTCCTGGTCTCCTTCATGCCTACCCAGTAGGTTTCAGCCTAAATATCTGGAATGTTTTATAACTTTTGTGTGTGTGTTTCTGTTTCTTTTTATCTTCACACGTAATTCTGTTTTATCACAGCCTCAGGTGTACGGCTACGATGACTTGCAGATGCTGCAGACAAGAATACCCCTGGTAAGCGCTTGTTCATAAAATGCATTTAAAAAAATTAGCAACAGTGTAGTAAATTAATAATTAATAATAATTGTAATTTTCTTTGGCAGGATTATTACAGCATCCCAACAGCATTTGCAGCTCCTGCAACAGCACTTACCGGCAGAGAGGGCAGCCTGACCAGCAACCCGTACTCTGGTTAGTTCAGAGTAATAAAACTGTGACCTGCACTTTAAAACGCTTTCTGTCCTTGAGAGCACGTTGAGCAAATGGACCTGTAAGAAATGTTTGAATTTTGGGGGTTGGTGGAAACTTTATTTTGGTGAGACGTGAGGCAGCCTAAATGGGATCTTAATTTGTATGACATCTATGCAAAAAGTCTTCAGCAAATCGAACTGAACATTTAACAATCAAGCAAGGAACTGAAACCAGACTTTTCTACATCATAGTTGAATATTTTTACTACAGATTGCCGCCCTATTATTGATTTGAGGGTTGGTTTTAAGGTTTGAGCACATTTTTCCATTGCAAACTCGAACATTAATGTAATTATTCAAACAATCAAAAACTATTTCTGCGGATGCAAACGTCCTAATGGCAAAAAAATTTGTTTGACACAGATTTGGTTTGACTTTAGAAGAAAATCTACAGAATTAAAACGTGATTTTAGGACTGAAATCTTATGAGATATCTTTTAGTTGACTAATTAATGACACACCACTTAACTTGTGAAAGTAATATAATTAAAATCTTTTACTGTGAAAGGACTGTTAAAATAAATGCAGGGATCAGTATAAAAAAAACTTAATTTTTTTTAATCAAAGTCCACTATGTGTGAAAATCTAAATTTAATTTAATATCAATAGTATAAATCTTTACATTTTCTTTTTTTACTTTACACTGACCACTCATCCTTAGTGTGACCATTTTCTCTGTACACAAATGGTTGAACTATCATTTAAAACTTCTGTTGACATACTGGGTTTTATAAATATATAAAGTGTCTATAATCACATAGAAATGTGAAAGCTTTTGATAAACACACATTTTTACAGTGATTGTCTTAAATCCTTCAGTAACTTTAATGTAAATATCCAGATGGCAAAGTGTTTGAAATCAAACGTAAAACTTTAAACCATGTTTGTACAGCTCAAATTGTAGATTTGAAGGCAGTAGAGGGCAGTACAACTGTAAAGAAAGAAACTTGATGTCACTTTAAAGGTGGAAAAGTTGCAATATTTTGCAGTAAATTTTTTCTGTGAGAATTTAACATTTTCCCATGTACCGACTTCACAACCAATCAGAAGTCAATATTTATTTACTTCAGATGGGATTCTTTTCTATTTCCAGGTGACCTATCAAAGTTTGGTCGAGGTGATGCATCATCGCCAGCTCCGGCTACAACATTAGCTCAAACACAACAAAATCAGACACAGACTCATCACACCACTCAGCAGCCCTTCCTGAACCCTGCGCTGCCACCTGGTTACAGCTATACCAGCCTCCCGTATTACACTGGCATGCCAGGGCTGCCCAACACCTTTCAATATGGACCTGCTGTGTTTCCAGTGAGATGTTGCTGTTTTTAAAATATATACATTTGCAGACTAGTGTATTATTTTGAAAAGATTTTTTTATTCCTCGTTTCTGGATGACAATCCAGCTCAGAAACATATTAATGGTAAATGTTTCAGTTATTATAAGTTTGTTTACTTGGTTTTAATTAACAAATTAATACTAAGTAGGATTTTTTTTATGTCAGGAAGAGTTATTAAAATATCTCATTAACTTTTTTTTTTTGATTGAAAAAAAAAAAGTTTTTATTTGAATAGCAGTTTATAATTTCTTGTCTTCTGACATCACCTTCCTTGATTTTTGTCTCCAGGTTGCTCCTACCTCTTCAAAACAGCACGGTGTGAATGTCGGCGTCAACGCTTCAGCCACTGCCTTCCAGCAGGCCAGTGGTTACGGTTCCCATGGTTACAGCACTGGTAAGTGGATAAGCAGTTAAAACAAAAACAGCGGTATGGAGGATTATATAGGTCTTACTGTGAGTACGAGGAACCCTGCTGCTTTTCAAAATAAACCTTTTGAGTTTTGTTTGTGGAAGCGTGCGTGTCGCACAGCCGCTGCACAAACATGGTGCTTGTTTAGTGACTTCAGTTATGTTTTGCTTCGTGGACGTCATACTTGGTCAGTGTGATAATACCTTTTATTAACTTTCAAAATTACACTGGACAAAATGACGCAACTGCTTCCTAAATAGCGTTTTTTTTTTCTACCTTGATGTGTCGAGAAGTGTGTTTGAGAATTTTTTTTCTAAAATGAAATGAAAGTATCTTGAACAACTTTATATAAAAATTCCATCTCATGCAAAAACAACTATTTTATTTTTGTTCCTCAAACAACCACCGTTGGGGTTTTAGAACATTCCTTAGACGGGAGTTATGAAGTCTTACTGATTTTTGGAAGATGATCATAGACCAGTAAGTGTGAAAGCCTGACTATTGCTAATGTCCCTGCCTGTTCTGAAATAGCGTAGGCTTACTTCTGAAATCTGACACAAGTCCTGATTGAACTCAAGGAGAGGGAGTAGGATTGTGTAAGTTTTGTTTTTATTCTTGTGCTTCATTAAAAAGTCTCATTAACGTAGTTAGTGCATCGTTGCTGCAACAGGTCCCCGCTAGTTGGGACTTGGGGAGACCAGAAATACTATTACAGTTTATTAAAAATCTGCTGGATCCTAAGACAAGATTCATACATCTCTATTAGAAGGTAGAAAGCTCTGAAAAATCATTTCTGTATGAGATGGGATTTTTAGAAGACAAGGTATCTGACTGTACCAGGAAGAAGAGCATGTATCTGGAGCTTCTTCATACTTTTATACTTACATACTTTTATAGAAATTAAACTTAGATTATTGGATTTTTCATGGCCTGCTTTACTTAGCTCCCAATGGAGACACATCACCAGACAAAAACAGATGAAATCGTTTTACGTGGCGTACACTCCATGTCGTTCTTTTATTTGATTCAGTTTTTCTTTATCAGCACTTCACTGTCTGTTTTTTTTTTTTTTCTCCTTGTAAATTAGCATCCCGTGTACATGTTTACCCCTACACGCATCATCTGCTGCTTTCTGCCATTGCCCACCTCACATTCTCCACCTCCTTCCCCCACACCTGCCCTGCCTGCCCCCTCACCTCCTGCCCGCAGACCTGGGTCAAGTAGTGTTTGCAAATGATGTTGCTGGTGATCCTGGCTGGTTTGTTCGGCCGGATGGAGGGTTTTTGCTGCATAGACAATGCATTTGGTGTCAGACTTGAGCTCCACCAGGTGCATTGTTGGAAATGTGTGGAAACCGTCCATATGGTGCAACTGGAAACAAAACGCTGTGAACTGTTTGCAAATGCTCTGTGATCCAGGTGTGCGGCCCCTGCCTGGTGTGTCTAACGCTGTGGGCTGCGGCTGTGTGTCTGACTGTTGCAGGCTATGAGGATGTGGGCCAGGCTTCAGGGACTGGGGATTTCTGTAAGGGCGGATACGGCACTGCCGTGGCCGCTGCTGCTTCTGCACAAAACAAGCCGGCCAGTTCTGTCACCGGGCCAGGAGTTGGTGAGTGCCACCAAATTAAACCGGAACGATTAAGAAAAAAAACAAAACATCCCTGTTCCTCCTGTCTTCCTCCTCGTGTCACCAGCCATTCTTCTCCTCATCTTTGCTCTGGTTCTTTTTGCTCATTGCTGGTAAGCTAAGGGGTTAAAGTTCACTACAGTTCTCAGACAGTCTAGAGCAGCATACCTTTGTTTCCCCCCCATTCTCCATTCTTACTATTACCAGATCATTCCCATCATTCAAACAAATCTACAGCAATGTCCAATTTTAAACAGTAAATATAAATCAAACATTAACAAATAAAATAGTACAGAGTCACTAAATATTACAATTTTGATGTAGAATAAAACCTTGTTTAAGAAAATGAATCTGAAGCACCAGAATTTCACTGTTTGTAACAGCAGCATCGTACACGATGATTCTTTGCAAAGTTATTGTAATAACTTACATTTTTAGAATTGAGGCTCATTATTTAACTTTTGGACTAAAGTCCCATTTTAATTATAAAAAAGCTCTGATCTTGGAAGTTTAGAGGTTTCATCTTCAGCTGATTTTTTTTTATCGCCATGGTGACAGTGTCTGCTAGAACAAAAAGAGCAGCAACCAGCTGAAACAGATGGTTACGCCATTTTTTTATTATTATTTTAACCACTCATTTCATTATCTCCTAAAAAGCTGCTTTGCTGATCACATTGTAACAAAACTTAAGATTTGTGAGTTTTTGCAGAGCCTGGATTTTTCTCAGAGGTTTTTCTGTTTTTTTTTTTAATTATTATTAGACAGGAAATGAATCATTTGACCAATTTTTTTTTTTTTTTGTTAAAGAAGAAGTGAAACATTGCATCCGGACATGGTTAATATTTACATGTTCAATTTATCTTTTTTTTTTCTCTTCTGTTCTGCAGGAGTCTCTGTGACATCAAGCAACACAGGGGTTCCAGATATTTCAGGGTCTGTTTACACAAAAACACAGGTAATGATCAGCAATACATACAAAATAGTAGAAAAGTAACATTTTTTTTATGATAAATATTTTTCCAATCTGATTTAATTCTTCTTTGTTTTTCTTTCAGTCATTTGAGAAGCAGGGTTTCCATGCTGCTACACCTGCAGCTTCATTCAGCCTGCCTTCTGCACTGGGCAGCGGGGGGCCCATCAACCCCCCTGCAGCTGCAGGGTATCCACCTCCCTTCATGCACATTTTGGCCCCCCACCAACAACCCCATTCTCAGATTCTGCACCACCACCTGCAGCAAGATGGACAGGTACGTGCATAAAAAAAACGCTTCATGTTAAAAACACCCAAATTATTTGCTAATCAAAGTAGTAATTTTACGCATTAAGCAGGCTGTTTTGTCCATAAATTATTCTCCAAAGCCAAAATAAAATCTTCACATAAGATACAGCCCCTTTTCTAAAGTGAGAACATTCACTCTGTGGCATATCAGTTTTTTGGCTGCAAGTGTCGTGCACTTTCAAAGTCATCACGAGATTATTCTGGTTTCCTGTTAGTTTGAAAGCATATGCACCCGTTCATCAGAGCAAGAAAGGTTGAAAAAAATGTGTGCCTGTGAAATTAGGGTCATTAATTTACCTGTTTGACATCATGTCCTCTCTCTCCTCATCCAGAGCGGCACTGCTCAGCGCAGCCAGAACGCCTCCATCCAGCAGAAGTCCCAGATCAACAAGTCGGCTTACAGCAGCTACAACTGGGGATCGAACTAAAGCTACCTGATCGGTTGTTCCACAGTCTCCACATACAAACTCCTTATTCCTCTCGTAGAAATGTCCATCCTCCTTAGTCTCTTGGCTCAGCACTTGAGCAGCTCCGACCGGTCAGAGGTGCTGTGCCGAGAGAACCAGCACAGAGTTGCGCGGAGGTCCGGGAGTTTGGAGACAAATGGTTATTAGAAATGAAGAGGTGAAAAAAATTGAGTGTTGGGAATTTGTATTCCAATATAAACCCCCCACCACTCTGCCACTTTTTCTTTGACTTGTATGTAACATAGAACTCTTTTCTAAAAAAAAAAAAAAAAAACATTTCCTGTATGGTTGTTTTTTTTTTTTTTTGTTTTTTTTTTTTTAATTCCCTCTTTCCTACTGAAGGGGAGGTTGAAGTTCTACCTGAAGGTGGGGGGGACAGGCTGGTTTTGTATTTCTCACCCTCAACTCGCCTCTCTCTGGTTAATGGCAGAATTTCTTTCTCTAAACACAACAAAAATTCCCAAAAGACCCAATAATTTGCAGTTGAATGTTTTTTTTTTTTTCTTTTTATGTCATTTAATGTTTTGAAGAAACAATTCTCTAAATTGGTAGAGTTGTGAAGTTTATTTTTTACCAAATATAGATATATTATATATAAAAAAAAAGGACATATAAGCAAGCTCACTGGCTTTGGACTGTGAGGAAAGTGTGTTTGTCATGTGACTGCGTGCATGTTTGTGTAGACGGGGCCGTGGTTTCCTGTGCTTTGTTTTTACCGCCTGGCACAGACTTTTTCATTGTCCGCTACTTGTACAGTTACTCTTCCCATTAATTATTAATGCTTTCCCAATTTTCTGAAAGACATTATGAATGATTTCCCATGCCAACAAAGTCAATCTGCTGCCTTCCGGTGTGGTAGATTTAGTTTGAGGCCGATCTCCAACCACCATCCCTCTTTGCTTTGCCCCATGTCCCAAACATTGTAGGGAAATCTGCAGCATTGAATACAAATGGACAGAATTGTACTGTTGGGGTTTTTTTTCTTTCCTTTTTTTTTTTGACAGTGATTTTTTTGTATTGTGCATTTTAAGAAAAAAAAAAGTTTAAATGGGTAAACTGTCTTGTACATATATGAAAAACACAAGTACTGTAGTCCCTGTTTGTCAATGGCTTTCTCTTTTTTTTGTTTCAGATTCTTGCATACTCGTTAGCCTTTTTTCGTTTCATATTTTTTTTTATTTTGTAAAATATATAAATATTAAGTAAATAAAAAAAAAAGACATTCTCATCATTTTGGATGCTAATGTCTTTTAATAAACTGTTTCTTGTGGCTTGTGAATTACGTGTATATCTTCAAGATGATCATTTCAGGTAGATTTGTAGCTGAAAGATTTTAAAGACGGTTTGATCAAGTATTTAATGCATTTACACAAATGAGAAAAATCATAACTCAGAGGTTGTCACCCAGTCGATCGCAGTCTAATGGTAGCCCGCTAACTGGTCCCAAGTCGACTGCCATGTGTTTAGGAAAAAAAAAAAGAAATGACAGGGAGTCACTGCTGCCAATTCAATAACTTTGACGCTGTTTGTAGCAAGGATTCAGACCCTCTACAAACAAGGTGTCAAACTCTGGTCCTTGAGGCCCGGTGTCCTGAAGGTTTTTTATGTGTTCCTAGGTCAACATAGTGGACGTACATAAAGTGAAATCAACAGCCGATAAAATTTGGCACAGTAACTCAGTGAGCTGGATCAGGTGTATAGATCTAGAGCAACAACCTAGTTATCTTTTTTTAGTGTAATAGATTTTTTTGAGGCTGTGCTATGAAAGCACGTTGTTAAGCCTGTTCTCAATGAGCTGCCTGGTCTTCGCCTCCCAAAGCACTGCGTGCTCGAGGAAAATGTATGTGTATGAGAGAGGGTGGGTTTGTGATGTGTAATGGTTGTGTAACAACAACAAAACATATTGTGAGGGTCGTTTTACTGCAGAACGAAAATAATCTGTGTGTTTGTAAGGTTTGATACTTGAAAAGTAGATCTTGGGACAAAAATATTTGGACACCCGTGTCATAAGTGATCAAAACCATATGAAAAAAAGTTTTAAAAAAAATTTAATCTCAAAACACTAGAACATCATCAGACGTGTTACTCTTAAAAGTTGGATACATTTCTAAATGATTTTTTGATGAACTATTAGATATTTTAAAGGGGGTTGAAAGTTTTTCTTTTCTGAAGATTTTTTAAACAAGCATAAATTGAAAAACTACCTTTTTTATTTTTAATTTATTAATGGCTGTTTCAAATTATAATTAGATGAAATACTTTTTTTTTTTTTTTTAAATCTGACATTCTGAAATATGTTGCGCATTATTAATGTTGATTACGGTAAAGTGTTACGACACATTGCGTCATCAAGAACACTTTACGACACTGTTGACATCTATTCAGCTTCTGTCCTCCTGCTTTAATATTTACCACATATTAACTCATCCTGTAGTTGTATGCCTGATTAGTCATTAAATGAGTGTTTTTGATTTGTTTCGTGGGTTTTTTGGGGTTTCCAGAGGCCACGATCGAGGTCGAAGGTGAGTTTTTAAAGTTAACAGCTGTTATGAAACTACAGATCTGTTAGCTTCCATGTTAACGGTTTATGTTTAACTCCAATTTAATACCATTGTAATCTAAATAAGGAAGGATTTAATTCTGTCCTCTTTTCTAATTTAGGGATCCCTTCTTTGATGGCATGACTCATGATGATGACGAGGATGATGAAGAGGATGGTTTTTATTATGATGGCTTCAGAGATCAGCAGGACTCATTTGATGGTTCCTGGAGTTTTGGGTTCAGTTTTGGACCAGATGGGATGAGGTTTCAGGAACCCCCTGGATTTGGTCATGTCATCAAAGAGATGGAGGAGATTTTCTCCCAGTTGGGCCACTGGGATGATCAAAGAGAGTTTGGTATGGAAACATGTGAGACCCCTAGATCCAGATGAGGAACATCTGGTTGATAGAAGATGTAGATCAATACTGGGATCGAGTTTGATCTTTAACATCTGGTTTAGATGTTAAACCAGATGTTATTTTTTTAAACCCACCCCTGGTTTTAAAGAAATAACGTGCCATTAATTCTTAAAAAATTATGTTGAAATTATTCAATCTTATTTGAACTCTTGTCTTTTTACCAACATCTTTAACATGCATGGTTTTGAAGACAGGGAGAATATGCAAACTCCACACAGAAATGCCAGTCTTTCAAGCCTCTCCCCGGAACTCGAACCCTGACCTTCTTGCTGCGAGGCCACTGTATTAACCACTGCACCACCATGCAGCCCATGTAATCATAGTTCCGTTCCATCGTCTTCCGCTTATCCGAGGCTGGGTCGCGGGGCCAACAGCTTCAGACAAGAAGTCCAGGCTTCTCTCCCTGCCAGCTGTGAGACATAGTCTCTCCAGTAGGTCCAGGGTCTGCCTCTTAGTCTCCTCCTGATGGGACGTGCCTGAAACACCTCACCAGCGAGGCGCTCATGAGGCATCCTCCTGACCAGATGGCCAAACCACCCCATCTGGCTCCTCTCGACCTGGAGGTGGAGTGGCTCGACACCGAGCTCGTCCCGGATGGCAGAACTCCTCACTCTATCTCTGAGTGAGAGCCCAGCCACCCTGCGGAGGAAGCTTATTTCGGCGGCTTGTATCCCTGCAATCTCATTCTTTTGGTTACCACCCACAGCTGGTGACCACAAGTGAGGGTCACCCACAGCTCCTCCTTGAGCCGCCACCTTATTGTGGTGGAGGGGTATGCGTGCCCCAATGATCCTAGGAGCTATGTTGTCCAGGGCTTAATGCCGTTGGTAGGGTCACCCAAGGCAAAAAGATTCTAGGTGAGGGGCCTGACAAGGCACGGCTCAAACACCCCTATGAAGAGATCAAGCATGGCCAAGTTGCCCTAGCCCGGATGCGGGTCACTGGGGTCCCCCCTCGGAGCCCGGCATGAGAGCGAGCACCAGGCGACCACCTGGTGGCTGGGCTTTTACCCATGGCGCCCGGCCAGGCTTAGCCTGAACAGGGGATATGCACTGCCCTTTGACTCACCACCTGCAGGAGGGGCCATAGGGGTCAGTTGCAGCCTCCTGCAGCCTGGCGGTCAGATCCTCGGCTGCATAAGCTATTGTATGAAATGAAAAAGTAAAAGAATTCCAGGCGGCCGCGGCTCAGTTTGTTGCATTCAATTTTACTCTGCAGAAATGAAGAATTGTTCCCATGTTGATTTTTAAATAAATTTGTTTCATCAGTGTCGTAATAAGTGGTGTTAACATGTTTTTCTCTTCCGTTGGGTTGTAGATGTTCCTAGAATCATCGTCCCACCATCGCAGGACCGAGCAGGAAAAGGTGCGAGCAGTGGGAACCCTCTGAGAGATTTCATGCTCAAGTCCCCAGATAAACCAGCACTTGAACCACCAAGTGAAATCCGACCTTCTTATGATTCACCTGAATTCCATTTCCATCAACAAACTCCTTTTTCTAAGGTTGATTTTTTTTTTTTTTTTTTTTTTTAATATTTGGTTTTATAACCAGTCTGTTTTATTAAAAAAACGCTCCTTTCTAATTTTGATGTTCTGATCACGTTCCGACAGTTTAATGATATCTGGAAACACGGATTTCAAAAACCTCCAGATGAGAACCTTAAAGAAGACAGAGGTATGGATTGTTTATTTAAATATGCTGTAAGATTTTAATTTGTGTCTAATATTCCTCTTTGATGTCATGAAGACCTGGATTCGGCTGTGTCATCTGGTGGTCTGGATCAGATTCTGAAACCCCCTGCTGGTCAAGCACCGAGCTATCCAAAGACCAAATCGTTCTTCCAATCAGTCACTGTTACTAAGGTGGTAAAACCTGACGGGGTGAGTTTTAAAATCCACTTCTCATTGATGGAATACAGTATAATCATTCAACCTTAGATAGTGAAATATCTTCTCCTAATTAGACTGTAGAGGAGAGGCGGACAGTCAGAGATGGACGTGGTAACGAGGAGACCACGGTCACTCGCTCTGGGATGCCAGAAGGACCTGAACAACAGCCAAGATCTTTGCCACCAGGTCGCTAAACTAGTACCGATTTACAATCTGAACATCAGGTCAATTCATTTTTAATGTTTTTTTTTTTTTTATTCTAGGTGATCCACACCTCTTCTCTGACTTACGGGATGACGACTCATTATTCTCCAAATTCTTTGGTGGATTTAAATGACTTCTCTTTTAAAGACGGAGCAGCAGTAGCTTTTGTGTCCTGATTACTATTTATCTCAAGCTGTGTGCTGGTTTTTCTTTGAACTAGTTTTTGCAATATTATTTGCCAAATTTTTTTTGGAAGGTATAGAAGATAACTCTGAGGTGTTTATGTTGGATAGTTAATTCCAATCGTTCTAAGCACTAGGCGTAATTGTAATGTAAGAGACGAGACTGAAAAAACTATCATTAAATTGTATTTTTCTATTGTCTCGTAATGGATTCGGTATGAATGTGTGTGTGAGGAATAAAATAAAGAATATATTTAAATTTATATTTAATCTTGGTTTGTGTTTGCCTCCAATAATAACCGTATGGAAGACCTTTCATGTCAGATCAACAACATTTAGAGAATATTAGGTATGCTTAGGACCGGCTTAAGAGTGATGGAATGTTTTTTGCTTTCACACAAAAATGATTCACTCTGTGAAGGTTTTCACTAGAAAGAAGAGGAATGAAGATTAGTCAGAGTAAGACAGAGTACACGTGTCTGAATGAGAGGGATCCAAATGGAAAAGTGAGGTTAAGGGGAGAAGCGATAAAGAAGGTAGAAGATTTTAAATATCTAGGCTCAACAGTCCAGAGCAATGGAGAGTGTGGAAAAGAGGTGAAGAAGCATGTGCAGGAAGGCTTGAACAGGTGGAGAAAAGTATCAGGTGTGATTTGTGACAAATCAGTTTCAGCAAAAAAGAAAGGGAAAGTGTACAAAACCATGGTGAGACCAGCCATGCTGTTTGGTCTAGAATCAGTGGCACTGACGAAAGGACAGGAAACAGAGATAGAGGTAGCAGAGATGAAGATGCTGAGGATCTCTCTGGGAGCACCCAGGATGGACAGGATCAGAGGAACAGCACATGTTAGAGGTTTTGGAGATAAAGTCAGAGGCCAGACTGAGATGGTTTGGACATGTGCAGAGGAGAGAGAGAGTACATCAGCAGAAGGATGCTGGGTTTGGAACCACCAGGAAAGAGGCCTAGAGGAAGATTAAAGGTCTACTGGTCCAGTGTCAACAACACACACCACCACAAATTGTTTCCAGTCTGCAGTAAAACTACCCTCACCTGTTTTGTTATTGTTGCTCGATCATTAAACATCACAAACCTGCCCTGTCTCAAACACACACACACTGATAACTCCGCTCTCTCAAACATACTCACACGTAACTCTCACACGCACAGACAAGTTCCTCTCTTTCAAACACACGGACAAATTATTTTCTCTCTGAAACGTACAGACAAATTGATATATTTTTCAGACACACACTGATAATTTCTCTCGTTTCAGACACACACAGACAAGTAACTCTCACACACACACACAGACAAGTTCTCACTCTCAGACACACACAGACAAATTCATCTCTCTCTCAAACACACTCAGAGGTAAGTAATTCTCTCTCACACAGAGACAAGTTTCCCTCTCTCAAACACACACACGGACATTTTTTCCTCTGAAACACAGACAAATTCATATCTCTCAAACATACTCACATATACTGTAAGTAACTCTCTCACACAGTGACAAGTTTCCCTCTCTCAAACACACACACACAGACAAATTATTTTCTCTCTGAAACACACAGACAAATTCATCTCTCTCTCACAAACACACACTGATTATTTCCCTCTCTCAAACACACACACACAGACAAATTATTTTCTCTCTGAAACACATGGGCAAATTCATTTCTCTTTCAGACAGACAGAGATAAATTCCTCTCTCTAACACACACACACACACACACACACACACACACACACACACACACACACACACACACACACACACACACACACACACACACACACAAATTCCTAATTTCTGTCTCTCACTCTATCTCACAGTCACATTCTCTAAAACAAACATACAGACCATTTCCGCAGGCACGCTTTGCTTTGGGAAGGGCCACAGCAGCAGGAGGCTCTGGTCATTGAGAACCGGCTTACAAACGTGCTTCACGTCACAGACTCCAAAAATACCATATAACTCTAGAAAAAGCCGACAGATTATTGCATAAAAAGTCGCTATTGGGTACTCGCTAAAAAAAAAAATAGCGTCAAAGTCGCTGAGTTGGCAGTACTGACTTCCTGTCAATATTTTTCTTACAGACCTGGCGGTCGACTATTTGCGCATCTTTGATGTAGTAGCTCGTTAGACACGGGGTTTAAGAGCCATATAGGCTGCTTCGCAACTTCTGTTGCCATGGTAACAAATATTATGATATGATCAGAGAGGTTTCCGAGCAGGTGTTGAAAAACACAAGTTTTACGTCTCAGGTTTATCGATCAGAGACGATCAGCAAACACTAATGGACACTCAACCCACCGAACAGCCCGAGGAGGAAGAAAAGAAAGACGATGAACTGGTCGAACAGAGAAAGGTTGAGGAGGAACGCGTTGAACAAAAAAACGTCGAGGATGAACGCGTTAAACAGAAAGACGTTGAACTTGGACTTGTTTTATTGGTAGATTGTAAGAAAAATCTGGCTTTGAATCAAAGTTTGAGAGATGGAAGAAAAAGTCCAGAATATAATAAAAGAAAAAATTTTCGAGCCCCTCCAGAGTCTGTTAGTGAGGATGATGTACCCCTCTCTAGACAGAAGATTCTGAACTTTAACGCACCAAGAATCCCTGTGAATAATCCACGCGATGCTGTAAACTTCTCTGCTGTCAAAGAGCAGATTCTGCCCTCAGAGGCAGAATCTTTAGTGCATTACCACGACGTCACGGATTCTATCGTGGAGCAAAACACGACGGACGCGTCTACGATGAACAAACTACTGGACATGTGCAGGATCCAAAACCAGATGATCAGAGAGTGTCTGGCTGAATTCCTAGGAACATATGTTCTGATTGTAAGTATGATTATTTCTGACAGAATGAGAAGCAGAAGTTTAAATCTTTGCTGAATTTTAAAGAGCACACTAAAACTAACGAGTATGCAAAATGAATAACTTTGAGGACTTTGATCAAGACGCACTAATGAGCCATGGTGACTGAGACAGGCTACAGAATAAAGAATTTTATATACTTTTAAATTACATTTGAATGATAAATAAATTTGCAGTGTTCAGATATTCATCTTCTGTTCAAAGTCCAGGGGTTACATGATGACAATAAATCTTGGATCATATGATAACATCCCTATAAAACAATTTAAAGGTTTATACAGGACTATATTTAAACCAAAACACAAATCAATTCAATTTTTTTGTATAGCCCAAAATCACAGAATTTCTGTCTCAATGGGCTTCACAAGAAAAATAGGAATGTATTAACACAAATACACAGCAAGAAAAATAACTAACAAGTGCCAACTGAACAAGACTAGCACAGTTATGCCCTTAGACTCTCCTTCACGGTGAGGAAAAACTCCTAAAAAACCTATCAGTGGGGGAAAAATAAGAAACCTTGTGGGGATTCACATGAAAGAGAGATCCCTCCCCCGGGACGAGCAACCAATGTGACAAAGATTATGTTTAAATATCAGCTTATTCTACTCTACAGCTAAATATCTAAAGAAGTCAATAGATGTTCTTCATCCTGATGGAAACACGGAGGACTCCTCAGCCCAGTGACGTTCGGTACGGGGATAGCATCGCCATACCTGATAAAGTCACATGAACAGTATTCTATTCATGTGGATCATACACAAATGAACATATATTTAGAGGGTATCCGATGATTTCAAGCAGGGGCGGATCCAGAAGAGGGTGTGGAGGGCGCATGCCCTTCTTTGGTCCACAAACAGACAAAAAAAAGAAAGAAAAGAGGACCAATAATAGTAATGCATTGTGTTTATATAGCACTTTTCAGGACTCTTAAAGACGCTTCAGATATGCATTATTCATTCTCTCCATACCAGCTGATGGTAAGCTACTGTTGTAGCCACAGCTGCCCTGGGGCAAACTGACAGAAGCAAGGCTGCCATTTTGCGGCAATTTAATCTCAATGGCTGTCTCATCGTGGCACCTGGGGTTACGGCGGTCTTCCATCCATGTACAGCCCAGGCCCAGCCTTCTTAGCTTCTGAGTTCTGACTGGATCAGGCATTGACTGGCTGGTATGGCCACTAGTCAAGCCACTTACTAGCCCTTGCAGGGCCAGCAAATGGGCCACCAAAATGCAGAAAAATTACTCTTATTTTTCAAAATGTTCTGGGAGGGCTCAGTTTAAAAGTGGTATCTTTAAGTTCTGATAAATTTGTATGTAGTCATGCCCGACCTGACAGAAAACCAAAGGAGGGAGTTTAAGATAAAAGGGGAAGAAAAGGGAAATTAAACAAAGAACAAAGAAAAGAATTAAGGGGTAGGGGTGAGACGCTGAGCTGAAAGAACTTGTAGTTGTTTGTGATCAACATTGCTACACCCATGCTGGACTAAACAGGAAATAAATACAGTACTTAAACAAGAAAGAAAAATCAAATACATTGGAACAACCTTGTAGAACTAAAATGGAATAATCAGTGACAATGATGAGGAGACATAGCAGACAGGAAACAGTGTGCACGTGTTTCTGTTTTCAAACAGAATGGGCCTGGGATAAAGTAGGCCCAATCATAGATCTCCGTACAGCCCCGGCACAAAGACCCACAAAACCTGAGCAAGAGGAGAGGGTGCTCAGCTGACGAGCCTCGTACAGAGAAGACTCCCTCCAGGAATTTGCCCAGCTTCATAGAGCACGAATGGCTTGGTCTCAGGGTCTATTAGGTGCCCCAAAAGTATCATGTGGCAGTTTACAGACCATGGTGGCACTGGGATATAAGACTTTTCTAAAAAATTTAGAACTCTTTTTATTTAAGTAGTAATGTTTTACGTTAAGTTTATTTTAGACATGTTCTTCTTCTTTCGGCATTTCCCTTCAGGGATCGCCACAGCACGTCAGTTTCCATCTAACCCTATCTGCTGCCTCTTCTTCGGTCACGCCAACTATCTTCATGTCTTCCTTCACTGCATCCATGAACGTCCTCTTTGGTCTTCCTCTAGTCCTCTTTCCTGGTGGTTCCAAACCCAGCATCCCTCTTCCGATGTACTCTCTCTCTCTCCTCTGCACATCTCCAAACCATCTCAGTCTGGCCTCTCTGACTTTATCTCCAAAACCTCTAACATGTGCTGTTCCTCTGATCCTGTCCATCCTGGTCACTCCCAGAGAGATCCTCAGCATCTTCATCTCTGCTACCTCCATTTCTGTTACCTGTCTTTTCTTTATTTTAGTACATATTAGTATGGTTGTTTTTTTGTTGGATAGCATCAAACATTTCATTACTTTTACTTGATTGCTTGACATATCAAGATGATAAACGTAACATAATTACAATGAACTGATTCTCTAACAAAGACTTGAATAAACAGGAAAAACTTAATTGTTGGAAGATTTAAAGTGACCTTCTTCTTGGACATTTCAGTTGCTTGGATGTGGTACCGTTGCGCAGGTGGTCCTATCCAAACAAGAAAATGGCAAATACTTATCCATTAATCTGGGCTTCGCCCTTGCAGTGACATTTGGGATCTTTGTTTCTCGTGGAGTCTCAGGTAAGAGACAAACTTCATAAAGTGGTAAGGCTTTGAAAAACTATTCGTACTTTGTTCAGAAATGTTGCAGCAGTCAATCAAAGACCTGATGTTTGACTGTCAACACTTAAAAAATAAAAATTAGAATCCAGATTATTCCCAAAATTCTGTCAATTCACAAAGTTTTCTTGCTCACTTCCTGTTTAAGGTTTTTCATTGACCTGTGTGTGTCGTTTATGGGAAGTCAATTCCATAAGTTGTAGGTGAAGCTGTAGGTATAAAGTAGGAGATACTTAGAGGGTGTGTTGTCTTCCGCTTACCTGGGACTGGGTCTCGGGGTAACAGCTTTAGACAGAAACCCAGGCTTCTCTCACCTCTACTGCATCTTCAGCTCACCTGGTAGGATCCAGAGGTGTTCCCCGTCCAGCTGTGAGACATATTCTCTCAAACGGATCTGGGGCCTGCTTCTGTGTCTCCTCCTGGTGCGACTCGCCCAAAACACTTTATCAGCGTGGTGTTTGGGAGGCATCCTAACCAGATGACCAAACCACCCCGTCTGGCTCCTCTCGACCCAGAAGAGCAACAGCTCTACTCCGAGCTCCTCGCGGATGGCAGAGCTCCTCACCCGATCTCTGAGTGAGAGCCCAGCTACCCTGCAGAGGAAGCTCATTTCGACCGCTTGTATCCGCGATCTCGTTCTTTCGGTCACCACCCACCGCTGATGACCATAGGTGAGGGTAGGAACGTGGATCAACTGGTAAATCAAGAGCTTTGCTTTTCGGATCAGCTTTTTTTTCCACCACAATGGATCGATGGACAGCGTTCATCTTACCCTCCAGATTAAATAAAATCTTTAGATCTATGGTTCGTTAAATCTCTTCGTTTTCTACTAATCAAGGAAATGTCAGTGTCTCCAAGCTTGAAAATTAGTTTGATAATTGTTGTAATTGTTGAACAATGGTTTTTGATTGAACAAAAGTGTGTTATTATTAGATTTGCCCAAATTTTCAAAGCTTTTTGTACATTTGATTTCATTTTAAAACTTTTGTTGAACCTTTCCAAGGTGCCCACCTGAACCCGGCTGTGTCTTTGAGCCTTTGTTTTTTAGGCAAATTCCCACGGGGTAAACTGCTTCACTACATCTTCTCCCAAAATTTAGGAGCCTTCATAGGTGCAGCAACAGTGGGGTTGCAATACTATGGTGAGTCCTCACTGAGCTGTAAGTTTGATCAAACTAGGGCTGAAACAGTTAATCGATTATAATCGATTATAATCGATTATCAAAATAGTTGTCGACTAATTTGGTCATCGATTAATCGCCTAAAAAGTTTTTACAGTCAACTGCACTTAAACTTTTTTTGTATGATACTTCTGAACAAGGTTAAATTTACAAATCCAGAAGTGTTAAAGGTTTCTTGTTTTCAAATGTGATCCAACAGTTTACATTTGATCTTTTATTAGCCAGTACTACTAAAGCACATTTTATGGGTGCTTATGATTTACTTTTACTGTATACAGTAAGTAGATTTATTATTTTTTTAGAAATGATAATATTCTTCCTCCTTATTTGACAGAAAGATTAACATTTGCTCTTACTGTAATAAACCCAACGTGTTGTTTATGTGGGTATGAGTTGTGTTTTACACAATTACATCCTATAATATGCCGAAAAAGTAATATTTATTAAATTGTTATTGTTATCCGATTAATCGAATAATCGGCCCAGTAATCGCCAGATTAATCGATTACCAAAATAATCGTTAGTTGCTAGATCAAACACAAGCAACCAAAATAAGTTTGTTTTTTTTAAATCCATAGTTATCATTAAATCGTGCTCCTCTGGTAGTGATTCGATATGTCATGACTTTAATCAAAACAGCTCTACTTTTGTTTGGATGTTTTAAAGGGATTTTCTTTATGAAATATTTATCCCTGTTTTTCTCCATTTTCGTCACTCATGTACAGATGCTATTTGGGCGTACAGTGGAAATGAGCTGAAGGTGATTGGTCCCACTGCCACAGCTGGTATTTTTGCCACCTATCCAGCAAGCCACCTCAGTGGCTGGGCAGGAGTTTTGGACCAGGTTAGTTCTTTTAAACACTTAGGAGCATAGCTCCCTCTCTCCAGTTGGGCCTTTCTGTATTGCATGTTTCTCTTTTTTTTTCGGGCAGTGGTTTGCTCTGTGGCCTCACAGCAAGAAGGTCCTGTGTTTGAGTCCCAAATGGGGGCGAGGCTTGGAAACTCCTTTCTGTGTGGAGTTTGCATGTTCTCCCCGTGTTTGCGTGGGTTTCCTCCGGGTACTCCGGTTTCCTCCCACCCTCCAAAGACATGGATGATAGGTTGATTGGCCGGTGCCAAAATTGCCCCTAGAAATGAGTGTGTGTGTGGATGGTTGTATGTGTGTGGCACAGACTGGCGACCTGTTTGGGGTGTACCCTGCCCTTCGCCTTGCATCAGAAGGGATGGGCTTAAGCACTCCATGCAATCCCGTAAGAGATAGACAAATAAGATGGTGACTGACTAACTGATGTTTCTTTTTCATCCAGGTGATCGGGACAGCAGCATTGATGCTGTTTATCTTAGCGATCGGTGATAAAAGGAACACAGACATCCCAGACTACCTTCAGCCCATCCTTGTAGGGGCGATAGTGTTGGTTATTGGCTTGTCGATGGGCTTTAACAGTGGATACGCCCTCAACCCAGCCAGGGATTTTGGTCCACGATTGTTCACGTTCTTTGCAGGCTGGGGGATGGATGTCTTCCTGTAAGTACTTTGATTTCCAGAACAAAAAAAACTTTAAGTTTTTTTTAGACAGTAAACATAAATGAGTGTTTTCGCAGGGCTGGAGGATCATGGTGGTGGGTGCCGATCGTGGCGCCATGCATCGGGGGGATTGTGGGGTCACTGATCTACAAGCTGATGATTGATGTCCACCATCCTGTCCTAACAGAACAGAGTGTAACTACACTACAGGAGGTTACGATACAATAACAGCTGGACATAGAAAGAAGAAAATCAGTGGCAGCATTGAGCTGGATAAGATGAACTGGGTCACTGCACCAGCTTTTATCTGGATTTTCTAGGTTTTGAACAAATCTGTTAGTTTGCACTTGATTTTCAGAGTGTGATGATAAATGTTAAACTCTAAGCGTCTCTTTTTGAGCTCTCTAATAAAAAAATTAAACTTACCCAAAAATCAATGCTTGCGATCCAATGTTCATCAAATCTTAATGAGCTGACTTTTCACCTGTTTGTACAGATTTGCATCAAAAGCAAAGTTTTTAACACATTGAACAAAGTATCTCGGGGTTTTGTTCACGAGTGGGGGAAGGATGGAGCGGGAGATCAACAGGTGGATCGGTGTGGCGTCAGCAATAACTAGGACGCTGTATCGGTCAGTCATGGTAACGAAAGAGCTGAGCAGAAACGCAAAGCTCTGGATTTACAAGTCGATCGACGTTCCAACCCTCACCTACGAAAGAATGAGATCGCGGATACAAGCGGCCGAAATGAGCTTCCTCCGCAGGGTGGCTGGGCTCTCACTCAGAGATCAGGTGAGGAGCTCTGCCATCCGGGAAGAGCTCGGTGTCGAGCTGCTCCTTCTCCAGGTCGAGAGGAGCCAGATGGGGTGGTTCAGGCATCTGGTCAGGAGGAGACCAAGGAGCAGACCCCGGACCCGCTGGAGAGACTATGTCTCACAGCTGGCCGGGGAGCGACTTGGGATTCTTCCGGGTGAGCTGGAGGATGCAGCCGAGTAGAGACAAGCCTTAGCTTCCCGTTTGAGGAGGCTGCCCCTGCGACCCGGCCCCGGAACAAGCGGAAGATGACGGAACGGAACAAAGTGCACATCACTGCTCTTTAAATAGTTTTTCCACATTTATTTCCAAACGGCACAAAAAGTGTATGGCATCTCAGCAAGCAGACCACAACCATGGAAAAGAAAACATGAAGAGTTTCTACTATTGCGCTATATAAATAAGATGACATATAAAAAGGTACAAATGAGAAAAAAAAAGTCCACTTAAAAAGCCGTCGTCACTTCATCAAAGGCCCAAACATACAAAAAGAAAAGGTGGTTACAGCAAGCACTGATCCTGTAGATACAAAACCATTTCAATTTAGTTTTCATACACATTAAGACAACACAACTCCCTCCTTCTCGCTCCGTTTTATAATTACATGTTCCTAAGTGTATGTGGGAACTTTTTTTTTTTTTAAGCTTCTACTAGTTTAGAGAAAAGAGGAGGAACGGTACGAGTACAAATACTTTACGTATTCACATTATCATAGCGAGTAACTAAAACCGGAGTGCTTTTATTTGTAGTGTAATTCTATTTACATGGTAAAACTTGTACACACGTACTACCGACAGGAAGTCTGACCTCTCTTCATCTAGCTTAACAAGTAACATCACACAGAATTCACACTACCGAGCCATTTTTAGAGTTTTTTTTTCTTTCAGTTCATCTGCTGTTAAACACAAATACAAACAGCAGTCTTATTTCTTATAAATAAATAAAAAAATCAGTGTTAAGTTTTTCCGAACGCTCCCTTTCATGCTTTCAAATGGGACTTTTAGGTCAGAAGGAGAACGTTAGAAATAAAGTGTGAAGTTAGAGGCAAGCAGCATGGTGTGTGAGGGGAAGGTTGGAGTGTAACAGCGTTGGGTGTGTATTTTTTTCTTTTTTTTTTTTAATATAAATGTTTAAAACCAGGCATGTGGTTACAGTCAGTGCAGATTGGAAACGGAAGGACAGAATCTTCTGGACGTTATGGCTGACATAGAAATGCTTTCAAAGTGACGTGGAAGAGCTTTATAAATTTATTTTTTGCAGTCATTTTAAGATCTGCCTTCATTGGGCGGTGTAGTGTTTATAAATAGATGTGATACATTTTTTAAGAACAACTTTTAACTTTAAATCCCCAGAAATCCTTTTTATCCGATAAAGAGAAAACATTGGCCGAGACCTGACGAATCGATCCAACTTCCTAGTTTTGATGAAAAGTATTTCTATTGGTTGGAGATGGAAATCCAGAAGTTTTGAGCTCTAAGTGCTTGGATTATTCCGGACTGCCTTTAAAAGTTCTTTATCGATTCAGTCAAACATGCAGTTAGTTCTACAGAACGAGTGTCAATTGTTAAAAAAAAAAATCTGCAGGAGCAGCTGTTTCATCAACATTCATATTATACAGCCCTCTCAGATGCCCCGCCCACCTACACCGACTGTCCTACTACGGTTTGTCCGTCTTGTGCGCGGTGAGGAAGGCCATGCCGTGGGTCCTGAAGTGAGTGTTAAGGTCGCTGGCCTTATCGAAATGCCGACCGCACACCCTGCAGTTCAGATTACCGTCCCCGTCCTCCCCTTGCATCTGGGGGGAGCCACCTGGGGAGCCTTCAGGAGAAGGTCGGGCGTTGCCCCGCTCTGCGTCTCCGTGCGCGTCCCGCACCCGGTGTGTGATGAAACGGTGCCTGCTGAGGGAGCCGGCCGATGCAAAGCAGACCCCACACTGCAGGCACTGGAAAGAGGCGGTGTCACCCCGATGCTGGGGGATGTGCCGCTGAAACTCGGCGCCGTCCTCCGTGGAGAAGCCACACGGAACGCAGCGGAAAATGTTATCTTCCTCCTCCTGCTCGCTAGGAGTGGGTAACGTGGAAGAAGCGGACCCCCTGGTCCTCTTTGCAGGGCAGCTGCCCTCTTCTGTGGAGTGTTCTTCCTCCTCTACGGCGTGGACCAATGGGGGACAGACTTCACCATCCTGTTCAGAGGAGCTCCCAGGACCTTCACCCCCGGTGGCTGCACGCTTTCTGGTAAGAGGTGGACCCTAGAGAAGTGAAGCTTGTTAGCAGCACGTTCACGTCTGTTCCAACTAACCACACTAAATCAGGTAAGGTGTGTGAGCTCTACATATTGTTTGGGTGTTTAAGATTTGAATAAATACCACGCAAAGGCCGAAAGTATATACTGTATATCTACCAAAAAAAAACCAAACATCTGAGTACATTGAAGGACCCACCTGTCCATCTGGGGTTCTGTGATGCAGCCGGATGTGCTTGTCCATTAAAAACCGACTCCCAAAGGTGCGTTTGCCTTCTGTGCAATATCTAGAAAACAGTCACAACAATGATACGCATTTAGGAAAATCGGAAAATATTTCATTTGTAACTTTCTTTTGGAGGAAAAGCAATAAAAATATTTCCATAAACTATTAATGAACATCTGGGATTAAAAAAAACATAATTCCATTTAAAAGTATTGTGGATTATTTAATTTACTAGAAAAAAAAGATTCCAAACAGTGATGAAGTGTCTGTAACTGTTAGATATTGTCTGGTAAAGACGTAATAAATATGGAACCAGTTGGTTAACAGATGGCAGCACAGTGGTTAGCGCGTTCGCGCGCGGACCGGAAGGTCGCGGGTTTGCGTCCTACAGAGAGCACGTCTAGGGTCCTTGGAGAAGACACCTAACCCCTGCTTCTCCCACCATTGGCGCCGTTGAAGGGCAGCCTGCTGCGGTGTAAGGAGTGCAGCACACAAATTTCTGCACTAAAATTTGTTGAGGGATGACCCCGGACCCGCTGGGGAACGACTTGGGATCCTTCCAGGTGAGCTAGAGAATGCAGCCGGGGAGAGAGAGGCCTGGGCTGCCCATTTGAGGCTGTTGCCCCCGCGACCCGACCCCGGAACAAGCGGAAGATGACGGAACGGGATGAATAGAGTAATTCTTTTTTTTTTTAAATTGGTCGAGGATGTCTGTTTTGACAAAACTGTTTATATTCATACATGAATTTTTTAAAGTTTTTTAGAATAAAATCACAGAGGCGTTGTTTCGCTTTGTTAGCGTGGACTCAACCAGCTGCTAGTTCTTGGAACCAGATCCACCGTGGCTGGAGGAGTCTTTGCAGTCCAGACAGAACTGAGAAGGAGACGATCAGAAAGGAGGTGCTTTGAGTCTAGTGTCCCCTGCGGTAGTCACGGGGAACATCAGGACGCTCTCTGGCAAGATGGAAGAACTGGGGATGCTCATTCTGACCCAGCAGGAATGTGGAGGGTACACTTTGGTGTGCTTTATTGAAGACTGACTTTGTGAACTTATTATGGACTGTTTATTAACTGTTCAGATGCCAGCATTTACACTGTGTAAGTGGAACGGGAAGGTATCGAGGTGTCAAATTTTTCTTCGGGGATTAATAAAGTATTTTCAAGTTGGCCAAATTATGTTTCTGAACCGTCCAGCCCTCTCAGATGCCCCTCCCCACAAACACCGAGTGTCCTACTACAGTTTTCTTCCATCTTGTGCGCGGTGAGGAAGGCCATGCCGCGGTTCCTGAAGTGAGTGTTAAGGTTGGTGGCCTTATCGAAATGCCGACCGCACACCCTGTTGTTCAGATTACCGTCCCTATCCTCCCCCTGCATCTGAGGGGAACCAGCTGGGCAGCCCTCTGGAGAGGGCTGATTGAAGTGGAGAGGCGGGGTACACCCCGAACAGGTCGCCAGTCTGTCGCGGGGCCAAACACACAACCGTCTACACACACACACACTCTCACTCCTAAGGGCCATTTTTTTATAGCGGCCAATCAACCTGTCATGCATGTTTTTGGAGAGTGGGAGGAAAATCCACACATACACAGGGAGAACATGCAAACTCCGCACAGAAAGGCCAGTGTTTCAAGCCTAGTCCCACCTGGAACTCAAACCTCGACCTCCGAGCTGTGAGGCCACTGTGCTAACCACTGTGCTGCTTAAAATGATCCAAAATAATCTAGATTATATCAATACTTAAAAATGTGTCATTATTTTTTATTAAAACCAACCAATCAATAAATGGAATGTATTTTAAACCAACCTTTTTGTTCATAATCAAAGTTAGGGTGACTTACTGGCAATGGAAGACCCTTTTGTTCCCCTCGTGAATGACACGTTCGTGACGTCGCAAACTGGAAGATGTGCTGAACGTTCCGCCACAAATACGACAAGGAAACTTCAGAGGAGACAAACAAACATGAATAAATAAACAATCTCATTCCTTTAGGTTTCATTTAAAAGGCGACTGGTTCCCACCTTGCCGTGCTCCAGCTTCACGTGACTCAGGTAGTCTTCATTGTCCGTGTAGGTAGTCTGACACTGAGGGCAGGTCCACTCAGTCGGGCCGCTTGCTTGAGTGTTGTTTCCCGTTGTGGTCAAGTGACTTCCTGGTGCAGAGTAGTCCTCATCTCCTTCATCATCATCCTCCTCTTCATCCTCTTCTTCCCCCTCCTCTTGATCCCGCCCCCAGTCTTCACCATCAGAGGTGTCCGGTTTACCAGAGGATTTTGACTTGAGGTTGGACGGAGCAGATGTGTTGGCCGAGGCGGGATGGGAACTTTCCGGTGAAGACTCCTGTTTGGCCGAGACGCCTCTGTGAACGCTCTGAGCAGAATGACAGCAACAAGTTACTAAAAACATCTGGATAACTTCAGGTGTGCTACATCTGGATGAACAGATGACTGTACTTGGAACAGAGCTTAGGACAAGGTCACATTGAGGAGCCTCGCTAAGGCCGCTCCAAGATTTAATCTTTGCCTTCGTTGACACCACGTTTATTATAGAAACGAATAAACGGGCAACACATGAAGGCACAAAAAAAAAGTTCACTTCTAAAATCATTAAAATACCAACAGATTAAGTTTAAAAACACACCTTGATGTGCTCCATCATGGAGCCTTTTTGGGCGTAAAGCTTGGTGCAGTCGGGACACTTGAACACATGCACTTTTTGTTTGGCTAAATGAGTGTCAAAGTGAACGTAGAGCAGGGGCTTCTGGGTAAAAACCGTGTCACACATCACACATTTGTAGATCATTCTAGAAAAAAAATAGAAAACATTTAGTAAAATATAAGAAGAACTAGTTTTTGTTCATCTTAACAAATGTGGGTAAAAATATTTGCTGATGAGGAAATTGAAGAGTACTTGGCCTGTCCTCCGGTGAGGGTGGGGTGTTGGGTGCTGATGTGGCTCTGAGCACTCGGGGAAGACTTGAAGGCCATGGGGCAGCTGGGGCACTTGTGGAAGACCTCGCAGTGGGCAGTCTGAATGTGGGACTTGATGGAGTTTAAACCTCCAAACACAATTTGGCAGCTCGAGCACCTGAACAGCAAAAATAAGAACACGGTATAAAATATTTTATCAGTCTGATGAATGAAAATTTTAAAATGTACAACAAACTTTTAACATGTATTTGTTTACATCTGATCAACTACATGTGGATCTCACTCGTGTTGTGACTTTAAATGTGAAAACAAGCTAATCCTCCTCTGTAAACACGATCAGATGGAGGAACTTGGATGACTCTGAAGTAAAGAGCTATTTTAGGTTCACACATGACACCAGCACACTGTGGAAGAGAACAGAGGAGGTCTGATGTTTGAGCATGAAGAGGAAGAAAAGGAAGAGCTGAATTTTGAGACCTTCTGGCTCACTTATTCTTCTTCTTCGTCTTCTGGCATTTCCCCTCAGGGGTCGCCACAGCAAGTCAGTTTCTTCCATCTAACCCTATCTGCTGCATCCTCTTCGGTCACACCAACTATCTTCATGTCTTCCTTCACTGTATCCATGAACCTCCTCTTTGGTCTTCCTCTAGTCCTCTTTCCTGGTGGTTCCAAATCCAGCATCCTTCTTCTGATGTACTCTCTCTCTCTCTCTCTTGTGCACTCATCCAAACCATCTCAGTCTGGCCTCTCTGACTTTATCTCCAAAACTTTTAACATGTGCTGTTTCTCTGATCCTGTCCATCCTGGTCACTCCCAGAGAGATCCTCAGAATCTTCATCTCTGCATCTGGCATCGGTTATTTCAAAACGGTAAATCTTTATGGCATCTAAGTCATTAGAATCTGACTGAATTGATGGTTGGCTGTAAACAATCCAGGCCAAAAGTTTAGAGAATCACATAAATATTGCAAATTGGAAAAGTTGCTTAAGTTGTTCTAATAGCAATTTGCATTTAATCCAGAATATAATGAACATTGATCAGATTAATTGCATGGTCCGTCTTTGCCTTAAAAATGAACTTAATCTTAAAAACCCCTATGCATTTTATTGCTGTCATTAAAGGACCAGCTGAGATCATTTCTGTAATCATCTTGTTAATTCAGGTGACAATGTTGACGTGCTCAAGACTGGAGATCATTATGTCAGGCTGAATGGGTGAATGTGATAGATGTGACATGTTAAAAGAAGGATGATGTTTTAAATCATTGCTCTTCCATTGTTAATCATAGGGACCTGTAAATCATTGCGTTGCATAAAAATGGCTTCACAGGCAATTTTTATTGTGGCTCAATCAACAATTTGTAGGAGTGTTAAGAACTTCAAGAAAAGAGGTTCGACTTTTGTTAAGACGGTTTCCGGTAAATAAAAGTCCAGCAAGTGCCAGGATCGTCTCCTAAAGAGGATTCAGCAGTAGAATTGAAGTGCCACCAGTGCAGAGCTCACTCAGGAATGGCATCAGGTAAGTGTGAACACATTTGCATGCACATTGGAGCAACAATTTTTGGAAGATGTCTTAATGTCAAGATGAGCAGCAAAAAAGCTGAAAAAACCCATGAGGTACGGATTGATCCTCTGCAGAAAGTATGGTGAGTGAACTGCTGAGGAAAAGTTATATTCTCCAATGAAGCCTCTTTCTTATTATTTGAAGCATCAGATACAAGGCTTGTCCGGAATAGACAAGGTCAGCGCCACAATCAGTCCTGTGTCATGCAGACAATAAATATCCTAAAATCATGTGTGGGGTTATTTCTCATTAAAAAAATGGGTTCATTCATAATTTTCCTAAAAACACAGCCATAAATAAAGAATGATACCATAACACCCTCCAATGGTAACTTATTCCAACAATGCATTTTCCAGCACGATGGAGCACCGAGAAAAACTGTCTCAGGGACCAAAATGTTTACATTTTGAGTCCATGGCCTGGAGACTCCTTAGATCTCAATCCCATTGAGAGCTTGAGCTAAATCCTCAGGAGGCGGGTAGACAAACAAAAACCCCACTAATTCTGACGAACTTTAAGAAGTGATTATGAAAGGATGCGTTGCTATTGGTCAAGAATCGACCCAGAAGTTGATTGAGAGCATGCTCCCTCGAATTACAGAAGTCCTGAAAAAAAGGGCCAACAGTGCGCTGAACACAGATTCAGAAGATGGATGAATCAAAGAATGAATGATTTGAAGCCAAAAATTCTCACAATGATTTAGTTTTTTTTAACTACTGAAAGTATAAAAATTGAAGCTTGGTGCCCCCTGCAGCTCAGTAATAGAATTAATAGGTTTGGAAGTTTAAATGTTATGGATCTGATTGGAGATAAAGATTTAGATACGATTATAATCCAGATGTTTAAGCCTAACATCTGCTCACCTGTAACCGATGCGGCGAGCGAAATGCAGGCAAGCCTCCTCCAGGTGGGTCTGAAAACTGGCCTGCCGCGCTGTTCCTCCACACTCAGGACACACGTGGGGTGCTTTGTGTTTGTGGATCCTTTGGTGAGCGGACACGGCACATGAATTAGGAAGCATCATGGGAGGGGAGCACTGCGTGCACGTCTGCAAGACAAAAATATTAATTGATTTTAACAAAAGAAATTAAAATCAGTATCTTTTACCAACCTGATACAGTTCAAATTAAAGACCTACCGAGTTAGGAGACCCTCTGATCTGCTGGAAGTGAGTGACCAGCTCGGTTTTTCCACTGAACTGAGTTTGGCACTCAGGACATTTGAAGTTGTTGTATTGCAATCCCTCAGCCTTCTTACATGGCAGTGGCATCAATGCCTGTGGACCTTGGGGTGCTCGGCGGACAGGCCGGGGCTGAGAGGAAGCAGAGGTGGAGTCCTTCGTCGAGCTGGAGGCAACAGCAGTACTTCCTGGTGTAGTGGAGGGAGAAGAGGCTGGAGGAGAGGAGGATGAGGAGGAAAGCAGACCTGGTCAGTAGGGAAGAGGGCACAAAAAAGATGAAGGTCAGTGGAAAAAAAAAAAAATCTAAACTATATTTTATAAGAAGTAAATTTTTCACAAAATGAAAAAGGCTGAGAGGGATATCTTTAAATAATTTTTTTCAAGTGATGGTGAATAATTTGATATTTTTCAGTAAATTATCAATAGAAATTGCAATAAGCTGCATCCTAACTCACCGCCGATTGGTGTGATGTCCTGCTGCCCGATCATCTGCTCCACTGTGACCGGCCTCATGACCAGATGTGAGCACTGCATAACCAGTCCACGTTCTTTGTGCTCTCTAGCATGCAGCAGCAGGCTACACTTGTTGAAAAAGGCCAGCCTCTTGGCGCAGTGGTTGCAGGTAACCTCGATGCGAAGCGAGCGTCGGTCGTAGTGTCGTGCAAGGCTGCGCTCCAGGGCGAAGGCGTCCCCGCACTCCAGGCAGCGGTACCCAGTGGCAGGGAGTGGGAGACCCCACTCGGGCGGAGGAGGACTGGACAGGTCGGGCTTGTAGCTCGGCAGAAGGTTTTTGCTGTTGAGGATTTTATTGAAGGCCTCAACCAGACTGGACTGGCTGCGGGAGATAACAGCACCCGTGCTGTTGACGATGGAGGCCGGTTTGTTTAGCTGGACGCCGCTCCCACTGCCTCCGTTTGCAGTTTTGTTAGTAGCTGTGCGCACGCTTATCCCACCGGCAGTTACTGAGAACTTCGGGGATGAGGCAGCGGGTGGAGTAGCGGGCAGTGCCGCTGACTTAGTGATGCTAACAGCGGTGGCAGAAACCTTCGTTTTCTCAGATGAAGCCAGTTTGTTTTGGACTTTGGTGGCGGCAGCTAACATGACACTGCTAGCGGCGAGTGTGGACACAGGCAGAGTGTTCAGAGCACTCACTTTCTGATTGGTTGTTGCCAGGCGACCAGCAGAAGCTTCACCTTTTTGGGATTTGCTTCCTGATGCTTTACGTTCGCCAGTTTGACTTTTAAGGTCCAGGCCTTTCCCTGCGGCGGCCCCTTTAGAAGCTACTCTGGTTACAGTCCTAGTGATTCCACCTGTGGAAGTTTTAATTGTTTTTATTCTGACTTTAAGTGGTCTGGATGGAGCTCCGCTCTGAGCCGGTGCAGTGATGCCCACTTCTCCATCAGTTGGTTGAGGTTTGGACTTTCCATCGACCACCTCCACGTTTTTCTCACTTGATCTCAAATGCTCTGCCTTTTCAGCTTTTCCATCGATAACGCCCTCCACCCCATTCCCCACTTCCATTTCTTCCTCTTCTTCTTTGGGCTCCCTCAGCTCAGGAGGAGGTGGAGTTGAGGCCACAGCAGGGCTGGAGCATCTCTTAGACGTAACCTGAGCAGTTGATTTTGGCATCTCTGGTTCTGGACTCTCCGGTGAATCTCGTTCTTCTATGACATGCTCTGGATGCCTGTCCTCCACCTGAGGGCTCTCCGTTGAGCCGGACTGAGGAGCTGAAGAAGTCTGAGAAGATCCTGTAGGAGTGTCTCCTGGTTTGGGTTGAGATGCAGCTAAAGAGGCAGGCTGCGTTGAAACATTAGACTTGTAACGTCGACTCAGCTGAGGGCAATCTGGAGAGTCTGGGGTTTCCTGGATCACCAGGGGACTTCCAAC
This sequence comes from Neostethus bicornis, assembly GCA_902685375.1. Lineage (NCBI taxonomy): Eukaryota > Metazoa > Chordata > Actinopteri > Atheriniformes > Phallostethidae > Neostethus > Neostethus bicornis. Next base: position 21,737,092 of record LR738551.1, on the reverse strand, counting down.
ATCTGGGTCAGAATCTTCCTCTTCCATCTGCTGTTGTTGGAATCCAGCGGAACCACCTTTGGGAGTGCCGTTAAACGGCTGAGATGACTGCATAGGATGGGATGAGGGAGCGGAGGGCGAGGCTGGCAGCAGAGGCTTAGAAGGTGGAAAGAAGCTTGAAGATAGTCCAACAGGTCCACCAGCAGGCACAGAGGAAGGCCCAGCTGATAGAGAGGAAGATGAAGGTAAAGATGCTTTTACTCCATCTCCTCTCTCCTGGCACGTGTCCTGCTGCTGCTGATGTTGCTGCTGCAGCAGCTGCATCTTCCGTGCCCGACCCACCGGATCTCCAGATCCTTGTGACACAAGTGGTTTCAGTCTATTGAAAATATTCCCACCCTGCTTGTGAGATTTGGCTGCACTAACACCTGCTGCTTCCGAAGAAAGTTTGGTGGCATTGATCGCCCACGGTCCTCCATTAGACTGAGCCTGGCTTAGAGGAAGTGATGCTGCAACACCTGACGCCCCAAAACCATTGTGATTGAGAGGCTCAGACTCTCCCATCCCAGGAGCACATGCACCAAGTCTGGGACCAACATCTACCCCTGCAATCACATCGATGGGGTCCTGATCTGTATCCGCATCTCTTCCATCGACCGTCTCATGCCGGACTTTATTCTTTACAATCACACTCACAATCGAGGTATCCACCTGTGGATCTGGAGGACTTAGAGACGATCCAACACCAACTACAGCATCCTGCTTTCCAAGAGGAGGACCTGTAGTTCCATGAGGACCCTCTGCCTCATCAGGAGCAGACTGGATGGCCTCTTTGGCATCAATATCAGGTATGTCAAATGCTGCCAACAGGTCATCAAAATCTGGGGTCTTCATGTCCCCCATAACGGGATCGACTCCTGTTTGTAAAGAAAACAGTAGATGAACACAACATGATAACATTCACATTGATGGAGATCAAATCAAGCAGGATGCACAGTAACTACACAGTAACACACACGTGGATTTATAAAACATGTGTTCTTTGTAAATAAGAGTACGTGCAAGAAGGATTGTCACTAAAGGAGGAGAGGGTTGTGCACTAGCATTGAGGCTAAACAGTTAGCAACGACGCTGCTGTAACACAGTCCGTCTCTGGTGAGAGATTTCACCATTTATGAGGAAAATAGGATTAAATTGTGTTTTTCTGGAGTGATAAACATGCATGGAACGGTTGAATCCAGGGATTATTTGGCAGTAACGGCCTCCGTTATTTGACGGTATTCCTCTGAGTGTGAGGCTGCTGGCCGCTGAGCTCCAGCCAAACAGCAAAGGGTCATTTAGCTAACAAGCTAGCCATCGCCATTAAAAGCTATCTGATGGGGAATGGGTTTCACACACCTCCCAACCTGTTTATCTGAAGGTTGACGATGTAATAGAAAAGAAATGACTGGGATTTTTCTTTGAACATTGCGTTTGTTTTGATTGTTTACCTGGATGTGCGATTCCCGACTATCCTAGCTCGTTTGCAGCTGAAAATTGCAGGCGCTTCCGGTCACGTGACCGAGGTCGCCTTGGGAAAATCTGGTTGTAAAAACGACACGTATGTTTATCACGAAAAACAATCCACGAGAGGAAAAATATCCTGGTGGATAAACAGCTTCTAAAACTCTCAGACATCTCAGTTTGGTTCCATCATGACAGAGAACCAGGGACTAAAAACACTGTTACACATTTCAGATTAATTTTATTCAAAATGAATTAATGAACAAACAGGAGTTTATTTTGTTGACACAAGGGACCAAAATGAGCTTCCTCCACAGGGTGGCTGGGCTCTCACTCAGAGATAGACAGAGGACGTCAGGAGGAGCACGGAGTAGAGCTGTTGCTCCTTCAGGTGGAGAGAAGCCAGTTGGGGTGGTTCGGGCATCTGGTTAGGATGCCTCTTGAAAGCCTCGTTGGTGAGGTGTTTCGGGCATGTCCCACCAGGAGGAGACCCTGAGGCAGATCCCGGACCCACTGGAGATACTATCTCTCACATCTGGCCGCGGAACAACTCAGGATCCTCCTGGGTCAGCTGGAGGATGCAGCCCGAGTGAGAGAAGCCTGGGCTTCCCTTTTGAGGCTGTTGCCCAGGGACACACCCCAAAATAAGTGGAATAAGCAGGAGTTTGGCTTGCTATAAAATCAGAAAGCCTGTCTTTTTTTATTGTACTATATTCATACCACAAAAAAAACATTTTTTTTTGCTGCATTGCACTGCAGCAGGCAGCCATGATGGCACAAGGTGGTGGGAGTAACTGGGGGTTAGGGTTCTTCTCAAGGGACACTTAGGCATGGGCCCAGTGGGAATCAAGCCAGCTTCTCCTAGTCCATAGACGTAGATTGTATCAGTGATTTAACACCTCTCCCTCATCACCACACCAATTCAATTCAATTTTATTTGTATAGCCCAAAATCACAGAATTTCTGTCTCAATGGGCTTCACAAGAAAAAGAGGAATGTATTAACACAGATACACAGCAAGAAAAATAACTAACAAATGCTAACTAAACAAGACTAGCACATTTATGCACTTAGACTCTCCTTCTCGGTGAGGAAAAACTCCTAAAAAACCCATCAGTGGGGAAAAAATAAGAAACCTCATGGGGATCCACGTGAAAAAGAGATCCCTCCCCCGGGACGAGCAACCAATGTGTCAAAGATTATTCTTTAAATATTAGCTTATTCTAATCTACAGCTAAATATCTAAAGAAGTCAATAGATGTTCTTCATCCTGATGGAAACACGGGAGACTCCTCAGCCCGGAGATGTCCAGAACGGGGATGAGTAGATGTTCTTCATACTGATGGAAACACTGGGGGACTCTTGGGGGAGTCCCAGACCTGCTGGAGACACTGTCTCACAGCTGGACAGGGAACACCTCGGGATCGTCCCGGGTGGGCTAGAGGTTGCAGCCGGGATGAGGAAAGTCTTCCCAACCCGAGTTTCCCATCTGAGGCTTTTGGTCCCCGGGACACACCCCAAAATAAGTGGAACAAACAGGAGTTTAGCTTGCTATTTAATCAGAAAGCCTGTCTTTTTTTTTTTTTTAATCGTACTATTTTCATCCCTCATCTGGAATTTTTATTTATCTGCTTTGCACCGCGGTAGGCAGCCATGATAGCGAAAGTGGTGGGAGTAACTGGGGGTTACGGGTCTTCTCAAGGGACACTTAGGCATGGGCCCAGTGGGAATCAAGCCAGCTTCTCCTAGTCCATAGATGTAGATTGTATCAGGGATTTAACACCTCTCCCTCATCACTACTCAGTAAAACTAGACATCCCACATGAAGATCAAATTCTCACTTCTGTCTTTGTAAGTAAATATTTCTTAGCTTTTAAGACAAGTAAAACTATAAATTTGTCATTCAATCCTTTAATTTTTGTTTCATTGGTTGGTGCTATTGAGTGAGTTTTCCTGTGTTACGACTGAGCCAGCAAATGTTTTTTTCCCCTCTTCTCTTTTCATTTCTTCTTTCTCTTTTTCTTCTTCTCTTCATCCTTTTTGTCATTTTCTGGCGGCGAAGTAAGAGAGCCCATGGCATTGCGGATGGCTTCATTGTTTGGATCCACACCAGGTAGATTCTCCAACACACTCTGAAGGAACTCTGGATCTTGCAGTACGTCATAGTTATCGTCTTCCTGTTTTAAATAATGTGGAAAAAATAAAAGTAGCTTTTTTATTTTTTGTTTCGATTTACCAGTCAATCTACGTTCCTACCCTCACATATGGTCGACAGCGTGTGTTGTGACCGAAAGAATGAGATCATGGATACAAGCGGTCAAAATGAGTTTTCTCTGTAGGGTGGCTGTATTCTCACTCAAAAATAGTGGGAGGAACTCTGCCATTTGTGAGGAGCTCGGAGTAGATCTAATCTGGGTTGAGAGAAGCCAAACGGGGTGGTTCGGGCATCTGGTTAGGATGCCTCATGAGCACCTCGCTGGTAAGGTGTTTCTGGCACATCCTATCGGGAGGAGACCCAGAAACAGATCCTGGACCCGTTGGAGATACTATGTCTCACGGAGGGGGAACGCCTCGAGATCCTCCTGGGTCAGCGGGAGGATGCAGCTGAGAGAAGCCTGGGCTTCCCATTTTGAGCTGTTGCCCCTGCGACCCAGCCTTGGATAAACGGAATATGCCGGAACATAATTATTGGCTATGCTAATTAAATGGAATTTTCAGAGAAAAACCTGATGAGTAATTTACTGCTGATTAAAACCTAAAAGTTCACACAGTATAAACTACAAAGTAATTTAGTAATGTCAAGTTAATTTTTTTATAGTCGTCGACAACATGTGAAGCAGCATGTAATTAGACTTTTCGGAGAAACATAAAATTCTTTAAAAGACACGTTATGACCCACCTTGGCTGATTCTCCGGTGTCCATGGAGTCCTGTGAGCTCGTTTGAGCATACTCTGCACAGGAAAAAAAACTATTTTAAAAACACGACAAAGCAAAATGTGCCACATCTAAATTAAATACTTACAAGACGTAAAACTCACCGTCTCCATTTAAAGACATCTGCATGGCATAAGCTATCTGCTCGTCCTCAGTCATTTTGGCAAAATCAGGAATTATCGATGTACTGCTTTCAGACTGAGATTCTGACATCTTCAACAAGTCTGTGAGAAAAAAAATTTGACTAAAAACTCTGATATGATTATGCTTCAAGAAATCTCTTTTCCAGGCCTCCGGTTACCATCTGCACCAGGTGTTGTTGATATACCAGCCTCTGCTGCTGAAGCAGCTTCAGCTTGTCGGGCCTCCTCCTCCTGTCTTTGTCGTTGCTCTTCCATGGAAACACGGAGGGCCTTTAAAGAATCACCCAAATCAAAATGTTTTGTTCCAGTTGGAAAAAAGTCTTTCATGTATAAACAAAATTTTCTCATCATCATTATTTTTTTTCCATTTATGCTCACCAAGGCAAGTTCTGGATCAGCGCTTGGGTCCACACCAAACTCAAAGTCACTGGCAGCAAGACCCATCATAGAGCCTCCCTCCCCAGCCAAAATGGGAGAGGACAGCAGTGCTTCAACCAAACTGGGACCCGGGGGGACAGTGACCAGGTGAGAGCCTGCTCCATCCTTCCCATTTACAGTTTTAATAAACTCAGAGAGCTTTGCTGTGTTTGCTGCCTGGAAAAAAAACCAAAATAGCAATGAAGAGAGGAATAAGATATGGAAATACAAAACAGTTCTTAAAAAAAGCCTTTGATGATTTCATTTTGTTGTCTTCCGCTTATCCAGAGTCGAGTCACAGTGGCAACAGCTTCAGAAGGAAAACCTAGTCTTCTCTCTCCCTGGCTGCATACCCCGGCTCAAATGTGAGGATCCTGAGGTGTTTCCTGTCCAGCTGTGAGACATAGTCACTCCAGCGGATCCGCGGTCTGCCCCTGGGTCTCCTCCCAGTGGGACGTGCCTGAAACACCTCACCAGCGAGGCTATTGAGAGGCATCCTAACTAACATGAACCACCCCATCTGGCTTCTCACTTGGAGGAGCAACGACACTACTCCAAGCTTCTTCCGGATGGCAGAGCTCCTCACTGTATCTCTGAGTGAGAGCCAAGCCACCCTGCAGAGGAAACTCATTTCGGCTGCTTGGATTCGTAATGTTGTTCTCTCGGTCACCATCAATAGCTGGTGACCATAGGTGAGGATTGGAACGTAGATCGACTGGTAAATCGAGAGCTTTGCTTTTCGGCTCAGCTCCTTCTTCACCTGACGGACCGATGTGGCGTCCTGATGATTGCAGACGCCGCATCGGTCCTTCTGCCGCATCGGTCCTTCTGCCGCATCGGTCCTTCTGTTGATCTCCCACCTTATCCTTCCCGCACTGGTGAACAAGACCCCAAGATACTTAAATTGGAGCAGGACCCCTCCAATTGGAGCAGGACCCTGACCCGCAGGGGGAATTCCACACTTTTCCTGGCAAGTACCATAGTCTCAAATTTGGATGTTCTAAAGTGCCTTACTTTGCTATGTTAGATGTAAACTTATATTTCTAACCTCTTCTCCAAAGTTGACAATATCCACATTTACTTTCTCTTTCTTCAATCGTTTGGCCAACCGTAAAAGCTGCAGAGAAATTGAATTGTGTTGAGACAGACAAACAAGACTTCCAAAATCAACAACTTCTTTAAAAAAAAAAAAAAAATACATGAAAGAAAAAGTTAAACGCACATCTTTGTTGTTGTCCTCCACAGGACTGCCAATAAAAGCAATGATTCTCATTCTGTGGTTTTTTCCCTGCCTGTGTTTCAAGGCCAGCTATACGTGAAAGACAAAAAGAAGGATGTTGAAAAGTTCATTCATTATTCCTCTGGAGCAGGGGTGTTCAACCAGTCGATCGTGGTTTGGACTGATCCCAAGTCGACTGCCAAAAAATGAAATGACAGGAATTTAGTGTTGCCAACTCAAGCAACTTTGTGTGCAAAGCAAATTATTTCTAGCAAGTATTCAGACACTATATCTACCCTTAAAAAAACGACTATCTAGCAGCTTTTTCTTGTGTTATAAGACATTTTTTAAATCTGTGACGTGAAATTACGTTGTTAAGCCTGTTCCCAATGAGCAGCGCCTGCTACTGCTGTCGTCCCTCCTAAAGGACCGTGGAAAAAATGTCTCTGTGTTATAGCAATTTATTTTTGCATGTGTGTTTGTTTGAGAGAAAAAAAAATGTGTGTGTTTGAGAGAGAGAGAGGAATTTTTCTCGTGTGTGTGTGTGTGTTTGAGAGATAGAGGAATTTTCTGTGTGTGTGTTTGAGAGAGGGTGGGTTTGTGATATGATGTCTAATGGTTGTGCGACAACAGAACGTGTTGTGAGGGTAGTTTTACTGCAGACTGTAAACAATCTGTGTGTATTCGTGAGATTGGCACCGGACTGGTAGCTCTCAGGAGGTTTGATACTTAAAAAGTAGATCTTGGGACAAAAAAAAGTTGGGCACCCCTGCTCTGGAGTAACATTTCTCACATAAGATCTCTGTATTTTCTTTAAAGAAAAAGAACAATTACCCACATGAGCCACTCTGATGCCTGTGCAGACTGAGATAGTTCCATTAGGTTGAACAGAGTGGAGTTTAGATAGAATACGACCAGCATCTGGTGTTAATGTGGTGAGGACTTCACATTTACTACAAAGAAAATAATCAGTGTGATCAAGTTATTTTTTTTATTTTAAACTATATGATTAGTTCAGACATAAAGGATTACTTTGCCATAGTGATGAGGCCCACGTTGTTCTCTGGATTGCTTCGTGTTTTGGAGTGACACACTATGTTGACAGCATCTTGCTGAGCCTGTAGTCTTGATGGAGAAAAGTCTCCATTTCTCATATAATCACTGTTGTCCACACTGAAGGAAAATATTTTAAATAGGAGATTCTTAGATCAGTACTTTTCAACCTTTTTCATGCCAAGGTACATTTTTCCATTGAAAAAATCTTGAGGCACATCAACAAATTTTTTTAAATGATTCTCTGTAGCTGCCTATATCAATAATATAGTGATTCTCACCAAAGTGTCCTGAATATGTCCTTATTTACCATATTAACATGTTTAGTTCCAGACAAAAAGCCTTTCAGAGTATTCATCCATAATGCAAGAAAAACTTTCTCTATTTAATGTGTTGAAAAAAAAGAACAGATTTAACTAGAATACAATTTTTTTCCGTTTAAAACATAACTTAAATGTTCTCATAAAGTCTAAAAAACATTTAGAAAATACCCTCCACTAGGTGGGGTAGTTTTTGGAGACGGATGGAAAGCAGCATGCAACAAAAAAGAAGAGAAGAAGAGTGGGTTGCTATGGTAACAGGACAGCCATGCCTATCTCTAAATAAAATAAGATTTCATATTAATAAACATAAAAAAAATACAATTTAATCTATTTTTTTAATACAAACACCACGAGGGCCACCAAAACAATCTTTGTGAGTTATCAGTAGAATAAGATCACCATATTAGCTTTAGCTTGAATGACTTGAACGTTAATAGTTAATAATCGCAGAGCTAGTTTTTTTTCTCATAAATCCCGTTTTAAAAAGTCGGATTAGATACCTAGCGTCTTTTAAATGGACTGCGACTAATTTTATTGCCATCTAAAACACATTTCTGTGGTGACCTTACCAGACCATCGTACTTTCCAACACCATTTTGGTAACTCTTCTGGTTGCTCTGCCGTAAATCTAACGCGCTCCACTATTGGACGACACTGAACAAGAGTGGTTATGATTGGTCAATCAGTCAGACTCGTGGTTTAAAACTTTTATTTTAAAAAGAAACTCATTTAAAATCAAGTTTGAATTTTAATCCATGAACTAAATTGAAAATACTTAATTTTTTTCTTGAAGGGAAATTTGAGTGAAACTTTTTTAGAAAATTATTTCAGCAACTTTTTTGAAGACACTACCGTGCTTTTTTTTTTCTGAAATGGATTGGATTTGCAAAACAAAAAGTCAGTGGGTTTAATATATTTCACATCATTTTTTCAATATTGCAATATTGGGGATGGTGCCTCCATGGTTAAAGCGTTCGCCCGCGTACCGGAAGTTAGCGGGTTTGCATACCACTGGGTGCACGTCAAGGGTCCTTGGAGAAGACACCTAACCCACCATTGGCGCCGTCGTGGCAGCCTGCTGCGGTGTAGGAGTACAGCACACAAATTTCCCCGGTGAGGGATAAATAGAGTAAAATAAATATATATATTTTTTTATTTCATTGGGGTCAGGTATCTTCTTAGGCACGGGCCCAATGGGAATTGATCCAGCTTCTCCCGGTCCAAGTACGGACATACAACCACAGAGCCAAAGCCTTTCCTATAAATCAGAACTTTGTTTGTTTTTTAAATAAAAGAAAGATAGTAAAAATGAGATAATTTGTAATGGGAATTGATTCTTTATTTTATTTTTACTGTGGGACATTTTCAATTCCTCTACAAAACTTATAAATCAGAAAAATCACATCAAACACAAATAATATTTGGTTACTGTTATATGTTTTATAACGTACATCAATTTTCAAACCTGTGATGCATCTTGGAAAAAAATCTCACACAAAATATCAAGTATTACACAGTTTATTCAGAAAAACAGAAAAAGAAATGTTCACTACAAAGTAAAGAGATGCTAGAACGACATCATTTGGAAACTTTTTTTTATTTGACCCTAAAACAAACAATACAAAAACATACATATTAAAAGAATAAAAACACAATCTTTAGACAGAGTAAAAATAAAAAAAGTCACAAGTTAAACCAACAGGAAATATTTCTGGTAACTAAAAAATATCCTTTCATAAAGCAGCTTAAGTTTTTTTATAAAGTATTTTTTACATCATTTTTACACTCAAACTTGATCAACATGCTAATTGTACATTTGGAAAATATGTCATAAATAGGTTTCTTTTTAAGCATCAAAAACAAATTTTTTGGATAATACATTTTCAAAGACCAGATTCGAGCCTAATTTTTTAGCCTAAATGAGGTCACTTTTGACTCAACAAGGGATGGTTTTAAGAAAAAGTGTCTTAGTGTTAAAAGTAATGGTCACACCAAAAAATAAGAAATGATTAAACAAAGAAAAAAAAAATCTAATCTGAACAAGAATATCTTGAAGAATATTTTTTCTACCAATTGCTGATGAACTGATCTGAGACTATTTTGTTTTGAAATGCGGAGTCCTGAAGGATCAATAATGGTATTTTTAATCACCACTTTAGTATTACACAATGGCAAGTGTCTAAATACGACCAATGTTCAGAAAGCAAGATCCAACATTTAAAATCCCACATGTTTTTATTGTCAGACCACAGGATTTGATCAGTTTTGTACCTGGAACCACATCAAGAGGGGTGTGACATCTGAGCTATCCTCACTTTTTGTTGTCTGGGCTTGCCTAATTTAATGTGCTATTTCTGAAAATAAAGAAAAAAACAAAATCTGGTTAGAAACCACAGGATATTGGTCAAATGTTATTAAATGTAGTTTTAAAAATCCAGACACATGTTAGACTGACTTAGAAAACCAGTTTGTACAGAAGTTAAATCCCATTAAGAACATCACCATATGAATTTTAATGTATGCATCAAAATTAGGTCTGAAAACAAAGACGAGACAAGTCAATGAAGACCTTAGATGTGAAATAGCTTTTAAGTAGCCACTTTTCCACTTAAAAGCTTGGAATTTGTAGCAATAAATGATTTTTTTAAAACATTTTATTTACAAAGAACAAATACTAACCCGATCAAAATCTTAAGACCATTTAAAAATAGCTAGAACTGACTTTTTGTACGATATACAAAAGCAAAAAGCGGGTGTGAGACAAAAAACACTGCATGTTCTATCTGTGTATGTGTGGGTTTTCTCCCACCCTCCAAAAACATGCATGTTAGGCTGATTGGGTGCTATGAAATTGCCCCTAGGAATGAGTGTGTGTGTGGATGGTTGTGTGTGTGTGGCTGTGCGATAGATGACCTGTTCGTGGTGTACCCTGTCTCTTGCCTTAAATCAGCTGGGATAGGCTCTGGCACCCTCTGCGACCTTGTTATAGACGAGTGGTTCAGAGGACAAAACAAAACTAAACGAAACTGATCTCTTTATCAACTCAACTCATTAAATACAAAGTGTTTAAAACGGGTTTTTTTTTTCACAGATACCGAAAAAATAGTTATTGCACTAAAGCCAGAATCAGTGAGAGCCTTAATTTGGACGGAGGACCGCCCTTAGAAAAACAGTCTATCAGATCCCTCGGTTCAAGGCAGGTGTCATTTTTTAGGGTCTACCATTTGTCAAAAGATTTAGAATGACTACCTTACCGCGTCAAACCTCAGCAGCGTGGGCGTGCTATTAAAGGCCTTCATTATGAGGCTGGACAATCTGATCAGGTTTAAGAAGAGAAAGCTACTTAGGAAGACATGGCCATGTGAATCCCTGACAATAAATGAGAATTTTGAGCAGATTTTGTCTTTTATAACCTGCGGTCTTAAACTTTTTATCAGCTGATAAACAGCCTATTTCAGTTTACTTGTTCTTTTCAATAAATTACTTTTTCAAAGTGCTTTTTGTCACACAGCCCTTTTTTGCTTTGTATATTGTATCACTATTGAAAAGCTTATTAAGATCCAAATGTGCAAAAAGTAAATTCTAGCTATTTATTGAACTGATCTTCAGATTTTGATTGGGGATGTATATTGCGTTGGCATCATAAAACTTTCAGATTTTTTTTCCCACTTACTTTTGGAAGTGGATTTTTATTCTCTGTGGCCTCAGTATAAGTTTTTTTGGGTGGAGAGATTTGAGAAGTACTGGCTTCAGCATTGCTGCGTAAAACTACGTCAGGATGACTTGACTTCTTGACTGAAAAGGGAGGACAGGTTAGTTTTAAAAATGTTGTGTTTCAAAGGAAACATGACACAAGTTATCACTCATTCATACATATAAGTAAAAAAAATTTTTGGCTTAAACTACTGCATTACCAGTTTTTGACGAGGTGTCCTTTTTAGTGTCCTTTTTTTGCTCCTCATGTTTCACATTGCTTGGTGCTGATGGTCCAGCGCAAGTCAAATTTTCGGTCGAATCATTGCATTTGAGTGATTTACACGAGCATGTTTTTGCTGTACCACAGATTTAAAATAAATGAAGACTCAAAAGTTTAAAATTGGAAAATTGTGTTGAGTTTTACATTTACCGTGGGACGTAATCCTTTTGAAGACTGTTGTGCACATAAAATTCAAAAACCTGTCCGCGTAGAAACTTGGTCTGTGTACCGATATTGAGTCCTGAAGAAAAAAAAGAAGTTGCTTGTTTAACATCCTAATTTGCTAAACACACATTTGCAGAGCGAGGCCGTTTACCGAATCATGCATCAGGGATTTCAAAGAATGTTCAAGCTTCTTACTTAATCTGAAAAGGATAAAAACACCAGAAATGATGGCTTGAACAGAAAATAGACATTACAGAAAACTCAACTCAAACATAAAATTGATCATCTTCTTTTTTTACACTGAAACCACATCATTTAGTATCTCATACACCAGTGTAGCAATTATGAAGAGAAGCATCCCTGTCCCTCTGATGTGTACGTACGCAAGGCCACAAATTTGATAAATATGGCAGCACAACTTTGATTATTCCGATCCAAGTTTAGTCACACCCTTATTTTACAATTTAAAGGCACGGAAGATCACAAACAAAAAAGGCGAGGGGCAGTGCACACCCCGAACAGGTCACCAGTCTGTTGCTGGGCCACACACATACCACCATCCACACTCTTTCCAAGGGCCAATCATGTCATGGCCATCAACCTAGCATGCATGTTTTTGGAGGGTGGGAGTAAATCGGAGTATCCGGAGAAGACCCATGCACACACGGGGAGAACATGCAAATTCCACTCAGAATGGCCAGTGTTCTGAGCCTTCTCCCCACCTGGGACTCGAACCCATGACCTTCTTGCTGTGAGGCTACTGTGCTACCCACTGTGTTACCCTTTCAATAATATATATTGTACAAGTTTGTTGACAGATTTAATCTGCAAGACATTATGAATCTACCACGAGGCAGTAGTGAGCAAGTAGTTACCTATATGACTGAAGGATGTCAATAATGCCAAGATAAATCAACAGCCTATCGCCTCCAGAATTTCTTGCTGGGATCCCTCCAGTGCTGTAAAATAGACCATACTTATATACAGTATATACATCTTCCATTCACCAAACTATAAAAGCTTTGCTCTTACACTCACCTCTCATTTTTGTCAAAAGAGAGCTCTGATTCTACGTCCCCCTGAATTGCCTCAATAGCTGTGCTGTACAGGGACTTATGCGCTGGTATTTTTTTTTTCCTGTCATTGTCAGCCTCTGCAAAGTCATCGCCAAGATCTCTTAATGTTTGATCTATATTATGAACTGCGACTAAAAGACTATAGTCCATAATTTTGAAGCTCTGCAAAAGCTGAAAAAGAAAAAAAAATCCATATTAAACATGTATGAAATAATAATGATCAAACTTTTAGGAGGAAATTGTTTTTTGTTAAATTTGCATTTTTGGATGGTTTAAGACAAAACCATGGTGAGACCGGCCATGCTGTTTGGTCTAGAGACAGTAGCACTGAGGAAAAGACAGGAAACAGAGATGGAGGTGGCAGAGATGAAGATGCTGAGGATCTCTCTGGGAGTCACCAGGATGTTAGAGGTTTGGAGATAAAGTCAGAGAGGCCAGACTGAAATTGTTTGGACATGTGCAGAGGAGAGAAAGAGTACATCAGCAGAAGGATGCTGGGTTTGGATCCACTGGGAAAGAGGCCTAGAGGAAGACCAAAGAGGAGGTTCATGGATACAGTGAAGGAAGACATGAAGATAGTTGGTGTGACCGAAGAAGATGCAGCAGATAGGGTTAGATGGAAGAAACTGACTTGCTGTGGCGACCCCTGAAGGGAAATGCCGAAAGAAGAAGGATGGTTTACGACAAAAATACTTTAGTAAAAACTGATCTTTAGATATTTGTGTTAAATATTTTTCCTCTTCTTCTCACCAAACAATCTCTCTGGAGTGTTTTACAAAGCGCATTGTACTTGTCTGTATGAAGCAACAGACCACCAGGGATTTGCTCCATGAAGTCCAAATCTTTCAGTGTTGGCACAGCTTTTTCTTTCTCTTTCTTTGAAGCCCGTCGCATGTGAGTCGAACCTTTTAGATCATAGATGACTTCCATTTGCAGAGAGCTTGGTATCAGATTGTTCATTACAACAAGGCGGATGTCTTTGCCACGAAAATTAAGGCAGTACAGCCCGTAGAACTTGGGCAATAGTGTCCGTTTGTTCTGATTTAAGTTCTGGAGTAGAATACAAAAGATGAAAAAAAAATTAGTTTGTTACTAAATCTTTAATAAACATAGTCAAGCAAAACTTAAAAAAAACAATGTTGTCTGTCAAAATATATAAATCAGCTTTTTTTTTTTTTTTTTCAAATTAAAACTCATAATTATTACTTTTCTATTTAATAAAAAAATGAAGATTCAAAATGATAAAGTGAATCACAATAAAAATGACAGAAGATTAAATGTTAGAGAACCTACAAAGTGAATATTATAATTAACTTTTACTGTAAATATATTTAAAAAATCACATGTGGTCACCTTCAGTCCAGACTAATTTATTTTAAAGGAAAAAAAAAAATCTGTTATACAAAAAAAACCATAAAAGTAATTAATACAGGGGTGTTAAATTGATGTGCGTTCATTTAGATCTTACCATAAAATATCCAGGTAGAAGCTTCTGCAGAAATTCTGCCTCATGGTTCTGGACTGTCTTGATGATGTATTCATCATCACTGGAGCGATAGAATAAGGATCCACTGGCCCCTGGGTTTTCCAATTCAATGAGTGTATCACTACATAAAGAAAACTGCAAATATACAGGAAAACATTGGAAAATACAAACAACCAAGAACAATTCCGTCTTAAATGGTAAAGCCTTCGCCAAGCTTCACTTATTTTGTGATGACAATCCAATATTTAAAATTAGCTAGGTTTGTTTTTCAGGACACAGTGCCAGTTTCTACAGCTTCATCGGTTTATGGTTACGGGATCAGAAGCTTTTTGACAAAATCCAAGAAGTCCCTGACCCCCAGGCACAAGTCAAACGGGGCATCCTAAAACCTTTATCAAGGTGGTTCTGGGTCCACCTGCCTGTCTATTCCAATTAAGATGTATCAGGCACACCGCACCACAAGTCCAGAAGGCATCCTAAACAGGTGCCTGAACCAGCACATCTGGCTCCTCTCAAAGCAGAGGAGTAGATACTCTACTTACATACTCAGTCTCACTTTCAGTCATCATCTACAGCTGGTAACCATAAATTAAATTGACCGGTAAATCGACAGTTTCCATTTTCGTCTCAACTCTCTTTATTACGTTGGACTATGGAGCATCCTCAATGTTGCGGACGTTGCACCGAAACTTCATCTTATTCTCACGTTTGCGTGAGACTCAGAATATTTAGTTTTTTAAATTTTCCAGAGTACACAATCACAACCTGGGGTTTTTCTGAAATTGTCCATTTCTTTCAAGACAAGTACGAACAATTCTATTTTTAAAGCTGGATGGAGGCAGAGTAATCCAATATACCAGGTAGTCATCGGGGTGGATCCCAAACATCTCCCTGAAGTAGCGAAAGGCCACCGGTGCATATACCCTGAACTTGAAATCCCCAAAGTTGTGGGCTGGTGTTGTGTGACTGCCCACACTGCCAGAGAGATAAGAAATGTAAAAAATTAGAATAAAAGTTGTGTTTTTTCAAAAGAAGTGCGGAAAAAAATCGTAATATATATTTCAATTTTACTAACCCTAAAAAATATGCATGAATTGAAGCATCTGCTCACCTGGGAAAGACATAACTTTCAATGACGTCAAAGTCCTGCAACAGGACGTCTCTGTCAGCTTTGCTGTTCATGCAACCCACTGTGTGTGTGATGCCTAGCTGTACAATACCTTTCAGTATGGGACATACTTTCTAAAAGAAAAAAAAAGAGAAAAAGCTAAACCAATAAGAAAATATTAACTTAAAAAAAAAACAGACAGAAAACATTCTTACAGTCCAGCCAAATCTTTTGAGATTCTTTGAAGCTATAACCATTAGTTGAGAAACAGATTGTTTAATGTAACGTGTATGTAATTAATGAATCACATTAAGCAGAAAATGGACAAAAATTTTAAAATGCATGCAAACATCTTGGAGATCAGAAATGACCCAATTTCAATTAAATATACAATGACAATTATCTCAAACTACTAAAAACGACTTCAAGGATCTAAAACACTTGTGATGTCACAACTGTTCCATTGTCTTCCGCTAATCCAGGGTCCGCAGGCTTCCTGTCTGAGGCTACAATTTAGCCTCAGACAGGAAGCCCAGGCTAAATTGTAAACTTACCTTTGGGTCTGTCGTCTCGACTGTGGAATCAGCATCACGAGGGGCAAAAGTTCTTAATAAGGCCTGTAACCTGCTAGTTCCTGCTAAACTCTGTCAGACCAAGCAGAAAATAAGAGAGATCACCAGAGATCATCAACCAAATCACCAATCTACCTTTGCAGCAAGTACTTTGAAGAGGGTGACAATGTGCATGCCAAGTTAAACTCATCCCCACAGAAAGTTTTTAGCAATATGTGTTTCTTTACTGACGCAAAGCATCAAATTTAACCCAAATCACCCAATTACTCACATCAGAGGAAGTATCTCTCTGGTCCTCAGATGAATCTATTCCAAAAAAGAAACAAACACACTGGTCATACAAAAAAAGAGAAAATGCAGCTTTTACAAATGATCTAGAAACACTGCAAACAATTTTCATTATTTTCCACAACTAAAGACAAAGAACAGCTTAGGTTTGACATGCTATGTGTACCAAACCAAAGATGAGAGAAAGCACGGGGAACTTGTTTGATTTACTGTATTTACAAAAAAAAAAGCTTCAAGAATAGTCTGTGCACTTAATGTATCTAGATCTAAATATAAATAAAGATAGATATGTATCTATCTGTTTTTATACTAAAAAAGTATTGATAAGAGTATCAGTAAGATACCGGATTGATAAGTGGTATCAATACGAATACTAGTATCGATAAGATGGTATTAATAACCATCCCTTGTATCTTGTCATTTTATTAGTCAAGGCAAAAAAAAAAATCCATAAAGTTGCATTTTATTACTAAACACAGTGGAAAATACGGCCTGACCTAGTTTCACTGAGGATGAAACAGAAAATATATAGACTACATTGAACACAAATGATGTATAAAGGGGGTGTTACTTACCACTGTCGTCTTGATGTCCTGGAGACTCATTTGTTGATGTGGCCATTCAAATCAGAAATATCACTTTCTTTCAGGACACTTGTGTCCTGAATGAAATTGGAGTTTCTCAGTGGTCATAGAGTTAGTTGATTTTGATCTGTCCGCAAAAAAAAATGATTAGAAACAGACTTTTCAGAGAATTTTCTATTACACCACAAAAACACCAAAAATAGTCTTTTTTGTTTGGTCATTTTTCATTATGTTTAAAAGCTTGGTCAGTAGCTTTTACAAGCTATCGTATGATAAGTGGAGGAATGCTTCTGTTGAATTAGAGATGCAGGTAAAAGTAGGGGAATACCCCCGGCAGGTCAGGGACAGGATTTTGTCCAAAGTGAAGGAATTTAAGTATCTTGGGGTCTTGTTCACGATTGAGGTAAGGATGGAGCAAGAGATCAATGAACGGATCGGTGCGGCGTCCGCAGTAATCAGGACGCTGCATCGCTTCATTGTGGTGAAGAAAGCGCTGAGCCGTAAAGCAAAGTTCTCAATTTACCAGTGAGCGAATAAACAAGATCACAAGCGGCCGCTTGGGCTCCAAGCCCAGCCATCTGCAGGATGGCTGAGCTTTCACATAGAATAGAGTGAGGAGATCTGCCATCCGGGAGGAGCTCGGAGTAGAGCTGTTGCTCCTCTGGGTCGAGAGAAGCCAGTCTCCAGCAAGGTGAACCGCCCCAGTGAGGTGTTTTGGGAGTGGACCCACGTGCAGGCCCTGGACCCACTGGAGAGGCTATGTCTTACAGCATGACAGGGAATTCCTCAGGATCCTCCGAAGTGAGCTGGAGGATGCAGCCGGGGTGAGAAAAGCCTGGGTTTACGTCTGATGGTGTTGCCCCTGCTACCTGGCCCCAGATAAGCAGAAGACAACGGAACGGACGGTAAAAGGTGGAAGTGCTAGGTTAAAAAGGGGGCCAACGCCTGTTACATTTACAAAACTGTTTTACAAACCAATTATGAACCAATTAAGAAAACCACGCCTTTACACATCCAAAAAGCTTGAACTATTCCAGCAACTATGGTGAGATGGCCTTTAACTAGGAATTTCTAATATTTAAGTTACCAACCAGGGTGTAATGTTTGGGTAGAGGAACAGCACATGTTAGAGGTTTTGGGAGATAAAGTCAGAGAGGCCAGACTGAGATGGTTTGGACATGTACAGAGGAGAGAGAGAGAGTACATCGGCAGAAGGATGCTGGATTTGGAACCACCAGGAAAGAGGCCTAGAGGAAGACCAAAGAGGGGGTTCGTGGATTCAATGAAGGAAGACATGAAGATAGTTGGTGTGACCGAAGAAGATGCATGTCTTTTAGAAATGCCGAAAGAAGACGGAGTATACATGACATGAAAACTCATCCACAATGATCAAACGTAAAGGTAATCTTCTCCATCTTCTTTTTAAAAAGTAATCTGTGACGACTCAGGTTTGAGGGGTAGAATGTTGAGCTCCAGTAAAATGGAGTTAGTCCTAGATTTTATAAACATGTGGTCACCAATGGATCCAGAAACTGATGTTTGTTACTTAAATGCCAACCAAGCATGATCAACTGGCTAACTTGGCACAAATTTCACCTCATTGTAAATCTGAAAAAGAAAAGCCTTTCTAATAGTACACAATAATCCATCAATTGGTATTAAATAAAAACATAATCACACGAGTTAAAATGGATTAAAATGGATTAAATTTACCCCCAGGACCAGTGACTGTTGATTGATTGGTGACTTATCCTAACAAGCAAAACACGTTAGTTAGCATATATCTGTATTTTGATAAAAAAGACCAAAAAATATGAATATAAGACTTTTTTTTGTAGTAATTTTGATTAAAAAAAACCCAGACAAACAGTCATTTTTATAATCGTAGTTGTTTTGACAAGTCGAATAGCTACTACTTCCGCTTTCAAATTAACGTTAACTACCGTGAAGCTAATGAAAAATAACTCAAACGACTTGGATACTTACGTTAAACTCAGGTTCCAGGGACTTGTGGGGAAGAACCTAACTTCTTCATTAAGTGATGTTTCTTTGTAAACATGTAAGTGTTAGCTTAGAGCCGAAGCCAAACCGGTGACATGATCGACAAGACACCGGCTTGAAAGTAAATTCTACATAAAAATATCAAAATTAGCACGCGTTAGCGAATCAAATTCACTACGAAACGATGGAAAAAGAAAAAAATTTACAAATCAAAATTGATTACAGTAAAAAAAAGAGAGACTTCATTCACTTTAAGAAATACGTACAAGATGAAAAATTAAATAAAGCTATGACGTCATCGCGATCAGTTTTTGTGGTGGGTTAAGGTTCCGTTCCGTCAGCTTCCGGTTGTTCCGGGGTCGGGTCGCGGGGGCAACAGCTTTAAACGGGCAGCCCAGGCCTCTCTCACCCTAGCAGCATCCTTCAGCTCACCCGGAAGGATCCCAAGTCGTTCCCCGGCCAGCTGTGAGATATAGTCTCCAGCGGGTCCGGGGTCTGCCCCTTGGTCTCCTGCCGGTGGGACGTGCCCGAAACACCTCGCCCGCAAGGCGCTCGGGGGGCATCCTGACCAGATGCAGAGCCTCTGGGGGCAGAGCCTTCCAGGCCATTGCCCCACGACTGTGGAATGAGCTCCCGGAACTCCTCAGGTCCCCACAAAGTGTGGACACTTTTAAAAAAGGCCTAAAGACATTCATTTTTAATAAGGCTTTTAATTTCTGATATTTTGATTCTTTGTTTTCAGAATGTAGATTTTAGTTTTTAAAATGTTTTTATTGTTTTTACCTTTCTATGTAGCGCTTTGGGATTTTTTTCTTAAAATGTAAGGCGCAATACAAATAAAATGTATTATTATTATTAGATGCCCGAACCACCCCATGTGGCTCCTCTCGACCTGGAGGAGGAGCGGCTCGACACCGAGCTCCTCCCGGATGGCAGAGCTCCTCACCCGATCTCTGAGTGAGAGCCCAGCCACCCTGCGGAGGAAGCTCATTTTGTCCGCTTGTACCCGCGATCTCATTCTTTCGGTCACCACCCACAGCTGGTGACCATAGGTGAGGATTGGAATGTAGATCGACTTGTAAATGGAGAGCTTTGCTTTTCGGCTCATCTTTCTCTTTACCACAATGGACCGATGCAGTGTCCTAGTTATTGCTGATGCCGCACCGACCCGCCAGTCGATCTCCTGCTGCATCCTTCCCCCACTCGTGAACAAGACCCCGAGATACTTAAACTCCTCTACTCGGGGCAGGACCCTGTCCCTGACCCGCAGGGGGCATTCCACCCTTTTCCGGGCGAGGACTGGTGAAGGTTTTTTATTTTATTATTTACTCTGATTTTATTTGGATGGACTATTTTTTTTACTTTCATTAATATTTTTCCAACACCAGAATCACCCTAGATATACTCATTCCTTCAGATATGATGCTGTAGAGTAGAATCAGCTCATATGTAATTAACATGTTTTAGATACATTGCCTGCTAGTCCCAGACAAGAGTATCCCTCCTTCACCTGGGCCCCCATCAGGTTTCTATCTTTCCTATCTTTCTTTTTTTATTCAAACCAACTGTTAGGTTATCTTTTGGAGGGGGCGATAGCTCAGTGGTAGAATGTTTGCCCTTCAACTCACCATTGGCACCATCCTGGCAGCCTGCGGCAGTGCAATTCAGCACAGAAATTTTTCTGTTGAAGGATGAATAGAGCACATAAAAATCTTTTGGAGTTTTTCCTCACTGAGCTTGAGGGTCAGTGAGGCAGGAATATGCTGACATTTTTTTGTTTGTTTTTAGGATTTTGTTCCTCCAAAACATGTGTGTTGGGTTGATTGGCCAATCTGAACCGTAGTCTCTAATAGGTTGTACGGGGTGCCAGTGTCCTGTCATCACTGATCTCTAAAGAACACCGGAGCCTATCCAGGCTGATTTTAGGGGAGAGTCAGGATGTGCCCCAAACAGGTTGCCAGTCTGTTGCAGGGCCTTTCATAGACAACCATTCACACACACACACACTCATTCAATTTTGTAGCAGCCTATCAACCTAATGCAAGTTTTTGGAGGGTGGGAGGAAACCCATGCATATACAGGGAGAACATGTGATGTACAGCGAAAGGCCGGTGTTTCAAGCCTCGCCATAACTCCAGGACTCGAACCCCTGACCTTCTTGCTGTGAAGCCACTGTGCCAACCAAATCTTTTTAATGTTAACCTTTGCTGGTGAAATTAAATTTAAATAACACAATATGCATATCACAGAAATTTTGTTTTACTTTATCCTATTCAATTCTATTGAATATGTAAACACAAAATAATTTGTGAACACCTTCAATATTGTAGAAGTTGTATCATGAAATTTCAGTCCTTGCATTTTAATTCTAAACATGTTCCACGAGTTGTGTTCAAATTGTATATGGTTAAAATAGAAATTTGTTTGTATTTTTATTTACAATTTTTTCTCACACACATATTTTTAGCTATTTACTTGCTCCAAATAGGATAGAGGAAAGTTGTGCATTCCATAATATTTTTTTGCTAGGATGAGTTAAAAATCTTACCTATTCAAACTTTTAAGCGGTTGCACAATTTTGCTAAACACAAAGTTACTCAATTATCTACAAATCAAAGAAAACTGCATTGACGTGGCACAATTCCTCAAAACTACTTTTTTTTTTTAAAGAGTATCAATTCATTTGTAATTTTATTTTGAAGGTGTGTCACTAAAACAGAAAGTTCCACAGCTTTGCTCAGTTTTTATAAATTTTATTTGTCTCTTTTGCAATACATGTTTGGTCAAACAAGTCAAAACTACATGCGTCTTTATGGCACATTTCTCATATTAAAATCATTCTTTCTTCAAGATATGCCTCATTAAAATAAATTGAGAAACATTTTGTCAAAAAAAAATGTGTTGTTCAGAAACTCTCACAAAATTTCTTTCAGGAGTTCACACTAAACTATGATAGTCTAAAATACAACGTGCTGATTGTGTTATATGATAAAATGAAATGTTTATTTGCCAGGTAAAGCTGACAGTATCTCAGGAATTCGAGAGCATTAACAAACAAGTTTTTCTCGTCTGCCTTTTACAAACATGACAGTCTTATCATCCTGCTCTCTAGTTATATTTTTTGAGTTCTGATTAGCAGGCATTTGGGTTAAAGCTGAATCCTTGCTCTGCTGGCATTTCAGGAGCAGTGTAGCCAGGCATTGGGCTGTAGTCGGGGTTTGGCAATAGACTGTTGAAACAGGTCCATCGAGAACCATCTTTGTACTCGCAGCACTCATACACCAATGTCTTGACAGAGTATTCATCCACACAGAACTGAGACAGTGCTTGTCTCCACTGTAAAAAGGAGGGGGAAAATTTTAAGAGTTGACTCTTACTTTGTAATAATTTTTCTTTCAGTTTGAGAGACAGTTCATGTTATTTTGTCACCACTAAAATCAATCGAGAGAAACAATCTAGACGTGACTCTATAAGACAAACTTTTGTACAACAAGTCTCCTGTTGTCTATATTCTAAAACCAAATATAATCCTCCTGATAATCAAAAGCTTTGATAATGCTTGAAAAACAATATACCGTGACCTTGAATGTTAAACTTATCAAACCCAAATAATAAGATGTACTTTTAGTTTTCTTATACAGTATTAAAGACTCACAGCCTGTTGGGCGCAGCAGAGGACCACATTGGGTTGCTGTCCTACCAGTCCACTGCAGCACGTACTGTACCATGACTCCAAGCGGTTGATGGCTTGTCCACGACGGCGAAAGTGACTGCTGCCAGAGGGGGGGAAGAAACTGTTTGGGTATCTAGGACGGCCGTTACCATCGAGGCAAATAGAAGCGAGGTTATCTGGAGTGGGAAATGCAGGTGGGAACGGTACGTTTATCTGTCTCTTCTTTTTGGTCTCTGCAAAAAATAAAACAAAACCAACAACGAAGTTTTGAGTATTTCAGTATGAAGAAATGATTTAGAAGTAGACAGGAATTACCTCCCAAATTTGCACCGAGAAGAATCACCAAAGTAACCATCCAAAATACTCCAAATCTTTGTCGTGAAGTCATGGCAGTCTCTTTGTTTGGAAGCTTGATTCTGCAAAAGAAGGTTTCCAACTAACTGGTGTGAAGGTAGAACGCTTGATAAATTTATAGAGCCTGGAAGGGGGGAGGGATGTAGGAGTGACAAGCTGACGAACAAGATGCAAGTGGGAGAAGAGGTCATGAGGAGGAGTGTTTGAATGTGTGGGGGTTTAAATAATGCTGAAAGATGTCAAAATAAAACTAAATCATTCTAAAATGTAGTTTATATGTGCTGATGTGTGCAAGGTCTAACGATGTGGTCTGCATTAACAAAGAAAATGACGTCTTAAACGTCAAAATCTTAATGCAGTCAGATGATAAAGTTGTTTGTTTTGGGAAAAAAAAAGTCTATTTTAGCAGTAGTGGTTTTCTGTAGGCATGTCCAGACCTTGACAGAAAAGGCTGCAACCCATTTTCTGTAGTTAAAATGGTCTCTAACTAAAGTCAGGATGACACGGACATACCTTGGTGCAACCCAAATTAGTGAGACGGAAAGTCAAAATGTTAGAATTTTGAACAGAAATTATTCAAAAACCACTTCCAAGCATTCCCTCTTTCTGTTCACCTTTTTCTTCTGTACAGAGGAAGGTTTGTGCAGCATCGTATGCATGCCAAAGCAAATTAGAGATTTTGCCAAATCAGGCTAAGCACCATGTTGAATTGAAAATACTTATCGATCCCCAAATGGAAATTTTGGGAAAATTTTGGGAAATTTGAGGATTATTTGACAACAAATATTAGGATGTAAACAGTAGTGTAAAGCTGCACTACACATGCTAACAAACACCAGTAATCAAACTTTAACTTTACTTTTGATAAACCAATTATCGTCAACCTTCTTGGTTTGTCCATTTCATCAGCGATAGAAAGGTGTCGCACTGTAACCAAACCTACTCCAATGCCTCACGTACATTTGGTTACCTTTAAAAGCAAAAGCAGCCAGTGTTCAAGTACAGTATTTCTCATTGAAATAAAAAGCATATTTCAACAGAGCATTTCTGACGTAATTTCATCAAGTTTTCTTAAATTATCAAATCATTCGAAAAGCAAAATTTATCCCAATTTACTTAAATTCCTTTTGCATGTGGAAAAGATGAAAATGGAAGGGACCAAGGCGTTCTCATGTCTAGATAAAATGCCCTTGATATAATGGCATAAGTTAACAGACTAAATCTCAACCTGTTTGAGCCTTAGCTTGAATCAAGGAGCAACAAAAAGTATTTGGTGGTGCTTTTGTTTTTGAGGAGTTGTTTGTCTTGCTTGTCTCTGCGCTGGTTGTGTTATAGTATGACAACAAGGCCAAAAGAACACGCTGTGAATTGTTGTTCCTGCATTTGCATCAAGACAATGAAGATAGTTCTCATGAAGATAAAGAGCAAACCTTTATCAGCCCAGGGGCTAAAAAAATCAAGCAGAAGTTTGCCCTGCTTTGTCTCCGACCCAATAGATCCACATTTGAGTGTTTCTCTTTCTATCTTTTCTTTTTTTTTTTCCGAGATAAAATTCCTGCATGTGAACAAGACCCACTCACTGCCACCCTCACTGCCATGACTATACCATCCCTGTGAGGGATGAGTAACATTCTCTTAGTGGCCTCAAAAATATTGCAGAAAGTTTTTATCTCTGTTGAAAATTGATAGTGGAAATAGGTTAGAGCAAGTAAACACACTGAAGGGATAATGTCTTACTATCAACCCAAATATGTCCTTGATTAAACTGGAAAAAAGGGCCAATGGAAGAGAGGTTGTGTTGCCCTGTTTGTAGACTGTTGTTCTCTCGATTCGACCCAATAAGTAGAAGACAATTTGAGACACATTACATTAAAGATGGTGATTAAGACTTACGATACAATAAAAATTCTCCTATTTAATTTGTGAATTTAATAGATGAATGAGTTACAGTATTTTTACACACCCATCTTTCCAGTTATCTTGGATGTCTCTGGATTGCATTGGGATTGGTGACCAGGGGTGGATCCAGGGGGGGTGAAGTAGGGGTGTACGCCCCCCCCTTTTAGTCCACTCGAAAAAAAGTGTTCTTACTACTTTAATTTTAAATTTCGGGCAAAATATGCACCAAAATGCAAAAAAATTACTTATTTTTCAAAATGTTCTGGGGGGCGGCGGGGATGCCGCCAGACTCCCCTATACTGGCGAGTACCACAGGTGCTCGTTTTGTCTATGACCTCATGCCCCGCCTCTAGAAAATCCTAGATCCTAGATTAATTGGTCACCAGGGGCAACCAATTTATTCAAAGAAAAAAAAAAGAGTGAAAAGAAAATAGTCATAGTTTTACATGCAAAAAAACAGCAAGTTAACAAAAAAAATAAATGTGTAAAGAAAACGCAGGGTAATTGTCAACAAAAATACAATCACGTCAATCTTCTTAAATCAGCAATATTAATTAAGTTAAGATGGCAGGGTAAGACAAAACAAACCGGGAACTGTGGTTTTGTGTAGTACAAAGTAATCATGTTTGAACACTCACAATATTTTTTTTTCCTTCCTGTTTTTAATCACAAAAAATTCCATCTTAGACTTTTATGTTTGCTGAATAGACAAAGCAGAAAAGATAAAAAGTAACCAACAGGGTTTATCATGACCACTCTCATGTCATTCCCGAAATATCAAGAACTTTCGGTATACTCCTTTATTCCCGTAAGCTTGATAAAAGGGGGGGGTTTGATACTTTGCAAACTACAAAACAATTTTTTCACTCTTGTGATATTGTGTTTGTTCTCCTCAAAGTGTTGGTTGTGCAATGATGTAATCAAAAAAAGAAATGACAGCAATTTAATTTACTGCAAGTAGCGGCTGGTTTTGGGATTACGTGCCAAATCTATTCATGGTAATTGTTGATACGGAAAACTTTATTTTTGACATTTTGTTCATTGTGTTTGCTTATGTTCATTCAAAAGTAATTTATTCATTCATCTTCTGAGCCATCCATCCCTAGCGAGGGTTGTGGTGGGTGCTGGAGCCGATCTCGTTTTATTTAAGGCGAGAAGGAAGGGTAAACCTCGAACAGGTCGTCAGTCTGTCACAGGGCAACACACACACATTCATTGCCTAGGGGCAATTTCATAGTGGCTCTGTGCTATTTCATAGTGGCAGGAAACTGGATTGTCTGGAGAAAACTCACACATGCACGGGTAGAACATGCAAACTTCACACAGAAACGTCAGTGTTCCAAGCCTCAAAACCCTGACCTTCATGCTGTAAGGCTACTGTACTAACCACTGCACCACCGCGCCACCATTCAAATATAAAACATAAATAAAATTAGATTGATGCTTAAAAATTCTACTCATTCTCTGCTTCACTACAATGTTCAGGAAACCATCACAAGATTTTATTTGGCTGCAGCCTCGGGCACTTTTGAGGGCATACGACGATGGAAGGCAGTGATGTGTGGGATGAGACACATGTTTTGCTAAAATGTGAGTGTGTATGTGTGATCTACTGTTGTCAAAACAATCTCATCACAAGAAAATGATGTAAGCTGGCTCCAATAAGTCTGGATAAAGTAATGTTTGGTTAAACTGCATAAATCTAGAAGAGATATATGTACATTAGTGGAAACTAGCCTCTTAGGTCAGAAAATTTGTTTTCTTTTTCTGGAAAGAGAAAAAAATCTGGTTACATGAGTTTTAAAAAATTCATTTTCCCATTTAGCATCAACTAGACATGTTTTTTTTTACATTTAATTTCCTCTTCTGAACTGTTTATTCCTAATCGGTTCAGATTAGGAAAGAATAGAGAAATAAATCTAGTTGTTCTGTCGTCTTCCGCTCATCCGGGTCGCAGGGGCAACAGCCTCAGACGAGAAGCCCAAGCTTTGCTTAACCCAGCTGCATCCTACAGCTCACCCGGAAGGATCCCGAGTCGTTCCTCAGCCAGCTGTGCGACATAGTCTCTCCAGTGGGTCCGGGGTCTGCCTCTTGGTCTACTCTCGGTGGGACGTGCCCGAAACACCTCACCAGCGAGGCGCTCTGGTGGCATCCTGATCAGAAGCCCGAACCACCCCATCCTCTCGACCTGGAGGAGGAGTGGCTTGACACCGAGCTCCTCCCGGATGACAGACCTCCTCACTCAATCTCTCAGTGAGAGCCCAGCTACCCTGCGGAGGAAGCTCATTTCGTCCGCTTGTATCCACGATCTCATTCTTTCGGTCACCACCCACAGCTGGTGACCATAGGTGAGGGTAGGAACGTAGATCGACTTGTAAATCGAGAGCTTTACTTTTCGGCTCAGCTCTTTCTTTACCATGACGGACCGATGCAGCGTCCTAGTTATTGCTGATGCCGTACTGATCCGCCAGTCGATCTTCCGCTCCGGCCTTCCTAAATCTAATATGATTTATAAATTTAATTGTCGTGTTATTTTTTTTTCTCGGTATGACTTTTTGTCCTATATCTGACTGTTTCATCATTCGGATTTTCTATGTCTTTTCTTCCAAATGTTTAACTTTTTCTTGTAATTTTGACTTCATAAAAATGGCTTCTGTACTGAATAACAAAAAACACCACCCAACCTTTAAACAGACCCAAGAGAGTCACAATACAGACTTGTTTTAACAAAATTGTGCATTTTCAAGGTTCAATATGTATGGAAAGCAATTAATCTTAATTTATGAGAATATTTCAAATCAGCAAATTCTGACTCTCCAGGTACTGTTTTAAATGTGCTGTTTAAAGCTTCTTTTAGAATAAAACTCCTTCTTAGTTTCTCTTTCTTCTAGACAAGTTCTTTGTATAGTTTTGTTTATACTTGTTTGACTCTATTCCGAAGAAAGCCTTTGTTGTTGCAATTTTCAACCATGACCAGAAGATGACAGTCAGATTCAAGAAATCAACTAGATTTGGTTGCAGTAGTGTAAACTATTGCAGTGCAAAATCTCATGAGTCATCAGTTCGAATATCAGACCGATGACTTTGATGTGGTTAATTTGGATTAATATGTTTTACAAAGTGTTGAAAAGGACCTTTACCAAAAGGATATACAATGAATTTGAAATGAATATTTGTATATATTTGGTGTTACAATTTGATTTAACAATGGAAATATCAAATTTAAAGTGTGCTGATGGTGTGTGAGCTGAAATGCATGAGAGGTTGGTAGAAAGGAAGTGAAAGAAGGTGTTAGTGAATGACTGTTGGAGCAGAAAAACATCTGACAGAAGCTTCTTAAATGAGGACTGGTGTCTCCTAGGTGATACTTCTCCCATCCTGACCATGCTGCCCCCCTCCAAGGAAGCAAGTCAGTTTCTTCCATTTAACCCTATCTGCCGCATCTTCTTTGGTCACACCAACTATCTTCATGTCTTCCTTCACTGCGTCCATGAACCTCCTCTATTGGCTTCCTCTACACCTCTTTCCTAATGGTACCAAACCCAGCATCCTTCTTCCGATGTACTCTCTCTCTCTCCTTTGCACATGTCTAAACCATCTCAGTCTGGCCTCTCCGACTTTATCTCCAAAACCTCAAACATGTGCTGTCCTGTCCGGAAACTACTGTAGTCTGTCACACATCACACCTGATACTTTACTCCACCCGTGCCAACCTGCCTGCACATGCTTCTTCACCTCTTTTCCACACTCTCTATTGCTCTGGACTGTTTATCCTAAGTATTTAAAGTCTTCCACCTTTTCATCTCTTCTCCCTGTAACCTCGCTTTTAGATTTTTTTTTTTAATTCTTTTAAAAATAATTTTCTGCAGTTAAAGGATATGAACATTTTATTATTTAAGATTTTCTTCTGATTAAAAAAATTCTTTCAGAATTTCAGTGTGTAACTTGTGTGTCTTTGTGTGTTCAGTGAACCGTTTAAGTTCAGTTTCTGTTCAGTCTGACTGAGGGAGGTTTTTGTACGATGTTTTTTCACTGTGTGAACACATACTGACTGTTGGGGTAGTGAACAGATTTACAGTAATAATCTGCAGCATCTTCAGCCTGAACTCCACTGATGGTCAGAGTGAAGTCAGAGTTTGATCCACTGCCTTTAAAACGATCTGGAATCCCTGATACTCTGCTGTTAATTAAATATATGAGGAGCTTTGGAGGTTGTCCTTGTTTTTGTTGGTACCAGTATAGCCAGCTGCTATAAATTGGCTGACTGGTTTTACAGGTGATGGTGACAGTTCCTCCCAGGTTAGAGGTCACCGCTCCAGGCTGAGTCACAGTGTACTGTCCTCTGGACTCTGAGGATACAGAGAGAAAAACATCAAGCAGTTTGATGGTTTTATCAGCTTCATTTCAGAGAGACAGATGTTCATAGAGAAGAGGAGTTTGATTCTCTGGACTTTACCTGTGAAGCAGCAGAGGAGAGTCCAGAAGAGGACGCAGGTCAAAGTCATGTTTTTGATGAGGAGGATTTCTGTGTCTTCTGTTGTGATGAAGGACAGCAGTCAGTGATCCAGTCTTCACCTCTCAGGACTATAAAGTCTCCCAGAGCACTGGAGCATGATGCTGCTGATGCAAAGTGTCTCTCTATGGAAATATTCTCACTCCTACAGGAACATGGAAACATCTCATCAGGATGTTTATCAATGGATAAAGTCATTCTTTCTATTTGAAATAAATATCAAGTCATGTTTAACACTGATTATCTTGACCAGAGTTAATCTGTATTTTCTGTCTTAGTTTTTTTTTTTACTCCAGTTCTATTTTTATTTCTCCAGAACCAGAACAGTGACGGACAGATTATTACTTTTACTAAAGTCCAAACATAAGAAACATAGAAAGGCTTTGATTTAATTGATAAACTTAGACATTCTTTTATTTCAAAATATCAAAAGAGAATGAATTGTTCTGTTTCACTGTTTCTACATTTTATATAAAAATACCACAAACAACAATTCGTTGCATTGATTATAAGTCACATAATAATGTTGTGACCCTAAAATCCTGAATCTTTACATTTACATGAACTGTAAAAGTGAAGTTTTTGTATAGAGTTTGTTTGTGTGACAGTCAGAGAGCCGTGTCTCTGTAGTCAGAGGTTTTTGTACGGTGCTTCAATGACTTTGTATCACTGTGGTTCACGTTTGGTGGAGGAACCAGACTGGAGTTTGGAAGTAAGTCAAAAATATATTTATTTGATTTTAAAAAAATACATTTTTCTTTGTTGAATGTTTTATTTGACTCTTGGGCAAAAGATTTTTCTTATTTTTTTTTCTCTTTTTAAATGAACTTCAATATTTTGTCCATTTTAACTACAAAGTGACTTTTAAAAGTATTTAAGAGGGAAAAAAAACATAAATTACTCTACTTATTAAAATATAAAACTCTGTTTGTTTAAATAGTTCTGTTTGATCAGAAAGAGTCAGAGAGTCGTGTCTCTGTAGTCAGAGGTTTTTGTACGGTGCTTCAATGACTTTGTATCACTGTGGTTCACGTTCGGTGGAGGAACCAGACTGGATGTTGGAAGTAAGTTAATCTGATTACTGATTATTAAATATTACTTTAAAAATAAGTACTGCTTTTGGTGTTTTTTTTTAGTTTGCTTTTTGGAAAAATCTTAAGAGTAAAGAAGAAACTTTTAGAAGAGATGTTTTAGCTTTTAAAGTATATTTTGAAAAATTTCATTCTAGACAAAAGACTAACATTTATTTTTTTATTAATAGTTGTTTTTTCATTTAAAAACAAAAATGTCTTCATTTAGTTTAATTTAGATGAAGTAAGACAAGTTTTTTTAATTCATTTTTTTCAAATCAGTTATTACTTGTTTTTCATAGTTTTTCGAAAAATATCAGAGTGAATATTTTGTTGTACTTAATGAGGATTAATATTTTTTTAATAGTTAAAATGAACTTTTAACAAATCAGTCCCATTTAGAAAAAAGAACACAATATTAAAAATACATTCTTTTCTTTTTTAATTTGATATAAAAACCTATTATAAAAATTAAAATCTCAAATTTAAAGTGTGCTGATTGTGTGTGAGCTGAAATGCATGAGAGGTTGGTAGAAAGGAAGTGAAAGAAGGTGTTAGTGAATGACTGTTGGAGCAGAAAAACATCTGACAGAAACTTCTTAAATAAGGACTGGTGTCTCCTAGGTGATACTTCTCCCATCCTGACCGTGCTGCCCCCCTCCAAGGAAGAGATACAGAAGGACCATGCCACGGTGACATGTCTGGCCAACAATGGCTTCCCCTCAGACTGGAGTCTGTCATGGAAGGTGGTCGGCAGCCATATTGGATATGATGAGCGGAGTGTCCCCGGGGTGCTGCAGAAGGACGGCCTCTACAGCTGGACCAGCACCCTGACTTTCTCTGCAGACCAGTGGGAGAAGGTGGACTCTGTGACCTGTGAGGCCACTAGAGACTCCCAAACTCCAGTCAACAAGACACTGAAGAAAGACCAGTGTTTCCAGTACTGATAAAAGCTTTTCCATGATTCTGATCTGCTTGATTTTATAATTTTTTTTAAATAAAACTGCTGAATAAAACAGTTTTTAATTCTCTTAAGTCATTACAACATTTTATTTCTTTAGATTTAGAAAAATTCTGATTTGTGGTTTTTGATTGTTTTAATGCAGTAAAGACATTTTTACAAATCCTTTGATTTAGTTTTGATTCAATGATTCACAGAGTAAAAAAATTAAAATGCACAAACTTGATGCATTATTCATGCACACATCCCACAAAACTTTTTTTCACACACATGACGATGGTTGTTTCATTCAAAGATGATTTAAAGTAAAACTGCAAGTCATTTAAAAAGTTTCCAAGAAAAACTCAAACATTTTCCAACCGAAAACAAAATGTTGTTTCAATATTATTTTTTTCCATGTTTTAAACAGAGATGATGACGTGTTATTCGAAGTTGAACATCAATGGTAAAAATAACAATAAAAGCTTTACTAGATCTTCGCTTCTTCAGGGGTCGCCACAGCAAGTCAGTTTCTTCCATCTAACCCTATCTCCTGCATCCTCTTTGGTCACACCAACTATCTTCATGTCTTCCTTCACTGTATCCATGAACCTCCTCTTTGGTCTTCCTCTAGTCCTCTTTCCTGGTGGTTCCAAACCCAGCATCCTTCTTCCGATGTACTCTCTCTCTCCCCTCTGCACATGTCCAAACTATCTCAGTTTGGCCTCTCGGACTTTATCTATGCCCGGAAACTCTTCTATCACACATCACACCTGATACTTTTCCCCACCTGTTCCAGCTTGCCTTCACACGCTTCCTCACCTCTTTTCCACACTCTATGTTGCTATGGACTGTTGATCCTAACGACTTAAAATCTTCCACCTTTGTAATCTCTTCTCCCTGTAACCTCACTTTTCCATTTGTTTTAATACTTATTTTGTTAATATTTGTTAATATGTTAATGTGTGTTAATATTTTTATGCAGTTAAAGGATATGAACATTTTATTATTTAATGTTTTCTTCTGATCAAAAAATTTCTCTCAGAATTTCGGTGTGTAACTTGTGTGTCTTTGTGTGTCTTTGTGTGTTCAGTGAACCGTTTAAGTTCAGTTTTTGTTCATTCTGACTGAGGGAGGTTTTTGTACGATGTTTTTTCACTGTGTGAACACATACTGACTGTTGGGGTAGTGAACAGATTGACAGTAATAATCTGCAGCATCTTCAGCCTGAACTCCACTGATGGTCAGAGTGAAGTCAGAGTTTGATCCACTGCCTTTAAAACGATCTGGAATCCCTGATGGTCTGCTGTTAGTATAATATATAAGACGCTTTGGTGGTTGATGTTCTATTTGTTGGTACCAAGATAACCAGTCGCTATAAATTGGCTGACTGGTTTTACAGGTGATGGTGACAGTTCCTCCCAGGTTAGAGGTCACCGCTCCAGGCTGAGTCACAGTGTACTGTCCTCTGGACTCTGAGGATACAGAGAGAAAAACATCAAGCAGTTTGATGGTTTTATCAGCTTCATTTGAGAGAGACAGATGTTCATAGAGGAGAGGAGTTTGATTCTCTGGACTTTACCTGTGAAGCAGCAGCAGAGGAGAGTCCAGATGAGGACGCAGGTCAAAGTCATGTTTTTGATGAGGAGGATTTCTGTGTCTTCTGTTGTGATGAAGGACAGCTTCAGTGATCCAGTCTTCACCTCTCAGGACTATAAAGTCTCCCAGAGCACTGGAGCATGGTGCTGCTGATGCAAAGTGTCTCTCTATGGAAATATTCTCACTCCTACAGGAACATGGAAACATCTCATCAGGATGTTTATCAATGGATAAAGTCATTCTTTTTATTTGAAATAAATATCAAGTCATGTTTAACACTGATTATCTTGACCAGAGTTAATCTGTATTTTCTGATCAGATGATTCCTGATGTGATCAACCTAAAGGTCACTTTTAAATCTGAAACAAAAGATGTTTCACTTTCATTCAAATCATTTTTTATTAAAACTTCAATATTCTAAATTAAATAAGTCCAAAACTTCTGATTTACGTAAAATTGCTAAAAAGTTTGTCTTTTTAATGTGAACCTGACATAAAAGATTAACCATTAAAAAGTTTATTTATGGTTAATTTTCTGTTTTAAGTGCATGTTTTTTATGATGAAGACGCATCACAAATAAAACTGATTAAATTATTTAAATCAGTAGGTTTCATTAAAAAAAACATTACGCAGAAAATGCATCAGTTTCATTGAGCAGAAAATTATAAATTAAAAAATATGTAAAAATGGATTTTAAATTATTGATTAAAATTTAAAATTAAAATTTAAAAGATTTTAGAATATTCTCTTTATCCTCACCAGTAAAAAAACTTAGATAAATATCAGAGGTCACTTCTAAGTAATTAAAAACAACTTGAGAAAATTTCTTAAAATGAATTATTGTTCAAAGTTTAAAGAAATACTTAAAAAAAAAGAGATTGATACAAATGGTGTGTGTGTCTTTGAACCTGAAGGGATGGATTTAAAATATCACTGTGTTTTAGGTGTGTGTGTATGTGTTTCTGTGTTCAGTGAAGTGTTAGTTTCTGTTCAGTCTGACTGAGGGAGGTTTTTATACGACACTTTTTCACTGTGTGAACACCCACTGACTGTTGGAATAGAATTCACCCATACAATAATAATCTGCAGCATCTTCAGCCTGAACTCCACTGATGGTCAGAGTGAAGTCAGAGTTTGATCCACTGCCTGTAAAACGATCTGGAATCCCTGATGCTCTGTTAGTAATATAATATATGAGACGCTTTGGTGGTTGATGTTCTATTTGTTGGTACCAGGATAAATAATTGCTATAAATTGGCTGACTGGTTTTACAGGTGATGGTGACGGTTCCTCCCAGGTTAGAGGTCACCGCTCCAGGCTGAGTCACAGTGTACTGTCCTCTGGACTCTGAGGATACAGAGAGAAAAACATCAAGCATTTTGATGGTTTTATCAGCTTCATTTCCGAGAGACAGATGTTCATAGAGGAGAGGAGTTTGATTCTCTGGACTTTACCTGTGAAGCAGCAGCAGAGGAGAGTCCAGATGAGGACGCAGGTCAAAGTCATGTTTTTGATGAGGAGGATTTTTTGTCTTCTGTTGTGATGAAGGACAGCAGTCAGTGATCCAGTCTTCACCTCTCAGGACTATAAAGTCTCCCAGAGCACTGGAGCATGGTGCTGCTGATGCAAAGTGTCTCTCTATGGAAATATTCTCACTCCTACAGGAACATGGAAACATCTCATCAGGATGTTTATCAATTGATAAAGTCAGTCGTTCTATTTGAAATGAATATCAAATCATGTTTAACACTGATTATCTTGACCAGAGTTAATCTGTATTTTCCGTCTTAGTTTTATTTTTACACCAGTTCTATTTTTATTTCTCCAGAACCAGAACAGTGATGGACAGATTATTACTTTTACTAAAGTCCAAACATAAGAAACACAGAAAGATTTTGGTTTAACTGATAAACTTACACATTCTTTTATTCCTATATACTGTAAAAGTGAAGTTATTGTGTAGAGTTTGTTTGTGTGAGAGTCAGAGAGCCGTGTCTCTGTAGTCAGAGGTTTTTGTACGGTGCTTCAATGACTTTGTATCCACGTTCGGTGGAGGAACCAGACTGGAGTTTGAAAGTAAGTTTATCTGATCACTGATTATTAAATATTACTTTAGAAATACATTCTGTTCTAGTTTTTTGTTTGCTTTTTGGAAAAATCTTAACGTTACAGAAGAATTTTTTAGAAATATATAAATGTATGGATTTAAAATGTTTCAGATTTTAGTTTGTCTCATTCTACTTTTTCAAGAGATGTTTTAGTTTTTAAAGTATATTTTAAAAACTTCACTTTGGAAAAAAAAGAATAAATTTTATTTTGTATCAAAAGTTGTTTTTTTAACATAAAAACAAAAATGTCTTCATTTAGTAAATTTAGACGAATTAAGGCAAATTTTAGTTTTCAATTGTTTTTTTTTTAATCAGTTACCATTTTTACTATTTTTTGTTCATAGTTTACTAAAAAAAATAGTGATTATTTTGTTGTGTTAAATATCTCGTTCTATGTATGTATTTAAACACACATGAAAATATGGATTAAAAGGTTTTATTAATAGTTAAAAATGAACTTTTACCAAATCGATCCCATTTAAAAAAGAACACAATAATAAATTTACATCCTTTTCTTTTTTAATTTGATATAAAAACCTCTGAACATAATTAAAATATCAAATTTAAAGTGTGCTGATTGTGTGTGAGCTGAAATGCATGAGAGGTTGGTAGAAAGGAAGTGAAAGAAGGTGTTAGTGAATGACTGTTGGAGCAGAAAAACATCTGACAGAAACTTCTTAAATGAGGACTGGTGTCTCCTAGGTGATACTTCTCCCATCCTGACCGTGCTGCCCCCCTCCAAGGAAGAGATAAAGAAGGACCATGCCACGGTGACATGTCTGGCCAACAATGGCTTCCCCTCAGACTGGAGTCTGTCCTGGAAGGTGGTCGGCAGCCATATTGGATATGATGAGCGAAGTGTCCCCGGGGTGCTGCAGAAGGACGGCCTCTACAGCTGGACCAGCACCCTGACTTTCTCTGCAGACCAGTGGGAGAAGGTGGACTCTGTGACCTGTGAGGCCACTAGAGACTCCCAAACTCCAGTCAACAAGACGCTGAAGAAAGACCAGTGTTTCCAGTACTGATAAAAGCTTTTCAATCATTCTGATCTGCTTTTATAAAACTTTTTATAAAACTCCTGATTAAAGCAGTTATAAATCTCTTAACTTCTTACGACATATCCTTTCTTTAGATTTTGAAAAATTAAGATTTGTGTTTTTTGATTCTTTTAATGCAATAAAGACATTTTTACAAAACATTTGATTTAGTGTTGATTCAATGATTCACGGAATAGAAAAATTGAAAAGCAGAAACTAGATGTATTGTTCATGCACACATCCTAAAAACCTTTATCACGCACATGAAGATAGTTGTTTCATTAAAAGTAAAACTGCAAGTCAGTTAAAAAGTTTCCAAGAAAAACTCAAAAAATTTCCAAATGAAAAAAAAGTGTTGTTTCAACATTATTTTTAATGTTTTAAACAGAGATGATGACTTATTTTTTGAAGTTGAACATCAATGGTAAAAAAAATAAAGAGGTCCTTTAGATCTCTTTCCTGGTGGTTCCAAACCCAGCATCCTTCTGCTGATGTACTCTCTCTCTCTTTCCTCACAACATGTCCGAACCATCTCAGTCTGGCTTCTCTGACTTTATCCCCAAAACCTCTAACATGTACTGTTCCTCTGATCCTGTCCGGAAGCTCTTCTATAACGCATCACACCTGATACTTTTCTCCAACCGTTCCAGCATATCTGTACACCCTTCTTCACCTCTTTTCCACACTCTCCATTGCTCTGGACTGTTGATCCTAATTACTTAAAATCTTCCACCTTCTTTATCTCTTCTCCCTGTAACTCACTTTTCCATTTGTTTTAATACTTTTTGAAATAATTTTCTGAAGTTAAATGTTATGAACATTTTATTATTTAATATTTTCTTCTAAATGAAAAAGTTCTTAAAGAATTTCAGTGTGTAACTTGTGTGTCTTTGTGTGTTCAGTGAACCGTTTAAGTTCAGTTTCTGTTCAGTCTGACTGAGGGAGGTTTTTGTACGAGGCTTTTTCACTGTGTGAACACATACCGACTGTTGGGGTAGTGCGCAGATTTACAGTAATAATCTGCAGCATCTTCAGCCTGAACTCCACTGATGGTCAGAGTGAAGTCAGAGTTTGATCCACTACCTTTAAAACGATCTGGAATCCCTGATGGTCTGCTGCTAATATACTTTATGAGGAGTTTTGGAGGTTGTCCTTGTTTTTGTTGGTACCAGCATAGCCAGCTGCTATAAATTGGCTGACTGGTTTTACAGGTGATGGTGACAGTTCCTCCCAGGTTAGAGGTCACCGCTCCAGGCTGAGTCACAGTGTACTGTCCTCTGGACTCTGAGGATACAGAGAGAAAAACATCAAGCAGTTTGATGGTTTTATCA
This sequence comes from Neostethus bicornis, assembly GCA_902685375.1. NCBI lineage: Eukaryota > Metazoa > Chordata > Actinopteri > Atheriniformes > Phallostethidae > Neostethus > Neostethus bicornis. The sequence goes on along the minus strand of LR738551.1, from coordinate 21,699,740 downwards.
GCTTCATTTCAGAGAGACAGATGTTCATAGAGGAGAGGAGTTTGATTCTCTGGACTTTACCTGTGAAGCAGCAGCAGAGGAGAGTCCAGATGAGGACGCAGGTCAAAGTCATGTTTTATATGAGGAGGATTTCTGTGTCTTCTGTTGTGATGAAGGACAGCAGTCAGTGATCCAGTCTTCACCTCTCAGGACTATAAAGTCTCCCAGAGCACTGGAGCATGGTGCTGCTGATGCAAAGTGTCTCTCTATGGAAATATTCTCACTCCTACAGGAACATGGAAACATCTCATCAGGATGTTTATCAATGGATAAAGTCATTCTTTCTATTTGAAATGAATATCAAGTCATGTTTAACACTGATTATCTTGACCAGAGTTAATCTGTATTTTCTGTCTTAGTTTTATTTTTACACCATTTTCATTTTTATTTCTTCAGAACCAGAAGAGTGACGGACAGATTATTACTTTTACTAAAGTCCCAAACATAAGAAACAGAAAGGTTTTGATTTAACGGATAAACTTACACATTCTTTTATTCCTATATATTGTAAAAGTGAAGTTTTTGTGTAGAGTTTGTTTGTGTGAGAGTCAGAGAGCCGTGTCTCTGTAGTCAGAGGTTTTTGTACGGTGCTTCAATGACTTTGTATCACTGTGGTACACGTTCGGTGGAGGAACCAGACTGGATGTTGGAAGTAAGTTTATCTGATCACTGATTATTAAATATTACTTTAGAAATACATTCTGTTCTGGTTTTTGTTTGCTTTTTGGAAAAATCTTAACGTTACAGAAGAATTTTTTAGAAATATATAAATGTATGGATTTAAAATGTTTCAGTTTTTAGTTTTTCTCATTCTACTTTTTCAAGAGATGTTTTAGTTTTTAAAGTACATTTTAAAAACTTCAATGTGGAAAAAAAAGAATAAATTTTATTTTGTATCAAAAGTTGTTTTTTAACATTAAAACAAAATGTCTTCATTTAGTAAATTTAGACGAATTAAGGCAAGTTTTAGTTTTCAATTGTTTTTTTTTAATCAGTCACTATTTTTACTATTTTTTTGTTCATAGTTTACTAAAAAAAAATAGTGATTATTTTGTTGTATTAAATATCTCATTCTATGTATGTATTTAAACACACATGAAAATATGGATTAAAAGGTTTTTTTAATAGTTAAAAATGAACTTTTACCAAATCGATCCCATTTAAAAAGAGAACATAATAATAAATTTACACTCTTTTCTTTTTTAATTTGACATAAAAACCTCTGATAACAACTAAAATATCAAATTTAAAGTGTGCTGATTGTGTGTGAGCTGTAATGCATGAGAGGTTGGTAGAAAGGAAGTGAAAGAAGGTGTTAGTGAATGACTGTTGGAGCAGAAAAACATCTGACAGAAACTTCTTAAATGAGGACTGGTGTCTCCTAGGTGATACTTCTCCCATGCTGACCGTGCTGCCCCCCTCCAAGGAAGAGATAAAGAAGGACCATGCCACGGTGACATGTCTGGCCAACAATGGCTTCCCCTCAGACTGGAGTCTGTCATGGAAGGTGGTCGGCAGCCATATTGGATATGATGAGCAAAGTGTCCCCGGGGTGCTGCTGAAGGACGACCTCTACAGCTGGACCAGCACCCTGACTTTCTCTGCAGACCAGTGGGAGAAGGTGGACTCTGTGACCTGTGAGGCCACTAGAGACTCCCAAACTCCAGTCAACAAGACACTGAAGAAAGACCAGTGTTTCCAGTACTGATAAAAGCTTTTCCACGATTCTGATCTGCTTTGATTTCATGAAACTTTCGACAAAACTGCTGAATTAAACTTTTTTTAAATCTCTTAACTCTTTACGACATTTTTTTCTCTCTAGATACTCAATATCTCTGCTTTGTGGTTTTGATTGTTTCAATGCAATAAAAACGTTTTTACAAAACATTTGATTTAGTTTTGATTCAATGATTCATATTGTAGAAAAATAAAAAATCATGATTATCCATTGGTCTCCCACCAGTACTCCCACTTAGTCATTAATAAAACCAGCTAATTGGAGCGTTTAAAAGATCATAGATTTCCACTCACCATACAAAAAATGATCTGCTGAGGTTTTCAAGGTCACTTGAAGCGAACAGTTTACACATTTTTTTGTTGCTAGTACTGATTTCTGAAATCAAAATCCAACCAGTGAAAACAGATTTAAGTAATATTGGAAAAAAAGATTTTTATTACGCCTTTGTTGCAATGAAAAGAGGCCAAAATCCATCACTGCTTTCACAGAAAACTTTTAAGTTTGTTATTTACATCATTTAAAATTGAACTTTAAACTAAAATTGTGCAGGTATGAAACATCAAAGTAACAGAAAATATTCAAATGAAATATTCAAAAATTCTATCAACAAAAACTTTCACAAATTAATATCTAACATGTACATATTTACATGATATCAGAAGAATATTTCGTGCTATAGAATTAGGATCTATGAGGTCTATGAGTACCTGTTTAGAGTAATATTCAAAGTTAAGAGAGCAGTTTGATCATGACGACCCATAGTTTACTTTATCAAAGTTACCTCTCATCAGTTTTTCATTTGGACTGGAGCCCTCATCTCATCTAAAATTGGTTTGAACTTTTCCTTTTTTAAGGTTTTCATGTTTCTAAGTAACAATTCTATGATTCGAGACACATTGATATTTCTTTCATCGATTCAGAGATTCACTATTTTTTTCTGTGTTTCAAAACAGTAAAAAATTAAGATGTATTTTTAAAAAAAAAATATTGTTTTGAGTTCCATTATTTAAAAAAAAATAAAAGAATTACCAACACACTCGGATAAAAGGTCACTTTCTGAAACTTTTTGTAGGAATCAAACAAACTAAATCAATGTTTAGTTTAACCCTAACCCTAAATAAGTAGAATGTTTTCAGTGATTCATCGGTTTGTTGCAGAGAGTGTGTAGAATTCAGTGAAGTGTGTGTGTCTTTGCAACATCAGTTTAGTTCCTCATCAGTCTGTTTGTTTAACCAGCACCCTGACTTTCTCTACAGACCAGTGGGAGAAGGTGGACTCTGTGACCTGTGAGGCCACTAGAGACTCCCAAACTCCAGTCAACAAGACGCTGAAGAAAGACCAGTGTTTCCAGTACTAATAAAAGCTTTTCCATGATTCTGATCTGCTTTATTTTATAATTATTTTTTTAAAATAAAACTGCTGAATAAAACAGATTTTAAATCTCTTAAGTCATTACAACATTTTATTTCTTTAGATTTTGAAAAATTCTGATTTGTGGTTTTTGATTGTTTTAATGCAGTAAAGACATTTTTACAAATCCTTTGATTTAGTTTTGATTCAATGATTCACAGAGTAAAAAAATTAAAATGCACAAACTTGATGCATTATTCATGCACACATTCCACACATCCCTTTTTTCACACACATGATGTTGGTTGTTTCATTCAAAGATGATTTAAGGTAAAACTGCAAGTCATTTTAAAAGTTTCCAAGAAAAACTCAAACATTTTCCAACCGAAAACAAAATGTTGTTTCAATATTATTTTTTTCCATGTTTTAAACAGAGATGATGACGTGTTATTCAAAGTTGAACATCAATGGTAAAAATAACAATAAAAGCTTTACTAGATCTTCGCTTCTTCAGGGGTCGCCACAGCAAGTCAGTTTCTTCCATCTAACCCTATCTGCTGCATCCTCTTCGGTCACACCAACTATCTTCATGTCTTCCTTCACTGTATCCATGAACCTCCTCTTTGGTCTTCCTCTAGTCCTCTTTCCTGGTGGTTCCAAATCCAGCATCCTTCTTCCGATGTACTCTCTCTCCTCTGCACATGTCCAAACCATCTCAGTCTGGCCTCTCGGACTTTATCTATGTCCGGAAACTCTTCTATCACACATCACACCTGATACTTTCCCCCACCTGTTCCAGCTTGCCTGCACACGCTTCTTCACCTCTTTTCCACACTCTCTGTTGCTATTGACTGTTGAGCCTAACTACTTGAAATCTTCCACCTTCTTTATCTCTTCTCCCTGTAACCTCACTTTTCCATTTGTTTTAATACTTATTTTGTTAGTATTTGTTAATATGTTAATATGTGTTAATATTTTTAGGCAGTTAAAGAATATGAACATTTTATTATTTAATATTTTCTTCTGATCAAAAATTTTCTCTCTGAATTTCGGTGTGTAACTTGTGTGTCTTTGTGTGTTCAGTGAACCGTTTGAGTTCTGTTTTTGTTCAGTCTGACTGAGGGAGGTTTTTGTACGACGCTTTTTCACTGTGTGATCACTGGGCCTGAGTGATAACTCTGACAGTAATAATCTGCAGCATCTTCAGCCTGAACTCCACTGATGGTCAGAGTGAAGTCAGAGTTTGATCCACCATCTGTGAAACGGCTTGGAGTTCCTGATCCTCGACTGCCAACATAGTAAAAAAGGAGCTTTGGAGGTTGTCCAACTTTTTGTTGGTACCAAGACAAATAGTTGCCATTATAAACTGCAGGACTGGTTTTACAGGTGATGGTGACAGTTCCTCCCAAGTTAGAGGTCACCGCTCCAGGCTGAGTCACAGTGTACTGTCCTCTGGACTCTGAGGATACAGAGAGAAAAACATCAAGCATTTTGATGGTTTTATCAGCTTCATTTCAGAGAGAAAGATGTTCATAGAGGAGAGGAGTTTGATTCTCTGGACTTTACCTGTGAAGCAGCAGCAGAGGAGAGTCCAGATGAGGACGCAGGTCAAAGTCATGTTTTTGATGAGGAGGATTTCTGTGTCTTCTGTTGTGATGAAGGACAGCAGTCAGTGATCCAGTCTTCACCTCTCAGGACTATAAAGTCTCCCAGAGCACTGGAGCATGGTGCTGCTGATGCAAAGTGTCTCTCTATGGAAATATTCTCACTCCTACAGGAACATGGAAACATCTCATCAGGATGTTTATCAATGGATAAAGTCATTCTTTCTATTTGAAATAAATATCAAGTCATGTTTAACACTGATTATCTTGACCAGAGTTAATCTGTATTTTCTGTCTTAGTTTTATTTTTACACCATTTTTATTTTTATTTCTCCAGAACCAGAACAGTGATGGAAAGATGATTACTTTTACTAAAGTCCCAAACATAAAAAAACATAGAAAGGTTTGGATTTAACTGATAAACTTACACATTCTTTTGTTCTTATATATTGTAAAAGTGAAGTTATTGTGTAGAGTTTGTTTGTGTGAGAGTCAGAGAGCCGTGTCTCTGTAGTCAGAGGTTTTTGTACGGTGCTTCAATGACTTTGTATCACTGTGGTTCACGTTCGGTGGAGGAACCAGACTGGATGTTGGAAGTAAGTTTATCTGATCACTGATTATTAAATATTACTTTAGAAATACATTCTGTTCTAGTTTTTTGTTTGCTTTTTGGAAAAATCTTAACGTTACAGAAGAATTTTTTAGAAATATATAAATGTATGGATTTAAAATGTTTCAGTTTTTAGTTTTTCTCATTCTACTTTTTCAAGAGATGTTTTAGTTTTTAAAGTACATTTTAAAAACTTCAATGTGGAAAAAAAAGAATAAATTTTATTTTGTATCAAAAGTTGTTTTTTAACATTAAAACAAAATATCTTCATTTAGTAAATTTAGACAAATTAAGGCAAGTTTTAGTTTTCAATTGTTTTTTTTAATCAGTCACTATTTTTACTATTTTTTTGTTCATAGTTTACTAAAAAAAAATAGTGATTATTTTGTTGTATTAAATATCTCGTTCTATGTATGTATTTAAACACACATGAAAATATGGATTAAAATGTTTTATTAATAGTTAAAAATGAACTTTTACCAAATCGATCCCATTTAAAAAGAGAACATAATAATAAATTGACATTCTTTTCTTTTTTAATTTGACATAAAAACCTCTGATAACAACTAAAATATCAAATTTAAAGTGTGCTGATTGTGTGTGAGCTGAAATGCATGAGAGGTTGGTAGAAAGGAAGTGAAAGAAGGTGTTAGTGAATGACTGTTGGAGCAGAAAAACATCTGACAGAAACTTCTTAAATGAGGACTGGTGTCTCCTAGGTGATACTTCTCCCATCCTGACCGTGCTGCCCCCCTCCAAGGAAGAGATAAAGAAGGACCATGCCACGGTGACATGTCTGGCCAACAATGGCTTCCCCTCAGACTGGAGTCTGTCATGGAAGGTGGTCGGCAGCCATATTGGATATGATGAGCAAAGTGTCCCCGGGGTGCTGCAGAAGGACGGCCTCTACAGCTGGACCAGCACCCTGACTTTCTCTGCAGACCAGTGGGAGAAGGTGGACTCTGTGACCTGTGAGGCCACTAGAGACTCCCAAACTCCAGTCAACAAGACACTGAAGAAAGACCAGTGTTTCCAGTACTGATAAAAGCTTTTCCACGATTCTGATCTGCTTTGATTTCATGAAACTTTCGACAAAACTGCTGAATTAAACTTTTTTTAAATCTCTTAACTCTTTACGACATTTTTTTCCCTCTAGATACTCAATATCTCTGCTTTGTGGTTTTGATTGTTTCAATGCAATAAAAACGTTTTTACAAAACATTTGATTTAGTTTTGATTCAATGATTCATATTGTAGAAAAATTAAAAATCATGATTATCCATTGGTCTCCCACCAGTACTCCCACTTAGTCATTAATAAAACCAGGTAATTGGAGCGATTAAAAGATCATAGATTTCCACTCACCATACAAAAAATGATCTGCTGAGGTTTTCAAGGTCACTTGAAGCGAACAGTTTACACATTTTTTTGTTGCTAGTACTGATTTCTGAAATCAAGATCCAACCAGTGAAAACAGATTTAAGTAATATTGGAAAAAAAGATTTTTATTACGCCTTTGTTGCAATGAAAAGAGGCCTAAATCCATCACTGCTTTCACAGAAAACTTTTAAGTTTGTTATTTACATCATTTAAAATTGAACTTTAAACTAAAATTGTGTAGGTATGAACCATCAAAGTAACAGAAAATATTCAAATAAAATATTAAAAAACTCTGTCAATAAAAACTTTCACAAATTAATATCTAACATGTACATATTTACATGATATCAGAAGAATATTTCATGCTATAGAATTAGGATCTATGAGGTCTATGAGTACCTGTTTAGAGTAATATTCAAAGTTAAGAGAGCAGTTTGATCATGACGACCCATAGTTTACTTTATCAAAGTTACCTCTCATCAGTTTTTCATTTGGACTGGAGCCCTCATCTCATCTAAAATTGGTTTGAACTTTTCCTTTTTTAAGGTTTTCATGTTTCTAAGTAACATTTCTATGATTGGAGACACATTGATATTTCTTTCATCGATTCAGAGATTCACTATTTTTTTCTGTGTTTCAAAACAGTAGAAAATTAAGATGTATTTTTTAAAAGAAAATATTGTTTTGAGTTCCATTATTTGAAAAAAATAAAAGAATTACCAACACACTCGGATCAAAGGTCACTTTCTGAAACTTTTTCTAGGAATCAAACAAACTAAATCAATGTTTAGTTTAACCCTAACCCTGAATAAGTAGAATGTTTTCAGTGAGTCATCGGTTTGTTGCAGAGTGTGTATAATTCAGTGAAGTGTGTGTGTCTTTGCAACATCAGTTTAGTTCCTCATCAGTCTGACTGAGGGAGGTTTTTGTATCAGAATCAGAATCAGAATCAGAATGCTTTTATTGCCATGTCAGTGAAAAATATCAGAGACTAGGAACTTGTTTTGATACAGGTGTGCAAAAAAATAAAATAAAAATAATAAAAAGAAAATAAAAATAATAATAATAATTTTAACAAAACTAAGAGTGCTCAGAAGAAAAAGAAAAGTAGTGCAATGTCATAGAAAATAATAGAAAATAATAAAGATAGTAAAGTGACAAGAGGGAGGTGACTAAGAGATGTGGGGATCCAGGTTATAAAGAGTTCATAAGTCCAACGGCAGAAGGGAAGAAGCTGTTTTTGTGGCGGGACGTTCTGGTCCGAATGGACCGGAGCCTCCTGCCCGAGGGGAGTCGCTCAAAAAGTCCATGTCCAGGGTGGGAAGGGTCAGCTGCTATCCGACCTGCACGCCCCCGAGTCCTGGAGATGTACAGGTCTTCGAGAGATGGAAGGCTGCAGCCGATCACCTTCTCTGCGGAGCGCACAATGCGCTGCAGTCTGTGTTTGTCCCTTGCTGTGGCTCCAGTGTACCACACGGTGATGGAGGAGGTGAGGACAGACTCGATGATGGCTGTGTAAAACTGCACCAACATCTGGGCAGGCAGCTTGGCTTTCTTCAACTGCCGCAGAAAGTACATCCTCTGCTGGGCCTTTTTGATCAGGGAGCTGATGGACGGCTCCCACTTTAGGTTCTGTGTGATGGTAGTGCCGAGGAAGCGGAAAGAGTCTACAGTAGTAATGGAGAAGTCTGTCAGTGCATGGGGGGTAATGGAAGCTGTGACTTTCCTAAAGTTCACGATCACCTCCACTGTCTTCTGAGCGTTGAGCTCCAGGCTGTTGTTGCTGCACCAGGACACCAGCCGGTCTACCTCCATCCTGTAGGCCGACTCATCGCCATGTACGACGCTTTTTCACTGTGTGAACACTGGGCCCGAGTGATAACTCTGACAGTAGTAATCTGCAGAATCTTCAGCCTGAACTCCACTGATGGTCAGAGTGAAGTCAGAGTTTGATCCACCATCTGTGAAACGGCTTGGAGTTCCTGATACTCGACCGCCAACATAGTAAAAAAGGAGCTTTGGGGTTTTCCAACTTTTTGTTGGTACCAGGATAAAAAATTGCCATTAAAAACTGCAGGACTGGTTTTACAGGTGATGGTGACAGTTCCTCCCAGGTTAGAGGTCACCGCTCCAGGCTGAGTCACTGTGATCTGTCCTCTGGACTCTGAGGATACAGAGAGAAAAACATCAAGCAGTTTGATGGTTTTATCAGCTTCATTTCAGAGAGACAGATGTTCATAGAGGAGAGGAGTTTGATTCTCTGGACTTTACCTGTGAAGCAGCAGCAGAGGAGAGTCCAGATGAGGACGCAGGTCAAAGTCATGTTTTTGATGAGGAGGATTTCTGTGTCTTTCTGTTGTGATGAAGGACAGCTTCAGTGATCCAGTCTTCACCTCTCAGGACTATAAAGTCTCCCAGAGCACTGGAGCATGGTGCTGCTGATGCAAAGTGTCTCTCTATGGAAATATTCTCACTCCTACAGGAACATGGAAACATCTCATCAGGATGTTTATCAATGGATAAAGTCATTCTTTCTATTTGAAATAAATAAATTTAAAATTGCTAAAAAGTTTGTCTTTTTAATGTGAACCCGACATAAAAGATTAACCATTAAAAAGCTTATTTATGGTTAATTTTTTGTTTTAAGTGCATGTTTTTTATGATGAAGAAGCATCACAAATAAAACTGATTAAATGATTTAAATCAGTAGGTTTGATTAAAAAAAACATCATGCAGAAAATGTATCAGTTTCATTGAACAGAAAATGCTAAATTAAAAAATATGTAAAAACGGATTTTAAATTATTGATTAAAATTTTAAATTAAAATTTAAAAAATTTTAGATTATTCTCTTTATCCTCACCAGTAAAAAAAAAAGTTCACTTCTAAGTAATTAAAAACAACTTGAGAAAATTTCTTAAAATGAATTATTGTTCAAAGTTTAAAGAAATACTTAAAAAAAAGAGATTGATACAAGTGGTGTGTGTGTCTTTGAACCTGAGGGGATGGATTTAAAATATCACTGTGTTTTAGATGTGTGTGTATGTGTTTCTGTGTTCAGTGAAGTGTGATAGTTTCTGTTCAGTCTGAATGAGGGAGGTTTTTGTACGGCACTTGTTCACCGTGTGAATACATACTGACCAACGGGGTGGTGAAAACTCTGACAGTAATAATCTGCAGCATCTTCAGCCTGAACTCCACTGATGGTCAGAGTGAAGTCAGAGTTTGATCCACTGCCAGTAAAACGATCTGGAATTCCTGATGCTCTGCTAGTAATATAATATATGAGACGCTTTGGAGGTTGATGTTCTTTTTGTTGGTACCAGGATAAATAATTGCTATAAATTGGCTGACTGGTTTTACAGGTGATGGTGACAGTTCCTCCCAGGTTAGAGGTCACCGCTCCAGGCTGAGTCACAGTGTACTGTCCTCTGGACTCTGAGGATACAGAGAGAAAAACATCAAGCAGTTTGATGGTTTTATCAGCTTCATTTCAGAGAGACAGATGTTCATAGAGGAGAGGAGTTTGATTCTCTGGACTTTACCTGTGAAGCAGCAGCAGAGGAGAGTCCAGATGAGGACGCAGGTCAAAGTCATGTTTTTGATGAGGAGGATTTCTGTGTCTTCTGTTGTGATGAAGGACAGCTTCAGTGATCCAGTCTTCACCTCTCAGGACTATAAAGTCTCCTAGAGCACTGGAGCATGGTGCTGCTGATGCAAAGTGTCTCTCTATGGAAATATTCTCACTCCTACAGGAACATGGAAACATCTCATCAGGATGTTTATCAATGGATAAAGTCATTCTTTCTATTTGAAATAAATATCAAGTCATGTTTAACACTGATTATCTTGACCAGAGTTAATCTGTATTTTCTGCCTTTTTTGCACCAGTTCTATTTTTATTTCTATGGAATCAGAATTTATTTTTCTGTTTCACTATTTAAAAAAAAACCCACAAACAACGTTTCAGTTCATTGCTTCCCACTCACATAAAATTTTTGGGAGCCTAAAACCCTGAATTTTTACATTTGACATAAACTGTTAAAGTGAAGTTATTGTGTAGAGTTTGTTTGTGTGAGAGTCAGAGAGCCGTGTCTCTGTAGTCAGAGGTTTTTGTACGGTGCTTCAATGACTTTGTATCACTGTGGTACACGTTTGGTCGAGGAACCAGACTGGATGTTGGAAGTAAGTCATATGTATATTTATTTGATTTAAAAAAAAAGACATTTTTTCCGATGGATATTTTATTTAACTCTCGAGCAAAAGAATTTTCTTAAAGTTTTTTCTCTTTTTAAATGAACTTGAACATTTTGTCCATTTTTACTGAAAATTGACTTTTCAAAATATTTAAGAGGGGAAAAAAACATAAAATCTTGTACCTGTTGAATTGAAAAACTCAATCTGTTTGTTTAAATAGTTCGGTTTGATCAGAAAGAGTCAGAGAGCCGTGTCTCTGTAGTCAGAGGTTTTCGTACAGTGCTTCAATGACTTTGTATCACTGTGGTTCACGTTCGGTGGAGGAACCAGACTGAATGTTGGAAGTAAGTTTATCTGATCACTGATTATTAAATATTACTTTAGAAATAAGTTCTACTGTTGTTTTTTTGCTTACCTTTTGGAAAAATCTTAACATTAAAGAAGAAATATTTAGAAAAATATAAACGAATGGTTTTAAGATGTTTCAGATTTTAGTTTTTCTCATGCTATTTTTTTAAGAGATGTTTTAGTTTTTAACGTAGATTTTAAAACTTTAACGTTGAAAAAAAAGAATAAATTCCATTTTGTATCAAGTTGTTTTTTTTAACATAAGAACAAAAATGTCTTCATTTAGTAAATTTAGACGAATTATGGCAAGTTTTATTTTTTAATTGTTTTTTTTTTCAAATCAGTTATTATTAGTTTTTTGTAGTTCATTAAAAATGATCAGAGTGATTATTTTGTTGTTTTTAATATGGATTAAAATGTTTTATTAATAGTTAAAAATGAACTTTTACCAAATCGATCCCATTTTAAAAAGAACATAATAATACATTGACATTCTTTTCTCTTTTAATTTGACATAAAAACCTCTGATAACAATTCTTCTTCTTCTCCTTTCGGCATTTCCCTTCAGGGGTCGCCACAGCAAGTCAGTTTCTTCCATCTAACCCTATCTGCTGCATCCTCTTCAGTCACGCCAACTATCTTCATGTCTTCCTTCACTGTATCCATGAACCTCCTCTTTGGTCTTCCTCTAGCCCTCTTTCCTGGTGGTTCCAAATCCAGCATCTTTCTGCCGATGTACTCGGTCTCTCTCCTCTGTACATGTCCAAACCATCTCAGTCTGGCCTCCCGGACTTTATCTCCAAAACCTCTAACATGTGCTGTTCTTCTGATATACTCATTTCTGATCCTGTCCATCCTGGTCACTCCCAGAGAGATCCTCAGCATCTTCATCTCTGCTAGCTCCATCTCTGCTTCCTGTCTTTTCCTCAGTGGCACTGTCTCTAGACCAAACAGCATGGCGGGTCTCACCACGGTTTTGTACACTTTTCCTTTCATTTTAGCTGAAACTCTTCTGTCACACATCACACCTGATACTTTTCTCCACCCGTTCCAGCCTGCTTGAACACGCTTCTTCACCTCTTTTCCACACTCTCCGTTGCTCTGGACTGTTGATCCCAAGTACTTAAAATCTTCCACCTTGTTTATCTCTTCTCCCTGTAACCTCACTTTTCCATTTGGATCCCTCTCATTCACACACATGTACTCTGTCTTACTCTGACTAATCTTCATTCCTCTTCTTTCTAGTGCAAACCTCCACCTCTCCAGCTTTTCCTCCACCTCTTCCCTCCTCTCACTACAGATCACAATGTCATCTGCAAACATCATTGTCCATGGAGATTCCTGTCTGACCTCGTCTGTCAGCCTGTCCATCACCATAGCAAACAGCAAAGGACTCAGAGCAGATCCTTGGTGCAGTCCCACCCCCACACTGAACTCCTCTGTCTCACCTACAGCACACCTCACCACTGTCTTACAGCCCTCATACATGTCCTGGACCACTCTAACATACTTCTCTGTCACACCAGACTTCCTCATACAATACCATAGTTCTTCTCTAGGTACCCTGTCATACGCTTTCTCAAGATCTACAAAGACACAGTGCAGCTCCCTCTGACCTTCCCTGTACTTCTCTATCAGCATCCTCAAGGCAAATACTGCATCTGTAGTGCTCTTTTTAGGCATAAAACCATACTGCTGCTCACAAATTCTTACTTCAGACCTTAGCCTAGCTTCGACAACTTTTTCCCATAACTTCATCGTATGACTGATCAGTTTAATTCCTCTGTAGTTACCACAACTCTGCACATCTCCCTTGTTCTTAAAAACAGGAACTAGCACACTTCTTCTCCATTCATCAGGCATCTTCTCACTTTCTAATATCCGGTAAACAGCCCAGTCAGAAACTCTACTGCCACCTCACCTAAACACTTCCATACTTCTATAGGGATTCCGCCAGGGCCGAGAGCCTTTCCACTCTTCATCCTCTTCAGTGCCCTCTTTATTTCTACCTTACTGATCCTAGCCACTTTCCGGTCCACTTTGGTAACGTCTTCTACTCTTTGTTCTCTTTCATTGTCTTCATTCATCAACTCTTCAAAGTACTCTTTCCATCGTCCCATCACATTACTGGCATCTGTCAAGAGACATCCATTCCTGTCTTTAATCACGCTAACTTGCTGCACATCCTTCCCATCTTTGTCTCTCTGTCTTGCCAACCTGTATAGATCCATCTCTCCCTCCTTGCTGTTCAGCTTAGCATACAAGTCGTCGAAGGCTGCTTGTTTTGCCTTTGCCACCTCTACTTTAACCTTATGCTGTATCTCCCTGTATTCTTGCCTACTCTCCTCAGTCCTCTCAGTGTCCCACTTCTTCTTAGCCAGCCTCTTTCTTTTGATACAATCCTGCACCTCCTCATTCCACCACCAAGTCTCTTTATCTATCTTCCTTCCAGATGACACACCAAGTACTCTCTTGCCTGTCTCCCTGATCACATTAGCTGTAGTTGTCCAGTCATCTGGAAGCTTCTCCTGCCCACCAAGAGCCTGTCTCAACTCCGTTACAAAGTTCAAGCAGCACTCTTCCTTTTTCAGTTTCCACCATTTAGTCTTCTGCACTCCCTTCATCTTCTTAGACTTCCTCACTGCTATGGTCACGACCATCCTGTGCTGTTTGGCTACACTGTCTCCTGCTACAACTTTGCAGTCACTGATCTCTTTCAGATTACACCGCCTACACAAAATGTAATCTACCTGTGTACTCCTTCCTCCACTCTTGTAAGTCACCCTGTGTTCCAGCCTTTTCTTGAAATAAGTATTCACTACAGCCAATTCCATTCTTTTCGCAAAGTCGATCACCATCTGACCTTCTGCATTCCTGTTCTGGATACCAAACCTGCCCATCACCTCCTCATCATCTCTGTTTCCTGCACCAACGTGGCCATTGAAGTCTGCTCCAATAACAACCCTCTCACTTCTAGGGATGCTCTGGATTGCCTCATCAAGGTCTGACCAAAATTTCTCTTTCTCCTCGACCTCACATCCTACCTGTGGCGCATACCCACAAACAACGTTGAACATTACCCCTTCAATTTCTAGCTTGAGGCTCATCACCCTGTCTGACCTTCTTTTTACCTCCAGAACATTCCCAACTAATTCTTCCTTCACTATAACTCCTACACCATTCCTCTTCCTATCTACACCGTGATAGAACAACTTAAACCCCGCTCCCAGACTTCTAGCCTTGCTGCCTTTCCATCTAGTCTCCTGGACACACAGGATATCTACTTTTCTTCTCTCCATCATGTCAACTAACTCTCTACCTTTACCCGTCATAGTACCAACATTCAAAGTTCCTACCCTAAGTACTAGACTCTTGAGGTTTCTCTTCTCTCTCTGCCGATGTACGCGTCTTCCGCCTCTTCTTCTTTGACCTCTTCTTCTTTGACCACCAGTAGTCCAATTTCCACCGGCACCCTGTTGGTCAACAGCACCGATGGCGGTCGTTGTTAACCCGGGCCACGACCGATCCGGTATGGTATTTCTTGAACTGTCTTGCATATTTTAATTTGGCATAGTTTTACGTCGGATGCCCTTCCTGACACAACCTCTGTGATCAACTTCTGTGCCATTCTGCCCATTGCCCAATCATTTGGATGGTTAGCGTTTAGATGTTTCACTGTGGAGTACAACATCTAAACAGCTATGAAAATAAATACATAATAAATAAAGGATTAAAAGAAAAAAAAGTAAATAAATATAACCTAATGTAAGTATGTAACAGCCATGGCTGGAACATGCTACAAAAACTTTCAAAATTCAAAAAATGCCAGTCTGAGCTGGTCGTCTGGTTAGGCAAAACGACCATAGCTATTGCAAAAATACTACTAAAAAAGTAAAAACGATGACAAAACGGATAACAAATTTATATAACTCTTCTAAGTTTTTAAAGAACAATAAAAAAAATAACTAGAGTTACAGACGCCGATTGCCTGATTAACCAAATTCATATCCTTAGCTAATAAAACGAAAACAAAACAATAAAATACTTCACAGAACTGTACATAGCGATTAAAAAACTCTTCAACTGTACAGGATATGTTCTGAACAGCTAAAAACTAGTAAATAACAGCTAAATTTGGATTGCGAAAGAGGAGCTCCAGAAAGTGCTACCTGTTCTGCTGGTGCATTTTTCAAAAAAAAAAAAAAAAAAAAAAAAAAAACCTCTGATAACAATTAAAATATCAAATTTAAACTGTGCTGATTGTGTGTGAGCTGAAATGAGGACTGGTGTCTCCTAGGTGATACTTCTCCCATCCTGACCGTGCTGCCCCCCTCCAAGGAAGAGATAAAGAAGGACCATGCCACGGTGACATGTCTGGCCAACAATGGCTTCCCCTCAGACTGGAGTCTGTCCTGAAAGGTGGTCGGCAGCCATATTGGATATGATGAACGAAGTGTCCCCGGGGTGCTGCAGAAGGACGGCCTCTACAGCTGGACCAGCACCCTGACTTTCTCTGCAGACCAGTGGGAGAAGGTGGACTCTGTGACCTGTGAGGCCACTAGAGACTCCCAAACTCCAGTCAACAAGACACTGAAGAAAGACCAGTGTTTCCAGTACTGATCTGATGGAATTAAAATCTGAATTTGATTTTTACTTTTTGTATTTCTTTTAAAAAAACTTTTTTCTCATATTTCTTCACAAATGGATAAAGTCATTCTTTCTATTTGAAAAAAATATCAAGTCATGTTTAACACTGATTATCTTGACCAGAGTTAATCTGTATTTTCTGTCTTAGTTTTATTTTTACACCAGTTCTTTTTTTATTTCTCCAGAACCAGAACAGTGACGGACAGATTATTACTTTTACTAAAGTCCAAACATAAGAAACATAGAAAACTTTTGATTTAACTGATAAACTTACACATTCTTTTATTTCAAAATATCAAAAGAGAATGAACTGTTCTGTTTCACCGTTTCTACATTTTATATAAAAATACCACAAACAACAATTCGTTGCATTGATTATAAGTCACATAATATTGTTGTGACCCTGAAATCCTGAATCTTTACATTTACATGAACTGTAAAAGTGAAGTTATTGTGTAGAGTTTGTTTGTGTGAGAGTCAGAGAGCCGTGTCTCTGTAGTCAGAGGTTTTTGTACGGTGCTTCAATGACTTTGTATCACTGTGGTTCACATTCGGTGGAGGAACCAGACTGGAGTTTGGAAGTAAGTCAAAAATATATTTATTTGATTTAAAAAAAATAATTTTTTTTTGTTGAATGTTTTTTTTGACTCTTGGGCAAAAGATTTTTCTTTTTTTTTTTTCTCTTTTTAAATGAACTTCAATATTTTGTCCATTTTAACTGCAAAGTGACTTTTAAAAGAATTTAAGAGGGAAAAAAAACATAAATTACTCTACTTATTAAAATATAAAACTCTGTTTGTTTAAATAGTTCAGTTTGATCAGAAAGAGTCAGAGAGCCGTGTCTCTGTAGTCAGAGGTTTTTGTACGGTGCTTCAATGACTTTGTATCACTGTGGTACACGTTCGGTGGAGGAACCAGACTGGATGTTGGAAGTAAGTTCATCTGATCACTGATTATTAAATATTACTTTAAAAATAAGTACTGCTTTTGGTGTTTTTTTTTAGTTTGCTTTTTGGAAAAATCTTAACAGTAAAGAAGAAACTTTTAGAAGAGATCTTTTAGCTTTTAAAGTAGATTTTGAAAAATTTCATTCTAGACAAAAGACTAACATTTATTTTTTTATTAATAGTTGTTTTTTAATATAAAAACAAAAATGTCTTCATTTAGTTTCATTTAGATGAAGTAAGACAAGTTTTTTTAATTCATTTTTTTCAAATCAGTTATTACTTGTTTTTCATAGTTTTTCGAAAAAATATCAGAGTGAATATTTTGTTGTATTTAATGAGGATTAATATTTTTTTAATAGTTAAAATGAACTTTTAACAAATCAGTCCCATTTAGAAAAAAGAACACAATATTAAAAATACATTCTTTTCTTTTTTAATTTGATATGAAAACCTATTATAAAAATTAAAATATCAAATTTAAAGTGTGCTGATTGTGTGTGAGCTGAAATGCATGAGAGGTTGGTGGGAAGGAAGTGAAAGAAGGTGTTAGTGAATGACTGTTGGAGCAGAAAAACATCTGACAGAAACTTCTTAAATGAGGACTGGTGTCTCCTAGGTGATACTTCTCCCATCCTGACCGTGCTGCCTCCAAGGAAGAGATACAGAAGGACCATGCCACGGTGACATGTCTGGCTAACAATGGCTTCCCCTCGGACTGGAGTCTGTCCTGGAAGGTGGTCGGCAGCCATATTGGATATGATGAGCGGAGTGTCCCCGGGGTGCTGCAGAAGGACGGCCTCTACAGCTGGACCAGCACCCTGACTTTCTCTGCAGACCAGTGGGAGAAGGTGGACTCTGTGACCTGTGAGGCCACTAGAGACTCCCAAACTCCAGTCAACAAGACACTGAAGAAAGACCAGTGTTTCCAGTACTGATAAAAGCTTTTCCATGATTCTGATCTGCTTTATTTTATTTTATTTTTTTTAATAAAACTGCTGAATAAAACAGTTTTTATATCTCTTAAGTCATTACGACATTTTATTTCTTTAGATTTTGAAAAATTCTGATTTGTGGTTTTTGATTGTTTTAATGCAATAAAGACATTTTTACAAATTCTTTGATTTAGTTTTGATTCAATGATTCACAGAGTAAAAAAATTAAAATGCACAAACTTGATGCATTATTCATGCACACATTCCACGCATCCCTTTTTTCACACACATGACGATTGGTTGTTTCATTCAAAGATGATTTGAGGTAAAACTGCAAGTCAGTTTAAAAGTTTCCAAGAAAAACTCAAACATTTTCCAACCGAAAACAAAATGTTGTTTCAATATTATTTTTTACATGTTTTAAACAGAGATGATGACGTGTTATTCAAAGTTGAACATCAATGGTAAAAATAACAATAAAAGCTTTACTAAATCTTCGCCTCTTCAGGGGTCGCCACAGCAAGTCAGTTTCTTCCATCTAACCCTATCTCCTGCATCCTCTTTGGTCACACCAACTATCTTCATGTCTTCCTTCACTGTATCCATGAACCTCCTCTTTGGTCTTCCTCTAGTCCTCTTTCCTGGTGGTTCCAAACCCAGCATCCTTCTTCCGATGTACTCTCTCTCTCGCCTCTGCACATGTCCAAACCATCTCAGTCTGGCCTCTCGGACTTTATCTGTGCCCGGAAACTCTTCTATCACACATCACACCTGATACTTTTCCCCACCTGTTCCAGCTTGATGCACACGCTTCTTCACCTCTTTTCCACACTCTCTGTTGCTATGGACTGTTGATCCTAACTACTTAAAATCTTCCACCTTTTTTATCTCTTCTCCCTGTAACCTCACTTTTCCATTTGTTTTAATACTTATTTTGTTAGTATTTGTTAATATGTTAATTTGTGTTAATATTTTTATGCAGTTAAAGGATACGAACATTTTATTATTTAATTTTCTTCTGATCAAAAATATTCTCTTAGAATTTCGGTGTGTAACTTGTGTGTCTTTGTGTGTCTTTGTGTGTTCAGTGAACCGTTTAAGTTCAGTTTCTGTTCAGTCTGACTGAGGGAGGTTTTTGTACGACGCTTTTTCTCTGTGTGAACACATACCGACTGTTGGGGTAGTGAACAGATTGACAGTAATAATCTGCAGCATCTTCAGCCTGAACTCCACTGATGGTCAGAGTGAAATCAGACTTTGATCCACTGCCTTTAAAACGATCTGGAATCCCTGATGGTCTGCTGCTAATATACTTTATGAGGAAATTTGGGGGGTGTCCAACTTTTTGTTGGTACCAAAATAACCAGTCGCTATAAATTGGCTGACTGGTTTTACAGGTGATGGTGACAGTTTCTCCCAGGTTAGAGGTCACCGCTCCAGGCTGAGTCACTGTGATCTGTCCTCTGGACTCTGAGGATACAGAGAGAAAAACATCAAGCAGTTTGATGGTTTTATCAGCTTCATTTCAGAGAGACAGATGTTCATAGAGGAGAGGAGTTTGATTCTCTGGACTTTACCTGTGAAGCAGCAGCAGAGGAGAGTCCAGATGAGGACGCAGGTCAAAGTCATGTTTTTAATGAGGAGAATTTCTGTGTCTTCTGTTGTAATGAAGGACAGCTTCAGTGATCCAGTCTTCACCTCTCAGGACTATAAAGTCCTGAGAGGTGTTTTGAGGTGTTTTGGGCACGTTCCACTGGGAGGAGACCAGGAGGAAGACCCCGGATCCGCTGGACAGACTATGTCTCACAGCTGACCAACATTTTAACTTTGTCACTTTTTTGTTACTTTTGCGTTAAAATTTAATTTATTTAAACAAATGAACTTTAAACATTTATATCAGCAAAAAAAAAAAAATTAAAACAGAAGTTTTTATGAATGAACAAACAACTATATGATATTATTTGAAAGAATTTTAAATTAAAGGACTATTCCAATAATTTTGAAAACAAGTCTGCAAATTTTGAAATGTTAACTTGAAGAAAAAATTATTTTCAATTCAAGTATAATTTTTAGTATGATTTAAACGAGCTGTCCGTTCGAGCTGAGGAGAAAGGTTTACTGTCGTCCTTAAAGATTAAAATAATCATAATTTATCAACAGTTTGAAATATATAAACTCATATATTACCAAAAGGAGAGCAGAAATTCAAACTAAAATGTATGTAAAAAAATTATGATTTTATGTCAAACAGAGGATAAAAATCACAAAATCTGTCTTCAATCTTTTCTGTTTGCTTTTCTTTTTTTTACATTTTGAAAATCTGTTGAAACTTCATATGTTTAAAATAATTTTACTGTCACTTTTTTCTTCTTTTTAAAGTTTGTCTTTTTAATGTGGATCCGAGATAAAAGATTAATCATTAAAAAGTTTATTTATGGTTATTTTTCTGTTTTACGTGCAAGTTTTTTATGATGAAGAAGTATCATAAATAAAACTGATTAAACGATTTAAATCAATAAGTTTGATTAAACTAACATTATGTAAAAATGTATGATTTTTAGTGAACAAAAAATTATAAATTAAAATAATATAAAAGTGTACTTTAAATAAAAGATTAAAATTTTAAATGCAATTGTAAACGAGTTTAAGATGTTTTCTTCATCCTCATCATTGTTAATTAAATACAGTATAAAAGGTCACCTCTAAAAAAAATTAAAAACAACTGGAACAAATTTCTTAAAATGAATTATTGTTTCAAATGTAAAGAAATACTTCTTTAAAAAAAAAGATTGATAGTAGTGGTGTGTCTTTGAAGCTGAGGTGATGAACGTAAAATGTCTGTGTGCTTTAAATTTTGTGGGTGTGTGTTCAGTGAAGTATGTTAGTTTCTGTTCAGTCTGAATGAGGGAGGTTTTTGTACGATGCTTTTTCACTGTGTGAACACATACTGACTGTTAGGGTAGTGAAGACTCTGACAGTAATAAACTGCAGCATCTTCAGCCTGAACTCCACTGATGGTCAGAGTGAAGTCAGAGTTTGATCCACTGCCTGTAAAACGATCTGGAATCCCTGATGCTCTGCGGTTAGTTCTGTATATGAGGAGCTTTGGAGGTTGTCCAACTTTTTGTTGGTACCAGGACAAATAGTCGTCATTAAAAACATTCTGAATGGTTGTACAGGTAATGGTGACAGTTCCTCCCAGGTTAGAGGTCACTGCTCCAGGTTGAGTCACAGTGATCTGTCCTCTGGACTCTGAGGATACAGAGAGAAAAACATCAAGCAGTTTGATGGTTTTATCAGCTTCATTTCAGAGAGACAGATGTTCATAGAGGAGAGGAGTTTGATTCTCTGGACTTTACCTGTGAAGCAGCAGCAGAGGAGAGTCCAGATGAGGACGCAGGTCAAAGTCATGTTTTTGATGAGGAGGATTTCTGTGTCTTCTGTTGTGATGAAGGACAGCAGTCAGTGATCCAGTCTTCACCTCTCAGGACTATAAAGTCTCCCAGAGCACTGGAGCATGGTGCTGCTGATGCAAAGTGTCTCTCTATGGAAATATTCTCACTCCTACAGGAACATGGAAACATCTCATCAGGATGTTTATCAATGGATAAAGTCATTCTTTCTATTTGAAATAAATATCAAGTCATGTTTAACACTGATTATCTTGACCAGAGTTAATCTGTATTTTCTGTCTTCGTTTTATTTTTACACCAGTTCTATTTTTATTTCTCCAGAACCAGAACAGTGACGGACAGATTATTACTTTTACTAAAGTCCCAAACATAAGAAACATAGAAAGCTTTGGATTTAACTGATAAACTTACACATTCTTTTATTCCTATATTTTTTAAAAGTGAAGTTATTGTGAAGAGTTTGTTTGTGTGAGAGTCAGAGAGCCGTGTCTCTGTAGTCAGAGGTTTTTGTACGGTGCTTCAATGACTTTGTATCACTGTGGTTCACGTTCGGTGGAGGAACCAGACTGGAGTTTGGAAGTAAGTGAAAATTATATTTATTTGATTAAAAAAACAAAACACATTTTTTTCCATTGGATTTTTTATTGACTCAAGGGCAAATGATTTTCCTTAAAAAAAAAATTCTCTTTTTAAATGAACTTGAATATTTTGTCTATTTTTACTGCAAAGTGACTTAAAAGTATTTAAGAGGGAAAACACATAAAAATCCTTTAGCTATTAAAAGATGAAACTCAGTCTGTTTGTGTAAATAGTTCAGTTTGATCAGAAAGAGTCAGAGAGCCGTGTCTCTGTAGTCAGAGGTTTTTGTACGGTGCTTCAATGACTTTGTATCACTGTGGTACACGTTCGGTGGAGGAACCAGACTGGATGTTGGAAGTAAGTTTATCTGATCACTGATTATTAAATATTACTTTAAAAATAAGTTCTGTTTTTGTTTTTTAAAGAAGAAACTTTTAGAAATCTATAAATGTATGGATTTAAAATGTTTCAGGTTTTAGTTTTTCTCATTCTACTTTATAAAGAGATGTTTTACTTTTTAAAGTAGATTTTAAAAACTTTTAATATGGAAAAAAGACAAAAAAATTTTTTATTAATTGTTGTTATTTTAAGATAAAAACAAAAATGTCTTCACTTAGTAAATTTTTACAAAGAAAGACACGTTTTGTTTTTTAATTACATTTTTCTTCAAATGTGTATTTAATTTAATAGTTTATTAAAAAAAATACTGCAGTGATCATTTTGTTTTTGTAAGATAAAAACATGTATTTAATGTGGATTAATATGTTGTACTAAAAAGTTCAAAATGAACTTTTATCAAATCTGTTCCATTTAAAAAAGAACAGAATAATAAAAATTATATTCTTTACTCTTTTAATTTGATATAAAAACCTTTGATAACAATTAAAATATTAAATTTAAAGTGTGCTGATTGTGTGTGAGCTGAAATGCATGAGAGGTTGGTAGAAAGGAAGTGAAAGAAGGTGTTAGTGAATGACTGTTGAAGCAGAAAAACATCTGACAGAAACTTCTTAAATGAGGACTGGTGTCTCCTAGGTGATACTTCTCCCATACTGACCGTGCTGCCCCCCTCCAAGGAAGAGATAAAGAAGGACCATGCCACGGTGACATGTCTGGCCAACAATGGCTTCCCCTCAGACTGGAGTCTGTCCTGGAAGGTGGTCGGCAGCCATATTGGATATGAAGAGCGAAGTGTCCCCTGGGTGCTGCAGAAGGACGGCCTCTACAGCTGGACCAGCACCCTGACTTTCTCTGCAGACCAGTGGGAGAAGGTGGACTCTGTGACCTGTGAGGCCACTAGAGACTCCCAAACTCCAGTCAACAAGACACTGAAGAAAGACCAGTGTTTCCAGTACTGATAAAAGCTTTTCCATGATTCTGATCTGCTTTGCTTTCATAAAACTTTTGACAAAATTGCTGAATTAAACATTTTTTAAAATTCTTAACTCTTTATGACATTTTTTTCTGTAGATATTAGATATTTTTGATTTGTTGTTTTGATTCTTTCAATGCAATGAAAACATTTTTACAAAACATTTGATTTAGTTTTGATTCAATGATTCATATTGTAGAAAAATGAAAAATCATGATCATCCATTTGTCTGCCACCAATACTCCCACTTGGTCATCAATAAAACCAGGTGGTTGGAGTGATTAAAAAGCCACAGATTTGTGTTCAACATACAAAAAATAATTGAAATAATAAATTGATAATAATAATTTAATAATGGTAATCGCTGCATCGATCTGATCGAAATAGCAATGCTCTTAATTTACAAGTCGATCTACGTTCCCACCCTCATCTATGGTCACCAGCTGTGGGTGGTGACCGAAAGAATGAGATCGTGGATACAAGCAGCCGAAA
Organism: Neostethus bicornis; assembly: GCA_902685375.1. Taxonomy (NCBI): domain Eukaryota; kingdom Metazoa; phylum Chordata; class Actinopteri; order Atheriniformes; family Phallostethidae; genus Neostethus; species Neostethus bicornis. Next base: position 21,676,093 of record LR738551.1, on the reverse strand, counting down.
TGACTCTCCTCCAGGGGTGGCTGGGCTCTCACTCAGAGATCGCTTGAGTAGATCTGCCCTCCAGGAGGAGCTTGCTGTCGAGCCGCTCCTCCTCCAGGTCAAGAGAAGCCAGATGGGGTGGTTCAGGCATCTGGTCAGGATGCCCCCCGAGCGCCTCGACGGTGAGGTGTTTTGGGCACGTTCCACTGGGAGGAGACCAGGAGGAAGACCCCGGATCCGCTGGACAGACTATGTCTCACAGCTGACCAACATTTTAACTTTGTCACTTTTTGTTACTTTTTTTTGCGTTAAAATTAAATTTATTTAAACAAATGAACTTTAAACATTTATATTAGCAAAAAAAAAAAAAATTAAAACAGAAGTTTTTATGAATGAACAAAAAACTATATGATATTATTTGAAAGAATTTTAAATTAAAGGACTATTCCAATAATTTTGAAAACAAGTCTGCAAATTTTGAAATGTTAACTTGAAGAAAAAATTATTTTCAATTCAAGTATAATTTTTAGTATGATTTAAACGAGCTGTCCGTTCGAGCTGAGGAGAAAGGTTTACTGTCGTCCTTAAAGATTAAAATAATCATAATTTATCAACAGTTTGAAATATATAAACTCATATATTACCAAAAGGAGAGCAGAAATTCAAACTAAAATGTATGTAAAAAAATTATGATTTTATGTCAAACAGAGGATAAAAATCACAAAATCTGTGTCTTCAATCTTTTCTGTTTGCTTTTCTTTTTTTTACATTTTGAAAATCTGTTGAAATTTTATATGTTTAAAATAATTTTACCGTCATTTTTTTCTTCTTTTTAAAGTTTGTCTTTTTAATGTGGATCCGAGATAAAAGATTAATCATTAAAAAGTTTATTTATGGTTATTTTTCTGTTTTACGTGCATGTTTTTATGATGAAGAAGTATCATAAATAAAACTGATTAAACAATTTAAATCAATAAGTTTGATTAAACTAACATTATGTAGAAAATGTATGATTTTTAGTGAACAGAAAATTATAAATTAAAAAAATATAAAAGTGTACTTTAAACAAAAGATTAAAATTTTAAATGCAATTGTAAACGAGTTTAAGATGTTTTCTTCATCCTCATCATTATTAAATAAATATAAAAGGTCACCTCTAAAAAAAATTAAAAACAACTGGAACCAATTTCTTAAAATGAATTATTGTTTCAAATGTAAAGAAATAGTTCTTTAAAAAAAAAAGATTGATAGTAGTGGTGTGTCTTTGAAGCTGAGGTGATGGACTTAAAATGTCTGTGTGCTTTAAATTTTGTGTGTGTTCAGTGAAGTATGTTAGTTTCTGTTCAGTCTGAATGAGGGAGGTTTTTGTACGACGCTTTTTCACTGTGTGAACACATACTGACTACCGGGCTGGTGATAACTCTGACAGTAATAATCTGCAGTATCTTCAGCCTGAACTCCACTGATGGTCAGAGTGAAGTCAGAGTTTGATCCACTGCCTGTAAAACGATCTGGAATCCCTGATGCTCTGCTGCTAGTATACTTTATGAGGAGCTTTGGAGGTTGTCCAACTTTTTGTTGGTACCAAGACAAAAAGTCTCCGTTGTAAACTGCCGCACTGGTTTTACAGGTGATGGTGACAGTTCCTCCCAGGTTAGAGGTCACCGCTCCAGGCTGAGTCACAGTGATCTGTCCTCTGGACTCTGAGGATACAGAGAGAAAAACATCAAGCAGTTTGATGGTTTTATCAGCTTCATTTCAGAGAGACAGATGTTCATAGAGGAGAGGAGTTTGATTCTCTGGACTTTACCTGTGAAGCAGCAGCAGAGGAGAGTCCAGATAAGGACGCAGGTCAAAGTCATGTTTTTGATGAGGAGGATTTCTGTGTCTTCTGTTGTGATGAAGGACAGCTTCAGTGATCCAGTCTTCACCTCTCAGGACTATAAAGTCTCCCAGAGCACTGGAGCATGGTGCTGCTGATGCAAAGTGTCTCTCTATGGAAATATTCTCACTCCTACAGGAACATGGAAACATCTCATCAGGATGTTTATCAATGGATAAAGTCATTCTTTCTCTTTGAAATAAATATCAAGTCATGTTTAACACTGATTATCTTGACCAGAGTTAATCTGTATTTTCTGTCTTCGTTTTATTTTTACACCAGTTCTATTTTTATTTCTCCAGAACCAGAACAGTGATGGACAGATTATTACTTTTACTAAAGTCCCAAACATAAGAAACATAGAAAGCTTTGGATTTAACTGATAAACTTACACATTCTTTTTTCCTATATATTGTTAAAGTGAAGTTATTGTGTAGAGTTTGTTTGTGTGACAGTCAGAGAGCCGTGTCTCTGTAGTCAGAGGTTTTTGTACGGTGCTTCAATGACTTTGTATCACTGTGGTTCACGTTCGGTGGAGGAACCAGACTGGATGTTGGAAGTAAGTTTATCTGATCACTGATTATTAAATATTACTTTAGAAATACGTTCTGTTCTGGTTTTTGTTTGCTTTTTGGAAAAATCTTAACGTTACAGAAGAATTTTTTAGAAATATATAAATGAATGGATTTAAAATGTTTCAGTTTTTAGTTTGTCTCATTCTACTTTTTCAAGAGATGTTTTAGTTTTTAAAGTACATTTTAAAAACTTCAATGTGGAAAAAAAAGAATAAATTTTATACCATACAAAAAATAATCTGCTGAGGTTTTCAAGGTCACTTGAAGCGAACAGTTTGCACATTTTTTTTTTGCTAGTACTGATTTCTGAAATCAATCTCCAACCAGTGAAAACAGATTTAAGTAATATTGGAAAAAAAGATTTTTATTACGCCTTTGTTGCAATGAAAAGAGGCCAAAATCCATCACTGCTTTCACAGAAAACTTTTAAGGTTGTTATTTACATCATTTAAAATTGAACTTTAAACTAAAATTGTGCAGGTATGAAACATCAAAGTAACAGAAAATATTCAAATGAAATATTCAAAAATTCTATCAACAAAAACTTTCACAAATTAATATCTAACATGTACATATTTACATGATATCAGAAGAATATTTCGTGCTATAGAATTAGGATCTATGAGGTCTATGAGTACCTGTTTAGAGTAATATTCAAAGTTAAGAGAGTAGTTTGGTCATGACGACCCATAGTTTACTTTATCAAAGTTACCTCTCATCAGTTTTTCATTTGGACTGGAGCCCTCATCTCATCTAAAATTGGTTTGAACTTTTCCTTTTTTAAGGTTTTCATGTTTCTAAGTAACAAATTTATGATTGGAGACACATTGATATTTCTTTCATCGATTCAGAGATTCACTATTTTTTTCTGTGTTTCAAAACAGTAAAAAATTAAGATGTATTTTTTAAAAGAAAATATTGTTTTGTTTGAGTTCCATTATTTGAAAAAAATAAAAGAATTACCAACACAGTCGGATAAAAGGTCACTTTCTGAAACTTTTTGTAGGAATCAAACAAACTAAATCAATGTTTAGTTTAACCCTAACCCTAAATAAGTAGAATGTTTTCAGTGATTCATCGGTTTGTTGCAGAGAGTGTGTATAATTCAGTGAAGTGTGTGTGTCTTTGCAACATCAGTTTAATTCCTCATCAGTCTGTTTGTTTAACCAGCACCCTGACTTTCTCTACAGACCAGTGGGAGAAGGTGGACTCTGTGACCTGTGAGGCCACTAGAGACTCCCAAACTCCAGTCAACAAGACGCTGAAGAAAGACCAGTGTTTCCAGTACTGATAAAAACTTTTCCATGATTCTGATCTGCTTTATTTTATAATTATTTTTTTTAAATAAAACTGCTGAATAAAACAGATTTTAAATCTCTTAAGTCATTACGACATTTTATTTCTTTAGATTTTGAAAAATTCTGATTTGTGGTTTTTGATTGTTTTAATGCAATAAAGACATTTTTACAAATCCTTTGATTTAGTTTTGATTCAATGATTCACAGAGTAAAAAAATTAAAATGCACAAACTTGATGCATTATTCATGCACACATTCCACGCATCCCTTTTTTCACACACATGACGTTGGTTGTTTCATTCAAAGATGATTTGAGGTAAAACTGCAAGTCATTTTAAAAGTTTCCAAGAAAAACTCAAACATTTTCCAACCGAAAACAAAATGTTGTTTCAATATTATTTTTTTCCATGTTTTAAACAGAGATGATGACGTGTTATTCAAAGTTGAACATCAATGGTAAAAATAACAATAAAAGCTTTACTAGATCTTCGCTTCTTCAGGGGTCGCCACAGCAAGTCAGTTTCTTCCATCTAACCCTATCTGCTGCATCCTCTTCGGTCACACCAACTATCTTCATGTCTTCCTTCACTGCATCCAAGAACCTCCTCTTTGGTCTTCCTCTAGGCCTCTTTCCTGGTGGTTCCAAACCCAGCATCCTTCTTCCGATGTACTCTCTCTCTCCCCTCTGCACATGTCCAAACCATCTCAGTTTGGCCTCTCGTACTTTATCTATGCCTGGAAATTCTTCTATCACACATCACACCTGATACTTTTCCCCACCTGTTCCAGCTTGCCTGCACACGCTTCTTCACCTCTTTTCCACAATCTCTGTTGCTATGGACTGTTGATCCTAACTACTTAAAATCTTCCACCTTCTTTATCTCTTCTCCCTGTAACCTCACTTTTCCATTTGTTTTAATACTTATTTTGTTAGTATTTGTTAATATGTTAATGTGTGTTAATATTTTTATGCAGTTAAAGGATACGAACATTTTATTATTTAATATTTTCTTCTGATCAAAAATTTTCTCTCAGAATTTCGGTGTGTAAGTTGTATGTCTTTGTGTGTTCAGTGAACCGTTTAAGTTCTGTTTCTGTTCAGTCTGACTGAGGGAGGTTTTTGTACGACGCTTTTTCACTGTGTGAACACATACCGACTGTTGGGGTAGTGAAAACTCTGACAGTAATAATCTGCAGCATCTTCAGCCTGAACTCCACTGATGGTCAGAGTGAAGTCAGAGTTTGATCCACTGCCTGTAAAACGATCTGGAATCCCTGATGCTCTGCGGTTAGTATAATATATGAGGAGCTTTGGAGGTGTACGTTCTTTTTGTTGGTACCAGGAGAACTCGTTGCTATAAATTTTCTGACTGGTTTTACAGGTGATGGTGACAGTTCCTCCCAGGTTAGAGGTCACCGCTCCAGGCTGAGTCACAGTGATCTGTCCTCTGGACTCTGAGGATACAGAGAGAAAAACATCAAGCAGTTTGATGGTTTTATCATCTTCATTTCAGAGAGACAGATGTTCATAGAGGAGAGGAGTTTGATTCTCTGGACTTTACCTGTGAAGCAGCAGCAGAGGAGAGTCCAGATGAGGACGCAGGTCAAAGTCATGTTTTTGATGAGGAGGATTTCTGTGTCTTCTGTTGTGATGAAGGACAGCTTCAGTGATCCAGTCTTCACCTCTCAGGACTATAAAGTCTCCCAGAGCACTGGAGCATGGTGCTGCTGATGCAAAGTGTCTCTCTATGGAAATATTTTCACTCCTACAGGAACATGGAAACATCTCATCAGGATGTTTATCAATGGATAAAGTCATTCTTTCTATTTGAAATAAATATCAAGTCATGTTTAACACTGATTATCTTGACCAGAGTTAATCTGTATTTTCTGTCTTAGTTTTATTTTTACACCAGTTCTATTTTTATTTCTCCAGAACCAGAACAGTGACGGAAAGATTATTACTTTTACTAAAGTCCCAAACATAAGAAACATTAAAAGATTTTGATTTAAATGATAAACTTAAACATTAATTTATTTTAAAATATCAAGACAGAATCAATTTTGTTTCACTATTTCTACATTTTATAATTAAATACCTACAAACAACATTTCAGTGCTTTGATTCCCACCCGCAAGATAATGTTGTGTCCCTAAAACCCTGAATCTTTACATTTGACATTAACTGTAAAAGTGAAGTTATTGTGTAGAGTTTGTTTGTGTGAGAGTCAGAGAGCCGTGTCTCTGTAGTCAGAGGTTTTTGTACGGTGCTTCAATGACTTTGTATCACTGTGGTACACGTTTGGTGGAGGAACCAGACTGGAGTTTGGAAGTAAGTCAAAAATATATTTATTTTATTTGAAAAAAAAAAGACTTTTTTATCGTTGGATTTTTTATTTGACTCTTTGGGCAAAAGATTTTAGTTAAAAAATATTTTTCTCTTTTTAAATGAACTTGAATATTTTGTCCATTTTTACTGCAAAGTGACTTTTAAAAGTATTGAAGAGGGAAAAAAACATAAAACCCTTTACGTATTGAAATATAAAATTCAATGTTTTTGTTTAAGTAGTTCAGTTTGATCAGAAAGAGTCAGAGAGCCGTGTCTCTGTAGTCAGAGGTTTTTGTACGGTGCTTCAATGACTTTGTATCACTGTGGTTCACGTTCGGTGGAGGAACCAGACTGGAGTTTGGAAGTAAGTTTATCTGATCAGTGATAATTCAATATTATTTTTTTAATTTATTTAAATTTATTTTAATATTACTTTTTTGTTTGCTTTTTGGAAAAAAACTTAACTGTCAAGAAGAAATTTTTAGAAATATATATATATATATAGAGAGTATATATATGAATTTAAAATGTTTCGGTTTTTAGTTTTTCTCATTCTACTTCATTAAGAGATGTTTTAGTTTTTAAAATGGATTTTAAAAACTTTCAATGTAAAAAAAAGACAAAATTTTATTTTTTATTAATAGTTGTTTTTTAACATAAAAACAAAAATGTCTTTGTTTAGTCAATTCAGACGAAGTAAGATTACTTTTATTTTTGAATTATGTTTTTTTCAAATAATTTTTTATTATTTGTTTTTTGTAGTTAATTTAAAAAATAGCAAAGTGATTATTTTGTTGTATTAAATATGGATTAAAATGTTTTATTAATAGTTAAAAATAAACTTTTACCAAATCGATCACATTTTAAAAAGAACATAATAATAAATTTACATTCCTTTCTTTTTTAATTTGATATAAAAACCTCTGATAACAACTAAAATATCAAATTTAAAGTGTGCTGATTGTGTGTGAGCTGAAATACATGAGAGGTTGGTAGAAAGGAAGTGAAAGAAGGTGTTAGTGAATGACTGTTGGAGCAGAAAAACATCTGACAGAAACTTCTTAAATGAGGACTGGTGTCTCCTAGGTGATACTTCTCCCATCCTGACCGTGCTGCCCCCCTCCAAGGAAGAGATACAGAAGGACCATGCCACGGTGACATGTCTGGCCAACAATGGCTTCCCCTCAGACTGGAGTCTGTCCTGGAAGGTGGTCGGCAGCCATATTGGACATGATGAGCGACGTGTCCCCGGGGTGCTGCAGAAGGACGGCCTCTACAGCTGGACCAGCACCCTGACTTTCTCTGCAGACCAGTGGGAGAAGGTGGACTCTGTGACCTGTGAGGCCACTAGAGACTCCCAAACTCCAGTCAACAAGACACTGAAGAAAGACCAGTGTTTCCAGTACTGATAAAAGCTTTTCCATGATTCTGATCTGCTTGATTTTATAATTTTTTTTAAATAAAACTGCTGAATAAAACAGTTTTTAAATCTCTTAAGTCATTACGACATTTTATTTCTTTAGATTTTGAAAAATTCTGATTTGTGGTTTTTGATTGTTTTAATGCAGTAAAGACATTTTTACAAATCCTTTGATTTAGTTTTGATTCAATGATTCACAGAGTAAAAAAATTAAAATGCACAAACTTGATGCATTATTCATGCACACATCCCACACATCCCTTTTTTCACACACATGACGTTGGTTGTTTCATTCAAAGATGATTTGAGGTAAAACTGCAAGTCATTTAAAAAGTTTCCAAGAAAAACTCAAACATTTTCCAACCGAAAACAAAATGTTGTTTCAATATTATTTTTTTCCATGTTTTAAACAGAGATGATGACGTGTTATTCAAAGTTGAACATCAATGGTAAAAATAACAATAAAAGCTTTACAAAATCTTCTCCTCGTTAGGGGTCGCCACAGCAAGTCAGTTTCTTCCATCTAACCCTATCTCCTGCATCCTCTTTGGTCACACCAACTATCTTCATGTCTTCCTTCACTGTATCCATGAACCTCCTCTTTGGTCTTCCTCTAGTCTTCTTTCCTGGTGGTTCCAAATACAGCATCCTTCTTTCGATGTACTCTCTCTCCTCTGCACATGTCCAAACCATCTCAGTTTGGCCTCTCGGACTTTATCTATGCCCGGAAACTCTTCTATCACCTCTTTTCCAAACTCTGTTGCTATGGACTGTTGATCCTAACTACTTAAAATCTTCCACCTTCTTTATCTCTTCTCCCTGTAACCTCACTTTTCCATTTGTTTTAATACTTATTTTGTTAGTATTTGTTAATATGTTAATGTGTGTTAATATTTTTATGCAGTTAAAGGATATGAACATTTTATTATTTAATATTTTCTTCTGATCAAAAATTTTCTCTCAGAATTTCGGTGTGTAACTTGTATGTCTTTGTGTGTCTTTGTGTGTTCAGTGAACCGTTTAAGTTCTGTTTCTGTTCAGTCTGACTGAGGGAGGTTTTTGTACGACGCTTTTTCACTGTGTGAACACCCGCTGACTGTTGGGGTAGTGCCCAGATTTACAGTAATAATCTGCAGCATCTTCAGCCTGAACTCCACTGATGGTCAGAGTGAAGTCAGACTTTGATCCACTGCCTTTAAAACGATCTGGAATCCCTGATGGTCTGCTGCTAATATAATATATGAGGAGCTTTGGAGGGTGTCCAACTTTTTGTTGGTACCAAAATAACCAGTCGCTATAAATTGGCTGACTGGTTTTACAGGTGATGGTGACAGTTCCTCCCAGGTTAGCGGTCACCGCTCCAGGCTGAGTCACAGTGTACTGTCCTCTGGACTCTGAGGATACAGAGAGAAAAACATCAAGCAGTTTGATGGTTTTATCAGCTTCATTTCAGAGAGACAGATGTTCATAGAAGAGAGGAGTTTGATTCTCTGGACTTTACCTGTGAAGCAGCAGCAGAGGAGAGTCCAGATGAGGACGCAGGTCAAAGTCATGTTTTTGATGAGGAGGATTTCTGTGTCTTCTGTTGTGATAAAGGACAGCTTCAGTGATCCAGTCTTCACCTCTCAGGACTATAAAGTCTCCCAGAGCACTGGAGCATGGTGCTGCTGATGCAAAGTGTCTCTCTATGGAAATATTCTCACTCCTACAGGAACATGGAAACATCTCATCAGGATGTTTATCAATGGATAAAGTCATTCTTTCTCTTTGAAATAAATATCAAGTCATGTTTAACACTGATTATCTTGACCAGAGTTAATCTGTATTTTCTGTCTTAGTTTTATTTTTACACCAGTTCTATTTTTATTTCTCCAGAACCAGAACAGTGACGGACACATTATTACTTTTACTAAAGTCCCAAACATAAGAAACATAGAAAGGTTTTGATTTAACTGATAAACTTACACATTCTTTTATTCCAATATATTGTAAAAGTGAAGTTATTGTGTAGAGTTTGTTTGTGTGAGAGTCAGAGAGCCGTGTCTCTGCAGTCAGAGGTTTTTGTACGGTGCTTCAATGACTTTGTATCACTGTGGTTCACGTTCGGTGGAGGAACCAGACTGGAGTTTGGAAGTAAGTTTATCTGATCACTGATTATTAAATATTACTTTAGAAATACGTTCTGTTCTAGTTTTTTGTTTGCTTTTTGGAAAAATCTTAACGTTACAGAAGAATTTTTTAGAAATATATAAATGTATGGATTTAAAATGTTTCAGTTTTTAGTTTGTCTCATTCTACTTTTTCAAGAGATGTTTTAGTTTTTAAAGTATATTTTAAAAACTTCACTTTGGAAAAAAAAGAATAAATTTTATTTTGTATCAAAAGTTGTTTTTTTAACATAAAAACAAAAATGTCTTCATTTAGTAAATTTAGACGAATTAAGGCAAGTTTTAGTTTTCAATTGTTTTTTTTTTAAATCAGTCACCATTTTTACTATTTTTTGTTCATAGTTTACTAAAAAAAATAGTGATTATTTTGTTGTATTAAATATCTCGTTCTATGTATGTATTTAAACACACATGAAAATATGGATTAAAAGGTTTTATTAATATTTAAAAATGAACTTTTCCCAAATCGATCCCATTTAAAAAAGAACACAATAATAAATTTATATCCTTTTCTTTTTTAATTTGATATAAAAACCTCTGATAACAATTAAAATCTCAAATTTAAAGTGTGCTGATTGTGTGTGAGCTGAAATGCATGAGAGGTTGGTAGAAAGGAAGTGAAAGAAGGTGTTAGTGAATGACTGTTGGAGCAGAAAAACATCTGACAGAAACTTCTTAAATGAGGACCGGTGTCTCCTAGGTGATACTTCTCCCATCCTGACCGTGCTGCCCCCCTCCAAGGAAGAGATAAAGAAGGACCATGCCACGGTGACATGTCTGGCCAACAATGGCTTCCCCTCAGACTGGAGTCTGTCCTGGAAGGTGGTCGGCAGCCATATTGGATATGATGAGCAAAGTGTCCCCGGGGTGCTGCAGAAGGACGACCTCTACAGCTGGACCAGCACCCTGACTTTCTCTGCAGACCAGTGGGAGAAGGTGGACTCTGTGACCTGTGATGCCACTAGAGACTCCCAAACTCCAGTCAACAAGACACTGAAGAAAGACCAGTGTTTCCAGTACTGATAAAAGCTTTTCAATCATTCTGATCTGCTTTTATAAAACTTTTTATAAAACTGCTGATTAAAGCAGTTATAAATCTCTTAACTTCTTACGACATATCCTTTCTTTAGATTTTGAAAAATTAAGATTTGTGGTTTTTGATTATTTTAATGCAATAAAGACATTTTTACAAAACATTTGATTTAGTGTTGATTCAATGATTCACGGAATAGAAAAATTGAAAAGCAGAAACTAGATGTATTGTTCATGCACACATCCTAAAAACCTTTATCACGCACATGAAGATAGTTGTTTCATTAAAAGTAAAACTGCAAGTCAGTTAAAAAGTTTCCAAGAAAAACTAAAAAAATTTCCAACTGAAAAAAAGTGTTGTTTCAACATTATTTTTACATGTTTTAAACAGAGATGATGACTTATTTTTTGAAGTTGAACATCAATGGTAAAAAAAATAAAGAGGTCCTTTAGATCTCTTTCCTGGTGGTTCCAAACCCAGCATCCTTCTGCTGATGTACTCTCTCTCTCTTTCCTCACAACATGTCCGAACCATCTCAGTCTGGCCTCTCTGACTTTATCCCCAAAACCTCTAACATGTACTGTTCCTCTGATCCTGTCCGGAAACTCTTCTATAACGCATCACACCTGATACTTTTCTCCAACCGTTCCAGCATATCTGTACACCCTTCTTCACCTCTTTTCCACACTCTCCATTGCTCTGGACTGTTGATCCTAATTACTTAAAATCTTCCACCTTCTTTATCTCTTCTCCCTGTAACCTCACTTTTCCATTTGTTTTAATACTTTATGAAATAATTTTCTGCAGTTAAATGTTATGTTATTGAAGCCCATTGAGACGGACATTCTGTGATTTTGGGCTATACAAATAAAATTGAATTGAATTGAATTGAATTGAATTGAATGAACATTTTATTATTTAATATTTTCTTCTGATTGAAAAATTTCTTACAGAATTTCAGTGTGTAACTTGTGTGTCTTTGTGTGTTCAGTGAACCGTTTAAGTTTAGTTTCTGTTCAGTCTGACTGAGGGAGGTTTTTGTACGAGGCTTTTTCACTGTGTGAACACATACCGACTGTTGGGGTAGTGCCCAGATTTACAGTAATAATCTGCAGCATCTTCAGCCTGAACTCCACTGATGGTCAGAGTGAAGTCAGAGTTTGATCCACTACCTTTAAAACGATCTGGAATCCCTGATGGTCTGCTGCTAATATAATATATGAGGAGCTTTGGAGGTTGTGCTTGTTTTTGTTGGTACCAGTATAGCCAGCTGCTATAAATTGGCTGACTGGTTTTACAGGTAATGGTGACAGTTCCTCCCAGGTTAGAGGTCACCGCTCCAGGCTGAGTAACAGTGTACTGTCCTCTGGACTCTGAGGATACAGAGAGAAAAACATCAAGCAGTTTGATGGTTTTATCAGCTTCATTTCAGAGAGACAGATGTTCATAGAGGAGAGGAGTTTGATTCTCTGGACTTTACCTGTGAAGCAGCAGCAGAGGAGAGTCCAGATGAGGACGCAGGTCAAAGTCATGTTTTTGATGAGGAGGATTTCTGTGTCTTCTGTTGTGATGAAGGACAGCTTCAGTGATCCAGTCTTCACCTCTCAGGACTATAAAGTCTCCCAGAGCACTGGAGCATGGTGCTGCTGATGCAAAGTGTCTCTCTATGGAAATATTCTCACTCCTACAGGAACATGGAAACATCTCATCAGGATGTTTATCAATAGATAAAGTCATTCTTTCTATTTGAAATAAATATCAAGTCATGTTTAACACTGATTATCTTGACCAGAGTTAATCTGTATTTTCTGTCTTCGTTTTATTTTTACACCAGTTCTATTTTTATTTCTCCAGAACCAGAACAGTGACGGACAGATTATTACTTTTACTAAAGTCCAAACATAAGAAACATAGAAAACTTTTGATTTAACTGATAAACTTACACAATCTTTTATTTCAAAATATCAAAAGAGAATGTATTATTCTGTTTCACTGTTTCTACATTTTATATAAAATACCACAAACAACAATTCGTTGCATTGATTATAAGTCACATAATAATGTTGTGACCCTAAAATCCTGAATCTTTACATTTACATGAACTATAAAAGTGAAGTTTTTGTATAGAGTTTGTTTGTGTGACAGTCAGAGAGCTGTGTCTCTGTAGTCAGAGGTTTTTGTACGGTGCTTCAATGACTTTGTATCACTGTGGTACACGTTTGGTGGAGGAACCAGACTGGAGTTTGGAAGTAAGTCAAAAATATATTTATTTGATTTTAAAAAAGACATTTTTTTTTGTTGAATGTTTTTTTTGACTCTTGGGCAAAATATTTTTCTTATTTTTTTTTTCTCTTTTTATATGAACTTCAATATTTTGTCCATTTTAACTGCAAAGTGAATTTTAAAAGTATTTAAGAGGGGAAAAAAAAACATAAATTACTCTACTTATTAAAATATAAAACTCAATCTGTTTGTTTAAATAGTTCAGTTTGATCAGAAAGAGTCAGAGAGCCGTGTCTCTGTAGTCAGAGGTTTTTGTACGGTGCTTCAATGACTTTGTATCACTGTGGTTCACGTTCGGTGGAGGAACCAGACTGGAGTTTGGAAGTAAGTTTATCTGATTACTGATTATTAAATATTAATAAGTTAAATAAGTTCTGCTGTTGACATTTTTTTAGTTTGCTTTTTTTGGAAAATCTTAACAGAAAAGAAGAAACTTTTAGAAGAGATGTTTTAGTTTTTAAAGTAGATTTTAAAAACTTCATTCTAGACAAAAGACTAACATTTATTTTTTTATTAATAGTTGTTTTTTAATATAAAAACAAAAATGTCTTCATTTAGTTTAATTTAGATTAAGTAAGACAAGTTTTTTTTAAATCATTTTTTTCAAATCAATTATTACTTGTTTTTCATAGTTTTTAAAAAAAATATCAGAGTGAATATTTTGTTGTATTTATTGTGGATTAATATTTTTTTAATAGTTAAACGGAACTTCTACCAAATCAGTCCTATTTAAAAATATGTTGTACTAAAAAGTTCAAAATGAACTTTTATCAAATCTGTTCCATTTAAAAAAGAACAGATTAATAAAATTACATTTTTTTTCTCTTTTAATTTGATATAAAAACCTCTGATAACAATTTAAATATAAAATTTAAAGTGTGCTGATTGTGTGTGAGCTGAAATGCATGAGAGGTTGGTAGAAAGGAAGTGAAAGAAGGTGTTAGTGAATGACTGTTGGAGCAGAAAAACATCTGACAGAAACTTCTTAAATGAGGACTGGTGTCTCCTAGGTGATACTTCTCCCATCCTGACCGTGCTGCCCCCCTCCAAGGAAGAGATAAAGAAGGACCATGCCACGGTGACATGTCTGGCCAACAATGGCTTCCCCTCAGACTGGAGTCTGTCCTGGAAGGTGGTCGGCAGCCATATTGGATATGATGAGCGAAGTGTCCCTGGGGTGCTGCAGAAGGACGGCCTCTATAGCTGGACCAGCACCCTGACTTTGTCTGCAGACCAGTGGGAGAATGTGGACTCTGTGACCTGTGAGGCCACTAGAGACTCCCAAACTGCAGTCAACAAGACGCTGAAGAAGGACCAGTGTTCCCAGTTTTGATCTCAAAGATTGAAAATTTGAATCTGGTTTTTACTTTCTGTATTTTTTTTAAAGAAACCTTTCTTTTCATCTTTCTTCTCAAACAGAGACATCAATATTTTCAATAAATACATTATTCTTTAAAAACCAAAATTTTAACGTTTGTCACCTTTTTGTTTTTTTTTTTTCTGTGTTGAATTTTTTTTTTATGTACTGACTTTTAAACATTTATATTAGCAAAAAAAGGCAAAAAAAGTTTGTATGAATAAACAAAACATATCTGCTATTATCTCAAAGTGTTTTAAATTAAAGGACCATTCCGATGATTATAAATAATAAAAAAAATAAAGAAAATGTTTTAATTCCAGTATCTTTTTTCTATTTGTTTTAAACAACCTGTCTGTTCAAGCTGAGGAGAAAGATTTTCTGTCGTCCTTAAAGATTAAAATAATAATAATTAGTCAACATCATCTTGAAAAAATAGTTTGAAATATTTCAAGTCAGACTCATAAAGTCTTTTAATTTGATGGTCATTGAACAAGAGTCAGAGATTATGAACTTGCTGAGGTTCTAATGTGTAAAAAATACTGAGAATAGTATATGAAAAATAATAAAATAAGAGATTTAAACTATGATAAAAATGAAGAAATATTAACAAAACTAATATCAAGAAAACTTACAGTGATCAGAACAAAAACGTAAACTGTAGTGGAGAACAGATAAAGAGATTAAAGTGACCAATGTGATGAGTGGATCCAGGTTAGAAAGTATTCATAAGTCCAACAAAAGAAGGGAAGAAGCAGGAGGTTCTGGTCCAAATGAACCGGAGCCTTTTTATTTCTAAAAATAAATTATTGTTCCAAATGTAAAGATATACGTCTTTAAAAAAAGATTGATCCAAGTGGTGTGTCTTTGAAGCTGAGGCAATAGACGTAAAATATCACTGTGTTTTAGATTGTGTGTGTGTGTGTGTGTGTGTGTGTGTGCGTGTGTGTGTGTGTGTTCAGTGAAGCGTGTTAGTTTCTGTCTGACTGAGGGAGGTTTTTGTACGACGCTTTTTCACTGTGTGAACACATACTGACTGTTGAGGTGATGCACAGATTGACAGTAATAAACTCCAGCATCTTCAGGCTGAACTCCACTGATGGTCAGAGTGAAGTCAGTGTTTCCTGAGCTTGTTGCACTAAAACGATCAGAAACTCCAGACTGACGGCTTGTTGTGCAGTAAAGAAGAAATTTAGGAGCTTCTCCTGGTTTCTGAGCGTACCACCTGAAACAGTTACCAGTGCTAGGACTGACTTTACATTTGATAGAAACAGTTTGTCCTGGAACAACAGACTGAGCTTCAGGAGTCTGAGTGATGGTAACCTGACTTGATGATTCTGGAAAAGAAAAAGAGAACAAAAGATATTGAATTAAGAAAATTTGTATTTCAAATAGATGAATATTATTTCTCTGAATTATAAAATTTTTGAATGAGTATGAATACTGCTTGTTCCACTGGTTCTCCATCCCAGCAGAACATCAATACAGTGAACCTGGTGCATCAAGAAGCAAAGTTTTAGGAGAGAGTCTCACCCTGAACAAGGAGCCCCAGGGTGCTCAGCAGTAGAGTCAATGACATCATCATCGTGCTGCTGGTGTGTGAGTGTCTCTGAAAGGTCTGAAGATTCACTGATCAACACTGACCTCTTAACATGTGGGAGCAGAGAGGCAGGACACATATGCAAACACACAATTATGTATTTGCATACATAATTTTGCATTTTTTTATTATTATTTTTCATTATCCTTCTTGTAAGTAAACTGTCTATTTCTTTCTTTCTTGTTTGTTTCTGTAACACACACATTTCCCACATGTGAGATCAATAAAGTAATTCTAATTCTAAAAACCTTCTCAGGGTTGTATTTTAACAGACAAACTTTCACAGTCTGTCATTTCTAAATATCAAGACCAAGTTATTTGATGAAAAAGTTTGTATCAATTTTTGTGTTTCATATTTTCTACATTTTCACAAAAAAGAGAAAAACTAAGAAACAACAGTTTCAACTTATCAAAATTATGTTTTTTCAACCCTAAAACTTTACAATTGACATGAACTGTAAAAGTGAAGATATTGTGTACAGTTTGTTTGTGTGAAATTCTTAGAGCCGTGTCTCTGTAGTCAGAGGTTTTTTTTACGGTGCTTCAATGACTTTGTATCACTGTGGTTCACGTTCGGTGTACCCTTCGTCTCATCTTTAATCAGCAGGTATAGTCTTTGACTCTCCCCACATCCTTGTTAGGGATAAGTAGTTCAGAAGATGAATGAATACTTTAATAATCATGTTTTTAATATTTCTGTGTGTTTTTATATGATTTGTAACAGTCGAGTAACAGTTCCTTGTACTCGACTGCCAACACCGTAAAAAAGGAGCTTTGGAGATTGTCCAACTTTTTGTTGGTACCAAGACAAATAGACGTTACAAAAAACTGCTGAACTGGTTTTACAGGTGATGGTGACATTCCCCCCCACGTTAGCGGTCACTGCTCCAGGCTGAGTCACAGTGTACTGTCCTCTGGACTCTGAGGATACGGAGAGAAAAACATCAAGCAGTTTGATGGTTTCATCAGCTTCATTTCAGAGAGACAGGTGTTCATAGAGGAGAGGAGTTTGATTCTCTGGACTTTACCTGTGAAGCAGCAGCAGAGGAGAGTCCAGATGAGGACGCAGGTCAAAGTCATGTTTTTGATGAGGAGGATTTCTGTGTCTTCTGTTGTGATGAAGGACAGCTTCAGTGATCCAGTCTTCACCTCTCAGGACTATAAAGTCTCCCAGAGCACTGGAGCATGGTGCTGCTGATGCAAAGTGTCTCTCTATGGAAATATTCTCACTCCTACAGGAACATGGAAACATCTCATCAGGATGTTTATCAATGGATAAAGTCATTCTTTCTATTTGAAATAAATATCAAGTCATGTTTAACACTGATTATCTTGACCAGAGTTAATCTGTTTTTACTTCCTTAGTTGTATCTGTAAAACAGTCATATGAAAATATAAAAATAAAAGTAAAATCAGATGATTACTGATGTGATCAACCTAAAGGTCACTTTTAAATCTGAACATTAAGATGTTTCAATTTCATTTAAATCATCAGTTTTCATTAAAACTTTAATATTCTTATTAAATAAGTCCAAAAGTTCTGATTTAAACACTGCTTTCTAAAGTTTTGATGTGGATCTTAATATTCTAAAAGTTTCTTATGACTACTTATTTTTTCCGTTCAAACATGTGGATGTGAAAGAAAAGCAGATCCAGCATCGTGTGTGTAAGATTGTTTTCATCTCAATAAATGACCGAAAACATTTTAACTGCCAAAGAAAAGAATCAAATGAACAAAAAACTTCATCTTATAGTTATTAAAGATTATTTCTGTCATTGAAAATAAAAAATATCTAATGGATCATTTAAAGAAACAGAAAGTAAAAAAAAAAGTGTTTTAAATTTCTCAAATATTTTTATCGTCAATCCTGAAACCTGTCTGTTGTTTTGGTTCACTATTGATGCCTTTCTGTTGCCATAGTAACTGTTCTAATAGTGAGAAGTGAAAGAGTGAAGAGAAGTTTGATCTAATGTCTGCAATGTGTCCTCTCTCTCTGCAGTGGGTCAAGTCCGTCCCACCCTGACCGTGCTGCCCCCCTCTGATGAAGAGATAAAGAAGGACCGTGCCACGGTGACATGTCTGGCCAACAATGGCTTCCCCTCAGACTGGAGTCTGTCCTGGAATGTGGACGGCATCAGCAGCTATGAGGAGAGCAGGATCTCTGCGATGCTGCAGAAAAATGGCCTCTACACGTGGACTAGAACCCTGACTCTCTCTGCAGACCAGACTCTCTGTGAGGCCACTAGAGACTCCCAAACTCCAGTCAACAAGACACTTAAGAAAGACCAGTGTTTCCAGTACTGATAAAAACTTTTCTATGATTCTGATCTGCTTTTTTTCATAAAACTTTGACAAACTGCTGAATTAAACATTTTTTAAATCTCTTAACTCTTACATCATTTCATTTCTCTAGATACTGAATATCTCCGATTTGTAGTTTTGATTGTTTCAATGCAATAAAAATGTTGTGTAGGAGAGGGAATGAGGAGGATCCAAATGCAGGTTTAACAGTTTATTAAGTGTTGAACAAAGGAATCCACAGCAGAGAGATAACGGCTTCAGGCAGTGCTGGATGGCCAAGAGGAAGGGCTGAAGGTTCCTGTGAGGAGAATAAGAAAATTAGTCTGATATCAAAATTTGACTCAGCTTAGAGGTGGTCAGTTTACCACTAGAATCGTTGAAGACCTGACAGAGACTGTGGGTGACACCAGGTCTTTTATAGCCACCGGTAAGTCTGTGCAGCTGGGAGCAATCAGCCAATCCTCCCGTTAGAAGCCATCCAGCACCTGTGAGTTTTGGGGGAGAAAAAAAAAAACAAACAAGCAGGCCTAAAAGGCCTCACACCACAGTACCCCCCCTTTACGGACGCCACCTGGCGGACCACCAGGCCTGTCCGGAAAGCGGCGGTGAAAGTCCCGGACCAAGCCAGGGTCCAGGATCGGTGAACGGGGCACCCAGCACCGTTCCTCCGGGCCATAACCCTCCCAGTCCACGAGGTACTGTAGACCCCGACCTCGGCGACGAACATCCAAAAGACGGTTGACCGTGTACGCATCCGAGCCGTCGACAAGGCGAGGAGGTGGAGGGGGAGCAGAAGGAGGCTGGAGGGGACTGGTAGAAACCGGTTTGATCTGAGAGACGTGGAACACAGGATGTACCTTCATGGAAGAGGGCAGGGCGAGCTTTACCGAGACCGAGTTGACCAGCCGCAGGATCCGGAAAGGGCCAATGAAGCGGGGTGAAAGCTTGCGAGACTCTGCCCTGAGGGGAATGTTCCTGGTAGACAGAAGGACAGACTGACCAACCTGATATGCTGGGGCTGGCTGACGGTGGCGATTAGCTTGGCGCCGAGCCCGGCCGCAGGCCTGTTGGAGGGCCCTCCTAGTTTTCCTCCAGATCCGACGACACCGTCTGATATGGAGCTGCACCGAAGGGACGGCCAGCTCCTGTTCCTGATCCGGGAACAATGGGGGTTGGTAACCCAGAGAAGCCTCGAACGGGGACAATCCTGTGGAGGAACTAACTTGGGAATTATGGGCATACTCAATCCACGGGAGATGAGACGACCACGTGGACTGGGCAGAGGCCAACACGCACCGTAATGTGGATTCCAGGTGTTGGTTAGCCCGCTCCGACTGGCCGTTGGATTGGGGGTGGAAGCCAGATGACAAGCAGATGACGCCTTACAGAAGGACTTCCAAACAGCTGATGTGAATTGCGGACCCCGGTCAGAGACTATGTCCAGAGGGATACCATGCAGACGGAACACATGGGTCACCATGAGCTGGGCAGTCTCCAAGGCTGAAGGGAGTTTAGGAAGAGGCACCAGATGTACAGCTTTGGAGAATCGGTCCACAATCGTGACCACAACAGTGTTACCTTCTGAGGGAGGGAGTCCGGTCACAAAGTCCAGTGCGATATGGGACCAGGGACGACTGGGAACCGGTAGGGGATGGAGCAGCCCCGCAGGAGGACGATGAGGGACCTTGCCCCGGGAACAGGCAGAACAGGCAGCGACAAAATTCCTAGTGTCTGCCTCCATCGTTGGCCACCAGAACCGCCGCTGAAGAAGCGCCATTGTACGGCGAATCCCAGGGTGACAGGACCACCGGGATGCATGTGCCCATAGGAGAACCTGGGAGCGGGCAGAGGATGGCACATACGAACGGTTAGCTGGGCCAGTACCTGGGTCCGGATCATGCTGCAGACCATCCCTTATTGCAGTCTCGATCTCCCAAGTGATTGCCCCAATGACGCAGGAGGGGGGTAGAATGGGCTCCGGCTCCGATCTGGACTGATGACCATCATGCAAGCGGGAGAGGGCGTCAGGTTTGGTATTGCGGTTGCCCGGCCTGTAAGTCAGGGTAAAATTAAAGCGTGTAAAGAACAGCTGCCACCGGGCCTGTCGAGAGTTGAGTCTCTTAGCTGCTTGGATGTAAGCGAGGTTTTTGTGGTCTGTCCAGACCACGAATGGGTGTTCTGCGCCCTCGAGCCAGTGCCTCCATTCCTCGAGTGCCAGTTTGACTGCGAGCAGTTCTCTATTCCCCACATCGTAGTTTTGTTCAGCTGCAGAGAGACGCTTAGAGAAAAAGGCACAGGGATGGAGTTTGCCATCCTCCTGATGGTATTGGGACAGCACAGCACCCACCCCTGAATCCGAGGCGTCCACCTCCACAATAAACTGCCTCAAGGGGTCGGGCTGGACCAGAACGGGGGCCGAGGTAAACCTCTTTTTAAGCTCAGTGAATGCACCCTCTGCTTGGGGAGACCAAACGAACGGTCTGGCTGTGGAAGTAAGCTGGGTAAGGGGAAGAGCTACCTGACTGTAATTGCGAATGAAACGCCTGTAAAAATTTGCAAAACCCAGAAATTGTTGTAGTTTGCGACGGGTGTTGGGTCGAGGCCACTCAGCCACCGCGCTAACTTTTTCGGGGTCCGGGCAAACCTGCCCAGCGTGTACAATAAAACCAAGGAAGTTGACGGACTGAGAATGGAACTCGCACTTCTCAGCCTTTACAAACAGACGATTCTCAAGGAGTCGCTGGAGTACCGCACGGACATGGACGATGTGCTCCTCAACAGTGGGCGAAAAAATAAGAATGTCGTCCAGATAAACAAAGACAAAACGATTAAGGAAGTCACGGAGCACATCGTTAATGAATGCCTGGAAGACTGCGGGAGCGTTAGTTAACCCGAAAGGCATGACCAGGTATTCGAATTGGCCCAGGTGGGTGTTGAACGCCGTCTTCCACTCGTCCCCCTCCCGCATTCGGACGAGATGGTAGGGGCAACGCAGATCGAGTTTTGTAAAGACCCGGGCTCCCTGAAGTAGCTCGAACGCCGAATTAATGAGGGGCAACGGGTATTTGTTGCGAACGGTGATGTTATTAAGACCCCGATAATCGAACCATCCCTCTTACCCACAAAAAAGGACCCCGCTGCTATGGGTGCCGAGGAAGGGCGGATAAGCCCCGACGCCAGGGACTCATTGATGTACTTCTCCATCGCCCCCCTCTCTGGAGCAGACAGATTGTACAGGCGACTGGCGGGTAAGGTTGCCCCAGGGAGGAGGTCGATGGCGCAATCATATGGCCGATGAGGCGGGAGAGATTGTGCCCTCTCCTTACTGAAGACCTCTTTGAGGTCATGATACTCTGCCGGGATAGACGCAACGTCCACCGGGTCGATTGAGCCTACCGTGTCAGAAGAGACGGTTGTCACGGCAGATTGGAGGCAAGTTGCATGGCACTGATTGCTCCACCCGACGATACGCCGGTTTTGCCAGTCGACCTGTGGATTGTGCAACCTAAGCCAGGGGAAACCTAACACAAGGGGTGAGCCGGGTGAAGAAATAACGTTAAACGAAAGGTGCTCACGGTGATTACCCGATACCACCATCTCCAACGGGGAGGACTGGTGGGTCACCCTGGTGATAACGTGTCCATCGATCGCCGTGGCATTAATGGGTTCTCCGAGTGGTTGGGACTGGAATCCACACTGACGGAGAAAATCTGCGTCGATGAAGTTGCCGTCGGCCCCGGAATCCACCAACGCTTCGACCGGAAAAGAAGAGGAACAACCAGAGGTTAGTGTCACAAGAATCATAAGCCTAGGGGTACCATGACATCTAGTTGTGCCCACCCGTAACCCTAGGTCTACCGGTGGGCCCCGTCTTTTGGGCGACAAGGGCAAGCTGAGAGTAAGTGACTTCTCGACCCGCAATAGAGACACCTCCCTTCTTTTAGTCTAACCTCTCTTTCCTTTTTGGTTAGATGCATCTGTCCCAACTGCATTGGTTCTGTGGAAGGCTGCTCAGCCTCTTGTGGAACAGATGCAAATGCCCTAGGTGGGGGGCAGACCGAGGAAGGCTGTCGATGGCTGTGAACTGGAGTAGGGTGTAGGGCCCGGGTGGTATTTTCATATCGTTTCTCTCTTTGACGATTGTCTAACTGTATTGCCAGCGAAATGAGTTCCTCCAATGTGGATGGGGTCCCCCTGCCAGCTAGCTCATCCTTCAGAGGATCATTCAGGGCATTTAGGAACACCCCTCTTAGTGCCTTCTGTCCCCAGCCAGCCTCTACTGCTAGGGTCCGGAATGAGATGGAGAACTCCGCCACAGATAGAGTTCCCTGGGAAAGGTGGAGTAGACGCTGGGAGGCATCTCCAGCCCGGTCCGGCACCTCAAACATGGTTCTGAATAAACTCAGAAAATCAGATGTTGAGCAATCAGCCAGGGGGGCTGCCGCGTCTTCGGCCTTGGCCCACTCCAGTGCCCTGCCCCGAAGAAGACCCACAATGTACAAATTCTTAACTTTGTCTGATTCGAAGGTCCGCGGTCTTAGAGCAAAGACATTTGAACACTGCAAGAGGAACCCACGACATTTCCCCAGGGTTCCATGGAAAGGTTCCGGGTCCGTAATATGGTGGTCCATGAGTGGGCTGGGCATAGCTGAAGGAGGTGCCGAGGCTGTGGACAGGAAAAGAGAACTTAGATTATTTACTTTGTCTGTTAAAGCCTGTAACTGTGTTTTTAATTGAGTATTTTCGTCCATAAGGGCCTTTATGGCCTGTTGTTGTTGTCCCAGGAATATTCCTTGTCGGGTCAGAATCTCTGACACTGAGGGTGATGCAGAACCCGCTGGATCCATTCTGGTCAGGTCTTCTGTTGTGTAGGAGAGGGAATGAGGAGGATCCAAATGCAGGTTTAACAGTTTATTAAGTGTTGAACAAAGGAATCCACAGCAGAGAGATAACGGCTTCAGGCAGTGCTGGATGGCCAAGAGGAAGGGCTGAAGGTTCCTGTGAGGAGAATAAGAAAATTAGTCTGATATCAAAATTTGACTCAGCTTAGAGGTGGTCAGTTTACCACTAGAATCATTGAAGACCTGACAGAGACTGTGGGTGACACCAGGTCTTTTATAGCCACCGGTAAGTCTGTGCAGCTGGGAGCAATCAGCCAATCCTCCCGTTAGAAGCCATCCAGCACCTGTGAGTTTTGGGGGAGAAAAAAAACAAACAAGCAGGCCTAAAAGGCCTCACACCACAAAAAACATTTTTACAAATCATTTGATTTAGTTTTGATTCATGATCATATTGTAAAAAAATGAAAAATTATTATCATTAACTGGTCTCCCACCTATACTCCCACGTGGTCATCAATAAAACCAGGGAGTTGGAGCAATTAATAGGACATAGATTTTTGTTCAACATACAAAAAATAAATGAGATAATAATTTAATAATAATAATAATAATTTAACATTAGTAATGGCTTCATCGATCCGTCGTGGTAAAGAAAGAGCTGACCCAAAAAATATTGCTTTTAATTTACAAATCAATCTACGTTCCAACCCTCACCTATGGTCACCTGCATTGGGTGGTGACCGAAAGAATGAGATCACCGATAAAAGCAGCCGAAATGACTTTCCTCATTTTGGCTGGGCTCTCACTCAGAGATCAGGTGAGGAGCTCTGCCATCCAGGAAGAGGTCGGTGTCGAGCCGCTCCTCCTCCAGGTCGAGAGAAGCCAGATGGAGTGGTTCGGGCATCTGTTAAGGATGCCCCCCGAATGCCTTGATGGTGAGGTGTTTCGGGCACGACCCACCGGGAGGAGTCCAAAAGGCAGACCCCGGATCTGCTGGAGAGACTATGTCTCACAGCTGGCCGAGGAATGACTTGGGATCCTTGCGCACGAGCCGGAGGATGCAGATGGGGTGAGAGAAGCATGGGCTCCTTGTCTGAGGCTGTTGCCCCCGCAACCCGGCCCTGGATAAGTGGAAGATGATGGGACAGAACAAAAAAAAATCCAGTGTGGTTTTTAAAGACACATTGAAATTTCTTTAATTGATTGAGAGATTTAGGTTTTTTCTGTGTCTTAAATCAGTAAAAAATTAACATGTGTTTTTCATTAAAAAATATTGTTTTGAGTTCCATTATTTGAAAAAAGGAGAAAAATTACCAACACATTCGGATCAACGGTCACTTCATGAAATTTTTTCCCAGGATCAAAGAAACTAAAACAATGTTTAATTTAATCTAAACCCTGAATAAATTGAAAGTTTTTAGTGATTCATTGGTTTGTTGCAGAGTGTGTGTAGAATTCAGTGAAGTGTGTGAGTCTTTGCAACATCAGTTTTTGTTCCTCATCAGTCTGACGGAGGTTTTTGTACGACGCTTTTTCACTGTGTGAACACATACTGACTGTTGATGATGTGCCAAGATCGACAATAATAATCTGCAGCATCTTCAGCCTGAACTCCACTGATGGTCAGAGTGAAGTCAGAGTTTGATCCACCATCTGTGAAACGGGTTGGAGTTCCTGATACTCGATTGCCAACATAGTAAAAAAGGAGCTTTGGAGGTTGTCCAACTTTTTGTTGGTACCAAGACAAATGGTTGCCATTATAAACTGCAGAACCAGTTTTACAGGTGATGGTGACAGTTCCTCCCAGGTTAGAGGTCACCGCTCCAGGCTGAGTCACAGTGATCTGTCCTCTGGACTCTGAGGATACAGAGAGAAAAACATCAAGCAGTTTGATGGTTTTATCAGCTTCATTTCAGAGAGACAGATGTTCATAGAGGAGAGGAGTTTGATTCTCTGGACTTTACCTGTGAAGCAGCAGCAGAGGAGAGTCCAGATGAGGACGCAGGTCAAAGTCATGTTTTTGATGAGGAGGATTTCTGTGTCTTCTGTTGTGATGAAGGACAGCAGTCAGTGATCCAGTCTTCACCTCTCAGGACTATAAAGTCTCCCAGAGCACTGGAGCATGGTGCTGCTGATGCAAAGTGTCTCTCTATGGAAATATTCTCACTCCTACAGGAACATGGAAACATCTCATCAGGATGTTTATCAATGGATAAAGTCATTCTTTCTCTTTGAAATAAATATCAAATCATGTTTAACACTGATTATCTTGACCAGAGTTAATCTGTATTTTCTGTCTTAGTTTTATTTTTACACCAGTTCTATTTTTATTTCTCCAGAACCAGAATAGTGACGGAAAGATGATTACTTTTACTGAAGTCCCAAACATAAGAAACACAGAAAGATTTTGATTTAAATGATAAACTTACACATTCTTTTATTTCAAAATATCATGAGAAAATCAGTTTTACTGTTTTATTGTTTCTACATTTTATAATAAAATACCACAAACAACATTTCAGTGCATTGTTTCCCACTCATAATAATGTTGTGACCCTAAAACCCTGAATCTTTACATTTGACATGAAGTGTAAAAGTGAAGTTATTGTGTAGAGTTTGTTTGTGTGAGAGTCAGAGAGCCGTGTCTCTGTAGTCAGAGGTTTTTGTACGGTGCTTCAATTACTTTGTATCACTGTGGTTCACGTTTGGTGGAGGAACCAGACTGGATGTTGGAAGTAAGTTTATCTGATCACTGATTATTAAATATTACTTTAGAAATAAGTCATGTTGTGTTTTTGTTTGATTTTTGGAAAAACCTTGTTTAAAATTTTTAGAAATACATATTTTTTTTTTATTTAAAATGTTTCAGTTTTTAGTTCTTCTCATTTTACTTTATTAAGATTTGTTTTAGTTTTTAAGTAAATTTTAAAAACTTTCAATGTGGAAAAGAAGACAAATTTTATTTTTTATTATTAGTTGTTATTTAACATAAAAACAAAAATGTCTTCATTTAGTAAATTTAGACGAAGTTCGGCAAGTTATATTTTTTAATAACATTTTTTTCGGATCATTTATTATTATTTGTTTTTGTAGTTTATTAAAGAAATAGCAGTTATTATTGTGTAGTATTTAATATGTATTAAAATGTTTTTTAATAGTTAAAAATGAACTTTTATCAAATCGATCCCATTTCATAAAGAACATAATACAAAGTAATAAATTTCCATTTTTTTCTCTTTTAATTTAATATAAAAACCTCTGATAACAATTAAAATCTTAAATTTAAAGTGTGCTGATTGTGTGTGAGCTGAAATGCATGAAAGGTTGGTAGAAAGGAAGTGAAAGAAGGTGTTAGTGAATGACTGTTGGAGCAGAAAAACATCTGACAGAAACTTCTTAAATGAGGACTGGTGTCTCCTAGGTGATACTTCTCCCATCCTGACCGTGCTGCCCCCCTCCAAGGAAGAGATAAAGAAGGACCATGCCACGGTGACATGTCTGGCCAACAATGGCTTCCCCTCAGACTGGAGTCTGTCCTGGAAGGTGGTCGGCAGCCATATTGGATATGATGAGCGAAGTGTCCCCGGGGTGCTGCAGAAGGACGGCCTCTACAGCTGGACCAGCACCCTGACTTTCTCTGCAGACCAGTGGGAGAAGGTGGACTCTGTGACCTGTGAGGCCACTAGAGACTCCCAAACTCCAGTCAACAAGACGCTGAAGAAAGACCAGTGTTTCCAGTACTGATAAAAGCTTTTTTATGATTCTGATCTGCTTTGATTTCATGAAACTTTCGACAAAACTGCTGAATTAAACTTTTTTTAAATCTCTTAACTCTTTACGACATTTTTTTCCCTCTAGATACTCAATATCTCTGCTTTGTGGTTTTGATTGTTTCAATGCAATAAAAACGTTTTTACAAAACATTTGATTTAGTTTTGATTCAATGATTCATATTGTAGAAAAATTAAAAATCATGATTATCCATTGGTCTCCCACCAGTACTCCCACTTAGTCATTAATAAAACCAGGTAATTGGAGCGTTTAAAAGATCATAGATTTCCACTCACCATACAAAAAATGATCTGCTGAGGTTTTCAAGGTCACTTGAAGCGAACAGTTTACACATTTTTTTGTTGCTAGTACTGATTTCTGAAATCAAGATCCAACCAGCTAAAACAGATTTAAGTAATATTGGAAAAAAAGATTGTTATTACGCCTTTGTTGCAATGAAAAGAGGCCTAAATCCATCACTGCTTTCACAGAAAACTTTTAAGTTTGTTATTTACATCATTTAAAATTGAACTTTAAACTAAAATTGTGCAGGTATGAACCATCAAAGTAACAGAAAATATTCAAATGAAATATTCAAAAATTCTATCAACAAAAACTTTCACAAATTAATATCTAACATGTACATATTTACATGATATCAGAAGAATATTTCATGCTATAGAATTAGGATCTATGAGGTCTATGAGTACCTGTTTAGAGTAATATTCAAAGTTAAGAGAGTAGTTTGGTCATGACGACCCATAGTTTACTTTATCAAAGTTACCTCTCATCAGTTTTTCATTTGGACTGGAGCCCTCATCTCATCTAAAATTGGTTTGAACTTTTCCTTTTTTAAGGTTTTCATGTTTCTAAGTAACAATTTTATGATTCGAGACACATTGATATATCTTTCATCGATGCAGAGATTCACTATTTTTTTCTGTGTTTCAAAACAGTAAAAAATTAAGATGTATTTTTTAAAAGAAAATATTGTTTTGAGTTCCATTATTTGAAAAAATAAAAGAATTACCAACACACTCGGATCAAAGGATCTGAGAGTCCCAGATCGCATCTGAAACTTTTTCTAGGAATCAAACAAACTAAATCAATGTTTAGTTTAACCCTAACCCTGAATAAGTAGAATGTTTTCAGTGATTCATCGGTTTGTTGCAGAGAGTGTGTATAATTCAGTGAAGTGTGTGTGTCTTTGCAACATCAGTTTAGTTCCTCATCAGTCTGTTTGTTTAACCAGCACCCTGACTCTCTCTGCAGACCAGTGGGAGAAGGTGGACTCTGTGACCTGTGAGGCCACTAGAGACTCCCAAACTCCAGTCAACAAGACACTGAAGAAAGACCAGTGTTTCCAGTACTGGTAAAAGCTTTTCCATTATTCTGATCTGCTTTATTTTATACTTTTTTTTAAAATAAAACTGCTGAATAAAACAGTTTTTAAATCTCTTAAGTCATTACGACATTTTATTTCTTTCGATTTTGAAAAATTCTGATTTGAGGTTTTTGATTGTTTTAATGCAATGAAGACATTTTTACAAATCCTTTGATTTAGTTTTGATTCAATGATTCACAGAGTAAAAAAATTAAAATGCACAAACTTGATGCATTATTCATGCACACCAACTATCTTCATGTCTTCCTACACTGTATCCATGAACCTCCTCTTTGGTCTTCCTGTAGGCCTCTTTCCTGGTGGTTCCAAACCCAGCATCCTTCTTCAGATGTACTCTCTCTCTCTCCTCTGCACATGTCCAAACCATCTCAGTCTGGCCTCTCGGACTTTATCTATGTCCGGAAACTCTTCCATCACACATCACACCTGATACTTTTCCCCACCTGTTCCAGCCTGCCTGCACACGCTTCTTCACCTCTTTTCCACACTCTCTGTTGCTATCGACTGTTGATCCTAACTACTTAAAATCTTCCACCTTCTTTATCTCATCTCCCTGTAACCTCACTTTTCCATTTGTTTTAATAACTATTTTGTTAGTATTTGTTAATATGTTAATGTGTGTTAATATTTTTAGGCAGTTAAAGGATATGAACATTTTATTATTTAATATTTTCTTCTGATCAAAAATTTTCTCTCAGAATTTTGGTGTGTAACTTGTGTGTCTTTGTGTGTCTTTGTGTGTTCAGTGAACCGTTTAAGTTCTGTTTCTGCTCAGTCTGACTGATGAAGGTTTTTGTACGACGCTTTTTCACTGTGTGAACACATACTGACTGTTGGGGTAGTGAACAGATTGACAGTAATAATCTGCAGCATCTTCAGCCTGAACTCCACTGATGGTCAGAGTGAAGTCAGAGTTTGATCCACTGCCTTTAAAACGATCTGGAATCCCTGATGCTCTGCTGCTAATATAATATAGAAGACGCTTTGGAGGTTGTCCTTCTTTTTGTTGATACCAAGACAAATAGTTGCCATTATAAACTGCAGAACTGGTTTTACAGGTGATAGTGACAGTTCCTCCCAGGTTAGAGGTCACCGCTCCAGGCTGAGTCACAGTGTACTGTCCTCTGGACTCTGAGGATACAGAGAGAAAAACATCAAACAGTTTGATGGTTTTATCAGCTTCATTTCAGAGAGACCGATGTTCATAGAGGAGAGGAGTTTGATTCTCTGGACTTTACCTGTGAAGCAGCAGCAGAGGAGAGTCCAGATGAGGACGCAGGTCAAAGTCATGTTTTTGATGAGGAGGGTTTCTGTGTCTTCTGTTGTGATGAAGGACAGCAGTCAGTGATCCAGTCTTCACCTCTCAGGACTATAAAGTCTCCCAGAGCACTGGAGCATGGTGCTGCTGATGCAAAGTGTCTCTCTATGGAAATATTCTCACTCCTACAGGAACATGGAAACATCTCATCAGGATGTTTATCAATGGATAAAGTCATTCTTTCTTTTTAAAATAAATATCAAGTCATGTTTAACACTGATTATCTTGACCAGAGTTAATCTGTATTTTCTGTCTTAGTTTTATTTTTACACCAGTTCTATTTTTATTTCTCCAGAACAAGAACAGTGACGGACAGATTGTTACTTTTATTAAAATCCCAAACATAAGAAACATAAAAAGATTTTGATTTAAATAAAAAACTTACACATTTTTTTGTTCCTATATTTTGTAAAAGTGAAGTTATTGTGTAGAGTTAGTTTGTGTGAGAGTCAGAGAGCCGTGTCTCTGTAGTCAGAGGTTTTTGTACGATGCTTCAATGACTTTGTATCACTGTGGTACACGTTCGGTGGAGGAACCAGACTGGAGTTTGGAAGTAAGTAAAATATATATTTATTTGATTTTAAAAAAAGACATTTTTTTCACTGGATGTTTTATTTTACTCTTGGGCAAAAGATTTTTTTCAGTTTTTCTTTTTTTCTCTTTTTAAATGAACTTAAACATTTTGTCTATTTTTTACTGCAAAGTGATTTTTAAAAGTATTTAAGCAAGTGAAAATCTTAAATTACTGTACTTATTAAAATATAAACTTAATGTGTTTGTTTAAAAAGTTCAGTTTGATCAGAAAGAGTCAGAGAGCCGTGTCTCTGTAGTCAGAGGTTTTTGTACGGTGCTTCAATGACTTTGTATCACTGTGGTTCACGTTCGGTGGAGGAACCAGACTGGATGTTGGAAGTAAGTTTATCTGATCACTGATTATTAAATATTACTTTAGAAATAAGTTCTGTTGTTGTTTTTTGTTTGCATTTGGTAAAAAACTTAACTGTCAAGAAGAAATATTTAGAAATAGATAAATGTATGGATTTAAAATGTTTCAGATTTTAGTTTTTCTCATTCTACTTTTTTAAGAGATGCTTTAGTTTTTAAAGTAAATTTTGAAATATTTCAAAGTGGGAAAAAATATACAAATTTTTAGTTGTTGTTTTTTAACATAAAAACAAAAATGTCTTCATTTCGTAAATTTAGACGAAGTGTGGCAAGTTTTATTTTTTAATCAAACTTTTTTTCAAATCACTTCTTATTATTTGTTTTTTGTAGTTCATTAAAAAAAATAGGAGAGTGATTGTTTTGTTGTATTTGATATGTTATAAAAAGCTTTTTTAATAGTTAAAAATGAACTTTTATCAAATCGATCCCATTTAAAAAAGAACATAATAATACATTTTCATTCTTTTCTTTTTTAATTTGATATAAAAACCTTTGATAACAATTAAAATATCAAATTTAAAGTGTGCTGATTGTGTGTGAGCTGAAATGCATGAGAGGTTGGTAGAAAGGAAGTGAAAGAAGGTGTTAGTGAATGACTGTTGGAGCAGAAAAACATCTGACAGAAACTTCTTAAATGAGGACTGGTGTCTCCTAGGTGATACTTCTCCCATCCTGACCGTGCTGCCCCCCTCCAAGGAAGAGATAAAGAAGGACCATGCCACGGTGACATGTCTGGCCAACAATGGCTTCCCCTCAGACTGGAGTCTGTCCTGGAAGGTGGTTGGCAGCCATATTGGATATGATGAGCGAAGTGTCCCCGGGGTGCTGCAGAAGGACGGCCTCTACAGCTGGACCAGCACCCTGACTTTCTCTGCAGACCAGTGGGAGAAGGTGGACTCTGTGACCTGTGAGGCCACTAGAGACTCCCAAACTCCAGTCAACAAGACACTGAAGAAAGACCAGTGTTTCCAGTACTGATAAAAGCTTTTCCATGATTCTGATCTGCTTTTGTAAAACTTTTTATAAAACTGCTGAATAAAACAGTTTTTAAATCACTTAACTCCTTACGACATTTCATTTCTTTAGATTTTGAAAAACTCTGATTTGTGGTTTTTTATTGTTTAAAAACAATAAAGATATTTTTACAAAACATTTGATTTAGTTTTGATTCATAATTATCGTAATGGAATAATTAAAATACACAAACTAGATGTATTATTCATGCACACATCCTACAAAACTTTTTTCACACACGACGTTGGTTGTTTCATTCAAAGATGATTTAAGGTAAAACTGTAAGTCATTTAAAAAGTTTCCAAGAAAAACTCAAACATTTTTCAACTGAAAGCAAAAAGTTATTTCAATAATGTTTTTGACATGTTTTAAACAGAGATGATGACTTAATATTTGAAGTTGAACATCAATGGTAAAAAAAAATAAATAAAGAGGTCCTTTAGATCTCTTTCCTGGTGGTTCCAAACCCAGCATCCTTTTTCCGATGCACTCTCTCTCCTTTGCACATGTTCAAACCATCTCAGTCTGGCCTCTCTGACTTTATCTCCAAAATCTCTATTATGTGTTGTTCCTCTGATCCTGTCCGGAAACTCTTCTATCACATATTCCACCTAATACTTCTCTCCACCCGTTCCAGCTTGCCTGCACACGCTGCTTCACCTCTTTTCCACACTCTCCATTGCTCTGGACTGTTGATCCTAAGTACTTAAAATCTTCCACCTTCTTTATCTCTTCTCACTGTAACCTAACCTCCATTTGTTTTAATACTTTTTAAAATAATTTTCTGTAGCTAAAGGATATGAACATTTTATTATTTAATATTATCTTTCTAACAAACATTTTCTTTCAGAATTTCAGTGTGTAAGTTGTGTGTGTTTGTGTGTTTAGTGAACCGTTTAAGGTTCCTTTCTGTTCAGTCTGAATGAAGGAGGTTTTTGTACGACGCTTTTTCACTGTGTGAACACCCACATGTTGACACTATGTAAACTCTGACAGTAATAAACTCCAGCGTCTTCAGCCTGAACTCCACTGATGGTCAGAGTGAAGTCAGTGTTTCCTGAGCTTGTTGCACTAAAACGATCAGTAACTCCAGACTGACGGCTTGTTGTGCAGTAAATAAGAAGTCTAGGAGCTTCTCCTGGTTTCTGAGCGTACCAGCTGAAACAGTTACCTGCTGTATCAGGACTGACTTTACATTTGATAGAAACAGTTTGTCCTGGAACAACAGACTGAACTTCAGGAGTCTGAATGATGGTAACCTGACCTGATGATCCTGCAAAATAAAAAGAGAACAAAAGATATTGAATAAAGAAAATTTGTATTTTAAACAGAGGAATGTTATTTCTCTGAATCATAAAATTTCTGAATGAGTATGAATGCTGCTTGTTCCACTGGTTCTCCATATAGCAGAACATCACTAGACTGAACCTGGTTTATCCAGAAGCAAAGTTTTAGGAGACAGTCTCACCCTGAACAAGGAGCCCCAAGGTGCTCAGCAGTAGAGTCAGTGACATCATCATCATCGTGCTGCTGGTGTGTGAGTGTCTCTAAAAGGTCTGAAGATCCACTGATCAACACTGACCTCTTAACATGTGGGAGCAGAGAGGCAGGACACATATGCAAACACACAGAAAGTCACATGCAGACGTCCTCTACACATCATCGTGTCTCGTTCTCACTGAGAAGAAAGGTACTTAATATTACTTAAAACCTAAATCTAAAATCTACGAAGCATTTCTTCGAAATGGTTAGACATTAAATCTTTTCATTATTTGTAAATACCTGGGTTAATTGTAAAGTTATGTTATTATAGTAATTATGATCTTAATTTTAGTGTGTTTTTTTTTTGAGGGAATCCAATGTTTAAATCCCACCAAATTCTTCACAGAATAAAATCCCATGAAAGAGATTTTAATATCTGAAGTAAAACCTTCATTAAAAAAAACATTCTTTCACTCACTGAGAAAGTTTAATGTGTTGTTTAACAGATAAAATAATGTGTTTCACATCTTTAGGACTAATTAAAATATTCAGCTTTGTCATGGACAAGTTTTAAAAAAATCAAAGAAAAATCTTTGAATGACATCCAAAAATTATTTTAAAGAACATGAAGTAGTTCTGGTTTATTGAGTAAAATGATGATGTAAAGCTTTGTGTTGTCTGCATGTGTAAAAAAAATACATTGTTTCCTGGTGTTGTTTCTAAGTAGTGTTATATACATGTACGTAAATATAAAATAATACTGAAGAGTGATCACCAAACAGTTTTAAATTATAGAGTTTGAAAGACTTAAAAACTTTGCAGAAAATTAATGAATTTTAAAGCAAATTTTTAAAAATATTTTTGGACTGAGAACACATCACAAGATCACTGTATGGGTCAGTGCAAAATCTCCCCTAGGAATGAATGTATATCGAGGGTTGTCTGTTAAAGAACCAGAAACACTGGAGACCTGTTAAGTGTGTGCCTTTCGTCTCATCTTTAATCATCAGGAATAGGCTTTGACTCTCCCCACATCCTTGTTAGGGATAAGTTGTACAGAAGATGAATGAATGCTTTAATAATCATGTTTTTAATATTTCTGTGTGTTTTTAAATGATTTGTAACACTTTGTGCAGCTCTATGTTTAAGAAATACATCATGAATGAAGTTTAATTTGATGTAAATAGAAAAAAAGATTATACCAATTTTTTTCCTGCATATTCATTTTTTCTTGTAATTTAAAATAAATATCTATCACTTTAAAAATGAAACTTTCATAATTAGAAATTCTATTTAGTTTCTCTTAATTTAATTATAATCTTGTTCCTAATTTTCTTTTATTTTACCCACTTTTTATCAGATGAAGTTCAGTGTGTGCAGCTTCAATGAACCAGATCAGTTTCTGTTCAGTCTGACTGAGGGAGGTTTTTGTACGATGCTTTTTCACTGTGTGAACACCCACTTACTGTTGGGGTAGTGAACAGATTGACAGTAATAATCTGCAGCATCTTCAGCCTGAACTCCACTGATGGTCAGAGTGAAGTCAGAGTTTGATCCACTGCCTGTAAAACGATCTGGAATCCCTGATGCTCTGCGGTTAGTATAATATATGAGGAGCTTTGGAGGTGTACGTTCTTTTTGTTGGTACCAGGAGAACTCGTTGCTATAAATTTTCTGACTGGTTTTACAGGTGATGGTGACAGTTCCTCCCAGGTTAGAGGTCACCGCTCCAGGCTGAGTCACAGTGTACTGTCCTCTGGACTCTGAGGTTACAGAGAGAAAAACATCAAGCAGTTTGATGGTTTCATCAGCTTCATTTCAGAGAGACAGATGTTCATAGAGGAGAGGAGTTTGATTCTCTGGACTTTACCTGTGAAGCAGCAGCAGAGGAGAGTCCAGATGAGGACGCAGGTCAAAGTCATGTTTTTGATGAGGAGGATTTCTGTGTCTTCTGTTGTGATGAAGGACAGCAGTCAGTGATCCAGTCTTCACCTCTCAGGACTATAAAGTCTCCCAGAGCACTGGAGCATGGTGCTGCTGATGCAAAGTGTCTCTCTATGGAAATATTCTCACTCCTACAGGAACATGGAAACATCTCATCAGGATGTTTATCAATGGATAAAGTCATTCTTTCTATTTGAAATAAATATCAAGTCATGTTTAACACTGATTATCTTGACCAGAGTTAATCTGTATTTTCTGTCTTAGTTTTATTTTTACACCATTTTCATTTTTATTTCTTCAGAACCAGAAGAGTGACGGAAAGATTATTACTTTTACTAAAGTCCCAAACATAAGAAAAATAGAAAGGTTTTGATTTAACTGATAAACTTACACATTCGTTTATTCCTATATATTGTAAAAGTGAAGTTTTTGTGTAGAGTTTGTTTGTGTGAGAGTCAGAGAGCCGTGTCTCTGTAGTCAGAGGTTTTTGTACGGTGCTTCAATGACTTTGTATCACTGTGGTTCACGTTCGGTGGA
The DNA here is from genome assembly GCA_902685375.1 of Neostethus bicornis. Lineage (NCBI taxonomy): Eukaryota > Metazoa > Chordata > Actinopteri > Atheriniformes > Phallostethidae > Neostethus > Neostethus bicornis. The sequence continues at coordinate 21,640,610 of LR738551.1, read as the reverse complement.
GGAACCAGACTGGATGTTGGAAGTAAGTTTATCTGATCACTGATTATTAAATATTACTTTAAAAATACGTTCTGTTCTAGTTTTTTGTTTGCTTTTTGGAAAAATCTTAACGTTACAGAAGAATTTTTTAGAAATATATAAATGTATGGATTTAAAATGTTTCAGTTTTTAGTTTGTCTCATTCTAGTTTTTCAAGAGATGTTTTAGTTTTTAAAGTACATTTTAAAAACTTCAATGTGGAAAAAAAAAGAATAAATTTTATTTTGTATCAAAAGTTGTTTTTTTAACATAAAAACAAAAATGTCTTCATTTAGTAAATTTAGACGAATTAAGGCAAGTTTTAGTTTTCAATTGTTTTTTTTTTTTAATCAGTCACTATTCTTACTATTTTTTGTTCATAGTTTACTAAAAAAAATAGTGATTATTTTGTTGTGTTAAATATCTCGTTCTATGTATGTATTTAAACACACATGAAAATATGGATTAAAAGGTTTTATTATTAGTTAAAAATGAACTTTTACCAAATCGATCCCATTTAAAAAAGAACATAATATTAAATTTACATTCTTTTCTCTTTTAATTTGATATAAAAACCTCTGATAACAATTAAAATATCAAATTTAAAGTGTGCTGATTGTGTGTGAGCTGAAATGCATGAGAGGTTGGTAGAAAGGAAGTGAAAGAAGGTGTTAGTGAATGACTGTTGGAGCAGAAAAACATCTGACAGAAACTTCTTAAATGAGGACTGGTGTCTCCTAGGTGATACTTCTCCCATCCTGACCGTGCTGCCCCCCTCCAAGGAAGAGATAAAGAAGGACCATGCCACGGTGACATGTCTGGCCAACAATGGCTTCCCCTCAGACTGGAGTCTGTCCTGGAAGGTGGTCGGCAGCCATATTGGATATGATGAGCGAAGTGTCCCCGGGGTGCTGCAGAAGGACGGCCTCTACAGCTGGACCAGCACCCTGACTTTCTCTGCAGACCAGTGGGAGAAGGTGGACTCTGTGACCTGTGAGGCCACAAGAGACTCCCAAACTCCAGTCAACAAGACGCTGAAGAAAGACCAGTGTTTCCAGTACTGATAAAAGCTTTTCAATCATTCTGATCTGCTTTTATAAAACTTTTTATAAAACTCCTGATTAAAGCAGTTATAAATCTCTTAACTTCTTACGACATATCCTTTCTTTAGATTTTGAAAAATTAAGATTTGTGGTTTTTGATTATTTTAATGCAATAAAGACAGTTTTTACAAAACATTTGATTTAGTGTTGATTCAATGATTCACGGAATAGAAAAATTGAAAAGCAGAAACTAGATGTATTGTTCATGCACACATCCTAAAAACCTTTATCACACACATGAAGATAGTTGTTTCATTCAAAGTAAAACTGCAAGTCAGTTAAAAAGTTTCCAAGAAAAACTCAAAAATTTTCCAACTGAAAAAAAAGTGTTGTTTCAACATTATTTTTAATGTTTTAAACAGAGATGATGACTTATTATTTGAAGTTGAACATCAATGGTAAAAAAAATAAAGAGGTCCTTTAGATCTCTTTCCTGGTGGTTCCAAACCCAGCATTCTTCTGCTGATGTACTCTCTCTCTCTTTCCTCACAACATGTCCAAACCATCTCAGTCTGGCCTCTCTGACTTTATCCCCAAAACCTCTAACATGTACTGTTCCTCTGATCCTGTCCGGAAGCTCTTCTATAACACATCACACCTGATACTTTTCTCCACCCGTTACAGCATATCTGTACACCCTTCTTCACCTCTTTTCCACACTCTCCATTGCTCTGGACTGTTGATCCTAATTACTTAAAATCTTCCACCTTCTTTATCTCTTCTCCCTGTAACTCACTTTTCCATTTGTTTTAATGCTTTTTGAAATAATTTTCTGAAGTTAAATGTTATGAACATTTTATTATTTAATATTTTCTTCTGATTGAAAAATTTCTTACAGAATTTCAGTGTGTAACTTGTGTGTCTTTGTGTGTTCAGCGAACCGTTTAAGTTTAGTTTCTGTTCAGTCTGACTGAGGGAGGTTTTTGTACGACGCTTTTTCACTGTGTGAACACATACCGACTGTTGGGGTAGTGCCCAGATTTACAGTAATAATCTGCAGCATCTTCAGCCTGAACTCCACTGATGGTCAGAGTGAAGTCAGAGTTTGATCCACTACCTTTAAAACGATCTGGAATCCCTGATGCTCTGCTGCTAATATAATACATGAGGAGCTTTGGAGGTTGTCCTTGTTTTTGTTGGTACCAGTATAGCCAGCTGCTATAAATTGGCTGACTGGTTTTACAGGTGATGGTGACAGTTCCTCCCAGGTTAGAGGTCACCGCTCCAGGCTGAGTCACAGTGTACTGTCCTCTGGACTCTGAGGATACAGAGAGAAAAACATCAAGCAGTTTGATGGTTTTATCAGCTTCATGTCAGAGAGACAGATGTTCATAGAGGAGAGGAGTTTGATTCTCTGGACTTTACCTGTGAAGCAGCAGCAGAGGAGAGTCCAGATGAGGACGCAGGTCAAAGTCATGTTTTTGATGAGGAGGATTTCTGTGTCTTCTGTTGTGATGAAGGACAGCTTTCAGTGATCCAGTCTTCACCTCTCAGGACTATAAAGTCTCCCAGAGCACTGGAGCATGGTGCTGCTGATGCAAAGTGTCTCTCTATGGAAATATTCTCACTCCTACAGGAACATGGAAACATCTCATCAGGATGTTTATCAATGGATAAAGTCATTCTTTCTATTTGAAATAAATATCAAGTCATGTTTAACACTGATTATCTTGACCAGAGTTAATCTGTATTTTCTGTCTTAGTTTTATTTTTACACCAGTTCTATTTTTATTTCTCCAGAACCAGAACAGTGACGGACAGATTATTACTTTTACTAAACATAAGAAACATAGAAAACTTTTGATTTAACTGATAAACTTACACATTCTTTTATTTCAAAATATCAAAAGAGAATGAATTGTTCTGTTTCACTGTTTCTACATTTTATATAAAAATACCACAAACAACAATTCGTTGCATTGATTATAAGTCACATAATAATGTTGTGACCCTAAAATCCTGAATCTTTACATTTACATGAACTGTAAAAGTGAAGTTTTTGTATAGAGCTTGTTTGTGTGAGAGTCAGAGAGCCGTGTCTCTGTAGTCAGAGGTTTTTGTACGGTGCTTCAATGACTTTGTATCACTGTGGTACACGTTTGGTGGAGGAACCAGACTGGATGTTGGAAGTAAGTCAAAAATATATTTATTTGATTTTAAAAAAAGACATTTTTTTTTTGTTGAATGTCTTTTTTACTCTTGGGCAAAATATTTTTCTTATTTTTTTTTTCTCTTTTTATATGAACTTCAATATTTTGTCCATTTTAACTGCAAAGTGAATTTTAAAAGTATTTAAGAGGAGAAAAAAACATAAATTACTCTACTTATTAAAATATAAAATTCAATCTGTTTGTTTAAACAGTTCAGTTTGATCAAAAAGAGTCAGAGAGCCGTGTCTCTGTAGTCAGAGGTTTTTGTACGGTGCTTCAATGACTTTGTATCACTGTGGTTCACGTTCGGTGGAGGAACCAGACTGGAGTTTGGAAGTAAGTTTATCTGATTACTGATTATTAAATATTAATAAGTTAAATAAGTTCTGCTGTTGACGTTTTTTTAGTTTGCTTTTTTGGGAAAATCTTAACAGAAAAGAAGAAACTTTTAGAAGAGATGTTTTAGCTTTTAAAGTAGATTTTAAAAACTTCATTCTAGACAAAAGACTAACATTTATTTTTTTATTAATAGTTGTTTTTTTAATATAAAAAAAAATGTCTTCATTTAGTTTAATTTAGATGAAGTAAGACAAGTTTTTTTTAAATCATTTTTTTCAAATCAATTATTACTTGTTTTTCATAGTTTTTAAAAAAAATATCAGAGTGAAAATTTTGTTGTATTTATTGTGGATTATTATTTTTTTAATAGTTAAACGGAACTTCTACCAAATCAGTCCCATTTAAAAATATGTTGTACTAAAAAGTTCAAAATGAACTTTTATCAAATCTGTTCCATTTAAAAAAGAACAGATTAATAAAATTACATTTTTTTTCTCTTTTAATTTGATATAAAAACCTCTGATAACAATTAAAATCTCAAATTTAAAGTGTGCTGATTGTGTGTGAGCTGAAATGCATGAGAGGTTGGTAGAAAGGAAGTGAAAGAAGGTGTTAGTGAATGACTGTTGGAGCAGAAAAACATCTGACAGAAACTTCTTAAATGAGGACTGGTGTCTCCTAGGTGATACTTCTCCCATCCTGACCGTGCTGCCCCCCTCCAAGGAAGAGATAAAGAAGGACCATGCCACGGTGACATGTCTGGCCAACAATGGCTTCCCCTCAGACTGGAGTCTGTCCTGGAAGGTGGTCGGCAGCCATATTGGATATGATGAGCGGAGTTTCCCCGGGGTGCTGCGGAAGGACGACCTCTACAGCTGGACCAGCACCCTGACTTTCTCTGCAGACCAGTGGGAGAAGGTGGACTCTGTGACCTGTGAGGCCACTAGAGACTCCCAAACTTCAGTCAACAAGACACTGAATAAAAACCAGTGTTTCCAGTACTGACCTGATGGACTAAAAGTCTTAATCTGGTTTTTACTTCATGGATTGTTTAAAAAAACACGTCTTCTCATTTTTCTTCTCAAAAAGAAATATCAATATTTTCAATAAATATATATTCCTTTTCAAATCAAAGTTTTTACTTTTTCACTTTTTTGTTCATTTTTTTTGCTTCAAATTCAATTGTTTTAATCTGTTGTGCTTTAAACATTCATACAAGCAAAAAAAAGAGTTTTTTACAAAAAAAAATCTGATATCATTTGAAAGAAAATAAATTAAAGAATTATTCCCATAATTTTGAAAAACAAGTCTGCAAATTTTGAAATATTAACTTGAAGGAAAAATGTTTCTAATTCCAGCATAATTTTGAGTATGTTTTAAACAACCTGCCCGTTTGATCTGAGGAGAAAGGATTCCTGTCGTCCTTAAAGATTAAAATAATCATAATCAGTCAACATTATCTTGACAAAAAACAAGATATTTACAAACATATTTAAATGGCCGTATGATCCAAAAGAGTTCAGTAATTTAAACTAAAATGTTGTAAAAAGTTATCATTTTATGTCAAACAGAAGATAAAAATCACAAAATCTGTGTCTTCAATCTTTTCTGTTTTTTTTTTTTTTTTTTTTTTTTTTTTTTTAAATTTTTAAAAGCTGTTGGAGTTTAAGATGTTTAAAATCATTTTATCACATTTTTTTTCTTCTTTTTAAAATTTGTCTTTTTAATGTGAAGCCAACATAAAAGATTAATCTTAAAAAAAATATTTATGTTTAATTTTTTGTTTTAAGTGCATGTTTTTTATGATGAAGAAGCATCATAAATTAAACTGATTAAATGATTTAAAATAAGTTTGTTTATAAGTTTCAATAAGTTTGATTAAACAAACATTATGTAGAAAATTTATTATTTTTACTGAACAGAAAATCATAAATTAAAAGAATATAAAAGTGTACTTTATATAAATGATTGAAATTTTAAATGAAATTGTAAAAGATTTTAAAATGTTTTCTTCATCCTCATCGTTAAAAAATAAATATCAAAGGTCACTTCTAAGAAATTTTAAAACAACTGTAAAAAAATTTCTTAGAATGAATTATTGTTCCAAATGTAAATAAAAACTTAAAAAAAGATTGACACAAGTGGTGTGTCTTCGAAGCTGAGGAGATAGATGTGTTCAGTGAAGTGTGTTCATTTCTGTTCAGTCTGACTGAGGGAGGTTTTTGTACGACGCTTTTCCACTGTGTGAACACTTGCGTAATACCGGGGTAGTGAAAACTCTGACAGTAATAATCTGCAGCATCTTCAGCCTGAACTCCACTGATGGTCAGAGTGAAGTCAGAGTTTGATCCACTGCCTTTAAAACGGTCTGGAATCCCTGATTCTCTGCGGCTAGTATAATATAATAGGAGCTTTGGAGGTTGTCCAACTTTTTGTTGGTACCAGGATAAACAGTCGCTATAAATTGTCTGACTGGTTTTACAGGTGATGGTGACAGTTTCTCCCAGGTTAGAGGTCACCGCTCCAGGCTGAGTCACAGTGTACTGTCCTCTGGACTCTGAGGATACAGAGAGAAAAACATCAAGCAGTTTGATGGTTTCATCAGCTTCATTTCAGAGAGACAGATGTTCATAGAGGAGAGGAGTTTGATTCTCTGGACTTTACCTGTGAAGCAGCAGCAGAGGAGAGTCCAGATGAGGACGCAGGTCAAAGTCATGTTTTTGATGAGGAGGATTTCTGTGTCTTCTGTTGTCATGAAGGACAGCTTCAGTGATCCAGTCTTCACCTCTCAGGACTATAAAGTCTCCCAGAGCACTGGAGCATGGTGCTGCTGATGCAAAGTGTCTCTCTATGGAAATATTCTCACTCCTACAGGAACATGGAAACATCTCATCAGGATGTTTATCAATGGATAAAGTCATTCTTTCTCTTTGAAATAAATATCAAGTCATGTTTAACACTGATTATCTTGACCAGAGTTAATCTGTATTTTCTACCTTAGTTGTATCTGTAAAACAGTCATATGAAAATATAAAAATAAAAGTAAAATCAGATGATTACTGATGTGATCAACCTAAAGGTCACTTTTAAATCTGAACATTAAGATGTTTCAATTTCATTTAAATCATCAGTTTTCATTAAAACTTTAATATTCTTATTAAATAAGTCCAAAACTTCTGATTTAAACACTCCTTTCTAAAGTTTAGATGTGGATCTCAATATTCTAAAATGTTCTTATGACTACTTATTTTTTCCATTCAAACATGTGGATGTGAAAGAAAAGCAGGTCAAGCATTGTGTGTGTAAGATTGTTTTCATCTCAATAAATGACTGAAAAAATTTTAACTGCCAAAGAAAAGAATCAAATGAACAAAAAACTTCATCTTATGGTTATTAAAGATTATTTCTGTCATTGAAAATAAAAAATATCTAATGGATCATTTAAAGAAACAGAAAGTAAAAAAGTGTTTTAAATTTCTCAAATATTTTTATCTTCAATCCTGAAACATGTCTGTTGTTTTGGTTCACTAGTGATGCCTTTCTGTTGCCATAGTAACTGTTCTAAAAGTGAGAAGTGAAAGAGTGAAGAGAAGTTTGATCTAATGTCTGCAATGTGTCCTCTCTCTCTGCAGTGGGTCAAGTCCGTCCCAACCTGACCGTGCTGCCCCCCTCCAATGAAGAGATAAAGAAGGACCATGCCACGGTGACATGTCTGGCCAACAATGGCTTCCCCTCAGACTGGAGTCTGTCCTGGAATGTGGTCGGTATCAGCAGCTATGAGGAGAGCAGGATCTCTGCAGTGCTGCAGAAAGATGGCCTCTACACGTGGACCAGAACCCTGACTCTCTCTGCAGACCAGTGGGAGAAGGTGGACTCTGTGACCTGTGAGGCCACTAGAGACTCCCAAACTCCAGTCAACAAGACACTGAAGAAAGACCAGTGTTTCCAGTACTGATAAAAGCTTTTCCATGAGTCTGATCTGCTTTGTTTTCACAAAACTTTTGACAAAACTGCTAAATTAAACATTTTTTTAAATCTCTTAACTCTTTACAATATTTTTTTCTCTAGATATTAAATATCTCTGATTTGTGAATTTGATTGTTTTAATGCAATAAAAACATTTTTCAAAAACATTAGATTGAGTTTTGATTTATGATTCATCATGATCATCAATTGGTCTCCCACCGATACTCCCACTTAGTCATCAATAAAACAGGTAGTTGGAGCGATTAAAAGAGCATAGATTTCTTTTTAAAAGACCATAGATTTCTGCTCAACATACAAAAAGTAATCTGCGGAAGTTTTAAAGTCCCTTGAAGTCTATAGTGTACATATTTTTAATTCCAAAACAGATTTTTCAAATCAGTTAAAGTTTCAGATGTTTTAAAATAATTTTATCGTACTTTTTTCTTCTTTTTTAAATAAACCAACATCTTAATATTTTTTGTCTGTTTGCTAAAAAGTTTTTTCTTTTTATTGCGAAGCCAAGATAAAAGATTAATTATAAATAAGATTATTTATGGTTATTTTGCAGTTGTAGGTAGATGTTTCTTTATGATGGAGAATTATCATAAATAAAACTGATTAAATCATTTAAATCAGTAGATTTGATTAAACAAACATTATGTAGAAAATTTATCATTTTTACTGAATAGAAAATTAAAAATATACTGTATAAAAGTGTACTTTAAATTAGTTACAATTTTTTTAAATTAAAATATAAAAGATTTTAAAACGTTCTCTTCATCCTCATTATTGAAAAACTGTTAAAAAAATATCAAAGGTCACTTCTAAGAAATTTAAAAGCAACTGGAGCAAATTTCTTAAAATGAATTATTGTTCCATATGTAAAGAAATACTTCTTTTAAAAAAAAAAAAAAAAGATTGATACAAGTGGTGTGACTTTGAAGCTGAGATATCACTGTGTGTTAGACTTTGCATGTGTGTGTGTGTTCAGTGACGTTTGTTCGTTTCTGTTCAGTCTGACTGAGGGAGGTTTTTGTACGACGCTTTTTCACTGTGTGATCACTGGACCTGAGTGTAAACTCTGACAGTAATAAACTCCAGCATCTTCAGGCTGAACTCCACTGATGGTCAGAGTGAAGTCAGTGTTTCTTGAGTTTGTTGCACTAAAACGATCAGAAACTCCAGACTGACGGTTTGTTGTGCAGTAAATAAGAAATTTAGGAGCTTCTCCTGGTTTCTGAGCGTACCAGTTGAAGCAGTTACCAGTGCTTGGACTGACTTTACATTTGATAGAAACAGTTTGTCCTGGAACAACAGACTGAGCTTCAGGAGTCTGAATGATGGTAACCTGACCTGATGATCCTGAAAAATAAAAAGAGTGCAAAAGATATTGAATTAAGAAAATTTGTATTTTAAACAGATGAATATTATTTCTTTGAATTATAAAATTTCTGAATGCGTATGAATGCTGCTTGTTCCACTGGTTCTCCATCCCAGCAGAACATCATTACAGTGAACCTGGTGCATCCAGAAGCAAAGTTTTAGGAGAGAGTCTCACCCTGAACAAGGAGCCCCAGGGTGCTCAGCAGTAGAGTCAGTGACATCATCATCATCCTGCTGCTGGTGTGTGAGTGTCTCTGAAAGGTCTGAAGATCCACTGATCAACACTGACCTCTTAACATGTGGGAGCAGAGAGGCAGGACACATATGCAAACACACACACCACCATGATCCTTCTTTAAACAAAGCATCGCACCCACATTGAGTCAAAAGCAAACACAATTTTATAAAAAATGTAATTAGAAAAATGGTTTTTGAATGTTTTGAATATATCACATAAACACCTTCACATGAAGGTCTGATAAAGCAGAGTGGAGGCCGTTGTCATAGGAGCCTCCTCTACCTCTGGTTTTCTTTTTCTGTGGGTTCGGAGCCTCTTGGAGTTCCGTTTATGACTAAATGTTTTATTAGGTCTATGATTAAATGTTTGAGTAGAGTTATGTTCAAAGTTAAGAGAGTAGTTTGGTCATGACCACCCATAGTTTAATTTGTTAAAGTTACTTCTCATCAGTTTTTCATTTGGACTGGAGCCCTCATCTCATCTAAAATTGGTTTGAACTTTTCCTTTTTTAAGGTTTTTATGTTTCTAAGTAACAATTCTATGAGTTGAGGCACATTGATATTCATTTAATTGATGGAGGGATTCAGATTTTTCACTGTAATTCAAAACAGTTAAAAATTAACATGTCTTTTTATTAGAAAATATTGTTTTTAAATGAATAAAAGAAAATGTTTAGATGTCATTCTTAAGGTAATCTACAGATAAAATGATCTTTTTTTTTTTAACTTTACAAATTTTATGCAGTTAATGTGTTTGAATAAATGGTATGTTTTTAGAGAATTTTTGTAACTAATCAAAAGATATTTTGCATAGCAATTTTTTCTTTTAAAATAATTATTTAAAACTTTAAAAATGAAACTTTTAAAATTAGAACCTCGATCACCTTCCTTTGAAATTAATTGTAATTTTGATCCTAATTTTATACACTTTTTATTAAATGAAGTTCAGTGTGTGTGGCTTCAATGAACCGGATCAGTTTCTGTTCAGTCTGACTGAGGGAGGTTTTTGTACGACGCTTTTTCACTGTGTGAACACATACCGACTTTTCTCAACTTTTCTTGACTTTTCTTGACTTTTGGATATGATGAGCGAAGTGTCCCCGGGGTGCTGCAGAAGGACGGCCTCTACAGCTCGACCAGCACCCTGACTTTCTCTGCAGACCAGTGGGAGAAGGTGGACTCTGTGACCTGTGAGGCCACTAGAGACTCCCAAACTCCAGTCAACAAGACACTGAAGATAGACCAGTGTTTCCAGTACTGACCTGATGGACTAAAAGTCTTAACCTGGTTTTTACTTTATGGATTGTTTAAATAAAAATTTCTTATCATCTTTTTTTTTTTAAAAAGAGATATCAATATTTTCAATAAATACATATTCCTTTTCAAATTAAAGTTTTCACTTTGTCACTTTTTTTTGTGTGAAATTCATTATTTTTAATCTATTGAGCTTTAAACATTTACTGTATATTAGCAAAAAAAAGGGTAGTTTGTACAAAAAATATGTGATATCATTTGAAAAAAAAATTTAATTAAAGAATTATTCCCATAATTTTGAAAAACAAGTCTGCAAATTCTGAAATGTTAACTTGAAGGAAAATTGTTTTAAAGTCCATAATAATTTTTAGTATGTTTTAAACAAGCTGCCCGTTTGAGCTGAGGAAAAAGGTTTCCGTCAACCTTACAAATTAAAATAATCGTATTTAGTCAACATTATCTTGAAAAAAACTGTTTGAAATATTTAAATGGACAGATGATCCAAAAGACAGCATTCATTCAAATTAAAATGTATGTAAAAATTATGATTTTATGTCAAACAGAGGATAAAAATCACAAAATCTCTGTCTTCAATCTTTTCTGTTTGCTTTCCTTTTTTACATTTTGAAAATCAGTTGAAGTTTTCAATGTTTGAAAATACTTTTACTGTCATTTAGTCCTCTTTATAAAGTTTGTCTTTTTAATGTGAAGCCGAGACATTAATCATTAAAAAGTTTATTTATGGTTATTTATCTGTTTTAAGTGTTTAAGTGTTTTAATGATGAAGAAGCATCATAAATAAAACCAATTCAATGATTTAAATCAATAAGTTTGATTAAACAAACATTATGTAGAAAATGTATGATTTTTAGTGAACAGAAAATTATAAATTAAAAAAATATAAAAGTGTACTTTAAATAAAAGATTAAAATTTTAAATGCAATTGTAAACGAGTTTAAGATGTTTTCTTCATCCTCATCATTATTAAATAAATATAAAAGGTCACTTTTAAAAAAATTAAAAACAACTGGAACCAATTTCTTAAAATGAATTATTGTTTCAAATGTAAAGAAATAGTTCTTTAAAAAAAAAAAAAAGATTGATAGTAGTGGTGTGTCTTTGAAGCTGAGGTGATGGACTTAAAATGTCTGTGTGCTTTAAATTTTGTGTGTGTTCAGTGAAGTATATTAGTTTCTGTTCAGTCTGACTGAGGGAGGTTTTTGTACGATGCTTTTTCACTGTGTGAACACATACCGACTGTTGGGGTAGTGAACAGATTTACAGTAATAATCTGCAGCATCTTCAGCCTGAACTCCACTGATGGTCAGAGTGAAGTCAGAGTTTGATCCACTGCCTGTAAAACGATCTGGAATCCCTGATGCTCTGCTGCTAGTTCTGTATATGAGGAGCATTGGAGGTTGTCCAACTTTTTGTTGGTACCAAGACAAAAAGTCTCCGTTGTAAACTGCCGCACTGGTTTTACAGGTGATGGTGACAGTTCCTCCCAGGTTAGAGGTCACCGCTCCAGGCTGAGTCACTGTGATCTGTCCTCTGGACTCTGAGGATACAGAGAAAAAAACATCAAGCAGTTTGATGGTTTTATCAGCTTCATTTCAGAGGGACAGATGTTCATAGAGGAGAGGAGTTTGATTCTCTGGACTTTACCTGTGAAGCAGCAGCAGAGGAGAGTCCAGATGAGGACGCAGGTCAAAGTCATGTTTTTGATGAGGAGGATTTCTGTGTCTTCTGTTGTGATGAAGGACAGCAGTCAGTGATCCAGTCTTCACCTCTCAGGACTATAAAGTCTCCCAGAGCACTGGAGCATGGTGCTGCTGATGCAAAGTGTCTCTCTATGGAAATATTCTCACTCCTACAGGAACATGGAAACATCTCATCAGGATGTTTATCAATGGATAAAGTCATTCTTTCTATTTGAAATAAATATCAAGTCATGTTTAACACTGATTATCTTGACCAGAGTTAATCTGTATTTTCTGTCTTCGATTTATTTTACACCAGTTCTTTTTTTATTTCTCCAGAACCAGAACAGTGACGGACAGATTTTTACTTTTATTAAAGTCCCAAACATAAGAAACATTGAAAGGTTTTGATTTAACTGATGAACTTATAAATTCTTTTTTTCCTATATATTGTAAATTTGAAGTTATTGTGTAGAGTTTGTTTGTGTGAGAGTCAGAGAGCCGTGTCTCTGTAGTCAGAGGTTTTTGTACGGTGCTTCAATGACTTTGTATCACTGTGGTTCACGTTCGGTGGAGGAACCAGACTGGAGTTTGGAAGTAAGTCAAAAATATATTTATTTTATTTAAAAAAAAAAAAAAGACTTTTTTATCGTTGGATTTTTTATTTGACTCTTTGGGCAAAAGATTTTAGTTAAAAAATATTTTTCTCTTTTTAAATGAACTTGAATATTTTGTCCATTTTTACAGCAAAGTGACTTTTAAAAGTATTTAAGAGAGAAAAACACATAAAACCTTTTACATATTGAAATATAAAATTCAATGTGTTTGTTTAAATAGTTCAGTTTGATCAGAAAGAGTCAGAGAGCCGTGTCTCTGTAGTCAGAGGTTTTTGTACGGTGCTTCAATGACTTTGTATCACTGTGGTACACGTTCGGTGGAGGAACCAGACTGGATGTTGGAAGTAAGTTTATTTGTTCACTGATTATTAAATATTATTTTAGAAATAAGTTCTGTTCTTGTTTTTGTTTGCTGTTTGGAAAAATCTTAACGTTACAGAAGAATTTTTTAGAAATATATAAATGTATTGGTTTAAAATGTTTTAATTTAAAGTTTGTCTCATTCTACTTTTTCAAGAGATGTTTTAGTTTTTAAAGTACATTTTAAAAACTTCAATGTGGAAAAAAAAGAATAAATTTTATTTTGTATCAAAAGTTGTTTTTTAACATTAAAACAAAATGTCTTCATTTAGTAAATTTAGACGAATTAAGGCAAGTTTTAGTTTTCAATTGTTTTTTTTTTAATCAGTCACTATTTTTACTATTTTTTGTTTATAGTTTACTAAAAAAAATAGTGATTATTTTGTTGTATTAAATATCTTGTTCTATGTATGTTTTTAAACACACATGAAAATATGAATTAAAAGGTTTTATTAATAGTTATAAATATTATAAATAAACTTTTACCAAATCGATCCCATTTAAAAAAAGAACATAATAATAAATTTACATTCCTTTCTTTTTTAATTTGATATAAAAACCTCTGATAACAATTAAAATATCAAATTTAAAGTGTGCTGATTGTGTGTGAGCTGAAATGCATGAGAGGTTGGTAGAAAGGAAGTGAAAGAAGGTGTTAGTGAATGACTGTTGGAGCAGAAAAACATCTGACAGAAACTTCTTAAATGAGGACTGGTGTCTTCTAGCTGATACTTCTCCCATCCTGACCGTGCTGCCCCCCTCCAAGGAAGAGATAAAGAAGGACCATGCCACGGTGACATGTCTGGCCAACAATGGCTTCCCCTCAGACTGGAGTCTGTCATGGAAGGTGGTCGGCAGCCATATTGGATATGATGAGCAAAGTGTCCCCGGGGTGCTGCAGAAGGACGGCCTCTACAGCTGGACCAGCACCCTGACTTTCTCTGCAGACCAGTGGGAGAAGGTGGACTCTGTGACCTGTGATGCCACTAGAGACTCCCAAACTCCAGTCAACAAGACACTGAAGAAAGACCAGTGTTTCCAGTACTGATAAAAGCTTTTTTATGATTCTGATCTGCTTTGATTTCATGAAACTTTCGACAAAACTGCTGAATTAAACTTTTTTTAAATCTCTTACCTCTTTACGACATTTTTTTCCCTCTAGATACTCAATATCTCTGCTTTGTGGTTTTGATTGTTTCAATTCAATAAAAACGTTTTTACAAAACATTTGATTTAGTTTTGATTCAATGATTCATATTGTAGAAAAATAAAAAATCATGATTATCCATTGGTCTCCCACCAGTACTCCCACTTAGTCATTAATAAAACCAGGTAATTGGAGCGTTTAAAAGATCATAGATTTCCACTCACCATACAAAAAATGATCTGCTGAGGTTTTCAAGGTCACTTGAAGCGAACAGTTTACACATTTTTTTGTTGCTAGTACTGATTTCTGAAATCAAGATCCAACCAGTGAAAACAGATTTAAGTAATATTGGAAAAAAAGATTTTTATTACGCCTTTGTTGCAATGAAAAGAGGCCAAAATCCATCACTGCTTTCACAGAAAACTTTTAAGTTTGTTATTTACATCATTTAAAATTGAACTTTAAACTAAAATTGTGCAGGTATGAAACATCAAAGTAACAGAAAATATTCAAATGAAATATTCAAAAATTCTATCAACAAAAACTTTCACAAATTAATATCTATCATGTACATATTTACATGATATCAGAAGAATATTTCATGCTATAGAATTAGGATCTATGAGGTCTATGAGTACCTGTTTAGAGTAATATTCAAAGTTAAGAGAGCAGTTTGATCATGACGACCCATAGTTTACTTTATCAAAGTTACCTCTCATCAGTTTTTCATTTGGACTGGAGCCCTCATCTCATCTAAAATTGGTTTGAACTTTTCCTTTTTTAAGGTTTTCATGTTTCTAAGTAACAATTCTATGATTCGAGACACATTGATATTTCTTTCATCGATTCAGAGATTCACTATTTTTTTCTGTGTTTCAAAACAGTAAAATATTAAGATGTATTTTTAAAAAAAAAATATTGTTTTGAGTTCCATTATTTAAAAAAAAATAAAAGAATTACCAACACACTCGGATAAAAGGTCACTTTCTGAAACTTTTTGTAGGAATCAAACAAACTAAATCAATGTTTAGTTTAACCCTAACCCTAAATAAGTAGAATGTTTTCAGTGATTCATCGGTTTGTTGCAGAGAGTGTGTATAATTCAGTGAAGTGTGTGTGTCTTTGCAACATCAGTTTAGTTCCTCATCAGTCTGTTTGTTTAACCAGCACCCTGACTTTCTCTGCAGACCAGTGGGAGAAGGTGGACTCTGTGACCTGTGAGGCCACTAGAGACTCCCAAACTCCAGTCAACAAGACGCTGAAGAAAGACCAGTGTTTCCAGTACTAATAAAAGCTTTTCCATGATTCTGATCTGCTTTATTTTATAATTATTTTTTTTAAATAAAACTGCTGAATTAAACAGATTTTAAATCTCTTAAGTCATTACAACATTTTATTTCTTTAGATTTTGAAAAATTCTGATTTGTGGTTTTTGATTGTTTTAATGCAGTAAAGACATTTTTACAAATCCTTTGATTTAGTTTTGATTCAATGATTCACAGAGTAAAAAAATTAAAATGCACAAACTTGATGCATTATTCATGCACACATTCCACACATCCCTTTTTTCACACACATGACGATGGTTGTTTCATTCAAAGATGATTTAAGGTAAAACTGCAAGTCATTTTAAAAGTTTCCAAGAAAAACTCAAACATTTTCCAACCGAAAACAAAATGTTGTTTCAATATTATTTTTTTCCATGTTTTAAACAGAGATGATGACGTGTTATTCAAAGTTGAACATCAATGGTAAAAATAACAATAAAAGCTTTACTAGATCTTCGCTTCTTCAGGGGTCGCCACAGCAAGTCAGTTTCTTCCATCTAACCCTATCTGCTGCATCCTCTTCGGTCACACCAACTATCTTCATGTCTTCCTTCACTGTATCCATGAACCTCCTCTTTGGTCTTCCTCTAGTCCTCTTTCCTGGTGGTTCCAAATCCAGCATCCTTCTTCCGATGTACTCTCTCTCCTCTGCACATGTCCAAACCATCTCAGTCTGGCCTCTCGGACTTTATCTATGTCCGGAAACTCTTCTATCACACATCACACCTGATACTTTCCCCCACCTGTTCCAGCTTGCCTGCACACGCTTCTTCACCTCTTTTCCACACTCTCTGTTGCTATTGACTGTTGAGCCTAACTACTTGAAATCTTCCACCTTCTTTATCTCTTCTCCCTGTAACCTCACTTTTCCATTTGTTTTAATACTTATTTTGTTAGTATTTGTTAATATGTTAATATGTGTTAATATTTTTAGGCAGTTAAAGAATATGAACATTTTATTATTTAATATTTTCTTCTGATCAAAAATTTTCTCTCTGAATTTCGGTGTGTAACTTGTGTGTCTTTGTGTGTTCAGTGAACCGTTTGAGTTCTGTTTTTGTTCAGTCTGACTGAGGGAGGTTTTTGTACGACGCTTTTTCACTGTGTGATCACTGGGCCTGAGTGATAACTCTGACAGTAATAATCTGCAGCATCTTCAGCCTGAACTCCACTGATGGTCAGAGTGAAGTCAGAGTTTGATCCACCATCTGTGAAACGGCTTGGAGTTCCTGATCCTCGACTGCCAACATAGTAAAAAAGGAGCTTTGGAGGTTGTCCAACTTTTTGTTGGTACCAAGACAAATAGTTGCCATTATAAACTGCAGGACTGGTTTTACAGGTGATGGTGACAGTTCCTCCCAGGTTAGAGGTCACTGCTCCAGGCTGAGTCACAGTGTACTGTCCTCTGGACTCTGAGGATACAGAGAGAAAAACATCAAGCAGTTTGATGGTTTTATCAGCTTCATTTCAGAGAAACAGATGTTCATAGAGGAGAGGAGTTTGATTCTCTGGACTTTACCTGTGAAGCAGCAGCAGAAGAGAGTCCAGATAAGGACGCAGGTCAAAGTCATGTTTTTGATGAGGAGGATTTCTGTGTCTTCTGTTGTGATGAAGGACAGCAGTCAGTGATCCAGTCTTCACCTCTCAGGACTATAAAGTCTCCCAGAGCACTGGAGCATGGTGCTGCTGATGCAAAGTGTCTCTCTATGGAAATATTCTCACTCCTACAGGAACATGGAAACATCTCATCAGGATGTTTATCAATGGATAAAGTCATTCTTTCTCTTTGAAATAAATATCAAGTCATGTTTAACACTGATTATCTTGACCAGAGTTAATCTGTATTTTCTGTCTTCGTTTTATTTTTACACCAGTTCTATTTTTATTTCTCCAGAACCAGAATAGTGACGGAAAGATTATTACTTTTATTAAAGTCCCAAACATAAGAAACATAGAAAGGTTTTGATTTAACTGATAAACTTATACATTCTTTTATTCCTATATATTGTAAAAGTGAAGTTATTGTGTAGAGTTTGTTTGTGTGAGAGTCAGAGAGCCGTGTCTCTGTAGTCAGAGGTTTTTGTACGGTGCTTCAATGACTTTGTATCACTGTGGTTCACGTTTGGTGGAGGAACCAGACTGGATGTTGGAAGTAAGTCAAAAATATATTTATTTTATTTTAAAAAAAAAAGACTTTTTTATCGTTTGATTTTTTATTTGACTCTTTGGGCAAAAGATTTTAGTTAAATAATATTTTTCTCTTTTTAAATGAACTTGAACGTTTTGTCCATTTTGACTGCAAAGTGACTTTTAAAAGTATTTAAGAGGGAAAAAAAACATAAAACCTTTTACGTATTGAAATATAAAATTCAATGTGTTTGTTTAAATAGTTCAGTTTGATCAGAAAGAGTCAGAGAGCCGTGTCTCTGTAGTCAGAGATTTTTGTACGGTGCTTCAATGACTTTGTATCACTGTGGTTCACGTTCGGTGGAGGAACCAGACTGGAGTTTGGAAGTAAGATTATCTGATCACTGATTATTAAATATTACTTAAGAAATACATTCTGTTCTAGTTTTTTGTTTGCTTTTTGGAAAAATCTTAACGTTACAGAAGAATTTTTTACAAATATATAAATGTATTGGTTTAAAATGTTTTAATTTAAAGTTTGTCTCATTCTACTTTTTCAAGAGATGTTTTAGTTTTTAAAGTACATTTTAAAAACTTCAATGTGGAAAAAAAAAAAAAAAATTTATTTTGTATCAAAAGTTGTTTTTTTAACATAAAAACAAAAATGTCTTCATTTAGTAAATTTAGACGAATTAAGGCAAGTTTTAGTTTTCAATTGTTTGTTTTTTTTTAATCAGTCACCATTTTTACTATTTTTTGTTCATAGTTTACTAAAAAAAAAATAGTGATTATTTTGTTGTGTTAAATATCTCGTTCTATGTATGTATTTAAACATACATGAAAATATGAATTAAAAGGTTTTATTAATAGTTAAAAATAAACTTTTACCAAATCGATCCCATTTAAAAAAGAACATAATAATAAATTTGCATTCCTTTCTTTTTTAATTTGATATAAAAACCTCTGATAACAATTAAAATCTCAAATTTAAAGTGTGCTGATTGTGTGTGAGCTGAAATGCATGAGAGGTTGGTAGAAAGGAAGTGAAAGAAGGTGTTAGTGAATGACTGTTGGAGCAGAAAAACATCTGACAGAAACTTCTTAAATGAGGACTGGTGTCTCCTAGGTGATACTTCTCCCATCCTGACCGTGCTGCCCCCCTCCAAGGAAGAGATAAAGAAGGACCATGCCACGGTGACATGTCTGGCCAACAATGGCTTCCCCTCAGACTGGAGTCTGTCCTGGAAGGTGGTCGGCAGCCATATTGGATATGATGAGCGAAGTGTCCCCGGGGTGCTGCGGAAGGACGGCCTCTACAGCTGGACCAGCACCCTGACTTTCTCTGCAGACCAGTGGGAGACGGTGGACTCTGTGACCTGTGAGGCCACTAGAGACTCCCAAACTCCAGTCAACAAGACGCTGAAGAAGGACCAGTGTTCCCTGTTTTGATCTCAAAGATTGAAAATCTGAATCTGGTTTTTACTTTCTGTATTTTTTTTAAAGAAACCTTTCTTTTCATCTTTCTTCTCAAACAGAGACATCAATATTTTCAATAAATACATTATTCTTTAAAAACCCAAATTTTAACGTTTGTCACCTTTTTGGTTTTTTTTTTCTGTGTTGAATTTTTTTTTTTATGTACTGACTTTTAAACATTTATATTAGCAAAAAAAGGCAAAAAAAGTTTGTATGAATAAACAAAACATATCTGCTATTATCTCAAAGTGTTTTAAATTAAAGGACTATTCCGATGATTATAAATAATAAAAAAATAAAGAAAATGTTTTAATTCCAGTATCTTTTTTCTGTTTGTTTTAAACATCCTGTCCATTCGAGCTGAGGAGAAAGGTTTCATGTCGTCCTTAAAGATTAAAATAATAATAATTAGTCAACATCATCTTGAAAAAATAGTTTGAAATATTTCAAGTCAGACTCATAAAGTCTTTTAATTTGATGGTCATTGAACAAGACTCAGTGATTAGGAACTTTCTGAGGTTCTAATGTGTAAAAAATACTGAGAATAGTAATGAAAAATAATAAAATAAGAGATTTAAACTATGATAAAAATGAAGAAATATTAACAAAACTAATATCAAGAAAACTTACAGTGATCAGAACAAAAACGTAAACTGTAGTGTAGAAAAGATAAAGAGATTAAAGTGACCAAAAGATGAGTGGGTCCAGGCTTCATAAGTCCAACCAAACAGGAAAGAAGCGGGAGATTCTGGTCCAAATGAACCGGAGCCTTTTTATTTCTAAAAATAAATTATTGTTCCAAATGTAAAGAAATAAGTCTTTAAAAAAAGATTGATCCAAATGGTGTGTCTTTGAAGCTGAGGCAATGGACGTAAAATATCACTGTGTTTTAGATTGTGTGTGTGTCGGTGTGTGTGTTTAGGGAAGTGTGTTAGTTTCTGTTCAGTCTGACTCACAGAGGTTTTTGTACGACGATTTTTCACTGTGTGAACACATGCTTACTACTGGGGATGTGTAAACTTTGACAGTAATAAACTCCAGCATCTTCAGCCTGAACTCCACTGATGGTCAGAATGAAGTCAGTGTTTCCTGAGCTTGTTCCACTAAAACGATCAGAAACTCCAGAAAAGCGACTACTTCCACAGTAAATAAGAAGTTTAGGAGCTTCTCCTGGTTTCTGAGCGTACCAGCTGAAACAGTAAACAGTGCTTGGACTGACTTTACATTTGATAGAAACAGTTTGTCCTGGAACAACAGACTGAACTTCAGGAGTCTGAGTGATGGTAACCTGACCTGATGATCCTGGGAAAAAAAGAGAACAAAAGTCATTGAATTAAGAAAATTTGTATTTTAAACAGATTAATATTATTTCTGGTGAACCGGGTTTTATCCAGAAGCAAAGTTTTAGGAGAGAGTCTCACCCTGAACAAGGAGCCCCAGGGTGCTCAGCAGTAGAGTCAGTGACATCATCATGGTGCTGCTGGTGTGTGAGTGTCTCTGAAAGGTCTGAAGATCCACTGATCAACACTGACCTCTTAACATGTGGGAGCAGAGAGGCAGGACACATATGCAAACACACACACCACCATGATCCTTCTTTAAACAAAGCAAATTGTGTTTGCTTTTGACTCAATGTGAGTGTGATGGCACCACACACAGTCCCAACTAAACTACACACAGAGAGATCCTCGGGTTGGGGGGCAACGCCACTTGGCAACGACAGGGCCCACCACCTGCAAGCGCTCTCTCGCCCACTTCAATTACAGCACATACTGTACATACACAAGTGGGACCAGGGAAGGGCGGCCGGTCTTCACCCGTCTGTGTCCCTTCGAATCGGCCGGGATCTCGGGGCTCTGATGCCTGGAGGGGGGCTGGGTTTGCGGGACTTGGAGGCCAGTCACTTCTGTGTTGCCCGCTTCCGGGGGGCGGGAGACACCCAGAGATACGGTTGTGTGTTTTTTTATGGGGGGAGACGGGCCCGGGGGCGGTCTCGCCTGGCCCTGCTTGGGCCCCTTGTCACCAGTTGGGGTTAAGAGGTGCACTGGGGTGAGCAACACTAGAGAGTTGGCAGGGCTACAGGTGAGGGGCTAGGGTAGTGAAGAGGGACATTAGGTGTGCGGAGGTGGTCCTTGGGCTGCCTGCGTCGGGCACCTAGCTGTGTGTTGGGCTGTGGTGATTGCATATGGGGTAGCCTGGCCCTGCTGGGCCCCCGGTTGAGCCCTGGCTTGGGGGTTGTCGGGTCCCTGGGCCCTTGGGGTGAGTGCTCTCTTCTTGGTCTGGGCCTTGACTTCTGTCACCCCCTGGGCTCGCCTAGGGCCGTGAGGTACGGGTGCCGCGTCTGCCTCGAGGCCCGTGGGTCCTGGCATCGGGGAGGCCCGTGCTCCTTGGTGCTGGGCTGGCCCTAGCAGGGGTTTCTCTATGCGCCTTGCTAGGTGGGCGGGCGGCTCCTCGGCCCGGTCTCGGGGTCCTGGGATCTGGATGGGCGTGGGCCCGGGTTGCGTGTGTCTCTGCCTCCCTCGTTCCAATCTTTTGGGGCTGGTGACGATCCGTTGGTCCTAATAAGCACATGGTTCACATCGGCAGCATGTATGTACTTTCACTCACACTCGCACACTATATCACTCTCTTTACTGTCCGCTATGTTCCTTGCTTCCAACCAATTTTATTATAGCTCTAGTAACATGTGTTTGTGTTGTACATCATTTGCTATAGAAGGTTTTGTTGTGTGTGTCAGTTTTATCACTGGTTTAAACTCTTGTTTGTACTTTTTTTCCCCTCAGATAATCCAGCAGGTTGGTTGTGATGCAGAATACTACAACTTCAGATTTTCTTTTTACTTTCTCCCTCTTTCTTCTTCTTCTGTACCCTATTCCTCCTATTTTTCACCCCACCTACCCTCGCCCCTTTCCTTAGTAATTCCTGTCAGGTCCAGCGCAGAAAGCATATATTTTGATTGTAAAGCATTTAAAATAAACAAATAAAGCTTGTCAGGGTCGGCACATTGTGCTGACCCTGGTAGAACAAAACTGCCCAGCAATACTTGACATACAGATCATCATTCTGCTTGTCACAACGCCGGACAGGACAGGTTTAAAAAAAAAAAAAAAAAAAGCAAACACAATTTTATAAAAATGTAATTAGAAAAATGGTTTTGAATGTTTTGAACATATCAAATAAACCACTTCACATTAAGGTCTGATAACGCAGAGTGGAGGCAATGCTCGTAGGGGCATCCTCTACCTCTGGTTTTCTTTGGCTGTGGGTTCGGAGCGTCTTGGAGTTCCGTTTATGACTAAATGTTTTATTAGGTCTATGAGTAACTGTTTAGAGTTTTGTTCAAAGTTAAGAGAGCAGTTTGATCATGACCACCCATAGTTTAATTTGTCAAAGTTACCTCTCATCAGTTTTTCATTTGGACTGGAGACCTCATCTAAAATTGGTTTGAACGTTTCTTTTTTTATGGTTTTTATGATTCCAAGTAACAATTCTATTAATGGCTCTAAGCAAAAGTCACTTCCTAAAACTTTTTCTCATGATCAAACAAACTAAAACAATGTTATGGTATGTTTTTGGTAATTCATTGGTTTGTTGCAGAGTGTGTGTATAATTCAGTGAAGTGTGTGAGTCTTTGCAACATCAGTTTAGTTCCTCATCAGTCTGACTGAGGGAGGTTTTTGTACGACGCTTTTTCACTGTGTGAACACATACTGACTACCGGGCTCGTGATAACTCTGACAGTAATAATCTGCAGCATCTTCAGCCTGAACTCCACTGATGGTCAGAGTAAAGTCAGTCTTTGATCCACTGCCTGTAAAACGAGCTGGAATCCCTGATAATCTGTTGCTAATATACTTTATGAGGAGCTTTGGAGGTTGTCCAACTTTTTGTTGGTACCAGAATAAATAGTTGCCATTATAAACTGCAGGACTGGTTTTACAGGTGATGGTGACAGATCCTCCCGGGTTAGAGGTCACCGCTACAGGCTGAGTCACAGTGTACTGTCCTCTGGACTCTGAGGATACAGAGAGAAAAACATCAAGCAGTTTGATGGTTTTATCAGCTTCATTTCAGAGAGACAGATGTTCATAGAGGAGAGGAGTTTGATTCTCTGGACTTTACCTGTGAAGCAGCAGCAGAGGAGAGTCCAGATGAGGACGCAGGTCAAAGTCATGTTTTTGATGAGGAGGATTTCTGTGTCTTCTGTTGTGATGAAGGACAGCTTCAGTGATCCAGTCTTCACCTCTCAGGACTATAAAGTCTCCCAGAGCACTGGAGCATGGTGCTGCTGATGCAAAGTGTCTCTCTATGGAAATATTCTCACTCCTACAGGAACATGGAAACATCTCATCAGGATGTTTATCAATGGATAAAATCATTCTTTCTATTTGAAATAAATATCAAGTCATGTTTAACACTGATTATCTTGACCAGAGTTAATCTGTATTTTCTGTCTTAGTTCTATTTTTATTTCTCCAGAACCAGAACAGTGACGGACAGATTATTACTTTTACTAAACATAAGAAACATAGAAAGGTTTTGATTTAAATGATAAACTTACACATTCTTTTATTTCAAAATATCATGAGAAAATCAGTTTTACTGTTTTATTATTTCTACATTTTATAATAAAATACCACAAACAACATTTCAGTGCATTGATTCCCACTCATAATAATGTTGTGACCCTAAAACCCTGAATCTTTACATTTGACATGAACTGTAAAAGTGAAGTTATCATGTAGAGTTTGTTTGTGTGAGAGTCAGAGAGCCGTGTCTCTGTAGTCAGAGGTTTTTGTACGGTGCTTCAATGACTTTGTATCACTGTGGTACACGTTCGGTGGAGGAACCAGACTCAATGTTAACCGTAAGTACATTTACTTCCTAAAAAAATACATTTTTACTATTTTACCATAATTTTAAGTTGAAATACTTTTATTTTTCTCTTAATATTTGATTAAATTATTTTAACAGTGAAATGGTGTTTTTTCTTTTTCAAACAGCCTAGATTATTTAAATGCCAAGTTTCTATCTGTTGAAGTTATATGACATTTATTCTCTTTAATTCTTCTAATTTCTTATTTATTTATTTTTTTAAATAAAAGTCGAATCAGACGATTACTGATGTGATCAACCTAAAGGTTACTTTTAAATCTAAACATTAAGATGTTTCAATTTCATTTAAATCATCAGTTTTCATTAAAACTTCAATATTCTAAATTAAATAAGTCCAAAACTTCTGATTTAAACACTCCTTTCTAAAGTTTGATGTGGATCTAAATATTCTAAAATGTTCTTATGAGTACTTGTTTTTTCCATTCAAACATGTGGATGTGAAAGAAAAGCAGATCTAGCATCGTGTGTGTAAGATTGTTTTCATCTCAATAAATGACCGAAAACATTTTAACTGCCAAAGAAAAGAATCAAATGAACAAAAAACTTCATCTTATGGTTATTAAAGATTATTTCTGTCATTGAAAATAAAAAATGTCTAATGGATCATTTAAAGAAACAGAAAGTAAAAAAAAAGTGTTTTAAATTTCTCAAATATTTTTATCTTCAATCCTGAAACCTGTCTGTTGTTTTGGTTCACTAGTGATGCCTTTCTGTTGCCATAGTAACTGTTCTAATAGTGAGAAGTGAAAGAGTGAAGAGAAGTTTCATCTAATGTCTGCAATGTGTTCTCTGTCTCTGCAGTGGGTCAAGTTCGTCCCAACCTGACCGTGCTGCCCCCCTCCGATGAAGAGATAAAGAAGGACCATGCCACGGTGACATGTCTGGCCAACAATGGCTTCCCCTCAGACTGGAGTCTGTCCTGGAATGTGGTCGGCATCAGCAGCTATGAGGAGAGCAGGATCTCTGCAGTGCTGCAGAAAGATGGCCTCTACACGTGGACTAGAACCCTGACTCTCCCTGCAGACCAGTGGGAGAAGGTGGACTCTGTGACCTGTGAGGCCACTAGAGACTCCCAAACTCCAGTCAACAAGACACTGAAGAAAGACCAGTGTTTCCAGTACTGATAAAAGCTTTTCCATGAGTCTGATCTGCTCTGCTTTTATAAAACTTTTTAAAAACAGCTGAATTAAACATTTTTAAGTCTCTTTACTCTACCATTTTTAATTTTCTAGATACTGGATATCTCTGATTCGTGGTTTTGATTCTTTCAATGCAATAAAAACATTTTTACAAAACATGTGATTTAGTGTTGATTTAATGATTCACATTGTAGAAAAATTAAAAAATCAGTAACCAGACATCTGATCATCAGTTAGATACATTGCTCTTGTATACATCCTACAAAACGTTTTCCACACACTTGACAATGGTCTTGTCATCCAAAAATGACTTTAGCAGATTCGGTTGGTCACAGATCGTTTACAAAAATTACACATTACTAAAATTTCCTCTCAATAAATAATCACTTTTTTTTATGTAGAAGTAAGAAATGTAGAGTTGTTTTTTATTTAGTTTTGCTTCGCCTTCTGAACTTTTTTTTTCCTAACTTGGTAACGACTGGTGCTTGAGCCTGTCCTACTGTTTAAACATGAGAGGCAGATACACCCCGAACAGGTCGCCAGTTTGCCGGGGAGCCATACACAATTATTCCCAGGGGCAATTTCATAGCAGCCAATCTAACATACATGTTTTTGGATGGTGGGAGAAAACCAGAGTACCCAGAGAAAACCTGCCTTCCCGTTGAGAGAACATGCAAACCCCATATAGAAAGACCAGTGTTTCAAGCCTTGTGCCATCCAGGAGTCGAAACCCTGATGTTCTTCTTGTGAGGTCACTGTACCAACCACTGCTCATGGAAAATAAAATTTAACTGTTAAATTAGTCTTTTGAGAGCAGGATGTGTGATCATTTCTGAAAGCAACGAAAAACCAAAAAGCCCCAAAAAAAGAAAACAAGCATGTTTTAAAAAAATGTCTGCAAATTTTATTTTAAGTACTGAAACATGACTGTTGCTCTGGTTCAGCAGTGATGCCTGTCCGCTGCTATCGTAGCTGTAAAAAAAGTGTGACGTGAAACTGAGTAGTTTAATCTAACGTCTGCAATGTGACAGGGAGTCAGACAGATGGATGGATGATGCTGTCCCTGCTGGATGTAAAAATGTATACAAAAAAGAAATTTGACTGAGGGGAAAAAAGTTTTTTATTTGTTTTCTGTGACACTTAAAAGAAAATATGGAAGATCTTCCACTGCTGTCGAGCCAGCAACTTTTTGTGAATGCTAAGCATGCGTTTTGGCCTCCCACCAATACTCCCACTTAGTCATCAATGAAAACAGGTTGGAGCGATTAAAATACCATAGATTTTTTTCACCATACAAAAAATAATCTGCTATGGTTTTCAAAGTCCCTTGAATTCTACAGTTTACACATTTTTATTTCCAGTACAGATTTTTCAAATCAAGATCCCAACCAGTGAAAACAGATTTAAGTACTTTGTAATATTGCAATAAAATGCCTTGATAAAGACTTTTTTTTTTTCAATAAAACGGGGGACAAAGTTCATCACTGCTTTCACACAAAACTTTTAAGGTCATTGTGAAATTTAAACTAAAATTGTGCAGATATGAACCATCAAAGTAACAGAAAATATTCAAATGAAATATTCAAAAATTCTATCAACAAAAACTTTCACAAATTAAGATCTAACATGTAAATATTTACATTATATATTCTGTTATAGAATCAGGAAAAAATGTCATTTTTGCACAAACTTACAGAATTGTTAAATAGTTTCAGTAATTGAACCAGTAACTTTATTACCGTAAGAGTATGGTGCAAACCACAACACCCTCCTATTTCCTGTCAATTCATCTTTTTTGTATGGACATACATGTGACGTTTCAAAGCCTCAGACCTCTGAAATAATTTACCACAAGTTTCACAAGGAAATGGTTTAGCTCCTGTGTGAATTCTCATGTGTTGGTTTAAGTGAACTGCTTGAATAAATTTTTGTCCACATTCATCACAACTGAATGGTCTGACTCCTGTGTGAATTCTCATATGTTTGTTTAAGCTTGACTTCTGACTAAACTTCTTTTCACACTCATCACAGCTGAATGGTTTAAATCCTGTGTGAACTCTTATGTGTTCGTTTAAGTGTGACTTGTGGGCAAATCTTTGTCCACATTCATCACAGCTGAAGGGTTTGTCTCCAGTGTGAATTTTTTTATGGGAGTTTAAACCTGACTTGAAACTAAATCTGCGTCCACAATCATCACAGCTGTATGGTTTGTTGCCTGCGTGTACTCTCATATGTAGATTTAAGTTTGCCCCACGACTAAATCTCTGTCCACATTCATCACAACTGATTGGTTTTACACCCGTGTGAATTGGCATATGTCGAGTTAAGCTTGATTTGGAACTAAAGCTTTGTCCACATTCATCACAGCTAAATGGTTTGTCCCCTGTGTGGATTCTCAAGTGTTCGTTTAAGTGTGACTTCATACTAAATTTTTGTCCACATGTATCGCAGCTAAATGGTTTCTCTCCTGCGTGGAACCTCTTATGCACTGTAAGATAAGCCTTACAACTAAGAATTTTACCACAAATATCACATTCAATGGGTTCTTTTCTTTGTTCAACATTTTTCTCCTTGTGTAGAAATGGCTGATCAAAATCCAGATGACTCCCAGATGTTTTAATCAAATGTTCCTGAATGGGTTGCATGTCATTAAACTGTTCAACAGATTGCAAACTGCTGACGGAGGTTTCATTAGCATTGTTGTCCACAAAAGATTCAGACATTTCACTCTGCCCTTCAGGATTATTTGTTCCATCTGTTAATCCACTGTTCTCTTCTTTGATTCTTGATTTATTCAAACCAGCTGGGTTGTTGATCTGAGCATCAACCTCTCTGTTATCTTCTGTCTGGGTTTGATGGAAGCGATTCAAATATGAAGAAGCACTGAGTTCTTTATTAATATCTTCATTGTTTAAGGCCATCATCATTGGTAAAGTTGTGAGGCTTTCCATCAGTTCAAGACCAGCTATTCTCAATTTTGAATTTTCTTACTGTCTTTTCAGTGATGGGAACATTGGCCCAGCTTGTCCAAACTCCATTTACAAGGGCTGTGAGGTCACTACCACCTCAGGCTGCAGAAAACAGTAAAATAAAAAAACAAATTATGAATTAGGATTTCTTAAATTTCATCTGAACAAACAAGGCAGCAAAAAATGTTGTCATGTGTCCAAAATAAACTATTTCAAATTTTCTTTTTTATAAATAACATTTAAAAACAGGAGCTTTTATCTAAGTGTAGATAATGATATCAAGTGTTTGTCTCTTATAGAGGTCATTTTAGTAGAGATGTGTTACCCATCATTTATCATTAACTTAATAAATTCACCAGATTTCAGTCAAGTGACGCCCCAACAAGGCTAAAAAAGATTCAAAGTAGATTTGAGGTCTCCGCCTGCTCCATGTGGCTGCAGTGTGGATCTGCACACCCTGCTTTCAAACGATAAGTGCATGAACACGACAGACACGAAGAGTGTGTCAAACTTTATTTATAAAGCACTTTGCAAGTTACACAAAGTGCTGAACAGAACAAAAAAACTCTAAAAGAATTCAAATCAAATCATTAAACGATAATTAAATTAAAATCAAACCTAAATTAAAAAAAAAAATTACACGCCATACACTGCACACGAGTCGACATTCACACACTTCTCCAAATCCCCCGTCCTCTCAGCCACCCTCCAGGACGCACAGGCACAGACAAAAGCCACAAGGCTTAGGTGAGGGACCCACCACATAAGCAGTCAGATCCCCACAGCAAGGAGCCCAGAGTCTGAGCAGGCAGAGGGATGGACAATCTTCACGAGGAGTCACTGAAAAAAGATACAGAATAAATCAATAGAATAACAACTGAAACCAGTAAAACGGGTTAAAAACTAGTAAAGAAATGTATCTTAAAACTAAATCAGAAAAAAAAAATTGTGTAAAAATAGAGAAGTGGACAAACAGATATCAACAAATACATAAAACTGACGTGAAATAAATAAATACATGAAATAAAGGACGCTGCATCAGTCCGTCGATGTAAAAAAGAGCTGAGCCGAAAAGCAAAGCTCTTGATTTACAAGTCGATCTACGTTCCCACCCTCACCTATGGTCACCAGCTGTGGGTGGTGACCGAAAGAATGAGATTGTGGATACAAGCGGCCGAAATGAGCTTCCTCCACAGGGTGGCTGGGCTCTCACTCAGAGATCGGGTGAGGAGCTCTGCCATCCGGGAGGAGCTCGGTGTCCTACCGCTCCTCCTCCAGGTCGAGAGGAGCCAGATGGAGTGGTTCGGACATCTGATCAGGATGCCCCACAAGCGCCTCGCTGGTGAGGTGTTTCAGGCACGTCCCACCAGGAGGAGACCAAGAGGGAGACCCTGGACCCGCTGGAGAGATTATGTCTCACAGCTGGCTGGGGAACAGCTCGGAATCCTTCCGGGTGAGCTGGAGGATGCAGCCGGGGTGAGAGAAGCCTGGGCTTCCCCTCTGAGACTGTTGCGCCCGCGACCTGGCCCCGGATGAGCTAACATGGTGTTTTCCGGCTCGTCTTAAAAACACGAACAGACTTTATGGCCCTGAGGTCCTCTAGCAGGCTGTTCCACAGGCGAGGACCCTAAATGCCGGAACTGTGCCTTACCATGGATTTGTATTCTAACATTTGGTATCACTTAAAAGTCCTGTATCAGGGGACTTCAGTGTCTGTGAGGGGTCGTACCTCACAGGTAGCTCAGATAAATAGGAATTCGGGACACTGGAGGAAAATGCACATGTAAATTAATAGAAAAAGTCTTCAAAGAACATCTTTTTTTTTATTTAGTAACAGAAAGAAGGGAAATATTGTGAGTAGTCTACTAAACAACTTTTACAGTACATATATTAAAACATAAACATTTCAAACTTTACACCAACTTAATCCATAAAATTTGAGGTGAAAGTAAAGCTAAGACACCAATTGTACTATTAACAAAAAACTATTAGCCTCTGATAGCTGGAGAGTCAAACACATCCCATCAAAATATGAAGCTTCCAACCTGATTTCCAACGAGGCTTCCCAGGACGAGTTCTTTCTCTGT
Source organism: Neostethus bicornis (assembly GCA_902685375.1). Taxonomy (NCBI): domain Eukaryota; kingdom Metazoa; phylum Chordata; class Actinopteri; order Atheriniformes; family Phallostethidae; genus Neostethus; species Neostethus bicornis. The sequence goes on along the minus strand of LR738551.1, from coordinate 21,610,314 downwards.
CCAAATTTGCAGTTCAGATTTCAGTCTCTGCTTCTCATTGTACTCGTTTATTTCTTCTGGTTGTTTTTCTATCTGATAGCTGGGAAACAAAATGGCGTGGTGCATTAATACAACCCATTTACAAACCAAACTACTGATATAAACTGAGGTTTGGGCCGAAAGAAAATAAAATTAAATACTTGGACCGCAAAGAGTCAATTAATAAAATAAAATGTTGTTTAAGTTATATTATAAATCCAGAATAATCCGAGCAACAGCAGCTTCGAGCTCATGTTTCCTGTCGGAGGTTTTAAGTGTGACACTTGCAACAATAATAATAAGAAGAAGAAGAAAGAAGAAAAGAAAATCGTGTACAGAAAGAAGCGGATTAGTATTTTTTTTTAAAATATTTTCTAGATATTTCTACTATCTCAATGTGTCTTTATGCGCTGAAAAATGAATGAGGAATGATCCAAACAGCGGCCGCTTTGAATTTATGTTTCCTCTCGGAGTTTTAAAGCGTGACACATAACATAAATAAATAAAAAACCTACCACAAGAAGAATTGGAATAATAAAAAAAGGTTTGTTCAATATTTTATGCATAGTTCTGTTTTCTCAATTTGTCTTATACACTGAAAAATAAATGATGAAGAAAGAGGAGGAGGATGAAGATACAAATACAATAGATTTGGGATTAAGCTGCAGGAAAAGCTCATCAGGAAGAAAAGAAAGAAATAATGAATGAGATAGATGTATTCTGTTTGTTTGTTTTTAAGTTTAATAGTGACAATACAACCTCAAACTGGCCTATATACAAGACAAACAGGAATGAAGGAGAACATGTTCTATTTATTGTTATTACTATTATTATTATTTAACTGTTGCTCATAAACCTGTAACATCCTAATGTCTGACTGTTGTTGTTATCAGATAGAATTAGAATCAGCAATATCTTGAACAACACACAACAGCTACATGTCCCAAAGCTATTGGTCCCCACCTGTCTTGAACATCTTCTCCTGCTGAAACCATCAGCATAAATCGTTCAATATGAACGAGGAATATGTGGAAAATCTCCATTGCAATGTCTCTTAAGGATGGACTTAGATTTTTAGATTGTATTTTAAGTAAGGATGGTATAAATTTATAAGAAACAAACGAAACAAAAAACAAGTTTGAAGAGAAGCTTGGAGTAGAGCTGTTTGTTCTCTGGCTCAAGAGAAGCCAGATGGGGTGGTTTGGGCATATGGTTAGGATGCCTCCCGGACGTCTTGCTGGTGAGGTGTTTCGGGCATGTCCCACTGGGAGGAGACCCAGAAGCAGTCCCCGGACCAGCTGATAGAGATTATGTCTCACAGCTGGCCGGGGAATGCCTCAGGATCCTCCCTGGTGTGCTGGAGGGTACAGGAACCCAGGCTTCTCTCACCTTGGGATGAGAAGCCTGAGGCTGTTGCCCCCGTGACCCAGCCCTAGATAAGTGGAAGACAACGGAACAGAATGAAGTTAAGATGACGTACCAGAAATTCAACTAAATCTTTCTTTTTTTTTTTAATTTTAGTCACTCTGAAGATGTGCAGCTGGTGATGGTGACTGCAGTGAAGTGTCCTGAAACTGGATGATTGGTCGGATAAAGAAAGCAATGAGGCTGTGGGAAATTCAGGAATGAAAAAAAGCTGGTGGTGGACTGATGGAAAATCTCAACAGTTTTCGAGTGATGACCGCTTTAAAGAGCGAAGATGAAGAAGAAGATCCAAAGCCTTCATTGTATCTGGACCACATTTATTCTAGCCAAACAAATGAAAACACGAAGCTTAAGACTTCAGACAACAACCTGGCTGGACTTATTAAATCAGATATTAAGGAAGAGGATTGTGAAAAAGTGCTGGCAACCAGAAAAGCAGAATCAAGCAGTGTTTTACAATCAAAAGATGGGAGAAAGACTTTAAGCTTTTCTGAAATGAAATACTTTATGTCTGGAACAGAAAATTGTGATACATGCTGTAAAGATTACACGGGACATGGATCAAGTACAAACAGTGAAATGGAAAGTATCACAACTGAAACGTCTGTCATCTGCTCTCAATGTGGTAAAAAGTGTAAAGATCAACAATCTCTCCAGAAACACTTATCTAAAAGGTCTTTGAAATGTTTTAATGGTCAAGTTCAAAATGATGTAAATCCACAGAATGGAGAATCAAAGGACAAAAATGTCATCAAATGTGATGTTTGTTCTAAAATTTTTGGTAGTAAAGTGAATCTTAGGATACACATGAGAATCCACACAGGAGACAAACCATTCAGCTGTGATATGTGTGGACAAAGATTTTGTCAAAAGTCAAACTTAAACCAGCACATAAGAATCCATACAGGAGTGAAACCCTTCAACTGTGTTGAATGTGGGCAAACGTTCTGTCAAAAGTCAAACTTAAATCAACACATGAGAGTGCACACAGGAGACAAACCGTTTAGCTGTGATGAATGTGGACAAACATTCAGTCAAAAGTCCAGTTTAGACAAACACATAAATATCCACAAAAGAGACAAACCGTTCAACTGTGATATGTGTGGACAAACATTTTGCCAAAAGGCAACCCTAAGTCAACACGTGAAAATTCATACAGGAGATAAACCATTCAGCTGTGATGAATGTGGACAAACATTTAGTCAAAAGTCAACCTTAACTCGGCACATGAGAATTCATTCAGGAGCCAGACCATTTCCATGTGAAGTTTGCGGGGAATTATTTCGGTGGCAAAACAGTTTGAAAGGTCACATGCATGTACATACAACATAAAAGAATGCTGCTTGCTACTTACTGGTCTAAACAAAAAGGCCTTAAAACAGCTGCAGTTTATTCAAAATGCTGCTGCTCGAGTCCTAACAAGAACTAGAAAATATGAACACATTAGTCCTGTGCTCAAGTCTCTGCACTGGCTTCCTGTGGCTCAGAGAATAGACTTTAAAGCTGCTCTGCTTGTGTTTAAGTCTCTCCATGGTCTAGCACCAAAGTACATCTGTGATATGTTAGTACCTTATGAACCATCTAGAACTCTGAGGTCCTCCGGGACCGGCCTCCTGCTCGTGCCTAGAGTCAGGACTAAACATGGACAAGCTGCATTTCAATTTTGTGCTGCAAAAGTCTGAAACAAACTTCCTGAGGTTAGAGACAGGCCTCCACTGTGACGATGTTTAAATCTAGGCTGAAAACACTTCTGTTTAACTGTGTATTTGATTAATTACTCATTTTATTTGTTTTAATTATTTTATTTATATTTTTTAAAAACTTTTTGATTATGTTTTGTGATTTTAATGCTTTTTTTTTCTTTCTTATGAGGCACTTTAAATTACATTTTGTATGAATTGGCTATATAAATAAACTTGCCTTGCATTTTTCTTCATTTTTAACTTTATAAATCTGATTCTTTCACTCTCGGTAAACTTGTGTAATTTATTTATTTTTGTTTTAGCCAACAGGTTTTCCGTGGTAGGCTCTGGATGTGATGTGTGTGTAATGTGCAAACAGAGCTAGCTAAAAAGTTCAACATTACCCAAATCCCATCAACAGCAGGGCAACCTCATCTTTCTCCCCAAAAAAACTCTGTATTTTTACCCAAAACTAGATTTTTGTCACATTATTAAGTAAGATTTTATGTCAAATGTTGAATTTGAAAAAGATTTTTAATATTGCTGTGAAAGAAAATGTTTTTTTCCAAGAGTTTTGTTAACCCAACACTTCTTTCCCCAACTCTATTCATTAATGTGATTACATTTAGTTAAATGAATAAGTAAAGGCAATCATTGATTTTAAGATTAATTTATGTTTGTCTCTGTTTAAGTCAAGTTATTTTTGAACGTTTAAGAATATATTATAACAAAATATTATACATTTTGCAGGTGTTCACTTTAAGTTTGTCTTGATTTTATGCCCTACAGATAGTCAAATAAAAAAATAACCAGCTGTGTTATTGACCGTTGTCCTCATGTCCAGCTAATTGGGAAAAATAAGTCTTATTTTAAACTTGGAAATGTTTTATGTTTGCTCTAAATACCACAATAATTTTTTGTGGCAATTATTAATACACAGTTCAATATTAAATATTTATTTAATAAAAGGTTTGAACATTTAAAAAAAAAAAAATTCAAATTTTAACTAAAATGCATGTTACATCAAAATAAATGCTGAGTTTTTTGTAAAACTCTTTTTTTTTGCCTTGGGCTGTTTGAGCCTTGTCCTAAAAATATGTTACTTTTTTTTTTTTTAACACAAAAAGTTCAAATTTTATGTTCACAATAAAATGACTGCGGATACAAGCGGCCAAAATGAGCCTTCTCTACAGGGTGGCTGGCCTCTTACTCAGAGATCGGGTGAGGAGTTCTGCCATCCAGGAGGAGCTCGGTATTGAGCTGCACCTCCTCCAGGTCGAGAGAAGCCACATGGGGTGTTTCGGGCAACTGGTCAGGATGCCTCACTAACGCCTCACTGGTGAGGTGTTTTGGGCACATCCCACCCGGAGGAGACCAAGAGGCAGACCCCGGACAACAGAGACAACATCTCACAGCTGGCTGGGGAACGACTTGGGATCCTTTCAGGTGAGCTGGAGGATGTTGCTGGGGTGAGAAAAGCCTGGGCTTCCCGTCTGTTGCCCCCGTGACCTGACCACGGATAAGCGGAAGATGACGGAACGAATGAAAATTACTCAGAATTGATTGTACTTTTTTTTTTACATTTTATTTCTAAACCAGCTCATACAGACATGATTTTAACTTAGTGAACATGAGCTACAAAATAAACCAAAATGAACAAATTGAAGGTTTATAACATTTTAAATCAACTGAAAATGCTTCTCATCATGATCATGTCACTTTGCCAGGCAATAACACACAGATTCAACTTTTATAAAAGCATCAATAGTATGCAGACAATTGATTTACATTAAAAAAAAAATGAACAAAAAAAGCCCATTTTGTTTTTTTGTTGTGTTTGTGCTCATGAAGCACAAACACTCATGAGTGTTTGTGCTTCATGAGCAGTATGAGGTTACTGCACATTTAAATCTTGATGATTGGATCTTGATGATTGTAAAACTCATCTTCACACTCAGAGCAGCTGAGTAGATGATTGGAAGTAGTTGGTTCTTCATTTTTGATTTGATGATGCTGAAAAATCTCACTATCACACACATGATCTTTTCTGAATTGTTTGTGTTTATATAACAAGGTGGAAGATGTAAGATATTTAGGGTCAACCTTTCATGGAGGTGAAGAGTGTGGAAAAAGACCAATGGGGAAAAGACCGGAGGCAGAGCTCGAGGTAACAGAGTTGACTTTTTTTTTTTTTTGGGAATGACAAGGACCAATAAGATCAGAATGAGGAGATGAGAGGGACATGTTTTGGAGATAGAATATGTACTGTACTCATTACAATGATTGTGATCGACCAATAGCCTTCGTAATTATTTTGGTCAATCTCATGCTGTTTGAAAAAAATTGACATCAGCTTATTTATTCATCTTAAGTATAAAATTTTGCCATTTTATTCACCAACAAGCAGAGCTGTCCAGTGATAATGATCACCCCATTAGCTTGTTTTTCATAGCCATAGCAACCAACAGCAAAACCCTCCACGTGTTATTCTTTTTTGCCTCTCTGTCATATGTGCTGCCCTACTCACCTCCCCATGAAAACAAAGCTGAGCTCGTGATTTATGTTGCATACATATTTTTGAGGCATAAAGACAAAATAAAGGTTGTGTTTTACAATCAAATAAATTTCCAATCCTAGTCTTTAATCCTGAGGAGAAGCTCTGATGCATTCTGAGTAAATACACTTAGAGTTATGCTTAGAATTTAAACTTTAAAGGATAATCTAATTATTTGAACTTCTCCGATGCATTGTCTTTTTTCAGCCGTAGAAGTAGTTGTTTTTCATATTTATGCTAGCATCCTCGTTGTATGTCTGCTGCAGCGAGGACTCACCGAGACATTGGTGGTATTTCAGCTCTGTGTACCAAGCAAAGTTTTTTTTACACACATCACAGCTGTACTTGCTCTCGGCATCGTGGACTGACATGTGTGACTGCAAACTTGCCTTGTTTGCGTATTTTTTACTACAATGCGGGCAACCAAATGGTTTCTCCCCCGTGTGAGTTCTCATGTGGGCCTTGAAATTGGTACCGGAGATGGATTTATAGCCACAGAGTGAACAGTGGAACTTCTCAGTATGATGTTTCATGTGGAGCTTTAGATAGGAGCTGTAGCGGAAAGCTTTGCTGCACATTGTACAGTTGTACGGCTTCAAGTCGTTCACGTATGTCACTCCTTGTTCTGATGCTTCGTGTTTCAGAGAGTTCAGATTTGATTGGGGTTTCTTGTAATCTTTCCAAAAGTCGCTGTCGACACTGTCATCGCTTTCAGGCTGCACAGACTCCATTGGTTTCTCCTCGGAATCAAAGTTGAGACCCGACTGAGATTTTTTGGTGTCTTTCCAGAAATCACTATCAGCACTGTCATCACTTTTGAAGGAGGTCACTGGTTCTCCCACAGAGTCTTTCTTATTCTGTGGTTGAGATGAAGGGTCTGGAAACTGAGATGTCTCTTCATCTTCTTCAGTTTTCACAGGCGCAAGACTGAATATGTAATCTGTTATCTCAGTCTCCTCTGGTTCAACTTTAATCTGGACAAGTTCTGGATCTCCCTGCTTAATTTCTGACTGTACGTCTGGACGGTATCTTGAGTCATCACTTGAGTTCTTGAACTGTTGTGTGCTCATTTTTGAGAATATGCTTTTTTTAGAAGTTAAAGCTGGCTGAGATCCACTAGTCTCTTCAAAATAAATTCTTTCTCCATTTCTCAGAGCTGACGAGGTCTCCTCATTCGTTTCTGGTTGTATATGAGATCTAATTTTAGACGTTTCTGGCTCTCCACAGTCCTGTTGATCATCTGCTGTTTCCATGTTTGTTTGTCTATCTTCATTCCTCTCCATCTGGTCCATTTCCAGCTCACCTGACTGATGAAAGACTTTATGTTTTGACAGAAGATAGTAAGTATGAAATTCAGCAGAACAAACTTTACATCTGAAGATTTTTTTTCTTTTCCTGTGGACCTCCATGTGCTCCACCAAATGTCTTCTCCATACAAAGTCTTTCTCACAAACCGAGCAGCTAAACCGGGTTTGTTTAGTGTGAATTCTCATATGCTGGATTAAATCATCTTTCTCCATACAAACTAAGCTACAGACCGAGCATTTCAACGAGTCGTTCTTCGTGTGACACCTCTGGTGCACACTTAAATCTTGAGGATTGGAAAACTCATCTCCACACTCAGAGCAGCTGAGCAGATTATTAGAAGTAGTTGGTTCTTCATTTTTGATCTGATAATACTGAATAATCTCACTATCACATGCATGATCTAGAAGCTCTGACTCCGAGGTGAAAGATATTTTACAGATGATGCAGGAGGACACTTTCTCTCCTGTGTGGATAGATGTGTGTTTGGTCAGGAGTCCCCCTGTTGTAAATTCTGCCCCACAAAAGAAGCAGTAAAGCAGATTCTTGACATCATCAGTGGAAAATTCCTTTTTCACTTCACAATTTAAACTTATTTGTAAGTCTTTTCCATCTGGTTCGGCTTTTCTCTGGAGATTACACGGTCCTTGTTGATCTCCAGTGAGATGTTTCTTTTTATTCTCTTTTAGCCAATTTGGGACTTCTGTAAAACAAAAGTATATAAAAAAAAAATCAGTTTCTTTTTCTGTTGTTGTGCCTCCCTCCACCCTCTAGGTTGACAAAAAAAATTGTTCTTACTACTTTAATTATTGTAAACTTTGGTTAAAATATGCACCAAAATGCAGAAAAAAGGATCTGAGGGGGATGCCCCCAGACTCCTCTATACTGGCGAGCACCATAGGTGCTCATTTTGTGTCCCCCCTTTTTTTTTTTTTAGAAAATCCTGTATTCGCCCCTGGGAACAGGAGCAGATGAATGCATGCTTTGGTAGCTGCTAGATTAGATCAATAGAATGAAGCCCTAGATTTTAAACAAGCGCGTTAAATGTTACGTCAAGAGCATTAAATTTCAAATCTAGCAGCGCTAGGTCTGAAATCTAGTGGGATAGCGCTTAAAAACGTGCATTTAGCGGCGCTACGTTTGAAATCTAAGCGCTTGATGTAATATTTAGCTTGTTTTAACATCTAACACGCTTGTTTTACGTGGATGTATTGGGCCCAAAGGCTTTCCATATCTGTGCACACTGTTTATTTTGAAAGTGTGTGCCTCAAGGACACACACACATTTCAATGGGAGCAGTGTTGTTGTATTTTTGGCGCCATCTAGTGATGAACATAAAAAAAAAAAATATCACGAAAAATCAAACTAACATGATTCTTTTTTTTTTCTAGTTCGGTGGGCCGGATTAAAACATTTAACAGGCCGCATGTGCCCCGAGGGCCGTAGTTTGCCCATGCCTGGTCTAATCTGTTCAATAGATTTGCTCCAACAGCAGAACATTTGTTCTAACTCTCAGCTTTTTGAAATCATCGTATCGTCTGAGATTATAAGTACTCACTCGATTTCGAAAGAAAATTTGAATCCACACAGTAAGTCATATACGGTAAAATTAATTAATTATATCAGATAAATAATGCCTTTTCATTCAAACATTCTTTTACCTTTGAAATAATTGCTAGTAATTTACAAAGTTTTGTTTTTACAAACTGTATGTGACTTTTCCAACTTAATTTGTTTTGGATTCTTTTTCTTTCGGCATTTCCCTTCAGGGGTCACCACAGCAAGACAGTTTCTTCCATCTAACCCTATCTGCTGCATCCTCTTCGGTCACACCAACTATCTTCATGTCTTCCTTCACTGTATCCATGAACCTCCTCTTTGGTCTTCCTCTAGGCCTCTTTCCTGGTGGTTCCAAATCCAGCATCCTTCTTCTGATGTACTCTCTCTCTCTCCTCTGCACATGTCCAAACCATCTCAATCTGGCCTTTCTGACTTTATTTCCAAAACCTCTAACATGTGCTGTTCCTCTAATCCTGTCTATCTTGGTCCCTCTCAGAGAGATCCTCAGCATCTTCATCTCTGCTACTTCCATCTCTGTTTCCTGTCTTTTTCTGAGTGTTACTGTTTCGATACCAAACAGCATGGCCGGTCTCGCCACGGTGTAATGATTACTGTTTGATTAATTTGTGGGATTATTATTCCTAAAAATTTGATTTCATTTACTAGCTCTATCTCTGTATCTAAAATATGCAATTTTTATTCACATTTATACTACGTTTTAGTTCTTTTTTTGACCTCATCAAGTAATACTTCCAAATCATTGCCACAGCAAATTATATTTGTGTCATCAGCAAATAATATAAGGTGTAAATTTTTTGACACCAGAAAAATATCATTAATGTAAAGAATAAAAAGCAATGGGCTGAACACTGCCCCCTGAGGGACGCCACATGACACTGATGCACGGTTTGAATTAATTCCATTTATGTGAACACATTGGGATCTATTTTCAATAATTTTTTATCCAATAGAAAGCCACACCCCTAATTCTGTATCTATGTAACTTTTTGAGTAATAGGTTATGATTAACTGTGTAAAAAGTTATCTTCCCCTCCCCCACCCACCGCCTTCCTTCCTCTCATGTTATTATTAAATAATAATCTCTTAAATTACTTGGTACAAACTCTGATCACAATTAAAAGTACACATAAAAATTAGAAACCATTTGCTTGATTTTTTTGTAGAATGCTTAAAGATGCTTTATTTATTATTGAAATATTAATAACAATATTTCAACTGTAGAATCTTTTGGGTTCATGGCTGGTACATTTATTGATGCATGTTACAAGAAAAACTTATAAATTCAATTTGAATCAACTTATTTTTCAATCTTTTCAAACTGACAACATAAGGAGGATCTAGAACAGAAAGCTACTTATTTTATCAATCTGTTAAATTTGAGGATTCTATTTCCTCCTAAAGATAAAACTGGTAGATAAAGAAAAAATACCAACCTCTGGGATCTAAAACTAGTCGAAGTTGAGAAGATTGATCCATCTTTTTACTACGTGATAAACACTTTATTTCCAGTGGATCTCAATGCGCCATCTTTTCACCTGGAAACAGTTGTAACATCTTCCGGGTTGGGTTTTTCAAAATAAAGCAATGATGAATATTGCAGGACTTAAATTTTTTTAATTGACTGGGCATAACTATAATTTTGAACAAAATGTTGGGGATTGGTGCCGAACAATCAGTAATGTAACACCAAGCAAAAACTTTGAAAAGAAATTAGGCAAATATAATCATTTCTTGAGCAATAAAATAATCAAATAAAATTTTCAGTTCACGTTAAATCAAAACAAACCAGATTCATTACATTTGATGTTTTCAAATCAAATGTTTTAATGATTTTGTCAATCAGGTGTATAATAGTTTCTCTAGTTTTCTTCATTTGGCATTTGAATTAATAAGAATTAGATGTTTGACGAAACCAAATTAACTACAGACATTATGTTTTTTTTTATTATTATTATTATTTCAAGAAAAATAAAAACTAGTGTAGTAAAAGAACCATTCCATCTGGCGGCTCAACACCGAGCTCCTCCCGGATGGCAGATGTCCTCACCCGATCTTTGAGTGAGAGCCCAGCCACCCTGCGGAGGAAGCTCAATTCGGCTGCTTGTATCCGCGATCTCATTCTCTCGGTCACCACCCACAGCAGGTGACCATAGGTGAGGATGGGAACGTAGATCGACTTGTAAATCGAGAGCTTTTCGGCTCAGCTCTTTCTTTACCACAACGGACCGATGCAGCGTCCTAGTTGTTGCTGGCGCAGCACCGATCCGCCTGAATGATTAAGACTAAGAATTAATAGGATTACATTTTTTGTTGGGAGGCTTCATCTTGAAACGTTTGAATATTATAATTTGAATAATTTGTCTTTAACTTTTTTTAACAAAATGTTTAAAAAGTTTTCAATAAAATCATTTGTCTTAGAAGCTCCGTTCGTTCCGTCATCTTCCGCTTGTTCCGGGGTCGGGTCGCGGGGGCAACAGCATCAAGCGGGCAGCCCAGGCCTCTCTCACCCCGGCTGCATCGTCTAGATCACCTGGAAGGATCCCAAGTCGTTCCCCGGCCAGCTGTGAGACATAGTCTCTCCAGCGGGTCCGGGGTCTGCCCCTTGGTCTCCTCCCGGTGGGACGTGCCCGAAACACCTCGCCTGCGGGGCGCTCGGGCGGCATCCTGACCAGATCCCCATCCGGCTCCTCTCGACTTGGAGGAGGAGCGGCTCGACACCGAGCTCCTCCCGGATGGCAGAGCTCCTCACCCGATCTCTGAGTGAGAGCCCAGCCACCCTGCGGAGGAAACTCATTTCGGCCGCTTGTATCCGCGATCTCATTCTTTCGGTCACCACCCACAGCTGGTGACCATAAGTGAGGGTGGGAACATAGATCGACTTGTAAATCCAGAGCTTTGTTTTTCGGCTCAGCTCTCTCTTTACGACAGACCGATGTCCGATGGATTCCTGAATGTTTAAGATTATATTAATGTAAAATATTATACATTTTGCAGGTGTTCTCTTTACGAAGTTTATCTTGATTGTATGACCTACAGATAATCAAATAAAAAATAATCCGCTGTGTTATTGACCGTTATCTTCATATCTAGCTAATTGGGAAAAATAAGTCTTATTTTAAACTTGTAAAAATTTAAAGCTTGATCTGAATACAACAATAAATTTTGGTGGCGATCCATAATTAATACACAGTTCAATATCAAATATTTATTTTACGCAGTAACTTTAAAGGTTTGAATCCTTTTAAGGTTTGAACATTTCAAATGTTTTATTTTCAAATTTTAACTAAAATGCATGTTGCATCAAAATAAATTATGAGTTTTTTCCCTAAAACCCTGTTTTATCCTTAGCCCATTGGAGCCTGGTCCAACAATCATGAGATCATTTTTTTTTTTTTTTTTTTTTAAACACAAAAAGTTTAACTTTTATGTTCACAATAAAATAATTCAGAAATGATTGTATTTTTTTAAATTATTTTATTTCTAAAAAAAAAAAAAAAAAAAAAAAAAAAAAAAAAAGCTCAACAGACATGAATTTAACCAAATAAACCTGAGCTCTAACAGACCGAAATTAACAAATTGAAGGTTTTATAACTGAATTGGACTGAAAATCCAATCATGCTCGTGTCACTTGCCCAGCCAATAACACGCTAAAGATTCTTCATTTATAAATCTAAAAAAATCTAAAAAAAAAAAAAAGAACATTTGACAGAAATTAAAGTAGGAAACTTTTATGACTCCCAAAAAAAAAACCCCCAGAAGGCACTTAAGGAAAATAAAATAGGCGTTTGTCAGACATGAAGACATTTTTCTTTAAGAGTTTCTTTGTTTCAACGATTGACACTGTTTAAAGGAGGTAAACAAAGTTTTGTAGTTTGAGCCTTTTTATTGTCAGTAGATCAATGGTTTGACTTGAAAATTTCTTTGGTAGCTCATTTGCCAAAACTGAATGGGCAGCCAAATTGCGGAGTAAGACTAAAGCGAACGTTCATGTTTTAACAGACAACATTAAGTTTGGTAATGTGATTGAAACGAATAATCTAATTATTTGAACTTCTCTGATGCATTGTTTTGTATTTCTTCAGCCGTAGAAGTTCTTGCTTTTCAGATTTATGCTAGCATCCTCCTTGTATGTTTGCTGCAGCGACAACTCACCAAGACATTGGTGGTATTTCAGCTCTGTGTACCAAGCAAAGTTTTTTTTACACACATCACAGCTGTACTTGTTCTCAGAATCGTGGACTGACATGTGCGACTGCAAACCGGCGTTGTTTGCGTATTTTTTACTACAATGCGGACAGCCAAATGGTTTCTCCCCCGTGTGAGTTCTCATGTGGGCCTCGAAGGTGGTACGTAACATGCATTTATAGTCACAGAGTGAACAGTAGTACTTCTCAGAGTGATTTTTCATGTGGATCTTTAGATAGGAGCTGTAGCGGAAAGCTTTGCTGCACATCGTACAGTTGTACGGCTTCAAGTCGTTCACGTATGTCACTCCTTGTTCTGATGCTTCGTGTTTCAGAGAGTTCAGATTTGATTGGGGTTTCTTGTAATCTTTCCAAAAGTCGCTGTCGACACTGTCATCACTTTCAGGCTGCACAGACTCCTTTGGTTTCTCCTCGGAACCACTTAGAGGGTTCCTCTGGGAATCCGTTTCAAAGTTCAGACCAAACTGAGATTTTTTGGTGTCTTTCCAGAAATCACTATCAGCACTGTCATCACTTTTGAAGGAAGTTACTGGTTCAGGACCTCCCACAGAGTCTTTTTTCTCCTCAGTCTGGTTGAGATAATGCTCTGGAAACTGAGGTTTCTCTTCATCTTCTTCAGTTTTCACAGGTGCAACACTGAATATAAAATCTGTTATCTCAGTCTCCTCTGGTTCAACTTTAATCTGGACAAGTTCTGGTTCTTCCTGCTTAATTTCTGACTGTACTTCGGGATGGCACCTTAAGTCATCACTTGAATCCTCTTTACACATGAACTGATGTGTGTCCATTTTTGGGTAGATGCTGTTTTTAGAAGTTAAAGCTGGCTGAGATTCACTGGTCTCTTCAATAAATTTTCTTTCTCCATTTCTCAGAGCTGACGAGGTCTCCTCATTTGTTTCTGGTTGAATAGGCGATCTTATTTTAGACGTTTCTGGCTCTCCACAGTCCTGTCGATCATCTGCTGTTTCCATGTTTGTTTGTCCATCTTCATTCTCCCCCATCTGGTCTATTTCCAGCTCACATGACTGGTGGATGAGTTTATGTGTTGACAGAACATAGTAGGAATAAAATTCAGCAGAACAAATTCTGCACCTGAAGATTTTTTTCCTTTTCCTGTGGTCCTCCATGTGCTTCATCAAATGTCTTCTCCATGCAAAGTCTTTCTTACAAACCGAGCAGCTAAACCGGGTTTGTCTAGTGTGACTTCTCATATGCTGGATTAAATCATCTGTGTCCATACAAACTAAGCTGCAGACCGAGCATTTTAACGAGTCGCCCCTCGTGTGACACCTCCGGCGCACATTTAAATCTTGACGATTGGAAACCTCATCTGGTTCGGTTTCTCTCTGTAGATTATACGGTCCTTGTTGATCTCCAGTGGGATGTTTCTTTTCATTTTCTTTTAGCCAATTTGGGACTTCTGCAAAACAAAACAAAAATGTATTAAAAAAAAAAAAATCAGGGTTTTTTTTTTTTTTTTTAAGTCAATCAGAGTAGTCAATTTAAACATATATTTTTTTTTTTCTCCAAAGCAAATTAGTGATTGTCATCAGACTCTTGTATTCTGCTCTCACACACCAAACTACACTTATGTTCTCTTTTACTATAGCCAGAAATCTTCTGTTTGTCCTTACTCTAGGTCTCCTGCTTGACATTTCGAAGAAGAAAGTGTACAAAACCGTGGTGAGACCGGCCATGCTGTAGCAGAGATGCGGATGCTGAGGATCTCTCTGGGAGTGACCAGGATCAGAGGAACAGCACATGCTTGAGGTTTTGGAAATAAAGTCAGAGAGGCCAGACTGAGATAGGAGGAGACGATAGATCAGTGGTAGAACTTCCGCCTTTGGACAGGATGTTCGCGGGATCGAATCCAAACCACATTTGCCAGGTGATTGTCTGATTCACCTAGACGGGGGGTCGGCAACCCGCAACTCCGGAGCCGCATGCGGCTCTTTGGGTCCGCCCTAGTAACTCCCTGGAGCTTTTTAAAGATAGTTGAAAATGGAAAAAGATGGAGGAGGGTTTTTTTTTTCCCCATTTTGTTTTCATACGATTTCTGAAGGAGGACAAACATGATACAAACATAACGTTTTTGTTTTTTAAATTTATCTTAATGTCTTGACATTTTCTCAACGTCATTGGTGTAAAAACGTGTACAACAAATATTACATTTCAACATTTCTGTCAACCAAGATTTGCGTCACAGCCTGTGACTCAGGTTTCCATGATCAGGGTGGGATGTCAGGCTGTTGGAAATAAACGGGAGGCTGTGTGAAAAGCCATCAATCCTAAAAGAAAAAAAGGTTAAAATAACTGAGAACAGAGGATTCAATATTTCTTGAACCAAATAATTTACATTCATTATCAATGAATCCTAAATGAAAATGAATAAAACACTCAATTTAAACCCCCAAACTAGGTAATTAGCAAAACCCAAAACTCTTTAAAAAGTTTTTTTGCTGAGGGAAGTCATAGAGTTACAAAGTTACGGCAAAGACTGGATCGTAGAAACACTCTGCAGGTTTCAGACCAAGATGGGACTGTCTGGTTACAGTAAAACCAGCTCAAGACTCCCACTGATTCACCGTTACTGTGAGTAACTAGTATCTTTATGCTCTTTTTGTGATGTTTTATTTTGAGGATATGTTTTAACGTTACCATAGCAACCAGAGTGCGTTAGGGTAGAGAGAACGTTATTCATGTTTTATTAGCGGCATGTTATAAAAACGCTGCTAATAAAATTCCTCACGTAGACAAAGTGGATTTATGTTATTGTTTTTTAATAAATAAACCGTTTTTAATGTTGGTCTTATTCAGTTTTTCTGCTAGCCTGCTAGCCAAATCAAGCCCGTTAAATTTCAGATTTAGCGCGCTTAAAAAACGTACATCTTATGCTCTAAATTTAACATTTAGCGCTAGATTACGCACATGTAGTGACCATACTGGCTTTCCATCGTAGCGCACAAGGTTTGAAATCAAACGCGCTTGTTTACGTGCGTGTAGTGGACCCGATTTTTTCGGGTGATCACGGAGAAACACACATTTTGATGGGAGCAGTGTTGTTGTTTTCTCAACAAAGCCAATAGATCTAGAGTGCGGTAGAGTGCCATCTTAAAAAAAAAAAAAGAATTACTCTATTCATCCCTCACCGGGGAAATTTGTTTGCTGCACTCCTTACACCGCAGCAGGCTGCCCTTCGACGGCGCCAATGGTGGGAGAAGCGGGGGTTAGGTGTCTTCTCCAAGGCCCCTAGACGTTCTTTCTGTGGGCCGCAAACTCGCGACCTTCCGGTCCGCACGCGAACGCGCTAACCACTGTGCTGCCGTCTCCCCCTTAACTAAACACCTTTGCGTTGGCGTGACCAGTGCAGCTTCCTTGTTTCTCCAGCTGATTCAGCATGGCGCTGCCATGCAGAGAAGGACATTCTGGTTAGTCTCACATTTTCAGGAGGCCTAGCAGGGAGGTGAAGCTGGCAGAGCTAATGAGGAAACATGAATTGCAGGAGGAATAAAACATTAACACGGTTTAATTACTTATTTTTTTCAAGTTCGGCGGGCCAGATTAAACCGTTTAACAGGCCGCATGTGGCCCGCGGGCCGTTGTTTTCCCATGTCTGGGTTACAAGGAAGAAACTGACTAGCTCTAAGAAGATCCTTCTGTGAGGATATCCTCTCCTCCCCCACCTACCGCTCTCTGTTTTTTTTTCCAGTGAATATCATGTTATTGTTAAAAAGAATCTCTTAAATTACTCTAATCACAGTTAGAAGTACACATAAAAATTGGGAACCACTTGCTTGCTTGATTTTTTTTGTAGAATGTTTAAAGATGCTTAAATATTTCAACTGATGACCAGCTATAGAATCTTTTGTGTCCATGGCTGGACCATTTTGTGATGCATATTACAAGAAAAACTTATATATTCAATTGGAATCAACTTATTTTTCAACTTTTTCAAACTGACAACAAAAGAAGGATCTAGAACAGAAAGCTACTTATTCTATCAAGCTGTTTAGCTTGAGGATTTTCTTTCCTCTTAAAATAAAAAAAAAAGATGGTAGATAAAGAAAGAAATAACACCAACCTCTGGGATCCAAAACTAGTCGAAGTTTAGAAGATTGATCCATCTTTTTACAACGTGATAAGCACTTTATTTCAGAGGATCATCATACATGATCTCTTCACCTGGAAATAGTTGGAACGTCTTCCGGGTTGGGTTTTTCAAAGTAAGGCAATGATAAATGTTTGTTGCATGATTTAAATTCTTTGGAGTGACTGTGCATAACTATAATTTTGATTACCAAAAAATGAGAAATATAATACCAACCAAAAACCTTCCTGTTCTGCTGACATATTTATTTGAACACTAATTCAAATCAATTGTTTTAACGACTTTGTAAATCAGGTGTATAATAGTTTCTGTAGTTTTCCTCAAATTAGATTCAGATGTTTGTCATAAGCCAAATTAATAAGGGACATTGTGGGAGTTTTATTATTCCAAGAAAAATAAAAAAGTAGTGTAGAAAAAAGATCAGTTAAATGGTGGTGTCAAACATGATAAACTAAGAATGAATTTTATTAACTTTTTGCTGGAAGGCTTCATCTTGAAACGTTTGTTTAATTCGAAGAATTTCTCTTTAACGATTTTTAACAAAATGTTCAAAATGTTTTCAAGAAAATCATTTGTTTTAGAAGCTTTTGTATAAAATGTACACATTTTTGCATTTTATTAATTTGAAAAAAAAAAAAAATTAAAATATTGGTAGGACATACATAAAATATCATGATAGAAATATTAAAAGAGCAGTTTTTATTCACAATCTAAAAGACCGTTTTATTCACCATTAACACTGATATTTCTTTGACTTGAGTGGATTGAAACCTGATCATATACATTTATTTTCACTTTATGTGTGTGTGTTGTATTTATTGAAGTTTAGTAAAAGATTACCAAAATGGGTACATTTTTTGTTGGTATGACTGTTTATATTGAGGATAATATACATTTTTTTTAACGAAATACTGATAATGTATTCATTATCAGCACAAAAATCAGAACCAGAAGTACTTTATCGATTACACACATAGGAAACGTGTGTGTTCTGGGATACTTCTTTGTGGATCCCAAATTTTCTTCCAGAATGTTTTAATTTTAACTTTAAAATTTTTTAAATAATTTTTAAAAACCACTTTTTATCAAAACTTATTTATATTTTTATTTTTGAAGACTTTACTATGTAACTAGCGGATGTGACGTAATAGCACCTACGTTTCAGAGTTAGCGTTATTGCCTAACAATCTTAATGTCAGTATCTTCTTATAATTATTTTACCGTTCACGCTATGGCGTTTAATGTGTGTAATTTTTTAAAAAAAGATTTTGCCCAAATTTGACCGACCACTATGTTAGCCTGAGGCAGACAGATGGAGCCATCTGGAATAAAAAATCATATTCTGCTGAGATTATGAGAAAATGTCCAAAATCCAGATGTGGAAACAACCTGACAGTCCAAACGAAGACAGACTGCTCACTAAGCTTTGTGGTAACACATACTTTTTCACTGATCTGCTATTCATAATGACATTTATCTATCTGTTAGAATTTGTGATTAAAACAGTGACGTGCGGGCAGGGGAGGACAGCGGGGAGTGGGGGGTGGAGGGTGGAGGTGAGGCACTGCTTCACCTGTCATCATAAGGAAGTGTACATAAGTATGAATACTTTCGTGTGAGTGCATTATCCGTGCCAGTTAAGTTTAGTTTCAATAATGCCGTGTGTGCGTGCGTGCGTGCGTGCGTGTGACACAATTATTGCTGTGGACAATAAAAGTGCAGAGAAAAGTCAGCGGGTGAGGTAGACAGTACTGTACCTCAACTGAAGGGGGCGCAACCAAACTGGCAGGTTCTCTCACTTTCACCGAGAAAAGTAAATGGGAAAAAATAGTTTTTGAGAAATACTTGTTTGCCCTTAAAGATTTGTTTTTTGTTTTTAATATGCAAACTTATTAAAATTTATCTAGTTTTGTCATGTTTACGAGTGGGGTAAGGATGGAGCGGGAGATCGACAGGCGGATCGGTGCGGCGTCAGCAATAACTAGAACGCTGCTTCGGTCCATCGCTGTAAAGAAAGAGCTGAGCCAAAAAGCAAAGCTCTCGATTTACAAGTCGATCTACGTTCCCACCCTCAACTATGGTCACCAGCTGTGGGCGGTGTCCGAAAGAATGAGATTGCGGAGACAAGTGGCCGAAATGAGCTTCCTGTGCAGGATGACTTGGCTCTCACTCAGAGATTGGGTGAGGAGCTCAGCCATCCGGGAGGAGCTTGGGTCGAGCCGCTCCTCCTCCAGGTCGAGAGGACCCAGATGGGTTGGTTCGGGCTTCTGGTCAGGATGCTCCCAAGCGCCTTGCTGGTGAGCTGTTTCGGGCACATCCCACCAGGAGGAGACCAAGAGGCAGACCCCGGTCCCGCTGGAGAGACTATATCTCACAGCTGGCTCTGGAACAACTCGTGATCCGTCCGGGTGAGCTGGAGGATGCAGCCAGGGGGAGAGATGCCTGGGCTTTCCGTCTGAGGCTGTTGCCCTCGCGACCCGGCCCCGGATAAGCGGAAGAAGACGAAACGGAACAGAATTCAAATTTATAAAAGCACCAGAAAATTAAGTATAAAAAAAAAAAATTCTGTTGATCTGACATTTTTTCTGTTGATCCAAATTAGATTTGTGCTGCACACATCTCTGCCCTTAATTTTTTTTTTTAAGTATAAAAAAATTTCTTAAAACACCAGAGGGGTGCTTTGAGCATGGGTGCTTTTCATAGCTATGAAAGAAAGTTCTTTGTTAGACAAAACTGTTCTTCTGTATATGTTTGTGTTAGTTTTTGCGTGTAATTAAAGGAGGAATGCTGATGCGATATGAAGCATTGTCAGTTGTTGTATGCTGTTGGACGATGAATGGTTAAATAAGATGCATTTTCAGTTCTTACAATTGTATCTCTGAATCTTCAGAAGTCAGTGCCTCACCTGCCATAAATTTCACCACGCACCACTGAATTAAAATCAGTTGGAATATTTATTTTATTTATGATCGTAATTTTTTTTTTAGAATAAACCAATAACTTCACATTTAGAAATGTATTTATTTACTTTTGGAAAAAAATTGTGTTATGTTCAATAAATTGAATTAATGTTTTTGTTTCACACAGATGTCCAACAACTGCTAGGAGATAAGGAGTATCTCTCTGATCAACAAAACTGGAAGATCAATGTAAAACAAGAAGACCCTAAATACCTCATTAAGGAGGAAGAAGAAGAGAAGGAGATTACAGATGTGACTTTCTTTCCTGTGATTGTGAAAAATGAAGAGGAGGAAGTGGAACCCCAGTCTTCACAAGAGCCTCAAAGTGGGATGCAGGTGACAGGAGGAGAGCCAGAACCAGAAGAACAATCATCTGAGACTGATGTCAGTGATGGAAACTGGGAGGAAACCTGTGAAGCTGAGCTAGGTTCGAAAGCTCCTCCTGCTGGTAAATCAGGGAAAAAGAAATCCCACACCTGCAACGAATGCTTCAAAACATTCACTCGTCGGACCAATTTATTAAGACACAAACTAATTCACTCGCCAGAATTTCCCTTCAGTTGTTCCCTTTGCAAAGCTTCGTTTAAAACTAAAAGAGTTTTAATGCAGCACACAGAAATTCACAGTGATAAGAAACCGTTCAGCTGCTCCATCTGCGGACGATCATTCAGGAGAAAAGAATGTCTGACGCATCACATGAGGTGTCACACAGGAGAAAAACCTTTCAGCTGTGCCTTCTGTCCAGCAACTTTCAAATGGAAAAACGCTTATGTGGAACACACAAGGATCCACACAGGAGAGAAACCTTTCAGCTGCTCTGTTTGTTCCGCTGCCTTCAGACGCAAACAAGATTTTGTGGAGCACTCGAGGATTCACAGTGGTCAAAAGCCTTTCAGCTGCTCAGTGTGCGGTCGAAGCTTTAGTAAGGTGGCGTATTTGACTTGTCACATGAGATGTCACAAAGGAGACAGACCATTTAGTTGCTCTGTCTGTGAGGCAGCTTTTCAACGGAAATACACTTTGGTGCAGCACATGAGAACACACACTGGAGAAAAACCATTTGGTTGCGGCAGCTGTGACAAAAAATTTAGTCGGATGTCCATCGCCAAAGCTCATGAAAGACAGTGTCCGAGAATCTGTAGCGAGTCAAATGAAGTGTGTGCTTCAGCCGGGACATAACTGTGTTTATGTTTATATTGTATTGTCATTATTACAGTGAGTTACAAATGATATATGATGTATATGGAATTTGAACATTAATGGTTAGCACAGTGGCCTTATAGCCACTGTGAAGGAAGACATGAAGATAGTTGGCGTGACCGAACAGGATTCAGCAGCTAGGGTTAGAAGGAAGAAACTAACTTGCTGTGGCAACTCCGGAAGTGAAATTAGGAAAGGTGAAGAAGAAGACAGTGGCCTCACAGCAAGAAGATCGGCGTTCATATCCCTGGTCGGAACGAGGCTTGGAACACTGGCCTTTCTGTGTGGAGTTTGCATGTGTTCCCTGTGTAGGTGTGGGTTTTCTCTAGGTACTCTGGTTTCCTCCCAACCTCCAAAAACATCCATGTTGGGCTGATTGGCTGCTACAAAATTGCCCCTAGGAATGAGTGTGTGTGTGTGGCCCTGCAACAGACTGGTGACGGGTTTGGGTGTCCAATGCCTCTTGCCTTGAATCAGCCGGGATAGTCTCCAGCAGTTCAGAAGATGAATAAATTCATTTGAGCATCATTAAGATCCTTGCTTTGGTTTATCTGGATTGGATTACATATAAGAGATTTTGAATTCCAGAAATAAGATTTTTATGCTTATCAATTTGTCAGTTGAGCTCAATAAAAAAAAAAAAAAAAACGCCTGAAGGTTATTCTGCATTACTAAGAAGATCAGTGTTTTCAGCAATCTGGGAAAGAAAAAGGATCTCTGCTGCTGGAAAGCAGGAAACAAGTAGATAAAAACATTCTATAGTTCACAGAAATGTAAGCTCATAGATATTTGTCTGATTCAGAGCACTCTCTGAACCATGCAGAAAAAGGCATGAGGAAGAAAAATTCTGACAGATAAATTTGCCAGATTCAGAGTGCAGCTGCTAAAATGACATCACAAAAGGAGTAAAGAGGGAATATGTCAATATTAAAATGTCAGAACGTCCAGACTCTTGCAGTTCCGTAGAAACATTTTCTGTGCAGAGTCATTTGGAACTTGCCTTATACTGTATATCTTATCTGTCATAGTGACATATAAGTAACAAGACAGCTATTTAACAGCGTCAGCAAAGACAAGTTGTAAATAAAAAATAAAATGGTGACGATAAAAAAATCTGGTACATCATATATGCAAACCCAGTCAGACCCAAAACCTGCTATCTGTTCCGTTCCGTCGTCTTCCGCTTATCCGGGGCCGGGTCGCGGGGGCAACAGCCTCAGACGGGAAGCCCAGGCTCCTCTCACCCCAGCTGCATCCTCCAGCTTACTCGGAAGGCTCCCGAGTCATTCCCTGGGGAAAGACATAGTCTCACAGCTGGCATCCGGGGTCTGCCCCTTGGTCTCCTTCCGGTGGGACGTGCCCGAAACACCTCCTCAGCGAGGCGCTCGGGGGGAATCCTGATCAGATGCCCGAACCACCCCATCTGGCTCCTCTCAACCTGGAGGAGGAGCGGCTTGACACCACGCTCCACCCGGATGGCAGAGCTCCTCAACCAATCTCTATGTGAGAGCACAGCCACCCCCTGCGGAGGAAGCTCATTTCGGCCGCTTGTATCCGCGATCTCATTTTTTCGGTCACCAACATTCCAACCCAGGATAGGTGAGGGTTGAAATTTTGATCAACTTGTAAATCGAAAGCTTTGCTTTTCGGCTCAGCTCTTTATTTACCAAGACGAGACCATGCAGCGTCCTAGTTATTGCTGACGCCGCATCGATCCGCCTGTCAATCTCCCGCTCCATCCTTCCACCACTCGTGAACAAGACCCCGATATACTTGAACTCCTCCACTTGGGACAGAACCCTGTCCCTGACAACAGTAGGCATTCCACCCTTTTCCAGGCGAGGACCATGGTCTCGGATTTAGAGGCGCTGATTCTCATCCCAGCCGCTTCACACTCTGCAGCAAATCAATCCAGTGAGAGCTGGTGATCTAGCCAAAGTATTCATATAATTCTACTGCAACAATCTTTACAATCAGGAAGGAATTGGTTTTGGGGTTTTTTGGGGTTTTTTTTGTTCTTGTACAAATTTTATATAAAAACAGGAATCCCTTTCCTTTGATAAAGAAATTTAAATCAGTAAAAACAAATATTAAATATAATTTATTACATTCATCATTTAACTTGGGGCCCAACCTTCATTCTTCTGGTCTTGCAGTTTGCCAATTCTGTTGTATTTTTATATTATTAAATAATTTGTCTTAATTATCGTAACCATCGATCAACTTTTGTAACCAAACCAGTCAGTACTTTAAATTTATTGAATAGTTTACGACATTAGCGTTCCCGTAAACAACCGGTTCAGAATTTACTCTGCCTTTAGTCTGATACAGCCCAGATGACGAAGAGCTGGACAAGCAGTTAAAAAAATTCTTAAAAGAATTATTATTACTATTATTTATATTATTCAGGTTGTCGATAATAAAACAAAGGAAAGCCTAGCTGAACAATGATGCGGTGGTTGGTACAGTGGTCTCTCACCAAGCAGATTAAGCATTCAATTCCTGGCTAGGGACAAGGCTTGGATCACTAGTCTTTCTGTGTGGGGTTTGCATGTTCTACTCATAAATGCGTAGGTTTTCGTCCAGGTACTCCAGTTTCCCTCCACCCTCCAAAAACATGCATGTTAGGTTAATTGGCCACTACAAAATTGTTTCAGGAATGAGGGAGTATGTGGCCCTGCAACAGACTGGTGACCTGTTTGAGTTGTACCCTGCCTCTCGCCTTGAATCATCCGAGATAATCTCCGGCACCACCTGTAACCCTGTCAGAGAATAAGCACTTCAGAAGATGAATAATAAAAAAGCTTAAAATCTGGCCTCATCTCTGTTTCCTTTTAAAAACTTGATAAAAACCTACATATCGAACAAAACCAAGATGTCTCTTTGACCTTTTTAAAAACACTCAGAAGAACTTTTGTCTTTATGCGCTTGTTCTTTTTTCTTTGAAACAGCTCTGTTTTTGGCTTTCAACATTAAATTCTCTTCAGAAATGTGAATAAAACTGTGGTGAGCAGTCCTGTTGTTTGAAATGTGAATATATTGAGTTTTGAAGTGCCAGACAACAGGCATGAAGATAGTTGGCCTTAGTAAAGATGGCGATGCAGAAGTAGGCAATTGGTTTGCTCTGGCGCCCTCTAGAGGAAAATACTCTAAAGACAAGAAATGAATTTCCCCCTGCATATTTTTATGTGAAATCGTACAAGATCACTTCTCAGCTGCTCGAAAACGGTGTAAATAAATTATAAATCATTTAAAAAAAATAAAATAAATAAGACTAAAAATAATTTTATTTTTGCAATTTTTTCCTCAATTTTAGACACTATAACTTTAATTCAATCTATTATTACACAATCGCCAGAAATACAAACTATCTGTTTACTTATATTTAAAAAAAAAAAAAAAAAGCACTAATGCCGAAAGCTCTGTTAAATGTGCATTCACTCCTTCACTGCCCTCTTGTGGCTAGACTCAAACACTGCATCATAAACAAACAACATTACCAGATTTGATCATTTCCCATTTTATTTGTTTTAATCAATGTGCCACATAATTATGACATTTTTAAAAATCCAAATAATCCTTTCATCAAATTCAATTGATCGTAACTCGATACAGAAAAGAAATGTGAAAGAATTTCAGTTTATTCCATTTATTTTTTTTGACAAAAAGAAAAATCAAATCAGTATACTATTCTAAAACCTACCACTATCAGAAATATCAGAGTCAGAAAACTCTTTTAGGCCCAGAGGGCAATTAGTTTACAGCTTTCCTTTGGCATTTACCGCACCACACAAAATCTTACTAAAAACAACACTAAAAACAAAAGACAATAAAAATCACAAAGATAAAAAAAAACACTTCTTAGGTCAGATCAGTCTTGTTATGAAATCCCATACAAACTCCCCGTGTAAAATTATGACTTATTTGATTGCCAAGGGCACAAAAAAATTAGAAAAGTTGTTTGTTGACCTTGCGGTGTGATAGAAACGATGCTGTGAAGGCGTTAAAATAAAGTAGGGGTGTACGGGGTGTTGAGGTCAACCCGGATACATTTAATTTGTTCACTATTTGCTCTTTCCAAGTAGACAGTAGGTCTCTGTCCTGTTATTTTAGAGCAAATATTTGTAAGACAGAAAGTTTTTTTTTTTTAACACATATGAACCTTTATTTGACAGCAATGCAAGTTTATCCACATACATTCACAAAGTTTGAGATTTATCAAACAAAAAACATTCTTCGTGTGATCACAGTTTAGACACCCCAACCGATCTCTGAGGTAAATACGAGGTTGTTGAGATGATAAAGGCTTGTATTACATGTTACAAGACACCCCAACCACTCTCTGAGGTAAATAAGAGGTTGTTGAGCTGATAAAAGCTTGTATTACATGTTACGGCTTTACAGTATTCCGTCACCTTGTGGTTGACCGTGTGCTGCTCCATATTTTCCGCTGTGCAGCTTCCCCTCCATGTGAACTCTGAGGTGGCGGAGCAGCCCGACCTTCAGGCTGAACACTTTATCACATTGAGAACACGGGAATTGTCTCTTATTTTGATGCTTTTCACTAGTGGCAAGTATTTGGAGAGAGCTGTTGTTTAACAGAGGCTGTGTTTGGTTGCAATGCGGCTGAGAGGACCCTTCACTGACACACTTATGGACTCTGAGCTGAGAAGGCCATGAGAACATTTTCTTACAAACCCCACAGCTCAGTTTTTTCTCGATCATGTGAGTCGCCTTGTGTTTTTGTAGCTGTTTTTTGCAGAAGAAGACGTGGTTGCAAAACGAGCAGGGGAAGGATGTTTCTCCTGCGTGATCTTTCAGGTGTTCCTGCAGGTGAACCTCTTGAGCAAATGTCCTACTGCAGTAAGGACAACTCCATAACTTCCTGTCATTCTTTGATTCCACATTATTTTCCGAGACGACGTATTGAGCAGCGATACTACAAGAAGCTTTATTTTCAGCATGTGTTTGTAGATTTTCAGTTGATTTTGTTCCCTGGATCTGTCCTGCTGTCTTGTCAACACATTGGTGGTTTTTGAGCTGATAAAGCCAATTAAATCTCTCCTTACATGTGGTGCAGTTGAAGAGTTTCTCTCCAGTGTGATGGACCATGTGATATTTCAGGTGGATCTTCTGGATAAAACTTTTGTTGCAAATCGAGCAGACAAACGGCTTTTCTCCAGTGTGGATTCTCATGTGCGTCTTCAGATTTGAGTTTTGACTAAATCTTTTTCCACAAGCGGAGCAGCAGAACGGTTTTTTACTCCGATCCAGAACCTTCTTTTTCAAGGAGTTTGGATATGATTTTGGTTTGGGGTTTGGTTTATTTGAGGATTCCTTGTTTTCTTTTGGTTTCTCTTCTGAAGACTCTGATGTTTTATCGTGTCTATCTTGTATTCCAGTATCTTCTGCTACTACGGTCTGGCTGTGGTCATACAGTAATTCCTGAGGTTGCTCTATTTCTTCTTCAGTTTTTATAAACATCGGTTCAGTTATAAATTCAATGTTCTGCAAAGCATGAAGCTGCTCAGGTTCTATTTTAATGCAAAGACGTTGTGACTCCTGCTCCTGCGCTGGTGGATCATCGTCTATCCTCAAAATCAATCCATAGGCATCTGAAAATAAAAGAAAAAACTGATGCATGAATCCATTTGACAAAAATACACTGAAGAATTTGGTGGTTTGTGAAAAACAATTTAATTTTATTCATCAATAAATATGAATGTAATACCTGAATATTTTAGCAATTACCCTAATTAGATATGTTGTACTCAAATCTACAGATTTACAAATTACTTTTGTCTTCTAAACCTCTTATCCCTAATTGGGTTGCAGAGGTCCCAGAGCCTATTCCAGCTAGTTTCAGGTGAGAGGCAGGGTACACCATGAACAGGTCACCAGTCTGTTGCGGCGCGACACACGCACGCACACACACACACACATTCCTAGGGGCAATTTCATTGTGGCCAATCAACCTAACATACATGTTTTTGGAGAGTGGGAGGAAATCAGAACCCGGACAAAACCCATACATACATGGGGAGAACATGCAAACTGCACACAGAAACACCAGTGTTTCAAGCCTTTTCCCCACTTCAGGACTTGATACATGACCTTCTTGCTGTGTGGCTACTGCATCATGCAGTCCTTATTTTACAAATGATAATAGTAAATCATCTGCCAGTGAGGATGGAGATTGTTTCCAGGATAATCTGTGCATGTAATCCCTTCAGCATGTCCTGAAAAACATGCTGGACACATTCTGAACTATAGTTCTTTTTGAACCAAATCAAATAGAAACCCTTGCATGACTTAATTATCCATATTAGTAAATCTTGATTTATATTTCTTTGAATAAGTACAAGAGTTTATAGAATAAGTAGAAATATATACATTACAAATTCACTTACAGATCAGTCATCAATAAAAAAAATCGACTTAAAATTAAAAATATAAATTTTAAGATCTTTATAACGTTAAATCAATAAAATATCAGATAATTTGTATTACTTTGATCTATAACTTTAAATAAAAAGCAATCACAATAAACAAAGCGAATTTTATTTTGAAAGATATTCGCGTCCACTTCCGGGCGCTGCAGAAATCACGTAAATAATAACAATAGTAATTTATATCAAATTATATGATGAAATGAAATAGATTAATATCACTAATTAAAATCAAACTGGTTATTTATGAAGCTCATACACTGGAATTGGTAGAAATAGAGGTAAAATAACCGGAGGTACAAACCAGCATGGTTCCTTTTGTGCTCCTGAGTAACTTTCTCCAGGTTCTGTTGGCGTGTTATCTCCTCACGGTACTCTGCAAAAACCTCCTGAAATAAGAGGAAGATTTCCTCTGCAGCTGCTGCCAGCCGCTTCTCCACAAGGGTCTTCAGCCCCTCTGCTCTGGACATTTTCTTTCCTGCGGAACTATTGTCCTTGTCGTCACTTCCGGTTTTTCTTCCCGCTGTGCATCACACCGGTGTGGACTGTGCTGTGATCACGACACGCAGTGCGTTCCGTTTAGAATTTTAGTTTTTGGGTAGGAGAGCGTACTTTTCCTCAAGCTGCAGGTGTTGGCTGTGTTGACTTGATTACCCCCTCCCCAATTATTATAAAATTACAGACCGAATGATGAAACACACAACTATCACAATAAAAATATAAACATTAAACCAGGGTATTAACAGTGGTGGATGAAGTACTCACTTTTTGTACTTAAGTAAAAGTACAGATAATTAGGCAAAAAATTTACTTAAGTAAAAGTAAAAGTACCAATAAAAAAATCTACTTAAGTAAAAGTACAAAAGTAGTTGGTGTAAATTGTACTTTTTAAGTAAAAAGTAAAAGTATTCAACCATAATTCAAATGTTATTTTTTGTGCTATAGGGTGTCACTATGGTAACCAGGATAAATACTCTGCAGGGGCGTGACCCCCCTCTCCCGCCTCTTTTGGTCCACAAAAAAAATAAATAAATAAAAGGAAAGGAAAGGGGGCTAGTCAAGTTATCCCCTGTAAGGGCCAGTGAATGGGCCGCCAAAATGGAGGAAAATGACACTTATTTTTTAAAATGTTTTGGGGCGGAGGGGAGACCCCCAGTCACTATATATATTGGCTTTGTCAAAGCCCCACCCCCCTTTGGAAAATTTTAGATTCGCCCCTGCTCTGTGTAATGATGGCTCAACTTTTTATTTAGAAGTAAACACAACGAACAACGATCTTCTGACTCTTTTTAATTTGTACTATATTTGATGCTAGGTTTTTGGCGCTGAATGAATGCAGAAAATGTTTCTCGATTCATTACTTCTTCTCCCGATCAACCGCTTCTTTTGATTTTTGCGATGCGGCTTCAAGATGCGCTAAAAAAACCTGTGTATTTTTCAAATTCCTGAACAAAAATGTAACGAAAAATGTAAAACTCACTTTTAAAAAATAGCGAAGTAAAAGTACAGATATTTGCTCTAAAATTGTAGTGAAGTAAAAGTAAAAGTACCGGTCTTAAATTTTACTTAAGGAAAGTACAGATACACAATTTTTCTACTTAAGTACAGTAACGAAGTACATTTACTTCGTTACGTTCCACCACTGGGTATTAATAATACTAAATCAGACTTCACAGTATCAGACAGTGTGCTATAAAGAAACAAACTACATAATAATTTACACTTTACAAGCATCTAGTATTAGACAGATATCAGTGATTGATTAAAATGAGTATTGCTTCTATTACAAAACTTCTTATTCTGATAAACATGTCCCCTGTGTTCCCCTCCTTCCTCAGGAAGTTGAAGCACTCCAGACTCTCCTCCCAACTTCTGGTGAACTTCTACAGAGTATCTGTGCGTATCCTGTCTCTCAGTATGACTGTGGGGTATGGCAGCTGCACTACTACACAGGACAAAAAGGATTTGGCCTGGGTGGTAAAGACTGCACAAGGCACAAGGAATCGTAGGCTGCTGTCTGCCAGATCTGGACTCGGTCTACAGCTCCCTGGTTCAGCAGAAGGCCAGACCCTTTGCAACAGACCCCACCCACCCAGTAAACAAACTGTACCTCTCCCATTAGGGAAGCTGTACAGGACCATCAAGACAATTACTTCATGGCTCGGAGACAGAGCTGTGAAAGCAATCTAACCCACCACCTTTCATCCCCCATGGACACCCAAGTGACCAGCACTAAGGACATGTCATGGCAACACTCACTGTAACAACAATAATCATCATAAACCCACAATGTCACTTTACTACTTCACTGTAACTTATTCTGCAAATAATTGTCTAATACCGATCAGGTTGTCTCACTGCACGGTGTCTATTTATTCTCTTTTTGATCTGATGCTTGTTTTGTGTTTATTTCTACTTTGTATCTTTTTTTATACTCATAGGTGGGAGTCTGTCAAAATTTTACGATGCTCGCATTGTGACAATAAAGAATCTTGAATCTATGACTGGTGTCCTGTCGATCTGAACAACCTGTGCATGCCCAGAAACCACTTATTCCCGCGCTCCATCCAAACCACCAGTTTAGTTATGCTACCTATGCTAACTGTAGCTTAGCATAGCTAGCACACAGAATGCAATACATTTACTTGTCGAATTATGCTACTGTTAAATGCATATTAGATTCCATCAAGTTTCTTATTGGAAAAATATGGAGACCAAAATTACTTTAACAAAGTAGAAGCGAAAAAGATTACAATGAGTTATTCTCCATAGATTTATTCAGAGGCCTTTAATGAATCCAAAAGTCTGAGATTTTGTGTACTCTGTGTCTTTTCTCGTATTTCTTTCCCTATTCATCCCTTTTCACTCCCTAATGAAAATTTCACACACACACACCCATTCATTCAGCAATTCTACGAAGAAAATATATTGACCTTCAACCTTGTGTATTTGGCTGGAGCATTCTGAATCTGCATCTTCTTTGCTTCTAAGGGTTAAAAACAAGCGACATAATCAGCAGGAACTTGATTGTTTGGGCAACATACTGTATATCTACACTAATATGGCACAAATAGCTTAGCAAGTACATACCAGTGTTTTCTGGCATTTTAATGCAGTAAAAGAGTTGTTCGATAAAGAAAAATACCTGTCTAGTTATACTGCCCATGCTATGCTAGTCGGGATCGGTGAGGATCAGTGTATCGTGATTGGGATCGATAGGACATCCACAAAACCTTATCTAATGTAGTAATTAAAGTTCACCTCATTAGATACTCCGTGGCTTTGATAGGCAGAGCTGTCGATTTGCATTATGGGTAGCTTATTGAGAATGCAACACATCTTGACGGAACACCGGATCAAACTAATAGGAAAAACAATGGGATCGGAGGCACTCCGGTGCTATATTTATATTATTTTTATTCTCCAAAGAGCCTTTTGGGAGCTGAAAGGGCCAAAATTCCTAAAGTTTCCGCTCTGCCAGATGGCGGCAGCGACTCATCCCTCCATCTTTGAAACCCAAGTCTCTTTTTTGACTTGGAAGATGTTAAAGAAATTAAAAAATTAGTTTTTTGATTAACTACAAATGAATTTTGCTAGTAAGAACACCAAAAGAGATAGCCAGAGCTGGAGACAAATTACCATCCCTTAAACTGTTAACATGAAAATGGCTCCAAAGTCTATGTGTATAGAAAAGGAGTGTATCTTTTTAATTTTTAGGCAAGGCAAGTTTATTTGTATAGCTCAATTCATGCAACACGCAATTCAAAGTTCTCCACAAGATAGAATTTAGAATTTAGGAAAATATAGATAATAACTTAAAAGACACCCAAAAATATAAATAAAATTGGTCTAATGTTCCTGGCAAATGTTTTGTTGTGTGTAAAGCTCAAAAGTTGACCTTAGAATTAAACTTTCAAACAATCAACGAGCTCGCAAACATCACATAAAAATACTGACAATGCTGGGACAAGTAGACTTTAAGATGGATTGATATTTTTGGGCAAACATAACGATATCTGTTGAATCAGTTTGATAGAGATGAGATTTCTGTTCTGTAGAGATTGGCTTCATATTGTTTCCGTGGTCACTGGGGTGATTACTGCATCTTATCTCTAAAGGTTTGAAGCTGGAAATGAAATGTCAGTAAGTCCATGATCCTCTGATAAACTCTCTGACTCATCAAAGCTCCTCTGGATCAAACTGGACCTCTTTGATTGTTGAAATGAACTGAGCACAGCTGGTGAAAACAGCAGGAAATGAGTTTAAACTTGGATACAAACTCAGTTTGACACGTTTTTCTTCTTCACGAATGTACCTAGTCAATCTGTGACATTTCTGCATTTATTTGTAGTTTATCAGTTATATCAGATTCTTCTGGTCTCAAAATCTTAACTTGATGGCACACTATAAAGGACTAGATGGAGGGAACAAGACAATGACTAATATACGTATACAATACCAGTCATTTCCAAAAAGTTTCAAAGAAAATAGATTCAATCAGCACAAGAAATTTATTTAAATTAGCCCGTAGAAGGATGAAGATCTTTAATTTTACCCTCGTCATAAATGACTTGTGAAGTAATGAAATTAAACACCAATAAAATTGAACTTAGAGATTTTACATAAAACAAAGATTGGTTAATTTTTTGAATGGTTGAAAATAATTGCTACTTCTCATTAGAAACAAATCTTACTTTAAAATATTAGTTGATCAGACACTTAAACATAAAAAAAAATCTGCATGTGAAATTAGGATGTTTTGATTCTACGGTAATCAGTATGGATAGTTTTTTAAAATTAATTTGGAGAAGTTAAAGAACCACAAAGACAAGGCAATTCTGCCAAAACCTTACTCGCATTTCCAGGTCTAACTAATAACTTTTCATCTGATGCAAATTGACTTTTTCCAACATTTATTTAAATATTTAGCACTTTTGACAAAGAAAATATCTTCGAAAAGACTAAAGACATTAAAAAATTGAAATGGTGAGATTTATTTGAGATTTGTTAAGAGTTTTTTTTTTTCTGAATACAACAGGTAAACACTTTTCTATGGAAAAAATGCACAGAAATTGATCTAAAAACGGTTTCAGCTTGAAGATCTGAGATGAAAATTATAACGTCATTGGAGGCATGCAGCTTTATGAAGAACCTTTATTAACAAAAATATGTCAATTTGAGAAGTCAGACACAGAAACATTAAAACAAACATGCAAAAACACAACCAGGTTGCCTATTTGTGTGACTATCTTTGTGAAGACGCGCTGGTTTGTGGAAAAACCCAAAACTTAGGTCAGGTTTAGAGTTTTGACCTGACAAATATAGAGGTGATTATGTGTTTGTGTGTTCAGTAGCATCGCAGGAAGAAAGTGTTGCAGGCGGTTCCTCTCAGGCAGTCACACAGTCGACCAATACGGGGTCCGTGTTTCATTGCACAGCGTTCGCCTACATCACACTGAGAGAAGAACAAGGATGGATTTCAGATTATAAACCAAAGTCACTGCCATTAAATCACACTCTCAAACAAATCTTTTAGAAAAAAAAGCAAATGAATAACCTCAGAGGTTTAACCATTAAAGCTGAAGAAAATGTTGATATTTGAAGAAGAAATAGCAAGATATCTTGTCGATTTTTCTTCTACTTGTTTTGTTGTCTGAAACTAATCGCAAGACTTGTGCAGCATGAATGCAACCTCAATCTGTAAGAAGAGCCCGCTGTATCCCCAAATAATCTGAAACAAGTCGAGTATCAAGTTCTGAATGCACCATCCATCCATTCATTTCATTGACTGTTTGTGATCGTCAAACACTGGGTTGTAGTGGTCCACATAAAGTAAAAGGCGGGGTACACTTTGTTACGACACCTGTCTGTTGCACATGTTCGCATTCTGCGATGCCTTTTTTGTTCAAGTCTACCCGTCCTGGATTATTTTGTTTTTAGTTGTATTTTGTATTTAGTTGTATTGGGACTGAATGAAAGCAAAACTGTCATCAATCATGCTAAAGCCCTCCCACCCTCTCCATGAATCTGTTGACCATCTGAAGAGCAGCTTCCGCAGCAGACTCCTGCAACCCCGCTGCTCAAAGGAACGGTACAGAAAATCATTTCTGCCGTTCTCTATCAAACTATTCAACCTTTCACTTTCAAACATTTAAACTTTCACTCACAAAAGCTAAAAAAAAAAAATGAAAATAAAAACATGCTGTATGACATTGTATGATTGTAGCACTGCGGCAATCAAATTTCCTTTTGGGGAAAAATAAAGTATCTTCAATTCAATTTTAAGTATTTTTTACAAGCCATAAAATGTCTCTGGCTAAAGTTTTATTATTAATTTATTCACAAAATTTATATCTCAGTCTGTAAGTCATGCATATAAAGTCTCATTGGTGAATCCATTCAATAATGCTATAAAATTTCTGCGTTACCAAATTGTCAACTTCAATTATCACTCTAAATGAGTAGTGATGGAAACCACCCAGAGATACAACAGGTGTCAGTCATGTTCTCACCCTCGGGATGACACTGGCCTTCTTCTCCACAGATAGTCCCACTCTGCTGTCAGCTTCATCAAGGAGACCCTGCAGAGCTTCAGCCTGAACACATAAACACATGGTATCTCAAGTACTTTTGAAGGAAGTAAAGTTAGCAAATTAGCGTAAAAATAGGTCCAGTTCACACCATCTGTTCACACGTGTGGACAGGAGGAACTGTATGCATGTCTGTAAGCTGCAATAGTGATTGATCTTCTTATTTTACTACATTTGCATAAAAATACATATATACTTCTTTACGGTAATACTGTTTATAATCATCCGAAGGTGTCCGATTTATATTAACTTAAGCATAGTGTTTTAAATGTGCAACGTAGTCAAAATAAAGTGCAAGTCACCTCTGATGGGAAACACAACTTAGTGCACAAAATTACATGTCAAAAGAAACATGTTCTTTTACTTTAAAAAAAGTTGAATTTGTTTTTCATATAAACTTCAAATTGATTATGGAAATATATATATTTTTTAAATTTGTCAAATTGAAGTGTTGTTTCTTACTTTAGATTTTTTAGGTTAGTTTTAACTAAGTCACATTATTAAAAACAAAATGTATAAAAAAAATTTTTTAGAAAAATTAGAAAAAATAAATTCTAGTTATTTTTTTATATAAACATGTCCATTTTCTTTCAAAATAACCACAAAGTGAACTTTTCAAAATAACCATAAAGTGAACTTTTTTTTGTTTTGCTGTTTTTCTGCCTCACTGGCCTTTTGATGACATTCAACAAGGCTTATCTGAGCTGATAGAGAATAAATCTATTTCTAAATAGTACCAGTAGAATCAATCATTTTAAAGCTTCGTGGCTCTGCTTTACCAAGCCTCGGGCAGAGGTTAGACACAGCACGACCAGACTGGGACTCCGGTGGATGGGGAAGAGGGGACACCGAGGTGTAAAACATGTCGGTTTGCACCACAGCATTCAAATTTCCCTTCAGGGATTAATAAAGTATATTCCATTCAATTCACCCTATGAGAAATACCTCACAAATATGTTTTGATATTTTTTTAATGTTAATTTGAAGATTCTCTTTCAAATCAAATCCCACGAAGCTCATGTCTAGTTGTCCTTAAGGGAGACACCTCACCTCCCCGTTTCTCCCACCATTGGCGTCGTCGTGGCAGTCTGCTGCGGTGTAATGCAGCACACAAATTTTCCCGTTGAGGGATAAGTTAAGTATGTTAAAAAAAAAGATTTATGTTTTATTTATCTTTGAGATGATTATTCATTTGTCAAATAAGTGAGTCATTTTTTTCTATTTGAAAGTAAAAGTATTTATTTCCATGTATTTGAAATTTTATTTTTAAGTCAATTAAATTATTATCCTGTTTTATTTCAAATGAAAATCTTGCATTCCATCAATTTAATGCCTGCTGATTTCAGACTATTTATTCAGTATAAATTAACCAGGTCATTAGACAAACTACAAATCTTTTTTTTTCTGAAATTATTGAAACTTTAAATTATGTATTTAAAGATATTTTTTTTTCTTCAAGAAGAAACACTTTAACCAAGTGTATTACAATTTTATTTTATCTTTTTGTAATTTTACTTATTTATTTTCATGTTTTTTATATTTAAAGAGCTTCTTATTTTTATTAAAAACTACCCAAAAATTCAACTCGTCTTCATTCTGAATATATTTTATTTATTCAGTCGAGGAATAGCTTTTGAATAGCACAAACAAAAAACAACTAATTTGTTCTTTAATCTCACAGTTTTCATCAAAATAAATAAATAATTAACTAAAAACGCTTTCACATTGATACACATTGATTCCACTACAAAGATGAGTGTCTCATCTTTTCTTCAGATTTTATTCTCTCTTCACAAACACACTTTTGAATGAAACAAGAAACGTCTCATCTGAAAAGTCAATTTTTAGTCCAAAAAAGTCAAACCCACTCCTGTGATCAAATTTTATCTCATAAATTTGAACTTTCATGCTTCATTAAAAAGCTTTCAGGAGCTGAAGTCAAGATAAAAACTTCAGGACCTTTTTATTTTGACTTCTGCCGACTTTTTAAAAAACTTTTAACTACTTGTCAAAGTTAATCAAAATCTTTTTGAATTAAAAAAAAGGGTTTTGCTGCTTACCAATTCATTAGTTGTGAATCCGAGGATTTGCTCATCTGGTGCAGATGGCAGCTGGTTTTCCGTTGACCTTTCACCCTGACAGACTGATGTCATCACAGACAAACAGACGGACAGATAGACGACGGCTCGCATGCTTTCCATGTCCAAAAGCTGCTTTAAAAAGGCTGAAACAAGAACAAAAAGGATCAATTACACATTGATTTGTTTTTTTATTGCATCAAAACTAAACTAAACATTTTCAGACGAGTAAAAACTCACTTGAATGCCTTGAAAATAATTTTAAATTACGCAGATGTTTTATATTCGCACCCTTCTTCGTCCGAATTTCGCTCCACAAAGTTTTTCTTTATTTTTTTCTCTTCAGATCTTGTTTTTCCGTCCTTTATCTTCCTCATGAGCTCCCGTTCCTCCTGCTCCTGTATTTATACCTATTTTTCTCCTCGTCTTTCTTCGCCTCCTCCTCCTCCGTCGCCTCCTGCTGTGATGCTGTTCACACAAATTATTCATGTATTCGGCTCATCAGATAAAGTGTGTAAACGTGTAGTCCTGTGATTGATGTTGTGTCGGTGAGTTAATATTAAACGGGTAGATGGTGGACGTTCATGCTGAGACATATGTTCTTTGGAGGTCAGAGTTCAAACCATGACTCACATATGAAGGTGAGCAAAAAGTTTGTGGTAAACATGTAAAGGTTAAAATCACCCGATCACACGTCTACTTGTTCATGTGTGACTAAAAACCTTCATTGTTAACACTAGGACCGACGCGTTCAGAATCTACCTGCAAGCGCCATGACCGTCAATGTGAACGCTTATGTATTGATGTTTTGCGTTGCTATATTGCATAAATAAACTTTTACACCACTCAATTTTAAAGTAATAATAATGATAAAATGTTAAATATTTTCAAAACCTAGAATAAAAAAGCAAACACCAAAGTAAAATGATTTAATTCATCAATTGCCTGTTTTTTCCGCATTTTGCGCTGCTGCTTCAAAAATGTCCTCGTTATAAATTGGCTATAGGCTATATTCCAATATGTTAACCTGAACTTTCAAGACTTATCTAGAAAACATGGAATACTTTATTCAGACAATAATTTTGTTTCTCTCTTCATGGTGTCTCTTCAATATTATCTCACTTAATCTTTCTAAAATGTTTCTGTAATGGCGTCAGAGTCCTCCTTGTCTCTCTCCTCAAATATTAACACACACTTATGTCTGGCCATACCAATGTGTTTGTTGCCATTGTAACATAGCAACAACTTCCCAGTGAAGTTGTTGCTTGGCAATGCATGCTTCCTCCCAGCTGCTGCGCTCCGGCTAGAGGAAATAAAATGCTTATAAATTTTGAAATGTTCATTTTTAAAAACAAAAAAATACATAATAAAAAAAAGAACATGTTTACACTAAAAGTCATAACAGGTTAACCTCCTAGGTTGTGTTTTATTTATTCTATTTAGCATATTGAAGTGACGTGCAGTCAAATTGACCGCTGCAGCGGTCCTAGTGTTAAAGATAATATCTAGATGGAATTATTTGATGTTGGTCCTCCCTTGGGGTGAAGAGCAATATCTGGACATAAGCAAAGTAATTACACCATCACCTGCTTCTCTCAGAGGTCAAAGTTCAGAGGTCAGGAGCACTAATGTTTCACTCATCTTCATTTTAATTTCTTTTTTTAAATCATTTTAGCAACCTTAGAATTGATCCTCCTATTTTGTTGGTGTGATGCGGCCGGATCGAGTCTGATGATGACGCGGGAGGAAAAGGTTTGTGCCCTTTTCCTTGTCTGATTTGCATCATGCTTCAACCTAAAGCTTGAGTCGTTTGCGCTGTGCTTTCATCTCAGCTTTCATTACCGCCTAAATGTCAGCACAGCAAAATGCTCGTATCTCCACACCAGGCATGGCTGTTTTTACATGTGCTGATGTGTTTCTGTGCAAAGCTGCTAGATGTGGAGCATTCAGTTCTTTAGTGACGACATCCATCTACGTGCTGGAAAACTTATGAGTTAAAAAAACAAAAAAGGAAAATGTGTCTTTACACAAAGTGTAAAGACACATTTACACTTTGTAAATGTGTTTCATGTGGTGATTAATACAATTAATCCCCAACAATTGAAATTCAGATGTTTTTGATCCATATTCCGAACTCAATAAAAAGTCAGGTTGGAACGGGTGGAGAAAAGTATCAGGTGTGATGTGTGACAGAAGAGTTCCAGCTAAAATGAAAGGGAAAGTGTACAAAACCGTGGTGAGACTGGCCATGCTATTTGGTCTAGAGACAGTGGCACTGAAGAAAAGACAGGAAACAGAGATGGAGGTAGCAGAGATGAAGATGCTGAGGATCTCTCTGGGAGTGACCAGGATGGACAGATCAGAGGAACAGCACATGATAGAGGTTTTGGAGATAAAGTCAGAGAGGCCAGACTGAGATGGTTGGACATATGTAGAGGAGAGAGACAGTACATCGGAAGAAGGATGCTGGGTTTGGAATCACCATGAAAGAGGCCTAGAGGAAGACCAAAGAGGAGGTTCATGGATACAATGAAGGAAGACATGAAGATAGTTGGTGTGACCGAAGAGGATACAGCAGATAGGGTTAGATGGAAGAAACTGACTTGCTGTGGCGACCCCTGAAGGGAAATGCCAAAAGAAGAAGACACAACTAATAGGTAACTACACAATACCTAGCTAAACAATTTTAGCTCTTTCCTGTCCTCAGACCCTCCTTCACTGTGAAGAAAATCTCCAAATAACCTAGCAGTGGGGAAAAAAGAGGAAACCTTATTGGGATCCACATGAAGAAGGAATCCCTCCCCCAAGACAAGCAGACAATGTGTCAAATACACAATGTTGTTATTAAATATGAGTTTTTTTTACTCTACAGCTTTTTATCTGTAAAAATCAGTAGATGTTGGAAACGGAATGGTAGATGAAGCACGGGGGCCTCCTCAGTCTGGCAATGCCCTGGACAGGAACATTAACGTGTCTAGTATCAGGCGAGAAGTGGAGTACATCCTCTACAAGTAACCAGTCTATTTATTTTTAGATTGTTAAAATTATGTTAATTAGAGAAACTTGTTTCTAGATCATATATCCAATTTATTTTTACCTAATCTGTAAAAACAGTCACATATTCAGGATAGGACAAAAAAAAAAAAAAAACAACAACTGAATTTATCTGAGTCGGAATTATTCTTAACGTAGTCAAAGATAAATGTCCATGTTCCAATCGAGGCTGAATCTGACGTCACAAACACACTGTTTATTCAGAAAAACCTGAGAGAAGAAGACAGGATGACCTCCAGCCTCAGCGCTTCAGGTTCAGTCACCTTCAGGAGAAAAATGAGCAACAGGAGTTAAAATAAAAAAAAAAAGAAAGTGCCGATAAATTAAGATGAAACACAATTTCCCTTGTCGCTTCACTGCTGTAATTAACAGTGGAATAATTATGCTTAAATGAATGGCTCATACTTCAATTTGTTTCCATTTATTTACTCCAGTGAGTTTGACCCGTAGTTGTGCAGTAGGGTTAAACATGATATCAGACTCTTTGATCGATACATTTTACATACCGATCACATTTGTGACCTTTTCGGGTGGGTTTGTTATCACTACTTATCGTTTTGATCAGGAGAGTATGTCATCTAATGGATGAAACTTTCTGTTTTACTTTACTGAAAAAGTACAGCTGCTTCCCGGCTCTGCTGATGGTCAAGTTTTCCTGAAGGTCAAAGTCAACCAGAAGCATCAAACGCACCTTTCATCCTCAGTGTGTGAGTGTGTACCAAAGCCTAGCTGTGTCATACCTGTAGCTGTTTTTACAATCATCATAGGGTCTAAAGCTGATTAAATGTCTTCATGTATACATTTTCCAAGCTGGTGTCCAACTCTGGATGGCAAGTGTGCTGGTATCTGGGCAGGGTATACTACGGACAGGTCGCCAGTTTATTGCAAGACTACATAGAGCAGAGACTTTAAACTTCTTCAATTCTATGGCCAAGTTTTTCAGCTCATATTACATATACATAATAGCAATTAAGTATGATCAATTGCAGATTAAATTTGTTTTTTTATTCGTGATGCCCATCCCATTTTACCTGTATTCATTCAGTATAGTGGGATGTTTTTTAAAACATATCAGGAGATGCTAATTGCTGCGGATGGAAGGTTTGGGCGTTCTAATTTACACGTATTTATCTAATCTAATACCAGCAAATGAAGGCAAAACCAAAAAGAGGAATAATTGCCCTGCTTGTTTTGGACGAACATACGTCTCTCTCTCAGCACTTTAAATGCATATGTATAAATCTGAATTTTTTGTATTTCAGGTGTCAAGACAGCTTTAAAACAAAACATCAACCTGCTGCATGGCTGTCATTATTGAATACCTTATTCTTAATAAACAAATCTGTAAACTTTGTTACAACATGCAGGAAATCCGCCTCACTGCTCTGATCTGTAACAGTCCGTTGAAAGAATTAGAAATACACTCCACCGGCACATCAATAATTAAAAAGATTATAGCAAGGTTGAAGGTAGCTTAATGTCGCATTGATCTGGTCTGAGCGAAGAGGTTCATTCTGAACAAAATTTTAACAGAAACTGGATCATTTTACCAACTTGGGCCTTATTTTTTACACCTACATCAAAGAAAAAGACAGTCACTTACCAATACTCTACCGGGCAATTTTGATCAGATAACGTACTATATTTTCTCTTGAGGAATTTAATTTTTAAAATTAAAATCAAGTTTAGATTGAGGATTCAAAGAAACATTGTCGAGTGTTTGTGAATTTTTATTTCAGCATACTGTAGGTACTTTTCTGAGCTCTCTGTATTAAATACTCTTATCTTTACTCATGTCTTTTCTTTTGTCCCATTTTTCACTCCCTGTGAGTTTTTACTTGCGTATTTCTTTGCCACAATTTTTTTTTGCTACAACACCGACTCGGGGCTGGTCTATAATAAATTCTACTGTGCCATCAGAAACGTCAGTAATGTAAATTTAGCAAGGTTAAGTCGATGTATGATGTTACTTTAACCCGATGGTTGCATTTACAGTGGTTATTTGTGGAAGAGAACTTCTTGTTCCGTATAAGGGAATATAATACTCCTAGGTGTCAACCTGTTGACTGTAAATGTTCCATATCGAGATGAAACACAATAAACTGGACAATAAAATTTGTTGTTAAAACCGTTACGTTTTTTAAGTTCATGCTGTCGTGCCAAATTCTTAGGAACTGAAATAACTTCACAGCTTGAGGCACCCATCATCTCTTCATTTCACTTTTTGTCAACACCTATCTTGAGTTTTTGACAATGATAGACTGATTCTTGTGAACAGACACATTCGATTATGATCAAAACTTTGAGCTTCGTCATACAGCTAAGTATTCAACATGATCACCAGAAATAAACGTTCACGTAAGTCACGTCTCTGTAGAAAGACCGGGAAATCAGAGGAGATGGGGACACATGCTCAGATTATAATATCATTATGTGTATTTGACACAAGAGTGAATAATTAATAACTGATAGAATTAGGCCCAAATTTTGCGATCTTGACTCTTTTAAGGCAGTAATAAAGCAGCAGAAAAAAAAACTCATCTGCTTAAAAAGATCCTGATGGTTATTTTAGCTATTTTAGATACTTTTGCTGCAGCAAATCCCAAGGAAAAGCGGATTTACACATTGAACAAAGGCACCCATCTGGACAACCACCGACTTCTTTGTCGCTTGATCACAAATTTTTTTTCCCTCCAAAATGTTTTCTATTACAAGTTTTGACCACTCTTCTTCTCCTTTCGGCATTTCCCTTCAGGGGTCGCCACAACAAGTCAGTTTCTTTCATCTAACCCTATCCTCTGAGTCCTCTTCAGTCACGCCAACTATCTTCATGTCTTCCTTCACTGTATCCATGAACCTCCTCTTTGGTCTTCCTCTAGGCCTCTTTCCTGGTGGTTCTAAACCCAGCATCCTTCTGCCGATGTACTCGATCTCTCTCCTCTGCATATGTCCAAACCATTTGGCCTCTCTGACTTTATCTCCAAAACCTCAAACCTCTACAAGTTTTGACCACAACCTTACTTTATCACCCAATAATATTTTAATGGAACATTCCATATGCAGCAACATTCTTTGGGCTGCACATCATCATCTGGGAATAAAGGACAAAATTTGTTCACAGCAATTACATTTTCCCAATACACGGCCGAATGATGGTGCCAGGAAAATTACCTTCTAATATTGATTTTATGATAAAACTATTGTAAAGTGTCAATATGATGTGCAGCTGCACGCAAAAAATACAACTCATCAAGGTCATCGAGGTAACAAAATAATCCTAAATTTATATTAAGAAGAGATTACGATGCAAATTATTTGAATTTCTTACATTGATCTATGATAACAAGTATAGAAGCATTTGTTGAAGAACAACATAGTGTAGATTCAGGTAAAAAAAAAGGTTCAAATGACCTACATTAACAGAGACAACAAAGAAAATTAAAAACAACATTGATTTCAAGTAATATTCTTTGAGCATATTTATTGATTTAACATATTTTCTCATAACATTGTATTGAAAAAAATCAGAAATTATGGTATGGGTGGAATTGTGCTGGATTGGATTTTGAGCAATTTGGATAAATAATAGCTCTTTTAAAAAACTGGATAACTGTGCTTTATCACATTTAGACCATGCTTGTGGCGTCCCCCCAGGGTTCAGTGTTGGGTACTATTTTTTTTTGTTTTGTTTTTATGACATTAAATTGGAGCAAAACACTCGACAATGTATTGTTTACTGATGACGTAAATATCTTCTCCATTGAGAGTAATTTACCAATAGCAAGCCGCTCATTTCACACCTTCCCCTCAAGTAGTCCTCCTCCAGAATCAATCCACTCCTCAATAACCATTCTGTGTTAATAGAAAATATTTTTATTGCAAAAAATGATATAAAAAAAATCCATTTATCCCTGATAGATAATTACAAAATTCAGCTGTCATAATAGAGGTGGCCTGCATTCCAATCTTTTCTACTTTGGAAAAATAATCAAAATTTGTATTAATTGATAATAATTTATGTCTTGAAATGATTTTGGTTTTGCTAACTTGTATGGATTTAGTGTAAAATGCTGGTTTATCTGATAACCTGTAATGTGTGAATCCAAAATGAATAACTGACTCTGACAGGTTTTTAAATATGTCAGAAATTTTCTGGCCTGTCAGTCTTCCCGTTTTCCCCATTCAGACTTTCTTTGCGATTTTGTTTTTATAAGTTTTTTTTTTTAAATATAGGATTGTACTAGATTCTGCTCCTATTGCCCAACCTCGTTGGAGAAGGTCTCAATGTTTGATCTACCATCCCGCTTCCATCAGGATGAAGAACATCTACTGATAGACTGTACGTATTCAAATATCAAGCTGTACAGTAGACTAAGCTAATATTTAAACAATAGTCTTAGACACATTGGATGCTTGTCTTGGGAGGGACCGCACTTTCATGTGGATCCCCATGAGGTTTCTTATGTTTCCCAATTGATGGGCTTTTCGGAGTTTACTTCACCTTGAAGGAGGGTCTCAGGACAGAGAACGTGCTGAAATTGTGAAGCCCGTTGAGACAAAAGAAAAATAATTTTGGGTTATACAAATAAAATTGGATTGCATAAATATCCACTTATATTTTAATCCTCATTTATCCCCTCCTTTCTTATCTTTCATAACGAACGGACCACCATTAAAAAAAAAAACCCTCACAGAATTAACTTTGATCGATGTTACTCAGCCAGCAATGAAGTGCCGTTAGACTTATAAAAGAAAACATCTTCACGACACAACTATGACCTTGTGCTCTTTTTTTTTTTAACAATTAGAAAATATTTAATTGAATTTTGTTATTCAGTTCCCAATATATATCATTAAAGAAAGAGGCAACAGAAGATTTCTCAACATTTTTATTGGAAAAAACAAAATATTAACAACAAAACATTAAAAAATCCATTCTTGGTTGTCTCCGAAAGTACATTAGAAATTTTGTGCTTTTAACATCTCTAATTAATCTTTTTGTACAGAAAAAAAGCAGGAACAAAAATAATTTGATTGCATTGAAAAAACTTTTGTAGGAAAACTTTATTTCTCACCCCAAGCTATTTTTTCTTTCGACACAATACTACGAGGTGCAGTGTTGACTGTATCTAAAAATGATTTCAAATAGTTTGCTGGTGTATTATTTGTGCTCATTTTGACATTTTTATTCTTTGCAAATTTATTTGAAAAAATCAACCAATTT
Organism: Neostethus bicornis; assembly: GCA_902685375.1. NCBI lineage: Eukaryota > Metazoa > Chordata > Actinopteri > Atheriniformes > Phallostethidae > Neostethus > Neostethus bicornis. Next base: position 21,565,881 of record LR738551.1, on the reverse strand, counting down.
GCAGGAAAGATTTGTAGTCTCTAAAAAACAAATGTAACAAACAGTGTGAAGTTATACCTAAGTGCTGCTTGTTGAGAAAATGTCTCATTTTCAGTGGAACTGTGACGTTACCTAAACCCTATATTTAAATATTCTGTTTAATCCAGGGAAAACAGTAGAGTTGAGGTGGTTTAAAATGATGACCCGTTACATGTGCTCTTAATAAAAATGTTTTGAAGCATGAGAGGATTCTTTTGGCCTCAAGAAAAGGTTTTTAATTGTGTAAAAAAATCAGAGAAGAAATGAGAGAAAACAAGCTATTCGAGGATTACAATGAGCCTAAAAAAAATTCAAATTTCTCTACTTTTGTGTCTTTTCTGTGGTCCCAGGGATGGCTTGGGCCTGGCGGGAATTGAACCAGGTTCTCCCGGTCAAAAGATGGTAATCTCCACCACTAGGCCAATGCCCTTTGGGACCAATAAATTCAAATTTAATTTAAAAAAAAATTCAAAGCTGCAACACACTGGTGACCTGTTCAGGGTGTATCCTGCCTTTCAACTGATTCTAGGATGGAATTAGGCTCTTCTTGGGGAAAAAAAAAAACAAATTCAATTCATCAAAAAATTTTAAGTAGATTTTTATTGTCAGAATTTCTTAAAATGACACATTATATTAGCTAAATTTGAAATTCTACTTTCCCAAAGTTAACTTTACATGTTTTTAAATTAAAATAAGTGTTACATACACTATTGGAAAGCAAATATGTGTTTAGATCTGACTGGCGTGCTTTGGTTTGAACAAAATGCTTTTGGTTCATTTTTAACCAAATGTGACGCAACTGATTTCAATTTATTTGTAAAAATAATTTTTCCACATTTTACACCCACTTGGATATTTTTTATTTTACTGTATTTGTTTAAATTGTTTTAACAATCTAAGAAAATAGTAGCATGTTTTTATATCCAGATGTTCTCTAAAATAGACTATAAATATATAGTTATAATGTTATTGCTATAATAATTTAACCAGTACTCAGTAATTTTGTGTGGTTTTAGAAAAAAATAAAATAAAGAAATATGCCTATTTTAAACATTATTTTTCTGATACAACAGCTTTTTTATTGCACAACCAGAAAAATGTGGAAAATTTGAGTCAAATGGGATTTAATCATAATTTTTAAAAAAAAATAGTGTCGAGCTGAACTGAAGCAAGTTTTTTTTACAGACTTACTAATTCTTTTTCTTGCACATATTCAGTTTTTGATGAATAATTAAACCTAATTAGGTTTAACACAAACAGATACCCACTCTAATGAAAATTTAAAACGTGTAAAAAAATATTTTAACATCTGTATAAAATGTCTCAGCCTGCATTTTTCACATTTAGACATCCTGTGCATGACATTAGTATCCCTGAAAGAATCTGATATGAGGCTCATATTTTTAGGATGGAGGGTCAAAAATCCACTTTGAACTGGTAACAAACGTTTTCTGTGCTTGGTTAAGGTCCATCTGGTATGTAGTCCATCATGAAGAAGCTTTAATCTCTGCCAGAGCTCCACCACAGCAAAGATAATCCAAAGATGATCCACTGGATAACACAGATAACACAGACAAGTTGAAATAATTAAAAAACAAAACTTTGACAAACACATCAAAAAAGTTTGAATCAATTCACAAAAAGTGAGACCTTTTGCATGTTGGCAAGTTTGATGTACAAAAAAAAAATTCTCTAAGGTTTTTCACACACTTACCCTGTCACATTAAAGACTGACCATTATGTTGTTGTGGGATAAAAATTCTTATCTGCATAAATTCTCTCGATAAACGTGATCACTTTTGTTGGCTAAAAAATGCAATTTTTGCCAAAATACCACATAAATATATTTATTCTAATTCATTGCCACATAGTTGTCCCCTACTTGTGCACGACATGGCGTGAATCTTCTTTGTGTCATGATCCCCTCGTCTACCACCAGAGGGAGCCCTGGACCTTCCCTTATCACCCTGATTAGGGACGCCTGACAGTGATTGGTCTCATAACACGCACCTGTGGATCCTGCTGCCTATCTAAAGGCAATCCCCCAGAATTCTTTCCTGGGTTGTCGTCAAGTCCATTTGATGCACACTATTAAAGCAAGTAACAACTAAACAGAATGAAGGGTCTTAAAGATCAGCTCTTCTAGATATACAACAAAGTTTGTATTTGAAGTTTGTAGCAGATGGGCTTCATCCATAAAGGAGAATGGAGGCTAGGTAAGGTTCAAACTTCAGAAAGTTTCATCTTCTGAACCGTTTATTTCTATTGAGATCGTAGGAGAGCCAGAGTCTATCCTGGCTGATTTAAGGGGAGAGGCAGGGTACACCTCGAACAAGTTGCTAGTCTGTTGCGGGGCCACACAAACACGGAAAATCATTCACATACACTCATTCTAGGGGCAATTTTACAGCGGTTAATCAGCCTAACACGGATGTTTTTGGAGGGTGGGAAGAAACTGGCGTACTCATAAAAAAACCTACACATACACGGAGAGAACATGCAAACTCCCCACAGAAAGACCAGCGTTTCAAGCCTCGTCCCACTCCTGGACCCAAACCCCAACATTCTTGCTGTGCTAACCACTGCCCTACCATGCAGCCCTGATTCACAAGTGAAAAGGAAAACAATTTTTTTGGTATTTTAGAAAAACAAATATCTTATAATAAAAATGTTTAATGGAACCTTCGGTTTTACAATTATGTGTGTCTAAAAGTCGACTGTAGGTCACTTTTTATTCAGAAGCTTCAATTGGGTTTCTGCTTCAAATGTTAGAAAAAAGAACAAAAAATGAACCAGCCAAAGTTTTTAAAGGAAAACATTTGAAATACGTAACTAAACGAGATGAAACATTTAGATTCTTTTCTACATTTTCTATTGTGATGTCACCAGTAATACCAAATATGACGAAAATGTCCTGATGGGTCACAAAGTTATCAGAGAGAAGATAGTAGCAACTCCACCAAAGGAATTGTCAGAGAACATTATCACCAGAGGGATTTCAGACACTTATTTACATGCAGACAAAGACCTAAAATGACAAATCAGCAGCTGGATCATCTAGATTAAAGAAAGCCAGGTGATACAGAACTAGAAAAGCTTGATTTAAAACCATTTAAATCCGTTTAAAGGCCATATTTGACTTGTGCAAATAGTTTCTTTATGTTTCAAAAGAAAAGCTTGTTGCATAAGAAGAGAATGGAATGTCAAACTTTTGTTAAACTTTGGTAATCCCATGCAGAGAATTTTTCCGGACGTTTTTCTGTTAAATTGATGTTTCTAGGTGTGGCTGCTATGGAACAATGCACCGAATGTCTGAGGCTTATTTAAACATCATCTCAGGGTCGTTTGCAGCCAAAAAAAAAATCTGTCTCACTGATTTACATCCTAATATTTCTGTATGTTTTTCCTGTTCTCTCTGACTCCTGAATAACCTACACAATCCCAGTATGTTCCCATTATTTACTGTGGTTGGGGTCAGAATTTCAGTGAGAGGACATTTATTTATACATTTAGGCATACTTTGACTGACAAACTAGAGTCACTAAAAGGTCTGGGAAATAAAGATCTGGAATGTTTAGAAAGCATTGCAACAGAACAGTGACCTGTTTAGGGTGTACCCTGCCTTTCACATAAAAGTGAATAAACAACACATTTCATAAAAATCTCAGAACTAAAATTCAGTACATTTTTTTCACATTGTCTCATTTTAAAACTATGTCAAATTAAAATGAACTTTTTTTTTTCACACAATCAGTCAGTCAGTCACCTTCTTATCCGTCTATCGCTTAAGGGGTTGCGGGTGGTGCCGAACCCATCCCAGCCGATTAAAGGCAAAGGGGTACACCCCAAACAGGTTGCCAGTCTGTTGCAGGGCCGCGCACACATTCATTCTTAAGGGCGATTTAGCACTGGCCAATCAACCTAACATGCATGTTTTTAGAGGGTGGGAGGAAACCGGAGTACCTGGAGAAAACCCACACAGACACGGGGAGAACATGCAAACTCCACATAGAAAGGTCAGTGCTCCAAGCCTCGTCCCTACCCGGGACTTGAACCCACAACCTTCTTGCTGTGAGGCCCCTGTACTACCCACTGCCCCACCATACTGCACATTTACACAATCAAACTTGAAAAGAGGAAAATATTACCGACAAGAATAAGACTAAGAAATTCCGGTTGTAAATTTGTACAATAAAATTTTTTAAACGAATCAGTTTACAATCAAATCATCAATTTTTATCAATAAAATGTAGACAATTTGCTTTTATAAATGCTTCTAAATCAAACCCTAATCAGATTATTGGCTAAGCTATTCCTGTCTAAAGTCAGGAATAGCCAGACTTTAGCCAGTTTGGTTTAGCCAGATGTTTGGTTTCTCATTCCCCTCTAGATCTGAGTGATTTTGTGTTGCCAGGTCATTCCGATATTCCAGAATGATTCAGAAGAAAGCAACACATCCTGGAAAGGCAAAAGAAAAAAGGAGTGAAATAAAAGGTTCAAAGAGTCGTCCAAGTTTTTAATGATTTCAAGTGAATGTCACCACAACTCCTCTTCGGTCAAACTGATGCTTTCTATCAAAAAGTATGGGGATAGAGAGACCTAAGAGACAGAGATGACCCAACTTCTACTCGTTATTTTCAGAGGTGTGTTGAGTATGCGTGTGTGTGTGTTTGTGTGTGTCTGTGTGTGTGTCTGTGTGTGTGTGTCCTTACAGTTGCAGGTGTCACAGCTGCCATGTCTGCAGGACCATCAAGCTTATGAGAGTCCAAGCCTGTGTCCAGAGTTTCTGTAGATTATAGATAAGAAAACATAATCAGTAGTTTCATAAATGAGAAGATGCCAACACCCGTGGGTGAAGATCAACCAGTCACACTAATGACAAGTTAAGTAATTTAAAAATACATCACTTAAAATGCTGCCAGAAATATGAGCCAAAACCTTTTAAAAGTGTTTATTTTGTAAGTTTGCAAAGCCCCTTGTCTGGTGGTGGGTTGTTGTCAACCTTTTCAGGATCCTGAACATGTTCGTCCAATTTCCCACAGCTGTTATTAACTCTGCGAGGTCAGATGTCTGTTCAGTTGATAAAAGTGATCCATTAAAAATTCTTCAGCTATCTCCCACAGTTCACATATGTGATTGCGCAAAGCGAAAAACTTTGTTTTGGTACCAAAACCTGCCAGAACATTCTGTACCCACACTACACATGGTGCACTCTTTGTTTTACACTGTGACTAATAATGAATAAAGAGAAACAGATTTAGAATGTTGTTGGATAAGTGGGATTTTATAAATCAAAACTTTGTGTGAGGTTTGAAAACGGATAAAAACAAATCAAGAACATGATTCCTGATGAATGTTCAAGACATGATGATTAAATTGTGTAATGAGACCCAAGCTTCTAGAGATTGAGGGATCCCACGAAATTTGTCATGGAAAACAGACAAGCATTCTATTTTTACTTTATCCAATAAAAGAATACAAATATTCCATAAAAAAGATTGTCATACTCTTTATATTTTTTCATAAAATCCTAGTGAAGTAGGATCACTAAAAAGCAAGATGGCAATTCTAAAATAACTAAAGAAAAAACAAAAAGTCCTGTTTTTGAACTGGAGGAGGTGTTGGCTCAGTGGTGGCACGTCCATCCTGGGACTGGTTTGATTCCCACTGGGCCCAAGCCCAAGTGTCCTTGGAGATGACACCTATTCCCCCATTTCTACCACCATTGGCGCCGTCATGGCTGCCTGCTGCGGTGCAATGCAGTACAGAAATGCCCACATTTGAGGGATGAATACAGTACTTTGAAAACAAAAAAATTGATCAATTTTCTTAAAAATAAAACAGTTTTAATAACAGAAAAAGTAAGAAATAAAATAACAAAATTGCCTCTGTTCAGTATTTTCAGTCTTAATCTGATGTTCCTCTATTTTTTTAGCATTTTTATGTCATGCTTCCCTCGCCCACCACCAGAGGGAGACCTCGTCTGCCTGATTCGAGACACCTGGTGGTGGTTAAGCAGCTGCCTTCAAAAAGGCAGTTTGCCTTCCCTTCAAGTTCGGGTGACCATCCCATCCAACCAGGTCTTCCTGGCTGCCTAACCATGAAATACCTTTGGAATAACCCCCAGACATTCCACTGATCCATGTGGGTTTTCTTTACAGATTAAACTGGACTCCTTAATTAAATAAAAAATGTTTCTTGTCCTGCACTTGGGTCCTCCTCCTCCTTCACCCAGAACTTGACATTTTATATAAAATGTATAGCTCTACATTGGTATTTGGAAATTTGGTTTACTTTAAATAACAAATTTTGTGTACTTTTAACAAAAGTTAAAGAATGAGACGTTAAAGTAAATCTTCTAGGGGTTTTTAAACTCCGATGAACCTCTGGTGGACCAGGTCTCATCTTTGACACCTATCTCCAGACTTTTGGCATATGATTAGATCAGTTATTCTTATTTGTACGATTTGTATTTTTACGTAGTTGATATTGTCTGACTCTGTTATAACCTCTGCTTTTGGTTTGTATCTCAGACGCTTTTAGTGTCGTTTTGTTGATGCCGGCAGAGATCACATCTATATTTACAGAAAGCAGATGGGCTTTTGAATCTTCTCAACAGGTTTTATGGAAAACAGGTCCGATTGTGGTTGAACTCAGATTTTTACGCTTCTTGCTAGATGAATTTCAGCAATTGTTTGACATTGTTTGTGGTTAAAATAAATTCCTTGTGGTTTCAGTTTTGTAGAAACTTAGGAGCATTTGAAATGCCTTTCCACATGTGGTTTTTTATTTTATAGAGTACACTTCAAGTAAATTTCTTTTTTTACTGGGTTTTTTTCCCGCACGTGTACTTTCCTGAGCGTGACTGACCGATAACGATGTCTCGAAACGTTTTAATGAAAGTGTGCTGTTAGCAGGACAAAAACAAGTAAACTATAAAAGTTCAGTACGCTTTAAATGATAGTAAGAGGAACGCACACTAACTGTAGGTAAATGTGTGAAGATTCAGACTTGAACTGGTAAAATAAACACTGCCTGGCAGACTAAAAAAAAGTAGAATTTTCAGCACATCTCAAAGCTTCTCTTTGGAGTTAAAGGTCCCATCTCACGCAAAATCAACTATACAAAGCTTTCGTTGATAGTGATGTATGTGACTTTGTATTTTTCACAAAAGAGTTTTTCAGAATGATTTATTGGTTGTACAAAGGCCATCAGGCACAACGGGATCATCTGTTCATCGGACTCTATTCTCACCTTAATTCAACCATTACTTTTTAAATGGGGGGAATGTGAACCCATCAGACCACATGACCTTCTTCCATGGATTCACAGTCCAATCTTCATGCTTCCAACCACATTGAAGCTCTTTTTGTCCAGTTTGCTTCAAAGATTAGTGTTTTTTTAAAGACTGCACAAGCTGTTCGGTCTCAATCACTTGAGTTCAATTTGCACTGTGAGTGAAAATGCTTTCACACTCATTATTGAACATAGCCATGAGTTCTACTTTTTATTTAACTACAATATGATTTCACCAAACCTTTAAATGTTTTGTTCCGTTGTCTACCACTTATCCGTTCATCGATTAAAAACATTTTAAAATATTTGACTACATTTTCTCCCCAGTCACATCGAATTCCCAGTTTTCTTTGTGGGACATTTCTTGATCCAGTTTTAACAGTTTCTGCTATCTCCTAAAAACTTTTCCACAAACACAGGATGAATCTTTCCCTGTGGCCACAGCGTTGCCAGGTGGGAGATGCTGGATTATTGTACAAATGACGTAAAATGATCGTATTTTACAAAAAATATTGTACACCAATTAAAACCACGCCTATTGACGAGGTTTGCCCTCTCTCTTGTTAAATAACACCCTTTTACGTGGACTCGCAAGGCAGTGAGAGTGAAACAAGTGTTTAAGAAACCCAGAAAGAAATCGGTAGGGGCGGGGCTTAAGAGACAGTATTTCTAAATTTATATTCTACATATACCTATATGTACGAGTACATATATTTATATATATAAAGTTTTTTTTATGTTAATCCCAACATCTACTTTATACAAAATCGACGTGATGTGTAGTTTTAATCGCCTCGGTAAGTCTTTATAAACAGATGAACAGCAATTTGGATGTTTTAAGCACAAATAGTTCATTCCTCACCAACACCACTATTATTTATGGACTTAATCAGTCCAATTAGCTTTTTATCTAAAGATAAATAGTGCATCGCAGATCAAAGTTATTTTTATAAAAATTACCGTCTCCAACATGCGAAACAAAGACTTTTACACTGACTGCAAACTGAAAATTATCGCACATGAATTATACAAAAAATAAACAGTCTAAAGTAATAGCAATCATTTATAAATTCAGATTTGTCCTAAATAAAAACAGTTTGTTTTTGTTTTACAATACATTAGTACTTCCACATTTAACTTATTGTATCAAGATTTGGGGAAATACGTACAAAACTAACACAAAACCAATTTATATTTTACAAAAAAAAGCAATATGAGTAATAACATTTTCATCTTATAATCAACCAACCAATAATCTATTTACAAATTTAAAAACATTAAAGTTCTATGTTTTAGTGGAACTACACACTTTAGAATTTATGTTTAAGATAAAAAATAATTTGATGTCAAAATCTCTACAAAAAATGTTTAACATTAGGTCCATACGAACTAAGAGGAAATGTTGTGTTTATTAAAAATAAATTTAGAACAATTGTTAAAAAATTCTGTATTTCCATTAAAGGTGTGGATCTTTGGAATAATTGTGATGATGAACTTAAATTATGTTCCAATCTTTTCTGTTTTAAAGAAGAAATTTAAGTTATTATTGCTTCAAAAATATGCAAGTCTTGATGGTTAAATTCAAGCGTATATATATATACAATAAATTTAAAGTAACAATCGTATTACTTTTTCATTTGATGTTCTAATTTTTATGGTGATTTGAAAAAGGGTCGGCGTAATAAGCGTTTGCTTCAGCCGAAACCTTTTCGGTCCTTTGGTAAAATACAATTTCAGAAAAAAATAAATAAAAATCTAACTTTCTTTAATGTGAATTTACAACGTGACCGAAATAAATAAATAAATAAAAAATTATAAAAAGATTTTTTTTTTTCATTGCTATTGTTTTTTAAAACTGATAATTCAACCAAAAGTTCCGTGTTGCAGCGTCAGCAGAAAGCTTTCATTTCCGAGCCCACAACTAGTCTCAAACACGCGAACTGACATTCCCGCTCTTTATAACTTTGTGGGCGGTGCTACTCGCCCCAATGTGAGCAATCGCCAGCCACAATGATTGACTGGACCTGTCAGCCAATCATTCATCTGATCCTTTGCTTGATGCATTCAGGGTTCATAAAAAAAAAACTCCGACAAACAGTCGCGGCAGATGTCAAAAACTAACAGTTACATAGTCAAGAAACGTTCAAATGATCGTATTTTCAGCATTTTTTTTACAATTATTGATCGTACATCGTACAGGGGGCAAAAAAATGGTACAAATACGATAATTATCGTACACCTGGCAACGCTGTGTCGTCATTAAATAAATGAAGAGCAACACATTGCTCCAGCTGAGATTAATTAAGTTATTGCCAGATCACCCATTCAGAAGTAAGAATATGGGGCTTTGAACTTATTTGCTTAGCTTATTTAAACTGACAACTTTTTTTTTGTCCGAGCATTGTAAATTACACAAACTTTTTCCCCTTGATGCAGCTGTACATGTAAATCTTAAATTAAATTAATCCCATCTAAAAATAGAATTTGTTGTTCATATAGTTCAGTCAAGGCCTGCCATGAGATCATATCGGCAGTTTGGCACCATCTGTCTCCAACATCCCTCAATCGACAGACCTCGAGTTTTAAAAGGTTTACTGAGTTTGATTAAAGCCGAATGTGGGTCAGAAATCTAAGCTTTTCTTACCAGACAAACAGGAAGTGATGCAGCATTAGAATCACTGATTCTGGTCTTTAGTGTGGGTTGAATAGGAGTTTCCATTGTTTCAGTCTCACTTCCTGGACCTTCTGTGTTTTCCCCTTTGTCTTCTTCTTCAGAATCAAGATATTGTTGCCTGAACTTCTCCAGGACGTCACTGCTGGTGTTACCTGGAAACAACACAAAATAACCAACATTTAGGATTCATGATCTCCATTTAGAAAATGAGTCTTTTTATGTGTGGTGCATCTGGGAGTAACTTACTGAAAAAGCTGTACTCAAAGGTGGCGTTGTAGTCGCCCTCGTAATCTGGTGAAGGTGTAGTGTCGTAATATTGAGCCTCACACACTGCAAACACAACATAGTGTGTCAGCGTTTATCCAACTCCAACAACTTCAAACATACAGCGGGATTTTAGAGGCTTTAAAAAACCAAAGGATTGGGAAAAAAAACGAGTCAGTCATAAGCATTGTTTGGGTTTGACAAGCTTGAGGTCTGAAAATTTTACTGATCTCCAGACAATTGAGGATCTAAGAAGATCTGCTTTGTCTAGGATTGTGTATGTTTGTTTTTTTGTGGTTTCCATGACTTTAAAATCAAGAAAAATGTGGAGAGATGATGATGCTGTATTTTATGTTTGAAGAAAGTGATAGTTGTATAAATGCCACGTTAGAAATCCAGATGTTTCTTTTTTTATATATAAAGTAGACGTTTTGTTTCCGAACCACCAGACCAAACATGTTAAAGTTCTTGATTTTAAATTTAGATTAAACTCTTTGACATGAAACTAAAACAAAATCTTGCTCTGGTTTTGTGTTTGATTTTAATCAGGGGGATTTTTTTTCATCTTTTCCACAAGCTAAATTTACTTGAGGCTAACTTTTGTTCTTCAGACCGAAAGTTTTTCTGATTTTCTTGTGGTTAAAATCATGAGGAGATGAGAAAAATGCATTAACCGCACGTGTGGCTTCTTTTTTTATTTTTTTATTAGATTTTCCTGCTTACAACAGATATTTTGAGTTTTTATCTGTTCTCAGTCACTATTCTGTGATATCCAGGAACACGTCTGTGTTTGGAGTTTACTCTGAAATTTGAAGCACATTAAATTTCCATTATCTAAGATCATAAATCCCCCGGAAACTAATGTTTAGGTTTTATGTCAAACCTTATTCAAGAAAGTTTTTTTTTAGCCAAGATAATTTCATGCTTTTCATGCTTAATGCCGTTTCACTATGATTGATTGAGATTTACTATAACTTCTGTATTGCTTACAATAAATTAATTTCCAGCAATGCGTCTGAAACATTATAGGCAAAGGAGCACGTGTAAAAGAGACCTTGATTAAAAAACAGTCTCACTGCTAGAGCTAACGTGTACTGTGTAGATGGAATTTGTCTAGACAACAGTTAACTGAGTAGTTAAAGTTAGTTGATAATAATAATTGAAATGAAGCATTTGGAGCAGCGTGGAAACAGAAAGCTTCTTTAATGAGGAAAATGGACCACATGACAAAAAGATGGATAATTAAGACACATGAACATTGTCAATCACCACATTTGAACTCATTTTGAAGTGGTGCACTATTGTGCAAAATATTGCTTCTAATTATATTTCACAAGGTTACATGTAAAGATATTTAATCTCATTAGAACATCAGTCTAGGAATGACTTAAACTGCTTCCAGTGGTTGACATAGATTCCTGGTGTCGGCCAACTTTTTTTTTTTATCTCACTAATGTAAGTTTGGAATGTCATTTTATTTCACTGACGGATCAGTGTGTGTCAACCACAGAGTGCCGTAGTGACCGCTTTCCACCCACGGCTGCACTGTAGTGACAAATTGCCATTGTTCAAGAGCAGATTTAATAGTTTCTGAAATCTGTTCAGGAGTCCTTTTAATTTTGTTTTTTTTCATTAATACATATTTTCTAAAAAAGTAATTGTTAAAAAAACAGTTCTGTCTTGTTTTTTTTTAGGTTATTTGTTAGTTTTAGGTCTTGTTGCCCGGTATTTAAACTCTTCTCTTTTTAGTTTGGGAGTTAAATCTGGTTCATGTCTTAGTATTTTAGGTTTTAAAAGAAAATGGCCGTATCATAATTCACAACTTCTGCAGTGTAAAAATATTTATTATAACTCTATGAATCACTGCTGTGTTGCTTGGACGGAGGTCAGCTGCATCACAAATCTTCCAGCAATTGTGTTAGAATATTAGTTTCTGTTGTTTAAACACCGTCGTGTTGAAATATTGATGCTTTATTGACCAAAGCTGAACAATCTTAATAGACATCCACATGACCGCCATGTGAACTGAAATCTTCAATATGACCCCCGTGACTAAGACAACGTGAGAAATTGACTCAATTAGGGAAAAAATGTCTGAAGTCAAAGGACAGCAATTAAGAAGCTGACTTTCAAGTGCCTGTTTTTTTCTGGACGAGACAGACTTCTGTTCTTAATGGAGAATCTCTCTTCATAATAAAGCATCAGTGAATCATCACAGAGTATATTTCTACCCCAGGCAGATTAACTGTCCTTTAAAAGCAAATTACTCAATTGATCTGTCATAACGAAGAGTTTAAATCAATATTAATAGTGAGGAAAAGATGAGTCAAACAGGACTTTAGGAGATTCATTTTTATTATTCTGAACAACTAAAATCATTAAGTATGAAAATATCTAATAAATAATGAAAACATTCCTGCTTACTTATGTCAGTCAGTCACCTTCTTAACCGTCTATCCCTTACAGGGTTACGGGGGGGGGTGCCAGAGCCTATCCCGGGTGATTCAAGGTGAGGGGCAGGAAAACCCAAACAAGTTGCCAGTCTGTTGCGGGGCCACACACATACACACTCATTCCTAAGTGCAATCATTTAGTGATTGTAGTGGATCATGTAGTGGATCCAGCAGGTTGATCAGTGAGTCCCAGCTGAGTCTTGAGGCCCTGTACATCAGGCAGGTACAGCGTGTAGCCTCTGACATTGTGACCTGTGACTCGCATTCCCTATTTAAGGAGTTTCACTTCCTCCCATTAGTACGCAAGTTTCGGGTGCCAAGCTGCAAGACAAAGTGCTACAGGACCAGTTTTGTCCCATCTGCAGCCGTTTTACTTAATAAATCTTAGCGCTTCTTTTAACACATTTTTTAACATACTTTTACATGTGTTCAACTTGACGTATTACCTGTTGTGAATGTTTATATGTCTGTGATGCAAATGTGCTTCTGACACCAATGTTGTATGGCTGTAGAGCAAATCTACCTGCAGGTACAAAGAAAGCCTTCTGATCTGATCTGGACAATCAACTAGATTGCAATCAACCAGATTACATGCTAGGTTGCATGCAAGCTGGAGAAAACCCATGCATACACGGGGAGAACATACAAACTCCACACAGAAAGGACAGTGTTCCAAGCCTCGTTGCTGCCCAGGACTTGAAACCTCGACTTTCTTGTTGTGAGGCCGCTGTGCTACCCACTGTGCCACCCACTTTGCCACCGTATTGCCCACTTACATTGTGCAGGTTTTGTATTTAGAATATATGGTGTTCCATGGCTTGAGGTAATGTCCGCTCATGAGTTTCAACACTTTATCAGATTTTAATTGATTTTGTTTTTCTGCATTAGTGAGGAGTGGACATGTTTGCTTAAACTTCCTAATACCAAATTCATAAATGCAATCATTCATAATTTATTCCAAAATTGCTAGTTTTAGTCCCAAATGGGTGAGCTTTTCTTTCTGGAGTTTGCATGTACATCCTGTGTCTCATTTCCTCCCATCAGACATAGAGGTTGAGACTGTGTAACCCACCAACAAACTGGCAACCTGTCTAGGGTGTACCCTTTGGTTCACCTGATGAGTAACCAAAAAGGTAAACCAAACCAACTATGTTTAAAAACCCAAAACAAATTCTTAAACGAAGCACTCGTTTTGTTTAAAAAAAAAAAAGGGATTTGCATCCTTTATACTTGGAGTGGAGGTTTAGCTACCAATGTACAGCTCTGTTTTAAGTAAAGAAGATCCTAAAAAAACTGTCTTTGTTCTTTTGGTATTCAGAAGTATTTAGGTAAACTAAGATTTCTAACGGACTCCTCTGCTGGATCATTTAGACAGACATAGGGGTCCTACAAATCCCTGTGGAGGTCATTAGCTGTGCTTTAGGAAAGAAATTTCTAACAGTCCTCTGGTTGAATGAACTGGATCTTTATGGCGTCTCCCTCATGCTAACGAGGCTTATTATTGGTCAGAGGTGGGTAAACTAAGGTCCAAAGGCCACATGTGGCCCATTGGGCAATTTAAACAGGCCTAACCCTGCACATGTTTTTCTCCAGCAATTTTACTGATTCTACTTAGATGACACTGAGACCACAGTGTGAAATTTGTTTGGGTTCATTAATAATGCACTGTTGGAAGATTGGATTAGCCAAGTTGTTTTTCAGACTTAAAAGTGTGTTTCTATGAACACACATGATCTGTGAGCTCACACATGACCCGGGACATGTTTTAGGTCATTTTAGTGGTTTTGAAGAGTCTTATTATGCTTGTCAGGATTAAAATGTTCACTCTGAACAGACTCTGTGTGGTACAGACTTCGTGCCAGTAGATTATGTCCCAATTTGACATTCATTTTGAACCGCGTCATTTATTCATCATCTGAACCGCTTATACCCGTTGGGGTTGTGGTGGGTGCCAGAGTATATCCCAGCTGATTTCAGGCCGCCAGTCTGTTGGTCCACACTTAGACAACCATTCAGGCACACACTCATTCCTAGGGACAAATTCTCAGTGGTCAATCAACCTAACCAGCATGTCTTTGAGAGTAAACCGGAGTAAACCTAAACGTCCACAGGGAGAACATGCAAACTACACACAGAAAAACCAGAGGTTCGAGCTCCTATTTTGAACCTATCCTTGGAAATCCTACTTGAGAAAAATAAAATGAAAGCATATCTTGTATGTGTTCAATATATTTTAAATAGTTTTTTATACATGTGTACGTGCCGATGTTTCAACCTTGTCCTAATCCTAACATCACTCCTCCTGCAGCAGGTGGATGGAAAACAGCTTCAGACATGAACAAAGACAATTTGAGATTCAAGAGCAAAACTGATGAGAAAACCCCTCAGTTACAGTCTGATGGGAAAGCTGCTCCCCGTGGACTCTCTGCTCATCCTCCTTCACATCCATCTGACTTTTGCTGGGAAAATCTTGGTGCTCATCTTTAATGTCCCACGTTCGAACTCAAATGAATCAAACCTGTAAGTGGCTGGTGATCGCACAGAGACTCGTGATGTCTCTTTTCTCCCGAGGAAGCAGAATTTATTTAGCTTTTATCATATTTTCTGCATGCGTGAGTGTAAACACATGAAACAAATGTCTCTGTTTGCAGGTCTTTGCTGCTCCTCTGGAACAGCTGCATTAAATGAAGAACAACTGTGAGGAAAAACTGGATCTGGTTACTCAGGCTATAAATTCATTTTGATGGGTGAAAAAAGATCAAGAACGATTATGCAAGTATAAAAAGGATTGAAATAGACATTTTTTTCTTGTTATCATCAACATATTTCTAGTTTTAGGTAAAGTTTTAAGATTTTTTTTTTCTTTTTTCTAAGTGTGTAAAGAATTGTCCCGATGAGTTAAAACTAACTAAGCATAACGTCCACAAACAAACACGTCTCTTTTGATCGTCCAGCCTCACAACTCATCTGCTTCTCTACTCATAGACAAGCTTAAAAACAGCTGCTGGAATCTTCAGGTGAGTCCTGATGGTGACTTCCTGTGACTTCCTGACATATTTCCTGTTTTCTCACACACACACAAACACACACAAACACCTCTGTGAGTAAAAGTCAAACCAAACTGAAATGTCCTCACTTATCCACAAATATCCTGAGCGACCAATCTGGTTTAAAAAAGCCACACTAATACTCAGTGAATGAGGTCAGTGGGTGATCATCTGGAATCTTTAATCTGGCAAATCTGATCAGATTTGTTTTCATGGCCATGTCACACCTGCTATTTTACATGAGATTAAACACTGAGTTAGCGTTAATATCGTGAATGTAGAGAAGATGGAACATGCTCGTTGGAATTTGTGCGCAAAATGTAAAAGTCTAAACACAAAAAATTAGATGGTTTGAACTGATTTGCTTCTATTTTGAACAACAGGAACATTGATTTTCCATCGCTTTTCTCCACTATTTCTGCAAGTTTGATTGAATGTACTATTTCTGGGATTCGTTTGAACAAACACACATGCAAACTTTTTTTTTTCATCCCAGCTGGAAATGATAATTAACATAAAAACATTCCCACACTGCGGTTTTCAAACGTTCAATGCTAAATGTTAAGACACTCGGTCCGCCCCAGGTCATGTGTAGTCGTTTTAAAGTCCCCACTGGGATCTAAACTCCCATGCAATCATATGGTGGACTGATGGGAAATCAGAGGGGCTGCTAATAAAGAATTAAATAGAAAGCATGTAATCTGCAAGTAGCTGTCAATCCCAGAACTTTATGATGGTGAGGAAATGAAAGCCAGCTGACACACACACACACACACACACACACACACACACACACACACACACACACACACACACACACTGCCTGACATAGCCTGTCGATCAAACTTGTTGAGCGATCTGATACGAACTTAGAAGAGTAGGAGTAAAGGTTCAAGAGAAAAAAATAAACCTTAACAAATTGTTTGATGAAAAAAAAAAATAGACAGAAACGTCGGGATAAAAGAGAACGGATGGAAGGAAAAGAGGAACATGTGAGAAAAGTAGGTGAAGAAAGAAAGGAAGCCAAGAAAAGGAGGAAAAGAAGCTTTATAGAGTGACGGGAAGTGAATAACACATAAGCCTGAGGGGGTCTGGAAAGAGCGTGGGGGTGTTTGTTGGCGAAATCCCTCAATCCAGCTGTTGTACACTCTGTGACTTAAACTGAAACTAAATGACCAGTTCAGTGTGAATGAATTAACTGAAGGGTGTGTGATGTTCAGGGAGCATGGAGTTTTTAAATCTTCAAAATAAAGCTGTTGACTGGTTGAAATGAAGCACTAACGACGGCTGTTAACATCTGTTCTATACAGACAATGTTGATCCCTGTAACTATGACAACCCTCTTTCTCCACATTGAGAACGAGTCCATCAGAATCCCATCATATCATCTATAAAAAGGAAAGCAGCTGAATTGATAAACTGTGGATTACATTGATATATAAGCTGAATCGTAAAATTCAAGTGGAGAAAAAGTAAATAAAACCTTCAGCCATTCGTCACGTCTGGCCAGGATACAGTACTTAACGGGGTAATAAAATAGAGTTTAATCTGCTTTTGGAGTCATGGGGTACATCACGTTCACCAGGTTGGTCCTAAAACTCCAGGAAGTCAACAAAAACGAGAATTTACAACAGGTTTAATGGCTCCTAAAATCAACCTCTTTCTGTAACCAGAGTTTGTTTTTCTTTCTGGTTGTCTGACTTTCTAAACGTGTCACAGCTTCATCAATTTAAATCTGCTTCAGATTTTCATTTGATTTAGTTTAAGATGACTTAAGATACCAACAACTTCATTTCTCTATTGTTGACAAATCTGTTGGCACGGTCAATTTTATGTTCAACTTTAATTAGAACCCAAGGTGAAAACATGACCTTGTGGCAGACTGGTGATGTGACTATAGTGTACCCTGCCTGCCTCTTGTCAAATAGAAACTCGGAAAGATCAACTTTTCCAAAGACCTGTTGTTGGAAAAAACAATTCTGAAAATGGATGAATAGATGGATGGAAGAAGAAATAAATTCACTTTGTAGTATGACTACAGTAAAAATGTACAGTGAAAAAACTCCCACTCCTTCTAAAGTGCACCTAAACTAAAAATTCTCACCATAAAAGTCATCGTGTCAGAGTAAAACTTTCTGTTTTTTAGAAGAACTTCCCAACATGTGAGTTCAATCACTTTACCAAAAAGTCCTTGCATGGAACAAATATTGAAAAAGGAGCAACATGTGAACCGTTATCTTCATGTAAACAAAGAGCAAGACCTTCAATGGTTGCAGGAGGAGGTGGTAAAAATGTCAGCTTACAGTTTACAGAAAAATTAATCCAACAGAGCAGGAAGTTGAACAGCTGCAGGAGACAGTTTAAAGACTCACCAGCAGTCAGTAGCAGCAGCAGCAAGGAACCTCCAAGCAGATGAACTAAGAGAAACCTGAAACTGGACATTATTCACATTGGAGAGAGGGGGAGGAAGGATGGATGGATGGATGAGTGGATGGATGGATGGATGAAAGACTGAGTAGAGACAAAGGACAAAGATGTGTGATAGTCAGAGCAACTGAGATCTGAATGAACATGATCACATTTTAGAGAAAAGGGGAGGAGAGAGTGCACGAGGAGGTGGAAAGGGATGAGGAGAGGGATGAAGAGGGGGAGGGTTGTTCTGCTTTTCCTGCCAAGTTTTTTTCTCAGTTTTTTTTAGAAACATAAAGAAAGACATTCAGAGACAGAAACCATTCATAAGAGTAAATAAATATTTCAAATGATTTTCGGCTTTTTTTTTCTACATTTGTGCTAAAGTTAACTCAAAGAAAAAATCGTATTTGATGAAATAAGTTGTTTGTGTGTCTGTGAGGTTTTTTTTTTAACGCCACACTCCCTCTCAAGTTCAGCCAAAACAGATCAAACGGTTTGTTCTTTTTTGGTTTGGTTTAAATTTAAAAAAATTGTTGTCATACAAAAATGTCTGTTTGGAGTTCTTTTGACCTATTATTCACTATTCACTAGTATTGACATATTAGTTACATATAAGTGAATATGTAAATCAACCCCAGCTGCTGTGCCTAAGACCCTCAGCTCAACCACACACACATTTTCAGCCGGAACAAGTGTGTAGATGTGGGTTTTTTAAACACAGGAACACCTGCTGAAAAACTGAGATTAAATCTTTTCATAGCAGCATATTTTTACCCCTTGTGTTCAGAGGGTAATGCTTTTATTTAAATCTGTCTGATAGTCGGCGACCATTGTTCTTCAGGAAACACTTGATGGATTTTATTACAGTCTGTGAAACAAACTACACCAAGCCTATTGTCAGGTTAGCATGAGTAACCGTGAAAATGAAGCACACTTCTTTCTCTTTTACGGCAACAACAATCATGACTAATTAATACACTAACTAAAGTATCATCAGATGAAAGACAAATACAAGATTGGTTGATGCACAATAAAATTCCCTGGAGTCATTTTATTGACAATTTTAGCGTAAAGGCCACCAATTTAAAAGTTCCAAAGCATCAGATTTTTTCTTTCACTTTGTCAAAACAACAATGCTTATTTTTGCTATAGCTGTTCACTGCTTTCAGGTCTGGACTGAATGTGACATGTTTAATGCAACCAAGTAGTCAGTGTAGTCCAGAAAGAACAGCATCAACATCAGCCATTTTTTGTGTTTCTATGCAGTAAACTAAAAAACAAAACTCTACACATAGTGCCTTGTCTAGTTTTGGATGTCATTGCTGACACAGATTGTAATGATTTGACCTTGCTCCTCGCTTATCTACCTAAATACAAACAGACCAAGATGGTCGCTTGAGTTTGACGTCAGAGCACCACAGTTGTTTTCCTAGGTCTCACGAATGATCCCTTATTCTTTGGTACCTGACCTTGTAGTTGGAGTGAAATCAAAACACAGATCAAAACTTTTTATTCCTTCTTTGTGAATATCCATTGTGCTTGATTTCTTCTCCCTGAATGAATTCTCTCCTGGAGCCTGTATCTGGTTCCTTGATGCTGTTGATCAGACTTTTTTCTGCCTGAGGGGCAGCATTGGGCACCACCTGTCCAGCAGAGTGATAATGATCTTTACATGGTGGACGCACAGCGTGCTTGCTCCCTCTGGTCCTTCTGGAGTCCATTCAGATTGAAGCCCACCCCTTTTTCACCCATTCAAGGGCTGTACAGGGAGAGAGCGCAGCGACCCCCCGTATCCTACATCCCACCATCATCTTTGGATCCCTTGTTTCTCTCTCCAACTATAAACAAAGGTCGATTGAGATGCTCTCATTTGGCACCTCATCACTGGACTTAATTACCATTGCCCCTCTCTGACTGTGTCTTAGGTTGTCACATATGTGTATAAGCTAGCTTGGAAGGAAAGGCGTTTGTATTTTTTTTTCTTTCTGCACATCTGCACCGCGTCCCTCTCTCTCTGACTGTGTCTTAGGTTGTCACATATGTGTATAAGCTAGCTTGGAAGGAAAGGCGTTTGTATTTTTTTTTCTTTCTGCACATCTGCACCGCGTCCCTCCATTACCAGAGCAGAGGGCGTATGGTAATGGAGGTAAAAAGAAAGTGCCCCTTTTTTTTTTATCTCTAGGCACTTTGCTAGATGCAGCACACTGCAGAGCGGTCGGCCTGACCTGTGACTGTTTTTTAATAGTGTATTTATTATCACCACCTCAAGTGAGGGAGATTAACTATCTCTGTGTCTTGTTCATGAGTGAGGGAAAAATAAACTGGGAGATGGGGTGGTTAGGATGAGCTTAGGATGAGCTTAGGATGCCTCGCTGGTGAGGTGTTTCGGGCAAGTCCCACCAGTAGGAGGCCCAAAGGTTGGAAGTGCTATATAATCACAGCTAACCAGAAAATAACTCAGGACCAACAGTCCAGAGCAATGGAGAGTGTGGAAAAGAGGTGAAGAAGCGTGTGCAAGCAGGCTGGAACGGGTGGAGAAAGGTATCAGGTGTGATGTGTGCAAAAGAGTTTCAGCCAAAATGAAAGGGAAAGTGTACAAAATCGTGGTGAGACCGGGCATGCTGTTTGATCTAGAAACAGTAGCACTGAGATCCGTGTAGTCCCTCATTCATCCAGGAGTGATCCATAGTAGAAAAAGTTTCAAAAAAGTCTTCTGGACAGTTTAATTCTTCAACGAGACGTTTCGACTTCCATCCGGAAATCATTTTCAATCTGAATGAAATGGACTGAAACCTGGATCCATTTATACTAACCTGAGTAACAGGTAAAAAAAAATAGTAAGAAGGGCTCGTCCAATGAGCCTGTGTTTCTTAAGATGGCCGTGAATGGCCCCTATTGTAGCCACAGACCAGTAAACAAACCTATTATAAAAATGCTAAAAGCCTAGTGAATAGAGAAACCTGCTAACGAGAGGCGTGAAACTGAGTCACGAGGTGTCATCTTTAGTCCATGGCTTCAAAAGGCTGCTATAGATACCGGGCAAAACGTATCTAACGCCTCCACTCCGATTCAGTGAGGGATTTTCTTTCATTACAAAGATGGCTTCCTTCACCCCTCTTTCAAACCAACCTTTCTCTCTACTTAGAATCTTCACCTCACTGTCCTCAAAAGTGTGTTTGGTGGATTTAAGATGCAGATGTACGGCAGACTGTGGACCACTAGAGGCTTCTCTTCTGTGTTGGTAAAGTCTTTTGTGGAGTGGTTGCTTTGTTTCCCCAATGTAGTTTTCTTTGCAGCTCCCTTCACTGCACCAGATCGAATAAACTACATTGCTCTGTTTTTCCGTAGGCATCTTGTCTTTAGGATGTACTAGTTTTTGACGTAATGTGTTGACCAGTTTAAAGAAAACCGGGATGTCATGTTGTCTGAAGATTCTCTGTAACTTCTCGGACAGTCCTGACACGTAGGGAATAGAGACTCCATTTTTTCTCTTCTCAGTTTCTGTTTCCCTCTTCTCACGTTTCTTGGACCCTCTCACCCTATTCAGGGCCCATTTGGGGTAGCCACAGACCGAGAGGGCTTTTTGGACATGCTGTGTCTCCTTCTCCTTAGCCTCTGTGCTCGTGGGTACCTCCTCCGCCCTGTGTTGTAAAGTTCTGATGACGCCCAGTTTGTGTTGCAAAGGATGATTAGAGTCAAACTGTAGGTATTTGTCTGTGTGCGTAGGTTTCCTGTATACTTCCAGTTGCAAATTTCCGTCCTCTCCTATGATCACAGCGCAGTCTAAAAAGGCCAACCGGTTGTCCTTGGAGTCTTCACGTGTAAACTTGATGTTAGGATCCACAACGTTGATGTGTGGAGTGAAGGCTTCCAGATCTTGCTTGTTGATCTTCACAAAAGTGTCATTTTGTAGAGAAAGTGAAACATCTACATATAGACAAAGATGACATCATTGTTTCTTATGACGTTGTATCACTCTTCACCTGCATCCCTACAAAAGAAGCTGTAACAGCAGTCAGACAAAGACTACAAGGGGACACCACACTGCAAGAAAGGACCAAACTGACTCCGGAACAGATCTGCAACCTGTTGGACATTTGTCTCAACTCCACTTACTTTCAGTTTCATGGTGGTTTTTACAGACAAATCCACGGCTGTGCGATGGGCTCTCCAGTTTCTCCTATAGTAGCTAATCTTTACATGGAGGAGGTCGAGAAGCAAGCCCTGAGCACATTCCCAGGAAATCCGCCCAGTCACTGGTTCCGCTATGTAGATGACACTTTTGTGAAGATCAACAAGCAAGATCTGGAAGCCTTCACTTCACACATCAACGTTGTGGATCCTAACATCAAGTTTACACGTGAAGACTCCAAGGACAACCGGTTGGCCTTTTCAGACTGCGCTGTGATCATAGGAGAGGACGGAAATTTGCAACTGGAAGTATACAGGAAACCTACGCACACAGACCAATACCTACAGTTTGACTCTAATCATCCTTTGCAACACAAACTGGGCGTCATCAGAACTTTACAACACAGGGCGGAGGAGGTACCCACGAGCACAGAGGCTAAGGAGAAGGAGACACAGCATGTCCAAAAAGCCCTCTCGGTCTGTGGCTACCCCAAATGGGCCCTGAATAGGGTGAGAGGGTCCAAGAAACGTGAGAAGAGGGAAACAGAAACTGAGAAGAGAAAAAATGGAGTCTCTATTCCCTACGTGTCAGGACTGTCCGAGAAGTTACAGAGAATCTTCAGACAACATGACATCCCGGTTTTCTTTAAACCGGTCAACACATTACGTCAAAAACTAGTACATCCTAAAGACAAGATGCCTACGGAAAAACAGAGCAATGTAGTTTATTCGATCCGGTGCAGTGAAGGGAGCTGCAAAGAAAACTACATTGGGGAAACAAAGCTACCACTCCACAAAAGACTTTACCAACACAGAAGAGAAGCCTCTAGTGGTCCACAGTCTGCCGTACATCTGCATCTTAAATCCACCAAACACACTTTTGAGGACAGTGAGGTGAAGATTCTAAGTAGAGAGAAAGGTTGGTTTGAAAGAGGGGTGAAGGAAGCCATCTTTGTGATGAAAGAAAATCCCTCACTGAATCGGAGTGGAGGCGTTAGATATGTTTTGCCCGGTATCTATAGCAGCCTTTTGAAGCCATGGACTAAAGATGACACCTCGTGACTCAGTTTCACGCCTCTCGTTAGCAGGTTTCTCTATTCACTAGGCTTTTAGCATTTTTATAATAGGTTTGTTTACTGGTCTGTGGCTACAATAGGGGCCATTCACAGCCATCTTAAGAAACACAGGCTCATTGAACGAGCCCTTCTTACTATTTTTTTACCTGTTACTCAGGTTAGTATAAATGGATCCAGGTTTCAGTCCATTTCATTCAGATTGAAAATGATTTCCGGATGGAAGTCGAAACGTCTCGTTGAAGAATTAAACTGTCCAGAAGACTTTTTTGAAACTTTTTCTACTAAGTAGCACTGAGAATAAGACAGGAAACAAAGATGAAGGTAGCAGAGATGAGGATGCTGAGGATCTCTCTGAGAGTGACTAGGATGGACAGGATTAGAAATGAGTACATCAGGGGAACAGCGCATATTAGAGGTTTTGGAGATAAAGTCAGAGAGGCCAGGCTGAGATGGTTTAGACATGTGCCGAGGAGAGAGTACATCGGAAGAAGGATGCTGGATTTCGAACCACCAGGAAAGAGGACTAGAAGAAGGCCAAAGAAGAGGTTCATGGACGCAGTGAAGGAAGACACGAAAATAGTTGGTGTGACCAAAGATGATGCAGCAGATAGGGTTAGATGGAAGAAACTGACTTGGTATGGCGACCTCTGAAGGGAAATGCTGAAAGAAGAAGAAGAGTTCTGAATGAGCTTGAATGTGCCCTGGGGGAGGAAAATTTTGGCATCCCCTTTTAAGCGCTTGCCCTCACAACCCAGTAGCAGATAAGTGAAAGAAAAAGCGGTATTTGTTGTAATTTTCTTGTGTTCACGCTTGTTTGATCAGGTTGTACTGAAATTTAATTAAGACGTTTTATTCTGTACTGGCATCACAAATGTATCTCATATCGCTTCACAGCTAAAAGAAAACCTAAAAATAACTAACGGTGTGACTGAAAAAAGGCAATGAGAAGAGCAACTATGAAGATGTCTTCAGTGCTTCCATTTATCGTTAAATAAATTCTGTAGCTTTGCTGTCTTTTGTGCAAACGTCTGACATTATCTTTCTGAAACATCTCAGAAATAGTGAAAAAAAATACCTTGGATGGTTTTCATGTCTTTCTGAAATTTTAATATACAGTAGATATCTCCAAATCAAAGTCATCTTCCTAATTATGCAACAATATATGACATGGAACACCTTGAACAGAAAATAGCCTGACATATTTGCCACATCTTTGGCACAAAAAATGCATCCATTTTTTTCTCCGCAGAGCTGGAGTGGACTGTCTACAAATATAATCTTCTATCTTTCAGTTCATCAGAGATTATGTTAAAAAAAAACAAGTGAAAGTTAATCCATGTCTTCCTTGTACTGTCATTTAGTTTTAGGTAGGATTTCTGGTTGCAACACCACGCCAAGTTATTCTTTGAGGTATTGATCATAATGGCAGAATTATGATCGGCGGACAACCTTCCCGAGGTTGTCCGAGGTTGTCGGTAAATTATTCATTCCTTTGAATTTATAAATAATCATTTGAGTTGTAAAACTACAAAACACTGAACGTCTTCTGAACGCGTATTCCTAATGGGGTCACTAGAACCTATCCTGGCTGTTTTCAGGTGATAGGCAGGGTACACCTCGAACAGGTCACCAGTCTCTTGCAGGGCCATATACACAGACAACAACCATTCACACACTCATTGGGTGTGTGAATTCACACACTCATTGGGTGTCTCCACTCATTGGGTGGAGACGGTGGCCGCGTGGTTAGCGCGTTCGCCCGCGGACCGGAAGGTCGCGGGTTCGCGTCCCACGGAGAGCACGTCTAGGGTCCTTGGAGAAGACACCTAGCCCCCACTTCTCCCACCATTGGTGCCGTTGAAGGGCAGCCTGCTGCGGTGTAAGGAGTGCAGCAAACAAATTTCCCCGGTGAGGGATGAATAGAGTAATACAAAATACAAAAAAAATTCCTAGGGGCAACTTCATAGCGTCCGTACATACACGTTTTAGGAGAGTTGGAGGAAACCGGAATACTCAGAGAAAACCAATGCATACATGGGGAGAACATGCAAACTCCACACAGATAGGCCAGTGTTTCCAGACATGCCCCCACCCCAGGACACAAACCCCAACCTTCTTGCTGTGAGACCACTATGCAAACCACTGCTCCACCATTCAACACACATCTTCTATTTTGAATTGTTGTCATTTTTAAAAGATGTTTTTTTTTTCCACCAAAAACATAAACAGCTTTCACTTATTTTAAATTGAATTAAGGATTTTTCACATTTGTTTCTACGTTGACCCCAGTTAAACTCCAGTTTTTAGTCATGTAAACTGGTTTTATGACAACCAGTCAGAACAGAACAGAGAAGGCTTTTTATTATCAGTCAATCAGAGAGATGTTCCTCTTCTCCTGTTCGAAGGTGTTTTTATTAGATTTTTCCTGTCTGGTCTTGCTTGCCGCCCACCCCACATTGTCTTCATCATGCAGGAAAATGCTCTGCTCCAGCAGGACTTGAACATAACATCCCAGCAGCTCAGATTTCAGAATTCAGCTAATTTATTTCACGAGGAATAAAGTGAAACCAGCAGGGAAAGCAGAGCGGCATCCCACGGACGTGGTCTGTGTGTAAAAGGTTAAACGCGTTTTCTTAAAAAAAGTCTGATCTTGTCAAGACTAATAAAAGCTTTTTGTTCCCAGTCTTCCAGCTGGATGTGGAACAATAGCCTTGGCTTTTTGTTTTTGGTTCTCAGGGAAATCTACCGCTGGGTGACCTAATCAGTGATGTCAGTTCTGACCATATGACACCTGAATGCTTGGTTTGTGAGGAAACATGCCCAACTTTTTAGTTTCCATCCTGTTTCAGCCTGCAGAGAAGAGTAAATTTACAACCACCCCCTCCAGTAAGTAAGCTGAGCATGGTAACCATTACAGAGTGAATTAAACAAGACAAAGAACACCGGAAACACTCTTAGAAAAAGCTGGGAAAATCCCACATTGATCATTTGGCTCATAACTAAACAGCTATAATTGTAACGCTAATGAATTAATCATGTGAGACAAAAGAGAGAGAAAACCTCAATCTGAAATTAAAGAACACTTATCAAATGACTGCAACAGACTGGTGACCTGTTCAGGGTGCAACCTTCCATTCTTGGTCTCTTCCCGGAGGGACGTGCCCAAAACATCTCACCAACGAGGCGCTCGGGGAGCATCCCCATCTGGCTTCTCTCGACCTGGAGGAGGAGTGGCTCAACACTGAGCTCCTCCTGGATGGCAGAACTCCTCACCCGATCTCTGAGTGAGAGCCCAGCCACCCTGTGGAGAAAGTTAATTTCGGTCGAAATGTATATCCACTTATTAATCGAGAGCTTTGCTTTTCGGCTCAGCTCTCTCTTTACCACGACGGACCAATGCAGCGTCCATGTAAAGCAGTGCTTCTCAATTATTTCCTGTTGCGCCCCCCCTAGGATGAAGAAAATATTTCGCAACCCCCGCCCCTCCGCCGTGACTATAGTTAGTATCACCAGTCTATGAAATTGAAATTGTTAAAAGTACACCTCTGCATAACATTGTATCCTCATTAACATTATAAAAAAAAAAAGCATTGAACGACAAAGAACAACCCAATTAACATTGTTTTTTAGTTTGTAAAAGAAAAAATTTAAAGTGCATCAATTACAGGTAACTTGAAATTCAAAAATATTTAATTCTTATTTAAACTATAAACATTTTTGACTAATTGAACCATTTGATACTGAAAATTAAATAAAATAAAATCAATAAATTTAAATTGATCAGCAAATTACTTCAGGAGCACAATCTATAAAACACTTAAATCTACAAAACAAAAATGAACGAAACAATTTGTGCTGTCTTTTATTAAAATAAGGAAGTCAGAATTAGTGGCAACAATGAGCACGTTTTGCAGTTCACAGCTTTTCGAAGCTTATACCTGTTCTGTGCTATGTTCGAGAATGTTCGGTGCAAAAAACTCTGCACCAGTGGTCCCCAACCACCGGGCCGCGGATCGGTACCTACTGGGCCGCGGGTCATGTGGTACCGGGCCGCAGAGAACTGTTATTTTTATTCACTTTGTTTTTATGATGTATTTTATTTTGAAGGTACATGTTTACCGTTAACATGACAACAAGAGTGCGTTCGAGCAGAGAGAATGTTTCCACGTTATAAAGACGCTGCTAATAAATTTTCTCGTGAAGACAAAGTGGATTTAAGTTTATTGTTATTTATTTTAAAAAGCCAGTTTTTTTCAGGCTGGTCTCACCACCTTAAGATCGGTCCGTGAAAATATTGTCAAACACTAAACCGGTCCGTGGCGCAGAAAAAGTTGGGGACCCCTGGTCTACCACCAGTTAATACTCCCTGCGCACACTCTGACAATGAGAGCGCCAACTACTGTAGTGGATGTGCAATTACACTTTATTCTAGTACGGCAAAAAAAAACAACTAACATTTTCCACAAGGTCACACGCGCCCCCCCCTGGCATCGCGCCGCGCCCCTCTCCCCCCACAAACACACACTATTTGAGAAGCATTGATGTAAAGTAATGTAACTAATTTAAAGGCAGTATGGGGGATCTTCTCAGAAACTCTGGAAATATTAGGCAAGCATCAAGACCCAATTTGATTCTTTTATGGCTTTTTTGAGTTTGCATCTCCACCCAAAAAAATTATATAGTTGTCTCAGGAATCAGAAAGGGAGGGAAGGTGTGATAGACAGGATTTGGGCCAATGTTTTTTGTTCACCATACAAAAAGATTAGCAGAGGTTTTAAATTGCCTACAAGCAGTTTATTCATACGGTTTCTCAGTGTCTCTATTTCGAAATATAAGTGTTACTAGTGAAGGTAGATTTAAGTATGGCAGGAAATAAATTCATACAAATATTCCATACCACCTTTAATATTTTAGAAATAGCTCAAGAAGATAAACGTATCTTACCTTGCTTCCTCCCTGGATTAAGTCAGATTAAAGACAAGCTAACAAAGGCCTACTTCTTTTTTTCTCACAGACTTTCATGAGGTTCCTCCACAGTCAAATTCAGTAGTTTGGAGGTTCCCACAAAGCAGCAATCAGCAATGAGATCCGTTTGGATGATCCCTCTGTAATTATTACAGATTTGCTGCTTTTAGATTTCTGTGATGGTCATAATCATCAGATTAAAATCAGCAGAAATTTTAGTGGCAGAATATCTGATTTAAATCCCAGTGCAGGAAGTCTGCAATGAGTTCATTACAGTTTACAATAAAACAAATTAAAGCATTAAATGAAATCTTGGTGAGAACTATGAATTTATATTCATCTGCCTGGAACATATACCGTTCAAATCAACACGCTACAAGGAAATCTCACACCACCATACAGACCATCATAGTAACAATTTAAACAAATGAAAATGATCTATCATTTTGACTCATAAGCTTAATGATGTTGTTTGTCTTTATATGACATGGCCTCATAAAGCTCTACGATCCATTTTCTGGTGCTGCACCAGGTAAGAACATCTAGATACAGTTTATACACATCCAAACAATTCACTTTTCAGAATGCAAACAAAGGAAAGCCAGGTGGAGCCGTGCAGAACCACGTGCATTGATAATTCTTCTTCTTCTTTCGGTATTTCCCTTCAAGGGTCACCACAGCAAGTCAGTTTCTTCCATCTAACCCTGTCTGCTGTATCCTATTTGGTGACACCAACTATCTTCATGACTTCCTTCACTGTGTCCATGAACCGCCTCTTTGGCCTTCCTCTAGCCCTCTTTTCTGGTGGTTCCAAATCCAGCATCCTTCTTCCGATGTACTCTCTCTCTCTCCTCTGCACATGTCCAAACCATCTCAATCTGGCCTCTCGGACCTTATCCCCAAAACCTCTAACATGTGCTGTTCCCTTGATAAACTCATTTCTAATCCTGTCCATCTTTGTCACTCCCAGAGAGATCCTCAGCATCTTCATCTCTGCTACCTCCATCTCTGTTTCCTGACTTTTTCTCAGTGCTACTGTTTCTAGACCAAACAGCATGGCCGGTCTCACCACGGTTTTGTACACTTTTTCTTTCATTTTGGCTGAAACTCTTCTGTCACACATCACACCTGATACTTTTCTCCACCCCGTCCAGCCTGCCTGCACACACATCTTCACCTCTTTTCCACACTCTCCATTGCTCTGGACTGTTGATCCTAAGTACTTAAAATCTTCCACCTTCTTTATCTCTTCTCACTATAACCTCACTTTTCCATTTGGATCCCTCTCATTCACACACATGTACTCTGTTTTTGATAATACTTGCCCGTATGTTCATTTATTGCTCATCAGCCTATTATAAATTATGCATTATCAGCAATAGTTCATTCTGAATGTTTGATCAGAGGAAGACAGAAAAAAAAATTAAATTAAGCAGAGTTTCTTGTAAAAAAAAAAAAAACCTTCCTAAAAATACAGGAAAAAGAAAAATTGTTGCAATTAGGTAATAAAAACTAAAAAAATTTTGTTCTCAAATTTACATGAAGCCTCATCTATTTTTTTTAAAGATAAATCATTTCTAATCCTTTTTTATTTAACTATTCAACTATAAATTGGAAACTCATGCTGTTAAAAATTGGTCTGACACAAACTTATCTCATAAAAGGCTTATCCAATACCAGGAACACCAAGAGAGACAGAGTGGAGTTAATGATCAGGAGAAAGGCTTGGTGCATCATTGATAGGTCACCAGTCTAGTGCAGAGAGTTAACAATTACTATTTTAAATTAAAAGCATTAAACCATAGTAAAGTTTAGAAGATGAGCATATATTAGAAGGAATTTCAAGGATTAATGTTTGTCCCAAATGTGAAGCCAAATCTAAACAAGGAGCAGTCAAGGTCATTAAATTCTTCCCATCATACATCCTCCAGCTGGCCACGGCTGTCCTTGGGGGGGATAGCTGCTTTGCTCCTGGGCATGCTGGGAAAGTCATTGTTTTTGTGGTTTCTAAATGGACGTGTCAGCAGGGACGTTTGATGTTGCTGGAGTTAAAACATGAGAATTTTCTACTTTCATTCTTGTTGTTGAAGGTTGTATGTTCAACACGAGTCAATGCTCATGCGTTAATTTAAACCTTTATTTCTTCAAATTGGTATTTAAATTAAACTAAACAATGATGTTCTAAACTACTTTATCCAACAATGGTTTGCAGGTGTTGGAATCTAACCCAGCTACTCTGCAGCTGAGAGGAAGGGTACACCCTGCTCAGGTCATCAGCTTGTCGCAGAGCCACAAAGACGTACACCCAAGTCCATTCACATCTAGGCAATTCAAATCAATCAGAAATCAATGAGTCTTTTTTTTTAATATGAGAACATTTTATTTTTCTTGGAAAAGTTATAATAATTTGAATAATTAAAGAAACAAAAAAAAAACCAAAAAGCCCATCAAACTTACTGGGTTTTAAACGTTTCACAGCTTCTACAGTAAAATGTTTCATCTTAGCAACAGATGAATTAATATAATTTATCACCAAAATTTCACTTTGTTCTTTTTAACAATAATAGATCACCCGTAACAAGTCAGATTTTTTAAAAAACAACAAACCCGATCTTTGTCTTGAGTAAAAGTAAAAATCTTGCATGTAGTGCAACAGCAAAAGTTGTAACTTCAAAATGTGATTAAAGGTTTTGTGAGCAAATAAAAAATCTCCCATTTATTATTACCTTTATTCCAAAGCAAATGTAAAACTTTTACATCAGCTATTGTATTTTATATAAAGTGCAAAAGGCTTTTGTGTGTAAGAAAAAAAAAAAAACTTCTGGAATCCCCAGTAGGGAGATACAAAAAAAAAAAACAGGTATTCAGTGTCAGAAACGGGGAAATAGCAAAATGGATTATATAAATTGACATTTCTCCCCTCTGGAGTCCAGTTCTACTTAGCAGCATCCATCTGATGAAGAGGAGGATCAACCCTCTATATTACTGTTAATTAGGTCCTGGTCGCTTTTGGCATTAAACACTCGACACAGAGAATATGGACTTTTGACCAGGAAGTCCTTCTCTTTCTTTTTCTTCCCATCATTTCACTGCAAGCTCTTCTGCATCTTCTCAGTATCTTAACTGCTCTTCTTATTCATTTGTTCCTTGACCAGTGACAAAGCCAGTGGACTTGGACCTGGTGATTTGATCTCCACTGGTTGGACGAGAACTTTAGTTAACGCAGTGATCATTCTTGCAGCCTCACCTCGAGTGTCCACAGCCTTAAGGCTGGACGCCAAGCTGAAGGATCTGAGGGAAAAAGAAAAACTATTACCAAAGACTGAAGGTGTAGCGCTGAAGAAGCATGGTATCGCAAACAAGATACTGAAACTAACTCTTGGAACACTTACAAGCTCATCTGATAAAACGTAACTGTTATTTAATTAGCTCCCAATTACTAAAGAATGAGTGCCAAACAGCTACTTTTATTTTGTGTAAACAACGAGGCGGTTGTGTTACTATAAAGTGGCTTTGCTATTTCGCTCATTTAATGAGAGAGCACTTTAAAGAAGACAAACTGAAAACATAAGTTCAGATGGTCATACCTGCGCAGAAACTGTTTGTGTGAGTTGAGAGTATAAGTAATTTCACTCAGCCAGCAGGCCAGAGTCAGAGCGAGCTGATCCAGTCTTAAACCATCCAAACCTCCATCAAACAATAGCTGGGCCCAACGAGCCTGTGAGGAAACAAAACCACACCATCATGTTAGCATTTAATCAATTCAGTTTAATTTTTAGCCCAAATTCACAACACGTGTCTGAGCTGGCTTCACATTTAGATAGGTGAGATGGAAAGAGATACCTGCAAGAAGTCTCTGATGACCTGCGTCATACAGACGTTAAGCGGCTGCAGACAGCAGCTGCAACCTGGCGGGATGAAGGCTACGTCCGTGTTTACTGCAGACAGACGTTCACTGAACTCCTCGTTTAGGTGACCTCGGTGCATGTCCACCATCACCATGGTTTCGCTTTTGTACTTGGCGGTCACGTTGGGACGCCATATCTACGGGATACGAAGAAGAAAAGTTACATTAGCAGGAGAACTAAATAAAAACGGGGAAACAAATATACCCAAACTATCAGGGAGCACAGGTAAAAATTGGAGAGATAAAATTGGAAAACTGTTTCTACAACCTTTTGCGTTCATACATAAGCTACTAAATACTAAAATAAATTAAGCTAACTTGTTAAGTGCCAGGTAAATTTTTCTAGTTTAAAAATATATTGATAGAATTTATTTATCAGTATGTTGTTTTGTATAAAATTATATACATTTTTAAACTATTTTGTGGATTTTTGAATATTGTAAAACAAGTTGGTTTTCTTTAAAAAAATAAAAAAGTCTCAAACCTTTTCGATCCAGATTTGCAGGCGCTCTAGGTTTGGAAAACCTTGCTCTCGAGCTTCCACTAGAACGTTGTCAGGGAAACCGTCAGGAAGGGTGGATAATGTACCTGAGAAGAAAAGCATGGGGGGCAGGAAGGTACCGTCGGACAGAGCTGAGAGGACAACGTCAAACAGCGGTCTGTCGTCATCGGAGCCGCACAGCTGGAAGGCTGCTGGGCTCTGACGGGAGAGCAGACTGGTATTAATGAAAACTGGAAGCTCATCCATGCAGCCCCAACATTGATCCGGGGGAACCAGACTCTGGATCTGAAGAGGTTAAAAATGCAGAAATATATGATTATTTAGAAAAGGCGATTGTGCCTCAAATGGTTTTTTTTTGTCTGATTAGGTTTTCTTTGGTGTCTGACCTTCGGGTGAAGTTTATTGATAAAAATGAGGCTGCTGTCCCGGATACACGGTAGTTTATTGTTATTAGTTGTCTGCAGTCCAAGATCGTGCCTAAGCATGAAGTCCACGACCCAGCTGTAGCACTCCTCCGCCTGGGGGTTCCCCAGCGTGGCTTTGGCCGTCTCCAACATCACGTCTTCGTTAACGCTCAGCTGTTGCTCCCGCCGGTTCAACACCCATTCAGCCATCTTCTCGGTTTTCCACAACCACTTTCTGTTGACACGGCCGAGCTGCTGCAGCGAGATCCAGGAGCGGATGTTCATTGTGGAAATCTGATAGCGGAGAGACGTCTGGAAAATGCCGTGGCACAAAGAGGAAAGGACGACCGAGAGCTGGCCAAGTGAAAGAGGGGGAATCATAGGCTGGGGGAGGAGAAACCAATCAATACAACTAATCATAATGATGTTTAACATTAGGTAGTCCGCTTGTAACACTCACCCGTTTGGGTTTCATTTTCGGTCCTAGGACCTTGATGGTCATGGCTGGTGTGTATCGGGGACGATTTGTTTGTGGAAGGACTTTGATAGAAAGCTGGGATGCAGACTGGTCTGAGACGGAGCGTTGAATTGGGACAAAAGCTCCATCTTTCTCACCAATCTGTGCACTAAGAAGCAAAAACAGAAACAAAAGCTCACAAAACTACCTGCAAGCTGACCTTTTCTGAAATTAATTTGGCTTTAAGGTGTAGAATAAATGGAGCTGTTTTATGATAACAGACTTGAAAACTTGTTTTGATGTTAACTTGAACAGTTTGAATCTGTTTAAGGTCAGCTAAATGAGTTAAAAGTGTGATCTAACGAGACATACCGAACCATGTTACTCATCCTCAAAAATCTTGAATAATAATAAAAAAAAAAAAATCAATTGGCTCTTTCATATAAGAAGTTACCCCCAGCATCCTTCACTCAACAATACAAGCTTTCATAGTGTCATATGTGTCGTGCCACGGCATCATTCCTCACTAATTATCAAGCATTAGACTGAGAAAGATCTCTGAAAAGGTCACCATTCATGTCAAACTTACAGCGAATGAACAGAACAGCTCTTCTCTTAATTTCTCAACAGATTATTTAAAGATTATGGGATATGATGAGAAGTGGTTTGTAACCATGTGACGTATGCTGCTGATGCTAGTAATGCTACATAGTTCAATATATGGTGTTTAAAAAAAACACACAAGCACTTTTTTAAATTCCAATGTGTTAATTCTTCATTTGAGTTCATTTGTAGCTCTCCTGTCCCAGTACGTCTCCGTAACAGTGCTGCTAGAAGAACTTTTAACTCACCCATCTAAGCATTTAGACCAAAACAATGATGAATTTACAAATCACCAAGAGTCTAACTCATCATGAAATCATGTTAAAATGGGCAAAACAAGTGTTTGGTGGCTTCTAAAGTCATCTCTGCTTGATTCCAGATGTTTACGTTGTGCTAAGCTAAATGATAATTTAGTGCATTTTTTACCAGAGTGGTCAAAGGCATAGATTAAGAACATATTTGAATATAAAAAACACTCATGTGTTCCTTTCAATCGCTTGGTTGTTCTTTCATTTTTTGGCATGTTACATTTTACCATCTACATTTTCTTTACTTCTTAAGAACAAAAATTTTCTGGAGCAAATTTAAACTTGAAACCAAAGTTAGAAGGACTCAATTAAATACAATTTAAAATATTTGTAGGTTTAAGTTCAGCCAATTTAAAGCTAAAATTGTAATCTTTCATTCTTTAATTTGAAGAAATTATTTTTGTTCCACATGAATGTTTTATTGTGTTTCCACTGGGAAGATTCGTGTGAATAAAATCCTGTTTTAAAACCCAAATTTTCCAGTTTTGATCAAATATATGTTTTACACTTTTTATATAATTAATCTTTCAAAATCATAATTGGTTTCATATATACCTTCAATCAACTTGATTTTTTCTTTTTAAACATATTTATTTTCTCACATTTTCGCTTTTATGTACATGCTTTAGGGCTGAAACAACTAATCGAATTAATCGATTATTATCAATTATTGAAATAGTTGTCGACTAATTTAGTCATCGATTAATCGTGTAGAAAGTTTTTACTGTCAACTTCACCTAATATTACACAACTTGATTGTTTTTTGTGTATTTTTACTCATGTTAACCTAGGCCATTTTTGTTTGGTACTATACCTCTGAATAAGGTTAAATTTGCAAATCTAAAACTGTTAATGATTTCTTGTTTTTAAATGTGATCCTGGATGGTCAACAGTTTCCATTTTATGTTTTTTTAGCCAGTACTATAAAACACATTTTATGGGTGCTTGTGATTTACCTTTACTGTGTACAGTAAGTAGATTTATTATTTTATATTTGCTGTAGAAATGGTAATATTCTCCCTCTTTATTTCACAGAAAGATTAACATTTTTACTTATTAGAATGAACCCAAAGTGTTGTTCAAGTGGTTATGAGTCGTGTTTTGCATAACTACATTCAATGAAATGCCAAAAAACTATTATTTATTAAGTTGTCAATTCTACCCAATTAATCGATTAATCAAGCCAATAATCGCCAGATTAATCGATCATCAAAATAATCGTTAGTTGCAGCCCTAACATGCTTCATCATCTTTGAGTGTCCATACAAGCACTATATAAATAAAATTTATTATTATTAATAATTGAATAAATTGTTTCTGTTATAACTTTCCTGAATTAGTTTGAGTTGAAGTGCTCTTCTTAGTTTGCTCTTCTTACCTGTCTGAGTGGTTCTCGCCATCACGTTCAGATCCAGCTGGTAAATCAACTTAAAAAGAACAAAGGGTTTTTTAGGCTAAACAATTCATTCATATCATAATGTAATACCATTGAGTAAAAGTAAATTAAAAGTAAAAAAGTATCATTCTTTGGATTTGCAGCCAATTATTTGCTAATATTTGACTTGAGCTCCGTCTTGTGGTTGAAAAACTTACTACAAGACAAATAAACCAAGAAAAAAAAAGGTGGTTCTAAGTGGATCAATAAAGGTGGGCTCACTCTATATTAAACAGTACATAGGAAGTTTAATAAAAAAAATATATATACAATCACATTTGACATCTAAGTCAAGAATAATAAATCATGTCTTTGATTGTCTATGATTTGCATGTAAATTCAGAAGTATGCTTGATTTACAAGAAAACAGTTTTATCTTTATGTTTACTGATATACTAAAAATCTTTTCTGTCATAACACTTTAAAGCCAAATACATGTTGTATTTCACATTAAACAGCTTTGTGTCCCATTTCTTTACCTGCTATCTTGGCAAAATTGTGACCTTGTCTCTCTGTCAAGTGATTGGCCATCGCATCTCCTCTGGCTGTTAAAAATGTACAGCGTTGGCACTGTAATGTTTTTGACAAGCTGAAACAAGAAAACACAAATGATGGGTTACTTTAGTTTCCAACAAACAGATCAACTTTTCTACTTATTGAGTCTTACCAAGGGTCCGATACGAATATGGTAGGAAACAAACGGATAATACTGGAGTTGGCGTGATTACTGGGAATGGAAAACGGTAAGATTAGACAATAATAACAGCTAAACAAGAAATGCATTATGAAGAGATTGTGAAAACATACTTGATCATGTGGTTGGCATAAGTAACCGAGCAGCAGGTGACAAACTTGCAGAGTGAGCAGTGAACCAACGATGGGAAATGAAGCTTAAAGTCCGAGAGCGAATTTAGACACTCAATGCAGCGCACAGAAAGCCTGGAAAACACAAACATTCATTTATTTATTTATTCAGATCTCACCGACTTATTACCATGACATACACAAATCATATTTTGTGTTTAATATCATACATTTTAACACACAATCCATTTAGTGATAGTGTTTAACACAAACTCTGCTTATCAGCTGAAGAAATAAATGATGGTAGTGACATTTACACAAGTTGCTCGTTATTAACTTGTAAAAGTGTATTTATCTGTCTCAGGAGAACTTAATAAAGTCAATGTAGTGAGAACATCACGCTCCCAGAGTTCTGTGGAGGACAATAAATCTATCCAAAGAGCCAAAATACACTGGAGCAGAACTTTACCGTCAACATATCTTTACTCAAACGGCTATTACACATGTTTTACGATCTTCATCACCAAAATTAAGTCATTTATCATCCATAGCCAGTGATAAAAGGAAGCAAAGATAAATTTTAGCTATGCAAAAGCAAAAAATTCAAACAGTTAAGTTGTATAAAACTCATTTCCAAATAAAATCATCTGTTAAGTTTATCCCCAATAAATGATTGAAGTATCAGTTTTTAAAAATAGTGTTTTTCATATATGGATTATATTTATTTTTAATATAATTAACAAAAGGCTTGACATAAATTGGAAGCTTTTAAAATGCATTTAAAGCCACAAAAGTTATTGACAAGAATAGCGCTCGTTAATGAGCACTCTTTCTGTGCAGCCCTTTTATGTTATTGTTAAATCTCTTTTTTTTATTTGATTAAGAATTGTAAATGTAATGACTGGATAACCTGAAACTTTAAAAAAAACATGGATGTAGCGTTGAGTCATCATGAATATGAAAGTGATTTATGTGAATAAGCAGACGATCCAGATTTCTGTTAAGGTGTTCGTACCCGTTCTCGTCACTCAGATGGCTCAGCAGATGTCCTAAACTTTCTTTTTTCTTTTTGCGTGTTTCCTCTTTGACAGGAGGCGTGGCAACATCCACCACCTAAAAAACAGATGTGGAGGAGAATACAATTTAAGTATAAACAATTTTACATCAATAGGTCATGGTGTAGAAAAAAAATGAGCGCAGAGGGCAGTTTAAATATCAGAAGAGTAGAATAAAATAGCATTTTCACCTTGCAAGGAGTAATTTTCTTTTTTAGTTCATTTCTAGTTTCTGATTCTCCTGTCATGGAGTACGTTCTTACAGTCACCTGCAGAAACCAAATAAACTGTAACTTTTTCACACCAAACTATTCAATAGGGACAATAAAAGCTTATTTGCAAATTACATTGTAACAATAAAGCTTCTACTTGATCAGAGAATGTGTCTGCTTTATGAACAGTTTTTAATCAGTTAATGTAACTGAACTTCATTTTGCTTAAGCTTACTGGTGGAGATAAAAACCGGTAACAGTTCAGTACAGTCATTACAAATGCAAGTTTTTGTTTAATTTGGTTTTTGTACAAAACATTCACTCTTTTCTTTAAGAGAAGCTGTGATTTTATGTGTTTTAGAGATTTTTAAGTGTATACATTGGTCAGATGTTGAGTTGTACGTACCTTGGTTCCTGGTTTGAGTCCACTGAGTTGAGATGGAATAACATGAGTTTTGTGATGCAAATTTCTGTGCTCAAAACGTTCACTTGCATACAGAAAGTGAAGACGGCACTTGTCACAACTGAGCACTCGTTTCCGCTAAAGCCAACACAAAAGTTAAATGAGGTATTTTTCCAGGTTCATTTAATGTTTTTTTTAAAAAGCTTTGGCGTTCTTATTTATCTGACCTCCTTGTGAGGTACGAGTCATCCCTGACCCTGAGATCCTCTGGTACCGTACTTTTAGTAATACCAAATATTAGAACAAAAACCCACAGAGAGGCATCATTCCAGCATTATGTTCCTTGCCTGTGCACCAGTCTACCAGAGAACCTCAGAACCACAGGGCCTGTTTGTGTTTTTAAGAAGAGGCCGAACCAGAGGGGTCGTACATAACAATGAGGTCAAATGAATAAGGATAAATCAGATAAATAAGCACTGCAATTTTAAGGGTATGAAAAGTGCTTTACAAATAAAGTTTTATTTGATTTTAAAACACTGGAGTGTTGATCTGAGTGTCTACCTGGTGGTGTGCAAAGTGATGCTGGTAGCAGGTGTTGTTATTAATCACTCGGAGGCAGTATTGACATAGCAGGTGTCTGGTATCAGAATGGGTCGAGTGAAAGTGAGACCACACATCTGAATAAAAGGATGAACGGAAGTCACACACCTGCAGAGAGATAAGGAGATTCAGTACTTATGTTACATTAAACTGCTCATTCACAGCCAATACTATCCTTTCATCTAAAGCCTATACTGTGACACTGTTCTAGCTCTGTTACCCAGAAATTTTTATGGTTTAGGAACTATAGCATAAAAACTTCAGCTGAATAGCTCACTTTACAACTGATTTCATAAGTCTGGCACAAAAAACACCCAAGCCATAATGTGTTTAATTAAAAAGCCCAAACTCTAAACTTAAATGTTATGCAAGGCCGGAATTGGTGTGAAAGAACAATTTATAATTACTTGTGCATACAACTGAAAATGGGGAGGTTGTCTTTTCGATGATACACCCTAAACTGTGGTACAGCACATTCAGTTTGTTGCTAGATGGCAAACTAAAGAGACAGCTACT
Organism: Neostethus bicornis; assembly: GCA_902685375.1. Taxonomy (NCBI): domain Eukaryota; kingdom Metazoa; phylum Chordata; class Actinopteri; order Atheriniformes; family Phallostethidae; genus Neostethus; species Neostethus bicornis. Next base: position 21,526,339 of record LR738551.1, on the reverse strand, counting down.
ATCAGTACGCTGGGTAATTAAAAAATTTGTGCAGATATTGCAGTGAAAACAAAAATCTTAGAGCCATCGATGGTGAAAACGTCACACACCATGGCACACTCTATGCATAGACAACCAATGGTTGGTTTACAGTTTTTGTTGTTGACTTTTGTTGTTTATTTATTGATAATTGCTCTAATTTGTCCAAAATTTATGCAAAATTATATACTTGACCTGACCTCACTCGGCCACCTCAATCAGGAGTTATAATGTTCAACAGAGAGGGAGGAGTTATTAGAGCAAACCTGGCATATGTAAGGCATTTCTCCTGGTCTGTGGGTTGTCTTCATATGTAATAGAAACGCTGGTTCGTTCTCAAACGCCAACTCACATATTTTACATGTCACTGTAACAAGAAAACAAAAATAACTCACTGTCAGATGAGTTGTAAACATTTTAACCGGACGTACTTTTAATGTATGCATGGAAACAGTGGTAAGCACAAATGTTTTGACAGGCCAGATTCTTAGTGGAAAAAAATCAGAGCACACATTCAATTCAATTCAATTCAATTTTATTTGTATAGCCCAAAATCACAGAATGTCCGTCTCAATGGGCTTCACAAGAAAAAGAGGAATGTATTAACACAAATACACAACAAGAAAAATAACTAACAAATGCTAACTAAACAAGACTAGCACATTAATGCACTTAGACTCTCCTTCTCGGTGAGGAAAAACTCCTAAAAAACCCATCAGTGGGGAAAAAATAAGAAACCTCATGGGGATCCACGTGAAAGAGAGATCCCTCCCCCGGGACGAGCAAACAATGTGTGCATGTTGATACAGATACATGTTGAAGAAAACTTGTTCATACATCAATTACCTCCATTCTGAAGCAGTCTAATCAGTAGTGTGAATTTCAAGATTTTTCATGTTTAACGTTTGATTGTATTTGTGTGTAGCAACTTGTTTCAATATGAACCGTAAAATTTTGTTAAAAAGAAAAATGTTCAAAAGCCCGCTTGACTAAGCAAGTTGCACACAAATCTCTTGGTGCAGTTGGTGACTATTGTGCACGTCATTGTACTGAAGCATGAAGGGACTTTTCCTGATGTTTAAAGCATGTAAAAGTATGCTAAGGGCCAGGTTGAAAGGTTATGATGAAAATTAACCTAACCCAGAATGTTCGCATTGGTTAGTCGGGTTGTAAAAATTCAACTCTTAATATTAGGGGTCAAACAATCGAGTTGGGTTTGAACCTGAATAAACCAAAAAAATGAGTCTTTGTACTACACGGCTTTGTTTTGTAATGCTGAAATGCATCCCCTGAGAAATACAAAAATTGAATAAAATTTGGATTATTTAAAAAAAGGTAACAAATTAGTTTAAAGTTTTCCTCACCTGTGGACTCAGGTGTGTTGTGTACATCGTTTATGTGACACTGGAGCCTGAATGGAGAAGCGAAGTGGCGGAAACAGTGAGGACAGCTGGATGCAGAGTTCGTCTCTTCGTCATTTTGAGACATCATGGACATGTGTTCTTGCATGTGATTCATCAATCTGAAATAGACACAGAGAGGATTTAGACACACAAGTCAGAACATGATCACCCGGATTTCAATATGTTTTATGATCTTTTAATTTATTACAATGATCTCTTTATCGTTTTACTACAGGTGCACCCACATGAGTTAAAAGTGAGTGCGCCTGGTAACAAAAACATCATCATACACAACCGATCAACTTACAGTACATACCGGTATTAAATTTCAGGGGGAAAAAAAAACCCCATTAACAATCAATATAACAAAATCACAAAAAGCGATTCCTAATTTTAAAATAAACCTTTTATGTTGCATCAGCAATAGTTAGTGCTCCATTGTATGCAGATTTGTGCTTTGTGGTTACATTTTTAACTGGAGCTTGTTCTCTTTAATAACTTTAATTGGAAAATACAAATTAAAAAAAAAAAACTTTACTGTGAAGTAAGTAATCGTAATGGCACCGATAAATTGCTAAAATGGCCGTAATGATTAATCGGATCTGTGGAAAACGATACTGTGGACGATAAAAAATAATAAATATATAAATAAATACAGCTTTAAAACTGTTTTTTAAAACTCTACTCAAGTTTTGATTTCAGTTATTGCTCAGACTGACATCCACAGACTGCATTAAGCTTCGTACACTTTCGTTTTTCTACTACCATGTCGAGTTTCTGAAATTAGGATTTTTCTGGAAATTTAGTATTTGGTCTGGTAGAACCACCCACTAGTTGAAAAACATTTACATAGTCACAATACGTTTTAAGCTCATCAGACACGGGGTGCAACCAGTTCAAATTTGGATCCCCAAGGATCACAATTTCATTATAATTTAAGGAGGACAGCAACTCTATTAGACAAGAAAGAGTAGATTGGTCAGCAACAGACACTTGTAGCTGTCATTACCATAACAGCTAGCAATGGTAATGTTAGCTATTATCGTGATGAGTTTGCATGAGTAGTGCAAAATAGAAATAAAAAACAACTTCAAGTGCATGCGGAGGTCTAATTGTGAACAAATACAAAAGTCTTACGTGATGTTATTGATGAATATCTTGGAGCAGTGGATGCAGGGGTACGGTCCAGAAATTTTCCTATCAGCTGGTTTGGAATGCATGGTGGTTCCTCCTGGAGCGCAACCATAATAAAAATCCTCTACCAGGACCACCAGTTTACATTGGAGGCGGTCAGCTGCTAATTTGGACTCCAGCTGCAGCACGGCACTGGAAGTGGTGGGCGAAGCCGAACCAGACAACTCGTCATCTGACAAAAATTCATCAGAATATTTTTGGGTCCTTTGAATGAGAGGCGCCACGTTATTCTGGGGCTGGGGGAGAAATAAATCAAATATACAGTATATCAAAGAAAATGATGTTACTTAACCTAATTGATTAACATTAAAAGCAAGCCTTAAACTAACACCGTAGAAACCAGGACTAAACTCACAGCTGAGACTACTGTTTGACACTTGGAAGCTCCAGCGACAAGTTGTGACTCTCTTCTAGTTGTAGATATCTTGCTTCTTTCTCTGCTTCTCCTGCTTTTCTTCTTCACCTGCATCTTCAGGTTTCTCAGACAGAGAGTAATAGCAGGACTACACAACTAGAGACAGAAAGGTTTGAGGATCTGTGCACCAATATGTACAGACACAGACAAAATGAACAGAATGTAAAACTTACACATAGAAATCCTCTCAGCTCAGGTACGTGTTTGTACGGAGAAGAGCACACGGAGCAGTTTGGGGGCATAACTGGGTCGAGCTCACCTGGGGGGAGATGTAGTAAGCAGATCAGGGGTGCTCAAACATTTTCAGAACATTCCGTTCAGTCATCTTTCGCTTGTTCCGGGGTCGGGTCGCGGGGGCAACAGTTTGAGGCTGTTCAAACGGGTAGCCCAGGCCTCACTCACCCCGGCTGCATACTCCAGCTCACCCGGAAGGATCCCAAGTCGATCCCGGGCCAGCTGTGAGACATAGTCTCTCCAGGGGATCCGGGGTCTGCCCCTTGGTCTCCTTCCGGTGGGACGTGCCTGCGTGGGAAACACCTTGCCTGCGAGGCGCTCGGGGACCCCATCTGGCTCCTCTCGACCTGGAGGAGGAGCGGCTCGACACCGAGCCCCTCCCGGATGGCAGAGCTCCTCACCCGATCTCTAAGTGAGAGCCCAGCCACCCTGCGGAGGAAGCTCATTTCGGCCGCTTGTACCCGCAATCTCATTCTTTCGGTCACCACCCACAGCTGGTGACCATAGGTGAGGGTTGGAACGTAAATTGATTTGTAAATCGAGAGATTTGCTTTTCGGCTCAGCTCTCTCTTTACCACGACGGACCGATGCAGCATCCTAGTTATTGCTGTTGCCGATCCGCCTGTCGATCTCCCGCTCCATCCTTCCCACACTCGTGAACAAGACCCCGAGATACTTAAACTCCTCTACTTGGGGCAGGACCCTGACCCTGACCTGTAGGGGGCATTCCACCCTTTTCCGGGCGAGGACCATGGTCTCGGATTTGGAGGCGCTAATTCCGCCGCTTCACACTCGGCAGCAAATCGGCAGCTGGAGATCACGGTCCGATGAAGCCAACAGGACCACATCATCCGCAAAAAGCGGATGATGGTGACCGCTTTTTGCTGTTGGTGACCGCTTTGGTGACCTCAGGATCCGATCCTGAGGATCGGATCCTGAGGTCACCAAACCGGATCCCTCCAATGCCTCGGCTGTGCCTAGATATTCTGTCCATAAAGGTGATGAACAGAATCGGTGACAAACGGCAGCCTCGGCGGAGTCCAACTCTCACTGGAAATGGAATCGACATACTGCCGGCTATACTGACCAAGCTCTGGGTCCGGTCGTACAAAGACCGGACAGCCCGTACCAAGGGCTTCGAGACTCCATATTCCCGGAGCTGGAGTTTCTTAACATGAGCTACTTTAAAAAATGACCAAGTCTAAGTAATTTAGCGGGATTTCAACAATGACATGTAAGGCTTGAGTTAATCATTCAAAGACCTTTTTGTACTATTAATATGTCTGAAGCCTATATTTTTTAAAGAAATTATCCAGCCTATGGGAGAAACTTTAAAACACTCAACATCATGGTGATCGTGAGGTTTAGTGCACATTATGAAAAAAGTAATCAAACTGATCACCTACCTTTGTAGGGGGCAGAAAAGGATACATTGCCTGTGTACTAAACTTTTTGTTTTAGTTTTTTTTTAGCGTAAAACACCATTAGATTCACCAAAAATTTTCCTGGGAGCTACCAGTTGATTGCAATCAATGCAATGAACACCCCCTGCCCAGTAAAACGTATCAAAATCTGGATCACAAAGTTTCAGAGGATAACTTTGTAAATTGTATTTGTTCAATTTAACTAGGAATCCTTCCTGATCGCTATAAAACAAAATCTTTGTGACTTTCATAAATTAATCTAAAGTCTAATGGAAAATTGTAGGATTATATGGGCTTTTCAAATTTGAAAAGGAAAGGTCTTGTCTAGTGCTAAACAGCCTTTTCGTTGTGTCTTCTGAACATAAACAACCACAATGCGGGTTTGGAATTGCTCATTAATGAAAGCGTACATACGGATTTATAGAGTTTTATCACAGATCAGGAAGTGTGGAAGCCTGACTATTGATCAGACTATTACTGTCCTGGAAAAAAATACAAGTTCTGCCCTGGAAATTTGAAATGGGACACGAGTGAAATGTCTATCCTACACCCAACTCATTTACCCTCCTAACACAGGGGTGGGCAAACTTTTTGATCCATGGGCCACATTGAGCTCTAACATTTGACCAACAGGCCCGACCAGATACAGATGGAAAGATACAGAAAACATGTGCTTTAATTTCCGATAAAAATAGAGAAAAACATAACAACAAAGTCTCTGACTTTGAAAATGAGTCTTTAACCTCATTACACCCACCGGCCCGTCGCCAGGCCATTTTGTGTTTTTAAAATGTCTGCACTCATAACAACACTCATTCTTTGTTCAACTCCAGGGAGTTATACCTCGTTTTAAAGCTTAGACTTCCAAGAAAACGATCATAACATTTATTTGTATGTTTTCAATAGTTTCAAGAAGAAATAAATAATTATCCGCAAAAAAAAAATCAGCATAGCTTACCTTTGATCCAGTTGTAATCGGCTCAGACATGTTCGATATTTAGGTAATTGGTCTCATTTTGTCCAAAATAATCCACAGAATAACTATATGAAATTGTATTTTCTCACAAGTAATCCAGTTTGGAGAAATACTCCAGAAAATCTAGTTTTTTTTCCAGTGATAATTCATATGATACAACGTAGCAGTCGCGTTCTTATCTCCATAGCAACCAGAAGTGAGATCGGGCCTAAAAAATTCAGCCCGACCCGAGCCCGCGGATATTAAAACCCGACCCGGCCTGAGTCCGACCAATCAATGTGATTTGCGGGCCCGAGCCCGAATCAAGCCCGAAATGTCATATTTTATTTGTGAGGACTCAGGAGGGGGAGGGTTATTTATAAATAGGAACATTTTCAAGAACACGTTTTTTAATGAAAAAAAAAAAATCACACTATGGGACCCCTAACGTACTTTTCTGTGATGGCCTGCTTAGCGCAAAGAGGAGGGACGGTCTTTGAAACAAATGATAAAATAGATCTTTGACCATCATCACTTTTGCCAGTCCAGCTGTTTAAATACCTGCTCAGCGTCGGGGTGCCAGTCTTTTTTGCTCATATGAAAGCAAAGCACGACATTGATTACATTCAGCGAAGCCAACGCAAGTTTCTGTAGCATTTTGAACAATAAATTTGAAGCTTTTCCACACCTCATTCTTACCGGTGCGTGTTTGTCTTTTCAGTTCTCCTGCCTTTAGTATATCCTTAACTTCTTGCTCCTTCATATTGGGGATACGAGTTCAAAATAAATAAAATAAAGATGTGCGCAGGGGAAGTCAGGTCAGGCTCATGTTGGGCTCGGGCTTAAGATCTTACCTCTGATAGCAACTGCCACGCTGTGTTTATGACTTAGTCATTGGTATGTTTAATTTCTTCACGAAGTTAGCTACAAAATGAGACCGTTCATGAAATTTTCCGATCATGAGTTTGTTTAGTGGGTGACTTTGAACAAAACAAGCGCTCCTCACTCAGCTAACAGGGTCTAGCTTGTTAGCTGCTAGCTGGCTAATGACTAAATAATTGACATGTAAACATAGCCAATAGCCACAGTTTTGTGATGAGGGGCTGGACTGTACTGGACCAATCACAGAACTTGTTATTCAAATGCGTAATGACAATTTTCTGACCAAAACATGCGGCCATCTTGGATCATCAAAGGCGCAGTGAGTTTTACGCACAGAACACAGAGATAAGCATATCTCTGTGATTTATGTGATTTATTTTCAACTTTTCTGTTGGTAAACTGTATTTCTGGGGTTTGGAGCATATCTTTTGCCAAAAACCATTTTTCGAGAATGGTTTTTATGGAAAAATTCATAATAATAGCCAAAAACATAAAAATATAAATTAGAAAAATTCTGAAAAAAAAATAATCTGTGGGTGTATTTAAAGTCACAGAAACACTAATATGCATTTTTATGATTAAAAAGGTGATAGAATTGCAAAAATTCAATTTGGTACATATTTGGATAGCTTGTTCCGAATCGACATTTTTATACTAAAAGGTCAATAGATCAAAAACACTTGTACCTGGAGATCTGATTCGGTTCGTTAAGCGGTATCGATAAGAGCGTTATCGATACTCATCCCTACTGATGATACTAAGGAAATTTCAGTAAAGTTTTTCAAAATCTACTCAGTCCTCTGATAACTACTTTCATGACAAAACAAAGACCACATGTGACTATTGGCAGGTTGAAAATGGGATTCCTTAAGATTTTTTTGTAAAGTATCGAACAGGTAGTGGAGAAACGCCTTCTACATTAATAAGTTAATGTAGAATCAAAATACTGTTTAGATTGTCATGCTACGATAGGGAAAGAGAAAAAACTTTTCCTCCCCCAATGTATAAAAAATAAAATTGGTGTAGAGTGCAAAATGTGAACAGAAACTGACCTTTCCAGCCACAGATGGTTACAAATTTGAATGAAACAAAACTCACAGCATCAATTTGACACATTTCCAGAGTAGAAAAATGTTTTAAATGAAGAATAAAAACCTTTTATTCGCAATTTGGGTGATGCTGGAGGTTTGCTGCTGGTGCTTGGCTTTGAACTGGTGGACTGTTCAAAAATCACATTGTGTTCTTTTAAAATCTTCTGTGCTGCTTCTCCTGAAACAACATCTGGATCACAGAAGAAAGGATAAGTTTAGCCTTTTGAAACAGGACTGTTGTGTATCTAAATTTAGCAAGAACCTGTGATGATGGGAATGGACCCAGGTTCGGGTGCAATTTCAGAGGGAATAAAGGAAGCCGAACTTGATGCGGTGTTCCCGTTTTGGAAAGAATGGCTTTCAACACGAGTTTGAACAGATGTTGGGATATGACGGACAGCGCAGAAGCCATTGGATGAATCCATAGGACGGAAGCCCAACTTCAGCTTCGTGGCTGCAAAAAAAAATAATAAAATGCTTTTCTCTTAATTTTTTTCACTACATCTTAAAAAAACATTGTTTGTAAACATGAACGTCTTTCTCTCAAATACTTCAGATGTAAATCCCTACTTTCTGATTTATTATTGATAAAAAAATGTATTCCATAGATAAAATGGAAGAGATTAAGTTAAACTTTATGTAGTATTTTTAACCATGTATTTTCTATTTCTTCATTCAAAATAATAAAACAAATAGAATACTATGCTAATTCCAGAAATTTATCATTCTCATAAAGTCTTGAAAGTTACACAGTGACCACAGTAAAGACTAGTTGGGAACTAAATTTGATCAAGCAACTAAACACAATTAATTAGTAGTTAAAATAATGGGATGTTTGGACATTTCATAAAATTAAATTGCAAAGAACATTCCTCAAGTATGTTTGGTTTGAGGTGTTTGGACAGGAAAGATACCAATTTAATTCACAACTAATGATACCTAATAGTTAATACGTACATCCAATCTTTAAAACGTAATTGGTTACAGACACTTAACAGGTGTGAATTATACTGGAATAAACAAATTTCTTTTAAATGCCTTTTTATTTATTGCTCAGTGTCTCAAGCAATTTTTAGTTTCCAGTAAGTTTATCATTTTCACTTATAAGCTCAACAAATCTACATACAAATGAAGATTAGTCAGAGTAAGACAGGGTACGTGTGTGAATGAGAGGGATCCAAATGGAAAAGTGAGGTTACAGTGAGAAGCGATAAAGAAGGTGGAAGATTTTAAGTACTTAAGATCAACAGTCCAGAGCAATAGAGTGTGGAAAAGAGGTGAACAAGCGTGTGCAGGCAGGTTGGAACGGGTGGAGAAAAGTATCAGGTGTGATGTGTGACAGAAGAGTTTCAGCTAAAATGAAAAGGAAAGTGTACAAAATCGTGGTGAGAACGGCCATGCAGTTTGGTCTAGAAACGGTGGCACTGAGGAAAAAAGACAGGAAACAGAGATGGAGGTGGCAGAGATGAAGATGCTGAGGATCTCTCTGGGAGTGACCAGGATGGATAGGATTAGAGATGAGTATGTCAGAGGAACAGCACATGTTAAAGGTTTTGGAGATAAAGTCAGAGAGGCCAGACTGAGATGGTTCGGACATGTGCTGAGGAGAGAGAGTACATCGGCAGAAGGATGCTGGGTTTGGAACCATCGGGAAAGAGGCCTAGAGGAAGACCAGAGAGGAGGTTCATGGATACAGTGAAAGAAGACATGAAGATAGTTGATGTGACCAAAGAAGATGCGACAGATAGGGTTAGATGGAAGAAACTGACTTGGTATGGCGACCTCTGAAGGGAAATGCCAAAAGAAGACAAAATCTACATACAAATGGACTTAGTGTTTTAGTTTAACTTTATTATCATTTTGATATCATTTCTTTGTTTTGTATGTTACTTTGTTTGTGATATTTTGTGCAACCACTTTACAATGGAATGGTACATCTCAAGGGGAATTTCACAAATAAATTCAGATAAAAAAAAAAAGATCACTGATTTAAGGAAGAAATCTTTTAGACGTGAATGAATAAATACTGACCTTCAAATGGGAAGCAGGCCAGTTTTCCGTTTAACAGGAAACCCATGAAAGAACCTGGAAGCTGACCAACCACTCACTTAAATGCAATGATCAAACTGTTTCATTCTGACTCTTATCAATCATCAAATGGGTATGCATGTCAAAAATTGATGACACTGTTATGATAAGTATCTCCTTACCTGATACATGTCGCATTTTGTTGAAATGCTACACTTGGTGATGCACTCGGCTGGTATGGGAATCCTAATGAGTGGGTCAGTGTGAGATGTTTTCTTATTTCCAACACATTTGGCAGAAAGCTTTACATCTGAAACCACACAACACAACCAGATTGAAGAATAAGTTTACATAGCAAAAGAATAACATAACCATTCTTGCTCACTGCAGGGCCCGATGCAAGTAATGCCCAATGACACTTTCACAGTAATTCCAATCAAACGTTTGAAAGAAAGTCTGTTACCAAGGCAGATTTGGGAATGATTTAATGTACCTTAAAGTTATTGGAATACTATTGTTGAAAAATAATTATTAATGTTTTTCTGCTCCAATCTGAGCTAGGAGTGTGAATTTACGAGACTCACGCAATTAATAAACATCTGGTGGTCAATATTGTGGTAAAGGTTGGGTTTTGATCAACTTTTTAATTGAATGTGCCACGACTTGGTTACAAAACTTCAATTAATGTTGTGGCAGGCCTTACCTTTATATGGTCTTTCCTCTATTTTTGGTTTCTTCAAAGGGGGAATCGACAAATCCATTGCTTGCTCTTCACAATCCATCAGCAGGTTACCATTTCCTACTGTTGCACGATCATTCCCTGTCATTACCCACTCACCTGTAGCAAAAACAATACAATAGTTTGTCATGACTTTATGAATTTGTTTTCTGTAAACATATGAATGTGCATTGTTTTATTTATTAGGTATTGCTTGGGGTGTATCCTGCCTGAAATAAGCAGGAATAAACTGCTACACCCACCACAACCATACCAGGGATGAGCATTTCAAAAGAGGAAACAAAATATTCTGTTGAATTTTAACATCTCCTCACTTTATGATATTGTTTAGATTTCATCTTTTGAACCGCTTATTCCTAATAGGGTTGCCGGAGCCTATCTCAAATGATTTCGGGTGAGAGGCAGGGTACACCCTGAACAGATCACAAGTTTGATGCAGGGCCACACACCCAACCATCCACAGACACACACTCACTCATCCCTAGGGACAATTTCATAGGGCCAATCAACCAAACATGCATGTTTTTGGAGAGTGGAAGGAAACTGGAGTACCTGAAGAAAACCCACGGAAACTCGGGGAGAACATGCAAACCCCACAAAGAAATTTAGAAATACTAAAATAAAATGGAGGTCAGAAATTTATTCAAACATATTCTGAACCACTAATCCTCAATGGGGTTGTGGAGTGCCGGAGCCTATTATGGCTGATTGCAGGCAGGAGACAGGGTACGCCCTGAAAAGGCCGCCAGTCTGTCGCAGGGCCACACACAAACTCATTCCTAAGGATTTTTTTAAATTAACCAAACACATGTGAGAAAAAAGATATGTATATTCCAAATTTATTTTACATTGTATCATTTTTCAATTCAAAACCAGAATTTGATCTCAACAACTGATTTCACACCCGTTTAGTCTCATGCTAGGAAAAGCCGTACAGCTTGGATTTCGAAGCGCTATCTAAACTGCTTATTAAAAAGTCTAGAATTTTTTTTACACTAAAGGTTTACAATCAACACCAAATACGTTTCTTAAGACCAAACTTTTGATCCGTTTTTTAAAGTAACTTTAAAGCTCTTTTAGTCAGCCTTGATTAGCAAGGACGGAATGTGTCCGAAAGAATCACACACTTTACCTAGAAAACAATCTTAATCAATACTAAATGTAATTGATCATTTACTTTCTCCAAATTGTTGCGATAAACAACTTTAAAAAAAAAAAAAAAATCAACCAACTTTTTTCCTGACCAAGCATGCTTGTAGCAGGAAGCTAAAGACTTAGCATGTTAACTGGCTAGCTCATAGCTAACTTTCTCTTACTCTGCATGAAGAGAATTTAAAAAGTTTACCATGTTGTTGCTTACCTTTGATCCTTTACTATCTGAAATAGATCGATATTCTTTTAAAATGTGTTTTTAAAAAGGCGCGTTTTTTAGGTTAACCGCTCTAAGAGTCTTCTCTCTAACATCAGGAGTGTTTCAGCAGACTCAATTTAAAGCACGTTGGAATCTTGTCTGCCGTTTTCAGACCGCGGCTGTATCCTTCCGCCTTAAATCCCGCAATTTGCATCCTCCTTCACATGGAACTATTTTTATTTAACGCGGATTGATATAGAGCTGCAACTTTTATAACATTTTTGTTACAAATTATTTTATAAAAATATGAAGATATTATACATATAATATAATAATATTATATTAATGTTTTTGATTTATATCAATCTGTTTATTTCAGTAAGCGTTATATTTATTCAAACCACGTCCAAAAAAAGTGGAAAGGAGTTAAAGTTAGCATGCTAACCTGATTAGCATCCTTCATCAAACAAATAGAAACCATGAGTCAACTAATAGTTTTTTAAATATTTGACATTTTACCAACGCAGCTTCCAAAAAGGCTGTAAACCTTTAAAAGGTTGCACAAGTAAATAAACATCACAATTATTTTAAAGATAAAATGAATTTAGGCGATTGGTAACATTAGCTTAAATCAATTTAGGAAGTTTATTTGATCTTTCAAGCTAAAAAAGGATATAGCTTACCAATTTCACAATAAAACAATGTATTATGAATATACTATATGAATTCTATTGTGTTTTGTAGCATTTTAGTGTCATATAGTATTTAAAAATGTGTTGAGGATGATCTATAAGCTATTGCTAGCTAGCTAACCTTCAGTACAATCATTTTCAGGAACGCCAAAATGCAAATTCCATTAGACGACAAATTGCAATTTTTTTTCCAGAAAAAAAAAAAAACATCTTAAAGGTATAATTTATCAATTTATTGTTACTCATTTAATTTTTCTTTGTTAAAAAAATGTGCTAAAAAGGGTTAGCCTAGCGTTTGAAATTAGCTCAAATCCATAAATCAATTGATTGAAGTGGAATTAAATGTATTTATGACAAACAGAACAACATTGCAACTTTTTTGTATTGCAACAGCATTTATAAATAATTATAAAAAACGTTACAAGAATTATCACGGTAAACTTTGATGAACAAGCCCAATACAACAACTCATGGGTTTTATTGGATATCGAATGTCTGCTAATTTTTTCCCTCCTAGATTTAGGCATAAAGCTTTGTGATCTCTGGTTTTTTTTTTCTTTGTTTTTTCACTTTTTCTATAAATGTGAATCTTCTTCCGGCCTTTTTTTTTTGTTTTTAGGGGTTCCAAGCCAGTTTCTTCCTTATAACCCTATTCCTGCATCATCTTCGATCACGCTAACTTTATTCATGTCCTCTTTAACTGCATCCATATACCTTCTCTATGGTCGTCCCCTTGGCCTCCTACCTGGCAGTTTCAAACCCTCTCTCTCCTGTGCCCATATCCAAGTATCTCAGTCAGGCCTGTCTGACTTTATCTCCAAAATTTCTAGGATAAGCTGTTGAAGGTGAAAAATCATTTAAAATGTGATGTGGATTTACAGTCAGTACTTGCTTTTATTGTTCTTTGTGTATGTAATTTGTCTCCCTTGGTAAATAAAAATTAGCGTTTAGAAACTGCAATTTTAATTTCCTTGGGTTGTCTCTGCGTCATAGTACAATGGGTTTAATCATCTGAAACCTTTGTGTGGGAAAAATATGCAAAAAACACAGATATCAGAAATGGGGCAAATACTTTTTCATGGAACCTCACAGCAAGAGGGTCGTGGGTTCGCGTCTCTGGTGGGGAAACAAGGCTTGGAACACTGGCCTTTCTGTGTGGAGTTAACATGTTCTCCCCATGTATGCGTGGGTTTTCTCCAGGTACTTTGTTTTCCTCCCACCATCCAAAAACATGCATGCTAGGTTGATACACCCAGTTGATACATGGGTGTATCTAGTTGTTGGGTGTATTCTAGTTGATACATGCTAGGTTGAGACACCCAGGTGGTGTCTCCCCTGCCACCCTGAGACACTGTGCTGAGGAAGTGTCTCTGGTTTCACGGACATTTTTAACACCTCCCTGAAGACCTGCCACGTTCCAGCCTGCTTCAAGCTGTCAACCATCGTACCTGTCCCCAAAAAGCCCCATATCACTGGACTTAATGACTACAGGCCTATGGCACTTACGTCTGTAGTCATGAAGTCATTCGAACGCCTGGTCCTCCCTCAACTCAAGTACTTCACCGCTCCCTCTCTGGACCCTCTACAGTTTGCCTACAGAGCCAACAGGTCCATAGACTCCCCCTTCACCTCCGTAGACTCTTTCCGCTTCTTCGGCACTACCATCACACAGGACCTAAAGTGGGAGCCGTCCATCAGCTCCCAGATGAAAAAGGCCCAGCAGAGGATGTATTTTATGCAGCAGCTGAAGAAAGCCAAGCTGCCCGCCCAGATGTTGGAGCAGTTTTACACAGCCATCATGGAGTCCATCCTCACCTCCTCCATCACCGTGTGGTATGCTGGAGCCTCAGCCAGGGACAAACACAGACTGCAGCGCATTGTGTGCTCCGCAGAGAAGGAGATTGGCTGTAGCCGTCTCCAGGACTCGGGGGCGTGCAGATCGGATAGCAGCTGACCCTTCCCACCCTGGATATGGACTTTTTGAGCTACTCCCGTCGGGCAGGAGGCTCCGGTTCATTTGGACCGCCACAAAAACAGCTTCTTCCTTCTGCCGTTGGACTAATGAATACTTTATAACCCGCTAATCACTCAGTCACTTCGTTCTTATCACTTTACTGTCTTTCTTATTTTCTATTATTTTCTAGGCCATTGCACTACTTTTCTTTTTCTTTCTGAGCACTCTTAGTTTTGTTTAAAATTATTTTTATTTTTTTATTTTCATTTTTATTTTTTTGCACACTAGTAACACAGCAAGTTCCTAGTCTCTGATATTCTTCATTGACCATGGCAAGAAAAGCATTTCTGATTCTGATTGGCCCCTACATGATTAGCTCTAGGAATGAGTGTGTGTTGAGTGTGCATGATTGTATATATATGTGGCCCCGCAACAGACTGGCAAACTGTTTGGAATATACTCTGCCCCTCGCCTCGAAACAGCCGGGATGGGCTCTGGCACCCCCTGCGACCCGGTAAGGGATAGACGATTGAGACGGTGACTGACTGACTGTATATCAGCTGAATGTCTGTTTCTAGCTGGCCCGGTGATAAACTTGCTCAAAGAGAAATGTTTTAAGCCTGACTTTAAATGTAGAAACTGTGCCTGCCTCTCTCACTTGGTCTGGGAGCTTAATCCATAAAAATGGAATTTGGTGGCTAAAGGCTCTACCTCCAACTGTACTTCTAGGCGTAGTGGGGGTTGCTCTCATCAGCCACGAGGTTGGTGTAGGTGCACGCACCTCCTGGATGATAAAAATGACATAAGAATTAAAAATCCAGATCATTAGGCAATAACAAATTAAAAACAAAACATGCATTAAAAATCACACATTTCCACAACACACTGCACACTTGTGTCAACATATTAGTGGGCTTTTCATTATTTCAGTAATCAATTAATCTAGCAATTCTTTTGTTAGATTAATTAGATTAAGGCATACTTTATATGCTTTTTAACCATTGTTTAATAATTAAGACATTTTATCTGTGGATAAACATTTGTTGTCACATTTTTTGAGTATTGCAGGTACATCTAAAAGGCCCTTGAGAAAAGATCTTTGGAAAAAAATTAAACACTAGCATTTTGCAATGGTATTTGTTCATTTTTTACCTAAAAAATTATAGTAAACAGATCTCAGATTTAACCCAAAAAGAACAAATTTATTTTCAACTTGTAGGTGATAAAACAATTCTCTTAAGAGAGATTTTTCGAGGTTGAAAAAGGTAGTTATCAACAGTCTGACCTCAAACCAACCTCAAGCTTTGAAAAACATGCTGGGATCATTCTGAAGGCTTCCATCAGATTGGGCCAATGATGAAAAGGAATACCGCAATCAAAAAAGGTGTGAGACTAAATCTTAAATGTTAGCCTACTTGTACAAGTTCTAAACTACAAATATAAAAATAAATATCTGCTCCTTGAATTATAATAATAAAAAGTATATTTTAAAATACTAATTAAACCAACACACAAAGCTAATATCCACACTTGGTCAATTTTTATTGAATTTAACATTTCTATTTGAGCAGATTTTTTTTAAAAATCCAGCAACAAATCTAGATGAAAAGAACTGTTTATTTCTGAGAACACTTCTTAGTCTACAAAGAAAATTAAAACTTACATTTAAAATAGAATAGTGTAATAATTAAGAAGTTTTCAAATTATTGTATACACTTAGGTGAAATCTACCTAATTAAAAGAAGTTTTTCCAGTCAGTTTGCACGGAATACAGTTCAGTTCAAATGTTTTAACATCGCATTCTAACTGCAACGTTTGGTTTTAACATTTTAAATAGTTCCATACTTTGGAAAGATTGTCCCTTTTACTTTGCCCAACGTGTTTGGTTTCACTTTACTGTTTGTACTAATTTTTATTTGAATTATTTATTCCTTTTATGACAGTAATTTATGGTTAAAAATATAACGTTTGCATATTTAATACTAATTTACATGATCATAATTAGAAAGGAAAAGAACAAAAGAATACAATTGTTATCAATTTATCTGTTCCCTTTTTACAAAAAGATCATTTCCATTTCTCACACCATCATCTGTCACCATCATGTTTACAATTAAATATTCAACATATAATTACTATATTTACTTCCAGCCAATGATCCAGTTTGCAGTGGTGGAACATAACGAAGTAAATGTACTTTGTACCTCGTTCCCCTACTTCAGTAAAAAAAAAAAAAACTGTGTATCTGTACTTTACTCAAGTAAAATTTGAGACCTGTACTTTTTACTTCACCATATTTTAGAGCAAATATTTGTACTTATACTTCGCTACTTTTTAAAAGTGTGTTTTGCATTTTTAGTTTAATTTTCGGTCAGGAATTTGGAAAAATATGCAATTTTTTTAAGCGCATCTTGAAGCCGCATTGCAGAAATCAAACCTGTAGAGGGAGCAGTTGTTCGCCCGTGGTCTCCAAGAGGGAGAAGTAATGAATCGAGGACCAATCATATATAGCACAAATTGAAAAAGAGTCAGAACATAGTTGCTCCTTGTGTTTACTTTTAAATTAAAAAGTTGAGCCATCATGACACAGAGTATTTATCTTGACCCTACAGCACAAAAAATAACATTTGAATTATGGTCGAATACTTTTACTTTTTACTTGAAAAGTAAAATTTACACCAATTACTCTTGTACTTTTTACTTCAGTAATTTTTTTTATTGGTACGTTTACTTGAGTATTTTTATGTAATTGTCTGTACTTTTGTTTAGGTACAAAAAGTGAGTAATTTATCCACCCCCGCCAGTTTGTACAAACTAATTTGTTTTGTTTTTTTAAAAAAATAAAATTCTTTTGAACTGAACCGCACTTTGACCATATTTTTAATCATGTTTCTGCAAATTTAATATCTACAGCAGATAAACTTTTGTGTTTTAATGATATGCGTGCAAACTGATGTTCTTTTTGTTACTTAAAACGCATTCGATGCTTTTTTTAAAATCCATTTCTGCTGCTAAGTTATTATGCTAATGCTAACTAGAGCCATGCGGCGATGTGAAAACACGCTGTCGGCTGCGAAAGTTCTGCTCCACTTTCGCAACGAGATCGCTGAATCAAACATCTTGGCACAAAAAACAATTGAGATGTTAAAAAATGGAATTGGTGGAATTGTTACTAAATTAATAGTTTCTTGCTTGAGGATTTGTGATACTGTATATCGTGCAAGGGTATTGCTAACCAATTTTGAGTGTTTGTAAAACATTCCATTAAACTAGAATGTGCTGTTTTAGATAAACAGCTGCTCGATGCCTTACTGACGCCTACTCATCCTAAAATGCTAAAAAGATAAAAACCGTAAAAAAGTATGAAATGAATTACAAGCGTCCCATCATGCCTAGCACCTACCACTTCTTCTTCTTCTTCAAATCGTTTCCGGCAGGCTATACGCTCGAGTGCGCAATGCTGCCCTCCACAGGTAGACCAATCTACAGTTAGATTTTAGAAAATCCACAGTTAGATTTTCAAGAATCTAACTATATTAGATTCTTGAAAAAAGGCCAGTGCGGCGCATATAAAAAAGCATGGCTTCTCCAACTTGCCCTTCCACCAAAAACAACATCAACTTGAGCGAAAAAACGGCTAACCCTGTGTCTGCCAACTGAACAAAAAGATGTCTTCTTTCTCGATTGTATTTGCTGCATGACAACATTACATGAGCAACCGATTCAGCGTTTCCACACTCACACAGCCCACTAGGATGTTTGCCGACTAATTTCAAACTCTCCGCCAGGGCGTAGTGCCCAAGTCTAAGTCTAGATAGAACAACTTCAGCTCTACGACAATAGGTTTCAGGGTACCTAGTGCCAGTAACTGAAGGCTGACTTGCAAAATAGTGTCTGCCCCGCCGCTCATTCTCCCATTCTGTTTGCCACTCCTCAGTAATTTTCTCCTTACAGATGCTAAAACATTCCTGCATCTCCAACGCCCAAAACACATCTATTGTGTCTCTACCAAGGGATGCCTTGGCTAGAGCATCGGCCATTTCATTTCCCACAACTCCAGCATGCCCAGGGACCCAGACAAACAGAACTTCTGAACCTATATCTTCCAGTCGTGCACCTACCACGCATGCGCAGAGCAGAGCTCTACTCTAGTGCAAAATACTGTTGTTCATAATCACACAGGACAAAATTAGCAAAACAAAACATATACATTAAACCATTAATTCATCTTTCGAACCGCCTATTCCCTGACAGGGTCGCGCGCAGTAGGGGTGGGGGTGCTGGAGCCTATTCTAGCTGAATTAAGACGAGAGGCACACACGTGCACGCACGCACGCACACACACACACACACACACACACACACACACATTGCTAGCGGCCAATCAACCTAACATGCATGTTTTTGGAGGGTGAGTGGAAACGGGGTACCTTGAGAGAACATGCAAACTCCATACAGAAAGGCCAGTGTTTCAAGCCAAGAAAAATAAATACAAACATACCTCGCAGATTGACCTTAACTTCTGAGATATAATGAGGACTCTAAACCTTAAACTTATAAATATTTGAATAAATCTATCCTTTCTCTTTGAGTTTCTTAATGAGGGCGGAAACCAACTCGTCTCTTACAAAATAAAAGCTCCTCAAAACATGACAATGAACTCCTCAAAGCCAAATAAAATTCTAAATGAACTTAAATGTATGGCAGTAAAAAATATAATCTTAAAAATGCAGTAAAATGGTATTGGTCGTGGCTCCATAGGGAGGCTCCATGGACGGAAATCTGTTGGTCTTGTTTGGATATCACCACAGCTGCTGAGGGAGTATGCGTCGGGGTGGGTTGCGCTTCTCCACATCATATTAAATAGGAGTCTTCAAACTGGATGTGTCCCTGCTCTGTGGAAGACCTCATGCCTTAACCCAGTGCCCAAGGTGTAAGGCCTTTACAGACTAGTGGCCCAGACATCAGTTATGATGATGACTTTCGAAAGACCGCTGCTCCGGCTGCTCAAACCTCAGATGGAAGGGACACTGGACCTCCTTCAGTTCACCTATTAGGGACAGCATGGGAGTGGACAATGCAGTCTTGTACATGGTGCATTGGTCACACTCCTTTCTGATCGGGAATGGGCTTTGTGAGGTTAATGTTCCTTGATTTCTCTAGAGCCTTTATTGCAATACAGACCCAACTACAGAAGGGAAAGCCGGAGACGATGGGGGTGGATTCTCTTTTTGTCAGGTGGATTCACAACTATCTGACTCCGAGGTGGACGTTTCATGTACAGAAGTACTCCAATGACACAACGATTGGTGTATGTGTGAAGGAGGGGGGACAAGACAGAGTACCGTTACCTCATCACTAGGTTTACCACGTGGAGCAGGAACAATGGTCTGGATTTGAACTCCTCCAAAACCAAGGAGATGATTATTAATGATTAAAAGAAAGTCCCTACATCAACCTCTCCTGATTAACACTAGAAGCCCTACGAGGGGAGAAATTTAACCCACGACCTGAAAGCTTTGTGGAGGTATTTCAAGACCTCGGGTCTTCGGCTGTTATTAAAACATGGCACTTAAGAGTCGTTTAGAAGGCACTTAAACTTACTTAAGCTGTGTTTCTCACTTTGAACGACTCTGCTCCTCAGTTTGCAGGCTAGTTAGAGAGGTCAGATAACCCCTTTCTGGGGTGAACAGGAGTTTGAGAAAATCTTTGGGCTTCTAGTGTTAATGGAGAGAGCATCAAGGTTGTTGTTCTTCTTCTTTCCTTTCAGAGTCACCACAGCAAGTCGATTTCTTCCATCTAACGCTACGTGCTGCATCCTATTAGGTCACGCCAACTATCTTCATGTCTTCCTTCATTGTATCCATGAACCTCCTCTTTGGTCTTCCTTTAGGCCTGGTGGTTCCAAACCCAACATCCTTCTGCCGATTTACTCTCTCTCTCCTCTGCACATGTCCAAACCATCTCATCTAAAGCCAGAGAGTCTGGCCTCTCTGACTTTATCTCCAAAACCTCTAACATGTGCTGTTCCTCTGATATACTAATTTCTATTCCTGTCCCTCCTTGACACTCCCACAGAAATCCTCAGCATCTTCATCTCTGCTACGTCCATCTCTTTCCTGTCTTTTCCTCAGTGCCACTGTCTCTAGAACAAACAGCATGGCCGGTCTTACCATAGTTTTGTACACTTTCCCTTTCATTTTAGCTGAAACTTTTCTATCACATCACCCCTGATACTTTTCTCCACCTGTTCCAGACTGGATACATGCACAAGTACTTAAAATCTTCTACCTTCTTTATCTCTTCTCCCTGTAACCTCGCTTTTTTATCAGGATCCCTGACATTCACACACGTAGTCTGTCTTACTTTAACTTAATCTTCATTCCTCTTCTTTCTAGTGCAAATCTCCAGCTCTCCAGCTTTTGCTCCACCTCTTCCCTCCTCTCACTACAGATCACAATGTCATCTGCAAACATCACTATCCATGGAGATTCCTGTCTAACTTTGTCTGCCAGCCTGTCCATCACCATAGCAAACAGCAAAGAGCTCAGAGCAGATCCTTGGTGCAGTCCCACTCCCACACTGAACTCCTTTGTCTCACCTACAGCACACCTCACCACTGTCTTACAGTCTTCATACATGTTCTGCACCGCTCTAACATACTTCTCCATCACACCAGACTTCCTCATACAATACCATAGTTCTTCACTGGGTACTCTGTCATACGCTTTCTCTAGATCTACAAGGACACAGTGCAGCTCCTTCTGACCTTCCCTGTACTTCTCAATCAGCATCCTCAAGGCAAATACTGCATCTGTAGTGCTCTTTTTCGGCATAAAACCATACAGCTACTCACAAATTCTTACTTCAGACCTCAGCCTAGCTTCAACAACTTTTTTCCATAACTTCATCACTTTTTCCCATAACTTCATCTTTTTCCTATAACTTCATTGTAAAAGATGATTGTATGCATGTGACTTACGTATTTTGATGTATGTGGTGGCACGCTGTACAATTTTTACCTGTCTATTGTAGCAAGCGCAGTTTTCTTTGTGGTCGTCTGCTGGGGAGGCAGCTTGACTGCAAGGAACAATAAACAGCTGCACAGATTAAGAAATGTGCAGCTTTGGTGGGAAGAAATGTATCATTTGTGGGAGCTGTTTTGGAGAGGAGGATAAGGGCTCTGATGCAGGCTCTCCTGAAAAATCCCCATCGTGCTCTGCATAATGTGGTCACAACCCAGAAGAGTGTCCGAAGTACTGTAACAGGTTCCTCTCATTGCACTGCAGGACTGAGCGCTTTAGAAGGCTGTTCAGGCCTCAGGCAATTTAATCGAACAGATGGAAGAAAATTAGTCCATTGGGGTATTTTATTACCAGCAATTGTACCTTTTACTATTGTATTTTTATTTATTTTTATGTACTAATGTCCGGTCAGCATCTCTGCTTCCGGTCATATGCTGACGGCCAAGAAGAACTCCTCCGAGTGAGGACTACGATAAGATTAAAACCTCACTCGATACGCTTACTAAAAACGTGGCAAAAATTGTTCAGAGACAGGAAGATATTCTGGACCTCGTGGCTGAGGTGAAAAGGTTGCGCATTCTCAATGAGGAGAAGGAGAAGCGCATTGCAACGGAGGGTTATGAAGCTGGAACAACATACCAGAATGAACAATGTAATTACAATTTGGGGTCAATATCAAACTACTGTCCAATGCGCACGCCGTGATATTTGACAACAACGAAGGTGCACCCAGAGAGGAACACGTGACTTCCACTGAGCGACAGGTTAAAGTGTATCTGAGCACCAAAGGAATCGAGTTGGACATTACTAAAATCGAGGTGTGCTACACACTTTCCAAAAGAAAAGCTGCAGAGAAAGCGGAAAAAGCAGAGAAAACAGCCGTCGTAATGTTGTTTGTGAACCACAAAGATAAGATAGAGCTGCTTTAACAAGGTTATAAATTCAAAGGATCGAACTTCTATTTAAATGAGCACTTAACGAAGGTAAGGTACGATGGCAAAAAAAGCCCGCTACCGGAGGAAACAGAAGAAAATACAAGGAACCTGGATGGCAAAGTTTTTTTCAAGTGGAATGGAACGCCTGAGGAGGCGAAAGTTATTGCCATCCTAGGTAAGGAGCAACTGGAAGATTTTGAGTACAAACGACAGATGTAACATGTACAGTATGACTACAACAAATACTACAAATACTATCTTAATGTTGCATGAGAATGATCATTGCCTCTTATCATGGATTACGGCTATTGACCAGTTGGAACTACGCTCTCTGGACAATAGAGATAATATTGTGCATGGTTTCGAGTAGGATGTAGACCCAGACAATAATTTTTCTTTCAACAATACATATTAACTGTGCATACTATTCAATAACTCTATAAAAAGTCATTGAATAGTACGCCTATTCAACTGTTCAATGACTCTATAAAAAGTGAAGAAAAACTTTCAGATATTCACTTCAATATCCAAAGTCTTTATGCTAATTTTTAACTTTTTAAAAAGTTTGTGCACCCAAAAATAAAATTGCCATATCTGAAACGTGGATAAGTGAAAGTAGAGGTAAGAATTTTGTTTTGGATGGATATTAACTACACTATGTAAACAGACAGAACAAGAATGGGGGAGGTTCAGCATTATACGTGGACAAAGATTTTAATTACAAGATAATAGAAAACGCGTCGGTTGCTGATAATTTATTGGAATGTATTGCTGTTGAAATATGCTTGGAAAAAGTAAGAATATTATTATAAGTTGTATTGTACAGCACCTAATACAAATATTGAAGAATTCAAAAGATGGGTTGAAGAAAACTTTTTGCAAATAACAAAAAAAAGAGTTCTACTTTGGTGAGATACAAACATTGATTTGTTTAATTCAAATAATGTTAAGGCAATAGATGAATTTACTAATACACTATATAGTTTAAGCATTTTCCCTAAAATATCAAAACCAACTCAGATGACAAGTCATTGTGCTACTCCTAAAGATAATTTATTCTCAAATTATTTGGACAATGATTCATTAAATAGACGTTTTATAATGGACATTACAGACGACTTACCTATTTTCACACTAATTAGAACATTACAAAAGTTTCAAGGAATGAATTAAAGAATAATCAGGTGTATAGACACTTGAAATAAGAAAGAGCAAAAACAGCATTTAAAAATGACTTAGCTATACAAGATTGGAGTGATATACTGTATAGTTAACGTACGACGTTGATGTTGCTTATGACAGTTTTGTAAATAAATTTGTTGCTCTGTATAATAAAAACTGTTCTTTAAAGCAGCTTACTAGCAGAGACAGAAATAGAAAACATTTATGGATAACAGAAGGAATACAGAGAGCGTGTAAAAAGAAAAATGAATCGCATACAATAGTCATCAAGAAAAAACAAAAGAAGTCGAAGTAAGATACAAAACTTACAAAAATAAATGAACTAGTCTTATAAATGAGTGTAAAAGAAATATTTTGCCAAACACTTGAATACACATAAAAACAACATCAAAGAAGTATGGAAAACATTAAATAAAATTTTGTCAAATAAATCTAACACAAAAGACTACCCTGAATGTTTCATTCAAAGCAATGTAGAATCAAATACCATTGAGGACATTGTAAATGGGTTCAATAAGTTCCTTGTTAATGCCGGTCCTGAACTTCTTCTTCTTCTTTCAGCATTTCCCTTCAGGGGTTGCCACAGCGTCAGTTTCTTCCATCTAACCCTATCTGCTGAATCCTCTTTGGTCTGGCCAACTATCTTAATTTCTTCCTTAATTGTATCCATGAACCTCCTCTTTGGTCTTCCTCCAGGCGTCTTTCCTGGTGATTCCAAATCCAACATCTTTCTGCTGATGTACTCTCTCTTTTTTCTCTGCACATGTCCAAACCATCTCAGTCTGGCCTCTCTGACTTTATGTCCAAAACCTCTAACATATGCTGTTCCCCTAATATATTAATTTCTGATTCTGTCCATCCTGGTCACTCCCAGAGACATCCTCAGCATCTTTATCTCTACTACTTCCATCTCTGTTCCCTGTCTTTTCCTCAGTGCCAGTGTGCCAGTGTACAGTGAAAGTGTACACCACGGTTTTGTACACTTCCCTTTCATTTTAGCTGAAACGGGACTGTTGATCCTAAGAACTTAAAAGTACTTAAAACCTAAGTAAAAGTACTTAAAATCCTAAGTACCTAAAATCTTCTACCTTCTTTATCTCTTCTCCCTTTAACCTCACTTTTCCATTTGGATCCCTCTCATTCACACACGTACTCAGTCATCCAGATTAGTTCTGGATGACTAATCTTCATTCCTCCTCGTTCAAGTGCAAACATCCTGCTCTCCAGCTTTTCCAACACCTATTCCCTCCTCTCACTACAGAGCACAATGTCATCTGCAAACATAATTGTCCATGGGTATTCCTGTCTAACCTTGTCTGTCAGCCTGTGCATCACCATAGCAAACAGAGCGAACTCAGAGCAGATTCCTGGTGTAGTCCCACCCCCACACTGAACTCCTCTGTCTCATTTACAGCACCTCACCTACAGCACACCTCACCACTGTCTTACAGTCCTCGTACATGTTCCTGCACCACTCTAACATACTTCTTCATCACACCAGACTTGCTCATACAATACCGTAGTTCTTTTCTAGGTACCCTGTCATATGCTTTCTCCAGATCTACAAAGACACAGTTCAGGTCCTTCTGATCTTCTCTGTACTTCTCCATCAGCAT
This sequence comes from Neostethus bicornis, assembly GCA_902685375.1. NCBI lineage: Eukaryota > Metazoa > Chordata > Actinopteri > Atheriniformes > Phallostethidae > Neostethus > Neostethus bicornis. The sequence goes on along the minus strand of LR738551.1, from coordinate 21,501,201 downwards.
CCTCAAGGCAAATACCGTATCTGTAATACACTTTTTTGGCATAAAACCGTACTGCTGTTCAGAATTTTTACTTCAGACCTTTGCCTAGCCCTGACAACTTTTTCCCATAACTTTATCGCATGACAGATCAGTTTGATTCCTCTGTAGTTACCACAACTCTGCACATCTCCCTTGTTCTTAAAAATAGGAACCAGCACAGTTCTCTTCCATTCGTCAGGTATCTTCTCACTTTCTATTATTCTGTTAGTCAATCCAGTCAGAAACTCTACTACCACCTTAACTAAACACTTCCATACTTCTACAGGAATATCATCAAGACCGAGAGCCCTTTCACTCTTCATCCTCTTCAGTGCCCTTTTTATTTCCTCCTTACAAATCCTAGCTACTTTCTGCCCCACTATGGTAACATCTTGTACTCTTTGGTCTCTTTCATTTTCTTCATTTATCAACTCTTCAAAGTACTCTTTCCATCATCCCATCACATTACTGGCATCTGTCAAGAGACATCCATTCCTGTCTTTAATCACCCTAACTACATCCTTCCCATCTCTGTCTCTCTGTCTTGCCAACCTGTATAGGTCCATCTCTCCCTCTTTGCTGTTCAGCCTAGCGTACAAGTTGTTATAGGCTGCTGGTTTTTTTTTGTCTTTGCCACCTCTACTTTAACCTTATGCAGTAATCCTGTGATTCTGTCTACTTTCCTCAGTCCTCTCAGTGTCCCACTTCTTCTTGGTCAGCCTCTTTCTTCTGACACAGTCCTGCACCTCCTCATTCCACCACCAAGTCTCCTTATCTATGTTATTTCCAGATAACACACCAAGTCCTGTCTTTGGTGTCTCCCTGATCACATTAGTTGTAGTTGTCCAGTCATCTGGAAGCATCTCCTGCCCACAAAGAGCCTATCTCAACTTCTTTCTAAAATTGGAGCAGCACTCTTTCTTTCTCAGCTTCCGCCATTTAGTCTTCTGCACTCCCTTCATCTTCTTGAACTTCCTTACTGTCAGGGTCCTCCTACACACCACCATCCAATGCTGTTTGGTAATGGTGCCTCCTGCTACAACTTTGCAGACACTAATCTCCTTCAGATTACACCACCTACACAAAATGTAATCTACCTTTGTGCTCCTTCTTCCACTCTTGTAAGTCGCTCTGTGTTCCAGTCTTTTGTTGAAGAAAGTATTCACTACAGCCATTTCCATTCTTTTTGCAAAGTCTATCACCATCTGACCTTCCGCATTCCTGTTCTGGATACCAAACCTGCCCATCACCTCCTCATCATCTCTGTTTTCTGCACCAACGTGGCCATTGAAGTCTGCTCCAATAGCAACTCTCACTTCTAGGGATGCTCTGGATCACCTCATCAAGGTCTGACCAGACTTTCCCTTTCTCTTCTATCTCACATCCTACCTGTAGCGCATACTCACAAACTTTGAATATTACCCCTTTAATCTCAGTTTGAGGCTCATCACCCTGTCTGACCTTTTTTTCACTTCCAGAACATTCCAAACAAACTCTTCCTTCACTATAACTCCTACACCCTTCCTCTTCGTATGTACACTGTGATTGAACAACTTGAACCCCGCTTCTAGACTTCTAGCCTTGCTACCTTTCTATCCAGTCGGTCCTGAACTAGCTGCACAAATTCCTTCAAATTCATCAGATGAACAACCAATATTAATACAGACAAATTCACTCTCCTTTTTTCTTAGTCCAGTGAATGAAATAGAATTACCGTAATTTCACGACCATTAGGCGCGCCGTACGAAAAGGCGCAGTATCAGTCACACATCACCTTACAACAACACACACGCAAGCATGCAAATGTGCATATTAAAAATAGATCGGGTGCAAAACTGAGTTTGGTTGTGCTTTATTTAAGTAGTAACGATACTAAACAAGCACATTACCGGTAATAGTCTTTATTCAAATCCGTCAAAGTCCTCATCCTCTGTTTCGGAATCGAACAGCTGCGCAAAATCCAACAGAGCAGGTCCACTTCGCTCCTCGCTGTCAAAGTCACTGTCTGTACTGTGCGGCTCCTCAGAAAGGATACCAACTTTTGCGAAAGCTCGGATAACAGTACCAGCAGACACGTTAGTCCAAGCATCTACAATCCATTGGCAAACTGTAGCGTAACTCGCCCGCCGCTGCCTTCCACCCTTCCATGGCTCGATTCCCATGTTCCTCCGCGCAGCTGATTGCCTTCAGCTTAAACTGAGCATCATAAGCGTGTCTCTTTGCCATTTTCAGGGTTAAAACAGCAATGTTGTGTTCAGTTCAGTTCATTTGATGTCGCGAGATACCAATGTTGGTATATTACGCCTAACAGGGAACCGAAATCCCCTGTGGTTTTAAAAAATAAAAATACAGCACATACCTTTTTTATATACAATCCACGCCCACACTTCACTCTTTAACGTTCTCATGCCTTTTCTTTCAGGTCCGCCTCGCCTCACAGGCACCGCTTTTTCTTTTAGCACAGCCTTTTCTCACGAGCACCGTGTTTTCTTTTAGGTCCACCTTTTCTCACAAGCACCGCGTTTTCTTTTAGGTCCGCCTTTTCTCACACACAAGGCGCACCGCGCGAAAGGGCGCACCGCTCGTTTTGAAGAAAATCTAAGACGTTTATATGCGCCTTATAGCCAGAAAATTACGGTAATTGACACTGTGGTTTTATTAGTGTTTATTATAACACTAATATAAATAAATAAACAAAATTGTAAAACTTATATTTTTAATTTTTAATTTTATCTATATTTTTAATTTATCATTTAAAACACGGATAGTATTGACAAATATGAAAACAGCAAAGGTAATTCCAATATTTAAATCAGGTAATAAAAAACTCTATACAAACTACAGGCCAGTATCTTTATTACCAAAGTTTTCTAAAATCCTGGAAAAAGCATTTAATTCAAGACTTGACTTGATTTAATGATAATCAGAATTATCATTAAATTAATTAATGATAATCAATATGGGTTTAGGGAAAACCAATCAACCGGTCTAGCGTTATTTGATTCAATAGAAGATATTACAAAGCAGATAGATGAAAAGAAATTGGAGGTTGGATTGTTTGTCGACTTGAAAAAAGCGTTTGACACGATAAATCATTCTAAGCTTATAGAGAAACTAGAGATATATGGATTGAGAGGTGTAGCCATTAACTGGATTAAGAGTTACTTTGCAAACCGTTCTCATTTTGTTCATATACATCATTCTCAGTCATCATATTTAAGTATCAATTGTGGCCTGCCACGAGGGTCTGTACTACGGCCAAAAAAATTTTAATTTTTACGTAACTGATTTATTTAATTTGACAAAAGTATTTAAATTTGTTTTATTTGCAGATGACACAAATTTATTCAATTCAAGTGAAAATCTATACGCTGTACTTTCTCAAACTGAAACAAATCCCAAAAACAAAAATGATGATTTTCGGATATTACAATGAGAAAGAAGATATCCAATTACAAATTCAAGGTACAAAATTGATAGAAAAAAAAAGATTAAATTTCTAGGTGTCATGATAGATGATAAATTAAATTGGAAAGATCATATCCTATTTATACTTGCAAAAACATTGCAATAGTAAACAAAGTTAGGTATTTTTTTTATCTAAAAGCTTTGCATATTCTTTATAATACCTTAATTTTTTTCATACGTAAATTACTGCGCAGAAATTTGGGGTAATAATTTTAAAACAATTATAGAGGAAATGAATATTCTTCAAAAAAAGAGCCATGAGAATAATTCCTAAAATGGGGTTTTATGATCACACTAACAAGCTTTTATGTCGTGAAAAGTCATACAATTTAAAGATATAATTAAGCTCAAATGATGTACAAGACCTATAAAAAACAGTTACCATCAAGTGCTCAAAAACATTTTATTGAAAGAGAAAGTTCTTATAATTTTAGGGGTCAATATTTGTTAAAAATACCATGAGTACGAACACCCAGAAAAAGTTTCTGCAATTCAGTTTGTGGAGTAAAGAATGTGGAACAAACTAAAAGAAGAATTTAAACAATCTTCAAATCTCAATAAGCTTACATTTATACTTTAAAAAGAAATGATTGAGTCTTATTACTAGTGGAAAGTGTACATTTTTTAAAAGGAGTTTTTTATTGTTTGTTTGTTCTTTGTTTTTTTTTTAATGAATTAGACAGGTTTTTATTACTTAATAATTATTTGTGTCAGAAGCAGAATAAATATAAGTTTTTATTTTGATTGCACTGTTTGAGAGCTGGAGTGAATAAGCATTGCTTCTAACCACTCCTTTACGGTATTCACGAGTACAATTTAGTTGCAAAGTTGTAAAGAAAATCGATTGAATGGATATTTTGGTTGAGGAAGGAGTTGCAATTTTTTTTTGTTTGTTTGTTTTTTATTTCCTCTTACCGAGTAAAGATAATGCGTTCGTATACTGCCTTTGTTGCTACTGGACACCAGAATTTTACCTTTAGAAGATTTCTAAAGTTCTATTCATTCATTCATTCATTCATTCATCCAGCCAGCCATACATGTTGGTTAGCTTTCGCAGCTAGCTTCCAAATGCTTCTTCTTCTTCTTCTTCAAATCGTTTCCGGCAGGCTATACGCTCGAGTGCGCAATGCTGCCCTCCACAGGTAGACCAATCTACAGTTAGATTTTAGAAAATGCACAGTTAGATTTTCAAGAATCTAACTGTATTAGATTCTTGAAAAAAGGCCAGTGCGGCGCAGATAAAAAAGCACGGCTTCTCCAACTTGCCCTTCCACCGAAAACAACATCGACTTGAGCGAAAAAACGGCTAACCCTGTGTCTGCCAACTGAACAAAAAGATGTCTTCTTTCTCGATTGTATTTGCTGCATGACAACATTACATGAGCAACCGATTCAGCGTTTCCACACTCACACAGCCCACTAGGATGTTTGCCGACTAATTTCAAACTCTCCGCCAGGGCGTAGTGCCCAAGTCTAAGTCTAGTTAGAACAACTTCAGCTCTACGACAATAGGTTTCAGGGCACCTAAAACCTATTGTCGTAGAGCTGAAGTTGCTGCGTCACCGCTAAATTTTAAACGCTGATAAAAATTTAATCCCGCCGGAAACCATTTTTGTTAATATACAAGGACATATATTTTTATTAAATGCTTTCTCAATATCTGTGCATTCTGAAGACATAATTTAAATGTTTTACAAGACGTGGTAAACAAGCAGCCTCGTGAGCTCATATATAGCTAGCTTTCTCAATGAAGAGAGGAAAAACGTACCAAAAAGATTCTATAAGTTCTCATACTGTAATTAATTGCTTAGAAAGGCTATGTTAAAGATTTTAGGAGACAGTAAACCGGTAAAAAAAAAAAAGTAGACAATATTCTGTTAACTTCTACTCACCAGGTGCTTTTCATTAAGTCTTTATCTTGCAGAAAAGAAATGTTCCAATAAACAACACGTTCTGTTTGTCCCTTTCTGGACAACCTGCTGACATAATAAAAATCTTTAAAGGTTAATCAAACTAATTTGCAAAGGTGTTTTTAGTTTTAAAATACATCGTTGCCCCTCCAGCATCCCAGCGCCTTGTCATCCCACAATTGCAATGCAACGTAGACAGGCTGGACAGAGATCTCTTTTTCTCATTTGTCACACACTCAGAAAGCTTTTTTGGTGTAAAAAAAAACAAAACATAAAACTATAAAAGCAACAAAGAACATTCTTTCACTGTATCGTCAGAAGGATTTAAGATATGCACATATCTAATTTATTTTTTGGTAGCCGAAACAGAGTTCTGATGAGAGCAATTTAAAAATGACCAAAAATTAGGTTTTGTCTGAAAAAGCAGCCAATCAAAATTATAATCAGAAATGCTTTTATTGCCATGGTCAATGAAAGGGTCAGAGACTAGGAACTTGATATGGTACTAGTTTGCAGTCATAAGCATAGAATTAAAATAAAATAAACACAAATAAATAAAAAACAAATAAAAAACAATTTTAATCAAACTAAGAGTGCTCAGGAAGAAAAAGTAAAATAGTGCAATGAGATAGAAAATAATAAAGACAGTAAAGTGACAAGAGCGAAATGAATAAGTGATGAGTGCGTTATAAAGTATTCATTGGTCCAACGGCAGAAGGGAAGAAGCTGTTTTTGTGGCAGGAGGTTCTGCTTCGAATGGACAGGACCCTCCTGCCCGACGGGAGTTGCTCAAAAAGTCCATGTTCAGGGTGGGAAGGGTCAGCTGCTATCCGACCTGCACGCCCCCGAGTCCTGGAGATGTGCAGGTCATGAAGAGATTGAAGGTCAGCCCCCACTTTAGGTCCTGTGTGATGGTAGTGCCAAGGAACCGGAAAGAGTCTACGAGAGTTTGTCAGTGCAACGGGCCAATTGGGCTGTTTCTTTCCTGAAGTTCTCGGTCATGGGATTTCATGGGAAAAATGGGACTCTGGGAAAAATTTGAGACTTGTATCTGTTTAAAAAAACGGTTACTTCGAACCACATCAGCTACGGGCCTCAGTTTGTTTTTTAAACATTTTTAAAGTTGGTTCCGCACTCAGAAGAGTGGAGGGAATTTGTTTTGGCATTTCATCATTGCTTGATGCCTTGAAAAGGCAGCAAGTATTTTTTTAAATAATTTCTTCATTATAGGTCCTTTTTCAAAAGGAATGATGCCCGAGTTAGGATTGACCAATTTTGGTCATTTTGGTCTCAAAATAACCAGCTATATTCATTTATTCTACTGCCACAAATTTGGTGTTAAAACATTGGAAATGTTCTCTAAAGACAAACTAATCCGTGTAGTCCCTCATTCATCCAGGAGTGATCCATAGTAGAAAAAGTTTCAAAAAAGTCTTCTGGACAGTTTAATTCTTCAACGAGACGTTTCGACTTCCATCTGGAAATAATTTTCAACCTGAATGAAATGGACTGAAACCTGGATCTATTTATACTAAAGTTAAAGTTAAATTTAAACTACCGGTATTAGTATAAATAGATCCAGGTTTCAGTCCATTTCATTCAGATTGAAAATGATTTCCGTATGGAAGTCGAAACGTCTCGTTGAAGAATTAAACTGTCCAGAACACTTTTTTGAAACTTTTTCTACTAAAGACAAACTGAAAATTTTTTTTTTTTATTCAAGCCATCAATTTCTTGCCAGCGGCCTCTCCAAAGTCTGGATTTTCCACATTCTCTTAAATGCAATTCTGAGAAAGACTGAAAGCAAATCTTAGGTTGTGTGTGTGTGTCTAAGTGAGCAAGCCGGTGTTCTGTCGAGTCCTGCGGCCATCTCGAAATTAGGATTAGGTCTAACTGTCGAGATGTGCGACTCTCAACAGCTAAGCAGATAGATCCTTATGAGCACAACAAACTTTGTTTAAACTTTATTCCACTCAAGAAAGGACTACAATACATTAGAACAGTTTTTGGGATACTTTATTAATTTTGTCTTTAGCACATTGTTCTTGGTCGCAAATAAAACGCCAGCTAAGCCTATTGAGAGGTCTTATTGAGATCTGTGACTGATTGCAAGATTAGGATCCATAGGTTAGGACAGATAAGACGGCTCACCAGCAGCGTGCAGATACTGAAGGACAAAAGAAGTAGTTTTACAGAAAATATCTATAAATAATGATAGATTTTAATTACAGTACATAGTGCTCTAAAAGGGTGCATGTGTATTTTTTATTTTGTGCATTTTGTGCATGTGCATTTGTTTATTTTGTGTTTAGTTTGGGTGTGTTTGTACTAATTAGATCTACAGAGCAGATCTAATTAGCTCTGATCTGTGCCTGCACGGTAGGCATGAGGCTTGATGGAGGTTGTAGTCCATTTTCAGCATAATTTGGTGTTTGCAATGCCTTGAGCAGCTGTTTATCTAAAACATTTCTACTTTTTACGGTTTTTAGGCAGTCATATCTCAAAAAGTATAAAAGTTATCAAAGATCTGTATAGATGTTCTATAGACCAATTCCTTGTGATCGTTTAAAAGTAAAATAGTATCTCCTGATGGTGGTTTATACATTGCATAACAGCATCCCCATCAGTGATGAATGTGTGTATGAATGGGTAAAAGTGAGCAACACTGTAAAGCGCTTTGAATGCCAACGCAGGTGGAGAAACGCTATATAAGTAGACTCTATTTACCATCTCTAGCTGAAGGATGCTTGACCTTTAAAAGTTTAAAGAGCATAAATTTTGTTGATGAAAATGTCCAAATTCCATTTGTTCCTATGGGCGACTTTTCAGTGTAAAGGGCCATTCTTCTCTGGAAAGAGTCCTGAAGCGCTGCCATCAGCTCAGACCTGTGTTTTGAAAACATCCTCTGCAGCTTTGCCATCCTTCCACAGACACAATGGACCACAAGACTGACAGTGACAGAGTTCTGGCCCTGGAGTAAGTCACTGGCTCTCTCGAAGGGGGTCAAGATTTCCGAGAGCTCATCTAAAATGTTGCGCTCATAGCAGTTGAGCTGGGGACAGTCAACCTCTTGCAGTTTGGCTTCTGGGATGCGCAGTATGGAGCGGATCATTGTCAACTAAGAGTTCCAGCGGGTAGCGTTGGCTGTCTGCAGTCGCCACTCATCCTCTCGTAGCTCATGTTGTGGAATTTTCTTAATAAGATGTCACACAAATGAGAAGAGAAAAATAGAATTTGATAAAGTAAAAAGATTAAATGCTGCAGCATCGGAAGTTCTTGCAAATCAAAGTTTGATCGGCAGAAGTTCAACAAGCTTCTCACACACACAAGTTTCAAGGATCCCCGTTGTCAGGGTGGGCTATTTCGTTGCTAGATATTCTGATTGGTTATGCAACTTTGGTTGGGCTGAACATTATGTTTGATAGGCTGATAATTTATTAGTATTTCTTAGTAGGCTGAACAAACTAAACATCCTTATCTACACCTGCATTCTTGCTGCAGTTTGTAAAACGTATCTTTGCCTGTCCTTGAGCAGTTTGGAGGTGGTGTGAACAGGCTGGAACAAGATTCTCACACCATGGATGTTAGATAGATGTTTTGTTTCAGCACATCAAGTTAATTAAAGACACCCATTGTCATTAATATTTTTTTCAACATGAATATTAATCTTACTTAATCTTAAATTTACTTCATCTTAAATTTTTCTTCCACACTCGCTGACATGTATAGACCAACGCACATGGCTCAGATATTGGCAAACTTGCCCAGCACATTGGTGATAGGGCCTGCCTGCTTCATCCCATTGTTGACAACCAGTTGCAGGGTGTGGGCAAAGTCAGGGTCGTGCTCTATGATGATGTCATCTGTGATGTCAGCTTTCCAAATACATACCTTCAGATGCGTCTTTAGATTTGATGTAGACTTCACCTAGTCTACATCAAAAGAGTAAGCTTCTTAACGTGAATCTATTCTCTCTTTGGGGTAGCAGTTTCGGTTCCCGGGGCAATTATCATGTGAACACTAGGGGAGCATCTTACTGGTTGTTTAGTTTCAGTGAGGACACTAGAAGGTAAGCAGACCACTTTAGAGATTAGCTAGACCCACTCAGTTGTAAACAAGGTATTTACCTGTCCACTAGCTGGGTTGCAAATACCATCAAGGCTATTGTCTTGCCCTAGCAGCGCTCTCACAGTTAATTATCACAGTGCCCAAAACCACTCACACTCCTGATAGTTAAGGGCCCGAAGCACCAGTGGTTCTTTTAACAAGTCAAAAACAGGTACAATAATAGATAAGCTACTATTATTGGATAAGATTACTCGTTATTAGATACTATTACTTTACAGTATATTACTATTCGATTTTCAGTATACGGCTGTCACTATTGCAGTAAACCCTTTCTATAGCGTATTAATATTACTATTATTATTAATATTACCCCATCCCTTGTCACAGTAGAGGCCACAGTAGAGGTTTGTTCCAGACTTTTGCAGCATAAAATCGGAATGCAGCTTCTTCATGTTTAGTCCTGACTCTGGGCACCGGCAGGAGGCTGGTCCTAGACGTCCTCAGAGTTCTAGATGGTTTGTAAGGCACTAACATATCACATATGTACTTTGGTGCACACCAACTATCTTCATGTCTTTCTTCACTGCGTCCATGAACCTCCTCTTTGGCTTTCCTCTATTCCTCTTTCCTGGTGGTTCCAAATCCAGCATCCTTCTTCCTATGTACTCTCTCTCCTCTGCACATGTCCAAACCATGTCAGTCTGGCCTCTCGGACTTTATCCCCAAACCTGTAACATGTGCTGTTCCCCTGTACTCATTTCTAATTCTGTCCATCCTGATCACTCCCAGAGAGATCCTCAGCATCTTCATCTCTGCTACCTCCATCTCTGTTTCCTGTCTTTTTCTCAGACTGTTACAATAGTCTGACGTACTGGAAACAAATGCAGGAATAAGAACCTCTTAGTCTGTTTGAATACCAAACCTCAGATTTTGTCAATGTTTTAAGGTGGTAAAAGGCTGCTGATGTGATTGATTTGATGTAACTACTGAAGTTAAAGTCTGAGTCCAGAGACTGTCTCACAGCTAGCTGGAGCACGACACGGGATCTTCCGGGTGAGCTGAAGGATGCAGCCGGAGTGAGAGAAGCCTGGGCTTACCGTCTGAGGCTGTTGCCCGCGCGACCCGGCACCAGATAAGCGGAAAACAACGGAATGGTTCCAGACAAAGAGCCTATCAGAAAATTCACCCAGAATGCAAGAGAAACTTTTACTTCTTTCATGTCTTGCAGAAAATGTGAGATTTAAGTAGAATCCCAAATTTTCTGCTTGAAAACACAACCTAAATGTTGTTATAATGTCTCAAAAACATATAGAAGTAGATCCACTAGCTCGGGTAGTTTTTGGGATGGATGGTCAGCGGAATGCAATAAAATAGCAGAGAAGAGTGGGTTGCTATGGTTACAGTGAACAACCTATTGCAAGACATCACTGCCTGTCTTTAAATAAAAGATCAGATTTCTTAATAATATACACAAATAAAGACGCTTTAATCCATTTTTTACGCAAACACCATGTTATCAACAAAAATAATCTTTTCGAACTACCGGTCGATCACAATCACCATATGAGGTGAAAAAGGATCATTTCCTACGAGACACCTTACGACCTCTCACGGTAGAGTAGTGTGCCGCGGAAAACAAGTTGAAAAACACTGATCTACAGTGACAAGGACAGCACTCAGGTCCAACAGGATGAAAACAAAGACTTTGCCAGCATCAGTGTTCTTACAAATCTAATTTGTTACCTTGATAAGAGCCACCTCTGTGCTGTGATGAGGTCTAAAACCTGACTGGAAGAAATCAAATGAGTTGTTTACTAAAAGAAATTCTGTCAGTTATTGGTAAACAACTTTATCAAGATTTTTTTCTTTAAATGGTAAATTTGAAATATGCCGATAGTTTTTGACTACTGTGACATCAAGACTACTTTTTTATAAGAGGTTAATGACTGCAATTTCAAGGCACTTGGGACAGTTCCACTTTGAAGGGAGATATTGACTATTTGAGTGATTGGTGCCAACACACTGGTTAACACAGATTTTAAAAATCTGGTGGGTAATACATCAAGACATCAAGTAGATGAACTCAGACTTAGGATAATTTCTTCAACAGTTGTTTCTGTTACAGGGGTGAAGTAATTTTGCTTTCCCAATCTAGATCAGGGGTTGGCAACCTTTTTTACTCAAAGAGCCATTTGGGACAGCGCCCCAATGAAAAGAAAGCACCCGGAGCCACAACCCATTTTGACATTATTACATATATTGTGCATGTACAAAAAACTATTGTATTTATGAAAATGAAACCAACCAACTGCTGCAGAGAACACAGAATTTTATTTCTGCATGTAACAAAAAGTCCGTGTAGTCCCTCATTCATCCAGGAGTGATCCATAGTAGAAAAAGTTTCAAAAAAGTCTTCTGGACAGTTTAATTCTTCAACGAGACGTTTCGACTTCCATCAGGAAATCATTTTCAATCTGAATGTAATGGACTGAAACCTGGATCCATTTATACTAACCTGAGTAACAGGTAAAAAAATAGTGAGAAGGGCTCGACCAATGAGACTGTGTTCCTTAAGATGGCCATGAATGGCTCCTATTGTAGCCACCGAACACACCAAACACACTTTTGAGGACAGCGAGGTGAAGATTCTAAGTAGAGAGAAAGGTTGGTTTGAAAGAGGGGTGAAAGAAGCCATCTTTGTTATGAAAGAGAATCCCTCATTGAATCGGAGTGGAGGCGTTAGATACGGTTTGCCCGGTATCTATAGCAGCCTTTTGAAGCCATGGACTAAAGATGACACCTCGTGACTCAGTTTCACGCCTCTCGTTAGCAGGTTTCTCTATTCACTAGGCTTTTAGCATTTTTATAATAGGTTTGCATCTGGTCTGTGGCTACAATAGGAGCCATTCACGGCCATCGTAAGGAACACAGTCTCATTGGTCGAGCCCTTCTTACTATTTTTTTACCTGTTACTCAGGTTAGTATAAATGGATCCAGGTTTCAGTCCATTACATTCAGATTGAAAATGATTTCCGATGGAAGTCGAAACGTCTCGTTGAAGAATTAAACTGTCCAGAAGACTTTTTTGAAACTTTTTCTACTATGTAACAAAAAGCATTTTACACTTGGTTGTTGCTTAATTTCAAATAAAATACCCGTGTCTATTTGAGTCTTCATATTTAAGAAATAAAAATCCAAACTTACCCAACCCACTGAACAAAAAATGCAAACAGCCTGCAGTCACCTGCCCTTTTATTTATGAGATAAAAATCCAAACTCATCCAAATATTATCCACCAGCATTGAACGAATAATGCAAACCAAAAAAAAAAGCACAGTCTGCTTCTGTCCCATTGCGTGTACTAGTCCGAGAACAGATGTTCTGAAATCTTAATAAATATAAAGCAGTGCACAATCAACACTGTTTATGGTTGGAATGGGAAGCTGCTGACCTCGACTCGGGACATTATGGATCGGTGGAAGGAATACTTTGAAGACCTCCACAATTCCGCCAAAGACCCTGCTTTGGGTCCCGGATTCAAAGCAGGGTGACCCAAAGAAATCACCCTGCTTTGGGTCACCCTGCAGGGTCTCTGGACCTTGAGTCCCTCCATGTGTCCAGGGAGGGACACAGCAATGGGTGGGTCCCAGGACTCAATGGAGAGGCTATGTCTCACAGCTGGCCAGGGAACGACTTGGAATTCTTCCGGGTGAGCTGGAGGATGCAGCTGAGTTGAGATAAGCTTGGGCTTACTGTCTGAGGCTGTTGCCCCCGCAATCCAGCCCCGGATTAGCGGAAGACAACGGAATTATTATTTTTATGCATGATCAAGCAAGCTCTACTCAGGTCTGCACCTGGACAATATTGTAACTCAACCTGTTTGATAATCTTAAGATATAAGAATATCTTTATTTGTCCCACAATGGGGAAATTTGCAGTAAATTGCAGTAACTAATCGTATGTTAGTTGAATGATTTTGAATGTTGTTTACCTCGACAGAAAGCCTAAAACAAAATATAAAGTCTAATATTTCATCAATCAGTTCATTTTTACAGCATGTAAATGTAATTAAATTGATTTTTTGGGGGGGAAAAGCAGACCCACTAGTGGCAGCGAAGAGAGAGCCAATGACTTTAAGACCTTCTTCAATAGGTTGAGCTCTCCGAATGCTTCCGCCTCTCCTCCCTTGCCTCCACCACACCTGCCACCAGCGTCTGCTCCTTCTCAGCTATTCAATGCCAAATTCAACTTTCAATAGAAGAGGGATTGCGCTCCCCCTGCATTCTGGGTAGGGATGTGGAGGTAGTGGAGGAGTACAGATTCCTGGGAGTGACCATTTTAGAGCAGACTGAGCTGGAGGAGCCACAGTACTGCTGTGTACAAGAAGACCTACAGCCGACTTTACTTCCTAAGAACACTGAGGTCCTTCGATGTGTGTAGCAAGATCCCGGTGATCTTCTACCAGTCTGTGGTGGCCAGTACCTTGTTGTTCTGTGTCGTCTACTGGAGGAGCAGCATCGTAGCCAGCAGACTGAATAAACTGATCAGAATGGCTGGCTCTGTCATTGGCTGCAAACAGGACATACTTGAAACAGTGATGGAGAGGAGGCCATTGAACAAACTTTTATTCATCATGAACTACCCTGACCATGATCTCTACCCACTTCTGGACAAACAGTGGGGCCCATCACTGCATGTCACTTTGTCCCTTTTCATCTTTTTATATCACTTTCCATCACTTATGTCACTTTTTACCTCCTTATGCACATTCATTCCTACTTGTAAAACGTTAGTCACATTATTTCTTCTATTTGATTATTTTACTTGTTTATTATTTTTATGATCCCTTTGTTTAAACAGTATACTGTCTATTTCTTTATTTCATTGTTACTATGCTGCTGTAACACACAAATTTCCTCAATAAAGTAATTCTGATTCTGATTTTTAAAAGTGAATGGTATTGAGAAAATAATTTGAATCAAATTACTTTACTTTATACTTTCCATCTAACTGGCTGTAGTTTACCACAAAGGATAAGGTCTTCATCAGTCCCAGAGTGTAGCCAGATAACTCATTTCCTGAGACTTGCATAAATCTTTGGTTTTTGCTCAACTCAATCGGAGTAACACCAGGCAAACTTGGGATTGATCAAAACCACTGTGTAACTCTTTTAACATAATGAAAGCTTTAAAAAATTCATCTGCAACAAATTGCAGGCTGCAGCTAACTCACAATTCTCCCCTACCCAACATTGTTATCTAGAACTCAAAATGACGGTTGCACTTTTATTATGTAAAAGCTCATGTACATCAGCTTTTATTATGTCAAAGAAGAAGAGGTAAAAGAAGAAGAGGCGGAAGACGCGTGCATCGGAAGAGAGAGAAGAGAAACCTCAAGAGTCTAGGACTTAGGGTAGGAACTTTGAATGTTGGGACTGTGACAGGTAAAGGTAGAGAGTTAGTTGACATGATGGAGAGAAGAAAAGTAGACATCCTGTGTGTCCAGGAGACTAGATGGAAAGGCAGCAAGGCTAGAAGTCTGGGTTTAAGTTGTTCTGTCACGGTGTAGATAGGAAGAGGAATGGTGTAGAAGTTATAGTGAAGGAAGAGTTTGTTGGGAATGTTCTGGAGGTAAAAAGAAGGTTAGACTGGGTGATGAGCCACAAGCTAGAAATTGAAGGGGTGGTGTTAAACGTTGTTTGTGAGTATGCGCCACAGGTAGGATGTGAGGTCGAGGAGAAAGAGAAATTTTGGTCAGACCTTGATGAGGCAATCCAGAGCATCCCTAGAAGTGAGAGGGTTGTTTTTGGAGCAGACTTCAATGGCCACATTGGTGCAGAAAACAGAGATGACGAGGAGGTGATGGGCAGGTTTGGTATACAGAACAGGAATGCAGAAGGTCAGATGGTGATCGACTTTGCGAAAAGAATGGAATTGGCTGTAGTGAATACTTTCTTCAATAAAAGGCTGGAACACAGGGTGACTTACAAGAGTGGAGGACGGAGTACACAGGTAGATTACATTTTGTGTAGGCGGTGTAATCTGAAGGAGATTAATGACTGCAAAGTTGTAGCAGGAGACAGTGTAGCCAAACAGCATAGGATGCTGGTGTGTAAGATGACCCTGGTAATGAGGAAGTTTAAGAAGATGAAGGGAGTGCAGAAGACTAAATGGTGGAAGCTGAAAAAGGAAGAGTGCCGCTCGAATTTTACAAAGTAGAAAGGAGTTGAGACAGGCTCTTGGTGTGCAGGAGATGCTTCGAGATGACTGGACAACTACAGCTAATGTGATCAGGGAGACAGGCAAGAGAATACTTGATGTGTCATCTGGAAGGAAGATAGATAAAAAGACTTGGTGGTGGAATGAGGAGGTGCAGGATTGTATCAAAAGAAAGAGGCTGGCTAAAAAGAAGTGGGACACTGAGAGGACTGAAGAGAATAGGCAAGAGCACAGGGAGATACAGCATAAGGTTAAAGTAGAGGTGACAAAGGCAAAACAAGCAGCCTTCGACGACTTGTATGCTAAGCTGAACAGCAAGGAGGGAGAGATGGACTTATACAGGTTGGCAAGACAGAGAGACAAAGATGTGAAGGATGTGCAGCAAGTTAGGGTGATTAAAGACCCGAATGGATGTCTCTTGACAGATGCCAGTAATGTGATGGGAAGATGGAAAGAGTACTTTGAAGAGTTGATGAATGAAGAAAATGAAAGAGAACAAAGAGTAGAAGACGTTACCATAGTGGAGCGGAAAGTGGCTAGGATTAGTAAGGTAGAAATAAAGAGGGCACTGAAGAGAATGAAGAGTGGAAAGGCTCTCGGCCCTGACGATATCCCTGTAGAAGTATGGAAGTGTTAAGGTGAGGTGGCAGTAGAGTTTCTGACTGGGCTGTTTAACAGGATATTAGAAAGTGAGAAGATGCCTGATGAATGAAGAAGAAGTGTGCTGGTTCCTGTTTTTAAGAATATGGGAGATGTGCAGAGTTGTGGTAACTACAGAGGAATAAAACTGATCAGTCATACGATGAAGTTATGGGAAAAAGTTGTCGAAGCTAGGCTAAGATTTG
This sequence comes from Neostethus bicornis, assembly GCA_902685375.1. NCBI lineage: Eukaryota > Metazoa > Chordata > Actinopteri > Atheriniformes > Phallostethidae > Neostethus > Neostethus bicornis. The sequence continues at coordinate 21,484,674 of LR738551.1, read as the reverse complement.
AAGTAAGAATTTGTGAGCAGCAGTATGGTTTTGTGCCTAAAAGAGCACTACAGATGCAGTGTTTGCTTTGAGGATGCTGACAGAGAAGTGCAGGGAAGGTCAGAGGGAGCTGCACTAAGTCTTTGTGGATCTAGAGAAAGCGTATGACAGGGTACCTAGAGAAGAACCATGGTATAGTATGAGGAAGTCTGGTGTGACAGAGAAGTATGTTAGAGCGGTGCAGGACATGTATGAGGGCTGTATGACAGTGGTGAGGTGTGCTGTAGGTGTGACAGAGGAGTTCAGTGTGGGGGTGCGACTGCACCAGGGATCTGCTCTGAGTCCTTTGCTGTTTGCTATGGTGATAGACTGACAGATGAGGTGAGACAGGAATCTCCATGGACAATGATGTTTGCAGATGACATTGTGATCTGTAGTGAGAGGAGGGAAGCGGTGGAGGAAAAGCTGGAGAGGTGGAGGTTTGCACTAGAAAGAAGAGGAATGAAGATTAGTCAGAGTAAGACAGACTACATGTGTGTGAATGAGAGGGATCCAAATGGAAAAGTGAGGTTACAGGGAGAAGAGATAAAGAAGGTGGAAGATTTTAAGTACTTAGGATCAACAGTCCAGAGCAACGGAGAGTGGGGAAAAGAGGTGAAGAAGCGTGTTCAAGCAGGCTGGAATGGGTGGAGAAAAGTATCAGGTGTGATGTGTGATAGAAGAGTTTCAGCTAAAATGAAAGGAAAAGTGTAAAAAAAACGTGGTGAGACCGGCCATGCTGTTTGGTCTAGAGACAGTGGCATTGAGGAAAAGACAGGAAGCAGAGATGGAAGTAGCAGAGATGAAGATGCTGAGGATCTCTCTGGGAGTGACCAGGATGGACAGGATCAGAAATTAGTATATCAGAGGAACAGCACATGTTAGAGGTTTTTTAGATAAAGAGGCGAGACTGAGATGGTTTGGACATGTACAGAGAAGAGAGACCGAGTACATCGGCAGAAGGATGCTGGGTTTGGAACCACCAGGAAAGGAGCTAGTGGAAGACCAAAGAGGAGGTTCATGGATACAGTGAAGGAAGACATGAAGATAGTTGGCGTGACCGAAGAAGATGCAGCAGATAGGGTCAGATGGAAGAAACTGACTTGCTGTGGCGACCCCTGAAGGGAAATGCCGAAAGGAGAAGAAGAAGACATGAGCTTTTATCATTCTCTTCTTCTTTCGGCATTTCCTTCAGGGGTCGCCATAGCGAGTCAGTTTCTTCCATCTAACCCTATCTGCTGCATCCTGATCCTCAGCATCTTCATCTCTGCTACCATCTCTGTTTCCTGTCTTTTCCTCAGTGTCACTGTCTCTAGACCAGTGCTTCAATTATTTTCTGTTGCCCCCCCAGGAAGAAGAAAATATTTTGCCCCGCCCCTACCCTCGCCATGACTATAATTGGTATAATTTGTCTATAAAATTGTCATACGTACACCTCTGCATAACACTGTATCTTCATTACCATGAAAGAAAACAAAACAACAACAAAAAAGCAACGTACAACAAAGAAAAGCTTGTTTTTTAGTCTGTAACAGAAAAGATTTAAAGTGCATCAATTTACTTGAATTCAAGTGCCAATTACTGTAGTGCAGTGGTCCCCAATCCCCGGGTTCCATTTCTTCCATTTTTTTTTTTTATTATTCTTCCATTATTTCCATTTGATTTAGTATTACAGCCTTTATTATAAAGGTTTTCTTGATTCTTGATGACGATGTTTAATTTGAAAAGTGACCGGATACAGAGTTACGAAGCAGACTGGACTTTAGAAACACTCTTCAGGTTTAAGGTCAAGATGGGACTGCCTGGTTCTGGGAAAACAAACTCAGAACTCTGATTGATTTGGTCTTACTGTGACGAGAATAACTGGTATTTTTATTCACTTTGTTTTTGTGATGTCCTTTATTTTGAAGGTACGTTTACCGTTACCAAGGCAACCAGATTACGTTTGAGCATAGAGAATGTTTCCGTGTTATAAAGACGCAGCCGATAAATGTTCTCATGAGGACAAAAAGAGTTTAAGTTGATTGTTTATTTTAAAAACCCATTTTTTTCAGGCTGGTCCTATTTCGTTTTTCTGCTACATCTTTACGGATAGACGGATAAGAAGATGACTGACCTTTAGACCAGTCCGTGAAAATATTATCAGACACTAAACTGCTCCGTAGCGCAGGAAAGGTTGGGGACCTCTGCTGTAATAATAATAATAATAAATTTTATTTATAACACACTTTGTATTTCCAGTGGAGATCTAAAAGTGCTACAATGACCAAAAGCAACAACAAACAGCAAAAGTACATAAAACCACAACACAAAAAAGCATTAAAACTTTGTTGAAAAGCCTTCAGAAATAAAAATGTCTTCAGTCTTTTTTTTAAAAAACCTCAACACTTTGCAGAGCCCTCAAGCTCTCTGGAAGAGCGTTCCAGAGCTGTGGAGCAGCTGCCTGGAAGCCCCTTTCCACTATAGTGGAGTGTTTGGTCTTCGGTTGGTGCAGGCAGTACAAAGGAGGAGGAGGAGCGCAGGCTTCGGACAGTGGTGTGGAGGGTTAGGAGTTCTTAAAGATAAACAGGTGCAGTGCCGTGTATGCAGTGATGGGTAAGGAGGCAGAGCTTGTACTGAATTCTGTATTTAACGGGTAGCCAGTGGAGGGATTTGAGGATGGAAGTGTTATGGTCATATTTGCGCCTTCTTATCAGGACCCGGGCAGCGCAGTTCTGGATGTGCTGGAGCTTGTGTAAGCCCCTGCACGGGATCCCTACAAGGAGGGCATTGCAGTAATCCAGCCTGGAGGAGATGAAAGCGTGAATCAACCTCTCAGCGTCCGGTTTGGAAAGACATGGACGTAGCCTGGCTATATTTTTAAGATGGAGGAAGGAAACCTTGCAGAGATGGTGAATGTGGGAGTTAAAGGTGAGGTTAGAATCAATTTTGACTCCAAAGTTTTTTACAGAGGATGACAGAGGGATGCTGTGTCCAAAAATGGGGATACTACTGAGGGAAAGTGACTGGGTTTGGTGAGGCGTGCTGATGAGAATGGCTTCTGTTTTGCTGCTATTGAGTTGGAGAAAGTTTTCAGACATCCATGTCTTAATCAATGCTATAGTGGATGTGCAATTACACTTTATTCAAGTACGGCAAAAAACAAACAAACAAACAAAAAACATGTTCCACAGGGTCACACACGCCCCCCCTGGCATCGCCCCACTATTCGAGAAACCCTGCTCTAGACCAAACAGCATGGCCGGTCTCACCATAGTTTTGTAAATTTTCCCTTTTGTTTTAGCTGAAACTCTTCTATCACACATCAAGCCTGATATTTCAAACATTAGACATACTGTTGTCTGTAACTATTATGTTTAAATGTATGTAAATGATGATGTCTTGGTGACCCAATGTTGGATTTGTGATTTATAAAAATCAACTGATGTGTTTAGCCACGTGCTTGGAAAAGCATCAATATGTAAAACAAAATGAAAGATTATTTGTTGAGGACCAGAATATCAGAATGTTGCGTGCATCCTCATTCTTGAAAAAACTAAATAATAATTGTAGCTTTTTAATTTAAAATTTAAAGTAAATTTAAAGACTTTAACTTCAACAGTCACATCAAATCAATTACATCAGCAGCCTTTTACCACCTGAAAAACATCGCCAAAATCAGAGGTTTGGTTTCTAAAACAGACTTAGAGGTTCTTATCCATGCATTTGTTTCCAGTAGGTTAGATTATTGCAACGGTCTACTCACTGGTCTGAACAAAAAGGCTTTAAAACAGCTGCAGTTTATTCAAAATGCTGCGGCTCGAGTCCTCACAAGAACTAGAAAATACGATCACATTAGTCCTGTGCTAAAGTCTCTGCACTGGCTTCCTGTGGCTCAGAGAATAGACTTTAAAGCTGCTCTGCTTGTGTTTAAGTCTCTCCATGGTCTAGCACCAAAGTACATCTGTGATATGTTAGTACCTTATGAACCATCTAGAACTCTGAGGACCTCCGGGACCGGCCTCCTGCTGGAGCCTAGAGTCAGGACTAAACATGGAGAAGCTGCATTTCAATTTTATGCTGCAAAAGTCTGGAACAAACTTCCTGAAGCCGTGAGACAGGCCTCTACTGTGACAATGTTTAAATCTAGGCTGAAAACACTTCTGTTTAACTGTGCTTTTTATTAATTGCTCTTTTTTTTAATCTGTTTTAATGATTTTATTTATTTAATTTTTAAACTTTTTGATTCTATGTTTTGTGATTTTAATGCATTCTTTTTCTTTTCTTTCTTGTGAAGCACTTTGAATTACATTTTGTATGAATTGTGCTATACAAATAAACTTGCCTTGCCTTGCCTTAATTTACATGGAAAAAAAGTTTCAAACTGAAATAGGCTAAAAATTTATTAAATGTGAAATTATTTAAAATTTCTCTTTATTATTTGGCTGAATTAAAAAAAAGTAACTATTATTCTTATTCTAAAATCGTTAATTTGAATTATTGAATTTTTTTCCCGTCGTTTCCCGCTCATTCGGGGCCGGGTCGCTGGTGCAACAGCCTTTGATATATGTTTCGTTTTTCATGACGTCATCACGTATGTGACAACGTGATGACGAACCCGGAAATGTCCGGAAGCACTTTTGTTGTCACAACACCTCAGCTGATTGTTGTCGTAAAGAAAAGCAAAAGAGGCTAATTTTACCACTTTATTGTAATTTAAAAGTTGTACGGGTGGCAGCCCATTCTTTTTCTTTACATATTGTAATTGTGTTTGTCTACACGGTCTCAAAATGAACGTGACTCTGGCAGTAAAACAATACATCGGTAAAATGATAGAAAACAGCGGCCCAGGAATGAAGGTGCTGCTGATGGATAAAGAAACGGTGAGACACCTGATAGTATTTTAATTTAAAGCTGATAAATCCTCCTATACCTTTTTTTTATCTTAATTACTGTGTAATTAACTCAGTGTAGCAGCAGTGGTTATCCCTCTTACTGTTGTTGGGATCTCATTTAACTGTGTTAAATCTCATTTAAACTGTGTTAACTAAGCTATCTTAGTTTTGCTGTCTGATATGTTCTGTTTTTCATCTTAAACAGTTAAAAAATCTATGTTTTCAGACAAGTATAGTGAGTGTGGTATACACCCAATCTGAGATCCTGCAGAAGGAGGTTTATTTATTTGAACGGATCGACTCTCAAAACAGAGATAATATGAAGCATCTGAAAGCTATCTGCTTCCTTCGTCCCACTAAGGTAAAGAAAATATTACCAATAACAAAGAGTCTTGTACTTGTGTTAATATTAATTGTATGTATGTGTTTTTTTTCTGTAGGAGAATGTGGGACATCTTATCCAGGAGCTAAGGAAACCAAAATATAGTGTATATTTTATCTGTAAGTCGTCATCAAAAAACATCTATTCATGACACCAACAAGAATAATTCACATCCACTAGTTTAATCTTAACTCTTTCTGCTCCGTTGTGTTCCGCTTATCCGGGACCGGGTGTTGGGGGCAACAGCCTCAGATGGGAAACCTAGGCTTCTCTTGCCCTCATCCTCTAGCTCACCCAGGAGAATCCCAAGGTGTTCCCTGTCCAGCTGTGAGACTTAGTCTCTCCAGCAGGTCCGTCTCTGGGTCTTCTTCTAGTGGGATGTGCCCAAAACACCTCACTTTTGAGGCATTCGGAAGGCATCCTAATTAGATGCCCAAGCCACCCCATCTGGCTTCAACAGAGCAACAGGTTTACTCTGAGATCCTCCCAGATGGCAGAGCTCCTCACTCTATCACTGAGCGAGAACCCAGCAACCCTGTGGAGGAAACTCATTTCTGCCTGCTTGTATCCGTGATCTCGTTCTTCCGGTCTCCACCCACAGCTGTTGACCATAGCTAAGGGTAGGAACGTAGATTGACTGGTAAATCGAGAGCTTTGCTTTTCGGCTCAGCTCTTTCTTTACCAGGACAGACAGGTGCAGTGTCCTATCTGTCTTTTGATCTTCTGCTCCATCCTTCCCCTACTTGTGAAGAAGACCCAATATACTTAAACTTATCCACATGGGGTGGGACCCTTTTCCTGACCTGCAGCTGGCATTCAACCCTTTTTAGGCGAGGACCTTGGTTTCAGATTTGGAGCCACTGATTCCTGTCCTAGAATCCTGATTCTATTTTTAAAAAAATATGTGGAATTGTGGAAAAGGCTCTTAAACTAACTCAAACTTAAACTACACCAAGGATTTAGAAATATTTTTTTAAATTTAAGCCTATTGGCAGCAAAGCTTGTTGGAATTTGGTTTTGGTAAAATAAACTTAAATCGAAGCAATTTGTTAACTCCCAGTACCTGGTTTACATGAAGCCAAACTTCCTACTGACTGTTTGATTTTTCAGATTTCAGTAATGTGATCAGTAAGAGTGAGATCAAATCTCTGGCTGAAGCTGATGAGCAAGAAGTGGTGGCTGAAGTTCAGGTGAGTTTTTATTTTATGATCCAACTATTTCAAATAATCTGGACTAGTTTAACCATAAGATTTTTTTTCAGGCTGATTTCAGACCATTTTACATTAGTTTGACAAGTTCTTACAGACTTCTTATTGTTGTTAAATTGTTTTTACATTATTTTTATGTTTTTTATAAAGTAAATTTCCACAGTTGAAAAATCAAAAAATAAAAATGTGATTAATTTGTAACTTGATAACTAGTTTATGGCACACTAAGCACAGCAAGTTTGAGACTCAAATTGCTATTACTGCTGTAACATTCTTCTAAAATTTTACATGGATCAAAACCTCATGCTTCCATTATAGTTGAAAGCCTTCTAAATTCTTAATCAAGATGCCAAATCTCTATGCAGTTCCACTCTCAGAGTATATATTGGTGGAAGAGATATCTACCAACTTTGCAGGGAAGTTGAAAAGCAGAGTTTCTTAAAAGATATCTAAAGGAACATACCTGCAAATTTTATTTCTCAGTAGCTCGATCCATAATTCTGTAAGAAGTTATCACTGTGAGAACTGCCAACATTGACAGGATACTGGCTGGTTAATGGAGCTGATTCAGTTTATTTATAAGTTTATGATCAACTTTTTTGGTTTGATTCACCAGAGTTTAATTTTTTTTTACTGCTGTCATAAGTACAGACAAATAAAGTTGTAGCTAATTCAGTTTTTGTTTGTTCTCTTTAGGAGTTTTATGGAGACTTTATTGCTGTTAATCCTCACCTTTTCTCCCTCAACCTGCAGGGAGTTGCAAGAGTAAGAAAAACAGTATTATCATCTTATTTCTATTCAACATGATTTGTGATCTGTTTTGATTAATAAGTAACTTGTATGTGTAACCCTGGTGTGTGTGTGTGCGTGTGCGTGTGTGCGTGCGTGCGTGTGTGTGTGTGTTAGGGTCGGAGCTGGGAACCCTCCATGTTGTCTCGCTGCACTCAGGGTTTGACTTCGGTCCTGCTTGCTCTGAAGAAATGTCCCATGATCCGCTACCAGCTGTCCTCAGACATGTCCAAACGGCTCGCTGAAAGCGTCAAGGTTTCCATGACAATAAACTTAACATGCTCACTGTCATGTCTGCTCAAATATAAGGAACTACTACATTTGTGTGTTCTTAAGTTTTCCTGCAGAATTTAGCTTAAACTTATTTAAGATAAGGAAAAAATATCAAATATAAAATAAGTTGTTTTTACAAATGTAGAAAACATTGTTAACAACAAACACATTAAAGAGAGAGTATTTAGCAAAATAAACTTTTTGCACACGTTTTCCATGTCAAATTATTACTGCTCGAAAGCATAATATGCCCTCTTTAAATTTGTGATGTTATTAAAAATGTATTGTTTTAGAAGACTGAGCATAACAAAATCATCTATTGTCACATTTTGAAAACTTGAAGATGCCACTTCTTTTTGTGTCACTTGTGCAGAGTTTCACTTTTTACTTACTTGACTTATAATTTATTTCAGCAAATAATCACGAAAGAATACGAGTTGTTCGACTTCAGAAAGACAGAGGTTCCTCCTCTGCTGCTGATCCTTGACCGCAGCGATGATGCCATCACACCGCTGCTGAACCAGGTCAGTGTCATCAGTGTGTTGCATGATGAGATTGTCAGTTTCATATCAGGACATAGACAACTAGAATATGTTTACAATTATCTATTTATGATTTTAGTCCTAAACAGACTTTGCTTTGCAAGTGGTTACGTTTTGAAAAATTTGAAATGTTGATTTTTTTTCATCCATAAATATCTTCTAATTGCAATGACTTATTTAACAAATGTGTAATTGGTGTAATTTAATCTTTGTAGAGATCAGTATATTTTTATTGCACAAAGATCAGATGTTTAATGTAAACGGGGGTGAGGCAATAGTGGTAGGGTGTCTGCCCATGGACCGGGAGTAGCCGGTTCAAATTCCACTGAGCTCATGTCTAGGTGTTCTTGGGGAACACCTAACCCCCCCTGTTTCTCCCACCATCAATGCTGTTGTGTCTGTCTGCTGCGGTGCAAGGCAGCACAGAAATTTCCCCCATTGAGGGATGAAAATTGTACGTTAAAAAAAAACTAAAGAAATCTGAAATCTTTATGGAGATCTTTTGTGGATTTTGTATATTTCTTTATCTCTGAAATTATTTAAAATAATTTGATGACTAGTTTTCACTGAGTTTTTATTGATCATTGAACAAATCAAAATAAATTTTAGAAAAAATACGTAAATTTGACTACTGAATGATGAATGATGACTAAGTCCACTCCAGATGTGACTACAAAAATAAAAATCAGTCACCACAAATATTTAATGTTAGTATTTTAAAGGTGGGTAATTATCTGAAATCTAAATGTTGCTGTGGTTTTGTTGTGTGTTACAGTGGACGTACCAGGCCATGGTGCATGAGCTACTTGGTCTGAATAACAACAGAATCGATCTGTCCAGAGTGCCAGGGATCAGTAAAGACCTAAGAGAGGTGGTGCTGTCTGCGGAGAATGACGAGTTTTATGCTAATGTAAGTATAATATTTAAACTTGAATGGTATTACATAAACCTTAAACTTTTCCTCAAGTGGAAATGTTTATTTCAATTAAGTTAATGCCAAATCCTAGAAAATGATCTGAGTAACAAGTATTTTATAAGATAAAAAATGAAAACAACAATGTCTAAAGTGTGCTGAAATAGTTTTTTTTATTTACATACTGTAATTAGACTTCCACCCTGCCAAACTTTTGATATAATGGATGATGGAGTTAGATTTTTATATTGTGTCTCCCATACTCTACTTTTTACTATAGAAACTTATCAGGCCGGGCAACATTTTTAAACATCCATTGTCCAGTTTTGATAAGCCTGTGAGAATCGCAACCTCAGCTTTTCATTTTTCGCTGATCTATTAAAGGATCCCGATGTAGCCTTTCGCTGCTCTTTCCCAAAGGCTTAAGGTTCGACATATTTTTCTGCCGGCTTTGCAGAGATAGCATTCACTCCGTTGCTTTTCTGTCACCTGCTCGGTATGGTCTGGCACCAACAAGACATTTTTATTGGAACAGCTGCTAGTTTCTGGATATTTTAGTTCTTGCAAATCATTTTCTGAAAACCCAAGAGATGGTTGTGTGTGGATCAGCAGTTTATGAAATACTCAAACCAACGAGTCCATCTGGATTAAACAATCATAATAAAAATATAGTCTTTATCCCAGCAAATGTCTCTCACCATCTTTACATTCTCGAAAAGAATCAACCTGCTGTTTCATGATCAGCTGATTAGATTTTTTTTTTTAGCTTACAACCAAGGAGTAAATGTTTTTATAAAGTTACTGATAAGTTTACAAAAATGGAACATAGCTTATTGGTACTTAGCGATACAATTGTCTTTTTTAATTTGGCACTGAAATTAAATGAAGCTGCTAAAATTTCTTTTAAAAATTTGAGAAAAAGTTATTTATTTTAGATGTTTGGCATTTTCTAAAAAGTAATTATTCAATCATGTATCTGAAATTTAATCTAATTTAAGGTACATTATTAAACCCCTACTGGGGAAATTGTTGCACAATTTACATTATTAGTTACAATCATGATTTGTTTGACTTTATTAAATCTGTAACCAGGATAGAAGTTGTTCTTTGTTTGATAATAATGTCATTTTTAGGAAAATTGTTTTTTTTTTTTTTTTTTAATTAAAAAAAAATCACAGACCCCTTCTGTCAATATATGGATCTTTAGGAGTCTGTATACTTATTGTTGGAACACATCTGTATGTCTCCAGAAGTTGGCAATTGATTGATATTCTTTCTGTCTATCTAAGAATCTTTACCTTAACTTTGGAGAGATCGGCACTAATATCAAAAACCTAATGGAGGATTTCCAAAAGAAGAAACCCAAAGGCCAACAGAAACTGGAGTCCATTGCCGACATGAAGGTCAGTGTTAAATTTGTTGTAGAAGGATTTTAATCAAGATAAATCTCCTCCAGATGTTTCCAGCTTACTGTGTTTCTCCCGCAGGCTTTTGTAGATAACTATCCTCAGTTTAAGAAGATGTCGGGCACCGTCTCTAAGCATGTGACTGTGGTGGGGGAGTTGTCCCGCCTGGTGTCCGAACGGCAGCTGATGGAGGTGTCAGAGGTGGAGCAGGAGTTAGCTTGTCAGAACGACCACTCCAACGCTCAGCAGGTACTTTGACCAATCACTGGATTTACACTAATGAGTTTTTTGAGAAGGTTCAACATTCTAGCTTCTGTTGCCCCCCAGATGGTTCGACGGCTGCTGCAAAACCCCCGTGTGGCTGAGTTGGACGCCGTCCGCCTCGTCATGCTCTACGCTCTGAGATATGAACGCCACAGCAGCAGTATCCTTCCATCTCTGATGGAGGAGCTGAGCAGGAGGGGGGTTTCTGAACGCCACCGCAGGGTCAGCATGCAAACTCATATTAAAAAAAAAAAAAAAAGACACATAAAACAGAAAAAAGTAATTTAGTTTAAATCAGAAGGGATGAAAATTTCCTATTTCTGAGCCATAATAGTTTTGAAAATTTCTCTCACTAAGAAGCAGGTGCAATGTGTGACCAACAACATAAAACACTTTTAAAAAAGAAATAGTGAGACCGTGAAAAACAGTGAAGCAGTTGGTGAAGCAGTTCATAAAAAGAGCATTGATAAGAAAAATGTGCTAAGACGACAGTACGGGATTAGTATTTTTTTTTAAATACATTCATTCCACCCCGCTGTTTGAAATAAGCCCATATGCTTCATAACACTTTCATGTTACACCACGCTCTATAAATCAATCTATAAAACAAAAATGAATTAATTCTAAAGAGTAAAACACTTACATTCACCTGCTGTCAGCATGACTAGAAAAACAACTCTTCAAATGAAAAAAATGTATCTTTTTCTTTACAGATGATTCAGTGCATGGTTGAATATGGTGGGAAGAGAATAAGAGGAAGTGACCTCATCACTCCAACAGATGCCGTCGCTATCACAAAACAATTCTTTAAAGGTTTAAAGGTACTGGTTTTCGCAGAAATTTTTTTTTTACATTCTTGTCTACTGGCCGGTGACGTAAATCAAAAGTTTCCATCATGTCTCAATCTTGTTTTGTACTTTCTTTCAAGGGTGTGGAAAATGTTTACACTCAGCATCAACCTCTGCTTCATGATACTCTGGACCAGTTGATTAAGGGAAGACTCAAAGACAGTCAGTTCCCCTACCTGGGAGCCAGCACCCTCAGGGACAGGTAACACATGAAAAGATCCTAAACTCACACCTGAGACAAAAAAACTATAAGTTAGTTAAAGTGGTTAAATCTCTCAGAGGGACAGTTATAGTTATCTGTAAACTGTTATCTGTACCTTTTCGGTCCTTTGCAGGAATATGGTTGTTTTCTTTATTTCATTGATATGAGGTTGCACTGTGACCGAAATAAATAAATAAATAAATAATAAATAAAACATTAACATCTCAGACACATTTTTAACTGACAAAATCCAACTGGAACAGATTACACATCCATCTTCCATCTACAAACCGGATTCCGAAAAAGTTGGGACACTTTAGAAATTGTGAATAAAAACTGAATGCAATGATGTGGAGGTGCCAACTTCTAATATTTTATTCAGAATACAACATAAATCACAGGTCAATAGTTTAAACTGAGAAATTGTATGATATTAAGGAAAAATATACTCATTCAAAATTTCATGGTGTCAACAAATCCCAAAAAAGTTGGGACAAGGCCATTTTCACCACTGTGTGACACCCCCCCTTCTTCTTAGAACACTCAACAGACGTCTGGGCATTGAGGAGACCAGCTTCTCAAGTGTAGACATAGGAATGTTCTCTCATTCTTGTCTAATACAGGCCTCTAAGTGTTCAATCGTCTTGGGTCTTCTTTGTCTGACCTTCCTCTTAATGATGCGCCAAATGTTTTCTATAGGTGAAAGATCTGGACTGTTGGCTGGCCAGGTCAGTACCCGAATCCTTCTCCCACGCAGCCATGATGTTGTGATTGATGCAGAATGTGGTCTGGCATTATCTTGTTGAAAAATGCAGGGTCTTCCATGAAAGAGACGACGTTTGGATGGGAGCATATGTTGCTCTAGAACCTGAATATATTTTTCTGCATTGATGGTGCCTTTCCAGATGTGCAAGCTGCCCATGCCACACGCATTCATGCAACCCCATACCATCAGAGATGCAGGCTTCTGAACAGAGCGTTGATAGCAACTTGGGTTGTCACTGTCCTCTTTGGTCCTGATGACATGGCGCCCCAGATTTCCAAAAAGAACCTCAAAACGTGATTCGTCTGACCACAGAACAGTCTTCCATTTTGCCACACTCCATTTTAAATGACTCCTGGCCCAGTGAAAACGTCTTCGCTTGTGGATCTTTGTTAGAAATGGCTTCTTCTTTGCAGAATAGAGTTTCAGCTGGCAACGGCGGATGGCACGGTGGATTGTGTTCACTGACAATGGTTTCTGGAAGTACTCCTGAGCCCATGCTGTGATTTCCTTCACAGTAGCACTTCTGTTTTTGATGCAGTGTCGTTTAAGGGCCCGGAGATCACGGGCATTCAGTATGGTTCTCCGGCCTTGACCTTTACGCACAGAGATTTTTCCAGATTCTCTGAATCTTCTGATGATATTATTCACAGTTGATGATGACAACTGCAAACTCTTTGCAATTTTTCGCTGGGTAACACCTCTCTGATACTGTTCCACTATCTTTTTACGCAACATTGTGGGAGTTGGTGATCCTCTACCCATCTTGGCTTCTGAGAGACACTGCCAATCTGAGAAGCACTTTTTATACCCATCATATTGCCAATTGACCTGATTAGTGCTGATTGGTCTTCCAGGTGTTTGTTGTATGCTCAAATGACTTTTTCCAGCCTCTAATAGGTTCTTGTCCCAACTTTTTTGGGATTTGTTGACACCATGAAATTTTGAATGAGCATATTTTTCCTTAATATCATACAATTTCTCAGTTTAAACTATTGACCTGTGATTTATGTTGTATTCTGAATAAAATATTAGAAGTTGGCACCTCCACATCATTGCATTCAGTTTTTATTCACAATTTCTAAAGTGGCCCAACTTTTTTGGAATCCGGTTGTACATGAGAGGGGACTGAAACTACTTTTGTGTACCTAAAATACTTGTGATAAAGATCATGGAGCTCGGGTGGAAAACATAAACCGCAGGTGACAGAAAAAATAGTTTTGAAATACAACAACACCCTATCAATGGGTTACAAGCACAAAACACAAATGTGACATGTACTGCTAATTATAGACATTTAAGGGAATTGAAGGGAAATTACAAAAAGGAGAAGAAGAAGCAGTTTTTTTTTTACCATTTTAAAACCCTGCTAGAATTAAAGATCTATTGTCTGTATTTTAGGCCTCAGGACATTGTGGTGTTTGTAATTGGTGGAGCCACGTATGAAGAAGCTCTGACTGTTTACAACCTGAACCGTGTTACACCTGGAGTACGTATAGTCCTGGGAGGAAGCTCTATCCACAACACCAAGAGGTATCAGATATCTTCTACATTATTTATCAACGGCTAACCCTGATCCTGGTGATATGCAAAGAGGAACACAGGAAGACAGTTAAGATAATTAAGACACAAATTTGTCTTCAGTTAAATTTAACCCTTCCATTTCTCTCTCTCTCTTCTTCTACCTCTGGAAGTTTTCTGGAGGAAGTGATGCTGGCAACAGGCCAAAGTGGCAGCAGCGACAGAGCCCAGGGAAGTATTCGGCATGGCACCAGGCGCTGATCAGAAAGGCCATCTCTGATTTTATTTTTCCGCTCTTTAAAGAGCCTCATTCCCTCCATTTGATTCTGTGTGTTTGAAGGCCTGACATCAACCTACTGACACAGTTATTTCAGATTTTTTATTTTATCTGATATTAAGCAGAATTATGGTACAATGTTATTTTTTGTCAAAAAAAGACTAAAACAGGGCATTGAATGTATAGTTCATCTTGTATTGCTGTTTCTTTGAAAAAGAGACAATTTGATCTTTCAAAAGTACCTAAATGGATGGAATTTCACTATTTAATAAAGAACAATTTTTCTTACAAAAATTTGATAAAACAAAGAAGTGTAATAAGATTATAATGAACAGATAATGTCTGTGATTTTAAAGATTTGCCTTCTCCATTCACTAAACCTGATATTATGTTACAAAAACAAACAAAAATATCAAATCAGAAATTTAATGTATTCCACGGTTTCTCTCCATGTTGTCATTTTTAAAATCTGCCTCTGAGCTTCCTGAGATTTTCTAAGTATATTGTACATGTTTTCTGTTGAAGTTACTTTCTGATTATATTTTTTTTGCCATTTAATTGAAACACATTCTTGTCTTGTTCATACACTGTTTGATTTGTGTTGGTTTTGTCTTTGAGTGAATCTGTGATTTAATGTGAAACAGAAGAATTTAACATATTAATAAAGTATATGTATAATGTAGTATTTTGTTGAGTTGTTTTTTAAATGAGTATTGAATCAATAAAATATTTTGCATTTGATAGGTCATTTTAGTTCGAGTACCAGGTGGGACAAGGCTTAAAACGCTGGTCTTTCTGTGTGGAGTTTGCATGCTCTCCACGTGTATGCGTGGGTTTCCTCCAGATACCCCAGTTTACCCCCCATGTTTCCAAAAACATGCATTAGCAGCTTCTTCAAATTGTGTTGTAATTTTACTTATTTCATCTCAAAATGAGTTCCTACACCCAGAAGTTTGACATTTGAGTTTGGGGTATCAAATGTATGGCCTTAGTGCCAGTTTCAGACCACTAATTGGTTTCCTCTGGCTGTAATTTTGTAAAAAAAATAAAGCCCCAGCATTTTAAACCAAAACTAATTTTAGATCATTATTCCTTTGAAGAGTTTTTTTTAAACAAAATGCTTAGTTCATACCTTAGGTGTGGAGCAGGGGTGTCAAGTTCCAGTCATAAAGGGCTGGTGTTCTGAAGGTTTTCCATGTGTTCTTGCATCTCCATACCTGATCCAGGTTATTAGGTCATTGTGCTGTTCATTCAGCTTTATTTGCATCAGTTGTATTGAAACAGGAACACATGGAAAACCTTCAGGACACTGGCCCTGCAGAACCAGAGTTGGACATTCCGAGTATAGAGTGAAAAAAGGCAACATTTACCCAACGGAAGCATTTTAGCTACATTCTCTGATGTGGCTCGAATATGATGTCTGATTCTTTAATTAGCTATTTTTACTCAAACTATTGAAAGAGAAAAAGTTGGCATCACCACAAAATTCAGGAATAAAGTGCAAAAACGCAAAGAAAAATATGTCATGAAACGGTGTGCAGGTGGAAGGAGGAGGACCCAATTGCAGGACAGAAAACATGATTTATTTGAGTTTGGCAGTCCAGTATTGCTGTGAAAGAAAAACAAGGTTTCAGTGGCATGACAAGAGGTTATTGTTCTGAATGTGTTTCTTGGTCAGGGAGCCCTGGCTGGAAGGGATGGTAATGACCCGACACATGAAGGGAAGACAGGCTGCCAATTTAAAGGCAGCTGGACAGAGATGTGTGTAAAATCAGGCAACTAAGGGAAGGCCCCAGGTTTTCTCTGGTGGTGGGCGAGGGAACCAAGACAAAAGAAGATTTTTACACATTTCCAAAATAGACACCTGGAAATTTTGAGTCATAAAAACTCTAAAGATAAACACTGATATGTGTGTGATTTTGTAAACACTTTTCACTGTTCACTCATTCTTACATTTATGAATGTATACTAAAAAAAAAACATGCAGGAGAAACATTTTTTTAGTTTATATTAAAATTAGAAAAAGGTTATTTTCCAACATTGTTTTTGATTTGACCCACTCTAAATAAGAAGGGCTGCATTTGGCCCCCAAGTTGACATATGTTTGAGGCCATCATAAACATGTGGCTGGAGGTTTTGTATAAATTTGTCATCAAATTTGGTCTCATCACCTGCAACTGCATCCCTAACCTTCTGTTTCCTGGTGGAGGAAGTGAAGGGAAACATCTGGATGCTGAAGAGATGAGGGCTGTGGGGAGTGAACACAGGAAGATCGAAGAGTGTCTAAAGTTTAACATGGAGACAAACTTCCGTTAGAATGAAAAGCAGGTCAGGGATCCTTCAAACTGTTGTTCAACTGGATTTCATTTCCATGGCTCAGTTTTACAATAAAGTTGTCTCTAAATACTTTGCAAACAGTTAATTAAGTTCAATCAGATTAAATGAGCATGGTTGATAATCCAAGACACATCTGGAAGAGATCTATGACAAACTCCTGATTTAAACTGTTCTGTTTCTCAATAAAAATTTAGTTGAGATTAGAAGAAATAAAGTGAGATAATCTGATGAAACATATTGTATTTGTAATTTTTTTTTGTTGTTGTTTAATTAATGTGGTTTTGATTCCACCCCAGCCATCTTTGGGAGTTGTGAGATTATGTCTTGATAATAATAAAATAATAAAATATTTTAATTTTTTTTTTTAATTTTGCACTTTTCAAAACACAGTTACAAAGTGTTTCAGAGAAAAGAAACCAGACAATCAGAGCTAAATTAATAATAAAAAAAGACCCAAACAATATATCAAATACAATAAACAGTCAGTCAGGTTAATAAAATATATTTACAGAGTTGGAGTGAAGAGCCTGATCGGAACAGATTAGTTTATAATTTGCTTTATTCATCTATGTTTTATGCTCTCCAAACCAGAATTAGAATATCATTGTATTGCCTGGGGTAAAAAAAAAATTGTATAAGAAACCTCATGGAGATTGGGTTGAAGGAGGAATCTCTCCCGAGACAAACGCAGTGGACTATGGACTAGAAAGAAAACAACCTAATACTGGACATAGAAAATGAAGCAGGGGGCCCAAAGTGGACAAACGGTAAATAGTAGATTGTTGAGTGGAGCCAAAGAACCAGACTCAAACCTTGACCCTCTCGCTATGAGGCCACCATGCAGCAGATTTTAGTTTTTCATTCAATCATCATCCATCTTCTGAACCTGCACTGTACTGAACCTGTTCAGGTACCTGGAGAAAATCCATGGTACCAGACAACCTGAGCTGTTTGGAGTTTACAACATGGGCTTCAACAGGTCATCAAAAATCCAAAAAAGAAAACTAAACAATTCAGTCAGTCTCTACCCTGGTTTTCCTCCCACCCTGCATAAACATGCATGTTATGTTGATTGGCCACTATGAAATTGCTCTTAAGACTGAGTGTGTGCTGCCCTGTAACAGACTGGCAACCTGTTTGGGGTGCACCCTGCCTTTCACATGTAATCTGCCGGTGAAAGGCTGATATGATGCCTTTCACATATTTCATATTGGTCGTCATAAAATTGCCCCTAATAATGAGTGTGCATGTGTGGCTCCGCAACAGACTGGTGACCTGTTCGGGGTGTACCCTCCCTTATTTTTTATTATTTCTTTTTTTCATGCTTACTATTATTATTAGATTTTTTTTTTTTTAGGATGGACACATGTAGGTTTTATAAATTTGAGCCTGTTGCTCTTTGGTTTGTTTTGTAATATTATGAATAGTATTGATTACTGGTGATGATAAATTTGATGATGATGTTTATTTTGTTTTTCATTGTTAATTTTAGACATTTGACATTTAAAAAATATTTTCATCTGGACTATTATTATTTTTATATGATTATTATTATAAAGTTCTTTGTTTATGGTGAAAATGTTACTACTCTACTGTTACCACTAGGTGTCAGTACTGAGTCCTGTTTTGAGTCCGTGAGAGAGAGAAAGACAACGTGCGTGAAACCAAAGAGCATCTGCTTCAGATGGAGGGAGGATGCCTCCTCTTTTCACTCAACAGAAACAATCCTGAGGATCAGGATCCAGAACCGACAGAGATCAACATCAGGATCCACAGGGATCGGGCTGCTGTTCTCTCTGGACCAGACTTCCACCAGGACGGTGTGATTGTCCCGAAGAGAAGATGAAGAAAAGCAACCAGAGCAGACGGGTCAGTCATTCAGAGATTTACAAAGAAATCTACATTCAAACCGAATCAGATTCATCCATTCATCCTGACATGGTTGATCCCTCCATCTGGGAAGATGATTTTATTCCTAAGAATGAAAGATGTTCTTCTTCAACTCAACCCAGATTTTTTGATCTGGATTCATTATTCATCAGGATGCTTAAGCAGGACAGAAAGAAAAGACAGGCTGGAGGAAAGCATAAAAAGAGAAAAAAATAATTAAAACTAAAAAAATCAAACCTGTTTTCACACAATAGTTTGATCTGATTTGTTTCTTCAGCTTCTGCTTCATCAAATTTGATTATAAATTAAAAAAATTTTTCATAAATAATTTAATACATTTAATAAAATATTTTTTTGCATTCATTCTAAGGTTGTTTAGATTAGAAAACTTTCTTTTTAAAAAAAAAAAAAAAAAAGAAAAAACTTTTTCTGGTTGATTTCACACTTGTAGGCTCGAAAACTCAAGATCAGTTGCTAAATTTTTTTATCTTATTCATAATTTAAAAGATCTATTTGATCTTGTTCCTTCATGTTTAGTTTGGATTTAAACCATTTTAATTTGTGCTTTTTATTTAGCTAATTTATTCATTATTACAAGATTATTATGATATTTTTTTGGACTGATCAGCCTGGTCTGTGACCTGATCGTGACATTTCTAGTCAGAGTGAATCAAAACGTGTGTCTGTGGTTACATGTAGAAGAGGTTGTTTTATGGTATGAGGTTTGTTCAGAAGAAAGAAAATGAACTCTTACAGGATTTAGTCTTTTGGGATGTGGGTATTTTCTCTGATAGAAGCAGATCTCTGAATAGAATAAAAAATAATTAAAGTTGCAAGTGTGTGCAGTTTGTTCCAACTCACCAGGAGATCACCTTTCATCTCGTAAAGATTTTTTTTGTCTGTTTTGCCTCGTAGGTGATCCCAGAGCACTTTGAAGTTACTTCCCATGCTGTTTTTTTTTATTATTATTATTTTATCGTTCAGTTCATTCACTGGAATTTTTCCTCCATTAATGTTATGTAATTAAACTGGGTCAGAGTGACAGAGAACAGAAAGATCACAGCAAACATGATCATCATCCTCACACAATCACTCCTCCTCTTCTTCACTTCTTTCTTCCTCTTCAACCTTACTCAGAAGCTTTAATCTCTTCTCATCCTCTTGAAATGAACACGCTTCATCCTCTTTACGCTTTCATCATTCCTCCATCTTTCTTTTCATTCTGGTTTCTTATCATGAACTTAAACATAAAACTCAAATCATTCCTGAGAATTTCCCTCCTTTTCCTGCTCATCCACTGATTTTATTTGGCATCAAATTTGAGATTCGTTTCCCGTCCATCCTGCCATTTCCTTCCGTTCCTAAGCTTCTTATTGTTCCATTATTTCCTTCATTGTTTCTCAGACACACTGTTCTACATAAATTATACATTTTGATAAAATCCTTTCTTGATTAATTTATAACTGTGAGGATCTCTGTGGGTTTCCCTGGAACTAAATCCGATTCTTCTCACAATTTTTCAGGGCGTTCAGGACGCTGGTCTGCAGGCAGTCCAGCAGCCAGAGAAAGTGGGTTGGATTAGGAAGTTCTGCGGCCGGGGGATTTTCAGGGAGCTGTGGAGGAGTCGGTATGTGGTGCTGAGAGGAGACCACCTATTCATCTCAGACAAGGAGGTGAGGACAGAAAACACAAAAAGTGTCCAGTCAGCTGGTGAGATGCCTTACGCACACATGGGAGGATGTGTATGTGAGATTGTGGCAAGTCATGTGTGTTTTGCCAGATGGTTTGTCTTAAAGATGTTTCTCGGAGGCACGACAAACCAGAAGTTGTGCTAAATAAATTAAAATGTTCATTAGAACAAAACAGATCACGCTATGCATTACTAGCATTTCTGAAAGAAAAAACAAAAGAAAACATCTCCAATACAAGACTTATCAGAGCTACAAAATTTAATTAACCAAAAGTAAAAATATTTGGCTATAAAAGGCTTTTTAATACAATTTATTTCCAAAGCCCCTAATGATAACGACACTATTACCACAAGTAACAGATAATTCAAACAATACCAGGACATCTCTGTCCCTAGACCCTCCTTCCTGGTGAAGAATAACTCCAAAACTTCCAGTTATAGGGCAAAATTATTGGGGAGAAGGTTATAGGGGGGAGACGATGGCTCAGTGGTAGAGAATTCGCCCGTGGACTTTAAGTTAACCAGAAGCTCGTGGGTTTGATTCCCACTGAGTTCACGTCTAGGGTCCTTGGAGAAGACACCCAACCCCCTGTTTCTCCCATCATTGGCACTGTTGTGGCAGCCTGCTGTGGTGTAGGAGTGCAGCACACAAATTTCCCTGGTGAGGGATGAATAGAGTCAGTGAAAAAAAAAATTAATGGAGACTCAAATCTTGCAACAAACTGTTTTCTGAAAGAAAAAAACAACAACATTTTTTTCCCACAAGACACTAGAAAATGTTTCCAAAAATCTTTTTCAGTGCTTAAAGAAAAATACCAGACATAAGGGGTCGCAAGGGTTGCTGGAGCGTATCCCAGCTGATTTCAGAAAATAGGCAGGGTACACCCCAATCATAATCATGACAGACTGTTATGAGGCCACACACACAACCATACACACGCACACTCATTCGTAGGGGCAATTTCATAGTGGCCAATCAACCTGAAATGCATGTTTTTGGAGGGTGTGAGGAAACCGGAGTACCCGGAGAAAACCAACACGTACATGGGGAGAACATTGAAGATACTTTATTTATCCCCGAAGGGAAATTTGATTGCTGCAGTGTTACAATCACATATTGTCATACAACAATATAACTATTTTTTTTTTACCTGTTCTGAGTGAAATTTTAAAGGTTAGAAAGTGAAAGGTTGACTAGTTTGATGAAGGACGGCAGAAATAGTTTTCTGTACTGTTCCTTTGAGCAGTTGGGTTGCGGGAGTCTGTCGCTGAAGCTACTCTTCAGATGGTTCACAGATTCATGAGGAGGGTGGAAGGGATTTAGCATGACTGATGACAGCTTTGCTTTCATTCTGTCCCTCGCTACCTCCTTCACATGCAAACTCCACATAGAAAGGACAGTGTTTCAAATCTCATACAACCCAGGACTCGAACCGTGACCTTCTTGCTGTGAGGCTACTGTGCCAAACACAGCACCACTGTGCTGCCCAACGCTTTATTTAGTGATAAAAAGAATAGTTTGGTTGACTTGCAGAGATCTGAACCTGAACGATAAGAGACCTTTCATTTGATTCTTTTTAGCTTCAACACTAAATTAAAGTAGACGCAGAAAAATGTAAATAAACTACAAAGAGTCAGAAAGAGATATAAAATGTCTACAAAGGGAGATAAAATAATCACAGTGGTTACAAAGAAGTTCAAAACCACCACTTCTAAAGAAAAGTTAAACAATCAGAAACAAACCGGTAGAATGAAAAAAAAAATCAGAACCAAATTACTTTGAAAGTTAGAAAAAGTCTAAAAATCTTTTGGAGCCAAAGACCAATCAAAACATACTTCATAGATAGTATCTTTATAAATATTTTTGAGATAGCAAACGGAAAAAAACTTGTAGGATTTGTTAGTGTAAAAAATGTGTTTGTACCCATCCGTTCATTTTCTATGCTGCAGACGTACCAAAGTCACCCCTGGCAGACTTCCTGAATAAATATTGTATTTAAAATATGCTGACTCTGCTCCATATGAAAAAATCTAACAATACAAAATAGGAAAGTAGCAGAGGGTTTGGTGGTGGAGTCTAAAAGCCAGACAGATGTTCAAGGCTACAAACAGGATGAAATGTTTAGGGGTTTTTAATACGTATTTGCTGATGGATGGCAAGCAGGTGAAGGCTTGGAGTTTTTTAGACCGACACAAGAAAATCTGGGCAGAATGTATAGCAGAGGGAATGAAGTGGTGAAGCGTCTCTAAGGGGAACCACCTCCTATATTCACACACAGATGAAAAAAAAATTGCAGCAATGAGCATTATTTCCGCCAACATGCTGATGAAATAAAACAGAGAAAAGTGGGGTCTTTTTGCACAGGCAGCCCAGAAGTCAAAAAGTCCTATTTGTGCAAATCTTGAATTTTGGAGACAATAGCGGACCATTCCAACAATACCATACAAGGTAAACAAAGCATACAGAAAAACATGGAACACTTCATCCCCTACACAGCCCCCACAAAGACAGAAAAGAGGAAAAACAACTTCTGTTTTGTTGTCTTCTGCTTATCCACGGCCGGGTTAAGGGGGCAACAGCCTCAGATAGGAAAACCCAGGCATCTTTTCCCCCAGCCGCATCCTCCAGCTCACCTGTGATGATCCCAAGGTGTTCCTTGGCCAGCTGAGAGACAATGTCTCTCCAACGGGTCTGAGGCCTACCTCTCGTTCTCCTCCCAGTGGGACATGCCCGAAATACCTCACCTGTGAGGCACTCAGAATGGCATCCTAACCAGATGCCCGAACCACCCCATCTAGCTTCTCTCGACTCACAGGAGCAACAACTCTACTCTGAGCTCCTCATTCTATCTCTGAGTGACAGCCCAGCCACGCTGGGAAAGATGCTCATTTCTGCAACTTGTATCTGCAATCTCATTCTTTCGGTCACCCCCCACAGCTGGTGACCATAGGTGAGGGTAGGAACGTAGATCAACTAATAAATCAAGAGCTTTGCTTTTCGGCTAAGCTTATTTTTCACCACAACAACTAGAAAACAACTTAAATACTCCAAATAAACTGAAAATGAATAAATTTTCTCCTCCTTGAGCCGCCACCTTATCGTGGTGGAGGGGTTTGCGTGCCCCAATGATCCTAGGAGCTATGTTGTCCGGGGCTTAATGCCCCTGGTAGGGTCACCTGAGGCAAACAGGTCCTAGGTGAGGGGCCAGACAAAGCATGGCTCGAAAACCCCCTACGAAGTTACCAAACATGGCCAAGTTGCCCTTGCCCGGACGCGAGTCACCGGGGCCCCCTTTTAGAGCTGTTGACTTTATAGATAAATTAAATAATTTATCTAGAAATGTTTTACACTTCTATCTAATCCTCTTTTTAAATTTTTTGTGTCCACCCAGTCGTCCTGGTACTGATCCTGGACACAACAGAATAAAATATGATGGGATTTTCTCCTCTGTTCTCCAGATCCACACCCAGCTAAAGGTCCAACTTTAGATTGGACTGTTTATCAGCTTTCCTGCAGCAAACTCACAGAAGAGGGTAGGTGCACGTTAGCTATAGAGTGGGTTAGCAGGAGGGTTGGATAGAGAATAAAGTGCTGAGTTTTCACGCTGACTTTCTCTGCTTGGCGTTATGTAACAATCTGTTGCACAACTTCCTACAAAGGGACGCTGAGTCAGGCTTTCTCGTGAACACTTTATTCTGCCTGTTACATCAGCTTTTAGATGATGAGTTGAAGAAGACACTCAACCCAAAAAGACACAATCACACACCACAATGATGTGTGTTTTGGTTGTCATTCAATGTCCATCAGAGTTGCTGGCCTCGGCCTCGTGCTCGCATGCAAAATTTCTGTTAGGCAAAAGTAAAAGAAGAAGATAAAGCAAGTCCAAAAAAACAGAGAAAAAAATGCAAAAAAAAAAAAAGAGGAAGACGGCTACAAAGTTAACAAGGAAAACTAAACAAACTCAAAGATAACTAAATACAGAAACAGCTCTTTTTTTCAGCTTGAATACCGTCTTTAAAGTGAAGTCTCGTAATAACTCTGCAATTAATTTTTTTTAAATGTAAATTTGCTTTATTTGACAATATATGGTCTAAAACGGTCTCGGTATTGCTCTCCTGCAGTTGAAAAATATGAATTGCGGTTGAATTTTTCTAACACACCCATCCAGATTCAGGCACTGGACGTCCGAGTGCAGTTGGTAGCGTTTATTCAGGTTGGCGATCTGAGCCTTTTATATTTCTTGGTCTGGAATAAAGTTGTATAAATCAGTAAGATTTCCCAAGTTATTGCCTGATAAATGTCCCAAAACATAAAGTGTGATTGTTTGTGTCAAAACGACTCGTTAATAAAAGTATTATTATTTTGCATGAGATGGAACCTGTAAAAGATAGACTTGTAAGAAAGCTACTGTTATTCTTGTCATTTTTTTAACCACACCCCAACAATGATGCAACTTGTCACTGACGACGCCCATACAAAGACCTTCCCACTCCTATCCTTCACCATGTGTCACCACTACCCTTTTTTGTAGTCTTTTTTAAAGAGGGAAATTTAATGCAAATCAACTATTTGAATGTTTCTATCATGTTTGAACTTTAATTTCTCTTCATCAGTTGACACATTCACAGTGTCAAAAACTGAAGTAAAATCTGAAAAACGAATGAGAAAACTTGGCAAAGATTTCATTTGTAAGCAAACAAAAGATGGAGTGTCTGTCTGTATACAGTATGTCACATACTTTGTAAGTTATAACAAAAGACAGATTATCCCACAAAAGCACGACACGCCCTTTTTAAATTGGGGAATCAGCTCCACTTGACCAAGGAATACATTACAAAGTGACAAAAGACAACTAAATATCTCAGCGGTGAAACGTTCGCCCTTGGACTGGAAGGTCCTGGAAGTTCGTGGGATCAAATCCCACTGAGCGAATGTCCTTGTGTGCTTGGGGAAGACGCCCAACCCCCTGTTTCTCCCACCATTGGCACCGTCTTGGCAGCCTGCTGCGGTATTTGGCAGCACACAAATTTCTCTGTTGAGGGATGAATAAAGTATGATTCTTTCTTTTTAAATGTAACATTGTGCAACAATTCTAGTGAAACAAAAGAGATATTTTGCTTCTGTGTCTTATATTTCCGTAACAGTGCAAGGACGGATATTTTTTTATTTTTATTTTTTTGCCCCCTGGTCGGACAATAGAATTGTGTTATATTTAACTTCACACTTTTCATGTTGATGTCATTTCAATAAAAATAACTCCGACTGTGATTCGACTTGTTCTAAATCAGCTTAAAAATATAAATCCAACCAAATATGGGGTGAATTTTAGAGAAACAATTTGTTGTTTTTTTCTGAGGCATTTTATTTGTCTGTTCGGTTTTGTTTGAGTAGAAACTAATGTTGCGGTTGTTGTGCGACGGTTGACCGAGGGAACTGAGCAGCACATAATGACTCACATTCACCCCATCTCTCTGTGTGTGGATTCATATTACTCATATTGTGTGGATCCTAATTTGTTTAAGCAGTCACATTAGAGGATTATTTTTTTAATACTGAGCACAAAAAAAAAACAACAAAGGGATAATGTCCCATGAGGTAATTCTGGGTAAAGCTAAAATAAAATCAATATAAAATCAATGTTATGTCTCATCATACTAATGAGACTGTGTGTGTGTGTGCGTCCTCTGTTGTTAAGTTTTTCCCTTCTTTGCCTCATTTTTTTTCTGTGTCTCAGCACATTGACCCAGGACTTATAAATACAGCAGCCGGAGGGAAGCTTCAGAATGTGTGTGGAGCAGTGTTTTCCTACCACTGAGAGGACCAGTTTTACCTTTAGGGTTTGTACTGAGGACATCTCTTCTGTGGGGATAAAACAGCCGATCCATGTTTATTTAGTTTAAGAATTCCGACCTGAATATAGCTCAATGTTTAGAACCTCTCTGCTTCTTTTTGGGGGTTATAAATACAGTTTCGATCTGATTGGAGAACAAAGCTGATTTAGCTTATTTGATCATCAGAATTGATTTAAAGTGTTTTTTTGTAGACCAAAGGGATTCCTTTCTCAGCCCCGCCCGCTCCGGTAGAAAACATGTCAGCTTAGCAGAACTTTGAGTATTGAACCGTTCATAATGATTGTGATATTGATGAATGTTCAGCTGAAATGACTTTGACGTTGGACTGCTGGTCACTCCAAAACACCACTGATATTGAACACACTGTGTGACTTTGGATTCTCACAGAGGACACACACAAACACCCATTAAGTGACCAAATATTCTCATCAACGTTTTGTTCATTATTTATGGCTGATCTCGGCTGATTCGAGGCGAGGGGCAGGGTACACCCCTCGCCTCGAAGGGGTGTACCCTTCGACTATACACGGGGGGCTATACACATATAACCATCCACACACACACATTCATTCCTTGGGGTAATCATGTAGTGGTCAATCAACCAAGCATGTATGTTTTTGAAGGGGGGGAGGATACCGGAGTACCTCGAGAAAACCCAGGCATACACGGGACAAGATGCAAACTCCAAACAGAAATGCCAGGGTTTCAAGCCTCGTCCACTAGGACTCAAATTTCCAAACTTCTTGGTCTGAGGCCACTGTGCTACCCACTGCGCCACTCTGTCGCTCTGACACGTGTATAAGGTTTTTAAAATGTGTGACCTCGACCATTGATACCATGATCTTCTGGTTTTATGACCCTATAAAACAAATATGTTCATTTATAATTGGTACTGACAAAGTGTGCTTAGTTTCAATAAGATTCACAGTCAGTCGTTTGGTAGATTAGGAGTTTTAAAAAAGTGTCACTGAAGCACCTATGAACACATTGATCAATGCACAGCCCGAGAACTTCACAGCCCCTCCATGTTGTGTAGGCCGGGGTGGGAAAAACTCTAAATTGTCTGGTCATATATAAGTTTATTAACACTTTAAAAAAGGAAATAGAACCGATCAAATGGAATGACCAACTATCAGCACATGTTGGGTTTTTTTTCATTTTACATAAACTATCAAAACATCGGCAAAAAATCTTTTTT
Organism: Neostethus bicornis; assembly: GCA_902685375.1. Lineage (NCBI taxonomy): Eukaryota > Metazoa > Chordata > Actinopteri > Atheriniformes > Phallostethidae > Neostethus > Neostethus bicornis. Next base: position 21,457,426 of record LR738551.1, on the reverse strand, counting down.
TTCTTAAGAGTTTTAGATAGTTTTCATCTTATTTTTAACTGATCCCATTATTTGCTCACCTAAAAGCTGGAGCAAACCCTGGAAACAGGGTGGAGAAAATAAGCTGGATTTTTTCCCCCCACATTAAACAGTAAATCATATTGTCTTTGCTACCTCGTTTTCAAAATCCCACAACGTCTAAAACCCATTAAATCTTCCATGTTTTTCTCTCTCTGTGTTCTCACATTCATTTCTATTATTATGCCTTGAAATTCCCTTAAAACAAAACATCTCCAGAAGGTCAAGTCAACCTTTATCATCTTTTCTTTTACATGTCAGAGTGTAATCTGAAACGCTGAGCGGCTGAACTGAATTACACAATAAGCCCCTGTTTAATGTGACAAAATTGAATAAATTTGAGGTTGTCTTATCTATTAGAAACACTGGTTTGTTAAAAATGTCAGACATGACCACCAACTGAGGTCATGTTAGGTCAGACATGTCTTCAGGTGCGTCGAAATCTTTATCAGAGAGCGTCACTATTTTTCAATGAATCCGTCAGTTACCTTCACCCCTGTGTACGTATGTTGGAAAAGAGAGAAAGTTAGTTGTTATCTTGACCAGACTCGGGATAGTCAATTCTGGACTTGCCTGGGATCTGGCCAAAATTGGAAAGCACCCAGATGGATTGTGTCAACACTGCAAAAAAGACCAAACTGTTAAACATATTTTTATGGAGTGTTCTTTCTTTTTAAAGCAACATGTTCAACTTTTCAAAAATTTTTTGCCTAAATCCTATAGTGTGAGCCTTGGAATGCCGTTGAACCCACCTAACGGAGATGATTATACCATCAGAGCTATTTTAAATGTTTTAGAATCAAGTGGAATAAATCCATGGCATAGATGAAGCACTGAGTTCCCTGATCAGTAATTCCCGTATCAACCAGAAAGGTAGCAATGTGCCAAACGGCACTGGGTCTGCCGGTGTTCTATCGTCATCTGCGACTTCATCAAGATTTGTGACCAGTCATAGATCTCGAAAGATCGGAGTTCCGAAAACTAGCCCTAATGCTAATTCCACAGAAGAATGGCAGGTCGCAGATCTCGATGGTTAGATCATCTGTAAGGGAGGGTGAGCATTTTGGGCATGCGCACTGGCGCAGTCGCAGATTTTTGTTAGCCTGAATAATTTGTTTGAAAATTTGTTTTTCTATTTTTTATAAGCAATATTTATCATGTTAAGGCTTTAACTGTTCATATTTGATCAGTTAGGGCTGATTAATTCTTATGTCAAAAAGTCTGTGTAATTTCTCATTCGTCTAGGAGTGATCCCTAGTACAAAAAAAGTTTCAAATTTGTCTTCCTGACAGTGGATTTGATGTTTGAGAGGTTTCAACTCCCATCCAGAAATTGTTTTCAATACCTACTTCAACCTTATAAATGTTTTCAGCCGTTTTTGTTCCCAAGTTTGGGAATAAAACTTTGTTTTAAATTTTTGTTTTAGAAATTAAAACCACTTTGTGAAGTTGTTTCAGCCTAAAAAGACATAAAGGCTGGGAGAAATCTTCTTCTTCTTTCGGCATTCCCCTTCAGGGGTCGTCACAGCAAGTCAGTTTCTTCTCATCTAACCCTATCTGCTGCATCCTCTTTGGTCACACCAGCTATCTTCATGTCTTCCTTCACTGTATCCATGAACCTCCTCTTTGGCCTTCCTCTATTGTTTCTACAGTAGACCAAACAGCATGGCCGGTCTCACCACGGTTTTGTACACTTTCCCTTTCATTTTACCTGAAACTCTTCTATCACACATCACACCTGATACTTTTCTCCACCCGTTCCAGCCTGCCTGCACACGCTTCTTCACCTCTTTTCCACACTCTCTATTGCTCTGGACTGTTGATCCTAGATACTTAAAATCTTCCACCTTCTTTATCTCTTCTCCCTGTAACCTCACTTTTCCGTTTGGATCTGTATTACTCTGTAGTACTCTGTACTCTGTTTTACTCTGACTAATCTTTATTCCTCTTCTTTCTAGTGCAAACCCCCACCTCTCCAACTTTTCCTCCATTTCTTTCCCTCTCTCACTACAGATCACAATGTCATCTGCAAACATCATTGTCCATGGAGATTCTTGTCAAACTTTGTCTGTCAGCCTGTCCATCACCATGACAAACTGCAGAGGACTCAGAGCAATAATGAGAAATAACGCTTAAAAACTCTTAGAAAGGGCAGCCGACTGATAAGAGTCATTTGATGGGAAAACAAGTTAAAAGTTGGTTTAAATTTAATTTGGCCCCATAACAAGTCATTTTTTATATTTATCTTAGAATGTTTGGATCAAAATCCCGACAGTTATTTTGAAGGACTTGGATGGAGTGTGATCAAATAAACTCCTATAAAAAATCCTCATGTAGTCAAAACCACGGTTAGAGACTTTTTTTTATGTTTTTCTATCCTTCCATCTTCATCCCGCTCTCTGCTGCTGTCCTCTTATAAAAGTTAAACTTAGGGAAAATGTCTCCAATAAATAAACCATGGAAACTAAAAGGAGAAAACGTAGACTTATTTAACTCAGCTTAGCCTCTCACTGACAACTCCTCCGGATCATTTTGTTACATTTGGCAGAGATTACTAAACTTTTTTTGTTTCAGTGAAAACTTTTATTTAAAAATATTTATTTGATCTTGTTAGAGGAACAGAGATATTCATCTCTAATCACAAAGCTTTGCTGACCGGAGAACAAACTTGAGACTCTCAATTTGACTTGTCAGACAAGGGTAGCACACTTCACAGACCAGAATGTCCATGAAGAGAATACGCTCTGGCTAATTCATTTATACTGTTGGGGAAAACAAACAGGTGTGTTATTACAGAGTGGTGGGGGAAAGAAAGGTTACAGATCCCCACTTACAAATGGTAGAGAGAAACAAAGCTTTGGGTGCATAAACAGCAGCTGACGTTTGTCTGGAAATTCTCAAGAAAACACCTAGTAAGCTAGAAGACACTTTGGAATAATAAAATAATAGAAGTATATAAAGGTCTGCATTTTCTACCAAACAAGTCTATGTATAGACGTGTTTCCTTTATTCAAGCAAACATTGTGATTACTTTTGTGGTTAAAATAATCCAAAACAATTAGGGCATTGCAGGATGCATGGTGGCACAGTGGTTAGCACAGTGGGTTCACAGCAAGAAGGTTGGGGTTCAAATACCAGATGGGGAAGAGGCTTGAAACACTGTCCTTTCTGTGTGGAGTTTGCATGTTCTCCCCGTGTTTGCATGGGTTTTCTCTGGGTCCTCTGGTTTCCTCATACACTCCAAAAACATATGTTGGGTTAATTGGATGTTATGAAATTGTCCCTAGGAATGACTGTGTGTGGATGTGTGGCCCCTGGATGGACTGGTGACCTATTCAGGGTTTAACCTACCTCTCCTCTTGAATCAGCTGGGATAGGCTCCAGCAACCCCGTCGGGGAATTACCAGTTCAGACGATGAACGAATGAATCAGGCCATCTTCTGGGGTTTAACCGCATTTGACACGGTCAAAATACACGTTTGGTATCTGCTTATTTTGATAAGTATTCTGACACAAGCAAGTCCTTCACTGACTTCTCTAACCACAAATTAAAAGAAAAGAGGTTGAACAGCTGCATTTAGTGTTTAAACCAGCTGTTACAGTATGGTTAAACACACATCTTTATTTCTGTGTCACTTATTCTGCCAGCTAATTACGTATGTGTTATTGTGTGACAGATAAGAAACATTTCTCAGGATTTACTCAGTACAGGTTTTGGATGATATCATTTCAGTCCCAGAAGGTTAAATAGAGCAGGATGAATACGATGGACTCCTTTTTGATTTTCTTCTTGAAGAATAACCAACTAGGTAATGTGAAGACCTCAAAGCAATCTGAGATTTTAATTAGCAGGATTATTATGGAACATCTGAAGCTCTGGGTGTAATCCAGAGTTTGAATAGAGCAATAAATCAATATATAGTTGTTCTTTGTGAACATTTAGACATCTAAACATCTCATAATAATTATAAAATACTTTCAAATTACAACCGATCCTCTTTGAATGTCTTTGTAGAGGGATTTATCTAATTCAACACTTTGATCATTTTTCTTTAACCAGACAAAACAAACAAAACCTCAGTGCTCTATTGTGCAAAAATGCCACAGAACATCTTTGTTTTTATCAATTATTTGGCCAACGACCACATTTCTGCATCCATGTGGAAGATATTTTGACTCCATATTTCATACTAGTGTTGGTTTTAAAGCAAAGCCCAATGTTTCTAAATCACAACGATGTGGTAGACACATGGCTGGGATTGTTAGGGATTATGAAGAGCAGACTCTGACTCTGGAAGACTGAACTTTTGCCACATTTAGGACTAGTATTGTAAATAACATTAATGCTGATTTTAAAAGATCTGTGCATTATTTTGATTGCTTCATTTTTATGTTTGCAGGTAAAGGATGAGCGTAAGGCTCAGGAAGTATTTGACCTGGCTGATTATGAACGTTCAGAGGAGCTGAGGAAGGCAAAGAGTCGCAGTAAGAAAAACCACAGTCGCTTCATCGTGCTGCGCTGCCGGCAGCCTGGAAACAATGTGAGTTTTTTCTTCTCTCTCCTGATCTCTTCATACATCTGACCTCCTGCTTGTGGCCCATTCATACGCACATTTATCTATTTACATAAAACCTATTTATATTTTTCTATGGGAGTTATGTAATTTCACTATAAATGAAACACTTTGTGTACGTTGTGGTTCTCTTTCTGTGTTTTCTCCTTTGGGACTGAAAAAAAAACCCTCAACCGTCTAAGCTTTTATTTTGCTGGTAAATTTATTATTTTTTTGGGTCCCATTCCGTTTTGTTCATTTGCTGTAAACTGAGTTTCAAGTTGCAAGAAAATTTCCCCCGATTTTTTTAAAAAAGTGTTCATCGTTTCCAGCAAATGTAATTCAGGAAATGTCACTGCTGTTCTTTATTTTAAATTTCCAGTTGCCAATAAACTTTGCAAACTGCTGGTGTAATTACTGCAATAAAATACAAAGTTAGTGCATTACTACTCGTGGACAAATGTCATGATGCAAGACAGTTTTGCATAATAGTTTAAAAGGCCAGTTTTAAAAATGCATCCAACCGTTTACAGTCTGATTACTTGGCTTTATTGTTTCAGCCACTGTCCACTTACAAATAAATTGATGGCTTATGGTGTAAAGTTCTCCATGTAAATGTTTGTTCTAGAAAAAAACCCATGCAACCTAATTAATACCTAATCCCAGTTTGTTTAAATGTGGGGTTTCTTGTTTCTGCCGATTTTTTGTAAAATGATTGGCATAAATATGTGAAGTGAGGTTACAGGGAGAAGAGATAAATAAGGTGGAAGATTTTAAGTACTTGAGATCAACAGTCCAGAGCAATGGAGAGTGTGGAAAAGAGGTGAAGAAGCATGTGCAGGCAGACTGGAACGGATGGAGAAAAGTATCAGGTGTGATGTGTGATAGAAGAGTTTCAGCTAAAATGAAAGGAAACGTGTACAAAATGGTGGTGAGACCGGCTATGCTGTTTGGTCTAGAGACAGTGGCACTGAGAAAAAGACAGGAAACAGAGATGGAGGTAGCAGAGATGAATATGCTGAAGATCTCCCTGGGAATGACTAGGATGGACAGGATCAGAGGAACAGCGCATGTTAGAGGTTTTAGAGATAAAGTCAGAGAGGCCAGACTGAGATGGTTTGGACATGAGCAGAGGAGAGAGAGAGTACATCGGAAGAAAGATGCTGGGTTTGGAAAAACCAGGAAAGAGGCCTAGAGCATGACCAAAGAGGAGGTTCATGGATACAGTGAAGGAAGACATGAAGATAGTTGGTGTGACTGAAGAAGATGCAGCCGATAGGGTTAGATGGAAGAAACTGACTTGCTGTGGCGACCCCTGAAGGGAAATGCCGAAAGAAGAAGAAGACTATTGTTTTGTGATCTTGGTCTTGTGGTTTTGTGATCTCTGCATGTTTTTGGAGGGTATGTGCACACCGAGAAAACCCGCTGATAGGAAAGCGAACTTATAAACTCCTCATAGAGAAGCTCAGTTGGATTTTGAACTAGTGGTCTCCTGGCTGTGAGGCTTCAGTGCAACACACAACATTGTATAACCTCGTGAGTGAAAAATGAACCCCAGTTTGTTTGGGATGACGGCTACTAGCAGTTGACAAACTACCGATTTGCAATTACAAAGACATAGCTGGGGAATTTTATTTTTTAACGTCATCAACTCATTTATATGAAATTCCATGAGCTGGTGATAAAAGTGAGGCCTTCAGAAAATATCAATTACTACAATAAAACCTTTAAATTGCACAAACAAAACTTCATACCTGTTTTGCATAAGTGGGAAATAAAAAGTGCTGTTATTTGGTGTAAAATTAACTGCAACAACATCCACAAAATTGTAAAAAGAATGCTAAAAAGCAAAATAGTTATGCTGAAGAACAAGAGAATTGTGCTGATTAAATGAGTTAAGTTTAACATCAGATAGAAAATGCTGTGTGGTGTTAACTATTCTTAGCACTGTGTGTTGCAGGTGTGTTTTTATGCTGAATAAGACAAACTGATTTCCAGTTGCAGCCTCCATGCTGGTGCATTTTCTTGGGATTAAGCATAGAAAAAATATAAAAACATTAAAACTGGAAAGTGGGTTTATTTTTTAATCCCATAAGGTCAACATGTGGAAGCTTTAGTGCTATCATCCATTTGGTTTGGATAAGTAGTTCCCATTGCTGAGATTATAAACTGTTCTCGCATGGAGACTGACTTTGCTTTTCTCCTCCAAAAGATGTTGCTTATACCAAAAAATAAAAGTAGGCTGACCTTATTTTGATTTATGAAAAACCAGAACACCCGATAATGATAGGATACTTGAATGATTCTTAAAATTTACACTAAAACGAGTCGTAATTTTGAAATATTTAAAACAGACTTCGCAAATTTGCGGCCCACAGGCCATTAGCTGGCCTCAATTGAGAGCAGCATTGCCATGGAGACTACCTTTCCAGGCTTGCTGTCTACTTTTTTAGGAGGCACCAGCCTGCATTCATTTAAATGTCCATAAACAAAGCGTAAAGTCACACCTTTTCGTATTCTGGCCATAATTTCATACAATTTAAAACAGCCAAAAGAATTAGCAGAAACATAATCCTCTTTAGATGTAAATGCACTATTAGAAACTAATAAAATTCTTGTTCTACATCTCGTTTAGGTCTGACTTAATTCTCTTCTCTTCGTCAACATCCGTGAACTGTTACAGCTCATTTTGAACACTCTGTATGTGGTATACTTCAATTGTTAGTGCGGATATTCTATGATGGGAAATGAAAGTTAAATTTTTTCCTGTGGTGCTGAGTTCAAATGACCTTTTCAGTAAGATATTTTGTAATATTTTGTTTAACGCTTTAGGCAAAAGTTTTTTCCCTTTCTTACTCTGAACGGGTGCACACTAGGGCTGAAACAGTTAATCGATTATAATCGATTATCAAATTAGTTGTCGATTAATTTGGTCATCGATTAATCGTTTAAAAAGCTTTTACTGTCAGCTGCACTTAAATTGGTCTCCATGTGGGGCAGTAGAGAGCAAATTGACGATGCTAGCTACCAAAATAGGAGGAGAAGAAGATAGCAGCCAATCATTGGCCTTCATTTCACCCCGCCTCACGTGATCAGGCAGATTCAACAAGATGGCGGAAAGAAAAACACATGCCAAACTAACCAAAGTTTGGATCATTTTCCGCTAAATTTGAAAAGGACTCGCGTTAATATGCAAAGTTTGCGAAACGACACAGAAATGACACAGAAGCATAAGGACGCTGCACGAACATCTGAAAAAAAAAAAAACATGTCGGACTCGGAGCGGGACACGGCAAACCGGAGCGATACACGATGTTATTTCTAATAAAAACAATTTTACAGGTCGCAAAATACACTTTTTATTGTCTGCAAAAGAACAAAAACAACCCAACATGAACTGTTTTCTGTGGAAAACGGTTGCACTCCGCAGCAGAGCGCTTCTCTCAGGGACTCCTATTTTGGAAATGAACGTGTCCGATATGAGGCCGCTGTCAATAATTTACTTTTACTGCATACAGTAAGTAGATTTATTATTTTCTAGAAATGATAATATTCTACCTCTTTATTTGACAGAAAGATTAACATTTGCTCTTACTGTAATAAACCCAACGTGTTGTTTATGTGATTATAAGTTGTGTTTGACACAATTACATCCTACAATATGCCGAAAAAGTAATATTTATTAAATAGTTTATCCGGTTAATCGAGTAATCGACCCAATAATCGACAGATTAATCGATTACCAAAATAATCGTTAGTTGCAGCCCTAGTGCACACATTTTCAAACTAATGGAAACCGGAAGTGAGCACTTCTCGAATAATTTAGTTTTCTAATGTGAGTTGCCACAGACATTTTCGGCCGTTTTGCTTGATAACTTTCAGACGCTACGCCCTCTACAGGGTTAAGAATCATTTTCAAACGTTACAATATAATAATACAGTATTTGTGTTTAAAGGATAACTTTTATTTTCATTTATTTTAAGTATAAGCAAGCTACTTTCTGCAGGAATTAATTTCTATCGAGTTGTTCTTTTGGATCAAAAACATTCACTACTAGGTTTGAAAGTTCTTCTTAAGTACATCACTTTCTTATTATTTTGGTTTTATTTTCTTAACAATTATTAATTTCTTTTCTTAATTTTGTTAAAAAAAATTCAACATAATTTTGGTCCAGGTTCATCCAGACTCTATCTTAAGACCCAATGACTAACAACAAAAACCAGGTCATTTTGATCATTTTATAATAACCATAAAGGGTATCCAGTACAGGATGTGAAAACAAGGCACTTAATAAATGCATCTAAAATAAAAATTTCACCCAAACTCTTTTTATTTTAAGTTTTTGGTAATCTGTCCAAATGTACGAGCTCTGTTTTGCTATGTCCACGTCTGTCGTCATCCTTGTCCGTCCTTTGAGCTCAGAGATTACGTTCCCTGACTCAGACTGAAACCTCATTGGCAGATCTCCTCTTGCCTCCACATCATGATTGGTAGATTTGTGTTTGTTTTGTCCATCCCATCCTGACTGGAACACTGTGATTGGTTTGAGCTTTGCTGGTTTTTTTTTTTTCCTTCTCAAAAGGTTTAATCTGCAGAATCTCATTAGTCCTTGAGTTACAGCAGAATAATCCTAGTGACTCTCTATCATGTCCGTCTGACCCTCCTGCTCATTCTGCTCAGCTACAGTGACGTTAGCTTAAATTCAAAACGTGACCGATTCAGCTTTTTCTCATGTGGATTCACCATAAATAATTTGTTACTTCTGTGTGTAGAGTTTTTCTTATGAGAAGATGATGAGGATGTGGTAGTTTGATAAAATGTCCACATAGTTACGTACATTCGGTCGAACCATGCATTTTGTCCTCCAGTCAAAAACACAAAAATATGTTTTTTTTTCTCATATAACTGCCTTTTCTGGGAGGATTGGTTGAAAAAAAATGTCAAAAAGAAAAAAAAAAAGGTGAACTCCTAGGCCATTTTTTGTATGATGAGGAAATCCCATTGGTTCAAAGCCCTCAATCACTCAAACTTCCTGGTTTTGTCAATTTATAAATATTTCTGTGAAACTTGAGCACTATGGTGCCTGAGATCAAATCGAGTCTTATGGATGCACATTGTGATGGACTGAGAGTCGCTGATCTGTCGGTGCTGGAAGATCTTCCATGCTGATTTTGACAAACATCTAAAAGCAGTTCCAGGAACTCATTTTTGTTTCATTTTTACTTTTTGTAAAACACAGTAACAAAACTCAACCTACTTTAAAAGATCTAATGTGTGTTGCCACTTAATTTTACTTTTTTATTTTTATTTTATCATGACATTTGAGCTGGGTGGCAGCAAGACAGGAAAAGGATACAAAGATGAGTTCCTGTGTCACGTGTTGGAAAATTTTTGTTTGAAAATGGAATTAAAATCAATTTTTATATGCTTGTTTTAGTTTCTTCGTAAGACCCAGTAGATAAAATAAATGAATCATAAGTCTCAAAATACTTTTCAGCTTGAGTTTCAACAACAAAAAACTAAACTAAATATAGATTTCTTTTTTAAAGAAAGTGTTCATTTTGAGATTTTCGACAAGAAATGACCATCATTCGAAAGTCATTAAAGTGATTATAACTGGCTAAACTTTAAGTGCACAAAAAACTGAACGTTACCTAATTGTTAATCGCTCTTAAGCAGCAAAGGTTCATTCATCCATTTTCTTTCTTGCTAATCCAAATCAGGGTCACAGGATGAACTGAAGCCTGTCGAAAGCCAGACAGAGGGTAGATCCTAAATAGGTTGCCAAATCATTGCAGTCAACATAAAACATTTGAGCTAAAGCTCACTAGTGGTGAAATTTTTTATGTACCAATTAGCCTGGCTAGCATACGTTAGCCAGATTAATTCAATTTTATTTATATGGCTCAGTGATTCTCAAATAGTGGGACCCTGGGGTGATGAGGGTGTTCCCCGTTTGGCCTTGGGGAACATGCTTTTTTAATTATCTATTTTGATTTTTTTTTTGTATATAAAAAAAAAAAATAATAATAAAATATAAAATAAAAAATAAATAAAATAAATAAAAAATAGTTCTTGAATAAAGTGCAATACCACTCCACTACATTAAGGGGCAGTGGCGCTCTCATGGGCAGAGTGTGCGCAGGGAGGATTTGCTCATGTTACAGTCATTAAAGCTATTCTTTGTTTAAATGTATTCAAATTTCTTTCATTTTTAATTCTCTTATATGTCAATAATTATATGGTGTTATGCAGAGGTGTACTTATAATAATTTTACAGACAAATGATACTATTTATAGTTGCGTGGGAAAGAGGGAGTGTTTTCTTCTTCCTCGGGGCGTGACAGAAAATAATTGAGAAGCACATAGCCCAATATCACAAAACAACTGTGTCAACAATTGGGCTTCATATTGCAGATTGAAAAAAAGTACAAAAACAAACAAGGAACAAAAATGAGAAAACTAGATACACAAATACATAGGTAAAATCGAACTGAACGGTTTCAGTACATTCCTGTCCTTAGACCCTCCTTCAAGGTGAGGAAAAACTCACAAAAACCAATCAGTGAGGTAAAAAATAAGATCTCTCTATCGTGTGGGATCTCTCCACACGATAGAGAGATCCCAACCTTGGGTCAATGCCAATGCCAATATGTCTAAGAATGTTAATTAAACATTAGCTTATTCTACTATACAGCTTTATATCTGAAGAAAGTAAAGTATCTATGGAGATGGGCTTCATCCAGACTGAACTCACAAAAATGTGCAAACTGCACACAAAAAAGTCACTGTTTAAAACATCCCGCAGTAGTGTACTGAACCTGCAACTTTCTTGTTGTGAAGTTCTGGTGATGATCACCAAACCATCATGCATCAAAAAAGGGATGATGCTCTTTATCATTTAAATAAACCTAACCATATAACCACCTAATAAACAAAACTTGGTCATTTTGCCTCTTATACACTTACAATGCTGATCATGGTTCTTTTTTTTGCTGTCCAGGTACCTAATTTGATGTTTTTGGCTGTAAGTCCTGAGGAAAAAGAGTCATGGGTCAACGCACTCAACATCGCTATTATCAAAGCTAAAAACAGAGTTTTAGATGAGGTATGAGTTTATTTTAATTTAGAAAATGAAAATAATAAATATGCTATTAATGATGAGTTTATGTTATAAAGTAATATTGTTGGTCAATTGAATACATCTCTGGATCTGTGAAAAGCTTCTATCTTTTTGTCCAGGTGACCATTGAGGAGGACAGTGCTTTAGCTCATCTCACTAGAGACAGAGCAAAGATCCCTCAAGGCCGCCGACTGCCCACCAAAGGACATCTGATGGCCGTGGTGCGAGAATTCCTTCTCAATATTTCTTTTATTCCAAATCAACATTATCTTCAACTAGATCTTTTATCTCTACTTCCTCACAACAGGCCTCCTCGTCCTCTCACGGCATGTTGACCCTGGACCTGGTTGCTGAGGAGGACGGCTTCTGTCCTGAGTATGACGAGGACCTGGATGGATCATGGGAGAACACCTTCCGGGTGGACTTACAGAAAGGAAGCATAGGTGAAGGTGTTGGTGGCCGCCAGCGAGCTGGTACAGATGTTTCAAAGCTGCTGGTGACTTCCAAAGAGCCCAAGGTGAAGACAGGAAGTCTTCCCAGAGGGAGTGAGCGGTCCTGGGGGAAGCAGTCTCATCTGGAAGTGTCCAAAACTCACAAGAACCAGCAAGTCCAGGTAGTGGATTACTTTGTAATAGATAAGAGACCTGGCAAGACCTGAATTTAAATGACGCAGTGAAGAAGCATAAGAAATGTATTCTTGTTCGAACTAAACTAAAAACCTGCAACTTTTCCTTCCAGGTTCTTCAGGCACAGTCTCGAACACCTCAGCCAGGAAAGAGGTTCAGCATGCAGGGTCGAAGTCGCTGTGCCTCGCTGGATGAAGTCCTTTCCTCCAGGTATTCAAACACCAGTCAATTAATAGATAAAGAAAACACATTTTCTCATTCATTGATTTTTTATTTTAAATGCAGATTTCTGGGGACTTTGAGAAGCAGACTTTGTTCCTTCGTTACTGAGCAAATGCTACATGTTCACTTCATTTTAGCATGAATGAGACTTAGACATTATTGAAGCAGATGGGATGTTCTCCCAGAGGATTTCCACAGTCTCTTCCAAACTGAATTTACCAGAAATAGCAATAGAGACTCTAATGAACAGATTATGGCATCTTTTTTTCAGAATCACGCAAATCCTTGCTTTTGAGCTTCCTCCAATGACATAACTAATCTGAGCGTCTTATCGTTTCTTCAGAGATTAAAGCCACTGGCTGGATCCATATGATCAAATTTAGCTTGTAAATTTAGTATCTAGCTTCATCCATACGACCATCTTTGTGACTCTAATATGTTTCTCTAGACCTGCTATGATTCGTTCAGAGTTTCGTTCTGCTCTTCGTCGCTGCCCGACTGAGGAAGAAACAGGAGGCGGAGCTTCAGCCCAACCTGTCGGTCAACTGCAGAGCCTCATTGCTCAGAGGATGCAGAGAGCCCAGGAACTTCTGGAGGAGATGCGACTGCAGGTGGAGACTATTCTTAAAATGATGACGTCATGAAGCTCCTCAATTGCAAAATGAACCATGTTAAAGATGCAAAAGTTTTTGTTCAAATACATTTACTGTGGCTGACAGGAGCTGCAGAAGGCCAAGGCTGAGAGGGAACGAGGGAGCAGCTCGAATTACATGAAAGGCATCGACTCCCCTCGCCTCCATCACCTCAGGGGCTCTGACTCTCCTCATTCCAGGTTTGTTTCTTTAGATTCCCCTGTGTTTAATTAGAATCCTCTCGAGCTGTCCTGATGTTAAACTTGAGAAAATCAAGGTTTTTCAAATCATGAATCTCATTGAGCCTTATTTGAACTGCTTTTCAACACATTTCCTGTTTGCTGAAAAGATTCCAAATTCATTGGTCTTATTAAGCTTTCTTCATCTCCAGCAGGTCGTCGGGATCTCCAAGGAGTAGGAGTAGTGACTCTCCACGCCTTAGGGGCAAAGACTCTCCTCGTTTAAGAGGCCGAGAGTCTCCTCGATCCAAAGCAAAAAGGAATCGCTCCAAAGGAACTGACTCACCTCGCTCCAGAGGATCCAACTCGCCCGCAGCTAAAGCCTCTGACTCGCCTCGATTGAAAGATTCACCTCAACTCAATGGCTCTCCACGAAACAAAAGTTCAGACGTGGTTTCTTCACCGAAGCTCAAAGTGTCGTCTAGCAACTCTTCCAACAAACAAAACGGCTCACCTGTTCAGAAGACCCCCGAATCATCTCCTTGCATTAAAGGATCTAAGTCTTCACAAGTAATAGGATCTGATTCACCTCGAGGGAGTGAAACAGGCTCCCCGCACCTTGAGATCAAGAAGGAGTCGACTTCACATGCTCAAAACTCTCCTATCACATCGGTATCTTTTGATTCTTCTCTTCCCAAAACCCCCGACAAGCATCGCCTCTCCCCTCCTCCATCTGAGGAGGATTTGGAGGTAGATAGGCGGAGAGCTGAAGCGGAGCGTCTCCTGGAGGAAGCTGTGTCCTCATGGAAAGAAGCACAGGAGGTTCTGCAGGAAGTGAAGGAGCTCCAAAGTCAGACGCTGAGGCGGCAACGTAGGAGGACCTACGAAAAGATGACGTCGTCTTCAGCAGCAGCTGGGCTTCCCAAAGGAGGAGCAGAAGAAGACGACACACCCGCCTCACCAACGTCACCAGAAGACGAAGAAGAGTCCGAAACACCTTGATGAGAATTTTCTTTCACCTCAATGAAGGTAGCAGCGTTTTTTCCGCAAACAGCAAAACTGACGGTTTTTCGATTTACATGTGAAGGATTTTTATCTTTTAAAAAGAAAATGAAGGATGTAAAGTAAAAGACACAACTGTGGATCTTTTTTCTTTTTTTGAAAAACCATAAAAAGGTTCTTCCCATGAGGATTGATGACTTTAATCCTTTATAGTGCACTACACCATCATCTCACTCGTTTAGTCCAGGAAGACCTCCGATGTGGCAGATGGGTTGCACTTCTACCCAGTGAACACAGCTTTAATGGAGGGCTCCTCTCTTTCACCTTCTAAAAACAGCACTGCACATTGTTCTTTCAGCAGAAAGAAAAGAGGAAGAGCCTCTCTGTTGATGTCAAAAATCATTTTTAGAGTTCAAGCTTTAGGCGTTACTATTTTTTTTTTTTCAAGCAAAGATGTCAACATTCATTTGACAAAAAAAAGACTAAAAAATATTTCCTAAGAGCACAAACATAAAAATCTGCTGCAAATTTCTTCTTAAATTTAGACTGAAAAGCAAACAGTTGGAATTTTTTTCCATTTTTTTTGCTATTATACAATTTTATGCACCAATTTTGTTAAAAGAAAATGAACAAATCCCTGGCTTCCGGTTTTGTAGTCACCTTGTACGTGTCCTAAAAAGTCTTTCCAAGTCACTGCTCGTGTTTTTGTACGAGGTTTTACATGACGTACTTAGTTCAAATCAGGGATATTCACGTTCATAATAAAAAAAGAAGCAATAAAGAACATAAAGGAAAATGTTTACTCAAACAAGCTTCACATCATAAAAAAAACACAAAAAATCTATTATTTTATCATCAAACTGAAATCTTTGGGATTTCATTGCACTAATATTTGACAGGACAACTTTATGAGTCAAAGACCCGCCAATAGACATGATTTTTGTTTTCAAAATTTTTATAAATGATTTTATTTTCCCACTTAGTCTTACTCCACTTTCTAGGGGTATCCAACCCAGTATCAGGTAAAAGGTGGGGTACAAACTTGACAGATCATAAACTTTTTGGACTTTTTTTTTTAACGGGTATAACTAACAAATTAAAACAAAACTCCTCCGAAATGACCAGGGTTTGCAAATAAATACATAAAAATAGGAAAATACTACATATAACCGTTGCTGTTGAAGAAACTTGAGCTTCCAAACTTATAGATCAACGCATAAAACTTCCAATACGCAAGACTATTTATTCTTTAACCGTCATTTTAATCATATGTATGAACACTGCACTATTATAAAAGTTTTTGGGGTTTTTTTAAAAGAAGATTTTTGAATATCCGTCTAAAGAAAGGGTGCACCAATTGGTCCTGGGAGTGAAAAACTATCCAGGAAGTTACTCCTTTTTTAGCACCGCAGTCTTGAATATGGGATTGATCTGTCAAGCTACCAAGAGGAAAAGCACTTGAGTGACAGAAAATCTCCTGGTGAGCTGGTGTTTGGAGGATGTGGGCTCATTCGGGAGTTGTGGCCGCTCCAGCACTATTTCAAGCTGTGTAATTTGACAGTTATGATAGAGAGAAAAATCATAAAAATTAGAATAAACTTCAGGAAGTCATTGCTCTATATGCAATATTTGGCATTTGGTCCGGGTGGGAAATTGCTGACATTTGTTTGAGTTCCTCAGAGTGGAGGCATAATTATTCTGTGCTGTTAGAGCAATGGAGACCACTGTGAACTTCTCTGTAAAGACAAGTTATTCCAGTATCTCATCTGCAGTTGAACCTCAGCTGCGTGCTGGTCATGCAATGGTGCATTGATGTTAGGTACCGCATTTTCCGTACTATAAGGCGCACCTTCAATAAATGACATTTTTTAAAACTTTTTCCATATATAAGGCACGCCACATTATAAGGCGCTACAGTAAAGGCTGGGGTTACGTTATGCATTCACTAAATGGTGCTAAGCTAAAGGGAATGTAAAAAAAAAAACGGTCAGATAGGTCAGTCAAACTTTATTAATAATTACAAAACAACTTTCTGGTTTTACTCCCAAAATGAATAAACAGTTGTTTTATTATTTTCTCCGATATAAAGTACCGTAATTTCACGGCCATTAGGCGCACCGTACGGAAAGGCGCAGCCTCAGTTTTGTGCGCCGTTGCTGTATTTAACACACACATAAGGCGCACCGTACGAAAAGGCGCAGTCTCAGTCACACACCGCCTTACAGCAACACACGCAAGCATGCAAATGTGCGTATTAAAAAATAGTCCAGTACATCTCCAATAGTGGGGGCGCGTGTGATCCTGTGGAACACGTTTTTCTTTTTTGCCGTACTAGAATAAAGTGTAATTGTACATCCACTACAGTAGTTGTAGTTTATAGTTTAAATAAAAATTATTTTAATTAAAATTCAAGTTAATTGATGCACTTTAAATATTTTCTGTTACACACTAAAAAACAATAAAGCTGTTCTTTTTTGTTTTTTCTTTAATGTTAACGAGGATACAATGTTATGCAGAACTGTACTTAGAACCAGGGGTCCCCAACCTTTTCTGCGCCACGGACCGGTTTAGTGTCTGATAATATTTTCATGAACCGGTTTACAGGTGATAAGACCAGCCGGAAAAACTGGCTTTTTTAATCAATAATAATACATTTAAATCCACGTTGTCTTCACGAGAAAATTTATTAGCAGCGTCTTTATAACGTGGAAAAATTCTCTCTGCTCGAACGCACTCTGGTTGCCATGATAACGGTAAACATACCTTCAAAATAAAGACATCATAAAAACAAAGTGAATACAAATACTAGTTAGGTCCCTCACACAAGGGGTGGTCCACCTGGTGGTTGGGGACCACTGCTTATAACAATTTCATAGGCAAATGATACTAATTATGGTCATGGCGGAGAGTGGGGGAGCGTGGGGCGAAATATTTTCTTCTTTCTAGGGGGGGCGCAACAGGATATAATAGAGAAGCACTGCGTTAGTCCAAGCATCTACAATCCATTGACTGGTTTATGCTGAAATTTCTCGCGGCGGCTCGATTCCCATGTTCCTCCGCGTAGCTGATTGCCTTCAGCTTAAACTGAGCGTCATAAGCGTGTCTCTTTGCCATTTTCAGGGTTAAAACAGCAATGTTTTGCATACAGCACATACCTTTTTTATACACAATCCACGCCCACACTTCACTCTTTAATGTTCTCATGCCTTTTCTTTCAGGTCCGCCTCGCCTCACGGGCACCGCTTTTAGGTCACACACAAGGCGCACCGCACGAAAGGGCGCACCGCTCATTTTGAAGAAAATTTTAGACTTTTAGGTGCGCCTTATGGCCGTGAAATTACGGTATTAGTGTTTTCGTGACACAGTTTATCTTCCATTGGAGATAAACACTGTTTAGTCTTAATTACTTGGTGCAGCGCATCCTCTTGCTTCCTCCACTTCTTCACCATTGATTCATTGATGTTAAACTCGCTCGCTGCGGCTCTATTCCCGTGTTCTACTGCATGACCGATCGCCTTGCGTTTAAACTCTGCGGTGTAACAGTGTCTCTTGGTAGGAGCCATTTCCGGGTCTTTACACAAACATAAATGGAAATGAGACACCCTTTCATATATCCCAGCATGCACCGCGCACTACTTCTTCTACGGGGTAAATGAAGTCGGCGGCTGCTTACCGCAGTTGCGACACCTGTTGTAGCTCAATATTAATCCATATACAAGGCGCTCCGGGTTAAAAGGCGCATCGTGGACTTTAGAGAAAATTTAAGGTTTTTAGGTGCGCCTTATAGTGCGGAAAATACGGTATTCTTGGAAAGATAAAACGATGAAACTGATCATTGTTGCATAGTTCCAACTTCAAGACCTCGTGGTAGGACCTGAAAGATGTCCTGCATAAAACCAGAACTAACGCTGCTGTAGTTAGTTGTACAAGTTATTCAATCATAGGTAGTACTTTGTTTTCTCAGCACAGATTCAGCATTTGAGTTTTGTTCTTGCCCAGCTTGTGTCAGGTAAAAGCCAGGGCACATCCCAGTCAGGTCTTGCAAACTGCTGTGCTTCTCATGCAACTTGCACTGAAACACTCATTTAAGGTTTACCAAAGAGCTTTGAGTAACCAGGAAGTTCTTTTACTATCCTAAAACAGATATGTTGTTGTTTTTCGTGACATTACGTCGCTAACAGGATGAAACTTGACGCAGACAGGGAAGCAGGTGGTGAAATTCATGTGTCACAGACATTTATAGCAGAAACACAATGCTGCAGATGGGCTACTGACAGATTTTACACACATGAACTAATTATTGTGTCACAAGAGCAGCTTACAAGTGTTGGCAAATGTGACAACAGTGATGTGTAATATATACGAATGGTTTCATTTAAATAATGTAGATAAGATTAGAGATGATTAATTTTACACAAATCAGCATAATTGTATTATCTGCTGTGGGATGAAATCAAAGAGGATATGGATAAACATGGGAATATCGGTTTGGTTGGTAATTGGGCTAACAGGGCAGAGCAACATGGCAGAGAAATAATACGAGCTACTTATTTGATTTTTAGAGAAACGGCTTGTTTTGTGAAGATAAAACCAGACAACTCAACTCTACTTTAAACCTGGTTATTAATGTTGCAATTTCGCCTTAACTGTTTCCCGCTGAACCTTTAAATACGTCAGCAAAATGTATTTCATTCAAAAAATAAGTATTGGGTGAATTAATTGAAACTTTCTCTCTTTTTGCTTAAAAATTTGCACCATATAGCCGCAGGTTTAATTCAATAGTTTACCAGGCAATCTACGTTCCTACCCTCACCTATGGTCACCAGCTGTGGGTGGTGACCGAAAGAATGAGATTGCGGATACAAGCGGCCAAAATGAGCTTCCTCCACAGGGTGGCCGGGCTCTCACTCAGAGATTGGGTGAGGAACTCTGCCATCTGGGAGGAGCTCGATGTCGAGCCGCTCCTCTTCCAGGTTGAGAGAAGCCAGATGGGGTGGTTCGGGCATATGGTCAGGATGCCCCCTTAGCGCCCTGCTAGTGAGGATCCTCAGGATCCTTCTGGGTGAGCTGGAGGATGGAGGTGGGGTGAGAGAAGACTGGGCTTCCTGTCTGAGGCTGTTGCACCCACGACCTGACCTTAGATAAGTGGAAGACGACGGAACGGAACAAATCATGCGATCCAACCAGAAAGCATAAAATACACTTCATCTGCTAATGTGTGTGGGTCAGAAATCATATAATATTAAAAACCGACTCTGCCTAAAAAAAAAACTGTATGTAACATAAAATATACATTCATTCAGTTTTTAACTGGTTGCTGGTGTTTGACCAGTTTAACCATGGCTGCATACAAGCATGCACATAAAAGCACTGACTGACACTGAGAGCTAAATCACTTAACAGATTCTTTGTACTTTGTTTCATTTTGATGGAAGAAAAAAAAAACCTTATTTATTTTATTCTTTTAAATGTTAATGCACATAAAACCAGCTTTTTGATTAGAATCCAATGCTGTATTCACTGTTAATATGAGAAAAAAATATGCAACCTCTTTGTTTACTTGACTGTACATGTCTTTGTTGATGTTTTGAATAATGTTTGAATTTATTTTGGCGCTCGGCAATGCAATGTGCGTAGATAGTGGCAAAGTGAGCACTGTTGATTCCCGTGTGAATGGATCAAAAGCTCATTGTTTCATTCAAAGCAGGCCAAGCTAGCTGGTAACGGTCCTGCTTGATGCACGTCACACATGCTCACATAAAACTCTTTTATAAGCCATTAAAATTTCCCTAAAACTCAGTATGTGTTTTTTTTTACATCTACAATACATTGTTTTGCTTTATAATTCCTTTTTAAGCATCTCCTTAAAAGGATGAGGCATTGGCTCAGTGGTAGAATTTAATTTATTTTAATGTACTTCATTAATCCCTCACTGGGAAATTTATGTGCTGCATTTCACCACAGCAGGCTGCCATCGATGATGACGTCAATGGTGGGAGAAACAAGGGCTTAGCTGTCTTCTCCAAGGTCCCTAGAAGGGCTCTCAGTAGGATGCGAACTTGCAAACTTCCGGTTGGGTTCCGGTTCCCGGGCGAACGCTTTAGCCACTGAGCCACCATCTCCCTTCAAATGTCTACCCCTGGACCAGGAGAAGCTGTGAGAAGCCGGTTTGATTCCCACTGGGCCTATGCCTAATTGTCCTTGGGGAGAACACCTAACCCCTGTGTTTCTCCCACCATTGGCACCATGGAGGCTGTCTTCTGCGATGCAATGCAACTCAGAAATCCCCCCATTTGAGGGATGAATACAGTACATTAAAAAAAACAAGATATGAAATAGGAAGTCAGCATAATTTCTAATTGGATGTTCACTTAGATTTATTTATCCTTTCGACCAAAAACCACGACTTTGTGTGGACTTGGATTTATTAAATGCATTCAATATGTACATTTTTTTTGTCGCCTCACAATGAAATTTCAAACAAGCACTGATTTTAAAGTAACACTGTAAACAAATCGAAGCATTTATCTCATGTATATCTTCAATTATTTGCATTCAAAAGGTTAATCACTTTTGTAAAAAAGAAGTTTGAAATGCCATTAATCTGTTTTTTATGTGTGTTTTTCATCAGAGCAACAGATCAGGTGTGAATAGATTTGGAACTTTTCACCAGCTTTCTCATCCTGCAGCTTTATGATCATTTTAAATGTTTGAGTTAATGTGACTCAAATGGGATGAACGCCTCTCATCAAACAGGCTGTTATCTTGTTTGAATAAAAGAGTCTTGAAGTAAAAAATACAGGATCAATGTGTGTGTTGTGGTTGATAATATTCACTTGTATTAATGTGCTGACTTAGGAAAGTCCCATAAATACAGGTTTTCTTTCACCTGGTGACAGGTTTCTGTATAATGTCATTCTAGTAGGCAGAAAGTGTCACTCATCTTGATTTGGCAGAGCCGAGCTCTGAGATGGAGGTGACAGAATATTTCAGAGCAGATCTACCAAAAAAAAAAAAAAAAAGACAAGGTTTGCTTCAGTCCCAAAAGCAGAAATTTAACTGTTGTGTTTTAAAGCTCAAAATGTAAATTTTTTTTTACACCAAGAGTGAAGGTCTGTTTATGGAAGGATTCCAATAGGCACATAATTTTCAGATTGAGACAAATAGAAACTATTTGCACCTTTTTTTGCACATTTTTGGTTTAGAAATTGAAAGTTCAGAACCCGGATTAATATAAAGTTTGAGAATACAAGTATAAAAAACATTAAATTTGTTTATTTTTACAATTTTTTTTAAAAGAAATTCATTCGTCTTCTTAACCACTTGTTCTCCAACGAGATTGCAGTGGGTGCCAGAGGTTATTCTGGCTGGTTTCAGACGAGAGGCGGGGTACACCCTGAACAGGTCACCAGTCTTTTGTGAGGTCACACTCAAACAACCAATCACATGCACATTCATTCATAGAGGCAATTTCACAGCAGTCACCCTAACATGTATGTTTTTGGAGGGTGGGAGGAAACCGGAGCACATGGAGAAAACCAACATGTACATGGGGAGAACATGCAAACTCCACACTGAAAGGCCAGGGTTTCAAGCCTCGCCACGCCAGGACTCAAATCCCCAACCTTCCTGATGTGAGGCCACCGTGCTAATCACTGCACCGCCATGCAGCTTGTAAATCAAAATTACATAAAAAACTCAACATATTAATTGATCAGTAGAAATTGATCTGATTTGGTCTTAAATGAACAAATTAAATTGTAATATAATTAATTATTATCCATCTAATTATTTTGCACTAGATAACCAAGCCAAATCTCCAAACTGAAGGAGATTTCTACCATTAGTGGTCAAAAGATATGATGATCCCTTAAGTTCATCTATAGTTGGAAGTAAGTAACTCCGTCAAGTTTTATAAAAGGCTCTTCATTGGTTTGAAAGATGTTGCATCCACATAAATTTGTGACCTTAACCTTTGTGACCTGGAATGTTGATTGCATGACCTTCAAAACCTAATCAGTTCATCTACAGTTGGTACTGAGTAACTGTGGGCAGTTTAGTTAAAATCATATCAGTGGTTTGAGAAATAAAGTGTTTACAAACGTGATAAAGAAGAATGGACACATGGAGAGCCCGAGTACTCAATGCTTCATCCACATTTTGTGGGTGGATGCATAAAAAAATTAATAAATCAAATTAAGGCAAGCAGAAAATATGTGAATTGATCAATTTTAAACACACTTGCCGTTAGCATGTATGTTTGCTTCTTTGTTCATTCATGCATTCTTTGTGCTTAATTTGTATTTCCTGTAGGCTAAAGTCCAAATCACGCAATTTTCCATGTAGTTTTTAAATGGGGGTGTCAAACACGAGACACATCTGGCCTACCAAAAGATTTTATCTGGGTCTTGTGGAAAAAAATAAGCTCAAGGATTTTAAAATAAAAACTAACTCTTGTGCTCATTTGAATTTTAAAATGCTAAATTCAGCCACTTCGGTTTTATGAGGGAAAAAGACAAGGAGAGACAACAAATTTTCATCATTTTCTTGCAACATCCTCAGACTTGTCCCAGATGTGCTGCTTCATGCAATGATTGAGTATCTTACCCCACTTTATTGACAGGAGGGGAAAGTTTGGCAGCACCAAGAGATTTTAGGAATAAGGTGCAAACAAAGAAGAACATTTCTCTGCAGTTTTTTGTAAATGTATCTGTAAAAATCTGGTTACACTTTACAAAAAAAAAATTATTACCAGGCAATGCAGATTCATCTGGACATGGAAAAGAGTTTGATCCAATGTAGATGAATAGTTTGTACTCAAACAAATGTGTAAAGATCTAATGTGGATTCTCAATGGTGAGTGTGTGGGCCACGTTTCTAAAAGGCAAAGCAAGGCAAGTTTATTTATGTCGCACAATTCATACAAAATGTAATTCAAAGTGCTTCACAAGAAAAAAAAAGCATTAAAATCACAAAACAGAATAAAAAAGTTTAAAAAATAAATAAATAAAACAATTAAAGCATATAAAAAGAGTAATTAATCAAAAGCACAGTTAAACAGAAGTGTTTTCAGCCTAGATTTAAACATCGTCAAAATAGAGGCCTGTCTCACGGCCTCAGGAAGTTTGTTCCAGATTTTGCAGCATCTAATTGAAATGCAGCTTCTCCATGTTTAGTCCTGACTCTAGGCACCAGCAGGAGGCCGGTCCCGGAGGTCCTCAGAGTTCTAGATGGTCCATGTTTAGTCCTGACTCTAGGGACGAGCAGGAGGCCGGTCCCGGAGGTCCTCAGAGTTCTAGATGGTCCACGTTTAGTCCTGACTCTAGGCACCAGCAGGAGGCCGGTCCCGGAGGTCCTCAGAGTTCTAGATGGTTCATAAGGTACTAACATATCACAGATGTACTTTGGTGCTAGACCATGGAGAGACTTAAACACAAGCAGAGCAGCTTTAAAGTCTATTCTCTGAGCCACAGGAAGCCAGTGCAGAGACTTTAGCACAGGACTAATGTGATCGTATTTTCTAGTTCTTGTTAGGACTCGAGCAGCAGCATTTTGAATAAAAACACCCTTACTGTATGCATTCACATGGTAAAAGTTCTCATGCAGTCTCATCTGAATATAGTTTGTTTGCAAAGTTCAGCAGAAAAAAAACAAGACAAACAGCATTGCTTTATGACACGCTCCACCTCCTCACGCCAACACCCACTCTGATTCATCAGTCTGCATGTGAGTGATCATGAATCTATCAAGAATCATTTCCTAATTACTGATTTGCTGCTATGATGTCAGCTCCAGAGAACTATCAAAAACTAAGCAACCTGATCCGTCTTAGAGCAGCAGTCCACTTGCTTCAATAAAACATCCTCTCTTCCTATCTCCATCCTTTCATCTCTGAAAGACACATTTACAGGATCAATGAACCAGATATAAAGTGCTTACTGTGCTTTCAGGACAGCAACAGAGTCATGTGTGAGGGTTTATATTTAACCTCAATTTTCAGTCAGAAATGCAGCAAGTTGTCAGGGAAAAGAAATTTTTCTGCTCCAATATTTTCTCTAAATGATTACAGTTTCAGTCTCATTCATACCGATTTGATAAGCTTAGTTAATGAAAAAAATATCAGAACGATTGAATCTTTTACAGATACTAAAGTGGCTTTTAAATGGGCCAAAAATCTGATGTCAGAGCTGCGTTTTTAGCCGTTCTCTCACACTAAGAAAGATTATGATGATTTGAAATGTTTAAGTAAAGCTTGTGTTATGTTGTTTATATGTTTTTATTTACGGGTGATGAAACAATTGTATTTAATAAGATTTCTGACGACTGTGCACCCCTCAGGATGCTCATCTGTGTTTGTTCATCGAGTTATTTACTGGGAGACAGCCGAGGCTGATTCATGTTCACATCAGAATCTGGTAAATTATTTACACTGATTCTCTGTGTGTATCATCACGCTCGCTCGCTCTCTGTCTGATGCTTCTCCTGTGGGAGGGATGGGGGAGTTGGGGGTGTTATTACATGTTTTATTAAAACACGCACACATTAACAGACGCTCAGAGGGCCGGTGTTCCAGGTCAGTGTTACAGTTTGTTCTCAGTTAAAGCAGGAAGGATTACAGAAGGGGTAGGGGGATGGGGAAGCGTGTGAGTCAGAGCCCTGCAGCGTCTGTTCAAAGCTCGACCTGGTTTATTCCCTTCAATCTCGCTTCCTTCCTCATTTCATTTCCTCTTTTTTCTCCTGTTCACACTTCCATATTTTTACTTTTCCACTCACCTGTTCAGATGCTCAAGTCTTTCTTGATACTTGAAGATTTCACCTGCATAAATCAGAGATGATGACTCAGATACTCTGAAATATTCTAAAACTCTACTCTTATTAGTAGTTTTGAACTTGAATATTTAAAATGGATTCATCTTTAAGTGATGACTAAAGCAAACAGAGCCAGGACATCCATGTCCTTAGAGCCTCCTTTTCGGGGAGAAAAAAATAATTTAAAAAAATCATGTGAACTGAACTTACAGCAACCCAACTGAGAGAGTGATCCTCTTCCAGAATGGGCAGGCAGAATGTACCTCGGGTTGGTAATTGGGGATTAGAGCAGGGTTGGCCAAACTGTAGCCCTCAGGCTACATGCAACAGCTGAACCTTTTAAATTTGGTCTGCCATTAAAATTCTGAAATAAATTCAAGGTTCTATATTTTCCCCTATCCTAGTGTTCCCTAAAAGATGGTGTAGCATAGTATTAAGTATCTTTGAGTCAGGTGTATCGAGAAGTTTTTTTTTTAACCAACATTAGGGTGCGTTCACACAAACGTTCCCAATTGCCAAGTTATTTTTGTGATCAATCTGACAGCAAATGAAGGAACCAGAATTTTACTCTTGAGTCAAATCAGTTCAGTTAACTTGGTTTTAATTGTTCGTTCCGTTCCGTCATCTTCCGCTTGTTCCGGGGTTGAGACGCGGGGGCAACAGCCTCAAACGGGTAGCCCAGGCCTCTCTCACCCCGGCTGCATCCTCTAGCTCACCCGGAAGGATCCCAAGTCGTTTTAATTGTATTTCTCAAAAATAGTTTTACAAGCAAGACAGCGAGGGGATTGGAAAAAAACTGATCCTCATTAAAAAAATTTGAATTTGCCGTCACATCATGTAAATCTAAATAAACCTAGTTATGTTTTTAGTATGTAGCAAATGGGCTTCATCCTTATGGAATCTGGAGTGAGGTGGGATGGGAGACAGAAGGGTGAAATCAAATGTATCCCTTTGGGATTAAATAAAGTCACTCTCGTCTTATCTCAAATGAGTTGTGCAGATCGGGTCAGAAGCACAGACGGAATCGGCTAAGGTCTTGATGTCAGTGGAACATGAACCAGGAACAAGACATCTTTGCTCAGACGTCAGGAGACCGAAACATCACGTGAAAATCACCAACGGCTGCAAATCAGTAGTAAAGAACGTTGTCTAAATTAATGGTGGGAAATAGTAGTGATCAAAAGAGAATAAGTTGATGAAAATAAAAGACAGAGCACGAGAGATGACACAATATAAACAGATTTATCAGACTGAAGCTGCTGACATTCATCATGTCTTTTATCTTCTGATAATCTAACATGGACCGTATGGTTGGGGGGTCAGCATCAGCTGATCCACTTGATCCCGATCTGCAGCATCATCATGATCCCATGATGCTGTGATGCCTGAAGGCCCTGCCACGCAACTTGCAGGGTGACATCATTATGAGGGAGCAGAGCTTTAGCAGCAGTTTGTCGTCCTGCAGCTCTCGTAGCAACAGAACTAAAAATACTTTCTGTTTGTTCTCCGTATGCAGACACGCTCACACATGCACACCGCAGGGCCCCGTGTACACTCTGTTAACCTTAAGCTTTTTGGATTTAACCACTATCAAATAGATTTTTAGGGCAGATTTCAATCCTAACAGAGAATGAAGTAGCAAATAAAGGACGAGCTGTGATGTGTGAGAGTCATGCCCCTTATCGTGCTGATTGTGTGGTTGTAAAAGTCTGCATGCTCATGTGGCATGACAACCAAAAGGCTTTTAGGATAACGACCTTAAATTTTTCAGAGGAGCATAGATACTCTAAAACACTTTGTAACAGTGAGTCCGACCTTCTCTAGTTTGAGGATAATGCAGATTTGACAGCTCAACATAATGATGAGAATGTTCCCAAAGATGGTCATTGGGTTCTGATCGGTGATTTTAAAGTAGAATGGATTTATAGTGCTAAAATAGTTGGAGTTCATTTCAGCTTTTCTAACACGGTCCATCATCCTGCTGGGAGGAGACACATTATGGCAAATTGGTACCAAAAGGAAAATGCATGGTCAGCGAAAATCCTTAGGATTTCTTTGGTGTCTAACTAAGTTCTGGTGACTTCTGCTACATAGTCTGAAGTATGCTGAAAATATCCTTAGAGCTAATATACCCCCACCTGCTACTAGAACTATTAATACAAGGGGCATCCACATTTTGATGTTTTAACTGAACGCCAAACCAAATAAATCAGGAATTCTATAACTCCATGAATGACTTTCTCTAGCTTAAATAATCTTTCAGTTTACGTTTAGTTTGTAAAATCTTCCGACTTGCATGGTAATGAGGTGAAAGTGTGTGGGATTCTGAGGTTCTCGTTATGACAGATCCGGATGGACTGGATCAGGAATGAGTTCATCATAGGAACAGAACAGAACGTGTTGGAGCTTTTGGAGAAAACGTCAGAGAGGCAAGACTGAGGTTGTTCAAACATGTTCAAAGGAGAGAGAATTTGTTGACAGAAATATGCTTAATTTGAAACCAAATGTGACCAGACCGCCGGTTCTGGACTGGGCGGGGAGCGCCCGGTAAGCAGACGCACAGATCATAAAAAATGTTTTAACATTATTTACTAAAAAACATACTAAAATGGCAGTTTTTAAAACAAAGAGTGTTCATAGGTTGGGGTTCAGCCCACCCACACCTCCTCATCCCAGTCTGCAGCCTTTACGGACCCACTGTTTGTCCCTGGTCCGCGCTTTACGGGACCATCTCCACCCAGACCGCTGACTGTGGTAACCTCCTCTACCTGTGGGATCCAGGTAGAGGAGCAGCGTGCAGGCCGACACGCCGCTGGTGGCACCGTGCACCGTGGGGCTTCTCAGTGTTTTTCTCGGCTGCCTCTTCCGCCTCTTCCTCCCCTTCTTCCTCTTCCCCCAGCTGCCTCTTATAAAGTAATCAGGGACTGCACCACATCTTAGTAGCAAGTGAAGTAAAGACAATAAGTAAGACAGTTAAAACATGGAGAATAAAACTTTAAAAAATGTGCAATAATGCACTCCACCTGCAACATAAAGGTCTAGAAGTAGAGGTGGTTTACGGACGACAGTTGGCGTGAGAGTAGATTATAAATGAGAAATCGTTAAATGGAGGAAACTGGTTTGCAGCGATGCTTCAATAAATAAATAATGCCATGCTATAACTTTTAGCTTCTTATTAATAAGATCTAATGTAATATTTTACTCATTACATGGAAGAGAAGACTGCGTACCACTTCAGGCTTTAAAGGTAACGTAGCGTGATTGGTTGAATTAATTTGGTACAAGAACAGTTTTCCATTACATAACAAGGTCATAATATCCATTTAAAATGATAACAGACAGAATGACCGACATGGATCCACACTGTTTGATCTTGTTTGTCCCTTCATGACTTTATGTAATAGACTTTTAGCCCCTCTTAGCAAGCGTAACATCTTCTGGAGAGTAATAGATCCCTTCATATTTCTTTCTGGACTCAATCTCTCGTCACCTCTATGCAAATGACCCATTGATTAACTGATTGATCTCCAGAGCATCAGCAGCTCTAATTTCCAACCTTTGTATTTCAGCATGATGTACGTATTTAAAGTCATTTCTGCAGCATAAATGTGAGACCTTTAGCTTAGCATGCCGTTATGTCCTCATGATGAGACATGTTGTGTGATCAGCTGATCTTTAGTGACCAACCAGGGCAGCTGCGGCTTGGTGAATAATGAGCAGTTTGAGGCTTTCTCTCCTGGGAGACGATCAGACAGGAAGCTCCCAAGGGAGGCCTTGAGAGAGGGGGAGCAGAGGGAAAGAGGGCAAGTGTGTTAATGTGTGTGTGGTCACAGCTGTTGTCTTCATCAAAGGACAATTTATCTGTTTAGCCTGCTTAAATTCCACACAGTCGATGGGAGAAGAAGAGGAAAGGCCGAGGTGTCAGAGGTCACTGGATGGATCTGTATTTCACCTTGTTTCCTTTACTTACCCCCTTGTTTCCTGCTGTAATCTGGATGATGGGGATCTATCACAGACATTTTGCAGTAAACGGGCGGGGTACATCCAGGAAATGCTAGCTATCTATCATTCATATGAGAAAGTAGTGACATAAGCAGAAAATGTAAGACGTGTCATTAAACCTGAATTATGTTCTACAAAAATAAAAAAAACATCAGAAATATTTTTACTTGAACTAGTCTGTGTCCCCTGTCTAGGGTGTACCCCTCCCCTTGCCTGATAGTAGCTGGGATTGGCTTTCAGATCTCCCCTGGGGAGTTGGACAAATTGGTAGAAAATGGATGGATGAATGAATGCTATGATTACAAGTTAACAGCGCCACCAGGAGGACAAATGATTAACACACACCTCACTATAAAAAAACTTACAACCACATGTTTTCTAAAATCAATTCCACCAAGCATTATCAAATATAATCTAACTTATCTTTTTGCTCCTGTATGCACACACAAAATATTAATAATTTCTATTTGAATTGTAGAAAATGTAATTATATTGTTTTAATAAAGGAGTTTATTTAAAAAAATATTTTATTATTTTAATCTGCTTTCAATTTAAATTTAAACCAGACACTAGAGTATGCTGTTTCGGAGAAACAGCGCAGTTGAATGCCTGCTTGCCTGGACACCGAAGCCCGTTTTTCATCCTCTGATGCTGAAAATGACCTGAAAGCTGGCTAAAAAAAACCTTTAAAGATTTATTTAATAATGGCAAAAAAAGAAAACAAGTTTTTAAAAGACGTAATTTTTTTAAAATTATTTAATAATTTTAAAGCTACAATGCAGTTAAAAGTGGCTACGGATCCTTTAAAATTTAATTAGAAAACCACCTAAAAAAATCCACATATGTAGAATGAAATCAGTAGAAAATTGAAAAAAAAGATGTTTGGAATGCAGCCCTCTGTGTCATGACGTCATGCAGAGCTGTGATGCAGAGCTGTGATTGGCCAACAGCCCAACTGAAACAGGAGATTGACGGGAAACCTAAATCCTCAAACAAATGCTTCTTGCGGGAGAACCGTAACAGATAGAAAAAAAATTCTTTCAGTTTTAGAAGCGCATTGAAAATATCTACCTGGGGATGTAATTTTATTTCTGTATCTCAAACAGAACTTTTTTGGCAGCCATTTTTGTGTCAAAAAATGTCAGTTATTGGCTTCTGAGGAGCATGGAGGACAATCTGTTGGTCTGACTGATTCAAGAGTGACCTTAAATGAAAGAGGACAAGATTTCCTTCATTTTGATGTAAAATTTATGTTTGTGGGATAAAAACTCAAAGAGTTATAGTAATTTGTTTGGAAGGTGGAAATTTTAGTGTGTGGTGAGGAGGTCACAAAAAAAAACCTGACTTCATGACCTTTGGAGGCCCGTAGCGGCTAAACGGTCGCTCTGACGCAAAAATGCTTTCTAGAGGTTAAATTTTCCTGACAAAATTTCCTTCGTTTTGATATAAAAAAATTTCCGGTGCGCCAAAAATTGTGGGAGCTAGAGCCTTTTGAACACAAAGAGTCTGGTTTGTCTCCACACTCTATTTCTAGAGGGCGAAACAGAAAATCATTTTTTTGTGATTTTTTTCCATTTTTTGACTTTTTTTATAAAGTGATTGCTCTAAAACCGTAGAAGGTGTAAAAATGCCACTCGCATGGTATAGAGGTCAAATCCTTGTGACCCGTTTAAACTTTAAATGGTGTTTCTAGCTAAAACTATGCCCGAGCTAGAAAGCTTTGAAGAGCATGTGGTTTTTGGGCCAAAATGGGCCAAAATCCCATTATTTCCAATGGAGGCCCAATTTTTTCGTGTTTTTTGCGAATAAATCGAAAACCGATCGAAATTTCAAAAAGTTGAATAGATCCGTTAATCTCATTTCCGATCCGGTCATTTTGAGCCCTGAACGGCTGCGCTCGGGCAAACGGATCTTGAGATTTTACGTGTCAAAAAAGGGACGGAAGAATGATTCGGATATCTATAAAGTAAAACAGGATCTCAATAGTTGAATGCCTTAGAGGCATTCAACTGATTATGAATGCTGCAGTTGCTGGAGAAATTTGAAAATAAATAGTCATAATTAGGTTCTTGTCTGCTGTGATGACCTGATAGATGAATGGATGCTGAGTACTCATGTTTTCCATGGAGATCACATCAAATAGCCCCCAGAAAAACTGATTTATTACTTCACAAAACCACATTACGCCTTCTTTAAGACAAACAATCAAACTCCTGATTCACCTTTTGTATTTTTTTATTCAAAACCCCTGAACATGTTTAGTTACACCACAAAAAAATCAAACACAATCCCCCCCTTTCCCTTACAGTAGGGTTATGGGGAGGCTGACAGAGGATCTGGGATTACAGGTCAGACAGGGCGTCTACTATTACATCACAGCAGAAAAAAAAAAAAAAACCTTGTCAAAAGTATCTGAGGGAAATAAAAACCTATCAGTCACTTTACTGGGTTCTATTTACAATATTGCCTTAAAAACCAGAGAAACGCTGACCTCAGCACGTCTGACAAACAGGACTTTTCAGCTTTAACTTCTGAGAAGCAACACAGCAGACAGACATCCTGTCTGATTCATTTATTTATTAATTCTGAAAATTGTGTTTTTTTAAAAAAAAAAGTATTTCAACGATTAAAAAAATGAACTATTTGCAATAAATTATGATAAAAATCAATGTTATTTGTGATTAAAATGTCCCTTTAAAAACTCTTACAGATCATTTTCTGACCTGCTCTGTCCATTATGTGGACAAAAAGTGGGGTACACCCTGTATAAATCACCAATTCCCCACACATGATTTACTGTTTAAAAACCCCTGACATGATGTGTTTTATTGCTGTGTTGTTTCCAAGAGTGAAAAAAAGTGAGAAAAGCTGAAAGTTTACAGCAGAGAATAAAGTCAGTTGGGCAGGAATCGACTGGACAGAGAGCTGACGGGACAGAGATAAAAACCTGGACGTCCGCAGGATTAACACTTAAAACAAAAGAACAAAAATCATTTTGCAGGTTTACTTTCACACATTTGATTTTAATAAATGTCTCAAAAGTTCTATTACTTTGCATTTAATCAGAGATTTTAAAAATTCACCTGACTTTTGACCTAAAAGCCCAAATATTACATTTTAGAATATGTCAGACTCCACCATGATTAAAGCAAACTTTTTGAGAAGATGGGCAAATTAAAAACGAGCAACATTGTTTTTTATTGTGCTAAATTAAAAAAAAAATGATATCGACAAGCATAATTCAGTAAACACAAACAAAAAAAAACACATTAACCAAAAACCAGCCAAAAACCCCACTAATAATATCCTGTTTCACCCATTCATTAAAAAAAAACCTACATTAAATCAAACACACACTGGAACAATATCAGAACTAGGATTTTCTTTGTGGACCTGAGCTAACTATGTGTGGTTGGAAGAGTCCATAAAATCATTTAGAGAAAAAAAAAAGCTTCCCTGACTGGTTTTGAGTTGAAGTGAACGCTGACGCTCTAATCCCCAAACCTGCTTCTTCAATTCTGCTAATCAGATTGGAAGTGGACGCTCTAGTCTGTTCGAAGCTCAGGAAGTAAGTGAAAGACAAAGTGATCGGCTGGAGATTTGTTTGATGAATCGAACGTAAATGAAACCATAATCTTGAGATAAATGAGAAAAAATCATCACGTATCAACAATGGTTTTTCTGGATTTGCTTCCCATGTGTTTTATCATCCATAACCTCTCCATTCTGATCAGTTGTTACACTCAAGACAACATGTATATTTCCACCTGTTTTTCCAGCAGTCTACTACTCATAGTTCTTGATCTAACTTGATCTACTAGAACTTGATATATTCCTTGACGAGGAACCAAAAACATCCAAAACATTTAAAACAAATCTATGTACATGTTAAATAACAAGTACAGTGGGTATGAGACTCACAATCTGCAGAAAGCAAATAAAACAGGGAGCCAAAACCTACAATTTCCTGATTTGATGTTCAACAAAAACTGGTTTCAGGAGGTTTGATTGCTCAATGACTTAAGATAAAGCAGGACTGCCTCGGTATTATGGAGAACAGGTGGAAACCATACACGTGCTCCAGCACAAAGAAACAAAAAAAATCAAATTGGTATTTTCACACCAGATTTTCTGTCTTTGCAGTTGAATTTTACATCATTTGCTAAATTGGTGCTTCTCAATTATGTTCTGTTACGCCCTCCCTAATGAGAGAAAAAAAAACAATTTGCGCACCCTCTCACTCGTTTGTTTACTGCGCTTCCTATCGCCTGCTCGGTGCAAAAAAAAAAACCCCACATCATAGAGCTAATGCTCCCTATGCACTCTGACATGAGAGCACCACTGACAACTACTGGTGTGGATGTGCAATTACACTTTATTCTAGTACGAAAAAAAAAGAAGCGTGGTCACACGGATCACCCCCGGCATTGAATTGAATCCCCCCAAGAAAGGGACGCGCCTCACCATTTGACAAATACTGTGCTAAATTGTCTATATTTTTTTTAAAGAAAAACATTTCCTTGATTTCTTGTGCTTAAAGAAATAAGAATAAGATTTATATGAGCTCCAGCAGACAGAGGACGTTCCAGATGTTCAGCTGAGAAACGGAGGCCAGGATTTAGAAGAGACGGATTTGATCCTGAAGCGAGTTTTAAAGGGAAAAACGTATCGAGTCTTTAGCTGGAAAGTAAAGTTCAGATAAAATCTTTCTCTGGAAATTTTATATATTATCTAAAAATAAACGAGTGATTCTATTACAAACTGAAAACTATCTCAGGTCGCAGCGCCGCAGCTGCTGTTTGGAGGAGGATTCGGGTCCAGGAGGAGGGTAGGGGACTGTGGGGTCGTGGGTTAGGGTTAGGAGGACACGCGGGCGATGAGTCGGTAGGACTAGTCATCGTCGTCGTCATCGTCATCCTCGCCCTCATCATCTACGTCTCTCTTCCTCTTCTGTCCCTGAGCGCCAGCCTGTTCCTCTGCAGAGAAGAAAAAAACAAAAGTTTGTACATTGCCGCTTGTTTACAGAATCAATAACGACTGGAACATCTGACCACATCCTCACCTTCCTCCTCTGCATAATCATCCTCTTCGTCGTACTCTTCCTGTGATGAAGAGGAGATAGAAATAAAGAGCATCATCAAGCTGAACTTTAGCTGGACCGCTCCTCTTACCAGGAATAAAGTCACGTGACTGTTTCACCGCAGGACACTAATGAAGCTCTACACACGTACTCAGCACTACATGGAAACAAGCAGGACAGCAGGCCCACTCTGACACATTAAAACATCTGATCTATGGATATTGTTGGCTGGCCATAAGTGTGAGTGAGTTTAGTTTTCTCT
Source organism: Neostethus bicornis (assembly GCA_902685375.1). Classification (NCBI taxonomy): domain Eukaryota; kingdom Metazoa; phylum Chordata; class Actinopteri; order Atheriniformes; family Phallostethidae; genus Neostethus; species Neostethus bicornis. The sequence goes on along the minus strand of LR738551.1, from coordinate 21,422,879 downwards.
TTCTTTCTTTGCTTGGCTCTGCAACAAATTAGTGACCTGTAGCTGGTGCACCCATCTTTCCCAATCTAATTAATCAAGATGGGGGTGAATGGATAAAATTAACCCAAATATGAACAAAAGTTTTTCTAAATTGGTTGGGGCAGTTATATTTTATAACCAAACAACACTTACTTTAATATAATTAATAAACAATCATATCAACGCTGTGTTTTTTTACAGATTCTATGACAGATAGAAATACTTCCCTGTTTTTTGTCCTCTGGTGTGTGTCAGAGGAGGCCATGTGGTGCTGAACCTGATCACACCTGAGGTGAATCCATCAAACCAGCCAGAGAACTGAACCTCCTCAGTGTTGCACAACCTGCTTCAGATCAGATCTGGAGGCACTGCTGACGTCATAGAAACTACCAATAAATCATTCTTTTTAAAAGTAAGAAAACTTTTTTTTTCTCTGAACAGTTTGTGTCTGGATTCTGTTCTCTGCCTGGCTGAGCACAGGTGCATGATGGGATGGGGACCTGCCGTGGATCTACCTGCAGGCTGATGCCTGATTTGCCCACCTGATTGACCTGGTTCACCTGAAAGCTCAACCCCACCTCTCCTCCCTCTGAGCCGCCCTCATCCTCCTCGTCATCATCGTCGTCGTCATAATCGCCGGTCGGTCCTGCACCCTCCTCGCCGTCTTCATCTGCGAACACATTGCTGGTCAGATAAACATTCAGGGTCCAAACGAGTTTGGCTGTTGTCCCACCTTCATCGTCAGCCTCCGAGTCCGGTGCTTCGTTGTCCTCCTGATCGAAGCCGTCCAGGTAAGTGACCTGAGGAAGCAGCTCGAACACGCTCTCCCTGTAGTCCTCTAGAGACGTGATCTCACAGTTGAACAGATCCAGACTCTGCAAACTTTTCAAGTTTTGCTGCAGCATGAAAAAAAACAAGTTCATACATAGTTGGTCTTATATTTAGTTTAAGCAAAGTGAAGTAGAATAAAAAAAACACACACCAGCGCCTCTACTGTGCTGAGCTCTTTGATCTTGTTCCCACTCAGGTTGAGGTAGTTCAGGTTGGGACATTTTTCTGCTAGAGTCTCCAACGAGCCAGACAGACTGTTGTCACTCAGCTCCAACTTAGGAAATGATACAAAAGAAAAAGAGTCATATACACACTTTATTATTACAAAAACTTCTCTTTTAGAGCTAAGATGTAAAACAAAAATGTTGCTGTAGTGTCTTTGAGTAGAAAAGTCTGACAGAGAGAAGAGTTTTATTCATAACACAAACAAATAATCCCATATTTTTAATTCTCATTAAGTCAGAACTTTATTCTTCTTGTAAATAATAATTTAAAACTTTCCAAACCTTAGTTTTTATAAAACTTTTACAAATCTCAGACTTATCAAGAAATGATAACAGCACCACACAGTGGCAAACAAGGAGTACTGCAACCTCTTGAAAACAACAGTTATTTTACAAAACAGGTTTTTTTTTTCCTATTTAATTATATACATTTCCAAATAGAAGTGTTTATATGCAAATTATTCAAACTATGTTCCTGTTTGTTTAATTATTCCTTACTTTTTTAAGTCTGATTCCGTGAAATTATTTGAATTCACAAAAAAAATCAAACTCCATAGAATTGGACTGACCGCGGACTGAGACAAGTAGCCTTTCTCACCTTGACGGAATAAATTCACCAAAGAAAATTCACAGACTCAGCAAAACTCAAAAAAAATTTCCCACCTGGAGTTTTTTTTTTCTTCCTGCCTGCTGAACAGTGCTTACCTTGCGTAGTTTGGGCAGAGAAGGCAGCTTCGTCAGTGAGCTGAGGCCCACATTGACCATACTAAGGAACTCGAGCTCTGTGAACTCATCTGTCAGACCCTCGACCTCTCCGTCAGCAGAGCGACTGTTGTCCACCACGAGCTCCACAATCTGATGACCAGAAAGACAATGAAACAATGAAGCTCTATTGAGAATAAAAAACTCAGTATTTAATTTAATTAGATTCCTCTTATTCTGCAGTTCCCCAAAGTGTCCGCTAGATGGAGGTAAAAACAACTGCTTTAAAAAGCATTGAATTTTTTAAACTGCTGCTTAACAATTCATCGATTGTTACTGATTCTAATCAATTTTATTGATTACTTTAACAAAATTATAATCAGATCGTCATCAGACTAAATTATCTTTAACTACTTCAGAACAGAAATAACCAATTGCATTCATCTGCTGGTTATAGTTTGAGCAAAAGTTTGAGTAGAAATGATTTGATGCATGATGAAAACCAGTGAAATAAAAGAAAAACACTTGGTTTTTACAATAATTTGTAATCCACTCATTAATATTTCTTCTTTAAGATTCTTTATCATTTTCTTTAATTGCATGTTACTTAACACAAACTTTTTTAAACGCATAATTATTACAAATCAAAGGATCCAAGTGGCAGATTTTAAAAAAGTGCAAAAATATCTGAATTAGTTTTCACATATTAATACAATATGTGTGCATAAGACAAATTAGTGTAAAAAATGATATAATTAAATGCAGAAAACACCTTAATAATAACATTTTTTCATCATTTTTATTTGTAAGCACATTAACCAGTGAAGTCAAATTGAAAATGAGAATAATGTTAATTCTTAAAGATCTTCAATTACAACTTTAAAAGAATAATTTTGCAGTTGCATGGCCCTAAAATGTGTTTTTGAATTAGCTATTAATACAATAATATACAGATTTGCTTATGATCCTGTACATTCATGTAAAATATGAAGATTTTTATTAAAATTGCAGAAATAAAATCATGTAAATGTTAAGATCTTGAGTTTTTTTTTTTTGTTGTTGCTTTTCCTGCTTATATAACCAGGAGATCTTGAGTGGAGCATCAGCCTGCAGTTCCACCATCTCCACTGTGACTGCGCATGCTTTAACCCTCTATAATCTACATTCAGTGTGGAGGTGGTGTGTGTGTGTGTATGTGTGTGTGTGTGTAGGGGGATCTCTGCGTCCACCATCTGCCGGCTTCCCCCAATTCATAAAACATGACTGAAGCATTTTGAATTAAGTTGAAGTATTATTTACCGGGGTTATATAAAACACACAGATACAGCATGGAGTCTTGTTGTTGTGTGGAAATGGACGACAAAAACTGACACGTCAATTCCACACACACACAGAGACACTAACAGCGATCGTGAAAAAAAATTCCATAGTTTTGTAATAATCTGGTTTAGTTTGTTGTTTTTTTTTCGATCGTTTTGATTAAAAAAAATAATTGCGTAGCAGAAAAAAACAAAAAATATTTTTGACGTCGTTTAAAATGTGAAGTGAACACTTCCCCCAGGCGACACTGAAGTAATTCAGAAAAATTAAAAGAAAAAAAATAGAATTACAGCATCGGTTTATTATTTAAATGATTTTTTTTTTTTATCTTTCTCGTCCACACGGCGGCTAATCCGCTTTCTAACACGGTAAGTCGGTAACGCGTTACTGTGTTACTGTGACCTACCACCCAACTGGGTCGTACAGAAATGTCAACTAAAATACAAAAAATAACCGGTTTTCACTTTAAATATGTCTAGAGGAGGTTTAAATGAATAAAAGACGATTAAAAGAAGTCTTTTTAAGCGATATTTCCGTCGAAGTTGGAGAGTTAAAATGTCCGCTGCGTGCAGGAGGACAAGTCTTTAACACTGTTACACTGTTGTTGTGTTTGTTAATGTTGTTGTTCTTCATCATTTCGTCCAAAATAATTTTAAAAAATGTACAAAAACACAAAATAAATGAATATAGTTTATCTTACGTTTATTTTATATGAATAACGCAGAACGATAATGAGCTGAAAGTTAAACTCTTTAAATATCTTAATGATTATTTTAATAAGAGTGGTAGTTTTGTTGAGGAAGGAAATAATCCCCGTCGTTCATAATGAATCGTTTGTAAAGCAGAAAGAGAGCGGGAGCTGGTGGATGAAGCAAGCCGAGAAAGATGCTCCACATCCCGCTGAAATCAACTCGATTATTTCATATTAAAGTATAAGTAACTCACCTCAGCTGGACTCCGATTCCGCAGCTCTAAAGTGATCCTCTTCTTCATGTCCATGTTGAAATATCTGGTTTGGTTGATTTAAAAAGCGAGTGAAGGAAGAGTCAAGGAGAAAAAACAGAAAAGTGTGTTGGGGATCAGAGCAGAGCTTGCCCTCCTCCACTGGCCGCAGTTTGCCTACTGATCCTCCATGATACCTCATGTCCTGCCCTCTCCACTACACCCCGCCCCAACACGCACACGATTGGTTACGAGCATCATCTCCCTCGCTGATTGGTTAATGTACATGTCAATTAATACTGATCGGATAATAAACTACTAACAGGACAGAAGCCACACACTTCCTTATAGGAATTGTAGTCCAAGTGGAAGCAAATGGAAATCTAAGCATGTATTATGGATTTCGTCCTTCCCTACGCGACATCACATTATGTGCTGTTTTTAAATACTTTTTCCATAATAACTAACTATGTTTATTGGGTATTTATTGATAAAGAAACCATTTTTAATGCGTTTCAACACAGTAGTTAACACACACACACACTAGGCATCTGTTTCTATCTCTGTCGGATCAGTCAGGAAAAAAATTATACAATAAATGTATTGACATTTAAAATACTTTCCAAAATATAATAGAACGCCCAAATGTAGGTCAAATTTGATAAAAATGCAGCATGTGTTAAGATTTACAAATCTATCTATCTGAATTTGGCCTTTTTAAGAGGTCAGCTTTGTAGGTAGGGTGATTGCCCTGTAACCAGAGGATCACCAGTTTGATCCCCTGCCCAAAGTTCATGCCAAGGTGTACGTTGAGAAAAATACTGAACCCCCACTTGATCCTGATGGTGGTTTGCACCTTGCATGGTAGCTTCCATCATCAAGTATGAATATGTGTGAATGTGAGCTACAATGTAAAGTGCTTAGAGTACCAACACAGGTAGAAAAGCTCTACATAGAGTCCATCTATCATAATTTCTTTGGATAAAGCCAATTCAAAAGGCAAGAATAAATGTTTTTCTTTTCTAATGAACAAATTAGAGGTTCACTCAAATTTAGAAACTGTGAAAAGCAGAAAAAAAGCAATTACTCCACAGGTATCAAAATAAAACAAGACAACAAAAAAGCTCATATTCCAAAAAAAGGTTTTATATTTCAGATTACCAATGTGACAAGCCATAATCATCATCATCAACAAGAATCAATCAGGTACGGTTAAAAAAATACAACTTTATATGTACATAGAAAAAGGGCTGTCTTCACCAAGGTTACAAAAATAACTAACTCAAAAGCACGTGGAATCATAATTGGGGAAGGAAAATAAAGACTTGGCAAGTGATTTAGAAGTTAGAGATTGGTGGGCTATGAGAAAGAAACTAGTAGATATCTATTTCTAACTAGGTTAGTTTTAACCAAGACGGAGTTGGAGGAAAATGTCTGTAGCTGTTTGCTTTTCACCTAAATAATAAAAAATACATGATTAAACAAAAAAAGGTTTCTGCATCTACTCAACTGAGTTTTTTCGATTGTGTATTATTACTCCAGCTTCATAATTTTATTCAGGTCAACCACTGCATCTTATGCCTTCCTGCAGGTCAACATCTATAACTACATACTTGGCTGTGCTGCCAGTTCAAAAAGGCACCACCCCAAAAAGAGAAAAAAGCAACCCTGACCATTGCTATGAAAAAAAATCCCAACAACAAACTAAAATGTCTGTATGATGGCAGATTGATGTGAACGTTAATAAAAAGCTAAGATGGAAAAAGCAGAGGAACATTTAGAAAGTCCAAAACCCTTTACTCAGTATTCCTAATGTTTGGTGGAATCTGAATTTTAAAGTTCCCACTGAAAACAGGCTTAAGACTTCTGTATTAGACCCATTCCTTTACTGCAGTGGAATAAGCTGTAATCTAAAATAAACATACTTTAACACAACAAAGGCAAGAAAAAATCATTCAAGATGGGTTTTATGGCCCGAAAACAAATCATTTGAATTCTTTGGATTTCCATGTTAGTTCACATTTCAGGTTTTCAGAAGTTATTACAGAAAATAACACAAAATAGGTAAAATGAATGGAGTTTTTATGGAACAAACTTCAGCAAGTAGAAGTTTTAACACCTCAAGACACATTTTTAACTAATTTTGTTCAGGTTGTAAAAGTGTTTTACAGAAAAATTAACATTAAACTACATGATTTTTATCAAATACACAAAACTTGGAACTTCAAAGAGAAAAATTGGCAACTGAGTGATCGCTGACTAAATCATATTGTACTTAAAAAAATTGTTCTTTGGGGTAAAATAGAGTTGAAACTATCATTTTTTAGAGGCAAGATTTATTCCTAACCTCAAAATAATTCAAATAAAAGCTATTATGATCAGCAGTGGACCTTTTTGAATAATAACTTTTTTTTATCTAGATCCACTTACTTGATGGTTGATTAAGAAAAAAAAGTTTTAATTTCAGAAAATGATAGTCTCCACTGTGAATTTTGTTCAGTTGGTAAATATTAGAGGGTGAAAAACACAAGTCACGAGTGAGCAGGAATTAGAGTGCGTACCTGAAATGATTTGTGTTTTAATTTCTTTAACATTTTAATAATATTTTTAAAGTAATGATTGAAAATGAAATGCAACATAATCTGAAAAAAAAGATGAATGCACAATTTTACCAAAAATGACATAAAAACCTATTTAAATGTCCAAAAAAAGTTCAGCTTACAATTGTTTTCCTAGTTCATATTCTTGTTCCCCAACTTACTGGGGGAAAAAATAGAAATATTTTAATGTAAAAAAAAACATTGAATAATTTTGTCTTGTCTCTGAGATTAATTAAAGGAAATTCCACAGAACAATGAGTGCTTTACCAGGTGAGAGTAACATAATCAAAGACATAAAAAATATGAATAGTGGGCATTGTTTTACATGAAAAATAAAACTTGTCATAATTTATTCTCCGTTAAGCACCAAAAGCTCAGTGCAATGATCTTTTCTTTGAGTTCTTTCTCTAAATTGTAAAAGTAAACTGTAAAGGAGCAAGATTTAAGGAATAAAAATGGGAACATGATTTCTGAGTTTTAGATTACATTGAGTGAAGGCCTTATCTCCGCCTTCGTAACCTGTAACACCGTCCGTTTAACACTTGATGTGATGTATTGGAATAAGAAATGAGCAGAATCTCAAAAATTGTGAATGATTGAAGTTCTCCATCCTCTTGATTGGTTAGTTAAACCTTTGTATAAAGACTGGAAATGATGCAGACAATAACATCATCACTAATCCTCTGTCTGTCCATTGTTATCACCTAACAGAAACCATTCAGTCTTCTTCCCCCTCTTAAAGTATCAATCATCAGAGGAAGGAAAAAAAGGTGGCGAGACAGGTCCTCCACCTCAGTCTGATCAAGCATCTGTGTTGTCACGCCCCCGTTCTGTTAGGAGCTGACCTGCGTGGCCTCACCCCCTGTCTCCACCAGCGTCACCTGCCCTTCTTCTCCCTCCATAATGATACCCCCCTCCTGCAGCACCACCATCTCTCCATCTTCTTCCACCACACCCGTCACCCCTTCCTCTTCGTCTTCTCCTCCGACCACCTCGTCGGGGCTTGAGGCATTGGCGGCTCTGTTGCTGTTCGTCCCGCCGGCCTGACTCTGGGCCATGGCCTCCAGCTTAATGCGGTACTCCTCAGCCTCCTGTTCCTTGCGCAGCAGTTGCTGTCGGTACTCTTGAGCCTTTCTGTTTGCTTCCTGGAGTTGTCGCTGCAACAGCTCCTGGTGGTTTTAGCAGTTCAGTTGAGACATTTAACAGAGCACAATAAGTGCTTAAAGAAATTAGATGCTTCACTGATTTACAAGTAGAGATGGGATACTGAAACTCTGCATTTTGGGTTAACAATTTTTACCAGTCTGATAAGTTTCTGCTCTAAAGGTTTTATCTCGAGCAAAATAACTTTTTTCAACCTACAATTTTGGTTTTGGAACATTCATTACACAATAGCTTTGAAATTTTACCAATTTACAGAGCTTTATTAGACTAGATAGTATGAAAGCATGACTATTGCTCATCCCAGGGGCCAAAAAAAGAAAGCACAGGCCCTGCCTCCAAAATTTGGATCCATAGGATCTAAAGTGACCCGTTGCTTGCGATATTTTTGGTAAAAATAACCCAAAGTGACACTGTGCAAAACCTGTAGGCCACAGTTGCTGGTCATGTGACTCAGTGGAGGTAGCGAAGCAGAGGCAGCAGCGTTTAGGGTGGGAACTGTATATAAAATGCTCCCGCCAACGTAAAAAGCATCATTGGTGTAGCTAGTCACATCATCTTTGTAACACGCTCTCGTTTGTTGTCACGTAGGTGGGGTGCAGATATACTAATAAAAAAATTTCAAAAAACCCTGGTGATAAGTAAAAAAATCCTACACATCCCTATTAGAAGGTAAAAGACATGGAAACATCAATTTTGCATGAGCTAGCCTTCAAAATGTTATTGTTATTTGGTACAGTTATAGTTGTGTGGCAACAGGACTACCAAGACGTGCGTTAAGTGAGGCCGTCTTTCTCCTTCTTCCTTAATTTTTTTTCCTGCTGCACTGCGTGGGAAGGGGGCTACTTAGTCTCTCTCTCTCATGCATGACGATGGCATAGCAACCATGAGTAAAAACGTTCAAAGTGAGAAAATAGAGACAGACATTGAATGCTGGATCAAAGTCATTTACTGTACCTGGACTGTAAATAGTAGCCATGGACTATTATGTGAACACTGAACGTTAAGTTTGTACCTCGTAATAATAAATGATCAGCCAAATTAAAATTCAAGATACTTTTCAAGTTTATCCTGTCCCTCTGATAAGAGAGGCTGCATGGCTAAAATTGTGGTCTTATAATTGTAAAACTATATCCTAATGTTTGTTCCATTGCTCTCACCGTTTCTCCTGTCTCTGTGTGGTTATTGGTCACCTCCAGCTTTCTCTTCCTGGATGGTGGAGGTTGAGGTTCCTCTGTCACCACTTCCTCTGTTACTGTGTTGGCAGGGACCGCTAGCACTGAGAAAAAAAAACAAGAAACATGATCATCTGTAGCTAAACTGCAGGATTGTTTTTGGTCTGCTGAGGAACGCTTTAGGCCGGGTCGTACTCTGTTGGCCGTGCTGCATCGTGACAAAAAACGGTTGCGTCATTCCTCCGGTGGTCTGCAGGTTGCCGTGCTGGTCCGTTACTATGGTGATGACTCTCTGACCACTCTCGTTGACAACGGTGTGCTGAATGTTGGGATCCAAAGCGCTGGCAGCCATGGCCTCCTCTGAATCTCCTGAATTGGAAAAAAAGTCTGAATCCAATTTTGGAAATTTTATGGTTTTTAAAAATGTTTTTAGAAACTTCACATTGACAAAAAAAAGTTTAAAATATAATTATAACATATAATATATTTGGTGATTTTTTTAAAAGCATTTATTAAAGAGTTTTTCATCTCCATTCCTTAATTACTTTCTTTTTAAAGACGAGTACACCACATTACTTACTTCACACCAACTAGTATTTACCAAAATTGAATTTTCTTGCATTTCACCCCCAACTAAATGTTAGTCACTGTGAATTTTAAACAATCTATGATTGTGAAACAAGATGCTTATTCACACCTGCATTGGCTTTGTTGAGGAGATCAGCCAGATTGACCACTCCACCTTGGATGGCAGGTATTCCCTGGATGATAAACTGTGGCTGGTTGGTGGTGCTGCCTGTCTCCACATTCATGCTCACTTGATTCATGTTCACCTGGTTCTGCATTCCCTCCTGCACACACAAATACATTCGGTTTTAAATCATCATAAAAATATAAGCTTTTGGGTACTGTATGAGGACGTATGGATTGGTAGAAAAGTTCATTAAGTGGTAATCCTTAATCCTATAATTATTACCTTATTATCCTTAATAAAGATTATTAAACAATGCTGAGGTGTGTTGTAGGTGTGACAGATAAGTGAAAAGGAATGGAAGAGTGAGAAGAGAGAACAAACAGTGGAGGATTTAAGGAACTAAAGCTCAACAGTTGTGAACGATGACTGTAGAGTGAAAAAAAGAAGTGAAGAAGTTTAAGCAGGTAGACTGGAAGAACCTTTTTTTAACAAATCTATTTTTTTAAGACTTAAAGTGAATATCAATTTGTTTATGCACCAATTAAATTATACAAATATATGTTGCGAGATGCATACAATCATCAAAATCTGAATAAGAAGTTTAAATCAAAGTTTTCTGAGATAAAGAAAAATCAGGACAAATTGGTGTTGCTAAAAGTCACAAAAACTTTGCTGTTCAGTGAAAGATGTAAACATGACACATGTGACTCCCATTGAATGTACTTAGTTATAAATTTAGTTTACCTTGGAAATAATTTACATTAATTACTTAAATAAAAGCTGACTGAATATTTTAAAGGTCTGAGTAGAAGCAGAAAAAGATCACAACTAATGGCATGTTTGTGTCCCACCTGCAGCAGCAGCATCAGCTCCGTGTGCTGGATATCGACTGCAATGTCAAACGGCGTTTTGTCAAATTTGCTGAGTGCGTGCACGTCGGCCCCATGCTTAATGAGGGTCTCTGCAACGTTGTGGTGTCCGTGCTGCGCAGCCCAGTGAAGAGCAGTCATCTTCAACATGTCTTTGGCATTGATGTCCGCTCCACTCTGAAAGAAGTTTTTACAAAATAAATGAGAAAATTTGACATGCAGATAAACTCCCTCTGCTGATGTTCTGACCATAGAGAAGTAGTCATGCTAACAACTGCTACGTATCTGTTTTTTTTTCTTCAACTTAATGTAACAAATTAAGGCCAGGCATCCAGATAGGGCAATAGTACTCAGTGGTAAAATATTTGTTAAAAGACAGACAAACTAGATGATAAAGAATTAAACTGACCAGTAAAATGTTTTTTTCTCACTTATTGATGAACTTGTGTTAAATTGTTGTGATCAAGTTTTGCTTCATTTGCAGCATGGACAAAGCAAAACATAATATATGATATGCATTACAATACAGGCCCAGCAACAATTGTCATTTTAGCAGAGCACTGCAGGCCAATTATGATAAAACTGTTGGCCACAGTTTGACACATTTACTAAACGTTAGCCAATTCATTTACAGTTGGCTTATAAATGCTCATAGGCTGTTTAAAGATCTTATTTTCAAACATGAGTACAGGATGCAGGAGGCTTACCCGGACCAGAAGCTCCACGATGACTGAGTGACCCTCAGCGGAAGCCATATGCAGAGGGGTCCTGTCCACTTTGGTACGAGCGTCTCTGCTGACGCCGGCTCTCAGCAAGACATCTGCCGTTGAGTAATGGCCGTGCTGTGCCGCCAGGTGAAGAGGGGATGTGCCCAACTGTGGGTTGCATGGGTACGACACGTGAAATAACCACAGCAGAGACCACAACAAAAATTACTTTAAATGCTTTCAAACTGTTTGACAAGTTTTAGTTAGGTTAAATAATCATTGAGAGGAGGTTCTGAGATCACATTTTTACCCAGTCTGTAGTGAATGGAGCTCCGTTGGCCATCAGGTTTCGGACCTCATCATCTTGACCTTTTCGAGCGGCCTCTAGCAGCCTCTTCCCAAGGTCCACCAACGACATCTGACAAAAAACAGAATTTTGTAAATTATAGACATGTTTGTGTAAAATGAAACATTTAATTGAACCAACAATCTATAAGATTTTAAAGCTGTTTTTGTACTACACTAATTAATCACATATTGGGGTCACCTTTTTCTGGTAATAGTAAACCCTAATAATGATCCCTTCAAGAAGTTCCCTAAGGAAAATTACACATAACTGAATAAGAAGCAGAAAAATAACCAACAGTGGCTCAAAATTGATAAGGAAATGTGCATCTGTGGTGGGGAGAAATGTGGACTCTGTGGGAGCTGTTTTGGAGGGGAGGATGAAGACTTTAATGCAGGGTATCCTGAATAACCCCCGTCACCCTCTACATGATGTTATCACAAACCAGAAGACGACCCGAAGTAACAGATTTCTCTCAATGTGCTGCAGGACTGAGCGCTTTAGGAGGTTGTTCATTCCATCAGTCCTCAGGGAATTTAATAGATCAGATGTTTCTGGAAGGAACTGAGTCCTATTTTGTTATTGTATGTATGTTGTTTTTATTTATTTAGTATGTACAGCTTCTGTGATTTCTGTTGCTGCTGGACACCAGAATTTCTCCTGCGGGAAATTAATAAAGTTTTTATCTATCTATAATCAACTTAATTATATTAAATATTAACAAAATCAAAAAATGAAAATGATTATTTAAATGAGGAATGTAAAAAAAATATACTGGTCTTGTTTTTTTTTAGGGCTGCGTGGTAGTGCGGTGGTTAGTTAGGACTGTGGCCTCACAGCAAGAATGTCATTGTATCAAGTCCTAGTTGAGTCTCGAGCCACCGGCCTTTCTCTGTGGAGTTTTAATGGTCTCCTTGTGCATGCGTTGGCTCTCAACGGGTATTTTGACATCCTCCCAAAACTATCTTTGTAAGCCTAATTGGCCACTGCATTGCCTCTAAAATGAATGTATGTGTTGTTATCTGTTCTATATGTGTCCAAACAGACTGGTGACTTGTTTGGGGTGTATCATGTTTCTCGTCTTGAACTAGCCAGGGGAGCCCTCAGCTACAATCCCGAGTTGGATCAATAGCACAGAGGAATGATTGAGAGCTATAATATTATTTATCTATTTAAAATGCACACACAGCCACAGGATGGGTGGATTTTATATAAAAATGTCGAAATATATGCAAATTAAATTATTGATTAACAATCATGAATAAATAACTTTATTGACATGTTTTGGGGGTAAGGCCTTAATCTTTCATTTATTATTTTTACATACTCTATTGATCCCTCCCCGGGAAAATTTGTGTGCTGCACTACTACACCGCAGCAGGCTGCCACGACGGTGCCAATGGTAGGAGAAATGGGGGGTTAGTGTCTTCTCTAAGGACCCTAGATGTACAATCAGTGAGAATCGAACCTGCGAACTTCCGGTTAACTTCCGGTTCGCAAACGCTCTACCACTGAGCCACTGTCTCCTCCTTCCTGGGGTAACTAATGAAAGACTATATAGATGTGTTTTGAAACATGTAAACTGACTAATAAGTTTTTTGTTGTTGTTGTTTCTTTAGTTTTTTGTATGCGTTGGTGTTTGTTGAATTTATAAAATATCAATAAATACTGTATATTGAACAAAAAACTAGCTAGTCAAATGCAAATAGAGTGTCCCTAATCTGCTCCTTAAAAAGAAAAAAACTGAATGAGCGCAATAAAGTAACAAAAAAAAAATCAGTCCTGTTGGAATTTCAGTAGATTTTGGTAAATTTCTGTCACTTTTTGAGTACATTTTGACTGATTTCAATACATTTTTGAGACAAGGAATGAAAATATAATTCGTTAAATATGAATTTCAGTCAATTTAAGTCTATTTAGACAAATTTCCATAAATTTGTATCACTTTTTGAGTAAATTTTGGCCAATTTTGGAAGATTTTTGTGACTATGAATGAAAGTATTTAAAAATGGATATTACTACATTTCAGATTTACTAAGATTTACTGATTTTTGGCGAATTCTAACAAATTTTGGTCAATTTCTGTCACTTTTTTGGGGTAAATTTCAATGTTAAGGATGACCATAAAATAACCAGCAACTTTAATGGCAAAAAAAAAAAAAGAATTATGATCATTTGGAGAAAATGTGTAAAGCTTATTAAATGTAAAATATATTATTTGTGATCTGTTTGAAGTTTATATAAAAATATTACAAAGAACATACCTAATACTTTTGAATTGTAAAAATAAATGAAGAAAAAAACTAGTTCCTGGCACGCGTTTGTTTAGATGTTCAAAATACGAGTATAAATGAGTTTTATTATATTTTTGCTCAAAATTAAGAAGTCAAATTGGTAATGATGAAAACTTTTTTCGAATGAAGCAAATCAATAGGACTTCTGTTCGAATACAGAAAGTGTTTCAGATGCTAACAATAAAACCATTTTAGTTACAGAAAAATCCCTTCACATAGAAATAATAGTCAGGATTTATGATAAATTAGTTTGAGATTTGTCTTTGTTTTTCACGATGGACGCCTGTCCGATAACAGAAGCAGTGGTTGCTTTTGTGAAACAGTGAAGAAGGACGAAGCTTTTCTGTGAGAAGCACAAGGAGCCATTTTAAGCGCCTTCATGCTCAGAAAGAGTCCGCCATGTGCCACGTCCCCGTTTGTTCAACTTTAACCATTGACCACAGCTAGCATGTTAAATCAACCATTCCATCGCTACATTAACAGTAGCAACAGACAGGAAACTGTTTGATATTAAGTTGTTGGTTTTCCGGGGGAAGTCACACAGAAATTTCCTATTTTACACGCAGAGAAAAAAAAACTACTTCCACATCCGGTTAAGTTTGCTTTCTGAGACGCGCTGCTCTAAAGCGCTCACCGGAGACTCATCTAAAAGATGTGTATTAACTATCTTTCTGGGGTTTTTTCAAGAGTATTTGTTTAAAGTATGTGTGCTCTCTTTGGGATGGACGGCGGAGAGGAGACTTACCGTGTTCAGGTTTGCGAGGGGCGAGCCTTGCTGCTCCTCTTTGCTAATGTTAGCAAGCTAGCACGCTAAACAGAACTCCCTCCTTTAAATTATCAGGGATAATGCACTTTTATGAGTCCGTGGGCACAAAGAAGGAGTTGGTGTTGTGCTAACTTTATTTTAAAATGAGCGAAACATCTTCTTTAGTCGTCACAACAGTCTGTCGGGGTCCTCTGGACTTGTTTACTGCAGAAAGTTAGCGAGAGGCAGCCAGAACACAACGGGAAGTAGTAGATTTAACTTTCACAGTAAGAGTTTGTAACCTCATAGCTAATTTAAAAAGCTTTTTATTGTCCTAAATTCAATAGAATTACCCTTGTTGTCATTGATTTAGTTGTCCTTTTTAAAAACTTTGCTTTTAATGCTTGCTTTGATTCCTATTTTAAGTCCTTTAATAAAAATGATTTATAGTAGGATGTGTTTAGCAATAATGTGTTATGTCCTTTGCTCCTTATTAAAATATAGCTATTGGATTGTTATTAAAAATAACTTAAAGAATATAGCTTTGGTAAGACTGGTTTGTGTTCTACATTGTAATATAAATGGTTGTCCTTGTGTTTCAACTTTATCTCTGGTTTCATTTCTTCTTATTTTTGTTTTTCCAGGTATTCAAAATTCCAGAAAAATTCCAGGTATTTTTCCAGGTATGGTGGAGACGGTGGCCGTGTGGTTAGAGCGTTCGCCCGCGGACCGGAAGGTCGCGGGTTTGTGTCCCATGGAGAGCACGTCTAGGGTCCTTGGAGAAGACGCCTAACCCCCGCTTCTCCCACCATTGGCGCCGTTGAAGGGCAGCCTGCTGCGGTGTAAGGAGTGCAGCACACAAATTTCCCCGGTGAGGGATGAATAGAGTCATTCATTTATTTATTCCAGCAGATTGGTTATGATGCTTAGAATTTGAACTACAGATCATCTTGTTGCTCAATTCCCCCCTTTTTTTCTTTTGTACCCTATCTGCTTCTTTCTCACATCTTTTCTCCCTCTCTGGTATTCTCTGTCAAGTCCAGCAAAAAAAAGCCACAGAAAATACAAACCTTTTCGGTGTAACAAATCTAGTTGAGCAAATCTGTCCACCAATATTACAAAAAAAAGAGTTGTCACCAATTTCTGGCAAAATGCTATTTAAAAAAAACTCACAGAATAGATCAAAATAATGTTGAAAATGTTAGTCTCTAGAATTAACATTTTAAAAATAATATTTTATATGAATAGTTGTGCGTGTTAATATTTATTCTTAACGTGTATTGAACAATTAAATATAAAAAAAAATCAGTCCTATTTTGCTGCAATAGTTTTATACTGAAAATTCTCAAAGGAAGTGCGGGTTTTTCTACCTTTCAAATTTGCCAGCTAGTTGCTAGCTGTTAGCATCAAGATGCTAAAGCATGTTTGGCCTGCAGAAATTTAAACATATTTTCTTGGTAAATTCAGCATTTTTTTTCTTTAGTAAAAATTGTATAGAATGTTTTGTTACCCGGCAAGATTTAGTTTGGTTTATTAATTAGAACTAATATGGCGGTTTGTGTGTGTACCTCCTCGTGGGCGGGCCGAGAAACACTACATGTCCATTTCAGTTTTCTGTACCATAATAAACACAACTTTAATCATTTATCTTGTTGTCCTCGTGTTTTATTTTATAAACCTATCAGTTTTCTGTACTGTTTTTATGTAGAGGGATAGACATAGCAGTTGTTTGCATAATTTCACGTAAAATTGAAAATTATCACAAGGTTTACTAAATTAGCATTGCCTCTATTACTTAAAAATTGCGTGTATTTAAAGCAGAAAATAAAGTTGAAACACACAGTCAAATTTCAATAATGAAGATTATGTAATGAAGTGATAAAGAAGGTGGAAGATTTTAAGTATCTAGGATCAACAGTCCAGAGCAATGGAGAGTGTGGAAAAGAGGTGAAGAAGCGTGTTCAGGCAGGCTGGAACGGGTGGAGGAAAGTATCAGGTGTGATGTGTGACAAAAGAGTTTCAGTTAGAATGAAAGGCAAAGTGTACAAAACCGTGGTGAGACCTGCGATGCTGTTTGGTCTAGAGACTGGCACTAAGAAAAAGACAGGAAACAGAGAAGTAGCAGAGATGAAGATGCTGAGGATCTCTCTGGGAGTGACCAGGATTAGAAATGAGTACATCAGGGGAACAGCACATGTTAGAGGTTTCGGGTATAAAGTTCGAGAGGCAAGACTGAGATGGTTTGGACATGTGCAGAGGAGAGAGAGAAAGTACATAGAAAGCAGGATGCTGGATTTGGAACCACCAGGAAAGAGGACTAGAGGAAGGCTAAAGAGGAGGTTCATGGACCCAGTGAAAGAAGACATGAAGATAGTTGGTGTGACCGAAGAGGATACAGCAGATAGGGTTAGACGGAAGAAGCTGACTTGCTGTGGCGACCCCTGAAGGGAAATGCCGAAAGAAGAAGAAGAAGAAAGAATTTGTAAAACACAAACAATATTACTAAAGCTGTAATATTAATCGGAGCAAAGAATGTAGCAGACAGTAAACAGTGTGATACAGTGTGTGTGTTTGAGTAAGAGTACATGGATTCTGCCGATGTGGACCATGTACTCATGGGGTAAGAGATCTTCCCACTTCCCTAAACGGCCAGAACGGGGGAGGGAGAAACACAAGCAACCCGGGCCCACACTCTCCCCAATGTCAAGATCCCGAAGCCCAAGCAGAGGGGTCTGTCCAGCCAGATGCAAAAGAGTTCTCCCTTACAGCAGTCCCCCTTGGACTCAAGCACGAACGTTTCAGATGCCAGGAGCCCCATGGTATACAGCAGACTTCCCATTCATAGCAGGCGACTGTAAGCAAGCCCAGCAGTTGCAGGTTGAGAGGAGAGCAAGGACCCAGAACACCCCCGCCCCATTTTATCTGTGTCACAGAATTGTATTACCTCTCACAACACAATAAAGTTTTGCAAAAGAATGGAAATCTGTATATAAAAAAAGACAATTTACCCAGGTAAAAAGGAAAAAAAGGTTTTATTATTTGGAGGAAGGTGTTCAGACTATTAAATATTTTAACAGGACAAAATGAACAACAATAAATAATAAAGTAGTGAATTGTTTGGAAATTTAAAATAAAGTGACACAAAGGCACATGTAAAACTTTCCATGTGCTTCACACAACATGGTTAAAATTGCACTGAAATGACAACAAAAATAAATGGGTTGCAAAGCTTCCCTTTCTTGACAACAAAACTCCAAATGAATAATCACCTAACATCCAACTGCAATGGGATCAATCCTCTTAACGTTATTTGGACTTGGCACATACAATCTTGGCTTAACTTGTTGATTAAAAAGACTTATTTGACGTTTTTCTCCTTCTTTTTAATTGTGCAAATATGACTTAAAAATCCCCTTTGACTAGAATCAGATCGAGTCTGAAATCAGGTAGAAAGAAGCATCTAAACAAACCAAATGATTGGTGAGTAAATGATTTGAAGATCAATCTTAAGACAAACTATTTAATTAGATCCATTAAAACAACAACCTGTCTTTGTTCCAGCTTATCTCTAAAGTACATGACATATTATGAATGATAAATAAATATAAATAAATAAAAATAAGGTAGTCAAATGAGATTTATTAATAATCAGTGGGGTGATTTTCTAATGCAAAAGTCCACATGTGTTGGACTTTAAGAGTGATGGACTATCCTGATGTGTGGAGCTGGTTTATCTGATCAGAGCAGCAGGTTGAGGTCGGCCAGCAGAGCATCCACATCACCAATTGGAGCTCTCCAATAATTAAAGGAGGTGAACTCAGAAAGTTCATCCTGCGAGAGAAAATATAGTTTTACTAACAGCTGAGAAAATACTAAAAATAACGTTTGTGTCACCTTGTCATCCTTGTTGCACAGCTGGGGTTTCTTTTCTTTCGCTTTGCTGCTGCTAATAGGATGGCTGTCAGTTAAACCCAGGTCCTCCAGCTCAGAAAGGTCGAGAGCCTGGATTGGCTGTCTCCAGAAGAGGAAAGAGTCGTACTGACTGCTGGATTTCTGCATTTTCTGAGTACAAAAAGTAAGCAAACATTAAAACCACTAAAAGGAAACAACCAGATGTTTTATTTAAAAAAAACTGAATGAAAGACAACTTGCAAAAAGAAACTAATAATATGAAATTGATTATTTTAGATCTTTGCTTTGCGGTCCCATTGTGCAATTTTATGGTACTCTTTTTTGTGCTATTCTGTTATCTTCTGCTTATTCGGGGCCAGGTCGCGGGGGCAACAGCCTCAATTGGGAAACCCAGGCTTCTCTCATCCCAGTTGCATCCCTAGCTCATCCAAGAGGATCCCGAGGCGTTCCCCGAGCAGCTGCCAGACATACGCTCTCTAACGGGTCCGGGGCCTGCCTCTGGGTCTCTTTCTTGTGGCTGCAACACCTCACCAGCGAGGCGTTCGAGAGGCATCGTAACCAGATGCCCAAACCGCCTTATCTGGCTTATCTCTTCCAGTTTTAAAATTGTTGTATTGTTTTAATGCAAAGCAATTTTAATCACATGCCACAAATAGTTTTAAATCTTTGGGAGATAAATTATCCAGAGCTCTGTGGAAGGAAAAATGGAGCAGATAAAGTGAAATAATTTAGGTCAAATCTGAGAATGCTGATAAATTGACTTGGTTTGTTAAGATCTCAAAGAATGTGTTAATTTCTCTGGAGATCAGAAACTCTCCCTCCTTCCATCTCTTGCTTTAGATTGGTTTACTTCTGATACTAAAACTGCAGGTCATCATGTCAGAAGACAGAAATAACCCTGCCACCAAACCCTATTCATGTCTGTTTATTTTCAGCCCTTCTTATTCTGGGAAGCAAATCTAGAAGCTTCTTCGAACCAAGGCTAGAAAAACATTGTGATTTGAAAAGTGGATTGAGAAAAAAAGGGTTAAAAATGTCTGGATCGTATTGAATTAATTGATGTCTTTTTCTGCAGAAGCAACATTTGAGGCGTTGGCTGCTGCTCATGCGCAATAATAGTACCACAAGATGCGCACAATTTGGACAATATCCCCCCAATTTAAAATACTGAATGATAAATCTGACCTTTAAGAAAACTTAATAAACATAAATAAATGTGCATAAATCTTAATCAGTAGCCTGTGTGTTATAATTACAATTTAAATGAGAGAAATATCAACAATCACACAGAAAAAAAAGATGGTGTTTTTATCCTACCTGATTGTTTCCGGTGTGAAAATAAAATTTGATTTGATGATCAGGTTTTTTGTGGAGGAAGCTTTGTTTTTATCAAATGTTTTAATAATTATTTCACCAGTGGATTATATTTCTGATGCGCTGCCGCAAGTGAAATGAGCGCAACTACTGAGTCAAAATACAAAAATGGGGTGAACGCACTATTTCCGGTCATGGATTTTTAAAACAAGAGTAGACCAAAATTTAAACAAATATTTGACATAAATTACCAAAAACATCATATCTGGTTGCAAAATATGAAGAAAGATTTTTAGAAATATATATTTTAATCTAAGAAAAAAGAAGATTAATGCCATGTATGCATTTATGCATTTTATTTTGGAAACAAAAAGCGTTTCTGGTTTATAAAGTGAGAGAAAAAACTTTACAATGACATGTTCATTTAAGATTCTTAAAAAATCTTGTGTTTTTGAATTTAATAAAATATATTTCTTCATTTATTCTATACATTTTACATTAACAGACATTTTAACTGATTAAAATGGCATGCATTTGAAATATGAGCAATAATTAATAATGTACTAGTGTGATTAAGGATTTATTGTGTCTTAATATGAAGTTTTTTTTCTATAATTTGCTATAATTTCAGTGCAAAGTAGTGAAAAAAATAAATGTGTAATAACTGAAGGGTAAACATTAGTTGAAGTGTAATAAAGGATGATAAAAGTGAATCAAATTTAATCACAGCTAAGAAAACTACATTTGCAATGTGTTTGCTGAGCCTCTTGAAGGAGCTGTTTGGCTGATCACTAGAATAAAAAGGGATAGGGAAAAAAAAAAGAAGTTCTTTTGAAAGAAAAGAGGATGGATTTCCTGGTTGGAGCCACACCTCAGAGGAGAGAGAGAGACTGTCAGAGAGAGATAGACAGAGAGACTGACAGAGACACTGTCAGAGAGCTGCAGCTGGTTCATGATCTCACTGGACAGTTTTTCTGTTCATCTCTGGTAAGGGATCTGCCTTTTATTTGATCTTAAAAAGGGCTTTCTGTGCAGGAGGGATGTAGAAGAATCATTAAAATGCTTTAAATGTTCAGATAGAAGCTCAAGGGTTCAGTCTGAACAGTTTTCTTTCATTCCAGTTTATTCTGTAGATTATTAATTTCCAGTGATCTGGATTCAGATCAGACATGTGCAGTGACAGGACATTACTGGGTAAAGATGAACTAAAAAGTGAGGCTTTTTAAATGTTTTAGAGTTTCACCCCAAAAGAGCATTTTTTTAGAAGACTTTAGAGTGCTTGTGGATCATTTTAACTGGTGTTTCCTGTGACCCCATCCTTCTGTTTAAGTCTTCAGGACCAACTCCTTTTCCTCTCCTTGGTGAGTTGTCAGTTTGTGATAAAGGAACAGAAGACCACATTTTGTTCTTAATCAGGTTGGAGAATCTCACAGGTCCCAGGATATAATGTAACATCAGAACCTCAAGGGAACAATCTTTGCTGTCTTTACTTTGTAAAGTTTAGTGGTTTAGATTACATCTGTGTATGTAACAGAACTGTTAGGACAGAATGTCTGCCAGTATAAAGAGGCACTAATAAATGTGAAATCAAACATCTGGTGAGTGTGCGTTAGAATATTGGACTAATAGATGGTGAACTATTGGGCTAGATGTGTAAAAACTTGAATAATTCAAGCTTAAAACTCTTGGAACAAGCATTTGGTCACACTATCATTACTGTGATATCTGTAACCATCATTGTTTATCTGATAAGTTTCCTGCTGTATAACAACGACATTTAAACTTAGAGGATTTTAACCACAAGAATATGCGATACGAGACAGAAAATATGTGTTATAACTGTTCTTGCTTTAAATAATTAAGTATCTATGCGATTGAATTTAATTTCTATATCTCAAAATCCCAATGGAGTCATCTCAAAGGGCTTCATGCAGTTAATTAAACTATCAGTATTATAACTAAACAGTTCCAGTGCATTTGTTTGTGGGGAAAAATGAAAGTGGAAGAAAAACCTCATGAAGATCGAATTGAGAGACAATCTCCTTGGATGTACAGGCAGAATATACGCCGCAATATTCACATGTCAATTCATAATAGTTCATGTTTGCAAGCTGTTTCAAATGGGCTTCATCCAGACAGAAGTACGAGTAAGATAGAGATACACAACATAAAAAGAAAATTAGGGATGCTGGGTTTGGAACCACCAGGAAAGAGGCCTAGAGGAAGACCAAAGAGAAGGTTCATGGATACACTGAAGATGGTTGGCGTGACCGAAGAAGATACAGCAGATAGGGTTAGATGGAAGAAACTGACTTACTGTGGCCACCCCTGAAGGGAAATTCCGGAAGAAGAAGAAGGGGACACAAGAGAAATAAACTCATGTCAACAATAATAATCTTTCGTTCAAGACTTACAAAGGAAGGCACACAATATTACGTTATCATAACAGACAACAAGTTGAGAAAATGTAAGCAATTATACAATAAAAGCAGATTGAAAATGAAAGACAATGTAGACACTTAACAACAAATCTATAGAATACTATAAAAGTGTTGAAAAGTTTATGACAAATTTATAAGACGTTACTGATGATGCAAGCCTTATCTCCTCGGACAAGTCGATACAATGCTGTGAATTAAATTTTGCTTGTATTGCCTAATATCTCAACGGTCTTCAAAAAGTATATTAGACAAAAATGGAATAAAGAAAAAAAATTACACAAACCCACATAATAAATCAAACAGAAATACAAAAAGAGCAAAAAAGAGCAAAAGGGCACTAAAATCAGTTCTAAGATAAACAATAGTTAATTCTAAAATTAATTAAACAAAGTCAGTGTATTCCTGCGCTTAGGCCCTCCTTCTTGTTTGGGAAAACTCTTAAACAACTGGCAGTGGGAAAAAAGAAGAAACCTCATGGAGATCCACATGAAGAAGGGATACCTCCAGGGCAGACAGAGAATGTCTTTAGCACTTTTATTTAAATATTAGCCTATCCATTTCTAAACCTTTATAAGCCCGGACGGAAAATGACCATCCTTAGTCTAGAGCTTCAACTTTGGGGCAGTTAACAGGGACCTGCCTAAGGATCTAAAACTGTGGGAAGGCTTGATTAATTTTGTCTTCTGAACCGTTTATCCAAAATAGGGTTGCGGGGATGCCAGATCCTACCCCGGCGGTTTTCAGGCGAGAAGCAGGATACACCCCAAGCAGGTCACCAGTCTGTTGCGTGGCCACACAGAAAACTATCCATGCACAGACTCATTCTTAAAGGCAATTTCATAGTGGCCAATTAACCTAACAAACCTGCCGGTTTAAATTCTTATGAATTCTTAAGACATTCACAGGGAGAACATGCAAACTCCACACAGAAAGGGCGGTGTTTCAAGCTTCACCCTCACTCTGGAACTCGAACCCCCAACCCTCTTGCTTTGAGGCCACCGTGCTAACCACTGCGCCACACCATGCAGCCTGCTAAGGCTTGCGAGGCGTTAAAAAGATTTTAAAAAAGAGCTGGTGCAACAATACCTAAATGAGCTTTACAAGTAACCAATAAAATTTTAACACCAATACTAAAATGTACAATCTGCCAGTAGAGGGATGCAAATGGTTTGGTGATGGACTTTCAGTGGTAACATCCAGCTGGAACAGTCCTTGCTCCTCTGAATTTTCAATCAAAATTGGGGAGTACCAGGAGAGGAAACCAAATGATAGAAGCCCATTCCGTCATACTTTCCGCAGTTTCCGTCTTCCAGCAGTCGACTGACAACAACTCATGTAACACCGTTTCATTGAAACTTAATTAGACGTTAGCGTAGAAGACACGTCTAATAACAGCTTTCAGTAGACTCAATTATGTTGATGTTCCTTCATTTGAGGAAGTTTTGATTGTTAAAGCATCATTGCAGACACGCGGTATGGAGGTGAAAGGTCAGAGGACAATGATGTAATTGTCGGATTCAGGACTCTACGAATTGCTTCCAGAAAAGCCAAAAACTGCTTTCCTCCTCCTGATGGAGCCAGTTTCTACTTCATGGTCTTGTGAGGGGAGGATTCAAATTACAGGTCTGGATGGGTTTTGAGGATAGAGTTGTATGCTGTGGTGAGATAGGAGGAAAACG
Organism: Neostethus bicornis; assembly: GCA_902685375.1. Lineage (NCBI taxonomy): Eukaryota > Metazoa > Chordata > Actinopteri > Atheriniformes > Phallostethidae > Neostethus > Neostethus bicornis. The sequence goes on along the minus strand of LR738551.1, from coordinate 21,398,905 downwards.
GAAAATGTTGGAGATTCCTCCAACACATTTAGTTTTTTTTTTACCAGACTTGCAACGATGCGTTTTTATCGTTTTCCTACTAGTAGAAGTGTTTAACAGCAGCTGTAAAAAGAAAATGACCCGATTTTGACTTTGACCCTCCTCACAGATAACATGGTTAATTTTGTTTACAGCCACAGAGTGTTGGTTTCATCTCAACCTCTGTGTCATGCAAACACACTTAGCAAACCAGATTCCCGGGAGCTGATCTTGCTGAGAGTTACGAAGTTCTCAGAGCTGCAGATCAAGTCACATGTACTTTATTTTTCTACTTTTGACCACTTGCTTAAAATCTAAGTGCGTACTTCTTGCGGTGAGTTGCTCAGACTTGTTAATTCCTCTTTAGTAACTAAGGTGTTGTTTTTTTTTTTTTTTGTCTGCTTTGAACTATATTTTGTAACTTTTCCGAAGTAAAGTTTTTTTCTGCTGTTTTTTGTAGTTCAGTTTTGATGAAAGATTATTTTCTTTCATGTTGCCATTTCCCACGGTAGTGGTGACTCACAGGTCTGGGGAAGAAATAGTCACTCACGTGGATTTAGCTTCTTTTATGACACCTTCAGGCCAGAAGAGACATGCCGTCACCACCTCCATGACCGATGAAGTCGTCACACTTTCAGTGGTAAACTGGATTTAATCACAGCAATCTTTTGAAGACCATAGAGCTAATTGAAAAGGTTTAGTGAAACAAACATGCTCATAATGCTGGAGCACTGTGTCATTAGTTCAAAAGTTCTAGGGTCAGAGTTTTCAGTTGTTCCTCAACCCAGCTTCTTTGGTTGTTTAACTCCAAAAACAAATTGGTGGCGAAAAGAAGAAACCTATAAGGATCTCTTTGAATGGGAGTTCCTCTACCAATATGAACTGAAAGAATGTACTTAGGATTCATAATTACCGATTAGTTTGTCTAAAGCAAAAATACCAGAGGTCATGTGTTTGGTATGTAGCAGATTAGCTTCATCTTGACATAAGAGAGAGTTTAGACTTTGGTATATCCATAGAGGTAAGAATTCTTATATCACGACAGATGCCATATTTTTCAAAAGATGATAAATACATTCAATTTCATTTATTGCTTTAACCAGCTGAGATGGGCTCTAACGGAAAAATTTCATTTACCCAATTTTTTTTACTTTGAAGTCCCCCTCCTTTCGCTCCTCACACGTGCACAATGGCGTAAATGTTATTTGAGGCTACATGTGCGAGCAGACTGCATACACTGCTACCACTTAAACGCTGCTTGCTTGATGTTAGAATGTAGATATATTTTGTGGAGAGCAAAATCAGTGGCCTAGAACATCCTGATGTTCAAATAAAATTTGAATACTGGTCAGAAAAGCTTGCAAATTGCTCAAACATCAATGAATGAATGAAAAAAAAAATGCTTCAGGTATTTTTGGTGTGGAAATAATGTTAAAACATCATCCAAAAACTTGATTTGTTCTTATCAGCCATTTTCAAGACATGCAAACAGCATTAGGTAAGGTTCAGATTTAGGAGGATTTTAGGAGCCCGGAATCTGGAACAAACATACTGTATGTTCCAGAAGAAGTGTGGAATCCTTATTCCTGCAGACAGTCGGTTGAACAGGAAGTGATTCAGAGCGGTCTGCGGTCTGGTTCACATAAAGCATGTTTCATTTGGACTCTGACCTTTGTCACTGTTTGCGTAAAAATGAATGACTAACCATTTGATTACGTTTTAAAATTGTACCAAAACATGCCTCTGCGTAAATGTTGTATGTTTGCGAGCGGGGTGTCTATATTGGTTCTTGTCAGTTTGAGGTGTGATTTTTTTTTTTCCCCCAAGAAGTGAAGCTGTTGATTGTGTTAAAACAGAGGGGTCGACCGTTAACTGGTTGGAAAGTTTTTTTTTTCCTTGAAATGTCCAAATGAAAAGAGCTCATTGTGAGTTTTTCTCTCGTCCCCCTGTGGCAGTTTTCTCTCTACCTGCTCTTTCTTCACATTAATGGAAGTAAACTCACCGTACACGTGACAATGTTTGGTTGCAGTGATTTCTTTTTTCTCCTTGTTCAACAGACAAACTTAGAGAAAAACTTTTCAATTTTACTTAAATAGGTTTACATGATTCCGCTAAAAAACATACAAGTGCCATTCTAAATTATTAACTTGGTGGGGTAAAAAGTTTTGAAATATCTTGTAGGTTGGTAAAGCCTCTTGTACGCATGATTGGCTGCAGATGGTATTATCTGTGTGCCAACATTAAAAGGCTTGTTAGAAGGGAATGTCTAAAGAGCTCAGAGTAAATTTGAGGAATTATATCGCACGTTTATACAAGTCAAGGATGGATTGACGCATTCCTGAACAGCTCTTGTTTGCAAGATTATTAGCAGAAACAACTTTAAATGCAAAAACAAGCAATCAGTCACATTAAGCTTGTAAAAATGAGTTAAATGTGTGAAATTAACAAATAATCTCTTTGGCGTGGCCTGGAAACTGTGTGGATGTCAGTTTTAGGAAGAAATGCACACAAATTACTTTTAAATCAGATGAGATGAAGATTGTATGTAATGATCAGAGATAAATACTGTATGAGATAGAAGAGATGAGGCTTTTCGTTGTGAGATTATGTGACTAAATGCTAAGTATGAGATCATGGTATTACATTGATGTAGACAGAACTGTATGTCTACAAGAGGGTGGATTAAATCAAGTATTTATGTTACATTGACTTAAACCAGACATTTGAATAAGATTTAATTATGTCTCAAACTTGCATGTAGCTCAATGTTGGGGTTGAAAATGGCAGATTGCCACCTGTTCCCCTTAATAGGAAAATTTATATATGCAATTATGTGGCTGAAAATAGGTTTGATTTATTTGACAAATTATTATATGCAAAATAAATCATGTCTGTTCAAGTTAAGCTCAAGTTATAAAAATATTTTACTTAGTGCTAAATTATTATTTAATTGTACTATATTTATCCCTCAATAGGGAAATTAGTTTCACTGCATTATACTGCAGCAGGCAGCGTCAATGGTGGGAGCAACTAGCGAGATAGGTGTCTGCTCTCCATAGCCTTAGGCAGAATCCAACCGGCATCTCCCGGTCCAGGCATGGACATTCTACCACTGAGCCAACGCCTCACCTTTAAAGATGGATTGACACAATGGTTTTAAATTCAATGTTAAAATGTTGTAGTACAATTTATTTTCTACAATCTGTCTTTGATTTTTTTTTAAAAAAAAAAAAAGTAAAACTCTTTATTACTATTACTACCACTTTATTACTGTTTATTACTATAATTAGTACTATATACTATTTCTACTTCTAAAACTATTGTATTCAACCAAAATTTATTCTGCAAAACCATTGCCAACCATCAAGTTTTAATAATTAAGTTTTTTAACAACAGCTGGTTTTTCCATTTCCAAAGCTGTGACGGGTTTTTCTTCAGTGCTTTTACTTTTCCTTCAATTTGCTGTAAAACACAAACATTTGAAGTGAATGAACTGAGTAATGAACGAGATCAGAGGTCAAACCGGTTGGAGCTTACAGAGAAAAAAACAAACTCAGATAACCTGTGTGGTGCTGTAGTGATCAGGAAGGCAGCTCCGAACATGTCCTTCTTTGAGTTAAATAATGCCATCATAACACCAGTACATGTCAGGTTTGGTGATGCTCGTTGGAAAAACATACGATGTTTGGGTGAATCTGTATTTCTGTTAATGAGGCAAATACTGGATCTGAAAGAGACATTAAAAGAATAAGCTTTCTAGGTTGTGAGATGTATTATAAAAATTTAAGGCATGTTTTCAAGGACCCTATTGGTGCCTTGTGATTCCAAATTATCATGGTTTGAATGCCACAGACTTTCTCAATGTGACTGATGCCCATGCACATGCTAATTTAGTCACCTTATCATCCTCTCATCTCTGCTTCAACCAAAGTCAATCTCACCCTGATACAAAGTGAAACCCTCCTAAAACTGAATGCTTCTGGTAGTTCAGAGAGTTCAGAGGATGACTGCTGGCTCTCCAGTCGACTGAGTACAAACAAATAAGAAAACCCTGTAATGTGGTTGGACAGAAGTCTGGAAGGATTAGTACAAAACTTAAATAATTGCAGAAGTTTAGAAATTGTAATTCTTTAAAGAAAAAAGAAGTGTGACTTTGTGATTGGTCATCTACTAAGAAGAAACAAATGGAAAAGAAGCAGTGAGATGGTTGACGTGTCTTTACACAAGTTTAATTTAGATTTAGATTGCCAATCCACGCATTTCACTACTGGGAGGTTTCACACTGGACAGGTCACCAGTCTGCCATAGTGTCATACAGTGTCAGACAGTCAATCAGGCTCACTTGTAATAACCATTTGGGATGCTCTGTGTGTTTTAGGGGAAGAAACGTAAATATCTGTTTTGCTTAAAAGCACTACGGAAAAATCTTCTAAGGCCCACAGTCCAGCAACTCTTTGTGAATACTAGGAAGCATTAAGACCCACCTTGATCTGGCTTCTTCTTGGTTTTTGCGATCTCAACCAATAAAACTACTTGTCGACAAAACCAGGAAGTTGGAGTGATTGATAGGCTGTGGACAAATGGTTTTTGCTCACCGTACAAAAGTGATTGGCAAAGATTTTCAATGTTCCACAGAGTGAACGATATACAGTATATACAGTATACTGTGTATATACTGTATATATAGGAGTGTTGAAAATATGTGTATATATATTTTCAACACTCTTATTTAATGACATGAATCCAACCAGTGAAGGCAGTTTAAGTAATGCTGTATGGCAAAAAATAAATTGGTTAAGATTTTACCTTTCAACTTCAAAATACTTGAAATTAGAAAACATCTTATCAAATATTTATATTCTCTGGAAACAAGATTAGATTCTTAAGGTCAACCATAAATACTGTAAAACCTTTAACCTTCATTCTCTGTTCAGGCCGTTCAAAGCTCTCAGTCTGGGCTTTAAACGATGAAGTCCTTGTGTTTGTTTCTTATCACAAGCTGCTGACGCTGTAAGATAAGCAACAGCAGGAAACAAGCGTCCGAGTTTATAAAAGAGGAAGTGGACAAAAAACTGGAGAATAACAATTTATACTGATACAGACTGTTTTCATTATGTCACAAGTTAGTCAAATATAGTAGTGCATCATCGGCATAACATTTGATGTTCATCTTAATGATCAATATTTGTCTATTTTTTTGTGAAGTCTTAGAAAAGTAACAAACCAAAGTAATTCAAGAGCAAAAGATGGAGAGGTGTAGAATGAAAAATAAATAGAAACAGCTTCTAAAGGGCAGTTTTATTCTTTTATTAGTCAAATTTTGTTTTTAGAGTTGTTGTTTTTATTTTGCCAAATTTAATTGACTTGGCAAAGAAAAATATATGAAATTGAAACAACTGTAATAAACTTTTTTGCATTTGTTGTTTAAATATTAGATGTGCAAAGGAATAAACATTAAGGCCCTGTCCACACGTAGACGGGTATCTGGTAAATTGAATATATTTTTATCCGTTTCGGCCTGTAGTCCACACGAACTCGTCGTTTTTTTTTCACTACAAACCATTGTTTTTGAAAACTCCGACCAGAGTGAAGATTTTGGAAAACTCTGGTTTTGCGTTTGCGTGTGGACATGCACAACCGGCGTTTCGCGTTTTTAAACGTCACTACCTGCGACAATTAAATGTATAGACGTCATTTGTGTGTCCCCTTGTTTTTAATATCAGACAAGGGGAGCATGGATCCTCTTAAAAATACACTCATTTCTTGCTTTTTTTTTTTTCACACTCAATTGCTCTTGCTTCTTGTAGAGGTGCAAAGGAGGCGAAATCAGTTACAGTCGGTTATTATCCGTTATATAAGCCTTCCGAGCTCAGAACTTACATTTTGATAAATACTGCCCACTACTGGTCTGGCATGCATATAACCGCACCCAGAAGCGCATTTATACGGGAGCGTGCGGATGTGGTTATATTAAAAACGGTTATGTGTGTATGCAAAAGTTTTTCTAAAACGGAGGACAGCGGATATGCGCTTTCAAAAATACCCGGCTACGTGTGGACATGGTCTTAACCTATACAAGTCAACTTTAGCTCATCAGTTGGCTTCATTTAAATGACTCATCTGGTTCAGTAGGTCAGACGGATCGTTATAAAAGTGTCAGAAGTCAAATTGCTCAGCAAATGTGAATAAATACAGACTTTTGAACTAACTCTCAGCTGTTTTAAGTGTGATTGTGTGACCTGCAGGCTATCTGCTTTCACAGACAAACCATTGTTGTTTTCAGGTTATGTTTTGGCTGATTTTGCCTTTAAGCTTTTGAACGCTCAGCTGGTCTCAGATCAGGAGGTCGCTAGTGATGACACAGATGTCGATGATGAATTTTTGCTGGGTAGAATTTCCTTGGTGCTGCAGGGTGGTACACAGCAAAATTATACCATGTAATAAAACTTTACTTTCCAAGCAAGGTCACGCAAGTGAAATTAAAGCAGTGAGTCTTACTCAAGAGACAGAATAATGAACTCTTTGTTTTTCTTAACTCCTTCGGAGACTCCTTAAAGCGTTCAAATCTTGAATTTTTAAAACTCCGGTCAACTTGACCTCAAGACGTTCCCAGAATGCTTCGTATATAAAAGGTGCGAAGAATGAGAGAGCAGGTACAATGAGATCATTGGGTTAACATACAAATACTCAGTATTCATGTCATGAGATTTAAATTAAGTTTGCACGTTGGCTCATAGGCACATTCATTGCTTTAGTTATCTCCTGCAGATAGACTGAAAAACAGCTGTTTGTTTACGTCACTGTGAAATCTAGCACTTCATAATATATATTTATATACAGTATATAACATATAAATACAGTATATATAGTTTTACCTTTCTCATTCCTGTTTCATTTTTATCATTTCCCTTTTATTTTTTTCAGTTTTATTGGTCATGGCATGAGCAGAAGTTGTTTGCGGGAAATTGTGGTAGGAAGAACAATGAAAACTAATTACATGGAAGAGGCCAGATGTTTGGCTTTAAACATGTGAGGTAAAAATACCTCATTATGTTTCTCATTTAAATGCAAAGCTCAGTGCATTTATGAAATCTTGGTCATTATTTGACCCCCATCCAAACATCCCAACCTTCCGTTGACTCTAATTAAGCTCATACAAATAGATTTTGATTTAAACAGGCATAAATTGAAAAAAAAAGTGTTTTTGTCACTCTGGCTTAGTGAGAAAATTGTGTAATGATGCATGTAACAACAAATGAGGATTTTAAATTGAAACAAGACCTCAGGACATGAATATTTTCTGTTCCATTGCTGATCTCATAGTTTCAAAATACCCCAAAATCTGTCACAGAACATGTTTGACAAAATCTGAAGATTAGGTACAGATGTGTGGACTTTTTTTTCCTGTGATGGCTTGTCCTGAAAAGCACAGGTTCTCAGTCTGCCTGCAAACATTTTTAAGCTCATTAAAGGCATGTTTTTTCAAAAGTGAAGTAATGCAAATAAATGAAAATTGAAACGAGGGGCTGAATACAGAACAAAAACATTTAAGAAGAAAAGAAAATTTATCTTTTTTAGGGTTTTAGAGCTTCAACTTAAGATTTTAATTTGATATTTTGTTTGTTAATTAAACTACATTTGATTCACAAACAGGAAGTCCAACCCCAGGTGAAGCATCTGGATGTCCCAGCCACAGGCTAAATTCCTCGCTGCTGATCTGTATGGATGTGAAGCATGAAGCTACATGTTTCTGGCCTCTACATTCTTTCCTTATCATCCGCTGAAATGTGTTGGAGGGACTCCAGACATTTCCCTCAGAATAGAAACACAGTTTAACCATTCCTGCAATCAGCAGACGCAGGATGGCTCTTGTCAACCAGGCGAGCCTCGCTGTTGTACAATTCTGGCTATTCTGCTCACACAATGTTCTCATCGGAAAATTAGCAAAAAACCAACTCACTGGGAGACATTTTAATAACAATTAGGAGCTCATATAAGACTTGCAAGGGATTAATTATATGTTATTGTTTATAACATACATAAAAACATTTCCATTGTCTTCCGCATTTCCAAGGCTGGGTTGCAGGGACAACTGCCTCAGAGAGAAAACCAGGCTTTTCTCACACCGTCTGCATCCTCCAGCTCACCAGGGCGGATCCTGAAGCGTTCCCTGGCCAGCTGCGAGACAGTCTCTTCAATGGGTCTGAGGTCTGCCTCTGGGTCCCTTCCAGTGGAACATGCTCAAAACACCTCACCAGTGAGGCGCTTGGCAGGCAGATGCCCGAACCACCCCATCTAGCTGCCCTTGACCTGAAGGAGCAATGGCTCTAATCCGAGCTTCTTCCAGATGGCGGCTAGATCTCATATTACTTGTTGAGGACTATTTAAGTGACACAACACCTGTGGAATATTGACAATAATGGCAATGCAAGGAAGCAACGCAGTAGAGAGGTCATTCTGAAATAGGACTCTGGCTTTGTTATCTGGATTTTTTTTTTTTTTTTGGCAATAAATCTATGGTTAAAAAGGTTTACGCGGAATAGCCCGCTCACCAAGTGACGCCATTACTGTGGCGCGCAAGTGTTACTGAGAACTATACAAACTCAAAACCTGAACATATGTGAAAAATATCAAACTCTAAACTTAAATACTTTTTAAGTCTAGAATTGGTGTGTAAAATAACGCGTTAATGTTATTTATGCTCTAGACTGTTGTTTTAATAGAAACGTGCATATTGGGAGCGTCGCTAGCGCATGTTAGCTGTTAGCTCTGAAAATGCTTTGTGCCATAATGTTAAAATCTTTTTTTAAAAACAGGGAAAAAAAATCATTGCGGTTTTTATTGCCATAACACTATGTACTAGAAGTTGTATGGGTAGTTTTTTTTTTTTTTTAACCAAATCCCTCACCTTTGGTGAAAAAAATGAAATTGAATGCCTTTAAGCAAATTTGTGATTTTCTACTTCAATGTTTTCATGTGTATGAGTCATTTCATTAGAGCCACGTTGTGACACAAATGTAATGTTAATGTTAAATGTCATGCCTGCGGGTGTTTATCTGGATCTGGTTTATCTTTTCCACTTTTGTTGTTCTGGGATTAATAAAGATCTCATTATTGTTTTCTGAATTGCAGTTTAATGCATGTCAATGAAAACTTGGCAATGCAGAACTGGAAAGTGGCAAATAATGTGGTTCTGTTTTAATACTAACAAAACTACCCACTCATCTACCTATCTGTTTATGAAGTTACATAAAGTCTTTCTGTTTGGAAAAATAAACTTTAGTTTTGTGAAACCTTTTTATAAAAAAAATGTAAGTAAAACTATATTTTGGGGGCTAAGGAAACCAAAGCCACAAGCAAACCACCATCCCCCAAAAAACAGTGGAGCTATTCAGGCAAGTTTTATTCAACTAATTACTTTCAGTAATTAGCTTAAATATTGTCTCACCTGAGAGGTCAAAGAGCAGATGGATTTGTGCTTTAAACCTGTGGGAAACTGACTTGTTATGTTATGTGGCAAGAACAGCTAAAGTTGCCTCATTTGATCTCATCTGGAAACACCAAAAGTAAAACAGTTGAAACACTGTTAAATTCCAATGTTTCAACGCCATGTGCGTGTGTGTACGAGTGTGGGTTAGCTGCTGCAGTGTGCTTGGACCACACCCAGTGTTTAGTCATGCTTAATGTGCTAGCTGTGTTGATGTCTCAAAGGGTTTGGCCTCCATGTAGCTCAATGGCACCGTGTGTTTTGTGCTTTTTTCCCCTTGCAGAGACTCTGATAAAGAACATTTTTGAGAATGTGGTCAGTTTAGATCATAAAATGCTGTTTCAAAGACTGAAAACTGTAATCATTTCTTACTCTGCTGCTATTTCTAGCAACTCAATGGAATGTTCCTTAGCAGTCTCGTGTGGAGGTTGATGACAGATAGTATTAATGGATGAGATGATATTTCTGCAACTATATGTTGAATAACTTGTATGTGATACATTTCATTTCAAAGATAAAGCACCTAAAATGGGTGTTTTGAATTAAAAGAAAGACTAACCAGATTTAATGTAAAAGTGTTTAAAGTTTTGATCAACACCAGTTTGTCTGGTTAGTTTTGTTTTGATCTTAGAGCTGGTTAGTGTTTGATGTAAGAGTTTCTTAAGTAGAAAATCCTTGAGAACATAAAATAAATCCTGGTTACGAATGGATTAAACAGTTTACATATAAGAAAGGCATATCATCACATTTAAGTCTGATTGCAAAAGAGGCCATTACACAATCAGTGGCAGGCTTCCCAGGACTATACCTCATCTCTGAACTTCCTTCTTGCGAAAAGAAACAAAGTGGAGTTTGAACATGATGAAATGTTTAGTTTATATTTAATTTAGAGAACTAAGTAGATGCACATTTACTCCTGGGGAAGTTTGTTGAATCCTGCAAAGCTGATGTAGAAGTTCTAAAACAAGCTTGTAACATTTTTCTTTTTTTTTGTCTTCACAGATTAAAACAAGTGGATTTTCTTCGTCATTTGTTATGAGGAGTCTTTTTTTTTTTCTTTCAACTTCTAGAAGCGAACAATTTTTCTTCTGAATTGGTTGTTTTAAATTTTTTAAATTATTATTTTAACCTCTCGGAGTTTTTCCGAAGGATATTGCATTGGGTTGTATTTGGGATTTTTGTCCATAAAGGAGTCTACAGTAGAGGAGGTTTCTTTTTTGTCTGGATGCCCCAGGATTATCCTCAAGCTGCAGCTCATCCCCCGGCCTGCAGGGCGGCAGCAGAAACCGACAGCCGGCAGCTGGATAGGCGGAGCGTTAGCATGAGTGACTTCTGGCACAAGATGGGCTGCTGTGTGGTTGCAAAACCTCCACCGGTGAGCCACTTACACATATTTATAAGTATATGTAAAACATATATTGAAATATAAAAAATATGTTGATAAATACAATACAAACTCACAAATATCTCATTTACATCTAAAGTAGCACAACAGAGCCACTAGATTTAGATTATTACATATTTATTGTGGGTTGCACGGTGGTTAGCACAGTGGCCTCAAAGCAAGAGTGTCAAGGTTCAAGTCCGGGAGTGAGGGTCAGGCTTGAAATATTGGCCTTTCTATGTAGAGTTTTCATGTTCTCCTTGTATATGTGTGGGTTTTCTCCAGGTACCCCAGTTTCCTCACACCCTCCAAAAACATGCATGTTAAGTTGATTGGCTGTTATGAAAGTGCCCCGAGGAATGAGTGTGTATGTGGAAGGTTGTGAATATGTGGCTCCGCAACAGACTGGCAACCTGTTACCGGTGTACCCCACCTCTAGCCTGAAATCCGCAGGTCTGTCGTACCCCGCAACCCTATAAGTGATAAGCAATTCCGAAGAAGAAAACAAAACATTTGTTGTTTTATGTCTGACCAAAATGAGTCTTAAAACCAAGTTTGGTCCTTTAAAGAAAAGAAGAAAACGTGTAAAAAAATCTCACTAAAAGTAAGAATTCCAAGTTCACACTTCACACAATGGTCTTACTTAGACTTTAGAATGATTTTAGAGACCCTAATACAGTTTGACTGGAACATATGCAGTAAACAGGTGGTAGAATTTCCTGTTTCGCTTTGACCTCTGACTTGTTTGTGCTAACGCCTCTCAGTTCCCTAATTTTGCTTCAATTTTTGTAAAATACATTAACAAACAGTTTTTATACACTGCCATTGCATTACAGGGCTAACGGTGATTTAAAATCCCCTGAAGTTATATTTAAATACCAAAAAATCATTTTGATTAGTAGGAAAACAATAGGAGTTGGTCCCTGTAGCCATGGGTGTAAAACCCCAGCTGACTGTAGATTTACTACAACAGTGTGTTTTAGACACAATGAGTGCGCTCATGGTGCTGGGAGGAAGTTGCGCAATTTTGCGTTTCTCTCCAGAGACCCTCTCTCCTTCCTCTGTCTGTATTTTTAGAGTTTTCTGTTTGTTCTATTGTGCAGCTACAACAATACACCTTTAATAAACACACTCAGACACAGCAAAGCCCAAAGTGACTTCACTCAGGAAGTTAAAACTGAGTTACCTTGTGAAGCTGGATTGTAAATCATAGACTCAACAAATTTGGAAAACCTCTAAAGAGGTGAAATGATAAACTTCTAAAACTAAGATTGAATAATTATCCAATTACAAGAAGTTTTAAAGAGGTTTTGTATGAAATTAATTTTTCAAAGGTTACTTTTAAAGGTTCATCAACATATCTCAAGGGGTTTTCTATTTTATTCATGCGTGTTTGAACAATTTACACCTCTCCTTTTCAGTTTATGGATACTATCCAAACACTACAGTAAATTGTTCTAGGTCATGGATTTTGTTCTCTGCCACGCCCACATTGTAATGTTGTCAGGAAATGTTTTAATGTCCGGGCTCTGCTCCCTCTCAGACCCCGCCTCCCCTCAACAGGAAGCGCCATTTTTATAAAAGCACCAAAAAAGATATATAAAAGAATATGCACTAGCTTTTGCTGACTTGATGCACTTTACTCTGCATGTATGGCCTCAAACAAGATTTACAGTGTGTTGTGCACATGCACAGTGAACAGTAACAAAGCGGCGAGTGTAAGGATGGGCAAATTCGCAATGCAGTGAAACTAACAAATGTGTTTATAAGATTTTTTGGCAAATATCCCATTTCTGAGCAAACAAAAAAGTTCCATGTTTATCTACATATGCTTTGAGATAAGAAATATTATCCCACAAAAGATAGTGCGTCTAATTTAAAAGAAATGGAAAGTTTTCGAAAGTGTTGACCATTCTTGTTCATGTATAAAAACAGCAGCGTGCTTTATGATGTGTTTTTAAGATCAGGGATTCGTTGAGGTCTTACAGAAAGCTGAAGTCATATGTTTCAAGTTAATGATGAATGAACAGCTGATGTGTCCACAAAATGAAACCCTCCGCATGGTGAGGATTCATTTCTGTACATGTGTGACGTCGTTTCTCAGCTTCTTGTTTAAAAATTCCGGCTCGTTCTTTGAGTTGATGTAGATGACTCAGAGATTACACGATAATCATGATGATGGTGGTGGTGATGGAGAGCAGAGTTGTTTATCAGCCCAACACAAGGGTTGCCAGGAGAGTCTTTTTTTCTCTCCTGTTTGCTCAGTAACTGAGCTAGAGTCTCTGTTATGTAATAAATCTGCTCTTAGATCGGTTTATATCGAAGTTCGCTGTAATACACAGCAGTTTGCCAAGTGATTGGCTGAGGCAGGAGTTGCAGTTCAGTTTACAACCAAAAAGTATTTCCTAAAGTACCACAACAAAAAGATACATAAAAACCCTCATATTTTCCACAAAGAATTTGTGATAATAATCAGCTGTGGATCTGAAGACAAAGCCAAACAGCCGTTCACTTTTATTGGATGACTGAGTTAACAAAGATCGTTTCTCAACAGCATTCTGTTGAAACAGTAACAGTTCTTAAATTTTAACCAGAATGGCAAAGAACTTTTTTTTCTCATTGTTGTTACTATGGCAACGACTGTCGCTGTGGAGGAGGAAACTCGTAGGCTAAACGATGACTCACTTCCAGCCGGTTGATCACAGGATGCTCATGTTCACACTTTAGTCGACAATTCTGCAGAATGAAGTCTTCTAAAGGATAAAACACCAGAAAATCCCACATTTATTTGCTGAACTAAAAAACACTAAACATTAATAAATACTGTTAGCACCTCAATTATTATGTTTATTAGCTAATATATTTACTGTCAAAGTTTAAAACTTTTTACTACAAATCTCATTTGAGTGTAAGTTCAGATCTGCATCCATCAATTTTATGAAAAAAATATTCAATTTTGTCACTATATTCATCTCTCAAAGAGACATTTCTGTGCTGCATTGCACTGCAGGAGGCAGCCATGATGATGCAAATGGTGGGAGCAATAGGTCCGACCTTTTACCTAATTCAAATAGAAAAATTGTGATATTTAGAGAAGTGAATAAGCTTAGATGTGTTTTAATCAAAATATCTTGTTTTGCAATTAATTAGTAGAAGGTACCACATCAAAAGTGGATCGATTGTTTAAAAAAAATGTAATCTTACAGTCATGACATCTACCTACAGTACATTTCATCTAGCAAAGCATGAACATAAAAAACTGAGTTAAACACATTTTTCCACATATTTTTTTAGAACTTTTACTGTTTCTAATTTTTAGACAGCCCTCTTTTACAATACAACATTTTAGAATCTTCAGAATAAACTCAAAGTTGAGGCATGCTTTTGGTTCTGTTTCAATATTTTCAAATCATTTCTGAAGGACATCACTTTCAGATGCTTTTCATTGGCTGTAAAAAGATTTTCTTTAAGCCTATAATTTTTATCTTTTTGTCCATTTCTCCAATTCCCTCATATTTCCAAAGAACATTCTGTACAGCATTGTTTGATAAGTTAAGTTTCAAGCTTGCGGATTCATGCGAAAAAGCAGTACCATACTAAGAAGTCCATGACAACTTGTTAACATTAATAGAAGAAGGCAATAAATAAATGTCTATATTTATACCGTGATGTATACAATTTGTCTGTGTGCGCCCTGTGTTTGCACAGAATATTCTTTTTTCCACACTAACACCAAAAAAAAAAAAAAAAAACCCATGCCATTAGACTGAACGATTTATTTAAATTGCATATAGGTATGGCTGTGTACGTGATTGGTTATTTATCACTTGAGGTTAGCCCCATTTCAGACTGGCAACTTGTACAATGTGTACCCCACCTGTGGCCAGAATAGACTTCAACACCCCACTATATAAATAAAAAGTAGTAATAATGTAGACAAACATAAACTTTTTCTACATTTCTTTTTGGATATAATTATACATGTACTTATTGATAGACAGACTGCATGACGACAGTGGTTAGCACAGCTCAAGTCGGGATAGGCTCCGGCACCCGTTGCAACCCTATAAGGTAGAAGTGGTTCAGAAGACAAAACAAATATCGATAGACATGTGAATATATGTATAGATAAATTTCTGTATATTTTCACTCACTTTTTATGCTAAAATAAATTTTTACTTTTGTCTTTTTTCCACTTCTTTAAAACAAAGTTGTAAATTTTCTTTTAGTTTCATCATTAGAATTTGCAACATCAAATAAAACCTGATCGTCTTTGACAACGTCACAACATAGCACCATCTATCTACTTATTTAATACTTTCTGTTTGGTCTTTAAATGCATCTGCATTGTTTGACCCATAAAGTTATTTGATAGAGCAAATCCAATCTCAAATGAGTAATTATCCTAAATGAAGATCCGTTCCTCAGTTTGGATATAATTTGCTTCGTTTGTGTTATTTATTCAGTTATGCTCACTTCCTATTAAATATTTGCCAATTTTTGTTTTGATTTAATCATTGTTTAAATCAGATGAGGTGACAATCAACTGACCAGATAAAATTCAAATCTAAATTAGTTTATACTCAAAGTAAAACAAATAAATGCAACGGGTAGCTTCCCAATGGAGAGATATAAAATATGTGTTTGGAAGATATAATAAAAATATGAACTAAATTAAATAAAACCACAACCGATTTCTAGTCTGAACTTTAAACTGAGTCATGTATTTTAAAATAAACTATTTGATCTGACTGCATACAGCTGCTGTTTTTTACAGAACTCCACATGTCTTGTACTCTTATAAACCTGACCTCTTGCTTGAACCTTGAGTTATACTGTATTACATAAGATCTCTAAAATAATCCTGAAGAACATAAGCCCCTTAAATCCCATCATGATTATAATTGCGGCTGGATGTATTTCAAGACGGTCGGATTAGCTGAACTAGGGGAGCGGAATAAAGTTTTAATGAGGATTTCTGTAGGTGTTTGCCAAGAATCAAATGTCTCTGAACATATCACAGAAATCCACACATTGGATTAATCAAAATTAAAACCCTTTTCAACTGATGTAAACCGTTTTACACTTACCAGAGTGTGTGTTTCTCATTATTTTATTTCTTATATTATTACTGGAAAATATGAAGACAAAATAAAATTACACAGCTAGAAAATAAACAATGGAGTGGAGGGACTGAGCATGAGTAGAGCACATACACTTTGCAAAAACCCTTCCTGCTTGCATTAGAATGTCGGCACAGTTCACAAATTATATGATAAAAACAAAAGGTGTGTTCAGAAACAATCTGACATTAGAATAATATCTACAGTACATACGAGATGGGAAATTCTGACTCAATCAAAATGCAATAAATAGAAAACTATGTCTGGTATGTTTTTGATATAAAGTAACATTTGAAAATGGGAGGAACTCCAAAAAGTTCATTTAGGATGAAACTCTCCGTTTAATAGAACCGAGTGGTGGAAACAAGGAGCTTTGAGTTCCTGATTTAAAACTATAAGATTTGATCTAAATGAGATCATATGACCCCAAACATTCATAATGTAAAGCATATTCTTAGCTTAGTTGCATCATCTGGTCCAGTATACAATATACAATCCACTGTATTTAATAATATACGTATTTTTAAGTATTTGCTTGGCCATTCAAATAATTTTTGCAATCAGTGAAATCAGAAATAATTTTTGCAATCAGTGAAATCAGAAATGATTTGTTTTCAAATCATTTCTATGGCCAGTCGTGTGTGTCTAAATCAAACTCAGAGGCATGCAGATTGAACAAAAAAAAAAAAAAAAGACAAACGCAGTATAAAAATAAATATAGTTTTGAGTTTTAAAAATAACCAAGTCAAAATTTGCCAGGGTATGAATAGTCATGAGCGACACCGCATTTTACAGTCAGCTGTATAATAAGAAAATGAAGTATTTGGAAACCATAGCAACCTAACCCTTGGGTGGTTGGCCACACAAACTACTGGTAAGAGGTCACTGAATGAGGCACAGTCACAAACCTGCAGAATCTATCACCACAGACCTCTGAACTTCATGTGGCCTTCAGATTAGTTAAAGAACCACAAACACGGTGCTCTGTACAGTTGGTTTCCATAGCTGAGCAGCTGCATCCACACCATTTATCACTAAGCGTAATGCCAGCTGTTACAGCTGCAAAAGGGGGACCAATGTCATTTTGAGCCCTATGAATTAAGACTGGGATTTACTTAAAAGTGATATATGTTTACTATACTACTTAAATGTGACTTTAATGGTTGGACTCATGCTTCCAAATAAGTACACTGAAAATAATAAATACAAAAACTACTGGCCCAGAGGCTGTCAATCGTTCACACTTCATAGTTTTCCCAACAATTGTTCTCATTGGTTGGAGAACAATTGGCTTCTTCCCATTTTTTCTGCAAGAAGCCAAAAAATTAAGACTTATCTTAACATTTGCTCAGTATTCACAAAGGCTTGTGGTGCTAGAACTGGGGCAGATCCAGGGGGGTCATGTGGCGGGCGCACGCCCCTCCCCCCTTTTGGTCCACAAAAAAAAAAAAAAAAAACGATGAAAAGAAAGGGGACAAGTCAAATTGTCCCCTTGCAAGGCCAGCGAATAGGCCACCAAAATGCCAAAAAATGACTCTTATTTTTCAAAACGTTCTGGAGGGGAATGGGGGGCGCACTGCCTATAGCGATGACCTCACACTCCTCACCCCCCTTTAGAAATTCCTGGATCTGCCCCTGTAGAAAATGCTTCATTCAAGTTCCATCACTTTCGTAACTTGACTCGCAATTATTTCAACAAAAAAATATTCTCCATCATTTTAAAGTTGATTTCAAATAAGAACCAATCACAAAAAAAAAAAACTAAATGTATGTGTTCCTTTGTAGAAAAAGAAGAGGAGGAAGATTGATCGCACTATGATTGGAGAGCCGACAAACTTCATCCATCTCACACACATCGGTTCTGGAGAGATGGCAGATGGTCTTCAGCCGGTAAGAGAGCTCCCTGTAAAACCTTTTACCTTTACCAGCTGCAACCTGATTTTCTGAGTTGCGGCTCAGAAGACCAGTCCACGCCCAATCAGTTAAACTTTGTCTTATCTTTGGTAAGTCGTGGCCATGACTTTTCATATGGCCTCGTATAAAATGATCAAAGTAAAACTATTGAGATCATGACACCCAGTGAATATAGTAACAGCTCTTGCTTCAATCCAACATCAAGACAGAGAAGCATTGTGTGCATGTGTGTGGATTTGTGCACATGTGTGTCAGGAAGTGTAATGGGGCTCTTCATCCTTCCTGCTTCTATTTCAGACTTTTTTTGTCTCACATCTGGTGCGTGGAAATCTGCATCGGATACTAAACTCAACACCCTTTTTGCTGTGACCATAAAGACAAATGAACAAATCGGCAAAGAAAGTTCAACTATTTAAATCAATTTCTTGAATTGGTAAAAGAATAATTACAATAAATTTTCACTGACTCATGAAATGATGCTAAACATTAAATAAATGGTTTAAAATTTAACATAAAAGGTTACATGTGATGTGAAGAGAAATGTTCTAGCTGGTGGGCTATGACATCATCAGATGATGCTGGTTCCCATATTTGGTTGAGGTCAGGTGGGGGTTTTCTGCCATGATGAAGTCAGAGGTCAAATATGTTCTTCCTCACTGTTACTTCCTTTGTTTCAGAAGAACAGAACAAATTTTAAAACAGGAATGAAAACTCTCTCAGTCTCATGTTTAGATGGTTTTGTGTTGAAGATTTTCTTGTTTAAATGAATAGGATTCATCAGGTTGTTCATTCCTGGCCAGTGATCTAATGACAGAGGTTAGAAGAGGTTGAAGTGAAGTTCCTAGAACCCAAAAATGAATGTGATCCTGATGATTGTGTCTTTTTCTAATTTAATGGAACCAAAATTCCGTAACACAACCTCAACTAACAAAGAAATTTGTACAGAAACATTTAATTTCATTTACAAAATGGCTTAATTTATTTTTAATTATTTGTGTTGGAAAACATTGCAGTAAAAAAAATCTTTGAGTCAGGTCGAGAGAAGCCAGATGGGGTGGTTTGGGCAGATGGTTAGGATGCTTCTGGAGGGCCTCGCTGGTGAGATGTTTCGGGCACGCCCACCGGGAGGAGACCCAGAGGCAGGCCCCAGACCTGCCAGAGAGACTGCCCTCCGCTCCGATGAGCTGGAGGATGCAGCAGGGATTAGAGATACCTGGGTCTCACATCTTAGGCTATTGCCACCTCGACTCAACCCCAGATAAGCAGTAGCATAACGAAACAGAAATCTTTGAGTATAAGTCTTAAAATAGTTATTTGTGTAATTTTAGGATTTATGTTTTATGTATTTAGAATTTAAATACTTTTTTAATTTGAATTAAAAAAAATCCTTCCGGATTAATAAAGCATAAACAATTCTATTCAAAAAGCTATGTGTTCTTGTTTTTAATTGAATCATGAATGTTGTCTTGTTTTTCCTGCCAGGTTTTTTTTTTTTTTTTTAATTTTCCATGCCATTGTACATTAAAGTATCGAGGATATTTTCCATTGGACAGAATATTTAAAAGTAGTAGGCAATGCTCATCATTCATTCAATAATATGCGTGTTTGTATCTATTTTAATGTGTTTTTATGTTATGTTAAGTGTTCATTTTATCCTTTTTTAGGCTAAATAACTTTCTATATCGGTTGTTTTTTGAACTTGACAATTTGCTGTTATGAGATTTCTTTTTTTCTTGTTTCCACAGTCTGGGTCAATTCAGGAGCAGATGAGGTCCAAAGTCCCGAGCATGAACGGCAGAAACAGCCTCTTATAGCTGGTAAGAACACATAAAAAATCTGTTTCACTCTCTCTGTTTCCAACACTTTAAACCAGAATTTACAAGCCAATGACTGTGGGAAATTTGCACCAAATAAACTATTTGGAATCATAACAATAAAAATCCCTAATTGGCCGTTGAATTTTTATGACTGCAGAAGTTTGCCCGACATTTAGCTTGAATCAGGAGGGGAAGCACTAGATTAAACAAGGAAAAAAAAGACACAGTTTCTCATCATTACATTATGAGAGTTTTGGACTGATGAGAATATAATAAGCCCAGTCTTACTGAGATGCGTTCTAAATAATAATAAAAACCATACAAAGTGGTGTAAGTAGAACTAAGAAATTGAACTAACTAAGAAACTGATCCTTACATTTTTTTTAAGTCAGTTTAGGTTTTTGTTTGATAAAGGCTTGATTTTTATTAAATAAATTTTCAAAAAGGTTTAAGTTTTTATAAATGAAGGACTTTCTGCTAGAAACATATTCTGAAACATCCCAGGACTCCAAATCATTTGTAAAAACAGTTCAAGAGTTCCATGCTTTGAAATTCAAGGAAAAATATGTAAAATATGCACTACATCAAATAAATTATCCTCCCAGCCTTCAGACGCTATCATGCTCTGTTAAAAATGTAACCTTGGTTCTGTATAAGTCTAACTGTGGGCATGAGAAACTCTCTGGTTGCAAATGAAAAGAATTATTAACTCCACTTTAAATGTGTTTTGTTGCACAGTTTTAGTTTTTATTTGTCTATCTTTTTTTCCTCCAGGGTTGTAATGTATTGACTCGGACCAGCTGACTGACCTCCTCTGTAATCTGAACCTCTGAGCCTCTTCTTCTTCATCAGGCCACCAACTAACCCACCTACCTTGCTGAAGTGTCCTTGAGCAACTTTTCTCCATTGCCTCCAGCAGGATGCATTGTGACCAGCGTAAAAATCGAGGGCTTGCTTACAAACTTTGGATCTTTTCCCTTCAGATTCGATTGACCACCTTCTAATTGAATTTATTAACACAAAAGCAAAGACATAGACACCACCAAAGACATTTTTACTATTTTAAATAGTATAAAATGTGGATCTGAGGAATAACAACTGCTGGTATGGTGCTCATTATCAGAGGGCAGACGAGAAGATTTCTACCATCAGTATTAAACTGAAGCGGCAGATGGCACCACTGGACTCAATTTCTCAGTATCTGTTTTTTTTTTAATTAAGATGAATTGTTAATGACAGAAAGTCTGTATTTAAAAACAAATAGATAAGTTAAAGTCTCAGATTAACAGAGGAATATTTTCAGCATGTTTAAGGATGATTTCTGGAGTCGCTTCTTTACTAGACGTAAATTTTGAGGTGCGCACATCTCTTAAAGTTTATCACGCTTTAGTTTGGTTTTGAGTTTTGTCTTTAATTTTCAAAACCTTTCAAGTTTCAGGGGGTTACTACATGACCACAATAATGACATCACCATGCTTCATCTGCCAGGATGTCTCTGTCTGGCCTTCATCTGGTGCTTGATGATGAAACTTGTTTTAAGAGATGGGGAAAGTCCCACACATCCCTGCTACACTGGACTTGACTCTGCGTGTGTGTATGTGCTGTTTTATCTATCCTCTCTTGGACCAATGTCTTTTTTAGACATTATGAGAACATTTATGAAAAAATTGGTCTTTTTTAAAAATAATTATATTTAGGACCATGGGACTAAGGCTAGAAATGGTCCAACATAGATAGCAGCACAAGTGTGTGTGTTTGTGTGTGTGGGTGGGTGTTCCATCTTAATATATAAGTGACCCATTTTTGTACTAGTTATATTTTTCACCTTTAAATATATTTTATGCTACAAATTTCTTTGTCATATAACTTTAAGACTGCTGTTTATGGATTCTAAATTAGTTTTTAGTCAACTCAATGAGATATTTGTTTTTTGTTCTTATGTTCGAAACATTTCTTATGGCATGCATGCAATGATTAGTGATCCAATGCTTTTATAGCTTTGCAGTGTGGAAGTTTGGATGTTTTTTGTTTAATAGTAATTGAAACATTGGATATTTTGAATTGTTTGCTACAAGATGTTGCTAGTTTCTGCATTTTACATCCTTTCTGTTATCTGAATTAGCTTTGTGCAAAAAGTTTCTTTCAATATTTTAGATATTTGAATTTATATATGTATAGAGATTATTTCTTGACTGTCAGATGCATTGTATTTCTAGTCTGGTTAAAAAAAACATAATTCATTTGCAACAACTAATACTTTGTAAGTTAAATACACTAATTGATTTGGTTTAAAATGAAAATATTTAAGACTTGTTTGTTCTGAGTATTTTTTAATATAAAGTTCGATTCCTTGCCAAATTTATATGTATTTTTTTTTTTTACCTTCTTAACTTTTTGCGTAATCAAAAAGTTGAATCGAAGCACTTTTTTCAAGAAAAAAAAAAACAAAAAAGCAAAACTATGGCAGGGGTTTTTGACTTCGATAATACACAACAATTAAACAAAAAAAACCAAATCTTAGTTACTAGTGTTATTTTTCCCTATTATCTTTTAAATAACCCTTTAAAGAGCGTAGCGGCCGCAGTAGTTGTCGGGCAAAACGGCCGAAAGCGTCCGCGTCAACTCACGTTGGAAAACGAGATTCACTTCCGGTTCACTTCCGGTTTCCTGTCAGAAAGCGCTTACGCCCGTTCAGAGCAAGAAACGTGAAAAACGTTGCCATATAAAGGGTTAAAGGAAGAAAATGAGTGTTTCTGGTCACTTTTGCATTACTAAAACTCTCACCCCTCCACTTGTGTGTTTAGTGGGAAAATTGATCACAGACTAAACTTGAGTGAGCAAAGCCGTAATTTCACAAGGGGAAACCCATAGCAACCGCGCTGACTCAAGGTTTTCTCTACATGTGTCGACCATACACTTCCTGACAACAAGGAAACTGATATTCTGTTTCAGGAAAATCTGAGTAGCTCCTTCGGTTGTCATGTGTTTACAGGGCTTCCTACAGTGTGGGAGTTTTTAACATTTGGCCCTGACATGACCTCTGTGAACTCAATCTGGATTTTCTAACAACAGTACATAGCACAGCTATTGTTGTAATAACTTGGAAATGCAGACAAAACACATCGTTACTCACTCTAATTGATGTATTCTCTTACGAACTTAGTATTTGTGTATGTAAAAGCTCCTACCTCTCTCTGAGTCAGAGCGAGAGTTGGAAAAGTTTGTGGTTTATGTCAGCTTGTTGATGTCGGTTTCTTGGCTCTATCAGCTTTTCTCATTCTTTGAAACTCAGACCTGTTCTCCGGTTGCCGAGGTCCTGTTCTTTTTGTTTATCTCAGCCATAGTTTCTCTTCCCCTCTTCCTTTTCCTGTTTGATTCCTATCAGTCCTTATTGTCCAACTACACTGGAAAGCACTTTCCCTTCAACGTCCTTCTAAATCTAAAGATCCACTTCTTAATATTAATTAAACATGTTGGTTATTTTGTCTGGGCAACCGTCATGTTTTCTCTCAAAACAGTAGAACTTCATTACACTTTTACTTTTTCTTGATTATTTTGAACTATCGGTTGGTATTATTGTTTCTCTGAACGTGTTTAATTTTAATTTGCATCACATCTTTTCAAAGTATTGACCAGGAATTTTTCTATGATCGCAGCACTTTGCAAGTAATTTGCTCAATTTGCTAAACCCTGCAGCACAGATTTTTTGAAAGATTAGTTTCTTCCACATATCTGGGGCAGGTCGCAGGGCAACAGCCTCAGATGGGAAAACCCAGCCTTCTCTCACCCCAGCCGCATCCTCCAGTTCACCCGGGAAGATACCAAGGAGTTCCCTGGCCAGCTGTGAGACATAATCTCTCCAGCAGGTCTAGAGTCTGCCTCCGGGTCTCCTCCTGGAGGGACGTGGCTGAAACACCTCAGCAGTAAGGCGCTCATGATGTATCCCAACCAGATGCTCGAGCCACCCCATCTGGCTACTCTCGACTCAGAGGACCAACGACTCTTCTCTGAGTTCCTCCCAGGTGGCAAAGCTCCTCACTCTATGCTTGAGTAAGAGCCTAGCCACCCTGCAAAGGAAGCTCATTTCGGCCGCTTGTATCTGCGATCTCATTCTTTTGGTCGCCACCCACTTTTGGTGACCATAGCTAGGGGTTGGGTCGTAGATTGACTGGTAAATCAAACGCTTTTCCTTTAATTTTCTTTATAGTAAAATGTTTCTGCTAACCTGCTCAGATACTACAGACAAACTAAAATTCAGAAGCAACACCATCAATCCTCTTGTGATTCATATGTGCATAACATTCCGGCCTCAACAATGACATATTTCACATCTGAAATTTATCACGAACAAAACAAATGAATAAAATTTTGTGAACTACTTGTAAACTTTGCAAAATGACTGTAACATGTCGCAAAAAAACTAATTTGGTCTAGCTAACACTAACCTCTACTAGCCCTAGTCCTAACTAGCCATTGGCCTAACCCTAGACCAAAACAGCACCAACAAACCCTTGACTAACAAGACCTACAGCCATAACTTTCTCTTGCCTTATCCCTAATCAATATGAGCCATAACTTATTCTAGTCCTAGCCTTAAACCTAACTAATTTTAATCATAACATATTCTCATCCCAGCCTTAGTCTGACTCAAACCACCCCTGACCCTAACTAACTAAAGCTATGATCAATTCTAACCCTCACCCTAGTCATAACTAATCCTAACCATAGCTAAACCTAACTAACCTGAGCCTAAAGTGACCGTTACTCTAGCTAACTCTAACTAACCATCATCCTAACCTTGACCCGACTTATTTAAATCCAACTCAAACTAACAACAGTTCTATTTTTCAAGATACAGTTTATGATGTGTTGTGTCACTAAAAGTAAACTTATTGGGGTGTATTGCGAGATATTTTCACTTGTGAAACTTGTTGTAAAATTTGAATGAAAACCTGTTTTTTAATCTGGGGTTTGTCTTTAATCTACATTTGAACTATTATCAGATTTTCTGTAAACCAACTTTATACAGAAAGCTTAGGTGATTCAGTTTGTTCCAAGTGACAGGAATATGTGTTTTATGTGTGTGGATGAAGACTTTTATATTTGCTGTTTGTTATGTAAGCAGAAGAAATGGACATTCAGACTGATTATATTCCTTGTTATGTAATAAGTATCTCATGATGGCTGAATAAACCTGCTGTTTCTTCCTCAAATGGTGTCTGTGTGGATGTTTCAAGATCAGGATAAAAGTTGTTTGGTTTGGGATTACATATAGATTCAAGATAAAATTAGAAATCACCTCAAATCAGACCCACTTGATTTCATGCATGTAAACTATTACCAAATGCTTGTCTGCTAAACTTGCATAATTTCATTGGTTTCAGACTAAAAGTACCGATTTTTCATTTGTTCTCAAATTCATTGCACGAGAGCACGATCACTACATTTATTATAGGAAGGAACTCATAATTTTTCAGGAACCAGGTGTCTGTCTGTCTGTTTGTCCATCTATATACTACACTATTCACCATGTCAGGTTTGTAGATCAGGTTTTATTACAAGCAGCTGTGTTGAGACCACAAAGTTGAATTAATGATGGTTAAACTGTGTGTTTCCATAGAAACATGATTCCAGGACGGAGGAAAAGGAAACAACACAAGTGGAAAAATGAAAGATGTGGTTGGTCGTGGCTTGTTTTGAGCTGAGTGTGTGGGAAACGCATGCCAAACTCACATGACGTCAATCTGAACATTTCAAATTAAACTGGTTGTTTCTTTCTTGGACTTGTGTGTGTGCCAATGGTCCTCTGGAATGATGTTGATAGTCTGAGCTAATCCGTAAAAGTTTGTGTGAAAATTCACACGTTCCACTTTTGCATTCTGTTCATATCTGTAATTTTCTAAGTTTGTTTAATATGCATTGTTAAAAGCAAATGAAGTTTTTATCAGTTTACATTTTGCCTTTTGTATTTGTTTTATTTACAAGTAAAATCCCTTTTTGGCTGGTGTAAATAATCTTTTACACCAGCGGATGCAGAGACATACTGCATCCACAAGCAGCATGTCTCTGCTGTAGTGTCCAGCTGCAGCTTAGTTACACTTACAGTACAACTATCTGCAACCTCCACCATTGATTAATTACTATCAGTATTCTCTACCATTCACTCAATGCAAGCATTGGCTTCTTCTTGAGGATTTCTTCCCCTTCAGCACATCCCACTACGACCAGCTCATTGTCTCCTTAAAGCATGGCCACACTCACAAAACCATCCATGCATATACTCATTCCTAGAGGCAATATCATAGTGGCCAATGAACCTAACGTGCATGTTTTTGGAGGATGGGAGGAAACCGGAGTACCTGGAGAAAACCCACACGTACACGCTTATTCAAAAGCTGCAGGTTGTGGATTATAATTTTTTTAAAGCTTAAGATTTCCCCGGCTTCCACCAGCAGATGGTCATGCATCTTTTAATTAGTAGTTTACTTGTTTGTCAACATTTTCTATAATGACCATCTTTCCATCTGGTCACTAAATATAGCTGTGTAACAACCAACTGATGATTTAACTGTGCATTTACTGCTGAACCACTTCCCTGATTCATCATGCATGTAAAATAAGCAACAGGCTGGAACACATGTGGCTGCAGAGTGGTTCTATTGGCATCTAAGACATGTGCAATGCATATGTAATGTACTAAACTCACAGTAAGACCAAATCATTTTTAAGAAGAAACATTCCTTTGCCGTACTTTAGATGTTAGCGAGATTTGAATGTACACTTACTGAAACTCTTTTATCTCAGCGAGTTAACTTTTAAATAAACCCTTTGATGGTTGATTGATGACTGATTAATATCATCAGGTTTTCATTACAAGTTACAGGGATTGGATTCATCTCTGGAAATACAAGTTTAAGTATCTTTTTTTGTGTGTGTCAATGTTTGTGAATATGGAAAAAATAGGAAAAAATGTCAGAAAAACAAGCTCACACAGTCTGCTCTGTGTTTGTTGAGTTTCCTCGGCAGCTACCTCACTTCCTTCCCATCAGCCTCCATTTCCTGACCAGAAGATCGCTTCATACACACAAAGTATTCATACATCCCGTCATTTTTCCATCACTCCAGAGGACACGACATAAACTTACACCAACCTAACTAACCAAAAATTTCATCACTTTCTATCATTTTGTGATGTCGTTTCACCTTTATGGTAAAATACAGCTCATGAAGGTCTACATTCACGTTCCCAGTAGGTGACTAAAGCAAGTTTCCGCAGACAATTTTATGGGGTTTTTTTGTTCTTAATGAAGAGCTACAGTGTTCCTTTTGGAAAGATTAACGAACAACTGCCTTTGTATTCTAAAAGTTGACCGATAACTTGAAGAGAAATGAGGAACTTCTGATACAGATCAGTGCAGGAGCCATAGGATAATGATGATTATAAGGATGATTAGGATGATAAGGATGATTGGTAAATGGCTTTGACCTTTTACTTTAGTTAAGAAACTGCATAAAATGGTAATAAGCAGCTATGTGAATGCTGATTGAGGAGAAACTATTCGGTAAGATAGAGAGCGACAATGGCTGCCAAGTCCGTCATTTAGTATCCTAATTATAGTAATTATTTGGGATCCTGGACCGTTCTGTTTGATTGTCTCCCATTTAATCCTTTCTCACTCCAGTGGTGGATCTATTACATATAATGTATAAATTATTAAATAATTAATAAATATTACACAAATCTATTACTATTACTTTGTGTATATTAGTACTGTAGATATTACAGGAACATCAATAGCTATTACATCTTACATTTACATAATCGTACCATGACTCTGGACTTTCTTTCTTGACAGAAATGATCAAAGCACAATTTGTATTTTTATCATCTTTTAATATGTATTTCTTATTAGTCCACAATGTTAAACTACTACAACAATACTACTATTATAATATATACAAACTATCCTTCACATCAGTTCTCTTTAATTATGAATGAACCCATTTTGAACGAAGTCAACATAGGAAGCTTCTTAACGTGAATTTATTCTCTCTTTGGGGTAGCAGTTTCAGTTCACAGGGCTATTATCATGTGAACACTAGGGGGAGCATCTTAACGGTTGTTTATTTTCAGTGAGGACAATAGAAGGTAGGTAGACCACGTTAGAGATTAGCTAGACCCACGCAATTGTAAACAAAGTACTTACCTGTCCACTAGCTGGATTGAGAAGGCCATCAGGCCACTGTCTTGGCCCAGCAGCACCCTCACAGTTAATTATTATGTACCCAAAGGCATTCACAGCTCTTGATAGTTAATTGTCCTAAGCACCAGTGGCCCTTTAAACAGGTCAAATACAGGTGTCAATAATAGATAGGTAATATACGTGTGTTCTATTACTTTATCATCTATTACTAGTTTATTTCCCCAATGCATTGCTATTGTAACAAAGCCCTTATATTACATATTGCTATTACATATTGCTATTGCCCCATTCCCCCTCACTCATAACCAACCCCGAGATACTTTACTTTCCTACCCAGAGAAAGTAGAAGAGACAGTGATAATCACATGTTCATGTGTACTTTTATTTAATTATTTTAGAGCCCTTGCACTTTAAAGTTTTGATATCATCTTCTTCAATGTATTTAAATCACAATTGGCATGAAAGACGCTCTACAAATAAAAATGATAATTTAGCAAATAATGTAAACGTTTGCTTGACATCTAAAACGTCACAAGTAACCACTGTCCTGCAGGTTTTAGGGTTTTCTGACTTAACATTTTAATTGAAAAAAAAGTTTTGTCTTCTGAACTGCTTATTCCTGATGGGATTACAGCGGGTGCTGGAGTCTGTCCCTACGGATTTAAGGCGAGAGGCAGGACTTACCCTGAACAGGTCACCAGTCTGTTGTGGGGTCACATACACACAGCCATCGACACAGACACTCATTCCTAGGGGCTTTTTAAAAATACCAGCCAATCAGCCTAACAAAATGTTTTTGGAGCATGGGAGGAAAACGAAGTATTGGGAGAAAACCCACACATACATGAGGAGAACATGCAAACTCTACACCGAAGGGCCAGTGTTTTCTGGCCTCATCCCACCCGGGACTCAAACATCGACCTTTCTGCTGTGAGGCCACAGTGCTAACCACTTCGCCACCGTAAATAAGTAATTGTGATAAAACTCATTAACTGATTCACTTAAATTATTTCGTCAAAAGTGATGGGGGAAGAAAAAAAATGGCACAAAGACACAACTCATTTAAAGAAATTGACATTACAGTGAAGATCAAATATTGATGGATTTTTCCTTTAACCATTTTTTCTGAGGAGTTAATGACTCTAATGAAAGTACAAGATCTAATAAATAAAAAATGCAATATGGCAACTAAATCTAATAGCAGAAAAGACAAAATCCACAAATAGTCTGGTCTTGCTAGACTTTCTTCTGATACATAATGAGGAACAGGACTATCGAGCTTGTGGGGAAATTCTAGTTTGACCACAATAACATACTGGCTGCTGTTTTCAGGGTATGGTCGAGTAGTTAAAAACAATTCTTCTTTTGCTGGAACTTCCTAAACTGCCCTTATTACTGTAAAACAATGATATAGAGATGTGTAAAGTCCAGTTTTAAGGATTTATTACATAACAATTTATTATAAAAATGTAAATGAATGAGCCGCAAATCCAAAGAAAAGAAGTTTTTTTGTTTCTTGTCTGATGTTGTTATGACTTTACTGGACATTCCTGCCATGTTTAAGTAGGAAAATAAGTAATAATCTGCATAAATTCATTAGATGCCAGTTATTTTTATGGTATTAAAAAAAGTGGAAAGCTGTAGTTTCTCACAAAACTGACAAGATCGAAAACTTTTCATATTTTATTCTGACACTTTTCAAGAAAATAATGACTCATCACAATGCTGAGTCATTATGATTTTATTCAGCACTAATCCCGGCATTTCATGGTCAACTCATTATCTTCAATGTTAAAACAAAAATAAAGTATTTAAACCTATGCTGAATTAGATCAACTTTGAAGAAAAATGTTCCCTGAATTTGATCTGTATGCAATTTTCTCTTGTTAAAAAAATACAAACTGAAAAGCAATTATAAAGCTATTTACAACCATTTTTTATATCATAAATTTCAAGTTTTTTTTCAGTCCAAGCTGAAATTTACAACCCTAAAACAAATAACGAGTTTTTTTTAAATTATTATTATTTCCACAGCTCTAATTTTATAAGTTCAATGATCATCCTTTTGTGCAACATACCACACTTTTATTCATTTTCTGGACCGCTTATCCCAATTGGGGTTGCAGTGGCTTTAAAATAAGTTAAATTTAAACGACAAAGGTTTTTGAACAACTATCAATCAAAAAAAAATCTAATAGTTTGGAGTTAAAAATGATTTGATTGAGTGTGTGTGGTTTCTTTCACATTTCAACCTCAAATATCTGAGAAGTCAGTCACACCAACACTGCTTAGAAGGCTGAAACTTCTTGTTCTTTAACACCCTTTGTGGACAAAGATCTGCTGATGATCAGAGTCTTTCTCCTGGAAAACAGATGATACAGCTTCAAAAGTAGATCTTGATGTCCCTCTGTTGGTTGGTTTACAGGCAGCTTTTTTCATAAATACATTTCAAGTTGGCAGCTTCATCTGGACAGGCTCTGGTCGTACCTGCAGGGAAATCAAAGATATCACAGAAACATCCTCACTTTTATTGGTGTGTTTTGTACAAATCTATGAATAGCACTCACTCTGTGACACTTTCTGGGATCTGCACATGCTCAGTTGGGACAAAGCTGGAAAGCTGTTGGAGATTATCAATAAGCTCGATCTTCCTGCTGAACTTTGAGCTGAAGAGTAGAAAGAAAAGTTGTAAAATGTTGTGCTAGCTTGTTTACTTGTTACTGTATTTGAGAAACTGTAAATAGGAGTAAACAGACCTGATGAACGGTTTGATTATGGTGATGAGAGCTTTGATGTACCAAGTGGGATGAACCACAAAAAAACCTTTGAGGTTCTTCCTCAGTCTGCACACAAATAAAATCACAATAAATAAGAGATCTAAATGAAATGATTTCATTCTGAAAAGATCAAATTGTAACTTTCAAGCCCCGAAAAAATTTTTTTTTAAAGATGGTAACCAAGAAAGAAAGAAATAATAAACCAAAAAATACAAAAATAATTTCAAAGCTGAACAAATAGTTAAAGCAGCAGAAGGATTTAGAAAAAAAGTAAAGAGAAATGAAAATCAAAGGAACTATAAAAGTTTTGTCTTCTGAACTGCTTATCTCGAAATGGGTTGCCGGAGCCTGTCCTGGATGATTTCATGTGAGAGGCAGGGTACACCCTGAAAAGGTCACCAGTTTGCTGCTGGACCATACACACACAGTCATTCCTAAGGGCAATTTTGTAGCAGCCAGTTAACCTAACGTGCATGTTTTTGAAGAGTGGGAGGAAACCATACACAGGGAGAACATGTGAACTCCACACAAAAAGTCCAGTGTTCCTAGTCTCCTCCCATCAAGGACTTGAACCACTGATCTTCTTGCTCTGAGGCCACTGTGCTAACCACTGCACCAACGTGTAGCCAAATATAAAAGTCATCACCTTCTAAACCATCTATACCTTACGGGGTTGCGGGTGGTGTTGAACCCAAAATGTTGGGAACATTTTCTTTGTTCTATTTGGATGGTAAAGTAACTGCTGCTTGTCAAAGTAAAATGTAAGATGATGTTTGTGTTCAGGATGAAGATTCACACAATAATATAAAGGAAATGAAAGATCCTCAAGATCTTAAAATGATTAAATACAAAAAAATCAACATTTCTATTCAAATGGAGTTTAAATGATCAAATAAGTTATGAAAACATGCAGCTTTTTCAAACACTGTGAACATTAAAATAGCAATAGTAATCGCAAAGTTGAATAAACATTTGAGTTTAACTTTTCAGCTAAAGATTATGTTAAAATTTTAATTATAATTTACAAAAGACAAAAAGTAAAGTCCATGTCATAGCTTTCCAGATTCTCTGATAAGCAGGGTGCAGGTATTTTAAGAACTGATGTCTGTGGAATCCTAAACACTTCTACATGAAGGATTCTTCACAAGCAGCAGTTATTTTGGCTCATTTTAGTGAAATGTTTGCCATGTGTTCAAAAATACATAACAATAAATCATTAACAGTTTAACTCTGATTTTTGGTGTTTTGCTGACAAAAGCATCAACTTTAAAGTTCACGAAGAATAATTAAACTGGGTTGAAATGACTTTTTGAAACATTAGACTTAATCTCCCCCAAAAAAGTCAGTCACATTCTTAACCGTCTATCCCTTACGAGGTTGCAGGGGGTGCCGGAGCCCATCCCGGCTGATTTTAGGCGAGGGCCAGGGTAAACCCGAACAGGTTGCCAGTCTGTCGTGGGGCCGCACACATACACAATCATTCCTACGGGCAATTTTGCACCGGCCAATCAACCTAACATGCATGTTTCTGGAGGGTGGGAGGAAACCCACGCAGACACGGGGAGAACATGCAAACTCCACACAGAGAGGCCAGTGTTCCAAGCCTTGTCCTCAACAGGTACTTGAACCCCGAAAAAGTATTTTCCAAATTTTGCAAAAAAAAAAAAAAAAAGAAGTTGTTTGTTTTTTAGTATTTTTTTTTCTTAAATCTCATTGGTCTTACTTGCGATCAATAGTGGTGTAACACTCTTTCAACCAGCTGAGTCCTGGTACTTTGTCTCTCTGAGCTCCAGCACAAAAATACACAATCACATAATTCTCTGCCACCATTAATTCCAGAGTTCCAATGATAAACCTGTAAAAAAAATCAGTCATTTAGATGATCAGTTTGAAAATGTGATTATGTGAACAACACAGATGACCTGATCTGCTCTCCTAGTTCAGATAAACCGAACAAGTTCACATACCTGAACAGGTTATCCATCACATACTGGTAATTCTCCAGACTACCTTCTGGCAGGTAGCAGGAGGAAAAGACGATGATGTCATTCATACTGTCTCCATAGTAACCTGAGAGATGACAAAGAGGAGAATTACAGATGATACTGAAACCACTTTATCAGCGTGTAGGACCTTCACATACCACCATGGGACAGGACCCTCAGAAATGGTTCCAAAACACTCATGTTGACTCTGTTCTCCTGAGGAGGGTCTCCAGTGGAAAAACAACGCCACCTAGTGCCGTCACTGTCCACTACATCATCATTCTCCAAGGCTCCCAGTCCATTTTGGTCGATTCCTCGAAGTGAACCAGTCTGAGAATCTGTCCTGGACCTGGAGCTTTGTCCTTTAGTCCGACAAGATGCCACACCAAGACGCCGGAGATCATCTGGAAATAGGGAAATAAATCTATCAGTGGTTTAAAGATCTAGCTTATCAGAATCTTGTCAAAATCCAAAAACAGAGAGCCAATAAAAACACAGAAACATGTTGGATGTCTCACCTTCTACGTCCAGGTCATAAATGGGGAAGTGCAGCGATTCGCTGTCAGATGGTGTTTCTATGGCATCAAGGTCAAAGTCGGGGTCATCATCATCATCGTCGTCATTTTCAGGTGAGACAAAACCCGAGTGGAGATCATCAGAAATGATTGATCCGCTTCCTCCTGAAGACAAAATATGCTCTTGTCAAGAGTACTCAATAGTACAGTAATGTCACAAAACCAAAATGTATTTAGGCTGGACTACATGATGTCTTGATGGTTGCTGCCCAAAGTGGTGCTTTTTTAATACATATGTTCACAAAAACTATATGCTGCCATGGTTTGAAGGAGGTTGGGATGGGAACCTGCATTTCAAAATCCAAAAGTATGGTTCAACGGTAGAAAGCCACACACATCAGGGCCAGGGTCCTGTCCCAAGTGAAAGAGTTTAAGTATCTCAGGTTGACGTATAAGCGGCTGAAATGAGTTTCTTCTCCAGTTTGGCCACTCAGAGACAGGATGGGGATCCAATGCTTATCCGGTACTAGAGGAGCCAGATTGGGTGGTTTGGGCATCTGAAAAAGCTGCCTTGATGGTCAATGGTGAGGTGTTCTAAGCAGAAGGTTAGAGACAGGATGCACTGGAAGAATTATGTCTCCTAAATTTAAAGGGAATGCTAATGGATTCTTTAAAATGAGCTGGAAGATGTGACTGTGTTAAGATGAAGCTTGGGCTTCCCTCTTGAGGCTACTGCCCCCGTGACCTGACTATGAACAAGTGGCAAGAAGATTGTAAGATATGGTGGATTCACAACAACCTCCATGACATTGTTACCTAGTGACAAACTGAGATTTGGAGCCACCAGAACTTTCTTCTTCATTGGTTGTGGATCGGATAGAGCCAGACTATTTGGAGGAGCTGGAGAAAAGAAGACGGGATACAAATAAATGAGGAGAGATTTTCACAAATGACATTATTAAATACTGTATATATAATATAGTACCTAAACTTATACACGGTTACCTGGTCTCTCTCTGCTGGCCGGTGGATTCTGATCAGACTCAACACATTCTGATAAACAAGATCAACATTTAAATCAAACAAGGGAACAGAAAGACTCAGCACAACAAAATACCAAGATGAACAAAAAAACGCACATTTTGTTACAATAAGTATGTGGGATTTTTTTTTTAAAAAGAAAATAGAACCCTCCAGTTTTCCTCACCTTCTCTCTCATCCTCTTCATTCATATCACAGGCTTCATCTCTAAGTCGCTCCTCGTCTTCATCACCTTCTAAACAACAAATCTGCTAAAGAGTTTTTCCAACAAAGTGATATGTGTTTTAAATGAATTCTTTCCTCACCTCCTTTGGTAGCATCTATCGTTACCATGGCAATGCCGTCATTTTGTGAATCTTCTGTTTCTGTGGGTAAATATTAAGAAATTTTTTTTTTTTAAAACAAAACATGGTGAAAACTGAAATTTTACTTGAATAGATTGAATTAAAACAATGTTTGTTTGTGTGATATCGAATGATTTCATTGCTAATTTAAGCAGGAAAGATAAACATTTCTGATGAGTTAGAAATACTGGGATATCATGATGAACTTCCTTTAACGTGTTACTTGCTTTGTCGCTGTAAACAGTTCAGTACATGTTAGATTTCTCAAAGTCGTGTTAGACTTTCCATTAGCTGACCTGTTCCTGGTGTCGAAGAGACTTTAGAAGCATCAGCCATCATCCTGCTGCTAGATTCAACGTGTTGATCCGTCTCAGACGATCTGTTCTCAGAAACAAGGCACATTGTTTAAATGACAAACTAATCTAGAGCCAAATTTTGATTTCACACCATTTCTAAAAAACCTATTTGAAAAGGTTTTTTAAAATGTTTGTATTTAAAACTTGAGACATTTACTTAATTAACAGTAACTCATCCCTCAGTATCATTTGGCCCCAAAACTGAGCGGTGAACTGTCTAAGGCCCTGGATACTATGTAATACTAGTCAAGATTTTTACATCATTATAAATATTTATTATATTCAGGGCTATCACGGTTGGGGTTCGAGTACTCAAGTGGGGCAAGGCTTTTCTGGCTTTTCAGTGTGGAGTTTGCATGTTCTCCCTGTGTATACGTGGGTTTTCTCCAGGTTCTCCAGTTTCCTCCCACCCTCCAAAAACAAGTAAGTTGGGTTAATTGGTCACTGAGAAAGTGCCCCTAAGAATATGTGTGCGGGGATGGTGGAACTGTGTGTGCTGCCCTGCAACAGACTAGCGACCTGTTCTGTGTTTATCCTGCTTCTTGCCTGAAATCAGCCGGGATAGGCTCCGGTAGCCCCCATAACCACAATAGGGATTGGCGGGTCAGAAGATGAAACAGATTGTTTTCACTCCAGTAAACAAAACTTAGCATATTTTCCCACCGAAACCATCCATGTTAGGCTGATTGGTCACCGAGATGTTTGATAAAAGGAGTGAACGTGACTAGTTGTGTGGCTCTGAGGCAAACTGGCGACTTGCCCAGGGTGTACCCTGCTTCCTTATCAGAAAATTCAGACACTCTAGGAGCTCAAATTATACTGAACAGTTCAGCAGATGTTGGGATGATCCAATGAAAGAATGAATACTAACAAAAATAAGCATTCTTAAAGATTTAGTCTTACACAGAGTTTCTGTCCTCTTGTTCATCGTCTCTGGTGTCCATGTTCATCTGCTGCTTCTGTGCAAAACAAAATATCTGACTTTTATAATTATTGAAAACATGGCACATCCTTATTTCATTAAATCAAAACAGGAAACTGTACATTGAAAAAAAAAAAAAACAATGGCGGCAACTTGTTTAGAAAGCCGTTCTTTCGACATCAGATCTGATTTAGTTTATACAGAAATAGAAGCCTTGCAACATCTTATTTGCAGAAAATGAGTCCTTGCTTTAGGAAACACCAACACAATGCATGCTTGATTCTTTTTTCAACAAACAGTACTCATGCAAATTGGACAAACAATAACTGTCACAACCAGAAATATGCTGTTGAAATGCAAATGACAGGCTAGCCTCACATAAATTGCTTTTAACCTAGATTTTCAGCCAATAAGGAAGTCATTTTGAGGTGCAAAGGCTTTCGAATTCTATTAAATTAAAAACAAGTTAAAACAAAATGATCAACTTTAAGAAAATGCTCAGGAATATTTTGCCAAATAAAAGTATTTTAAGCCCTTGCAGGTTGAAATGTGAACAAACTGAACTTGTTGACATAAAACAGAAGCATGTGAAACGTCAAAGTGTGAATGTATAAACCAGGAAAACCTGTCTGCACACTGACATTCAGCAATAAAACTTTAATAACACATCTCTAACTTACATTTAACAACCAAGGGTTTAACTTCCTTCAGAAAAAGTGAACTAGCTTCAAAATCAAAGAGTAGATTGCTTTATTTTAAAGTGTAAAATCAACCAGACTTACAGTAGCTCTGCTCTCTCAACCCGGCGACTGGCAGGTGAGGAGAGACAGGTGTGACAGGGTGAGACTGGTTCAGGACAAACAGGCAGGAAATCACTGAGGAACCTGCTGTACACCTGCTGACATCACAGCCTGCTTTATGTCTTTATCAGTGGACTCTGACACACACACATACACACACACACACACACACACACACATACACCACTGCTTACCTGCATGTCTTTATGTCCTTCCAACCAACAGGACAAAAGAGGTGTGGTGCCTAGGAACAATGAGGGAGCCGCCCGTTTGCCATAGCAACAATGTCTGAATAATGAGGTGTGTTGGGGTGTGTGTATATGAGTGTGAGCAACATGGCGTGTTGCTACCTGTGGATCAGTCTATGTGCTCAGGCTGGATTGCAGAATTTAGTTAATAACCTGTGTTGACCTAGATTTTGATTTAATCTGAGGATTAAAACAGAAAAAAGGATGAAAATACTGCAAATGTATGTTTGATGTCCTGTTGACTTAGTTGCAGTGTTAACTAACTTTAATCATATTAAAACCACTCATGGTAACTTGTCTGTAAAATAATGTTATAAAGAAGCTCTTACTGCAAATCAATTCAAACGTGAACATTTTACAATGTTTAACCTGGTTACTCAAAAAAATGCCCTGCTCATAGGGCCACCAAATTTCATGTTACTCACAAGTCAGATGCTCGCAATCCTAAAAAAAGAAAAAAGAGACAAGTTTAAAGATACATTGGTTTTATGATTACCGGAAAAATATGCATATTAGTACATTTTTAACATTTCCAACATCTCAATTTCGAATACGAACTAGTAGAGAAAAGACTGAAAATGTTCATTTGAATGTCTTCATATTTACCTGCAATCACTATTTCATGCTTATTACAGTGTCCTTTTCTATGTGACATGCAAAGGACTACCAAACATGGCTTGTTATTGTATAAAGTATTGTTCCAAAGGACATCTTCTATGGGGAGCTCGCCACAGGAACGCGGCCAACTGGACGACCTACTGAGATACCTGCAAGAGGGATCTGAAGTTGTGCAAAATCAACCCACCAGATCTTAAGTCAGTGACTTCTGACCGCTATAGGTGGCGTACAACTGCTGAAATTGGTGTCAAGCAGGCCGAGGAGAACAGAGAGATCCTGCATGAGGTCACAAAGACGTGGAAACCGCAAAAAAGCCAATTTACCACTGCTCCCCCCATGACTCATACCACTTATCACATTTGTTGCAAGTGCGGTAAGAGCTTATTTAGCTACAGCCGATGCTGCACAAGCAGACAAATATCCAAGTGCAGATTTCATTGTCTCAAGAGACAGAAGGACACAATCTATCATTGAGATCCTATTTAAGGGGGCTAATTTTAACAATCTACGGTTAATACTTCATATTATATTCTACATCTAACGTAATTTAATTTTTTAACATAATTTGAGATAATAGAATAATTAGTTAGCATTTGTTTTTGTCAGTTAAGAACTTGAGTAATTTAAAAGAGACAAAACAAAACAACTCAGACTCATTTGATTAGAAATTTGATCTGTTTTCAGCACAGTGCCAAAAAGTGGCGTTTGACCTCAGTTTTTCTGGCCTAAAAACCAGGATAAAAACTGATCTATGCTTAAATCACAAGTATCAGTGTGTCTATATTAAAGACAGACAATAAATTTGGTGACATATACGTTCTTTAACCCACTTAAATATCAAATGGTTTTCAGACTAATAAATACTTCAAATATACTTCCTGATTTGTACAGTTTTTGTCCACTAGAGAGCAGTGTTGTGTTTCAATATTAAATACAGATGAAGCAGTGTCAGGAGACTAACAACAAAGTGGTTTTAAAACTTCTCATTATGTTTTCATTATTACATTATTTTCTTCTTTTGTATTTCCAAGATCTGTCATGTATATTAAATTTGTTCATTCAATCAGCAAATGATCATTACCAAAAGTCCTTTGGTAATGCTGTGGTTACTGAACTACTTTTCAAACTGTTTCCTTTTAGAATCAGAATATACTTTGATGATCCCACACATGGGAAATTTGTGTGTCACAGCAACAACTTTCTATCTGCTAAGTGAGTCGTTGTAGAGCCCGATCACGTACGGGAAGAAAGACCTCCGGTATCGAGATGTTCTGGAGCGGAGCTGTCTGAGCCTCTTGGAGAAGGAGCTCCGCTGTTCGTCCAGGAGTGGGTAGAGAGGATGGTCATGATTGTCCATGATGGATAAAAGTTTGTTCAGTGACCTCCTCTCTACCACTGCCTCAAGTGAGTCCTGTTTGCTGCCAATGACAGAGCCAGCCAGTCTGATTAGTTTATTCAGTCTGTTGGCGTCGCTGGCTGAGATACTGCTCCCCCAGCAGATGACAGAGAAGAACAGGGAGCTGCTCACCACAGATTGATAGAAGGTCTCCAGGATCTTGCCGCACACATTTTTTTTGTGCCTTTAGATGGAAGATACAGTATATGCAGTCAGTCATCTTCGTAACCGTCTATCCCTTACAGGGTTGCAAGGTGTGCCGGAGCACATCCCGGCTGCTTTGAGGCGAAGGACAGGGTATACCCCAAACAGGTTGCCAATCTGTCGCTGGGCCACTCATGTACAACAATACACGCACACACACTTATTCCTAGGGGCAATCATATAGTGGCCAATCAACCTGGCATGCATGTCTTCGGAGGGTGGGGGGAAACCTGAGTACCTGAAGAAAACTCATGCAAACACAGAGAGAACATGCAAACTCCACACAGAAAGGCTAGTGTTCCAAGCCTCAGCCCCAACTGGGACTTGAGCCACGACCTTCTTGCTCTGAGGCCACTGTGTTACCCACAGTACATGCATACTATATAAAATTTACTCTGTTATACAATGAATGGTTTGGTTGTTATTGTAGCTGTTCTTGTAATGGGAAAGCTGTAGGTTCAAACCCTGTGTGCAGTGCTCCTAGTTTTTCTTTCAATGGCACCCGGCAGAATGTTACAAATTTTCTTGGCTAAAGCATGTGTAAAATGTCAAGCCAAACGATTGCATCTTCTGTGTAGAAGACTGGAGGATCTGGTTTAAAATCTGTGCAAATTCTTTCAACATCTGTTTCCTTTTTTAATTTCTGAGTTGGTGTGAGTTTTAGTTTGGGGGTTTCCAGCTGGTTTTAGACAAGAAGCGGGTTACACCCCTAAAATGTCACCAGTCTTTTGCAAGGCCACATTCAGAGACAAACAACTGTTATGCATTCCTAGGGACAATTTCACAATATTATTGCTGATTTTTCATCTTAAATTAAACCAGACTGGTCCACCAGCACGGATGTAATCTATAGGAGAGACCTGGGTAGATTGTACCACCTGGGAAAGGTCAGGTCAATCAATACCTGCAACAAGATGATCTCCAAGTTCTGGTGGTCCATCGTGGTCAGGGTCTCCATGTCCTGTTCTTCTCTGTAATCTGTTGGGGAGCTGGTGTTGAGACCAACGAACGCCAGCGAGCTAAACTAGCTGATCGGGAGGACTGGATCTGTGGTTGGCTCGTCAATCATGTTGAACCCCTCCCATTCCCAGCAAGAAATTGTGGACCATCTTGGAAGTAGCTTTGTTGACAGGCTCCCGCAACCCCACTGCTCAGAGGAGCGGTGCAGGGAATAATTTCTGCTGTCCTCTATCAGAGTCTTTGAAAGGCCTTTCATCCTCTATCATCCTGTCTTCCTATTTGCACTGCAGGACTCAAATTTTCCAATGTAATTAATTCAAATCAAAACTATGAAAATTAAAGTGAAATTAGCTCAGCATGCTGTCCTGACACAAGACAGAAGGTGATTTTGGTGGGCTGTTTGCTACAGAGTTACCACATTCAAAAAATGCTTTCAGACGGTGTTAAATTTTTTTTCCAAATTTCTATATAAATCAATGCTGATTTGTGTCTTACTTAGAAACTATTTTGAACTGAAGAAAAACTTGCCATATTCATCATTTCATTTGTGATGTATTTGATTAAACTGAGTTAAAATGCACTATTGAGTTTTTTAAAAAGGAAGATTGGGGTAATGAAGCAGAAAAACATCTGGTGGAAACTTCCTAAGAGTGAGAACGGTACAGATCTCAGTATAGATATCTGCTGTTTGATGTGCTTCCTGTTCTTTAATTTTATTCTCTCATCTGTCGTCTGTCCATTCTTTGACTGTGCTGTCTCCCTCAAATGAAGACAGGAAGATGGACCATGCCATGTTCACATGTCTGGCCAACCATTGGTTCCCCTCAGACTGGAGTCTGAATGTTCAGTTTTTAAACACATCAAGAAATTCACTCTTCTTTGTGTCAAAAGTTGATCTTAGCTTCAAAATTTTCTTCTTGGAAAACTTTGACAGTATTGCTTCGTTTGACCGCAAGCAGCTGAAAGTTCAATGAAGTGATCAATGAAGGATTGAAAAGTGATCAGATCAGTAATTTTATTAAGTTGATTAAAGAATATTCAAATTTTCAAAGGGCGAAAAAAATCCTTTTAATATTCTGTGTAAAGCTTTTCAGAAATAAGTAGTTTAGTTGGTGTTATAAAGTGATGGTTTAAGGTTTTAATGGATTTTAATGGGAGGTATTTTATTACCAGAGCATTACTGTGTGTTCAATGATGTGTATCAGTTTAGTTTCTGTTCAGTCTGACTGAGGGGGGTTTTGTACGACACTTTTTCACTGTGTGAACACGCTGCCACCACCATCATGACTCATACAGTAATAATCTGCAGCATCTTCAGCCTGAACTCCACCGATAGTCAGACTGAAGTCAAAGCTTGATCCACTGCCTGTGAAACAATCTGATATTCCTGTTTGTCTTAAATTGGTACTGTAAATCAGGAGTTTGGGACTTTGTTCATCTTTTTGTTGTTACAATGACATATAGCTTGTAGTTTGGCTAGTTTTGCATGTAAAGATTGCAGTTCCTCCAAGATTAGAGGTCACCTCTGCAGGCTGGGTCACTGTGATCTGTCCTCTGGACTGAGGATGAGAAAAACAAAGTTTCAGTGACATGGTAAAAGGTTATTGCAAGAATGTGTATTTGGTCAGGCAACCAGGGAGACCTGTATGGAAGGGATTGTATGACCTGACATGGTAGTCTGGGGTGATTGCCCTTAAATAGCTGGCAGATTCCACAGATGTGTGGAATCTGTAATCATCCTCAGGTGACCCTGATCAGGTTAATAAGCAACATCCAGGGCTCCCTCTGGCGGCAGGAGAGGCGATCATGACACCTAACAAGCATGTTTTTGGAGGGTGGGAGGAAACGAGAGTACCTGAAATAAACCCACGCATACACTGGGAGAACATGCAAACTCCACACGAAGGAAAATAAAAAATGGTAGTTTAACTATTTTGGAGGGAATGATTGAACTCAAAGTGTGTTTTATGTGTTGAAGCTGAGAATCAAGAAAGAATCAGAAGCAACATCCTGCTGCATCTGTTAGTTTCTGTTCAGTCTGACTGAGGGAGGTTTTTGTACGACGCTTTTTCACTGTGTGAACACATACTGACTGTTAAGATAGTGATAACTCTGACAGTAATAAACTGCAGCATCTTCAGCCTGAACTCCACTGATGGTCAGAGTGAAGTCAGAGTTTGATCCACTGCCTGTAAAACGATCTGATATTCCTGTTGCTCTGCTGTCAGCAGCATATATGAGGAGCTTTGGAGGTTGTCCTTCTTTCTTTTGGTACCAAGACAAACAGTCACCGTTAAAAACTGCAGGACTGGTTTTACAGGTGATGGTGACAGTTCCTCCCAGGTTAGAGGTCACCGCTCCAGGCTGAGTCACTGTGATCTGTCCTCTGGACTCTGAGGATACAGAGAGAAAAACATCAAGCAGTTTGATGGTTTTATCATCTTCATTTCAGAGAGACAGATGTTCATAGAGGAGAGGAGTTTGATTCTCTGGACTTTACATAGGTAAAGCAGAGGAGAGTCCAGATGAGGACGCAGGTCAAAGTCATGTTTTTGATGAGGAGGATTTCTGTGTCTTCTGTTGTGATGAAGGACAGCTATCAGTGATCCAGTCTTCACCTCTCAGGACTATAAAGTCTCCCAGAGCACTGGAGCATGGTGCTGCTGATGCAAAGTGTCTCTCTATGGAAATATTCTCACTCCTACAGGAACATGGAACAGTTTAGTGAAACATTTCATCAATTAGAATCAGAATAAAATCAAAATTTAAACTTAATTTCAAAACCAAATTGGAAAAATAAAACATCAAACTTTTAATCTCTGGACCTATTTTTCATTCATTTTTTGCATCACTTATTCTAGATTGCGTTTGCAAAGCCTTTCCCGGCTCATTTGACCCATTTTTTTTAAAGGTAGTATTTAATTCATGCTTTAATTCATAATGAGAAGTATTTATTATGATTTGATCTCAAGGTAACAATGAACTTACAGTTCCAGTAGAACTAACTGAACAGAACCAGGATCCTGAAAACATGCAGCCATTTTTAATAGTCTCTCAAAAAGTCTTTTATATATTTTTAGTTTTCGACTTTTTTATTTCCTCAGTACAAGTACCTAAAAAACTGAATTATTTTAAAGATTGTTGATTTCAGGGGCTGAAAAGCTGTGTTTTTATTGTTTAAGTTTTTACACAACTTTTCAATGACTTTTAATGATTGTGAAACAAATAAAGAAAAACAACCAGAATAAATGATAAAGTTGATCAAAATGTTGCTTTATTAAAATTCTTCTCAATTTTCACTTGACTATTTATTGCAGTAGGTTTTATTTGACTAGTGTATAGTTTAGTGTGTGTACGACACATTTTAAATCAACCATTCAGTAATTGAAAGAATTTGGAAATATAATTTCAGTTTGATTGTTTTTGCCTTTGAATGAATTGCAAAAACTCAATGAAATCCTTCTTATAATGAGTCTAATGGGTTTTTCTATGTGTAGAGTTTGTTTGTGTGAGAGTCAGAGAGCCGTGTCTCTGTAGTCAGAGGTTTTTGTACGGTGCTTCAATGACTTTGTATCACTGTGGTACACGTTTGGTGGAGGAACCAGACTGGATGTTGGAAGTAAGTCTCTATTTCATTAAAAATACAATAAAATGACATCAGAGCATTTTTTTATGATGTGAAGTTTGATTCCTGAAACTTATTGATGCCTTTTAGAAAAAAAAATGTTTTAAAACTTTTTGAGCAAGTTTTTTTTTTTTGTCAAATTTATTAAAGTTTCTATAGAAATCTATCTTTTGGTATTTTTTTTAATTAGGAAAAATCACCAAAACAGTAATATTTTATGCTATAAAATGTAAACTGGATCAGACTTACATTTTGTAGGAAAACAGTGAAAATAAAGCAAGAAAAGGTTTCTTTCTAGTTTTTTCCACTAAACTCTTGTTGATTTTTGAATGTGACTGATTTGATCTCATTTTTTGATAAAAACTAAGAAGGAGATGTTTTTAAATTGATTTATAGATATTTTTTGGATGTTTCTGAACGAACTGATTCGAAGCTGCAATGAGAAAGTTCTTTTTCAAAGGGAACTGAAACAATGTGGCTCGGTGGTTGTTGGAGCAGAAAAACATCTGCTAGAAAAATTCTGATGAAAAAAATCAACTTTATCAGTTCAGATATTTGCTGTTTAATTGTCATCTGTCTGCTTCTTGTCCTCTGATCTGATTGGTCTCTCCTAGGTGTTGTCCGTCCCACCCTGACCGTGCTGCCCCCCTCCAGTGAGGAGATAAAGACAGGTCATGCCACATTGACATGTCTGGCCAACAATGGCTTCCCTTCAGACTGGAGTCTGTCCTGGAAGGTGGTCGGCAGCGGGGGTTTGGGCTATGAGCAGAGCAGGAGCCCCTGGGTGCAATGGAAGGACGGCCTCTACAGCTGGACCAACATCCTGCTCCTGTCTGCAGACCAGTGGGAGAAGGTGGACTCTGTCACCTGTCAGGGTACCAAGGACTCTCAGATTGTAATGTCAGACACACTGACCAGAGACCAGTGTTCACAGAACTGATCTGACTCACTGGAACGTCGCTTTGAATGTTTTGTTCTTTGTTTACTTTTCTAATAAATCTCCCCTCTATCCCACTCACCCCCAAAAAGAAAATCATGCTTTCACTCAATAAAAATGTTTGCTTTCAAGTAAAAAGTCCTGATGATTTTTTTTGTTGTTAATAAGATGTTATGTGACGTTAGGATTTTAGGCGATGGGCAGGTTACACCCCAAACAGATACCCAGTCTG
The DNA here is from genome assembly GCA_902685375.1 of Neostethus bicornis. Classification (NCBI taxonomy): domain Eukaryota; kingdom Metazoa; phylum Chordata; class Actinopteri; order Atheriniformes; family Phallostethidae; genus Neostethus; species Neostethus bicornis. Next base: position 21,353,998 of record LR738551.1, on the reverse strand, counting down.
TTGTGGGGCCACACTCATCCATAGTAACTATTTCACTGCAGCCAATAAACCTAACATGCATGTTTTTGGAGAGTGGTAGGAAATTGAAGTACCTGAAATAAATCCACGCATACGCAGAGAGAACATGCAAACTCCACACAGATAGACCAGTGTTTCCAAGCTCCCACTCATTCCAGGACTCAAACCCTGACCTTCTTGCTGTGAGACCACTCTGCTAACCCCTTCCACACCGTGTAGCCCTATCCATAAATCACTTGTGTAAATTTTTACTTTTTTTTAAGTGCTGGTGGACATTGCGTTCCTCCGTGGGTTGATGGTGTTACAGTGTTCAGATCCCCTAAAGGACCGAGCACATGGAGAACCATCTACTGAATATTAAGACTTTAACAAACAGAAACATAAATGAATGTAAAAGATTATTCTCTAAAATACGTTGAAATGTAGAACAATTTCAGTTGAAATATTTTTTTAGTTGATGAACTTGTCTAATTAATGTTTTATGGGAGATTTTTATTATTTTAAAAGTTTTATTTTGATGATGAACATATTTTTCTTTAGATTACCTTCTAAATATAAAATCAAAGCTCTGACAGTTTAAACATTAAAAACATACTTTTAATTCTATCTGAAAATAAAAAATGGTAATATTACTATTTTTTTTAAATGATTGAACTCAAAGTGTGTTTTATGTGTTGAAGCTGAGAATCAGGAACGAATCAGAAGCAACATCCTGCTGCATCTGTTAGTTTCTGTTCAGTCTGACTGAGGGAGGTTTTTGTACGACGCTTTTTCACTGTGTGAACACATACTGACTACCGGGCTCGTGATAACTCTGACAGTAATAATCTGCAGTATCTTCAGCCTGAACTCCACTGATGGTCAGAGTGAAGTCAGAGTTTGATCCACTGCCTGTAAAACGATCTGGAATCCCTGATTCTCTGCTGCTAGTATAATATATGAGGAGCTTTGGAGGTTGTCCTTCTTTCTGTTGGTACCAAGACAAATAGTTGCTCCCATAAACATCCTGATCAGTTTTACACGGAATGGTGACAGTTCCTCCAAGATTAGAGGCCACTCTTTCAGGCTGAATCACAGTGTACTGTCCTCTGGACTCTGAGGATACAGAGAGAAAAACATCAAGCAGTTTGATGGTTTCATCAGCTTCATTTCAGAGAGACAGATGTTCATAGAGGAGAGGAGTTTGATTCTCTGGACTTTACCTGTGAAGCAGCAGCAGAGGAGAGTCCAGATGAGGACGCAGGTCAAAGTCATGTTTTTGATGAGGAGGATTTCTGTGTCTTCTGTTGTGATGAAGAACAGCAGTCAATGATCCAGTCTTCACCTCCTAGGACTATAAAGTCTCCCAGAGCACTGGAGCATGGTGCTGCTGATGCAAAGTGTCTCTCTATGGAAATATTCTCACTCCTACAGGAACATGGAAACAGTTTAGTGAAACACTTCATCAATTAGTCTCAGAATAAAATCAAGATTTCAACTTGATCACAAAACCAAATTGGTGGTTTTGTTTGATGCTTTCGTCAAACTTTCCATCTCTGGACCTATTTTTCATTCATTCATTCCTTTTTTTTTATCGCTTATCCTAGATTGCGTTAGCGAACCCTTTCCCGTCTCCTTTGACCCATTTTACTTTAGTATGTATTTAGTTCAGGTCATAATGAGAAGTATTTATTATGATTTGATCTCAAGGTAACAATGAACTTACAGTTCCAGTAGAACTAACTGAACAGAACCAGGATCCTGAAAACATGCAGCCATCATTTATAGTCTCTCAAAAAGTCTTTTATATTTTTTTAGTTTTCAACTTATCTACTGTATATTCTCAGTACAAGTACCTAAAAAACTGAATTATTTTAAAGATTGTTGATTTTAGTGCCTGAAAAGCTGTGTTTTTATTGTTTAAGTTTTTACACAACTTTTCAGTGACTTTTAATGATTGTGAAACAAATAAAGAAAAACAACCAGAATAAATGATTAAGTTGATCAAAATGTTACTTTATTAAAATTCTTCTAAATTTCCACTTGACTATTTATTGCAGTAGGTTTTATTTGACTGTGTATTGATTAGTGTGTGTACGACACATTTTAAATCAACCATTAAGGATTAGAAAGAATTTGGAAATATAATTTCAGTTTGATTGTTTTTGCCTTTTAATGAATTGCAAAAACTGAATAAAATCCTTCTTCTAATGAGTCTGTAATGAGTTTTTCTATGTGTAGAGTTTGTTTGTGTGAGAGTCAGAGAGCCGTGTCTCTGTAGTCAGAGGTTTTTGTACGGTGCTTCAATGACTTTGTATCACTGTGGTTCACGTTTGGTGGAGGAACCAGACTGGATGTTGGAAGTAAGTCTTGATTTTATTAAAAATATAAGAAAATATTTTGAAACATGATTTTTTATGATGTAAATTTGGATTCCTGAAACTTATTGATGCCTTTTAGATGCCTTTTTAAAGCAAGTTTTTTTTTTGCAAGTGTTTCTTTGTCAAATGTAACAAAGTTTCTTTAAAAATCTGATTTTAGTTGGGTTTTTTTACAGTTATAGGTAATTCGTAAAAATCCCAATAACAGTAATATTTAATGTAAAATTGATCAAACTTATATTTTCTAAGAAAACAGTGAAAATAAAGCAAGAAAAAACTTTTTTCTAGCCTTTTTTTCACTTAAATCTTGTTGATTTTTGAATGTTAGTGATTTGATCTTATTCTTTAGATAAAACTAAAAAGAGATGTTTTTAAATTCATTTATAGATTTTTTTTGGGATGTTTCTGAACAAACTGATTTGAAGCTGCAATGAGAAAGTTCTTTTTCAAAGGGGAACTGAAACAATGTGGCTCGGTGGTTGTTGGAGCAGAAAAACATCTGCTAGAAAAATCCTGATGAAAAAAAATTATGTCTGTCAGTTCAGATATTTGCTGTTTAGTTGTCATCTGTCTGCTTCTTGTCCTCTCATCTGATTGGTCTCTCCTAGGTGTTGTCCGGCCCACCCTGACCGTGCTGCCCCCCTCCAGTGAGGAGATAAAGACAGGTCATGCCACATTGACATGTCTGGCCAACAATGGCTTCCCTTCAGACTGGACTCTGTCCTGGAAGGTGGTCGGCAGCGGGGGTTTGGGCTATGAGCAGAGCAAGAGCCCCTGGGTGCAAGGGAAGGACGGCCTCTACAGCTGGACCAACACCCTGCTACTGTCTGCAGACCAGTGGGACAAGGTGGTCTCTGTCACCTGTCAGGGTACCAAGGACTCTCAGATTATAATGTCAGACACACTGACCAGAGACCAGTGTTCACAGAACTGATCTGACTCACTGGAACGTCGCTTTGAATGTTTTTTTCTTTGTTTACTTTTCTAAATAAACCTCCCCTCTATTCCACTCACCCCCAAAAAGAAAATCATGCTTTCATTCAATAAAAATGTTTGCTTTCAAGTAAAAAGTCCTGATGTTTTTTTTTTTTTGTCATTAAGATGTTAGGCAACATTGGGCAGGTTACGCCCCAAACAGGTCACCAGTCTGTTGTGGGGCCACACTCTTCTGTAGGAGCAATTTTGTTGCAGCCAATCTACCAAACATGCATGTTTCTGGAGGGTGGGAGAAAACCCACACATATACAGGGAGACTATGCAAATTCCACACAGGAAAATCAGTGTTTCAAAGCTCCCACTCATTCCAGGACTCGAACCCCAACCGTCTTGCTGTGGGGCCACTGTGGTAACCAGTCCCCCACCGTGCAGCCTTCTCTAGAAATCACTTGTGTAAATCTTTATTACACTTAATAACCAATAACATGTCTCAATGCTGGTTCGGTCAGATCCAGCATCTTACCCCGTAGATAGGATTCTGGCATGGGAATGGAGGAGCTGCCCTCTTGTCTTCTGTTGACATCAAGTGCTGCATGGTGCTGCTGATCTTCTCACTCCTATAGAAATGTGAATCAATCTGAATCGTAAATATTACACTTTGTAATGTCTTCATCTCGGTAGACAGGCTTCTTCTGAAATGGACATTTGGAAAATTGTGGACATGAATTAAATGCAATTACAAAATGTTTAAAACATTTTTATATTCAGTCCTGAATTCTGCCCATTCCTTTGATAATTGAAAAAAAGTATATGAAGGACTGAGGTAGAGTTTTTTAAAAAAAATATATGAATTCGATGAGGCTTAGAACGCTGGCCTTTCTGTGTGGAGTTTGCATGTTTGCCCCGTGCATGCATGGGTTTCAACCCACCCTTCAACCCACCCTATAAAGTATGCATGTTAGGTTGATTAGCTGGTGCCAAATTGCCCCTAGAAATTAGTATATATGTGTGTGTATGGTTGTATGTGTGGCCCCACGACAGACTGGTGACCTGTTCAGGGTGTACCCTGCCACTCGCCTCGAACCAGCTGGGATAGGCTCCGGCACCCCGTAAGGTGACTGACTGACTGATATATGAATTTTTGCGTTTCTTCTGTGGAGTAAGCGATCCCTCTAAGACAATGCTGCCCTCTTTTGGTAAAGAAAAGAACTCTAAGTCAGAACATTTTTGTTTGTGGCACCTTAATGAAAAAAATTCTATTCTGACCACCAATTAAAATTTATTCAGTTTTTACTCTTTCTATCAATATTAAAAACATTATGTTTAAAAGGTTTGTGAGCCTGTTCAGATTTCATACCACACCATAGTAGAGAAACTGGACCAGAAACTCTACCAAGTGACCTCAAGTAACAAGGTAGACCTTAATCCTGATTGTATTAAAACTTAGAGCAGTTTTGGGGAAAACATACCATTTCCTTGTTTAAACATGCGCGTTAGGTTGAAGACCACCTCGAAAACGAGATCTCTCATCTCAAGGGGCTTATCCTCCTAATAAAAATTAGATTTCTCAATATGAATATAGGGTCCACACATCACACTAAATTAAGCCCTGGAATGCCATGGGGCACGGCACTGAACACAATAGGATTGACCAAAAAAACTGAGAAGTGATGCAATGATAAACTATAAGTGAATCTCTGAGAGTTTATAATCACTTTTTGACATTTTACCGGAATTAATGACTCCTTTTGATGGTTTTGTTGTGAACAGGGCCAAAAAATGCTCTGTGCTTCCTGCGAGATGTGAGGGAGAGGCGATTGAACTTGAATGCAGTAACCAATGTGTCGTTATCGTGTGTGGATGGCAAATCGGTCTGAGTTTAGGAGTTTTGTGAAGTTGCACATGCAAACTTTGGAAAAGAAAAGAGAGAGGAAAAAGAAAAATTCAGAGTCAGCATTCAAAATAGCAGGATGGATCCAAACATCATTGTACATACATCACCAGAAACCTTGGAAGAACACATTCAGCTGCAGATTAAAAGATTAGATTTGTTCACACTGTTAATTTCAGTCTTGAAGGTGGTTCAATTCAGAAGATAAAATCTTGGAAAACCTTTTAAATTCTCAGACTATGTAAGAATGTAAGGACAGGGATGTTCTGTTTCTGTTCAAACTAAATATTACTACTATAGATTGTTCATCTGATCAATTTTGTGATTGTCAACAGTTAAAATCTGAAGTTAAGGATCATCAAAGTCTTATCATTTCTCATACTTCTTTTAAAAACACTGAAAACTAGTTTAAAAAACAAAACATTTTATTTTACAGTGCATCACTTTTAAAATACAAACATTCATTGCATCTTTATCAACAGCTGAATTAAAAATTGTCGGGCTGACAACACATTTAAGGCGTTTGTCTTTTTTTTTTTTCTTAAAAAAAAAAAGCCACAGACAGTGAAGAAGTTCCACTCCTAAAAGAATTTCCATTTCAAAGAAACTGTCTCATAAAGTCATTAAAACTGATTTTTACTGCAATGTTCATACCTTTAAACCCAACCTGCTGCGGTGTGGAACGTACAAGTCGTGTGAATCGTGAATTAAATATGACACCCAGGTTAATATTTGACTCCAGTGCATTTTGACCTTTTTTATTTAAACTTGTACAGATTTTTATTTCAAATTTTCTTTTTTGATCTTTTTGTAAAAGCAAAAAAGTTAAATCTGGTCCCTTCTGAAAATCAATTTCTGCTTGATTTTAAGGTTTTGTAGCTTTTTAAAAACATATTGATGTTTTTATTGATATAATAATAATGTAATTGATGTGATGATAAAATTTGATTTCTTTTTGACACGGGTGAGGAAACTTCAGACAACCAGCCATGTCCTGATTAGCATAAAAACAATGAAAACAATCGTGTAAAAGATGTTAAAAACTTTTCAAAAAATGTTTTCTTAAAAATTTAACTTTGTTTCTCAAAGTGTTTTAAAAAAACAAAACATATTAGAAGCTCAGGAACCACGCCTGTTTCATATGCTACGGTTCCCTTGAGCAGCATTGTACCCTCGTCCCAACCCAAAGTAACAGACATGACACCCTGAAATGATCAGTTTTTATATTAATTATTCACCTGAAAAGATCTAATAACAGATGAGGTTTTACTGAAGTGTGACAAAGCTGCTAAAAATAGCAGAAAATGAGATTCCAAGGTCTCCTGACTCCGGAAAAATTTCAGAAAAAAACGGACAGGGCTTTCACTGTTTCTTTCCTTCACCGTTTTTAAGTCCACTGTTAAAATCAGTTCATTTGGTTAAATAGTCTGTGGCTTCCTCTCCCAGTGCATCATGGGATACAAGCCGGCTTTCCCATACGGGGCCCTGCAGTCGCTTCTGGTCTCCATGGAAGTGGAGTTATGTGAAAGTCAGGTCACAACATGATCTGAAGCCTGCAGGGTTGCGGAGCCCGTCTCGGACCCCTCGCGGTGTGTCTCGCGGCTGATTGGCTGGAGTGTGCGTGGTCACGGGGAACATCAGTCGCTGTCAGAGCCGACGGCCGATGAGCCTTTCCGTTTCCTCTTCGGCGCTTTGGGCTTTGAGTCTTCCTCCTCCTGCAGAAAAGACAAATTCACGGCTTAGCCTGAAATTGATCCTTTAACCTGACAGTCGGCAACCTTTCGATTCTAAAGAGCCGTTTGGAGCTGGTTTCCTCTAGAAAGAAAACACCACGAGTTGCAATAACCTTTCAAAATCTAAAACAAATATAAGCCAATTTAATGTTAGCAAATAAAAGCAAAACTAAAGCACTATATATTGAACCTGCAGAAAAATTTTTCCATCGTCAGCACCCTGGATTAAATAATTAGGTAAAACCTTTTTGTATTCATGTCTTTTAAAAGCAGCAGGTTTAGGCTGGACATACTGTGGTAATTAATTCATCACTTTTCTGACAGTCACCTTTACGACACATTGTCATTATTATTATCATTTAATAGCTTTTTCTCAGTAAATTTCAAATTACAATGTGCAGAAAACAGGACTTTTTGGAGGTATTTGCAAGTTTAAGGAGCTTTGTCTTGTCTGTAATAATCCAGTACAATAAACAAAAGTATAATGCCAGCTGCACAGACGAAATTCAAATAGTTTTGATAAAAGTAAAGAAGATTTGGATTTTGCAAAATAATTAAATAGCCTGATCATATTTAAAATTTCCAAGCTACAAAGAAGAACCAAGTAAAGCTTCAAAGCCACGGGTTGCCGACCACTACCCTAACCGGACCAGAGTGATATAGTGAGGGTACGCACTGAGGCACTGGTAGAGGCACTCTCCTCCTCATTGTTGGTGGGTGGGGCCGCTCCTTTTCTTGACCGCGGCGACGAAGCCGGAGCTTTTCGTCGAGACTTCGGAGGTTTGGCTTGGGAGTCTTCGTATTCCTCTGCAAGGGCGAACAAGTCGCTGAACCTGAAGGGAGAGAAAGTAGTGTAAACATCTGGAGGGCATCTGGCTCCCTGAATGTGCACATGCTGCCTTGCGCACCTCATCTTATGTGCTTCGTCACAGCTGGCCTGAACGTGCTGCAGAGCCTGGAGGATGGGTGTCTGAGTGAAGACTGGGAGAAACAAGCGAGCTGTTACAAACTGAACTTTATTACAACATCTACGTGTGTGTTTGTGTGCTCACAGTTGTTCTTTGTGTTGCTCAGACTCAATCTGAGATTGTCCATGTGCTCCAAGATCTGTTCTAAGGTCAACTGGGCCAGTTTACTACTGGAACTACGAAGGCTGGAGCAGAAAAAGAAACATTTTGGTCCAGTTTCAAGCAAAAAAAACTACAACTTTCCTGCTTGTTCTCACCTCTGTCTTTTCCGAGGCTGGTTGTTGTTTTTGATGAGCTGAGCTTTGATGTGTTCCGACAGCGTGTCGTCGTGTTTAGACGCCCAGTGTCTGAGGATGCTGGTGGTGAACTGGTCCTCGGGGTGGCACGGACGACTTAGAACCATCTTTACCATTTCTTCACTGGGTCTGGGAGAAAGAGGCACACACAGATGTTAAAATAACCTGAAATCTGTGTCAGTCTTGGGGAAAAATAAGAAACATTTGTTTTTTGCTCACTTTTCTCTACGTAGTTGTAACAGTAGACAGGACAAGGCCTCTGGGTGTTCTGAGGAGACCAAGGATTAAACACATTACATACATTATACATGCCTTTCATGGATTCAAGTCTCTCTGAATATTTATTTATGTTTTTACTTGTAATCAACCAAATTTGGAAACAATTCTTGGAAATTTGTCATATAACACCATCCACTTTTTTAAAATCTGCCTGTGCCAACTTCAACCTCTGAAGTTGAACACACAGTGGGAAAAAAAAGAAACTCAGTTTTGAGACATAGTTTCTACAGCAGGTCCACAATCTGCCTCCTGGTGCAATACGCCCAGAACACCTCACCAGCAAGATGTGAAAAATGCATTCCAGCCACATGCCTGGCTTCTCTGAACCCAAAGGAGCAGCAGTTCTAATTCGAGCTCCTCTCAGAGCTACTTATTTTATTTCTGATTAAGAGGCTACCTGTGGAGGGAACTCGTTTTGGACACTTATTTGGGATCTTGCTCTTTCACCACCCACAAGAGGTGACCATAACTGAGAGCAGGAACGCAGATCGACTGTTAAATTGAGAGGTTTGATTTTTGGCTCAGTTCTTTCTTCACCCCAACGGACTGATCCATCTTAATAATTGAGGCCGCTGCACCAATTTGCCTATCAATCTCCTGCTCCATCAATAGTGATCAAGGCTACAAAATAATTAAATTCCTCTAGTTGGGGCACGAACCCCGTCTCAGACCTGAAGTGAACGCTGTTCAAATGAAATCAAACACTAATTTATTCAAAACAATCATTCAATATTTCTACACCAGTTTTTATATGTTTAGAACAAATAAATATTAGCTTTAAAAATTGGTTTCCTGGCCTTCTGTAAATACTGATGATTAATTTACGCCCTGAAAAGAAAAGAATAGAAGAGGAATGAAGATTAGTCAGAGTAAAACAGAGTACATGTGTGTGAATGAGAGGGATCCAAATGGAAAAGTGAAGGTTACAGGGAGAAAAGATAAACTAGGTGGAAAATTTTAAGTATCTAGGATCAACAGTCCAGAGCAATGGAGAGTGTGGAAAAGAGGTGAAGAAGCGTGTGCAGGCAGGCTGGAACGGGTGGAGGAAAGTATCAGGTGTGATGTGTGATAGAAGAGTTTCAGCTAGAATGAAAGGGAAAGTGTACAAAACTGTGGTGAGACCCACCATGCTGTTTGGTCTAGAAACAGTAGCACTGAGGAAACAGAGATGGAGGTAGCAGAAATGAAGATGCTGAGGATCTCTCTGGGAGTGACCAGGATGGACAGGATTAGAAATAAGTACATCAGGGGAACAGCACATGTTAGAGGTTTTGGGGATAAAGTTTGAGAGGCAAGACTGAGATGGTTTGGACATGTACAGAGGAGATAGAGAGAGAGAGAGTACATAGGAAGAAAGATGCTGGATTTGGAACCACCAGGAAAGAGGACTAGAGGATTAGATGGAAGAAACTGACTTGCTGTGGCGACCCCTAAAGGGAAATGCCGAAAGAAGAAGAAGAAGAATATACGCCCTGAAAAACCCATAAATCTTAATTTTTACCTTTGTATTTCAGATGTTGCAGGATGGGAATGATGGTTTCTAAGGGTATACTGTGAGCGAGGAACAGCTGCCAGGTGCTGTACTGTTCAAACGTCTCCCAATCCAGAGACTGAACTGTAAACGCAAGGTGACAAATTAAAGACGATAAAGACAAATTACAATCAAATTCCAACATGAGCTGCTCTGTAAAAATATGATTCTTACTGAGGATGTTGAGAACAGAGTCTTTACGAAACATGACCAGGTTCCCCATCATCACATGGCACATCAGCTCCTGTAACTACACACGTACACGGATACGTGCACAGATAAACACACAGACACAAGCACACACAAAGACATGGGTACACACACAGAGCAGGGACACCAGAGTATTAGAGGTTGGTAATGAGGAGCTCGTCCCTCAGCAGTAGATGTGATGTGTCTTACTTGTGTGGAGTCGATAACGGCGACGATCATATTTAGCAGCTCGCCGCTTCGCAGCGTTTCATCTGGAAACTGATGGAAATTAAAAACCTCTGTCAGAGTTTGATTCCGAATGTTTTTCTGACTGAATGAGACTTGAAGATTTTTAGCGTGAAACCACAGATCTACAGCCTGCAGATGTTTTGGGTCAATCAATGCAGCACAGTGTTTTTTTTCACAGGGAATTAGAACAATAAAGTTTTTTGTGGTGAAAATTCCAGATCGAAAGCAGCAGTCGTGTAGCCAATCTGAAAATAGTTAATGTGTGATTTTATTCATCAAATAACATCCCAGCATCTTACCTCGGAGTAAATGGAAGGTGTGAGGTAGCAAAGGAGCCTGACGTCATCCTCCTGACAGGCCTTCATGTCCATCATTAGACAGGTGTGCAGATCTCCGAGAGCAGTCGCTTGTGCAAATGACTCATAGAGCATCATCTTCCCATTTGCTGCTTTGCTGTTGAATCACACATTCAGATTTCTTGTTAATGCTCAAACCAGGTATAATAGGCTGTTTAACAGCTTTAGCCTTAAAAGACTACCTTGCTTTTAGATAGTACAGTAAGTGGTATCCAATCTTTGGCTGCTTCTGGTAAAGTTCTGCCAACATGTCGAGCAGCACGGAGAAGCCACTGTTGTCTTCCTGCATGGTGACCAGGTTCCTGAAGATCAGGCAAAAAGGTTTGCACACCGACTCCTCTAGCGACCTGGAGAAACACAAACATGGGATTAAGCCTGAAAACAATTGTCCTGATAAGCTGGAAAGCAGTATGGGAGCAAACAGTGTACACAGAGTATCGATGTCTCAGCAAGTCTATGTCTTAGAGACCTTTTTTTTTCCCCAGGGTTTTGCATTTTTTGTTTTCCATCTCTGGGTAAAACTTTACTGAACTTTTATTGTTACTGCACCCCTCCCACCGTCACTTGGAAAGCAGGCTATTCAGCTTAAACATTTTACTGTAAATTAATCCCCTAAATAAAAAAATCTCCAGATAACACCAATAAATTGTCATCAACATAATTATTTTTATCATTTTTATTGGGGGATAAAAATTCCTTCGATGGTAAATGTTTTTGACAATATATTTTAAGCAACAACCTATTGCCCTTTTCTACAAGGGACTTACTCTTCTGTGATCTCCTCTGGTAGAACATCTCCTCTGAAATGATCTCTGAACAGTTCACCTAAACAAGACGACAGAGCCGACATCTGCTCGGAGTCAAAGTCCTCCTGCAAGAGCAGAAACATCAACATGACTCTCTAAAGTTTTGTTTCTAATAATCTTTATGATCTGCTCTTAAGTTTTCTGACCTCCAGGATGAGATCCACAATCTCTTGCATCAACTCGCACTGAGTTTCCGTGTCACTAAAAGAGGACAACACACCGTTAGAACCAAACAGAAGACACATTTTTTTCTGGCCTCTGCTCTGCTGTTTGACCTGAATGATCAGAGGGATGCAAGGCTTCACCTGATTTTTTGAAGCGACTGCACTTTCTCCTTCATAGTGTCGTCTAATTGGTCAAGCCAGGGTGTGATGTCAGCAGGCTCCTCGATTACTGCCTCTTTGATTGGATGAAACCGGAACTCCCTCTTCTTTCCTGTACATTATTGGTTGACAGAGCGTGATGAAATGCATTTAAGAACTAGTGGTATTTATAAAAATTTAACATTTTTTCTTTTTTGCACATAAACTAGTTAAAATAGACACGATTAAGTCTGATGTTTCTAATCTGGACTATTCACATCTAGTTCAATTAAATTGTTCAAACCGGTCATTATAAATTTACCTTTATTATTTACTTCCTCCTCATCATCACTAAAAGCAGCTTCGGTGTTGTCATAGCAACCTTCCTCCTTGTCCAGCACATGGTTCTCCATTTCCATAGGAACGGACTCTTCCATTTTAACTGTAGAAAATGTAAACATTTTTAAAGTTTTAGATCTGTTTGTGTCTGCTGATCACTCAATTTGAGAAAATCCTTTTAGATTAAGTTCCTCTGTAAATGATCAGCGTGTGTTATGTGCAGGTGTGAGCTGTGGTATGCATGCGTTACCTTCAGTGGGCGGTGAAGGTGCGCTGCAGAACTCGGGGAATCTCTCTCTGAGCATCGATCGCAACTCTCTGTCTAACTTTGGATTATCAAACAGCGGAGCAAGGTGACTGAAAGATAGAAAATAGTACATAAAGATAGTGTGGAATGAAGACATTTGTGGATGTGTGTTAGACCAGAGATGAGTGTTTTCTTACGCCAGCACTCTCTTCTCCATGATGAAGTTGAGTGAGTTAAAGACCCCCTGACGGACCTGAGATTCTAACGGAGGGTAGAAATGGGGGATGATCTGAAAAACAAAAAGGAAGGAGTGGTAAAAAAAACAAAAAAAAAAAACCCCAACATATTTGTCGATATTCCATTAATTGTTGTATGATTCTGTATGTGTGGTGTGTGTGTATTACCCTGCACATAAAGTCCAGCAGCGTTGCCGTGATGGCGGGATGAGGTTTCATGGAGTGATGCATCACTAGGATGGCCGGTTCTGAAATAAAAGTAAAAAATAAAAGCAACAGAGTGACTAAGAGAAAGTGACTTCTTCAGTCAGGAATGGAACGTTTTCATCGAGTAGGAAGCAACATCTGAGCAGCTACATAATTAAACCGAGGTCCAAATTTTTATATAACAGTTTTTCTTTTTAGTTTTTTAAAAAAAAAAAAGCAATCCAATTTTTTTTTTACAAAATAAAAGCCTGCAAATATGTACATTGAACTCCCACTTGAATTCTCGCATATTTTTCACATTCGTCACACATTTTAAACGATGCGCTAACACATATAGAAAAGCCTAATGTTATTTTAGGATGTTTTTATACCGTGTCAAATTTTGGTAATTTTTTGTTTTTAGATAGTTAGTAAAACTTCCTCAGTTTTTGACCAAATAAAATAAAAAAACCTGTCTGGATTTAAACAAATGAGAAGGGAGCACAAATTATATCTTCTTGTTTGACTTTCAGTATGTAGAAAAATTCTTTTTTGGATCTCTGTAAACCCAGTTTAGGTTTGGCTGTCTCTTACCTATGTTCATGATGCTGTCTTTTTCTGGGTTGAAGAAAAGCCAGTCGTAGAAGAGAGCCAGCTTAGCGTTGGAGGCGGCCACATTTGACTACACAGAAAGAAATTATTGATCAGTTAACACCTTCAGATATCCATAGAGCTTTTGGTTTTTCAGTCTGTTATCTTACTGTGCATGTTGTGAGCAGCCAGCCAATGATAGCCCAACGTGGTAGGATATCAGAGCTCAGTACTTCATTCGATGGATGGACGACTCCACAGATGTATCTAATCAGGTCACAGCGAAGCGACTGGCTCTCTGCTGTGGATAGGTACTGCCTCTGAAACCAGTCCTGATAGCGTTTCTGCTGCCCAAACCGAACCTGTACAAAAAAAAAACATTTAAAGAAACCCAACCAAACAACCCACCAAATCACTGAATAGCAGTTAGTTTAGAAACTGCAAAGAGAAAGAAAAAAATTACTCTGGAGGTCATGAATAGAAGTTTGGTTTCCATGTCTGGTGTGAGTCGACAGGCCAGAAATTTTCTGGATGTCCGTGCCGTGAGGAGCTGCAGGATGCCTGAAGGTACAAAACACAGCATTATACACAAGAGAATTTTATTTAATAGAGAAACATTTTAGGAAATTAAATCTAGTGGTCAGTAGTAGATATGGACAATCCGTTATCGCTTACAATTTACTGTCAAAAATTCTTTGTCCTCCTACAATCAGAAATTCCAATGACGACAAAATTAACTGTGCAAAGGGGCTCTAATTTTGTAATCAGATAGACAGTCTGCTTTACAAGTGGCATCACTATCCAAGGATCAAAGAACACAAAAATCAAAAAGCATTTAATTAAGACGTACAAACTATTAATCAGACCAGAATTGATGTAAAACAATTAGTTAAAGTTATATAGGTTTAGAAATTAAAATAAGGATTTTTTTTTTTTTTTTTTAATGAACGAACTCATACCGGAAGCTTTGATAAATATCAACCGAGCTAATTGTCACTTGTCAGAACTGAAAAGGTATCCACAATGCTCTGAAGTAAAAAATTGCCACCAAGCGGGGCAATGAAAAAAAAGTTTACCCAAAAGTGGATGGTGGAAAATGGTACAAAAATCTCTGAGGTGCAAACACGCTCTGACACCATCATTGCTGTAACAAAACCTGTCTGCAGTTTGCACCAATCTGCAATGCTCCAAGGTGCAACATCACAATTCAATTTCAAATACAAGAAAAAGTGTTGTTTGTTTTTTTTTCCATTTCCATTGTTATTGCACTCAATGCCAAAATTGATCATGATAATTTTTTCAGTTCACGTCACCCATTCTTGGTTAATAATAAGTTTAAATGCATTTACCGATGGATTTCAGATTATTGGTTGTGTAGTTCACCTGTAAACTGTGGACTAAGAACTTGTGGGTTGTGCAGCAGGTCTCTCCAGACCAGCTCCATCTCTGGGATCCGAGCAACATTTTGTAAAAGACGAACCAGATCTCTGCCAATGATCAGGCACTCCATGAACTGTTAACAGAGTGAGAAAGAGAGATACAGAGTTTCCAGTGAAACTACAGAAACGTGAATACATTTCATTATTCCTTCATCATCTTTGGTTTTTTTTTTTCTACCTTCTCTCTAAGCATACTGAGGCAGAAGTCGACTTCTTTCTGGCGTAGAGGCAGCAGGTTTGGCGTTCCGTGGTCGACGATCAGACGAAGGTATGTGTAGACCGACATTGCTATTAGCATGCCGCTCTTCAACACCCAATCCCTGGAGAAAAGAATATTCTAGCTAAACGTCTGAGTTTACAAGTGGTCAAAAGTAATATTCATGTGTTCATATAAAAAACATGAACACATGCTTTATTAGAGACCAGGAATGCTTACTTTTGCTCAAATAGGATGTCAAGGACACTTTCAGCCAACCACAAGTTTTTCGGTGAAATATCTCCACCTACGTAAAGAAGCAGAACTTAAACAGAGCCACTTTGATTGAGATATAAGATTGAATAAAAAGCCTGACCTGCAACTTGTTTGAGAAGCGTCATAATGACACCATCAGCTCCGATTACCCCGCTCTTCACCAACTCTCTTACCAGCCACACAAGCTGCACACACACAAAGGAGTTCTTATTCAGAATCCTTTATAAACTTCTTCACAGTAGTTATACATGGATTTAATAAGAGTAATGACCTGTGTTCTTGGAATATCCTGTAGTTTGAGGAACTTCTCCATCAGTATTTGGTTGATCTTTACCAAAACAACGTTCATCCCATCTCTGTTTACCAGTGTCAGATCTCTGTAACACTTTCAAAATAAAAGAAACCGGTGTTACGGTGACATCAGAATGCATTGGAATAATGTTTTCAGATGCATGTGTAACTCACTCTGTGCGCCTGGTTCGGCTCTAAGAGGATCAGGGTGAAAAGACCCAAACATACTTCCTCATGCTGTTGTTGGCCTTTACATATCTGAGAGATGAGTAGAAATTTTAAAATCAAAACTTTTGTTTTGTGGTGCTAAAATAAAAATACATCACAAGTTGTACTGGCTGCTGTATAAACAATAAACTACTAACTGGCACTATTGATTAAAAATTATGCAGAAATACTGAAACAAACTCAAGCAGATGGAAAAAGTTTGGACGAAAACAGACATGGCACCCATCCCGAGTGACAAAATTGGAAGTTTTGCTAGCTGACCTGTAGAAATGATCACCTTTTTTTAAAAAAAAAATCTACTAATATTATTTCTTAGTGTATGCCTGTGTTCTTGTGACAATATTTACGATTCCATCGGTTTGTCATTATCTAAACAGCAGTACTTGTTTTTCAAAATGAGTTATTTTAACAATGTATTCTCCTTACGTTGGCTATGAGTACATCGTTAGCTTCTCTGTCAGATAGTCCGTTGGACAATGTCTGGACGATTCCAACGCACCGTTCCAATCTCTGCACACGTACACACACAATAATACATTAGTATAAAGTGAACAACACAAAAAAAACAAATGATCAAACATAATTAATCTCTAAACAAATAAACTAACAAAAATAATTCAAACGCCCAACTTAGTTCAACAAAAGAGAAAAACTAGAGTTGAAACTCAGTCAAAAATAATATAGTTTCAAAAAGTATACTTTTTTTTATTATTATTTAGAGTTGGTCAATATAATCTACAAGGGTTGTACCTTTTTGAACGCGCTAAAGTAGGAACTAATGTAAAATCAAGGTGCGTTTCAGTTCTTAGGGTTAAATTGTGGAATGAACTAAGTGAGGAATATAAATCATGTACTTCTTTCGTAATCAAACAACGTCTTGAATATAAATGCGTAACTATAAGCAAAGTATCTAATTATAGATAGATGAAAAAGAAAGAGCACAATACATACTCTTTCATAGTAGAACCATACTCAGTATTTTAGGTTTCTGTTTGATTCGAGAGCTATTGACTTTGTAAAGTTTTTTCTTTGTTTGTTTGTAGAGCTGTTTCAGTTAAATGGATGTAAAAGGAGGAAACTTATAAGCATTGCATCAGCCTATTTCTTTTTTTTGTTTTTTATTGTTATTATTATTTTACGAGAAAATGTGTTATGATTGTCGAGACCAACTGAATGAAATCTGAAACTGAAACCTCACATGTTAATCATAAAATAAACATGCCATTTGCAGTGGCAAATCACACATGACAAACACACACGAATAGTTGCCACTGCATAGATTCTTCTAACATTTGTATTTTTTTTCAAATGGATCTCCATTAGTTGCTACTATAGAAGTCACTAGTCTTCCTGGAGTCATCACTAGAAATGACTTAGGCATGAAATCCAATTACATTTACATAACGTACATCAACAGTTTAAAAAATATATAATTGCTTTTAAAAAGACAATTAGGACAAGATAAAACTTAAAAATCACTTGACATAACTTTAATTTGACTAAATAAAACATACAGAAATAACAGAAACTGTCAGGGTTGTTCTGACATGTGGAACAGCGCGCATGCGCAACTGTCATAGGGCTCCTCCATATGTTTACGTAGAATTAGCATGCTAGGCTAACTATTCTTAGCTTTGGATCAGATTTTTACCAATGTGAAATCTCTAATGGCATAAACCCCAAATAAATCAATTATAACTGATTAACACAAAGCCTCCCACCCTTAAGTATGTGTCCACACACGCCACAATAGCTTTGTGAGAACATTGCTACTAGCTGCTAACTAGCCTGTTAGCATCCTGTACTTGAATAAAATGGTTCCATCATGTCTTTGTACCCTTTGCTTCTTTCTCAAATCAAACTATAATAAAAACTTTCATTGGGCACAGTTCATTCCAGGATTTATTTGCTCTCCAGGCCTCTAAAAACTGATTACCTACCTCTTCTAACTCGTCTTTGGCGTCCAGCTGGGTGGACACTAGGAGCCGGCCCTGTGGCTTCGATTTCGCCGGTGCAGGCTCCATCTGCTCCCGCCGCGCCTCACCGGGCCCCGCGGTGCTGGGACTGCCGGTGCTGTTGTGGTTTTTGTGTATGTATGTCGATGTAATTAACAGTTTGGGGCTGCGGTGAGGGCCGGGAGCTTGCTGTAAGTCGCTTCGGTTGATAATATGTGTTTTTAAAAACTTATTTAGGGACAGCTAGATGTGTGCATCCTGCTCTGTGACACCGTCCTACTACAGTAACATAACGGACGTCCGTACCAAACCATCTCAGGGGTGGGGTGGCATCCGCACTGTGGACTGCCCAATCAAATCACTCAAAGATTTGAGCGACGTCCACACTAGCCAATAGACATAGAGAAGGTTTGGAGCCAATCCCCCACATGTAATTCTGGAGGCCACATGATTTCACCTTGTTTACAAAGAACTTACACATAAAATAATTTTTATTCATTTTTCATTTAAAGAATTTGATATTATTTATTTTATGCTTGTATGCAGTTTTCACACTAACAGTATTGTATTTTATATTTGATTGTAGTTTAACTTGTGAAGCACCTACTGATCCCTGTCTGTGAAAAGTACTATATAATTAAAATGTACTTAATTATGTGCAATTTCTAAATCTATTATACAATTTCACCTGATGAAAAATTGTATTAAAGTAGTTTTGTAAATCAAATCTGTGTTTTTTGTCACACTTTAAACAGTATTGCTTGTTAATAACTTTTAATTTTTTTTCTATTATTAATATAAATTTGACCTTCACTTAGTTTTTGTATCGATATGTCTTACTGTGTCTCTTAAGTGAAAAGCGACTATGAAAAATAGCTGTTTCTTGCTTATTCACACACAGACGAAGGCTAATATTTCTTTGAATTTGTTCCATTAAATGAGATCTAACGGCATTTTCAGTATATAAAACAACAAAACAGGTAATAACACAGTTTTATTTTTCTATTTACACAACTTCTTCACGACAATTTATTTTGCAAAGAAACATTTTTTTCAGATGGTTTCTGATGAAACCAGGTCATTGCAGTCAGTCACATAACCGTCCCTTTAAATGAGGCCGCACATCTCTAATCGAAGACAGGCCCTTAACAAGCAGCTTTTGACATTCATCTTTCTTTTCACATCTTTTTTTATCCGCTGATGTTTCATCCGTCAAATTCTTTTTGCATCCTTATCCATTTTTATCACTCTCCGCCTCCAGCCAGTACGTCCTCATACTTCCTTTCCCCTTCACCTCAGTCTCTCCTCTGAGCTGCAGCTGGAAGCAGGAGAACTCCTGCAGGACCTGACGAGTTGCTTCAGACACGTGGATCTTTAATGCTAAAGAGATACAAGCAGACAAAGCATCAAATCAGGCAGTTTTTGTGTAAAATTTCTCCATCACTTTATTCTATAATTCAAGAGGTGTTGCAAAAAGGTCAAAAGCAAGGATTATTGTGTTTTGGAAGAACAGTATAGGGAAGGTTATTCTTTTGGAAGAAACAATGAAAGGAAAAGGCAGGTCTGATCAAGGGTTTTATTGAACCTCAATAGCTCATAAAAATTTCACTTTGTTGTTAAAGCTGTAGTCTACAAAGTGGTGCAGTGGTTAGCACTGCAGCCTCACAACAAGAAGGTCATGGGTTCGGGTCCCGGTGTGGGGGCGAGTCATTGGCCTTTCTGGTTTGAGTTTGCATGTTCTTCCTGTGTAGGCGTGGGTTTACTCCAGTTTCCTTCCACTCTCCAAAAACATGCATGATGAATTAATTGGCCACTGTTAAATTGCCCCTACGAATGAATGCATGTGTGGATGGTTGTTTCTGTGGCCCTACAAACAGACTGGTGAGCTGTTTGGGGTGTACCCTGCCTCTTGCCTGAAATCAGCCAGCATAGGCTCTGGCAATCCCTTACCCCATTAGGGATAATCGGTCAGAACACAAAAAACAAAATTAAGGCTGTGTTGCGTAAAATGACTTTATTGTCTTATGAATTATGTTGTGTAGCTTTGCTGTTGAAGAAATGCCTCACAAGTGAAGATTTGGTGTTGTTGATATAAAAATGAGAATCAGGCCAACTTTGGGACATTAAATTAACAATGAAATGTGCAAATGATGAAAACCAGGGTAAAAAATGAACGTTGTCTGTTTGCTAAATAGCAAGTGGAAAGAAACTATTCTTGTGTCTGATTGTTGAAGTACATGAGAAACTCTATTTTATTATGCTGCATTTCTAAGTTTTCCTGAGGATGCAGATCTTACCTTCTCCTGTGGACTCCATGCGTGATGCAGTATTAACTGTGTCCCCAAACAAACAGTACCTGGGCATCTTTAACCCGACCACACCGGCACACACTGGACCTTAAAAAAAAAAGATCATACAGTGAGTTTGTGTGTTGGTAATCGGTGTTGCTCGATGATGACAGTGTTTATACCACTGTGGATGCCGATACGAAGCTTTAGCTGCTGGTTGGGTCGGTGTCTAATTTGAAAGCTCCTAACTGCTTCTAACAAGGCAAGAGACATCCGAGCCACTTCCCGAGCATGCAGTTTGCCATTCCTGACTGGTAAACCTGAGACCACCATGTAGGCATCTCCAATGGTCTCCACCTGAGGAGGTAACATAAAGTCCTGTGAATTTATCCTCTAAACAACTCATTAAAAATGAAATGTTCTAATTCTGAAAATTTCTCACCTTGTAAACATCAAAATTATCAATGATAGCATCAAAGCAAGTGTAGAGATCATTTAATAAAGTCACAACCTAAAGATGGCAAAAAAGTTGGTTCAATGTTTTGTATTTACTACATAATGTTTCATTAGAAACTAAATCACATTCTTACAAACAAGTTAAATCAAGTTTACTGACTTGTAACGGAGTGCTTTCAGCTGAAATAGCAGTGAAGCCCACAATATCGCTGAAGTAGATTGTGACTGAATCAAAAGCTTCAGCCTGAACCGTTTCGCCTCTTTTCAGCTGCTCGGCTACAGAACTGACACACACATACACACAACCATGATACACCCACAAACTTTAAAACAATACACTTAGTAGTGGAATGATGTTACTTTATAATCATGTACTGCAGCATATGTGATTGTATTTACTGTGGTAGTATTTGGTACAGCAGTGCCTCTGCTTTTCGTTTTTCCTCATTATAAGCTTGTGTTCTCTCCTCCACCAGCTCCTCCAGGTTGTTTGCATACTGCTCCATACGGGACAGCAAGTTGTCCAAGATGTTAGATTTGCAACCTCTAGAAGAAGAAGGGACAAAGAAATGGAAATATGTTAAAAAAAAAAGTTAATGTAAAAAAATTCTGGCCATACATGTGAACTAAGATACATTTTTAACGAGGTGAAGAGTAAATGAATCAATCATGGTGTTAATAAATCCACTATGACCCTAGTTTTCTTCTTTTTGTACCTGTGCTGCTTTCTTAGCAGAATCTTAATGGTGTTGAAGTCAGGCCGATCAGATGGTTCCTCACTCCAACAGCGTTGCATAAGAACCCCAAGTTCCTCACTGTGACTGTGGAAGCAGAGAGAAGGACGGAGAGGCGGGAGGCCACCTTGTACCACTTTTCTGATGATTTCTAGGGGATTAGGCACAGGAGGACATCGTTAAAAAGTTATTTAAAATTATAATTAGTAATACATAAAGTTTTTACTGTGGCTATTTTTTTTTATTATTTTAATTTGATTTTTTTTTTTTCTTCTATAAAACAAAACTTGAATATCAAGAGTTCTGACACAGTGATATCTCACTTTTTATAATTTGATTTCTCTTTTTTAATTCACATGGATGGTCACGTGTGGGTGGCCCTGTCACAGACTGGTGACCTGTTCAGAGTGTACCCTGCCTCTCGCCTTGAATCCCCCGGGATAGGCTCTGACGGCCCCCACAATCCCATTAGGGATAACCAGTTCAGAAGACGAACAAATTTGTTTGTAATTTTTGGTGATTAGACAAAAAAAAAAAAGGCAAATCTAGAACTTTAATTTTTTTTTTGACATTGTTATTTAATCAAATTAAAAAAAAAAAATAGTACTTTACATAATTCAAACATATTCATCTTCTAAACTGCTTATCCCTAACGGGGCCAAAGGGATTGCCAGAGTCAATCCTGGCTGATTTCAGGCGAGAGGAAAGGTACACTCAAACAGGTCACCAGTCTGTTACGGGCCGGGACACACTTAAACAACCAGTCATAACTATACATTCATACAAAGTACATACAGAAAAACAGAATATATTCATGTGAATTGTGTATCAATTTTTATCCTTTATTTTGTATTATTTTATATGATATTAATATATCATATTGAAAAATACAATTTCTTCATGTGAGGTGAACACTGTGATAAACCCAGCAGCCACTTGATGGCATCAGTTATACACTGATAGTGTAATATTAGAACATATTTACATATTCTAACATGTGATTGGTAATATATAATTAATCTGATATAATCTTGAATCCATTAAAATATTAAGAATATTTTATTCATCCGCATTATTCTGTTCATTAGTTCACTGCACAAGTTGTTCACTCACATGTTAAATGCCAAACAAAAAGAAGAATGTAATGACGTAGAAACAAGTTTTCACCACTTCATCACCTTGGCAAGTAATTAATCAAGAGTTCATATCTTGAATGCAAAAATCAACAATGCAGCAGTGTGAAGTTGGTCTGATTCGTGCCACTCTAACAACCACAGTGATGAGAATTTCCTCTGCATGTTGAAGTGAAGTTTTTACAGATTACAGTGTGAGCTGATCTCTCCTGAAAGAATCACTGATATGTTAATGTGTTTGCTGACAGGGATGTGTTATCCAGCCAGAGTGGAGGAATGTAAACACACCAAAGCTGTAATCAGGCTTGTGTTTCAGTGTAGATAACCGTTTGATTAGAGACATCGCGACAGGGCCCTTCCTAACATCCCTTCCTAACATGTCGTTCCCACTGACCTTTAGGAGAGTGGGAGTTTGTATCGAGGTAGAAAACTCCTTTGAGCAGAGCAACTTCCTGAAGTATCACACCAAAACTGTAGACGTCTCCCTTTTGTGTCCCACAGAGAGGAGGACACTCCGTCCTCAGCAACTCTGGTGCTGTCCAGAGTTTACCTGTAGGACCATTTGCAATGCTAACTCACAAACAATCAAATATTTATAGTTCTGCTTTTGTGCAGGTGCTTCCATTTTATAGTACAAAGAAATATATATCATACGTGCATAGTAAGCATGAGTGTCCTCTGGACAAGCAGGAGTGCGAAGACTCTGCAGACCATAATCTGTGATCTTCAGAACAAAGCGGCTGTCCACCACACAGTTGGATGACTTCAGATTACCGTGCGAGATGATGACACTATTGTGGAGGAAGGACATGCCCTGAAAAAGAAAACAAAGTCAAATATTTAGAACGCACTGACCAGGAGTAAATTAGAAATGAGCTCGGATCTCTTAAAAGTAAACAAAAAATATGGGGTCTTATTTATGGTTATACCAGCATCAATGCCTGTGTCAACTTGCTTGAATTGAGCGATCCACAAGTTAGACAGAGCATGTGGTTTAATGTGTGACTCGAAGCAAAGTCAGGAGCTGATCTATGCAAATAGTAAAATATGGAGAAAGCATGACACTTATGAATAGAATCTGAAGAGAACTGAAGACAGTAAAATGAAGTGTTTGAGGCAGCAGGGGAAAAAATGACAAAGCAGGATTCAATGCCTGTCAGCACGGATCTGTCCATTAGAAAACTGGGCCACATGACAGAAGATATAAGCACATTGTCAATCACATTTGAACATAATTTGAAACCGTTTTCTGATGTGCACTCGCTTGTATAAAATATTTCAAATCCAACACGTAAGAATAATTAATTGCAATATTAATGGATTAAAATGCCAAGATGAGAATGACTTAAACAGCCTCATGTTTCTTTTTTTGTCACTAATGTCTTTATTTGTTAGTGACATTCGAAAGTAAAAATCTCATACTTTTGAGGTTTAACATTATTTGGAATTTTGAATCACCTCGTTGAGCATAGGTACTGGCAGGTAGCACTTGTTGGATCATGTCTGTGCATCATGTCTTTTGCACTTAAATTATGTCTTTTGAACTCAAATTATGTTCAAATCTTTTCTGCATAAAGAAGAAATTTAAGTTATTATTTATTTAAAAATATGCAAGTCTTGAATATTTTATATATAATGAATTTAAAGTAACAATTGTATTACTTTTTCGTTTGATGTTCTAATTTTTATTCTATGTTATGATGGATTTCTGAATATTTACTTATATGTTTTTGCTTTCATGGTGATTTGAAAAAAGGGTCGGCGTAATAAGCGTTTGCTGCAGCCGCTTCGGTCCCTTGGTAAAATACAATTAAAAAAAAAAAAAAAGTAACTTTCTTTAATGTGAATTTACAATGTGACCGAAATAAATAAAAACTAAAAAAATATATACATTTGAAGTCCCAGAGGTGTCGTTAGGGTGGGATGGAGTTCAAGTTGTCTTACGCCTAAGATTTGTTGCAGATTTGATTTATAAAGCTTAGGTTGAGTAAGAGTTAGAGTGATTTTTATAAATCCTGAATTAGTATGGCAAGGCAAGACTCCATAAACAGAGCAAATACACATGCTCAGTTTAAGATTAATGTGGCTTCATAAATGAGACACACGGACAGTAAACGAGTGCTTACTTCCATAGGATCAAACTCCAAGGATAAAATCAGTGTGACCCTGTAGCTGTGTGTTTGCCACTTTTACTGTTTCTCTGTCTGGTTGTGTTATTTTTTTGTGAGTTAAACACTAACAACAGTCGGGCCTCTCAGACATAAAGTAGTAAAACTCAGAGTTCAAACTCACAGAAACCAAAAATTACAAAGTGTTTGTTATTTTTTTGTATAATATGTCGTGTGAAACCGATTGAGACAACTGTGTTGCAATATTGTGTTGTAAAATCACAGAGAGTCGTCCCACTTGGTGTAATTAATCATGATTTCTTCACTTACACACACACACATGCGCGCACACATACAATGCACTTTCTCAAACTGGGTGTTACCTTCACTATGTCAGTGATGAGAGAGTATCTAAACATCCAGTCCAAAGTAATGTTTTCGCTCTCCATCAAATCCTGGAGGAAAATGGACACAAAAGTTAGTCAAAAAACCCATTTTGAATCACTTTTATTCTCATTTTTTGTTCTTCAACAGAGATAAAATAGATGATCCATTTTTTTAGCACTTCTCCCTTCCAAAACAGATTAGTGGACATTTGTTTATAGATTTTCAAAGTTTTTCCTTAAGATAACATTCATCTTATTCAGCAGGTTCATGTCATTTACAGTGATAATTTATTAAAACATTTAAGTTCAAGATTCTTTAATGTTCCACAAATAAGGCAGAGATTAGTTCCGCAGCATTGTCACATAAAAACAACTCCAAAAATACATAAAAAAAAAATATAAAAATACTGAGGATGTCACATTGAATACAAACTGGCCAAATGGGTCGTGCTTTTAAGGCGCCTCATTGCAGTTGGGATTAATTTTTATTTAAGATTTTTTATTTATGAAAAATGTTCAAAGTTAAAAAAGTACAAGAAAAGTTTTAACTTTAGTCCTCAAATCACTTGTTCTAATCTGACATTTTCAATCTATACATCAAATGCCAAATATGCTCTTTAAGAACTGACAACAATATGTCCAACTCTTACATCCAGCAACAATCGCCCACATCAGCCCATTGCTTTGCTGACATATCTTGTCATGTTGCTAGGATACTATGTTGGGATGTTGCTAGGTTACTGTCCTGATAAAAAAACAAAAAAGTAAAAAAAAAAAAAACAACCAAAAACATATGATGAATAAGGATGCGTTGGAGGAGTTCTGGATAAAACCAGAGCTGTTGAATAATTAGCACTTTGAGATCTCCACTGGAGATATAAAGTGTGTTACAAATAAAATTTTTATTATTATTATAGTTTAAAGCGAGCATAGAAAGAAAAACTGTTAACTAAAGATGTTTTAATGGGTTATGTATAAAAATAACAAAAACTTTTTGTTTAATTTTTTTGAGCACATCACCCACCATGACCCCCAAAATAAAATTAATTAATCAAGCAAACAGATGCTGGTTGAACCGAAGTCTTATTAAATAATTGTGCAAACATCACATTTACCTTAAAATTTATAGTAAAAAGCAATTACCAGTTATTTTAATACATTAGCCCACCTTTCACCCCCTCCCAAAAT
This sequence comes from Neostethus bicornis, assembly GCA_902685375.1. Classification (NCBI taxonomy): domain Eukaryota; kingdom Metazoa; phylum Chordata; class Actinopteri; order Atheriniformes; family Phallostethidae; genus Neostethus; species Neostethus bicornis. The sequence goes on along the minus strand of LR738551.1, from coordinate 21,327,807 downwards.
CTCTTAACAATAAAAATATGTCTTCAATACATTTTGAAAAGAACATTTTTTAAACTGAAACAGAGTACTCTTTAAATCTTTCTTGTGTATTCCATAAGTTCATCTATACATATTCTTTTTTTACAAAGTGCACCTAGAACCACAGCAAGTTTCTAGTCTCAGAACAAAAACTTGTTCCAAGAATCTTTCCATTGGGAAGTCCCAATATTTAATTTCAAACAAGCTTAGCATTTAGCGTAAAGTATTTGAGTTATTTTAATTGATTTAATTACCTCTCAATCTGTATTGATCATGGCTATCAAAGTTGTGTTGCTGTTTAGTGACGTATTGAGATAAATAATATATAGTATTGTTTGCTCTACCATGACAAATACATAATCATGGTAGAGGCAATAGCACAGTGGTGCAACATTCACCCTTGGACCGGAAGTTCTACGGAATTTCACGAAATCGAATCCCAATGAGCTCATGTCTAAGTGTACTTGGGGAAAACACCTAACACCCCTGTTTCTCCCACAATCAATGCCGTTGTGGCAGCCTGCTGCGGTGTAATGGGATGAATAAAGTACATATACGTACATTTATTTATGGTACACAGAGAGGTCTGGATGTGTGTGTGCGTGTGTGTGTGATGTACCTGAAGGCTTCCTCTGGGACAGTACTCTGTGATGATGCACATGTTTGGAGGATCGATGCAAGCACCAATGAAACGAGTCAGGTGTTCATTATGAACATCTCGCATCTGCAAAAACACGCAACCCCGTCACATTCAGGAATCAAGAAAACCTTTATTAGTCACACAATGGGGAAATTGTGTTGACGTGTTAAAGGTCATTCAGACCCAAAGACGTTGGATAGGAATCTAAAATTTAAAGCTATAATAGTTAGTGAGTGATTTAGATTAAATATATTTAAAGCTACACGTTAGCGTTTTTTTCATACTCCGAGATGTTATTCTCTCAGTTTAGACAAGTTGACATCGTCTCTGTATGTGCCATTTATCGCTCTAGCAAACGTCACCACTAATGTAGCATCATCACCACCCACTATGTAAGCATTAGGATGATAAACTAATAAATTTAGGTGATTAAAGACACATACGAAGCCAAGAGAGGGACAAACTTGACAAAATTGAGGGGATCACATAGGAAAATTTGGGAAAACAGTGACGTGTTTTTTAGAAAAAAAAAAAATAGGATTTGATCATTCTCACATGTTTCAGTTCAAACAGAACCTTCCTTGACAGTTCAATGCGTTTCTTGTTGATGTACTTGATCGCTGTGAGATTTCCCTGAGAAGACAGGAGTTAAAGATTGTTTGTTTTACCCATAACACTGTCTAGTTAGAGTTCATGCACAAACTTGTAAGACTTTAGGGTGAATCAGATGGTTTTGGTCAGTTACAAACCTTGTAGTAGGCTGTTTTGGTGTAAATCTGACAGTTTCCTTCCATAGTCATCAAAGAACCATAGTTGGATCCTTTCTGTAGAAGGAGAACAAACTTGATTGGACACAAAAATTTGCTTTCTGCTTTGCCCCGCTGGCCTAAAATTTATATTTTGAAATTAAACCTTGAATTAAAAACGAAACCATCTCTATTTTCTATTTCTGCTGAATGAGTTTTGTAATGAATCTTAAAAACTTTCAAAGAACTTAAAAGTTTTTTGCCAAATCTAATAAAAGTATAGTGATAACTAATAAAGAAATAACCACAGATTACAGTTTACTGGATTAACTGTGTACATTTCAAATATTTTTTTATTTTAATTTTCACAAAAATATATTTTCAGTGTCTTCTCTTCGAGATTGATTTTTGAGGAACGAACAAACACTCGGGGGGGAAAAAAAAGGATTATGCACGCATACAATAAAACTTTGTCTTGTGTTACCAAAGACATGGTGAGCTTGCTGCATGTTCTCTTCAGAACTTTATCCAAGTTTCTCATCTGGATGGCATCCCAGGAAACCCTCCACAGCTGAGCAGCCAGCTCACTCTCTAGCTTCAACTTCCTAGTTAACAGACAGGAGGACAGGTGTGTGTGGTAGAGTTGGTGTATAGGTGTGTTAAAAACAAATGAGATGATGAAAACAATGAGAAAGGTGAGTGAGAAACAGAGAAGTGTTAGGAGGTGAGTTTATCAGCGAGACAGAAACAGAAAAAGTGGATTTTCAAGAGCGTGTGATAATCACAACTTTTCGGCATGGAGGATTTATAATGAATATTCTTCGTCTGTTTCTGGCACTGCGGTCACAAATGAGAATGTCCTTTTAAACCGGCACAAAAATACCCATGTTTTGTTTGGTATCTCTTTTATTTTTTTTTACTTGTCAAAGAAAAAGACACCAAAATGGAAAAAAATTTACTTTACAAATTAGTTTATTTGCACTGTTTGAACAAAAAATGCAAACTCCAATAAGTATTCAAATTTTGATCAATTAAGTTAAATTTGACAAAATTACTTAACTTGACTTTGACTTCATAATAATCCAATTATTTTTTAACTTGTTTTTAATTATTAATAGAAAAATGTCATCACATACGTAAGTAACAGGCTCAATTACAAACTTTAATGAGCACACAATTCATAGCGTGCTGAACCAGTACAATATTATACAACCACTATAATGATGAACTTCATCAAGTTGTGTGCAAATATGACGGGATATGTATGTGTCACCAAAAAGTTACATAATATTTTTATACATATGCGGTGAGGTGTGCGACTGAGCTCCGATTCAGTGTGTGCAAAGCTTTCTAGAAAACTGTGTACTTTATAAGGTCAAAAGTTTTTCGTTTGTATGTGTTAAAGAATGTGGATCGCTTTTTTTTTTTTAAATAGTAATTCTCCATCCACTCAATCTGGGCCTCGCAGTCATCTCTCTGTTATTTCAGGAAGGAAGGAATGGAAGAGGATGTGTAGACATAAGGAAGAGACGGACAAAAGGAGAGAAAAAAAATGGAGAAAGAGAGAAACAGAAGGAGAGAGAGAGAGACAGAGGTGCTGTGAGAGCCTGAACCACCAGAAATCAGAGTGTGCTCTTGTGCGTCTAGCTACGTGAGAACCATTTTGACTGGGATGTGAACATTCACGTGGGGGTGAGGACAGTTTGAACCGCTTACATTTAAACATTCAACTAAAAAATATCAATGTTTTTTAAAAAAAACAAAAAACTAATGCAAACATTGTGCACTTGTCTCTCACCTGTAGATAAAGATGATGATGGTAACAATGATGATAAGAACAAAGCAGATTATCATGGCAACCATCTGATGCATCGTAATTGTACCTGTGTGGGTGAAAAAATAGTTTACAATACCTTGATGTTACTGAGATGTAAACCTGTGTATCATCTGCATAGCTGTGGTACAATGTACTACTGCCCGAGAAAGAACATCTAAAGATGGAAAACAATGAATTAACTGCACTCTGGCAGGGTTTTAAAACTGAGTTTGTAATTTTGTCTGTGATATAGTATGTTTTTTCATCTCGAGCTACATCTTCTTATGTTTGTAGATTTCTTTCTTACGTGCAAGGCAGGATGGGTTGTCATTATTAAGGCCACACTTGGGCACATCTGGAGGTGGAGAACCTCCAGGCCATTGGAAGTTCCGACCCTTCTCCATGACCAGCTGCTTCAAACTGTTGTTATAAACACACACTATCTGCAAACACAAAAAAACTCACTTTATCATTTCTGCATGCTCACTGTGTGCTACAAATGTCAGTTTGTGTGTTCATCTACTCTCAGCCAACAGAAACAAATCAGCTCTTGCTGCAATAAAAATATTTCACCAGCCCAGGACTTACTGAAACTGAAGCTAATCTTTTGGTTTTTGCATCATACTGATAAGAGGAGACAGAGCTTTACCTGAAACTCTCCAGACTCGACATCTGTCATGTCCCAAATGGCAAAGTCAATTTCTCTGTCTCCGGCCTCATCCATCTCCATCAGTCCCATCACTCCTGCAGAAACATCAAACGTTTGTTGTAATCATTTCTTAAATGTCTGGAGTTGTGGAAAGAATACATGTTATCTTTTATTTGCTCATTTTTTTTTATCTGTAAAGTATTTGTGTATGTTTTGATTTTCAAACATTCAAAAGAAATTGTACAGAAAATGAATGAATGTTATTGCAATTTTGTTTTATGTTGAACAAACTGACTCCAGGAGTGCGTCTAAAAATCTGAGTTATGAGATAGAATGAGGTTGAGAAGCTTCGGTAATGAGAGTGGAAACGATATCAAATACAGTAAATAAAACCACCTGTTGTGTAATCATCATATTTGGAGACTCTAAGTTTTTGACTGCAAAAGTATTTTATTCTTTTTTTCAAACACTGTAACCCTTTTATTTTTTTAACAACAAAGCATACTTGAAAAGGACTCATTACTTGAGCCCATTTTTTGCAAGACATGTCTTCAAACAACTTCTTGCCATATGATTCAACAGTCCATTTTTTAAGAAGATTGTGACAAATATTTATCAATTATTTACTTTTTTCAATTATGTGCAGTAAGAATGAGAGCACAAAATAATTTAAGTTGACCATGTCGATTTTAAGATGAATGTATCTTTGCAGTAAGCCTCTGCAGAAGTGGTCCACGTACGTAACCTTGTGGTACGCCACAATTGGTTTAACAGACAAAAAGCATTTAAAATTGGAATTGGAATTATATTTTATATAATTAATATAATGATTCGTCTTGACTAAACTATATGTTGAGAAAATGGAAAAAGGAAAGTGATCAAATAAAAATTTTAAACACACGAGAGCTGAGAAAAAAATCACAATCTTCAGCATTGATGGTCACATTTTGAAAAATCACATTAAGTTTAGAAATATGAATTCCACAAGTTTTATTAGAATAATTAAACTAGATTAGAATTTAAATAACTTTAATGCAAAGAAATTTAAACACAACAAAACCATATTTGTTTTGTAGATCTTGTGAAACATCCAAACTCAAACAGTATTCATTTTTTCTGTTCTGGCACCACATGTCCACAGATTGATGGTGGCTCACTGGTGGATAAAAGCTGTTCAATTTAATAAAGAGCAAGCAGAGCTCCCTTTTTATCAGCACCATCAAAACACTGAAATATACACTGACATTAACAAGGAGTGCTTTTGCGGTTCAGTTTATTCCTTAATTGGATTATAATCCAGTCAAGGTTTAAATTTAGTACATACGCATGAGATAATATGATTCTTACAATTCTGATGCATCGAAATTAAATACTGGTAGCTGATAAAGAATATATTTTTTAAGTAGATGAAAACCTAACTTTAAAAAAAAAGCGGTTATTCCAGTTTTGTGCCCTTTAAGTTCTGAGCTGGTGTGAGTCTCTGACCAAAAGCTGAACCAAAATCTTTTTTACTATTAAATTTGATGTTGCCAAAGTTAAGAATTTCTGAATTGAAAGAAGATTTAATGAGGAACAAAGTATTTTACTAGATCATCTGGGTTTTGTTTTGTTTTTTTGTTTTAGTTTGGTTTGACATTGACCTCCTTGTTTTGTCCTCTCCACCACAAACTGGTCGAGGCAGATGGCCAACCTGCCTGGTCCTGCTGGGGTGTTTCTTTTTTTTTTTTGCCTGTTGACAGTTTTTCACTGTCACCCGACACCCTTTGCGTGCTTTAAAGTAAGAATTGAATCTAACCGAAGACGCAGTCTACTGGTTTCCTTAGTGAGGGACTTTATTTATATACTAAACAGTCCCATCTCATTAAAAAACCCTCTTCGTATCGTATCTAATGCACACAAAAAATACCCACAGTTAGGTTTTGGAACATCTATTACATAGTTATGAAATCTTACTGATATATAATTTTTTCTCACAGACCAGGAAGCGTAAAAGGCTGACATTTGCTCATCCCTCCCCATCCATCCTCAGACTTTTAACCTTTTTTGTACAGTTGGCTCATTATAACATCGAGTGGGGAGCTGTAAAGTGTGTGTTCTGACAGCTGGAGGAAGCTGACAAAGTAAATGAGGACCTCTAAAAAGAAAAAAAATCAAAGACCACACCCGAGCCAGCAAACCAACTTTTATGTAGGAGGGTTCATGTAGTAACAGATTCAATTACTTATGTAAGAGAAAATATCAAATTTTAAGAATAATTTTGAGGTAGTATGTTTTTATTTTGTGTTTACAGGTTATCTTTATTTCTTTTCTTTTATTATTTTTATTTTTTTATGTTATTATTTTTTATTTTTTTTAAAAAAGGGTTATTTTTATAGTTAAAAGGAAAAACAGTTTTTTCTTTTCTTTTTTTTTTTTTTTTGCACAATCTTATTGCTTTTCTCTTGATTTGTTATGATATTATCCAAATAAATTTGATGCCTTGTGTAATTTTTGCCATGGCGGAAGCTGACAACCAGATATTATGAGAAGATAATGTTTTTATTCTCACCTTGCTACTGTTTTAACAGATTTATCCTGTATTATTAGTCAGATTTTGAGAATGTGATTGGATTAGTGATAATGTCCAGCTGAGTGCTCCTGTGTGCATGTCACCTCCTGTGATATGTTACCATTTATTGAAGGGTTAACCGATTGCACGTGCTCTTTTTCTGCATTATGAACGTCATCGAGCGTCATCGAGCTTTTGTTTATCTCACTTTGTAGATTAAGTAACAAATCGTTTATCGTCTTGTTGTAGTTATTATTCACCAATCCTTTTTGGGTTGTTACGTTGAAAGCAAAGGTTCTGAACCATGTTTGACTGTGAAAACTCCCCAAGTTAAATTTGGGCTTCAAATAAAACCCTTATTTAATGGAAAATAATATTTTTCTATTAATTTGAATGCATTGGTTTTTATTTATACTTAAAATGTAAAATGTACTTAAAATGTGTTTCTTTCTCTACTTTACAATCAAACTTTTTTTTAATTTTCATAACTCAATATCGCATCGAAATCATCTAAAAAAAATTTATTTAGTTAATTATAAATGCACAATCAAATGAACACAATTAATGTAAGTAAAGAAGGCCGGGGGTTCGAATTTCTCTGTATGAAGTTTGCATGTTCTCCCCTTGAACTGTATGTGCGGTTTTTCTTCAGATACTCCAGTTTCCTCCCACCCTCCAAAACATTCACGCTAGGTTAATTTGCTGCTACAAAATTGCCCCTAGGAATAAGTGGGTGTGTGTGGCCCCATGACAGACTGGCGACATGTTTGGGGTGTACCCAACATCTTGCATTAAATCAGACCCCGCAAACCTGTTAGGGATGAACGATTCAGAAGACAAAGTGAAATATAAGTAATGACCAGATGACGTAAATCCAGGACAATGTTTTCACTTTTTTTTAATTCGAAACTGTTTTTGTAAGTTTCTGGCCTGGCTTTTTCCATCATTACTCCTCCATTAAAATGATTTTTATTGTCTTGTTTGTTTGTTTTTTCTCATTTTTTAAATTAAAAACACCTGGTGATACCGTTTTTTTAAGATGTTGTATCCTTCAATCCCATTGTTTGTACAGTAATTTTCTGTCAAACCTGTTCTGAATGAAACTGTTCAGTTTTCTTTCTGAATTATTTTTAACCGCCGTATTAAAAATGTAGTCCTTACTGGTTCTTTTTATCTAGTTCCTTAATTTTGAAATTATCATTTTTTTCCTTACAATAAGTTAAAAAAAATCATTTTGAACATAAACAACAATGTTCTCGATGTTTGCCTACATTTGTTTTTTTTTACGTATTTTAATACTCAAAATGAAAAATTTCTGCTCTGTTGTTTTAAAATGTTTCAATCTCAAATGAAAGACGGAAGTTTCTTTTTCATTAAATTCTGAGTAAACGTTAACAGATGCTGGATGGAGATGTTTTTATGGTTCATAAACTTCAGGTCAGTTTGAATTGTTGTGATGATGAATTACACTCCTTGTTGTTTGTTAAGCAGTTTTTCTTTCTATGTTTGGGTTTTTATGGTGAAATAAAGGCAAAGATCTTTTCAGTTTAAAAAGTCTGAACTTGACTGTTTTTGTGTTGTCAGTGTAGAAATAATAAAGGAAATCTAAATAAAGGAGTCGAACCGCCGAAAATGTTTCTGATAAAATCTAAACTATAAATCTTCTACAGGATTGTTCTTGGAAGAAACCGGTTCATATAAAATAAATCTTAAAGCAAAATTTACTGTTATCGCAATCCTTTCCTGATTTAGGAAGATCTTTTACATGAATAACAAACAGCTGAGTCAAATAAATCAGAAAAATTTTTTGTTATTTTTTATAACAATATTACTTTAGTGCAAGTAATAAATTGTATGTACAAGTTTTGTGGGTGGTCTCCATCTACACTACCATACGTCCAGCCCAAAATAAGACTATACAAACACAAAGCAATAGAACAATTAATCTACACAACTTAGACAAAAACAGACTAAATCTGAAACAAGCTCAGGAACAAGCATGAAGAACAAAAATCAGACAAAAAAATAACATTTTAATGTTAGAAATACGTCTAAAACGTGATCTACACTACAAAAATAAATAGTCGAGTTAAATCAAAACACCTCTTTATCTCAGATTCAACACTCTTCTTCTTCTTCTTTTGGCATTTCCTTTCAGGGGTCGCCACCACAAGTCAGTTTCTTCCATCTAACCCTATCTGCTGCATCTTCTTCGGTCACTCCAACCAACTTCATGTCTTCTTTCACTGCATCCATGAACTTCCTCTTTGGTCTTCGTCTAGTCCTCTTTCCTGGTGGTTCCAAACCCAGCAACTCCTCAGCCGATGTCCACTCTCCCTCTCCTCTGCACATGTCCAAACCATCTCAGCCTGGCCTCTCTGACTTTAAGATTCAACACAAAACATAAAAATCAATATCCATCTATTTTGGAAGCACTTCTCTAACTGCAAGGGCCAGGTAAACTTAAAGTGACCTCACCTACCACAACTACACCCTAATTTTTGTTTTTTTTCCTATTAAAAAAATGTTCTTGAGCATCACAGTGGTCCAGTGGTTAGCACAGTGACCTCACAGCAAGAAGGCCGGAGTTCAAATCCCAAGTGGGACCAGGTTTGAAACACTGGGAGTTTTTCATGTTCCTCCTGTGTATGCGTGGGTTTTCTCTGGGTACTCCGGTATTCCCTGAGTGCTCCGGTTTCCCACTCTCAAAAAGATGCATGTTGGTTTGACTGGCCACTATGAAAAATTGCCCCTAAGAATGAGTGTATGTTGATGGTTGTGGCCTCGCGACAGACTGGCAACTTGTTCGGGGTGTGTCCTGCCTTTCGCCTTAAATTAGCTGGGATAGGCTCCAGCTCCCTCCTGGACCCCTAACTGGTCAGCCTCTGCACCCCTGTCCTGCACTCCTATAGGAGAACATGCTAAAATCAAAAGTCAAAAACATTTATTAATCAAAACCTAAGATAAATTTTTGTTCGTTGAAGTTTTGTCATTTCTTTTATTAGAAAATACCGATCTGGGCACGCATACAAATGGGCATACAGATGGGCAATATTTGTCATTTAAGCTGTACTGTAATTTAATATTCCTTACCTTTAAGTTTAACAGTTAAAATGAGTAAGTCATATGATTTGTTATTGTTTTGCAAGATTCACAAAGAACCTACGAACATTTTATAATAAATCTAAAACACTGGATTAATATTGCAACCTCAAGACAGAAAAATTGCGATATTGATATTTAGTCAAATATTGTGGAGCCCTAACACACAAAAATGCACATCCACACACATGCATGTATGCATGGACATACAAACACATCCACGCACACTCACACCTCCTGTTTTCTGCCATTGTTTTGTTAACAGTCACAGTCAAATTAGACAAAATTTCTCTGTTTTCACTCCTGTAAATTTCTTCCTGAAGCCATTAGAAGTTTGGACAAATGATAAACGGCTTCCTGTGAACCGTTTACAGAACAACCGGACCAGCATTTCATTTCAGACCCTATCAGGACTCATGAAACCGGACAGCAACATTGTGAGATCTTCTACAAGTCCTCCAACACATCCTCCCCATTTCCTACTCCCTATAGCAACACAAATTACTAATCAAGAACAACGGAAGTGTTGAGTTGTCCCTTTAAATTTCTTGTGGTGTGGCTTTCCTCTCCTGGTTGCTGGTTTGATTCTAAAACATCCTGTTCCCAGTGTTACTGGCAGCTGGTACAAATTTGCACTGCTGAACTATGCTAACACACTACGTCCCTGATGGCACACATCCCAGCCGTGAGAATGTGAGTGTGTGTCCAGACTGGTCCCTACGGTGACCTCACAGAGCTGCATGCACAGTCCCGATAGGTCGTCAGGGCTCAGTGGTTAATCGGCAGAGTGATTGATGTGTTCTGGAGGGAAGCTGGTTTCTGTCAAATAACACTGAGCAAACTAAATGCTTTTAGGGTTTGTAGTTCAGTCGTACCAGGAAGGACTTTACATTGCTACTGAAAAGCTTTGAGCTATAATAGCAATGCTTAAAAAGTCATACAATCAAATGCATGAGCCTGTAAAGTTTTATCTGAAGCGACAGTAGATGATAAGAGTGACTAATTTTATCCAGCAGTTGAAAACAGGAATCTGTAATTCTTCTGTTGTCAAGCAACCATATCCTCACCTGGATTTCCTTGTATAGTCAAATTTTTGCCCTTTTAATCTGGACATTTCATCGAGTAGAACAAAAAAAAAAAAAAAACAAGGGACAAGATCATACAGGGTGCGAGAGGAGGGGGAAATTAACTGTCAAAAACAGAACTGAAGAAATGTATTTGTACATTTTTTTTTCCAGTTAAATATTGTTGAGCTAACAAAAGATACAATGTTTATCTAAATTTGCAATAAGATAAGAATTTCTACAAAAATTCCACTTGTTTTTAGTTGCAGGATATTTTTTTATTCAACCTTTACAAAAAAAAAAAGCCAAAACATTGGGGTGTGTAATGTAGAGCTTGTGCCAGGTCCACCATTAATCATTTCTGGAACCTGTGTCCTGGTTTTATTATATCATTTCTTGCGTGTGAATCTGTTCTTTGTTAGAATGGTTCCATATTGCTTCAATCACATTGAGGTTTAGGATCAGATGTATTCGTGACTGTAAAACCTGTTCTCGATGGTTTTCAGTTCAGTTCGTGTGATATTTGGCACACCACTGCCTTTTCTTAAAAAAAGAGACTCTTGGTACTCCCTCTTCCATGAAAATATTTCTGATGAGGATCGAGTAAACAGAAGATGGTCCAATCGGGGAGCTTTTCCAAATTCTATCAAATCTTAATTTAATATTCTGTTTGTCAGCAGGAGATGGTTTTCCTCAGCCTTGACGTGTTTGAATTTGGGTTAATTTTTTGTAAAACAGACATCTAACTCACTTCAAACTTAGAGCAAACAAAATCTCTTGAATGCAACATACTTTTACAACGTTTTCAAAGACCTGACTATGGATCAAACAAATTCTGTCTTTGGTGGGGAAACATGTAATCATCCTTTTGAGGGAAAGACGGAAAATTATTTTTTGGTGTCCTCCTTCTTAACAATTACCAGAATAAACTATAAAAGTGATTCAGAATATGCCCGTAGCAAGCGCATTGCTGATTTAAACACCGGGTGGATCAAGTCCTGACACTGTTTTTTTCTGTGCAGAGTTTGTATTTTCTCCTTGTTTATGCGTTGATTCTCTCTGGATACCCCTGCTTTTTCTCACTCTCCAAATACATGCGCAGTAGGTTAATTAGTCACTCGTAAATTGCCCCAGGGAATTAGTGTGTGCATAAGTAGTTGTTTGTCACTCAATGTAGGCACACAACTGAATAGTGACTTATTAGGGGTGTATCCCGCCTCTTGATAGTTACATGCCGACATGGGCTCTGGTGACCCAAAATGGGATAAGTGGTAAATGCACACTTGTGTGCATACAAATAAATACATGCATGCACGTGTGTGTGCATGCATGTACACACACACGGGCACAGACATAGGGACACGGGACACACACAAATGTACAGACACTGACACATATGCACACACACAGATGCACAACTCTTAAGCGTAAACACACACAAATATACATACATACATACTGTACATAGACACAAATATGCACACATGCAAGAACACACACACAACAAAACCGGAAGTGAAAATAGTGTTTCACAGCAATCTTTCTCCAACAAACTTCCAATTACGCCAAAAAAAGAATTAAAACTACCATTCCTTTAAAAAAACTATCTTTCTTTTTGGGAAAAAAAAAACACCAAAAGAAATGAAAGGTTTAAAAACAAACACTTTCAAAGATTTTCCAAAAAGAATTTTTTTTCATTGCTAAATTTTGAAAATGCTTGGAATTGTGAAAAGATATATCTCTGTTCTGACCTGGAAAGGTTCTGTTCCACATTCTCTGGGACAACAAATCTGCTGCGGGCCTTTCCACCGGACCTGGTCCCTGTTTTTGCTCACTCAGCGTTTCATTGAGAGCCTGAGAGTACAGCATCACTCCATCGTAGAAACATCCAGCTATCAGGTTATACTGAGACAAACAGGAACACGTCAGTGTTAAAAAGAGTCTGTTTTATGTGCTACTAGGGTTTATGGATGTACCACAGAATCTTTGATTGTGAAGTTAAACTTTTCACTCGCGTCCCTCTTTAGAGTCTTCACAAACTGGAAATACTCGGGAGTGCGAGGTTCGACGTAGCTCAGCACCTTCACACTCTGAAAAGAAAACCAAAAATATCATCATTTTTAATCTTTAAAGTTGTTTAGTTCATTAAATTAAAAACTGAAATTAGAAATTAGCTACTAAAACTCTGTTAATGGTGTTGGTCATAGACCCATCTGAAAATCTGCCTAAAAAATAAAACCACAACTTCTCACTCTGAAAGCCAGGCGGGCCATATGGTCATCCTTATCTCCTCTGAACCAGGGTCTCGCTGGCTGCACACCCTCCAACTTCTCAGCAAAAAGATCAACGAAGAAGAAGACGTAGTCATCAAGGTTCTCGCCATCCTTCCACAACTGAATCATTAGATTCCTGAACATGTTCCAGGGACAGCAGATGAACACCACTGAAAAACAAAAAAAAGGTGATGAGACTAGTCTATTTTCACAAAAATGAACAAGAAAAATAAGAATTTTTGTATTGGAATCAGATTTATCTTATGAATATCTAGCAATAAAAAGTACATGTAATAGTTTTACATTGTGTACGAATTCTGAATCTAACTTCAGTATGTAAAGAATGTTTTAAATGTTATTTTGTCAAGCTCATTTTAGACGTCTATACGGTCATTCTGTGTCTCCTTGGGTTGTTTTGTGAATTTGAAGTTGAGTTTTGTTTGTCATGTGTTTAAAAGTCATTCTGACATTTTGTGTCTCCTGTTGGTTTCAAAGTTAGCCAAGACGTCACTGGTAACGGGTGAAAGTTCAATGTCAGTGGTGTCAGTTTGTGCACAAATGTATTCAAAACCCTTTGAGACAATCACATAAATCTCCTAGGCATTTTTTAAAGAAAATAATTCTGAGAAACAATTGAAATACTTTTGAACAGAACCTGGAGGATGCACCTGGGATGAAAGAAGCCTGGGAAGGTTGCCCCGCGACCAAGCCCTGGATAAATGGAAGATTACGGAACGGAACTATTAGATTATTTTTTATGTCCAGTATGTTGGATTTTTTTCCTGTTGTTTGTTTTATTAGACATCCATAAATTTATTTTTATTTTTTTTAAGTACTTTAATAAAATGTTAAGTCTGGAGCCATTTTTTCTTGACCAAATGGAAATCCAATTGGAAAAGTGAGGTTACAGGGAGAAGAGATAAAGAAGGTAGAAGATTTTAAGTATCTAGGATCAACAGTCCAGAGCAATGGAGAGTGTGGAAAAGAGGTGAAGAAGCGTGTTCAGGCAGGCTGGAACGGGTGGAGGAAAGTATCAGGTGTGATGTGCGACAGAAGAGTTTCAGCTAGAATGAAAGGGAAAGTGTACAAAACCGTGGTGAGACCGGCCATGCTGTTTGGTCTAGAAACAGTAGCACTGAAGAAAAGACAGGAAGCAGAGATGGAGGTAGCAGAGATGAAGATGCTGAGGATCTCTCTGGGAGTGACCAGGATGGACAGGATTAGAAATGCGTACATCAGGGGAACAGCACATGTTAGAGGTTTTGGGGATAAAGTTAGAGAGGCAAGACTGAGATGGTTTGGGCACGTACAGAGGAGAGAGAGTACATAGGAAGAAGGATGCTGGATTTGGAACCACCAGGAAAGAGGCCTAGAGGAAGGCCAAAGAGGAGGTTCATGGACGCAGTGAAGGAAAACATGAAGATAGTTGGTGTGACCAAAGAGGATACAGCAGATAGGATAAGATGGAAGAAACTGACTTGCTGTGGCGACCCCTAAAGGGCAAAGCCGAAAGAAGAAGAAGACTCTATTGTACATTTTGTATCTACGTGTAGTTCTACTGCATTTTAAAAAAGTAGTTATAGTCCCTTTGGCTTCAACTGGTTTTTATTTTTCCCTTTATTTGATTTATTTGTAGTTAAAAAAAAATGTATTAAAAATCAGAATTTACAGGATTGACAAATGATTTGGGGGCTGCACAGTGGCGCAGTGGTTGGCCTTACAGCAATAAGGTCGGGGTTTGCAAACCTGAGTGGGGCAAGACTTGAAATACCGGCCTTTCTGTGTGGAGTTTGCATGTTCTCTCTGTGTATGCATGGGTTTCCTCCCATCGTCCAAAAACATGCCTGTTAGATTAAATGGCCTCTATAAAAAATTGACCCTAGGAAAGAGTGTAGGAATGGTTGTGAGTTTGTGGCCCCGCTACAGGCTGGCGACCTTCGGGGTGTATCCTGCCTCTTGCCTGAAATCAGCCAGGAAAAGTTCTGGCACCCCGCGCGACCACATTAGGGATGAGCGGTTCAGAAGACGAAACAAATTATTGGCAAACACCACTTTTGGAACCTGTTTTATTTGTACGGTACATATTATTTGAAGATTCCAAAGGATTTTCTCCTTCAGTTTAATGGTTTAAATTCCTCTTGAGAAAGCATGATATATTACAGGTTGTGCAATTTGGTACGCAGTAATACAGTACATCTTACACAGAGAGATTTATTTATGAGGGTAAAAGATTAAGTTATCTGAACACATTGAGTGCCAAATTATGGATGTTGAAGATGAGCTGTTTTTTTCCAAACTGTGGTGCAATTCCTACAATGTTACACGTTGGGTTTAAAGTTATTTTTCTTAATTTATGTTTAATTTGGTTCATTTTTTATTATAACTTGTGAATATAAGTTATGATTTTCTACATTTTACCTGTAATTGTGTAAAACAGCCACATGGAAATAAAAACTTTAAATCAAATTTTCTCAATATGCAGATGATGTACTACTGGTAGTTTATTTGGAAAATAATTTTAAACTCTCACTTGAGCCGTGATCGGAATCAATGCCTCCAAATTTGAGCAAAAGGATTTTGTACACTGTAGATGCCACCATATTTGTAACAACAGTATTGTTTTGCTTTGTCTTCTGAATGGTCCATCCTTGACAGGGTCGCGAAGGTGTCGTAGCCTATCCCAGCTGATTTAAGGCGAGAGGCAGGACACACCCTAAACAGGTCACCAGTCTGTCGCGAGGCCACACACAGATAACCAGCCACACTCACACTCATTCCTAGGGGCAAATTTTATAACAACCAATGAACCAATCATGTATGGGTTTTTTGGAGGGTTGGAGGAAACTGAAGAACCCGGAGAAATCCCACACATACATGAGGAGAACATGCAAACCTCACACAGAAAGGCCAGTGTTTCAATGCTCATCCTACCCTGGACTCAAACCCCTGACCTTCTTGCTGTATGGCCACTGGGGCACTGCACCATAGAGCAGCTCTAGAACAGTATTGAAATGACTTTTTGAACCACTTTACTGTTTGTTCATTTTTGTTCTGCCAAAAATGCCTCTGTTTTGGAGACATTTTGTGTTTGTAGGATTTTGTATTGTAGGTATTTTGCTCTCTTTGATGCTGCTGAAGCTTGTGTATGGTCTTTCTTTTCTTTGCCCTTACTGTATGTGAAGGGCACAAATCTGTTAATAATTTTGTTTCTTTAAAGAAGTTTTGTTTGTTTTTTTTTTAAAAAAGGTTTTATGTTTTTAGGGTTAGTTGTTCATTGTGTGTCTGTGTTTACTGGAGTGAGACCTTTAGAAAACATGTTACCAGTCTTTTAAATAGCTTCGGGGTGCAGCGTGACCACATCAAACCAGAGACCAGCTCTGCTTCAGCCTAACAGGGCTCACAACCTCACTACTCAGCTCGTCTGTCTCCATGGTGATAATCACAGATCTTTTTCTAACGAGACCAGTGCTTAGAAAGAAAATGCCAAATTAAGGGTTAGTAAATCTTTAGATCAGAGAAGGTGTGAACTTTAATCAGCTGACTTAAAAAAAAAAAAAAGTAGCAGAGTTCTTTTTTTAAATTGGGACAAAATTTTTACTTTACTTTGGGGAAAATTTTATTTCAAATATTTTCCCCAAAGTAAAGTATTTTTGTTGTTATTCTATCTATAAATGAATTATTTGAGGTATGGTTTTAAACTGTTTAAATATTTTCTTTTAACATAATATAATTATGAGCATCTATTCCCAATATCCCAAAATAATAACCCCAACCCACAATCTTTTTCTGAAAATAATGCCCTCCAAGAGAAGTGTCGATCAAAAGTCCTGTAGGAAAAGAAAAATGCCCCCCTTCTCATCCTGTTTTATCTCTGTTTACTCCCAGAGGTGGATTAAAAGTGGAATTTTCACATGTGAAAAACAAAAAAGATCACATGTTGCTTTTTCTGCTGTTTTCAATAATCGAGGCGGAGGAGGAGGTGGCGAAGGGGTCATATGTGAGGTGGTGCAATCCTTTCTGAAAGTTATAAACTAACATTCCTCTTTCCATAACTTCTGAGGACATTTTATTGGGATTTACTCTCATTTTAACCTTTTTACTGCCCTAACATATAAATTTAATGTTAAAATACTACTTTTTGATTTTTTACTTATGATGTGTAACCAAAGCCACTTCCCCTTGTCATGATTTAACAAACAGATTTGTATCCCTCTAACATGAATGATACCTCCTGCACATACAAAGGTAATTACTTTGATGTCATCCAACATGGCCGGGGGGCAACAGCTGGTGTCAGTTAGAGGACAACTGGATTGGTCGGTGTGTTTGTAGTGGTTTCACGTCAGACATTGCTACTACTGTGAGCCAGCTTTGTCTCTCACTAAACGTTTCCATACCAGAGGAAGAGCTTGTTTAAATGAATGGTTTTCAGAAGTTAGAAATTAAAAGTGTCTATTTATGTTTGAACTCTTCAACTGTTTAAAACCTAAAGTGAGCAAAACTGTCACCCAAGCGTTACGCAATAAAGAAGAAATATTACTTTCTAACTGCTGTGAAGCATTAACTTAAAACAACGCACATGTGTACAATGCTCACGACATTCCTTGCTAATCAAATGCACAGTTCACATTGTGTATCGTGGCAATAAAACATTGAAAGTCTGAAATGTCCAAGTGGGTTGCGTGAGATTTTCAAACTTGACATTTTAGACTGGGAGTGGAATGACTTTTTGACTCTTGGGCCACAAAAGGTTGTAAAACATACTATCAGTATGCAGAGACAGACAAGGAACTTATAGATGGTGTGTTTTGATAAGCCATCTGTTGAGCTGAGATCGACTTATGAGTCTGGCCAATCATTAAAACTGTTATTTAGAAATTTGACAATTTTTTATATCAAACTTTCTAAATCAGATGCATCTCTCTCTCCTGCCTTCTGCATCCCCGTACTCTGATCGGTTAATTAGACACGGTGAAATCTTCGTAGCCCACACAATCAGTGGAAAGTTTCTTTTTTGTGAGAAGCTCCAGAAAGATAAATTCAGAAAGATGTCCTGAGATTGCAATGCTGTATGTCTCCAATTCACCAAACTCCCAACAAAATTTGGAACAAAATTTGGATTTCGGTTTGAACCCTGCTGCTCCAAGAGTGACATGGATGATGGGTATATTTTTAGCACAAAAAAGCTTCACACTATCAATGCTTTTGGCCTGGCCACATCACATGTGAGAAACAGCTGGGAATGACTACTAATCCTGAAGGTAATATCATAGGTTTTCAGTGTCACAAACTTAAAAAACATTCAAAAATAAAATTTTGTGTCATTCGTCAAATTTGTCCTTCATTTATAAAAGCAAATCTTTGTCGTATGCAATGTGGAAAATGGTGTATAGTATAAGATTTTTTTTAGTCCTATGTCATGAAAGATTAGTGAAGATCAGAGTAAAATTAAGTAATTTATCTCAACAACAGCGGCACAGTGGCCTCACAGCAAGAAGGTCAGGGGCTAAGTCCCAGGTGGGACGAAGCTTCAAACACTGGCCTTTCTGTGTGGAGTTTTCATGTTCTCTCCATGTATATGCATGGGTTTTCCCCGAGTACTTCGATTTCCTTCCACTCTTTAAAAATATGTATGTTAGATTGATTGGCCGCTACAAATTTGCCCCTAGGAATGAGTGTGTAGATGGTTGTTTGTGTGCGTGTGGCCCTGCAACAAACTGGCGACCTGTTCGGAGTGTACCCCACCTCAGCCACGTTTTAAATCAGCCGGGATAGTAAAAAACAGCGACCCTGTGAAGGCCCTGGGCCTTTTTCTGCTGCTGTCTCGCTCCCTCCCCTGACAGACCCCCAAACTCTAATTATCCTTATCTTTATCAGTGCTGAAAACCCCTTATCGGTTGATCTTTGTGTATGAGAAGGAAAGAAAACATTAAGCTTTAATTCTAATTTTAAGCTAGAAATTAATAGATCTGCATCGACTGCTTACGTACTTTCATCTGTTTAGATGAAGCTCATTCACAACTAAGACAACCTTGTTGGGAAAAATAACAAAAACTCATTAACAAGGTTTACCTAATTTATGCAAGTTCGGCCTGATCAAAAGGTCTAATGGGTCGTGTATATAGTCCTCGGGCCGTATTTTGCCCTCCACATTTTTTAGAGAATGCTTACATATGATACCTTAATGTGGTTAATTCTTCTGGTTCACAATAAAATGAACATGTTCCCTCAAACAATACATAAGAGTATAATAAAGGAGGATTACAGAGCACATTTACTTCTTTCTTTCGAATGACAAATAGATTATTCACATCTGCGCACAACAAACACGCACATTAACCTTTTTTTACCGGTGAGGACTTTCCCTAGCATGACATCATACTGAAATAAATCTCTTTCTAACCAAAACCATCACACAGTCGTTCAACAAAAATGTCCTCATAATACAGGAATGCCCTTCTAATACAGGAATATCGTCACTTCGGGGGCCCTAAATCTGAAATTGGTCGTCGTAAAAACAGATTTCTGATAGGAAAACAAACTCACGCTAAGTTGGGCATATAAAGCCAAAGTCATTCATTAACCAGCTCCGGGAATAGATCATATAATAATTAACCATCATTTGACGATGAGAACTTTGAGGAAGAGAAGCAATCAAAGAATGGAGAACAGGAAAATTATAAAAAGAGGAAAGAAAATGACAGAGGATGAAAAAAGCATAACTGAAGAGCTGAAGAAAATATAGTGGAGAGGAAAGATGAAATAAGAGAAAAGAGAAGAACATAAGCTGCAAAAAACAAAAAAAATTTAAAAACTAAAGTGCAGTTGTAATTTTGGGTTATTAATACCAACAAAGAAGATCCAACAAAAAAGTTTTGCTTCAAGACATGAAAAAAATGATTGAGTATTACATCTTACTGTCTTCCAGGGGAAAAAATACAGTAGCATGAGAAAAGGACAAAGGGAAGCAACACGGATAGTAGGAGATAAAAAGGCTGACCTCTTCCAGTCTCACGAATCCTTTGAGCCCACCATTGGTAGTTGACATCATTGTCGACGCCGTGGTCCAGAATGGAAATGTTGCTTTTACCCAGGATGTGGTACAGGCCTTCCATGGTAAAATAATATGGCCTGTCGTCATTGGTGTCCTTGCTTTCGCTGAAGATAAGCAAGACGTGTTTGTTCCAGCCAAACTTCTCTAGGATCCTCATCCCAAACTCCCCCAGCTTCTTATGAGTGGGACCTGTGTTAGTGACCGTCTCATACATGTTGAAACCGATGGCTCGGGCTCCGGCTGTCACCATGGGAACATGCCAGTGAGCGGTGAAGCGAGCAACGGGTGAGGAAGAATAATCGCAGCCGGGACCGATGAAGGCCCAGGGGTCTTTGGATAGTTTATAATCAACAGCGGCCAGTGGTGCATTTGAGTCTGAGCAGAAACCATCTGGGTTTTCTGAGTTCCCATAAACAAGGACAAGCTTCATGCCTGGTAGTAGCCAGGGGTCCGAATTCACCCGCTGGATGGCCTGGTAAATTGCTGGTGCCACTCGAGGCCATGACCAAGGATAGTCCGTGTTGGTAAAAGGTAAGATAGCCGCTAGAGTGACTTCCTGGAGATTGTCAGTGGTGTTGGCTACAGAGGGTAAAGATGCTCGGATGAGAGGCAGGATGATGAGGAGCAAAGCAAATAGACACGATGCCATCATGGTGAGAAATCAAATAGCCAGTCAATTTTCTATGAAAAACAGAAGAAACAGAAATATCATAAGGTACGCAAATATGTCCGTCAAGCTGTAAGAAAAACAATATCTGAATCGATGCTAATAAAAGTCTAAAAAAAAAATCTGCAAAAAATGAAACAAATAGAAATCAAAGACCCAACACAAACATTCTGATGCTTAAGAAAGACAATGTTCATCCAGTTGCATTTTTGTCTTAAGTGTAACGCAATTTTTCATTTTACTAAAACTGTAGTGCGTTCTAATAAATCTTTTTAAGTACACAACATACATCCACTACTGCTCAAAATACAATCTATCAGAAAAGTGCTGAAAAGCAATTCGTTTTTTAAAATTTCTTTTAACATCATAGAGAAGGTTGTTTTTTGCCTTTATTTTTTACATGCTTTTATTGGTAAAACTGTGTTTTTAGCTCAACAAAAAGAAAAACATGCGTTTTTGTGCTAATGTGCAACATTTTGCCACGCAAAATGCTCCTGCTCATTTTGACAGAGCACGTGCAATTTGCACCATTTATGTGCACCTATGAAGCACTTTTCTCTCAAGTAAAACTTGGGTATCCTCCAGTGCTTCAAATAAGCAACATAAATACAGAGCACAGCTAAAAAGTACCACACAACTTGTCAGAAAAGTCAAACGCAAAAGTCATTCTTAACTAATTACATCCTTTGTTTTGTCCTAAACAGTTTTTGAGTAAACGAGGCAACGTTTTTTTTTTTTTTTTTTTTAGCACATTCCAGTTGAAAATAATTTATGACACAATCATTCAGACAAAATGAAGGAATTGAAAACTCATCATTAAATGAATGTCTTTACTGGTGGTTCTATACATATGTTGTTGTGATTAAACACCCTGTCCAAGTAACACAACCAGAGCCCAGGATGGAATAGTCATTAGAAACTTGGTAGAGTCTCAACAAAACAGTGTTCATGCACAAAGTAAAAACCACTTGCTAGATGGTTAAAGTTTTGTGGCTTTTTTTAAAAAAAAACAACTTGACCTCTTTGAATTATAATTAATTCAATTTTGTTGCACTAAAAGTCTGATCTTTTTTCAGTATAATTCAATAAAGTCAACACATAGAAACTAAAGGACCCTCTTGAGAAACAGATGAGGATTTGGGGAATTTGAGCGTTTCCATGTGGGATCTATAAATGTTAGCCATTAGGTCCATTTAGACCATATGTGTACATGAGGGTCCACAGACAAAACTTAAGTCCATAAGTGAGTCCTCAGCGTCTAATTGCTGGTTAAACATTGGTTTTACTGCATTTACAATTAAAGTAATGAGTGAAGGTTGTAAAATAAGCTGAAAAAAAAGGATCGTGATGATCTAAAGTACTCCTCTCTGATCCATGAAATGTTTGCTTAGAGTTGGCGCAGTCTTTTTAATA
This sequence comes from Neostethus bicornis, assembly GCA_902685375.1. Classification (NCBI taxonomy): domain Eukaryota; kingdom Metazoa; phylum Chordata; class Actinopteri; order Atheriniformes; family Phallostethidae; genus Neostethus; species Neostethus bicornis. The sequence continues at coordinate 21,305,817 of LR738551.1, read as the reverse complement.
AAACGATGAATAATAACATTGGCAGATACTCAAATCTAGAAAGGGGGAAAAAAGCTTAATATTAACAATTTGGTCATCCAAATGTGGTCATCCAAATGTTTTTTATTTTATACCTGACATCTTAAAACTTCTGGTCAAACAGTTGGTTAAACCAAAACACTTAATTGTAATAATTAAGTGTCTATTGATCCCGTAATGCTGCCAGTTGGTTCATTCAATTCAATTCAGTTTTATTTGTATAGCCCAAAATGAATAAATTAATAAAGTTATTTACCCATAAAATTGATCATAAGTGTTATACAGTTATTTCAGAGAAAAAAAATGTGATATTTTCTTTATTATGGCCAGTTTAATCCCATTTTTCCAAGATAAACTTGTGTCCTGGGGATTTGATTTTCCAAAATCCAAATCATTAGGTAGCTTTGTTATTGTCAGACTGGATTAAAATAAGAGGATATTTGATGTGATCAGTGAGAAGAGACACACCAAGTCAGTGAACATGTGTGCATCTCCGTGTGTGTGTTCTGGTGAATGTGTTTGTGCCATTGTTCTTGTTTATCCTTCAGTCTTACGTAAGTGTCGCAAAACAGCAGCCGACCAAACAGGATACAAACATAAAGGGCAGGTCGAAGTAAAATTGAGTTCATTAGAAAGAAAGAAAAACAAAAAACCACTGACCATCTGCTTCTAACGAAACAGATGAAAAACATCAAACTGCATAAATCAGAAAAATGAGAAATGAGATAAATGAAACAGAAAAAGATGAAATCACAGATGTTTTGTCTTCTACATCACAAAATTTGAGAAGATGTTCTGTAAGAACACAACTTGCTCCACAAAATAAAATGATTGCAAAACTTCAGCTTATTTTATCATCCATAAGAATAAAAAAAAATAAGATGCTTTATTCAAATCTCTTCCCCTGTTTTTATATGTATATATCTATATACACAGATATATAGATATATACATATCTACAGATATATAGATCTGTATATCTGCATAGATATACACAGAAAAATCTATAGATATATACATACATGTATGTATCGATAGATCTGTAGATCAATAAATAGATCAATCTACGGATGAAAAATAGATAGATCTATAGATTGATATATTGATCAAACAATAGATTGAGAGATCGATCGATAGACAGATTTTTTTGATCAAGCAATAAAAGCCAAAACTTTCAAATAAATCTTAATATCCCTGTTCATTCTAGTTATGTCAATTTATCTACTGGTTCATTTAAAAAAAAAACCTGCTGGAGGAAAAAAAACATTCAAAGTTGCTCAATGGGGGAAAAAATGCTAGAGTAAATCTTTAAAACTATTATTATTAAAAAAAAAAATTTGAGATTAATTTACAGAGCTTTAAAATTTTAAAGTACTTGATCAGTTAATAATGTTCTCCTACAAGCACAATATAGAGTCTAGAACCACATGGAGTTCAACCAAAGATCAGATGCTTCATCAGATATAAAAATGTCAAAAACTTCAAACAGACCACTTTGGGTGTCATTAATCCAGTTTTAAATGTCTGTAACATGGTCATAATAACTCTTTTTGTGATTAAAGTTTAAAGTTCCAGTTTGAAGTTCTATCTAAAGAGTATTTTATAAATAGATATAAAGGGTCTGATATTTTACTGTTAAATTAAAAGCTATTAAACTGTTTTAATACTGGTCCCTATATACTCTTTAAAATGAACTCCCTGCATTGAAAAATGAGATCACAAATGAAAGAGATTATAATCTGTAACTCTACTTAGTTTTTTGTCATTTTCCTGTAGATTTCTGTGAGAAAAATCTCTGATCTGATCCAAGACTGTTCTTAAGAGTTTTGTGTCAGGAGGTAGAAAAAGGAAATCCATTCTTTTTACCTGTGTTGCTTCTCAGATTGTCACTTCCTGCAGCTTCATGATCGCAGTGTATGGTAGAAGAAGGAGATGTTTCCAGAGCAACACGAAGAGCAAACTAAAAGATTGAGCAAGTCGAAGGAAAAGAAGCAGCCACATGGGGAGGGGGTCCGTTTCACTGCCGGGGGCTCGATCCCCGCTCCTGCCATCAGGTTTCCGGTTCAATACGGGCAGAAAAATCCTCCTGGCAATGTTGCAGCTTCCCAACATACACACACACTCACACCCACATTTTCGGAGGGGGATGCAGAGGGCGTGGGGCCAGTCGTGATAAGATGTCTCTGATCCACCAGAGGGTCGGCAAAGGGAATATTCTATTACAACAACAAAAAAATCCAGGAGTGTCATGAGTGTGTATGTGAGTGTGTGGACTCCTGCACTGCCCATTCTGACCCGCTATTGTTTTCTGATAAGTTTTTTTTTTCTTTTTTTTTACATTTCAAATTATTTAATCATTATCAATCTTTTTGAGGGTGTAAAACTAAAATGTTTTATCTGAAGAAAACTTCTGGGTTTGTTTCGACAGCTTCTTGTTTCCTGCTGCACAATAACAACCAAGCTTTGATTAATTTTTATAGAATCAGTTTTAGTCTAGAGCCCCCTTTTGGCCACCTGGAGTTTTACAACCACTTTACTTTAAAATGGCCTGAAAAAGAAACAATTTTTAAGTGTGACTCAAACGTCATTTCACTTTCTTTTTTTTCTCCATTTTGAAATACATTTTTAAAAAATTTTACATTTTTTTTTCCAAAACTTGTGTTGATTTTTTTTTTCAAGTTTTGTCAATTTAAAATGAAAGTGTAACAAAACTAATTAAAAACATTTCAGAGGCTTTATGGGGGTGCAGTGGTTAGCATTGTTGCCTCACAGCAGGTTTGAGTTCTAGGCAGGGAGAGGCTTGAATAACTGACCTTTCTGTGTTGACTTTGCATGTTCTACTCCTATACATACATGTGGGTTTACTTTGGGTATAGTGGTTTCCTCCCATACGCTAAAAAAACAAAAATGTTGGGTTGATTGTCTGCTGTGAAATTGCCCGTTTGATTGTGTGAAGATGGTTGTCTGACCAACATACTGTCAACTTGTTAGGAGTGTACCCTGTGTCTCGGCTATAATCAGCCAGGATAGGCTCTGGCTACCCCTGCAACTCCTCTAGCGATACTGTAAGTGGTTCAGAAAATGAAAAAATTAATATTTCAGAATTCTGATTACAGGTACATACAAATCCAGAAAAAATATTTGAATGTGATCCTCAAAAGACTGCAGTCTTTGTTTTTTTCTTTTATTGTTTTCCTGTTTTATTCTTCTGTGACATGATTTGCTGCCTAAAAAAATCAGGCACGATTTTTAAGAATTAATACAGCTGCTGAAATTGACGTCCTTTTATTTACAAAAAATGTATACAGTTTGAAAATAAAAATATTAGACTTCACTCAACAGTTCAATTTAAACCAAACATTGTCAAAATACTTTTTGAAACAAGGTAGGAAGTTATGTCAAAGTAAAAAAAATGGTTAACACTATGACCTCCTCATCCTATCTCTTTACAGTTGCTGGTTCAAGCTCCAGCTAGACCGTTCTTTCTTTGTACAGTTTGTATAGTCTCTTTGCATAAAAACCAGAGGTGTCAAGTAGCGAAGTAAGACTTCTTCGTTACCTTACTCAAGTAGAAAATCTCGTTATCTTTACTTTAACAAAGTAATTATTTTTTTTTTGTCTACTTTTTACTTTTACTCACTACTTTTTTATGCAATTATCTGTACTTTTACTTCGTTAATTTTATAAAAAGTAGTCACTACTTTCGCCATTTTGTCACCGTTAAAAAGCCGCGACTGTTTGTCGGAGGTTTTTTTTTTTTGTTTTTTTTTATGAACCCTGAATGCATCAAACAAAGGAACAGATGAATGATTGGCTGAAAGGTCCAGTCAATCATTACTTTGGGGCGAGTAGCACCGCCCACAAACTTTTAAAGAGCAGGAACTGAGACTTGTTGCGGGCCCGGAAATCAAAGTGTTTCTGATGCTGCAACACTGAACTTTGATTAAATTATCGGTTTAAAAAAAAAAAAAAAAAAAAAAAAAAAAAACAACAGCAAAGAAATGTTTTATTATTATTATTATTTTCAGTCTGCGGTTATTGTAAACGTCTTTGCTGAAAATGTTGTAGATGGTATTTTTATAAAAATAACTTTGATCTGTGACGCACTATTTTATCTTTAGAAACAAAGCTAATTGAACTGATTAATCCATAAATAGTAGTGGATGAAGTATTTGTGCTTAAAAACATCCCAAATGTTATTGATTAGTTTATAAAGACTGACTGAGGAGATTAAAACTACACATCACTTAGATTTTGTATCATGTAGATGTTTGGGTTAACATTAAAAAAAACCTTATATGTACACATATATATATGTAGATATGTACATATATAAATTTATATATACCGTCTCCTAAGTCCCGCCCCTTCTGGTTTCTTTCTGGGTTTCTTAAAATCTTATTTCCCTGGTTATTTTTTCATTTTTACAGTTCTTAAAATTTTAGAAAAAGAATCCAAGGATTTTGCCTCCTGTGTGTTTCTTTCACTCCCACTGCCTTACGAGTGCATGTAAAGGGTGTTATTTTGTCAATGGGCGTGGTTTTACTCTTTGTACGATATTTTTTGTAAAATACGATAATTTTACGTCATTAGTACGATAATCCAGTACCTCCCACCTGCCAACGCTGATTCCAGGTGTCACACAGGCTGTATGTGGCACTCCCATACTTACCAATTTGTTAAAGACGATTCGGTATTGCCTCAAAGAACTTTGAAAACTACCTGCCTTCAAGGCTTGAAAAAAAACCTTTTGGTCATTTTTTTTCCCATTTATTTATTTATTTTTTAACATTGAGTGTGTTTGTGTCTGCTAAAGTTGGTTAAATTAGGTGATGCAGAGTGAAGCTTGGTAGCTGAAGGGACGTTACATAATGCCCTGCTTATGTTAATACATTTGATTGTGTTCATTAATCGATTTCCAATAAAAAATTATTAAGAAATAAATGTTTCTGATTCATAAAGTTTAACACCAAAACACTTTAATTTATTATCATATTTTCTGCTCCTTAAAGCATGTGATAATAGTTAAAAAATATGTTCATACGCTTTTGTTAACAATATTCCTTTTATTCTGAAAATTACTTTTACTTTTTTACTTTAAGTAGTTTTAAAATAGGTTACTTTTTACTTTTACTTAAGTAGAAAACTTGAGTTGATACTTCTACTTTTACTAAAGTAGTTCTTTAACTCGGTATTTATACTTCTACTTGAGTAGAAAATGTTGGTACTTTTGACACCTCTGATAAAAACGCATTCAAATTAGTTGAAGACTCTTAAATATATTATCCATGTGTATTCCTGTGAAAAATAGAAACCAATCCATAGCGTACGCTGCCTCTCCTTTGGTACCAGAGACTGTGGTACTCTTATCGCCCCATGTTGAACAAACGCTGTAGGAAATGAATAAGTGGACGAACAGACTTCTTGCTGTGACAAGAAAGTATTAGATAACAACTTAACTTACCATAATATTCTTTTTGATAGTCTTTTAAACGTTCTTTCTTGTAGTATTTTCAGATTTTTCACACTTATGACGAACAACCCATAAACTAACAAAATAATCTAAAAAAATATAAAGCGACAAATGACCGAAACTTAAAGGTTTGTCAGTTTATTTTTCTGTAGTTTGAAAACTTTTGAAAAGAGATCAACAGTGTAAATATAACATTCTCAATCAGACAGCTAATGATTGAATAATCCGTTGGGACACTTTGACCTCCACGTTTCTCTGAGCCTCTGGCTGATTACGGTCTTGTCTAGAATTTCCATCTCTCGTAACGAAGTTTTGAAGGTGGATATCCTGACACCCGTAAAGCTTATCAGCAGAAACAACACAAATTGTGTTGTTGACTAAAGCTTTGACATCACTGAGAGTGTTGTTGTTGATGAAGTTAATGTCCAACACAAACACGCACACACAAAGCCCACCGAGTAAGTGTGTGTTTTAACAGGATACACCCGGTGGACCAGGAAGCCACTTAGTAACACACATACAAACTCTCCCTATCTGTACCTCTTCCTGGAAATGATCACCACCCACACACACACACACACACACACACACACACACACACACACACACACACACACACACACACACACACACACACACACACACACACACACACACACACACACACACACACACACACACACACACTCCTTGCCCTCCTCTTGTACTCTCTTGTTAATGAAAGCATTCATTTGTACATGAATGTTTCTCTTGTGTGACAGTAAATGTTGTACATGAAAGCATCACATACACTCCTGCTGAGTCCTGGAAGGGCCAGGCCGAGAACATCCTATAGGATTACAATACTTTTTCTGGGAAGAATGTTAACAAAAAGTTGCCTGCAAAAATAACTAAATAATTAAAACACTAAACGAAGTATCTGCTTCCAGAACTTTAAATTTTAAAAAAACAAACAAAAAACCCTACCCTCACAATGTTGGCAAGCATTTTGTGTTTAAGGGTTTTTGGACTACAAGTACAAGCAAAGAGCTTTGCTTCACTCACATTTTCACATTTTAGGTCAGACAAAAATATTCAAAAGGAATTTTGGTAAAACCTGTTTTCTAAGAGTTCTAGTTTTTCAACCTTGAGGTGACAAAAACATCTTTCATCACTCAGAACCAGGTTGTTCGTAATCCGTGCAATTTTAAGCTGGTGCTTGAGGGTCATCCTTAAAACTTTTTCACATAAAAAGAAAGAACCAAGAGAAACTCACGGTTTTGTGTATCAGCGTTGCAGCCCAAAGCAGTGGCTCATACAAAACATGAGTTCAATCACAAAATCATGGCTTTGTGAAACATTTAAAAGTACATTCAATATTCAAATATTTTGAAAATACTTCTTCTTTTGGCATTCCCCTTCAGGGGTCGCCACAGCAAGTCAGTTACTTCCATCTAACCCTATCTGCTGTATCCTCTTCAGTCACACCAACTATCTTCATTACTTCCTTCACTGAGTCCATGAACCTCCTCTTTGGTCTTCCTCAAGACCTCTTTCCAGGTGGTTCCAAACCCAACATCCTTCTGCCAATGTACTATCTATCTCCTCTGCACATGTCCAAACCATCTCAGTCTGGCCTCTCTGACTTTAAACATTTTGAAAATACAATAGAAAAAAAAAATCGATGGTTCCTTCATTTCCCTCACAATACGTATGACTCTAAACAAATTCAGTACAAACACGTTTCTACTAATGACCCACAAAAAAACCAATAGAAGTTTCTAGAACATTGTAAAACAATAAAACATCAAGTTTTCCTAAAAATTTCATGTCACACAAATGTCTTTTTGAACAGTATTTTTAAGCCATTTACTATTGAAAATACCGTATTTTGTTGGAGAATCTGAGATCCCAATTTACACCAAATTCTAATCAAAACTATTAAAAAAATATATCTTTTAATAAATAGCAAAAAAAAAAAACATTTTAGAATTGCTTCAAGTAAGAAAAAGAAGATTTTTATCTTGTCAGAGATAGAAAATCAATGCCTTAAAACGTGGAATCCAAGTTTTATGGCAAAGTATTTGGATTTTTTTTTAAATGATTTTCTTTTTTTGGTTGACAAACAAGGAACTTCCACCTGGTAAATCTCTTCGTACAAAATCTACAGAGGGATAGTTATTCTTCATTTTGATCTTTCAAATGCATCCAAAATCTCTGCTAAATTTTGCAAATCAGATCTTGGGAGATCGATGTCTCTTACTTATGTGGTGTAATAATAGGATGAAAAAGGGTTCTGACATTTCTAACTGTGCCTGCTTTGACCTAGAAAGGATTTGTATCCAATTTAAGAACATTTGTTAAAAAGGTGGTGAGACATAAAGCCTCAAATGTGTGTCAAAGACTTCCTGTGGGTTTTTCTATTTTTACTTTGGTACCCCCGAGGCAGGATGGATCTCTACCATGAGGGGTTTTGATCTTTCTCCACAACTACGTGTTACATTTTAGCACAAAAATTTACTAGTCATGCAAAAATATTGAGACTTGTTTAAATTGCACCAAACAGCGATAGTATGATTTAATCATGGCATTGACCTCTTGTTCATCTTATGGGAAAGCCAGGTTCCTTTTTGAAGGTGCAAATGTGCAAACAAACTCTGATGGATGAAGGAAGTACACTCTGGCCTACCGACAGCAAGTGAACTAAATGTGGGAAGTAGATTAGAAAGTAAAGGCCATTGTGGGTTCAGTGTGACCTATTATTAGAGAACATGAGGAAAACACATGGATCTGTGAAACAAAAGCTGTTAGAAGTGACCATCTGAAAGACCTGAGGGACACAGTAAATGTTCTGATAGGACTATAGTCAGACCAGGATGACCAGAATTTGATATACAACCTTGTTTTGAACATATGGGTGTCATTCTTTTTGAATAATTCATATGAACAGTGTTCTGGCTTCATTTTTCTAATCTTTTCTTTATTTCTAGCAGGTTTTTGAGATATTTGGAATGCATCTGGAAAATGAATTCATTTCTACAAATGATCCACAGTAACCTTAGAAAGAATGTGAAAGGTTTTTCAGAAGGCTTTTGGGTTTCTTTCTGACTCCTGAGCAGTCTTCTTTTACAACATACAGCCCCGTCTACAGTTGATACGAAATAATGCAGGTTTGAGACAAACTCAAGAAACTTGTGTCGTTCTAAATTTATTGATTTAAAAATGTCAGTCTATTTGAATTAAAAAAAAAAAAAAAAAATTTTTTTTTTTTTTAATAATCAATTTTTCCAAAGTTCAAAGTCTTGTTTTTGAGTGGTTGTATATGTTTATCTGAATGATAAAGTTTCACGTAAACTTCATTGACTGGGTATTGTTACATTTTTTTGTATATTTTCAATTTCACGCTAGGAACCAAAACCACGGCATTTCCCTTCAGGGGTCGCCACAGCAAGTCAGTTTCTTCCATCTAACCCTATCTACTGCATCCTCTTCGGTCACGCCAACTATCTTCATGTCTTCCTTCACTGTATCCATGAACCTCCTCTCAGGTCTTCCTCTAGGTCTCTTTCCTGTTGGTTCCAAACCGAGCATCCTTCTTTCGATGTACTCTCTCTCTCTCCTCTGCAAATGTTCAAACCATCTCAGTCTGGCCTTTCTGACTTTATCTCCAAAACCTCTAAACATGTGCTGTTCCTCTGATATACTCATTTCTAATCATGTTTCTGAAAAATAGAACTATTATTGATCTACTTTGCATCTCACTTTTTTTCTGGTTTCTTATCTAAAACATGTTTCAGTACTTGCTTTATATTTTTGGTGACTTGACAGAGATCCATTTTTAACTTTGATAAGCTTAAAGCAGTTTTTAAAAGTTGTAAAAACACCATTACTAGAGGGTAATAAGCAGGGCAGTGGGATGTTTTAAATCAAAGACCTTCTGCTTTGACATGAATTTGAATTCAAAGAACTTTGTTTTAGTGGTTGGATAGCATATCAAGGTTCAATCTCTGGTGGATGTTAGAACAAGGTTGTTTTTCAAAGTCTAAAGGATTTAGAAAAAAAAGAAAAAAAAAGAAGAAGAGCCAGTTTAGAGCTAAAATTATTACACTTATTTTCTTCTAATTAGTTTTGTTGCAGTGTTTGTAATGCATTCAAAAGGAAACCCTAAGCGATCTGTTTTAAATGATATTAATATTAATAGAGGTTGGATAAAAGTCTTCATGGCCTTTTAGAAATAACCAAATATCAGCTGGAATAAAATAAAACATGCTAAAGCTGCTCATCAAAATTTAGGCTAGAGCCATATTCTCTGGACACATGAGCCAAATGTCACTTGTCCAAACAACAAAAAGTCACATTTTTTTAATGTCAACATCTTTTTTGTAACTTTTATTGCTCTTTTATTAAATGTCTTCCTAGCATTTCCTTAATTTGCTGGTCCTACTTTGAAGGTCAAAAACAAGCTGCAAAGAGTAGGCTGCACTGTGGTGCAGTGGTTAGCACAGTGTCCTCATAGGAAGAAGGTCAAGGTTTAAGGCTTAAAAGACTGTTCTTTCTGTGTGGAGTTTGCATGTTCTTTCTGTGTATGCATGGGTTCTCTTCATGTACTCCAATTTCCTCCCACTTTCCAAAATCATGCATGTTAGGTTGATTGATTGCTATAAAATTGCCCCTAGGAATGAGTGTATGTGTGGCCCCACTACAGACTGGTGACCTGTTCAAGGTGTACCCTGCCTCTCACCTTAAATCAGCTGGGATAGGCTCCGGCACCCCCTGCGTTAGGTACGAGCGGTTCAGAAGACGATGATGAAAAAAAAAACAAGAATAAAACTGAGACTTAAACACTATGAAAGAAGCAGGTATTGAAAAAGGAGAAATGTTTTCCTGGGTCAGCCTCAACACGTTTTACCAGGTTTACCACATTTTCTCAAATGAAAACATGAAAGATGCAAATTGTCTGACTTTGTTTAATTACTGAGTATGAACACATGTAACACCAGTAAGTTAAAATGGTCAATTTATGTTTGTTACTCAACAACTGGGAGTTTTTTATATTGCTTTCTCAACACTGCAAGGACAAAGCTAAAGCCCTTTCTTTGTGCGGGGGCCAAGCGGGTGAGTAGGTGAATATTTTCTCACAGGACCACACAGAAATTCAGACAAACAATGATGTGTAGACTTACTCCTAAGAGCAATTTAAAAACACCAATCAGCCTAATGTATTTGTTTTTGATGAGAGAGGGTAACTAGATAACCTGAGAACCCCCCATTTCTAACTTCTCTTAGAAGGAATGATTCCTATTTTATGCTTGAGTGAATTTATGTACTTGTATTAGCTTTTAATTTTAAAAGATAGTGTAATGTAGAGGTTAACAAGGGCGGATCCTTATTTCAAATATCCTTCTTGACACTAGTGTTGTAGTTTTGATCATATCATTTCCAGCCTAACGTTGTTGTTCAAACAAGTACAGCATCCAGTAGTGTAATGAAATCTCAATTTGGAAGTGAACACTTATCAGTAGCATATTTAGGTACATTTTTAATCTAAAGTTAGAAGAACTTATAGACTGGGAAAAGTTTGTCTCGTGATTTATTTCAGCAAGTTGTTAAGTTAGTGCAAACTGGTTTAAAGTTTTAAAGCTGAATAAGTTCTGACTGAATTTCACCCTGTTTTTTTATTGGTTCTTTGCTCTGTTGGGGCAGGTGAATCTTCATGTGTATGTCTCTGGAGCGTTTCTCCTGGTAACTCTTCCCACAGACCTGACAGTCGTACGGCTTCTCTCCGGTGTGAGTCAGCAAATGTTTCTTCAGGTCATTTTTAGTAACAAAAGCCTTCCAGCAAAGGTGGCAGCTGAACGCTTGTTCCTTCTTATGGAAACGAATGTGTGTCTCAAGGTATCCCTTGGTACTGAAGCTCTTGCTGCACAGGCTGCAGCTGAACGGTTTCTCTCCGGTGTGCGTGTGCGAATGTGCATTCAGTCCCCCCACCTGTCTGAAAGCTTTACCACAGACCCGACAGAGAAAAGGTTTTTCGCCTGTGTGGATTCTTTTATGTACCTCAAGAACGTGAACTGAGGCTAAGCTCTTCCCACAGGTCTCACAGGACACACGGATGGCGGATTTGTCTCCTGTGTGGTTCTTGATGTGTGCCGTCAAAGCACCGTTGTCTACGAACGTCTTCCCACAGAACTCGCAGATGTACGGCCGCTCTCCGCTGTGCAGTCTGCTGTGGCGTCTTAGTGCACTCACACGTGGAAAACTTTTCCCACAGATGCTGCAGTGATATGGTTTGATGCCTGTGTGCCTTCGCATGTGGGTCTGGATGTTCTGATAGGTCCTGCTGCAGACCTGACAAGTTTGACCGGGTTGTCTGTGCTGCTGCAGGTGGTTTGTAAGTATTTCTGATGGTTGAAGGCTTTCACCGCAAACTCCACAGACAGACTCCGCTGAATGACTTTGGACATGCTTCCATAAAGTTCTTTCGCTCAAAAAAGTCTCCCCACATGTTTTACAAGTATGTGCATCTCTTGACGTTTCTGCCTTTCGTGTCTCAGTATTTTTGCCCTTCTCAACTGAGTGGCTCCTGCTGTGAGTTTTCAGGGCAGTGCTTTCTATGAAAGTCTTTCCACAAAGCCGGCAGACATGTGGTCTGCTGTGGAGCGTCTTGTGTCGCCTCAGAGCTCCAGGCCGGGGGAACCTTTGGGGACAGATCGGACAGCAATATGGTTTGATTCCGGAGTGGCTTCGCATGTGAGCCTTAATGTTCTGGAAGCTTTTCCTGCAGACAGGACATGTCCCACTGGTCTTCCTGTGAGTGTGTAGATGAGCCTGCAGATTTTCAGGTGGGTCTAGCTGTTTTCCATAGACTCCACATGTGCTCACAGATGCCCCGAGGTGAGTCTCTGCTTGTTTCCTCAAGAAGTCCCAGTTGTGGGAAGAATCACCACAGTCTTTGCAGGACAGTGATGTTTCACCATAGTTTGGCTCAGTGGTGTTTTTTGGTTTCATCCCCTCTAACTCACAGCTCTCCATTACATTGTTATCTACATTATGTCCTTTTTTGTGTTTTTCGGTGCATTTGGGTTCAGAGACCTGGCTGGTGTCTGGGGTCCTCCTGCTGTGGATTTTCTTGTGTCTCCTCAGAGTATCAGACTGATGAAAAATCTTCCCACATATGTCACAAATGAACGTTCTGACTTCAGTGAGACTCTTTGCGTGTGTCCCCATGTTCTGAAAAGTCTTGCTGTAGATTTCACAGGTTTCGTCAACATTTTCAGTAGATTTAAAATGGTGTGAAAAAACATCTGTTGACTCCACATGTTGTCCGTGGTCTCCACATAGATGTCCTGGAGAGTCTGTGTGGAATTCAGCATGTTTTAACAGACTCTTTTCATCACTAAACCTTTCACCACAAAGAGCACAAAGATGATTCAATGGTTGAGCAGATGAGGTAGTCAAATCCCCATGATCAATTCTGTTCTTTTTTTCCTTGCTTGCAGATATCTCAGTGCTTTTACAGTTTTTATCCTTCTCAGGAATAGAATTATCTGGCGAGGCATAACTTTTTGAGGTTATGACCTGGAAATTTTTATGTGTTGAAGTTGTCTTGGGAGCAGACGAGATGACATAATCTGTCAAGAATAAAAAGTTAATTTAGTTTTAGAGAAACTGCTGTTACGGTGCAGATCATCAAACCTAAATATAGAAATACACTATGTTTCTGCAAAATATGGAGCTGTACATAAAAGCAAAAAATATGGAGTAATAAGAGAAAATTGACAACTAGATTGCTGTAATTTTTGTCACAGTTCTGACTAAATCTCCAATGTAATATGCAATGCAATCTTTCGAGATCTTCTTTTGGCATTTCCCTTCAGGGGTCGCCACAACAATTCAGTTTCGTTCATCAAACTCTATCTTCTGCATCTTCTACAGTCACACCAACAATCTTCATGTCTTCCTTCACTGTATCCATGAACCTCCTCTTTGGTCTTCCTATCTAGTCCTCTTTCCTGGTGGGTCCAAAGCAGACATCCTTCTGCCGATGTACTCTCTCTCCTCTGCACATGTCCAAACCATCTCAGTCGGGCCTCTCTGACTTGATCTCCAAAACCTCTAACATGTGCTGTTCCTCTGATATACTCATTTCTAATCCTGTCCATCCTGGTTACTCCCAGAGAGATCCTCAGCATCTTCATCTCTGCTACTTCCATCTCTGCTTCCTGTCTTTTCCTCAGTGCTACTGTTTCTCGACCAAAAAGCATGGCCAGCCTCACCATGGTTTTGTACAATTTCCCTTTTATTTCAGCTGAAAATCTTCTATCACACATTACACGTGAAACTTTTCTCCACACCGTCCAGTCTGCCTGTACACGCTTCTTCACCTCTTTTCCACACTCTCCATTGCTCTGGACTGTATATCCTAAGAACTTAAAATCTTCTACCTTCTTTATCTTTTCTCCCTGTAACCTCACTTTTCCATTACATTGCAATCTTACAAGATCAAAGACACTTGACCCGTGAAAAAGCTACTTAAAATTTTAGATAACTTGTGCAATAATTATTCATTAGCTCTATAGAAATAATGCAATAATACATACATATAAATATGTATATTTCATTTATGAGCATTCAAAGACTGAGTACATCCCAAAATAGATACTTCGTCTCCATCCAAGAGTATTACACTCATTTGTAAATATAAATATATAAAATAAACATTTTCAACCAAAAGCACTTTATTTCATAGTGTAAATATGACATTTTGAACAGATTTTTTAAATCTCAGATACTTTACTACCTCCTTTTGCGACATATGGTAGAAATATACATGTATAAATAGTTTTACAATTTGAACATGATTTATTTGAGTTAAATCAATTATTTGTCTTAAAAGTTGGATGTTTTCGAAAAAATTACAAGGGATGCTAATTTAGCTCAACTCTGAGTTTGGAACACAGATATCGCGAGATTTCATGTGTCTTGCATCCTTTATAAGGGGTTTCTTCTGATTGGTTCGTTGTTACTAAGCAACGACATGGCGTCAAAATGGCGATCCATCATCTCACCTGAATTTTGTAGTCGGACCACCGGGCTCAGCACGGCCTGGAGTAAAATTTTCTGCCTCTTGTAATCCACCAACTCCCGATCCAGCAAGCTAACAAGACGCTCTGCAGTGACGGACAGTTTTTCTGTCAGAAGCTTTCGCAGAATCTGAAAGAAATGAGCAGAGAGTCCAAAAGATTTTGCTTCTTGCTTGTCTAGGGAGTCCAGGATGTCTTCAACAACTTTAGACAGCAGCTCCGACACCGAATGAAAGAGGCTGTGGACTGCATCCTGAGACATACAAGTTAAAATCTCCATCTTTCTTTTATCAGGAAAAATCACCTGATAATAATCTTCTGTTTCCGGGTGAACTGTCTCCTGAGTGGACAGAGCTTTCTACACTGCCATCTGGTGGTGGAAAAGGTCAAGATCTGCTGATAAAGTTCTCCAAACACCAAACATTTTTTTTTATTATTATTAATAATAAATTATTATTAATAATTTAAAAATCATGTAACAGATTTTTCTTTAAAAAAAAAAAGAACTTAAATAAAAATTGAAAAAAAACCTCTTAAATTCTGAGACTGTCGAAATGTATTATTTAGCTTTTTGTGATATTAGTTTTCTGTGTTAATCTACACATAAATATTTATTACAAATAAATACATTATTGTACAAACAAAAATATCTATTATTATTATTATTATAAACAAATATGTTTTGCCATAAATATATAACATTATTTTACTTTGTGTGTTGATCATTTTCTTTGTCAATAAAAATATATTTATCATTAATTTATACATATATTTATCAATAATATAAACATAAATATTTATATAAATAGGTAAATATAAGTATTTATCTATATAAACATATATGTTTATAAATAATATAAACAGATTTTAAAACTGATATAAACATAAATATTCATGGCATAGTTCTAAATATTGATATAAAATTTTGATTTTAAGTATATTTGTTTGAGGATAATTATACAGAGTTGATAGTTCTAACAATTTAATTTACCAATCTGACTTATTGGATTGATGATGTGATATAAAGCTGCATTAAGATCGACAATGAATGCTGTGATTTTTTTTATTATTTTATGCAACGATAACTATATTAGTCCCAAACGGAGAAGTGTGTTAGCATTCCCAGAAAAGACAAAAAGTAATTTAAATTTTGTGTTGTGTTCACTGTTAAAACCTTTTAATTAAACAGTTACATGAAATGTTGCAAAAGTATAATATGGATAAGAGTTTTAAAAATGAATATTTTTTTCCAATGTGCAAAATATTTTTAGAATTAGAATGATCAACCAGAAGCAAATATATGTTGATATACTTGCACAACATAAACTTTAGAAGATAATTTAGATTGAGAAGATTTTATTTCTACCAATTTTCTTGAATTCAACAGTTACTTAAATAAAAACCCGTTATTGAGTTTAAAAAAAACGAAATGTTTTGGGGGTTTTTTTGTGAAAATTTGGCTGACACAGACTATTAATAATTTCTTCAACTCTATTGGAAAAAACTAATACGCGTCAACATTGCTTTTTGTTGTAATTTTTTTTTTTTTACAATACATCAACCTAAAATATTTGACAAAACAAAAATTAACCCTTGAAATTGTTTTTTAAGATGGAATAAAATATTTATATTATGAATAAACCTCGGCTTCATATTTTCTTTCAGTCTTCCGGTTACATAACAAAATTTAAAAAATAGTATCATTTTTAAAAAGATAACAAAATAATGAAATATGTTTCTTCCTTTTTAGAAAAAAAGTAACATTTTTATCATCTGCTTCAATATTTTTATTCCAAACGTACTTTTTTACAAAACTTTTGAACAATGCATTTTATTGGACAGTCAAAAAATAAATTAAATAGTGTATATGACCATTTTTATTAGAAATAGTGTTTCTATTTTAACTGCTGAAATTAAAATAACGTGGTTGTGAGCAAGTGAGCAAGCTTTTTACATGAGATCTGTTTAGTTTTATTTCACATTATTCCAAACAGAAAATGTCAAACAGTTCAGATCGTAGTAGATGAGTATTGACAAGTCTGTAAGTAAAATTTTCAAATATCTTTAAACTAGCAAAGTCCATCTGGGTTGCCATGGCATCAGGAAATTACATACAGTACATCATCTGTTCATTTAAAAAACTAAAATTTTCACATGCAGACCATTAAATTTTATGTCAATCACTTTTTTATTTAATTTTCCAAATGCTCTATTCAAACAGAGGTATATTCTGAAATCAATCAACTTTCAGGCAACATAGAGGGAAAAACATTGATCCAGAGTCTTTATGAGATCACATGCAAATGTACTAAAACTTCATCTGTCAAAAAAAAACCAAAAAAACACTCAGACATCAGATTAAAACTCTGATCAGAGACAAAACCATTCACAAATAAATAAGCTAAGATACTGTATATAACAGACTTACTACAACATGTTTAATCAGAGCATACATTTAAACAATTAATTGTCAGAGCAATAAAAGTAAAACTTCTGGTTGCGGCATGTTGCCGTGGAGGAAATGCATTCAGGTATGAAGAAAACACCTGCATTAAAAAGGACAACTCTCTAAATGCCATGCTCCCACTGGGATATTTTCTGTGTACACCTAAAATTTACACCATTTTAAGACAAACTTTGGTAAATGAGGTTCTATGCAAATAATATCTTTATAATAATAAAAAAGATTTATAGGAAAAATAAAGTTTGGGTCAGTCAGAAAAATCAAATCAATATCTCAATAAGATTTATTTTGAGTTTTTTTAGAACAACTCTTTATCATTAACAGTGACCTTTATGACACGAGTTTTAGCTTTCTGTTCTGTCTTCGACTTATCCGGGCCCGGGTCACGGGGGCAACAGCCTCAGATGGGAAACCCAGGCTTCTCTCACCAGAGTTGCCTTCTCCAGCAACCCGAGAGGATCCTGAGGTGTTCCCCGATCAGCTGTGAGACATAGTCTCTCCAGCGGATTCAGGGTCTGCCTCTAGGTTTCCTCCCTGTGGGACGTGCCTGAAACATCTTACCAGCAAGGCGCTTACAAAGCATCCTAACCAGATGCCCGTACCATCCCATCTGGCTTCTCTCGACTTGGAAGAGCAATGACTTTACTCCAAAGTCCTCCCAAATGGGAGAGCTCCTCACTCTGAGAAGAGAAAGCCAGCCACCCTGCGGAGGAAGCTCATTTCTGCCGGTTGTATTTGCAGAAATGGGTGGTTCTTTCAGTCACCACCCACAGCTGATGACCATAGATGAGGTGGGGAACGCGGATCGACAGATAAATCAAGATCATTGCTTTTCGGCTCAGATCTTTCTTCACCACAACGAACTGATACAGGGATTAATTGTTGCGGACACTGCACCGATCGGTCTGTCTCCCGCTCTCTCTTTCCCCCACTCGTGAACAACACATGGAGGCTATCTGTTCTTAATTATTTCTTCAGGATCAAACTTACCCAAAAGCTGCCTACAGTTGAATGAAATTAGAGTGAATTCCCTCTTGCTGTTTTGGGTTCAGCATCACATTTGAGTCTTTAGGTGGCTGTTCTGCGTGAACCTTCATGTGTGAGTCTAGAGAACGTTTCTCTTGGTAGCTCTTCTCACACACCTGGCATTTAAACGGTTTCTCTCCAGTGTGTGTCAGCATGTGTCTTTTGAGGTCTATCTTCTGAACAAAGCCTTTGTTACATTCTTTACAGATGAATGATTTCTCTTTTTTGTGGAACCTCTCATGTGTCTCAAGTGAGATCTTCTGACGGAACCTCTTCCCGCACAAGCTGCAGATGAACGGCTTCTCGCCTGTGTGGATCCTCATGTGAGAATCTAAGTTGCCAATCTGCCTGAAGTTCTTGCCGCAAACTCTGCAAGTATAAGGTTTCTCTCCTGTGTGAATCCTCTTGTGCACATCTAAATGTTGGCTCATGGTAAATTTTTTTCCACAGACCTCGCAAGTATAAATTCGGGGTTTCCCCCCTGTGTGGCTCTTTATGTGCCTCTTCAGCACAGTGTTTTCAATGAAAGTCTTTCCACAAAACTCACAAATGTATGGACGTTCTCCAGCATGCAGCCTGATATGTCTTTCTAATGACCCTTTCCTGGGGAAGTCTTTGCCGCAGTCTTTGCATCTGAAAGGTTTCTGACCGGTGTGTGTCCTCATGTGGATCTCCATGTCTCTGAAGGTGGCACCGCAGATTTCACAGATCCTACTTGTTTCTCTGTGACTCTGAATGTGAAGTTGCAAAATCTCTAAAGACTCTGAAGCCTCTCCACAGACGCCACAAATAAATCCAGGATCTCCTAAATGTGTTTCCACGTGCCGCAGCAAATTGCCTTTGTTATGAAAAGTGTTCCTGCAGACCTTGCAGGAGTAAGAAGGAGTCAAACTCAGTTTTTTGCGTTGACTCCTCTCAGGAAGTTGATTGTCTGATTCGTGACTGTACACATGCTGTTCTGCTTCTCCGCTTGGATGAATTCCTTTTTCTAAAGTTTTGCCCACTGGCATCTCACCTTTGGGATCGTTCTTGTATTCTTGAGATTTATTGAGGCTGAACGACTTGTCTGTGGATTTGTGAGTCCTCATGTGAGTCCTCATATTGCCCTTCTGATTGAAGCCTTTACCGCAGAAGCGACAACAAAAAGGCTTCTCACCAGTATGCAGCCTCGTATGTGTCTCCTGAGCTCGAATCGAAGGAAACTTCTTGCCACATATGTTGCAAGTCCGACTGCTGTCCCGGTGAGTTTTTAGATGCTGTTGCAGGCCTTCTACAGACTCAAAACGTTCACCACATACACCACATATGCACTCGGGCTCCTTCGAGTGTTTCTCCACGTGTTTAAGTAAGAAGCCTTTGCTGTCAAATGACTTCCCGCACACTCTGCAGCAGGAGGTAGTACTCAAATAGTCTTCTTCCTCCTCTTCAGTTAGATCATCTGTCTCAAGGGCAGTTTCTAGATTGGAGGAAGCACTGGGCTGATTATGTTCTACTTCATCTTCCTTTTTACTCTTGCCATCAGAGTGACTCCTTACACCAAATAAATAACACAATTCTGTAAAACACACACAGGATAGATTTATTATTTTGAGTTGATGCTGACAAAAACTTGTTGCTGTAATCATAACAATACTCCAAAAAAGGTGACTGGTAGCTCTGTACTTAAAAATATTACAAGCAATTTCCCGTGACACAAAAACTAAAAAAAAGGCAGATTGCACACTAACATAGTTTTAATATTTGGCCAAGTGTTATCTAGATTTTTTTGTCATTCCCTTGGAAATATCTTTTTGGGACTGAAAGTGACAAGTTTCCTCCAAAAGATAAGATTGCTGGAGATATGGTATTGTGACAAAAATATTTGTTTATATTTGAACCAAGTTACCTTTTAGTTTCTATTGTTTTCCGCTTATCCAGAGCTGGGTGTCGGGGGCAACAGCCTCAAAAGAAACCTCAGGCTTCTCTCACCCCGGCTCCATCCTCCAGCTCACCTGGGAGTATCCTAACGCGTTCCCTGTCCAGCTGTGAGACATAGTCTCTCCAGTGGGCCTGGGGTCTCCCAGTGGCACATGCCCGAGACACCTCACCAGCGAGGTGCTTGGGAGGCATCCTAACCAGATGCCTAAACAACCCCATCTGGCTTTTCTCAACCTGGAAAAGCAACGGCTCTATTCCGAGCTCATCCTCCTCACTCTATGTATCTCTGAGTGAGAGCCCAACACCCCCCACCCCCACCGTAGAGGAAGCTCATTTTGGTCTCGTTCTTTCCCCCTTGCCCCTGTCATACATCATTTTTTTTTGTGTGAAGCCTGTTGTTCTGATTTGGTCAACACAAAAAAATTAAATGAAAATTGAATTAATATATATTTTTTAACATTAGACCAATTTATTTTAGAAGAAACCTGTCATTTCAGTTTAAGATAAAAAAAAAAAATCTGACCAGCTCAGCATGTTAAATTAATACAACTCAAATATAAAAAACAGGAGAGGTTAATCATATTTTAAAAAAATATTGAACATTTTAAAAAAAGAAACCACACACAACTATTCCACCAACCTTTTGGATCTTTTTCTTGCTCAGTTTTCATCAGACTGTCCTGTGATTTCTGTCTGCTGGCTTCAAACACAGACAGGATGAGCTCCACCATCACCCTGATTCTCTCCATTACCAGCTCCCGTACTTCCTTTAAATCTGCTTCACATTTCTCCTGCAAGAGCAAAAAAATCTCCTTAGCTGCTGCTGATAACTGCTGATTAATTACAGTCCTCAGATTGCGGTTCTCTGACATTTTTTTGGACATTTTATGACTTCTAAGGAAACAAAGGGCAAAACGTAAACACTGTGGAATCACTTCTGGGTTTGACGTTTCTTACGTAAGATAATTACGTTGTTGACGTAGAACGTTACAACCTCACATTACACTAGGAAGTAACTCCATTCCGTTAAAAAAAAGGGGGGTTTCAACGGCGAATTAACATTAATTTTAAACTTATTTTAATTTGTCTTGAAATGACCTCTTTTTAAAACTTCGTCGTTGGATGAAACACTGATTTTTTTACCTCGCTTCTACTCTGTACGGAACTGTAAGCCGAACTCCATTGTAAAAATATATATATTTTTTTATTTCTCCACATTTTTTTTTTTTACTAAGATACGCGCTTTTCAAACCGTTCAAATCACTTGGTTACATTTAAATATGTTATGTTGCAAATTCGGCAAGCGCTAAAACTTTTGTGACGTAGTTTATTGTGGTCCTTTAAAAACGAAACCTATCTTAATGGTTTATAAGTCACAAAGAAAGGAAAGCATTAGTCTGTTTCTGATGGGGTTTTTTCTAAATCTTTTTAGGTAATCTTCAAATAAAAACCTTTTGGCTCACTACGATGCCAAATCGCATTAAGAAAAAGAAGAAAACAGGTGTTCCAAAGCGGTGGTTGGACTATACTCCTTTTGGGAACAGGATACCAGGGACCAGATTCATTGCCTTTAAAGTACCATTAACTTCATCTGTTTACCTTCAGGTTCCTAAAAAACATGCTTTTGATATGTGGGACCTTCTGGCAGAGATGGACAGACAGAAACAACAGCTTGGCTTAATCATCGACCTAACCTATTCTACTAAATACTACACACCTGCAGATGTCCCAACGTCCTGCTCTTACATCAAGATCTTCATTGAGGGTCACAGAGTTCCTAATGACACCAACATCCTGAAGTTTAAACAGATCGTTAGGGCCTTTTTGAAGGCGAACGAAAAAAATGACAAGCTCATTGGAGTTCACTGTACTCATGGCATAAATCGCACCGGGTATCTGATCTGTCGATATCTCATAGATGTAGATGGGGTCAATCCTACTGCTGCTCTGAAGCTCTTTAATTCCAGCAGAGGTCATTGCATTGAGAGGAAGAACTATCGACATGACCTGCTCCATGCTGCTAAGAGAAGCAATATCGGCATGGATAAGCCAAGAGAGGCACCAATCAGAGGTCTTGCTGAAGCAAGACCACCGCCAAGACCTGAAACCAAGACGCAACAGTCCTCAACACCCCAAAACGAGCAGGAGCATCAACCATCTGGTAGTGTCACAACAGAGAAGGAAGAAGATGATGAGGAACAACTTCATGTTTCCGATATGGACACGAAGATGGACACATTTTGTGATAAATCAACACAGAATGACTTGGTCTGATGGTTGGATTTCACTCTTCTGATCAGCCTTTTTGTTTATTAGCAAAATGTTCCAGAAGGTTTTGGTGCTTTTTAAGATTTCACGGCATGTAAGAATAAAGATATTTAATAAATTAGACTATTATAATTTTATTATTATTTTATAATTTATTTGAAGAAAATCTGCTGCACTGCATCTTAAAGATACTCAGTTTAAATATCATTACTAGCCATCTTCACATATTTTGAAGGAATGTGGATTCTAAAAAAAAAAGCCAAAATAAACAGTTTGAAATGGACCATTTCTTATTATAATTTTCTTTTTAATGTTTTTTCCATTTTTTCTCTTGGAATTTTTATTTCTTCTATTGCACATCACAGCTGACACTTTTCTCCAGCCTGCATGCACAGACATCTTCACCTCTGCCTCACTCTGTTACTTAAATTTAAACGTAAATCAGGTCAAAAGAGACTTAAAAATTATTGTGCTATTATGTTCAATTTTAATACATGAGTTTATACCTAAAGTTACACACATACATACAAGATACATACAGGACTGTTCCACCAAGGGCTGTTCTAGCTTCACCCAACTCGGCACTACCTAAGAGCTGTTTTGAAGCTCTTTTGGACTCCGAAGTTCTACCAGACTAACAAAGTTTTCCATAGAGGATTAATAAAATATTCTGAATCTCAAAGCATAAATATGTTTTTAAAGCGTTACATTTAAGAAGCTAAATTTTATTAAAGGACTGGCTTTGGACTTCTTATCAAAACCAAAAACCTACCAAAACCAGAAAATGTAATTGGTTTTAACCTCTCACCAATCTTTGTTGTACCCTTACTACCGAGAGTGTGGAAAAGAGGTGAAGAGGCGTGTGCAGGCAGGCTGGAACAGATGGAGAAAAGTAACAGGTGTGACAGAAGAGTTTCAGCTAAAATGAAAAGAAACTACAAAACCGCGGTGAGGGCGACCATGCCGTTTGGTCTACAGACAGTGGCACAGAGGACAAGACAGTGTCAGTGTCACTCCATTTCTGTGGAGATCCCTGAAAGGAAATGACGAAAGGAGAAGAAGACTCCTTTGGTCAGGGTGTTTTGGGCACGAGCCACCGGGAGGAAACGCAGGGGCAGACGTCGGACCTGCTGAAGAGACTATGTTTCACAGCTGGCCGGAGATTGCTTTGATATCCTCCTGGATGAGCTGGAGGACACAGCTGGGGTGAGAGAAGTCTGAGTTGTTGCCCCTGCAACCAGGCCCCGGATAAGCAGAAGACAACAGAATAGAATAATTATGTGGTGAGAAATTGTGCTTGTGAATGAGGCCATGTAAATAAGCCCTGACAATTCAAAACCAACATTTAATGGTGAAAAAAAAAAACAGTCTCTTAATTTTGAAAGCAATGAAAAGAATTGAAAAGTAATAACATTCTTATCAAAATGAGTGTTTGAAAGAGTTTGTTTAATCCATTTAAGTAAAAATGTATTTTTTAGAGTCTGAAAATTCTAAAAATAACCACAAAATTACTATGAGATTTTTGACAACAGTATTCAAAAGTATATCTCATCAAACAAATTCAAAGAATATTTTATCAATTTATTTTAGCTCTTATTACTAATATGCGGCGTCAATTATGCAACAACCATAATTAATTTACAAATATTTTTTTGTTTATTAGAGCAACATAATAAGATTTTACCTTTTTTTTATTAAACCAGACACAAAATATCAAAACAAAATGAATTATAAACTATTGAAAAAGAACAAAAAGAGACAGATGGTGATAATCAAACTTTGTTTACTATGTTAATTATGGTGCTTCGCTTTCATCGACCTGTGGTGTTGTGTTTTCATCAGTCTCTGGTGCTGTGTTTTCATCGGTAGCTGGTACTTCATTTTCATCGCTCTCTGGTGCTTCGCTTTCATCGGCCGTTGGTGCTTCATTTTCATCGCTCTCTGGTGCTTCGCTTTCATCGGCCGTTGGTGCTTCGCTTTCATCGGCCGTTGGTGCTTCATTTTCATCGGTCTCTGGTGTTTCGCTTTCATCGACCGTTGGTGTTTCGCTTTCTTCGACCGTTGGTATTTCGCTTTCTTCGACCGTTGGTATTTCGCTTTCTTCGACCGTTGGTATTTCGCTTTCTTCGACCGTTGGTGTTTCGCTTTCTTCGACCGTTGGTATTTCGCTTTCTTCGACCGTTGGTATTTCGCTTTCTTCGACCGTTGGTGTTTCGCTTTCTTCGACCGTTGGTATTTCGCTTTCTTCGACCGTTGGTGTTTCGCTTTCTTCGACCGTTGGTGTTTCGCTTTCTTCGGCCGTTGGTGTTTCGCTTTCTTCGGCCGTTGTTGTTTCGCTTTCTTCGGCCGTTGTTGTTTCGCTTTCACCAGCCGTTGTTGTTTTGCTTTCACCAGCCGTTGGTGTTTCGCTTTCACCAGCCGTTGTTGTTTCGCTTTCACCAGCCGTTGGTGTTTCGCTTTCATCCGTTTGTTCAGAAGTCTTTGTTCCATTAGTCATTTCTTTTTGTTCTTCACACAATGCAAATTCCTGTAAAACAACAAGGTGATTTTCTCAAATTATATCAGTAGGATAAATCCAGTCCTATCTCTGCCATATAAAAAAGTAATCCCTTCTCTCTATCTTTCTCACCTCAGTTTCTTCTTCCTCTTCTTCTTTTATCTCCCTCCTCCTCAGCTCCATCTCTACCATGCTGTAAAAGTCGCTTTCAGCTCTGGCGATGAGCTGTTCAATGTCCTCCTCTCCTTCTTCCCGCCCAACTTCTTCCTCTTTACTTTGCTCCGATCGGCTCCTCTCCTTCAGACGAAGTTCTCTCTGCCGGGTTTCCAGAATCTTCTCCCTCTTTGTTTCACGCTCAAACATCTGCAGAACATTTAGAAACTGTTAGTCATCCTCAGTGAGTTAGCAAAGCCTTTGTCTGCGGTAGTATAATTCCAGGATTAGATTGTATGGACAGTGGCCTTATCAACACAACTCAGACTTCCCTCAACTCGGAGCCATCACAGGAGGACCCCGACGTGTTCTCTGGCATGCTAGGAGACAGATTGCCTCCAGCGGGTTATGGGCCCACCATTGGGTTTCTGCATGGTAAGATGTGCTCGGAACACCACACCAGTGAGGTGGCTTTTCCGGACTACACTGGCTGTTTGGGCGCATAATATGTTGAGCAGAAAGCTGCGATTGGTTTAAGCAAAAAGTACCCACCCAAAGAGTTTCCACAGTCTGATTCACCGGGCTAGGGAAATGCTATATAGTACGTAATTTTATGAACACTTATTTTGTTATGAGAAAATTGGTTCTTACAGCAGCCAGCAGACTCTTCTCATTCTTCTGCAAGGTCGACAAACCAGGAGAGATTTCCAGCAGTGTGGCTTCTCCCATCTGAGAGCCGCAGGCAACTATACGCCCATTATCCTGAACACGAAGGCTGTACAAACCCTGGTCACACACCTGAGCAAATAAAAAATAAAATAACAGGAGGATGAAGGTGATGAGCCAAAGCACTTACTGAAAGACAATTTATGGTTAATATTTAATATCAATACACCTTCAGACTCAGTGCAGGGTCGCTCTGTTTGAACAAGATGTCCCAAACATCTAACACACCATCCATCTTTACAGTGAAGAACACAGAAGGTCTTACTGGACTCCAGCAAGCATCCATCAGGTAGGACGTTTGATGCCTGGAAATGTAATGGATTCTTCATTTATTCAAGTATAAATGGATACTTTACCTACCTTGACAGATAGGTCAAGTGAAACCTACCTGGTCCACATGATAGATGATTCCTTAATATCTTCTGACCAAATACGAGCTGTCCAGTCCCCAACAGTGAGAAAATTTTTGGGGAAAAATGGATTTCTCTGGAGGGCATATATGGGTCCGTGGTGACCATCGTATGTACACACAATCTTCTCAGCTGGTGTCTTTGCTTTCCTGTTACAGGAAACTACAAGTCCTTGTTCTGTGCCCACCATGAACTTGGTTGGCTGGAGCAATGTTGGGACAGAAAGACACATAAGCTGAAGATTAGAAGAATTGAAAAAAGGAGCTAGATTCCAACTTGTTAAATAAAAAATTTGGGGATTTATTTTCACACCATTGCCAGTTTTATGGGGGTTGACTTATCCAGTTCCAATTGAAATCAATGCTAACTTCCAGACAACTACTTCAACACTTTTTCTCTTACTTTTGTTTGCTGTTATTTTATTTGCTGTTCAGCTGTTATTATGAGGTAGTTCACAAAAAATGGCTTTCATTCTTTTAGGGTATATCAGAGATGCCAAGTTTTTAGCTTCATAAAGCGGGAGATTTGAGAAGGTGGGGCCAAAAGTAGGAAGAACTTGATGTCACATTCGCCAATGGACAACACCCATCATGACAGTTGGCGTAAAATAAATTGTTCAAAACATGAGAAAACAGCTGGATAATTGTGCATCTTGCGTGTGTTACCACCAAGCGTTATGTACTGGTACGAAGAGGAATTACCACCAGGAATACACCCTTGTACTGCTTGTTCGCTCTTTGTTTTGCGGCTCACGCACATAAGCTGTCAAATGACCAAATCTGGACATCTGGAAATGTCACATGGACATCTGGAAATACTTTTTGGTGAAGTGTTGTTTCACCAAAAACAATACTGACAAAAGGTCGTGCAGATCGCTACGAACGGCTTTCAGATGCACAGCTGCAGCAGCAGGAGATGCCATGTGCTTAGCCTCATCGTACCTAATCATGTTCATGGAATGCACTAGAGTGTTTATCATGCGGGAGTTTTATTAGCCTTGGCGGGTGAGCGTGCAATAGGTCCTTATTGCGGGTGTCTCCAACCCAATGCGGGAGACTTGGCATGTCTGTTACATATATGATATTTATTGAACAACAAAAGTAAATTTAAAGAAGTTTGTCATGTTTAATGGGCTTATGGAATAAAAAAAATACATGGTTGCAGAAAAAACCTGATTCTTACCATTGTGGCTTCAAACTCCATGGAGATGGCTCCTAGCGCTCGGTCCACGTTTCCTTCTCGACCAGGGTCTAGAATCAGGCGTTCTGTGGGTTCACTCAGCTTACGCACATCCCACCACAAAACCTAAAAAAAGAGTAAGAAACATTTATTCTAGTTCCGTTGTTGTTACAATAGTCAGTATCATTTTCTTTTCTTCGTTAGTCTACCTGTCCATCTGTGGAGGCAGAGAAGGCTTCTGCTCCAGTCTTGGACTGCAGCCAGATGACCTTGTAGACCGGGTCTCTGTGACTGTGCTCCACAGAGGAATACTCCACAGGCTGGCTTCCTCTCCGTGTGTCCCAGAAAGCTAGCGCGAACACATCAACAGGTGAATAAAATGGACACAACAAAGAATGTTTATCAGTGAACCTGGACTCACCAATCTGCCCGTTATAGCTACCGCCTGCAAGAGTGTGAGGGTCCTTTGGGTTGTAGTCCAGACAAACGAGTTGGGACAAAGGTTTCAAGGTCATTTCTGGGCGGTTGGGGTTTTCTAAACAATCGAACATTCATCACTTAATATATTGGGTTCTGAGATGTTTTTTTCCTACACTGTGGAGGCTTACCAATATCCCAGATGTAAGAGTCTAATCTTATGTTTTTGTGTGTGTTTTGGAACTCGAGGCAGGAGTAAGCCGCAGCCAGTTTCCTGCCTCCATCGGGATGCCACGACAGGCCAGTGACCGTACGCTTCATCTCATTTGGATCCCTGCAAGAAACGGTAAGTGTAGCAGATGAATGCATTGGAGATCAAACAACTGAACAGCTCCGTATATAAAGTACCTGAAGACATTGATGGTCTTGGCCAAAGGTGCCTTCTGACTTCCCTGTAATTCCTCCTCATCCTCAAAGTAAAGCTGGTAAATATCTATGGCATTGTTCTGCTTGATGCAGTGCTCCATGACCTGAAAAGTGTGATCATGTCCAACATTAAACTTCAAAATATTAACTGACCTTTGTTTAATAGATTGAAATTGGATTGAGATGGATCCTACATTTCCCAGCTGAAAGACACTGTTGAGGTAGCCTTCATCCTTTTCTACTTTTTTTCTATAGCGGATGGTTTGCTCCATCTCCTCTGGGTTGATGTCTTTGGGCCATCCTCCTTCTACATGGTTTATTCCACAGTTGATGGACTCAAAGCGCTCAGTGTTTACCTGGAAAAAAAAAACAGATGGTCTGATTTTCTACATAATTTGAGGGTTTTTTTTTCTAGTCTATCAAAGATTTGTTCAGTCGCTTTAGTGCATGTCTCATAAACCCTATTTACACAGGACGGCACAGTGTCACAGTGGGTAGCACAGTGGCTTTACAGCAAGACAGTCGTCGGTTCGCGTCTTGGGTGGGGACGAGGCTTAGAACAACGGCCTTTCTGTGTGGAGTTTGCATGTTTGTACGCTCTCCCCGGGTTTTCTCTGGGTACTCCAGTTTCCTCTCACCTTCCAAAAACATGCATGCTAGGTTGATTGGTCATTACATGATTGCCCCTAGGAATGTGTGTGTATGGTTGTATAAGTGTGTGTGTGTGTGTGTGTGTGGTAACGCGACAGACTGGCCCCCTGTCTGGGGTGTTCCCTTCCCTCAAATCAGCTGGGATGGGCTCCAGCAGCCCCGTAAGGGATAGACAGTTAATAAGAAGGTGACTAATGTAGGGAAAAAAATCCTAGCTGTATTAAAGCAATTGAAGCTTTAAAAATCAATTGCTGAGTTGAGAGAAATGATGAGCAAAGATGACTGAATGTTGTAGAAGTTTAACTATTTAACGATTGATTTGAGATGAAGGTAGCAAGGATGAAGATGCATAGGATCTCTCTGGGAGTGACCAGGATGGACAGAATCAGAGGAACAGCACATGTTAGAGGTTTTGGAGATAAAGTCAGGTAGGCCGGACTGAGATGGGAAGAGGAAAGAGAAGGTTTGGAACCACCAGGCAGGAGGCCTAGAGGAAGACCAAGGAGGAGGTTCATGGATACAGTGAAGGAAGACATGAAGATAGTTGTTGTGACTGAAGAGGATGCAGAAGATAGGGTTAGATGGATGAAACAGATTTGCTTTGGCGACCCCAGAAGGAAAATGTGATGTGAGAAACACAGAAATCTCACCTGGTGCTCTGACATCTCTCTACAAGCCTGGCTGACGACATCTCTGTGAGTTTTCTGGATGAACTGATGAGCTAGTTGTGGAACAGGAGGAATGTCCAACACCATCTCTTCATGCCGGTCAGAGAAAAAACACTGGCCACCGAACTCATTCCGCAGCTTCGAGTAAACATGAACGATCTCCATGTTTGCAACATTCGGTGGAATCACTAAGAGCTGCTAATCTGACTCTGAGCTTAATGGATCTACGTTAAAATAATGTTCAGTACCAAAGTTGCTCCAGACAAGAATGGCGGCATAGTTTGCTGTCTCTTAGCAACGCTTAGACGCTTCCGTGCTTCTGCAATAACACCACCTACAAATCAAATAGTACATCATTTGATTTAAAAGTTTACTTACAATGTTGTTCTCAGGATTATTTCATCTTTATTTTTGAAAATAATATACATTTCTATAAAAAAAAGTAGATCAAATATTGATTTTACATTTGACCAGAATGACTAAAGTAATCATTCAAATAAAGAGGATTTAAAAGAAGTCTTTCTTCAAAATCAAATCAGTCTCTAATTACCATGTTTTTTTAACCAGAAATCTTTCCTGTAGTTTTTTCAAGTCAAATATAGTTTCTTAAATTTTTCATCTTATAATCTATGTTGATGATTCAAAGTTAATTGATCTTTTAAATCATTACATTTCATCCACTCAGTCATTTCGAGGTGTAGGGATGGAAGGATTGGGATCCAGGATGAGACAGATCTATATGATCACCATCCAGAAAAGGAAATTAAACTGGTTTATGAGCCTGGTTTTACAATATAAGTATTATGTTACAACATGATACACTTGAAAATTACTTTTTTGTATGTTTAAGCTCTCAATGACACTAACTAGTTACATAAATGAAAATTATAAGTGCAATTTTTCTTTAAAAAGCAACTTCTTGAGTGAAAAAAACTTAATGCATTTTATGTTATATTAAATTATCAAAACACACTAACTTTAAAGTATACTCAAGTTGAAATTTCAGCTTGAATTTATAAAGAGCTGAGTTGATGAATGAAAATATCTAGTTTTTGTTTTTCCTCAAACAAGACTAGAGACAATGGTTTTAGAGTTGTATTAAAAATGTGTTTTGAAACCATTAGTTTGTCCTTTTTTCGCTGACTTTGTATCATTATCATAAAATAGGATATCTTCCACAAAGTAACTCCCTTGTGCTAGTATCACAGTTACTTTTTACTCTTTTTTTCAAGCATTCTTAATTGCTTTTCCAAATCATTTACATGTTTTTAAAGTATCCATGTCATTTAATTTGGTCCTGTCTTGTGTTATGACACTCAGAATGGTGATCAGTGTGTGTTTCTTGCACTCTGACACAAAGACCCTGAAGTCAGTCGAAGGGACCATCCACATATCCAGCCAGGTGCAGAGGCCCCTGTGAGGAGGCACCTTACAGGTCCCTGTAAGTACTACGTGCATTTCCAGACACAGAACCCTCAGGTCAAGAATTGCCAGCCCCTCAAGTACCCAGGAGCAACTTACCACTCAGTCAGGAACCCCTAATCCCACATCTCAATCCAACACTCCATCCCTCACCCTGATCACTCATTTTCTCGGGGGCTGGAATTTATTTCAGAGACTGAATAAAAATTCTTTTTGTTACAGCAGAATTTCCGACCAAGGACAGCAGTCGAACCTTTAGAGTAATAAACTAATATTATATTCCAGATTAATTCAGTTGTATTTCATTTCACAATAAAAAAAATTCAGAAGTTTTTTTTAATTATGAAGAAGATGTTAATTTCCAAAATATTTATTTTTTAATCACTAGAGAAATTAATCATTTATTGTAAAACCAAGGACATCAATGCACGCATGTATTATTTTCTGTTTAAAATTATTTCCAAAAAAAAAAAAAAAACTTTAGTAATTTTTCATCTTTACAAAAACAACTATTTAGAAAGCAACGCAATTGTGAAAAGAGAAAAATAACATGACAGAAAGTTTTATCGACATCAAATAAATACAGCATCTAAACTTCACATCACGTTGTAGAAATGAAGCCGGTCCGGAGGATTTACTACTGCAAGAAAGAGAAAAAAATTAATCAATTAATGTTAATATAAATTTAACAAAGTTTTAAAACAAATTTAAACATGTTGAGGTCTACACTCACTTTTGCCTTTTGGTTCTGAACAGGAAGATAAAGTTTAAACTCTGCTGGGAGCTCGTCCTCAGAGTAGAGTCTGTCTGAGAAATACACCCTCCTAATGCGACAGTTTGCATGAATCTGAGAGGAAAAAAAGAAGGAAATCAATTTGTAGGACACATCTAACACAGCTCTGACTCAGAGAAAGAGTGAGGAGCTCTGCCATCAAGGAGGAGCTTGGAGTAGAGTTGTTTCTCCTCCAGGTCGAAAGAAGCCAGGTGGGTGGTTCGGATGTGTCCCAATCACCTCACTGGTGAGCTGAAGAGACCATGTCACCAGCTGAATGGAGAACACCTTGGGATCCTTTGGGGTGAACTGGAGGATGCCGCTGGGGTGAGAGAAACCTGGGTTTTCCGTCTGAAGCTGTTGCCCCTCCGACCCAGCCCAGGATAGGCAGGAGACAAGGGAATATAGCTATCGTCCTTCGAACAAAAACCCCAAAAAGAACATGTGAACCAGTTCTGCTTGCGCACTAACCTGTACACGCAGCGTTTCTGAATAATTGGTGCCATAGGCCCTTCTGGTGAAGTCCGACAAGTTGAACTGAATCTGATTCCAGCCGTCATCAAGCCTCATCGGCATGGTGCAGATGAATGGTTTCACCCTGGTTGTACTCTGGTAATTACTCGCTCGGAAACGTCTTCGGACATTTTTGTCATCCAACACCTGAAAGATACACACAGAGGATTACACTTATGGAACCAAGAATCAGAGAATATAGTGAGTAGAGATCCGTACCTGAACTTCAAAGGTGAAGTACTTCTTCAGGTTCTTTATGATCATGACCAAGAAGGGAAGTTTGATGCCAAGGGTCTTTTTGGGATCAGCAGGGCATGTTATATATGTGGTGCTGGAGGGAAAATGAAGGAAAAACACAATCAGAAAAGATACAACAGGAGGGGGCGCTGGTGAGCGTAGGCATGTGAAGACGAGTATTTTAGAGTTCTTCAGATGGGTTATTTTTAGATTATCTTAATCACTCCAAAATACTTCTCAACGCTACAGCTACTTACTGTAGAACTGCCTTCACAAAATTTTTTGGACGTTAAACGCTGTATGCAAAAATTCTGAGCAAGACGCGAGTTGGAAACGAGCAGGCCGCAAAAGTCTCAAATCCTGCTGAAAGATCGCATCCGTACATCAGCGAGGTAATGAGAGCGATAGCCAACTCCGAAGGCTATGTCGCAACGCATTGACTCAAGCACAAAAGATCTGAATGATAATGAAGTGGAAGTTTGGACACAAATGGAATTGATGTTTAACCCTGTGCCATTACTGACTTCTTCATTGTCTCAGAACCGGTCATAACAAAAATTTAATCTGGTTATAAGAGCATCCATTCAGGTATGGTTCCAATTCAGATAACACTTTGCCGTCCAACAAGCCAGCAGGTTTTATTCCTATCTCCTCTGACCCATTCTTCTTATCAACGGTGTCAAGAATGAAGAAAACCTTTATTAGTCCCACAGTGGGTAAATTGCAAGAATTAAGGCATGCAACCAACAAAGGTGCTGCATTTGAAGAAGAGATAGAATTACGAAGGAAGGGAGGGTAGATTCAATGTTTTAAAAAAAAAGTTACACGGCTTTACCGCCACATGTCGATGCAACTGGGCAAGTTTAAAAAAAAAAAACCACAATAGTCACTTAGCAAAAACATATACAGATATAAACATGCTGTGGAAAACGTTGATTCGAGGGGATGGGGATGATAAACAAAGCAGTCGCTTTATGTGGAGCTTTCAAAGGGGTGTGAGATAACCGGCCATTGCCAAAGCCGGTCACAGGAAGTCACATGGTACATAACAAGGGTCTGAAGTTTTTCTCACAACTTTAGGGAAATGTTTGAATTTATTAAATGTAACTTTTATGGAGACCACGGTTTATCAAAATTTTCTGATGGTGTTCATACCATTTTTTTTTTTAAAGAGCCTGGGATGGAAGCGTTGGGTTGGTCACCACCATTTTTTGGTGGTGACCAAAAGAATGAGATCGCGGATACAAGCGGCCGAGGTGAGCTTCCTCCGCAGGCTGGCAGGGCTCTCACTCTGAGATCGGATAAGGAGCTCTGCCATCCGGGAGGAGCTCAGAGTCGAGCCGCTCCTCCTCCAGGTTGAGAGAAGCCAGATGGGGTGCTTCGGGCATCTGGTTAGGATGGCCCCCCGAATAAACCTGCTGGACAGACTATGTCTCACAGCTGGCTGGGGAACTACTCAGGATCCTTCTGAGTGAGCTGAAGGATGCAGCTGGGGTGAGAGAAGCCTGTTTTCCGTCTGAAGCTGTTGCCCCCATGACCGGTCCGGACTAGCGGAAGACAATGGAACGAAACGGGTCGGAGGGAGGGTTTTATAAGTTTTTATTCTCTACTTTTTATTTAAATAAATACATGCATGATTATTCTTACCAATTTAATAATGCTGTAAGGAAATATTGCTGCTTTAAAAACTGATCAAAAAAGTTTGAAATAAAAACCATACACAATGGATAAAAAACAAATTGTATGAAATATATACATATAGATATTTTAAAAATCATATTGTCAGAAAGATTACAATTAAATATTTGACATTGAGAAACCATCATGAGCTTTAAAAGGGGATCAGAATCTGAATCTGATAGAAGTATGAAAACCTACCTCACGTTTGCTCCTTCAATTTCCAGTACATTAGAGTGTATATCATTATCAGGGACCCTCTTGATGTGACCATTTCGTACCTTTACAAACAGAGAAGACAAACATAATATTTTCAACAGATTTGAAGTAATCTGGCAAAAGTTTGACTAAAACAAGGAAGAATTTATTAAAATCAATGTGCCGTTTTATCCAGTGAACTACAGTTAAGAGCTGAACTATGGATGGTGTGGTTGTTTAGAAGCAGTTCAACATGTGCGAACATATAACCACATGCTAACAGAATGAATAATAAATACCTTCTTGTCCCATATTTGGAGAGGTTTGCTGCCAATGCTGTATAAAATAGAAAGAAATCCACTCTGGAATGTGTTTTTAAACATTTTTTGGTCCCAATCGGCAATTGTTTCGCACAAAGTATCAGAAGCAACGGTTCCGTCTGTTATGAAATTCACTTCCGGTTCCCAAAGCGAAATAAATAGTTCCGGTGATTTTTTATTTTTAAAATCCAAAATTTACAGTTATTTGAAATATGGATGATATTTTAATTAAACTATTTAACAGCAAACTTGTCGGAAAAAATACAAGACCGTCAGCTGGTCATGATTGTTTTGATGTTGCCTAGGAATGAAAATGGGAGGTCTTTGTTTAGTCCGGGGCTTTAGTGCGGACACGGTGGTGTTGTCATGGTAACAAGTCAACAAAGAAGTTTGAAGAAAACAGAAAATTAAAATGATTTTTTTTCTTTAGTTCTGTCATTCAAAGTGCAATTTGATACTTTATAAAATACAGTATTTTGGAATAATTTTTTTAAAAAAAGAAGTTACATTGAAATAAAAGAATAAAATGTGCTTTTCATTTTAATCATACGTTGACAACAGAAAGGCTAGTTTTACTTTCAAATATGAAATTTAATACTTAACAAAAAAGTATATTTTGTAAAAAAAAAAAAAGTACAGTTTGCGGTTTTTTTCCAAAATGCCACCCTTTTCACTTCAGTCCTGCAAACATTTTAAAATTTTAGTTCAGTTTATGATTGATATAAAGATTCTAGGGTATAAAACAGTTCTAATGTGCATCCTTGTAATACCATTAAAGTCTGAATGGCTGATAAATTAGATTTGATCTCCAGGGTTTTCACATTTACCTAATAAATCTCACTGATGCTCCAAGTCCAACATGTTATTTCTTTCTTTATTTCTTTAAAGCTTTTTTTTAGTGCTTTAAATATCTGATGCGGTAAAACTCAAAGTAACAACTAGATATTTGCATTAAGAAAAACATAATTTAAAAAAGCAAATGCAAAGCATCTCAATTGAAAGTGAACTTAAACAGTGACACCACCCACTGCTCGAAATCAGATGTTCTCTTTTAACTCTTTAGAAAATTGGAATCATCACAAGAAGTTCAGGTAACTCAGACTCTACTGAATGCAACATCCTAATAGTGGAGCATACCATCCTGTTTTCGACATAATCACATGCTTCTATGGAATAAAACAAATAGAGATTAAATATGTAATGAATTTACACAAACTCCACCAACTTTTCCTGGGATGCTTTAATATTACTAAGATGCTGAAAATGTCTTTAGGAGTGACCAGGATGAACAGGATCAGAGGAACAGCACATGTTAGAGGTTTTGGAGATAAAGTCAGAGAGACCAGACTGAGATGATTTGGACATACAACATGCAGAGGAGAGGGAGAGAGTACATCGCAAGAAGGATGCTGGATTTGTAACCAAAGATGAGGTTTATGGACGCAGTGAAGGAACACATGAAGATAGTTGGTTTGACCGAAGAAGATGGAAGAAACTGACTTGCTGTGGCGACCTCTGAAGGGAAATGCCGAAAGAAGAAGAAGATCACAAAACTATTGGAGGATTTAGTAAGATTTCTTTTTTTCTGAAATCATTTCTCATAATTTATGCCTCTGACTTTTTTTTGTCCCATGTTCATATTCTGAAAACTTCAACATAATAAACTTTAGAAATCCTTAATATTTCTTTGTGTGTTTTGATTTATTTGGCTTGAGGAGTTTGATATTTACACAAAGTCTATATTAGTCCCCTCACAGCTCTTGAGTGTAAGACCACCCAAAGTCTGCTTTGCAACACTGATAAACATCTTGTTCTGTGCTTAATGTCACTGACTCACTATATTTAGATTGAAAAGAGATTTTTAAGAACATTTCTCATTTTCTATTATTAAAAAAAAAAAAAACATGAAGAGGAATAAATGACTCAAACAGCTACAGATTGTCCAGCTCTTTTATGAGAGAATGGATCCAGATCCTCCACCTAAAACTTTTTAGCAGATCTTGTTGGCAAGATGAAGAGATTATATTAAAGCTGCTGTCATTCTAATGAGGAATGAACAAGGATTTTTTTTGGTGAAGAGTTTCACTGTTAAAGAAATCCTCCTCCTCCTTCAGAAGGTCTTTCCTCTGCCTCTTAAAGAACACAGAGAGACAGACACAACTGAGGAGATAAAGTGACAGAATTAAATCAGCACAGTTAAGAAGATCAAAATTCTGGATTTGCTTTATTCAGGTAGGTTCATCCTTACACTCGAAATTCAAAAATGCTTTGAAATCCCCAGTTTGATTCTCAATAATTAGTTTAGATGCATTTTTTTATTCTGCCCATTTTTTATCACCCTTTATTTCTCTTTGGAGAATCACTAAGAGTTTGAAAGAACTTTTTAAAATTGTGTAATAATAAAGACTTGTATCCTAAACTTAAGCACAAATTTGCCATTTATGGTAAATTTGGCAACTAATAGAAACGTGCTGAATACATTTTTGAGGGATTTAAAGGATATTTTTAATGTCAAGCTTGTGAAAATGAGATTAATGTAAATACTTCACACAGATGTCTTTTTTATTAAAAAATAAAAGCCGTCATGTCATAATTTGTGCCTCATCTAAGACTACTTCATTTAGTTTCAATCTTAATGATATGCATATATATATATATATATATTTGCCCTATTCAGAACGACTATCTGTTCCCAGGGGCGGATTAAGGGGGGGCGTGGGAGGCGCACGCCCCCCCATTTGGTCCACAAAAAAAAAAAGTGTTCTTACTACTTTAATTATTATACACTTTGGCCAAAATATGCACCAAAATGCAGGAAAATGACTCTCATTTTTTTTTATATATATATTTTTTTTATGTTTTGTTTATTATTTATTAGTGCAGGAATTGATATTACACAATCATACTATATAGCAGGCAGTGCGTACCCTACACAATTTCAAACTTGAGTTGTTCCATCTCTGGGGCAAGGTAAATACCAGTGATCAACGTGCAGGGGCAACTCTTATTTTTAAAACGTTTTGCGGGGGAATGCTCTTAAACCCCCAATACTGTGGAGCTTGTTTTGTCTATGACCTCACCTTCCCGGATCCACCCCTGCTTCCCATTCTAGTTGCTACTCTTCATTAAGGTGGTGCTGTATTTACCTTGTGTAGCCTTTCTTGTTCAAAACACTCTTCAAGTCCCCCAATGTGGAACATGTTTCCAATCTAAGTACCTTTTAAACTTCCATCCAATTCCAGATAACAACATTCCTTCAAAGAGAAGTGTTTTGAGTGTCTGGAATAAGAACAATGTCCTTCAATGTGGATTTTAAATCTTCTTTTTCAAACAGGATATGTTCTATCTGACAAATTAAAGCAGAAATAAACATGGATCTCACGTTTAAGTCAACACAAAGTGGTACCAAGTCCAATGTTAATAAAAGCCACTCTGTTTAAAGTAACACACCACACTTTGGATTCCACTTTGTTGAAACTATCACATCCTCTCTGAGAGCATATGAAGATGGATGAACTCATCTCCACAGCACGAGAGGACAATGTTTATATGACAAAGGATCCTGAGCTAAATTATACCCATGCTGATGGTTGCAGAGGTTCTAGATTTCTTTCTTAAATTTCAAACAGATAGAGATACTTAGAAAGATTATTCAGGACTGAAATACTTCAATCCAGCTTGAAAACATCTCTGAACATTGAGCATCCTCGTACATGTGTTTCTGTTTTGTTCATACCTTCTCTTTGTTACACAGAACTCAGCCTTTTGTTAGGTTTTTATAACCGATGGAGCACCTTTTTACCAACATCAGCTCTGCATTGACTGCCAAACCCGGCGGGTCTTTCTTAACATCGGTCCAAAACAACTGCAGTGCCTTGGATCAACAATGGGAAGCGTTATACATGCACAGACTGGCCCATCTGGACATGAAGTTATACCTTGACTTCTATGCTGTCTGGGTCTCTCTGATGGTGAGATAAAATGCTACGAATCTGTTAACGTAAAAGTCAAAGAAATACTGGTGCTAATTTTGTTTCTTAGACCACGGTTTAAAAAAAAAAATACAAATAAAATGCCAATTTTTGGGACTAAATGTATAAATTTAAGTTTACCTCTAAGACTAAATAAGATTTTTTTTTCTCTCCCTCCCTTCTTGCTACAGGTGTGTAACTCCGTAATGCTGGTGGCTGGTGTGGTGCTGAATTCCCTGGCTCTCTATGTGTTCTGTGGGGCCTCTGTTCACACTTCAGCCTCAGTCGTTTACACCATAAATCTGGCCATAGCTGACCTGCTGGTTGCGCTGTCACTGCCTGCTCGTATCGCCCTGTACCACAGTGCGGGCAGCTGTGTGGTCTGTGCCTATGTTCACACCTTTAGTTACTTTGTCAACATGTACTGCAGCGTCTTGTTTCTGACCAGGTGGGATGATTCCATCAGGATCCAAAGTAGAAAACCTGCTTCTCATGTGCCGGGAATGCAAAATGTACTTTTATTTTTATCTGAACAGCATCTGTGTGGATCGGTACTTCGCTGTTGCCCAGGCGACCAGCACCATCCGTAGATGGAGAACCACTGGAGCAGCCAGATGTGTCAGTGCCACTGTGTGGTGCATCGCAGTAGTGGTTACCTACTCTTTTCAGGTGGGGATTCACACAGAAAGAAAAAAAAATCAGATGATGTTTTCAGTACAAAAGTTTGCTTTTTACCCCTAGAAATATAGGCGTGTTAAAGTTTGAAGAAACAATCAAAAGAAATACTCCTTAAAACTTGTCTATAAAAGAGTTACTTTTAAAATCCAAGATATTTTGCAGAAACAGAGAGTTTTTCTAAAAATACATTTATGAAACAGCTTTTTTTCTTTCTTTCTAGACCTCAGCATTGAATTTTAGCTCCTCCTGTGTGGTCCTCCCAGTCCACTTCTACCTCACAATCCTGGAGTTTGTTGTCCCCATGCTCGCCGTGGTCGGCTTCACTCTTCGCCTCACCTGTTTCCTCTCATCTAACCAGGGCTTGATGCCCCAGCAGAGCAGATCAAGAAGAACTCGTGCCATCAGGCTTTTGGCCACCGTCCTGGTGGTCTTCACAGTTTGCTTCACACCTTTCCATCTCCGCCAGGTTCTGGTTTACTTCCAGGGGAGAAGTACAGCTGGTGCTGAGCGAAGAAGCCAAGAGGTGAGCCATGTGTTGGCTTACCACATCACCATCAGCTTAAGCAGCTTGAACAGCTGCCTTGATCCAGTGGTGTACTGCTTTGTGACGGATAGCTTCAAGAAGATGTGGAGAATGAGAAGAAGAGGAAGGAGGGAGGTGGAAGAAGAGATGGGGAATACAAGTGGTGAAGTGGAGAGGAACTTAAATAAGAAATGTCCAGGTACTGTTTTGGCGATAGCTCAGAGCATGGCCACCTTCACGCTGACCAGCACACCTTTATCTGTAGCCACCTCGGAACTGTCCGCTTAGATTGCACCTTCTGGACCAGCCAACGTGGAAACATCACAGTAAAAAGAGAGTCTTCAACTAAGTGATTGATTGTAGAAACAAATACAGGAACATAAAAGACATTGCTTGATTCCAGATCAGTGGTCTTCACCAGATGTTCACATGGTAACAAATACGGAGCTTTGATTCCTGCTTTGATCATTCGGTAGACTTATGCATGATTTTTTCAGTAAATAAAAGTCACTAATTGACCCACAGTGTTGCTGAAATTTAATGTGCTCAGAGTCCAATCAGACTGCAACATAAAAAAAAACCCACACATCACCAAGTAGAAAAAGTGCCACAAAAACAACCAATCACAACTAAAAGAAATTAAAGCCTTGACTGGTAATAAAACCCAGGCTCATTTCCTCGCTTTAGACAAATGCCTTATGATTCTGCTCACACAACGTGCCATAACCAAAAAATACTAATAAACACAGCTGTCTAAACAGTTTTTGGTTCCAACAGTTTTTTACTTTTTCACAAATGGCAAACCACTGTGGAATGGTTACTAGATGTTCTTATTCAGGCTTTAATTCCAGAAGGTTAGACCACTGTAACGGTCTGGCCTCTAGACTCACTAAGTTAGGCAACTATAGAACATGAAGAATGCTGCTATTTAGGTCCTGACTCAAACCTGGATCATATTCTTTGATCCAGGTTTGGATCAAAGAAACCTGGATCAGAAAGAATCCAGGTTCTTTGTTTTTGGAAAGAACCTGGCACGTGGCAACCACGTGCCAGCAACCACGGCCCTTGCCTGGCAAGGGTCGTGGTTTGCCCTTGCTAGGCAAACCACTAGTGCTTGTTGTCAATAATAAGATGGTTCAAAGTCTTTGCTTTTAAAAATTTTGTTATTGAAATTTTATCTGATTTATACTGGGATGAACAATTTAAATCCATGCTCTCCAAAACAAGGAGAACTACAAGGTAAGTGCCTGACCTAACTAAGGCCAACCAGAAGAGATGAAACGAACACACAGAAGACACTAAAAGATCATTTAGCATCTCCCCC
The DNA here is from genome assembly GCA_902685375.1 of Neostethus bicornis. NCBI lineage: Eukaryota > Metazoa > Chordata > Actinopteri > Atheriniformes > Phallostethidae > Neostethus > Neostethus bicornis. Next base: position 21,264,827 of record LR738551.1, on the reverse strand, counting down.
TCCAAATTTTATGAAGCCATATTCAACATATCTTTTTTATTCTTAACCTTTTGAGTGTTAAATTCTTTAATCAATGTCGTGTACTGAGATAAATCAGGATCAACATGTTTGGTTTGTTTATACAGTCACTTTTTTTTATCTGATTTTATTTTGACAATTTAAAATGGATTTAAACATTTAATCACATGTCCCAATGAGATGGACTTGTTCATTTTAGGTTTGTATTTTCCCACCAGAAGGCAGTGTTTCACCACAACAGAAAAACAAGTTTCAAAACCTGAAGAACACTGATCTTAAAATCTTTGAACATGCATGTCAACATGGTAACACCTAAATGACTCATAGTGACCTCATGTTTATCACTATTTTGGTATTCAGATATTCGGTCTCAAGTTTCTTTATCTGAAAAATTTGGCTGCTTTTCATCTAGTTTTTCTTGACTTGATAAAAGAAAAGAAGCATTTAGAGGTCAGACATGATGAGTGGTAGCGTGAAGTGTCAAGCTGAAAGGCCTTTCCCTTTAATTCCTGCAGATGAGCAGCAGGTTATTACAGTTCAGATCACATGGTGTTCTGAGGTTGGAAAGTTATACCTCAGCAAAGCACATCCACATTCTGACCATCAGCTGGACCTGCTGTCACATGATGAGTCTGGGTCAGACAAACTAGTTTCAAGTTCCCTCTCTGGTTTCACTGGATGGAAAGAGCTGAGGCGGTTGCTGTGGTGTTTTCTCAATTTCCTCCCTCAGCAGTCTTATCATTGAAAATGAGTCGGCTGCTTTCAAGATGCTGACAGAAGATGATTTACTTGTAGAAAAAGAGCTTAATGCTCACTCAAATGAAAAGTTTCAATTTTTGTACGTTTCGATGGCGAAAAATGTTAGATGTCATTTTATTTCGCTTTGAAAATTTATTAAATGTGATTATTGTTTGTATCACATTGGCAGCAAATAAGATCAGGTAAACTAATCAAACTTCTGTACTTTTTTATGTTTAGAATGAATAAGAAGTACCAATTTTTCAGTGTTATTATCTGCATTGTTTCACATCTTCAACCTAAAATAAGTTTACAAATCATTCCATAGCTCTTAAGAGTTGTATAAAAAGAGAAAAGACACAATGTTTTTTGTACTTCTGAATAGATTTTAAAGGTGCGTTCCATACAGTGTTCATTTAGTCCTACTTCCAAAAGGCTCAAGCATATTTACACAACACACATATACATTTCTTTTAATATAAAACAAAACTACTAACAAAAATAATCATCTTTTTATAGCAGCAAAAAAGAAGAAACTAAATAGTAGTATTTACATATACATTTTTTTTTTTCAAACAATACAACAAGGCATGGTACGCACAGTACACCAACCATCTGCTTTCCCATTCTTGCTGATTTAATCTCTTTTAAAATCAGAGTATATAGGCATCTCTCTTTCTCCCCACCTCGAAAACATTCCAAAGCATAAGACAGAGCCACACACAATGAGCTGAGACAGGTTGGACTAAATGCACGGCCTCACATTCAATCTATGATCCGGATGGAGGGACCAACACGGCCGCTGCAGAAAAAGTGCAAAGGTCAAACTCATGTACATGGCTCGGCTTAATATTTAAGAAACACGTACAAAAAAAAAATACACTAGAATAAAAACAAAAAAAATCCAGTATTGCAACTGACATTTCCAGTTTTGTGTAAACCAGGTGGGGAAAAACAAAAAAAAACAGCAAATCTAAAAGACATTTGTAACACACTTGTGTTTTGCTTTCTATGTGAACAACCCTCCTCTCACACACTCATTTTTCAAGTCCAGTTTATTCCTGTAAAACTTGTATCAGCAAATAGAATAGCTTTATTCAAACTTTTTGGAAAGTGAGTGAAAAGGGTCTTTTTCCAGACGTAAAAGCTAAAAAAATAAATACTCATATTTTTTTTTATTCCTGCTGTAACATATTTCTTGTATATTTTCAACTTTTCTTACATCTTACGCCGTGCAAGTTCTGTGCAATGTACAGATGCCCCAGCAGAGCATCTGCTTGTCAGACACCACAAACAATGATTTCAGATGAAATCGTCTCACAATCATTGCTTTTAAAAAACAAAACAAAAAAACAACCCTATTTAAAATAACAGATGGAATCAAAGATTATGGACTCAATCTCCCAGCAGGCCGAGCGAGCAGCCACTGTTTAAACATTCAGTTTAAAAAATAAAACTCTTCCTTCCATACCAAAGACACTTCTGCAGTGTAACAAAAAACAAGTTGCACTTCAAGTAATTTGCAGCCTGGAGGTTTTCGTCAACGTAAATCCCATAATTTAACACATTTCCACCTCCGTGTACTTGTTTTTAAAAGCAAAGTGATAAATGCTCTCTGATACCTGTGCAAAAATATAGAAAACTTACATGCAAGTCTGGAGCACGATCCTTTAAAAGTACACTTTACACACAAAAAATTATATATACACATACACAAACTTCTTCAAAAAACACACCCCTGACCATTTCGGACGAGAAAGAAAAGAAGTTTAGAGCAACTAGTTACAGAAACTTACTTTGGTGTTCTACACATGCAAATAGCTGTTGGTACATGCAAACCTCCTGAATGCAAAGCTTTTGCTTTTAATTTAAAATAAAACTATATTTTTATTATATAGTAACAGAATGCATCCAAAACCCTGACATCCATAATTCCTTGTCTGTATTTTTCCTGCTTTTTTCTTTTTTACTAGCCTGAGTAGGAGGTACTGCTCTGGATTTCACCGAGTGTAATCGAAATTTAAAGTCTTGCAAAATCCTGAAAACCACTCAAATAATTATTCCACAAAAGGACATTTTTTTCATCTTATTCAGCTATAAAACAGATCAAGGAATTGAAAAAGAATAATTTTGAGAAAACCTGATTAAATTCAACTAAAATCCCTACTTATTTTCTTCTGTAGTTGTAGAAATTTAAATATAAATGGAAAAGAAAAACAAACTAAAGGAAATCACAAACTGAACATTTCCATTTTGCTTTTCAAGTTCATTTTTTAGTGACATCAACTAAGAAAACATTCAAATGATTAAGATGACTTTATGTCTGTTCAGCTCTTGTAAAGCAGGTATTAGTAGTTTCATTTTTACAATCTCTGAAATCTTCAAAAACACCATTAAGCTTTATTAGGTTTGGATGTCAAAATAAAATCTAAACTCAGCAGCTTCACTTCCTCATCTCTCATCACATCACTTCTCTTTGTCATCAGCTGTTGTTTCTGAAGTTGTTTAGTTTGCACTTTTCGGCTTCTGCTTCAATTTAACAAAAATGCACTTTCTGGGCTTTAAAAAAAATTCATCCTCTGAACAAAAATAAGCAGATGGTGTGGTAGAATAATGGGAACGTAACATTGTTTATATATATATATTTCACTGTTATTCCCTCGGAATAATCAGAGATGAGTTAAAAAAACAAACAAAAAAACCTTTTGATTTTTTTTTTGTCAGTTTTAAATTTAACATAATGGCTGGACGAGGAGTTTAAACTTTTTTAGTTAACCATGTTGAAAACACGAGTTTATTCTAAACTAAAACCCATTTGTACAATTTTTTTTTTAAATTAACTTTGGTCATCTTTTTAAGAAGGCTGAAACACTTAGGTGTACTTTACCCAAACTTTGATGTCTAAAAAAGAAGCCCATCTGCTGTCATGGCAGCCTGCTGCGGTGTATTTTCCCGTTGAGGAATCAATAAAGGATGTAAAAAAAAAGTTTAAAAATTAAATTAAAAAAGATTAAGAACATTGTTGTGACATTTTTTAAATGCAAAAGAATGGACACTAAAGTGCTGTCAAAAAGATTGAAAAAATAATTTTGATTGGGAAAATTCACACGGACTCTTCATGACCAGCAATTTCAATATTCCAACAAATTATTGTTGTATATATAAAAAAAATATCAATGAGTAGAGTTTTGAATTTGTTGCGTAGCATCGGAATGAAAAAAGTAGAATTTTAAGGTTTTTGTACATTTTATCCTTGTTTGGCGGGCTGGATTAAAATGAACCACATAAGGCTTAGCGCAATTAGCTAAGCATCATGTCAGCGTTAGAATCTAAACATTGAAAAAGTAAAAAGCCAGCCAACAGTTGTAGCAGTTTTTAAATTTTTTGATGAATAGTAACACAAGTAAGAATGGTGACTCAAAATAAAACATGAAAATTATTTATATGTTAAAATATAGCAAATTTCTAAGCAGTCAAAATTCCCGCCAAAAAACTTCATGGTGTTGGAACACTGCCTGCTCTTTGACTTGACAAGAGTTTCCACCCTCCTGAAAAGTTTTGCCACCATTCTTATGTAAGAAGTCATGTAGCAGTGGCTAAATAGTTTGGTGGCTTTTAATTTAATCTGTGTTAGGATTCTAATGACTACAAGTTAAATGCTAACTTGGGGCACCGTTTGGTAGCGCAATTGAGGACGTGCAGATAACTGAAGGGATAACATGTTGGAATATAGAAAGAATTAGTCTTACTATTGATTGTGTTTTGATTAGTTTTCCAAAGAGGAGTCCTTTGTGCAATCTCAATTCTAGTGCAGAAACCAGATTGTTGTTTAATCTCTATAGGTCTATGAATTTAATTCTCTGATGCAATAAGATTTTTTAAGATGAAGTATTGCCCTAAAGACAAACTATTCCAGTTTTATTCTTCAATGCTTGTCCCTCTCTGTTTCGTTACGAGGATTAAATTTGGCTCCTTAAAGTGGAATGACAGGACGGGTTCACACTTGAACAAAAACTTAAGACCCCTCCATCTCCATTTTCTTTTCAACATTGGCTCAGCTGTTACAGAAAAATGCAGTCTTAACATTTCCTCAAGCATGAAAGTTATTTTTTTCTTATTTTTGCTCGGTTAGTATGCAGCATTTACGTTCACTGGGATTAGTCTAAACAAACTGAATCAATTCTTAGAATTGATCTAAAATTACATTTTAGATCGTAATGCCCAGTTTTTTTGCAGCTTCATACTCATGCGCCCATTTCTGAGTAGATCATGTGATATATGAAAGATTATCATATTCGTCATGCACTCGGGATTAAATTATTTAGCTTTCCTGCTAAATGAAAGAGGACACAATTAAATTATTTTCAGAAGATTCAAGACCAGAGTTTAAAGAAATTCCACTTTTGATTGCCTCTAGATTCTTAAAGCTGTAAAAGTCCCACAAAGCCGAGTGAGTCTTTACTTTAATGCACATAATGTCTCACATAGAGACGCTAGCAGACAGGCACGTCCACATCCATCAACGATTCATTCGAGTCGACTCCAGGGTGAGGAAGAACAATTTTCAGCATTTTTTTTTTTTAAAGTGATTGCAGCTTCGAGGACTGATTGATGTTCATCAGCAGTTTTCATTCATCAGGTTCATGTGTATCAAAGTTCCCCTGAAGTTTTCCATCCTGGCGGCTGCTCAGTAGCACCTTCACAAGGCCCCGAAAAACAGACACCTCTTCTAGGTTTAACCACAACAAAATACGTATTGTTGGGTCACAATATTTTTCCAAAGTCAAAGTGGAGGGATTTTCGCTCAACAGTTATCAAAGTACTTTGACCACGAACATTTTGGTGTGATAAATTGTGGTCACAAAGCAGACGGAGTGGTTGGGATTTATAGAAAAGCCAGATTGGACACAGAGTGGATGCAGCACACCGACTCCCAGATGGACATGTTTTCTCCAGCAGTAAAAACTTTGAAAGTCAATTTATTGGTTTTTGCAGCATTTCAGGCAGCCAATCACAGAGCAGACTCATTTTGCATACAGTGGGATGAGGTGGTGGTGGCAGCTTTGCCCTCTTTAGTAAGCTTGAGGAAGGTGGGTTTTTCTATCACTACGGTAACAGGATCTTCACTGCATTTGGGATTTTCCGGTGTTGTAAGGACTCGTTTCTCTGAAGCTTTAGCTGTGTCTGTGTCCCTGAAAACCACAAAGAAAAGCTGGTTAAGAATCAGTTTTTCATATAGAAATCAGAGATGCAATATCTGTAATAATCAGTATTGCAGAATTGACACCTGACTGTAATTTTTTTTATTTTTTGTTCAACCTTTACCAGTTTATATCATCTCTACCGGAGTAAGTCTCTGTGTGAACCCTGAGTGGCCAACTGATTAGTCAGAATTTTCACAGCCGGCCAACCAACTTGGTTGTAGCAGGTTCAAGAGGTGGGATCTGGCAAATCTACTAGCTTTTTGCCTGTACTGCTAGTACAGATTACTGTGTGCTTTTTAAACAGTAAAAAATAGAGGGACATTTGTAGAGTGGCATTGCTGGCTCAGAGTCTACGGACTGAAGAGCTGCCGGTTCGATTCCCAATGAGCTCATGCCTAAATGTCCCTGCAGAAGACACCTAACCCAAGTTTTTTTTTTTTTTTAATACTTTATTAATCCCTCACGGGAAATTATTGTGCTACATTTCACCGCAGCAGACTGCCACCTATGACGGCGCCAATGGTGGGAGAAACGAGGGGTTAGGGTCTTCTCCAAGGACCCTAGATGTGCACTCAGTGGGATTCGAACCTGCGAACTTCCGGTTTGCGGGCGAACGCTCTACCCACTGAGCCACCATCTCCTACTATATTACTGCCTGCTGCGCTGCAATGCTCCACGAGGGATTGAGAAAGTACTTTTATTAGTATTATTAATATTCTCAATGGCTAACATTTCTTGACTGTTGCAAAATTTTCTGTTCAACAAAAACCCAAAGACGTGTATTAAATATCAAACAGATTGAATCCTAACGCCATAATACAAATGTGCAGGAGAGCTTTTGTTTTTGTTCTCACCCATTATTAGGAGATGGGTAAATGACCAGGGAGAAGGCAGTGAAGAACCCGAGGAAAGAACCTCCGCTAGCAACCACGGGAATAACTCTAACGCTGCCGACGGCTTCCACCACAGCTCCCAAAGCAGATGCCACCAAAATCTGACTGATGTACACCTGGAACATGACAACAATATTTTTTTGTTTAGTAGTTTTACATTACAGAGGATCTGATTTTATGTTGAGTCAAAAATGTAAATTTGATTGCAAAAATGTCTACTTAATTATTGTGAAAACCGACCTGGCAGGATAGGATGGCACAGTCTATGCCAAAACCTCTGCGTGAATTCCCAGGACTATGCTGGATGTACTTCAGGAATAATAATAAAAATGAAAAATTACAGTTAGACTTGACAAATAAAAAAACCCTAAAGATTGAAATACAAAAATTTACTTTGCGACAAAAACAAAAGTTGAATAAAAATTGTTCTAGCAAATTAATTGAAAAAAATGTTTGGTTTTTTTTGTAATTTTATTTGATTGGAAAAGAGTGATTTTTATCAGTATGAATACTAAAATTCTCAGCAATATCATTGAAACAAATTTTAAAAACAAAAAAATTGTCGTTTAAAACAAAAATGCTATTTTCTTATTCTATTTTGAATTCAAATGGCTAACTTTATTTACCTCTTTCATTTCGTGATATTGTCCCAACAAAGCATAAGGACAGTAAGAGATGCTCATCGACATAATGCCCATGCTGCTGATCATCACCATGGCAACGTACACATTAGGAAATATAGCCATGATAGCAGTTCCTATGGCAGAAAAAATGATGAAGAAAAAAAAAACCTTAAAAATGTCTTAGTTTTTTGTTTTTTGGAAGTGGTAATGTTTATTACCTATAGCGAATCCAAGAGTCCCAATGATGTAAATAATCTTTATACTCAGGTCAAAGTTGTCAAGATACTTCTGAAGAACAGCTAGAGAAAAAAAAATAGCTTTGAGTTGACTGAATGAACCAACTTTAATTTTACAGAATTTTGTGACCTATTATTGGTAGTTCTTTACCTGAGCAGGTGGCAGATGTCATGGCGTATATAACCAGCCCCCAACAACCCATCTGAACTCCTTTGTGGTAATGGTCTAATGATGTTGAGTTAGCAGGAGCCTGGGAAATAAAAAAAAATGATGTGAAATAAACCGAGTGGATACAACATGACATACTAATACTCACTGTTTTCTTACCTTAGGGTCTCCCTCATAGATGACTTGTCCCATAAAATCAGTGAAGAAAACAGCTTCAGCAATGATGGAGAACCACGTGAGAAGGTGACACGCGCACAAACGCAGCAGCTCTGGAGGCATCTTCAGCATGGAGAGCCACAACAACTTCACTGTGGTCTCAACCTGAAAGTTAAAAAAAAAAAGAACATTTTATGGAACCAAAAAAAACACAACAGGAGTTTTTGTTTGTTGATTAAAATCCCAAATACTAGCAGTTGGGAAGAGCTTCCTCTGGAGGGTAGCAGGGATCTAACTCAGAAATAGGGTGAGGAGCTTTGAGTAGAGCAGTTGCTCCTGTGAGTCGAGAGAAGCCAGATGGGGTTGTTTGGGCATCTGGTTTGAATGCCTCCCTAACACTTTGCTGGCAAGGTGTTCCAGGCATGTACTAATGGGAGAAAACCTATAGGAATAACCCAGACCTGCTGAAAGAACAATGTCTCACAGCTGGAGAGGGAACGCCTCAGGGTCCTCGTGGATGAACTATAGGATTTGGACAGGGCGAGGGAAGTCTTGGCCTTCCTGTTGAGGCTTTCACCCCTGCAACCTGACCCAAAATAAGTGGAAGATAGATGTACGATAAAAAGATGCCAGTAGCTACCTCTCCCTCTTCGCTCTCCGTATCCCCACTGGAGGAGTTGGTATTTCCGCTGCGGTTTCGGTTCCTCTTCCTATTTCGTCTCCGGTGTCGGGCTTCAACCTCGTACAGGTCGTTCATGCTACGGGACGGCTTGATGAGGAATGCAGCGTTGGCTCTGCGGTAGCGGTAACGATGGCTTCCAACCCGCCCATAGTAGGAGAAAGTGCAGGACGGCTGACGATAGAAGATGTGGCGGTGGTGAGGTTGTCGCATAGGAGCACCGGTACTGGCAGCTAAAAGACAAAGATTATTAGTTTGGTATTTCATTAGTTTATTAACTAGTAATTGTTAAACTTTGTTCATTCAATGAGTAGGCGCTGACCTTTCACCATTCCAGCTCGGTGGACCTGCCCTTTAGAGCTCAGCCTGCTACCATCACCCTCAGGATTATTAACGCTAGCTAAAAGCCGCCCATTTAGAGTCCGCTGCTCATTAAGCTGGTTGTTTAGCAGCGCCTCCTGCCCGTCATCATTTTCCATTTCCTGTAGGAAAGCTGATAGACGGGAGACCCTGGGAACATGGTGGTTGGCGGCATGTGGTCGGAGCAGGTCTTCGCTTCCTGTGCTGCTGCTGCGTCGGATGTTTGTGAACCGCGGACGGGAACCGAAGTGATTGTGGTGTGCGAAGGAGCTGGTTCTGGGCGGGGAACCATGGTATGGTGAGAGGCGATCGGCAAAGATGGAGGGCTCCAGATGACCCAAGAACAAAGCCTCGTGGTCCAGATGGTCAAGAGTTGCATCGGCCATGGCGAGAACACTGTCGCTTTTACCTACAGAAAGAAAAACAGGGTGAAAAGTTTAAATTGAGGACTAAGGACAACATGGTTCAAGGACTTTAATGGACATGGTGACTGAAACAGTAAGAGGGATCAATAAACTTACTTCTCACAAGTTCCACTTCCAGGAAATCAATGTCCATGTCTCCATGCTCAGATTGGTCATCCCCGTAAGGATCATAAAGGTCATAACTCTCCATCGTTTCATTTTCTCCAATCATTTCCAATTTTGGTGCAAGAAGCCCAGCCTGGCCATTAACTGATGATTTCAGGCCTGGATCCGGACTTTCCTAGAAGAAAGACAGGAAGCAGTATTTTTTAAAGTAAACGAAAAAAAAATTTTTTTGGTTATTTTGAGGGTTTTGAATTGAATTTTGAACTCTGTACCTGGTCCAGTCTGTCATGTTGTGGTGAATACCGCTGCTCCTCAATGCTAAAGAGATGAAGCACAACAGAGCCGGAGAAGAGAACTGCAGCAAAAAAGAACAAGATCTGCTCCTGGGACTTGAATATTGCTCCGAGGAAGGTGTGTGTCCAATCTAAACCTCCAAGAGCGTAACCAACAGCACCACCGAGACCTGCAGGTGTTTAGACACAAGAATCAAGTTGCATGAAAACAAAATAATTTTCAGATGAAAAAAGTACCGTATTTTCCGCACTATAAGGCGCACCTAAAAACCTTAAATTTTCTCTAAAGTCCACGATGTGCCTTTTAACCCAAAGCGCCTTATATATGGATTAATATTGAGCTACAACAGGTGTCGCAACTGCGGTAAGCAGCCGCCGACTCCATGTTCCCTGTAGAAGAAGTAGTGCACGGTGCATGCTGGGATATATGAAAGGGCGTCTCATTTCCATTTGTGTGTTTGTGTAAAGACCCGGAAATGGCTCCTACCAAGAGACACTGTTACACCGCAGAGTTTAAACTCAAGGCGATCGGTCACGCAGTAGAACACGGGAATAGAGCCGCAGCGAGAGAGTTTAACATTAACGAATCAATGGTGAGGAAGTGGAGGAAGTAAGCGGATGCGCTGCGCCAAGTAAACAAGTCTAAACAGAGTTTATCTCCAATGGAAGATAAACTCTGTCACAAAAATACTAATACGTTATTTCAGAGAAAATAATAAAACAGCTGCTTATTCATTTTTGGAGTAAAAACAGAAAGCTGTTTTGTAATTGTTAATAAAGTTTGACTGAACTATCTGACTGTTTTTTTTTTTTGACATTCCCTTTAGCGCAGCACCATTTAGTGAATGCATAACGTAACTCCAGCCTTCACTGTAGCGCCTTATAATGCTGTGCTCCTTATATTGCGGAAAATACGGTAAACATTTTTGCAAAGGTCCAACCTGCTGAAGCAGCATGGATGTTAAGCGCCATGTCTTGTTCCTCCGTATCTGCCACATCCAGTAGGTAGGCTCTGATTGGTCCTTCGGTGGCGTCCGCACAGAAATCCAACACCACAACGCCAAGTACGGTAAGAACTATTCCTATTGGCTGTCTCCCTTGCTCATCACCAAGCGACAATCCTGACAGAAAACAAGCAAACGTGCAAAATCAAAAGTTAAATGAGAGAGTAGTTTTCAAACTCAAATAATAGATTCAGCTTCCTTCATGCAGATGCAAATGTGACACGAGTGACCAATAACCGATTATTGTTGAACCTAAAGAGACAAAACAGGTCATTGAACATTTCCCACAGTGCTTTTCACATTGTGTTGCCACTCATTGGCTTCGTCTTCACTTCTGATCTACATTTGTGTCAGTGTGTGAATAAAATGAAGTAGGAAGTGTGTATTTTAAGTTGTGTGTGAGACTACAAGACGCATTGTGACGCAGCATGACTTCACAAACTAAAATCCATTAACATCTGGGGATAAAAGCTTTTAAAAAAAGAAGTGTGTGTCACAATGGAGCCAGAGACCTCACTAGCCCGGCACCCAGACAGGACGTAAACTGTGATTGGTGGAAAGGTGGAAGCAAACAGGAAGCATTTCCCTGTGAACCGCCTGCTCCTGTGTTCCCATGTCAACACACACACACACAAACACGTGGCTTACACACATTTCTACAGGTTACTGCACCTTTCCCATGTCACTCTGTGTTGTTCACACGCATATTTACAGCCATGGAAATGCACATGTTCATTTTCATTTGTTCAATTTGATACACAGATATAGGTCACGGGGTTTTCCTATGTCAACCACACACACATACATATTCTAGTGCCCCGATACAACCTGAGTGCCAACTTTTTCCTAGAAGAATGGAGGCAGAGCTGAATAGAATCTGCTGACAGAAAGCAGCTCACAAAGCAGCTCTTGTTCATTTTATTTATAACTCATCTAACAATTTATTACCCTTTGTTAAATCAGAGACGTTCAAAGGCCCGCTGTAATATTGCTGCATAATTTTACACACAATTTTAAGACCACCATTGTTTGTTGGCTGAATATAGAGCAATAAATATGCCACCATGGTGAGCCACGAAGGGAAGATTTAGACACAGACAATTATTGAATTAGATTGTTTTGGCGGTAACAAAAGTGCTGTTTGCTATTATTTTAACAATAAAGTTAATATTTTAATTTTCAATTCAATACTAAATGTAGGAACATGGTCGATCCTTCCCGCTCCATTGTACCCTCACATGTGAACAAGACCTTGAGATACTTAAACTCCTCCACTTGGAGCATGACTTTGTTCCTATCCCGGGCGAGGACCATAGTCCCAGATTAGGAGACGCCGATTCCCATCCCGGGCGCTTTAAACTCGGCATTTGGTGCAGCGAGAGCTGGAGATCATCCAAATGAGCTTCCGCCGCAGGGTGGCTGGGCTCTCACTCAGCAATAGATTGAAGAACTCAGGGTAGAGCTGTTGCTCCTCCGGGTCAAGAGGAGCCAAACGTGGTGATTTGGGCAACTGTTTAGGATGCGTTCCGATTATCTTCATGGTGAGGTGTATTGGGTGCGTCCAACTGCGAGGAGAACCATAGGCAGATCATGGACCCGCTGGGACACTATGCCTCACAGTTGGCCATGGTACAGCTTGGGATCCTCCTAGGTGAGCTGGGAGATGCAGCCAGTGTGAGAGAGGCCGAGGTTTCCCATCTTGGGCTGTTTTTCCCACGATCCCATCCCAAATAAGTGGAAGACAATGGAACAAAAATATATAAATGTAAATTCAAAGTAGCAAATAATCTTTAAAGGTTTTGCTGTAAGGGTTTTTTTTTAGTAATAATTTCAGAAAATTTCTGAAAACATGAAAACAAAATGAGAATGTGATCAAGGTGCAACGTCAGCAATTTTTAAGATGCTGTATAGGTTCATTGTGGTGAAGATACAGCTGAAGCAAAAGCCTGGGCAGTGGATTTATCGGTAGATCTATGTTTCTACTCTCATCTTGCTCATAGGTTGTGATTGAAAGAAAAAGATCCTGAAAATAAACTGCTGGTAAATTTTGTGACTAAATAGAAAAACAAACAAGTTTTTCTAATACTTAAAGTTTGCTTGACAATTTCTTTATTTTTCCCCATTTGTCCAAAACCCAGAGGAATAAATTCAGTAGGAGCATGTTTTGTGACTCAGTGACTGTCTTTAATTTGGTCTGAGCACCCATCAGAACGGATTAAGATTCAGAAAAAGCCTGAGGTGTTCTGTGCTTACAGTGAATAAACCAAAATCAGAGTCAAGCAAACGTTGCTGTATTTTTCTATTTCTTTAATATGATTTGATCTTTTACCTGACTTTATCTATTTGCTTCATATAAATACCTTTATTTTTATTGATCTCATTCTAGTTATAAACATACAGATAAGCCTGCACCACATTAGCCGAGGACATGTGTCCTGCATGCGTGCCAACATGTTGTATGTTTAATGGAACTCCATCCAGAACTAGGTGAGCAGAAAGATCAATCCCAATGTTGCACAAATGACAGCAAATCAATAACTTTGACTGGAATGAACTTTTTAATGACTTTGTAGAGCAGAGTGGACATCTGAACATTTGAATTTAATAAAAGACACGACAATCAGAAGGCGGAGTTAGTGACGAGTGGTGCTCCACTGTACACATGCACCAGATCGTGGGATGTTTCCAACCAGAGTTAAAATCAACTGTCATCTGCTAATGTGTTAAATAAAATTCACATTCTCTTTTGATTTCTTTTTTTTTATTGAAACACATGAAAATGTGTTCATTATTTATAGTTCACATGAACTATAAATGTGAACTATATTTATATAGTAATAAAAGAACCAAAATGATTCTATAGATAATTTTTTGTTGTTAAATGAAAACACACACACTCACCTATCAATGATCCGTTCAGAAACAACGCCACTCCAATCAGTGTCCCAATACAAAGAGCCAGGATGAAGGGTCTCCTTCTACCCCACTTTAGGGTACAGCGGTCACTAGCTGAGCCGATCAGAGGAGTGAACATGAGGCCAAGAACTGGACTGAGGAACCAGGTGAGACTGTAATACTGTTCTGGAAGACCTGAAAAAAAAAACAAAGACAGACAAGATGGACTATGAGGAGAATGTACGTGAGTGAGTCAAAAATGTATTTTTTTTCATATGCCCGTGGCCCTCAATTTGGGCACCACAATTGTTTCTGTTCTGTTGTCGTTCTCTTATCTGGGGCTGGGTCACTGGGGCAACAGCCTCACACAAGAAACCAAGGCTTCCCCTCCCCCCGGCTGCATCCTCCAGCTCACCCAGAAGGATCCCGAGGTGTTCCCCAGCCAGCTTTGAGACACAGTCTTTCCAGCGGATCTGGGGCCTGCCACTGAATCTCATCCCGCTGGGATGTTTCAAAAACACCCCACTAGCGAGGTATTCAAGCATCCTAACCAGATGCCTGAACCACCCTTTCTGGCTCCTCTCAACTCGGTGGAGCAACTGCACTACAAATATGTAACGTAAGTTTTTTTTAACATGTCTGTATTCAAATTTAAATAAGCTAGAATACAAACGACACTAAGAGACTGATTACTTGCACAGAACATTTTCCACTGTTTTAAGTATATAAAAGTCAACAAGTTAGTCACAAATGAACAAAAAATTTACCAAAAATAAAAGGTAAATGAAAAAAAAAGAATCGAGGCAAATACCTTTTACAGTATCTTGTGGTTATTTTGTGCAATAACTAAAGAAATTTAAACCAAATGTTGCTGTAGTTGTTAATGAAGCGTGCAGCTGTGTTTTGTCATCGGAGCGTTGACTTAAGATTGACTGTGTCAACACCTTCTGTTCAGGCCACCATGACGGTAAAGAAAATGTTTCTCTCTGATCTACCGAGTCAGCTGTCACAGACGAAGTAAACACCCGCCCGCATGTAAAGTTTAGCCCAATGATAAAGAGCGGTTAGCCTCTTATCATCGAAGCATGTAATACCTTATTAATTGTACTCAATAGATAGGCTTTAATTTTAATGTATAGGTGACCTTCATAGAGCGTACGTATTTATTTATAGAAACTTTCCACCAGGTGAAGCTTTAAGAACCCGACGATGGTCAGAAATTATCCAGAAACGTATGCATGTTTGATAATATTTGACAAGATTAAATAAAATTCAAAGACTTTATCGTCAATCGACTTTCCAGAAAGATCTGGTTTTTTTTTTTTCTCAATAGTTACATAAAATTTGCCAACAGATAATACAATTTAAAGTTCATTCCTTGTATTTTTTAGTTCTCCAAGTATCAGGTGGATGAAGAAGATGCTATCCGTGCTTACGTAACCATATCTTCTTGTCTGATAGACACGTGGTTTACTTTCCACAGACACATTAACATCCATATCAAAGCATCCCTTCGGACAAACATGAGCTCAGTTGAGCTAACGCGAGGAGGAAGAGATAAAAAGGGTGGAAAATCTTTCAGCTAAGTGAAGTCAGCTGCATGACAGTTTATTTTTTCTGAACCTTATTATGACCCGACTGACAAACTGATGCTTGATCCTGTTGATCAAAAATTTCTTAATCGCTTCTAATGAAGCGAAAAGAAACCGACATCTTACAAGGACAATATTTTTAACGTGGCTGCTGCTGATTTAAGGATGTTTGAAACTAAAGTCGGCTCAAAATTCACATGAGTTGTTCTTAAAAAATTTGAAAAGTAAACTTCAGAATTAAAAATTCTAATATGAGACCTCATAAAAGTTAAAAATGAACCTGAGGTCATTTTTTTAGCCAACAATTTCTTAGTAGAAAAAGATCATTACTAAAAAAAAAAACAAAAAAAAAACAGATTAACAACCATTAATCCCACATATGCACTTTAGATTACAGTAATGTTTATGAAGAAGTGTTTCATTTTTCCTTTTCCATAAACAACCAGATGGATATTGATGAGTGAGCTTTGCAAAGACTGTTTCCAGTGAACTCCATTCTAGTCAGTAATGTGCCTTTTTAGACCAATTAAAAGGGTGATGCCACTAGTACATCCGCTTTTAGAAATAGAAAGGTTAAGAAAGTAGGAGAGAAGACGGAAGTTGGCTTCTAATTAGATCGAGAGCAGACGGATCGCTTGTGTTTCTCAAAGTACTTTGTACTTTGAAAAGCCAAATGTCAATAACTGAGAACGAATCCACGAACGCAGAAGTCTTTGTCTTCCATGAAGTCAAAGAATAAAAGACATTTAACCTCCTACATTCAAAAGCCACAATTAAAGGCAAACATCATTTTATATAGTGTACAAATCGATTAATTTTTAAACACGTACGATGAAGCTTTACTTTTTAAAAATATAAAACTAAAGTTATCTTTCTTACTTCATAGTTTCCATTTAATCTTTAAAACCTTTAACATCTTTATAAAACCAGGAGGCTTTATAATAAATCAAAAGAATGCAAAGAAAAATAGTGATTTATTTTTAAATTAAAACATAATGAACACTGAATTCACTCTTTTTGTTTGGTGGAGGAAAAAAAAAACAAAAAAACCTTGCTGAGAGTGAAATTTTCCCAATTTATCAAATTTATCAATCAAACAAGTGTAGAGCACCAACTTTTACTGATGATGTTAAATAATCGCTCAGTAGTAGTGTTTCCATCTTTGGATGGAAAGCCCATGTCTAGGAGTCCTTGGGAAACGCCTAACCCTCCCGTTTCTCCCACTATCGGTGCAGTAGTGGCAGCCTGCTGCGGTGTAATACAGCCGAAAAATTTCCCCATGAAGGATGAATATAATATGTTAAAATAAAAAATACTAAAAATAATGCAGGATTGATAGAATATTAAGAGCATAAAAAAGGTAATTCTATTCAATTTCTTGAACTAAATTTTTATAAAAAGTTTGATCAAGTTTCGAACAAATGTTCCAATTTTGTTTATAGCTTTGATCAATCTGGATAATAACAATGGATGACTTTGTATTAATCCTTAGATAAATGGGTCTGAATGCTGAACAACATCTCCTTTTTCCACATGGAAAAAGATGATTTTTTAAAGTGGGGAGAAAATTTGGGCCTTTTGACCAAGTTACAGAAACCTGTAGGTGGCGCTCCTTGGCAGACTTTACAAATCTGACATTACCCCTTAAATTATAAAACCATGTTCCCATTATACAAATGTTAGCATCTGTCTTTTACTTCACCTCCAACCAGGTTTAATCTCTGTAACCATGGTGACCAGAATCTGAGAACTTGGTCCCTACGAAGACTCCATCACCTTGACTTCCTGGCTCTTAACGTGGCTTTGCATTCAAGAAAAATGACCTGTTGTGTTTTCTGAGTATTTCTTCGACCCTGTTTAGTCTTTTCTGTCTCGATTCGTCAAACATTCTTACACCTAAGAACACACACACACACACATACATAGAAAAAGCACATGGACACAACCTGTGTTCTGCAGCCATAAAGTAGGAGACAAAGCAGCAGATAAGAATCGCTCTGTCTGAAGGTTTGTCAACATCAAAACAGGAAAATGGTTTCTACTAAACAATTCCAATGTGCACACACAAACACACACACAATACTAAAAACACAGACTAAAACGTAGTAAATAAAGATATGTCTCTGTTCCCACACCGAAGGTTCCCACACACTCAAGGTACTGTATGTGCAAACACACACATACACCGGGAACAATACTGAGAGAATCAAAATGCAGGAAGTTTTTTTTTTTTATAAAAGAAAGAAAGAAAAGTGATGACGGTAAGTGAGAGCGAAGGGAGGAAGCATGGAGAGAAAGAGTGTGAGAAAGAAGAAACTTCAAACACTTGCTTTTAAATGACTTTCAACATCTTTTTTGTCATCAATTTTACATGTTCTTTCTGAATTATTTCTGCTATATTGTAGATTTTTCATCTTGTTTTTAATATCATGTATCATCTCCGCTGGCTCAGATGGTATAAATTTGTCTGACCAAAGTGAGAGGAAGTAATACAGAGAAGAAAAAAAAAAGAAAGCCCAAGTGTTGCACTCAACCTCCAAATGGATCGTGGGAAAAAAATAAAGAAACACAATCTACTTTATCCATCTTCAACGAGCCGACACGTTTCCTTTACACACACACACACACAAAAAATTTAATATCACACAGCTGAATGTGTGGAAGCACCGCCCATTTATTACATGCAATCTTTACGTGCTTTCTTTCACGTTTCACCAAAACATTGTGTAACATTAAAATATTTAAAGGGTTTAACATAAAAAATTTAAAGTCTTAAAGCATTCATTCTTTGGATGACTGGAAAAAAACTTTTTACACCATTGATTGGAAGAAATATAGTAAATAAGAACAAAAAATAACTAATATCGTACGTAAATAAAACATAGTGAAAATGGAGGGAAAACGGAACCTTTTTTGGAGCTTTTTTTGTCTTGGAATGTTTTATCTGCTTTTCTTTCATTCATTCGTCTTTTGAACCACTTATCCCCAAATGGGGTCGCAGGACTGCAGGAGCCTATCCCAGCTGATTTCAGGCGAAAGGCAGGGTCCACCCTGAACAGGTAATCACACACACACAGTCCCCCGAGGGGTTATTTTTTAGCGGCCAATTAACTTAATGTGTATATTTTTGGAGGGTGGGAGGAAACCAGGGTACCCAGAAGAAAACCCAGACATGCACCGAAAGAACAGGCAAACTCCACACAGAAAAAAAAAAAAATTAGCTTTTCCAGCCTAACCACCACTCTGGGATTCAAAACCCTAACCTTCTTGCTGTGAGGCAACCGTGCTAACCACTGCACCACCATGCAGCTGCTTTTCTTTCTCAAAAAGAAGCAACTTGTTTCATAAAATGGGAATAATTACCTATCTGTTAAACTTGGAAAGTGTAGCTATTTGTGAGGAGAAAAAAACTTGAAACAAAATAAGCTCAATCTTTCAGCGAAAGCATCGTGTTTCATAAGCAGCCGGGTTATTTTTAAAACTGAACTGTCAATTTAATCATCAGTGATACCTCTCCATCATCTCTGCAGGACAGGCTGTTAAACGTGTGTCTCTTTCACACCGCGGTCTATTTTAAGTTCCATTTAGTTACTGATTAAAGAAAAACTTTACTATAAAATTGATGCGGGAAATTTGAAAATTTATCTGAAATGTGTGGAACATTTTGCACATAAGTTGCTTATAAAATGTAGGTTTTGTGAAGAGAGGTTTAACTGAAGATGCTGAATGCTGAAAATGTTCGACACTGCAAAAAAGTTTGTTGTGTTTAGCTCACAGCATGATGAGCCTCCTGATTACTGGTTTTGCATCTAGTATTACCCCACAGTTTTAGATATTTACACCACATTACCAAGCATTTGGAGGTGTGGAGTTGGAGTGATCATTCTGAATCGCTCATAAACAACACAAATAAAAGTTAGATTGATAAAAAAAAAAAAAATTAGACATTGGGTTATCTATTTCAAACAAATGTTGTCTTCTGAACTACTTATCCCTAATGGGGTCACAAGAAGGGCTGGAGTGTATCTCTGCTGTTTCCAGGCGTGAGGCAGGGTACACCTTGAACAGATCGCCAGTCAGCTGCAGGATCACACACACAGTTCATTCCTGGGGTTAATTTCATAGTGGCCAATCAACCTAACATGCATGTTTTGGAGGGTGGGAGGAAACCGAAGTACCCAGAAAAAAAAACTACACACCCAGGGAGAACTTGCAAACCCCCCACAGAAAGGCCAGTGTTCCAAACGTCATTCCCACTCAGGACTCGAACCCTGACCATCTTGCTGTGAGGCCACCATACTAACCGTTGCATCATCCGTTAAGCCCCCACACAAATTTGTCGGTATTTTTCTTGGTTAAAAAAGTCTTGATGACGAGCAAATTATAATTATTATAAAATGTATTTTGGAACGGCAAGAGCAGCAGATGCGACCTAAAAACCTCAGATCATACCCACATCGCCATCACCAAAAAAAAAAAAAAGGTTGCAAATTACGTCACAACCTCCTTGTGTCAACATTTTGGCTGGATTTAATAAGCTGATGGGATTCAACCTTTTAATGTAAAACCTAGAAGGGTTTTGATTTGAAACCATATTTTAGTCATTTGAGTGATTACTACTATAAACATCCGTTATTATTTGTAGTAACACACAGCAAAGAATTTAATTCTTCGGCATTTCCGTTGTTTTAACAGAAATATTAATTACATCTCATCTCTCATTAAAACCTACTTTTTACAAGCAAAAAAACTCAACTCCAAAAAAAAAAGCCATCACTGTCTTGTATCCCGTTTTCTTTCTTTGTTGCCACACAATCATTCCCATACTACCATCAACACAAAACAATTCCTTCATATCCTGAGCTAGCGTGAGAAAAACCACAACCGTTCCGAAAAGAGACGGAGAAAAGGCTGTGAAAGTGAGAGCGGGCTAAAGGTCGTGAAGGGTGAAAGTGGGCAGGAAGGAAGGAGGGCGAGAGTGAGAAAATGACAGACATCGTGGAAAAAAAAAAAGAAAGAAGAGGAAGCAGGTGTTTTAAATACACAAAGCAATGTGAATGGAGTCAGGTGGTGTGACTCCTGACTCCAAGAAACGGGAATGATAGCAGATGGACTGAGAGCGGGATTACACACTGAAATATTAATTCAACACTTCATAATTGATAAACGTCTGGTTGTAAGCTTGATGCCAACAATCAGGACTAAATAAACTCTTCAGACTGCGCTCACAAACACACACACACACACTGCAAAAAGCAATCTCCACACATACTGTAAATATGCAATTATAAGAGGTATTCTAAAGCAAATTTGTCCTAAACTCAAAGTACTAAAAAAACATTTTTAGCAATTCTTCATTTGAATAAATAAAATACTTTAGCTTACACTGTGGAGAATTAAAGGAGATAAAGATGAATGAAAAGCAACTTGATTCGTCAACAATGCAGAAAGAACTGATGCATTCATCCCTACCCCTTAATTCATTTTGACCCCATCTGCCCAAATTAGGAAAACTCCAAGCTGTCCCGCTGTGCAAAAAAAAGTACTCAATAATAGTAATTAAATGTGGAATTGGGTGTGATAGTGACGCAGTGGTTAGCACAGTGGCATCACAGCAAGAAGGTTGGGGTTCCAATGAGGGGTAAGAACAGGCTTGGAACACTTTCTGTGTGGAGTTTGCATGTTCTCCTCGTGTATGTGTGGGTTTTCTACAGTTACTCAGGTTTCCTCCCACCCTCTAAAATCATGCATGTTAAGTAGATTGGCCGCTACGAAATTGCATAGCAGCAATAGGAATGAGTGTGTATGGCACAACGACAGACCGGCGACCTGTTCAGGGTGTGTCCTGCCTTAAATCAGCTCTGGAATTCCCGGACAGTAGTGCCTTTAAAACAAAATAAGATGAATTTCTATAACTTTGGATGGGTCATTTTCCAGTTGATCAAAACTTCCGTGAAACATTAAACTCAAATGCAAATTGTAAAAACTGAAAATTTTGCAAAGAATTTGAATCGTAGACTATTCGGCAATAAAACTAGAGGGCTGGTAACTTTTATATTGCTGTTGTAAAAAAGTAAAGTATCTATACCTAGCTTTAGTTATTAAGCAGCCATGTTTTACACGTAAGTAACACTATTTTTCCTATTTTTTTTCAAAACAGTAATATCCTTTTGTAACATTCATATTTTTTTTATTTTTTTTTTTTAACAGAGTGGAAAAATACAGAAACAAGCGGTTCGGGAGGAGAGAAAAGGACTGAGTCATTGCATTTCTCAGCAGCGAGAGACGGTGAAAACATTAATCACACACACACACCAACACCCCGGAATCCAGACAAATAAAAAAATACAAGGCATCAAAGCTCCACAGCCAAGGTCACGGTTAACAAAACACTTTGTTGAATGAAACATTGATTTTACTGAGCCACTGAAGGAAGAACAATATAACATATATACTGTATATGTATTAAAAAACAACCTTGAGACAGGGTTTGAAAGAATGTTGAAAACAGTGAATTTTACTTCACACATATGAAGACAAATCTATGATATTGAGTGGAAATGATTTCAGGACTCATCCTCTCAGCCCATTTAATTACAATAATAAAAAAGTCTGACACTGTCGTTTTATGTGACCATGACATTGCAAAGGGGATAAATGTCCCACCATCCATCCTCTCTGTGAAAGGTGGCATTTAAATTGAACGCTAGCATGGTCGCTGAATCTCTCACACACATACAAACACACACACACAGCTGCTTCCAGTCAGCAGAGTTATGTAACAGCACTGCAGTAAACTCGCTGCCTCCCACTGAGACGCAGGGAGAAACGGGAAAAGATTTACAACTCAGAGGTGATGGTGGGCATGTCAAAAATATTTCTTGTCCTCTTTTTAAAACGGAGTTGTGTTAAGACAAGTAATTATTTAATGTGATTAACAGCAAGGACGTTCTTCTCCAGATGGAGCTGAGCTATCAGCACAGGAAACACCAACCAGCCAAAGAAGAAATCAATAAAGCCAATCAGTGATTATGGTGTTACGTAACCAGTAATTCATGAGGTGGGCCACAGCGGGACATTTTATTTATTCATTTTGAAATGTCAACAAATAGAATATGTAGAAGTAACTGTATTGTACTAAAAAAACATAATTTCAAAAAGAGAAACATTGTAAAATCTGAAATCCATAAACCTGCAGCATTAATCGTTTTTTTTTTTTTACCAGACAGTGTAACTAACTGTATCTGTTGGTAACAAAGTGTCAAGTTGTGTGAACCCTTCTGGCACCATTATTCTGCACATTAACTGTGCAAGCTGTCTGGTACTTGACAGACTAAAAATAGACATATCTTCATTGGGCTTCATTTCCGTGCTATCAAGAATGTCAAAGTCAGAGCAGAGATATTTTATAATGCCTAAAGTGGTGGCGAATTTTTCGTGCCAATTTTCCAGGTTAAACTTTTTAAATAGTTGGTGCAAAAGATAAATTACAAGCAACTTTTAGGCACACGTACCAATACATTACTAGTCCAATTTGTGTCCCTTTAACACCAAATACTCTATCTTATTGCAGCTACTCTTGATTCCTCTCCTTAGCAGGACAAAACTTTACTTCTCCGGCTTTAGCGTAACCTGTAGCCGACTCTTACTACATATCTCAAAGTCATCTGCGAACATTGTAGTCAATGGAGAATCTTGTTTAATTTATATCACCCTGTCTATCTGCTTGAAAAGGAATTCAAGCAGATCCCTGATGACCCTACCTTCATTGTGAACTCTTCTGTCACACCTACAGCACATCACAACCCTAAAGACTAAATACCAGAGAGCTAGATACAATCATTAACTGTTAACTACTTAATATGATATATTAACTGGCGGCACAGGTACACTTGCAACTGTGGCCTCACAGCAAGAAAGTTGAGGGTTTGAACCCTGAGTGGGCTGAGGCTTGAATCCCTAATCTTTATGTGTGGAGTTGGCATATTCTCCCTGAGTGGATTTTCTCTGGTTACACAGGTTTGCTCCAACCCTCCAAAAACATGCATGTTCGGTTTATTAGAAACTGGGAAATTCCCTCACCCGCACAGGAATGAGATTGTGTATAAATGGTTGTCTGTCTCTATGTGTGACCCAGCAATAGACTGTTTGGGGTGTACCATGCCTTTCTGGCACTCACTGCATCCCTGACAGGGATAAGCGGTTTAGAAGGTGAATGAATGATTTATTAACTAGACCAGTTAATTTGCAAAAATATAATTGGCTGATAGAGATTAACGGCAAATAAATGTAACTCTTAATTTCAGGTTGTCAATTTACAGAACAAACAATGAGTTTCATCTCAGAAAAGATAATTAAATACTACACACCCAAGGCTCTAAGCTCATCTCTTGTCTAAAAGCATATTTTATGTTTCCAAACCATCAGATTACCGTATTTTCCGCACTATAAGGCGCATTGCATTATAAGACGCACCTTCAATAAATGACATTTTTAAATTTTTTCCACATATAAGGCGCACCGCATTATAAGGCGCTACAGTAAAGGCTGGGGTTACGTTATGCATTCACTAAATGGTGCCGCGCTAAAGGGAATGTAAAAAAAAAAACAAAACAGTCAGATAGGTCAGTCAAACTTTATTAACAATTACAAAACAGCTTTTTGTTTTTACTCCCAAAATGAATAAACAGCTGTTTTATTATTTTGCCGAGATAAAGTATTAGTATTTTTGTGACACAGTTTATCTTCCATTGGAGATAAACTCTGTTTAGTCTTGTTTACTTGGCGCAGCGCATCCTCTTGTTTCCTCCACTTCCTCACCATTAATTCATTGATGTTAAACTCTCTGGCTGCGGCTCTATTCCTGTGTTCTACTGTGTGACCGATCGCCTTGAGTTTAAACTCTGCGTTGTAACGGTGTCTCTTGGTAGGAGCCATTTCCGGGTCTTTACACAAACACACAAATAGAAATGAGACGCCCTTTCATATATCCCAGCATGCACCGCGCATTACTTTTTCTACGCGGAAAATGGAGTCGGCGGTCGCTTACCACAGTTGCGACACCTGTTGTAGCTCAATATTAATCCATCTATAAGGCGCTCTGGGTTAAAAGACGCATCGTGGACTTTAGAGAAAATTTAAGGTTTTTAGGTGCGCCGTATAGTGCGGAAAATACGGTAGTTACTCTCCACAAATGAAGACACTTACCAGCGTCTGTGCTTATTTAGTTCCACTTTCACTGTTTTATCTGTGTGCACAAGATCAGTCTGTCACTATTCATCCCTCCATCTTCTCATAAATACTCGGGCAAGTGTCACTGAGAGACAGCAGTTTTTCTACTCTCCACACACTTGCACACCTACTCACACACAAACACACAATTGCCCTTAGGCTGGCCATTACTGATGTGTTTGCTGGCTTCAGTTTGCCAAGCTGTTCGGTTTTATAGATTTTCTGGTCACGGTTATCACTTTGACAGACCGGATCATGCAGTTCAAGTTGTTTTGTATGCTAATGAAAAACACAAGAGTAATTATATGCTTTTATAGACCAATTATTTTCTGAGATGCATATTTTATCCTATTTATAAAAAAATATACAATGTTGTATTTAACGTACTTACAAAGCTGTGAATAATATTAGTATTAGGAAACAAAATTTATTATATTTGGTAGTAAAATAGTCCAATTTGAATTTCTGTAATTAATATGGAGGTACCTTATCTGATATCACTGTTGATTTGAATGGCTGTTTTGAAGCTGCAGGGAAAGCTGAATCCAGTGTTTTAACAGTATGTACAGTGTGTTTACGTCCAATATATTTGCATGCTGTGCTTCCTGTATATCCCATGCATCTCATTAAGAAAAACATTTGGGCGCTTAAACAAAATGGGGCGCCTAAAGATGCGTAGATAGATCTTAATGCAACATTTAGCTTCACTAATGCAATGTCAGGGACTTGTTTTTGTCATCAAAAGAAAAAAAAAAAAGGTTTGCTTTCCTTGTTTTTTCTCTCCTGTGTGGGGAGGAGACGGGCACAATCTACTGCTGATAATCAAATATCCACATTTTGAATAAAACAAATGAATAAAACACATGTACCTAGTTTATCATCTGCTGCATGGAAAATAATGAGCAGCCACACGAGGCCACAAAACATGGCTTTGTCTTAAAGGCAGATGAATCTGCTGACTTAGTGTGACAATGACACGAACAATGGCCTGTGAATGCAACCTGTGTCGATAATCTGTTGATGAAAAAGCCCGAAGGAGATCTCCTTTAAATTAATTATTGCAACACGTATATGCTGTAATATTTAAAGCAGCATCAACAAGTGCTATACACATTATACTTCAAATAATCAAGGGACATGATGATGTGTCTCTTTCTTTGGATGAAAGTGCAATTTAAAAAAAAAATTGTGGACTAAAATTGTGTTTAAAGGCAAAGGTATCCAATTCCCATCATTGGCTGAAAATGTCTTATTTTCATCAAAAAAACATTTAATAAAATATGATTAAATACTGTTGCCTATTTAAATATGACTTTGTCCATCTATCAACCTTCCTACTTCTCAATTCCATGAATGATCTGAACAGATTATGGTGATTAGGCACAATGACATCAAGCCAGTCATTTATATAACCTCGTAATACGCCATCTGCAAGGTCATCGGCTAGATTAGACCAGCTAGCATGATGGGATCACTCCCTAGGATTAGGTTACCTGGCCAGCACGAATAAACAACGTAAGATCAAGCTCATTTGAATCACAATAAATTGCACAGAGGTTTGTTATTCTGTATTTTGTGCCACAGAATAATCTGAAACAATCTATCATTTAACCACCCGGTTACGTGTGAAACCAAATCCATGGAGGGGGCCCAGTCCTCAAAAGGGATCTGCCAGCACTGTTACTGTCCAGATCCTAAGTGGTGGCAATGTCACCTTTCACAACTTGCTGTCAGAGGGTTCTCGCATGAACATGCAAATATTTTATATGTGGGAAAATGATCACAAGCTCAAGAGAACCGCCCAAAAAACCCTAAAAAAAAAAAAATCAGAACCTTTTTTGCATGACATTTAAGTGTGAGGTGTTCAGGTGAAAAAAAGTTGTTCATTGATAAGAAAAGAGGACTAAGGGTATACTTACACTAGGCAATGTTTCTGTGAACCAGGCCAGACTATGACTGTCCCTCTCCCAACTACCCCATCCGGCCCGCACTCACATAGGGTTTCACCATTTGTGCTGGATTATGCTTACGTTGGTATAGTACAGTTTCACAATAAACTGAAAGGAAGTGGCTACACGTACTGAGATCTATAACCACAGAATGACTAGCTACAGATATGGATCTTGCGTGGTTAACCAAGTCACATTTTATAGTTAAAATTATTTAGTATTAATATTGTTTGGTCCATGCTGGTTCACGATCCTTGTAGCGTTTTGTTAAAATAGTCTATCATTTTTTATTAGAATGAGGCTGAATGCAATTAACGTCACACTTTAGGTGTTTTTTCTTCTAGACCTTTTGCTCCACAAAATTGTTGATAGGAATCAATTTATATGTTTCATTTAAGCAGACAAAAATTATGCCCGCACAAAGAAAATAGGCAACTTACTGTCAAATCTGAATGAGAAAAATACAGCTTTATTTCTAAATTTTATGACATCACAAAACCGCGAAGTCATGCGCCCTGCTCTTGCCCCATGATGGTTAGGGCTCTTACTACATGCAAACCCCGCTAGATTCCAACTGGACAGTGGTCTTGCACACCTCTTCCAAGTAGGCCAAGAATGATTAAATGGCTAACTCTCACTGACACTCTGAATAAATTTTGGTAAGAATATAGTGAAGTACACAGTGGGATACAATCAGGTAAGAGTGAAAATAGGAGCTGCACCTTTAATCCATGCAGTGAAATTAATCGAGGAGTATTTCCTGTTGGATTGGGGTAATCTCCTTAAGCGAACCCAAGAAAGTCTTTCAAAGAAGGCTAACCATTCTGCTGCACTGCCTATGCTTGCAACACGTTTGTCATGGTAAAAGTATATTCAAATAAAATCAGTAAGAAGTGCAAATACACAAGTTATTCATAAGTAAATAATCCATCTCATCACGTTTGACAACTAGACTTTCAACTAGATTTAACAGCTGAATTCTAATATAAAAATGAAACATTATTTCTCTTAACATTCTTTAATTAAGTTGGTTAAGGAATGTTTCAAATATTTTATTTGTTTAGAAAAGCTTTCAAAACACAAATTTAACTGGTTTTCAATCCAACAGAACCCCCCCCCCCCCCAGGAAATTAAGAACTTTAGTTGTGAAATTGGACCAGCTACAGGTGAGCCTGGTGAAAAAATAAACTAAAACTAACTAAAAAATAACCTATTATTGATGTGCACAAGATAAGTACCAAGGATCAACAGTCCAGAGCAATGGAGAGTGTGAAAAAGAGGTGAAGAAGCATGTGCAGGCAGGCAGGAATGAGTGGAGATCAGGTGTGATGTGTGACAAAAGAGTTTCAGCTCGAATGAGAGGGAAAAAGTGAACCACAAAACTTTGGTGAGACCAGCCATGTTCTTTGGTCTAGAAACAGTAGCACTGAGAAAAAGACAGGAAACAGAAATGGAGGTTGCAGAGATGAAGATGCTGAGGATCTCTCTGGGATTGACCAGGATGGACAGGATTAGAAGTGAGTACATCAGGGGAACAGCACATGTTAGAGGTTTTGAAGATAAAGTCAGAGAGGTCAGACAGAAATGGCTTAGACATGTGCAGAGGAGAGAGAGAGAATACATTGGAAGAAGGATGCTGGGTTTGGAACCACCAGGAAAGGGGACAAGAGGAAGGGCAGAGAGGAGGTCCATGGACGCAGTGGAGGAAGACATGAAGATAGTTGTTATGACCGAAGAAGATTTACTGTGGTGACCCCTGAAGGGAAATGCCGAAAGAAGAAAATTGATGTGCACAAAATGGAACAAATTTCAAGTGAACACAAAGTGCACTATAGTGTAAGACATATTTTGGTAGAGGAATGCAAATATTCATTTCAAGTGCACGCCTGCACATTGTTTTGCAATTCTGCAACTTTGCTAAATGAGGGCGGTGCCTGGAGACAAACTTTAGTTATTTTCTATCTAATTTTTTCTTTCCCAAATTATTTTTTTTTGCAAGGATAGAGTTACATTTTATAGAAAATTCAAATATTATTCTGAACAAAAATAGGATTTCTCCATCATCTTTCCTTCCAACTCACTTTAACAGACTTCTCTAGGTCACTTTGACTTCAGTTTAGAGAAAGCTTCTTATGTAATGCGCTGTGCTAAAAAAGAGCAGCGCAGCACACTGTCTGCCCTCATCTCTTCTTCTCCTCCTTGTTCTTCTTTCAAAGACTTTCCTTATGCTCCTCTTCCCTCCTCTAAACACAATCGCTTCTTTCTCACCTTATCATCTGACCTAATCCCATTTGAACCCCTGTCTCAATGTCTCCTTGTCGTCTTATCTGACTTTTGGCTACATTAACTCACCAGCTAGTGTTCCTACTGAGGAAGGCTTTTAGTAAATTATGAATAGAGGACAAAATGAAACGCAAAACAAGTCTCAAAAAAGAAAAAAAAAAAAATCAACGGTAGATTTTGTTTCGCCTTCTGAACCGCTTATCTCTAATGGGGTTGCAAGCAAGCCGCAGCCTATCCTGGCTTATTTAAGGCAAAAGGTAGGGTATACCTCAAACAGGTCGCCAGTCTGTGGCGGGGCCGCACACTCACAACCATCCACACAACTTCCTACAGGCAATTTCATAGTGTCCAATTAACCTAACATGCTTTTTGCTTTTTTTTTTTTTTTTTTTTAATTCTTACTCACTCTATTCATCCCTCTCCGGGGAAATTTGTGTGCTGCACTCTTACACCGCAGCAGGCTGCCCACAACGGTACCAATGGTGGGAGAAATGGGGGTTAGGTGTCTTCTCCAAGGACCCTAGACATGCACTCAGTGGGATGCGAAC
The DNA here is from genome assembly GCA_902685375.1 of Neostethus bicornis. Taxonomy (NCBI): domain Eukaryota; kingdom Metazoa; phylum Chordata; class Actinopteri; order Atheriniformes; family Phallostethidae; genus Neostethus; species Neostethus bicornis. The sequence continues at coordinate 21,235,426 of LR738551.1, read as the reverse complement.
CCGCAAACTTCCGGTCCGCGGTAGAACGTTCTAACCACTGAGCCACCGTCCCCCTGTTTTCTTCCCCCCACCGTTGAAGGATAGGAGAAAACCTGAGTATCTGGAGAAAACCCACACATACACGGGAAGAACATGCAAACCCCGCACAGAAAGGCCAGTGACGTATTTTATAAGTTTTGAGAAGAGACTGAATCAGAGATTAACGTATTCAAACAGCTAGCAAGGCAGTGATATGTTATCTGTTAGTAGAGAAATAAAAGAAATAAATCTGGTACACTACCTAGAAATAAACATTTGAAACAGATTGAACAAACCAACTCCAGTATGAAAAAAAAATAATAAACTGGTTCCATCAGTTTGAATGCAAGGGACTAGAAACAAGAGTACTTTCCACTCCAGACCTTTTATGGTGGAGGTTTCTTCTCCTTTCTCAGTCTTGTGTAAATAAAGGCTCCTTGACCAAACTATGTCTGCTGCACACAGACTCTGTCTCTCTCTGACCCATGTGTTGTGGGGTTACACACACAATAGTTTCACTCAGGGTGAGCCAAGCAGCCAGCTTAGCTGCTCTCCAGCCAGTTCCAGCAGCTACACTCAGCCCCCGGCATGCATGCAACATTAACAAGGGGAGTCAATATTTGTTCTCAAACAACATGGAGATGTGCCCACGCATGAACGGAGAAGAGCAGTTTTCAGACAAAAAAGCATGATAAAAAATTTCCTTTAAAAATCATCTTAAAAGTAGTGAACGTGACTAAAATTTTAAAATAGGCTAGATTTTTTCTCATTCAAGTTTGACAGGAGGTTGCTTGTTTTTGCGCAGTCAGCATTATCGTCAACTTAAACATTATATATAGGTTGATGTTTGATGAAATAATTTTGGAAAGCACAAGGTCTTGGAAAAAAAAAAACACAACTAGAGAGTGTGACGCCACCCATAACATTCAGCTCCAATGCAATTGCTGTTTTCCATTTTTGCGAATTGTGTTGAATTTTTGGTTTAAGATATACGCAGTCATTGATACAGTCCATGTTCGGATGGCAACCAAGTTTTTTTTTTTTTTTTTTCCTTTTGGAGCCAGAAATACCTTCTTATTTGGCATGCAAGCTTGGAATTGACTTGCTCTGTGCAGTCATTGTTACAACATAAACCTACTGTAAACTGGCATAGAACTATTTTGATAGCAGCTTGCATCAAAGTCTATATAATACTGTACACCCTTTCAACACTTTTGGTCTTTACGGGCAGTAAAAGTAATTGCTTTTAGAAACCTACCATTTCTCTTAACAAGTACCCCTGAAAGGAGCTTTGTTCCTATTATGCACTAAAATAGTATTAAATTTATAATCTGTAATGATGGAGGACACCCTTTACAAGCTATATAAAAAAGGTTAAATCAGTCCGGCTAACAGGAGAAAAACAGCTTTAGTGGATTAAGTCTCCTTTCTGTGATGAATCTCAGCTCCATCTGCTTTAGTTTTATTTCAGTGGACTAATCTGCAGCATTTGGTACCTCGCCGAATTTCAAAATCTATTAAGAGCGGCTCAGACATGTTCTGATCTAAAAAAATAAATAAAAAAAAAATAGGCTAGGTCGGCTGAACTGCGGCTAAAATTGGGAGAAAAAAAAACACTGACACTCCTGTCTGAAAAAGGAATAAAACAGTACAAGTAGATCCTTTTTGTCTCCTGACATCTAAGTTAAACAACGCTTTTACTGATAAAGCTGCAATCCTTATTTCAGCATGTTAACATTTTATCTCCCTAATTCATTTTCATCTCCCGTTTTTCCCTTCAAGACTGTCCTACTTCTCTTTGTCCAATTCTTTTGTCACTAATGAAGAGTCTTGTGTCTCTATTTATCTAGCGTTAATTATTAACATGAAGGCTCATCTGAGCCAACTCTTCAAGTCTATAAGAATTAAAGATCAACTGATACAAGTTTTTCAGGCTTGATGTGATTATTGGTATCGTATTTTTCGGACCATGAGTCGCCGTTTTTATTCATGGTTTGGCCGGGCTGCAACTTATACTCCGGATCGACTAATTTATGTTTCCTCCTCGCTTTTATGCATTTTTGGCTGATGAGACTTACAGTTTGAAAAATTTGGATGTAGCTGATGACTATTTTTTGAAGGAGATATCCATTTGCTTAAAAAAAATGTGAAAGTTGGTGTAAAAATTTGTGATTACCATTCATACTGAACATGGCAAAAATATAAATTAATGAGAGCATAACAATTATTATAAGTGGAAGTTATTTCTAACAGAAAGGTTTTATTGTTTCAAATTAATTCTGAATTTTTTACTTTTATTTTCACTTTAATTTTCAAATCAGAAAACCAGGAAGCTCACAGCAACATTAGTTGTTGTGAGTTGTATAGACTTTGAGGCAAAAAAAAATGTACACATTGTACATGTACGCTGTAATGGATAGAGACCTGATTTCATTTTTGAAATGTTTATCAAGCCATGAGATGAACTTTTATGTCCTGTAGCCATTTGGAAAGGGAGAAAAAATCCTAGATTTTACTTCTAGAACCAGTCGTTTTTTTTATCTGTCTCTCTCATATGACATGGCGAGCAAATATGTCGATAGCATGAAGCCTTTATGAACAAAAATGTAACCTATTACCACATTGCTCTTAAGCAGTCAAGTTAAAAATGTCAGAAAACAAGTTGGAAAAACCACAGTAACAATGTGAGGTAGAAATGTGGGATTTTTCTGTGTTTAATTTTTTTCTACGAACCTTCGTACACAAGAAAAAAATTTGTATTTGTGTCTGGGGGTGGACTTTAAAGGTGCTGCTTCTGTTTCTTAACCAATCAGAAGACCGCAGGAGAGAGAGTGATAAAGAGCTCTCTTCCTATCTCACTATCGGCCCATCTTATTAAAACCGATGTTTGTCACATTTCCAGATATCTGTGCGAGTAACCAGCCCAATCGGTAATTGGACAATCTCTGATAAGAACATAGTTTCTGTCAGTCAACACCAGTGGTCTCAAACTCAGTTTACCAGAGGGCCGCTAGAGACAGAGTGAAGGTGAAGCTGGGACACATCAGGATTTCCAAAAAACATTCCAATGTTCTCGAATATCTTTGTTTTTGACACTAAATAATACATTAAATCAATAAATAAATCTGTAATGAATAAATAAAACATTAATAATGTGCTCCACACATGTCATCCATATCAATCTCACAAACATTAATCTTTTGTATTAAGATAGGCTCCGCAAATGATCGTCGAGGGGGCTACAGTAAGCCCGCGGGCCACGAGTTACAGGTTTTTTTAGACCTTTTTTTAAACATACAAATCAACAAAGGGAAAAGAGAGGGAGAGAAGTCATGTGGATGAATATTAAAGAGAAAAAAAGAAACAATGAAGAAACAGGAACAAAATGTTTATAGGCCACAGCTGCCTCTTTTTATGTGTTGCCATTTTATCAGAAGTTAGAAGTGGGCCCTAAACTGAAAATCAGATGCAGTCTGCTGCAGGTCCACACACACAGACAACCAAGCACACACACAGAGACAAACAAGCACACACACAGACAACCAACCACACAGTTATTCCTTAGGGCAATTTCGTAGTGGTCAATTGACCTAACATGCCTGTTTCTGGACAGTTTCCATGTTCTCCCCGTGTGTGCACGGGTTTTTTCCGGGTAATCTGGTTTCCTCCCACCCTCCAAAAACATGCAGAAAACCATTGTGTTTTTTAAAAACTTAGTAAAATAATAAAATGAGCATTTTCACCACTGCGTATAGTTTATAAAGTAATTCTTTTACGTTTAGATAAAAAGATTCTCCTGAAGTTGATAAAGAAAGGATGTCTGATTTTTCCTCCTCTGCTGTATGAAGGTTTCATTTACAGTGATATAGCTTTTTTTATGACTGGTGGGCAAAAAAATTATCTGTATGCATCAGTGCTGTTTTTGTCAACAATGACGACAACGAAATGATTTCGTTGACAAAACATTTTTTCATGACGATGACGTAACGATAACAAAATAAATGCAACATTTTGGTGACAAAAATATGACGAGACGTTTGCAAGTTTCTGTTAACGAGACGAAAATGTAACAAAATAGGCGTCAGACTTTCACGTTTCTGTTTGTGAGAAGAAAAAACACAGCGGCTGCATCTGTCTCTCACGGCGGCACGTCCCCCACAATGCTGCACGTTCACACCGTCTACACGACACACCTGCAGCCACGAGCAAGTCACACACCATGGTGAAAACAGGAGCAAAGGAGCTTGGTGGTCAGAAACTTAAAGTTTTCCACATATTTTGCGCAAACAGGATGCCAACTTCAAGCTAATACTAGCTTTTCGGCGCTGCTAACTTCTTTAGTTAGCTTGGTTGCGCTAACGACTGCTTTAAAGCTCGGCAGAGTTTTTTTTTTAAACAAATAACCTGCATCATTCTCAGTAATAAAGCCACAATTGCTAAAGTAAGTTGTTTTTTTTGTTTTTACACTAAAATCAGACTAAAAACGTTGTAAGTCTTTCCTGACTAAAACTAGACGAAAACTCGTTTGGGTTTTCGTTGACTAAAACGTGACTAAACCAAAAATATAAAGAGATGACAAAAATGTGACTAAAACTTAATTTAATTTTTGTTCCAAAGATGAAGACTAAAACAAAAACTTAGATGGCAGCCAAAAACAACAATGGCACGCATTAGAAAAAGTCTGTTGTAATTCACTGACAAGTTTGCACACCGTGTAATTAACTTGAAATCTTTTGAGTAAAAAACTTGTCTATGTAAACAGCAGAAGAGCAGAAAAGCACATTTCTAATAGACATCAGCCTACCCTAACCGAGCAACCAGGTATATAGGGAGTATTTCAAAAGAGTAAGAATGGTTCGAACAACTATTCAACATACGAATTAAGAGCATTTTCATGTTAACAAAAAACTTTCAAGTTTCTAAAAATAAAAAAATAGACCACAATTATGATAATCAATTTTATGCATAAATCTAGACTCACCTATTTGTAGCAGAACGGGTGTCACCAGCGCCGTTTCCATGGCGTAGCAGAATTCCCGGCCGAACATTACCGCTCCGTGCATCACCCATTTTCGCAAAGGGATGCCTTCGATGGATCCTTCACTCGCCGACTCCTCAACCGCTCGACCAACAACACGCCCTCCTCCGTCCCCCAATCCATCCGCCTCGCCACCTGCTCCACCTTTATCTTCCGCTGCGTCTGTTGCTGTAGATTTTTTAGCTCCAACTTCGCCAACAAGAGAACTAACCTGCATAGTGTCAGCCTCTGTGCTCTGGGGAGGCATTTTGGGGTGCATGCAAGCGACTGAAAAAATAAAGTAATTTAAAAAAAAAAAAAATCACTCCTTACAAGTATGTGTTACCGAAAACAAATCGGGCTTACTACATCCCTCCTTCAAAATTTGTTTTTATCAAGTTTCTTTAAGCTACTTTTTAAACTTACTAGTAGTAAATTAATCAACAAAAATGTTTCTATCGACATTAAATGGGTCAAAACGAGTGTGATAACACTAATAAAAAAACAAAAAAACTGCTCCAGTAATTGAGGTAAACAAGGTAATTCTTAGTGCTAAAACTAAAAAAAAAGCAACGTAGAAAACTAAATTTTAAAAGATCTGGCACAGATCTGTACATCTAGAATTTTTTTTTGTTTTCTGGGAGACAAAAAAAGAGCAATCACTTGTCCTTTGGGTGAGTTGTTTTCCAAAAACACTAAAAGTTCAACTCTAATCCTTCTTGTTTTTCCCACGCAGAAAAAAAAAAAGTAAATCAGCTTTTCCAATCCTTGTAGAAAAACTAGAAAAGGTTGGAAGCAGGTGAATTTCACAGGAAGAATGGGCGGTACATTCCAAGAGTGATTTGTGCATTAGCTTTTTTCTTATGTGTGTCAAACACAACCTACTACATTTGTTCTTTCATATTTGGTTAGTGGAAGTTTTTGTGGAGTTCTGAGTATTTGTATGTATGTGAGTGATTATGTATGTGTGTAAGTATGTGTGTGTGTGTGTACAGGGTGTTTATGGCTTTTTTGTCATCAAATTCTTTTTTTCTCTTTATTGTCTATTAGAAATAGAAAAAATCCATATAGATGACCACTCAGAGAGTTTCAGAGTCATTTTGTGTATAGAGGGCTGGATGGAGGGCTGGACGACGGTGTGGGAGGGGGCGAGCAACAGGTTGCAAGAGGAGGGGGAAGGAAGTGGTGGGCAGGCGGCAACGGCTGTCGGAGCTCCTCTGAAAATCCCCATCGATTGGCTGATCAATCTGCAGAAAAACATCAGAAAATAGAAGGTAAAGTAAGTTAAAATGAGCTAGATTTAATCAACGTGTGATATCAAAGGAGAGTAGTCTGTTCCCCGTCTGTGTCCTGCTTTCCCCCTCCCTCTTGTCTGTTTGTGTGCAACAAGACACACCTGAAAGTAATCTACTCATCTGCTGCAGCATAAATGGATCAGTTTAAAACTAAGAAGAAGAAGTAGATATTGTACAATCAAAGGCCCTGAGGATCTGCTGTGGTGCCTTTAGGATAACGTTGATTCCTGCCTTACTGGTTGAAATGGGGGAGTTTCCTCTGAAACTTAGACGGGACAAACTGGGGGTCCATTTTTGGGCTAGAGTGGTGGGGTTGCATAGCCATTTGGTGTCTAAGTGTCTGCTGGACGAATGTTGGGAGTTTGCGAAAAGGCCAGAAAAAGCATGTTTTTTTCACCCATATTGTGAAGGTGGCACAGAATATGGGGTTACGGAAAGACTCAGTGGTGGGCCTGGTATGGCCCCCTATGCCCTTCTGGAGCCTACCTGAGCCAGACGTCAGCACAGATCTGCTTGGTTTAAGCAAAAGGGCAGCTTGTGAGTGTTTTGAAAACTACTTAGGCGAGCAGAGTGAAGCCATTCATATCTTCACTGATGGGTCGAAAGAGGGTAGAAGAGCAGGTTTTGGAATGTATGTTGCTAATCCGCTATTTATGAATAGTGTCCGTTTGTCAGATGATGTCTCTGTGTTCTCAGCAGAGTTGGTGGCAATTTTATGGGCTTTGTATTGGCTCCGTGATCTCCCTCCATCACGTTATATAATATGTTCGGACTCTTCAGCAGCTTTATCAGCTCTCCGGTATAGGACACCTGGAGCTCGGCCAGATTTAGTTTTTGATATTCTGTGCTGCCTTAAACGACTGAAAGATCTAGGTTCAGAAGTTCTGTTTGTCTGGGTCCCTGGGCATGCTGGAGTTGTGGGAAATGATGCCTTGGCTAGAGCCGACGCTCTAGCCAAGGCATCTCTTGGTAGAGACACGATAGACGTGTTCTTGGCGTTGGAGATGCAGGAATGTTTTAGCATCTGTAAGGAGAAAATTACTGAGGAGTGGCAAACAGAATGGGAGAATGAGCGGCGGGGCAGACACTATTTTGCAAGTCAGCCTTCAGTTACTGGCACCAGGTGCCCTGAAACCTATTGTCGTAGAGCTGAAGTTGTTCTAACTAGACTTAGACTTGGGCACTGTGCCCTGGCGGAGAGTTTGAAATTAGTCTGCAAACATCCTAGTAGGCTGTGTGAGTGTGGAAACGCTGAATCTAGCGTTAATTTGGGGGGAGGGAAATGGTGGCTCAGTGGGTAGAGCGTTCGCCCGCAAACCGGAAGTTCGCAGGTTTGAATCCCACTGAGTGCACATCTAGGGTCCTTGGAGAAGACCCTAACCCCTCGTTTCTCCCACCATTGGTGCCGTCATAAGTGGCAGCCTGCTGCGGTGAAATGCAGCACAATAATTTCCCGTGAGGGATTAATAAAGTATTAAAAAAAAAAGAATCGGTTGCTCATGTAATGTTGTCATGCAGCAAATACAATCGAGAAAGAAGACATCTTTTTGTTCAATTGGCAGATACAGGTTTAACCGTTTTTTCACTCAAGTCGTTGTTGTTTTCAGCAGAACAACAAGTTGGAGAAGCCGTACTTTTTTACCTGCGCCGCACTGGCCTTTTTTCAAGGATATAATGTCAACCTTTGGTCTACCTGTGGAGGGCAGGATTGCGCACTCGAGCATATAGCCTGCCGGAAATGATTTGAAGAAGAAGAACACTCTTTGCCAGATTGTTTGTTTATCATGCTTGACTTGTTATCCAGTTTTTGGCTCCAGCTCCTATATTAGAACCTGTCTAGTTTATCTGTTTTGTCTTCTTTATTTGGATGTTTTATCTATCTAATAAATCTGCTTTGTGATTTTTCATCTGAGCTTGTCTGTTGTGTCAAGGGTATATTTTTGGCCTCAGCTCCACATCATGACACAAAGATGGGATAATGTGATTTTGTAGAGTAAACGTGGTATCTTTTGTTAGTTCCGAAATTTGTCAACGAGTCAAACAATTTGCCTCTATCGAGTAACTATAGGCAGTTTCATTAAAATTCCATCACTGATTTGGGAGATGTCGTGTTAACAAGAGTTTGTGAATTAGACCTTGGGTCAGTATAATCTGAAAACCTCCATAGTTGAAACCGAGTAACTGAACAGTTTCATTCAAATCTTTTCAGTGGTTTGGAAGGAATCCCATTCATAAAAGCTTTAAGCATGAACATACAGAAATTAAACCTGGTTAAATAAAGGTCAAACAAACAATCCAATGCTTTAATGCCATGTCAACATTTTGTGAACTAAGGCATAAAAAGCTTATATGTACATTTATTCAGTTTTACTTCAATTTTTGGTTCTGTGATTTCCCCTTTTTTCTTGCTTTCCGCCTAGTCCTGTTCCAAGGTACACGGCGTAAAACTTACTTGATGCCGCATATACAGTGTGAAGCACATCAAGTTAGTGAAGCCAACACAAATTCTTTCATATTTTTATTCTGGTCCGTTTACATAAAATAGCATTTTCTGTTGAGGAGACGGACTAAGCATTAACAGAACATGTCCACTCAAACAATTCCTGTTTACATTACAATGCGGACATGGCAGTGAACAAAAAGCGTGGCCAAGAACAATCCGGCATTTGAATAGTAGCCCCCTGGACTAGATAAATAAACATGGTCTTGCCAAATGGTGCTATTAACAAAGCTTTAAATTAAAACATGCCAAACCAAGTACACAGCCAAGTACTTCTATGAGAGTCTAGCGAACTCAGATTAAACATCAAGCTGGCATAGGGACAGTAAATAAACAGGGAGCATCTTTTATTGGTTCACTGAAACTTCAGAGCTAATGCACATCCTAATGCAATTGAGATTAATCCCTCACTGCCCATAAGAAACATGCAGGTTTAAGAACCGCTGTGGATTTACAGATTTAAATCAGCAGCATCTGAATTAGTTTGGCACAAAGCCTGATCTTTAAGAAGAACTTCAGTCATTTATTGTAATCTATTACTAACTGCAGGCAGAAATAAGGGTCAACAACATCGCCTGACAAATTAAAATTATTCAGGTTTTGACTATGGTTATATGACCTGTTTCAAATCAAGTATTTAAGTCTGATTGCTATCATCATCTAAAAAGGTCAAGTAGATCCAATTCGATGGTCGTTCATCTCAAACCAGTCTGAAAATGATACAGAAACCTTCAAACGATACTGATATTGTCTAATTAATTACCACCTAGCAATAATAAACCGGTTAGTTCTAAATAGGTGTGACAGCAAATAAGCAGACATGTTTTTTCCAATTTATCTGAGGATCTATGAACGCTTTCTGGAATGAAGAACTAGAATCATTTTCATGCCAACCTGTCACAAAACCAAAACTGCTTAAGATAATGATCAGTTCATTTGAACAAACACTGCTGTTGTATGACACAAATCAATATCCTCAAAGCACGCAACAAACTTTCACTTTAAATTATCTCACAAATGCATTGTTTATCAGAGACGTGGTGTCAGAACTATAGTTAAACCCAACAATTCATGGGCGACACATTCATACAAGCGCATTTCCTTATACACACACAAATAATTATTTAATGTTTATCAATATATTGCTTTTTAGCACATAATTAATCTAAACAGAAATTTCAATGGTCTTCAAAGATGGAAAATGTAAATGAGATATAAAACTCTTCTTTTTGTTTCTTTTAAAAAACAAAAACAGTATTTACGTGTCTTGTGAGATAGACGTCCTCTTCTAGCACGAGGGACAAATTAGTCTAATTTTTTTTGTAAAAATTCCATGCAAGTTAAATTCAATTGTGCCAACGAAGGATCAGACCCACAAAGATTATGCATTTTATCAAACCTAACACACACTAATGCTCGCCACGTGCATTGAAACAATCATTAACACTAAGACCTTCATCAAGCCTCTTAGACAACAAAACAAGATGTAGTGAGGAAAAGAATGAATAGAAGGAGGGTTTAAATAAGCGGACAGAGGAAGGAATAAACCTTGGGAATGATATTTGGAAGAAAATAAGGGAGTTTACTTGGTTATTTGTTACTTTCTCTGGGTTTCGTTCTTTCTCTCCATCTTCGATGCTCTCACATACCAGCATTAACATTTATGACTCAAGAGAGATGGTCATGAATATTTTAATCATCTATAAACAGACAATCCGCTCTTCTTCTGACCTCAGACATCCTGCGGCAGATTACATAACAGTCTCTGTCCTCCACAGGTTCATTTTTCTTTCGATTTGTTTAAAATGCGAGTAAGAGGAAGAACGAGGTGTTCCAAAGAAGCTTCAAATCTACTTGTCATGATTTTGCAAAGAAAAACAGAATATTCAGACCTGGTAGACCGGTAATAGATGCTTGCCAGTAAATGACTTTTATGACCCACATAAGATTATCAGAAAACTAACCGATGAGGACAGAATTTCATGAAAAGAACACTGGTTGCTTTAGTTTGATTTTGGCTCAATGAGTGGCGACAGATTCAAACAGTCTGAAGACAATAAAGAAACCCGTTTCATTCCGTTCAGTCATCTTCTGCTTGTTCCGGGGTCGGGTCAGCCTCAAACGGGTAGCCCAGGCCTCTCTCACCCCGGCTGCATCCTCCAGCTCACCCGGAAGGATCCCAAGTCGATCCCCGGCCAGCTCTGAGACAGTCTCTCCAGCGGGTCCGCGGTCTGCCCCTTGGTCTCCTCCCGGTGGGACGTGCCCGAAACACCCCGCCCGCGAGGCGCTTGGGGGGCATTTTGACCAGATGCCCGAACCACCCCATCTGGCTCCTCTCGACCTGGAGGAGCAGTGGCTCGACACCGAGCTCCTCCCGGATGGCAGAGCTTCTCACCCAATCTCTGAGTGAGAGCCGAGCCACCCTGCGGAGGAAGCTCATTTTGGCCGCTTGTACCCACGATCTCATTCTTTCGGTCACCACCCACAGCTGGTGACCATAGGTGAAGGTTGGAACGTAAATCGACTTGTAAATGGAGAGCTTTGCTTTTCGGCTCAGCTCTCTCTTTACCACAACGGACCGATGCAGCGTCCTAGTTATTGCTGATGCCGCACCGATCCGCCTGTCGATCTCCCTCTCCATCCTTCCCCCACTCGTGAACAAGACCCCGAGATACTTAAACTCCTATGAGCGGTTCCGGCTAGATATAAAGAAACCCTAAAAAAAACATTTTGTCTAATTCATTACCATCAGACAAATAAACCAGCTATGTCAAAATAGGTGTGACAGCAAATAAGCAGACATGTTTTTTCCTTTTAACTCATCTGTGGATCTATGAATGTTTTCTGGAATGAAGAACTAGAATCATTTTCATGCCAACATGTCTTCTGTCACAAAACCAAAACTGCTTGACAAGATAAGATCAGTTGATTTTATTTCAACATTTCTGTGGTATAACATAAACCAAGATCCTCTGTGCTAAAAAATGTATTAAATATTAGAGTGATGGTGTCAGAACTATTCAGACCTGATGGACCGGAAATAGATGCTTATCAGTAAATGACATTTAAACCACATATTTCCAGAAAACTAACCGATGGAGACAGAATTTCTTGAGACAACACTGGTTGCTCTAGTTTTATTTTGTCTCAATAAATGGTGACAGATTGTTCTTTTGGTTCCGGGTTTGAATTTTAAACCCATCTGAAGTAACAAAAGAAAATGCATTTTATTTTGGAAGGAAGTTGCGTTGAGGAATCATGATACAGCTCCGACTTGAGATATGTAGCATTAACATCTCAAAAGGACTCCAAAAAAGAACAAATACTTTAGTAAAAATAAAGATTTATTCCTGTATCACAAACAATATTTTACGTTAAACCATTGCAGAGCATGTTTAAGAACTTAAACTATGCTTAATTGAAGGATAAATAAAAAATAAAATAAATAAATTACTCTATTCATCTCTCACCGGTGAAATTTGTGTGCTGCACTCCTTACACCGCAGCAGGCTGCCCTTCGACGACGCCAATGGTGGGAGAAATGGGGGTTAGGTGTCTTCTCCAAGGACCCTAGACGTGCACTCTCTGGGCCGCAAACCAATGACCTTCTGGTCCGTGTTCTGTGCTGCCGTCTCCCCCTAATTCTTGGTCCTTGAGTAATTTTGAGCAGGGGGTTATTTGGTAGGATTATTGTGTAGTAGTTTGTTTTGTGTATGATAAAAACCATTTAAAACACCACTAAATGTTACATATCATCCAATGAATAACTCAACCCAAAGGGGGTGAACTAAATGTCAACAGTGTGTTGTGTGGTTCAGTGTGAACCGGGTTGTGTTACACTTACCGCATGTGGTGATAACAGTAATGACCATGGTAAGTTATTTGCTCATCAAAAAAACAATGATGACCCAGTTCCTTTGGCCGAATTATGTCTTTAATGAGGAAAATAAAGACTAATCACAAGTTTCTGTGGCTTATTTCTAATACTTTAATAATCTGGTGCAAGTACCGCCTGGAATGAATAAAATCAATCTAAAAATCCTTTGGGACAAAAGTAGCATTTAAGTAATCTCTCCTAACACGAGTATTTGCTCGACATGAGTCGGTTTGGTACCAAAGTGAGACTTGTACTTTTACAGAGTTTTTCTTTTAACCCTTTGAAAACGTCCGCACTAGTTTTAGGGCAAAACGGCCGAAATGTGTGGCAAATCATGTTAGAAAACGAGCTTATTCGAGAAATAAACGTTTTCTGTTAAAGGTTTTCACTACCGGTTTCCTTTTATTTCGAAAGCTATCTAAGGTTTGCGTCTCAAAAGCCTGAAAATATATTTATTTAGAAAGCTTTTTAACTCGAGTATTTTTGTCCAACCGTTCTTCTGACTTGGTTCGTTTTTAAGCACTGCTGTGGTTTCAAGGATTTACAATCTTTATTATAGCTGATAGTTACTTTTTACAACTGCTTCTAAAGTAGACTACTTAACCGCTATAGTTTGTTTATTTTTTAAAATCATGGTTTTTAAGTATATTTAGTTTTGCCCCCGCAACTGGCGACTTGTTTAGGGTGTACCCTGCTCTCGCCTGAAATCATCCGGAATAGGCTCCTGCGACCCCAGTAAGAATAAGCGGTTCAGAAGACGAAATGAATACATTCCAAGTCAACAGGAGTTTATATTATTCAGCATTACAGTTTAAATAAAACTTTTAAGATAATAAAAGGGAATAAAGTTTTTTTATCCAGATATAACTCAAAGAAATTACTGTCTTCAACCACTGACCAGCCCTGACATTGCCTCAGCAATTTAATGTGGCCGTAAATTAACATCCTGAGTCATAATAAAGTGAATAATAAAAGGGATTAATGGTGACTTGTACTGCATTGATTAAGTGAGCATTTGTGTTTAAAAGAGTGCAAAGTTAAAAAGTATATAGTTGTTGAAATCTTGTCTTCCAAAACCTCTTCTTCTTTCGGCATTTCCCTTCAGGGGTCGCCACATCAAGTCAGTTTCTTCCATCTAACCCTATCTGCTGCATCCTATTTGGTCACACCAACTATCTTCATGTCTTCCTTCACAGTATCCATGAACATCCTCTTTGGTCTTCCTCTAGGCCTCTTTCCTGGTGGTTCCAAACCCAGCATCCGACTGCTGATGTACTCTCTCTCTCCTCTGCAGAAGTCCAAACCATCCCAGTCTGGCCTCTCTGACTTTATCTCCAAAACCTCTAACATGTGCTGTTCCTCTGATCCTATCCATCCTGGTCACTCCTAGAGAGATCCTCATCATCTTCATCTCTGCTACCTACATCTCTGTTTCCTGTCTTTTCCTCAGTTCCACTGTCTCTAGACCAAACAGCATGGCCGGTCTCACACCAGTCACTTCATTGTTATGTCTATTTTGAAAAGAGTGGGTTTATCTATGGCGAAGAATTTGACGTTTCTAATCAAACAAAAACAAAAAACACGAGTTTCTATTCAGCCAGAATCCAATTAACTAGCCATTTAAAACCACAATGTTATGTTTAAACCAAACCATTTTTTTATTATTGCACAGAACAAAAAACAAAAAGACCAGATGAAATAAAAAAAAACAAAAAACAAAAAAAAACAAAGTGGAAGAGAAGTGTTTAAAGTTCAAGGTGACGGAAGAACTAAGCCTGTCGTCTCCTGGATCAACACACGAAGATCATCTGATTCTACAAGTACACACACAGGTTTATTTTGGTGTGTGTTTATTCCTGTGCCAGACCAGATTACCTGGCAGAGCAAAGAGAAGTTCAGGCTAGCTCCGATGTTCTCACTCCATTAATCATATCTTCCTTCTTTAGACTGCTAAATCTTTGTTAGGAAATACGAGAATGCATCATGGAAAAAGTCACCAGGAGCTTCAAAGAAATATATTTTTCCTTGAAGAAGGTCTCTGGCAACAAATTAAAAGTAACCATTAGTTTAGTAATAATTGGGGGAAGGGTACATTGCCACAGCCATGTTCCTTTAAGAAAGCAGACACAACAACAGACTTATTGTTTTTGACAATAAGTAAAAACTCTAAGTTAAATTTCTACAAATAGTCAAAGAAATAGTAAGATTTTTTCACTTTCCATGTTTTGTTGGAATTCTTTTCTAAAATCAGACAACTATTACTGTGACGTTATTTGTTTCAGAAAACAGAATGGGACGCATGTGTTTTATGTTTGCAACATTTGTACAGGTAAAAATTTTTCACATAGTTTGTAAAAATTTTAACTCAGCAAAAGATTTTTATTTTAAATAAAAAAACAAACAAAAGTATGAGCTTAGTAAATTCCACGCGGTTGTCTGAGTAAAGCCAGCGGGAAGTAATAAGCTTTCTGGTTCGATTCAAATACTATAAATAATGAAAAAAATGCATTGAAATAAACCATCTCAAAGAAGTTGGTAAAAATAATTAACATTTTAATCATTTTGCTTACAAACAAAATTAAAAGTTCAGCTAAGCTTTCCCTAGTTTTGCCATCCAGGAGGAGATCAGTGTAGAGCCATTGCTCCTCCGGGACGAGAGAAGCCAGATGGGGTAGTTTGGGCATCTGGTTAGGATGTCTCCCGAACGCCTTGCTTGTAGGTGGGTCCCACCAGCAGGAGACCCAGAGGCAGACCCTAGGCCTGCAGGAGAGTCTATGTCTTGGCCAAGGAACCCCTCGGGATCCTTCCGGGTGAGCTGGAAGATGCATTCGGGGTGAGAGAACTCTGCGGTTCCCGACTGAAGCTGTTGCCACAGCGACCCGGCCCCAAATAAGTGGAAGACAACAGATCGGAACCAATTTGACCAAATCATCCACCAATTTTGGATTCAACTACCTCATTGAAGAACGGTTAAGTGAGGTAAACAAAAATAACATTACAAATTTTAAGCTATATTTTTCAAGTATTTTGCTGATTATTTTGATTGCGGAAAATTGTAAAGCAATCGAAATTTATACTTAATTCAACAATCTGTACTGTCCTGATCACAGCTGAAGGCCTTATGCAATGCTTAAAGATGTACGTGCTGTTAAATTACTAAAAAAAATACACTTTTCTGTTGGTGTTACATCAGATCGTTCGGTCGTTTCGTTATCCAAAGCATAGACATCATACAGGTGTTACTTTTTAATTGAGGTTTTTTTAGGACGTTGCTATTCCACGCTTACGTGTAGGCATGTATTTCAGTGTCACAAATCAAAGGCACGTGCAAACACTTCATGGAGCACAGCGGTGACCCAAATAGATATATAGCTGGATTTAGATTACAAGGTTAAAAACCACAGGATCAAGTTCACATACTTCTGAAGCCTTGTAGACGTTTGTGTACATCTTGTGTTTGTGGTACATAAAAAGCAAACAGATATGACCCGGGCAGAATGAGAGGTGTGTTTTGTTTCTGTGAGAGATGCATCAGACTATCATTTCTCATACAAAAACTTGAAAATATTTATTATATGTGCCAGACATGGAACTTCTATGTACATATCGTCATAACCATATACGTACTTGATAGTCAATTCAATTCAATTTTGATAATCAGAGTTGCTTCATGTCACTAGTGTGTATGAAAGAGGAAAAGAAAAGACAAAAACACTCCATAAATCAACAGGATACCAGGAAACAACAGCTGAATGATCAAGTTTTTCTACTTTTTTGAACACAAACAAGTTTTTTCATAAAACTAAACCCCTGATTAAACTTTGTCACCACATTCACAGTAATTATTCAAATCTCCACCAACATATTATAACGAGCACAACAAGTTTCAGTAAGACGCCAATTAAATAATCTTGTTTCTCCTCTATGAGAACTTTTTAAAAACCATCCGTTTTATTCTGTATTTACGTTAAATCGAAGAACAATCAGATCATTCAAAATGATGAAAAAAATAGTGAACGCACAAAAGTTTAAGTTTGACAATATTTTTCTGTCCTCCAACAAGACTGACAATAAGATTATTTAATCTTTGCTAATCACCTCATGTTATTCTTCAGTGTCTCACACCCACACACACCCTCACACACACAAATATATGCATGAGAACTTAACCGTGTTAGAAACATGTTCTGTGTCATAAAGAGGACAATAAGATTTATTAAAAACACAATTTGAAAAGATACAAACATCTTAGTTATTCTGATATAAAACACAAAAGAGATCATGATTTTTTCTTTGGGAAGCAGATGGGAGTCATGGAGGGGATGAGAGAGGTAAACAGAGTGGATGTTCGCAGGATGGTGCAGTACTGCAGCAGTGCAGCGGCACATGTGGATCAACGTGCACTCGCATCAATGACAAAATCTCCTACTTGCTTATATGACCATACTGGCTTATATGAAAATGATGCAATCAAAGTGCTTGTTTACATCTATGCACTTAACACACTCACTCACACTTTGCAATGAGAGTGTGTGAAAAATCAAGACTGGGTTTAATCTTTAATATTCCCTTACAAATTTTAAAGATTATCTCAAATTGAAGGTAAAAAGTCTTGGTTAATTTAAAATTAGGTTTGGAAAATTACAACGACCTGGCACACCGAGTTAAATCCCAACCAGCAGTTTTCATAACAGGTTGATCAAGTGTGACAATTTTCTACAGGAAAAACTAGACTGAATAAGTATTTTTCAAACGGTTTGAACTGTGGGAAAAACAAATTTAATACTTTGTCTTTCATTGTTTTTGTCTTCATTTTCTGGGCTTCTACATAAAAACGAGCTAAACACATGCTAGGACAATAACCAGCCACAGCTTGCTCATTCTAATAACTATTTTTAACCAAGCTCTCCATTATGCAGGGTACTTAGCAGTCCGACTGGCCTACATACAGTAGACATTACAGTCAGTTCACACACAGATTAGCTAGCATGACATTGCTGTAATGCTAATGCTACAGCTTTAGGCGAGTTAAGATTTCACGCTGTACCAATCTATTTATCATTTTTACTAAATTGCCACTGATTTGTCAACACAAGAAGACTGTGTATGAGCCGGGAGGCCGAAGAGTGGCACTCACTATTACTTTAAAGGGAGTGTATTGTGTTTTTGTGGAGAAATATCTAAGCATGGTAAACAGACTCTATTATACAGCGCTTTTCTACCTGCGTTGGCACTTTAAGCATTTTATATTGTGGCTCTCATTCACCCATTCACACACATATTCATACCTGATGGTGGAAGCTGCCATGCAAGGTGCAAACCACCATCAGGACCCGGCATTAGGTACGGGCGGAGGATCAAACTGGCGACTCTCTGGTTACAGGACGTTCACCCTATACACTGAGCCATCCTTCCTCAACAACAAATCGTACTTCCTTTTTAGCTCAGAAAAGCTATCTTGGCTGAAAAAAGCTCTTAAACACATACTTAGTTTGACTTCCATCTTCTTTTTTTTTCTTTTACATTGGATTCCCCCCTGTGTTGGCTCCGCACTTATTACTGCCCTCTGAATGCCACAGATCTTGTTGGAGGTCCCAAATGTAAAGTAAAGCGTATCAATTTGGCAAAGCTAATGTGTATTCCTTTATATTCTTAGTTTGGTGGATTTAAAAGACAGTCCCTGTTGAGGGGACGGACCAAGCGGGAACAAAGTGCACGCTAACATTAGAAAGAGGGCATGGTGAAGAACAAAAGACAGTAAACCTGAGAGGTATAGCTCAGTTATAGAATTGCCGTCTTTGGACAGAAGAGTTACCGGTTCAATTCCCAATGAGCTCATGCCTAAGTGTCTTTGGAGAAGACACCTTACCCCCAGTGACTCGTATCGTTGGCGCTGTCATAGCTGCCTGCTGCAGCACAGTAATTTCCCCATGAGGGATCAATAAAGTACGATTATTAACCTGGCGTTCAAACAGTATCGGAATACTGAACTGGAGTGCTTGAAAATGACTTAAATGTCCATGAATAAAAAAGAAAACCACTTTTGTTTTGTTTTTAAGGTTGAAGTAATGTTCAAACTGTGTAGAAACCAGCAGAACGTTTATCTTACATCTAATCCATTAGTCCCGTCAAAGCCAATCCAGTCTCTGTTACTTCACTAGTTTGTTATATATGTCAAACTAATCTAAACTTTTTAACTCTATGTGTTTAAAAATAACTTCTTATTGCCCGAGGTGTAAAAGTTATGGTAACTTCAGCAAGTCTGGATATTTTTGAAGCGTGGTACGTTGGGATTTTGGCAGGCTGCTGACAGCAGCCCTGCCCTACTTCTGTCTCACTGTCATGCTCCTCATGTGTCACCCTCAATGTAGAATTAAAAACACACACTGCGTAAATAGCTGCCACAAACGCTGTAAGTGCGTCCCTTCGGAATAGAGTATCCCTTAATATTCATTCCACTAACCCCAACATGTATGTTATCTTTCTGATCAAACAGTCTTGCCAATTTAGAGAAAGGTTGCTTGTATGTGAGAATTTTTTTTCTTCTCTGTAGCTTTAATTTGCGAGTAAGCTGCAAGCATTTCAAAAGAACAGGACAAGTACTGCCTTTCTGTTTCCTTTGTAGGAGGTTAAGCTTATACAGTCTATTCAAGCAAAGAGTTTTAACAGTGGATTCAGAATAAGTAGGAGTAAAAAAAAAAAAAAAAATGACCACTTGGTGTTAAACACGCCTAGCCAGCTGAAAGCAGTTAAACATGTTTTTATTGTGAAGCTACATTGTTTCACATCAGCAGATTTGATTAAAAGCCAAAAGAATGATAACCGCATGTTTTGACACGCTGCCATATCTCACATGATTGGAGATGTTTGTTATTGCTGGAAGATTCCATTGCACACAAAGAAAAAACACAAATGAAACATCATGTCATGTCAAATGGCAAACAACTTCTTTTTTTTCCTAATGGTATTTAATAGTTTCACAGCCAAGTTTTAGTGGTTAGTAAATATGTGAAGCAGTTTTGTTTTTAAACTTCTTGATTGATTTTTACGAAGTGTTCCAGCTACATGTTTTTTTTCTATCTGACCAGAAAGAATTTTTTTTTGCACAGTTTGGACGTACGGGCGGCACAGTGGTGCAGTGGGTAGCACAGTGGCCTCACAGCAAGGAGGCTGTGGGTTCGAGTCCCTGTTGGGGACGAGGCTTGGAACACTGTCCTTTTTGTGGAGTTTGCATGTTCTTCCCTTGTTTGCGTGATTGTCCTCCGGGTACTCCAGTTTCCTCCCACCCTCCAAAGACATGCATGCTAGGTTGATTGGCCGGTGCTAAATTGCCCCTATGAGTGTGTGGATGGTTGTATGTGTGTGGCCCCGCGACAGACTGGCGACCTGTTCGGGGTGTACTCTGCCCTCCGGCACCCCCCAGAACCCTGAAAAAGATAGACAGATAAGAAGATGACTGAGTGACTGTTTGGACGTACGCACAAAAATGAGACCAAACTTCTTCTTTTGGCATTTCCCTTCAGGCGGCGCCACAGCAAGTCAGTTTCTTCCATCTAACCCTATCTGCTGCATCTTCTTCAGTCACATCAACTCTCTTCATGTCCTACTTCACTGTATCCATGAACCTCCTCTTTGGCCTTCCTCTAGTCCTCTTTCCTAGTGGTTCCAAACCCAGCATCCTTCTTCCTATGTACTCTCTTTCTCTCCTCTGCACATGTCCAAACCATCTCAGTCTGGCCTCTCTGACTTTATCTCCAAAACCTCTAACATGTGCTGTTCCTCTGATCCTGTCCATCTTGGTCACTCCCAGAAAGATCCTCAGCATCTTCATCTCTGCTACCTCCATCTCTGAGACCAAACTATCACACGTATTACTCACAACTGTAGATGAACCATTCAAATCCAAATATGAGCAACTTAAACATATAATGAACATGTAAAGTAATTAAAATAAAGAGATCTGATCACTATTGATCTGTCGGTATTTAGAAAATAAAATGAAGTGTTGCACTGATCAATGAATTTGTGCAGCATGCTCCATGTTTCATGTCATCAAGTCATAGGAAAAGAAGTTAAGAATAAAGATCGAGGCAAATGGTCATTTTAGAGTCTGTCGAAGATTGAAAAACAACAAGTTGAAATGATCTGGTAGTAAGGTCGTAATGAGACGTAATGAGGCCACCTCTCATCAAACAAACTGGAAAAATAGATTCTCGAACTTAAACATTTCTTTATCTAATTAATGTAGAACTTTGACCATTTAAGATTATTTTCATATTTCAAGCTAATCTTACCAATAATTGGCGGATAATTTCGACATTTACTTTCGCGTAGCTTCGTGATCGTAAACTGCCCTTTTTGGACATTTTTGGAAATATTTGTCTCATAAATTATTTTTTATTTTATCATACTATATTCATCCCTCGTGGGGAAATAATTTTTGCTGGTTTGCATCGCAGCAGGCAATCATGACGGCACCAATGATGGGAGTAACTGGGGGTTAGGCGCCTTCCCTAAGGACACTTGGGCCTGGGTCCAATAGTAAGCGAACCAGCTTCTTCCAGTTCGAGAATTGACGTTCCACACCTAAGCCAACGCCTCCTCATTATATTTTAGGTGTAAAACATTAGAAGTGTAACTTTCAAAGTTAATTACATGTGTGTAAAAATACTTATTCACATATTTTCATTGACAAGTCTGACCTGAAAGCAAAAAAAAAAAAAAAAACTCAAGATGCAGAATTAGTCGTTTCCTTCCTCCCCCCGCCCCAAGTTTGAGATTTAGTGAAACGTCAATATCCTTCAGCAAACAGCTGTGTCGCACATGTCAGGACAAATACTCAGTATCTTACAAACCATACTTACACAGTTAACGGTAAGGTCAAACTGTGACACTGTAAACTGGAGAGATAAGGGAGTGAGAAAGGGGTGGGGTCACATGACAAGTAATGCTTGCGGGAGTTAAGATCCAACACAAAAAAATGAGTTATAAAGTAAAATTAGTTCTTTTTCTTATTGATTTAGAACAAATGAGCTCATTTAATGTTTATTTGCTGTAATAGATTTTTGTGTAAGATGAGAGTGCTCCTGCAAATAATCAAAACAGACTAAATGAATGATGAGATACTTATTACTTGCAAAGACTTTGATGTTTTTGTTCTTTTTTTTTTAATCTCAGCACCAAAGTTGTGTCACAAATGCATAAAATATGTGCATAAATTAAAAACACTGATTTTACTTAACATCGTACTTAAGTAAAGTGTGGCATTTTTGCTTCAAGATTTCTAAATCTATCCCAGAGACAAATGTAGTTCAACAAAATATTGAGTTGGATAACAGTCCTCGATCAATACAAGAGACATACTCTTCTATTGACTTCTAGAAAAGCAAACAAACCAGTGGAAAAAATAGTGTAAAGAAAATCAAATCATTTTCTTTATCCATTGTCAAGGCAAGAATATTTTTTTCTTACTCTACATGTCTGAAGATGGCATAAACATGTCTCTAAATGGACACGAGATGCATCAGCATTAGGAGTTTACACATAGTCTGTCTCCATATGTGTGTAAAAATTGGTTGAGATTAAGTGTCTCCTGATCGCACTGCTAGAAGTTCTGTTCCGTTCTGTCGTCTTCCGCTTATACGGTGCCGGGATACAGATGCAAAAGCCTCAGACTCACCCTTCTCTTGCTTCTCTCACCCCACCTGCCTCCTCCAGCTCACTCAGAAGTATCCCAAGTCATTCCCCGGCCAGCTGTGAGATGTAGTCTCACCAGCAGGTCCATGAGTCTGCGTCTTGGTCTCCTCCCGGTGGGACGTGGTTGACACACCTCACCAGCGAGGCATTCGGGGGGCATCCTGACCAGATGCCCGAACCACCCCATCTGGCTTCTCTCGACCTTAAGCAGGAGCGGCTCGACACCGAGCTCCTCCCGGATGGAAGAGCTCCTCACTCAATCTCTGAGTGAGAGCCCAGCCACCGTGCGGA
Source organism: Neostethus bicornis (assembly GCA_902685375.1). Taxonomy (NCBI): domain Eukaryota; kingdom Metazoa; phylum Chordata; class Actinopteri; order Atheriniformes; family Phallostethidae; genus Neostethus; species Neostethus bicornis. Next base: position 21,212,732 of record LR738551.1, on the reverse strand, counting down.
GGAAGCTTATTTCGGCCGCTTGTATCCGAGATCTCATTCGTTTGGTCACCACCCACAGCTTGTGACCATAGGTGAGGGTGGGAACATAGATCGACTTGAAAATCGAGAGTTTTGCTTTTCGGCTTAGAAGTTAAATAGAAAACATGAAACAACACAATGCATTTCACTTTAAACAGAATTGCTTTGCTCTTTTCTTTACCAAAGACTTGGGGGAAAAAAAGGGAACACAGACGTATATGGAAATAGGATTTAAAAAAAAGGAAATTATCTGTGTGTCACAAAAGCAGCAAACCATAAAGAGAAAGATGAAAAATGTATTCCCATATTCACGTATCTTTATCTAGAAAAGTTATGAACCGTTTTAAAGTCAATTGAGAGCCCAAAAATAAGTAATTCTGTATTTACGAGGTGTGATGTGATTTAGTCACAGAAAACAATAAAAAAATTGAATACTTTGATTTATACATTGCTTATCCCTGTTGAGTTATAGGGGGAGCTGAAGTCTATGTTGGCTGGTTACATTTGAGAGGCAGGTTGCACCCTCAACAGCTCCCCAGTCTGTTGTGGGAAAATCTTAACTAGATTTTTTAAAAGTTTATTTTTTTTAAACGGAAAGTTGTCATTTTTAGTTTAGTCAAACTTGAGATGGTTTGGACATGTACAGAGGAGAGAGAGAGAGTACATCGGAAGAAGGATGCTGGATTTGGAAAGAGGAAAGAGGACTAGAGGAAGGCCAAAGAGGAGATTCATGGATACAGTGAAGGAAGACATGAAGATACAGTAGTTGGCGTGACCGAAGAGGATGCAGCAGATAGGGTAAGATGGAAGAAACTGACTTGCTGTGGTGACCCCTGAAGGGAAATGCCGAAAGAGAAAAAGAAACTTCCAGTGTGTCATATTAAAGTTTCTTTTGTTGTAGAAATGCTTTTTTTAAGGAATCAAAGCTGAGTCAGCTTCAAACAAGAAAAAGACATGATGAGGCAACAGCACAGGACTCACCAGCACCAAGCGTGCTGTTACTCAACCTACTACATAACTAATCCTCTTAAATGAAGTCTTTTTAAGTGCATTTAAATATGGTCTGATTTTTAATGCATTTATAGTCGTCATTTTTTTTTATCCAAAAGAAATCAAACTAGATGTTGCACTTATTCAGTTTAAAGACATCGAAATCCAACAGCAAAAAAAAGTCGCCACATGTTGTTCAAGCATCATAAAAACATGTTTTTTTTCTTTTAGGATTGTGTTTGTCATGATGTAAAAGAGGGCATTACTGTTAACCGTAATGACCTGATGCTGAATCAGCAGCAGCTGACAGACAAGACAGGAAAGAGACTACTTTCATTTCAGCTAAACAAACCAGTATGCTGCTTTAAAAATGAAACCTGAACTGCATTCCTGCTAAACAAAAACCTTGACAAATGTTACAATGAGAAAGCAAATGAAGGGAATGTGTTTACTCTGATATGACGGATCGTTTTGTTTTGTCTTCTGAACAACTTATCCTTAATATGTGTGCAGGGAGTGCCGTAGTCTATCCCAGCTGATTTCAGGGGAGAGGCAGGGTACACCTCGAACAAGTCGCCAGTTTGTTGCAGGGCCACACATGCACACACAACCATCCACATTCACACTTGTTCTTAGGGACAAGTTCATAGCAGCTGATCAACCCAACATGCATGTTTTTGGAAGGTTGGAGAAAATATGAGTAGCAAAAGAAAATTTATGCATAAAGGGGAAGAACATGCAAACTCCACACAGAAAGGACAGTGTTTTAAGCCTCGTTCCGATTTCAGCTGTCAAACCCTGACCTTCTTGCTGACCATTGCTCCATCGTGCAGCCGTATGACAGATTGATTCAAACAAAATACACTACATGACTTTAATTCAATATAGCTCTATTTAATTTAGTTATGGTTTGGATCAGGATAGAAACGAGACATTTGTTTGTCATTGATATCTTTTGTTGATCCAGAAAAAACAGAAATGATTCCAGACGTCGTAATTTTTTTACGTGTGAAGCATCAGAATGACTCACCAAAAGGCCTTAAAAGCTTCATAAATATCTGTGAGACGTTGTCCTTTGGTCCAGGCTGCAATGATAGGAAGAGAAAAAGTGAGCAAGGACAAAAACAAATCAACACGATGCACAAACACACACACACACATACAGTGCATTATCTAACACTGTACATTAAATCAATAGAGCACCCAGCAGAGTACACAGACCTAAATAAATCATCAGCTTCCAACTGGAAGCATGCACTTTCAGATTTGAGAAGAAGATATTTATGCAATCATCCTTGATGAGTTTACAGTCTGCATAGAACTAATATGAGAAATCCATGCTTGGGAGGTATTCATTTACAATAAAAAAAAAAAAAAGGTTTATTCTAAAAAATATAAAACCAAACAAGCAGCAACATGAACTAAAATAATTTAAATGCATCTAAATCTCATCCCAGATGAGATTTACTTTGCAGTAAGTATTTGATACATTTTTGATCTTGGATTGGTTTCCCAAAATTAATAAAGAAAAACAGCAGGAATATATTTTTTTAAACACATGCTTCATAGATTGCATTTAATTTGAAGTCAAGTGGAAATTCACAGACATGACATTTAATCTTGCAATCAGCCTGTTATGAAAGCACTAATGACAGCATGAGATTTTCTTATTTTAGATTTGGCTGATCTCAAAGTTTGGATCTTGTAATAATTTCATTAGAGAAAGAAGAAACATTTCATGTGCAAACTAATAAAAACAAAACAACAGATCCCTGCATCCATACAGATCTAAACTAATCATCCCAGCATTACTTTGACATTTCATTAAAATCCCTCCTTTTGATTACTTTATATTTAACAAATCCATTTTTTTTTTTGGGGGGGGGGGGGGTGTTAACTCAGGCCTGGAGAAACTCTTCTAAAACCTCCTTTCAGCAGCAGCAACCTGAGATGCTGAACGTTCAGTTACAAGATCTAAAAAAAAAAAATAATGTTGGAAATTCACCTCCTTGTTTTTTCAGACTCACCTCTTCCAGGTCTTTCCACCCGTTGTCACGTTCTTATTTTTTATCCGCTGATTGATCGGACGATCATTCGGATTTGCAGCATATTTTCTTGCATAGGTTTGTGTTCTGTTTCTACAACTGGAGCCTGAGCTTTTAAATGCGCCTTTAAGAGAATATCTGTCGGAGGGAAATACGTAAGGGACACACTTCCGCAAACGTCATGCCTAATTTGCATAACTGTGGGAAAATAAATAAATACTTTTTTAAAGTAATTTGGTGACTAATAATATAAAACAAAATACTCATTTTTATTTTTTTTAATTTCTGAGTTAAAAAAATTGATGACATATGTGTAAAAAAAATTAATTTTAGGAATTTTTTTTAAAAAGCAGAAAAATATATATATTTTTAAATTATTATTACTTAGTTAGAATAAAACTAATTCAAAATAATTTTAAAAGGAATAAAACTTTTAAAAGATTTTTTCGCATTTTTGTATTTGTGTCACAATTTAAAATGTCTTTTAAAATCCTAAACTACTTTGAATTAGATTTGATTACAATTAAAAAGTACTTCCATTAAAAAAAAATCTGTGTATTTTTTTTATCTGATTGAACACATTTTCAACCTTTAAAACTGGGATATTTTGTCTAAAATGTTTGTTTTTAATTTATTCAAATTTATGTTAATATGAAGAAATACCTTAAAATAACAAAAAATGTGACCAGAATCAGAAAATATAGAAAAATAGTTTTTATAAGTGTTATTTTCTGCAAGTGATGACCCGACAAAAGTATAACAGTAATATTTTACAGTCTGATCTTGTTTTAAATTTTGTCTAGCTCTTTGTTCAGGTCAAAGATCAATTTGTCATCCATTGATCATTTCTGATAAATTAGGGCTTCTTCAATATAAATGCGGATTCTGTTTAAAATCAGTCATGAGACAGATAGAGATAAAATTTCTAGTCTAAAGGAACTATTTCACAAAAGATGACTTGTAAAAGAGCATAAAAATCTGGAAGAATCACATTGTTGAGATGCTGTAAAACAAAACCAATGGCAACATACTGTATTTGTGGGATTATAGGCAAGGTAAGTTTATTTGTAGCACAATTCATATACAAAACAATTCAAAATGCTTTAAATAACAGTAAAAAATGCATTAAAATCACAACATATAGAACAGAAATTAAAAATAATAAAAACAGTGACTAATCTTCAGTTAAATGCATGATTAAATAGAACTGTTTTCAGTCTAGATTCAAACATTGTGACATTAGAGGGCTGCCTCACAGCCTCACAAAGTTTGATCTTCATGTTTAGTCCTGACTCTAGACACCAGCAGGAGGCCGGTCTCAGAGGTCCTCAGAGTTCTAGATGGTTCATAATACAAAATCATTTCACACTGAAACACAAGCAGAGTAGCTTTAAAGTCTATTCTCTGAGTCACAGAAAGCCAGTGCAGAGTCCTGAGCTCAGGACTTCTTCTTCTCCTGTCAGCATTTACTTTCGAGGGTTACCACAGCAAGTCAGTTTCTTCCATCTAACCCTATCTGCTGCTTCTTCTTCGGTCAACCCAACTATCGTCATGTCTTCCTTGGAGGTATCCATAAACCTCCTCTTTGGTCTTCCTCTAGGTCTGTTTCCTGGTGGTTCCAAACCCAGCATCCTTCTTCTGATGTACTCTCTCTCCTCTGCACATGTCGAAACCATCTCAGTCAGGCCTCTCTGACGTTTTCTTGACTAATGTGGTCACATGTTCTGGTTCTGCAGCATTTTGAAGAATACTTCAACTATATTAAGGTCTTTTTGTTCAGACCAGTGAGTAAACTGTTACAATAATTTAACCTACTGGAAACAAATGCATGGATAAGAACCTCTAAGTCTGTTTTCGACACCAAACCTCTGATTTTGGCAATGTTTTTCAGGTGGTAAAAGGCTGCTGATGTAATTGATTTGATGTGACTGTTGAAGTCTGAGTCCATTATTGCTCCCAGATTTCTAACTTGATTTGTCAGTTCTAGAGAGAGTTTCAGTTTTGTCTGAGTTTAGCTGGGGAAAGTTGTTTTGCATCCAGACACTGATTTGTCGAATACAGTGACAAGGTCAATCCACAGGTCCATGTATACATTCATATATTGAATCATTTTAATTTATTCTTGCATTATTCTTCAAACAATATATGTATAATCAAGCTTTATTTTTATTTTTTGGAATTTTACAACAAACTTAAAGTAAAAAATGAGACAATTTAATATTTTTTGTTTTGAATAGCTTCTCTTTAAAGACCATCGCAGTCTTTGGTATAAAAACGAACACGTTTTCAATCCAAATTTGACATTTAATGGGCATTCTTGCTTTTCTATTGGCAATAAATATTGTATGAATATCATATGATAAAGTGAAAGCTCTAAAAAAAACTGCATTGAGAGAAAAGCTGTGCAGTGACTTGATTGCAGAGTTGCTTAGACAAGCTGCCACTGATGCAGAGGCCAAAGTGGACATTCATGCTGAGTGTTTAACAGCTGCTCATGACTTTAAGTTACAAAACAATGTCCAGCATAGTTACACAAACTACACACACTGTACTGCAAACAGTAGAGGTCTTGAGGTGAAAAACACCTCCATCATCTCCACAGGGAGGTCATTCATGGATCAGCCGCCCTGCAGGGACTCTATGTTTTGCTCAAGAACACTTGAGCAGGGCGTTCTCAAGTTTGTTTAGTTGTCCACCCTGAAACCGAGCAGAGAGTCAAACAGTGTGTTCTTCTTTTAAAACAGAAAATTATTCAATCAATTTAAATTAATCAAATTTTCATTTTTAATATGATAACATGATTATTGTATTTTCCCCTTTCAAATTTTTTGCAATGCGTTAAAAATAGGAGCTGCACGGTGGTATGGTGGTTAGCAAGGTGGCCTCACAGCAATAAGGTTGTGGGTTTGAGTCCTGGGTTGGACGAGGCTTGAAACAAGAACGTTTCTGTGTGACGTCTACATGTTTACCCAGCGTATGCATGGATTTACTCCCACCCTACAAAAACATGCATGCAGGTTGATTGGCCACTATAAAATTTCCCTTATGAATGAGTGTGTATATGGATGGTTGTGTATGAACAGGCTGGCAACCTGTTCGGGGTGTCCCCTGCCTCTTGCCTGATATCTGGGCAAGGCTCCAACCTTATTAGGGAGAAGTGGTTCAGAAGACAAAAAAAAAGTATATATTTTGCAGTTGGTACAGTTATTCTTAAAAACTCTGCAGTATTAATTCCTCTATTCTTAAACTGTCGAACTACCCCCTCTTGTGGAGACATGTGAGAAGTACAAAAACATTAGTGCTTTTTGTTCATAATAAGCACTAATAACATACAGAAAAGTTAATTAGACACGATTGTAAATCTGGAAATTACCTATTTTTAGCAATGCAATTTTAATAAACATCACTGACCTCCAAATGCATTTGCTTTGTTTCCCTCATTGAATCAACTTTTGACCAACTTCAATTCAACATTTGTCTCACACTATCCTTTATAATTTTTTTTTAATTTCAAATCCAAGTCTCTCTGCAGCATAAAATCAATTAACATGAACAGAAAACATTCATGCAAAGTATTCCATATCAACTTAAGAAAGACAACTTTTGCAATTCTTTAATTAAAAGTTTATTGATTGCTGGTAAAAATATGCCATTCGTATTCTTTGAAAGAAAACGCGTTCCAAAAATGGAACAAAACTTATCGTTAACAAATAAATAAAATTTCATCTTTGGTTTTAAACAATTTCCATTTAGTATTTTTTTTGGTTGTACAGAGTTTATAAATACATACATATAAAAAAAAAAAAATTCAAAGTACGTAGTCGTGCTTTTAAAAATGTAAAAACTGTTCTCCAGAAGATAAAGTGACTAGATGTGTTAGAGGATGAAGAAATATTTTAGTAGAATAACACAATTATTGCAGAAAAATTCCATTCAGTTAGAAAAAAAAGTATTGTAAAAAGTTTAAAAAGGTTTTGAGTATTTTTTGTTTAACTGGTGGTACTTTTCAGTTTAAACAAGTTGAGATGAGTAACTTGGGTTTTGCTTTAACTATTCGTGTTTGGGGACGTATCCATGCTGTGTTTTCATGTCCAGTTCCCATCACCATGTGTGATCACCTTACACACCCACAGTGAAACCAAAAGCTCCAACTTCAGTTTTGTTTTCAAGGTAGTCCGATTCCTCTGGGATACAGATGTTCTTTTCACACACAGCTGGAGCTGAGATTCAGGAACACATTGTTCTCACTGAATGGTAGAAAGCTTTAATAAAGACGGAAACTTTGAATGAAACATTAAAGAGAACTTGATCTTCATGTTTCAGTCATTTCTTTTGATCCTTCATGTAACGTATTCCTTCATTTGTCAGATTCTTGGATTCTTCATAGACCGGTTTTTGACCTGCTTGAAGCAGATCCTCAGTTTTATTCTTCACATCTGCTGCTTTTATAAAGTTTGAGTTCTGTTTATTCAACTTTCCAGATGGCGATCTTTCCATCCCGTTGTCCAGCTCCACTGAGGACGTAGCGATCCTCGGCAGAGCACAGCGCCGTTACTGTGTCACCATGACCGTGCAGCTCTTTCATAATCTCATAACGCTCTGTGTTGATGATGTAAAGTTTCCCTTTGGCTGAGCTGCGTCCGACACCTCCGATCCACACCTGGATGAGAATGAAGGTTGAGAGCAGTTTTATAGCTTTAAGTTGTGGACGCTGCGTTCCAAATTATTATGCAAATGATATTTAAGGAACATCAAGATTATTCCTTTGGTTCATCTGAACTGCATTTCAGGGTTTTTGCATTCCTGAAATCAGCTTTCAGTGATAATTGGTTGTTAAGTTGAGCCCAATTAAAAGGAAAAAAAACTCCTAGAAACTTCTCCATTATTAAGCAGATCAAAATATCCGAAACAAAAAAATTCAAATCAATATTAACCTGATTTTTAACTTTAATCATGCAGTGGCATCCGGCGCAGTCTTGTAGCATCATGCGGTGGAATGGCTTGCTGGTGTCTTTAACGTGCCAAATGAAAACCTCTGGAGTGTCTGCACACACGCTCCATATCTCCTCTCTCTGGTTTAAAAAAGAAACATGCAAAAACAGTAAGAAGTGAAAATCAAAACAGTGAACAGTTCAAATAAAATTGAAAACAGTTTTTTTTTTTTTTACCTCAGCGAGCAGCAACACACAGCTGAACGCAACTCGCTGTTTATCTGGTAAATTCATTCGATGTTTCACCGAGCCGTTCCTCCACACCTCCAGGATGCTGTCCCTCGCACCTTTAACAGACAGTGAAACTTGCCGTGAGACATGTTTTAACATGCGTCTGGGTCTAAACGTGCAGGTCAAACTTACAGCACCACAGAGTTCCACTGCAAATGTGGATTGACTGCAGACGATCGGAGGACAGACGGAAGTGTTTTTTAACCTACGGAGTGCAGACGGTCAGTTTGTGGTCAGTGTCAAAGCTCTGAACTGATTAGTCTTCATTATTTCACATTTTACATCAGGAAAAGTAGATTAGATTGACTTGAGTTTCAAACCTGTAAAGTAGAAACATCCCAGGTGATCAGAACTCCTTCCACACTGCAGGAGTACGCCACCTTTTGGCTGAAAAATAAGTCACATTTCACTAAAAGATGGTGCAAAAATTAAAAAAAAAAGTTTTAGTTTGATGTCTTGCTTTTATATTTTGACTGATCAACTTTTAAAGTTTTTAAACTCAGATTTCCCACTTGTGGGATCAATAAAGTAATTCTTCTTCTTTCGGCATTTCCTTTCAAGCATCTCCACAGCAAGTCAGTTTCTTCCATCTAACCCTATCTGCTTTATCTTCTTCGGTCACACCAACTATCTTCATGTCTTCCTTCAATGTATCCATGAACCTCCTCTTTGGTCTTCCTCTAGTCCTCTTTCCTGGTGGTTCCAAATCTAGCATTCTCCTTCCTATGCACTCTCTCTCCCCTCTGTACATGTCCAAACCATCTCAGTCTGGCTTCTCTGACTTTATCCCCAAAACCTCTAATATGTGCTGTTCCCCTGATGTACTCATTTTTAATCCTGTCCATCCTGGTCACTCCCAGAGAGATCCTCAGCATCTTCATCTCTGCTACCTCCATCTCTGTTTCCTGTCTTTTTCTCAGTGCTACTGCCTCTAGATCAAACAGCATGGCCGGTCTCACCACGGTTTTGTAAACTTTCCGTTTCATTTTAGCTGAAACTCTTTTATCACACATCACACCTGATACTTTCCTCTACCCGTTCCAGCCTACCTGCACACGCTTCTTCACCTCTTTTCCACACTCTCCATTGCTCTGGACTGTTGATCATAAGTACTTAAATAATCAATAAAGTAATTCTGATTCTGATTAAAACATTTTTTTCAAGAAACATGGCAAGCAACGAAATAACTTGAAATTAAACCTGATGAAAGGGTGAGACATTTGTGTTCATTTTGTTAATGTTTTTAAAATTTATTCCCAATTAAACACACTTTAAAATTTAGCGTGAAAACAAATTGACTTCTACTGTTTTTCCTTCATGTTAATGCATTTCCCCAAATCTGCATTTTATATTCTAATCTTTCATTAGTGCAGTCACAAGTGTCAGTATTTGGGTGTGTTACCTGTACTTCTCCGTGTCCAGAGCCAGTCCAGTGACCTCTGTCCTGTGTTCCGTCAGCTGTCTGTTACACACCATGGCCACCATGCTGATGATGTAGATAACAGAGTCCTCGGAGCCCATCCAGACCTGGTCCTTGTCCACTCTCAGCATGCAGTTCTGAAAATAAAAAGACAAAACTCATCACAAATCATCAAACAAAAGACATTTGTCACATTAGGGGTAAAAAGAAGCATCAACTACCATTAAAAATGTATTTTTTTACAAACCAAAGACTTATTATAATAACTTGTTTTGTGTGTTTTGGAACTGCAGGAAAATGCAGCCGGGGGCCGGGTCGCGGGGGTAACAGCCTCAGCTGGGAAGCCCAGGCTTCTCTCACCCAAACTGCATCCTCCAGCTCACCCGGAAGGATCCCAAATTGTTCCCCGGCCAGCTGTGAGACATAGTCTGTCCAGCAGGTCCGGGATCTGCCTATTGGTCTTCTCCCGGTGGGACGTGCCCGAAACACCTCACCAGCGAGGCACTCGAGGGGCATTCCTGACCAGATGCCCGAACCACCCCATCTGGCTCCTATCTACTTGGAGGAGGAGCGGCCCGACACCGACCTCCTCCCGGATGGCAGAGCTCCTCACCTGATCTCTGAGTGTTCAGAACCCAGCCACCCTCAGAAGGAAGCTCATTTCGGCCGTTTGTATCTGCGATCTCATTCTTGCGGTCACCACCCATAGGTGAGAGTAGGAATCCTCACCAATTTAATGTATTTTTAGATTAAATAAAAACAAGAATTAATTTCATGTTTTTTAAAATTTTGTGTGAGACACACTTTGTCCACGAGATGGCGCAAAAACACCACAATATTCTCAACAGTCATGGTTCTTAATGGTTTTACTGGTCAAAATGAAACCATGACTAATGAAAGAGTGGAAGTAAAAAATCCTCTCATTATTTTTTCCACTACCCTTATAGCGTTAACAGAAGAACTGGTTGTCAAAATACAGTTTGCGCAACTCTTATGAGTCAAATATAAGTGTTACAAATTTAATCACAAACAGATTTGTTACAGTTAGAACATTCAAAGAGGAAAAAGTTTTTAAACTACTTCTTGCACTCCCAATAGAAGATGTTCTTATGAAACAATTTTTTTTTTCCAAAAACAACAGTTATGTTCTTTTTTTTTTATCTTGATCAGATATAGAAGATATGCATATACGAGTTTTGTTTAGACTTGTTGGGGTTTTTTGTTTGCTTTTTCAAAAATTATCGAACTGTTTTCATCCCTCTTTGGGAAATTACTTTTGCTTCATCGCACCACAGCAGGCTCCATGACGGCACCAGTCGTGAAAGAAGAGGGGGTTAAGCATTGTCGGCAAGGGCACTTAGGAAGGGTACCAGTAGGAATTGAACCGGCTTCTCCCGGTGCAACGTCAGACATTCTACCACTGAGCTAAGGCCTCCTCCCTCCGCAAATCAAATTGGTGTGAAGCCAATTCGGATTTTGCAGAAATATTTTTACTTTTTCTATGTGAGGAAATATTTTGTTTTATCTTCTGAACTGCTTATTCCTAACAGGGTTGCCGGAGCCTATCCTGGCTGATTTCAGGCAAGAAGCAGATTGCACTCTGAACAGGTCACCAGTCTGTTGCGGGGTCACACATATACAAAACCATCCATACACAATCATTCCTAGGAGCAATTTTATAGCGGCCAATCAAACTAACATGCATGTTTTTTAGAAGGTGGGAGGAAACCGGAGTACCTGGAAAAAACCCACACATACAAACTTTCCACAGAAAGGCTAGTATTTCAAGCCTCGCCCTAACTTCAGGACTCAAACCCTGACCTTCTTGCTGTGAGGCTACAGTGCTAACCCCTGCACCACCGTGCAGAAACGTGTTTTTTTTTGTAGGAAATGTATTAACACACTTATGAGGTTGAATTAAATCTCAACGTTTTTGTCTTTATTTCATCAAAATAAATCAGTGGAAATGAAAAATTAAGAGTGAATATGTAAAGTTTTATGAGATAGGAGGCTGTAATTTCTAAAAACTAAATCTGGACACATCTAAAACATTCAAAGTTGTTTTTTAAAAAGACGTTTGAACAGTTTTGGTCTAATGGTCTTCAAAAAGTACAACTGGTTTGGTAGAAGACTCCACGTAGATGTGTAGCTGTGACTAAAGAGTGATAAAACTTGTTTAGTCATAGGAGACACACCACTTTATACCCCTTTTATTTCTCCTTCCAGTAAGAAAACTGTGTCCATCCCAGTTCAGTGAACTCTTTTCTTTAACCTGTGTTTATCTGACCTCACGCCGGCCTCAACCGTGTCAACAAACACAAATATAGAGATGAACAAAGAGTATTTTAATTTCTGATCCACGTTCCTGTACGGAGAATGCGTTCTTCACTTGCTGGATGGTGTTTATGACTTTCTCTTACCAGTCTTGCATTCCCGACTTGGCAGGTGTGTGTGAGAGACCAGGTGGATGCATCGAACACCATCACTTTTCCTCCACCCACAGACACCCACAACTGACCTGAAAAAAACCGCAAACACACCAGATATTTCACAATCTCTTATCACAAACTTGGGAACGATATTTTCTGATGTTTACATTTCTTCCCAAAAGCGAGCATTTTTGTGAAGTTTTACTGGTGAATCACGACTTGTAGTTAGAATTGTAGAAATACCAGAACAATCAGAATAAAACACAGATTAATAAACTCTAAAAAAAACTTGTTTCGGATCTTATACAAGGAGTTAGAAAGTTAGGAGTGAGAGCAAAAGGGAGTGGAAGAGACCTGGTCTGACGCCAGAAACTAAATCCAGTGACCTATATTCAAACTGGAGGGAGTCATAGAGGAAGGGAGGAGAAATATGTGTGTGTGTGTGGATCAGAGGGTTTGAATAGCTGCATGTGTTCAGAGAGGAGGTAGTTTATGTTAGTGACCATGTAGGAGTGTGTGTGAGAGGTGGGGGTTGTTCTCACCACCAGCAGATATTTAAGTGGTCCCACATTGTCATTCATTAAGGTTTGTTTTGTTTTTATAGTTCTCCCGTCTCGCTGTGCAGCCGTTTATCAACACCCGAGGCAAAGAAAGACTCCAGCAAGTTAATGAACATCTTTGAAAACGACAACCTCAATAATAAACTTTGGTCCCATTAAATTTAAGAGATTTATTTTCCTTTTTGTCAGTCTTTGAGTGGAAGGAAAATAGAGAAAAATGACCAGCAACTCTGTCCAGCTTTAGGATTGTTAAACTAGATGGAGAAATGATGACGTGTTCATAACTGGATGTGTGTGTTAGGTTGCAAAACGTCCAAATGAAGAACTCCAAAAGAGCTGTTTCACTTTAAGAAAAAGATCAAGAGGAGGTGTGTCAGTACCCGGGGTGTAAAGAAGGACATCAACAGCCTGCGGTGTAGCGAGCTCCAGGGAAGGGTTTATTTTGTGCTTCAGTGTGTCCGACGTCATCTTGGGAATCATCATAGGAACTAGAAACACACAAAAAAAAGAATTATTAATTGAACATTATTTATATTACAGCATTCTTTAACAGGATGCATCTTTGCACACTTTCAGTTGTATTAATAGTGCTTAGATCTTCATTTCAACAGGAGTTTGATTCATTTCGATGTTGGAGAGTCAGCACTATTTTCATCCTGGTACAGTGAGCAATAAATCAGGTTGGTATCCCTCAAAGGTAAATAGACTTTCACTGACTGGGATTTCACAGAAAAACACATCACTCATTTTAGACCAGGCAGGGTCAAACTATGGCCCGCGGGCCACATGCGGCCCGTTAAACGGTTTAATCCAGCCAGCCGAACTTGAAAAAAAGAAAAAAACCTTGTTAAAGTTTTATTCTCCTGCAATTTTGATATTTCCTCACTAGATGGCGCACTCTAAATATGATAGCTTTGTTGAGAAAACAACAACACTGTTCCCAACAAAATGTGTGTTTCTGTGATGCGCATGTTGTCAAAATAAACCGTGCGCGCTGATATAGAAAGTCATCGGGTCCGCTACACGCACATAAACAAGAGCATTAGATTCCAAACTTTGTGCGCTACTGTGGAAAGCCACCGGGGTCACTAAACGTGCATAATCTAAATCTAGCGCGCTAGATGCACGTTTTTAAGTGCTAGTGCGCCAGATTTGAAATTTAACGTGCTTGATCTTTTTGAAAAAGAAAAAAAGCCAGTAATAAGGAGAGTAATGGTGACTTCCTGAAGGATCAGAGACCTTCAAAATAAAGTAGTTATTCATTTGATTTCCAGTGTTTAGAGACTCATCTCAAAATTAGAGATTTTGTTTTGATGATTTTTTCCATTTTCATTAGAAATTAAAGCACATGTTTTCTCCACATCCCAAGATGTGTATTTTTTCCTCCAATGAGGTGAGGTTACCAAAGCATGTCATCCATCTGCTCCTATTCCGGCCCATTTGTCAAATGTTACAACTCAATGTGGCCCGCGAATCAAAAAGTTTGCCCACCGTTGTTTTAGATACATTTATTCGTCCTGTCCTGCTGTCTTCTGCTTATGCGGGGCCAAGTCGGGGGGGCAACAGCCTCCCCCCAGCTGCATCCTCCAGCTGCAAGACATAGTCTCTCTAACGTGTCCTAGGCCTCCCTCTGGGTCTTGTCCCAGTGAGACATGCCCGAAACATGTCACCAGCGAGGCATTCTGACTAGATGCACTGACCACCCCATCTGGCTTCTCTCGAACCGGAGGAGGAACGGCTGTACTCTGAGCTCCTCCCTCTATCTCTGAGTGAGAGCCCAGCCACCCTACAGAGAAAGTTCATTTCAGCCGCTTATACACGTTTATCCATTTATTTGCGTTATTAAAAAAAGAATTCCCACTGGTTTGTAAGTCAAATATTTTATTCTCGTCCATCACATGTACTGTGACACTCAATTATGTACAGCAACAAAAGGAAGGTGTGATAGACACAGCCTAGGGGGTGAGACTGTTTGAAAAGAGAACGTCCAACAAGACGCGTCAAACTCTCACCCTCTGAGGTCTGAGTGGGAGGAAGTCTGTTAACCAGCGGATATGCTCATCTCTAATGCAGCTCTTTAACAGTCTCTAAACTAGAATTCTAGACTGAATGCAATTCAAATCTGATATGTAATCAGTACAAAAATGACCAATCAAAGGGTTTGGGTTCTCCAAATGATTAAAGGAGGTTTAGGAGTACTCCTACAAACTCAGACCCCTTCCTGATCTACACACAAACTACTCAAGTTTGTTAGTGACCCAGCAGTACAAAATAAAGGCAAATCAAATGAAAATGCTTTTTAATTCAATTCAATTCAATTTTATTTGTATAGCCCAAAATCACAGAATTTCCGTCTCAATGGGCAGCAAGAAAAATAACTAACAAATGCTAACTAAACAAGACTACCAAGACTGCCCTTAGACTCTTCTTCACGGTGAGAAAAAACTCCTAAAAAAACCCATCAGTGGGGAAAAAATAAGAAACCTCGTGGGGATCCACATGAAAGAGAAATTCCTCCCCCGGGACGAGTCAAAGATTATTATTTAAATATTAGCTTATTCTACTCTACAGCTAAATTACTAAAGAAGTCAATAGATGTTCTTCATCCTGATGGAAACACGGGAAACTCCTCAGCCCGGAGATGTTCAGTACGGGGATGAGTAGATGTTCTTCATTTTTACAAGATTTTTACACTAAAGAAATACTCCAAACACTTAGAAGCCTTTTTGTTGATTGGTTGAAAATTGAAGTGAGTCTAGAAGTGCACATTTCTAAACAGAGACATTTAGGATCTATACATGTTCTTAAGAAGCAGCATTTTCTACATAGGAACAGTAAGAATGGGGTTTGAACTGAGTTTGTGATCTACTCTGACAAACAGCAGAGGCACCTTAAGAGAAGGCCGGAACAAGCACAAATGAAAAGACGCTATTTTTAAGTTTATGTCTGTGTTTTTGTATTTTAACCTTTGGTCTTTTCTTAGCACATCATGCAATGTGGTCGCTTATGAAGAAGGAAGTGTTATCCCCACAATTACTCAGGTTTTTAAGTGCATTACATTTCACATGAACAGCTAATAGTATCTTTATTTTTACATCAGAAAACCTGTCTTAAAAAAAAATAAAATGCTCAGACCTCACGATCACTTCTAAAAAGTTCATGCACAAGAAAAGAAAAACGAGTAAACCAACTTACAGACCTACGTGCTGAGAGATTTTCTGGTCACACACTTCAAGGTGCAAATTTGTGAAATTGCCTGAAGGGAACAGTTAAACCTTTGTAGCTGATGTTAGAAGCCAGTTCTTTTGCTGAGCTTTTCTCTCAGATATAAATACCTGCTCAGTTGTATTATTTTCCCTCAAGAAAGCTCTAAAAACTGAAAGAAAAAAACTAACCTCTGACACAAGACGTCCACGTTATACAGTACACAGTGGAGAACTCTGAAGATGTACAAATACCTCTGAGTAGTCACCACAGTCACAAGAAAGTTCTCTATTGATGTAAAAAAAATCTAATTCTATTGAGAGTCTTTTAAATCATCACTTTCTTACCTTCTGTTTTGATCCGATCAAAGAAAGCCAGCTTTGAAGCTGCGTAGATGGCTTTGCTGCTTTGAAGGCTTCCTACAACAGCGTCCATGAGCAGGGCATTGGTCAGAGCCTGCTGCATGTACTGTGGATCCTAAAAAAACAGTCAAATAAATATGGTTCATCAATCATAATTTTATTGTTTCTGTTCTGAAACTTGAATACATTGAGCTTAGTCCAGGGGTGGGCACACTTTTTGATTCGCAGGCCACATTGAGTTCAAACATTTGACCAGGGGGCCGGAACAGGAGCAGATGGATGGCATGCTTTGGTAACCGCTAGATTAGACCGCTAGTATGACGCGGTAGGTTTTAAACAAGCACACTAAATGTTACATCAAGAGTGTTAAATTTCAAATCTAGCGTGCTAGATCTGAAATCTAGTGCGCTTAGAAATGTGCATTTAGCGGCGCTAGGTTTGAAATCTAAGCGCTTGATGTAACATTTTGCATCATTTAACGCTTGTTTACGTGCGTGTATTGGCCCTGATGGCTTTCCATATCTGTGCACACTGTTTATTTTGACAGCGTGCACATCACTAAGACACACACATTTTAATTGGAGCAGTGTTGTTGTTTTCTCAACAAAGCCAAATATCTAGAGTGCGCCATCTAGTGAGCCCTCAGAATTGCAGGGGAAATAAAACTAACAAGGTTTATTTGCTTATGTTTTTTTTGAATTTTCAGTGGTCCGGAACAAAATGTTTAAGGAGCCGCATGTGGCCCTCAGGCCATAGTGTGCCCATGCCTGGATTAGTCTGACAAATATAAGTCTTCCATATGCAACTTTAGCTCAAGTCTGACATGTCCCCATTTTTTTAAATAGCACTTTAAATAGCGCTATTGTGCATGTGCAGCTTGCGCTGGTACTAGTACCGTATGAAGCCAGATTTTTTTGCCCTGCAGATTTTCTTTGCAAATAGCTAATTATAGACGCACACCCAATCAGTGCGGCTGTGCACGCGTGAGTATTGGGAATAATACCGCAGTTGTCTTAATATTGGCAATAGAGAAGCGCAAGACAAACTTGTCAAATGAAATGGTGTTAAATTTGCTGACTGTTTATGGATCGAATGAGAGGAAATGAAAGATTAAAGTGAATCTGAATGAAAAGTGAAGGAGTGAGAGTAAAAGAGAAGCGAGAGGCAGACACAAAAGAATCTCTCCATCTCTGCTGGTGTGTTAGCATTTGCCACATAAATTTCCAGACACACCCTTAAAGGTCACTGAGGTTTTCTAAGACGTAGTTCTCACGAACGCAGGGAAACTGATATCGACATGAAAATGGGCTTTGTGTTTTTTTTTGAGGTTAATGACAACCTGTTTGGAAAAAAATCTTTAATTTTTTCACATTTTCTCACACCTTTTTTTTGCGTCATTCCACATACTCAACATCTTAAATTCCATATTTACCTTGTGTTCATCAGCTAGTACTCGGCCAGCCCACATCTCTTTGATCATCAAGTTCCAAATCTCTGTTTCTGTTTTTAAATTGGCCTCGAATGCCTCCTTCCTTCCACGTATACGCAGTTTCAAACTGGGGATTCTCAGAAGCAGGATGGGAGCTGAGGACAGCTTTACCTCCTAAACGGATTACCAAGTTCATTAGATAGTTAATAAAAAGGTTTTGCGTATTTAAATAGTTCTGAAAATTTAAATACAGCTAAATATTTTTAAAGTTTACTTTGAATTTTACAATCACACCTCTAAATCTCGGTACTGAGCCACCTCCACGTAACCGGGTCGCCCATCTGTGAGCAGGAAGAGTCTCCGCTGAGTCATGGCTATCTTCCCCACACCACGACTAGTCTTCACTGAAGATGACAGCTTGAAGACGTGCTCACTGGCATCAATGTTTTCTAACACTGATGCTGGCAGACATACCTGAAATTCAGATGAAAAAAACAAACTAGTGACTCTAAAACTCATTTTTTTCTAATCTAGAGGAAAAAAAAAACATGCATGTTGGGTTGATTGGCCGATATAGTAAAATTGAGTGTGAGTGTGGATGGTTGCCCATGTGTGTGGCCTCGCAACAGAATGACGACTGAAATCAGCCAGGATAGGCTCCACTACCCAGCATGACCCAATTAGGAATAGGCCGTTGAGATGACAAAATGAAACTTTTTAATCATTTATTGCCATTATTCAGAAAATTTCTTCCAAATAATCAGGAGTTCTTTTAATTGTCCCTAAATATCCAGTATAGGATCTTTGTTAGATTTTCTGGAGCAATGAAACTGAACAGGATACAAAAAGTTTGATGCGGTTTGTTAAAATATTTACTCAGCTGTAACTCGTGTTCCTCCTGCACAGTGTTTGGGATACACACCTCTTGAGCTTCGGCCTCGGTTTCTTTCCAGATGGTGTAAAATACTCTGAACAAGTCAGGACTAACCTGCCTCTGATGACCTGCAAACACACACATATATAGTTTAAAAAAATGATGATCAGTCGAATTAGCTAACAAACTATTTTTTTTTAACTATATCAATTTAAAGTCGTTGGCAAAGGAACTCTGCTCCACAAACATAATCACATTTGACTGATCAAGCAAACACATCTGTATAATGCAGCTGCAGAATGAGCGTGCTCTCACTTTTTATGAAACAAAGAAATCTCAGGGTGCACCCTCACATTCAGCCCACATTCAATTGAGATGCAAACACACTCATTAATAAGGAGGGGGCATTATTCAAATTGAACTTCTACAATGTATGACGTAACTTTTATATCAAACACATAATCAAAGTTCTGTCGTTTTCCGCTTATCCGTGGCCGGGTCGCAGGGCAATAGTCTCAACGTAATTGAAGGGGGTTTTTTATTTCATTCATGCATGTTTGAGAAACTTGCAAGCTCTATTAGTATTTGGATATTATTCAAACACCAGGTAGTTCTGCCACACGCTCTGCTCATGGCCAGTCCCTCCCTTCAAGTGCTGCTATCCTTCGCCTCCCATTTTTTTTGTATGAATATAAATATGATTATAAAAACTTTAATCAGTTTACACTACTTGTGGCCTTAAAACAAGATTTACACAGTGTCGTGCACACATCTAGGGGACAGGACTAAGCGCGAAGCAAGAGGAAGGGGGAATTTACGGGGTTAAAACTAAACAGAATCTCAGCTTTTTTTTGGCAAATGTCACATTTCTGAGCCAACGAACATAATCATGTTTATCTATATTGGTTATGAGATAAGAATTATCACCCCACAAAAGCACAGCACCCCCTCTTAAATAGAAACCAGTCACAAAAAGTTACTCCAATTATTTCAAAGCTTTCTCTTTACGGATGGAGTTTCTAGCAACTTTTTAGCTTTGCATAGAAACTCCACAGAGCTCATCACCTTTGCACAAGAAAAACTCCATGACCCACGTAGAACAAAAATATGATGGTGGAAACACCTGCAGAGTTTTTGGTTACACGTGCGGGAAACTTGTTCACCAAATCATCGACTAAGGGACTTTTGTTTGATGGGAAAATGCATATTTTCATCCGCTTAGACATTTTAAAAGAATGTAAAATATCTAAAGTGAAGGAACTTGAGTTTACACAGTTTTTCTTGTCTGACTTGTAGTTACTCCTAAGTAACATGTCTGTATAATCTTTCATTTGTCCAGGAGTGATCTGTAGTGTGATCTGTAGATAGTGATATGTAGTGAGAGGAGGGAAGAGGTGGAGGAAAAGCTGGAGAGGTGGGGGTTTGCACTAGAAAGAAGAGGAATGAAGATTAGTCAGAGTAAAACAGAGTATGTGTGTGAATGAGAGGGATCCAAATGGAAAAGTGAGGTTACAGGGAGAAGAGATAAAGAAGGTGGAAGATTTTAAGTACTTAGGATCAACAGTCCAGAGCAATGGAGAGTGTGGAAAAGAGGTGAAGAAGCGTGTGCAGGCAGGTTGGAACAGGTGGAGAAAAGTATCAAGTGTGATGTGTGACAGAAGAGTTTCAGCTAGAATGAAAGGGAAAGTGTACAAAATTGTGGTGAGACCGGCCATGCTGTTTGGTCTAGAAACAGTGGCACTGAGAAAAAGACAGGAAACAGAAATGGAGGTAGCAGAGATGAAGATGCTGAGGATCTCTCTGGGAGTGACCAGGATGGACAGGGTCAGGGGAACAGCACATGTTAGAGGTTTTGGAGATAAAGTCAGAGAGGCCAGACTGAGATGGTTCGGAACTGTGCAGAGGAAAGAGTGTACATTGGAAGAAGGATGCTGGATTTGGAACCACCAGGAAAGAGGCCTAGAGGAAGGCCAAAAAGGAGGTTCACGGATACAGTGAAGGAAGACATGAAGATAGTCTGTGTGACCGAAGAGGATACAGCAGATAGGGTTAGATGGAAGAAACTGACTTGCTGTGGCGACCGTTGAAGGGGAATGCCGAAAGAAGAAGAAGACTCGTAAGTGCTCCAAGAAGTAATTTTACATATTCCAAAGATAAGTATTAACACATGGATCAAATTTGTGGATGACGCATCATCTGTAGTTTAAAGAATCCAAAGAATCCCAAAATGTGAGCAGTGACCCAAATGTTGTGTAAGACCCAGTTATGTTGTAAGAGGTGTATGACCAAGTCTTCAGAGGCAATGAGTTAGTGATTAACTTTGTGAATAAACAACTGCATGGAAGAAAAAAAAAAAGCAAGAAGGGCTGTAGTGGAAATGCTTTTGTACGCAAGTGTGAACACTGACCCAATTAAGTACAACAGACTTGACACTTTATAAAGCTCCCTTCATAGAATCCAGATGGTTTTATTTAGTTAACTTTATTTCACCAGTGTGGAAGATGAAACCGTCACATGTGCTTTTACAGTACGGTAACAACTCACTCTACTCACCGACAGTTAGAGCATCAAAGAGCTTGTGAATGGTTCCTTGGTCTTTAACAATGCCAGACTCCTGGACACATTTCACAAACTCCTCCAGCTGCATGTATTTTTTGGGCAGCTGGAAGCGCTTGACGGTGGCTTCCTCTTGCTTGTTCCCCTGACCTGCGCGTTCTCGTTCCTGGTCTCTTTTAACACGGCTAATGAGACGTTTGAGTTCCGATCGTCTGTCCGCCTGCAGGGGGATTCCAAGTTTTTATTACCACACTTTCAACTAAAGTTCTAAGTCCTGTTTGTGTTCTTAGCAATAGTAGAAAATATAAAACTGCTGTTAAATGATTAATATTGTGCTCAATGACTAAATAAATTCCATTTGTGTTGCTGAATGCTGACCTGTACACGTTCAGCTTCCGGTAGAGAGTCAAGCACAGACTTCACCATCTGAGAAGGAAAAATGTCTGCATCTGTCTTGTTAAGACTCTGGAAATCCTCTAAAGCATCAAGACGCTTGTTGGACACAGTGTTCACCAATCCACGGAGATAATGATATCTTGAAAAGAAGGAGGTGAATGAACAAGTTATGGATACAACGCGTAATCAAGTTGATTTCATCAGCAATAGATTCACTTAAAAAATAAACAATATAGATTTTCACTTCAAGATTAGACAAAAAACCTGTCTCCTAAGCAAAAAAAAAATTCAGTCTAAAGTTTCCCCTAAATTATGCGTAATAATCAACTAAACCCTCTTGTTATGTTCGGGTCTAATTGACCCATTTTCAAAATTTGAAAAATGCTCCTCCTCCAGGTCAAGAGGAGCCAGATAGGGTGGTTCGGGCATCTGGTCAGGATGCGCCTCGCAGGCGAGGTGTTTTGGGCATGTTCTACCGGGAGGAGACCAAGGGGCAGACCCCGGACGCGCTGGAGAGACTATGTCTCACAGCTGGCCGGGGAACGACTTGGGATCCTTCCGGGTGAGCTGGAGGATGCAGCTGGGGAGAGAGAGGCCTGGGCTACCCGTTTGAGGCTGGTGCGAAAAAGCGAAAAATGACGGAACAGACCGGAACATAAAAAAAAAAAAAAAAAATGGACAATGGGTGCTGTGGCAACCCCTGAAGGGAAATGCCAAAAGAAGAAGAAGCAGGATATAACAGGAGGATTAAAATAAAAATCCTAGAATTAAAGATTTCTTTCATATTTACAAGCAGACTTTTTCAAGTCAATTCAAACAACCGACCTGTATTACTGAGTTACATTAATCCAACAAGTCATAGATCGTTTTCTTTTTTTAGAGTACCTGGCCAACAAGGCGGATTCTTCAGGTGGTGTGGCATTAATGGCTTTTCCAAGTGAAGCGATCATGTCAGAATAATAATTCTGGACATAATGATAGGCCAGCGGTGGCGGAAACTCAGGGAGTCGGAACACTTTCACTGGCAACTTTGGAGATTTTAACCCTGAACAAAAACAAATGCTTTTAAAGAGATTGTACTTGTTTTAAAAACCTTTTTTTTTTTAGTGATACCGACCAATATCAGGGGTCATCTTCTTAGTGGAGAGCGGCCTGCTAATGCAGATGGAGGGGAAAGCTTGTAAGTCGTTAGAAGGTTGTTCTAGATTCGGTAGACTGGCTCCTAATCTTTTGCTCAGCTTCTGATTGGGACTGAGGTAGCTGCCGTTGCCGGTCTTCGACCATACAGGCATCAGAGGACGACGAGAACAGTCGGTCATCACTCGTTGCCTGCGGCACAGATCAGAAGTGGAGATTGAATACTTTTATGAGTTTGCAGTGGGAAAAAAAAAGACTGTGATTCTTATGTTATTTCAAGGAAAAAAAATCATAATTTTTGCTTATTATATTTATTATAAAAAAAATTATCTAGATTTATAAATTATTTTTAGTCCTGCGTTATCATAAAAAGATGTGATTTTTAATCTTTAATTTGGAAGCTTGAGAAATCAAACTGGCCTTTTTACAGCATTATTTTGAAATTATTATTTGAAGTTATGTAGGTTAGAAAATTTTTTACAATGACAAAGAAACTTGATCTTCAACCCAAAGAGAGCAACCCCCAAGCCCCCCCAAAAAACACTTATTTTCAGTGTTAATAAATTTCAGTTGGAATTATTGTACTTTTTAAATTATTCTTATTTTTTCAACAGAAAAATAAAAGGAACAATAATTTTTGCTAAAACTATTTTCTTTCGTCATTCGTCTCCATTAGTCTGTGTTTTCCAGCTGTGACATCATACCTGTGTGCACAGTTATGTAAGTTTAGTTCCATAGAGCTGAAGGAGTCACGTTTCCTGTTCAGCCTGTCTCGCAGGAACGAGTGAAAGATGTGAGTTTCTAACACCTGAGGACGGAAACACAGACGCACGCACCATTTAGACTTTGTCTTGCAATGAAAATGTTTATTTAAAAAAACACCTGACCTACCTTCTTATAAAACAACTGGTCTGCCGGCTCCCTCGTTCGTAGAAATTCCTCACTATTAAAAACTCTGTGCTCATAGTTGAGAAAGCCTTGGACTCCTCTGACAAATAAAAAAAACAAAAAACAAAACAGAATTATGGCTTTAAGGATGTTTTTAATCCAGAAATATCCAGTATGTGTTCTGTGCATCTGAACATACTTAAAGATGTTGACAACCAGCTCCAGAGCAATGTTTTGTATCTGTGAGTTAAGCCTTCTCTGCCAGTTTCTACGCTGCATCCGAAGGGCATTTACATCGGTGCCCGCTCCTAAATGGCACAACTCCATGTCGTAGTGAAGCTGCAGACACTCTGCTCTGGACGCACAAAACGAGGGCACAACAAACTCATTACAAAGCATCCAATTAAATTCAAACAGATTTTAAAGTAAAATATCCCTCCAGCCCACTTGGAGACTGTTTTTCCGATGGTAGGAGGAGTTATTCCTTATTCTGAGAAATAAATGGACTTCTGAAATTTTCAAAGCAAATAATTTTTTTTTTTACTCACGCTATTGATCCCTCACTGGGGGAATTGGTGTGCTGCACTCCTACACTGCAGCAGGCTGCCACAATGGCGCCAATGGTGGGAGAAACGTGGGTTAGGTGTCTTCTCAAAGGACCCTAGATGTGTACTCAGTGGGATGCGAACCTGCGAACTTCCGGTTGACTTCCGGGCCAGGGGCGAACCCTGTAACCACTGAGCCAGCGTCTGCCCCCATAAAAGTAACACTGAGATAAAACCTTCACTGAACGGAGCTTTTTAAAGTCCTCAAACAATCTCATGTATAATATTCTAAAATTATTTATCCTTTTTGGGAGTACGTATCATCAAGGCCAAAGAGATAAGATGAACTTTTAAAAGGTCTGAACTTAACGGGTGTTTAACACATAAATTCCAGCAACCTTCAAACAAAGACAATGAACTTTATGCTTACTTGAATGTTATGTGTTGTCTGGTTTGGCTTCGTCTGCACGGCTCCAAAAAAAAGATGAACCATATGAACCACAAGATAATGAGGTATTCTCTTACTTAGAATACAGCTGTTATATTGTGTAATTTCTAAAAAAAAAAAAAAAACCCAAAAAAAAACCTATGACTCAGTTTTAAAAAATTAAGGGAACCAAACTGCTATTGAGAGGCGATAGCTCAGTGGTAGAACGTTCACCGTTGGACTGGAAGTTTGCAGGATCAAATACCACTAAGCTCTTGTCTAGGTGTCCTTGGGGAAGACACCTATACCCCCGTTTCTCCCACCATTGGCATCGTCGTGACAGCCTGCTGCGGTCCCATACAGCACGCAAATTTCCCCGTTAAGGCATGAATAAAGTATATTTCTTTTTAAGAATTTTTACATGTATCATTTTTTTTCCAAGAAGAACTTACAGAATGTTTTTATTGTGTTACCTTGATGTAAAGCTCTCTGCAGCAGCCAGCGGGATGCCAGGGAGGTCCATGGCTTCAGACCATGACGGCTGAATAATGCCATCATCAATGTTGACAAGTATCAGGTCCTCTGTCTCCTATTGAAAAAGATAAAGACACGCAAACACGTTCAGTCAGGGAAACACAATGGATGCTATTCAGGACAACAAAGTCTAACAGAGACAAGCTCCGTCGAAGAAACAAAAAGCATTTGTAATCAGAGTTAAATCAGCTACTGTGAGGGACTGGATAAAGACCAGCAGTGAAGAATTCAGTTATTGTTTGACTTGGTGGGTAAGATTGACCCGAACATAAAACAAGACAAAACCAAAAAAAAGACTAATTAAATGACACACTTTAAATCTAAGTTTGAGGAATGTCTCATGTTGCATCAAGTAAGCAAAGCCAGTACATATTCTTTGTTTTCTAAATTTGGTGCATTTGTATAAAATAGGTTAACCTTGTTGGGCACAATCCTGCTCCATAAAATCACTTCCTGTTTATGTTAGAAAAAAAAGTGTGGTGGAGAACAAAATCCATGGTCAAGAGCAACCCGACATTATGATACTGGAGAGCTCGCAAATGGCTCAAAGATGCATGAATAAAAAAGAAAACAAAAGGAACTTAAGGAATGCTTTTGATAAAAAATAACGTCCAAATGTGGTAAAACTTCCAAAATGTTGATTTCGCATGAAACGCCCTCTTTCAACACATTAGCATAGCTGTAGGGCTGCACGGTGGCGCAGTGGTTGGCACAGTGGCCTCACAGCAAGAGAGTTGGGGGTTTGAGTCCAGGAGTGGGACGAGACTTGAAACACTGGTCTTTCTGTGTGGAGTTTGCATGTTCTCCCTGTGTATGTGTGGGTTTTCTCCAGGTACTCTAGTTTCCTCCCACCCTCCAACAACATGCACGTTAGGTTGATTGGCTGCTACGTAATTGCCCCTAGGTTTGAGCGTGCGTGTGGATGGTTGTGTATGTGTGGCCCTGCAACAGACTGGCAAACTGTTCGGGGTGTACCCTGCCTCTCGCCTGAAATCAGCCGGAATGGGCTCCGGCACTCCACATGACCCTATTAGGTTTAAGCAGCTCAGAAGATGAAACAAAAGCAAAGTTTAAATTATTCCCTCTTACCGCAGCCACCTCCTCAAAATGACTTATGTGACAGCCCATCAGGAAAGCAGTCGGTGCCATGAGGAAGTCTAACATTCCTCTCGCCAGGACAGGAACATAAGGCTGCTGCCAAGACAAAGGCTGGAAAAAAGTATCATGACAACATAAGACTGGACTGAAATGTTGCAGAATATTACTTCAAACATAAACTGCAATGTTGATTTCAACCAGTTTGATGAACAAACCTGCACATAGAGTAACAGACTTTCTGCAACCAGAGTGAGTCTGGCCCAGTCTGAGGAGAAAAAAACCATCCTCTGTTCCTGAAGAAGGCAGGAAAGAACCTACAGAAGCACAAATTCAAAATGTTTTTTCTTTCTTTTTAGGAAAACAGCTGTTCGTGTGTTTCTTATTACCTGGAGCAAGGTTGTGTGAGTGAAACAGAGGAGTGGTAGATGAAGGTCCAGGTCGATAACGGGACTGTCCTGATCTTCTCTGGACGAGAGAACCACTTGGAGAGGACGAAGACTAAAAGACTGAAAGGCGCGTAGAATTTAATTATAATCTTTTAAAAATTAAACAGAGAAATGTGATTGTAAAAAAAGGTGAGCACTGACCACATGTAGCTGTCCAGGAGGCGGTAAGGGCACCAGAGAAAGCTTGGCTGAAAACTCTTGGACTATTTCCTCAAAGTCAACTTGACGTGCGGTTCGTAACTGAACCAGCAAGCTGAGGACAAAGACGTTCAGATTCAGGTCAAATTCTCAGATTGTTTGTAATCAAAGGTAAATAAATTATTACCATGACAAACAGTCTCTTAAGGCATTGTAGTACGGGAACTTAGAGATGATGCACACGGCAAAAGGTGCAAAGAGCCGAGACTTGGGAGACGGTCTGTGACCGTTCTGAACAACACCATCATGGCAGGACTGAGAAAGGAGAACACGTGTTCAATATGTTTGCATCAATGTCTTAAAATTTTTTACTTTGGAGGTACCTGTAATGCTTTGTAGTATTGCACAACTACTCCATGGGTTCTGTTACCAAACAAGTCAGTAAAAACCAGGAAGTGGTAGCCATCCTCCTTCTGCTCATGAGCCAATTGTAGACCACCTGAACAAAAACAAAACATTGTTCCTATTCTTTCACATACTTTACAAGCCCCAGCATGCTTGACGGTCTCATGTTTTGAACACAATAAAAAAAAAAAATAGCAGAAAGGTATGGTTGCTTTACAAGAATGCAGACCAAACTTAATCAGATTATTCAACAAAAACAAAATGATTACGTCTCCGTTAGTCAGATGCTAGTGATGCACATGATGCATGCATTGTATAGATTTTTTTTTAAGAGTCTCATCTTGAAACACAAAAATTCTTTGCTTAAAAAAAGAAAAAAAAATGGTAAAACTTTGTCAGTATCAATAATTCCAGTTTTCCTACAAAGGTTTTAGATTTAAGTCACCGTACCTGGAAAGCAGAGCTGTGGCAAGGCAATAAGGTCCAGGTCTTTTGGAACACTGATATCCTCAGTCACTGGTGAAACCTCAGCACGACTGACTGACTCACCAGATGTTTCTGTCTCTTTTGCTCGTCTTTTCTACCAAATAAAAGAACAAAAAAAATTGTTTTATCCTATCATCCGTCGTCTTATATGGGGCCAGGTCACAGGGGCAACAGCCTCAGACGGGAAGCTCAGGCTTCTCTAACCCCGACCGCATCCTCCAGCTCACCCAGGAGGATCCTGAGGTGTTTCCTGTCCAGCTGTAGGACATAGTCTCTCCAATGGATCCGGGGTCTGCCTCTGGGTGTACCTACCCGTGGGACGTGCCCAAAACACCTCACCAGCGAGGCGTTCAGGAGGCATCCTAACCAGATGACTGAACCATCCTATCTGGCTTCTCTCGACTCAGAGGAGCAACAACTCTACTCTGAACTCCTTCCAGAAGGCAGAGCTCCTCAGTCTATCTCCGAGTGAGAGCCCAGCCACCCTACGGAGGAAGTTCATTCCGGCCAATTCGGGACACTTTATAGCATTTGTACTTTTCCGTAATGGAAGAATTTTCCAAAAACACAAGCGCAGATAATGTTTTTTATATTTTTTCCTGTTTCTTTACCTTTTTGATAAAACTTCTCCGTCTCTGGACACGGCTGAATGCCGGGCCAATAACGTGGCTTGAGTTATTTTCCTTGGAAACAAAAGGTGGGGCGTGAACCTGCAGCACCTCAGCTTCCACCACGGGGAGCTCATGGGACTTGCCCTGAAAATGCTTAAAAAGATTACATTTATTAAGATCACAATTGATATTATTTTAATAAACAAATAAACTTTTTAACATTAAAAGGTTACAGTTCCATCATCTATTGTTTAAACTATTTTAAGTGTGATAACACTGACTCTTTAAAATTATTTTGATGCTCGGCCTTCAGTGTGTATTAATACCTGTTGTGTCTCTCGAAGCTTATCGCTCGGGGCTCCGACCACGACACATGCCTCCAGGAGTCCAGATGGAAGCTCTGCCATCACAATGAATGCATGGACACTGTCAAAGAAAAAATACACAAAGAAGACAGTTTTATTTTTTAAATTTAAAAATAAAAAAAAACTAGTGAAAAAAGTGAAAGGCTGAGCTGAAGTGGGCGTACTCCCCCCGGCTGGCTCCTCTGCGTTGGAGTTGGATAAAAGGGTTGTTTCCCTCTGCCTTCGGGTGGGGAGACGGGTCCTCACTGTCGTTTCGATCTACGTTCCCACCCTCACCTATGGTCACCAGCTGTGGGTGGTGACCGAAAGAACGAGATCGCGGATACAAGCGGGCTAAATGAGCTTCCTCCACAGGGTGGTTGGCCTCTCACGCAGAGATTGGGTGAGGAGCTTGGAGTAGAGCCATTCCTCCTCCAGTTCGAGAGAAGCCAGATGGGGTGGCTCGGGCATGTGGTCAGGATGCCCCCTGAGCGTCTCACCGGGAGGAGACCAAGAGGTAGACCCTGGACCAGCTGTAGAGACTGTGTCTCACAGCTGGCCGGGGAACGACTCGGTATAATTCCGAGTGAGCTGGAGGATGCAGCTGGGGTGAGAGAAATCTGAGTTTTCTGTCTGAGGTTGTTGCCCCCGCAACCCAGCCCCAGATAAGCGAAGACGACGTAACAGAGAAACCCCCCTTTTTTTTTTTTTTTTTTTAACGTTTTAAAATTTTTCTATTTTAGAATCATTTGATATCAAAAAGCTTTCTTAACTTAAAATAATAAACATGGACTAAAAAGCTTTAAAATAATTTGTTATGTAATTGTTATATTTGGTTACGTTGCAAATAATTTTTAAAAATTTGGAATCCATACATACTTTGTTCTAAGTAGGTAATGGGGACGTTTAGCATGGTTTTCTAGGATCTATCAAAGTAAACGTAACAATGAATCAACAATTTTTTTTATCTGTTGAGGCATTAAGAACCAATCAAATGACTTCATGTGTCAAAAATTTTTGTCGTAAAAAATTCTGAACTCATGACGTCGGCCAACATTTGTAATTACAGTTGAGCAAATCGAGCCAGATTCCTTCAAGGAAGTTAATTTATTCTGCGACACAATCTTTTAACACACACATTTGACCATGATCAATGATGTATTAAACTGTTTCTGTAATTTATAACTAAAAAAATCAAATCTGAAACTAGATTAAAGTGACTGAGCAAAAGTAACTTTATGACCTTTATGATAACTTTTTGAGCCGCTTATATTTCATAATTCAATGAGGAATATTATTAGTAGCTCAAAGCGAGTTTATAAAATACATCATTTTGATGAGTTTAACTTCTATTGTTTAATCTTTCAAGCGATCGAAATAAGCTTCCACTGCAGGGTGGCTGAGCTATCACTCAGAATGAGGAGCTCTACCATCCGAGAAAATCTCAGAGTAGAGTTGTTGTTCCTCCGGGTGGAAAGAAGCCAGATGGAGTGGTTTGGGCATCTGGTTAGGATGCCTCCCAAATGTCTCATTGGTGAGGTGTTCCGGGAAAGTCCCGCCGGGAGGACACTTAGAGGTAGCACGCGGCTCTTCTGGAGAGACTGTCTCACAGCTGGACAGTGACCACCTTGTGATCCTCCTGGTGAGGTGGAGGATGCAGCCGGGGTGAGAGAACCATGGGTTTCCCATCTGAGGATGTTGCCCGGTGACCCGGCGTCATATAAGCAGAAGATGAACCGTAACGGAATTTTGCAAAGAGCCCAGTGATATGTGTATCATAACCATCATCAGCATGTCTGCCTGCTTTCTTTGAACTAATAGTGTACTCCTTCTGTCTAGTCTTGTTTTTTTTCTTTTACCAAATAAAGATCTTTCATTCATTCATTCATATTTCACTTACTAAGCGTCTTGAGACAAGAATATTTAGTTTTCCCTGGAATGTCAAGGTAGTTGACATGCCATACACTGATTGTTTTTGCACAGCGTAGAAAAATGATTTGTAGAGGTTTAATGTCACACAGAGTTCACTATAGGTTGATCTTATTTTCTCGATAAGCTTGAGTCTAACTAAGCAGAGGAATATCAAAAAATATTGCAGGGTTTTTTTTTTCCTCAAAAATCTTCCACAACAACTTTAACTGAAAACGTTCTGTGTTCCACATTCCTTCTTTCCTTGAGTCACTGTTCTTAATTTGACTGTTTTCTAGTCCCGCTTTCATCTTTATTTGATGTTTCTCAGTCTTCAGGCCATTCCGGTGCGTCTCTGACTGGATGCTCACTTAAAACTTCCCTGAAACTTCTAAAAAACTACATATTGTGTTCGAGATGTGATTCATTTCCTTTTGTTTTTTCAAGAAAAAAAACTTTTCTTGATCACTTTGACTGAGATATGACTACTCGTGTGTGAAGCATTACGATCATAACCAGTTGTGTGACAATTTTATCAAACAAGTTTGTCTTCATATCTGTGGAAGAAGAAGCTGCATGAGTAGATCAGCTGTAAAGACATAATAAAAATCTCTCTTGTAAAGATTTGGAAAAAACTATGTATCATAAATGATGAGTTTGTGGAAGTTGTTCGACAAATAGATTCAGATTGATTTGATTTGGTAAAGTATGCATAATCAGAAAGTAATGCAAGTATTTTCATGCATGTGTGTGTGTGTTGTGCATGTTCTTACAGACAACCTGTGTCACTAGAGATTAGCTTCCTTTCTACATGCTGGCATTGTCCCATGTTCTATAAATGGATTTAGAGCTATTTCTAACCAATGACTCTTCAAATCCAATCAATCTGTCTACAATCACTTTCCTATTTTTTGTTTTATTAGAAACTCTTCTGATCACATAAAAAGAAGGAACATTGTCCAAATGATTGAGATTTTTTGTACATATTTCATAATTTTTGAGGTGTTGGCTTTGAATGTCAACATGTACAATTATTTCATTTGTAACATCTATTTTTTTGGTGATCAAATAGATTAATTGATGATTTGATCTTATGATAAATGATTATTTTTGCTTGTTTCATTGGTTAAATCCCAAAATCAAATAAAAAAGCATGCTTTATTCAAATTTTTAAGGTTTCAATGTGACTCATCCCAAAACCATGAGGTGTGTTAGATTTCTATCTCATGGTTTGAAACATTTTTTTTTCTTTCTTCTCAAGAGGAAAACAGATCATAAAGTGAAGAGTTGCTGACAAAGTCAAAGTTTGTCCTGTAACTAACAGCAACACTAGTGAATTCAAGCTGATCTCTGTAAAATTGAATTCAAACACTCACCCATCTTTTCCAAAGTAGTTTGTAGATCTGAAAGAAAGAGGATCCTGATCGCTTTCAGAAAGTTATAAAAAGTAATACTTAACGTTTAGATTTCATTGCTGACGCGTACAGCATGCTGAGATTCACATCCAGCACTCACACACACAAGTTTGCGCCTGTTCTGTAAATTTAATCGTGAAAATTTTCACAAGTCCTTCCAGTGTTCCGGTTTTCAAAATAACAGCAGTTTTTCTTTTAATTCTAAAAAACTGGAAAAGGTGAAACACCGCCATCTACTGTCGTTTTATTGAACTGCATGTTCTCAGTTCATTCAGAATTTCAAAAATGAATCAAATCAATGAATTAATTTAATTTCAATGAAAGAACCCTGTATATTGATTTTTCTCCTTTTCATTCTCTAATACTAAAATCAATTTATTTTATTGATTCCCTCCTGGGGAAATTTGAGTGTATGGTAGCCCTCGAGCAGTCCAAGATAAAGCTCCAAACAGCTTCTTAACCATTGGTTCAGGTTTGTTAAATGGTTATCAACGTTAAGTTGGGCGGGGTGGAGCTGGACAGCCACTTGATGGAACAGAGCTAGGCAGCTGCTTGGTGGAACAGCCCCCGGTTAAATAGAGGTGGAACAGCCACCTGATGAAACAGAGGTGAAACAGCCACTTGGTGAGACAGAGCTCCGAAGCTGGTTGGTGGAACAGCCACCTGATGAAATAGAGGTGGAACAGCTACCTGATGGAACAGAGCTTGAACAGCCACTTGGTGCAACACAGCAGTGCTCAGGGGAAGACAGACATGCTCAGTGGAACACAGCAATGCTTGGTAGAACAGAGCCTGAACAGTCGCCGCGTTGAAGAGAGCTGGGTAGCTGCTTGGTGGAATAGATTTGGAACTGCCGCTTGGTGGGACAGAGTACGAATAGCCGCCTGGTGGGACAGAGGTGGAACAGATGCCTGGTGGAATAGAAATGAAACTACTGGTTGCTGGAACAGAGCTAGAACAGCCGCTTTGGGGAGCAGAGCAGGAATAGCTGCAATGTAAACTAGGGTGGGGACTGCCACCTGATGGAACAGAGTTGGACAGCCGCTTGGTGGAGTAAAACTGAAACAGCTACTTGCAGCAACAGAGCAAAAATAGCTGTCTGGTGGAATAGCCACTTACAGGAGCAATGGAGCAAATGGAGCAAAAATTAAACAGCCACTGGGTGGAACAGAGCTGGGACAGCCGCTTGGTGGAACAGAGCAGAAATTGCCACATAGTAGAACAAAGATGCAAATACTGCACAAATACAATTTGTTTTACTACTTTAGCTTTTACAAATGAATGCAAGCATCATATAAATACTAACCTAACTAGGTTCTTCCAGTTGCTTCTCATTTCAGTAACAGATTGGGAGTTCCACACATCACAATCAGAATACAAATATTTTGTTGTACAGCATTAAAAGTGCTGTTTTGTAGTGAATGTGCACGCTAATTTAGACTTTTCTTTTCTATTCTATTTGTGTGAATTCACAAACAGATCACTTTGAAATGAGTGAATCTTTTCTTTAAAAAAAATAAATAATAATTTTATTGAACTTGTTGCAAGATTTTCTGCACAAATTAAGTAATTAAAATTTATGTCCACTAGATGTCATCATTTAGCTTGTTTGATTAATAAACAAGACGCAATCAGACTTTAAAATAATAAGCAATTTGGATTAAAATAATGACGTTTAATTATTCATCAAGAAATCCAAACAATAATCTGAATAGATATACTTGTTGTGGCATGATGTCACTTTAAAAAATAGTCTAATACAATATTGAAACATTGAGATTTTCCTTCAAATTCTAAGATAAAACTACATATATGTTTTTGTTTCATTTAATTTATTCTTTACAAAAAACCTCTTAATGCAAATTATTAAATACGCATGTCATTAAAATGTTTTTAAAAAGTTTTACTAATGCATTTAAAAAATACTTTGGAACATTTTCTAATTGATCTAATCTAAATATAAAATAATTGATCAGTGATCTCTTAAATTAAAAAAAAAACAAAAAAACTAATAAATGGAAGAAATCATAAAATTTTGCACAAGAGTTTTTGCACAATTGAAATAGTTCTTTTTTTCAAAAATCAGTCCTTTTATTTTTAGATCAGGTGTTTTTATTCATTTCAATATGAAAAAGTGAAATTAATGCATTTATAAAATCATAAAAATACTGCAATAAAAAAAATAAATAACTCATTCATTCATGATTTGGTGTTTTTATGCCTGAGGCCATGCGTTTCCTCTGAGCGTGCGTGTGTGTGTGCGCGTGTGTGGGTGGATCCTGCAGCAGCCATATTGGAATGCTGGATGTGGAGGGGAAGCAGACACAGGGGAAGTGAGGGAGAAAAAGGGGGAGAAAAAAAAGATTCGGAGACATTCAGCAGCAGTTTGAAAAGCTTCAGAGTAAAAACTCACCTCCATAACTTTAAAAACGGATTCATTTTGAACTTTTAACCACTTCTTCTGGATTTAAAACCAAGACTTTACACAACAAGTCAATGTAAGTGATGAGTTTACTCTTTTTTTTTAGAAGAAGCTCAAACATTAGAAATGAGTTACTTGATTAAGTTTTTACTAAAACTACTCAAGTACAGTCATTAATTATGAAATATAAGTTAGATTTGACAGGGTTGAAGAGTTTTCCATTTGGAACCTTTGTGGTTTTAAAAGGTGACCCACCAGTGTTCCTGTGAATGGAGTTAATGTGAT
Organism: Neostethus bicornis; assembly: GCA_902685375.1. Classification (NCBI taxonomy): domain Eukaryota; kingdom Metazoa; phylum Chordata; class Actinopteri; order Atheriniformes; family Phallostethidae; genus Neostethus; species Neostethus bicornis. The sequence continues at coordinate 21,178,138 of LR738551.1, read as the reverse complement.
CAGAGGGGGTTTTATTTATTTATTTTTTTTATCATAAATCTGGTTCAGAATCAACTCTGATTAAGTTTTAAAATATATCCAAAGTCTTTTTTTTTGTGCCATAGTTTATTGATTCAAAGTTATTTTGTTACCTTGATCCACCTAGTAAACTGAACTGGGTGAACTTGTGCTCTTAAAGACACAGACTTTAATAAAAGTGTTATGATTATCTTTATAAATTGATTTAAAATCTGCATTCATTAATTACATTAACGCTTATAAACTTGTAAAGGAAACTTCTGAATGAAAATCTCAGCTGATCATTTTTGCATGATGAGCAAATAAGTACATCTAATTTTTTATGTGAATAGATTATTCATTATCGATTATTCCTGCAAATCGAGAGAAGCCGGATGGGGTGGTTTGGGCATCTGATTAGGATGCCTCCCAAACGCCTCGCTGGTGAGGAGTGTCAGGGATGTCCCACTTGGAGGAGATCCGGATGTCATGACTAAATAGTAATAATTTAATAGTAATAATTAAATTAAGTAATAATAAGTTAGGTAATAAGTAATTAAGTGATTAAGTAATAATAATTTAATAGTAATAATTAAATAGTAATAATTTGAGGGGGAGACGGCAGCACAGTGGTTAGCGCGTTCGTGCGCGGACCGGAAGGTAGCGGGTTTGCGTCCCACGGAAAGCACGTCTAGAGTCCTTGGAGAAGACACCTAAGCCCCGCTTCTCCCACCATTGGCGCCGTCGAAGGGCAGCCTGCTGCGGTGTAAGGAGTGCGAGCACACAAATTTCCCCAGTGAGGGATGAATAGAGTAATTCATTCATTTATTTATTTAAATATACTTTAGTCATAAGGTGGTGAATATTGAGATGTAGGACCCAGATGCATAGCCAGTTTTAACCAGTTTATTGTAGATAATCAGGAGTTAGGGAAGAGGGGTAGGCATGTGGCAACCTTGAAAACAACTTGATGGGGACACCATTATGACTGCTGCAGGAGTGCAGAATAGCAGGACAACAGTGTGAGGGACACCGTCATGGCTACTGTAACGGGTGAGGGACACCGTCACGGTTGCAGTAGGGGGTGAGGGACACAGTCACGGCTGCAGTAGGGGTGCACGACAACAGCACTGCGGATGATTTGACAAAGAAGTGAAGGAAAACAAGGCTTACATAATCTGCGGGATGACGAGACACAGCAGGAGACAATAGGACCAGGCATGTTGATTTAGGGCAGGATTAGGAGTGAGGAAATGTTCCAGATGAGGAGGATCATGACACCCAACAGCATGCTGGGGACCCGCTGGAGAGACTATTTCACACAGACAGGGAATGCCTTGGGATCCTCCCAGGTGAGCTGGAGGATGCAGCCGGGATGAGACAAACCTGGGCTTCCCGTCTGAGGTCGTTGCCCCAGCAAGCCAGCTCCGAATAAGCGGAAGACGACAAACTGCTTACACAGAGATGCTTACACAGAAAGCAATTTATTGGTAAAATTTATATAAATCACTCACTTGATTTATTATGTTAGTTTGTTATTAGGAAGGTCAGAAGTAAAGTTTATCCACACCTCATCCTGTGTTACATTTAAGTTTAATTCTCTGGATGTCTATCCATGACTTTTTAGGACATTCAAAAGCTACATCTTTGTTATTATGATGTTATGGATGTTGAAGTTGTCATGTTGAGAAATTTGGCTTCACTCGCCTGGAGTTTTCTAACGTTTCCTGTTCTGAGGTTGAAAGGTTTTTTTCACATCTTGACTCAATTCAGAATGCCAAAAGTCATTGTCAAAGTTATTCATCAAGTTAGCAGATCAGTCTTTAACACTTTGAGGTGATCATCAACACCATGTAGCGTGAAAGTTTTTCAAAGAAAAAGTTGTAACTTACTCCCTGTTATTTTCCTTTCTCCCTTTTTTTAGTGAGCAATGGATTCTTTCTGGCCATCAAGCCAAATTAACGAACTCTCGTACTTTTAGCTGTCCGTACTATTTTCCTACTACCACAAATCAACTCTGGATTTTTTTTTCTGAAGAGGGTATTGGCGTCTTGGCCCTTTAACCTTCTTTTGCTTTCATTGACTGGACTAAAAAGAGTCCTCTTAGTACCACAAACGTCTTCCATATGACAGGGAAGAAGGCTACTCTGTTCTTGCTGAAATGTTCTTGTGTACCTTCTTAAATCTGTGCCGGGACTTTTTTTTTTTTAAACTTACGTAGATTTTCAATGTCAGTTTAAGGTTTCACTAAAAAACAGTTAACTTTTGACATACATTTACTTGTACGTTTCTTTTTTTTTAATATACTTTATTAATCCCTCACCGGGAAATTTATGTGCTGCATTTTACCACAGAAGGCTGCCAACTATGACGGCGCCAATGGTGGGAGAAACGAGAGGTTAGGTTTCTCCACGTGCACTCAGTGGGATGCGAACCCGCAAACTTCCGGTTGACTTCTGGTTGATTTCCGGTTCGCGGGCAAACGCTCTAACTACTGAGCCACCATCTCCCCTCAGTTGGATTTGAGGATTTTAAACATTTTATTGTCATTTTTGTTAGAAAAAATTCAGTCTTTTTTTGCTACACATGTTCAGCATGTGAATCTTGAATCTTATGAAATCATTTTAAGTTAATTGTGATTGGTTTCAAGTGCTTTAATTAGACAGATTTTCTTATAATTAGCAATGAAAAACATGTTTGCAACTTGGTTGTATTGTTACGCACCCCTGAGTTTTTATAATGAGCAAAAAAATAACAGGGTTTTACTTAAAGGTAATCAGCATGTCACACGGCAAAGAATTTACAGTTACTTTTGCGTACAAAAAAATAATGCCAGAAGCACACTGATTTTATTTTCTGCCTTTGTTTGTGTGCAAAAGAGCATGGATGCTGAGTTTTGGTTGCCTTTACTTTAGTTTCTACATATAAGAAAATGCTAATGAAATCCACTTTCCTGAGGCTATTGAGGATTCACGCTTGCAGTATGCAAATAAAGTAAAGTCCTGTCCGCTCTCATTTCCATTTCTGAAGCTGAAATTCATTAAATGTGATCCCAAGCCACTACAGTCACAGTTAATCTGTGTTTCATTTATTACATATTTGAGGTTTACAAACCCTTATTTGTTATCACTCACATTTAAATGAAATTAGTTTGGTTGCGGTGGTGAATGAATTTCTGTCATCTAAATAGTAATGCTCTTCACAAGGTTTATGTCCTGCGGGCATCACTTCCAGTTCCCACAGTAATACTGCTAGTAGTAACATTTTGTGGTTCGTTAAAACGATCAGATATTAAACCAAATCTTCCTCTTTTAATTAAAAAACAAGTTTTCTGATACCACAAAAAAACTTTCTGAATCTGATTAGGAGACTTGCTCAGGTCATGCTTTAAACGTGGCAAAGGTGGTCAACTGTTGGTTGATATATACAATAACATGTTTTTAGAGATGTATTTCTGTTCCGTTGTCTTCTGCTTATCCGAGGCTAAGTCGGAGGGACAACAGCCTCAGATGGAATATCCTGGCTTCTCTCATCCAGGCTGCCTCCTCCAGCTCACTCGGGAGGATCCCGAGGTGTTCCCTGTCCAGCTGTGTGACATAGTCTCTCCAGCGGGTCTGGGTCCACCTCCAGCCTCCCTGTGGGACGTGTCCGAAACACCTCACCAGTAAAGTGTTTGGAAGGCATCCTAAACAGATGCCCAAACCACCCCATCTGGCTTCTCTCGACCCGGAAGAGCAACAGCTCTACTCCGAGCTGCTCCGTGATGCCAGAGCTCTTCACGCTATCTCTCTCTCACTCACTGAATATATATAGAGATATATATAAGATAGAGATATATATTTCTGGTAATTACAAACATATTTGATATCACACCTTTGCATTGGTCGTTTTAACGATTCTTCAATTTGATCAATTCATTTTTTTAAGCTCACTTTACTTTGGTGTAAGATTATGTTTTAAGTTAAGACTTTAATTTAAGATTTATCATCAAGAAATAAAGGCACAGTATGATATTTATTTGTACAGTTTATTAAATTATTTTTATAGCCAGTTTACAATAAGTTTACAGAGTTTTGTTCCAGTTGTTTAAATCTAATTGTGGATTCCTACTGAATTAATACTGAGCGTATAAAATTGCGCAGACGTGTCGCTGAGCGATCGCAGACGCTTAAACACTGGCATCATGCCAAATGAGCTTAAATTGCCTGAAAGAAGGTTTTTACGTTCACATGCTTGGCAAGGAGCCTCTTTTTTTCTTGTCTTAACAGAAATGAAAAAGTCATCTACAAGATAAGAAGCTTTGCATATTTTCTGGGGAAAACTCGGCACAGAAGTTCATAAAACTCATTGTTGCTAAATCAGCAAATCATTCATCCATCTTTTAGCATTCTGAATGGTTCCGGTGAACGTCAGCGGTGTCTCACTACGATTATGCGTTTGGATCTCTAAAGTTCAGATTTGTAAACTCCTGCATTTTACAGATCTTGTGCAGGAGGCAGTGTCTGGTGTGGTTTGGATGCACGTTCGCCCGATCCACATAAAATCAGACATGTGAACACCTTTGACTTTACATTGAAACATGATATTTTGAATCTCGATTTGGTGGGAAATACCAAAGAGTCTTTGGTATTAGTAAAATGGGTCATACAGTCCTGGGATCCCCTATACAGTACCTATCTACTTTTTTCTTTCTATGAGAGATCTACAGCAGACTAACACAGTGTGCATGAGTTTATGTGTGTGAGTGTTGGTGTGTAAATTGCAGAGCAGTGCAGAAGGCCTGTATTTATAGAAACACTTGACGCCACTCAGAGATCTTACAGAAGTCTGGTACATGGCAGGGAACTCTTCTGTCTTCTTTTTTTTCTGCGTTTTATGCGCAACTTTTCATCTGTAAAAAAAAAAAAACAATGTTCATTTTTTTTTAAATTTCATCCCTGGTCAACTTCAGAGTTCTCTTCTTAAGACAGATGGACAGAAAAGTGAAGAAAGTAGTAACAAAGCCTGCAGTCTTGTGTCATTAGATTGCAGTATGTGGTGACTCACAATGATACAAAACAAGTGATAGCAGTCATTCCACACTGAAAGGAGGCATGTAAGAAATCCTGACAAAAAAAAGTCTGTGTCATGAGGAATTTATAAAACCTAAAGAATTAATTTCCCCTGGAAGAAAAACAACTCTGCACACTTTTTTTTCCGTTTTGAGAAATTTTTGTTGACACAAATTTGTTAACTTTTTCCAATAAGTTCTTTACTTTCTACAAACACATTTTTGCTTTTTGAACACATAGTCATTGTAAAGCAAAAAGGTTTGCTTAATTAAAGCACTTCCTTTTGGAAATAACTGTAGTGTTTATTAAATTAAGTGACTTCAGCGCCAGTCCTAAGTTTGAACACATTTACTTATTCGTTTTGACTGGCACAGTATGTATGCTTGTATTTGCTTAAGTGCTGACCCGTGCATATTGAATCTATAAATCCTAACCAAATCCCCCCCACAGTCCTCACACAGTTTGAGTTTTAAAGAAAAAGAGGACTGTTGTGTTGTACATTTCGAAAAGGAAGCGACATGAATATCCATTCCCTCTGCTGGTGGATAGAATTCAGGAAGCAGACCCCACACCCCTTCATACACACACATTTTCAGAGCACTTATGTACATCCTAAAACATGCTGTCCCCCAGGAGCGTAAAGGAAAACGCCTTCTTCCTCTCAGAGGCAGCAACACTGCTGAGACTTTATCAGGAGTTTTTTTGGTGAGGTGATATGTGTGTCTTTAAAAAGTATTTTTCTGTGTTTTAGACAAAAGACTCTTTTTTTTTTTTTTTTTTTTTAATAACAAAATGCGTCTTAAAACCGTGACCTCATTTGTCTGTAAGCTAAGGGATGTTTATTCACTCTGTAAGAAAATACTGTTCTGCTTTTCATCTGCAGTTATGTAAAAGCGTGCTTGTCTTGTCCCTCAGTGGTATTTTGCCTCTAATTGGATAATTAGTTTTTGGCTCATGATTGTTTACACTGCGCTCCTCAGTAATACTCCGTCTTTCTGGAGTGTACGCCGATTCCACAAAGTATAAACTAACTTTGAGCTGGATGCAGCAGCGGGAATGAATGGTTGCTGTGTATCGGAAAACTCAATCATTCTCACTAAAAACTAACCGACTCAAGTTTCCATTTCTCTGAAGACTTTCAAAACAAGTAGAGTTGCTCAAATTTTTTAAATGTTCAACTATTTTAATGTAATAAAAACTATTTTCATGGTACCACTTTGTCAGACTAACTCAGCAGTTTTTTTTGGTAGTTGTGCTGTTGAAAATGATCTTTGCCCAACGATTGTTTTGGTTGATCTCGTGATATTTGTGTTAAGAAAAATGGGATAAAGCAATTTTATGTATACTTCCGTTCTGTCGTCTTCCGCTTATAAGGGGCCGGATCGCGGGGGCAACAGCCTTAGACGGGAAGCCCAGGCTTCTCTCACCCCAGCTGCATCCTCCAGCTCACCCAGAAGGATCCTGAGTCGTTCCCCGGCCAGCTGTGAGACATAGTCTCTCCTGTAGGTCCGGGTTCTGCCGTCTTGGTCTCCTCCCAATGGGACGTGCCCGAAACACCTCACCAGCGAGGTGTTCGGGGGACATCCTGAGCAGATGCCCGAACCTGGCTTTAATCTGGCTTCTCTCAACCTGGAGGAGGAGTGGCTCAACACCGAGCTCCTCCTGGATGGCAGAACTCCTCACCCGATCTCTGAGTGAGAGCCCAGCCACCCTTTGTCTCTCTCAGTATAATATTTTCTCTTTTTATTTACAGACAGGCACGGCTGTCCTGCGATAGGTTACGCACTGCTTCTGATTGAGTTTTCTGATTCATTTCTTAAATAGTTTTTAACCTGTTTTACTGGTTTTAGTTTTTATTCTATTGTTTTCTTCTGTGTCTTTTTTGAGTGTTTCCTCATGGGGATCCTCCATCCCACCAGCTCTGCCTGCTCAGTCTGCAGGATCTTCTCTGTGGAGTTCTGACTGGCCTGGGTGGTGCGGGTCCCCCCACTTTAGCCAGTTGGTTTCTGTGGGTGCCCGTGTCTCCTGGAGCTAGTTGGATCCCTGTGGTTTTGGCTGCTGCAGTCATGGGCAGACCAACTCTTGGTGTGGATCGATCCTTAGTTATTGTTTCCTCATAGCAGCATCAGGCCGGATGTTTATCTTTAAAGAGACAGTAGCTAGCGGTTCAGGTAAAATAGAGGGAGTAGAAGGGGTGTGGGAGAGGTGTGTGTGTGTGTAGCGGGGGCCACGAGGAGCTTTGTGGATGTCAATGCATGTGTGCATTGTTTTGTATGAGTGTGGGATTTTTGACTTGATTACTGTAACCAAAGCAACCCTCTCTACTGTCTTTGCTAGTGGTGTGCCTCTAGATTTTTTGGATTAAAAAATGTGCCTTTGCTTAGAAAAGGTTGGAAAACGCTGCACAAGCCCATACTTTTTGTCATTATGAAAAGATCAGGCTGTTTTTCTTGTGCTATTTTTTTCACTTACACTGTTGTGTTAAGATGTGAACACATGCGTAAATAGAAGAGAGTACTCCTGCAGCATTCTTTAAATTAATGATACAAACAGGAAATGACATCATCACTGCTGACGTGACCTTCCATCAGAGCAGGCACCCAAAAGTACAAATGCACACCCGATTTGTGCATTTGGAGTGATCTACCACCGGTCAAACAGGTCACTGGTGCAGCTTGTCTCTCAGTGATGAATGGAGCTGAGCACTGGTGAGAAAAAAACATGCAAGAGGGTTTATGTGACCACCTTCCTCAACTCGAATGACGTAACAAAGTAATCAGTGCTCTCTTTTGTCCTTGAGCAACGCACTGCAGCCAAGACACAACAATGAATACAAAAGCATGGAAAATAAGTTCCCTCCTCTCGTTGTGTCTGCGGATGTCGTGTTTGAGTGGAGAGTCAGCGAAATTACTTTCCAGTGAGTCAGATGATCCAAGAGAAAGAACTAATTGCCCGTCTTTGTCCCATTAATAAAAAGAGGGGTTGTCTGAAAAAAATCCATGAATAAGATTCCGTATGAAACTACTCATACATGGAAAACATGTAATTATGTTCCACATGAACCGATTAATGTGGGGGGTTTAAACTGTAGTTTTTAAAATGGGGTAAAGACCCTCTCTCGTTCACCTTTTTAGAATTACTTTACCTTCATCTGAACTTTTCCTTTTTGTCTACTGGTTATAATATTATGTCTCAAATGGTGGTTTGGCCAGATTTATAACAAGAAGCAACAAGAAACCATCGGCTTACTTTGTGGCCCAAGAGTCAAAGCATGAGTCTGCAATTATTTTTCCAAGTTTGTGGTTTATTTTTAGATTTATGTTTCACCTTGAACGAACACTGATGTTTAAACTACAATTCCCTTTTTCTTTTGATAGTCAAGTGTGTTGAATGATCTTTAAGTTTTACATAATAATGTTCCATTTCGTTGTCTTCTGCTTCTCTGTGGTTGGTTTGCGGGGGAAACAGCCTCAAATGGGAAGCCTGGTCTTCTCTCACCCCGGCTGCCTCCTCCAGCTCAGCAGGGAGGATCCCAAGGTGTTTTCCATCCAGCTGTGGGACACACGTAGTTGCTCCAGCCTACTTCGGGTGTCCTCATGGTGGGACTTGCCCGAAACACCTCACCAGCGAGGTGTTCAAGAGGCATCCTAAATAGATGCCCAAACCACCCACAGCTGGTGAGCATTGGTGAGTGTAAGAATGTAAATCAACTGGTAAATTGAGATCTTTGCTTTTCAGCTCAGCTTTTTCTTCACCACAACAAACTGATGCAGTGTCCTGATTATTGCGGACGCCGCACCAGTCTGTCTGTCGATCTACTGCTCTTTCCTTCCACCACTCGTGAACAAGACCCCAAGATACTTATACTCCCCCACTTGAGGCAAGCCCCTTTTCCTGACCAGCAGGGGGTATGCCACCCTTTTCCATTTAAATAGATTATTATAATGTACAATATTCATGTTTCCTCTTCTGTATATTTGCATACCACATAGAAGTTGGCATCTGTTGGCGTGAAAAAAAACTCATTAGAGAACCTCCAGGGGAAGATATAAAAGTGTTTTAAGATCTATGACAAATTATTTCTACTCGTAATTTAATCCAAGTGTGAATTTCTAAATGAAGTTCATTATTTGGCCCAATTAGGAGGCATCTTCTTGTTAGAAAAAGTCATTTTAAGTTTGAAATCAGATGGTACTTTTGAAATTCAGCACATAGATAACATAGTTTACAGGTTAGAGTTGGGATTGACACAACCCGACTGGGATGTGCATGCTTTAAAATATCTGAACAAGGTAAATCGTACAGTACGCAGTAGGAAACAGTGCACAAGGCTCAAATTCACAGCGGTTACACATGGGGGAAGGCACATGGGAAATGGCTAAGGGGGTTGAGTTGAGTTCATTTACATATTCTCAGATCCCTGCATACTAAATGTGGCAAGGGGATAAAAATATATATTTAAATTCAAGCGTTTTCAATGCTTGTGGGTTCACAGAACATTTCACGACAAGCAGATCTTTGATTTAGAGTTTAATCAATTCTGTTTGATGGACTTAAACTGAATCCTTCGTAATATGAGCTTCCATGCAATCACGTGGAAATGCAAATTCTGATTTAAATGTTTATCTTTACCACACATATGTCAAATAATCCTCAGTTTTCTGAAGCATATATTAAAGTAATGTATTTTCTTACTATAGAAAACTTTAGTTTCTAAATTTAAAACGTCTTCATCCTAAAGCCTGATGATGACAGTGAAAAAAATACGTTTAAATAACTGCTGTCCGACCATTTTGACCTCATGTCCTGTCTAGAACCATCTGCTTTCAGTTAATCGCCACTCCTCATGGAAAATCCTTTTAATAGCCTGCGGGGAGAAACTAAAACATTGGTGGTGAAACACCTGGAGAAGAGTCACGTATGATGTCACACCCACAAATCTAATGTACCACCATAAGCCACGTGGCTGAGGTCAGATGTGGGCATAATGCTGCAGTGTCTGCCTGTATGTTCGTGTATCTCTCAGTGGGATTAGTCACCAATGGACACAGTGTTGGAACAATGCTTTACTGATGGGTTGTCTCATGTTGTTTGTTAGTGTTATTTCACTCTTTGCCAGCTTTAAGTTACTAAAAAAAATTTTTCGTTTAGTCTCCTGAGCCGTCACAGGGGGTGGTGGAGCCTATTCCGGCTGATTTCATGAGGGAGGAAGGGTACACTCCAAACAGGTTTCCAGTTTGCTGCAGGGCCACACACACTTATTCCTAGGGGTAATAGAAGACCTATTCAGACACGAGAACAACATACAAACTCGACACAGAAAGTCCCACCTGGGACTCGAGCCCTGACCTTCTTGCTGTGGGACCACTGTGCTAACCACTGTCCCACCTGACTTTACAAATTTGAAAAAATAGCAGGAATTACAGACTAAATATTATTTGTATTGACTAATGACCAGGATAATGAGGAATAAGTCCAACCAATGACAGCAAAAACAAAAACAAACAAAAACAAAAAAGACCTGTGCAAGGTTTTATTTTTCTCCATGAGCTAAAAAAAAAGAAGTTTAGCCATTGTTTTGTTGAATTCCTGCAGGTCTCTCTAAGCTTTAAAGTGGTAAGTTTAATTGGTTGCGGTATATGCCGGCCATGCCTGTGATTAGCTGTATTTTCACCCTGATCAGACTACAAACAGAGGAGTTTCAGTTATTTACACACATTTTAACACACTATTTCCTACATATTTCTTAAAAAAATTGTAGATTTTTTTTTTTTTTAGGACGTATCCACTGAAAAACAATCTTTTTTTTTCTATTCCCTGCTTGCACCGATGTTTAACTTTTTAAATATTATTCAGAACTCAAAGATAACAGACTAAAAACAAGATAACACAACCTAGAATGAGTGAGACAGGAACGGGAAAATAAAATGCTGGAAATTTTTATTGTTAAGTTGACTGCTGTGGACTTTAGGGGTGTTTCAAATGGACTCAAGAAGTAGAATGAAATGATGGATCGAGATTAGATTTGTTCTTGAAAACGGCAGTACCTTTAACCCCTTTTGTGGAACTGAAATTTCTGCTATAAAAAGGTTTTTAGCCCTTCTTAGCTGTTTTTAAAAACCTGCGTTAAATTTTTTTTTTAACAAAAATGGACAGGTGAAAAACCTAATCCTCTAAATCTGTGGATCAGGAGATGTTACTGTCACTAGCTGTGATTGATCATTTGTTTCCCTTCACTGCACAAGTTGTCTGGTAGTTTTTTTCACAACTGAGGCAAGGATGGATTGAGAGATTCAGCAGGATCGGTGCTATGTGTGCAACGATTAGGGTGTTACATCTAGCTAAGGATAAACTTTAAATAAGTTGGAGAACAGAGGGAGCTGGTATCACCTCACTGGAGAACATTTTCCACTAGAGGGGGATGTTAGTGCACCAGTCCTCTAAGCAAATAAAGTTTAAATGCTCAGATTGAAGGGCTAGTTTAGGTTTACCTTCTGAATGGCAGTCAGTCAGTAGGATGTGTGTGTGTGTGTATGGATGTGTTGTGTGTGAATGCTGGCCTAGTAATCCACTGGCCTATTAATCTGCTTTTCACCCCTCAGATACTCTCATCTGGTTTATCCCTGTCTGCTTGATTTTTACGAGCGAGAGATGAAGAACCTAGAATCTGTTGTGCTTCTTCTGCAGTGTTTATCGCTGTATTTTTGAGGTGTGAAAAAATGTAAAACGGCACTTAATCTTACAAAACGAATGCTAAGACACAATTTTTTTTATTGTAATCATTGCAGTAGACCTTTTTCAGTTCTTTTATTCTGTTTTGTTGTCTTCCACTTATCTGGTGCCGGGTCGCAGGGCCAAAATTTCAGATGGGAAACCTAGGCTTCTCTCACTCCAGTTGTGTCCTCGAGCTCACCCGGAAGGATCCCGAGGTGTTCCCCAGCCAGCTGTGTAGCAAAGTCTTTCCAGCTAGTCCAGGGTCTGGGTCTTGCCTCTGCATCTCCTCCCTGAAACACCTCACGAGGTGGAGGCATCCTAACCTGATGCCCGAACCACCCCATCTGGCTTATCTCAATCTCTCTACTTTTTGTTTTATTTCATTCTGTTGATTTTTAATTTCTGCGTCTGGCAAGAAGTCAAACTTTATGCAAATTCAGAAAAAAGCAGCTACAGAAGGAATTGTAATCAGCGATGTGGGTGTGTATATATTTTTTTTATTGATTAATCCTTGATAAAAACCATTTTGCATCACAATCTGCCCAACTCGTTTAGTTTTATTATTCGCCCCCATTCAGAGCCCCCACTCTGAAAACAAGACAGAGCATAATGCCAGTGGGTTCGAGCATCCCTTCCGTTCCATGTGCAATTTGATAAGAGTGTAATCAAATTAAACGTTTTAGGTTTGAATAACTGACTGCTATTCCCCTTGTCTCATCTCTTTCTTTTGCACCAGAGATGGATGACTTTTGCTGGACCGTGTTGGGATGAGAACAATGCGTTATGACTAATTAAGTGGCCCCTGAGGGGGGCATTTGTGTCACAGAGTGAGAGAGAGAACGGCTAAAGGCAACTTGGCACTCACACCCGCAACAAATGTTAAATAAGTCAAACTCCTTATGTCACCCACAGCTTGGTCTGCTTCACATCACTTGCTTCGTTTCTTTAAATGTCTTTGTTTTGTTGTGTTTCTATTTTATTCCGTATGTACGGTATTAAAAAAAATCTCACTTTATTGTAGTTGCATCATGTATTTGTATCTTTTCTTCTCAGTGTTTCCTCTCCATCTCTTGTACATCTGGCTCCGTCTCTCCCCCCTTTCCATCATCCTCCCAAAGGACAAAACCACTCCTCCCCCTTTCCTCCTTTTCTGTATTTGCCTCCTCCCCTTTTCTATGTCCAAAGCTTCTCTTGCTGCTTCTGTTTCCCTCCTCTCTCCTTCCTTTCGTCCCACTCCTCGTGGCACTGTGTATCCATAGTGTTGTCGTTGTAGTAATAGCAACTGTAGTGCAGTGAGCAGGTGGACGTTCAACAGCAACTTAAAACTGTTAAACGCATCATCAGCATAAAGACACAGTTTGCAGATTTTTATTTATTTATTTTTAAAGATTTTTTTTTAAAGACTTTCCCTTTTTTCCGCATTTTAAATGGAAGGACTATACCATGGTAAGGCTCTATTTGTATATCATCATGTGATGTGTCTTATTAAAAAAACAAAAAAAACAAGCTGAGAAGTAAAAAGAAAAACAAAATGCATCAGCTTTTTGAATAAGTTGGCATTTTGCATTTTTTTTTTTAATTTTAGTGTCTGAAAATGCTAATTTTTTATTGCTGACTACACTTTGAAGTAATAACATGAACCAAGGGGTCGTTGATTGTAAGAAAAATTAAACATTTAGCTGGTGTGCAATCATTAAGAGGCAAAAGCAGTGAATTGCAAACTTAAAAAAGCTATTAAACTGAAATTAAATATTTTTTTAATATTTTGCATTTTTAGGTGCACAAATTCCTTGACTTCTAACTTGTTATTACCTCCATAGATTTTCTGCACGTGCACCAATTCAGTTATTTAGTAATAAGGGGTCATTTTTACACTATCTGTTGGGATTTTTGTAATTTTTTTTTGTATAAAAAAATGAATTAATTATTAGTTAGTTATTTGCAGCTTAATCTTAAACCGTGTTTCAACACTTATGTAAATATATTAAGTGTTGAAATAATGATATGATTAAAATTTAAGCCGTTCCAGATGGAAAAAAAAACTCAAGTGCATCTAAGTGTGACCACATGTATTAAAGGGGATTAACACTGTGTGTTATATGTGCGTTTCTGTGTGGGGGGAGGTCGGTCGTCTGAATGAGAAGGAGAGATGATTTACTATGAGTGCCAAATTAGTAGATCTGTGCGGATGTGAATGTGTCGCGTTGTGCACATGGCTCATAGTGTTTGTAGTTTCAGTATATTTGTGCGGATGTTGTTTTCAATATAATTTTATTAGTACCGCTCGATATCACATAATTGTCTAAAATGGTTTTGTATAGAATAAAAAGAAAGAGCAAAAAAAAAAAAGAGCAAAAAACGTTTTTACACTTCTTCTTTCGGCATTTCCCTTCAGGGGTCGCCACAGCAAGTCAGTTTCTTCTATCTAACCCTATCTGCTGAATCCTCATCGGTCATACCAACTATCTTCATGTCTTCCTTCACTGTATCCATGAACCTCCTCTTTGGTCTTCCTCTAGTCCTCTCTCCTGTTGGTTCCAAACCCAGCATCCTTCTTCCTATGTACTCTCTCTCTCTCCTCTGCACATCTCCAATCCATCTCAGTCTGGCCTCTCTGACTTTATCTCCAAAATACACAAAAAATAACTACCGGTACATGTTTCAGTGCATTCCAGCATTTTTAGTCCCTTTAGATCAGGGGTGTCAAACTCCATTCCTGGAGAGCTGGTGACCTAAGGTTTTCCATGTGTTCTTGCATTGGCCCACTTGATCCAAGTTTTTGAGTCAATGTGCCAAATTTTATTGGCTGTTGATTTTACTTTATGTGCATCAGTTGTATTGAACCAGGAACACAAGAAAAACTGTGAGGACACCAGCTCTCCAGGACCAGGGCTTAACACCCCTGCTTTTAAACCCTTGTTTGCAAAACTAACAAAATTGTTTTGCATTTGGTTCTAGGTTATTAGGCTTTAATATTTTAATGACGAAATATATATTTATCTTAAATTATAATCCATTGAAAAGATGTCATCATAAAGACAGTTGGTGTGACCAATGAGGATGCAGCAGATAGAGTTAGATGGAAGAAACTGACTTGCTGTGGCGACCCCTGAAGGGAAATACTGAAAAGAGAAGTCTGTATATACGATGGTAGCCCTTGTAAGCTCAGAAATGCAATATTTGCACAAACAAAGCTTATGAAAACACTGTAAATTTCCTCTACTCTCGCTCCCTGTTTAGCCCCACGCCCCGGAGCGTGCACAACAGACCATGCATGTTGTCTGAAGAGACAAATGCAGTTTGAAGCACCTCAAAAAAGAAAAATTGGTACACATTTTTTGGTATTTTTATTTTGGTGCAGTCACATAAAAATTGCACTTCTTTTTGATGCGAGGGACCGAGCATGAGCAGAGTATGTGCACTGAAACACTTTTTGCTTACATTAGAATATGAGCATGGTGGGGAACAAAATCTGTGGCCAAGAACAACCTGGTGTTCAAATAGTAATGGAAGTAAGCAATTACGATCAACCATATTCAATAGGGACAAAAACCTTTCGTGACATTTTCGACACATTTCGTGATTTGTTGAAGTTAACTTTAAAGTTTAATAGAGTTCAAATAGAGGTCAACATCTGACCGTATAACTCAAATCCTCCAAAGGGGACATGTTTTCTTGCACAAATCAAAATGAAGAATTTATTTTAGAACCTCGCACATCATTTCCCCAGTGTTCGAGCTCATGTAAAATGGAAGAAAAATTTAATATTTTATGCTGTATTTTATTTTCTTTGCATACACATTTCAAACAGCATGCTTTAACAAGACAAGCGGTAGATGGAACATCTCTGACTTACACTGTGAATCTGTTATAATGGGTATAATTTCAAATCAGTTTAAAACCTGGCCTTTTCCTTGTTCGTTCTTAATTTTACATTTGTTGCATAGAGTTAGACATGTTCTCTCTTGTCTGAGTGTGTAACATATCGTAGGAACCTGGCTACTTTTTTCACCAAAATTTTGCAGGTGAAACCTAAATAGATGTGCCACAGTTTGTGCATTGAACAAGCGTAGGAGTAATCAAGCGTTTCCTTGACCTTATTATGCTGGGTGCTTGTAGGGCTCATCCAGAGGGGTATGTGAATGTGTAAGAGTACATGTCGAAAATATTTTCTACAGCATGCGGCAGATGTTAAATAATGACTCAGTGCTTGCCCTGAGGTCCATAATGACCTGAGAATATGCACCTGTACTTTTCCTTGCAGGTTAAGAGAAAAAATTAAGCTTAACTTTGCTTTTTATTCATTTAACAAGTTTTGCTTTGAAATAGGAAATTGTAAAATGCAAAAAAAAAAAAAAAAGGTCAAGAAGAGTTTGTCTCTGTGTTTGTGTGCATACGGCAGATGTGTTTGGTGCATCAAGCTTCATGCTGTTGCACTGTAAAAGTGCATGCTCCAGTAACACCTCATTGTTGAGTGTTTCACACACAGATGCACTCCCACCAGCATGTGCCAGCTTTGCTTGAAGGTTACATTTTAAGCACAGAGCAATGAGGCACACCAGCTTGGTCCTACTTCTTGCAGGAAAAAAAATCATTTATGCGGAAAAAATATATACAGTATATTTTTCTCCAAATTTAATCTTTTACTGTTAACGGTATTGTTGTGTAGATGTGTTGACTTAATTCCTCAGATAAAAATGAGACCAATCGTTAGGATTTTTTAACTTGATAATTTAATCTTTTTTTCTGTTACTTTATTCATGGGGGATTTAGCTCCGTGCATAAAGAAAAGAGGTACTGCACAGTGGCACAGTGGTTAGCACAGTGGCCTCACAGCAAGAAGGTCGGGGTTCAGGTCTCAGTGTAGGTCCGAGCCTTCAATCACTAGTTTTTCTATGTGGAGTTTGCATGTTCTCTCTGTGTATGCGTGGGTTTTCTCCAGGTACTCCAGTTTTCTCCCACTCTCCAAAACCTGCATATTAGGTTGATTGGCCACTATAAATTTGCTCCCAGGACTGAGTATGTGTGTATGTGTGGCCTTGCAGAAGACTGGCGACCTGTTCGGGGTGTACCCTGCTTCACACTTAAATTAGCCGAGATAGACTCTGATACCCCCGTCACCCTCTTAGGGACAAGTGGTTCAGAAGATGAAACGAAATATAATGTTTTCTTTCTTTCTTTTTTTTTTTTTTTTTTTACATAATTCATTCCTCAACAGGGAAATTTGTGTGCTGCAGTACACCACAGCAGGCTGCCACTACGGGAGCAAACTTTCTTATTTTTTTTTCTATAAAATATCCAATCAATGAGACAATAATCTGGCATTCGGTAGGACACTGTCTGAAAATGGGAGGAATTATTGTGAGATGCACACTAATGTTGGAATGATGATAGTTTTCTTATTGAACCGATATGAAAAAGTCACTGATCGTGTGATGAAATATAAATGTGAAATTTCTTTTAAGGTGTTCTTTTTTTTTTTTTTTTTCACTCATGCTCTCTTGAACTCTATCGACTCGTCTTCTTCAGACAGAAAATAGCCCCTGTCTCCTATGGTTTTTAAGTCTAGACTGGAGCAATTCCAGTATGACTGCAGATCTCAGGCTACATAGCACTTAGACTGACTGAGAAAGACAAATAGAAGCAGAATGGAGCTCTGACAACGCTCAAGAGACAGATGGTGTCTCAAAGCTTCAGGTCTATTTAGATGTCATAATGGCACTTTAAACCATTCGGTGTCATCACAAGCTGCCCCCAAATCAGTTTACTGTGGTTTGTTTCAGTAAAAAAGAAAAGAAAGTAAAAGTCAAACCAAGAGTGTCAAACTTTAATCTGATCAATTCATGCAATTGTAAAAATGAGATATAAAAATAACCCTGATGCAACATTAAAGTTTAAACTTGGCTATGAATTTTATTTTTTATTTTAAAAAAATGTGTTATAATTTGACGGGTTGGTGGTAAAACCTCCACAAGTCACCTTGATGGGCTTTCATTTTTAATTTCTGTATGGGTCGTTTTTCTCACCATTGCGTCATCTCTGCTGACAGCCTTATCTGTCATTTAATACAGTGTGTGTATGCACCCAGTGTGTGTGTGCGTGCGCGGGTGTCTAAAGCACTTAGACTCTTATCCTTTTTGACCTACACACACAGCTCTATCACTGTCATAAACTGGTTCCCAATAGATTTCTGTTGGATTTCCTGTTGAAACTCGGAAGTGATTTGGTTCTTGTAGGATAATATATCACAGCGTGATTAAAAATACATTTATGGACATCTTTGTATGAATGCACAGCATAAACTATGTTTACCAGAAACCAAATTAGTATAGATGAAAGGAAATTAGTTGTTGATTATAAAGAAAGGAAAAACTACAAATTGGACAAATATGGAAAAAAGGAAACAAGGGAAGTCCAATATTCCTATTCTGGGGTTCACCTGTCACCCAGAGGCTAAAAGGTTAAAGCACACTCGGTGTTTACATCCTCATCTAACAGCTGCCACATCTGAACGCCACACAATAGAGCTGTGATACTGCTTTTCTCTTTTCTGCCTTTTTTCTTCTTTCAAACGGTGACGTATCAGCGTATTATGACTTAGAGAAAAATGAAGAACAATACAGTATTGATTTAAAAAAAAGTCAATCAATACCTCTTTGAAAAGGTGTGTGCAAAAAACAGAATTGTGATTGATTTTTAATTTCTCTTAAAATGACATAAATGATAAATTAGGTCCATGTAATTCCTCCTGCTGTTCATGGTTAGTAACTAAGTTGTGTACACCTGTCCTGGGACTTGATTTATAAGGTTAGGTTTTGGGTTTTTTTTTTTTTGTTCAGGTTTACGAACCAGCTCATTCATATATATTTTTTTTGTTTTGTCTTCCAGATATTTCCAGGATCGCCTACTACACGGGTGAGTGCTGTTGTCTAAAATTTATTGTTATTTTAGAAACAAGAAAGAAACCAAGTGGAATCGTAACGATCTCATTAGAACAAACTATAGAATTTTTTTTCTTCCTTATTTTACAAAATATTATTTTTTTTTATCTTTTTGATGATCTTTCGATTATATTCCTTGAGTTGCTCTATAAAACTTTGATCATTTGGAAAATCTCTCTGGTGTATGACTTCGCTTCACATTGTTGCCACCACCTGGGAGGAAGTTAAGAAAATAACAAAGGAAGAAGAGTTGGTCGAGAGGGAGTTCCGAGAATCATTAGTGTTTATAGGTTTTATTTCCTGATCTGAACATGCAACAAAATGTGAATAAAAACAATTAATCCAACAAATTACTTTTGAAATTTATTCTAACTGTAACTAAAAGTTTTTTGACAATACTGCAATATAATACAGTTTTTTTTGCAATTGAGCTATTTTTTAAATCCAAAGAGACATCTAAAAATAGGGCAGGTGCAGTGGTTAGCAAAGTGGCCTCAAAGCAGGAAGGTTAGGTTTTGAGTCTCAGAGAGGCGCTGAGGCTTGAAACACTGTTCTTTCTGTGTGGAGTTTGCATGTTCTCCCTGTGTATGTGTGGGTTTCCTTCAAGTACTCCAGTTTCTTCCCACTCTCCAAAAACAAGCAAGTTAGGTTGATTGGCTACTAAAAAATTGCCCCAGGGAATGAATGCGTGTGGTTGTATGTCTTTTTGGCTCTTTAATAGACAGGTGACCTGTTTGGGGTGTACCCTGCCTCTCGCCTGAAATCAGCCATGATAGGCTCTGGCACCCTCTGTGACCCTGTTAGGGATAAGCGGTTCAGAAGACAAAACGAAACATCTAAAAATAGACATGGAAGTATCTATATTGAGTTATGAAAATAGATAAACCTACTTAAATCTTTTATACATTTGAACAATAGATTATAATAATGAGGGATGTTTTGATTTGCTCTTTTCTAAAATAATTATGTTCCCGAAACAAAATACTGAAAGGAGTTTTGGATCGGTGCCAGCAGAGTTCTTCCCATTCATGGTAACATCCGGCCATCTGACAAAAGCCTCTCAATAGTTCACACACACATCAATGCACCGATGCACACACACGCTTCACAATCTCCCTGCTTTTCCCTCTACATTTTCATGACAATGGCCAACGTCTGAGATAGACTGCAAAACATAGGAAACACACACATACACACACACTAAGACAGCTGTTCTTTTGTTACCTGTATTTTAAGCTGCTTAAAGATTTTTTTTTTTTTTTTACCGTTTCGTTATTAGCCGTGTTCAGTCCGTAATCGATTGGGGCTTGTTAAATTTCACCATGGGATCAATAAGCAGTTTTATTCCCATGAACGAAACACAGTATTCTGTTTGCAGTCACACACAGAGTCAAATTGCACTGACCCTGGGATTAGATAAAAGTAAGTTATCGCCTGAGTGGATGTGATTGTGCGGTGAGATCAATTTTGGTTTAGAAATAAATGGCTTTTGTCATCGTCTAGTTTGCATACGTTATATAAAAGTATTTTTTCTAAAAAAAATTTGATTAAGAGCTAGATTATGTTAAATTTCTTCTCTCAATTGGCTAATGAAGCAAATAGTTTGTTTTGAATGTATTTTTCTTTTATCTATTTATTTTAAAGATTTTTTTTTATTCAAACACTTTTCGGCTTTATTTATTCTAGTCATTTGAGTTCAAGATGAGTCTTGCTCATACACTGACTCCAAGAGCAGATGTGGGAGGGTTTTTTGTTGAATAGCCAGCACAGGATTAGCATATTAATGGTATTTAGCTCCTCCTGTTCCTCCACCAACCCTCTCCTGAGCTCACTCATTCCCCACTCAACTTTCTTTCAGTTTGTCACTCTGTCTGGCTTCTCCTCTTGTTATTCACTCTGTAACAATCGCTGCATGTCTCTCCAGCTCTGTGTCTCTGTTTACTTTGTCTAAACGCTCTAATCTGTCCCCCCACTTTCAGTTTCCAACAGAAGAAGATAACAGTTTTGTTCCTCACTTGGTCCAGTAATTTGCCTCTTTTTCTGCTGTGTGACCACTGGATTGGTGCTTTTGCAAGCTGGATTATACTTTTAAGTTTTGCTGGAGAACATTTCTCCCTAATTCAAGGACTCAACCGAGTGAAATAATTCTCTCGGAGCAACAGTCGCTCCATACCTCCTCGGCAACTCTGTAACTATGGAGGAAAGGCATGAAGGGAAATTCACGAAAGAAATAAACTGTGTTTCCATCACAGGGAGGCTGCTGAGGTGTGGACTTTAAGACGCAAATGCTGAAGTTTGTGACACTTGGATTGTTTTCTTTCTTCTTGTGGACCTTCAGATAAACAGGAAAAGATTAACAGAAGAAGGCTTTGCAAAGCAGAAATTGTGGAGGATGTTAACTTTTTACATTTTCGATGCTGACTGGTTGAATAGTTTTCATTTTTGAAACATAAGGCTCTGACTCCAAACATTTTTTTCAACATTTCAGTATTTCTTATTTATCAGCCTTCAGATTACAACTGTTCTTTTCAGAACTAGTACACTTCGGCTCATGTGTTTGTGGAGCACTGTTTGGATTGTGCAAGACCTTCATTGCTGTTATGTCTGAATTTCGGGCGTGTTTATTTATTTGATTCTGCACACAAGAAGTTCACCGTTTGTGATGCGAGGCTGTGAAGCAGCTAGCTGTCTCTCTGTCCTTGG
This sequence comes from Neostethus bicornis, assembly GCA_902685375.1. Classification (NCBI taxonomy): domain Eukaryota; kingdom Metazoa; phylum Chordata; class Actinopteri; order Atheriniformes; family Phallostethidae; genus Neostethus; species Neostethus bicornis. The sequence goes on along the minus strand of LR738551.1, from coordinate 21,156,732 downwards.
CGCAGACAGAACCAGAGTGGGGCAGGCATGCGTTTCCATGGCTACCACTGGCTGTAGCCCTTTTCCCCTGTGTTGGGACAGAGGTATGAATGAAATTACCTTCATGTACACATAGAAACACACACACTAGGTGTTACGAAACCTTTTCTTAACAATGTAATATCTGACGTCATCAGAACTTAGTGGACAAACAACCAAGCAGTACTGATCATAGATTTATTTATATGTAAGAGTAAGAATAGCTAGTAGCAGAGTAGCCTGGGACTACTTTAGATTTCATTGAGTTATGTGTGTTTGTGTGTCAGCACACACTCTCTCCTCCCCTCTCAGGTGTAATTACCTGCAAGAACATATCCATTTACTTCTAATGGTGGAATGAGGGAGGAGGAAAGAAAACTAGCAGAAAAAAAAACCCTTAAAGCAGGTCAGATTATGTTTCTCTCTGTATTATGTTGACAACAGCACATGCGTATATTTGTCATGCTCCTTTCTGCACACTGACATGAAGAGGGGGAATCTGTTTGAGCCTTTTAAGATAAAGTTGCAGGATGCAAGTTAGTGTCCAAACTTCAGGAAGAAACGGCTGCACGGGGTTCATTGTCTTCTCCGCGTTATGGACACGGTTGCTTACATAATGAGCCATGACCCTGGCTCCGTGTTTCTCTTTTTATTTCTCTCTCTGGTATCTGATTGTCCATTGTATTTTATCTCGCCAAAAAACAACACAAGAAGAATAGATACACGCTGTACAAAGTTTGCGTCAAGAAAGACAGGAAGGCCTGGGAGGAAAATGAGAGTAAAGGGGATTCAGATCTGCTAAATCAGAGGTGTGACATGCTGTTGCCCACAGCTGAGACAAAAAGGGAAGTCACTTTACTGCACAAACAAGGTTGGACAGTAAAAATGATTTGGTGACTATTTGTTGATTTAGACAAAGGCAAAAATGCTTTTCATTAACTGGACAAACTGTAGCTATTTTTAATGCAATTTATTTTAAGTGTCCATATGCAAAGAACTTTTGTAACAAAATACAAGGCTTACACCTCACAATTAGAATGTAGAAAACCCTGAAAAGTTGATTTGGCATGAGTTGGGAGCTTTAAATTTCTCTACTAGGGGAAAGACTCTGTCTCTGATCTGTTGGGGGTATTTTACCCTTTTCTGATTAAAAATATTTGTTTAGATTTTTTTTCTACAACTTTTTTTCACCTTCTTTGATCAAATATATACAGTCTTATTTACCAGATTTTCTCTGCTGTGTTCTATCTCCTCAGAATATGACAGACACCTAGCAGCGGCAGTGTCATCAGGGAAAACCATGGCGACAGTCTACCTGGAACCCAACCTAAATAACGCCTTTCTAGGAGGTGCCAAATCCCGGCTGAGCGGAGGAGGATCGGACCGAACCATGGCTGGCTCCATGGACAGGGTTCTAAAAGTTTTTCACCACTTTGAAACAAATACAGAACACAGTTTCTGGTCTTCCAATATCAGATATGGAGATGCGGCAGATGTCAGGGTAAGAAAATGCATGCCCACACTTTTTTTTCATCAGCTTCTTCTTCTTCTTCTTTCGGCTTTTCCCTTTAGGGGTCGCCACAGCAAGTCAGTTTCTTCCATCTAATCCTATCTTCTGTATCCTCTTTGGTCACACCAACTATTTTCATGTCTTCCTTCACTGCGTCCATGAACCTCCTCTTTGGCCTTCGTCTAGTCCTCTTTCCTGGTGGTTCCAAATCCAGCATCCTTCTTCCTATGTACTCTCTCTCCTCTGCACGTGCCCAAACCATCTCAGTCTTGCCTCTCGAACTTTATCCCCAAAACCTTTTTCATCAGCTTGATACCCTCTTTTTTTTTTGTAACACGGAGATTTTTGATAACTGTATTTTGAAAATTCAGTGGAAAGTTTCACAAACTAAATACTTCTAAACATTTGTTTATGACATCCTAGTGAAACATGGCGATTAAACAAACCTGCTTTCTGGTCTACTGAGAGTGATGATAAATTTAAAGTTCCAGCAGTCTTCTCACTTACTTGCATCCAACTTTAATTATTGATTATGTTTATGTGGTGTTGGTGTGTGGCTGCACTCAAGCAGTAGTCATTATTTCAGCCATGATGTAGAAGCTCACACGGTTAACAGTCATACAGAATATCCCAGTGAAAATCTCCTGCGCTCTTCTTCTTTCAGCCATCTAATCGCCAGTATGTAGGTCAGACCCCCTCAGCGTTTTACATTGCAACACACGGTTCTGTGAGCATTATTGTTGATGGATGATGTCTGCCAACTTGTTTGGGTGGGAATGTCGGGTTAAACAGCTTGAAGTCACCTGCAGACCAGCATCCACACATCAATGCGTAGATGCACTGTTGGATTTGATGCAGAACACATCCTGTTTGCACAATTAGGTGCAACATCGAACTGAATAAAACAATTCTTTTCCTCCCCGCTAGTTCATTTTTTTTAAATTATTTTTTCATGAAACACCAACCAAATTAAATACATTGGCCTCACAGCAGGTCTGAGGTTTGAGTCCTGAGTTGGACGAGGCTTAAAATGCTGCTGACCTTTCTTTGTGGAGTTTGCACGTTCTCCCCGTGTATGTGTTGGTTTTCTCCAGGTATTCCAGTTTCCTCCCACTCTCAAAAAACATGCATTTTCGGTTGATTGGCCGCTATGAAATTGCCCCTAGCAATGAGTGTGTGTGGATGGTTGTGTGTGCGTGTGTGCCCCCGCAACAGATCGGCGACCTGTTCAAGGTGTACGCTACCTCTCGCCTGAAATCAGCCGGAATAGGCCTTGACACCCGCTATGATTCCTTGAGGGATAAGCAGTTCTGAAGATGAAACAAAACACCAACCAATTTATTTAAATTTTCTACCTTGTGTCATTTTTTCTTTAATTTCCTTTTCGACTGCAGGGAATAATCCAGAAGATTCTGGACATCCACAAAGTGCGCTGGACTCTATGTTTCGGGCTTCGTCTCAGTAGCAGCCAATCCAGAGACCAAGTGTACTGGCTTCACCCAGACATGGGCGTGTCCCACATCCGAGAGAAATATGAACAAGCACGGCCAAACGAAGAGTGGAGGTGACGCGGCATACTTATTTTTGTGTTTTTTTAATGACACGCTGAAGTATTTGGATACTTTTTATTAGGAGAAATAAATGTTGCAAAGATTTGAAAACTTATAAAAAGCTTCGTTTATAAAAATTGAAATGATAATTGATATTTTGTTATTTATACCTCGCTGTATTGCTTTAAATGTTTTGACACTTTTAATGAAATATGATTTAAGAATGAACTTGCCTTTCCCGGCACTACCCTAATGAAATATGCAACTCACCCTGAATAGGATACTGTGTCTGGGTGATGGCAGACGTTGCTCTAAAATCAATATAAGCTTTTAGCATTAATGCCTCATTCACACATGAGTAAAGTGTACTAATGTACATCTATAGAGCTGCCCAAAGGTAAAGTTAAAATCAAATTTTGAAAAAACATACTTATATTAAAGTTAAGATATCCAATGTAAGCAAAGCCTTGCTCTGTCTCTTCGTGCTTTCATAACTTTCTAGTCTCTCTTCCACACTGACACACTACCTTTGCAATATTCATACATTTTGGCAATGTTCTTGTAACTCTACAAATTTAATACATGCCAGATGGTACGTGTAAAGTATTTAGTACAAAGCTGGTAGCTTTTCCCAATTTTTAATATGCATCCAAAATTCTTAGGTTGAATTTGATAAGAATGTTTTTAAATCTGCTTAAACAATTCCAACTTTCTCCAATTGTGCTTTTATCTACAGATACGAGTTAAGAATCCGGTATTTACCAAAAGGATTTGTGCAGCAGTTTACAGAAGATAAACCTACTCTGAACTACTTCTACCACCAGGTAAACACACACCAACATTTAGAAATTCTTCTTTTGCCTTCCTTCACTAGATCATTTGAACTAGATGGACTTTTATCAGTATTTTTTTATGTGTGAAAGATGCTTCACTATTTAAAGAACTATAAACATCAGTGTGTCGAAATCTGGGAGTTATAATGGATTTACACTTGAACTTTAATAGACACAACAAATCAATTACATCAGCAGCCTTTTACCACCTTAAAACATTGTCAAAATTAGAGGATTGGTGTTCAAAACAGACTTAGAGGTTCTTATCCATGCATTTGTTTCTAGTAGGTTAGATTATTGCAACAGTTTACTCACAGGTTTGAAAAAAAAAAGACCTTGAAACAGTTGTAGTTTATTCAAAATGCTGCAGAATCAGAAAATAGGATGACATTAGTCCTGTGCTCTGGCTTCCTGTGGCTCAGAGAATAGACTTTAAAGTGTGAAATGTTAGAGTCTTCTGAACCATCTAGAACTCTGAGGACCTCTGAGATCAGCCTCCTGCTTGGTGTTTAGAATCAGGATTAAACATGGAGAAAAAAACTTCTTGAGGCTTTGAGACAGGACGACACTGTCACAATGTTGAAATCTAGACTGAAAACAGTTCTGTTTAATCGTGGATTTGACTGAAGATTAATCACTCTTTTTTTTTTATTTTTAGCATTTTTATCATTTTTAGTTTTTAAAATGTTAATTCTGTTTTATAATTTTAATTCTTTTTTCTGTATCGTAAAGCACTTTGAATTGTCTCGTGTATGAAATGTACCACAAATAAACTTGCCTTTTTGTGTTTCCCAGGTAAAGCACGATTACATGACACAAATTGGGGATCATGTAGAACAGGATGTCGCTCTGAAGTTGGGCTGTTTAGAAATCAGGTAATCTTGTTTTTTTACCAACTGTTGTCTCAATCGTGACATCAATACAGTATTTGTGAACTCTGGATTTGACCTCTGACGTTGTACATTTTCCAGGAGATTCTTCAAAGAGATGAGAGGAAATGCTTTGGATAAAAAGTCAAACTATGAACTATTGGAGTAAGTATTTTCTTCACGAGTAAATGAAAGTTTTGGTATCAATAGAGTGACTCGTCTCTTCCACTCCTCCTCTCGACCTTTCCAGGATTGTAATGTTAAAGTTTAAGAAATTATTCAAATTAATAAACATGAAAACCTATTATTTTGACCATGCTTCTTTTTCCTCTTTTGACAACAATGACTAATTGACCATTAAAACCTAAAGGAGACTTGGCCCTAAAATGTTCAGTTTCTAATGAGCAAGGCTGCTATTGAAGCCTCCGATTAACAAGCTTTTCATTTAACAGAGAAGAATGCTCACTCGCTCTCTTGTAGGTCTACTCGTTCATAGTGCTCCCTCTATTCTTCTTTCACATTCTGTTCCTCTTCTCTGCCTCACTGTTTTTCTCTTAAACTCTCTTTTCATGTTTCTGTTAATTGGAAAAAGATGTCATGAAATGCACTTTTGCAAGACCAAAAAAAAAAGGGTTAAAGAACAGTTTTTATTGGGACAGAGAATTACAAACTGATGGGGTATTGTTGATCATCCAAAGCCGGAAATACCTAAAACATCCTTTTAATGACCTGTTTACTCTCAGTTCCTCTAGTCGTTGTGATTTAAAGCTCCTAAAGATGCAACCCTTTTGGTAAAAAAAAGTACGAGCCCAAAAAACTTTAGAGTAGATATTTTCGACAGTGATTCGTCACAACAGGTTCAGTCCTGAGGAAAAAGACAAATCGCGTAAGACATTGCGACTGCTTTACGTCTGTTTCTGCTGTAGAAAATATTGATTTTGAAAGGTTTTCCTTTCATTTTTATAGTTATAAAAGTTTATTAATAGATTTCTGGTATACATTAAAGCCTTTTTTGGGTTGCTATGACAGACATGGCTTGATTTTAACAAAAAAAAACTTTTTGGTGACTGGATTATTGATTTGAGATGTGGCCTTAGTTGGACAAACACGCAGAAAAGATGACGTAACCCTCCACTCTCTCCTCTTTCTCTCTCTCTCGTCCTCCTTTCTCCTGTACTGATCTTTTCCTCACAGGAGTATGAGTCATTAGTTAGCTTCCCGTTATGACTCCCCACATGTTTCTTTGTCTCTGTGGTTTCTCTATCTTTTGCTTCTCTCCATCTCTTGCTTTTTTTGTTATAATTTTACTCTCAGAAGAATATGAGTAAAATGATTTAATCAGCTGTCAGTTTTTCTGTTTCTATTCACTTGTTTTGTTGTCAAATTATTATTCTGAAGCTTTTGGTTGTCCTTCCCCAGAAGAGAGAAGAAAACTAGTCCCCTGAGATCAGATAAAAACTGAAATGTCCACCACTTAACATTCCTTGATTTAATTGCAGCAGGATAGAAAAATGCTGATTTTTATCTTCTCTTTCATCACAGGAAAGATGTTGGTTTGAGGCGTTTTTTTCCTAAAGAATTGCTGGACTCAGTGAAGGTAAGAAGATAAATTTTCTTTTGAAGAGAAGACAAATCAGCAGTTTTATTCCAAAAATTAATAAGACAAAGACTACTCTTATAAAAGACTCAAAATGGTTAAACTGAACTACTGGTCAGACACAGAGGACACAGACAAAAAGAAGACAAAACAGAAGAAAGGTTGATCTTCGTAGTGAGTGTGTGTGTGTGTGTGTAAGTTTGAATGTGATTTTCAAGGCCTCATTTTTGGGTATGTAATTTCTTCATTTTATTTACCTGAACTTACAGAACTGGCTAAACAAATTTAAGGCTGCGTAGTTGTGGAAATAAAGCAATATTGAAAGTTTTCTAAATGCTGGTACTTCTGGATTATTGCAATTGAGGGTTGCGGCTGCAGCTCCTTCCACACTTGCTGCAAATGTGATGAGGCGGTATAAGTCATGGGAGAGCAGTGGCAGACTAACTTCTCTGCTGTTTCCGGGTCTTTGCGGCCTCAAGCTGGATCTCTCTGTTCTCCTTGGCCTGCTTGATACCGATTTTGACAGTTGCACCCCACCTGCCGCGGTCAGCGGTCACTGACTCGAGATCTGCTGCATTGATGTTGCACAACTTCAGAGCCCTCTTGCAGATATATTTGTACCGCAGGGCAGGTTGTCCAGTTGGCCACGTTCCTGTGGCCACCTCCCCACAGAGAATGTCTTTTGGAATGGGGCCATTGTTCATCCTGCATACATGGCCTAGCCAGTGCAGGCGACTCAGTGAGAAGATGGCAAACATACTGGGCATGCTCGTCTAGGTCAGGACATCCGCATTTGATACCCGATCTTGCCAGGTGATGTCTGGGAGACGTCTAAGGTTATGCAGGTGGAAAGAGTTTAGTCTCTGTTCTTATTAAGAAACCATTGTCCAAATTTTAATTGGCATACAGAAGGGTGCTCAGCACACACGCTCGGTAAACCTTCATCTTTGTGTTGAAAGTCAGCATGAAGTTGTCCCACACATGCTTTGTTTTCGGGCCATGGCATTTGTTGCATTACCTTGATGACGGAAATGCTATCTAATTGGTCTCTTCTTTTTAGTAAAAATGACCACTTCTATTTTTTTTTGTTGCCAAAAACACAAAGTTTCTGGTCCCTGTGAACAGTTGCTTGTGGAGATATTTTTCATTCTCTTTGTGACGGAAAAGTCAAAACCCCCGGAGCAGTCGTGTCTGACACATCTAATCAAGTGATGGACCTTCCCAAATTTCACAACAAGAATTTACCTTTCTCTCTTATCAAGCATAATTTTTTCAAAATCTTTTTTTTTTTTATGAACAATCACTTTTGTAAAATCAATTTTGATTTTCGAGGAAAAGTCGCCAAGTCTCAAAACCTTCTAATGTGTGCCAGGTGTTTTGTGTTACTTTATGTGAGACTAAAAAAAAAACCTGTGAACTTTTACTCCTGAACTCTCTGATGTGTTTCCCATGAGCGCATGTAAATATTGAGGTCATCTGTGTATCTACTGAGGCGAGTCATCTCTGAGTAAAGAGTGTCTGAAAGTCAGCGCTTCAATTGGTTTGGAGAAAAGCCAAGTGCAGAAAATAATTTGGTTAAGGATTTAACAACAAGGTCACCAGACGTACAGTATTTATTCACTGCAATCATTTCAGGGTAGTGTGTAAAATCCCACGTCTCAGTAAACAGAAACTGATTAATGGATTTTGTACTGAGCGATATTGTTGAAGTTTTTGTTACCTCCAGAATAGAATAAAAGCCCATGAGGACAAACTTGATTATGAGCAATACGTGAGTCTCATGTGTGGGTTTATGTGACGACAACTAGCACCTTGTGTCAGTGATAAATTTACGGCACGTGTTTATGGGAAGGATCTCTGGGTGTGCGCGAGTATCAAAGGCTCCGTGACCCGAAAAGGTCTTGATGTCAGCAGGCGGGCAGACAGATGCTCTGCAGCAGGAGGAAATTTGGGATTGTGAATGCTTGTTTATGTGTGTGTCTGTGAGGCCCTAAGGTTACGGTTAAACCCACTTTCACTTTTCAACAATGAAATAGGAGGGGGAAGTGTCAATGTGTGCCTTCTGCAGCCCCCCAATACCCACCCCAACTCTGTCCATCACACCATTTGTATTCTTCACTCATCAGCTGCCTCTGCTCTTTATTTTCAAACAACACTCAATGACATATAGACGTTAATATTCAAACTTTATTAGTTTATTTAAAGTTAGAGCCTGAAAGTTATGTCGCATCAGGCAGAGCAAAAGATTCTGCTCTAAAATGCTGAAAAAAACTTTCACGAGTCAATAAAAAAACTTCCAAAGTTTTTCAGTTAACTAATCATTAGTAGTTGTGAACAATCAGCTAATCGTATGACCTACTTCTAATGTCTGCTTTGGTGCATCCATCAGATTTTAATTAATGAATTTTTGCTCATCTAAAAAAACACATATGTGTTCATTTGTGTGTGTGTGCGCGCGCTTGTATGTCAGAGAAAAAGAGCACAGCTGTCATTTATGTTTCTGTTCACTCTGGTGAAAGAGAACGGTAGTCATTTAATGAGATTATTCTCCCTCAATGGACTCTACTTCCACACACAGACTCACCCGGAGCAGATGGTGATGGTAGTAAACAGTGACTGATGTTAGTTGTTAAAGAGAGCAGAGTGTGTTCATTTATATTGACGGAGCCGAGCAGCAGGTTTAGTCAATCTGACCTTTGGAGATCAAAGTTTAAACCAGCTGGGTTTGACATCTTGCTGCTCTAGTCAGATAAATGCCGTGTTGAAATACACTCCTATTAAATGAGAGAAGATTAATTATGCCTCTTATTTTTCTTTTACTGATGAGCTACAAGGTCAAAACAACCTATATGATAATGAGCAGGCTCTGATTTGTTGATGCTAATGATGTCTGGTTTAAGATCACAACCTAGTTTAAATCATTTTGAAACCACCGTTTGTGATGCAGTCGATTTATTCAAGCTCATCCTTGAAATGCTTCAAACTGATCTAGTTTGTTTTTTTTCTATAGATTTGAGAAACATTTGTAATAACAATAAAATACTTTATAAAAACAGATTCTGTAGACTTTTCTCCCGTCCTGGATTAAAGAGAAATGGTTTAACATGGATTAATACTTCTTTACTGTAAGGTTTTAAACATCACACTACCTCAAGATCCTGAAAATCCTTGATAATCTAGAAGGGACAAGGCTTGAAACACTGGTCTTTCTGTGTGGAGTTTGCATGTTCTCCCCGTGTATGTGTGGGTTTTCTCCGAGGTAAACTGGGTACTCTGGTTTCCTCCCACCCTCCAAAAACATGCATGTGTGGTTGATTGGCCAGAATGTGTGCGTGTGGATGGTTGTGTGTGTGTGTGTGGCCTTACAACAGACTGGTAACCTGTTCAGTGCCTGAAATCACCTAGGATAGGTTCTGGTACCACACTTTTTTATTGGTACCTTTTTGCAATAGATATAATCTTTAAAGAAAGATTGAGAACCGGTTGTAGTGTTTTCTCCAGGACGGATGGACTGTTTGAATTTACACTGCACGTAAGCATCTGGCTGCTTGTGTGTTTGTGGGTTTAAGTCGGAGAGTGTTTAAGGTTTAAAAGAAAATCCTGAGCACACATACACATGTAAATTGTTTTTATAACCATCAAGGAATAATGGCATCTGACCCTGTTAGCACATGTACACAGAGATAGTGTGCGGAAGTCTGTGAATCTGTAGATTTATTGATTCCCTAGGGCTTAGGATGCAGACAGACAGCTGGCAGTAGAAATCTGTGATGGTGAAATGAAACTGAGATGCAACATTATTTAAAATTGTTGTTAAAAAAACAGATATATAAAAATCTATTTGAAAAATTGACCAAAAAATATATTAGTTTTTATTTAGTCGTTTTCAGGCAATCCGCTACTTTCAATCAATAAATCAATAGATTTAGGTGATTTACGAACATAATTACGTGTTGTTTCACTGCATGCATGTTACACCGTCCGCTATTGAAGTTTGCGTGGCTTTTTTTAGGCTTTATCCATCATATAGTAAATCTTCTGTAATCTTTTACTTAATCTATGTGAGCTTAGGGTCGTCCACCTCATATGTGTGTATGTTTGATACGGATTGTGTAAACTATGTGATATTGTACATGTTTTTCTACATTGTTCAGCTTTTTTTTTTTTTTAGTGGGAAATGATAAAGAATAGACAAGATTGAACTGACTGAATATTGTTGCTAGAAGGATTTCCTCCCCATCTGTCGGATTTCTGATTAAACTACAAACCTAAAAAAAAAAAATACTACTAGGTCAACCGAGCAGTTTGCTCTAAAAAGAAACACGTGATCTATTCAGTAGAATAAAATGCATCTCAAACTGATGACAGATTAGCTAAGCCTCCGACGTTTAATCCCTTTAAGCCTGATGAGTTAGATTTAATCCAGGTAGTTACTATGGATTGTTTTCACCTAAATTTAAGCTGCTACGTTTAGGTGAAAACGTAACGTTTATACTCAGTCTAAATTTCAATGTTTTATATGAAACAATTGAAGATGCTTAAAAGAACATTTATTAAAAATGATTTTGTTCAAAACAAAAAGAAGACTTTTTAAAAAATTCTATGTTATTTTAGCAGAGCCAAAAAGCAAAGCTTTGATTTACCAGACGATCTACGTTCCCACCCTCACCAAGGTCATCAGCTGTGGGTGGTGACCGAAAGATAGAGATTAAAGATACAAGCGGCCGAAATGAGCTTACTCCACTGGGTGGCTGAGCTCTCACTCAGAGATAGAGTGAGGATCTTTGCCATCCGGTAGGAGCCTGGAGTGGAGCTGTTGTTTCTCCGGGTCGAGAGAAGCCTGATGGGGGGGGGGTTCAGGCATTTTGTTTGGAAGCCTCCCGAATGACTCGGTGGTGAGGTGTTTAAAGCACGTCCCACTGGCCCTCTGGATCATCTGGTGTGTACTGGAGGATGCGGCCGCTGGTGACTGGGGAGAGCGAAGCCAGAGTTTCCCGTCTGAGGCTTTTGCCCCCGTGACCCAGCCCCAAATAAGCGGAAGGCAGTAGAACGAAAATAATTATTTTAGGGGATTTTCCAGAGGGTTAAACAAATTTTTCAAGTGTTAAAAATCGAGTGTAAAGTAAGAAAAAATTCAATTTTTTTTTCTTAATTCTTTTTTTTTCTCTCCTCAGGCTAAAAGTTTGCGGAAGCTGATTCAGCAAACGTTCAAACAGGTTGCCAATCTGGACGATGAGCAGTGTATCCTGAAATTTTTGGAGATACTAGTGCCAATCCATCGATACGATAAGGAGTTTTTTAAATGTGCCCTTGGGGTAAGTTCTCTTCATTTACTTTCTTCTTTTTTTAGACTGACCTCAATGAAGTTTTGATCACAGCACATCCTACATGCAATTATTTGATCAAACAATATTTATTTTATTGTCTTTTTTTGTATATTTTTACTGATTCTGTGTCTTATTTTTATTCTACAGTCTAGTTGGGTCATCCAGGTGGAGTTGGCCATTGGACCAGAGGAAGGGATCAGTTACCTCACAGACAAAGGCTCAACAGTGAGTTTTCTCCCACTTTAAAAACCCCAAAAAATTAAACAAAACCTTGTTGTGAATTGCAAAAAAATTTGAAATCTTTCTCAATAATGAGGAGAGTTCTTGTTTTACTAAGACAATTTCATCTAAAAAAAATTTTGTCTTTTTTTTATCTGTAGCCTACACATCTAGCAAACTTTAACCAAGTCCAGTCCATCCAGTACTCGGCTATGGAGGAGAAGGAAAGGAAAGGCATGCTACAGCTCAATGTCGCTGGTGCAGCCGAGGTACAATGAATACAAACACGGCTTTTTGGGATCAGAAAACAATTTATGTGTTTAGGCCCTGTCATTCATCGTCTGTACCATAGTTCTTAACACTCAAAATTAAAACTTTTAAAATTTAATTTAAACTGTGGGGCTGAAGAAAACAGAATATTTAAAAAAAAAAAAAGAAAAGTTTCTTCAGTTCGGCTTGACTTACTTGTAAATGTCTCAATAACACAATTTCTATTATCATATGTTGTGGATTCACACATGCAGCAACACCAGTTCATCAGCTACAGCGTAGCTTCACTTGTTGAGATAATGTCTTTGTTTGCCTGGGTATGTTTCTCTGCAGCCCCTCACAGTTACCACAGCATCTCTGACCACAGCTGAGAACTTAGCTGACCTGATTGATGGCTACTGCCGGCTCGTCTCCATGCAAACACACTCGTTTATCATCAGAGTTCAGAAAGGTACAGTAGGAGGTCATGCGCATGCATTTTTCTGCGCAATCCTTGTAAACACATTTTCAATCATTTCTTTCTAATGCTGACTTTTTGAATGAGAAACGCGTTTTAGAAAGGGTTTTGTTATGTGTGAGATCAGTTGCAAAGATTAAAGATCAAAGCTAAATTATTGAAGGTTATTTTTTTTTATCAATTTAGTAGCACTGAAGAAAAGACAGGAAGCAGAGGTGGAGGTAGCAGAGATGAAGATGCTGAGGATCTCTCTGGGAGTGACCAGGATGGACAGGATTAGAAATGAGTACATCAGAGGAACAGCACATGTTAGAGGTTTTGGGGATAAAGTTAGAGAGGCAAGACTGAGATGGTTTGGGCACGTACAGAAGAGAGAGAGAGTACATCAGAAGAAGGATGCTGGATTTGGAACCACCAGGAAAGAGGACTAGAGAAAGGCCAAAGAGGAAGATAGTTGGTGTGACCAAAGAGGATACAGCAGATAGGGTTAGATGGAAGAAACTGACTTGCTGTGGCAACCCCTAAAGGGAAAAGCCGAAAGAAGAAGGAGATTTTTTTTTATCAATCATTGATATCCTCAAAATATTAAAAAGATTTTCTCTTCTTTTTCAATGTGTCCTAATGCGAGTTTGAGGTATTTTAGGTGTGAATTATTTAAATTACGACTCACCCCAGAAAACTTTGGATTCTTAAAACTGTTAAAATGTGTCTTTGTTTCCTTCTTTTCTTTTTTTTATTTGAACATACCGTAATTTTTGTTACCACCTTTTGATTTGTGGGTATTAAAAAGTAAATTATAACTTTGTCCATTTTCAAAGAAGCTCACAGAAAATGTCTATTTTTACATTATGTGGGTTTTGTTCACGAGTGGGGGAACAATGGAGCGGGAGATCGACATACGGATTAGTGTTGCATTGTTAGTGTTTATAATACACACACTACTTGTTGGGTGTTTTTATGTTAAATTACCCTGATTTTTTTTCTGCTGATGAGTGTAGAGTTCAATGTTGTGGGTTTGTGTTTTTTGACTAACTTGTCTGCTTTTGTCCTCTAGAGGGAGAGAGAGCTCTGCCATCCATCCCAAAGTAAGTTGATAAGTTATATTCCAGAAAGGTCTCTAAACCTCCAGCTATTAACCTAAAGGCATTACTTAGGTCACTATACTTGGCCTTAATTCAAAAGTATGTATCAGTCTGATCTTGTTATCTGTAGTTTGTGATCAGTTTCAGTTTAAACTGAAAGCGGTCAGCCTCCTCATTTCCTGCTGAACTTATGACATCAGGTAATTGTTTAAATAAAGTAGGCGATGTGTTTCCCCTATTCGATGACAAGTCTACAGAGGAAGGACTTTATAAGATCTTTCTGATCGTATCAGTTCTTTAGATTTATTTCTAAATGTCTTTTTAATCCCAAACTATTCTACTGTACAGGTTTTTTTTCAAGACAGTGTTAAATTAACAGCACCTCAAATAGAATCAGGACTGTTTTAAACAGTAAAACCTGAAGTATTTATTTCTCGTTTGTTAATTAGCATTAATGATATTTTGCTTATGTGTCAATAGAAGGTTTTTTTTTTGTATTTCTACTAATGTAAACAGTCACAGTTTTGCTTTCTTTTTCAACTCAAATCTTGCTTTTGCTCAAATAAGGAAACAAGTTATGGGGCCAAAACTTTTTCCACTTGGGGTTTTTAAACACTCTGCTAGTCTCCACCTCTCGCTTATTTTGCTTTCTGCTTCTCTTCTCTCTCTGCCTGTTGTGGTCTGTGATGCAAAGATAGTTTCAGAGCTCAGCTGACGCGGGGGAAAAAAAAGCAGCAGAGAAGGAAGCAGTAAGGATTAGAATACGGATGGTTACTTTTGTTTTTCCATTTCAGATCAATTTGACTGGAAATAAGAGGAAAATTACAGGGTTTTTGTTAGATGTGTTTTAAATTTGTTCTCATGTAATATTTTTAGCTTATTTCCCCTGTTTCTTATTTTTCTTTAGACTTTCTAACAATGAGAAAAAGCTAGAAGCAGTCCGGAGTGGAGTACGGGCGATCTCTGTCTCAGGTGAGCTACAAAACCACACAAAGCCTGACTCCAAACAATAGTTTTCTGAGCTAAAACAACATCTATTTACTTTTCTTCTTTATGAAACTATTTTTCCTTCTTTGTTCTTTCACCCTCTTCTGTCCAGGTGTGTTTTTATTTTCTTACATCCCCTCTTTCTCCCGTCTTTCAAACATTTCTGGCTGTCCTTGCTCATACCCACTCGTTTTTTTCCTCTCACTTTGTGGTCCTTCTGTTCTTCCGTTTGGCTGAAGATCTGGTGACATCAGCACCTCCTAAGCCAACCAAAGCGCGGCGTTTCCTCCTCCCATTTGTCTTCTGTTCAGATTCACCACCCAATGGTATCCCGGGCTTTTTTGTTTTGGACATTTAGACAAGCATGTCCGCAAAATTGTGACGTGGCGGAGTTGAAAATTCTGATTTGATCATTGCAGCTAGAAAATTTGAAGACTTACTTTTTTTTTAAATAACGGAGCAAGTCCGTGTGCTATTTTTGTGACTCCAGAATGGGAGTTTATCTTAGCAGTATATTTAGAAACTATCTCATGTCCAAAATTTAAATCATAAAGAAATTTTTAAGGTGACTTCTTTGCTTCCGCTGCAACACAATCAAACTAATGTTTTTTTTGGGTGTTTGCAATTAATTGTCTCATGCTAATCATGCTTCTTTCTTTGTGCTCACTTTAATTTTAATGCTACAATGCACATAAAAATGCCTGTTTTATTTAAAAAAAAAAAACAGTGTGCAGACAAGAAACTTAAAGAGTGTTTGAAGGATTTGTTTCAGTTTCAAAGTTACTAAAAAAATATTCTAGCGAAGCTCAAACCACTGCCCTTCTCACAGTCAGACTTTTTTTTTTATAGGTTTTTTAAACAATAAATGACAATTCTGCGTCTGTGTGTGAGCAAGCTAGGAGGGCGCATATACGTAGCTGAAGGAGGAAAAATAAAGAACTGTTTTACATAAATAATCAAAAAATAATAATAGGTTTTATTTATATGGTCCTTTAAAAGGATGCATGTGTACGCCACAGAGGGGCTGTGTTTGTTTGGTGTTTAGTTTGGGTGAGTTTGAACCATTTCTGTCTACAAAGTAGAGCTCTACGCACTAGGCACGACGAGGGTTATAGTCCATTTTCAACATTTTTTAAAAGTATTTCAGCATAAGTTGGTGGCAGCAAAGCATCAAGCACCTGTTTATCTAAAACTGCACATTCCAGTGATAAATTGTATCCTTTTACAAACTAAACATCTGATATTAAAAATGTCCAGAGAAAAAAAAAAAAGATTTGCTTCTTCGATACATTTTCTCATTTCGAGGTCAATTTTTAGTTACTGTTTGGATTTTTTAAAGAATCTTATTCGCATTAAGAAGGTTGTTGAGTGTGGTCATGCAACTAAATTGAGTTAATTCAAAGATTTCCTTCCGTTTTTAAAAAGCCCTGCATTTTTTCTGGTTTTGCAAAGCGCGTTCACTAGATGTTTTGAATGTTTGGTTCACATGTGGTTTCTTAATCACATGTGACACTATATGACATTGTGAAGACTCATTAAAATGACATTTTCACACTTTTTCTTTCATTTTGCATCTAAAATTATTTACTCAACAGAAAAGTTGACAAGTACCTCAATACAGGAGGGAAAGTACAGTTAGGCCAGAATAGATGTGAGGTTAAAGAAAACGGGAAATTTGCCACAACACAAACTTAGCTACGTGCTACATCGTCATGTCCTCAGACAACAAAATACACAATAATGACAAAATGATATAGTTTGTGGACATTTTTTTTGGCGTTTTTCTATAAAATATGTAATTGTAGAAAGACGACTGATGATATATTGCATATACTGTAGTTTCTGTGTCTTGTAAAAGGATGCAACCAATAGCTTCAATAGTTGCAGAAAGAATCAAGGTCTATTTTTTTCTGACTTTTCTTAAACTACCAATTTTTATTTTTAAAAAAAGTTACAATTTTTAAAAAATTTTTCTCAAAACTCCATTTTTTATTGAAGCAATTCCATGTGCAGATAAACATGACAACTTTTGGTAGCTCGGAAATACAGTTTTGTTTTTGTCTTCTGAACTGCTTATCCCAGCTGAGAGGCGGGGTACACCTCAAACAGGTCGCCAGTCTGTCGCAGGGCCACACACACAGACAACCATCCACACCTTGGGGCAATTTTGTCAGAGGTAAATCAACCTAACAAGCATGTTTGTGGAACATGGGAGGAAACCAGAGTTCCTGGAGAAAACCCGAGTGTACATGGGGAGAACAATCATACTCCACACAGAAAGGCTGGTGTTTCAAGCCCCGTTCCACCCATGACTCAAACCCCAAACCTTCTTGCTGTGAGACCACTATGCTTACCACTGCACCAACGTGCCACCCAAAAAGCAACTTTTTTATTTTCACAAGTTTCAGAATTTAGGCTTCTCGTGTACAGTTTTAATGTGGGTCTGATTTTTAATTTAAATCAAATTTTTCTGTAGCTACATAATGTACTTATTTTAAATGTGCACATTAGTTGAATTCAACAATTAGCACATTATTATAAAACAGAAAATAAATTGAATTACCAGCTAAAACTATCTGTTTTTAAAATCTTTTCAAACTTACCTGGACCGAATCCACACTGCTCTATTATTTCTGCCATGGAATATTTATTCAGATGATGTTTTATTTACTCAGTTTTTATTTCAAACTAATCGCTTGCTGATGCTAACATCTTCTAACCTGCATTCTCTCTCTCTCTCTTTGCTCCTTTCTTTCTCCTCTCTCGCCCTCCTCCTCTCTCTGCTTTTGGTTTTTTATCTCGCTGCCTCTGCTGCCCTGCTTCCTGCATGCTCTCCTGGACTCTGCAGAAGATCTTAGCGGGGATGGTAAAGTTACATCATCATTTATCTGTTATTCTTTATTTCTTATCAAACCAAAGCAACAGGGGTTTGTGAATTGGTAAATGGGAAAACATTTATGCCCGTATTTCTTAAGAAAATTGGAATTTTGTGCTCTTTAAGTACAAAAATATGAGTGAAACGAAAAGTTTTGCTGACTTTTTCATGAGCTAGTGCATTTAAAGCTTGGATAAAAAGGGGCTAAACTATTTTAATGTAGATTGTAATGTTTATATATTTTATTTCTCTTTCTTTAAAATCTAAATTTAAAGGTTGTATTTCACTTTTAGCTAACTTCTGTAAGTTTTCCCTCACTCTCGATCTCTCTCTGAACCCAGGCTTCACACACATTTATTTCACATAGCCAGACAGGCTAAATCACACACTTGTGTTCTCTCATGCTTTCACACTTATGTGCAGAATAAAGCAGGAAGAGGTTTGCTGGATTCAAGAGTGAGTACATTCCTGGCTATAACAAGCCAGCTAGACATCACACACACGCTCATGCGCAAACATCCACGCAGATTAGACATTGTCTCGACTAAGACACAGAAATAGACAGTGTAGTGCTTTTAAATAGACTCTTTTCACTTTAGAAAAATTGAACTTTTACTAACTTATTAATGAAGAAACTGCTGTATGTGTAAAGTTAGATCCGTGATTTTGTATTTGAGAGTCTGTAGTTAAAATTTGAGAGTTTAACTGCTAAAATAAAAGTTGAGTTGGAACATCTCTTTTCAGATTCATCTCTAAACCTCTGATCTTCTAACATTTCATCACTTGGGATCTTCTGAAGTCTTTTCTGTTAAAATGGAATAACACTTTGGCAGTAGTTCGGCTTTTGAGATTTTCTACAGAAAATTTCTCCCGGGCTTCAGAGAAGTCGTCTCATAAATTCAGGAACCTGTTCCCACAGAGCCCGATAAATCCCGAGCAGAGCTACGAGAGAAGATCTCAGAACAACAGATGTTTGACTCTTGTTTCCAACAGCTGAGTCTGCACACTGATTTTATTTTAAACACCACCATCTGGTTGGGATAGACTCTGCCCATCTCTTTCTCTCTGTTTTTTTTCCCTCCTGCGTCCCTCCTCAGCTGTCCAATTCTTCACAGATTCGACCCTAATCATCACCATCTGCTTTCACAAACAGCTAGATTCAACATTGTTCTGTTCATCCATCTCTCATTTCCTATTTTGAATTTGTTTTTCTTTTTACTCCAGCTGTAGTAATCTATTTCTCTCACGTTTGTCTTCATTTCCTTTTTTTCTCCCCCTTGCTTTTCTTCCACTCCTTCCACTCATCACGGTAACTCCCAGAAATCCAGCTGCTCCCGCACAGACAGAAACTCACAACACATGCTCAGCTGACACTCTTCGCCAAGTTTGTGTGTGTTTGTCTCAGAAAGTAAGAGAGAGAAGGAGAGAGAGAGGGAGGGCAGGAGGGAACGCAGGGCAGTTTGAAGTTTTGTTGGTGTTTCTTTAAACAAGAATCGTTGAAACTTTTGCAGCTTCACATTTTTTTCAGGATGTCTTGATGTCTGAAAGTGGATTTAAATCAGACAGTGAGTCGTACTTTGTAATATATTGTAATCTATATTGTTTTTATCTCACTTTGCAGAGACTGATGACTATGCAGAGATAGTTGATGAAGAGGACACGTACACCATGCCCTCCAGTAAGTCAACTTTTTTTTTTTTTTTTTTTATTAAATCATTTTGATGCTGACACCAGAGATGTTCTCCTCAATTGCTTGCATGTCAGCTGAGTTGAAATAAAAGTTTGTTTTGGTCTCTTGAATCACTTTCAGGAGTCAAATCAAAACAGTTTGGATAAAAGGATCGTATTTTATCCCTTTTCTTCCTTTTCTCTGAAAAGCAGGAGTAATAGTAGAAGGGTAGAACTGTACAGCATACAGAATACATGTGGTTAATGTGGACACTTAACATCTGTCAGATTCATTCATGTCTGCCTGAGCCCTGAATATCCTGCCTCACTGGGCCCTCGCTCCATTACTAATGGCTTTTAGTCTCAGTTTCAATGGCTAAACTTTTTATAGAAGTTTTTGGTCAGCACAGAGAACTGGGATTTTAATCTCAAGGCTGCTTTTTTTTATTTTTTAAGATTGATTTTTCTGTTGCTTTCGGTCTTTTAAGAAAAATAATACATCTTTTTTTGTCGTTTACTCTATTTTTTTTTTTTTTACAGTGTAAAGTTATACACATACAAATATTTTTTTTCAAAAGAACTGATTAAAAACACAAACTTGTCAATTGACAATTTGGAATACAAGTTTTATTTTTCAATTTTTTTCAACTTATTTCATTTCATCGTAGTTACCTTTTAGGGAAAATTACTTTTGCTGCATTGCACCGCAGCAGGCAGCCATAACAGCGCCAATGGTAGGATACACCGACGGGTCAAGGGTCTACTTCAGGGACACTTGGGCATGGGCCCGATGGGAATCGAACCAAGGACGAAGTTTCTACCACAAATGAGGGAAAAAGAAAAACTTTAATTATTGAGCTAAAACTAAATGCAACAGAATTGAGATTCTTTGATGAAAGTGTGTTGTAAATAATGTGTGTGTGTGTTTTCTGAGCTTTTGATAACCTTAAAGCCACCTGCTGCTCTCTTTTCTTCAACTGTCTTTCCTTCTTTCCCATCCTTCAACGCAGTCAGCTATGGAGTAGTAGAAGGTAAAATCTTTGTCTCTCTATAAAGTTTTTGTCTTAAAATGCCCCGGGTTTTTGCAGTTTGTCCGTTGACGTTTTTTTCTCTCACCAACGTAACCATTAAAACCTCTTCGGAGAATTTGCAAAACAAGCACTAATTTGTGTTTAAAAAGTTATTTTAATTGAAAAAAAATTGTTCTCAGGAGAGTAAAATTTGCAAAGACTCGAGGTGTTTGTGTCGTTTAGTCAGTTTGTTGGGATGTTTGGAGGTTTCAGAACTTCTAGGTGAGTTCTAACAATAAGAACCGTCGTGAAAAAAAAACTAAAAAAAACAAGCTGGATGCTGCTGAATCTTCCAAAAATTCAAGTTGGGAACACTTTGTTCTTTTAACTTTACAAGTAACACAATTTGTCAGCGTTTTAGGTGTTAATTAATTCGGTACTTGTTTGTTTGTTTGTTTCATTCCAGCTTTTTTTTTCTTTCATAAATCAGCATCTATTCTTTCTTTTTTTTCCATCCAATTTTTTGCGGTTTGTTTTATGTTTGTTGAACTTTATTTTCTCATCATATATTGTGCTATAATTTTAATTGTCGTAATAAATTTTTTATGTGCTGGAAATTGTTTTGGTCAGTTTTAATTGGCTTGTTTCATAATTGGGTTTAACTTTCATAAATACATTACTATCCGTCTACAAATCAAGAATATTATAGCCTTCTGTATTTCCACTTTGAGATCATAGTAGTTTAGATTTTTTTGATTTAAGTATGCTTTTATGATTTCTTCATGTAGAATATCTGTGGATTGGAAATGTCAAATTTAAACCACATTTCTTTTTGTTTTGTCAAGTTTGTTTATCAGACAGCAAATTAGACGACATTAACCATAAATCAGTTCCAGATGTTTTAGGAATGAGTTTATGATGTTCAGATCAAACAAGACAAACAATCTTCTTTTCTTAAATCAGTGATTTTCTTTAGAATAAATTCAGTTTCCCGTGTAATCATTTAGTTGTCAGTGCAGAAAGAAAAATAAATTAAACAGAAAACTTAGTGCTTGGTTTTTTTTCCATTAATTCCATTTTCTGTGTTTCCAAGCATGTTAACGATTCCAAGTGTTAGAAGATGTAATGCCATGTCATTAAGGAGTTTTTGAAAGCAAACCAAAAAGCATGGATTTGATTTTTGTGGCTCATCAACCCTAGCACTTTTAAGAAAACAAGTCATGTTGAAATCTTTCTGTTAAGTATTTGCCTTTTAGTAGAAAACATGAGATGTTGGTGCTTTAACATTTTGATTCCTTTCAGTTTTTTACTTTTGTGTTTTCTCGTCCATGTATCAGCGCGGGATTATGAAATCCAGAGGGACAAGATTGAGTTAGGTCGTTGCATTGGAGAGGGTCAGTTTGGAGATGTCCACCAGGGAGTCTACAACAGTCAAGTATGTAGAAATATGCATGCATACAAATGCACACTTTGTAGTTAAACACTTGGTTTAGTGAAGAATTAAAGCTCCATAAATGTAACTGTGTTGGTTCTTGTGTCTGTTTTTAGGATAAACCCCCACTTCATGTTGCCATTAAAACCTGTAAGAACTGCACTTCAGACAGCGTCCGAGAGAAGTTTCTTCAAGAAGCACGTAAGACCGCACTCTCTGTATCACTGTATTAATAACAGTCTCTCTGGAACTCCAACTTTCTGGTTTTGGCAAAAATTTCTTTAAAATGTGCACAAAACGTTAAATCATTCCTGTCAACATTAACGAGTGCATTTTATTGAAGAAGTCATATTTGTTGCAGCAAATGCAGATAATTACTAACAGCAACGAGTCGTCTTAAGAAATTTAGAAACCACTCCATCTATTCTTTCTGAATTCAAAAACGCTACCATGAAAGCAACTGCATCTGGTGTGTGTTATTTTATTTGATTGTTTTCCACTTTCCCAGCATTTCTTATGGTGTGAAAAGGTTCTGGTGTAAACAAGTAGCAGGCAGCATTGAAAAAGGAAACAAATGCTAAAATGAGTACATAAAATAAACTCAGATCATTTTTATGCCTCTAAGTTAAAAATTCTTGAGGATGCGAAAACTCCCAAAACACTGAAGGGATTTTAGTTAAACTGCGCGTAGATACTCAATGCCAAATATGGAGGATTTTTTTGTGTTTTCAGGGTCATGCGATCAAAGGTCAAGATAATACCCTCTTAGGGCAGGTAGAGGCATATTGTTCGACGCTTTCAAATGATGTTCCGTCGTCTTCCGCTTATCCAGGGCCGGGTCGCTGGGCCAGCAGCCTCCTACGGGAAGCCCAGGCTTCTCTCAGCCCAGCTGCATCCTCCAGCTCACCCGGAAAGATCCCGAGTCTTTCCCCAGCGAGCTGTGAGACATAGTCTCTCCAGCGGGTCCGGGGTCTGCCTCTTGGTCTCCTCTTTTCAAGTGACTTATTTCTGTTTATTTAAGAAGTTATGTTTGTATTAGAAAAATACAGAATATTAATTATCAACAGCGAGTTCAATCCCTTACAGTCTGAAAACTTTCTGATATAAACAGAAACAGTGTCCGTGCACAGTTGCAAGGAGATGTGAACACAGAATGACCAAAATATCAAAGAGAATATTATAGGTCAAATTTCTTGCTTATTAAATTTTTTCTCATTGTATGCCCCTCCCGTTCCATCGTCTTCCGTTTATCCGGAGCCAGGTTGTGGGGGTAACAGCCTTAGACAGGAAGCCCCGGCAGTATTCTCCTGGTCACTCGAAAGGATCCTGAGGTGTTCCCTGTCCAGCTATGAGACATAGTCTCTCCAGTAGGTCCGGGGTCTGCCCCGGGTCTCTTTCTGGTGGCATGAGCCCGATGCTTGAGAGGCATCCTAACCAGATGCCCAAACCATCCCATCTGGCTTCTCTCAACCCGGAGGAGCAACTGCTCTATTTCGAGATTCTCCTCACTCTGTCTCTGAGTGAGAGCCCATCCATCCTGCACATGAAGCTCATTTCAGTCGCTTGTATCCGCAATCTCATTCTTTCAGTCACCGCCCACTGCTGGTGAGCGTAGGAACGTATGTCATGCACATAAAAAAACACAAATATGGGTTTTGGAACTTTCGATACATAATAGTTATAAATTGGACTTATTTATGAAGCTTTATCACAGACGAGAAGACGGACCATTGCTCCCACCAATCCTGAGGGAACCACTCTTGTCCGCTCATCTCATAGAGGGGAGTGTGTGAGAAATGCTTCCTGCTAAGATAAAGCATCATCAATGTAGCTAGCAGCCAGGTAGCTGTCATGACTGTAGCAGGTACTTGTTCGCTGTCATGTGGAAGGGCAGAAATAAGAATATCTTTTCTTTTTTCTCAAAAAAATGGTGAATCTTTTTAATAAGCATCTTGTTGACTAACACGAGCCCCAAACATCACCAGTAGAAAGCAGAACGTTCTGAAAAGTTGGTTTTAATGAGATGGGTTCTTTAACACATGCAGCTGCTGAAAGATCTTCATACTGCCAGGTTGAGCAGCTTTTTTTTGTTTTTGATTTTCTTCCAGTAACAATGCGTCAGTTCGACCACCCGCACATTGTGAAGCTGATCGGAGTGATCACAGAAAACCCCGTTTGGATCATCATGGAGCTCTGTACACTGGGAGAGGTAATTAATTCAGACTGTCTTTTCATTTGTTTATTGAGATTTTAGAAAAGCCGAAACAGAGAGAAAATATTCAGTAATTAGAAAAAAAACACTGAAATCAAAATCTAGATGAATTTAAATATATTTTTTTTAAGTTGTGTCACAATTTTTTTCTCCTCCAATCAGCTTCTTTCAGAAGAACATTAAACCTCATAGGGTTATTATCTCTTAAGTCATTTGACTTTGTTTTTGTTGTTTACAAGTTAACTTAAAGCTACGTAGTGTCAGGATGCATTACATACAGGCACAGCGATGTGACTTGGAAACACACCCGAAGGCTTTTCTTTCTAATTGTCATGACACAGCTCATGAAACACCAGGAGGGAGCATGAATCTTGTTTTTTTATGTGTTTGTGTGAAACGTAGTTGTGAACCTTAGCCCGTCATTAAAAAACAGTTCAATTCCTGATCGGTGAGGAACTCATCCTGCTGGTCATATGGACCAGCGGACTCACACGTTCACACTCAGTTAACAAAAAGGATCAAAGTCAGCAGGAAAATTATGTTAATTATATACATTTTAATGCAAAACTTAAAAAAAAAGAAAATCAGCTTTTTTGTTTGCTAACCTATCGGTTCAACAGATTGAACAAATAAAACACAGAAGCACCATGAGTAAAATCAAGAGGAGAGACTTTTTGACTCGAAGGATTTGATAAACTAGTTAGTGGATAAATCTAAAACGCTGCAGAATTTCCTGGATTTATGAACATTGTTAACAGGTTCTCCAGCTAAAAATATAAGTTTTTAAAATCCAAACACATTGCGCGTTGGAAATATTCAGTTTCTTTCAAGCAATTGAGAACTATTCATTGCCATTGTCAATAAAAATTCACAGACAAGGAACTTGCTTTGGCATAGTATGCGACATCAAACATAAAATCTGTCTAAATAGAATAAAAATATACAATAAAAATAAAACTCTGCTTGTAGCATAAAAAAATAAAATGTAGTGCAAAGAGAATGATAACGTGTCAAGCAACAGCTAGATGGAAGGAAAGTTTTCACGAGTCCAGATTATTGAGGAGACAGGTCAGGTTGTGTTCATCAGTCTGATGGTTAAAAACTGTCCCTGTGGTGAGAGGTCATGGTCTGAAAGGACCATAGCGTGAGGGGAGCAGCTTAAAAAGTCTGCGGCCAGGGTTAGAAGGATCAGCTACTGTCTGACCTGCTCGTTGTCCCAGACTCCTGGAGACGTTCAGGTCCTGGACGTTCAGCAGAACACACAATGCGCTGTACTCTCTGTTTGCCCTCATCTGCCTCAATTTTTTGCCAAAATAACATGTGAAACATATTAAGTTTGACATAGTTGTGAAATGTCTTTATAAAATCATTAATCTCAGTTTTTATTTTTTGTCCGTAGTTGCGATCGTTTCTTCAAACCAGGAAGTACAGTTTGGACTTGGCCACTCTGATTCAGTTTGCGTATCAGCTCAGCACAGCGCTGGCTTATCTAGAGAGCAAACGCTTTGTGCACAGGTAAATACATTCAATATATCAACCATGTGTGGTGTGTGTTATACCTTGTTACTTGTTATTCATGTTATTCACTCGGCTATCTATCAGGTTACAAATGATTTCTTTATGCAACCATTTTGGTGTTTTATAGATTTTAATTCCATCATTTTTTTAAAAATACATGTGTCCTCTGTACATTTGTCAATGTACTTCTGTTGTAAAACATAAACCTAACACATAGTATGCTTGAATTTCACTTTTACAGGACAATATTTGAAATGAAGTGATAAAAGTAGGACAGAGATGTTTCACAGCTCACCTCTCCCGCACTTTGACAGATGTTATCTGATGTTTCTACTCGTACCACTGAGGCACATCTGCTTGTGTATTTTAGGGACATCGCGGCACGCAATGTTCTGGTGTCTTCTGTAGACTGTGTGATGCTCGGGGACTTTGGGCTGTCTCGATACATGGAGGATAGTTCCTACTATAAAGGTAATGAATGTATTTATTATGACGTAAAATGTTAGAATCATTCAGAAACTTAAACATTGAATAATTAATGTGTTAAAATAAAATTGGTTTGGTCACATAAACAACTCATTTTTTTAAAAAAAAGTGGCAGAAAAAATAGTTGAGTGTGTATGAGCATGATTATATTTTTGTTGTATTTGAACGCCACCTGCTGGTGACTCAACCCCTCTATTTCACCTGATCACCTCAAAACCAAATAGTGGCTTTAATCTGGTTTATGCATCCTGGAAAACTCTCATATTATAAGTTTGATAAGATTAAATGGATTCTATATTTCAAATTTAAGTGACTGCATGATGTCGTTCTATTGAATTATGTCGTTTTATTTCAGCTTCTAAAGGAAAACTTCCTATTAAATGGATGGCTCCTGAATCTATCAACTTCAGAAGATTCACCTCTGCTAGTGACGTGTGGATGTTTGGTGAGTCAAGTTTAAGTTTAGAAAATATCCAAAAATGTGGAAAATCAAATATTCCACTTGATTAAATTAGACTCAGTGATTAAACCAGTTACCTGAGTGCTTTGCTGTGATTTGTTACCATGTTTTAATAAGATTCGTGAGTGTTTAAGAATGAAACAGATAAGAGTCACAAAAAAATTAGGTAGATTTTACTGAAAAAATTTAAAGTAAAATGACAAAACAGGAAGTACAAACTGTACAACCTTCTCATCTCTTTCCAGTCATCCAACTTATTCCTCACTGTTTTTATTTATAACGTAACATTTATTTCTCCAACTCTTTCTGACTGGGTTTTTCTCTGCAGGCGTGTGCATGTGGGAAATTTTGATGTACGGCATCAAGCCGTTTCAGGGCGTGAAGAACAACGACGTCATCGGCAGAATAGAAAACGGCGAGCGTTTGGCGATGCCACCGCAATGTCCGCCTACACTGTACAGTCTGATGACCAAATGCTGGTCGTACGACCCGAGCAAGCGGCCGCGATTTACCGAACTCAAAACACAACTCAAGTAAGAAGATTTGATCATGTTGAGCATGAGTTACACTGAAGATTATAATCCTATTTATTACTAATGAACTTAGATGACCCGTAGCTTTTTTGTTTCTTAGTTCTGTTTAAGAACACTTTTTTAAACTGCAGGTGAAATGTGAATTAAATACATTTTCGTCTCTTATTTAAAAAATAAAGTAGTGATTGATCAATAGATTTAATTTAAGAAAAGATTAAACCTATTTTTGTTGGAAAAATATATCCAGGAAAAACAAAATCTATAATTAGGTTTTGAAGTTTTCCTTTTTACTAAAGTTTTAAATGTACTTAAAGTACAATTGTATTACAAGAACTAAAAATAAGACATGCTTTTTTTTTAAAAGTAACAGCAAAAAATGTTCATAAATCAGATAAAATATTCAGAAAATTGATGTAAAATTGAACTGAAAAGGTTGAGGATTTTAAGTTTTTTTTTTTTTAGTACCATACTGGAGGAGGAGAAGCTCCAACAAGAGGAGAGACATCGAATGGAGATGAGGAGACAAGTCACAGTGTCCTGGGACTCGGGAGGATCTGATGAAGCCCCTCCAAAAGTAAGAAACACCAACAGTTAGTGTGATTGCTCTAACGGCTGATGGATGCACACGTGCACATGTGGCAAATTCATTTTAGTTTAGGGACAATATAAAGACCACACATGATTAATAATAACAAACATATCAAAATTTGGTCATTCTTTTAAACCAAATCTACAAAAATGTTAAGAATCTAAAAAGTAGCGGGAAAAAAAAAGCAAAATTTTTGCTTTCAAAGGGATTTTTTTTTTTTTTCATTTAATGATTTTGTTCCTACTTTGATTTAAATTTTTGAATTAAGTTAACCCTAAAATTATTCATAACCTTTGGAGAATGTGGTTTTACAGTTACTTTTAATCCTTGAAAATGATTTTTTTGGACTGGCTTCTTCCAAAAAATGAAGCATAATTGGCTGCATGGTGGCACAGTGGTTAGCACAGTGGCCTCACAGCATGAAGATTGTGGGTTCAAACCCCGGGTGGAGGACAAGGTTTGAAAACACTGGTCTTTCTGTGTGGAGTTTGCTTGTTTCCTCCCACCCTCCTAAAAAAACCATGCGTGTTAGGTGGAGGACCACATTCTGACATTCTGTGGTTATGTAACCACACATAACCTTAGGGTTATGTGTGGTTCATTTGGGGTGTGACGACATAATCAAGCAATATTCTAACTAAAAAATATAATTTTTAGGACCTCCCGAAAATTAGATTTCTCATCTCAAGGGGCTTATCCTCCTAATAAAATAAAATATTAAAAGAAAAAAGCCTAAAAGTATTGTTCATTTTTTTATTACAGTCATGTTTATATAAATGCATGATAGGATTATTTTTATTAAATCATATTTCCTTTGTTGTCGTTGGATTTTTACCAATTCCCTCAACCCTTTGTGGGTCACATTGAGCCCTCTGAGGGGCCGATTTTGGCCTCCAGGCTTTATGTTTGACACTTGTGTTTCTGCTTGCAGCCCAGCAGACCAGGTTACCCAAGTCCTCGCTCAAGTGAAGGTTTCTTCTCCAGCCCACAGCACAACCACTTCCCGGTAAACACACTCTCACACACACAGTGAGGAAACTGTTTTATTTGTATCACTATCCAGCTAAAAGTGATTTAATAAAAGAAGAATAAAATCTGGACATCCTCTGTTGGGTTAATGGAAAAATCTGATCTGTAGAAAATTACAAAAATTGACCTCTAAAAATGTAATAAGATAAGAAACGATCCAAGTTTACGATCCATGTACTGATCCAGTCTGATGTACTCGGCTTATTGTTGAAGAGAAATAGTTCAAGAAGAGTAAAAGTTCTTTTCCTTCTGCATAATAATTCCTCTTTTATAAATGGAGCAGACAGGAGTCATTTCCTGTGAAGCTGAAAGAAACTCACAAGTCTGCAAACACGTCAACATTGAATCCTTCACTGCTCGGAAAGCTGATTTACTCGTTTAAATAAAGATCATGCTGTGGTTTAAAATATCTATCAATCCATCTATTTTCTGATCTGATTGTCCAAATTTTGGTTGCAGGATGGCAAAACACTTTATTTTGTTTGGAAGCACACTGAGTTACAGAAATAATCTATTGATCTGTATTTCTGTGTTCCACTTACAGCCTGCAGCTCACGCTGGTGTTGGAGGTAGCTACCCCACCTCTGATTCCTGGAATCAGCACAGACCTGAACACTCTGCACTGTGGAGCCCAAACATAGAGGTACACACACGATCAATGTGAATTATTGATGTCTTAGTGTAACTTTTAAAATCCGTAGCTTTCTAGCAAACTTCTAAAATGAAGACCTGAACAAATGAAGATTTTCGCTAAACCTTTCCGTTTGCACAGGAGAGCGGGTGCGTTGGCCAGGCACTGATGGAGGAGAGACTGATGATGCAGCAGCAACAGATGGAGGATGACCAAAGATGGTTGGAGCAGGAGGAAAGCCTCATGGTAAAAAAAAAGAAGCATTTTCCCACTAAATTAAGGGCTTAAATGGAGGGGTATAGTTTGTTTTGTTTGTGTCAGACCATGCATTTCACACCCATGCCTTCATTGGTGCTCCATCTGCATCAATCATCCCCTGAATAATTATTTTATGGTCATAAAAGCATTTTATTCTACTTAATGAATATCCTTCAGACATTACAAATGAGAAACTGAAAGAAAACTGAAATGCATTGAAAGAAAATGGACAAATAATATGAAAATATTTTAATAATATTATTGGCCTACATGTAATCAACAGCATTTTTTATTCATATATTTTTTAGAAGGACAGAGCTTTTTCTGCCATTCATTTTGAGAATTTTGAAGGCAGCGAATGCATTCAAAACCCACCGCTGCTGAATATCGCAAATACAAACACTCAGAAAACCAGGCATCACAAAATTTAGACACATTATGACAACCTTTTATATCTGATCATGAATTATACTGAAGACAATGTGGTGATTTCATAGCAATACTGAGATCAGCACATGTTAGAGGTTTTGGAGATGAAGTCAGAGAGGCCAGACTGAGATGATTTGGACATGTCCAGAGGAGAGAGAGAGAGTACATAGGAAGAAGGATGCCGGGTTTGGAACCACCAGGAAAGAGGCCTAAAGGAAGACCAAAGAGGAGGTTCATGGATACAGTGAAGGAAGACATGAAGATAGTTGGTGTGATCAAAGAAGATGTAGCAGATAGGGTTAGATGGAAGAAACTGCCTTGCTGTGGTGACTCCTGAAGGAAAATGCCAAAGGAAGAAGAACACTGAGATTTGGGAAAGGGAGACACTGGGTGCAAATAGCTGCACGTTGCTAAAGTGCACATCATGTGCATTTAAAGGGTAAAATCCTCCCTACCACTTGAAGGACCAAGATGTTCTTTCCATCTTGTTAAATTGAAAACCTAAAAAAGTGATACCGCTGTGATTCACTGTAAACTATGCAGGATGTTTTATTTTTCTCAACTTGCCAGATGATCTTCAGAAATTCTTTGAAGCGGCTCAGCTGTGCGTGTCTGATTTATCTCATCAGATTGTAAAACGTTTCCAAAAGCGACCGAAAACTCAACTGTTTCATAACGAGTCTGATTTCCTTCCGTCTTCAGTTTATCCTCACTTTCATCCCGGTTAGGGTTTTTTTTTTCTCCATTAAGTAAAGAAAAAGTATCTAAATAACTCATCTGTCATAAAAAGTTACACTAATATCTACATTGAGTGTGATTCTAAGGTATTTTTTAAACAAACTTACTTATGGAAATAAAAATATTTTATTCTAAATGATATCAAGGCGTGTTGGAGTATTAAATGCAGAGTCGGCAAGAATAATAATAAAAAAAACATAAAAAAAAAAAGATGTAAAGTGAGAGAAAAGGACAGAGAGGGAGGGAAGGAGACAGGAAGTGGGATTGGCAGAAGCAGAGAAGAGGAATGAGCAAAAGAGGCAGATGCAGAGAAACGGAAAAACTGGAAGAGAGAAACGACAGAAGGAGTGAAACAGGCGGCTGAGACGGTCGGATCTTTTGTCTCCGTGGTTACTGGAGATTGTGCTTTTCTTTTTTTTTTAAGAAAAAACTTCATTTCTTCCTTTTTCTTCCTTCATTCCTCTGTGACTCATTTTTTCTTCCTTTTAGTTTATTTCTTTGCTCTCATTTTTTTCCTCAAGCCTTAAGCTTTTCCATCGTTCTTCACATTACGTTCTTCTTTCGATGGCCTCCATTCTTTACCTTCCGTCTCCTGTCTTTTTTAAGCCTTTTTCTTCCAGGATGCATCTCATCAAATCATGCTTCACTAAAACGGTACAGAGATTGGATCATAAACGGATCTATTCAGTTTTTGAACTGATTCAAAAGTTTTAACATTAGCATCAAATACCTGAATGAAAGTTTTTAGAGTAAAAATCAGGTTTAAGAAGATGGGATTTTGAATGTTCTAATTTGTTTTGTATTTAAATTTACAGTCTGTTTGTTAAATTTATGGAAGTGATTCCGTGGTCTGTGTTTTCTTCACAGAAAGCTGAGTCCAGGAACAGTCGAGGCAGCGTGGAGAGAGAGGACGGCACGTTACAGACACCGGTCAGTCTGCTCATGCAAATATTTTACATCAAAAAATAATGTATCATGTAAATTACAGAGACTCTTACAAAATAAAAGGGACTTTTTAATAAATGATGGATTAATTATCCAAAGAAATTTAAATTCTTAAAAGTGACCATGTGAAGAAAAACAAAAAAAAGTGGACCATGAGAAACAGAGAAAAGTATTTCTATGTGTACCATGAAGGCTCCGCCCACATACCAACTACCTGACCACAAATTTTGCCGTGGCAATGCAAACCATGAAAAAATACGCTGAGATGCGTCACAGGAGGGAGTTCAGAAGCTAAAGTCCAACCTGTTTGTCTGATGGAAACTAATTTAAGTTTGTTTTTAAAGGGTGGAAGTTCACACATCTACCAACCTGTCGGAAAACCAGGTGAGAACTTATATGTTAAAATGTAAACGTATTCACATCACGTTAAAAACATGAAATAATCACAATATAGGCGGATGATAAGATTTTTTTAAATAGCTTGTTATTTACATCATAATTAAGCTGTAATGAATGGAATTGCTTCTTCTCAGTCGAACATGTAGCGCCTCCTAAGAAGCCTCCTCGACCCGGAGCACCATGCCATCTAACCAATCTGACCAGCCCCTCGCCTGTGGACAGCTACAATGAGGGCGTCAAGGTAAACACACACAGACACACACACATGTTTGTGCAGAAACTAAAGGGATTTTTTACTGGATCAATATAAAGCTTAAATCGATCATTTCTACATTAGATTTCACTTTCTTTGATCTGAATAAATTCAAATAGTCCCAACATTTTTTTTAAAACAGTTAATTTTGGAAAAAAAAAAAAAATCCTTTTTTTTTTTTTTTTTTTTCTTTTTTTGGATGTTTTCTGTCTATCTTTGCTTTTGTTTTCCTCGATCCTAATGTTTCCCCCCTTTTTTTCCCTCCCCTTTTACACCTGCTGTCACTTGCTATTACTACCATCCCATAATTACCAATTCAACACTTTCCTGAATGACTTTTACTCCATCTGATCACATGAATCCACTCTACAAATACTTGATTGAAACTTTTCACTCTATTCATTTCATTTTTTTCATTTCTGATCAAATAAACTTTGTAGCCGTGGAGGGTAAGCAGATCTGTGTGTGTGTTATAGTCTGTACTAGTTATGTAGTTTTAACTCTTAGTGACTACCTCGTTCTCATACAAATAATTTTAAACTCCATCGTTCTTCATCAGAAACACATTATTATAAAGAAGGTCTGCTTCTAATGATTAAGATGATAACTTACTACTTTTCTCAGCTTAGAAAAGTCGTTTAGATTCACATTTATTATAAATGCTTTTGGTAAATTGTCAATAGTTGAATGAGGGTGTAGATAATTGTCAGTATAAAAATTGATTGTTGTCGTTGGAAATTATTTTGTCTTTCATTTTATCGCTGAAGCATCAAAAATTAATTTGCAACAAAAAAATGAACATAATGAAAGGAATTTCCACTTTTCTTTTTTACACATAAAACTAAATGTTGATTTTTTAAAAAAAAAATTTTTTTAAATCAAATCTGTGACCTATTATATCTTCCTAAAAACATCCGTTCAGTTGTTTTTCTCTTATCCTGGGCCGGGTCGTGGTAGTATCAGTCTCAGATGGGAAACCTGGGCTTCCCACATCTCGATTGCATCCTCCAACTCACCCGGGAGGATCCCCAGGTGTTCCCTGGCCAGCTGTGAGACATAGTCTCTCCAGCGGATCTGGGTCTCCTCCCGATGGGAGGTGACTGAAATACCTCACCATTGAGGCATTCAGGAGGCATCCTGACCTGATGCCTGAACCACCCCATCTGGCTTCTCTTGACCCAGAGGAGCTACGGCTCTTCTCCGAGCTCCTCCCGGATGGCAGAGCTCTTCAATCTATCTCCAAGTGAGAGCTCAGCCACCCTGCAAAGGAAGTTCAATTTCGGTCACTTGTATCCATGATTCCGTTCTTTCAGTCACCACTCGAGCATTCAATATATAAAATGCAAACAGATTATTTGAAGCTGAAAAAGCTTTTGTTCAGGTTATACTTTGTGTGTTTACTAACCTCCCACACACTCATTAACATCTGCAATAGAAACGTAATGTGTAGAAACTAGTGCATGCAAATAGAAATAAAAAGTTTAGTGAGTTTTGTCTAGTAGGTTGGTAAATAGCGCCATCTAGTGTTTCAACACATTGTTTTAGACAGACATAAAAGGTTTTTTGGTAGTGTGTGTGTAACTTCAGAAGGTCATTTTAATTAGATTTGTTTTGGTCTTAAATAAGTTTGATTTTGAACCTATTTGGTTTGTTGGTGCAGCTGCAGCCTCAGGAAATCAGCCCCCCGCCCACCGCCAACCTGGATCGATCCAATGATAAAGTCTATGAGAACGTGACAGGATTGGTGAAAGCTGTGATAGAGATGTCTAATCGGATCCAACCTGCTGCGCCAGACGAGTACGTCCCCATGGTGAAGGTAACCGTAACCACCGTTCACTTAGCAAACATGATGAAATGATGGACGTAGAATTAAAAGTGGAATGATGTGTGTATTCTTAGGAGGTAGGTCTGGCTCTGAGAACCCTTCTGGCCACAGTGGATGAGACTATTCATGTTCTGCCTGCCAGCACACACAGAGAGGTAGATTTGAGGTGTAATTTTTAGACAGGCTTTTTTTTTTTTTTTTTTTTTTTGGTAATTTCCATTTGATTAAAAAAAAAGACTGAATTAAACATCATCATTTTTTTTACGTTGGGATTTTTTTTCTCCTTGCAGATTGAAATGGCCCAGAAGTTGTTAAACTCTGATTTGGCTGAACTAATAGCAAAGATGAAACTGGCTCAACAGTATGTCATGACAAGGTAGAAAAATATATACATATTTTCTCCTTTTTAACCATCCATGCTCTCCTCTAACTTTGATATTTTCTGCTCAGTTTACAAAAGGACTATAAGAAACAGATGCTAATGGCAGCTCATGCGCTGGCGGTGGATGCCAAAAATCTGCTGGATGTTATCGACCAATCACGGCTTAAGATGATCAACCAGACACGCCTGCATTAGTCCAAGAACTGAAGAAGACGAAGACGGAAAGATCGGCCGGACATTATGTTTGATATCTGAGACAGATAAATGAGAACAAGGAAGTGGAAGGAGACTGAAACAATCAGCTGGTTTCTCTGGAAACAGTCGTATTTAAGTCAATATTGTATTTTTATTTAAGTTTTATTATTGGCTTATGCATCCAGAGAAATGACCTTTCTTTCTATCATTTTTTACTTTTTTTGTAAAATCACTCAATGATCATAATGAAGTTTCAACAAAGCAGCAAAAAAAAGTTTCAGCGGCTCACCTGAAGGCAGGAACTGGAAACTGATGAGCCACTTGGATGGAGGAGGAAAATGAAGATCTCTTCACACTTTTAAAAAATGTTTTTATATAAATATAATATTGTTCTTCTCTGCTTGAACTCTTGCAATATGTCGGTCTTCCTTTATAACTTTTACGCAAAAATAATGACGATAGCGTCAGATTTTTCTCATTGATCTTTAAATCTCAGGTGGAATAAAGTTTTAAGAAACTTGTTTCGTACAGAGAAAACTATTCAAATATCACACACCACCTTTAACATGTTGAGTAGATATAAAAAAACATATTCTATTTTAACACATCCATATTGGGGAGTGAGGAGACGGAGGGGGGAGATGAAGAAAAATGTTTAAACTCTTTTACCAAGTACTAATTAGATTAAAAAGTAAATATAGATATGTGTAATCAGCTGAACTAGAATTGGTCGAAAATGTCTTCATATTACTTAAAAAATGAAATTATATTAAAAACCTACCCTTTTTTTTCAATTTAATCTTTCTGATTCACTTCACTGGAGGTATTTATGTTTGCTGCTTATTTTCTTTTCTCCTGCACCTTAGAAATCTTCTTGATGTGAGCTTTGTCTTCCTCTCCTCCCTCTCTCATGCTCTTACTGTTCCCTGAGTTGACATCTCAGGTAACAGACACATGTACAGTTGCTAAACCAAGCAAATAAAACACTGTTATGATTACAATGTTTTTCCTGCTGATCTGATTTTTTTTATATTACACCAGCATATTGTTTACATCACATACACCAGGGGTGCCCAGCCAATCGATCCCACCAAATCAACCGGTGTGTGTAGGAAAAAAAAAAAAAGAAGGCAGTCAGTGTTGCCAACTCAGCGACTATGACGCTATTTTTAACAAGTATTCAGACACTCAAGAAACTCTCTTTTGAAAAAAAAAAAAAAAAAAAAAGCAACAATTTAGCGTCTTTTTCTGGTGTTATACGAGATTTTTGGAGATGTGAAATCATGTTACGCCTGTCCTTAATGACCAGCGCCTGCTGCTGCTGGGGGCCCTTCCAAAGCACTGCCTGCAGAATTTGTCTGAGTGACATACAGAGAAAGGGAAAATTGTCTCTGTGTATGTTTGAGAGCGAGAGAGAGCAATTTGTGTCTCTGTTTGAGAGGGGAATTTGTCTGTGTCTGTTTGCGATAGAAGGAGGAATATATATGTGAGTTTGTCAAAGACAGAGAGAAATTTCTGCGTGTTTGAGAGGGGGTGGGTTTGTAATATGTTGCCTAATAGTTTTTGATATTGACACTTAACTGGTAGACCTTTGGAGGTTTGATAATTGAAAAGTAGAAAAAAAAGAATGGCCATCCCTGACACACAGTACCTTCACTTTCAGTCAAAATGTCCTACTTATTGAAATGACTCCAATTTGACTTCTTTTTTTTTTACTTACTTTAAAAGTAGCTCATAATCCAAATAGGTAACCAAAAATCTTGTTTGGCGCTATTGATTCACAGCGAGAAGGCTGCTGGTTCAAGTTTAGAGTTGGATACGGCTCGAACCACTGACCCTTCTATGTGGAGTTTGCATGTTCTTCTCATTAATTAATACATGTGTTCTTTATCCCAGCTCCCTCTAATACCTATGTGTTATGATAATTGGCTTAACAGATAATATCCATTCCATGTGTGAGACAGTGGTTTTCTGTCTTTTTATGACCACACAACAAATTGTTGACCTATGTGGGGTGTACCCTTCCTCTGTCTAAAACAATCAAGAATAGTTTTAAGCAAACTGAAGAACCCCAATCAGATAAGCAGTTTAGAAAACAAATGTCTATTTTAGAGACAAAATAACTATTTTTATCCACTTAAGTTCCCAACGTGATTTTGACTTTAAAGAGATGAAGCCTTTCAAAATGACCAACGCAGCATAGTAATATTATAAGTAATATTTCACCATATTGATTATCACTTAATGTGATCATTTCTTTTTATCATAAAGCTTTTTCTTTGTCTGAAATACATCAGACTGTTTTCAAGTCGTTTCCTTTGAGGATTAGCAAACAGGCTAACTATTACACTTTAAAGAAACATTAAATCAAAGGACTGAAAAAATAAAAACAAAAAAAGTTAATAAAACCACATAATTTTATTCGTTTTGATCAAATCAATAAACTGTTGAAAGTTTTACGCTAAAATTAAAAATGTGTTTCCGCCCGGTTTCGAACCGGGGACCTTTCGCGTGTGAGGCGAACGTGATAACCACTACACTACGGAAACCGCTATGAAAGAAGAGAGGCTATAGTGTGCTTAAAACTGTTAAAACTGTGAATTAGTCGCCATGTTTTTGTGTTACTGGGCTGTACAAATATAATTATTCTTTTTTCTACAGATTTAGATTTTTCGGTTAAATTTAACTAAAATTTTATAAACCAGAGACAGCAGCTGCACAGGACTTTTTGAAAATCATTAACAAAGTGTTTTAAAATTTTGATTTGTAATAATGTCAGATATTTTAACTTTTTTACACTTAAAATGATCAATGTTTGCGGTGAAACTATTTTCTTTTGAGTTATATTTTGCCAATCTGCGCATGCGCATTGGACAGCGAAATAAAAGGAGCAATTTGATTGTCAATGCGCGCCAAATATTCCCGGCTAGCCGCCGCGGGTGAATAAAGAAAAAAAAAACTTTTATAGAAACTTGATGTGAGAAGAGGTAAGACGTGGTGAAAATTTTGGAGAGGTGGAGGTTTGCAATCGAAAACGAGGAAGATTAGTCAGAGTAAGACAGAGTACACGTGTGTGAATGTGAGGGATCCAAATGGAAAGTGAGGTTACAGGGAGAAAAGATAAAGAAGGTGGAAGATTTGAAGTACTTAGGATCAACAGTCCAGAGCAATGGAGAGTGGGGAAAGAGGTGAAGAAGCATGTGCAGGCAGGCTGGAATGGGTAGAGAAAAGTATCAGGTGTGATATGTGACAGAAGAGTTTCAGCTAAAATGAAAGTGTACAAAACCGTAGTGAGACTGGTCATGCTGTTTAGTCTAGAGACAGTAGCACTGAGGAAAAGACAGGAAACAGAGATGGACGTAGCAGAGATTAAGATGCTGAGGATCTCTCTGGGAGTGACCAGGATGGACAGGATCAGAGGAACAGCACATGTTAGAGGTTTTGGAGATAGTCAGTGAGGCCAGACTGAGATGGTTTGGACATGTGCTGAGGAGAGAGAGTACATCAGTAGAAGGAAACTGGGTTTGCAACCATCAGGAAAGAGGACTAGACGAAGACCAAAGAGGAGGTTCATGGATACAGTGAAGGAAGACATGAAGATAGATGGTGTGACTGAAGATGCAGGAGATAGAGTTAAATATAGTTGCTGAGGTGACTTCTAAAGGGAAAAGGCGAAAAGCAAAGATCACCTATAAGCAATCAAAATCAGCCGTTGTAGTAAAACAGACTGAAAGTATTTTCAATCAAATAGTGTGATTTATCGTGACTAGTTTTTTCCAAATGTTTGATTGTGGATTTTGACAAAATTATAGTATTTCTTTCACCATCAATAAACTAGGTTAGATCAAATCAAAGATGGAATGATAGTAAGGTAAAATAAGATTTAAATTTTTACAGAGGACAAATGTAGGGATTTGACCATTTCCTGTTTCTTTTCAGAAAACACCTTCAAAACCAAAATGTGTAGATATATAAACACAAAGGTAAAAAAACAGCCTTGTTCATTTGTAAAAATACAATTGATTCAGTTTAAACACCAGGAAATAGTGTTAGCATGATCCATCCCTTTTTCAAACCATGCATCTGTTATGTATATATGTGCAGGCTTGAAATAAATTATTTAAATAATCATTCATTCTCCTAGATTTTTTGCTCTTGTTCTGCAACAGACAGGAACGACACTGTCTCCACTGATGTAGAAATTGTTCAAAGACTTGAAAAAGAAAAAAACCGCAAAACAACCAGACACTTTTTATAATTTTATTGTTTTCTTAACAAAAAAACAACTTCTTTAATCGAAGAGACCAAAGCCCATGTCGTCATCAGACTCCTCAGACTCTTCCTTCTTCTCTTCTTTCTTTTCCTCTTCTTTAGCTGTAGAAGTGAGCAGAAAGAAAATGGTAAATTAACCACAAACAAAAGCCATTTGATTTACAAAAAAAAAAAGCTATATTCATTTTATTAGAAGTTAATACAATTTTTAGGCAGTAGTTTTGATTTAAAACCTGTGTTGGTGTTCTTACCTGGTGCATCACCAGAAGAAGCAGGAGCTCCTGCAGCAGGGGCACCAGCTGGAGCTCCACCTCCAGCCCCTACGTTGCAGATCAGGCTGCCGATGTCGATGCTGGACAGAGCCTACAAGATCATTTACGGATCAGTTTAGTAACATGGTATCTGTCTAGCCAGGAAAATAATGCACAGCACATCACCTGAAAACTAAACTATATTCACATATAAGGGTTTTTTTTACCCCCAGCTTTCCTTGAGGTCCAAATTGTATTCATTAAAACAAACACAAAAGTTTTACATCTGGATGTAAAAAATTTTTTTAAAAATTGTGCTCTTTGGATGCCATCAGGATTGCCAATAACGCTCCACATTTTGTTGCAGATTTTCAAAGACATTAACAACTACAGCTGTGACTAATGCAGAGTCAGAGCTGATGTGTCGAGATGTTCCATGCTGGAGTAAACAAAAGGTAAGGAAATAAAGAAAGGATCTTCCAAGTGCAGCTTCGTCTGTTTCACAGACTTCCCTGAGCGGCTCTGAATATCCCCAACTTCACAATGGAGCGTGCCCACAGAGACGTGGATAAGTGCAGCAAAATTAAAAGTGATTGACTTATGATGTTTGAGAACATCAAATAGTGTTGTTCCACCACGGGGAAAGACGAGAGTTGCTGTCAAGATGTGGAGCTTTTAATGGTCAAGATCATGTTTCAATGATCCAGGGGAGCATTCAAACAGTGTTGCTGCAGTAACTTACATATTGCCCCATGTAGAACCAACTGTGAAATCCACCAAGCGGCTGCTCCAGCTCTGTTCCACCAAGCAGCTGTCCACAGCTTTACCCCACCCAACTTGGCAACACCTACCAAACCTAAACCTACTAAACCAACTGTTCAAAACAAGTTAGGAGCTCTTCCTGGACTGCTTGAAGCACTACTAGACACTAGAATTTCCTCAGCATGTGATTATGAAAGAAATCTACTGTGATGCATTTTATATGTTCATTCTCTCACCTTGGCAAACAGACTTGGCCAGAAAGGCTCCACAGTGACTCCAGCAGCCTTGATGAGAGCATTTAGCTTGTCCTCCTACACAGAAAAAGTAAAAATGTCAGCATCAAAAAACAGTTCTTGGACAAAAGTGCAAAACTAACACAAGAACCAGGCCGATTTAACACTTTACAATAACTCAGTAACATAAATTATCCATACAATTAATCATTTTAGGTCACTTTTTATCACCTGTATGCACATTCTATCTGTACTGCTTGTTAAAAGTTTTTAAACTTGATCACTTTTTTTACTCTTTACTTTCATTTTAATCCTTTTTTTCCTTATTTTTGAGTATTTACTTACTATATTAATATTTGTAAAGGCATTCCTACTTAGGATCAATAGACTACCTCTGATTTGGTCATTCAAATCATTGCATGATTCTGCTAGCAGGGTTACATATTGATGATCAATCCCATCAAGTTTGATTCATATATTTTTTATGTCACTTGCAAACTTTTTGTGAAGTTTTTTAACCACGTCATGTCCACGTGGGTCACTGACAGGATTGTCATCACTATTTGGATTTCTCTTATTTTATAATCTAAATCTTACAGTAGATCATCATCATTAGGATCTATCAGAACCAGTGGGATCTAATGAACTACTTTAAGTTTAGATGTAATTAATAGAAAAGATCAGGCTAGAATATGACTTAACAAGTCTAAAGAACATAATAACCTAGCTTTAAATCTAGGATTCCTCATGCAACCAGGAGTTATCCATCGTAGAAAAAAACTTCCAAATGTCTTCTAGACATGCACTTTGAAACCTTTACTACACAAGCTAGCATTAGCTACATGCAAGCCGCCATTTTTTTCCAGGCAGATAATAAATAAACAAAACGCATTTCTATATTTTAATCTAGTTAATCCACATTTAGTTTTTTAAATGAAGAAATCCAAATTAAATATTTCTATTTTGGTTTTATTATTTTCATTTTTGTTATATTTATTCTGTGGATTCAACATGGCTTCCTCAGTTGAAGCTAACAAGAGTGACTTACCGTGACAGCAACTTCATCATCATGGAGAATCAAAGCAGAGTAAATACAAGCGAGTTCAGAGACAGAAGCCATTGTAGATGGAAGATTTTAAATTTATGGCGTTAGATGCCTAAAAATAACGGTGCTAGTCGTCGGATTATCGACCTTAGCTTCTGAAGAAGAACCGAGCACCTATAGGCACGTTATCCTCACACAGCGGAAAAGAGAGACATGAGGGAGGGAGGGGGTTATATAAAAACGTCAACATTACGTGATGACGACGACTTACGCACTGTGCGTAGAATATCTTCTGTATAAATGTATGGCAGAGACTTCCATGTCGTCCCAAGTTCCTAAAACACTTCAATAAAACAAAACACTTAAGTCAATTGTGATAAAAGGTAAATAAAAAATTATGATCTACATTCCTACCCCCACCTATGATCACCAGCTGTGGATTGTGACCAAAATAACAAGATCACGGATACAAGCGGCCAAATTGAGCTTCCTTTGCGTGGTGGCTGGGCTCTTACAGAGGAGCTCTGCCATCCAGGAAGTGCTTCGAATAGAGCTGTTACTCCTTCGGGTCGAGAGAAGCCAGATTGTTCGGGCATCTGGTACGGAAGCCTTTTGAACACTTCGCTGGTGAGTTG
Organism: Neostethus bicornis; assembly: GCA_902685375.1. Lineage (NCBI taxonomy): Eukaryota > Metazoa > Chordata > Actinopteri > Atheriniformes > Phallostethidae > Neostethus > Neostethus bicornis. The sequence continues at coordinate 21,114,948 of LR738551.1, read as the reverse complement.
CTTCAGGTAAGTCCCACCGGGAGGACACCCAGAGGCAGACCCCAGACTCAACGGAGAGACTATGACACACAGTTGGACAGGGAAGGCCTTAGGATCCTCCCGGGTGAGCTGGAAGATACAGCCGGAGTGAGAGATCCTGGGTTTATTATGTGAGACTGTTGCCCCCATGGCCCAGTGACCTGTGGAAATCTGTGCCTCTGCGCATGCCCAAAACGCATCATCCGCTTTCCCTTCCCCCTTCCAGCTGTTCATCGATTAGGTAATTGGTCATCAATGCCATCTTCAATGCTATCATTGATGGTTACATTGACGCTTTAAATAATATTAAAGGTTATTTTCAATCCTATAATCAATGTTATCGACTCTTTGATCAATGCTTACATTGATGCCATAACCGATGCTACATGATGTTATCAATGTTATAATCGATGCAATAATCGGTTAATTTAGAACTCATCATAAAAGATTGAGAGAATGTTAAAAACATACAAAACAGTGTCATCAGCAAAAAATGAAGTCAGTCATCTTTATTTAAAAAACCCCAACAAAATATGATAAAATGTCTAAACATTTCAAAACATTTGTCCTGACTTTAAAATTTACCAAAAGGAACACGTAACTGAAGTGAAACAAAGTTTGAGACAAAACAAGATGGGAAATCCAAATATGATAATACTTAAGGTTTTATCAAAACAATTTCCTTCAAAATGCCATCGTTCATTCAGAACACGAGGTTGATCATTTACACTGCACAATAAATGCTTACGAAGTTTGTCATTCAATCGCTTGTACATTTTGGCACAACAAAACTTAACCCGAGTAAGTGGGGGAAGAATTTTACAGTCAAAGAAAGCAGGAGGGTTTCACAAAACAGTAAAGAAAAAACAGAAAATGTGGAAAAAAGAGCTGTGAAAATTATTTAAAAAATTTAATTAACACCACACATTGAAGGAATGTTCTCACAATTCTGATCATCGCCATGACAACAAATCAAACCGTTAGAGATCGGCAAAAGAAAAAAAAAATTGTCCGCAACGATTTTGGCAAAACTCGCACTGTTTATCCATTTCTTCTAAAAGAATAGTTTGACTCATTTAAAAATGACAGAAAGAAAAAAAAATGATTTTTGAGCATCTGTTCACCTTTTGCTATGATGAATAAATGTTAATTTTGCTTTTTGTTTTTAAAAATATCCCAGGTTTATAGTATTTGTCTTCTTAATCCCACCCAAATCATCAATTACTATAACTGCTAAATAAAAAAATATTCCTCCAAATTCCGTACAATAAAGGAAACAAAAGCAGGCCGTGAAACAAACAAAAAAAATTCCACTTTGAAACGGTAAAAACAAAGTTTTAGAAAATTTGGTTCTTCAATACGCTGGACCATCAAGATCTTTTCAACCAATGTTAGTGATAAGTTCTAGTGTGTAACATTCAACGTGATTCATGTCTAAAACAAAGTGGAAAAGTATGGGTTATTTCATTTGATTAAGTCCTACTAATGAATAACAAGATTATTCTTGGAAAGAGTGAGTTCATTATTTTGTTCAGACTGTATTTCCAACAAAACCAAACACTGAATGCGAAGATCCTTCTGTTTTCAAGTTAGTAGCATTCAACATGGAAGAGAGTCATTTTCATCTTGGAAAAAAACAGCAACCAGATGCCTCAGATCTCCCATTCTGCTTCAATAAGATCAGACTAGGGCAAAATGACATTTCATTATACCAGATCACAGAGGTCAGCAGTCCAACCTTCTTTTTTCAGTCTCTGTGAGCCTTCTTTTTCGGTTTTTCATCATATGAAACTCCATATTCATTTACTCTTGTTTTGTCCACTGGGTAAAGCCTGGGAGAGGGGGAGGAAAAAAAATTGGTTGAAAAACTGGTTTGGTGGAGTAGTTTTGAATTTGAAACTGCATGTTGTGTACGGTTTACCATCTCTGGTAGAGGTAAATGAGAAACACCACGTCATCTCTAAAACAGGCCAGTCTGTGAGAAGTCGGCATGGTGATGATGAACGCAAACACATCATCGATAAAGGTATTGAATGCCTGTTATTAACCAAACCAAAAGAGGAAACACCATATTATCAAGTTTGAAAGCTGAGTTTTTCACAAACTTTGGAGACTGAAAACAACGTAAATAAGCAGTTTTATGAACCTTGTACATGAAGGCCTTCCAGGGAAGATGGGCCACAGATTTTAACTGTTGAATGAAGAATAAATAACAAATAAAAATTTAAGTAGAAGAGACATTTTTTGAAAACTTTGGACAATACATTCTTTTACAAAAAAAACTCACCTTATAATTAACAAACAGTTGAGGGAGCATGAAGAGGAAACCAAAGGCATACACACCTGAAAATATAAGCAAGAAAAGAACTTGTGAACTACGGGTGTGAATTAAAAAAATTATGTAAAAATCCCAAGGAAAACATTGAAGACAGAAAGTCTGCCCCCAATAAAAATGATCTTACCGTTCACCAGACTGTTTATTAACCAAGAGTACCAACTACAACAAAATAACCAGTATTAACATTGAAATGTTCACAATAAAAGTCAATCAGAAGGAGTTAATCGTTTCACACAGGCCCTACCTCTTATATCGCAAAAATACCAGAGCATAGCCAGCTCCTCCAATACAAAGTGGATAAAGGAGGTAGGACAGATACTTCATGGCCTAAACAAAAAAGAAGAGTTGAAACATCAACCTGTTTAACTCTTGGATTCGAGCATGTGCAGGTAAAAGTATAGAATTCCTCACCAGAGTGTCGTACTCCTCTGTTCTTCTTTCTGATTCATCTAATTTCCCAAACTGAGAGAGAAAAAGATCACACGTTATTGGTGAAATACGATGAGCTACGACAATATAGTTGGAATTGCCAAATGGTGCATTTTTTCCATTACAAATTGACCATGGTAAAAAAAAAGAGCTGAGCTGAAAAGCAAAGCTCTCGATTTACTAGTTGATCTATGTTCCTATCCTCACCTATAGTCACCAGCTGTGGGTGGTGACCGAAAGAACAAGAACACAGATACAAGCGGCTGAAATGAGCTTCCTTAGTAGGGTGGCTGGGCTCTCACTCAGAAATAGAGTGAAGAGTTCTGTCATCCAGGAGGAGCTCAGAGTAAAGCCGTTGCTTCTCTGGGTCGAGAGAAGCCAGGTTTGGGCATATGGTTAGGATGCCTCTCAAGTGTCTCGCTGGTCAGGGGTTTTGGGCATACCAAGATGAGACCCAGTGGCAGACCCTGGACCTGCTGGAGAGACATTGTCTCACAGCTGGCAAGGGAACAGCTGCTCCAGGGTGAGCCGGGTGTCCCTGCGACCTGGGGCAGGTAGTTTCTCATTTCTAAAATACAATAATAAATCTGGTCTTACCAGGAATGTCGGTTTGCCTCCTTTCCAAAGAACTTGAATTTTAAAGGCTTTTTTCACCTTCCACACCTGTTAAAATAAATTAGCTCAGTGACCTCATTAAGTATAAGTAGGTCAGAATACAAAACAAAAATGAAAAAAAAAAAAAAAAAAAGACCGTAAAGAGCAATCAACAGTCTGATACGCAAAGAAAATTTCTCTAACAAAAAGTTTCTCTTTTGAAGAGAAAATAAAATAATTAATGTCTCCATTGTCCCACTTAATTATCACTGTACAGTTTGTGCTTGTATTTATCGTCTGTGTGAACTCACTTCAATTAGAGAGCCGATTCCTGCAGGTATGAGGACGAGAAGGCTCGTTTGCTCGTCCAACAAGTAAAGGAAAATAACAATGGTGCTGAAGCATCGCCACAGCACTGAAAGAAAAGGAAAAAGTGTAACCTAAGACATTTTCAACATTCGTGGATCTTCATCTCTGGTTTAAATAAAACATGATCAACAAGAATAGAAAACCTGGATATATTTAACTAACTGCTAAGCAGGGTAGTATTATGAACAGTCTAACACAGGGATGGGCAAACTTTTTGGTTCGTGGGCCAGATTGAGTTCTTACATTTGACAAAGGGGTTGGAACAGGAGCAGATGGATGGCATGCTTTGGTAACCGCGAGATTACACCAATAGAATAGTACGCTAGATTTTAAACAAGCGTGTTAGATGTTACATCAAGTGTTAAATTTCAAATCTAGCGGTGCTAGGTCTGAAATCTACTGTAGTGCGACAGCACTTTAAAACGTGGATTTAGTGGCGCTAGGTTTGAAATCTAATTGCTTGATATAACATTTTGTTTTAACATCTAACACGCTTGTTTACGTGCGTGTATTGGGCCTGATGGCTCTCCATATAATACAGTGCGCCATCTAGTGAGGAAACATCAGAATTGCAAGGAAATAAAACAGTAACAAGGTTTATTTATTTAACTTTATTATATTATCGGCAGGCTGAATTAAACATTTAAGGGCCATATGTAGCCCGCAGGCCGTAGTTTGCCCGTGCCTGGTCTAACATCTGAAAGCTCTGAAGTTTATGTAAACATTTTATGTGCAGCATTGTGCAGTCTGTTATTTCAGTTTTTCTTAAAGTTTTTACCTGCTTTGCTGGACATTCCCACCATGCTTTTCTTTTGCTTCCAGAAGCTGATGTCATTTTTAAAAGCCAAGAAGTCAAAAAGAAGCTGGAAAAATGCATCGAATAAAAATGTTACCAACAAGAGATGTTAGACAGCTTCAAATAATGTGACAAACTACTCAAAATTTTCAGACAACTTTATACGCACATGAAAGGCAGCGACAAAGAAGGTCAAAGCCAGGAAGTACAGGTTGGTATCCACAAAGATTCCTTTGATTTCATCAGCGTCCTTCTCAGTGAAACCTGCCAAAAAAACACGTACACAAACAGATCTTAAAAATGTTTGTTTTTGTGTTTACTACAAAGTGGACTGCACCTACCAAACTGCTGCAGCGAGTAAACGGCGTCTTGCATATGGATCCAGAATCGAAGTCTCCCCAAAGAGATGGAGTCATAGGCGATGGTTAAAGGTAACTCAATGGATGTGCTGTTAATCTCCTGTGGACGCAGAAAAAAAAAATAGTGGGATTTTGTGGACTTTAAATGAAAATTTATTTCCTCCTTCAACACAAAATCACTGCAACATGAACTTCTTTCAGCATTTTCCTTCAGGGGTCGCCACAGCAAGTCAGTTTCTTCCAACTAACCCTATCTGCTGCATTCTCTTTGGTCACGCCAACTATCTTCGTGTCTTCCTTCACTGTATCCATGAACCTCCTCTTTTGTCTTCCTCTAGTCCTCTATCCTGGTTGTTCCAAACCCAGCATCCTTCTTCCGATGTACTCTCTTCTCTCTGAACTTGTCCAAACCATCTCTGTCTGGCTTCTCTGACTTTATCTCCAAAACCTCTAACATGTGCTGTTCCCCTGATATACACATTTCTAATCCTGTCCATCCTGGTCACTCCCAGAGCAAACCTCAGCATCTTAATCTGTGCTACCTCCATCTCTGTTTCCCGTCTTGTCTCTAGACCAAACAGCATAGGGAGATCTAGAGGAGGTTCATGGATACAGTGAAGGAAGACATGAAGATAGTTGGCGTGACCGAAGAGGATGCAGCAGATAGGGTTAGATGGAAGAAACTGACTTGCAGTGGCGACCGCTGAAGGGAAATGCCGAAAGAAGAATCTATTCCATACAGTTCACTACATTATTGTGATTTTTTTTCTTCAATAAGATTTTGTTAATCATTTACATCCAAATACCATATTCATTATATTTAGTTTTGAATTCAAAAGAGAGAACTTTTCACACTTTCAAAACTTTTCTTAAACGTACCACAAGGTCTTTGACGCGATTACTGAGCTCATCAACAAACAGCAGAGGTAGATATATAACCTTATTCCCAGTCTGGAATCTAAAAAAAAGAAAAGAAAAACACATTTTAAGGTGCTTCTAATCCTGACACTGTACATTAGCGTATAATTACTCTGATAAAAGATGTAGATTTAGATTGTTAATATTAATACGGTCATTTCTTACACTCTGAGGTATCTGTGAACATCACTAGGGAGGTTTGCTCTGTCAAACAGGAAGTGATCACCAACAATATTGAAAGTTAGGCGGGAACGCCAGTGGGAAACGGGGTGATCAGATGAGGAAGCAGCTCCACCTTTTTCTCCTGCTGCGGCCTTACCATCCTTACGCTTCTCTTTCTGCTTTTCTTTCTGTCCCTGTAGGACCACATGGGAAAAGTTCAATATTCAACAACCACAGCAATCCTTTATATTTTTAATATGTCTGAGTTCAAGCCATTTGTACAATAGTGTCACGTGTCATTTGTTAGTTGCACGTCGTACCTGAGTTTCCTCCTCTCCTGATATCAGTGAAATTTCTGGAGCTTTTGGAATCATATAGGTAGTGAGTTGAGCCACTGCGCGAACCTGTTTGGAATCATACAACGGGTTGACGCCAGCTTGGTGGACAAATATAAGCGCGTATAAGGTTCCATTGTTACGTGTTTTCCTTGAGAGGGAAACATTAATTACTCTGGAGAGGAAGAAAAAAAAGAATAGTGAGGAAATCATTTTTGCTGAAAGATTGAATCACATTTAATAAATCAAAGCATTTATTTGAAATAAAGCTCTCATAACCAATCACAGAGAAGGCTTCACAGTTGTCTTCTGGACAGTGTATTTTCTGATTGAGACGTTCAACTTTTCAATCGGATTGAAAAGGATTTCCAGATCGAAGTTGAACATCTCGATCAGAAAATACACCGTCCAGAAGACAACTGTGAAGCCTTCTCTGCAACGGATCAGTCCTGGATGAATGATGAATTACACAGACTCTCATAACCCACTTCTCAAACTTAGTGGTGACGTCAAAATTCTCCTCTTTGTGGATCAGAGTATGACCTCCATCTGCATCCGCTCGTAACGCAGTAAAGATGCTCAACTGTTAAAAATAAAGAAAAAGCTGTTGTGATAAAAGAAAACCAGGTAAAATCCACTAGTTGTCTCTTGAGCTGACCTGTAGTTTGGGGTTCTCTGCTAGGAAAGGTGTGATGCAGTTGTCACCCTTGGGGTTATCACAGGGTTTGGTGTACACAATCCCATACATCACCCAGCAGGTGTGGAGCACATACACCACAAAAACACCCACAATCAGGGAGGTGAAGGGTGTTTTCAGAAGCATGCTGTCTGCTTTGTGTTTACCTCAGTAGCAGGGCCATATGTCTGGAAAAGAGAAAGCAGATTTATGTGTCATGTACACACAGAGGACTACATAATAGGTCAAGATCTCACAAATAACTAATGGTTTTTTTAGTTAAAATGTTTGATTGCTTCGGATTTCTGGTAAAAATCCAAACAAAAACCTCTCATGCAGGATTTAGGACAACTTTGATTCAAAGACAACAAGAGGGTTTAAAATGAAACTTTGAGACATATGTTTTGTAGACCAGGATATAATTAATCCATTTAGCTATAGCTATACCTTAACATTTTAGATGTGAATATTTTGAAGAATCTACACATGTATTCACTCATGAATTACTGGATTTAAATGAGTAGTTTTTCCTGGTTACCTGTGTTAAACTTAGCAGACTGTTGATGACAGTGAACTCCCATCCGTCCAGTCAGTTTACACCATCTACCAGCCATCAAACAGCGGTCACATTAAAGGCTGTTAAATCTATTAAATAATACATATGATATTTACGCAATAAGACCCTTTGTTGTTGCTAAAAATGCTCGCAAAATGACAATCTGAAAGAGTGAGGTGGACTTGTATTTCCGCCATCCGCTTCCTGGTTTCTTCAACGAGATTTGAATGAAATCGCGCGAGATGTTTAAAGGTTCAAATAGCAGAAAAATATTAAATAGTGATTTGTGTCGTTTTGATGAATAATCTCTGATTTTTAGACTTAAAACTTACAAAATATTAAAACACACATAAAAGCAATTTGTGATCATATCTGATCTTTATTTTATAAGAAAAATAAAATAGCAATCTTTATATTCATACCCATATTTTTTATTCTTTATATTATTTTTAAATTCATACTTACAATCAGATAGCTGATGCTTTTGCTTAATTTATTTTAACTCCTAGATCGTTATGAGTCGATCCAAAAAAAACGTGGTCCAATCAGCGAATAGAAACTACACCATGACGTCACTGAGAGAAGCCCATCAAGGGATTTTTTTTAACCAAAAAGTGTCAGTCAGTCAGTCAGTCACCTTCTTATCTCTCCATCCCTCACGGGGTGACGGGGGGGCGGGATGTGGTGCCGCAGCCAATCCCGGCTGATTCAAGGTGAGGGGCAGGGTACACCCCGAACAGGTCGCCAGTCTGCCGTGGGGCCACACACACTTACTCCTAGGGGCAATTTGGCACCGGCCAATCAACCTAGCATGCATGTCTTTGGAGAGTGGGAGGAAACCGGAGCACAAGGAAGGAAACTCACGCAGACACGGGTAGCACAGTGACCTCACAGCAAGAAGGTCAGGGGTTTAGGTCAGGGGTTTAAGTCCCGGGTGGGAACGAGGCTTCGAACACTGTTCAAAAACTGTTGAAAATGCAAAATTTCTTGGTTTCATTCTTGCAGTAAAACTTTGCACTTTGCTTACCTCAAACGCTGAGGATATTTATACCATAGATGCTGAGGATCTCACTGGGAGTGACCAGGATGGACAGGATTAGAAATGAGTACATCAGGGGAACAGCACATGTTAGAGGTTTTTGAGATAAAGTCAGAGAAACCAGACTGAGATGGTTTAGACATGTGCAGAGGAGAGAGAGAGAGTAATTCGGCAGAAGGATGCTGGGTTTGGAACCACCAGGTAGGACACCTACAGGAAGACCAAAGAGGAGATTAATGGAAACAGTGAAGGAAGACATGAAGATAGTTGGTGTGACCGAAGAGTATGCAGCAGATAGGGTTAGATGGAAGAAACTGACTTGAGGTGGCGACCCCTAAAGGGAATTGCCTAAAGAAGAAGAATAGTGTCTGTTTATGTCACCCTGCAACTGACTGGTGACCTGTTTGGGGTGTACAAACCTGCTCGAAATCAACCAGGACAGGCTCCAGTGCTCCCTGTAGCCACGTTAGGGATAAGTGGTTCAGAAGACAAAAAAAAAAAAAAACACTGCAAATTTTCATATACTCTGACTTGCTTTTGCCATTCTGCACACATTTGCTAACTCGCTCCTGATTTCGATCCCATTTTTTAAAGTCTTATAAACATTGTCTCGTAGACAATTATTTCAGAGTTTTTTTCAAATCAGGAGTACTTTTCCCGTTTCATGTTTTCCACTTCAAACCAATAGGATGAAGTTCTTTTTGTGCAGTGCATTTTGCATGAAATCTTCCCCATAAAGACCAAATCAAACAGGTTAATGAAGTTTGACTATCGATCTTGGGACAACTGTTTAGGTGTGCATAACAATTCTTCATATTTCTGTTATAGTAGCAACACAAATGCACAATTATGACCAATTACACTTATGTATTCATTTAGGTTCTGCATCAAGTAAAGGAGTGTGAATAATAAGCTTGTTCATACACAAACTTGCCTCAGGGTAAAACGGTTCCATAGCCAATACCTATTTATTTCACATTATCAAAAAAACAAAACAAAAACAAGAGTATCAACTATCTGTATTTGTGCAACTCCACCCCAGTTAATGAGATTTCAAACAAACATTCTGACATCTGAATCTTTACTAATAGGAATAACAAGTTCATGTTAATGATCCTTTTTTTTCTGGATTCAGCTTAGTAACACTCAACTTAAATGAGAAATAGATTCCCACCTTCCCACGTAACTGATATTTCCTCCTTGACCCCTGAAAGTTATTGTAGAGTTTGAAAGACAGTACCTCATGAGTCTATATAATTTGTCTGAGAACCTCAAATAACCCCTGACAGACTACACATCATGATTTTATATGAAGGGTTGTATCCGGATATAACTCAATATATTTTCTTGACATAAACCTACACAGAATTTCTTGATGGCACTATCCTGCCAGCATGATGTTGTATGTGTGTTTTATAGCAGATATGAGCACTATCATCCTGAAAGTGCTCCGTGGGCAAATTTCCCAACCGATCATCAATAAATCTGGTTTGATACAATGGGATTTTTTTATATCCAAAATGACTCCACCTTTCTTTAGAGTTTCCTGGCTGTACAATACCAATCAGATCCATTACTTTAAGTCTACCAGTTGGTTTTGATTTGTAGAGGAGCTAATCCTTGATGGCTTCATTAAAAAAACTATGATGAACATATGACTACATGGTAAATCAACATTTGACTGAAGTGTTGTGGCTCAGTGTGTCCTCTTTATACCTCTGATCAACAAGTTTTATGTCAATTTGTTTGTCTTTATCTTGACAAAAATGTCTTGAATTGGAGTTCAAATTTATGACGGATTTGTTTTGTCTCTAAAGACAAAAAAAATGTTATTTTGTAATGTTTTGTGTTCATTTTATAGTAATGAAGTCAGTTACATTTTAGCTACTATGACAAAAAAGAATTTTTACATTTCTTTTTTGGAGATAGTTTTAGGTGGTTTTATGAACATTTATAAAACTGCATGCACTTAGATACTTAAATACAAATGGGTTTAGGGTTAGACACTGCTTAACACATAAAAAAAGATATAAAATTTCCAATTTTGTTTTTTTTTTTTTTTTTTTTTTTTTTTTGTGACGCAGAGGGCTGCATGGTGGTTAGCACAGTGGCCTTACAACAAGAAAGTCAGATGTTCAAATTCCGGGTGGTGACGAGGCTCCAAATCCACTAATGTTAGGGTAATTGGCTGCTACAAAATTGTCCGTAGGAATTAGTATGTGTGGATGGTGTCATGGTTCCCTCACCTATCACTAGAGGGAGTCCGGGACCTTCCCTTATCTCTCTGATTCGGGACACCTGATGGTAATTGACCTGCTACCTATTTAAATGCAGAGTCTGCCTTTCTTTCATTGTTGGGTCTTCATCCCTTCCAGCCAGGTCTTCCTGGCTGCCTGACCAGGAGATCATTTTGAACATTAACCATGAGACATTCCTCTAAACCACATGTGTTCATGTTGTGAACCATGCTGTGTCTTTTACAGCTTTAATGGACTCCTTACTAAATAAATAATGTTTGTCGCCCTGCACTTGGGTCATCCTCCTCCTTCTGCAGCCTTACCATGACAGATGGTTGGGTGTGTGTGGCCCCGCGACAGACTAGCACCCTGTTTGGGGTGTACCCTGCCTCTCGCCTTGAATCAGCCGGGATAGGCTCCAGCAACCCCTCAACCCCATCAGGGAATAAGTGATTCAGAAGATGAATGAATCAATCAATAGGGACATTTTTTTTGGTATTACAATTTGCTCAATAATAACAGATGTGCATAAGATGTGCATAATATATTTACAGCTTTTAAGCCAACTTTTTTTCTTTTGTTATTAGCTTGTCTTTTGAAAGACACTGCATGAAAAATAATCTAGAACTTTTATCTAGTTTAGAGCACTTTCATATGTTGGTAAAAAACGATATGTCCAAACTCTAAATCTCTCTTAACATATATGAATCCAACCCTACGAGAATAAAAAGCTTAATGTAGGTGTTTTTGAATTTCTAGCCTGGACTCCACCTTTGGGAACATTACAAAGGTGAAAGCCATAAAAAAAGGTACTTTTTAAAACACATGACAAAAGGAAGAGCAGAACTATCCCTAATGTATTCCTCAACCTTTAACTTGTCAGACATGATTAAAAGGCTTCAACCAGTCTCAGACCAGAGATGTACTTCTTCTTTTCCCTCAGGAAAGCTAAGTTACATATATTAACCAAATTGCTGAATTTCTGGCCTCCTGTATGCAAGAGAGCAGACGTTAATCCTCAGGCAAATTCTCGTAAATCTTCCTGTCAGGTTGAGAAAAAAGGTGATGCAGACTTTTTTGCTCTTGGGGCTTCAAAAGTCTACAAATGACGCTGGGAATTCATTTATATAAAGTGTTTTATTCCTTGTGAACGTGCTGAATGCGAGAAAAAGAGGAAAATACATTAAAGGTTCAATTGTGTTCTAAATTTGTCATACACCAACACACACAGTCACTCTGAATTTGTTTATTACATTACCTTTTGGACCTTTGAAAGAGCCTAACAAACATTATTTTACACATGTATCAGGTTGTAGTGGAATCTTTGACCACACTGTGGCACAAATGCTCTATGTTGAAAACAGCCTTTAAACTTCTCTCAACAAGACTTGAGTTCACCAAAGTTTCTCTCTATTTATGCATCCCTCTTCAATACTCAGCCATGATCCATAATCACCTCTCCATGTGTCCTCATCAACATCCATCGCTATTTATGGAGTTTCACAGTTAGGGTGCAGAGCTGAGAAGTCTTGAGAGAGAACAGACAGGCTTCCAGTGGGGGGCACAAATAAGGTTACTCAGCACTCTTTTTCGAAATGACCTCACAAATAGAAAGAGTGTGTGCCCGGGCACACATTTTCCCGATGGCCTTTCGGGTATTAACAAGGTCTTTTTGACTCTGCTACCAGTGACGACTTCTTTTGTTTGAATAAACTGACTTTTAACACAAGACTGAGCATGAAAGATGTAACATTTTTTTGTAGTTTCCTGAACAAATGCCATTCGCCGTATAGGATCATTTTGATTTTTATACTTCAACACTTTGTGTTCACACAAACTGTCTTTATTTTGATCGGATCAATCAGATGATTGATCTTTACAAAACATGATGCACCAAAGATAGTGAAACCCAATTAGGAAAAAAAATCTTCCTGAAACACAAAAATTTCCATGAAGTATTTTTGTTCAAAGTCATATAAAAAAACCAATGATTCTTTTCATAAAAACACCCATGCTATAAAGTTTACCAAAGTGCCAATAAGTAATTTTATTGCACGTGCTGAACTTCAAATTACAAAAGGACTGATAACTGCCAAGGTTCCTTCGCCTACCACCAGAGGGAGGCTGGAACCTTCCGTTATCTCCCTGATTTGGGACACCTGAGGGTGATTGGACTGCTGCCTACTTAAAGGCAGTGCACCCTTAAGTAGGCAGTCCGCCTTTAAGTAGGTGTCTTTGATTTTTTTTTTTTGTCTTCATCAAGTAGCCATAGGAGCGGCTTCTGTCCAATGAGAATCGAACCAGGTTCTCCTGGTCGAAACGGGAAAATTCTATTGTTGGATGATCAACACTGAAGGAAGACCTTCTTGCCAGATCTTCCCGGCTGAATGACTAAGTTATGCTTTGAACATTTACCATTTTGACCATCCTCTGAACCATGTGTTTTCTGTTACAGATTTACTGGTCTCCTTTACTAAATGAATAACGTTTGTTGTCCTGCACTTTGGTCCACCTTCTCCTTCTGCACCCGGATTGTGACACTAATACGCTGGGATTTTTTTTAGATAACATTCACTAAATTTGATAGAATTGAGTAAAAAGTGGTATGTATGGGGTATGCTTATAGCTGAAAGTGTTTTGCTGTTGTAAAGAAATGATCAAAGGGCAAGCGGAACCAAACTCGTTATAACCAAGATTTGCAGAATGCTATCTCTAAATGTTGCACATACTGAACATTGAAGTGTAACTAAGATAGAAAAATATCCATTCCTGTCAGCCTTGTACACTGCCATTTTTATCCATTTTAATGGATGACTTCTCTAACTTTTTGTATTGATTGCAAGTTTTAGGGTTTCAGGAAGGCCTCCATCCTGCTCCCTGTCTATCTGCATACACATATTTGCATTAGCACCACTTAGACACAAGCCCCCTGGCTCAGTGGATAGGGCAAGCATCCTGTAAGTGGAGGGTCGCCGTTTCGATCCCTGCTCAGAATTCATGCTGAGATGTCCCCAATTGTTCCTGATGGTTTGTGCCTTGCATGGAAGCTTCCACCATATGGTATAAATGTGTGTGAATGGGAGTATGTACCACCGCAGGTAGAAAAGTTCCATCTAAGTAGAGTTCATTTACTGTTTATCTTTAAAAAGTAATATGAAACAGTTTAAAAAAAACCCAGCAGGATTCTTCCTTATGTTATACAGACCATTAAATCCTCCCAAAATGTGTCAGTTACCAATGTAATCAATAATATATCATTTCTTAAAAGATAATCTTTCATTCTTTCATCGAATTTCTTCATAAAAACTTGCAGGATTTAGGTTTATTTATTTATTTATTTATTTATTTCGGTCACAGTGCAACCTCATATCAATGAAATAAAGAAAACAACCATATTCCAGCAAAGGACCGAAAAGGTAACGGCTGAAGCAAACGCTTATTACGCCGACCCTTTTTTTTTTTTTTTTTTTATGTCATAATAAAAGCAAAAAGGTGAATGAATAAAGTCCTCCATAAGGTATCCGTGAAGTACAAAGGGCAGTTATTTATCTCTGAGTTGTCCTTTAGGCAAGGCATCTTTCATCAGTCAAGCTGTTTGGTGTGAAGCATTGCTGGTTTTGGTTGTAGACTACTGAGCTACGTCTCGTCTTTGAACGAGTGTAATTCAGCAAGTTTGATGCTGGATTGTTGCTGAAAAAGAGTAAGTGTGTTCATTCAAGCTTTTCTGGGTCAATAACACTAAAAAATCTGCCAGTTTGCCTCGTCTTAATCAAAGCTATTGCGTTCGTAATTTAGAGTCGGTGTTAAAAGAAAATAAGTTGCCTCATTTAAATGCTAATTTGTCTTCAGCGTAATGGCAACAGGTTGGCAAAATATGGAATACATTACGAAAGTGCTCACAGATCATTCACAAAGACAGTTTTTTAACCAGACTTCTCAGAGAAATCTTTTATATCTTCATGCATCTTTAGTAGCTCGGCCGTGTGGCATAAATAAAACAAAAATCAATGATCCACACTGCTATTGAGACTGAAAGTAACTGTTAAGCTTCTTTTCTTCATCACATTTCCTTGGGATTTTTTAGCTGACCCTGTAGTTTCAGTTTTTTTTTTCATTTTAAAGCGACATACAATGTATTCATGATTACAAATAGAAAATACAAAATAAAAATGATAATTCTTCAGGCAAGTTTCATTGTCAGTAAGAATTGTCTGCTGCTAGTAAAGTGTGTTTATTATAGAAGTGGTTTTTTTTTTCAGGTGTTTTCATCTAATATGAGAAAGAACAAAGTCTCTTTTGAACCATTGCCCTGATTTTGAAATGTATCAAAACACTTTTTCAGTCAAGTATGGAGAATTTTGGATGAGAAGCAAAACCTCGTAGACTCAGTCCATGGCTCTTCGCCTGGAGCCTCTCATCTTTAATCTGAATTGGCTTTTGCTCCGGCCTGTTTGAGAGAGTAAGCTCTTGCCAACTTATAAACAAGTTTGAGCATCTTGAGGTCTTGTTCATGGGTGAGTATAAAGTGGAGCACGAGATAGATGAGCAGATTAGGTGTGTGCAGGGACAACAATGCAGACGGCGTATCAGACCATAGCGGTCTGGAGGGAGCAAAGAGGGAAGGTAAAGCTTTCAATTTACCCGTTGATCTATGTTCCTGCTCTCAGCTGTGGTTTGTAGTGAATAAAAAATTAGATTGCTGGCTGTGGCAGTTCAGAGAGATGATCGGGATGTGTCATAAGAAGCTTCTCCGGCCAGATTTTCGGACATGTGGTGTGAGTGGAAGACCTTGAGGGCAGACCCTGGGCTACAGCCACAATAGAAAAGGGGGAAAATGTATTCCATCATGCTTCTGAATGCTTTATAATCCCCCAGGAGCCATAAAACCTTGCTATGGAAAAAGATGTGGGCTACCGCTCCACTGAAACCAGACTTGAATAAAGGATGGAAAAAAAAACCCCAGATAAATGGATTGATGGATATCTCCTTTAGAAAACTTTACTTAAGTTTTCATTTGATTTATTTGTTTCTTTGCACCTCTTTCTTTGTATCCTCCATTATTCATTTTTCTTCTTATCTTTAACCTCCCTCCGATCTTCCATCGCCTCTTTCTTTTGCTCCTGAATAGCTTACCAGTAACCAAGCAACACACACCCACTCTGAAGATTGTTCTCTCGCCCACAGTTCCTCTCTTCTCTTTAATTTGTTCCACCTCTGCCTCTTTTTTTCCCTCTCTCTCTCACGTCTATCTGAATCTTTAACCTCTTTCAATCCGTCTCTCGGTGTCATTCTCTGCTTCTGTCAGTGCTCCATCTTTTTCCAGCTTTCTGTCACTCTGCAGCCACCTTCACTCTGACTTTGTGATAGAGTGGGTTGAGAAGTCAGCAAGGTATCTTTCAACGGTTCACCAAGGTTAGACGCACACACAGACACACACAGAGACTTCTTCTTCTCCAGCTCTCCATTCATCTCTTGGTGATTTTGACATAGTTGGTTTTAGTGTAAGAGAAACATCCATCTCATGAATACACACAGTGTGTACTGTATGTGTGTATACACCACGCTCATTTAAATTAAGGGCATGGGACTTTCATTATGGTGAGTTGACAATAGAATAGCTCAGGCTTGAATTGGTGGGGCTTTGCCTGCAACACAAGGTCATTGGCTGATAATACGTCAATTATCCGTCACACCGCCGGGACGCAAAGAGAACCATTAAAAGGGATTTGACCAGTGATGAGACAGACACAGCCTCATTAATCTTGTCAGCTATCTGTCACCGGAGAGGTCCAACAAAAACAACAAATAAGCCAAGGGGTGCACACTTAAAGTGCACACTGTGTCATCTCCAAACCTTACTGTGGGGAAACTCGGCGGAGTTACAATGATGTATTTCATGTCTGATTTCTATTTACAACATCAGATTTTTAAATGGTCACGTTTTAGTATTCTTCTCTGTCTAATGACCGTAGACCAAGTTTTATGACTGCTTTTAAACCGACATTCTGTCACGATGTGGGTGCAGAAGGAGGAGGAAGACCCAATTGCAGGACAACAAACTTCTTCTTCTTTCGGCATTCCCCTTCAGGGGTCACCACAGCAAGTCAGTTTCTTCCATCTAACCCTATCTGCTGCATCCTCTTCAGTCACACCAACTATCTTCATGTCTTCCTTCACTGTGTCCATGAACCTCCTCTTTGGCCTTCCTCTAGTCCTCTTTCCTGGTGGTTCCAAATCCAGCATCTTTCTTCCGATGTACTCTCTCTCTCTCCTCTGCACATGTCCAAGCCATCTCATTCTTGCCTCTCAAACTTTATCCCCAAAACCCCGCTTCAAGCTTCAGGCAGTTGAAGCGGGACAACTGCCTGAAGCTTGTTGTCCCGCTTCAGGCAGGACAACAATTGCAGGACAACAAACGTGGTTTATTTAAGTAAGGCAGTCCAGTAAAGTTGAAAAGGAAAAACACATGGTTTAGTGGAATGTCTTGTGATTATTGTTCCAAATGAAACCCATGATCAGCCGACCCTAAAGGGAAGGCAGACTGCTTTTCAATAGGCAGCTGCTCAACCACCATCAGGTGTCTTGAATCAGGCAGATGAGAGAAAGTCCCGGGCTACCTCCGATGGTGGGTGAGGGAACCATGACACAGTCTTCAAAAATTATTCACTTTTACTGTTTGCAAATCTTTCTGTGTTTGAATTATTGACCTATTTCTCATATTTGACAAAAAGGAGCTTTTATGAAGCAACATTTTTAAATTAGGGTTCATGTCCAAGTACTTTGATAACCTGAAGACGTGTTGTAAACACTAGGACATCACCCCAACTGGATTTTGAGCATTGCAGTGGGATGTTTAGTCTCAACAATATTATTTGTAGCAGATAATTGTTATTAAGGCGATAAAGTTTGTTGCAAAGGTATCAAAGTGGATCAAACTTTCCAAACCACTTCCAAAGAACGACACTAAAAGTGACCATAACATCTTCAATAAAAGCCAGTGAGGAAATCCTGACATGGACAAGTCGAATTGTCATTGGTACCAAGGTGATTTCAACTTTCTTAAAAAACCCTGCTTTTCTGTATTACCACATAACATAGGAATGAATCAAACTTGTTTACAGCATATAATATCTGATTCATTAGAAATCAGCATTAGAAATATCACAAATGCAAATGCAAAAGTTGGCCTGTTTGGAGAACAATATCTTTTCCTTTTCCAAGTGTTAACTTTCCAAACCCATTTTTTCAGTTAAAAAACAAACAATTCACAAATACAAATCCACTCCATTTTTTCTCAAATATGACTGTTATCATTTGCACAAAATACTGTTTTGTAGCTGTGGTTAAAACTTTGATTACATCTTTATACACATTTCTCCACTCAGCACCTTTCTTTTCTGATTTCATTCTCACATTTCCATTTAATTTTTTTCTCATTCCTTCTCCTTTTTTCATTTTGTCTAGTTTTCTCCAAACACCAACTTCCTCATTGAGTTTGTTTGTAGCAACACATACACCACTTTAGATCCAAGGGATTCACATTGCCATGGCAATGCATAGATGAGCAGATCGTGAAGAGAAGGTAGAACGGAGGGTCGAAGGGACAGATGCATCGAGTGAGTGAGAGCGTGGAGGAGAACATCTGATGTTCCCTCGCTGGAGCAGTCATGAGTATCATTACAATCTGAAAACACACACAAAAGCAACAGGGGCATAAACACAAGGGAAATCTGTATCTTCACACAAGGTGAAAATCAACACAACAGAAAAATTGGTTTCGGCTTCATCTGCAAATATGACAGATATCACTTGACAGTGGATCATCAAGGCCTTCAAGGCTTTCTCTGTTAGCAAAAAGAAATGCTTGAATCAGGCTGATATTTCAGGCTGTTTTATTAAAAAATATTTCTTAGATGGTTCCAAATGCTTGTTAGTTCTGGATGTGTAGTTTAATATCAATGCCTAAAACCAGCCTTTGCAGCTCAAATTAAAGTGAAAGCAATAAAAAGATGAAAATAACACCTTTTCTTAAGATGGTCTGAGTGAGAGGATGTGATAAATGTTTACAGTACATCCGCAATGAAGACAGAGACCATTCCTGTGCCCTATGCTTTAATGCAGTGGACCTTTTCATGTAGGCATCCGTCTGTCTTTAGAGACAATGGAGTCTGCACCTATATCTTTGTGCAGCATCGGCTGTGGCTGAATAAACCAATCTGAGGGCTGCAGCTGCAATCACACTTGCTGCAAATGTGATAGGTGGTATGAGTCATGGGGGGAGTAGTGGCAGACTGACTTTTTTGGTGTTTCCGGGTCTTGTGGCCTTGTGCTGGATCTCTCTGTTCTCCTCAGCCTTCTTGATTTCAATTTTGACAATTGCATGGCACCTATTGCCGTCACAGATCACTGACTCCAGATCTGTTGCATTGATGTTGCACAACCTCTTGCAGCCATGTTTGTACCGCATGGCAGGTTGTCCAGTTGGCTACGTTCCCGTGGCCAATTCCCCATACAAGATGTCCTTTGGAATATGGCTATCGTCCATCCTGCAGACATGGCCTAGGCAGTGCAGGTGCCTCTTTGAGAGGATGGCGAACATACCGGACGTGCTTGTTTGGGTCGGGACTTCCGTGTTGAGTACTCTAAACTTACTCTACTTCTGCCAGGTGATGTCTAGGACACGCCTAAGGTTACTCAGGTGGAAGGTGTTTATTCTCTGCTCTTGGTAGGTCAATAGTGTCCAAGAAACGCCAAACTCAATTTTTTAAGTTTTAATTTTAAAAAACAAAAAAACAACAGGGTGGTTAACATTTAGTCTTTATTTTCTTTTTAAATTGTAACCTACGGGTATTTTTGGTTTAGTACGTCACAAAATAAAAAACAATCTCAATCATTTTTGTGCTGCTTGGAAATTACAATATTGGTCCATTAGATTTGAACTAAAGCCCCATTCTGTCAAATTTGAATCAATTAGACACTTCAATTTGGGATTAATGCTCAATAAGAGAAGCCAAACAACAGCAAATGAAAGGTTTGAAATACAGTATATTTATATCTTGGATAGAGTGAATAAGATATCCTAGAGTAGCCAAAAGTTTTTCAGATTTCAAATTCTCTTGTTTTTATCATTTGTTCTCGCCAGGAGTAACACATTTGAAGCCTTTAAAACTTTTCAGCACCTTTACAGAAAACTATCTGAATAATTTATCTTCTTTGCTTGATTTTTTTTGCTGTTAGCTGTGGTATGAGAAATTTATTCTTTGTAATTAAGGTTTTACTTGAAGATGAAGGTCATGCAAACAGTCATCCGCATCTCACTTATGAAATTTAAAAAAATCTCAAACTTTTGCACTTTAGTCCGTTTCTATTCTTGTACGACTCTGACAGGCTGCTCAGACAAGCGTGGCAACCACGAGATCAAACAGGAGAGCAGCTAGTGGCTTCTGTGATCACCATGGATGTGTTGTAGTGCTTGTTTGCATGTACGTATGTGTGTGTATGTGTTCACGTAGGCCCCAGGTTAATGTTTCTCATTGTAATTTGTGTCCTCTACTAAATAATTTTTTTTTCTATTGCATGTATAAGTTAAAAGCAAATGCACGTGTGTATTTTTTGCATTTTTACTTAATCCCATTTTAGAAAAATTGTGTGGTTTTGTGATTTTTTTTTTTGGAGCGCACATACACATACATGTTACTGTCCGGGGCTGAGTGTCTCCTCAGGCCTTTTTCTGATGGA
Organism: Neostethus bicornis; assembly: GCA_902685375.1. Taxonomy (NCBI): domain Eukaryota; kingdom Metazoa; phylum Chordata; class Actinopteri; order Atheriniformes; family Phallostethidae; genus Neostethus; species Neostethus bicornis. Next base: position 21,094,384 of record LR738551.1, on the reverse strand, counting down.
CCACTACAGTGTGTTGTGGAGATGAAAGGAATGCCGGGAACTCATCTCACGCTATGAATCCTGGGTAAGTAGCGTGTGATGTGAGTACATCCGCATCACTCATTGAAAAGAGTCTTTCATCCCTTATCCGTCCTCTCCATCAATTCTGTCTGCTCTCCTTGTGCTTTCTTTCTTCATCCATCCTGTTAAAATTTCATATAACTTTTGTTGTAGCTTCTTTTATTGTCTCTTCTCCTTTTTCATTCTCCCCATCGTACCTGTTTCAATTGGTTATTTTCATTGAGCTTTTCTCCTTCTATTGGATTTTTTTTCTTTTTTCCTGCTAGTTCTTTCTTTGTGTTAACGTTCAAATTCTTCTTCGGTCACCTTTCTTTTTTTTCAATCTCCACTACTAGTCTGTTCTTTTATGTTTTTTTTTTTTTTTCATTTGACTCTTCTCTTCATGTACTGTACATTTTCTCTTTTGTCTAATTGAATTTTTTAGTTCTCTTTCACTTTGCTTTATTTCCATCTTTCTGTTCAAATTTCCATTTCTTGCGTATCCTCAACTTTGTCTTTCCTCATCTTGACTGTGTCACTTTTGTCTTTTTTCTTCGCCTTCCCACATGTCTTCGTTTTTTTGAAGTGTTTTTTTCTCCTCTTGCTCCTCTGCTCTGTTGTCTTCCTTCTCCATTTTCTGTTTGTCCTTCAATTTCCTTTCTTTTCATTCATATTTACTTTTTTTCTCCCTTCTCCATTTTCGCTTTGTTCCTCTTCTTTAGTCTCCCCTCCTTTATCTTCTCCAGTTGTTTCATCTAAAGTCTTCTGCCATCCTCTACTGTGAACAAGAGATGATCAAAGTTCCCGCTCTGGCCGTGACAGTTCAATTTCACCATTGCACACATACACAAACACACACATATACATAGACAGACACATGCACGCACACACATAGATATACACATCAACAGTCTCATGTGGACACACAAACTTGCAAGGCTGAGTCCTAGTTGCAAACCAGACATGTCTGACAGACTTCTTAGAGCGGGCATATTGTGCTTTAGTGGGGTAATATTTTTTCTCTCATGGCTGAACTGCATGTAGATTGACGTGTTACCTTAAGTTACCAAAAACTAAAACATCGTAAAACTAATCTCAAATAAAATAATTCCATTTATTAGATCCTGACTAAGCCTCTCTTGGCAACAGCCCGATACGTAAAGGATTTGATCTTTTAATTAGATGTGATTGTTTTCCAGGTAGCTGAGAAAGCGTGGGCGGAGGTGGGCATAAAATAGGTTGATAATTGGTGAAACATTGTTCAACAATGGTGACAAGTTTTCTGACAGCTTTCCACGAAATGATTGGTTGTCCTGAGAAGTAAAATCCACTTAAAAAACATCGTCTGGGTTAAACATGAACAAATGCAATTTTTATGCTATTTTCTTTTTTCTTAGGAATTTGGTTTACCTAATTTGGATGCATCATTATTTATCTCTGCAAAATCTTTCCATTTTTTGCACATGTTTTCTATGAATTCAGTTTTAATTAACTCTAAACTCTGCAACACTTGGAATTTCTTCAATAATTTCTTTGTTCATTTTGTTGTTTTTGTTGATTGTACATTGATAAACTTGTACGAATAAATGCAAAGGATTCTGAAACAGAGAACTGTTTTCATCCTGATGATTAAATACAAATTATATAAATCAAATTTTCATAAATAATGATGTCAATTAGAACAAAAACTGCAAATGAAAAATTTTTGATAGTGTGTAGTTTAATTGTTTTAAATATTTTATAGAAGTTTTACCCAAAACAGTGTGATTTGATCACCAATAGATGTTTACATATCCCAAAGTAGAAATATTCCATGTAAATTTGATGTTAAAACAAAGTCAGCACGTAATAGTTACAATTTTTTTTATAGTAGTCATGCATTTTTAAAGAATATTTTATAGCAATTTTCACAGAATCTACCAAAAAATTGTCTAAATGTTTCAATGTTGCCTAAATGTATTTTAATGTAAAAAAAAAAGCCACATAAAATGTTTAATTCTGATGTTGCTATTTTTAACCTTCCAGGTCAAGAGAAGCCAGATGGGGTGGTTTGGGCACCTGGTTAGGATGCCTCCCGAGCACCTTGCTGGGGAGGTGTTTCAGGCACGCCCCACCGGAAGGAGACCCAGAAGCAAGTCCCAGACCTGCTGGAGAGACTACGTCTCACAGCTGGCCGGGGAACGCCTCCGGATCCTCCCGGGTGAGATGGAGGATGCATCCAGGGTGAGAGAAGCCTAAGTTTCCCATCAGAGGCTGTTGCCCTTGTGACCCGGCCCTGGATAAGTGGAAGACAACGGAGCGGAAAGATTTAACTGATCAAAGAGTGACTGGAACAAAATGCCTTTAAAAATAGGTTGGGAACCACTCATCAAGTTGATGGAAACTGGAAGTTTTTAGTGTGCAAATTCTTAACCAGTGAGACACACGTACAGTAGAAAGTATGGCAGGTGTTCAGGGTCACACATTAAAGCTGCTTTTTGTGTACACTACACCTTCTTCTGTTTTTACTTTGCTTACCAGTGTCATCTTTTTTTTTGTTTATACTTAAAATCCCTCAGACACTTTCTTGTTCATGTATCTGCGCCTACAAGGTTGCCAAACTCTCATGTCTTGCATATTTCTTCAACTTAGTCGATGTCCTTCAAACGGATGTCTATCACTGTTCACTTTAATATGCATGAGCAGTTCTACTTCAAGCACTTAGGATCTGGCAGGCATGCTTGGGCATATTTCCTTCAAAAAAAATATGTGATGAGACTTCACGAGTTTTTGTGTTTTTTTCCATTTTCACTGTTTTGTTGGAGTTTGTATTTATTTTTTCTCATGTTTTTTTTTTTTTTTGCAACCTGTCCTCTTTTTCTCCAATGCGTCACTTTCTCCCATTTGTTATAAAAATGAACCGTTCCGTTACGTCATCTTCCGCTTGTTCTGAGGTCGGGTCGCAGGGGAACAGCCTCAAACGGGCAGCCCAGGCCTCTCTCTCCCCGGCTGCATCCTCTAGCTCACCTGGAAGGATACCAAGTCGTTCCCCGGCCAGCTGTGAGACATAGTCTCTCCAGCAGGTCCGGGGTCTGCCCCTTGGTCTCCTCCTGGTGGGACGTGCCCAAAACACCTCGCCCGCGAGGCGCTCAGGGGGCATCTTGACCAGATGCCCGAACCACCCCATCTGGCTCCTCTCGACCTGGAGGAGGAGCGGCTCGACACCGAGCTCCTCCCGGATGGCAGAGCTCCTCACCCGATCTCTGAGTGAGAGCCCAGCCACCCTGCGGAGGAAGCTCAAAAATGAACCATCCATAGATTTTTCTCATCCCTTCTTGATTTTTTCTACTTTTTAATTTTCTTATCAATATTTCTTTTCCTCTCTAAATACAGCCCTCTTCACCTTTCTTGTTCTCTTCCTCTCTACTGTTTGCTCAAGAGTGCCCTTCCTTTCATCTGTTTCATTAGTGAGATTTATCTTCTAGAATAATTACAGCCTTCACTCACATGCGTACACACACACACACACACACACACACACACACACACACACACAAAACACTCAGTGGTGTTCTTTTGCTTCTCCACCATTCAGGGTCACTGTGGCTCTGCAGCCAGGAGAAAAAGAGAGAGGGGAAATAGAGAAAAAGTTGAGCATGCGTGAAGGAGAGTTTTTACCACTGTGTGTGTTTGTGTGTATGAATAAGGACGCATTTCTGTGACTGCTAGACTTTAAACTAGCATCATGACGGCACTTCAGTGCAAAGCCACTAAAGTAATTTGAAATAAACACGGCCCACACTAAATAAATTACACCCTGCACATAACCTCTCCCTTTGTTTTCCCAATTCATTTATGTACGAATCCATAATTCACACCCTCAGCGGTGTAATATATTCGAGAAAGCAACAACTCTGCCTGTTTACTGTGTCTATACACAGCAGCCATCAAGGTTCCTGATATTTTAACCATGGAAATCTGCAAGCGTTACGACTGTAAATATTTACAAAGTTACAACTTATGTGAAACCTTAATGGAGGTACTTTTCAAAAGTTCAACATTGATTTGTTGCTTGTCTTTAAGCCCACAGGCCAACAATCACTGATATCATAATCTTTCTAACATAATGGCTCCTGCAGCCGACAGAGTCTGATTGATGCTGGTTTTCTCTTCATGCACAGCCAGGTAGCCGACTGACATTGACAGAGAGACTGATGGCAAGGGTGACAGAGTGACAAAAGCAGAGTGACTGGCGTTTATCGTTTCAGCCTTTCTGACTGATTCAACGGCAGCCAAAAATCAATGCATTTTTTTTCAACTAGCATTAAAAGTTGTGCCAAAATGGTTCTTTCTGAGAATTTCAATGTGAAACATCTTTGCTAAAACTTCAAAAGTTGCTTTAACAAAAGATTTTACATTACAAGATATTTTTTTTTTAAAAAATATGGGCTGCACAGTGGCACAGTGGTTAGCACAGTCGCCTCACAGCAAGAAGGTCTGGAGTTTGAGTCCCGGAGTGACTGCAAGGCTTGAAACACTGTCCTTTCTGTGTGGCGTTAGCATGTTCTCCCTATGAACATGTGGGCTTTCTATGGGTACTTCAGTTTCTTCCCTAACCCTGCCTGTTAGATTGACTGACCACTATGAAATTGCCCCTGAGATCGAATGTGTGTGTATTGTTTTGACTGTGTGGCCCCGAAAAAGACAGGTGACTAGTTCAGGGTGTACCCTGCCTCTCGCCTGTAATCAGCCAGCCAGGGTAGTGTTCAGCACCCTTCTGGTACCCTTGTACGCAAACTATTTTTTAATGTTTCAAACAGAAAACTCGCATTGTATTCACATAAATCTTAAAAATGAGTGTGGGTTTTTGGCAAGTGGTTACCTCATATGACAAATCTATTTTTTTCTAGGAGTACAAATTATTCACAATAAATATTATATTATAGTAAATAAATAGTTCCTCTTTCTGAGTATTTTTGTAGGGTTATACCCTGAATGTTATGAAAAGCATCAAATTTCCTCCAATTTGGAATGGCTTATGCCATGATCCCCTCTCCTGCCGCTAGAGGGAGCCCTGGATGTTTTTCATCAACCTGATTAGGGACACCTGAGATTGATTCTTGATGCCACAAATCTGTGGCATCAGATATCCCCACCGTTTTAAGGGCTATCATCCCTGGCTTCCGCGTCGGGTCATACCATCCCTTCCAGCCAGGTCACCCTGGTTGCCTGACCATGTTTGAATGCTGTTATTATTTGAACTTTTGAAATCATGAGTTAATCCTGTGCCCTTTGTTTTACAGACTTACTCAAATCGTGTTAATAAACCTTGTTTTTATGTCCTGAAATTGGGTTCTCCTCCTTCCACATCACAACATTTCCTTTCCAAACAGACATACATTTTTAATTATATTTTCTATCACCATCACAAATGCAATTAAAATAAAACTCCATAATGAACGGGTCAGTTTTATTTGAAAAATCTTTGAGTGTGTGAACATAGCACAAGTGTGTTTAAAATTTAGTGATGTGTCCAGCTGTTTGCAGTTCTATTTTTGTGGGTGTGCTGTGGTCTCATGCACCCAACCATGCTGTGCATTGTTGTCACCTCGGGGCACCTAATGTAATTTATATGGCTTCCGCTGTAACTCACACACGTGCACGCAGCTGTAGCAGGTGTCTGCCTTGTCAAGACAGCAAAGAAAGAAACATGCTCATGTGAATCTGTGGGCATGTGTGTGATTGTGTGTAAGCTCAGGTGTGTCGGTTGATAATATTTATCGGCTCAGGGCACGTTGCTGTCGGTAACCGGTGATGCAAAGGGAAAAGGCCACACAGACAAAGTGTGTTTAGGTGAAGGTGTGTGTTTGTGTGTCTGTGGGGAAAAGGATAGCCACAGTAAGCATAGCTGATGACCCTTTTGTTATTTCATATGCCCACACATTCATAAACAGTCAAAGATGTAAATCCATTTTGAGGAAACAAAGCTATTTCCATATTTATCAATTCACATTTTAGAAAAACCGCCAACGGTAGCAGTTAAGACATTTTTCTTTGTAAGGGAAACAAATCTTCAAGCGGAAACTAAGCTGAGAAAGCTCATTGAATCGACACGCTTTTTAGACAAACACTGTAACATAATATTCTTTCCAGCCAGGTTTCTAAAATCCTCATGCAGCTAGAGATATTTAAAAGGTTAGTTTGTGAGTGATGAAAACTGGACGTTTCAAAACAGCATATATAAAGTGTAAATGATGAGCGTAATGTGAATGGAGCAGAAGGATCGTTTAGCATCTGGTTTTAGTCATTACAGAGCAGAGGAATTAAATAAACTGGGTGCTACGTGTGGGCAGCACGGTGGTGCAATGGGTAGCACAGTGGCCTCACAGCAAGACGGTTGTGAGTTCTAGTCCCAGGTGGGGACAAGGCTTGAAACACTGGCCTTTCTGTGTGGAGTTTGCATGTTCTCTGTGTGTCTGCGTGGGTTTTCTCCAGGTACCACTGTTTCCTCCCACCCTCCAAAAACATGCATGTTAGGTTGATTACCCCTAGCAATGAATGAGTGTGTGGCCCTGTGGCAGACTGGTGACCTGTTCAGGGTGTACCCTTGCATCAAATCAGCTGAGATGGGCTTCAGCAACCCCATAAGGATAGATGGTTAAGGAGGTGACTGATTTATTAAATAGATGACCTGTCTTTTTCTCTTGTGACTGAGTAAGTCTGCCTGAAGGCCTCTAGAATTCATTCTGTTGAGGTTCAAAATAAATCTAGATAAAACTTTTGCTTCCACCAATCAGATCTTGAGCTGGTTTCCCGGGATACAAAAGACATCATTGTAATCAGGCTTGCTAATCAGATAGTCAGATAACTACAAGCTGAAGCTAACAAACAGCATTGAGGACTAACTTCTGGAATTAAAATAATGTTTTGTCAGTGTGACCACTTTTATTGTCAACTCACAATGACTGAAGGAGCAGAAAAACTAGACATTGTGTCTGGTTTAGTGTTGGGATCAACTTGGAAACAGACTTACTTAAAACAAGATCTACATCAAGTGTGGGACACTTCTTTAAATGTGCAGGACAGTGACCAATTCAAACATCCACTACTTTTGACCAGCTTTAAAATAAAACTGATGCCAGATTCTTGATGGGACGGATTCAACTTTCAGTAAAAAGGATGGATTTTATCTACAAATCACACAATATTTGGTGAGTGAAACACTTCTATTTCAATACTTCTAATATTGTTGTAAATTGTGAATACAGTTACAGTCAAAGGAAACCCGCCGCTGGTTTCTTTATTGAGTAACGACATTAAATTTTCCATGTGTGATGCTGCAGAGTTTAAATCACGTTTTACTTGATAAAACTGTTTGATAAACAGAAAACAATTACAGAAGTGTGAGTTCACTCTGACAAAATGCCACTGAAGTTGTGAAACAAATGCCACATTTGAACACAAACTCGCATTCAGTTTGTGTTCAATTTGGAATCTCTGAGTAACTTTAAAAGTTTGTTTCAGTTTTGATTCTGTATGATTTGAAAATATGTGCAAGACTTCTTATATTTTCCAATCACAAAATGCACTTTTCTCTTAAAAACCTGGGTAAAATTTGATATTTGTGTGGGTTTTATTTCTGTCTGTTGCCATGATGACACATTTATGGGTCAATTGAAGGCGTTTAAAAAAAAAAAAAGTACCACTCGACTATTGACCACAATTGAAAAATTGAAATACACAAATTACTGTTTACATTATTACCAATCTTATTTTTATAATCATGACTACGTCTGGTGCAAATTGTTTGTTTTGAATTGGTTGAATTTATTTTGTATATTCTACCTTGAGATGAGGTTGTTAATTTGAGCAGTATTTAGTATCCATAAGTAAACTTTAAGGTTGATGAGTGGAACATCACCCAAAATGTTCCATTTGTGGCCACACCAGCCCGTCAATGCCTGATCCCATCAGACCTCAGAAGCTAAGGACGCTGTGCCTAGGCGGTGCTTGGATGGCAGACCGCCACAGTGGGATGGCTGTTGAGATCAAATTGTCGCTTAGTCCCTGGGCAAGACACTTCACCCACATTGGCTAGTCTGGATGGTGTGTATGTAATTGGTTGGTGATGGTCAGAGGAGCTGATGGCACAAAAATGGCAGCCTCGCTTCTGTCAGTCTTCTCCATGGCAGCTGTGACTACAACAGTAGCTTACCAGTACTTGGTATGGAGTGAATGAATAATGCGGGTCCTGAGGGTCCCGAAAAGCCCTATAGAAATGCATTATTATTTACCCCCCCTTTTTTTTTAACATGCCGAAGTTGCAGAAGGTTACACTCCTAGAAATGTGTTTTGTGTCTTACCAATGCTTGGATTTCATCTTTGTGCAAATTCATCAGTGTGTTATTTTAGAAGACCATCTGAAATGTTCAGATTTGCATGAAGATCGATTGCTAACTCAGACTGATTCCTGGATCGACCACCCTAATGAAAAGAACCTCAAATTTCTTGTTTATGATCACATGGACGTATTTGTAATGCTTAAATTAGCAAATTTAAATCTCAAGTATTTGAAATTAAACTGAATCACAAGCGTCTGAAAATGTGACTGAAGAACAATCCTGAACACAAATTTTCATCTTTGGCTTGTAAGGTCTATCACTTTGTCTCACATCGGGAAGACCAACAGAACACCCTGAAAAAACCCTATATGTTTTTAGCAAATGTTTCCGTTTTTTTTTTCCCAACACAAGTCTACAACCTCAGCAGTGAACTTTTTTTTATAAGAATTGAACACATTGCGGCTTAGAGCGTAAAGGACACAGATATGTAAGGAGTGTATACACACACCATGACCGTCGGCCAACCATGAATATCTGTGCAGCAGGTAGAGAACTCCATGGCCTTACTCGAGGGCACATTTGCTGTTCACAATAAAACCACAGGGACTGAAACTAACCCAACACTTTCCCGGTTCTCTCGCCTGTGGGCCACCGGTGGCCTGTGGTGGTATTGTGTTCCTGATGTGTGTAATATTTTCACATTAGTTGGATCTCAGCACCCTGATGAACAGAAAATGAAAAAAACTGGGATACTTTACAACATTTGAACTTCCTGTAAAATTTGTGCAAATTGTGAGATCGTTGACCTGCCGACTGCTGCTGATGTGATTCTGCACCAAATAGTACATAACCATCATCGTACCTTGTGTGTTTTTTTTACTCAACTTGTTTTTCTCTGAAGAAAACCTTTGGTTCAAAGTGAACTCTGCTCATACAACCCCAGTCAGTTTGATCTCCTTGTGAATGATTGTCCACCAGTGCACCATTATTTCTGACATATCACCGCAGTCAAAACTGTCAGGATTTGACCATTTGTGGCTCTTCATGGTCCGTGCTTCATCACGTTTATGTGAAAACAGAAGGATGAATGCAACACAGTCTCAACTTTAGTTTGAGTTGCTTTTTATCAATACAGCCAAGTGTGTGTGACAATAAAGACAAAGTCTTGGTACATAGCACTACTGGCTGATGTCCAACTCGGGTGGACACTGTTGCTGTGGTAAAGCTGATTTAGACAGTGCCGAGTCCTTCAACTCATGTTTGATGGGCTTTCTGCTTTCAGTAGAGTGTAGACTTTAATTCAAGTGTTTAACTTGTAACATTAAAGAGAACTTCTCAGAAAAAACATATTTTTTTGTTGTTGTTTTATGGATGTATGGATTGTTGTAGTTCAAAGGATCAAAAAGTCTGGTGAATTCACTTGAATTCAAGTCAGAAATGAGACTAAAATGCAAAATATTTGAAATAAGAACCACCACATCAGATACGTACATAATTTGAATTTCTGTAAAGTGAGGTTACAAGGAGAAGAGATAAAGAAGGTGGAAGATATTAAGTACTTAGGATCAACAGTCCAGAGCAATGGAGAATGTGGAAAAGAGGTGATGAGGCAAAGTGCAGGCAGGCTGGAACGGGTGGAGAAAAGTATCAGGTGTGATGTGTGATAGAAGAGTTTCAGCTAAAATGAAAGGAAAAGTGTACAAAACCGTGGTGAGATCCGCCATGCTGTTTGGTCTAGAGACAGTGGCACTGAGGAAAAGACAGGAAACAGAGATGGAGGTAGCAGAGATGAAGATGCTGAGGATCTCTCTGGGAGTGACCAGGATGGACAGAATCTGAGGAACAGCACATGTTAGAGAGGTTAAAGAGGTTTTGGAGATAAAGTCAGAGAGGCCAGACTGAGATGGTTTGGACATGTGCAGAGGAAAGAGAGAGCACGTCGACGGAAGGATGCTGGGTTTGGACTCACTACGAAAGAGGACTAGAGGAAGACCAAAGAGGAGGTTCATGGATACAGTGAAGGAAGACATGAAGATAGTTGGTGTGACCAAAGAGGATACAGCAGATAGGGTTAGATGGAAGAAACTGACTTGCTGAGGTGGCCCCTGAAGGGAAATACCAAAAGAGAAGAAGAACTACCCAATGTTTCTTTTATCTGCTTTTCCCAGTTTAATTTTTCCATTATTTACTCATCCTCCCATGCTGAATCTTACTGGTATTTTTCCATTATTTTAAAACTGAAGCTTTCACATTTCTAACCAGTGGAGGGGTCTCAACCTGAAGAGAGTTCTCTAGTCTTCTCCATTAAAACATTTCATCTTTCACATATTGAATGTCTCATTTGAAATTTTTGGCTATTTTTAATGATCTTTCAATGTTTTCCAGACTGCTTTTTAAAATAGAATTCCTGCACTCTTTTTTTTTTTTTTTGGCTATTTTTTTTTTCTCACATTAGGTCTCAAAATTTTTTTTTTATTTGTCAGAAATATATTGGCATAACTGACTGAATATAGTGTTCTAACATCACTGAGTTTATTTTTAAAGAGCAATTAACTGAAGAATGGTCATATCTGAGCATCATCCTAAAACCCTAATTGAAAAAGTTGACGTGACTAAATAACTAAAGAATTTAAGAGACCTTGAAAACTGTGAAGAAGAGATAAACTGTATGAAGTTTCTCAAAGAAAGTCCAAACTGTAACAATTCTTACTTCATATACTGAACTATCATATTGTCATTTCAATCAACACATCTTAGTTAAAAACACATGTCTCGCTTTTTCAACCACAAAGAAAAAGAAACATTGAGTGACCTAAGTTCTGACACACGTTCTTTTTCTTCTTTCAGTATTTTCCTTTAGGGGTCACCACAGCAAGTCAGTTTCTTCCATTTAACCCTACCTGCTGCATCCTTTTTGGTCACGCTAACTATCTTCATGTCTTCCTTCACTGTATCCATGAACCTCCTCTTTGGTCTTCCTCTAGACCTCTTTCCTGGTGCGTCCAAACCCAGCATCCTTCTTCTGATGTACTCTCTCTCTGTCCTCTGCACATGTCCAAACCATCTCAGTCTGGCCTCTCTGACTTTATCTCCAAAACCTCTAACATGTGCTGTTCCTCTGATTCTGTCCATCCTGGTCACTCCCAGATAAATCCTCAGCATCTTCATCTCTGCTACCTCCATCTCTGTTTCCTGTCTTTTCCTCAGTGTCACTGTCTCTAGACCAAAGTTCTGGCATATGTTGATATTTCTAATAAAAGATCAAATCTGATCATGTCACATTGGATCTATTTCTTGCTTTTCAAACTTAACCTGATGCTCAGAACTGAGACGGTCTCTCATTTTTTACGACACTGTACATGTGTATGCCCACAGAAGTGAAAAACAATCTTCCCTGTAGTTCTAATAATCTGCCAGCTTCTCATGTGTCTTTGCTCCAATCCATATGGCTTAAATTGATGCAGTAATTTTTGATGGTCAGTTTAGTTATTTATTATTTTTTATCAAGTTGCTAGAGCAAGAAAACAAAGACAAATCTAAGAGAGTTATTGAGAGAATATTTTACTGTAAAAATCCCTAGTATGTCCGCTAGGTGTCACTGTTGTCATATCTCATTGGGACATAAAAAAATCAGAGCTTGGCAAACACAAGCTTGTCCATGACCTAAGATGTAGAAAGCCACTGTTTTTGTTTGCAGGCCTCTTTCTTCAAAACATCTGCATGTGTGCTTTGGTCTACTCTTGATCTACATGCTACCGTTGTGTGTTCATCCACTTTTATTGTATCATCAGGAGAAAGACTAAACAAATGCTCCCACAACAAAAATAGTCCAAAAAATTCAGAGAAGGCCTGCAGTGTTGTGTCATTCATTTGGAGAAGCAGCTTAGCATAAGAATCTCTATGCTCTACGTGTCTGCTTCACATAGACACCCATCAGAATTTCAAACCCTCACTTCTGCAGCCCTCATGTAACGGCAGCCGTCTACTGTCAGCTCCGTTGGAATTTTCCTTGTGAAGTGCTTTGCTGAGGAGCACTTCAGGAGAGTGGATTACCTCTCAGTTGCTACTCCCACAGTTTATTCTGCCTGTGGGGGATTTAAAGTGTTATCTGCTCGGTCACAAAATCACTTCCCTTCTTTTGAGGGGGCTGCCAATGAAAGGGGGCTAAATCAGATATGACCTGTTTGTGTGAATTTGTTGCCGTCCCTCGGCGCGTCACAGAATGCAACTCATCCACTTTCAGTGAAGTGTGTCTGTGGCAGAAAGGGAGATGACACAGATGAGAGGAAAGAACTTAAACCAGAACTCGAGGTAAGTTAGTGAAGAGAAATAAGGATTTTAGGAGGGACAGAGAAAACCCATATTTACTGGACGTAACGAGGATCTAAATCACCAGAAAAGACATCAAGTTGTTTGTTCAAGCCTCAAGTCTTACATTTAGCTGACAAGTTGTATCATTAGGATTTGCTATTTTTTTTTTTTTTTTAGAAGTTTTACTTTCACAACATTGCCATTTTGACTATGTTGGATTTCTGATGAAAACTTGAACAAAGCAATACAGTTTTAGCAAAAAAACCCATTTAAATTTAGTTTCTGAATCATAAGTCTTTTAGGAATGTGAGCAAAGTTTGGATTCCTTTACTTGGTAAACATCTTCTGGATGTATCTTCTTTTAAAAATCAAGAAACATGCAGTGTCACTTCTAGTTTATTTCACTGAGAATTAATTTTATCTTTTAGAATGATGGATATTGGTGTGACTTTGGTGTCTATTGCTTCTATCTATGATAACCAACTTTTATCTTAAAATTTTATGATTAACGTTGTAATGAATATTTAATCATATAAGTCCAACTGTTTTCATTTTTGACAGTGAAATTTTTCATTGTCCTGTAACCGTTTTGATCAATTAAGACCACACTTTTGTCACAAGGTGATATGGGTGATCTGGTTTCGAAACCTCAAAACTGAGTCTCTGCATTTTAAAGATGGGGTTTCCAACTCCTACTGAGCTGCTTTGCTGCCAAGTTTGAAGCCCCATTTTCCTCCGTCATGACAACAACTCTTATCATGTCGCTTATCGAATGAGTAGCTTACTCGGTGTAGAACAGGAATGAGAACACAGCTTTTCTGTTCTAGTCAATTTAAACGCCCACCCTTTCTGCTCAAGAGGAGAAACTTGAGAAGGTTAAACATCATGAATATGAATTTATAACTATTATTTTTAATTTGAAAAATACTTTAGCTCATATGTCGGCATTTATTTTTCTTTTCCAACAACAGAAACATTGAGCAAAAACAGGGAGGCTTTATTTCTAGTTTGAGCATTTTTTCCAGAAACACAAAAAAGAAAAAATAATAATAGACGTGCATATTTTTTTTATGAGTCCATTTAGTAAAATAAGAAAATCAAATATTTAAATTAAACTTGAACATAACTCAGACTAGTTAACAATCGCTGCAACTTTAATGATCTAAAATGATTTATTTCTATAGATAAACTTGATGAAAGTCTTCATACGTGTAAAATCATTTTTGAGATCAAACTTAGAAGTAAACATGTAGGTGGTGCCGTCGTTCCTTCATAGAAAAAACTAGCCAAATATTCTTTGGCATTACCACACGTCTTGATTTGCTAGCAAGTCATGTTATGAGCTTCTGGTACCGCAGGTGCTGACACCTAGGTGTCTCTTGTTCTATTATCTTCATGGGTCAGGCACTGCACAGCTTCTCTCTGACCTTCTCAATTTTAGTGGGGTCATGCTCACAGCGGCTGATAATCAGGCACAAGTCAGGCATCTGATCGGCAGCACCTGGTTCACCACAAGATAATACAAGAAAAGACTAGCAAGCATAATAAGTTGTTTGGCATTGAACGAGAAGATTTGGAAAGTTTTTTGTTGGAGTTGCTGCTTGCGTATTTTTAACTCAGTAGTTCATCCAACGAAAATATTTTCTTGTGGGAATTAATATTGCCAAAAGAAAAAAAGATTTTTTGCAGGTTTAATATTGGCGTTGTTAGATTGGTTTTGTCAAAGTTTGTGTTCATAACTTTGATAACTAATAAGAATTTATAAAAATTGACTAATATTTTTCAAACTATTTTTTTTTGACCATTGGAAACATTCTGTTGTCTTCCGCTTATCCAGGGCCGGGTTGCGGGGGCAAACGCCTCAGACAAGAAACTCAGGCTTCTCTGACCCCCGGCTACATCCTCCAGCTCACCCAGGGGGATCCCGAGGTGTTCCTTTTCCAGCTGTGAGATATAGTCTCTCCAGCAGACATTCTCTCTGCCTTTGGGTCTTCTCCTGGTGGGACACGCCTGAAACACCTCACCAGCAAGGCACTCAGGAGGCATCCTAATCAGATGCCTGAACCACCCCATCTGGCTTTTCTCAACCCAGAGGAGCAACGGCTCTACTCCGAGCTCCTTCCAGATGGCAGAGCTCATCGCTCTGTCTCTGAGTGAGAGCCCAGACACCCTGCGGAGGAAGCTCATTCGTCCACTTCTATCCGTGATCTCATACTTCTTGGTCATCACCCACAGCTGGTGACCATTGGTGAGGGTAGGAACATAGTTCGACTGGTAAATCGAGAGCTTTGCTTTTCAGCTCAGCTTCTTTTTTTTTTTTTTTTACTATGACTGATCAAAGCAGCGCCCTGATGTTCCAGTTTGAAACATACAAAACACAATTTGTCAAACCTAGAAGAGAAGAACCAAATGCTACTTTTTTAAAGAGTCCCATCCAATTAAACTTGCTTTTTCTAATGCCACTATTATTTGAATAGTAAAAAAAAGAAAATCTAAATGAGCCTCTTGTTTTATAATCCATCTTTTAAGTTTTAATCACCAACAGCATGTTTTTATTGCCACGAGGCGCACGAGTTTAAAAGGTCAATGAAATTAAACAAAGCTCAAACTTTATTAAACTCTTTCACAATACCTCTCAACAATGTTCATTTGGAACAGAAAAAATATAAATCAATGACAAATAGTAATGAGTTTGAAATTTGCTTTGTAAGAATACATCTTCATAGCATGGCTCAATGTTGCACCAAAACATTCTGAAGGACTTTCTAAGTACTGTGCATCTCATAAAATTAGTCTTAAGTCAGAAAGCTTAAATAGAATTGGGTGCACTGCTTTTTAAGGACTGCAGTCAGTTTTTGAGAAAATTGAAGGATGTTAAGTGTGCTTTACGATCCGAAAAGTACAGTAAGCCAATTAGGTAATTGAACTGGGCACTCCAAAATAACAGTTTTTTTTTATTTGGTCTTCCTCTAGGCCTCCTGCCTGGTGGTTCCAAACCCAGCATCCTTCTGCTGAAGTACTCCCTTTCTCTTCTCTGCTGTCTTCTCTTCTCTCAGTCTGGCCTCTCTGACTTTATCTCCAAAACCTCTAACATGTTCTGTTCCTCTGATCCTGTCCATCCTGATCACTCCCAGAGAGATCCTCTGCATCACCTCTGAGGTTTTCTAGGATGGACATGCTAATTGTGAATAAAATAAAATATTAGCTCATGTTTCGCTTCCATGGCATGGTTTTGGTTTATAGGATTTGTAAACCGTTTGTCTGTTCTTCTAGACAGATGGTTGCAGAAAATCCAAAAGAAATGAGTTTAAAGACCCACAATTCAGAAAATGGGAACAGATTAGAGATTTTCTCTTAGGACTGGCTGACGGACTTCTTACCTTATGTGACACAAAATAGCTGTAAAGTTTTGCCAGAGCTGCTGTTGGCTGACAGTCCAGCCATCGCCTCCTAGTTACCAATGATTGCTGGTTGACTCCTCACACTGACAGTAGCCGATACTGTCGCAGCTGATGGTGCTCCCACAGGATGTTTACCTACATGCCATGCATCTCTCCTCTGCAACTTTGCCCTAAAGAGGGGAAATAAATCCAGTAGGCTGTAAACAAAATGTTTTGACAGATGTGATCTGGGTCAAATTCAGTGAGCGTTCAACTAAAAGACATGAGGATGGTGAAAGTAATTTTCATTGCACTAGGATTGCACTCGAGCAGAGGTTTAAGGAGTTTGCACTTCAATTTTATGCCTCTTAAGTTGTCAGATTTTTTTTTCAGGGACATAATAAAAAAATCTTCATACTTCACAAAATTTATTTAACAGCTTGAAGGTCTAGAAAAAATGTATTTTTTTTTAAACTTTGATACACAAGGCTCAGGTGCAGAAAATATTAGTTACCCTAGAGTTTAGATAACCTGAAATAATCCCAACAAAATCCAGGGTGTAGGTGTTATTCTTGTATTTGGTTAGCTAGTGTTTTACTTTATGAGAGGATGTACCTCCTGAGTTTCAGAATTTCAGACACAATCCCTGTATTTCAGGTTATCCAGAGTTGAACTCAAATCATTGGATTTCTGACTTCCCTGATGAAGCACTGCTGAGCAAAGGTGTTTAAACTCCCATCATGTGCACTAACCTGCAGAGAGATGTAGCGAGCACCACTGACACACACACATCCCGATAAAGATTAAATACTATCTGTTTCAGTCTGGTTAAAGGTCTCTCCTGATAGAAGAGCTCAGAAGAACGATGGGCAGATGGTGCACAGAAAGCGAGAGATACCAAGAGGGAAAGACAGGAAGCGCATGTGTGGATGTGCGTGTTTCAGCATGTCAACACTTAGACATTTCCTCTCCAGCACGTTGTCTCTCTTCATATTTCACCCAAGTGTCAGAGGGAGTGGGTGGCAGGCCCTGTTCAAAATACCACATATGTAGTCTTTGGAACATTAACATGAGTAACGTTGATCGGTTTCATGAATGGGGGACCGAAATGCACATGAGATGCAATGTGTGAAGTCTGGTCATTTTGTATCAGCGGGAAAATGAGCGCTACCAAACTTCCAAAACATTTCATGGCACTGTCAGGGCATTCTGCTCTCAGAAAGTCAGGTTCATGTTTTATGTTCAACATGGTCAGTGCAGGCATATCGATTTAGGACGGGTTATTTCCCTCTGTCCCAATTAACCAAAGAACGGGAAGTGAGATGATAAAAGTATGTGATCTCTAGCTCGATCAACTCAAAATAAATCAATGGTCTTTTTGCCAAACCAGAATAAATGAAGCCTTTGCTTTACAAGTTAATCTATGTCCTGAATCTTGTCTCACTGACTATGTATTGTAAGGCAAAGAGCAAGATCACAAACGTGCAGGTGAACTCAATTTTGATGTGACCAGACTCTTCTTTGGAGGTATTGGCAGGAGTACGGAGTAGAGGCACTATGTCTATGCATCAATATGAGCCTGATGGGGTAGTTCGGGCATCCAGTGCCTCATTTAACAAGAATCTTTGGCTGAACAAGTTTTAATTCCCACACATTGAACTGTCAGTGAAATAAAAAGAAATGTTCTGAACTTGACGGCAGTGGTTCAAGGTTTGTTGTAGCCTCTCAGTAAGAAGGACTGGGATTGAATCACTAGAATTTCTGTGTAGAGTTTGCATGTTCTTTCTGTATATTCGTAGATCTTTCTCTGGATTCTCCGGGTTCCTCCCTCTCTCCAAAAACATGCATGTTGGGTTGATTGTTCATTGCAAAATTGCCCCCATGCATGAGTGTGTGAATGATCATTTGTCTGTATCTGTGGCCCCACAACAGACTAGTGATCTTTTCAGGTTTTACCTCGCCTCTTGGCTGTAACACAGCGAGATACTGTAGGCACTGGCATACAGGTGTTACCCTGATAGGATTAAATGATTCGAAAGATGAATGAATGTTCTGAAATTTTTTGGTGACAAAAAATAAACTAGCCCTGCCCCAGGAATTCATGCAAGCCATTGGAGGTGGTCCTAGAAATTCCCAGCTTGATGTTATAATTATTATCTTTACGTGTAGGATGTGATACTAACTCTTTTCCAAATTATTTCTAATGTAGGAATTAAGAGAGTGCATATATTTTGCAAGACAATCTTTTCTGTGATGACCCATTTTTTATATGTCAGGCCTCGATGTGTGCTTTTTAATATTTCCAATGATATTTCAAGTGCTTCATTTCAGCATCCTCAGTTCACGTCAACTTCTATTCACAAGTCCCCTCTCTTCCCCATGTCATGGGATTTGTGTATGGCAGCTTCTGACTTGCCCTAAAGTTACGCAATGGTCAACGCACTCCATCATATTCATAAATTGCTCGATTTGCTGGAAGTCAACGTATGCACGCATTTGGGTGCATGCGTCATTGGTTAACGAGGTCTCACTTTTTTATTTACCATTTGAAGGAACTGTTATTAAAAACCTACGTATGTTGTTTCCATAAACTTTTTATAGATCCAATAAAATGTGCAAATATTCAAAGCCAATTATTGAAACTTAAAGCAGGACTTCTTTTTTTTAACTTTCCAGAAATTATTGTGGAAGTACTACTTGATTGGTAGAATATAACCTCAGAGTATAACCAATCTTTCCAGTGTTCTCAAGTGAATACAAGGCTGCGGGCAGATTGCCTCTATTACTTCAAAGTTCAAAGCAATTCTTATGTTTTGTAATTTGGAGATGATTAGTACTTTTTTCAAAGGTATTCTCCAAAGTCTGTTAAAATGATACTATTTTATCATAATTTGTTTTTCTAAATGTGTTGCTAAAAGCAAACTGATGGTTTCATCAGGGGATTATTACTGCTCATTCTCACAGTGGGTTCAGATGACATGCCTAATTTGTGATCACACTGGATGCAAATAAAAAAAAATGAACCAAACTGTGACTCTAAATCTATGAGGAAATAATGTTTGTATTAAGCTCAATTTAGTATTCTGTGGGAGTTCCAGCTTGTCACTTTAAGCTAAATTAAAACAAAAAGACAAAAGGCCAAAAATCAACAATCACACAATAATTATAATGAAAAACGAAATTTCTAGCAACAGTATGACAAATGCAAAAACATCTTTATTATAAAATCTGTGATAATGTAACTATGTGGATTGTCCCTGTACGTTTTTAAGTTAGTTTGATTTTTCTTTGGCAGTGATCAACTTTGTCCCAGGAATCTTGAAAATCAAACAAAATCCAACTAAATATCAATTTTTTTCCTTCAGAATCAAGTTTTGACAGAGATGAAGATGCTGAGGATGTCTCAGGGAGTGACCAGGATGGACAGGATCAGAAATTAATACGTCAGAGGAACAGCACATGTTAGAGGTTTGGAAGATAAAGTCAAAGAGGCCAGACGGAGATGGTTTGGACATGTGTAGAGGAGAGAGAGAGTACATCGGAGTCATAGAATCAGTGAAGGAAGACATGAAGATAGTTGGCGTGACCGAAGAGGATTCAGCAGATAGGGTTAGATGGAAGAAACTGACTTGCTGTGGCGACCCCTAGAGGGAAATGCAGAAAGAAGAAGAAGAATCAAGTTTTTACATTTCATACAAATAGATCTCAGACATGTTTTTACTGCACTGATTTTTTTTTTTTCTTTTTTACCTGATAGAAATAAACATCCGTTCGTTCATTGTCTTCTGCTTATCCAGGACCGGGTCAACAATCTCAGACAGAAAACCCAGGCTTCTCTCACCCCGGCTGCATCCTGCAGGTCATACGGAAGGATCCTTGTCCAGCTATAGTACAGTTATACATGTGTATATACTTACCATTTTTGTCAGATACTTTTGGGTCCAGGCTGGGGTACAACCTAAACAGGTCACCATCCACACACACTGATTCCTAGCAGCAGGGATAGGCTCCAACTCCTCTCAACGCCAGCGGAGATAAGCGGATTAGAAGACGAAACTTTTGGGTTCAAAAACAGTCCGTTTTAGTCAATGTCAGTCTTGGCAAAACTGGATGAAATTTAAACTAATCAATTCTGGTGAGTTCAGTCATTTAACAGCCTTCTTAAACACACGTGTGACCAGGATAACTTTTGGGTAAAATATTTGAAACCTTTTAGATTGCAGGACCCGGTGAACTTGTTTAATTTTTATTATCTGGTCATTTCTGTTAATATTGATTCAATATGAAGCAGGATGAATTTATTTATGATAGTTTAGGATCATTTTTACATTTTAGTTTGTAAACACGTTTTATGTATTTGGAATGTCGTTTAACGTCTTAATGAATAACCTGTTTATACAAATTTGATTACACTTAGGATACACTCTAAATGTGTAGACAGATTTTCTAAATTGTTATTAATTTTGGTAAACAGCTGTACACTGTCCGTTTCTATAATCTCATGACGATTATGGTTCAAAGCGGAATCGTTCGTAAAGAAAGAAACTCTTACAATCACTCTATTGATGATTGAAGAAAGAGTTTCAAATAGTGCTTGTTTAAATCCAATTTGATCTTGTTAATTAATGAAATGAGAACACTGTGATGCTAATTTTCTGGCTTTTTTTCAGCAAACCAAATTAAAAAGGATTAATCAAGCTTATGTAAATTTATCATGTAAAACCGAACCATAAAACACTCCCACTCATCAATTTTCACCATATAAAATCGCCTTATGCACCCACTTACACAGCTCTTTGACGGTAGATTAAATAATTTAGTCTCACCATGGGGCCACATGTAGAAGCTCCGGTTGAGGAGGTGCAGCTGTTGTCTGAGGTTGATATTTTCATGCCATTTACTCTTTAGCTTTCCAAGACCACATGTAGCATAAGAGAAACACACTGAATTCTATCATACTGATTTTTGTGTGAAAAAGCCTGAGTTAAAATTGTGTTCTCTTTGAAATGTTTACTGACAGATGAGCAGGACTTGTGACGTACTTTGAGAAGTCTACAAATGTGTAAACGTGAAGAAGCCCAGCACAAAATGGTGACGTAATGATTGTAAAAAGCTTTTTAAAGTAAAAGACAATTTTGTTCTGTTGTCTTCCGTTTATCTGAAGTCAGGTGGCAGGGGCAACAGCCTTAGAACGGGAAAGTCAGGCTTCTCTAACCCCGGCTGCATCCTCCAGCTCACCCGGGAGGATCCAGAGTCGTTCCCCGACCAGCAGTTGGACATAGTCTCTCCAGCAGGTCCAGGGTCTGCCTCTGAATCTCCTCTCAGTGGGATGTCACCACCGATATGTTCGTGAGGCATCCTGACCAGATGCCCGAACCACCCGTTTGGCTTCTATTGCCCTTGAGGAGCAACGGTTCTACTCTGAGCTCCTTACCAATGGCAGAGCTCCCCACTCTATCTCAAAGTGAGGGTCAAGCCACCCTGCGGAGGAAGCTCATTTCGGCCACTTGTATCCGCAATCTCGTTCTTTCCATAAGTGAGGGTAGACACATCATCTGACTGGTAAATAGAAAGCTTTCCTTTTCGGCTCAGCTCTTTCTTCACCACAATGGACTGCTGCGGACTCCTGATTTTTGCAGATGCTGTAATAGTCAGGGCAAGAAAGTGAGCGCCTGGCAGTCGGTCTTTTACCCATGGGGGTCGGCTGGGCTCAGCCCAAACAGGGGACTTGAACCACCCTTTCAGCCTACTCACCACCTGCAGGCAGGGCCTTAGTGTTTGTGTGAAGGAGGAGATGAGCGGCAGCCAATGATGATAGCTTTTTTGTAGCCTGTTTTTAACCAACCTTATTAAATGGAGTTCAATTCAATCAGAAAGCTCATCAGTATGCTCTATTAAAGAAATTTTGCATTCTAGGTAATTTCCGCATGAAATTGCTGACTTTACAGCAGCTTGTTTTGTTTATACGGAAACACTTTGCTACCATCTTGTTTCAGTGTTCTTTTTTATGTTGTTTATGAGAATAGATTAATTAGTTAAGCACCAGTTAATGTGTAAATGTTAGAGACAAGTCTAGCAACCATTTTTTTGTGTTTGACTGTTGACTATCTTTACTTTCCCCATCGCTGAGACTTTTTTTTTAAATTCAGAAGAGAACATTTCTGTTGACAATGTTTTAAAAAATGCTCATAAATAGCACACAAATCATATAAAAAAGATGTTGTTCAGAACTTTTAATATTTTCTCGATACTGGCTTTGAACATATCCAAGCACCAGTTGTCGGAAAGTTTATGTGTAAATAAGAGTTCAGTTCTGAAAATACGGTCTTTGAGATCTGCTGGGGTTTCATTGGTTATCCATTTTGTAACTGATTAGATATTGATGTTGGAATGTGTTCGTTTTAGATGTGAATGAACTCAACCTCCAAAAAGTTGACAACACTGCCCAGGTGACTTCCAGTTGGTTCAAATACCATCATTTCAATATTAAAATAGAGGTTTAAAGGTGAATAAATTCGGTTTTTAATTACACAAATTTCCATGCTTTTCAGAGTGTACCAGCTCTGTTAGCTCTGTGTATTCTGTTGAACGGTTACCAGGCAACTTTTCATTTTGGAGTCGTTAGAGGAATGTCTGTTCATTGTGCGGTGTTCAAAAGCACCAGTCTCATTTTATTATCAGGAATCTCAACTTTTAAAACTCTAACGTAACCGTTTTTGATAAACTTCATCTTATCAATAAACTCTCAAATATTTAAACTTTTCAAAATAGTTTTTTATATCTTCAAAGTACCACTGTTTATATATTACAGATATAAAAAGATATTTTTACTCAAAGCTTCGAAATTGGAACAAGATGAAGGGAAGTAAAGCATTTTATTAATTTTTTTGAATAAGGAGTAGACAAAAAAAATACCACAAAGTTTGAGAAAGCAAGACTATGCCAAGTTTTTATGGTTTAATTTTTCTCTGCATTTATTTTCATTCTGTGCATAAAGCCTTCAGACGCTTTGCCAGAATGTGTTTAGTAATATCAAACTTTGCCAACTGAATCAAGAAATGCATTATTTAACCTCAAAAGCAGATGGTGTCGCAAAACAAGGGGTTAATAAAAGCTGGATACTTGCTTATTAAGTTTGATTGAATAAGGTAGTTTATAAAACTAGACAGTAGCAGATCAGATCACTAAAAATTTTACAGATCTGAATAAATGTGAAATATTATCCTCTTCCACCTACTCAAATTTTCACCTATAAATGAAATGCTTTATCCACCCGCAGTACTTTTCCAGATCATCAGTATCCTGCAGTGAGTTGATCCTGTACTGATGTCCCATTGGCAGTAACACTCTCTGTCCATTTCTTCCACCTTCGTTTTTTCCCTCTCTCAGCCCCCTTCTATCTCGATTCCTCCTATTTTTCCATCCCCCCTGCCAGGTTCTTGGCAGTGCTTGGCGATCGCCCACCTTGTCTAACTAGCAGGTTGATGCGCGTCTGTGAATGTGTGTATTTTCACTTTTCACTGTGTGTTTCTGCAGTGCATGTGTGTGTGTGTAGCAGCGGTCTAGACATGGTTTCCTCTCTTGTGTTTGTCTTTCTCCTCAGGCCAGCTGATCTGTTCGGCCAGGAATGTTGCTGCTACTGCTGTCTTACTGTTAACACACACTCTCTGTTTCTCCCCTGCACCCATTTCTTTACATTCGCTCCCTGTTTTTTTTCCCTTATCGTTTCTCTTACATCTTACAGTATTTTTGTATCTGTATCAAACAAATTGGATTCATGATAAACAGCTCATATGAAAAACAATCGTAGATGAATTTAATATTTAATTTTCTTAGTTTATATTACACGATTATATCATGAGTGTTTGCACAAACCTGTGCATCTTCCAATAAATGCAGGAGGCTGACCTGACTGTGAAGAGGGACATGCTCATATCACTTGATCCCCGATCGATTTTCCTCCTTTCTGATGTTGTGTTTGTTGAACAGGCATGATTTGAGTGGCACAAAGAAATTGATTTCTTCTGAAATTTCTTCTTTTTTTTTCATATTAAGTTGCATGTTTTCCATATGGCTGTGTTTGGAATCAATCGCGGTCTGTCTCTTTCTGTTAACTGAGTGATGAACCGACAACCTGCACCAGCGTTTTTCTTTGCTTTTTTTTTTAACTGCACAACTACAAGTCACAGTTCTGCTGTGATTCAGCAGCTACAGCGGATTAGCATTGATTTCTGACTTTCAGTTCTTCCCGTCCTTGCTTCCTCCCTCCATTCCTGTTCTTTCTTCATTATTTGTTTTGCATACCTTTTTTCTTTCAGCAACTTTTGCCCCACACAACTTTATCTGCATCCTTCACCTCTATTTGTTCTGTTCTCACCTCTCTTTCTGCTTCAGGCCTTCAGGTTGTAAAAATGTATTTTTTTTTAAAAAAAGAGAGAACATCTCTTCTTTCATCTTCCTCACAGGTGCACACACACAAACACACATTTTTAAATTAAACTGATAAAATTCTCTTTCTAGTTGGCCTTGACGACGACCTGCACTCTTTTATACCCTCATGTCCAAACACCACAGCACTGGCCTTGCATCAGATACACATAAGCAATGGGAGATTAAAAAAAGATGCATGCTAATCTCAATATTTACAGCAAAGTAATTTACGCTTCTTTTCTCTCAGCCGACAGGAGCAGAGCATTTTCAGTTTTTATTCAATGAGTCCAAAGTGTGTGAAAAGAAACGGCAAAATTTCTGAGAATGTGACAAAACCGTGTCACAAAAGGATCCATACAAAACATTTTAACACAATTTTAAAATGAATTTATTTATATTTGTTAGTGAGACTTTTTGAACTGAAATACCTTCAAAGTTCAGTTTCTCTGGAACAGTTTTTATTAAAATAATAATTTTTTGGCCACTCTCAGTAAGACACGGTTCAAAATAATTTGACCAAATTACTGTTTTTTTTTTTTTTTTTTTACAGTTCCTTTTATATAAAACTGAAATGACACTTAATCCTTCAATGCAGAAAAAAAATATAGTCAAACTCCTATTTATGGGATTTAAAAACAATATATTTGAGGGATCAGAACAAAAATTAAATTTAAGAGTAGATTTTGCAAAAAATAATCAAGAATTAAGACGCTGCATGAAATTATTTGTGTTTATGTACGGTTCAAAAATAAGTTCATAAAGTTGGAGAGGTAATTTTTTGTTTTGGATTAACAAGTAAAACTTATTACATGTGTATGTATCTTTCTACACACTGTAAAAAGAGTTAAACACACACACCTTTCATGCCTAATGACCCATCCAGTCCAAACAAGAACTGAACATAATTTATATGATCATTTTTGCAAATAAATAAGTGGTTAATGAGGTGAAATTGCAACAGGCTTTTATGCAAAATATGAAAAAAAAAAGTTTAAAATGAACTTTATGACGGTGATAAAATGACTCACTTAGTTTTACAACATGGCAAAAGTTTTATATCTGTGTCTCTCTTTATACGAATGTATTTTATGTCATAAAATATATTTCACAAATTATTATGGAGATTCAAAGATTTTAATTGTTTGATGTAGTGGTGCGTCTATTTAATCAAAACAGAGTAATAGATGGAAAATCTAATGAGACTAATGAGAAAATCAGAAACTTTTTTTTATGAGGGAATACAAGCTGAAAGGAGAAAGAAAAAACGAGAAAGAAATGGTTACTTTTACATATTTTTATGCCTGTATTTAAATATGAATAGATTAAAAGACAAAAAGGACCGTCTCTCATCATCTGTCATCACCAGAGATTCCATGAGACTCGTACACCACTGAAAAACTGAGACACACACACACACACACACACACACACACACACACACACACACACACACACACACACACACACACACACACACACACACACACACACACACACACACACACACACACACACACACACACACACACACACACACACACACACACACACACACACACACACACACACACACACACACACACACACACACACACACACAAACGCACGCTCTGCTTCATCTTGCAGTCTCTAACCATCTGGTTAACTTATCAGCCCTCTCTCCTGCGGTTGCTGTGGCAACCGAAGAAAACAGCAACCAGGGGCTGCCACACAGTACAATGCCTCTCTTGTCTTTCTCTCTGTCTTCGTTCACTCCCTCACCCTCTTAATCCCTCCGCCCCATGCTCCCTCAGCCATCACTCTTTCTCCGAATCATTTCCTCTCTCACTTCTCTCTTCGTTTCATCTGTTGACTCTTCACTCCTTACTTTCCACCTCTTCTCTCTTTTTCCCTTCAGTTTTCTCAATTCTTCTGTTACGTTTCTTTGTCTTTTATCGACCTTGAGCACTCATGCAACTGAGCTTAGTTTCATTTTTTTTTCTGAAATTGAGATATTTGGATACATTTAGAAACATCTGAACATAAACCCATGTCTCAGTAAATGCTTTTAAAACAAGTAAAACTTTCTTCCTTGAATCATAATTTATTTCCCAAAAAGTACTTGTAATTTGTCCCGTTATAGAGTTTTTTTTTAACAGCCAACTCTGATTTATGTCCAAAGTTTTGTTTCATTAAACACTTGGCTGATCTTAATCAATGTTAAACCACACAGCACCAATTTAAGATCTAGTTCCTAATGACATAATCAAACTTCCTGTAATACTCAGTTCTGGTTGGAAGTCTACATAAATGTATTTAATTTATAGGCCTGTCAATTTAATCTAAGATGAACTTATCAGAATGTGATGCTTTTATTGTTAAATTTCAAAAGTATCAGATAAAAGCTGATACTTTTTATTCTTTCAAAGTAAAATACAACCTTTTATTCATGAAATTATATGTTAGCATTGATGTTTGCAGATGACATTACGTATGATCTGTAGTCAGAGGAGGTAAGAGGTGGAGGAAAAGCTAGAAAGATGAAGGTTTGTACTAGAAAGAAGAGAATGAAAATTAGTCAGAGTAAGACAGAGAACATGTGTGTGCATGAGAGGGATCCAAATGGAAAACTGAGGTTACAGGGAGAAGAGATAAAGAAGAATGAAGATTTTAAGTACTTTGGATCAACAGTCCAGAGCAATGGAGAGTGTGAAAAAGAGGTGAAGAAGTGTGTGGAGGCAAGCTGGAACGGGTAGGGAAAAGTATCGGGTGTGATGTGTAACAGAAGAGTTTCAGCTAAAATGAAAGGGAAAGTGTACAAAACTGTGGTGAGACCGGTCATGCTGTTTGGTTTAGAAACAGTAGCACTGAGGAAAAGACAGGAAACAGAGATTGAGGTAGCAGAGATGAAGATGCTGAGGATGTGTCTGGGAGTGACCAGGATGAACAGGATTGGAAATTAGTATGTCAGGGAAACAGCACATGTTAGAGGTTTTGGGGATAAAGTCAGAGGCCAGACTGAGATGGTTTGGACATGCGCAGAGGAGAGGGAGGGAGTACATCGGTAAAAGAATGCTGGGTTTGGAACCACCAGGAAAGAGGCCTAGAGGAAGACCAAAGAAGAGGTTCATGGATACAGTAAAGGAAGACATGAAGATAGTTGGCGCGACCAAAGAGGATGCAGCATATAGGGTTAGATGGAAGAAACTGACTTGCTGTGGCGACCCCTGAAGGGAAATGCCGAAAGAAGATAGTTAATGAGTCCTAGTGCATGTGAGTAGAAAACTCACGAGTTCTGTCTATGGGCATAAAATTGTAAAATTATAAGACGCTACAAGCTGCCTGCTTAGATTTGACATTAAAATGTCTTTATCCCCTAAATTAGTTTGCAGTAAAGAGAAATACTTTTTCAAAACAGTATTTTTCAATGTCTTTTTGGCAACATCACCAACCAGCGTTTTACCGTTAAACTACATTTGTAATCGTTTACAAGGCGTAATGAACTTACTGAACGTGTTGTTTTTAATTAGCTTGATTAGCTGACTTTCTAAAATCCAAAGAAATTAACATTAAGAAACTACATGGGAAAATCCACTGTGATTTAAACAAAAGAAAAAGTAAGACAACTGCTCAAGTCTAATTTAGAGCTTCAGCTGATTTCTCCACTTGAATCAAACGACAAAAACAAGGTGTAAAATCAGAGGACCTGCTGATTACAAAGATGCCTGTCTCATCACAGGGAGGAAAAAAAAACACTTTGAAAACTAGCAGAAAAACAAAAGAAAAGAACCAAAGAAAGTTCTCCATCAACATGCTGTACTTCTGCTGCTCGGTGATGCATTTATTATTCTGAGAATTCTTGGCTCTAAAAATGTTTTGTAACCAACATCTTATTCAGCTCCTCGGCTGCAACTTTTATTAAAATGATCTGTAAAATTAAATTAGCTCACAATTACATTCACATTTGACTTTTGTTCATCCGATATCACTTCCCTAATGCTGAAACGAATTGGTTTTTAATATTTTATTTTCACCCAATCTTGTTTTATTGATTATTGCAAACTTCTCTATTTTTGGTGGATCAACTTTAACATTTCCATATATCTCAACTCTGACCTACCTGCTGGAAGTAAAGATTAAAACCTTCTTTTGAGCCCAAATAAAGCACATAACTAAGCAATGCTAATTCTCTTTGCTAATATCTGCAGGAAAACAAGAAATCAATTTTAAACCAGGACAGGATTGTTTAATTTGTTTTCTTTTTTTACCGTATTACTTTCATCCCTCAATTGGGGAATTAATTTTGCTGCTTTGCACAGCAGCGGGCTGCAACAACAGCGCCAACGGTGGGTGCAACTAAGGCCCTCGCCACATGTAGTCGGGTATTCTAAAAATGCATATTTTTTTTTGTATTGGCCTGCCGTCCACACAAAAATGAAGTTTTTTTCACGCTAAACCAGTGTTTTTGAACACTCTGGCCAAAGTGGAGATATTGGAAAAGCTTTGCGTGTGGACGTGCGAAAACGGAGATCTGCGTTTTTATGCGTCACTACCTGCGACAAGTAATGCACATTCGTTATTCGTGTGCATCCTTGTTTACAAAAGCAGGCAGTGGGCAGCATGGATACATGCTGCGGAAATGACAAGAGAGGTGCTCTGATTGGACAGCTCAGAACTTAGGTTTACATCAATACTGCCGACTACTGGTCTGGCATGCTCATAACCGCACTCAGATGCATATTTATACGGCTCCGTGTGGACGCGGGTATTTTGAAAACGGTAATGTGGGGACGAGGGCGTTTTCCTAAGACGGAGGACAGCAGACATACGTTTTCAAAAACACCCGGCTACATGTGGACATGGCCTAGGGGGTTAGGTGTCTGCTCGAGGGACACTTAGGCATAAGCCCAGAGGAAATCAAACCGGTTTCTGCTGGTCAATAAACTGACATTCTACCGGTGAGCCAGTGCCATTGTTGGCTCATTTACCCATTTACCAAGTGACCCCTCTACTCACAGTAGCTTCTCTGGATCTGTACAGCAAAAAAAAAAAACCCAAAAAACAAAAAACAAAAAAACCCAAAATACATTATTTTTTGCCACAAAAACAGTGAAACTATGAAATTACGGATAGATAGCACAGACACAGAAATTGTTTTCATGCTCCCAAGACCTACTTTGCTATTTGTGCTTAAGAAAAGAAAGAACGTACAGCTTAGTATGTTCTCAAAAAACTGATTGCATTGAGGTCCGGTAAAAAAGCCTTTCTTTTCTTTTTCGGAGGGCCACCTTGTAAAAACTGAGGGCATTCATGCTCTTCATTTCAGTTCAACTTTTAAATAAAAGACTAATGAATTATTAAATTTCCTCGAGAAACTATTTAATGTAATGTGAATACAATTGGCTGAAACTTAACTTCTAGACTGTATATTTTTTTTTTGGTTCTTGTCTGTTGAACTTTTTGAGCTGGAGTTTTGTTGATGATTTATTGTCATCCACAAGCTAAAGATATTGAGTTAGACAAGCATGCACCTTCACTTTCTGAGGTTGCATCCATATCCTGAAAAACAGCTGACCCTAGCAACTCCCATTCTGCTACAGAGCTCACCGGAAATGAAAAGAATGAAAAGTTTCTTGTTTACGGTATGTAGTTTTTGTCTTTTTCCAAGAAGACAGTAGAAACTTTATGGAGAAGGAAATGGTTTAAAATCACATTTGACCTGGAAAAGAAAAAAAACCAAAAACGTTTTTGCAAGTATATTCCATTGATCATTTGGAAGAATGTCCACAGGAAAGCACTTCTTGACCAAAGTGGACCACTTGGTTGTGCATGCTTTGTATTCACACTTAAGTGTGATTTCCCTGCCCTTGCCTGAGGCTGTAGAGGCTTCTGTGGGAGGAGTGTCTATAGGTGTATGTGTGTGTGCGCAAGTGATGGATGTGTTGGGTTAGCAGGTTAATCTCTTGCTAATGTAGATAAATTGTTCACAGCACATTTTACAGAAAAAAGTCCAATCCCATCTACACATGCATGTGGATGAATTATCCTAACAGGAGAACATAGAAGACCCTTTTCTACATTTGGTTACTGTAAATGGATTGTGGTGTGAGAAACGCAAAGAGAAAAATAGCAAACACCGCGCTGAGAAAAATACATTTTTGCATTGCAGGCGTTGTATAGGAATTTAAATGCATGCGTATGCTTCTGTTCTTTGTCAAAAACACAGTTAGCCGTCTGTCAAAGGGCACCCACTGTGGGGTCCGCTGAGGGTCAGCGGTGCATGCAAGAAGATGTCATTGTGTCCTGAACTGCAGGGATGAAACTTAAAAAAAAAAACCATTGTGTCTGAACCATTGTGTGCAGACGGCAGATTTTGGAGAGGATGTTCAGTTGAACACAGCTGCTACATAGCAGGTGTCCGACCACCTGTGGATGCATCCTTATCAACACTCCAGTTGGCTCTGTAAGTGATGCCAGAAGATTCTCTGGCCTTTGGGTTAACCTCCACAAGCAAATCCCGATGCTACGGTGTATGTTGAGGAGCTGCAAATCATCTTTGCCGACTGATTAAAATTTACCTCGTGCCACTCCACCTCACAGTGGAAACGGAAAGGAATTAGATGAAAATCAAATGTCGCATTGAGAACAAAAGTACCAGTTTGTGACTTTTTAAAATAAAGTGTTGTGTTGATTTATTAATTATTCTCTTGTAGCATCAGGGTGGTCCAGAAATGAACAATTATAATAACTAACGGCTTGGTGGAGTGAGGTACTTTCCATTATAAGTTCTTAATAATTGAAAAATGTTGTTATAATTGTCAGGTAATATGTTCTGTGTGTAATTACACTGATTATGCAGTTTGAGTCAAAATTATTAATTAAAAAAAAAATTGGTCCTTTTTGATGTTCTGACAAGCAGAATGATGATCTGTATGTAAAGTATTTCTGGACACATTTGCTCTACCGGGGTCAGCAGCATGTACCGACCTCGGTAAGTATTATTCTTTTTTGTTTACTGTATCTTGTATTTGATATCATACCTTAAATGTCAGCATTTTTGGTATTTTTTTTTCTGAACTCGAGGGTATATTATTTTATAATTTAAAGTAAATTAATTCGAAGCAATTATAATTAGTGATAATTTCTTAATTAAATACGGGAAATGTCAAATGTCTCACCTTTTGTTTAATTCTTTGTATTAAATCAAAGTCAATTCCAAATGCTTTCACAAAACAATTTATTCTCTTGTTTTATTTTCTTGTTTTGTTCATTTTACATAAATCCTCATGTAATTATATTTTTGAGTTTGTCAACAAGTTTTTTAAAATAATTTGTATTTCTATTACCACTAGCTCTGTCGTTTTCTTGTAATTGTCTCTCTCTCAGACCACTTTTCTCTGAGCCAAAGGTCTTCAGGTCATCCCTGAACATTTTCTTGCGCTGGTGTCTCACTGAGTCTTTCCGTGACTATTCGGTGTGTAACACGGTATCATAGTGCTTGTATGAAATGGGGAGCAAATTGAAAATCAATGCAGAAAACAGTGTTTGAATCTAAAGGAAAAAATCTTTAAAAATGGATCAAAATTTTGTTTCATCACCTGCTACTCAAGTCGTGCTTGCATGGTCTATGCAACAAAATGCAGGAATCATAGATTAATATTTTTGTGGAGAAAAAACTATTTCAATATTAGTGTTATTTGAAGTGATGGTTTTTATGGTCCTGTACCGTTTCCCTGATGGGAGAGGTACAAACAGTCTGTAACCTTGGTGGGTGGAGTCCATCGCTATCCGTCTTGCCTTCTGCTGGACTCGAGATCTGTAGACCGAATCCAGATCTGGCAGCCATCCTCTACGATCCCCTGTGCAGTCTTCACCACCTGGGCCAAGTCCATTTTATCCTGTGTAGTGCAGCTGCCATACCACACAGTCATATTGAGAGACAGGATGCTCTCTACAGTGGTTTTGTAGAAGTTCTGTAGAAGCTATAGTAATAAAATGTGACATCACACTCACCAAGTCTAGTCGATGTCCTAAACTAATATCATCCGTCCTGTCCACTAAAACTTTGTATTCAAATGTCAATACTAATCCCAATGCGGTCATACAATGAAGCTGCTGTAATCACTCTTTTCTACCTTTTTCTATTTTCTATCCATCCCTCAAAATGGGAACATCATTTAAAAACACTTGCAAAATTTGATTTAGATTCCACAACAGAAAACAATAAGAAAGAATTTAATTAAAAAGCCAAGAAAAGAAAATAAATTGGAAAAGTTCAAAAGGAATGCCCACAAAGACAAAACTATCACCAGCTGTTTGTATTTCAATTACACTGAAGTATAACATCTTTTTTTTGACAAAATATAAGATAGTCCTAAAAGTGTGAACAGCAGTTTACAGTTATGCAATAAAGTATCCATTGCACATGTTTACTCAACCTATGTGGTGCTTTTTGGTATTCTCCTTTGTTCTTTTTTAAATTTAGTTTGTTTGCATTTTGTTCCTTCATCTTACGCTTATCCGGGTCTGGGACAGCCTGAGACGGGAAGCCCAGGCTTCTCTCACCCTGGCTGCATCCTTCAGCTCTCCCGGAAGAATCCGGAGTGCTTTATTTTTTAAATTTAGTTTAGTTTATGTTTCCACTATTTTGTTTGACTTTTTTTCTCACTTTTTTTAGTACCCATCCTAAAACTTGCCTTTCATATTTACAGTATATTAAACGTAAAACAATAGCAATCAAGAAGTTTAAACTTTTTTTAGTCACAATCATTTACATCTCCTAAAAATTATACATAGTTCTTTGACGTAACACTGACTCTTATACCTAACAAGAGTGAACCCATAATAAATACAAAATAAATTGTACTATTTTTATTAATACAATGCAATATGTTCTGTGGAGATTTGTTCATGACCTTTTGGAACATTTAAATATCTCACACCATGTTTGAAATTTTAGTCCTCAAAACTGGTGAAAGTTGCAAAAAGTATAAAAAGCAGTAAACAAAAGACTATGACATTTTATAGACGAAACAATTTT
This sequence comes from Neostethus bicornis, assembly GCA_902685375.1. NCBI lineage: Eukaryota > Metazoa > Chordata > Actinopteri > Atheriniformes > Phallostethidae > Neostethus > Neostethus bicornis. The sequence continues at coordinate 21,060,884 of LR738551.1, read as the reverse complement.
ATGCAAAAACCCAAAAATGTTTCAAAAATCTGTATCAACTTCACATTTTTCCTCTGTTTGTCTTTTGTAACTGTGCCATTATTTGCTCCCATTGTCTGATTGGTTGGACTGATCCGAGTGTTGGTTACCAACTGCCCAAAGCAATCAGCACACAGTATTTCAGAAGAAAATTACGTCTCAGATCCTCATATTAGTTCATCATTATCACAGTTGTTTTGGGATTAACTGCGAGGGCCACATTTCGGCCACGCAGCTCCAGCGACTTTAGTCAGCAATCTCTTTGATGCATTGAGAACAACAGCACTCGGTTATCTGCACAGAGCAGGCTTTTCACTCAAAAACGCACGCTTCAAAATGAAAGTGGGGCTTACACAGCTCGTGCTGGTGAAACATTTGTAAAAACTGGCTCTTGATTGAGACAATGACAGAGCTGACTTGATTAGGTTTAATTTATTAGTTACTAGGAAAGACCAGTTTTAAGGGTGCTGAAAGTCAGCAAGTCATTAAGTTAAAAAAGTAAAGCCCATGTATTGTGTCATGCTTGTGTTCATCCAACAGCACTTAAGTCATCTGGAAAAAGCAGAAACACAATCACCGAACCCTTCGGTTGAGCCAAGAAGTTCTGTCCAGAAAAGTTATTTTGGTAGCTTACGTATTATCAAGAAAAATAATACTCATTCTGTCATCGTTAATTCCTACATCTACTTTGAAGATGCTGACACAATTTTCAGTTGGCAAGTAACCGAGAAGCAAGGCACATCCTGGATAGTTCACTAGTTGTCGCAGCCAACTACAAGCATTCACGGATTTACAACCAACTCATTTAGATGTGAACAAGATGATCTGAAAGGAGGTGCTTTGAGCCCAATGTCCCTGCGGTTGTCATAGGTAACATCCGGTCGCTCGCTGGCAAAATAAAGGAACTGAGAGCGCTCACTATGACCCAATGTGAATGTGGAGGGGAAGCTATGGTACACTTCATTGAAGCCCGCCTCCGTGAACTCATTCCGGACTGGCAACTGTTCAGATGCCAAATCTCCCACCGTGTAAGTGGATCGGGACGGACCACTGGAAGGACAAGGGCATCAAGGTGTTTGCACTGCAGCATCAAATTTCCCTTTGGGGATTTTCAACATTTTCAATTCAACTTACAGTAACTTCCAGCTTACCGTCCCAATATGGGATTGCAGCTCTAGTCATGTTCCAGGATTGTTATTTTTTCTAAAACTGTCTAAAAAATTTCTACTGCTATGCAAGTCCAGCTCACACGAAAGGATCCTGAGTTGTCTCCGGCCAGCTGTGAGACGTAGTCTCTCCAGCGGGTCCGGGGTCTGCCTCTTGGTCTCCTCCCTGGGGACATGCCCGAAACACCACACCAGCGAGGCCCTCGGGAGGCATCCTAACCAGATGCCCGAACCACCCCATTTGGCTTCTCTTGTCTTGGATGAGAAGCGGCTTTACTTTGAGGTCCCCCCCATGGCTGAGCTCTCACCCGATCTTTGAGTGAGAGTTTAGCCACCCTGCGGAGGAAGCTAATTTCGTCCGTTTACATCCGCTATCTCATTCTTTTGGTGACATTCTTTAGGCACAATTGGTGACTATATGTGAGGTGTAAGAAAGTAAATCGACTCAGAAATCGAGAGCTTTTCTTTCTGGCTAAGCTCTCCCTGGCCTGTACATCCATTACTGCAATTATTTGTTCATTTATCTGAACTCACATCAGTATCTAAAGCCTTAATGTCTGATGTTGAGAACAAAAAATGTTTTTCGAAACTTCAGAAAGATCTCTTTTTTTTTTTTTTGACTGCTTTCCACAACACCTGAAAGAAATTTTGACAGTGAAGCAGTCTACATACTAGACATTTTACAACACTTTTATATTTTTATGTCAAACTTGCATATAGTAATAAAACATTGGCACAAATATGATACCTATCACATGAAGCCACAACAAGCACCTGTAATTACTACTTTCCATTGAGGTGTAACAACATACATCTCTTTTTGTAAACTTTTTTTTTTCCCAGGGAAGTGCCACAGGGATAAGTCCCAATTAGTGTGTGAGAAAAAGACCAAAACCCAACGCAACACCCAAACAGAAACACATAAAAACCAATGAGTTGACACTAGTTAACCTCAACCTACTAGTTTGCAGAAGAAGCTGAAGAAAAGCGTTGTTAAAGTTTTATTAAATTTATGATAATTTTATTGTTGACCTTTTCTGTTTTCTTTATACTTTCCTTCACATATGGAGGTCAAAATAGTATTTTTTTCTTCCATTAGTTGACTGTCAGTTTCTTTACAGAAGAAGCAAAACTCAGGGTTGGAGATAAGCAATTTTAAGTTCACGAAGCAATATATATATATATTTTTTATATTCTTTTTATTCTGATTAGGTGTCATGGGGTTAATCATGCTTCAGCTGCAGGCGGTGCAGTTAGTGCGGAAAAGCTCGACTATAAGGTCATTTATAACGCTTCCAAATTAGCTTGATTAAAAATCAAGCTGCATAATTTTATATGAAGTGAACTTGTGTGCTTTTGAAAAGTACAAAACCCCCAAATATCCTGGATTTGTGGTAAGTATAATTTGATTTTAAATTTGGGGACTATTTCTAAAATGAGCCTTCAAGACAACTCATTTACATTTTATTTACAAGATTTTAATGATTGAATGCAAACAAATTAATAGATGACAAACTGAAAAAAAAACAAAAGAACCGCATGACATATTGGGAATAAAAAATACAGCGTGTTAAAAATAAGTAACGTATAGATTTTTGTTTAGTTAGATTTTACTTTTTTTTACTTTTTTTTAAAAAAGTGAGGTTACATGGAGAAGAGATAAAGAAGGTGGAAGATATTACGTAAGTACTTGGGGTCAACAGCCCAGAGCAATGGAGAGTGTGGAAAAGAGGTGAAGAAGCGTGTGCGGGCAGGCTGGAACGGGTAGAGATGCGTGATGTGTGACAGAAGAGTTTCAGTTAAAATGAAAGGGAAAGTGTACAAAACCGTGGTGAGACCCGCCATGCTGTTTGGTCTAGAAACAGTAGCACCGAGGAAAAGACAGGAAGCAGAGATGGAGGTAGCAGAGATGAAGATGCTGAGGATTTCTCTGGGAGTGACCAGGATGGACAGGATTAGAAATGAGCAGAGGTGTCAAAAGTACCAACATTTTCTACTCAAGTAGAAGTATAAATACCGAGTTAAAAAACTACTTTAGTAAAAGTAGAAGTATCAACTCAAGTTTTCTACTTAAGTAAAAGTAAAAAGTAACCTATTTTAAAACTACTTAAAGTAAAAAAAGTAAAAGTAATTTTCAGAAAAAAAGGAATATTGTTAACAAAAGCGTGTGAACATATTTTTAACTACTTGTATTATCACATGCTTTAAAGAGCAGAAAATATGATAATAAATGAAAGTGTTTTGGTGAAACTTTATGAATCAGAAACATTTATTTCTTAATAATCTTTATTGGAAATCGATTAATGAACACAATCAAATGTATTATCATAAGCAGGGCATTATGTAACGTCCCTTCAGCTATCAAGCTTCACTCTGCATCACCTAATTTAACCAACTTCAGCAGACACAAACACACTCAATGTAAAAAAAACACAAACACACTCAATGTAAAAAAAAAAATAAATAAATGAAAAAAAAAATGACCAAAAGGCTTTTTCAAGCCTTGAAGGCAGCTAGTTTTCAAAGTTCTTTGAGGCAATACTGAATAGTCTTTAACAAGTTGATAAGGTTGGGAGTGCCACATACAGCCTGCGTGACACCTGAAACCAGCGTTGCCAGGTGGGAGGTGCTGAATTATCGTACTAATGACGTAAAATTATCATATTTTACAAAAAATATCGTACACCCAGTAAAACCACGCCCATTGACAAAATAACACCCTTTACATGCACTCGTAAGGCAGTGGGAGTGAAGGAAACACACAGGAGACAAAATCCTTGGATTCTTTTTCTAAAATTTTAAGAACTGTAAAAATGAAAAGATAACCAGGGTAATAAGATTTTAAAAAACCAGTAGGGGCGGGACTTAGGAGACGGTATATATAAATTTATATATATACATATCTACATATATATGTGTACATATAAGGTTTTTTTAATGTTAACCCAAACATCTATATGATACAAAATCTAAGCGATGTGCAGTTTTAATCTCCTCAGTCAGTCTTTATAAACTAATCAATAACATTTTAGATGCTTTTAAGCACAAATACTTCATCCACTACTATTTATGGATTAATCAGTTCAATTAGTTTTGTTTGTAAAGATAAAATAGTGCGTCACAGATCAAAGTTATTTTTATAAAAATACCATCTACAACATTTTCAGCAACGAGGTTTACAATAACCGCAGACTGAAAATAATAATAAAACATTTATTTGCTGTTGTTTTTTTTTTTTAAAAAAACCTGATAATTCAATCAAAGTTCAGTGTTGCAGCATCAGAAACACTTTGATTTCCGAGCCCGAGTCTCAAACACAGAAATTGACGTCCCTGCTCTTTAAAAGTTTGTGGGCGGGGCTACTCGCCCCAAAGTAATGATTGACTGGACCTTTCAGCCAATCATTCATCTGTTCCTTTGTTTGATGCATTCAGGGTTCATAAAAAAAAAAAACTCCGACAAACAGTCGCGGCTTTTTAACGGTGACAAAATGGAGAAAGTAGCGACTACTTTTTATAAAATGAACGAAGTAAAAGTACAGATAATTGCATAAAAAAGTAGTGAGTAAAAGTAAAAAGTAGACAAAAAAATAATTACTTCGTTAAAGTAAAGATAACGAGATTTTCTACTTGAGTAAGGTAACGAAGTAGTCTTACTTCGTTACTTGACACCTCTGGAAATGAGTATATCAGGGGAACAGCATATGTTAGAGGTTTTGGGGATAAAGTCAGAGAGGCCAGACTGAGATGGTTTGTACATGTGCAGGAGAGAGAGAGACAGTACATCGGAAGAAGGAGGCTGGATTTGGAACCACCAGGAAAGAGGCCTAGAGGAAGACCAAAGAGGAGGTTCATGGATACAGTGAAGGAAGACATGAAGATAGTTGGTGTGACTGAAGAAGATACAGCAGATAGGGTTAGATGGAAGAAACTGACTTGCTGTGGCGACCCCTGAAGGGATATGCCGAAGAAGAAGGTTTTTAATTAGTTAGATTTGACGTATCTTGGGGATGTCTTGTTTGTTCATATAATTTTATTGTATAAAATCAAATGTTCTGGTGAAAAATTATTTTCCGACTAAATATGGAAACAGCAGAAATATTAAAATGAACAAGAATAAATCACTAAATGATTGAACTTCCAGTTTTTTTCCGACTAAAACTCTTTTCACCGTATTTTTTACTTCTGAAACAATGAAAAATATATTGTTGAAAAAATTCAGTTCACTCGCCAGATCTTGTATTTATATTAAAGAGTGGGTCGTCATTGCACATAATTTTTTTGTCTGCTTTGAATATTCGCTTTTCTTTTAATAAAACATAAATAACAGACTGAACTGGTCTGTTACTATCTTTATTAATGTGAGACACATGCAGAAAAATATGACTTTGAGATGAAATATGAAAGACATATTTTTTTATCCAGACAAATGAGACTGAGTGCATTATTTTCTGTTTTGTTTAAAAGTGCAATTTCCTATGATTTTCTTAGTGATTTGATCGACACTGCACTAAAGGTTACTCCGATTGTTGATTTAAAGTCTTTAGATGTAAAATTAATGAAAGTGAAGCATGATCAAAACTTTTTCCTGTAAAAATAGCTTTGATTGAAATGTAAGAAGTCACCGCTTCTTCACAATTTCTTTTTTTTATTTACTCTGATAATAGATGTTGATAAAAAATGGTAAGATTCACAACTTAATAAAATAGTTTTTCTTTAATTCAGTCACCAATGAACGCTTGCGGACCTACAGAGTTGTCACACTGAAAATAATTATCCGAAACATTTATCTTGAAACGTTTGTTCAATTCTATGGAAGAAAAAAAAAAAACAACGGTACTTCTATGCCCGAACCACCCCATCTGGCTCCTCTCGACCTGGAGGAGGAGCGGCTCGACACCGAGCTCCTCCCGATGAGGAGGAGGTCAGGATGCCCCCCGAGCGCCTCGCGGGCGAGGTGTTTTGGGCACATCCCACCGGGAGGAGACCAAGGGGCAGACCCCAGACTCCCTTTAGAGACTATGTCTCACAGCTGGCCGGGTAATGACTTGGGATTCTTCCGGGTGAGCTGGAGGATGCAGCTGGGGTGAGGGAGATTTGGGCTGCCCGTTTGAGGCTGTTGCCCCCGCGACCCGACCCCGGAACAAGCGGAAGATGACGGAACGGTACTTCTATGTGGCAGTACCGAAACTTTCAAATAGCGAATGAATGTATTCATTTCTAGATGACAAGAGAAATAAATGTAGTTATTTTTATTCATAAATATAAATGCATGTAAGTAAAGTTTTAGAAAATAAATATAAAAATGTTTCTATTTCCAGGAATCCAATTCAATTCAATTTTATTTGTAAACCCAAAGTAACAGAATTTCTGTCTCAATGGGCTTCAAATTGCAGATTCAGAAAGAAGAAAAACAAGAAAACTAACAAATGCTAGCTAGACAATAATGGCACATTCCAGCCCTTAGACTCTTCTTCATGTTAAAAAAAAAAAAAAAAAAAAAAAGACTCCTAAAACCCATCAATGGGAAAAAATAAGAAGCCTCATGGGGATCCACATGAAAGAGAAATCCCACCCCAGGATGAGCATCCAATGTGTCTAAAACTATTTTTTAAATATTAGCTTATTCTACACTACAGCTAAATATCTATAGAAGTCAATAGATGTTCTTCATCCTGATCCTCCTCAGCCCAGCGATGCCTAGGATGGGGATGAGTAGATGGATTTCTTCCTGATGAAAACGGGATGGTTAAGCAGCAAAGGGGCCTTCTCAGCCCGGTGATGCCCAGGACGGGGATGAGTAGATGGGCTAAACCTGGTGGAGCAGGGATGATAGATGAAGCACGGAGGCGTCCTCGGTCTGGTCATGCCCAGGACAGGAACGCAGGGGATCCATTAATTAATGTTCACATTTATTTAGTTTTATATTTGTTCGATAAAGCTTTTTGCATTTTGATTTTATTTTCCTCAAAACATTTTTATTTTGCTGAGTGTAAAGAAATGAGTGAATATGTCACTGAACAATATAGTTTTCTATTCATATTTACAAAAAAAAAATTGTACGTTTGATCCATGTACATTTTTTCCTACATGCATTTGGAATTTTTTTTTTCTTTACTTTTCCAGTTCAGTCCAGAAAAAAATATGTTCTTGAAGCTTTGGCAGATGGATCATTAACATTGATTTTTTTTTTTTTTTTTTTTTTTGGAGGTTGATGGGTGAACATATCCCAGAGGATGGAGGTAATAAAATCAAGAACTGGACCATTTTATTTGCTGTTACAGTTCAGGGTTGCAATCTTGTGTTTTTATGACTCAATGTTGTTGTTGTATAGTCAAATTCTTCGACTGCAAAACATTGACATATGATATATCTGAAGTTTAGTGATGATAGGTTTAATGCAGGGGTGCCCATCGTCAATGTTAATTTTTTTGTCTGGCTCATTTCCAACAAGACAAGCTGCTCAAAAGTGCTTCACAACCACAAAAAAAAAAAAACAAACAAAAAAAACAACATAAAAAAATACAAGTAAATTACACAATTAAAAAAGTTAATGAGAATAAACAATACAAAATAATCTCACAAACAAACTAATCGGTTGACTGTAAAAGCAAGTAAATAAGTTTTTAGAGCAGATTTAAAACCGCTAATGATGGAGCAGCTTTAATCAAAGAATTCCACAGTTTGAGGGCAATTATTGTAAAAGTTCTATCCCCACAAGTTTTTAAGCAAAATCTCTTAACTTTAAACAATGTTAATTCTCTTGTTTTTATCATCATGTTTGGTGGTAAAAAACCCGACCTCAACTCATTGTTCTTTTATTCACACACAGTCAAGGCAATCCTGTCTAGTGAGAATATTACTCATGCCTTCATTGACTGTAACCATAGTAACCAAACAACACATCATTCTCCTTTAAAAGTGTGTTTACAACACATGTAACAATGTGAAATCTCTAGAGCCATGCATTATCATACGGCAGTCATTATTGGGATGCGTAGTGTCAGATTCTGAAGCAGTTCCAATCCTGCCTTGCAGCAAAATTTGACTTGGCATGCATCAAACGCAACCAAGCATGCATCAAACGTATTCCTGCTGTGCATTAAAAACGTGGTTGTCTTGCAACCACCAGTTACATAAAATATTGGATGTATTTATGTCATTTACACTGAAATTTAATAATATATTGTTTTAAATCTATTCAGCTTAATGTCATTGTAGAGCCTGAATCACACAGAGCTGCACCTTTGACCAAGAAACTGAGTTATCTTTTTTAACACCTTGAAAGCAGCTTATGGATTTGTTCCCTAGATTGGGGATTTAGGTCTTGCTGACATAATGAAATGAAGATAGCATTTATTTCTAAGCTAAAAGAGACGCCGACTTATGTTCACAGTTCTTATGCTCTGATCCTCCGATTGCTGGCAATATAACACAAAACCACAACTATTCTTTCAGTGAAATTCACAGCGTCTGTCCTTTCACTCAGTAGAAAGATGTCAAAGGTCCAGGTAGCTCACCTGTAGACTGGGAGGCAAACCTGACAGGAGTTGACATATCAGCAAGTCAGGTCACTTTAGAGTTCTCGTCTTGATTTATCTGCTACATAGTACAAAATACCAGGGGTCATTAAATCCAGCAGGATCCCTGGCTTGGCCACAAGCAGCTCAGACAGGCTTTTTCTGGACTGTGTGCCGATAAATGAAGGGTTATAAAGTTGTGGGGTTTTATACATCTTTGAAAGCAAAGATTTTATTTCTTTTTTATTTCACAATAGGAGATTCGATGGATTCAAAGAAACTAGATCTGACATATTTGTAACCGTTTGAACTAAATACTTAGAATATCAAAACTTGACTGATATTAGATTTTTATTTACTACAGAATGTTTGATTCTTTTTACTCTAAGAAAATATCGGAGAACTGTAGAGTAAAATTCACAGCATTCATGATGTGACTATCCTGAAAAACACAGTATGCGATGCATAAAAAAAAAAAAGACTTCCACCACTTGACCCTTGTTGGTGTTTGATGCTCTAACCAGTTTCAGAGTATGAGCCAGCCAAGATGCATGTGCTTCTGTAGCTTTTTAACACCTCTTTTATCCATCATGAATAACCCTGACCATCTTCTCTACCTTCTTCTGGACAAACAGCAGAGCTCCTTCTTCATGATGTTCAGACACCTCCGCTCAAAACCGACCGAGTACCGGAAATCCTTCATTCCCAACAACACTTTACAATGACTCACAGAATAACGGATAACTTGATCATGTAATTTATCACTGAATGTCACTTTGTCACTTTTCATCACTTTACATCACTTATGTCACTTTTTTACCTCATTATGCACATTCAGTCCTGCTTGTTAATAGTTTAGTTTTACATAATTTGTTCTATTCCTTACAAACGGAAAAAGTCTTTTTTTTTTCACATTATTTTGTTCCGTCATCTTCCACTCATCCGGGGCCGACTCATGGGGGCAACAGCCTCGGACGAGAAGCTCAAGCTTCTCTGACCCCGGCTGCATCCTCCAGCTCACCCGTAAGGATTCTGAGTTGTTCTCCGACCAGCTGTGGGACATAGTCTGTCCAGCAGGCCCGAGGTCTGCCTCTTGTCTCCCCGCGGTGGGACGTGCCCGAAACACCTCACCAGCAAGGCGCTCAGGAGGCATCCTGACCAGATGCCCGAACCACCCCATCTGGCTTCTCTCAACCTGGAGGAGGAGCGGCTCGACACCGAGCTCCTCCCGGATGGCATAGCTCCTCACCCGATCTCTAAGTGAGAGCCCAGCCACCCTGTGAAGGAAGCTCATTTAGGTCGCTTGTATCCGCGATCTCCTTCTGTTGGTCACCACCTACAGCTGGTGATCATAGGTGAGGGTGGGAACCTAGATCGGCTTGTAAATCGAGAGCTTTGCTTTTCGGCTCAGCTCTTTCTTTACCACAACGATTCCACTTGTGGAATCAATGAAGTGATTTTGATTATTAGGGGGAAATTACTACATAATAAACACAAGACACACTTCTGGATACCCTTACCACAAGCATCTGCAAACAGTAGCCACATTAATTTAACACACACTTTTTTGCGATCAACTGGATTTTCTCACCAACCTGCTTCGCAAACACTAACCATACATCGGAATCGTTTTAATAGTCAGTGTGAGGTAGCGTGTTACTCATCTACTGAGACCCTGACTTACACATGTGCCCACCGGCTTTCATTAACACACCAGTCGTCTTTTCATGTGAGCAGAGTAGCCATGTTGGATTTTGAGGACTAAATTAGAAATCGTTCTCACAGAACCAACGGGGCACAGAACTCATAAATTCTTTACAGCTTAATTGGGACATGCCATCCTTCTACATATGTAAACGTGCAAATTCAGTCTCCAATTAAAAACGTTCTTGCAATTTTTTGCCCTCTAAATCTTTTTAAACCCCTTTGAGCTTGTGAATGTTTTGAATGTTGACGTTTATTGACTTGCTCCAGCTTTTTAAAAAGTTGAATGCTAATCCAGGACTCTGTTTCACTCGTCTATTTTAAATCACAAAACTTTAATTACAAAGGTCAGTAAACAAAGAGTTCGCTTTACTACCTCCTATGGGTTTCATTGAGCCGTGAAAAATAAAGATTACGTCTCTGTGTTAAGAAATGAAACTTTAAATTTGCAATGAATGTTTGCATATTTCGTTGCTGTGTTCATCCGGCCACCGCACTGAGTCGTCTCTGTTGGCCACTAATGTGGTAAATGACAGAAGTGATAAACAACTATGAGGCTGACTGATGACAAAATGCTCCCTCCAGACTTTTGAGAAAAATATCATCGCACGCTAACTGCTGCTAGCATTTATCTGTCAGTATGCATCAACCACTCACGCAGTGCAATTTAGACTAGGTGAATTTTACAACACAGAGGGTCATCGTTTTAATATTTTTCCACACATTCAACAAATTGAAGGAAAAAAAATGTGTTGAAGAATGAATTTTTAAAAAAATGTAGCATAAAAAAAGTCACGTGACTAGTTGATTGAATGCTATTTATTTGATGAGAACATATTATACTGCTGCTATCCACCAGAGCATGGACGTAGTAGAATGTTTAGATAAAAAATTTTTATTAAGTTTGCACATGTATTCTTCTTCTTTCGGCATTTCCCTTCAGGGGTCGCCACAGCAAGTCAGTTTCTTCCATCTAACCCTATCTGCTGCATCTTCTTTGGTCACGACAACTATCTTCATGTTTTCCTTCACTGTATCCATGAACCTCCTCTTTGGTCTTCCTCTAGGCCTCTTTTCTGGTGGTTCCAAATCCAGCATTCTTCTTCCGATGTACTCTCTCTCTGCTCTGCAAATGTCTTTATGACTTTATCTCCAAAACCTCTAACATGTGCTGTTCCTCTGATATACTCATTTCTAATCCTGTCCATCCTGGTCACTCCCAGAGAGATCCTCAGCATCTTCATCTCTGCTACCTCCATCCCTGTTTCCTGTCTTTTTCTCAGTGCCACTATCTCTAAATCAAACAGCATGGCGGGTCTCACCACGGTTTTGTACACTTTCCCTTTCATTTTAGCTGAAACTCTTCTATCATACATCACACCTGATACTTTTCTCCACTCATTCCAGCCGGCCTGCACACGCTTCTTCCCCTCTTTTCCACACTCTCCATTGCTCTGGACTGTTGATCCTAAGCACTTAAAATCTTCCACCTTCTTTATCTCTTCTCCCTGTAACCTAGATTTTCCATTATTCCACGTTTGCACAAGCATGTGTCAGGTTTTCCAAACTGTCGTGCAAAAGGTCTCAGAAACTCAGAAACTTTTTTTTTTCTTCTCATAATACAAATGTCACCAAAGGTTGGAAAGCACCCCTGACCTCAACTAGTAACTTGGAGATTTACTTCAAAATAACGCCTTAGCAACAAAACATTTTGCATAAAATTTTTGCAAACGCCACGAACTTGCTAACACACACAGACAACGTTCTGTGATGGTAAACTTGTACGTGCTCGGAAAGAATTTGTTAGTCTATTAACATGATTTGTACGTGTGTATAAATATGTTGGTGCATCGGACAAAGTGATGCAGGCGAACACAAATTACAGTTTTACTTTGGGTGGATGAGTTTGTGTCTTTGGCGTAGCGTTTTGTTGGACTGAATGAGTCACTGATGGTATTTATAGTCACAGGAGGAGGTGAACGGAGGACAGACACAACACATAAAAAATGGGCAAAGTTTGTCAATTTATTAACCTCATCATGGTGCACAGACACACACACACACACACATAGACCTGAGTAATATAGAGTTGACAGTAAACTATTGTTGCCATGTAGCTCTAATCAATAGCATCTTTATTGGAGACATACATCATTGACAATGAGCTGAACCGACTCTGCATTTGTGCAACTGTGTGACTGTGCATCCGTTGTTCCAATAAAGACGCAAATCACAGACAATCAACCGTATATCTGTAAGAAAGAACAGTTTATTGATCCACGTTATCCTAGACTTGTACATATAAATTATGGCGCAAAATAAAAGTATTCACACCCATTTTTATGTCAATTACGGTCAAGTTACGATGGCTGCAGTGAAGGAGATTTATCCAAGAAAACGTTTGATTTTTATTTAATAAAATTGACATACATAACATATAAATGTTTGGCACAAAATCTTTTTACTTTTCTGATTACTGTGAGTGAAGAAAAAGTAGCAAATTGTGAGGAGCAACATAAACCAGTTTTCAGCTTTATGTTTCAGAAATGATCAAACTCCTGTCGGCTGCTTTTGTTTAATAATCTAAAGATATTAGAAATTTCTAAATAGAATATTGAGTGTTTTATGTATATATCCTTTTTCTCTAATATTTGTAAAAGTTGGCATGGACAAATAAATGCCATTTTTCTCCAACTGTGCAATAAAATAATGAACCAGTTGTCTGGATAGGTTCACACAGTTAGTTTTCTTTTCCAGAAAAAACAGTGAAATCCATAAAGTTGTGATTAACATTCTTGGTTCTTGTAGTGATCATAAAACAGCTAAAATAGTCAAAATTAAATAGACATTAAAGGAGATGAATGAGAAAAAAATATATATAAAAAAAAACTTAACACTTTTGGTAAAGAAAGAGCTGAGCTGAAAAGCAAAGCTCTCGATTTACAAGTCTATCTACGTTCCGACCCTCACCTATGGTCACTACCTATGGGTGGTGACTGAAAGAATGAGATCGCAGATACATGCATTGAGCTTCCTACGCAGGATGGCTGGGCTCTAACTCGGAGATCGGGGGAGGAGCTCTGCCATCCGGCAGGAGCTCTGTGTCTAGCTGCTCCTTCTCCAGGTCGAGAGAAGTCAGATGGGGTGGTTCGGGCATCTGGTCAGGATGCCCCCCGAGCGCCTCACTGGTGAGGTGTTTTGGGCACGTCCCACCGGGAGGAGACCAAGTGGCTGCTGGAGAGACTATGTCTCACCGATGGCTGAGGAACGACTCAGGATCCTTCTGGGTGAGCTGGAGGATGCACCTGAGGTGAGAGAAGCCTGGGCTTCCCGTCTGAGGCTGTTGCCCCGGCCCCAGATTAGCGGAAGACGACGGAATAGAACCCTCATTTCTTGAAATAGTTTCTTTAACCCTATCAGACGAAACAATGTGAAGATCAGCATTGTGAAAACAGTATAGAGGAATCTTTTTCTTTTTTTCTGATACTGTTTGTGTAAAAGCAAACACTGCTTAAAAGAAAATGTACAAAGGAGAGCTAAAATCCTTTCATTAAATTCTGAACTGCTCATACCTGTCGTGGATGAAGCCTGTCATAAGTAATACACAGGCGAGAGCCGTAGTACACGCCGAACAAGTCACCAATCGGTTGCAGGGTTTAGTTAAAATCAAATAAATTTTTCTTTTATTGATCTAAATAATGACAATATCAGCCTTTGTTTTAATGGATGCACAAATCAAGCATTTATACCAGATGAAATTGTTTTTATTATGAACTCTAATCTTATAAACTATTGGAGTGCCAGAAAAAAACAGCAATGGTAATGTTCTCAATTCCTAAATCATCAGCAATAGCAAACAACAGGCCATGGATCACTGCCCTGAAAACTCCTTTTCCAGCCCACAAATGGTCCTGGGAGAGATGAGCTAAGAATGAAATAAGTAAAGAGATTGAAGGTACTTTCACCTTAGAGAGAGTTATTTGTTTCAAAACCAACAGGCCTATACGCTCTTTATAATATTTGCTGAAACACCGTGCCAAGCAAGTTGAGCAACAACAATGAATATTGCCATTCTTCACTGATGCAAAAGCAGATAAATAAAATATGCGGTAATGCAATACCTTGCAAGATACTCCATCTTGGAAAGTGGCTGGTAGCCAGACAGTTGCTGCTCCTGGACTGGTGGATGGAGGGAATGATAAATGTTCTGGTGTCGTTCAATGGTTACAGTCAAATATTCCTGTTCAGCACAGCGTTGCTGCGTAGTAACGTGTGCTTTTTTTCTTCCACACAAAAAAGGACTTTAAAATACATATTACAAAAAAGTCCCTAACATCCAATTATGAAGTATATGTAACTATTGTTGATACAAAACAAATCATCAGTGTGCTATTGCTTCTTTCATAATGACCGGGTTTGAAGATTTATAGCAGGGTATTTTTTTATTTTTCTTATACTAATTATTTAAAAATTTTGCTTCCCGAAAGTAATGAACGTTGGGAGAGAGATTTGTTGTTTTAAATTTTATTTCAAGTAATTGTTTTATTTTTTCTTGGTTTTTGCTGTTTTTTTTTTTTTTTTAAATCTAGCTTTTAATCATTCCTTTCCATTCAGTCACTTGTCTTTTTGCTCAAATAAGACAGTGATTGTTGGTCTGTCGGTCGGTCTGTCTGTCAGACAGACGCCCCATTCGTCCGAGACGACCTGCTAGGCAGACGCCCCATTCGTCCGAGACGACCTGCTAGGCAGACGCCCCGTTCGTCCGAGACGACCTGCTAGCCAGACGCCCGATCGTCCGAGACGACCTGCTAGGCAGACGCCTTGTCTGAGACGACCTGTTAGATAGAAGCCCCATTCTTCCGAGACAACCTGCTAGAATGACGCCCCATTCGTACAAGATGACCTGCTAGACAGACGCCCCTTTCGTCCAAGACCACCTGTTAGACAGACGCCCTTTTGTCTGAGACTTGCCTGCTAGAAAGATGTCCAACTCATCTGAGACCACCTGTTAGACACACGCCTGACTCGTATGAGACGAACTGCTAGACAGACGTCCGATTCGTCCTAGACTATATGTTAGACAGACGTCCGATTCGTCCTAGACCATCCGTTAGAGCAGGGATGGGCAAACTTTTTGACTTGTGGACCACATTGAGTTCTAACATTTGACAAGCGAGCCGGAACAGGAGTGGATGGATGGCATGCTTTGGTAACTGCTAGATTAGACCAATAGAATGGCACCCTAAATTTTAAACAAGCGCTAAATGTTACATCTAGTGCGTTAAATTTCAAATCTAGCGGCACTAGGTCTGAAATCTAGTGCGATAGCGCTTAAAAACGTGCATTAACAGCGCTAGGTTTGGATGTAAGCGCTTGATGTAACATTTTGCTTGTTTTAACATCTAACACGCTTGTTTACGTGCGTGTGTTGGCCCCAATGGGTTTCCATATTTGTGCACACTGTTTATTTTGACAACCTGCGCATCACGAAGACACACACATTTTAATTGAGCAGTGTTTTGTATCTTTGGTCCCATCTAGTGACAAAACATCAGAATTACAGGGAAATTAACCATTAATAATATTTATTTATTTAATTTTTTCAAGTTTGGCAGGCTGGATTAAACCCTTTAACGGGCCGCATGTGGCCCACGGACCGTAGTTTGCCCATGCCTGCGTTAGACAGACGTCCGATTTATCCGAGACCATGTGTTAGATATGACAAAGTCAAGTTTGGAATTTATTCTTTAAGGCGAGCTGGAAATGTCCCACAACTTAATAAACAACTTAAACCTTGGATGGTATGAGCTTATCTGTTCGTCAGCGCACTTGTTGCCTAAAACCAGTTGTTTTTTAGATTTTTGACCTGACCGCAGTCAAAAATTTCTTCACAATGTGCTCCTCCGTTTTAAAAAGAACGAATGTCAAGATTTTGTCACAAAGATCTCTTTTTTTTTTTACATGTGTTAAACATCACGTTACTATGAAATTGAAGAAAAGACTGAGGTGTGGTTGTGTTGTCCAGCTGGAATGTCAATTACATAAGGAATATTTCCAAATCTATTTGTCTCGCCAAAACAACCTTATATGCATCCGGTCCGCTCGCCTCCATGGACGGAATAATAAATTCAGTATTCTAGCCAGATGCACAAACCTACCATTATTCACCGTATTTCTTATGACCATATGCGTGTGTGGACTTGGAAGAGAAATTGAAGCATTCTCAGATGATACGTCTATGTACATAGACTGAAGTATATTTAGTGTACATATGTACATGTGGCTTTGTGAACTAACTGCTGTTTCTGATTGTAACACACAAGGGCCCTCACTGTATTCAAACCACATGTCTTACAAGTCTGCTGTTCTTGTTTTACACTAATAAAATGCGTGGCTGCATGAGTGTGTGTCTGAGCACATAGCTCTGCTCCCGCTGTGGAGTGTTGTAGTAATAAAATCATCACACAACATTTCTGACATTTAACCAGAGAGTCTGAAAATGGAGAGGAGAAAATATCCTGGGGGAAACCTGTGGTTAAAGTTTCAAGTCGCAGTGATTATTCTCAATATGATGGCAGGTTTATTTTCATACTAATTTTCAAGAATCACCCCTTGAATCAAGTAGCCCTATGCACAGATGACACACAGGAAACTTGCCTGGAGCAAGCATGTGAGCTAATTTTGGGGAATGAAACCTCAACATTTTGTTCTCCTCTTACTGTTTTTAAAGGACTTAGAAAACTGGATATACACTTACCAGCTACAACATTACACACCACTGACAGGTGAAGTGAATAACATCAACCCCTGTAGACTCTTCATAAAACGCACAATTCTTTTGGAAAATGTCGAGTCCAGATGAGCTTGTAAAACTAGAAACAGCCCCAGGGGTCTTGTGGCCATGGCCTGATTGGCTAAACTGCTGGAAATGACATTTTGGTAAATCAAAGCAGAGTATTACATTAAAGGCCTGTAATGAGGTAAGGGTAACGTATTGTAGGAATTATTACAATAAACAAAAAACACGTAGACAGATCTGTTTCAATTTTTAATGACGAAGAAAAATCTTTGATTCTTTTTTCGGCCATTCTGCACCTCTTTCACAGTAACATGTTTCTGTAGATGTCGTTTGAATTGAATCTCATGTTTAGTTGACCTGGTAGTCAGTACAGCCAGTAAAACTACTTTTGGCAGTTTTATTGAAGCCTTGTTTTGAACAGACATAACTTTTAATACCGTATTATACTCGTTTAAAAACGTATTATACCCTATAGAAGCACACTTTCTATTAAAAGGGCAGCTCTGTTTTTTCTGAAACAAAATATGCAACCATATGCAATTTTAACTCAAGTCTATGATGTCCTTTTAAAAAGTGCTACCACGTATGTGCAGATTGTACTCAAGAAGCACTAAGCACTTAAACGTGACCTAAAAAACTTCCCTCCTCCCCCCCACATTAAAACGTGTTGGGAGAAAGTGTTCAAAACATGGTATTAATCTTTGAAATACTTTGGGGACGTCATAGATCGGGTAGACTCAAGCCAACAGAGCATCGAAACATTGATCTGTGATGTCAACAAAGTGCATCTCTATCTTAGCTTGAAAAAATCCAATTCACATAAAATTGGCTCGTACATTTGTATTTTTTTTTTGCATTGAAAAGTTGTTATTTTAGTCTCTCTTTGTGTTCATGCAGGTTTTAGAGCGTGAAAACAAGTTACGTTGCTCCCGGAAACAAAAAAAGGCTTAAATGATTATTATTACTTAAAAAAAGACCAAAAAATACCCTTTTTTGTTGTTACTTGTACACAGAACACCCCCAATAATGTGCAGGACACCATGCAATAAACCCCCTCAGTTTTAAAGTGCGGACTCTGTATTAGAAGGTTTTTTTTTTTAGTCGTGTTTGAGCCCATATTCTTGTATAAGTGCAACACCGGTACTGTATTGAGCTTTATTTTTGCCCTGCCACCCTCCGGCCCCCACACGGAAATAGCGCAGTTATAGACATGCATCCCATTTGAACAAGATCTTAAAAATTGATATATTTAAAGTTGTATTTTTTCTATGAACAAACACTTCCTGCAGCTAGAATATCTGATGAGAGAAAAGTTTTGTGAGTCAATCTGTGAATAAAATTTAAATCCAGCCAACATCTCCTGGCTGACGTTGCTCCTTGTCAGATTTTCACAAGAGCACGGCTCACATTTTGAACAAGCCCATTTTTACCTTGACCTGTTTTTTTTTTTTTTTCAACATTTGTCCAGTAAGAAGCTGATTTTTCTGCTTTTTTTTTTGATCAAATGGCACTTTAAGGTCTTGTCAGAAAAGGGAGAAAGAATGAGGAACCGTAGGAGGATGAAATATCTAAACTTTGATGCCTAATTGCAACAAGTACCAACACACAGAGCAACACAGATAATAACACTAAAAGGTGGACCTTTGGGTAGAATTTTTGTTTTTATTACTTATTGTCACATCCACTGAATCTACGCAGATTTAAAAAAGCTTGGCTAATAGAAGCAGACCGTTGTCCAGTTTTCTGCTTTATGTCTGCGTGTTTGTGTGGGTGGATGTGTGGGAGAGTGGTGATGTTGGTGGCGGCTAAGGCAGGAAACAAACTGTACCTCTGACAGAAATCAACAAGCTGTGACTAAAGTGCAGACGAGTTGCAGGGAGAAATTAATGACTCTGGTGCAAACAGTGCTGAAATGAATTATCTCCTTCTTCACTTTGGAAATTTTTCATATGAGCAAGCAGAATAGTTTGAAAAGTTACTCTCCATGTGTAATCCATCATAGATTAGTGGAATACTTTGTAAAACAGTAATCATTTGTACAATTGAAATCTTATTTTCTGTCACACTGCTCTATCATTTCCTGTAACGTCCTTCCAGGCAAAAATGACGAATCTGTGTGCTGCGTTGTTAAATTTGACGTACTGTTGTAAACCTACATTTTGTATCAAAGTCAAAAATATTTGCAAAAAATGTATTGATGCCACTCAACTTAAGGCTTAAAGGTCTCATCTACTGCTAAACAAATTTATTTCTGAATGGCTTGCTTTACTGCAAGGATCTGTCCTTTTTCGCTCCGCGACCCCCAGGACAGATCCGGAGGTCTCCGGGACCCCCCAGTAAAAAAATCAGAGAAGTTAAAGAAAACAACTTTATATCGAATTCTTATCACATTCAATACAAGACGGCACGGTGGCTCAGTGGGTAGTGCAGTGGCCTCACAGCAAGAAGGTTGTGGGTTTGTGTCACGGGTGGGGACGAGGCATGTAACACTGTCCTTTCTGTGTGGAGTTTGCATGTTCTCCCCGTGTCTGCATGGGTTTCCTCCAGGTAATCCACATATGGATGTATGTGTGTGGCCCCGTGACAGACTGGGGACCTGTTCGGGGTGTAGCCTGCCCCTTGCCTTGATTTAGCCAGGATGGGCTCCGGCACCCCCGCAACCCCGCAAAGAATAGATGGATAAGAAGGTGACTGACTGACATACAATCCTTTAATGTCTTCGTTATTGAATTTATTCAAAAATAGAAAAAAACAAAAAAACATCGGGTGTTCATAGCATAAAATTCCAAAAATTTTAATGCGAGGATTGCTCCTGGGCTTCGTCACTGAGCATTTTTATGCGAGGCTGCTTCTTGCTCAAAACGAGCCGCATGTCAGAAGCAACATCTAGGCGGGCTCGCCACTTCGACTTTATTACCACCACCGCCGAGAAACCGGCCTCGCGGAGGTAAGTTGTAAACAGGGGAAGCACCAACTTCAGGGCTTCTTTGGCCAGGTTTCCTAACCTGGCCAAAGAAGCCAGGTTAGGAAACCTGGCCAAAGAAGCTGGCCCAAAGTTCTTTGGCCAGCTTTTCTGGCCCAAAGTTTTGGGCCAGCATCGAGTAAGCTGGCCCAAAACTCGCAGTTGCTCACGGCTTTGAACTTCGATCTAAAAAGTGCGGAATTTTTGAGTCTGAAAAATTCATGGATGGATGCAAATTTTTTCCAGGCGGCTCTCACAATACCCCTGAAGTGACCTCCCCCTGGGGGGGTAGTGACCCCTGGTTGGGAACCTTTGCTTTACTGGGAAAGCACAGGCTCCCCCCATGGAAAAAGGGTTGTAGTTCTTTGGGATGGTCTCAGTGGTAGAAATATTTTCCTCATTGCGACTCCCTGCTGGAGCGTAAGTAAATGGAGACGATATGGGCTTGAAATAATCAAAATTGCGTTGAAATGCGCCACAGCATCATCAACTAGATGTTACTGATTGGCAAACTAATAATAATGAATTATTTGAGGAGGTTTTTACAGAAATGGAAGAAAAATAGGGAAAGGGGAGGAAATGAACGTTTGTGACAACCTTGGAGATCACCTTGTGGGCAACGTTTATGTGAAGTATCGTTATGAGGAGGATGCTGAGATGGCTGTGATAGACCTGAAGAATCAGTGGTTTAACGTGCAGCCCATCCATGCCGAACTCTTGTTGTCACCAGTATGAGATGGGGGAATGCACTCGCGGTGGTTTCTGTAACTTCATGCATCTGAAGCCCATCTCACGTGAGCTGAGAAGGGAGCTCTATGGCCGTCAAAAGAAAGGGCGCCACCGATCAAGAAAAAGGCATTCTCGCTCAAGGGACAGAGGCCGAAGTCATGAGAGAGACCACAAGAGAGGTCGCTCTAGAGACAGAGAACGGTCAGGACGATTCTAAGGCAGAAGCCATGACTACTCGCCCCTGAGTATTTCAATTATGTGTTTAAAATAACTGAAAGGCGCCCAGTTTTTAAAGCTGTGACAGCAGTGAAGAACCTGTTTGGGTTTCTTTTATCTTCCAAAAAGAGATTATTGCCTAATTAAATAATAATTTTATAATGAAGTGTGTTACTTTAGCTTATACTGTTGGTTTTGTTTAGGTGTTTACATGGGAGGAGCTGAGAGTGGACAGGGTGGAGCGTGTGTGAAGTGATTCCTACTTTGTAAAATGTTTTATTAAGGTAGCTAATGCATCATCAAGGTAGCAATCACTTGTCACGTGGAAGGTGACAAAATTACTAACACAATTTGCTTAAAAAATGCTGAAACATTATGAAAACCACTTCGGTGACAAAGACAAAGCACAAACATCGCTATTAGAAAGTAGAGAGTTATGAAAAGTTCATTTTTGCATTAGATGAGCTCTTTAAAGAAAAGAGCCCAACTTTTTTCCGAAACATTTCAATTAAGAAATGTCAATGTGAGATAAAACTATTTCCTATCATATATTGGGTTGGGTCGCAGGAAACCCACTTCCTTCACTTCCAACTCATCTTCCAGCTCGTTCATGGTCTGCCTCTGGGTCTTGATTGTAAGTTGAGGACTATCGTGAGTGTAACAAATGTGACATTGTATATTGTATATTGAGCTTAATAGATCCGCCGCTAGTGGGTAGTCATGTGTATGTATTATTGTGTAGATAACAGAGAGTGAGACCTGGTTAGTGGAGTGAACTGGACTTGGATGTAGTAAATAAACTGGTCGAATAGAAAGTAAACTGGACTTGTTTGTTCAAAGATAACCACACATTCAACAGTGAGAGAGAAATACATCAGTGTGGAGTTGAGTTGAGGATTATTCTAAAAGGTGTTCAGTGAAAACTCAGCATGCTCTCTCTGAGAAATCAAACCACACATTGATGTCATGCAGCCAGTTGTAATTGTGATTGCTCTGCTTGGATCTAAACTGATTTCACCACATCCACGTAAAGTATTGTTCCTCTGCAAGTTTTAAAAATCTTTAGTTTAGTCTTTTTTTTCCATAACTTTGTGGAGAGGCTTTATCAATATGAGTCATCATCGTGCAATGGCTTTAAGTTTTTCTTCAAACATCACAATGCTTTGAGGTTTGGTCGTTCATAAAGTCCACATGGAATTAATCTAAATGTAATCTTAGATTATTAAACAAAAGCACGGCAGTCATTGCTTTCCCCTGTTGAGGGAGTTTGTGCCATTTTATATTGTCATTACAGAATGTGTTTTTTGGAGACAGATTTTGTTGCTGGGCCAATAATCCAACAGGTCCTGATGTAAATCTCTTAGGGAGCAAGCTGTTTTATTGTTCTGCAGCAGGTGGTTCGAAATAAACACCATAATGCTTTTGTATTTTATTTTTAACCACATTATTGGTATTACCGAGAGCTTTACTGTTCGAATACGTAAGAAGGCGAGTCTATGAGAAAGATCGAGGTGGGTTAAATGGTGACGGGTGGATTCTGGATCAAGACCAAATGTTTTCATTGTTCACCAGTGTCATAGTTGATATGATCCCATTGCAAAGTAATCTGCAGTTACGGCTTTTAATTAGATTCATGATTGATATGTGTTTTGTTAATTAACCTACTTTCCCCAGAGCACCTGTTTGGGGTCTCACTGTAATTATTATTGGAGCACAACCAATTTTATTATTCGGTCCTTTTCAGAATTGAGAGATTACCCACAAACACCAGACTTGAAGCTCGAAGGAAAATGCTTTTACAGAAATATAAAAAAATGTGGCAAAAAAAAACCTAAAACAATGTACATTTAGTAATTGTGTTGACACGTTATGTGAATGTTTAATTGGAAAAATTTTATTCCCAAGCATCTACCTTCAAGTTAAAAAATCTTTTGCTCACACTGACAAAAAACTATTAGACAAATTTGTTTCCAGAACCACTTGTAAATGTGGACTACTTTGAGAACAAAACTTTTAAAAAATTAAATTGCTTTACACAAGTATGAGTGTGTGGCCCCCACAACAGACTATCAACCTCTTTGGGTTGTACACCATCTCTTACCTCAAAGCATCTTGGTTAGGCTCTGAAACCCCTCTGCCTCACGACCAATGTTCCCTCTAAGCTGCGCGCCTGCACAGTTGCGCACTGCTCGCAGATTAATAGCGTACAAGAAAACCTATACAGCGCACAAAATAAAACAATTTAAACTAAAGATGGGAAAATGAGACAGAGCTTCGCAGCATAACTCTTTCTTTCTAAACAAATTGCTTCAAAGCGCTGCTTCAGTGTTTGACTCGTCACTGTCGGTGACGTCATAGAAGAATAAACGTTTTTGCTCCGCCCCCTTCTGCTCAGGAAGTTTGCGTATTTGCTCAGACACATAAAAAATGGGAGGAAACATTGCCTACGAACCTATTAGAGATAAGTAGTTCAAAAATTAAATGGATGAAACACACAATTGGATGACAAATAATAATGCATTCAATTTAAATAAGTTCATTTAGAGGATAAAGTTCCCTTTTTGACTAGAAATGTATTTGTCCAAAAACAGAGAGAAAAAAATCCTTAAGTTTTTGCCACGAGGGATTCAGCATTGTCCTCCTATCATTTCATAAATACCAACTTTTTCCACGTTGTTCTTTGAAATTCTTGTTTTCAAAATGCAAGGTATTGACTTAAAAAAAATATTTCTTTGTAGTTAAAGATTCAGTCATTTATTTCCCACATGCGCACAATCACATGCACACTCACATGAATGGAAAAGGAAATCTGAGCAATTGTGAGTGAGAAAGTTGAGATTTTCAATGAGACCGAAATAAAAGCAAGAAAAAAAAAAAGGGTTCAATCAACATGTGAGAAGCTACTGTATATATTAGAATTGTTGCAACAGTAGCTGCAACGACCTATTGCATCTGTGAGGTTCCTATTCTTCCAAATGCAAACACATTTTCAGGGACCATACCCATCTCAAACTGCATTTGTGAAACTATTTTGGGGTGGTACCATACTACTTCTTACAAATATTCACTTCTGCCGTTAGCCTCGCTTGATCTTACCCATAACTTCTTGGCACGCCTCATCAGAACGACCTGACTGCTATGGCCCTGTAATCTAACAATTTAAATGAGATTTTTTGGCAAATAACACATCGATGTTTAACTCAAGACCTCAGGTTTACTTATTAAAGTTTTTCTCTCACACTTATGCAATTGTTACAATAATCCCTGTTTAGAACGTGAACCATCTGGTTGCACCCAATTCATATATTGTTCTGCACATGTAGAGTATGAATGCACATGTAGAATGATTACAAATCTACAAAAGCATCAGTTAACCTAGAGATTGAAATGAGCAGGAAGTAGTTATTTGATGTTACCATACACAATTGGTTTAAAAAAGAATGACCTAGCTGTGAGCGTTACTGAGACAAAACACCTCTAAAGTCTTTCTTTGCAAAGTAATGATCCGGCAGTGTTTGGAAAACTGTAATGCAGGATATACTGTACATCAAAATGAAAGCAAGAGGATGCAATCGGAGGTCATTTATTCATGTCAGCCGTCAGTTTAAGGAAATCATAAGGCGAAATCATATTTGAAGAGTTTTTCTTATGGTGGTTTAAAAGCTGGTAATAAAAGAAAAACATTGTGTTGCAAGTGAGAGGAGGATCGATAGTCCATGTTTCATTCATTCAGGGGGTTCAGTTAGTTTTTCTGGGCAAGGAGCAAGAACAATATTCCAAAATTGTGGCTTGAACTCTGTGGTGGTTTTTGGCTGCCATGCGCCACTATCGCCACTTTAATTATTATTTTTTTAAATTATTTTTGTTATTACTATTTCATTAGTAAAAATAATAATAATGTATTATTACAATAATTATTTATTATTTTATTTTTAAACATTGTATTTTATGTTTAAATATTGTATTTTTATGTTTAAATATTTACTTATTTTGACAAAAACAATTCAAAGTTAAAAGTTAGATGGATGTTATTTTTGCCCTGTTTTGACATTTTTATTCCATGTTCAAAAACTTTCTGTAATGATTCCACAAAATAAAAAATCAACTGCACTGTTATTAAGAAGTAATAGAAAAGTAATATGAAACATTAGTTTTTTATGTTTACAGAAAAGATGTAATTTAGTTGGACTTAAACTTTTTGGCCACTTTACAAAACCAGAGTATTATTTCATTATGTTTAACACAAAAAATATAAATAAAAACTTGAGTGCCCATGCTGAAATACAGCTTTTCACATTTTTTTATGCTCAGAATAATATTGTGCCGCTTTTGCAACATATTGGCTGATCTGTTTCTTATTAGATTCTTAATTATACTTTTCTGTATTCAGCAAATAAAATATGTTTGCTGTTGTTGTGCATTATTGAACTTTAGAAGTTTCAGTCAAAAATATTTCAACACATTTTATTGCCATATACATCTCATCGTCTCAACAAAAGACGCTATTATTTTTGTGTATCTGCAGGTCAGACTAACTAATGCTTCTGCCACGTGTGTGTGTGCATTTGCGTGTGTGCAGATGTGAGTGTGTTCTACATGAGTAATATTGTAGTATAGATGAATTATTGTCGGTCATCCATGACTACATGCTGCTGTGCAATTTTGTGTGAAAGGGAGAAGAATGTATCGTTGTGTGTGTACACGAGTGTGCACGTATGCAAACTCTCAGCTTTTAGAAACTGGCCTGGAGACAAAAATAACAATTCAAAAGTAAAGGAGACAAATCCAATCACACATACACACATGCACACATGTCCTCTTTCTACTAGTACATCTGTTGCGTGTACACACAAACTCACAAACTTGGAGAGATGTCAAGTTTGGAATGTTTGGGGAAAAAATGTGTCAAAGCAGTGGACAGTCACCACAGCTCAAGATTGGGCATCAGTTCACAAACTTTTTACTCTGTGAAGTAAACATTTACATCTATCCTTGAGTAATACTATAATTGTATTCATTTAAATTCTATTTCTGTCAGGGGTGTAGTGTTTCCCTCTCTGTGTCCAGTTCCCTCCTCTCTCTTGTTTCTGATTGTCTCTCTGTGTGTGTGGAGCACATCTGTAACTCATCAGGTGATCCCCTCTCCTGCAGCAGTATAAAAAGGTCCAGTTTTCTCCACCCTTCAATAGATCTTTCCTTTATCTCATGGGGTATACTGATTGGCTCCTAAATATATTTTTGACTCTGACTTACCTCTTTAGCTCACCAGTTTTTATACTTCAGTTCTACTATCAGGTTTTGGCTTCAGTGCAGATCCTGAATAACCCTGCTGCCACCAGTTTGGACAATAAAATAATTTCATGTTTATTCTCTTCTGCTTTTTTTTTTGTCTCTGGAACGGTATTTTTCTGGTCCCTGTCATGCAACAATTTTACTTTGGTTACAACAATAAAAAAAATTGATGACAGCTTTTGTTGTTTTGAAGAAAGGAAAAAAGCTTTGCTTAGGGAGTAATCTTTTTAAAAAGGGGAATTTACGAGTCTTTGAAACGGACTGCGTAAATGCAAGATTAATGAAAGAACCACAACTACTAAACAGAAGCACACAACATGACAACTGGAACATAAAAGAGCGAAACTTTTCCAAAAAGCAAACCAACAAAGTGAAATAAATCCAAATAAAAGTATATATGATTAAAGTCCTTATCACATGAAAAGCCTTGCTCAGATACAAATATATAAAATTATTTAAACAGCCTTGCATCATATGTTGCAACATCATTAACCAGCCAAAGATTAAAGTACAAATAGTTCCCCTTTGTTTTTATTCTTTATAAAAAACTGATGAGGACCAGCTTGCACAAATATGACGATAAGCACAACACAAACCCCTGCATTCTTTCCCATGAAGAATCATGCAATTAAAAATAAGAAAAACCACACACATAAAATATCTAACTAAAAAGAGCGCAATGTGGAAAGTCAGATTTTCTTTTAAAAGAAAACAGCGGGAAATGCTATAAGGTTTTGATAGAAAAAAACGTAAACAGAAAACATCAAAGAAGCAAAAAAAAAAAAATCATAAGAAGCGCCGAAAAAAAACATGAGTGTACGTATAGGTAAAGGAAGGAGAAAAAATTATTTTAGAGATATTTATTCAAGTGAAAGATCCTTCTTAGAAAAAGAAAAATCCAGCAGTTTGACCCAAGTGATAGAAGGTGACAGGGCAGATGGGAAAAATCACAACTGGTGACAGAAACACTGACACGTGCAGAAAAAATGAGGCAGAGAGAATCATAGTTTCCATTTTCCAGTGCGTCACATGAAAACAGTCTATTCATTAGAGCATCAAAACTAACACGCAAGGGTAAGACCACATGAAAGTTCTGAATAAATATAAACTGAAACATGCAGGCATGAAGAGGGAAATCATGACAAAGATGGCCTCTGTCTCCTCTCCCAGTTAAAGCAGTAGCGTGCATGTACAATAGGCATATGTGGGGATGTTTGCATTCATGTGGCATGTACCCTGTCAACCACTTTTAAAGTTTATGTAACCCACAACTGTCTGTTTTACATGAATATACATGCATACACACATGCAGATGCACTAACATAAACATATACTATGTATACATTTAAATTTAGGCATGTATATCGATACATGCCAGTAGATTGAACGACAAATCGGTGCGGCGTCTGCAATAATCAGGATCGGTCCATCGTGGTGAAGAAAGAGCTAATCTGAAAAGCGAAGCTCTCAATTTCCCAGTTGATCTACGTTCCTACGCACAACTATGGTCACCAGCTGTAGGTGGTGACCAAAAGAACAACATTGCGGATACAAGCAGCTGAAATGAGTTTGGTCCTCAGGGTGGCTGGACTCTCCCTCAGAGATAGAGTGAGGAGCTCTGTCATCTGGGAGGAGCTTGGAGCAGAGCCATTGCTCCTCTGGGTTAAGAGAAGCCAGATGGGGGGGTTTGGGCATCTGGTTAGGATGCCTCCCAAACGCTTTGCTGGTGAGGTGTTCCGGGCACGTTCCACCAGGAGGAGACCTAGGGGCAGACCCTGGAGCCACTGGAGAGACTATCCTTCACTGTAGGTTGGGGAACACCTCAGGATCTTGGAGGATGCAGCCGGGGTGAGAGAAGCCTGGGCTTTCCGTCTGAGACTGTTGCCCCCAAAACACGGCCCCAGATAAGCAGAAGACAATGCAACAAAACATCATTGTACGTTCCACTGGGAGGAGACCTAGGGGCGGACCCTGGACCCACTGAAGAGACTATGCTTCACTGCAGGTCGGGGAACACCTCAGGATCCTGGAGGATGCAACCGGGGTGAGAGAAGCCTGGGCTTTCCGTCTGAGACTGTTGCCCCCAAAACACGGCCTCAGATAAGCAGAAGACAACAGAACGGAACATCTATGTTTCAAATTGATGTTGAGAAAATTAGATTACGGTAAAAAAAAAAAAGGAAAGCTTTACAGTCTTTAATGACAATTATGAAGTTGTTCCACTTATTCAGTAGTTTCCAAATCATAATGACATGTTCAATAAAATAATTGTCTTCTCTGATGAATTTGGAGGGCTTGTATTAAAAAAGTGAAAATCTCAGGGCTGGAATAATTTGAGCTGTGGAAGAAAGAGTTTATTATTATGTTTGGCAATGTTCAGCACCATTGGGGAAAACTACTGCTAGAGCAACTCTGACAACATAATGCTATGATTTATTCACTGTGGTTTAAAGGAGGTAAACTGGTGTTCTTATTCTGGCTTGGAATATTCAACCTTTGCCCAAACGCTTTAACACCAGTAGGCTCAGATGCGACGGTTCTCATGTTAAATTACCCCGTGGTCACAGGTGTCACAGTTTTCACATTGCTTTGTTGAATATTGCTTTTCTTTTGAGCAATTTAGTAAAGTGTAAGTGTGTTGAGAGACAAATAAGATCATGCCCCTTTTTTGTCTGTTTCCGTCTTAACAATTCTTTTCTTCTTTCTTTATTTTTTTGCTTTGCAACTATTCATTCATTCATCTTCTGAACTGTCCATCCCTAACAGGTCACGGGGGTGCCTGAACCTATCCTGGCTAATTCAAGGCAAAATGCAGGGTACACCCTAACAGGCCGCCAGTCTGTCGTGAGGCAATGCACACACAACCATCCCTACACCCACTCATTCCTGGGGCAATTTTACCGTCACCAATCAACCCAACATGTATGTTTTTGAAGGTTGGGAGGAATCTGGAGTACATGGAGATAACCCATGCATACACGGGGAGAACATGCAAACTCCACACAAAAGGCCAGAGTTCTAATGCTCACCCCGACCCAGGACTCAAACCCCTGACCTTCTTACTGTGAGGCCACTTTGCCACGTTGCTGTCCTGCTTTGCAACCACATTTTTAAACTAAAATTTCTGGAAGAAAATTTGAAAATGCATTTTTATCTGATGATGCTTTTTTCTATTTTACAATTAATTAATCCTGTCAAGTATCGCCATGTTCATATCATCACACATATTTAATTTTCAGGAATAAACTGCTTATATAATGTTATGATCCCCTCACCTGCCGCCAAAGGGAGCCCTGGATGTTCCTCATCATTCTGATTGGGAACACCTGAGATTGATTCCTGATGCCACACTTCTGTGGACCCTGCCATCTATTTAAGGGCAATCATCCCAGACTTCCATAGTGGGTCATCCCATCCCTTCCAGCCAGGTCATCTTGGTTGCCTGGCCATTATTTGAACTCGAGTTAATCCTGTGCCATTTGCTTTACAGACTTACCTGAATTGTGTTCAATAATCCTAATTTTGATGTCCTGCATTTGGGTCCCCCTCCTTCCACATCACAACTATAACTGCTCGAATGTGTTATTAGATACTGTATCTACAATGGGAAAACAAAGGCACTTCTTACTATGTTAAGATTTTTTTTAAATACTATAAAAAATAGCAAAATAAAGGTAAAAAAGTGAATAAACACGTTAAATATTCTTTAAACTGAAGCTTTTTTTGTCTTCCAAGTATTTTTTTATTCTGTCCTTCAGACTCCATCCAACCCTACCAACATATGATTAACTCCCAAGAATGAGAACGGTGCCCTGTTCACTGTGTAAGATTGCAGTGCATGGCCTTACAGAAGACAGCGGCCATTCTACACGCCTTTATTTTCTCGTGTCTCACCTTGTTCAACAACCTTCTCAACCTGCTTCTTCCAAATATAATTTAATACACTCTATAGACTACAGTACTCTGATACCAGACTTTCATACAAACCCAAAGATGGGACCATCAGGTTGTTTCATATGTTTAACTCTTTTATAATTATAAAGACAATATTTTTAATAAGGATGGCACGATGACGCAATGGTTCGCACAGTGGCCTCACAGCAAGAAGGTTAGGGTTTGAATCCGGGGTGGGAAAAAGGCTTGGATTACTTGCCTTTCTGTGTGGGGTTTGCATGTTCTCTCTGCATATGTGTGGGTTTTATCCAAGTACTCTGGTTTCCTCCCACCCTCCAAAAATATGTATGTTAGGTTGGTTACTGTAAAATTGTCCCTAGGAATGAGTGTGTGTGTGGCCCCATAACAGACTGGCAACCTGTTCGGGGTGTACCCTGCCTCTCGCCTGAAATCAGTCGGGATAGGCTCAGGCACCCCTTGCAACCCTGTTAGGAAAAAGCGGTTCAGAAGATGAAACAAACTAATATTTTTCATTTTTATAAAACCAGACGGGCTGCATGGTAGCGAAGTGGTTAGCATCGTGTCCTCACCGCTCACAAAGCCAGTGAAGATTGCCCTGTTTTCAGTGAAGAAATAACCAAGAATCAGTGTTGTGTCATTCTTGTATCTTTTATTAATTCTGAAGTTTATTTCAGGAAGCTGATGTCACAAAGTTTTGAGCAAGACTTTGACCTCTTGGTTGCATGTTAGCATGTACATGCACAGCCTGATGCCCCGGGGTGAAAGCCACTTATCTGTTCTCAAAGAGTGTCTGTAAACTAGAGGTGACACTGCATTTGAAGGCAGAAGCTTGAAGCTACAGGAAAAACTGCCGGGGGAAATCAGGTCAGCGGACTCAGTGACCTCTTTAAACCCTCTTCCAGATACATTCTTATATTTAAAAAGCAACTTTGATGTCTCTTTGAAATAATCCTCATGTTGTTCCTGACTTGTTTCTTCTTGCATTTAATTTTGTTAAAGTGGAACAGTACACATAATAGAGGATATAGTATAGATTTTTTTTTTTTTTTTTTTACGTTTGGCTATATTCATTTCTGGATTTTTCAGTACCACATTTATCTTCTTCTTCCGGCATTCCCCTTCAGGGGTCGCCACAGCGAGTCAGTTTCTTCCATCTAACCCTATCTGTTGCATCCTCTTCGGTCACGCCAACTATCTTCATGTCCTCCTTCTCTGTTTCCACGAACCCCCTCTTTGGTCTTCCCTCTATGCCTCTTTCCTGGTCATTCCAAACCCAGCTTCCATCTGCCGATGTACTCTCTCTCTCTCCTCTGCACATGTCCAAACCATCTCAGTCTGGCCTCTTTGACTTTATCTCCAAAACCTTTAACATGTGTTGTTCCTCTGATTTATTCATTTCTAATCCTGTCCATCCTGGTCACTCCCAGAGAGATCGTCAGCATCTTCATCTCTGCTACCTCCATCTCTGCTTCCTGTCTTTTCATCAGTGCCACTGTCCCTAGACCAAACAGCATGGCCGGTCTCACCACGGTATTTTACACTTTCCCTTTCATTTTAGCTGAAACTCTTCTATCACATATCAGTAGCACATTTATAAAGTCAGGAATTTCATTACTATTAACTAACTGATATATTTTTTTGTTCTCATTATATTTTATATTGACAATCTCTCAGACAGAAACATGTCCAACAAACATCTGTGTTTGTGAAACATTCAAACAATTATCAGATTATCGTTCCATCTTCTGTTTTGTTAAATCTGGCCAGCTGAGCTGAAATTCTAAACAGCTCTCTTAAAAGGAAACTTTGAAGTTCTCTTCTCAGTTTTTTTTCTCTTGTTCTTGTCTGTTTTTTTTCCTGTGCATGCCTGTGATGAACCGAACATCTCACTGGCGAGCTACTGATGTTGCCTTCGGCAAGCATCCAGGAAATCAATTTTGTTTTATGCATTGATGTCTTAACAGATATTTACATCTTCGCTTTCAGTGGGTCATAGTTTGAGATACAAATCCTCTTCTTTCTTTTGTTTCCTACCACTTTTGCATCTTCGTTTCTCCCTCAGCATGCTTCTCTTGTTTTCCGCTCACATATGTTGCGGTAAGAACACTAATTGACCATTCGTAAACATCCCTTAACTTAATCCTTGTTTCTATGGCAACATAATTCAATTCTACCGTCAGATTACCAAACAGTTTCATCTAAAATGAAGGCACAAGCATGCATAAATACACACACACGCACGCACACACACATATCTCTGCTTAGATGCTTTTCCAGTTGGCACAGTCGTTGTGTTCCTGTAAATGGTGAGGAACACCAACGTGGAGTCTTTGTGCATGTGGAACAGCGATGTTGATGGTTGACAGAAAAATGATGGAACTATTAAATTAATCAAAAGATTTAGCAGGCAAATTTAAAGTAGCAGTACTTGGTTTAAACATCCAGACTTTACACGTAAGCTTTTGCCAAATAAAGGACTATTCACATTTTATTTGGGAAGCTTGCTTCTATAAAGACATTCCATTTGTTTTCAAATAGATGTTTTTTTTTTTTTACACAACAATTCAACGACGGCTAGCCTTGAATTGGAAAATCTCAAGTCATGCAAATTGTCTTTAAGTGGCTGGTTAATCCAAATAAGACACATACTGTAAGTACACAAATAGAACTTCTCAGCGACTTCAATGCAATTTTCACAAACACTATTCATGTTTGCACAATTATGTCAACATCCACCTCCTCTTTTTTTTCCAATTATGCACATTACATAAATTATTTTTAAATTTTTTTTAATATACTTTATTCATACGTCATTGGAAAATTTGTGTGCTGCATTACACCGCAGCAGGTGCCACCTATAACGGCCCCAATGGTGGGAGAAACGGGGGGATAGGTGTCTTCTCCAAGGACCCTAGACGTAAACTCAGTGGGATGCGAACTCGCGAACTTCCGGTCTGCGGGCAAACACTCTGACCACTGAGCCACCGTCTCTTCCCTGATTTGATGTATTTGATGTGTATGTTGTTGTAATCATGTGATTACTTTCATCCGATTAAAATGCTTTTGGACTTGATTTAACAGTGTTCATAGTTTTTTTCAGAAGTGTTTGGTCTTGTCTGCAAATGGAATAGCTAGAGAAAAAAAAATTTCAATCTTTGTTTGTCCGGTACACGTAAAGGATTGAAAAAAAAAAAGGTTTTGAATTTGGTATTTTCTATGTTGCTATGTGCTACATTATGTCTATATCGCTACATTACCATTTTTTAATGTAATTAACTATGTTTGTCACGGCTGGATGGTCGTCCTAACAAAGTTCTTAAAATCTGTTCAACAAATTTTAATTGGTGAGTTCAAATTGCATATAGGAATGTGTGAGTGTGTGTGATCACTTTATGGCTGAAATGAATGCTCATCAGGTTGTTTTAAGAGTCGTCGAAATGCAAATGCCATTTCTGAGAAATGCACCAAAGCAACTGGGAAACTCTGTAACAAACATTTATAAAGTACTTCCCGTCAATTTGACCAATTCTAGTTCAGATTGAACCTTTGAAACCGCACTGACCAGCAGCCCTTGCCACGTGCTTTCTAAAGCTGGACTTTGGCTCCAGTCGACCATGGTTGACTCACTAGTACCCAAAGTAGGGTGGCAGAACCACTGCAACCAACAGAGACGGTAAAATACCAGATAGTAAATAATGTGAAATTAAGATGTCATCCAGTCTAAAATAAGTCAAAGCTGTTTTCCAAGATGTCTAAGCTGAAGTTAAGGAGTAAAACTCTCTGCAGTGAATAATAACGCGTAAAGCCCGGCAGTGACAAACTAAGTTAAGAGGATTAATTGTGCTGTGTAACCAGGGGCCTTAGTTTTTGGAGTGCAGTGACACTGTCTAATCCAGCAAACAACTCCTTCCAATACCACCTCTTTTAGCTGTCACAAACAACTTTGGCAAAAGCATAAGACACATATTTCAGTGTTTAGCCCTTGTTAAACAAGCTAAATCAAATGAACTGTGGCAAACATCAAAAACACCAACGTGCAGATTAGTCCTCTCAAGTAAGCCTTGAATCTATTTTCTCCAATTCAGCTTTAAAAGTTCAGAACCTGAAGCAGCGGTAATGACGGAGTTTAGCGGTGATTCATTTTGTAGTGATGATTCATTTTCCCACAGAAACACACACAAATACAATGCTTGGAAATAATTAATCCCTTAGCAAAAACAAACACATGAGTTTATTCAGAGGAGAAATTTTTACTGGAAAGCACAGTTAATAAAAGTTGTTCTGCACCTTCACGGACGCAGATAGTAATAACAATGTGTACCATTTACGCTCTCTGTGAGCACAGATATTCACATCTACATTTACTTTTTGTAATTTGAATAGCAATCTTTGAAACTCACTGATCTGAGACGAAAAAAATCTGACAATGGTCCTGGTGAACAAGCAGAATCAAGAAAAACCAACTTGATGTGCAGAAATCAGCTTAACAATCAACCTTTATGATTTGTATTTTCCGTCCAATAACAGTTTGATGAGGATAGATAAAAATAAAAACTTTATTAATCTCCTGCAGGAGAAATTCCAATGTCCAGCTGCAACAAATCACACAGATCACAAATAAAATAGATTAAAAAAAAACCCACATACAATAATTAAAGTTAAAATCGCTAGTAATGAGATACTCATTTGGACTCAGTTCCTTCCAGGCACATCTGTTTGATTAAATTGCCTGAGGGCAGAAGGGATGAACAACCTTTTAAAGCACTCAGTCCTGCAGTGCAGTGAGAGGAACTAAAGATCGGACTTCTTCTTTAGTCATTTTTTTTAAGCTTCCATTTTTTGTAAATAAAACTTTTATGACATTCGAAAACTTGTTAGTTTTGGTACAAAGGCAAGCATTTTGCAAAATGTTGCCTAGTGTCTTTGCTATTTTGTTTTAATTTCTTCTTTTGAACTCTCTAATAGGGTCGTGGGGGTACTAGAGCATATCTCTGTCTGATTTCAGGTGAGAGGCAGGATACACCCTAAACAGGTCGCCAATCTGTTGCAGGGCGACACACACACTCATTCCTAGGGGCAATTTCATAGCAGGCAATCAACCTAACATGCATGTTTTTTGAGGATGAGAGGAAACCAGAGTACCCGGAGAAAACCCGGGAATACACAGGAAAAACATGCAAACTCCTCACAGAAAAGCCAGTGTTTCAAACCTCGCTCCCACTCCGGAACTCAGCCCTCTCGATTTTCTTGCTGTGAGGACACTGTGCGGCCCTGCCTAGTTATTTTTTTCAATAACTTTCAAACCCAACAAACTTTTTGGGCTAACCATAAAAAGTTAAACTTGTTGTGAGCACGCTGTAACATCCAGCCAAATCTAAACTTTTCATTACCACCACATGGTGTTATTTTTAGTTTCTTTTTAAACATTTCCGTCCGTCTCAGTTGTTAACAACCGCTAGGATTTATCTGTGTTTTTAAGCTTTGAGCAGCTGCGTGCTGCAGCTGTTCCAACAACAGGGATGATGGGGGTGGAAGATTACAAAAAGAGGCATAAAAATAAACAAATCAAGTGGTTGAAGCTAAACAGCAATCTGTAAAATATCAAGATTATATTTTTAAGGTTATAAGAAGATAGGTGAAGAATTCAAAGTTTTTGTGGATTTATTAGCAAAGAGGGTTCAGGTCCTGACGAGGCAGCGAAAATTTGACCACATCACCCCTGTTCTCGAATCAATTCACTGGCTTCCCATCCGTTCCAGAATTCATGACAAAACCTGCCTCCTCACCTATGAATGTGTCCAGGGGATTACCCCCTCTTACCTCACTGAGTTCATCTCTCCATACATCAACTCAAGACACCTTCACTCTAATTCTACCCACTACCTCCTCCAGCCCAGGACCAGACAGACCACAATGGGGGACAGAGTCTTCCAGGCCATTGCCCCACGACTCTGGAATGAGCTCCCAGAACCTCTCAGGGCCCCACAAAGTGTGGACACATTCAAAAAAGGCCTAAAGACATTCATTTTTAATAAGGCTTTTAATTTTTGATTTTATGGTTCTTTGTTTTATGAATGTAGATTTTGTTTTTTAAATAGTTTTTATTGCTTTTACATTTTCTAGTTTTTATGTAGCGCTTTGGGATTTTCTCTTAAAATCTGTTGTGATGTGGAAGGAGGAGGACTCAAATGTAAGACAAAGAACAAGGTTTATTGAACACAATTCGGATAAGTCTGTAAAGCTAGGACACTGGATTAACTCATTCAAATATAACTATTTGGTTATATTTGCCATGGTCAGGCAACCATGGTGACCTGGCTGGAAGGGATGGTTATGACCTGACGAGGACGTCCGGGTTGATTGCCCTTAAATAGATGGCAGAGTCCACAGATGTGTGGCATCAGGAATCAATCTCAAGTGTCTCTAATCAGGGTGTTGAGGAACATCCAGGGCTGCCTCTGACAGCAAGTGAGGGGACCACAGCAAAAATGTAAGGCGCGCTACAAATAAAATGTATTATTACTATTATTATTGTTATTATGACCTGTGCTGAGCTTTTTTTTTTTTTTTAAATCCTAGAATAAAAAATCTCTCAAGTAAATCTCTGGTTGCTACAGAAAAAAATCAAATAGCATATAGGTTTAAATATTAAAAATGAGGTAAGATATTTAAAAACAAGATTGCCAATAAATACATTCAAGAATGAGAACTACTCCGGGTCAAGAGAAGCCAGATGGGGCGGTTCGGGCATCTGGATAGGATGCCTCCTGAACGCCTCGCTAGTGAGGTTATTTGGGCCCGTTGCAGTGGAAGGACCCTGGACCTGCCGGATAGACTATGTCTCACAGCTGGCCTGGGGAACGACCTAGGATCCTTCCAGATGAGCTGGAGGTTTTAGTAAGGGTGAGAAAAGTCTGTGTTTCCTGTCTGCGGCTGTTGCTCCCATGATCCGGTCCCGGATAAGTGGAAGCAGAGTGGAACGGAGAATGGGAACACTACGAGTGATTTAATTTAAAAACAAAATTGAAAATTTTTTTAATTATCATGATAAAATTTTATTTTATCTCAGCCTGATACACAAAGCTTAGTGTTTGTACCTGTGCATTTTAACAACATCTTGTGTGTGTGTGTGTGATGATTTAGTTATCATCTGCATAATTTATGAAAACTCTCCTCTTGTGTTCCCAAGAATTAATCTGTAACAAGTGTCAAATTAGAAAAGGTCTATGGGATTTTCACCAACACAGAAATCCCTTTTGAGCAACAACCAAGTTTTGGACAGTTTGAAATGTGTAAAAAGAAAAAAAAAGAGTAAAAAAAGGTAAAAATTTTCAGTGGATCAATCCCCAAATATTAATTTTTTTCAAAACTCATAATGGAATTATAGGAGCGACAATTATTGCATTTTTCTAGTATGTCCCAAGAGTCCAGGTAATGAGGAGCGTTGTGTAGAATCTAAAAGCCAGCACTATTCTTTTCTAAAATAGTTCACTACTGAGTCTTAAAACAAGTTAGATGAACAGAAAACTTTTCTTTTTTTTGCATTCAATCAAGTATAAATGCAGGTAAGCAAAATCTATTCTCTTTTTATCTGCTTTCGGGGTATTACTGATGCATCATCTGTCTTTTGCAGACGTATAAACACACACAGAATAACTTCTCAGTTCAATTCAAATGCTTAGGATCTGTTTCTTTTACTCTCTAATCATCTCTCCCTTTCACCCTCTGTGTTTCTCCATTTCGCTTTGCTAGTAATATCAGTAATTATCCTGGCTACTTCCCAAAAACTCTGTCTGGAATTGAGTTTTGCTATCTTTGTGTGCGTGCTTTCTAGGTGTGTGTGTATCTGTAATTGCTTGTTAAGCTATTTCAAAAACAGGTGCAGTTTCTCTGAATGAGTTCTCTGTTTCCAAAGTAGAACTCCTCGCAGGTTGCCAACCTATATGTGAATGTGCATGTGTGCGCACATGTGTGTGTGTGTATAATGAGGGTGACGTTAGTCATCACGCCTGACAGCTCCCTTCCTGAAAACACACCTAAGAAAACACATGCTGTCCAGCTTCGAAGTTCTAGCAAACACAGAAGTTCACTTAAAGGAGCACAGACGTTTCACAGGCGCTCACACTCATATACAAGCAAACAGACGTGTAAACACTCTCTTAGAAAACACAACACACATTGGCGACAGATGAGGACCTGACATCTAGAAAAGTCAACATATTTCATTCTGCTGACTTCTTACTGATAGGAAACCCTGTTTATGAAAACATCCATTTTTAAAGCGATTCAAGAAGGCGGCAGAAATCAGGAGGTTTAAGTTTTGTTGTTAGTCTAAACTATAAAACTTTTTCCACAAACAAACTAATGCCAGTGACTAAACAATACCTCCTCTGTTGATGAGCTCACACTGAAGTGACTCTAACTAAAACCAGGGTATTAAATCTCTTAAGGTCTAAGCAGCACTTTTTTTTAGTTTTATGTCTCCAACAGCAACACATCTTTCAATTAGGGAGGTTTGCTGCTTTGTTTTGATCATTTTCATCTGTGAAAAGGTCATTTCATAGAGTCAGATTGAACCAAAATAAAGTTTGACCTTCAATGCACAGAGGGAGAGGAACTATCCCCAACAGGTTCTGTCCTTTGCCCTGATTTACATGTCAATGTCACTCTGGAGTTCAGCTTTTTCTATGTCCATTGCGTTTGGCAAAAAAGTTACATACTGCATTGTGACATGAAAACTGATGCTACCCTTTCTATGCCCCCCAAAAAACATATATTTCTACTCCAATTTTTTTAGGTTTGAAGAGTTCAGACAACTACGTCTAGCTACTACCAGCTCACGCCCAAGCAAAGTCTCACCGGTAC
Source organism: Neostethus bicornis (assembly GCA_902685375.1). NCBI lineage: Eukaryota > Metazoa > Chordata > Actinopteri > Atheriniformes > Phallostethidae > Neostethus > Neostethus bicornis. Next base: position 21,021,699 of record LR738551.1, on the reverse strand, counting down.
ATTGGTGAGATTTTGTAAGTTGAGGAAAGTCAAGAAAACTAAGATATTTTTAAAGTTTCTGCCACCTATAAGAAGTCACATGAGGAACAAGAACAGTTGCATAAAATAGGAGATGCAGTGTTTAAATCCTACATGAAACTTTTAGTACTAAAATGAATTTAGCATTGGACTAAATAAATTGATAGGGTGGTCTTGGCATTGGACATACTCATTGTAGTGGTTTTCCCACAATTTTGAAATATGACATCAGATTTTGTTGGCTCAAAGCTCAACAAGAGCATCAATCAAATTTCTGCAATTTTTAAAAAGGATTTCCAACAACAGTAATAAGCAGATGCGCACATAATTACACAAAGCATACTTTACGTGCATTGTCAAAATGTGCAGTACACCAAAGATGTCAAGCCACAAACAAACCTGCGTTAACAAAAGCTAAAAATTTCATTAATGAAAGAGTGTAAAATGTGGTGTTTGAAAGAGACATGTGCAAAAACATCTTTGTTTTGCTATGACGTAAAACGCGACTTTCAAAGAATGTTAAAAACAGTTTTGATTACATAAATACGCACAAAAAAGAAATTTGGTGATGTGTCCCAGATGAGTCCTTGAAAAAACTTTTGTTAACTTTTTCAGCACTCAAATGAACTTATTTTATTACTAAAAGCAGCAGTGAGGGTTTCCATCATTGACGACAATGTCAGAACTTAATTTTTATTTTTATTATTTTTAGTTTTTTATTCAAACAATTGAAATCAAGAAGCTGGCATGCGAGATTAAGGACCCCATACTGACTTCTTCTTGCATTTTTAAATTCATATATAAAACCTAAGAACTCCACATATTTAAAAGACAAACTTGTATTAAAGATCAAATAAAAATGTTACACTTAGTCAAAATGACCGTTTTGACTAAAAACTTCTCATTTTTAGAATTCAATCTTATGTAGACAGAACACCTGCAATCATGCTGCTTTTTTCTATTATTTATTTATTATTTTCCTGAGATTGATTCTTATTGGAGGGTCCACTCCTGTGGACCCTGCCATCTATTTAAGGGCAATCATTTCGGACTTCCACATCGGGTCATATCATCCTTTCCAGCCAGGTCACCCTGGTTGGCTGACCACATTTGAACTCTGTTATTATTTGAACTTTTAAAATCCAGAGTTAATCCTGTGCCTTTTGCTTTACAGACTTACTTGAATTATGTTCAATAAACCTTATTTTGACGCCCTGCATTTTGGTCCTCCTCTTTCCACATCACAACAGAATCTTTCAAAAGAGCTTCTCCAAGGTATTTTATTCTTAAATATGAAACATTTGAATATGCATTAAAATACAGTGAAAATCACTTTAAGAAAAATAATATTGTTTACAGCATCAAACCAACTTTGGGAAAAGAAGGACACAAAGTCACTACGGTGACCACCAATGATGTCAAATACGCCTTGGATCAGATAGGATAGATTTCGCTCTAACCCTGTCTCTTATATCCTCTTTGGCCACACCAACTATCTTCATATCTTCCTTCACTGTATCCAGAGGAAGTTAGTCTTCCTCGAGGCCAAAGATTTTAAAAATTCTAATTATTTTTTTTAGTTAATTTATTTTTTTAATTTTTACTCACTCTATTCATCCCTCACCAGGGAAACGGGGGCTATTCTCCAAGGACCCTAGACGTGTACTGAGTGGAATGCGAATCCGCAAACTTTCGGTTGACTTCCAGTCCGCGGGCGAACTCTCTAACCACTGAGCCACCGTCTCCCACTCTCTCCTATATTATGAGAAATATTTTTAAATTTAGCTTTAATTGGGTAGATGTTTTGCAATAAGTCATTTGACCATGTACCCCTTGGTATTCTATGAAACAGCCCACTTCTCCAGTTGCTCCTCTCAGTACTGGGCCGAAGAAATGACGTGAACCCCAGGTAGTAAAGAGGTTATGCAATATTTATAAAAAGTTGAATTGCGAGAAAGAAATACTTTCCACTAAAAAAAGGTAAAAATGTGAAAGTCTAATAGGTACAAGAGACAAGGAAAGAGAAAAAAAAACTTAGTACAAGGGTTTCCTACATTACATTGCAGCTTGTCTCATTGTAAATTCTCTCATTTAAAAAATGGTGAAATTCATTTCTCACACAGATGGGAACAGGCAAGACTGATTTCATTAAAATACCCCATCTGTTAAGGAGGGTGCAGAGAGTAGGGAGGGAACAAGAAAGGATTGGGAAAAAAGTATAACCAGGGGTGAACCAAACAAAACACTAGTGGTGTCCTAGAATAATTTGTTTCCTCTCCAATGACACATGTAGTGTGTGCCTATGTGAGGTGTTGATGGGGTGTGTATCAGAACAGGCAGTCTGCCAAAGCTGGAAAAATCAGGACGGGAACAGAAATATGTGGAGGGAGAGAGGGAAGTGGAAAAAAAAATAAGAAGACCAGTGCAGGATTTTGACAGATAACCTGAAATAATTGGTAAAATAATAGTTAGCTAAGTGAAAAACTAACTTTTTACACACACTCTCTCTCTTTGTTTTGTTTACTCTTGCGCTGCCAATTTTGACCATTTTTTTCCCCCAAAACTTGGGATTTAAAAGATTTATTTCATCACTGACACTTTGATATCTTCTTGCTACTCAAAAATTCTCTAAATATTTCAAGAAGCTCATATCAAACAACTTGAAAAAAGGTCTTATTTCTTGAATGAAAGTACAAAACTTTATTTCTGTCTTATTTCAGAACACTGCGCCTCTTTGCTTAGGTGTGCAGGTCATGTGAGTGGTCTCTAGAGAGGGGGGGAAACAAAGTATGTCGACCTTGTTTTCAGTCTGAAGACATAGTCAGTTCAGTCAGTGTCCACATTGACAGCGAAGGACACTCAACACTGCGCCGATACACGTCACACCTGGTTAAAAAGCTGTATTCTGCTTTCTGAAAGCGGGCGCAGGTGCTGCATTATACTGGCATTGTTTGCTTTGGATGGTGAGACGAGGGAGGCATTTTTAAACCTTTTTATTGTTTTTTCTATTGAATATTTATGTTGTTTTGCATAGATGTAATTATGAAGGAGCTTACATTGTTGTAACCTGAGAGATGAGCCTTCTAAAAATGGTCCTCAGAGAGCAGCAGTCTCTGAATACTGATCACAATTAAACCCTGAGAGGTGAATTTAGAAAAAAAATTCAACACTGATACAATGGAACACCCCGAAAAGTTGAATTTGCATGAATTGGGACGCTCAATAATTCAACTTTTTCTTTTTTAAAAAAAGAGGGATTTACCTGTTTAACCTGCTAAAAAATCTGAAGTTCTCTGCAGGATTAAAAAAAAAGTGGTATCTTATCAAATTTGTTCTTCTGTTATTTTTACCTTTAAGAATTTAGGTTTTTCTTTTTTTACAGTGTAAATCAGGGGTGTCAAACTCATTTTGGTCTGAGGGTCAAATCCAGCTTAATCTTACCTCAAGCGGGCCGGGCCTCTAAATTCATTATAAAATCCCATTGAACTAAGAATAAGTCCATGTTTAAAAAACTTTTAAAAGTTTGTATAATTCGAACAGCACTTTCACTCAGTTTACCATTTGTTTAAGTGCGTTGTGTATGAACTGATTACATGATCAAAACAAAGTTGCAAAAGATTTAGTCACAATTTTGTGGAATTTTAAAAACACAATTTTTTTCAACATCTGGAAAGTTCTTTGAACAAATGAATACATTTTACAGTAATTTCTCTTCTTGTTTAATATTTGCTGAAATAGGTAGTTTTGCAGCAGCATGGTGGTGCAGTGGGTAGCACAGTGGCCTCTTACCAAGAAGGTCGTGGGTACAAGGCTAGGAACCCTGTCCTTTCTGTGTGGAGTTTGCACGTTCTCCCGTGTCTGCATGGGTTTCCTCCGGGTACTCCGGTTTTCTTCCACCCTCCAACGACATGCATGCTAGGTTGATTGGCCGGTGCCAAATTGCCCCTAGGAATGAATGTGTGTGTGAATGGTTGTATGTGTGTGGTCCCGCGACAGACTGGCGACGTGTTCGGGGTGTAGCCTGCCCCTCGTCTTGAATCAGCCGGGATGGGCTCCGGCACCGCCCACAACCCCATAAGGGATAGACGGATAAGAAGATGACTGACTGACTGTGAAGAAATGTTGCACATGATCGGAAGTGATCAGCTTTACAGATACCGCCGGGGAAGAGTCAAGACTGAAGGAGAAATGGAAAATGCAAACTCCGTCAACAAACACAAATAGTCCCACCTCCTGGCTTTAGTTCCACCGAGGTATCGCTTTTATGTTGTGTGCGTACTAAAGCACAGCGCCCCCAGTGGACAGTTTTAAAACAACTGACTGTAAATTTATTCATTTTTAAAAATAATGAATGTTTATCCGATGGGCCATTACTGAGCCCTGTGGCGGGCCACAGTCGGCCTGCGGGCCGTATGTTTGACACCTCTAGAAAATATCTTTCTAGTGTGATTGTGTGTGTGGGATGAAATGGGGCGAGTGTGCAATTCACATCTGAGCAGGAGTTGAGGGTTGGTTTCTGGCTGTCTTTAATTGTTGCCTTTTCTTTTATTGTATTTGGAGAATAATTTCCCTTTTGAGGTTTAACATCTATTCAACAAAAACGCATAAAATGCCAGAGAGACTTAATGAGAGGAGGAAAATGAAGAGGCGGAAGCAGAGAAGCATAATTAGTAGATTCTTTTTCCCGAACCTTTGGCCTGAACTAACCAGCGTTGCTCCAGCTCTGAATGGCCGACTGCCCTGCAGTAGAGTAAAAGTTCTACAAAAAAATAGCAAGTTATGTCCATTGCAGAGCTATAGGGTGAAATGGCATGACCTCATTTGTTTAGTTTTTTTTTATTACGTATTATTTTCTGCCCAGAGGAAAAGACTTGTCCCATTTCATGTTTGTTTGCACAATTGGTGGGTCAGCAGCAATACCATTGTTTTCTTGGAACAAGCTGATTTTGTGGGAACTACAGAACAAACTGCGGGATGTTGTTGGTTTTATAATGTCACAGCACTTTGCTCATGAGACATCATCATGTTTTTGTAAAATGCTCTTTTATTCATATCACATATCAGGTTGAAGTTTTACGCAGAAATAACTGCGTAATGTTTGGGGTGGTAGTGAAACAATTCAAGCAGCACGGACACAGAACATCAGCTATTAATGTGCAACAGTACAGCTCATTTGATCTGTATTTTTTGTGCTTCGTTAAAACTTGGGAGAGATTAGAAGTTTTAAAAGAGGAAGACAGAAAACCGGGGGAGGCTTCTGTTTCAAAGTGAACTGAGGATACATTACTTTAAATTATATATTTAAATAGGTCACTCACAACTGATTAAAACATTTCATCTCGTACCATCCTTTGATTTTTCACTTTGTAAGGTGTGGAGACTTGCAAATCTCCCAGGACAATTACACTTATACCGTTCCGTTAGTTTCCGGTTATTCGGGGCTGGGTCGCTGGGGCAAAAGCCCCAGACGGGCAACCCAGGCTTCTCTTACCACGCCTGCATCCTCCAGCTCACCTGGGAGGATCCTTAAGTGTTCCCTGTCCAGCTGTGTTACATTTATTTCCGTTCGGTTGGTTTCTGGTTATCCGGGGCGGGGTCACAGGGGCAACAGCCTCAGGCGGGCAACCCAAGCTTTTCTTACCACGACTGCATCCTCCAGCTCACCCGGAGGGATACTTAAGTGTTCCCTGTCCATCTGTGCGACATAGTCTCTCCAGGAGGTTCGGGGTCCCCTTCTGAGTCTGCCTCTGGGTCTCCTCCCCGTGGGACGTGCCCGAAACCCCTCACCAGTTTGGGAGGCATTCAAACTAGATGCCCGAACCACCCCATCTGGCTTCTCTTGACTCTGAGGAGTTACGGCTCTATTCTACACCTCCTGGGTGGCGGATTTGAATTAATTCATTTCTTAAACACAGAAGAGAAAGATACATTTTGTCACCTGAATCACTCTAGAAATTAAACTTGTTTAGCTTCCAAAGAGCTGGAACCTAACCAGTGACCTTCCTGTGACCCATTACTTACCTGTGAAGTTCAAGGTTGCTGATGCCAAAAAAGTATACATAAAAAACCTTATTTTTATGAAGTATTTCTATTAATTTTAATTCCGATTTAAAGCTTTGGAACAGCTAGTCACAAACATTTGAACCTTTTTAAATTCATCCTCATAATTAGTTTGCTTCAGAATTTTTCACAGGAATAATTCAGTGATAAAGTGTCTGTTTTCTTAATTAAATCCCATTAAAATATGAGCTGACACCAAATGGCACCGATTCACAAAGGCTGATGGATTTGAAGAGGTTTTACCAGATAGTTTCTTCGTGACATCCGTTCAGTCTTTCCTGTTTTCTTCTCATCTTTTCTGGTAGTCACAATAGAGCCGTGCCAAACATAACCTTTGGGTGATAGAATGAACTTACAAAACCTACACAAACATCCCGAAATACCTCACAAACATTTCAAAAGAAAAACTCAAAACCTTGAGTGAAGAAACCTTTTCAACCTAAGCCACTTGCCCCCATGTGTTGTTCCTCAAAAGGTATTATTTTCCCTCGAGTTCCCAATAAAGGCTACCATTCTTTGGGCTGTCAGAAGTTACCATGCCTCCTTCAAAGATGACATACAACCCACAAACAGCCCCTTTAAGTAAAGACTTGTTTATTTTCCTGCGGCATGCTGCTTGATTGTATGCATCAAAGCTTAAATAACAATCCCAAAGCTCAAAGTCAAAGTTTTAAAAGTTCTTGCCTCGAGATTCTTGAGGAAAAAAAAAAAGGTTTCTAACATTAAACCTCTAAATGTGTGGGAGTACTTATCCTGGTGTGCTGATGTCATCCCATCTGGGACAATGCACACTTTCTCTCATTTTTTTTTTTTTTTTTGGTAACAAACACACACTAGCAACCGACCTCAATGATAATGCACACTGGGCATTTATCTTTACAGTGAATTATGGTACACTGTGGTCTCATTGACTCTGTGCACCAATGTGTGAGTGTGTCTCAACGTGTGTATATGCATAACTCCTGAATTATGGCCCCTCACTTGGTTGTGTGTATGTGTGTGTGAGTATGTGTTGAATTGAATTATGGCATTGCACTATCTCATTGACTTGAACTGAGTCCCATTCATCACAACTTAACCATGGAAATAGACTTCATGGACAAAACGCTGTTTAAGCAATGTGTGTGAGTCTGTATGCTATTGCAAGTCCTTGTGCGTGTGTTATGTGACCATGAAAGTACCTCTAATATGCATTATGGCATCGGCATGTGTCAAACAGGCAGAAAACAGGCTGAGTGTGTGCAGTTAGTGTGTGTTTATGGGGAAAAATAATGTTATTGCTGTTGTGATTTATATTTCACATTTCACTCATTCTACCTGCATCAAGAAAGGATTTTTCCAGCAGCAATGCAATTACAGGACGTGTGTTGGGCATAAGCACTCGAGCTCTCATGCACATTTCACAGAAAGTTACGTCAGTTAGAAATCACAAAAGAAGAATTTATTGGGTTATTGGCAGCAAGCTGAAATGTCTTCAATCACATATGGCCAACACACACATGCATGCAGTCCCTTACATTCCCATAATCCATTCATATTGACCTTTTTCTCTGTAATGAAAAATGCTATACTTAAAATTGTGTGTTTTGAATGTGTGTGTAAAGGTTGGGTCAGAGCAAACGACATGGATGTTTCAGACCGTGGCGACTTTTATGTGTTTTTTTTTTTTCATAACCCAAGCTTTAAGTCTAGTGAACATCATAGGACGAACTGACAGCAATTATTGCTTATTTTCCAAATGACATCCTCATGTGTTATGTGGAAGATGAAAAGAGTGCAATAAGAGGAGCTTAAAGAAGAGATGACAAGGAAAGAAAAACAAAAACAGCAGCCACAGGACCGTGTGTGTGTGTGTGTGAAATCAGCAGATGTATACTTCTGTGACCCTATTCTTCTTTCTAGTGATATGGAGAATGTAGTGTGGCTTTAAAGAGCAACACAAGTCATTTTTATTTAGATTCTAATTTCACACACACGCACGCACGCACGCACGCACGCACGCACGCACGCACGCACGCACGCACGCACGCACGCACGCACGCACACACACACACACACACACACACACACACACACACACACACACACACACACACACACACACACACACACACACACACACACACACACACACACACACACACACGCACACACACACACACACTTTGCAGTGCTGAGTTTACCTCAACGGTGACATCTCGATAGCAGCAGTTGTGTCTTCTGTTTATGGTCAAACAGTGCAATCTAACCAGATTTGTTTCCACAACTTTTTTTTTGTACATATTTCTTCTTTAAAGCACTGATTCTCACTGAATCACCAAGTAAAGTCTCATCCACGTCTGGTATTTTATCTTCTGAGCTTCACTTTGGTTCCAGCTCTCCTGCCATGCAGCATGATTGCCACTCAGGAGTTTTTTATTTGCCTGGTTGAAGCTGGAAGGCTGGTCGATGGCTTTATGTCTACATCCAGTCGCTTCCTTCAGGTGTTTGTCACCGCTGTTATGACTTTGCATTCCACTTTTTCAAACCCTGAATTGCTCTTTTTCAGGGCTAAAGATTGAAGCAGTTTCTCACGGCAATTAAAGTGACAACAAAAGTTAAAAAAAAGAAAAAGCTTTGGAGTCAAGATATTTCTTACAAATGGAAACACATACATTGCTTGTAAACCACCCAGCATTTTATTACGTTGTGAAGTTATCGAGATTTACACCACACAAACTATTGGTTTATATTGATTTAAAGGGAGAAGCACAAAATAAATGTCACAAAAATAAATAGCAGGATCAGGGACATGATAACCTAAAATTGATCATGATATTACCATGACATAAAACTCTGTGAAGCGTTAATGTGTCGGCGTCTGCAGATAAAATTAAAACATGCAGGTTCATTAACAGTTTGAAATATGTGAAGAGGTAAAATATCGAGCACGAGCATGCAGACTGACAGTTTTGCAATTGCATAAAGCCAGAAATCTCCATAAACTTTGTCCCCCGGTAATGACTGACCTCATGCATACACTAGTAGTTTGCATGGTCAGGTATCAGTAAAACCTTGGTTTTTGGTTAACTTTTGTGCAATGGGAATTTCTCTATTTCAGTGAAAAATGAGCTTTTCTTTCACTTAATACCAGCAGGACGGGTCTTGTATCATTAGATCCAATAGGCTAGAAGACCCAAAGCCACAAAATTTTTCGTCCAACACCCTCAGCATGAAGCCCCGCGAACCATTAGCGGCTCATCAACAGGCATTCAAATGTGAATACTTGTCTAAAAACTCCATCCCCCTTCTCTTGGACTCAGACTTTTTGGATCTAGTTGGTGGATGGACTTCAGGGTTTTTTAAAATCTGAATTCACTGTTATGAATCTTTTTTCACATGATTCTGTATTTTAAACAACATGACACCGCTGCAATGTGTGACACACTTTTGTGCGATTGGAATTTATCTATGTCAGTGAAAAATGAGCTTTTCTTTCACTTAATTGTTAAATTTCTGCAGTGAACATTTCCTGCTTTGCATTACCATTGCACCCCCCATCCTAATAAAGCGCAGAACATTTGCAAACAATAAATAATTAATGTTTGCGTGTTTAAGATATGCTGAGACGATGAACAAACCTAACTATGGTTAATAATGATCACTTTATTTCATTGTGTGTAAATGCGTTGGTACTGTTGACATTTGTTTTGCTTTTCTTCATTTTACCTTGTTTCCGCTTTTTAGACCCCATAATTTCCACACACAAAAAATAAGTTCCGCACTCATACGTGTTTGCTAATGTGTTCCCACATACCCGTTTGCTACCCCACATACAAACATACTGACAAATATTCTCTCATATGAATAATACATCAGTGTATAAGCTCTCCAAGAGAAGTGTGAGTTTTGTGTTCTGTTGCAATCCCTCATGTATTAGGTACAAAGTCATACGTGCTGTATAGAGCAGCATTTGTCCCTTTTTCTCTGCATGACTTATGCTCTTGTGGGCGCTGAACATTGTCAGGTTGCATAGCCCATATGATGACAGTGATTTGTATGTGTGCCTGTTTGTAGGCGTGCGGTTGCAGTTTAGACAACGGCCCAGTTTCTGCAAGAGTACAAGTCACAAAAGCTGCTCCCTTATAACATAAACCTAGCAATTGTTATTACATTTTGTAAACTTCATGGAAACTGTAGTATCTTGATGTTGTTCATCAGTGGATTTTCTTTGAACTAATTAATCTTTAGTGTTGAAATTAGTCTGTTAGGTGCCAGGATAAAGGTCATTATTGATGACTTATGTTTGCTAGAGGAATCAATTAAAAAATTTGTCTGAAAATGATAAACACAATGAGCAGAAAATGTCAAATAAAATCATCCCGTAATTTCAAATGTCTTTTTTTTTTTTTGTGAAGCTGATGCTAAACCCTGCCCCTGTACCCCCTCTAACCCCCCTCCCCAACTTTAGTTCTTTAGTTTTCTAATTGGTCGTTAACATGCCAAATCCTAGCAATTGTTTTTTACTTGGTTTCTGGTTTCTACAACTTTTTTTTAAAAAAAAAACAAACACACTTAAATTGTGTGTTAGAAAAACATAAAAGCAACAAAGCAAAAGCAGGGAATTTCCCCACAGCCTTCTGGTAATGAACCAATGTCATGTTAAATTCAATCCGATTGAGATTTAAAAATACTAGTTTCACCAAAGAGAGTCTCAGTGAGCATCAGATGTTGATCAAACATAACACAGTTGGACTTATACAAATCACCAAGTGATAATTGAACCAAACACATCTGGGACATTCCAGGGCTTGTAAGAAAAACTCCAAAAATACTCCAAACAAACAAAAAAGGAACCTCATGTGGATCCAGATGCAACTAAAATGTGTCTATGATTGTCAAGAATGGATTATCTCATCTCAATCTTTAAATCTACAATAATACGGTTCATATTTACAGGTTTAAACTAATGGGCATGAGCACGTTTCCTGTATGAAGCCCTTCGTGTCCTTCTTTCTTTGTCAGGGCATTTGTTCAGACACCTGTCTGAGGTGAAGTCTACATCCAGTTATACTGTACCTGGTCAGGAGTGAAGCCTGCCCAGGACCAAAGCCTGTCTAGAACTCAAGCCTGCCCCTGACCTAAGTCTGCCCAGGTTTGCTAAGCCTCTCTTTCCTCACTAAACTAGTTAAACTGGTTGTTTTGCATCTGCGGCCTGCCTCTGTTGGACATATCCAGTGAGAGCCAGAAATCTGGAACAGTCCTCGCTTCCCAAGAGGTTAGGTGTATGTGCTGGGTGGAGGAAGGCAAATTGAGCAAATTATGAATAAAGTCCAGGTGCAGCACACTTGTTGTCATGAAACCTTGGAAAAATCTGTGTTTATTCTATTTTTGCCCAGCCTGTTAAGCATGATGATGTTAAAGTAAAAGCCTGTCTATGAGTGGTTGTGTGTGTGCTTGATTGAGAGCAGGGATAATTGTGTTTCCATTGTTTAAGTGTCAACATTTCATGGTGGGCTACTTGTTTGCATATTGTTAATTTCCCCCTCTCATGGTGTCTAGCTGTGCATCTCTGCATGCTACTATGTTATTTGTGTCACCGCTTGTGCATGTTTGTGCGTGTCAGTGTGTGTGTCCTGCCAGACAAAGAGGTCCCTACACAGTGACACCCGATTTGACAGGCCTGCTGACAGTCTAGCATTTAGCCTGCAAGCATATGTGTGTGTGAGTGTGAGAGAGAGGGTGTGTGAGGTATGAGTGACAAGGTGTGACACACTAGCATTTGTCTCCTAAATGCCAGAACAGAGAACTGACACTAAAGGGCAGAAAGACGGCGCGAGAAACGTTGGCATGAGGGGGAACAAATGGAGAGGGAGTAAAGGGATGGGTGGGGGAAATGGGTTTGTTTGCTTTTAATTGGGTATTTCTGGGTGAATTTAAAGTTTTCTGAACTGAGAGATTGTTTTTTTTTTTTTGGATCCCTTAAAACTGTTAGAGCCACACTTTGAGTAGAATTTATTTTCCTTTACATTCCACATGTTGTTTGTCAAATCAGAGTGCAGTGAATTTGCAACAAATCTTCACTCATGTGCAAGAGATGAAGATGTTGTTGTGAACAGATCACTTAAATAGATTTTAAACAAACGCTTGTCAGATTTGATAGAATGATTTTGATAATCAAGACCCTTGTGTTGTCAGCACCGAAGGAGCTGTCCGAGGTGCTCATCTGCACCCATTACAACCCGAACTGTTTGTGGCAGGACACCCACAAACTATTTAATTTAACCACAATCTTTCACCTCAGTTGGATTGTATCAAACCCATCAATGCAACATGACCAAAGCTAGATCTACATATGATTTCAAAATAAAGCCTTCATTTGCTCCCATTGTGCGAGGGGATTACGGAAAATTAATATTAAATAAAATGACCGCAACACAAAAAATTGACTCTACGTGTTACACATATTTTATACAAGCTCATTTTTACCGCTTTTAATATCATAATGAATGCCACCTGTTATCTAATTTTAATCGAATGTGACAAGTTAATCTAAGCCTAATATCGTTATTTTAAGCAGAAAAAAAGACCATCCTGACCTGTACTGGAAAATTAAAAAAAACAAAAACAAAACTTGCTCAACTGGCTTCTCAGAAGTCTTGAGTTGTTTTCTCCATGAGAGAGATGCCAAAAAGACTAAGTGGCAAACCTGGCTGACAATAAGCACCAGGCGATGCGAAACCATTGGGATTTACTGTCTTTTATGTAAAAAAAAAGAGGTTCCTATGACAGTTGGTCAACCACTCTCTATTGGTACTCATCTGCTTTGTTTTTCAAATGAACTGAAGTGACGTCCCATTTCTAATTGCAACCTAGTTTAGCCTTTGCAGCGGAGACAACCTCAACTGTTCTTGGAAGGCTTTCCAAAAGGTTTAAGAGAATATTTATAGAAACGAGTCATCGTTCTTTCAAAAGCCTGTTTGTGAGGCCACATATTGATGTTGAACAAGAAGGTCAGACTCTTAGTCTCCGCTCAAATTCATCCCTAAGTTGTTTTCACAAGCTGAGGTCAGAACGCTCTTCTCCTTGTCTTCATGGAACCTGATTTGTGTACTGGTTGACAGTCATGAAGAAAGATGAACGAGCCAGCTCATACAGTTTTTCACAAAGTTGGGGCATAAATTCGTTTTTCCCTTTTTTTTTTAAAGAAATGCCAAATCATTATCTTTCCTCTGCTGAAGAAACCCGCCCTAACAATTCGATCACACCCTTTGATTCTCTAGTTGGTTGAGCACATACCCCCCAATACTTTTGGCATATTTAAAGCCTTGATTACTTTATTTAAAGAGTTACTTACACTGTTTTAAATAACGTGTCTGGCTCATGGTTTCAATTCACAACCAGAACCAAAAATGGAACTTTTTTTGGTTAGAAATGGTTAACTTACTTAGATTTTAGTGGGTTGATGGTTTATTCATTCATTAATGAAGCAATTTAGAAGTACGACTAACAGATGGCTGACTGAAGGCTCTAAGACTGTAATAGATGGTGGGAACTAAAAAAAGCCCTTCTGGGCAACTTGTTTACTGAGACGGATTAGTTTCGCAATTAACATCCTATAAAACCTTCACCTTAGATGGAGAAGTGTAATATTTTTATCAACTTTTTTCCCTCTTCGTTTAGATGCACATGTGGAAAAAGTTGGGAGAATCTACTAAAAACACCAAATACAATCCTTTTGCCAGATTTAAATCAGGAATAAATCTTCCCCGTTGCCCCTCTGCAGAACTTTTTTTGTAAGTGTCATGAAGCAGGTGAGGTAAACATATTTCGATATGACTATTACAATCAGAGCTAAACTGGAGGTTCTCATGAGTTTATTTTTTGAATGATGGAAACTTTTGTCAGGATGTGTGAGGTTGAGGACACATAAGCAGGACAGTTTGTAGTTTTTAGCAATAAACCAGTTTATTCTCAAAGTAAACTCAAATATATCCACAAGCAAGGTGGAGTTTAAAACGTCACAAAACACTTCAAATACAAGTCACAAGTGAAGGACAAGACACACATTAAATACAGAAGGAAGCAAGGGACAATGAGACACATGTGAGACACATTAGGAAGGAGCAGGTAATCATCAGAACAAAGGGAGAACAGAAGGAGGGGAAGTTGAGACACCTGCAAAAACACTCTGATGAGTTTAATGTGATGCGTCACATAGATTTTGTCAATGCATACAGTTGTGTACACCTCGGGGTATACATGTTTTGGACTTAAATGAGGGCTCATCCATGAATGTAAAACTTTAAAAGAAGAAAATTGTAAATATGTCAAAATCTTTTTATCTACATTCTGTTTGTAAGACAGCCAAGGAGCAGCTTTTTAAACATTTTTGTTTCTGCACAGTAAATAATCCCATTTCTTGTAGAATAAACTCATCCTGTGAAGAAGTCATTTGAGAATAAGTCTCTGATCTTTGATTCAGAGGCTTGTTGAGTCTGAGGTTGTCACTTTCTGGTGCAGATTCATTAGAACATATTATTTCTCCTGTTGCATAGGGAGACATACTGCGTTATGCAGCACCGCACTTTGGGACTAAATCTCATTAAATTATAATAACACTTGTGCCATGCAAAGACCCAGCTGAATAACCATGACACCCATGCTCTTGATTATGAATAAAAACATCCGAGGAAAAGTTCCACTGAAACAGTAAGCTAATTTAGAAGATTTATTTTTGTGTCGTCACAAATCAAACTGGTCAAGTCTTTGCTCTGACTGATCTGTTTTAAATAAGGGAGACATTTTTATGATAGTTTTATTTCACATAAAACTATATCACTGCATCGGTTTTATTTGCACACATGCAAAACTCGCAAAGACTAAACTTTCAGATATTTTATATTTTACTTTTTGACTTTATAAAAGTCCAGTGGAAAGTTCATCTTTTAAAGAGTTAATTAAACATACGTTTTGTTGCACAATCAAATTGGTTAGAAAGTAATTCGATTTTTATTGCTTACATTTTTTGGTTTACTAATAAAATTCATCTTCTGTCACAGATGCCTTTTCAACTTTCAACATCCAACACAACCCCTGCTACCCTCGACCTTCCCTTGGGTGCATGCACGACACAGCATGATTCTTGCTTTAGGCTGCTGTTAGATGGAAAAAGTTTTTAATCTTTATCTCAAATCTGGGGTGACTGGAGAACAAACAAGAAAACTCTTTGTTTTACTTGTCATAAGGGTAACATTCTGTTCAGACCTGTCTACAAAAGAAATGCGCCCCCCTCTGCTTTTTTTTATACAGTAATAAACAAAATAAGAGTTGTGTTCTTACAGGGTAGTGGGGCAAAGAAAGTTTCAGACCCCACACACCTATACGTAGAAAGGGGATGATAAGTAAACAGTATTAACGTATTCCTTAGCAAACATAACACTGTCATACAGCTGGCCATGAACATCTTGCAGCTGGGGGATCACATTAACTAAAGAAACTTTTGAAATAAAAGAAGTAACAAAAGAAGTATTTAGGAAGGGGAAGGATGGCTCAGGGGGAAGCATGGCTCAGTGAATAGGGCGACCGCCCTGTAACCGGAGGGTTGCCAGTTCAGCCCCCCGCCACAAGTTCATGACGAGGTGTCCTTGAGCAAGACACCGAACCCCCAATTGCTCCTGATGGTGGTTTGCACCTTGCATGGCAGCATTCCCTATCAAGTATGGTTGTGTATGTGTGAATGTTTGAATGTGAGTGTCAGGAGAGTAGTCTGTTCCCCCTCTGTTTTCCCCTTCCCTCTTATCTGTGTGTGTGCAATAAGTCACACCTGAAACTCATCTACTCATCTGCTGGAGCATAAATGGATCAGTTTCTTACACAATCTTTGCCAGATCATTTATTTACCATGCTTAACCTGTTATCCAGTTTTTGGCTCCAGCTCTTACATCAGAACCTGCCTAATTAACCTGTTTTTGTCTTCTTTATTTGGACTTTTTATCAATCTAATAAACCTGCTTTTGATTTCTTCATCTTAGCCTTTACATTTTCTATCCAACAGCTGCAAATACTGTGCAAAGCAACATCAAGTTAGCAAAACTTGCACATATTTTTTACATTCTGATTTTGGTGCTTTTACATAAAAATGGCACTCCTCATTGAGGGGATGGCCCAGCATGAGCAGAATGCATGCACTAAAGTATTTTCTGCAGTTGAACTGGACACTTTTAGTTCAGTTCAATGCTCGAATCAGAGTCACTGGTCAGATCATTTGTTTGGCTCAGCAAAAAAGTAGACAGAAAGTGTTCTGGCATTTTTTTTTTTTGGCTGAAACAGGTGTACAACGGGACTTAAGCACTTTCACCACCTGTTTGAAGCTCTTGTTTAGCACAACTGAAAATGGGCTCATTTATGCACCAATATTCACCAACAGCCAGTTGGATTGTGCAGCAAATAGCTGATAGATTCAGCAGTGACAAATGGTTGTGAAATAGCTTTTTCACTCCACTCAGTGAAACACAATGGGGATGTCGCTTCAAGTCTGTGGCCTTTCTTGATATGTTCAACAGTTGTCTGGCTGATATCTGTTCCTACACACCATCACAGTTTGATTCACTAGCCTTTTTCCGTCATCACTAAATTTGACAAGGAAGCCAAAGCGTTCCCGAACAAGCAATCACATAGTGTGTGGACTCATCGTACGCACAACTTTTATGTTTTCTCCTGAGTCAGTCAGTAGCCCCAAAAACTTGGCATTCAAATTCTATCTGAATACTGGACAGAAGAGCTTGCAAACTGCTCAAACATGCATGAATGGAATTGAAAAAGTAATTTTGATGTGGGAGTAATGTTTGAACATCGTAGAAACCTCCTAAAAGTTGATAGTGCACAATGCACCCCCTTTAAAATCCAAATTTTATGTTTACAGCGCAATGTCTCAATGACATATCTGGCACTTAAATACTGAATAACTTTCTGGCCATAGATTTAGTTGCATGCCTTGAGCGTAAATGCTCAAAACACAGCCCAGTCAGAGTAATTGTCTTCTGCCACTTTCGGGACATTTTTAGTCCTGCTTGAGGTGGGAGCTGTAGCCCTAGCTAACAGAGAACTCAATAAGGTAAAGAAAAATATTACATTTCAAACATACTGTTGTAATGATCCATTCCTCACAAGACACTAAATGAAGAACTGTCATCCTTCTACAAAGGGTTTCACCACATGGCTTTAGATAACTCTAGCAAACCTCTGTCAAGTATAAAATAAAAGGATGAAAGCAGGCTTTGCAAACCTCAGCTGTTTTTTTGCACAGTGTAATCAAATACAGATGTTATGATCACACATGGCGGTAAATGCGCTTCTTTTCTTTTTTGACTATAGACCCTTGATTCTTGTATCATAGGAAATCTAATCAATTCAATGACATTTGAAGCTTCATCAAAAAATCCTGTTCCTTCCCCTTTTTTTCTGTGTCTAAGTGTCCTGTGTATCCTCCTCATTGTTGAAACAAAAAGCCCTTGTGTGCTTGTGTATCTCATTGTTTTAGGGGAACACACAAAAAAAAGATGACAAATGGTTTTCAAAACTCAAAATGACACACAATGCACACAAGATGACTATTGTGGGTTTTTATGTCTTGTGGGAAAAATGGAGTGCGTGCGTACAGTATGCATACACTGTTGCAGGATGTTGCAGCATCGCTTGATTTTCTAAATCCCAGGGTATCAGTTTAATTAACTTTAAAGGCACCTCTTTAATTAGAAATCCCCCAAGTAGGGAAATAGACCAAAGGAATCCTTTTGAGATAATGAATACAAATAATGACAAAAAGCATGAAATCAATAGGAGCTAGACTTTGCATACTGCATAGCTGGCAATATCTCAACGATGGGATTGATATTTTTAGTTTTTTATTAATTTGAATTAAATTAGCATGTGGCGTCCTTTTAGCTTGATACGGATACATATTGGGACCCACTGTGGGGTAAAAAAAAATCTTTTTTAAAAGTAAGGCACAAACAATTTCATTGTCATGGTAAACATGTGCACTTTGGTAATTCATTTATTTGTGGCCAATTGGTTTTGAAAACACGACGATCTAAAAGTATAATTAGCAATCAAAGTCCAGGATTTATATGTGCCGAAGAAGAGAAACAAAAGACAATTTCTTATCTTCAAACAATGTGGCTTCTACTGCTTTGAGATTCTTGTGGCGCCTGTATGTGTGTATTTGTTTAAGTGTGCATGATTGCAATGAATCCCCTTTGTGTTGGTGTGTCATCTTGTGCGCGTCTTATTGTGTGATTATATTTTCTGATGTGGTTTTGTTGAACAGAAAAACAAGTCTTTAAGTTTTAGAAAGAAAATCCTCAAATCCCCGAACGGATTGATAATTACAAACAGGACGAGACTCATGTGTGTGTGTGTCTGTGTTTGTGTCACAGGGCTGAAGTCAAACATGTTTTATGAGTTTCGAAGTCAAAATTATTACAAATTCCAGCCACAGCTCAAAGAGAGAGTGAGAGGCAAAGACAGGAATACAGATTGCCTGGGATTTATATTGTGACACTAAACCAACTTTG
Organism: Neostethus bicornis; assembly: GCA_902685375.1. Lineage (NCBI taxonomy): Eukaryota > Metazoa > Chordata > Actinopteri > Atheriniformes > Phallostethidae > Neostethus > Neostethus bicornis. The sequence goes on along the minus strand of LR738551.1, from coordinate 21,003,064 downwards.
AAAAACTTGACAAAAAAAATCATAATGGAAGGAGAAGAAAGAAGAGACAAGCAATGATATGAGAAACAGACACAGAGATGGTTACTCTGGAAAAAAAAAAAAAAGAAAAATTTCTGTTATGTTGCGGCATGGTTTTCATTTAGTCTCATAACAAAGCTTCTCAGAAGGACTGAAACTTCCTGTCTCAGCAATTAAAGAAAAGATTTAGAATTTTTTACTGACTCACTGAGCCAGAACAATCATCCTGCATCATAAAGTTTGTTTTCCTCGAGATGCGGGTTGTCTTTTTACTGAGGCCTCGGATCAAAACGCATGGGACTCCTGAAAGTACCCACAGCTTGAAGAACACGTTAGTTTTTAAATTTATCCCCTAAAAAATCTATTTTAAAGTGAAAATTAAGACATGGGCAAGGAGACGACAGAAGCACGGATGAAAAGAGACAGAAAAAAAAGACAACAAAGAGGATCAAGGGATGTGTAAAAGACATTTTAATAAGCGAGCACGTTTTTCAGTCACCTGTAGTTTCACAGGACAATAAAATAATAGATTCATATACAACTTTATACATAATTTTTTTTGGAGAGACGACATTGTTACTTCAATTGTGTTAAAAAATATAATTTTTATTAACTTTATTGTTCATCTAGTTGACAAGTTTGTAAATGGTTTGTTATCACAGTTTTTTTGTCAGAGGAGCATTTTTGACATTAAGTGTTCGTGTCATCTTAATTTCTGAAATGTCTAAAATGCAAATAATGTAATATTGTTCCCTCTGATCCATGTAGTTTTTATTTCTCATCTTGGCTGTCTGTTACAGTTACGTGGATGCAGGTTGCTGCAAATTCTGAAAGAAAATATTGTTGGGTAAATTTGGAGCATGCTGAAATTTTTGGGTTTGTTTGTGCTTGCTTGTCACTTTGAATAAGTCAGAGTGTGAGTTTAATGGTTCTGAAGTGAAACACATGAAGCTTTTCAGATTTGTCCTCTTCTTTCTGCCACCAGAGGCAGTAGATGCTCACACTCTGATCATCCTTTCTCACACTAACACACACACTTGCACAAAACCATCCATCAAGTGTGTGAAAGACCCTTAAGGCCTTAACATTACTCTTGTTTGGTGTGATAGAGTGCTGGACAACTCTGTCTCATTCTCTCATTGCCTCTCTGTTTTTTACTCTTTTATTCTCTTGTTCGTCCCGTCTCTGTCTCTTAATCTCGCTTCTTTCCGGACTTTCACACTAAATCTCCATGGTACCCCTCGCTGCTTGGCCCATATCTCTCTCTCTCTGTCTTTTTTCAGTGCCTCCTTCAACTCTGGACGCTAAATCCGTCCCTGTGGTTCTCATATGGACACATACTCACACATACACCATGAAGTCATCAATCATGATGGAGATGATCTGTGTTTTTTTTTTTTTTTGCCTTCCTACAGTAACACCCGTGCTTGAACAATGACATCATTCATCTATATATCATTGATAATATGGTCTTCATTTGGTTTTCTTGAAGTGGCCAGGAAAGAGAGACTGAGGACAGACGGAGACAAAAGCCCTTTTCAGATGGGATTAGTTTGTTGAAGCATGTGTAAAATATAACAAACAAAGGGCGACATTTCTTCTGTTTTTGTTCAGATGTGGTTAGTGAAGTTTAAAAGAAGCACTATCAGAAAACTTGTTTATGAAATGACTTAGAGGGAGGACAGCAATCTTCTTCTTGTTCTTCTTTCGGTGTTTCCCTGCAGGGGTCGCCACAGCAAGTCAGTTTCTTCCATCTAACCCTATCTGATGCATCTTCTTCGGTCACACCAACCATCTTCATGTCTTCCTTCAATGTATTCATGAACATCCTCTTTGGTCTTCCTCTAGGCCTCTTTCCTGGTGGTTCAAAATCCAGCATCCTTCTTCCGATGTACTCTCTCTCTCTCCTCTGCACATGTCCAAACCATCTCAGTCTGGCCTCTCAGACTTTATCTCCAAAACCTCTAACATGTGCTGTTCCTTTCATCCTGTCTATCCTGGTCACTCTCAGAGAGATCCTCATCATCTTCATCATTGCTACCTCCGTCGCTTTTTCCTGTCTTTTCCTCAGTGCCTCTGTCTCTTGACCAAACAGCAAGACCAGTTAGAGCGTCTGGAGACGTTTGTACTGGTCTTTGAAAAACAACTCAAAGCTTACCTGACTGTCCTGCGTGGGTTGCTGATTTACAGGGAAGCCAAATTTCCTTCATTCCTGTAGGTTCTTATTTATTTTTGTACCACTCAAATTTTAAGTGGTACAAAAATAATAAACTACTGTTTATGCCTCTTCATGTCTTTTGAGTTTTTAATTTTAGGTTTTGTAATCAAGCATTTTGTATTTCCTCAGAATGCTTCAATCTTGTCAGACACACATTTGAACACAATTTTTTTTAATGTTTCAAACATTATTCTTCCACCGCGTGATCGAGTTGAAAACATGCAAGATCCACAAGAAAACTACCAAGTTCCTTGAGGTTTCTTTCACACACAATAGCCCTATGGAGTCAAACTCCACTCGGTTAAACAAAATAAATATTTGAAGTAATTCTTCTTCTCATCTGTGACAGCAATTCATCAAGAATTACTGAACAGGGAGCGAAAGACAAACAATGAAAGAACAACTGCACAATTTTTGGTTGATGTGGGAAACCTCCGTTTTTACCAAAAGGTTTAGACCACATCCTGGATTTAGTTCACTTGAGGTGGAGAAAAACCTCCACTTCCAAACAAATCACAATTTGTTCCTTTAATGTGCAATTAATGAATTATATGAGTAAATGAACTTGGATATAATTAAGAACGGCTGATGTAAAATTTGGAACAGACAAGTAGGCCATCTCCATCTCTGTTTCCTGTCTTTTTCTCAGTGCCACTGTCTCTAGACCAATCAGCATGGCCGGTCTCACCTCAGTTTTGTACACTTTCCCTTTCATTTTAGCTGAAACTCTTCTATCACACATCACACCTGATACTTTTCTACAGCCTGCTTGAACACGCTTCTTCACCTCTTTTCCACACTCTTCATTGGTCTGGAGAGTGTGGAAAACACACTCAGGCACTTGAATGCATCAATTTCTTGAATCATTTTGTTTCCATACATCACAATGTAAAATGTAAAAAAAAAACATCACATTGACCTGAAAAAAAAATTAATTTAAAAGTGTTTCAATTCTCAATTCTCTAAAACAACAAAAAACAAAAAATAAAACACATCCTCAACGTTTTTTTCAAATTAGCAAAGTGTATTTAGAGGACGTCTGAACTGTTCTTGAACTACCAGTAAAAAAGAAATTCTTGCATTTTTTAAATTAAATTAGTCATCCTATGAGGTAGAGCTACGCATTCCATCCTCTCCCATTTTATTAAATTAGAATAATAAAATAAATTTAAAATTAATTGGGAAAAAATATTTGAGACAGTGGCGCATGAACAAAATGGAAATTTGAAAAAAAAAAAAACGGGGGAACAAACTAGTAGGGCGAGAAAATAAGATGGCTATACAAGAAAAATTGAGCTTCCTCCTAAGTTGTGATAGATGTGGTTGTAATGTAACCTCAGATTGATTTCAGGATGGTTGCCTTTCAAGAAAACAACCAGAAAACGGAAATAGGTAGCCGTAAGGTGAAGATTGATCACCATAGGAACATCCACTGGTAATCTGGTGAGCGAGTGATTAAGAAGGAAGGCAACACATCAGGGATGTTTGGCAATTTTAGATTTATGTATCCAAGTTCTTTGGTTGAATCAATAAAAGAGTTTGTCTTTTTTTTATATCAGTGGACTTGATTTCAGAGCAAAAATAAAATATTATGACCATCATTTGGAATTTCTTTAAGCAGTTAGGTTATAAAGTATTATGATTCAGTCAATAATTTTGCCTTACTGCACTCTTTTCACTTAAAAACAGACTTCTGTCTCCACCTTAATGAAAACTTTGTGAGCATTCATCATATTTGATACAGATGACAACGTATATAGCGACAAGTTTTCTTTTTTTGGTGACACTGACAAAGCTTAGGTCTTGCACGGTGGTGCAGTAATTAGCACAGTGGCCTTACGGCAAGAAGATCAGAGTTCGAATCCAGGAGTGTGGGTGAGGCTTGAATCCCTGGCCTTTCTGTGTGGAGTTTGCATGTTCTCCCCATGTACCTGTGGGTTTTCTGAAGGTACTCCGGTTTCCTCCAACTCTCCAAAAACATGCATTACAATTGTTAGGTTAATTGTCCCTTAGGGTTGAGAGTGTGTGTGTATGTGGCACCATAACAGACTGCCGACCTGTTCGGGGTGTACCCTCACTATCGCCTGAAATCAGCAGGGATAGGTTTCGGTGTACCGCACCCTTTACCGCCACCCTGTTAGCGAGAAGCGTTTCAGAAGACAAAACTTGCGAAATTACAGACTACGAAATACAGAAAACTTGTTTTATTTAAAATGCCATTGCATATTTCAAAAAGTCCATGAGGCTCGAAATAGTGATCCTAAATTTGTTCAGGTTTAGAATGTTGTCAGAAGAGTCCGAATCCTGCAGTTCTGAAGACATTTTCTTTCTTTCCGTTCCGTCATCTTCCGCTTGTTCCGGGGTCAGGTTGCGGGGGCAACAGCCCCAAACGGGTAGCCCAGGCCTCTCTCACCCCGGCTGCATCCTCCAGCTCACCCGGAAGGATTGCAAGCTGTTCCCCAGCCAGGTGTAAGACATAGTCACACCCCGCATAAAACACCCCGCATGCGAGGCGCTCGGGGGGCATCCTGACCAAATGCCTGAGCCACCCCATCTGGCTCCTCTCGAGCCTTGCTTTTCGGCTCAGCTCTCACTTTACCACGACGGGCCGATGCAGCGTCCTAGTTATTGCTGATGCCGCACTGATCCGCCTGTCGATCTTCCGCTCCATCGTTCCCCCACTCGTGAACAAGACCCTGAGATACTTACACTTCTCCACTTGGGGCATTTCTTTTTCTTGGGGCATTACATTTTCTTTCTTTTTTTGTTTTTTTAAACATCTCACATATTGAAACTTTAAATCTGTAGCTGATACTAAATGATAAAGTCCTAGCTTTGATCAAAACAAATACACTTTCAGAAAAATCCGGAAATGTTGAGGTTTTATAATAGGTGAAAAATTTCCCTTTAAACCGTGAGTCAAAAGAAATCAATAGAAGTTGGCGTTAGCAATCAGGGTCTTCATCATCAAAATTGAAAGACCTTCTAACTTCCTGCTGGTCTTCTAATAGTTGGTGTTGGTTCTAGAAACGCTGCATGACGCAAATGCAAGAAACAATCGATCAGTGGGGAGTCTTGTTGATCAAAAGTTTCTGGGACTTCGGTGACTTTTTTATTGACAACACTTTTCGACTTCGACAAAATAGTGTGACAAAGAATCGGGCGATCAGTGGGTAAGTGGAATAAGGAAAGTCATTTTGAGGATACATGGTTGAAGTCTTGAATAAATGCACAAGTCTATAAAAAATCTCTCAACACACGTTAACAAAAAGTTACAGCTGAAATAAGACCGTCAGATCTGGTCATGATTATCGTTTCCTATTAAATGTCGAGTTATTCTTCAGTTGTACTTATTTGTATTTTTTAAAATCCTGTGGCTTTGTGTCATTTTTTGCCGTAAAAAAAATTGAAACCATTTAAATTGGAAACGAAATATTGACAAAATGCAAACCCTCAAAAAAAAAAAAAACCCAGACAAATAGACTATTGTGTTCACAATTTTCTTTTTTATTTCTAGGTTGTGTAAACGTTCTTTTTCAAGGCTTTTCTTGTTGCTTTTAAATCTCTGCTTGTATTAAACTTGTATTTTCAGGCACCTCCCTCTTTTAAATTCAGATTTATCTCTGTTATCTGTGATGGCGTCTAAACTTACAGCCGTGCTTTCGCTCTTTATTTACAGCACAAAGTTAATGAATATGGATCTTCTGCTTGTGATAAGATTTGTTTGCAATCTGTTTCTGCTGCTTCAAAAGAAAATAAAAAAAATTGCTTCTGTCTCAGAGTCTGAGAGAAATGAGGAGAGCTGTTGGAGAAGAGGTTTTAAAGTTCACATTATTGAAAATAAAAAATTGAGGCAACAGAAATGGAAAATTAAAGCAACAGTTGTAGCTGATAGTAAAAAAAAAAGAGGTAAAATACTTCCCTTGGTTGTAAAATGATGTCTGCCTGATGGGATACGTTTGAAAGACAGCAAGTTGGCATACTAAACCTCCTACTTTTATGACCCACCCATCAGAGCCCACTGTGGAAAATCCATCTGGATCCCACACACACAAACACACACACACCTGATGACGTCACGCTCACTCTTTTCCTCTCTGTTGAAACACATCGTGCAGAAATGTCGTTTTATTTTCATCTCTAAATCGGAAAAAAAAAAAAAGTTTTCCCGAATAAACTTGCTGAACCCCTGGAGAGGGTGGAGACAAGAGCAAAATAATGATGCAAAATTGAGTCAAGAAAATGAAAAAAAGCAGATAGACAAATAAAAAGAAAAGGAACAAGATGACAAAAAAGGCTTTTGAGTTTTGCTTTTGCATGTGTGCACACACACACACACACACACACACAAACACATCCACACACACAGCTCATTACAATGACCACCCTTATCCCTTTTCTCCTCATGCATAAATATTAATCTGCATTATGCAGGTAGGAGTAATCCCGTGTGTATGATATGTGTGTGCACGTAAAACTGGAGTGTGGGGTGTGGTTGTGCGTATGTATGTGTGTTTTGGGGGCTGGGGTGGTACGTTCTGGCAAGGCACGGTAGTCATTTCCCTTCTAGACTCAACATCATGCAGATACACACACACATACACACACATACAAACGGCAAGCGTTGGAATATCATTACGGTAAGAGCTGCAGAGAGCAGGCCCCTGACACAAGTGGCCCTTTGTTCGAATGCAGACACACACTGCAGACCCAGACTTAGGCCTTCCATATCGCCAATATAATTACTGCTATTACATCTGACTCAAATATAACTTTACATCTCGATCTGCCCTCCTCTCCCTCCTTTCCCTGTCTCCTTTTCTACTTCTGAATGCCCATGTTGGAGCCATGTATAACCATTTGAGTGCGAGTATGTGGGACGGCATAATGCTACATAAACATTACCTCAACTAACGAGCGGTAACTGGTCTGGCCCAAATTTTGTGGGTGTGCGTATGTGTGTGAATGTGATCTAAGCTAATGACCTGTACAGTTAGTTATTGTTCAGGGGGCTTTTGCGAAAAGAAAAAGTAGGAATCTGTCCCGATCTGTTCTGGTTTTACGTTCATTGAGGGATGAACACATTGACAGGTTGATGGTAAAAAGTTATCAAAATGACCACCGAAAAAAACTCCAAACAAACCATGAGTTAAACCTCGTTTAATTCTTATGTAAACTAATGAAGGAAATAAAATGATGATGAATTGCATTTTTTTTAAAAGAACTCATAAGATTACTTTTGAGAAATAGATGTCGTCCAAGGTAATTTTTTGTGGATGAGATTTTTTTTTTTTTTAAATGCTGATAATTTTAAAAGTTTTAGTTTTTTTACACTTTCCATTTATGAAAACTTTTTTTTAGATTCTCTAGATCTGTGTCTATTATAGTTTTAATGGACAAAAAAAAAATGTGAATACTAGCCGGCATAGTGAATTTATACATACGTACAATGGCTCAAAACTATTTCAATTGTTTGTGAGCCGTGAATTAGGAATAAAAGGTTTTCCAAGCGTGTGCTGGACCGAGCGTGGAAAACACTCATGGTGAATATGTGCAAATCAGGAATCAAATTTGAAAACCAACCATGATGCACTCTGCCTATACACAGAAATCATGAACACTAAAGATGCCCAAATGCTGATAAACCCACCAAAATGGAGTCGTATTTTGATTTTAGTCGAATAGACTGATTGATCATCTTCTCTATTATAAGAGGTTATTTACTGTAAAACATCAGTGAAAAAAAAAACATCTAAAACAAATCAAACTGAAAAACATCAGTGGATTTCTTTTTGTTGCATTTTTGCATTCATTTCATTGAAAATATACAATTAAATTATTGTGTTGGGATGATTGGTAGAAAGGGATTCTGAATATATTTCGGGTGGTTGTTTGTGTACAGACATGTGTTTGTTTTCATCACGCCATTTAAACTGTGCTGCCATAGAAAATTTCTCCAAGAGCTTTCTATCACTCAGAACCATACACTTTACTAAAACAGACACACAAATGTGCAAATAATGGAATTCAGTAAAAAGAAAACTGCTGTGAGTTATTTTATATAAGCAACAGGTGATGATGAGTGTGTTGGTGAGTGTATGTGTGTATGTACGTGTGTGTGATCAGCATGAGGATTCTCTCTGCATTCTAATTAGTGCCATATTGTCATGTTATGAATAATAAATTATGCATGTGCGAAATTACATTACAGAAACATATTTTAGCAACACTGTAGACGAAGTGTTTCTGCATCTGTTAGTTTTCATCTTCCAAAACATTTAGTGTCGGTTCTACCGCAAGCGTTGCCCACACACTCTTATTAAAAACAGATTTGTTTATTGAATTAAGAGGGATTCATTAAAATCACGTAACAATTTGGGCTGATGTAATGAATAAAAAGTACTCGTTTTAATGACAATATTAACCCCCAATAGGATTTTGTGGATATATATTTGTTTGCTGTTTAACAATGACATTTAATACACTATAACTACACAGCATACTCATACTGTTTCATACATGTGTGATATTTGAATTCAGCCGATATGTTCGCTTCCACTTGATCAAAACCTCTTTTCAGGAGGTTAAATGTGTTTATGCAAACAACAAAAAACACTGAGGACTAATGAAAATTTCTTGTAAAGTGTGATTTTGCAAACCGTCTGAATGAGGTCCTCGAGGAACTAATTTGCAGTCAAATCAACAAAGATGTATGATAATGTTTGTTTTGTATGAGCGTTAGCGAGTGCATATTGGTGTGTGAGCGTCCCTGCAGGGAGCAGTGTTTAACACACACACCATCTGGACTTTCTCAAACACTGCATCAATCTAAGTTTGGGCATAAAATAGTGTGTGTGAGTTTATGAGGGTGGTATAGCATGTTTTTGAGAAGATCAGTCTTTCTTTCTGCACTGCTGCACTTTTTTTTTTTCACAAGGGGAGGTTTATTATGAAAGATGCAACTTCTGGATATCATCTATGAACTCATGAGTTCTAAGGTTAATGTTTCAGAAGTCATCTAAAAGAGAAGAAAGGGATCTTATTTGTGTCAGATGAGAAAGAAGAGAGGGTTTCTGTGTATAAAATACTGTGGTTTCATTTTTGTGAGTGACCCAGTGGCTCATATTTGACCCAGTGCACCATTTTTCCAATTTAAAAGAAAAAAGTATTGCTGTCATTTTAACGTGTTCATTCGACTAATTAATTGCGCCACATTTTAACGCATTAAAAAAAAATTTAACGCAATTAATTACTTTGTATGACGTATTAACGGCCAATACTTGCGCATTTAAATTTTGGCCTATTGAACAACCCGTAGTTTTCTCGACCGTGCTACCTCACCTGCGCTGACAAATTTACAAGGCATCAGTGGTCCAACACAACAGACATGGACAAAACTCAAGAGGATGGGACAGTTAGGCTACTGAACGGCAAGATTCTACACAAAAATAATAGAGAAGGGACAATAAATTAAAACATCGTAATTTGTAGTTTTTGCAAAAAGGAGTTCTCCTAGCACCGGAGCAACTCCAGTCTGACATACCATCTAAACGTAAAACATGTTCAGGCAAGTTCCTCTGTTGCAAGCGTGGCTACTGGGAGCTCATTCCGCCAAGCTAGCTGAATTTGGCAAGCGAATGACCAAATCCATAACAGAGAAATTGACAAATATTATCGTAAAGTGGGTTGCTGCTGATTTCAGGTCAATTTCTATCGTTGAAGATAAGAACGAACCCTAACCTTTGTTTTACTTTTTTAATAATGCACCCGGCCTCATGAGGCACAGTTCACCAATAATGAATTGGATTTAAAATCTTCTCTTTTTACTGTATTCAATTGATTAGTCATACAATACAATTTTTTAATATCCTAGAATCCAAATTCTTTATCAGGCTGACCTTTAGCAAATATGATGTTAAAATGCGATTAATTCGATTATTTTCTTAAGTCGACTGGCCCCACAAAAAAAAAAGTTTTCTACCAACGATTTCTCTTGTGCTGCATTTGTTCATAGCATTTTGCAAGGATTCATGTTGCAAATTCGATCCAAACAAAGAAAGGTGTGCTTATGACACCATGAAAATCTATTAGATTTGAACATTATAGCTTCAGATGTTATTGCAATTTCATCATATCATAATATATTAATGTTTAGTGGCGTAACATGGCCAACAGACCTTGAACAGAAGCAAGATTTACAACCATGCAAACTTTGAAACAGATTCTGGTTTCCAAAGAGTGACGATGAAAATAGCCCTGTTGATGGAGATGAGTCAGCATTAGACAGTAAAGATCATTTTTCTGGGAAAAAAAAATCAAAGTTCATACGTTATTACACAGTATGATGGAAAAAATATGTTAGAGAGTGAAATAAACATGAAAAACTCTAAAACAATCATTCATATCGTAACATTTTTATGTAAAGTCAATGGAGTCAGAAATAACGCTGCTCAGTCATATTAGTTGCTGAAGTAAATTGGTCGCTTGAGGGTTAATGAAGCAATATCGCATCACAATCACCCTTTGCATGTGAATTTAGAATGAATGTGTTGTTTATAACACAATCTGTTGGTTCTGCTAACTGGTGTATGCCAGGCGAACATTAAGGAACAGAAAGCAGCAGCTTTATGATCAGTAATTATATCCTCGTTATATCCTCACCAGAGCTGGCGACCTTTGAGGAATCTATGATGTTTGTAAAGCACTCCAACGGTGTTAACTAGATAGGGTAAAAAAAAAAAAAAAAAAGAGTAGTCCCTGAATCTAAGTAAAGCAACACCCCACTGGATTATTTTATTGCTGTTTGCTGATTGGATGGTTTATGTGGGAAGCTTTATGTTTTCTTCATATTTGATGGTATGTTGAAACTGCTGATGAAGAAAGAAAAGAATCCTACTCTACTTTGCATATGAAATGCAAATTGTGATGGTAAGTGCAACCCAGAAAATAATATGCCTCAATTATTTTGTTAAAAAGGGGTCTCATGCAAAATCAACTTTTTGGAATTTTCTAACAATCAATGTTATTCCTAGATCAAAACATGTTTGAAATTGCTTTCTGTTTCATTGATACATATTGGAGCAATCTGTGAGCTCTCCAGACCAGTATTGAGATACTATTGGAATGCCAGATTGCTCTTGGCTACAGATGTTGTTCTCTGCCACACCTGTATTCTTGCAAAAGCAAAATGTTTTGTGTGTGCTCTCCCTTACAAACCAAAATAAGTGTATAAAAAATGTGTTGATTTTGTTATTTGATGCACATTATACTTTGCTATTTGTTGCACCCTCAACGAGATTTACACTGTGTTGTGCACATGCCGAGGAGGAAAAGATGGGGAAGCAGGGATTCTGTTTCACTTCTGGTTTCGATTTTGTGTCAAAACCAGAAGTGAAACTCAATAAATGTATGTAAATATAAGCCTTCTTTTTGTCAATTATTGGATTATTTATTTATTTTTTAGCTAACATACATTGTAAAATTTTGTTACCCTCTTCATCTCTGCTTGTTTTTACTATAGTACACTGTTAGGTGGAAAATGTAAATACTTCTTTTGTTACTACATTTTTTGTTACAACTTCTTTTGTTACTTCTTTTGTTTTATCATTCAAAAGTGTCTTTAGTTATGTGATCTACAGCTTCACCTGCTGCTGTAAGACACAGTGTTATGTTAGCAATGGGATATGTTCATTCTGTTGGCTGAGCACCCCTCATCGTTCCCCTTATCTGTAAGTGGCGGTCTGGAACTATTCTTTCTCCCACTACTCTGTAAGAACACACCTTTTGTTCTTCATTACTGTATAAATAAAGCAGACAGGGATGTATTTTTTTGTAGATGCTCTAGTCCACTGGAGTTTCTATCCTTGTCCCACAAGGACAACAGAGCCTCTCATGTGTTCAGATTATGGATAAAGGTTCATAACTTTTCCATCTAACATACACAACATCACACAAGCTAAACTCAAAGTCGACACTGTTTTAAAAACTAAGATGAAACTTTATAAATTAATTTACAAGCTATTTTCAGCAAAAGATTCCATTTCTGTGCAAACATAAGAACATATTTCTCTATAAGGAATATGAGGAATATTACCCAAATCACCCATTGGTTATGAAATTGGTTATCTAATACTTTTCCTTTTGAAAACGAATTTACAAATCAAAATCAGAAAACTTTATTAGTCCAAGAGGGCAATTGTTTTACAGCTTTCTTTGGCAATTTACTGCACCACACAACATCTCATTAAAACCAACATGAAAACAAAAGATGATAAAAATCGGATAAATAATAATAAAAAAAAAATGGAAAAAAATTAAAATAAAAACACACAGCTTGGGTCAGACCAGTCCAGTTAAAAAAACCCATACAAACATCCAGTTAAAAATCCCCATGTAAACCAAGACTAACGTAAGAATTTAAGAATTTAATTGCCAACGGCACAAAAGAATATAAAAAATGGTTCGTCGACCTTGCAGGGACATAAAACCGACGTCTTGAAGGCATCGAAATAAATTCATTGCGTAAAGGGTGCTGAGTTTGATTCAGGATACATTTGGCTTTCTTTACTATTTGCTCTTTATAAGTGAAATCTACAGAATAATTTGTAGGATGTTTGAAAATGCTTAATTTTGTCAAAAATAATAGAAACTTTGGTGGTTCGTCGTCTGTCGGGAACAGTCTTACATGACTTTGAAAGATAACAGAGATTAAAATATCTTAATCAGGGCATTCCCAAATGTTGCTTTTTTTACTTTAAGAGAATATTGAACGTTGACTTTGACTAAAGGAAATGAAAAATAAAAGCCTGTTGAAGAAGATAAAATCTGACTGAATAACATGCCTCCTTGATCTTTGAACCAGTTCTAGTGGATGAAGCTTTTAAACTTGCATTGATGAATAAAGTATGCTTAAATCAATTAAGCATCTAAACATTTAATCACTCCATCTCACCCTCTCATCTACCAATGTTTTGCACTCTGCGTACATTCCAGAGGATGTGTTACTTAACATTTGGTTATACTGTCCATCAATGAACGAGATTGTAGCATTTTAGAACAATCCTTCAGAAAATTAAGCTTTCAACTCAGACAGAGAAAGATTTGTTTTATAAAAAACAACTTTTTGTGTGAGAGCAGTGCATCAGAGAACATCATTGAATTTATATTCATAATTACTCTGAGTGCTTTTACACCACTAATGGATTCTCAATGGAAGATTGTGTAAGTAATGTTTGTGTGTGTGCGTGCGTGTGTGTGCGCACAATACTCTCAGCAGTTACAACAGAGCAGAATGTATTGATGAAAGAGAGGGAAAGAGTGAAATGCTTTTGTTGTTTGTCTAAAATGACTTGAACATCTTAATTACTTCTCACTGATTACACTTCACTCTCTGACTGGCTGTTTTTTTGGCTGTTTTTTTTTTTTAACTATTTTTTTTCCGTTCTGTTCAGTCGTCTTCCGCTTGTTCCGGGGTCGGGTCGCGGGGGCAACAGCCTCAAACGGGCAGCCCAGGCCTCTCTCTCCCCGGCTCCATCCTCTAGCTCACTCGGAAGGATCCCAAGTCGTTCCCCGGTCAGCTGTGAGACATAGTCTATCCAGCGGGTCCGGGGTCTGCCGCTTGGTCTCCTCCCGGTGGGACGTGCCCAAAACACCTCGCCCGTGAGACGCTCAGGGGGCATGCTAACCAGATGCCCGAACCACCCCATCTGGCTCCTCTCGACCTGGAGGAGGTGCAGCTCGACACCGAGCTCCTCCCGGATGGCAGAGCTCCTCACCCAATCTCTGAGTGAGAGCCCAGCCACCCTGCGGAGAAAGCTCATTTCGGCCGCTTGTAACCGCGATCTCATTCTTTCGGTCACCACCCACAGCTGGTGACCATTGGTGAGGGTTGGAACGTAGATCGACTTGTAAATCGAGAGCTTTGCTTTTCGGCTCAGCTCTCTCTTTACCACGACGGACAGATGCAGCGTCCTAGTTATTGCTGATGCCGCACCGATCCGCCTGTCGATCTCCCGCTCCATCCTTCCCCCACTCGTGAACAAGACCCCGAGATACTTATACTCCTCCACCTGGGGGAAGACCCGATCCCAGACCCGTAGGGGGCATTGCACCCTTTTCCGGGCGAGGACCATAGTCTCGGATTTGGAGGCGCTAATTCCCATCCCGGCCGCTTCACACTCGGCAGCAAATTGATCCATTGAGAGCTGGAGATCACGGTCCGATGAAGCCAACAGGACCACATCATCCGCAAAAAGCAGAGATCCGATCCTGAGGTCACCAAACTGGATCCCTCCAACGCCTCGGCTGCTCCTAGATATTCTGTCCATAAAGGTGATGAACAGAATCGGTGACAAAGGGCAGCCTTGGCGGAGTCCAACTCTCACTGGAAATGGAATCGACATACTGCCGGCAATACGGACCAAACTCTGGCTCCGGTCGTACAAAGACCTTCTTTTTTTATTTAGGTGCTTGATAACTCAAACAATCTCTTTACCAATCATCTGCCAGGTTTTTTTCCTGTCAGATTGATCTCAAAACCAGAGAGCTGATTGACTGGGCGACTGAGTTACAAACTGCCAATTTGATTAAAATTACATTCATGGTGTACAATGAAGAATCTGAACTCGCCCTGGCCCCACTCTGTATTTAGTAATACCTGTAGAGAGAGTGAATCAGCATGAAAACATTCACCTTCTGACAACCAAATGGATGGCTGTGAAAGGTGTAATGGTTGTAGCTGTGCAATAATAAGTAGAATTGCGATGGGAAAATGGAAATAGAATATTTGATTACCTGCTGTGGTAATGCAAGTGAGAATGGCATAATATGCGTAATAACATCAGAGGGCCTAACGGCTACAATGAGGAGTGTAATGTGTGTGCACGTTAAAAGGTGTAATTAGAATAAATGGAAAAACACTAATATGTATTAATTTCTGGAGGCGCTTGATGTGCAGGAGCTGTGGACGATGGCCAGACAACTTTGAGCATCACTTTGATTCATTTTGATCTGAAAGAAATACTTGTGATTTTTTGCCTCACTTCAAACTAATCCAGTGGACAAACAGATAAATTTTTTTTGCTATCAACAGCAGTGGTTCAGGAAAAATACCAGGTAACCAAAATTGTGGGATTTGTTCATTAATTTTCCGGGATTTAAGGTAAGTCTTTGAAAAAAAAGTACGAGTTGAACCTAATCATTTAATTTTTTTTTTTTTTTTTGAGAAATCTACCACTGAAAAGAAAGCTCTTTTTTTTAAAAAAAAAGAAAAAAAAAACATTATCATCAGCTCAGATTTAGCCAGGCGACATTTCATATTACCACAATTGCGATCGTATCCCAGTTTCAATTCATCCTAAATAGGGCTATAAATTGATCCCTCAATGGGGGAATTACTTTTGCTGAATTTCGCTGCAGCAGGCAGCCACGGTGGCGCCAATGATCGGAGCAACTACGGGGTTAGTTGTCTGCTCCAGAGACACTAGGCATTAGCCCAATGGGAATTGAAATGGTTTCACAAGGTCCGAAGACTTACATTCTACCACTGAGCTAATGCCTCCCAATTTTCTAAACGCTGTTTTCAAAAAGAAAGGAGCCAGAAAAACTTGATGTATGAAAGCATAAAAATAAGAATGTCTTCAATGAATGAATGATCTTTTTTTTCTTCTTTTGGCATTTCCCTTCAGGGGTCGCCACAGCAAGTTAGTTTCTTCCATCTAACCCTATTTGCTATATCCTTTTTGGTCCCACCAACTATCTTCATGTCTTCTTTCACTGCATCCATGAAACTCCTCTTTGGTCTTCCTCTAGGCCTCTTTCCTGGCTGCTCCAAATCCAGCATCCTACTGCCGATGTACTCTCTCTCTCTCCTCTGTACATGTCTAAACCATCTCAGTCTGGCCTCTCTGACTTTATCGCCAAAACCTCTAACATGTGCTGTTCCTCTGATCCTGTCCATCCTGGTCATTCCCAGAGAGATCCTCAGCATCTTCATCTCTGCTACCTCCATCTCTGCTTTATGTCTTTTTTTCAGTGCCAATGTCTCTAGACCAATCAGCATGGCCAGTCTCACCACGGTTTTGCACACTGTCCCTTTCATTTTAGCTGAAACTCTTTTGTCACACATCACACCTGATACTTTTCTCCCCCTGTTCCAGCCTGCCTGCACAAGCTTCTTCACCTCTTTTCCACACTCCGGTATGGTATTTTGTAAACTGACTTGCATATTAGTATTTGGCATAGTTTTATGTCGTATGCCCTTCCTGATAACACCTGTGTGATTATCTGGGCTAATGCCCATTGCACAACCATTTGGATGGTTAGCGTTTAGATGTTTCACTGAGGAGTACAACATCTAAACGTGCAATCGATGATGCACTACATTTTTTTGTGATAAAAATCAAGGGCTCTTTTACATACGTCTTGGATAAATTGTTCAAAACATATTTAGATAATATTCAGAGAATTTATATTTACATTTGATGCATCAAACTTTGACAGTACCATAAGGTCAAACATAATTGTGGGTACTCTGTTCTTTTGTAAAAAAAAAAAAAAAAAAGATACAGTTTCTTTTAAGGCCAAATGAACCTGAACATGGCATGTGTGGGATGTCGTGATTCAATGGAACAGGCAATTCTTTTCCCTTCCCCATTATTCTTTCATCCCCCACTGATTTAGTGCTATTATAGAGTTCCAGCTGCTTTACTTGTGAGGAGGATAAGTGCCGTGAATAAATTAACAGTGACAACGTGTGCAATAGCTTCTGCTTTGATTTGCTCACGACCGTAGTTTGAATTACTGCACCACTTTGAACCTTTCTGTTGCAATTCAACAACAAAGATCAGCGGTACTGATCAGACAACTCAACATGCATTCTTGTAGATTTTTGGGCATGGTCCTGAAAATATGACTGATGTTTTTCTTCTAAACTTGGATGGAGGAACAGTTCACCATGTCCACTAGTTCCTGATCAGATTTAGAATAGGATGTTTCCTCCCAGAAATTGTCAACAAATTTACAAACTTGTCTTGGTACCCAATAACAGGCTACATTTTTCCGGACATGCTGCAATACATGTGGCTCCAAAACAATTAGTGTCCTCATCTGACTGGTGATTCACTCTTAGAAACAGTTGTTCTGATGTTTGAAAGCAAAAGCCAATCAGGGTAGACAGTGTCAATGGGTTTGGCATGGGCGATATGACTTCTTCTTTCGGCATTTCCCTTCCGGGGTCGCAACAGCAAGTCAGTTTCTTCCATCTAACCCTATCTGCTGCATTCTTAAACATTGAGTTTGCCGCTATGTGTTTAGATTGAGATATTTTTTTTAATTACGCAAATACACAAGTTGGACAACTTGAAGTTGAAATTAAAAAAAAAAAAAAATCAATTTACATCAACATTTGCCTGCCAGTTTATCAAAAAGAACTTACATAAATGTTAATCCCATTAGTTTAAATTTAACTCTACTGAATAATTGAAAAATGAAAGACACATGTAGCCGTATTAGGCTTCTGTTACTCCAGGGCTAACCTAAATGTTCATTCCTCAGTTTCGTTTTCATTCTCATCTCTGTAGTCCCCAACTATGTTTTTCACCAAACCTCTTAACCCCCTGGAGAAAGAAAAAAAGACCAGGATATTGAGTTTCTACAGCTAATGGGACACATTTAAGAAGAGCCATCAGAAAATGACTTTTTGTCCCTCATTTTTACTTGTGCACCACAGAAGTCTTCAATTTCCTCTGTTCCGAGGTTTCCATTATACTCATGGCCCTGTGTCGATGGCAGTCATAGCCTAGGGCTTTATTTGAGGTTGTCAATCCATACATCCCACTCTTGAGAATACAGTATCTCACAAACACCTGAGGAAAATTTCATCAAATTTGGCACAAATCCTCACTTGAACATGAGAGTGAAGCCATTTAAAATTTAAGGTCAAAGGCCTGAAACCAGTCATGCGACTGGACGAGACCATCATACTGTATCTCAGCAGCTTGACATTACTATCTAACTTTAAAACTTTACATTTATAACTTGCTTTGACGATAAAAAATGATATTTTTGATGCAAGTATCGACCAGCTGCAATTTCAAGGTTTGGTAATTGCTCGCTGACTTTTACTTGCTAAATGGAGCTCAGGTAAGAGATGAGAAACAAAAACAAAACAAATTAGCTTTGTTTGGAGTCTTTGTGGAATATTTTGTTAATGGTAGGATTTGCCACATGGTTGGGGTTTGCCAAACTTTTGGATCCTTCTGTTGGACCCTTACTATTTTTTATAATGAAATATTTCCATTTATCAAGTTAAATTATTAATATACCAAAATCTTAAGTTTTTTTTGTGTGTCTCCGACTGTTTAGTTTTTAGATTGTTATTTGGAATCCAGTATATTAATTGTTTTTGCATGTAAGACCACCCTGGTTTTGTGACCAGAATATGTGCAACATTTGCAAGAAAATGTCACTGGTTAAAAAATTGCTGACATGAGCAATAACAAAAAATTAAGTTGAAAATCCAACATTTTAAAGCTAAATAAATAATAGTCAGAATTTTTTGTTCAAGGTTGTCATGATAAATTATACTTGGAAACCTACAATGTTTCCATGTTTTGAAATGCGACCTTGATTTTAGTGAATGAGATAGTGAAACACGTCAGTGGCGTTAAAGTTGGTACAATGTTACAAAACATTAACGGATCTGAATTTCTTTAAAAAGATAGTGAAGTTCACACGCAGATAACAATAGTTAGACTTTAGCATATCTCAGTCTTTCTCAGAGAATTGTCTCTTTTTTGGACTCGATTTAATAAACCTTTATAGAAAACCACTGCCCAAGAGTTTTAACTCAAAATCTTGCAACATCTTATTTATGCACAATGTCACTTGTTTGGATCACAGATTGTAGATAAATTATACGAGATGAACTAAGCTGTGCAAGAAGATGCTGTGCCCAATGAAATAGATCTTTGTTTATCTGGTATTTGAGCACTGTGGACACTAGAATTTCCACTTTTTCTGTTGGTCTTTATCGCTCTGGACTACTGCAGAAGGAATTATCTGAAACCTCAGGGATGGCAATACTCTTGAATTGGGTTTACTCTATACATCTCTAACCACTTGCCAAACTTAAAGCGTCTCCCGATGAAATCTGTATTTTGAGAGTGAATAGCATTGTTGGCCGGAAGTCAACGAGAAGTTCGCAGGTTCGCTTCCCATTGAGTGCACGTCTAGGGTCCTTGGAGAAGACACTTAACTCCCCCGTTTCTCCCATTATTGGCGCCGTCGTGGGCAGCCTGCTGCGGTGTAGGAGTGCAGCACACAAATTTTCCCGGTGAGGGATGAATAGAGTGAGAAAAATCAAATTAAAATAAAAAATCAGCAAATGAGGGGGAATTAAACTTTGCTTAATTAGTTGAGAAGGAATCTTGAACAGGTAAAGCCGTGTATAGAAAGTGGATGGACGACAGGCAGCAGAACAACATTCAGAAGTTTCATAACTACAGTTTCTGACTGTAAGTAAAACTATTTTTACTTGTGGAAGTAAATCATAAAAAGAGAAAACACTGCACAAGATCCAGGTAGTTTTTACCAGCGAAAACGATTTCTCGCACCATATTGCTTTGTAAATGCTATTCTTGTTTTCTATCTTGTTATTCC
The DNA here is from genome assembly GCA_902685375.1 of Neostethus bicornis. Taxonomy (NCBI): domain Eukaryota; kingdom Metazoa; phylum Chordata; class Actinopteri; order Atheriniformes; family Phallostethidae; genus Neostethus; species Neostethus bicornis. Next base: position 20,983,170 of record LR738551.1, on the reverse strand, counting down.
TCATGATTTACATAAAAGCTTTACACATCATCTTGAGTTTGTGTTTAGTTTTGTCAGATTTCATATCTAATTCATATTTCAAATATTATATCAAAGAAGAAGTTTTTTCTGTCAAATATTTCCACTTTGCAAAGTTTTCTCAGAAAAAGTATAAAAAAATAATCTTTCTGTTTGTCTAGACATAATTAAATCAGAACTTGTGTGGTGACAGGAACCCAAAACTGAGTCAGCAGAGGATGCAGATTTGAGCCAGACACAGTTGTAATGGGATTAAAACGTTCAAGCATGAAATAAGTTAATAATTGTTGTTTACAGAAGGCGGGCGGAAGGATGCGAGACAAAGGGAGCACAGGGAAATAGACAATACAAATTTGACATGAGTGTTAGCAGCACATGTTCTGATCCCAGAATGAACAATCTATAAAGCTTTTTACATCCACTCGTTTTCACTGTAACCACATTAGGCAAATAATAAGATAATGTCATGTTACTCAGACCTCTTCTGCGTCTGCTTATAGAGAAGAGGAGTCCAATTTCAGTTCAGTCAGTCAGACACAAACAGAAAAATACCTATCAACAAAGACATTTCTATTGTATAACTTTAGGTTATCAGGCCAACCATATGTCAGTGTAGGAAAGCCGACGAGATTTTCTTTTTTATTAAACAAGTATATCAATGCATCATGCTGTCGTTAACGGCAAAATTACAGTAAAGTGTCTTCATCAACAATAAAATTTAATAAAATTTAATCTGGCATAAAATTGTGTTCGGGGTGAATCCTGATTCCTGCCTGAAATCAGCCAAGATAGCAACCGGCACCCCCGTATCTCCATTAGGAATTAGTGGTTCAGAAGACGAAACAAAATCTTTCTACAAGTTATATTTGCATCTATGCTGATGATTAATTGTTTTTCATTTTTTGTTAATAAGTAAAACTAAACAACTAAAATACTTCTACCACTTCAATAGCGGTAAGAATTGAAGAGGACATCTTTTCCCATTCACTTGAGTCCATATTTAACGTTGCTTTTAATGATAGTGGTATGTGCCTTGCATGTCAGCTCCCATAATCAGGTATGTGTTTGTGTAAATGGTTGAATATGAGCTACACGTAGCAACTGCAGTTTTCTTTGTGGTCGTCTGCTGGGGAGGCAGCTTGACCGCAGGGGACAGCAATAGGCTGGACAAACTGATAAGGAATTGTGCATCTGTGGTGGGAGAAATGTGGACTCTGTGGGAGCTGTTTTGGAGGAGAGGGTGAGGGCTTTAATGCAGGGTATCCTGAATAACCCCCGTCACCCTCTACACAATGTTATCACGACCCAGAAAACGATCTGAAGTAACAGGTTTTTCTCACTGCGCTGCAGGACTGAGCGCTTTAGGAGGTCGTTTATCCCTTCAGCCCTCAGACAATTTAATAGATCAGATGATTCTGGAAGGAACTGAGTCCTATTTTATTATGTATGTATGTTGTTTTTATTATTTTTGTATGTACAGTTTGTGTGATTTCTGTTGCTGCTGGGCACCAAAATTTTTCTTACGGGAGATTAATGAAGTTTTTATCTATCTATCTATCTACAGTATCTATCTATCTCTTTAAGTGCTTTTGGGTACAAACACAAGTACATACAAAAGCGCGATATACGTGGAGTCCATTTACAATATCTGTCCAATACTTGCTTGTAGGTCAATGACTAATGATAATCGAAAAATCCATCAAGAGGATCAGCTAAAACTATCTAATCATCTAATAAATCATCATCGTCACTAAAAAATTGTTTAGCCCTTCCCAAGAAATAAACAGTAACAATTGACCAGAAAGGTTAAAAGGAAGTCTGAAAGTGAGAAAGAGAAGCGAAAATAAAATGTTAAGTCATAATTATCGCCATAAAGAATCCTGTTAGTAGTAAATGGTCCACATCACGTGATGACTCAGCAGTTCTTGGAATTAATAATGAGCCAGCAACTCTGTGACCGAGCTAGTGACACTCATGGATCAACACACAAGACTAAAGCTGAGAGGAGAATCACATCAGACATAAATCCTGAAAGTAAAGTTTGTCCTGGTGGGACACAGTGTCCTGTTGTTGTACTGCTAAATAAAAGAGGTACATCAAATCAGGAGGATCTACTTCTGAAACTATGTGGTGGATGCTTTTTTATAAAGATCTTTCACAGATTTATTGTTTTCAGTTGTTTTGTAAAAATGAAGACGTCACATTTCATCAAACAAAATAGAAAAGAGTTTAACTACACAAGAAAGGGGTCAAAAACAAATCTGGAGAGGTACATTTTTATCAGGTTTTTCGATTGTTTGTTACAAGATCTCACTGCTTCCTTGCTGATCATCTCTGTATGACAGTATAGAGGAGGAATCCAGCTCTGAAAACATAAGCAGTGGATAACCAGGTCAGGCTACACAGGTATTTAATCGTTTTCAAACTTGGGGTGCCAAAGCTGACTTGAAATCAGCAGACTAGTGGATATGAATAATTTATGAAAGGAACAGAAATCTTTTGGGCTCATTATACTCTAATGGAGACCTAGCCTGTGTCTACTCGTGCGCCCCTCAAGTTATGAAAATAGTCCCTCTCCATATTGGGTTTGATGTCACAACCCCATCTGGACCCATTTTTGAGGTGGCCATTTTTTTCTATCTCGATGGCAAACATCCCACACCAATAGAAGTGTGGTGGAGATTTCACACACTTCTTTTGGCTGTGTGAGAGATTTCAGCCCACATCGTGACTGCGGCATTGGCTAGGGTGTGATTATCATTTTGGATATTTGAGATGTTTTCAGATAAAAGTTGAGATATCACTTTTGCACCATTCATTCCATTTCTTAACAGCTTATTCCAGTTGGGGTTACAGGGGTGTCAGAGCCTAGTTATCTGGCTGCGTTTTTTTTTTCTTGCTGTTTTGTGTCTTCCGTCATCCTTTTCTTCCATTGTCTTTGCTTCACATTCATCTGTTCTGCCTCTCTTTATTTAGCCATGCCTCTACCATCTTCGGTGTTTTGCTGTCTCACACTCTCTCCCCATTTTCCCTCCACTTGCATATGCTGTGAATCAGAATGGGTTTCCATGGGGAATAACTCTGAAGATTATCTTCAATTTTTCATTCCTCATCTCTGCTGCTAGTTTTACCCTCAATTTGTTGCCCAGAACCCAAAAGCAACATGGGACTCCCGAAACGTGCAGATGCCACAGAAAATACGATTATGACCCATTCGTCTCTCTTTCCATCCCGTTTTTTTCACAATCCAAAGCGACTTGGGATTCATAAACCGTGCTCACACCTCAGACGGTAGCAGTCCTCCTTCTTGCTGTTTTGTATCTTGTTTCTCTTCATCCCACCCTGCCTTGTTTTCTTACCTTTCTTTTATTTCATTTCCTTCTCACTAAACGCACGTCATGTTATCACTCCTTCTCTCCCCAGTTCATCGCTTCTTTTCCCTCTACCCTCAGCCATCTACATTTCACTCCCCTATGCTCAAAGGTAATTGTCTCCCTCCTCTGTGGAGCCTTATTCATCATCATCATCACCATCATCACCCTTTTTTCTCTCACGCACACACACAGCAGAGTTTTCCTATTGACATGCACAAACCGATCTGCAGATCAGTGTCACCGCTTCTGACCAATAGAGAGGATGATAGCGTTTGGGTAGGTTGAAGGAGAAAAAAAAAACAGTGATGGAAAGATGGGAACACAGACGCTTCACTCATCAAACTCTGCTTTGAAATAAAATGCAAATGTTCTTGCACGATTGATCTAAATTCATTCTAAAGTGAGCATTTGAATAGATAACCCTATTTCCTGAAGCCACAGAGTCAGTGGTCACAGTTACTGTACAAGTTTTATTTTTGTTGTTTCAAACATTGCAGTTTTGAAGTGACAAAAAAGGCATCCTGATTGTTTAAAAAGATCTTGTATTTAATTGGGTTTGATAGTGTGTACCATATACGTACGATGTAATGACACTGCTTTAATTTTATTTTTTTTGTTGTTGTTTGTTTGAATTGTAGCAAAGCGATTCGTGAAGACTTCAAAATATTAGCTAAATTTTAGGTTTTACCGAGCACTGGCATTCCGGTTTATTTAGAATGAGATTATTGACAAGATCATATCTTTTCTCTGATTTGCATCCTTTTACAGGCCAGTGTAGACTCCCATACCATGATTGATCCACTTCTGTGATTAACACTGACTTGTTACAGAGTCGCCTTATTGTCTACAGTTGAAAAAATCACTTTGTATTTTTCAGGTATACAGGTTTGCACCAGAAAGAAAAGGAATGAAGATTAGTCAGATAAGACAGAGTACATGTGTGTGAATGAGAGGGATCCAAATGGAAAAGTGAGGTTACAGGGAGAAGAGATAAAGAAGGTGGAAGATTTTATGTATCTAGGATCAACAGTCCAGAGCAATGGAGAGTGTGGAAAAGAGGTGAAGAAGCGTGTGCAGGCAGGCTGGAGAGGTTGGAGAAAAGTATCAGGCGTGATGTGTGATAGAAGAGTTTCAGCTAAAATGAAAGGGAAAGTGTACAAAACCGTGGTGACACCGGCCATGCTGATTGGTCTAGAGACAGTGGCACTGAGGAAAAGACAGGAAACAGAGATGGAGGTAGCAGAGATGAAGATGCTGAGGATCTCTCTGGAAGTGACCAGGATGGACAGGGTTAGAGGAACAGCACATGTTAGAGGTTTTGGGGATAAAGTTCGAGAGGCAAGACTGAGATGATTTGGACATGTGCAGAGGAGAGAGATCAAGTACATCGGAAAAAGGATGCTGCGTTTGGAACCACCAGGAAAGAGGACTAGAGGAAGGCCAAAGAGCAGGTTCATGGACGGAGTAAAGGAAAACATGAAGATAGTTGTTGTGACCAAAGAAGATTCAGCAGATAGGGTTAGATGGAAGAAACTGACTTGCTGTGGCGACCCTTGAAGGGAAATGCCGAAAGAAGAAGAAGTTACAAACTTTAGCTCGTACTCTAAACTCCCCAAACAGGCCAATTTTTGCAGAATTTGCTTAACAGGGCAACAAAGGGCAACAAAGTTTATTCAGTTGTTCTACAAGGTCTTTTCATGTGGTCGTGTGAGGGCCTAATAATCCAATAAGAATTTCACTCTGAATTTTTTACAGTAAAAAAGACCTCAACTTGATCCCCACTTGATCCTCAATTTTCATTTTAACGACATTTAAAACAGATGCTCCACTATCTTCTCTAATCTTTATGGTTTGTGGGCATCAACAGTTTAAATTGTTACTAAATTAGACAAAGGATGTTCTAACAATAGGCAAGTTTGCAATAGACCAGACCTAAGGATAGTCCCTCGTCATCCACCTCGGGCCTTCACTCACATAGGGTTTCACCATTCATCTAGGAGATCATGAATGTCAGTATAGTGCAACGGTTGCAGGATAAACAGGAAGAACAACACTTTCATTGAACACAATAGAGTCCATCACTGGTTACTTTTAGTTCATAGTGGTCCACGCCCATTGGTAAAAAGGTCTATCACTTTTGTGGTAAAAAAAAAAAAAAAAATGTTCTGGAACATCGCAAAGACGTAACATCATTTTCCTGTTCCGTACTCCAGCACAATTTGTGCTCACACTAGCAGTGAACCGCACTCAAATACAACTGTACCGCACCCAGATTTGGATGGTTGGAGCACTCACACCAGTCAAACAAACTGCATCATGGTAGTAAAACGCATTCGGGCACAGTTCAAACTGCTCAGTGTGAGTAGACTCAAAATTTGGGTTCTACTCATCAAACTTTAAATTTTATATCAAATTTTGTAACCTAGTAATGGTTTGAACAAAGAAATGACGGAACAAAATGAATACCGAAGGAAAATGTGTTAAACATGCTGATTGTACATCTTTTCAGGTCTGAAAATATTGTAATTGTACAAACGTCTGCTTTTTTCTTCTATTTTCCAAATGCCGATCGTAGGTGAAATTATCTCGTGTTTATCTGCTGAAAACAACATGAAGCTTTGTCGTTGCGGGCTACTGCGAGTGCACACGCTAAATTACACCGTATTTTGTTCAAAGATTTTCGAAAAAAGTAATTACTGCTGCTCGAGCATGAGAGAATGATAGGAAGAGAAGAACTGACAAAGAAGAGTTTGATGGAAAAAGTCTGTTTACTCGGTTTTGCTGCTGAGTGACATGAATAACAGCCTTTTGCTAAATTGGTAAAACATGGTTTAGTTGAAAAAACTCAAGCAGAAAGCAAGGCCCCTAAAAAACATCGGAGACAAAACGTTGTATCACTTTCTATGCATCAAGAAGGCAAAACTGTAATTAAAAAAATACCACAAAGTATATCTTTCAACTCCGTATTATACAGAAAGAAAACAAATTAATGACATGCACATATCGTTCATCAAACGAGTTGTTTTGCATGAATTATGGATGCTATCTAACATTTTTTTTTGTTTCACAGTAGATCTATTTCATTTGCTAGAAACTGGTTCTATCAAATGACCTCTTTTCTTTAACTGTTTTCTTTGCGATCTTACAAGAAATTTTGCTTGGGATATGTTTATTTAATTTGATTGATATATGTCTTCAATACTGCATCATAAGAAACAAATTTTTAACATATTTTTTAGTTGATGCAACTCTTCCAAGTAATGGGATTCTGGGCTCATCAAATAATAAAAACAGAACAAAAATAATGCAAATGTACATGAAAGATTTGATCGTTTCATAACCTCAAGATAACTCACCCATGTTAATAAATCAGAGTAGTTTCTAAAGAAATGTGTATTTAGGTGTGTTGGGTTGTTTTTGAGCTGCTCTTGTTTTTTTTTTTTTTGTCTAGATTTTTTTATTACTTTCAGGCAGAATATTTTATTCCTTTTCCTTTCTTCATACCATAACACGTCTTATGATTTCTCCTTGGATTATAGATTTTTATGAGGAATTAATTGAAAAATTGAATTATCGATTAAGTTTCATCTGTTGACACTGAATAAGTTTCATCGATTTAAAAATCAATTTATTCCACTTTTACCTGAAACATCTGTATCAAAAATAGCTGTTATTTATGAAATAATAACAGATTTGCGTAACAAAGATTAAATCAAATGAGGTAGAGCAAGTCAATGATTAAGGTTAATGTTGAAGAAAATCAAAGATGCCTAGTTATTTTACAGATATGTTTGTAACTCTGAGAGTGACCAGGATGGACAGGATTTAAAATGAGTATATCAGAGAAGCAGCACATTTTAGAGGTTTTGGAGATGAAGTCAGAGAGGCCAGACTGAGATGGTTTGGACATGTGCAGAGAAGAGAGAGTACATCTGAAGAAGGACGCTGGGTTTGGAACCACCATGAAAAAGGCCCAGAGGAAGACCAAAGAGGAGGTTCATGGATACAGTGAAGGAAGACATGAAGATAGTTGACGTGACTGAAGAGGGTGAAGTAGACAGGGTTAGATGGAAGAAACTGCTTTGCTGTGGCGACCCATGAAGTTGAATGCCGAAAGAAGAAGAATTTGTAAGGGATCATAACACATATTATTTAACTGATTTGATTGGACATACAGACGGTTCAGAAGAAAAAGCAAAACATAAAAAAGAATGAAAAAATGACAGAATTGACCTAGAATTTTTTTATGCTAAATGATGAAGATAGAAAGTTAATCGGTCTATTTCATCATCTTTTTTTAACATTACAACTGCAACTGAGTTTTATAAATGGACAACAGTTGCTCCTCCTTCCCTCATTCTGCAATACCACTTAAAAAAAAAGATGTTAGTGGACTACGACTCAAGGGACTGACTGGCCTTGTGGGATGCTGTCAGTAGTCAACCTGGGAGATTCGATTCTGCTTCTTTATAAAGCCTGTGATTTATCGAGAATCTGCAGACACTTTCAGGGATTTACAACAACCATCAAGGACAAGGACTGCTTCAAAGTCGAGAATGTTTAAATGTGTAAGAGCAAGATGTTGTGAGAGCCCACATGCATCTTCGGAAGAGCCAGGGTGACTGTGATGCACGGATCATCTCCAGTACTCCATGTTTCAGACCAAAGGCTGCTAAGAAAATAAAAAGGCGCCACCTCAGCAAAAAGTGCTGCAGTGTTGCAGACTCTGAATGGCAATTACGACTCTTGCTTATTAAAAGTTAATAACAAAATAATCAGATTTTTTTTCTTAGAAATGAACATAAATTCAAGTGAAGGTTGCATTTTAATTTAAATTATCATTAACGACCCACAAAACCTTCAGTCGTATGTTCCTGTCAAAGGATTCAATCATCTGTTCATGTATCATACTAGTTGCGAAGATCAATAGAACTTTTGTCATTTTTTGCTGACAGTATGCATCTTTGCATAATTAGACTTTTTTTTATTGAGTAAAAGTTTTTTTTTATTGACTTTTGTGTAATCAGGCACTCTGATTTTTTTCTATTTCCCTTTTTAATCTTCCAAAGATTCAGTTTTCTTGGTTAACTTGGCTGGATTGGTTAAACAGAAAGGTGTTCACATTTGTTTTTGATAGTCAACAAAGGTCAAGAACAGACAAAAAAAAATTAAAATAAAAAAAGAATGAATGGTTCACTGAGAACTTAAATCAAATTTTGGAAGCCAAGTTTGTGCTCTCTCTGGGCGGGACAGAAGGATGAGTAAGACTCCGTCTTTCACACTTACTTGTCCGTAGTAAAACTCTTTAAATTGGTAAGATTTTGTAACTGGTAATAGACGTTTCAAAACTCAAATTATGGTTGTTTATGTGCATAAGATAAAATGGAGAAATAGGTGTATGCCATGATGTGGAAAGTGGAAGACCCAAATGCAGGACATCAAAACAAGGTTTATTAACACAACTCCAATAATTCTGTAAAGCAAAAGGCACAGGATTAACTCGGGATTTCAAAAGTTCAAATAATAACAGAGTTCAAACGTGCACATGCAACCAGGGTGACCTGGCTGGAAGGGATGGTATGACCATGGAAGTCCGGGTTGATTGCCCTTAAATAGATGGCAGGGTCCACAGATGTGTGGCATCAGAAATCAATCTCAGGTGTACCTAATCAGGGTGATGATGAACATCCAGGGCTCCCTTTGGCGGCAGTTGAGGGGATCACACAGTATATTTCATACATTTTTAATAACTGGACTTACTTTTTATTTATTGAGGTGTTGAGTATTAATAAACAATTAAGTGTCAGAAATTTAATAAGATGTAATTTGCTGCCTTGGCAGTTTTTCTTGTGTAAAATTGTCTAAGTTTACCTTGCTTTTCATGGGATTTAATCCTGATAGACTCAAGTTCACCTAACACGCCAGGCATATCATTGTCACCACCAATAGCCGTAATCGCTTCATCCAGGGAGCCAAGCATCCATATTTAACTGTCAAAGTGGAATAAAGCCATATCTAAAGTTGACTACAAGCTATAAATCTTGTACACACTAACCATGAAATCTGACTACCACAGAGTCCCCTCATATTTCCTTATTCATTCATAAAAAAAAAAAAAAAAAAAAAAAACAGTACATCATCTTTCAAACATTCCTCACACATGCCTCAGTAACACACCCACCACTGTGGTGCTGATGCTGCAACTTGCTTTACCACCTCATGAATATTTTACTGAGATTTTCTTGAATTTATAGTGGATAAAAAGTTGTTAAAACACGATGAACAACAACAAAGACTAACTTGATATCTTCAAGCTGGATACGAGACACTAAGATAAAAGTCACCATGTTCCGTGATGTACACTGTTAGCTAGTTAAGCGTCTGGAAGGATTTTACACCACCGTGAGTTCACAGTTAAACACTTTTTATTGAGTGATGACCAGGAAACATTTTCAAGAGGCAGCTGCTGTGAGTAAAGGGCAATGCCAGGAACCAAAGCTGACGAGACGGGGACGGTTTTATTGAAGACCACTGAGGGAAAAGGACTGGAGATGAGCAGAGAAACAGGGCTGCTGTGACAAGCAGGCAGTTGAATCTGGTTTCCTGAGTGGAACAAAAGAAAATAAACAAAAGCTTGGAGATAAAATTGAACTGACAAAATATTAGAACTAATGAGTGCAATTACCACTTAATAAGCTAACAATCTCATAATAACTTGAACGTCCTGTTTCATCCACATGAAAATAACAATGCAAATCAAAATATCAAAAGACATTTTAATTACTGAGTCTTTTATTTAAAGAAAAAATCTTAACAAAACAGGAATTTATATCAAAATGGTTTTTTTTAAGAATCACAATGACAGTAATACCATCTGATTTTGTCAGTAAAGACCTCCCACAGATCTTTAATTTTTTTTTTTTTTACTATTTTTTTTTTCTATTTTTCAGAATAAACAAGCATTTCTTTCTTTTTGATGTATCGGTCACAGATCAAAACTTTGGTGATCAGCATTTCCCCAAATGGAAACATGAGTTTTGAAAGTTAAATGTCTTGTAACACATTATTTTTAGTGGCCTTTTTATCCTTTTATTTGTAATTTAAAACTGATAGATTTTCATCACGTCCCTAGAGTTAGCTTATGCAGCCGAGGATCTGACCGAAATGAACGTCCTATACAGGGTGGCTGGGCTCTCACTCAGAGATCGGGTGAGGAGCTCTGTCATCCGGGAGGACCTTGTGGTTGAGCTGCTCCTCCTCCAGGTCGAGAGAAGCCAGATGGGGTGGTTCAGGCATCTGGTCAGGATGCCCCCCTGAGTGCCTCACTGGCGAGGTGTTCCGGGTACGTCCCATTGGGAGGACACCAAGAGGCAGACCCGCTGGAGAGACTATGTCTCACAGCTGGCTGGGGAACAACTCGGGATCCTTCCGGGTGAGCTGGAGGATGCAGCTGGGGTGGGAGAAGCCTGGGGGTCCCGTCTGAGGCTGTTACCCCTGCTTCCTGTCCCCGGATAAGCAGAAGATGAGGAAACGGAACAGAACAGATTCTCATCACTAATTTTAATCATAACACAGTACTGCAAACTGCAAATGAACGCAGACACACCTTTCTTTTTAAAGAATGCTTTTAATTTAAAACAATTAAATCCTCTTTTTTTTTGGCCAGTCCAAACAACAACCCCCAACATATTTACTCTTCAAATCAAACCCTTTTTTGGTGCCCGAATATGTTTTCAAGATGTCATGGATTAAGAGGGAACATGTCAAGTCGTATTCCTTGTGACTTTGCTCTATGTACAAATTAATCAAGTTTTGCATGTGCAAAAGTCTTGTTAGTGCAAAATGTCCCCAGTAAATCAAACGTACTTCTGAGAAAAGAAGAAAGAAAAAGTATTTAAAAGCTCCCACAGAAAGGCCTTTGATAGCAAAGTGCAAAAGTAGAGACTGGTAGCGTGTAGACAGTCGGAACCATCAGACAGACAAAGACACGCAAAGAAAAAGCGACACATCGACAGAGAGACATTGTGGTTTTTCTTCTCTTGGATATATAATCAGTTTAAGAGGAAGTTTTTTTCCCTCAGCTTAGCTTTGATGTACAATCAGATTTCGACCCGCACTGTAATTCTTCGTCTCCCTCCTCATCTGTCCTCTTTTCTTTTGTCTGTCCCTCTAATAGTCTCTCCATGCCGTTTGATGTGGTGGCACCCTGGCATTGTTTTTGCTATTGTGCCAGTGTGGAAAACAGAAAGAGGGATAGGGGAAGAGGGACAGAGATAGATGAAGGGATGGTATTGCTGTATTGATGTGGCATGGAGGCTCCAGTAAAGTTGAAAATCTGGATATAATTGACAGCTACACTGGTAGATCTGGTATTCCCATCAGAGTGCAGAGGAATGTTCTGCAATTTCCCGGAATGACCTCCAAAAACTTACTGTAAGGGCCAGCAGCACAATTATCACTATCACGTCCACCAAAAATACCCAATACCTAATTATGTTTCCAAACTTTTTGTCTGGCCATTTTTATCGTTTGTTGGACTGCGTGGATCTCATTTGTGTGTTTGGCAAGAAATCCAAAAAGTTAATAGATTGTCTACAAAAACTTTTTATAAACTGTATTAAGCTATGTATAGTTTTAGCCACTTTGCATTTGTAGTTTACCAACAAAGACAAAAATAACGATGTTCAATGTATTGAACTTGTCCTGAACTTATTTTTAAGATAAAAAAATTCCCACGTAAAATGTTGCTTTTCTGGTTCCATAAATGTTGCTAAAAATGTGCAAGTTTAGGACAGCTTCTATCCACCCTTCAAAGTATTCAGAGGGTGAAAATTTTGTTGAGTATGCCTTGGAGAAAACAAGAGACAGAACATAACCTTCAATGAATAGTTTGGTAATATTAAGCATTTGTTTCTTAAGTGAAAATTTTTATTTGTGGTTTTCTATATAATTTCAGGTCCTAAACCTAATTTTTTCAGTTTGTTTTCTCATTTTTTATCTTGTTTAAACATTTCTATCCATACCTTACACTTTTACTGCCACACTCCTTCACATACTGTCTTAGTTTTGGAAATAATTTTCAGATCTTTATTCTTTCTATGTATGTAGTTGAAGCTTCAATCTTCTTTTCAATTACTTTCTTACATTGCTGAACCTTCGGTGACATTGGAAACTTCAACTTAAGACTGTTTCTGTCTAAATAATCTACTGGCAAAAAAAAAAAGACAAAAAAACAAAAAAAAACAACCTAAAATAAATTTACCGGCAAATTTAAAAAAAAAAATCAAATCTGTGTGGAATTACTTCGAAGTATCATATTTTGATTTTGGTAATTTGATAAACCTTTAAAAGGTAAAATAAGCTGAATATGTGATAAATGTGCGTGCCTGTTGAGTAATGGTAAGTTGTGCATCGGTACTCAGACTGAACCAATCTGCCCTACAATTGTCCTTCAGTAACTATTTTTAAGTCAAAATAACCATCTGGTTTTGCCAAAACATGTATAAAAAGCTCAGGCATCAGACATAGAAAAATTTTTTCAGCAAAAAAAAAAAACAGTTGGTAATTTCATAACAACTTTATAAATGTCAAAATAATTTAATAGAACATAAGCATTTTACTCCAAAATGAGGATTATTTGGAGATAAATTTCCTCCATATCTATTTTTATGCTGAAAGTCCAGCATGTCTGAATGTGAACGTGACCATTTTTATTGAAAAGTAAAAATGTAGTATATTGTTTGAAGAAACTTGGATGCGCAGAAACGTTCTCTCCTGGTGCTACAGGATCACAGCACCTTTGATACAGTAGGTTCAGTTTTCTCCAAAAAAAACAACCTGGCTTTTAGTCACAATTCAGAGACAGCTCTTTTGAAAATTGTTAATGATCTTAGAGGTAACTTGGTTGTGCAGAAGCTTTCTGTCCTGGCGCTTTTGGATCACAGTGCCGCCTTTGATACAGTAGGTCACCAGATTTTTTTGGACAGACTTAGGATTAAAACTAAGAACAGTACCAGAGAAGTCCACCAGACTCCTATCGCTCAGATAGACATTTATATTAGTTTGGGTACCTGCTCCTCAAGAATTCATAAAATCAAATATGGGGTTCTCCAGGGATCAATCTTAGTCCCATTTTAATCTGTACATGTTAACACTTGAGAATGTCATTAGGAGACACTGTTTGTTTTCACAACTATGTAGATGATACACAGCTTTACATCACCATGTCTCCTGATGATCCCAGACCCAGTTAATGTTTTTTAAAAATGTGATTTAGATATAAAGTCATGGGTGGGAAGAACTCCTTACAGCTCAACCAGCACAAAACTGAAGTTTTAATTGGTGATTTTTTTTTTTACTATGAGCTGAAAATGATTCCATATATAAAGAACGTCACGAAGACGGGATTTTATCTCTCGGTCCAATCACAAAGGCCCAGAGAAATCAGCTCAAAATTTGATTGGAAGAAGCAACATTATCGTTGCTGTTCATTTTCTGTTTGAGAGGGCCAGCAGATTGGATCCAGAAGGAATCAGGGAGGGTTTGTTGATTTTGTTCCAACATAGGCCAGCCGAAATGTTGTTGTTAAATTCTAAAAGTAAAAATAGAAGACCCATGTAGGAGAACCACAGCCACTAGGAAAGATGCAAAAGAAAGCCGACAGATCATTTGAGAGTATTTAATAAATATTCAACTTTGTGTTTCAGATAAATTTGAGCCACCAGGTGTTTGAGAAAGTTCATGGTTCACCGCTACTTTAAAAAGACGGACAGCTTTGTATGAGCTTTATTAACAAATAATGCAAGTTGAACTTAAAATGACCGCACACACTAAGTTCTACAATCTGGTACTTGGGAGGTGGTGTCTCAGTGATAGAGCGATCACCCTTGGACCGGAAAGTTTGCAGGTTTGATTCCCAATGAGTTTGCGTCTAGGGTCGTTGGAAAGACACCAAACCCCTAGTTTCTCCCACCATTGCGTGGCAGCCTGCTGTGGTGTAATGCAGCATACAAATTTCCTCAGTGAAGGATCAATAAAGTATACAATATTAATGAGATACCTGGTTTTATTTTGTGAAATTTATTGTTTTCTGTGTGTCCTTAACACTATCACTTGTTATGATCTCTAAGTGTATTAAGTGCATTTTTTATCCCCCTGTTTAATCCTTTTTTCTGTATCTCTTATCAGACCAAACCAAACAAGTAATTCTATTTAAGAAACTCCAGATGAATACAAAATAGTCCTTTTAATTTCCTTGGTAAATGGTAAAAAAGAACCCAGACATCAGTCTGTTCCAGGTGAATATACCCTGAATACTAAAAGGCAATCCCAGCTTTAGCTTGCAGTTAATACCAAATGATTCCTGCTGACAGATCTGGGTGCTGCAGAACAGGGATAACTTACTTAAACTGACTAATGTGTGTCTTTTTGCCTCTTAGAATTACCTCTGCAAGTAAAAGCTAGTGTAACGACTGCAAGATGAAAAGAAAAAAAATTGTTTGAAGTGTCTCTTACAATATGGAAACTAGAGACTGTGTTCTAACTGAACATGTGTTTTCAACCTCTCACCAGCTTTTGTTGTGCTATTTGCATGATAAACTTGCAAACTGGTATTATTTTACACAAATAAAAGTTTAAAAGAATTAAAAAAAAAAAAAAAAAAACGAGTGCAGTGACTTGAAAAAGTACATATGACTTTGCTTCTTTTATTAGTCTGGTGTAACAGAGAAGTATGTTAGAGTGGTCCAGGACATGTATGAGGGCTGTAAGACAGTGGTGAGGTGTGCTGTAGGTGTGACAGAGGAGTTCAGTGTGGGAGTGGGACTGCACCAGGGATCTGCTCTGAGTCCTTTGCTGTTTGCTATGGCGATGGACAGGCTGACAGACGAGGTTAGACAGGAATCTCCATGGACAATGATGTTCGCAGATGACATTGTGATCTGCAGTGAGAGGAGGGAAGAGGTGGAGGAAAAGCTGGAGAGGTGGAGGTTTGCACTAGAAAGAAGAGGAATGAAGATTAGTCAGAGTAAAACAGAGTACATGTGTGTGAATGAGAGGGATCCAAATGGAAAAGTGAGGTTACAGGGAGAAGAAATAAAGAAGGTGGAAGATTTTAAGTACTTAGGATCAACAGTCCAGAGCAATGGAGAGTGTGGAAAAGAGGTGAAGAAGCATGTTCAAGCAGGCTGGAACAGGTGGAGAAAAGTATCAGGTGTGATAGTAGAAAAAGTTTCAAAAAAGTCTTCTGGACAGTTCAATTCTTGACCGAAGTCAAGAATTTTCGGTCAAGAATTGAACTGTCCAGAAGACTTTTTTGAAACTTTTTCTACTATGGATCACTCCTGGATGATTGAGGGACTACACGGACTTATATCAGGTGTGATGTGTGACAGAAGAGTTTCAGCTAAAATGAAAGGAAAAGTGTACAAAACCGTGGTGAGAGCGGCCATGCTGTTTGATCTAGAAACAGTAGCACTGAGAAAAAGACAGGAAACAGAGATGGAGGTAGCAGAGATGAAGATGCTGAGGATCTCTCTGGGAGTGACCAGGATGGACAGGATAAAAAATGAGTTGGGGAACGGCACATGTTAGAGGTTTTGGAGATAAAGTCAGAGAGGCCAGACTAAAATGGTTTGGACATGTGCAGAGAAGAGAGAGAGTACATTGGCAGAAGGTTGCTGGGTTTGGGACCACCAGGAAAGAGGCCTAGAGGAAGACCAAAGAGGAGGTTCATGGATACAGTGAAGGAAGACATGAAGATAGTTGGTGTAACCAAATAGGATTCAGCAGATAGGGTTAGATGGAAGAAACTGACTTGCTGTGGTGACCCCTGAAGGGAAATGCTGAAAGGAGAAGAAGACTTTGCTTCTTTTATTTCAACAATACATGTAAGTACAGGAACACTGTTATATGAATCAAAGTAAAATTTTAAATTAATGCTGATAAATTTAATCATTTTAAATCAAACTTTCCACCATGGATCAGACAGCCTAACGGTCAATGGACTCCAGAAAATACAGGGAAAAGTGGAAAATGTCAACTCTTCCTGCCAGGCGTAACTATGCCAGTAGTTCTGCAGTACATCTGAAAAAAAAAGAAAAGAAATAAAGCATGTGTGAAAAAGATAAAGGGCGACAACTGATGTAAAAGAGAGGGAGAGAAGTGAACGGAAAATGAGTGAACCAGAGAAGAAGAAAAGGAGAAATGGGGGTGAGAGGAGGGACCGAGAGATGATTGATGGAGCCAAAACGCCGATTTCTTGCTTCATCTGATCTGCATTACTCTGCAATCAGCACACACACACATGCACACACCTTGCAATCAACACACACACAGTCCCAACATCTCCTCACAGACTATTAGTCAGCAATCAACACACAGGTTGCTGATCAGAAACCATCATCATCAACACACACTCCATGGATTTGGACTACATTTTTACAGAAGCACACATGAACACACAGTTTGATTTTAAACTGGTGGTGAGATTTGCACTCATCTTCCTTGGTCATGCAGCTTTGGATGTCCATGCTTAGACACAAACAGCCACAAGATGAGACAAAGAAATTAGAAACACTAAACATGGAAATGACAACACATTCATGCATGTTTTACAGCTGCTTTCAGTTGGTTATTTGGACATAAAAAGTTAAAGATGTTTCTGTCTTTATGGGGTTTTTTTTTTTTATTCTCTCCATTGATCCTCAAAGGACAGATTCATCTTGTAGCTCGCCTCTCCAACAGGAAGGTCAAACCGCAAGGTCGGCTACATAACTGCTCCCTTGGAGCATACACAGGGACATGGATTTTTCTTTAGAAAAAACAGACACTACATCAAAACCTGGAAGTTATTGTACATTAATGCTGTGTTTTGAATAATTCAAAGTACTTCAATAGATAAAAAATAAAAACTCTGAAAAAGAGTTATTGCTTTGTAAACACGTTCTTTTAAAATATTACTTTTAATGACTAAGAAATTTAGGATAAAATATACAATACATTTTACCTGCTCTTTGAGAATCCCCTTTATAAACATGACCATGTCACAAACACATGCCAAGTGTACTAAACTTACTTAAAAAAAGAATGTTAAATTGTGAGACTCATAATTTTTTACTGAAACAACCCTGTGGAAAATAAGCCTGGCCGTAGAGTGTTTAAAAAAAAAAAGACATATTAATGTTTAGGTGGAGTCTGTGTTACTCACAATCAATAAATTACATCAAAAGTTAGCTGAAAGTTTTGAAGTAAACTACTATCGTAAAAAATGGTCCATTGGTCCATTTTTTTTGTTCCCTTCTCACGTTTTTTTTTCCCAAAAAGGGGCACTGACGTTGCTTTTAAAAAAAAGTCTTTGGCGTGTTTTGGGTCTATCAATTTGATCTGGTTTAATCTCAGCAGACTTGTTGATTTTTACTATTTATTTTTTTATGGTACAAAACTTCAATCTTTGGCCTCGTTCTTTATAAAAAAAAATTTCTGCAGAGAGCTTCTTCTCCTTTCGGCATTTCCCTTCAGGGGTTGCCACGTCAGTTTCTTTTATCTAACTCTGTCTCTTGCATCTTTTTCGGTCACGCCAACTATCTTCATGTCTTCCTTCACTGTACCCATGAACCTCCTCTTTGGCCTTCCTCTAGTCCTCTTTCCTGGTGGTTGCAAATCTAGCATCCTTCTTCAGAAGTACTCTCTCTCTGTCTCTCTCTCTCCTCTGTACATGCCCAAACCATCTCAGTCTGACCTCTCTGACTTTATTCCAAAACCTCTAACATGTGCTGTTCCTTTGATCCTGTCCATCCTGGTCACTCCCAGAGAGATCCTCAGCATTTTCATCTCTGCTGCCTACATCTAGCAGAGATATAATCTGTTTTGAACATTTTCATACATAATTTCTTCATGTTATAGATATGCCTGAGTTTTTTTAATCATTTTAACAAGATTTTATTAATTTTTTCAATGTTTCAAATGACACTAACAATCCTCACATCGTAGACACACCTTTACTTTTGGGTACAAGATGAAATGCAAATAAAATGGCCATGTCAAACAAATCAAGACTAAATCAGCGATGCTGGTTCAGCTGCTTTAGTGTTAAAAACAGGGCCAGGAAATTAATGTATATATGTATAATATATGTATATTAATGTATAGGTATTGAAAGCTCATGTTTTAATTGAAATATAAGCAAAACAGCCATTGACCCATCCCGAGAATTTATTGGTTGTCTTTTACTCTAGAATATTTATCACATAATCAAACTTTTAAAAAAAATTAAAATAACTGAGACATTCAATATTATTTAAATAATAAAATGATAATAAATAATAAATATTAAAAGCGATATTTTAAAATAATAATTATTAAAAAAAAGTTACACTTTTTCTGTACAAGCGATCCAATAATAAATACGTACAACCAGCCGAAATGAGCTTCCTCCGCAGGATGGCTGGGCTATCACTCAGAGATAGAGTGAGGAGCTCAGTCATCCGGGAGGAGCATGGAGTAGAGTCATTGCTTCTCCAGGTCAAGAGAAGCCAGATCGGGTGGTTCGGGTGTGTAGTTAGGATGCCTCCCGAACACCTCGCTGATGAGGTGTTCCGAGAGGAGACCCAGGGGCAGACCACAGACCTGCTGGACAGATAGTGTCTAAAAGCTGACCATGGAACACCTCCTCCTGGGTAAGATAGAGGATACAGCAGAGGTGAGAGACGCCTGGGTTTCCCGTCTAAGGTTGTTGCCCACGCAGCCAGCCCCAGATAATTGGAAGATCGTCGGAACAGAATGGAAAAAGTTCAAATTTCCATCAAATGCTGGTGTAACGTAATGGAAATCATGTGCTGTTCCCTGTTTGAGTTTGATCATTTTAATTTGCAAAGGTTTTTATCTTAAATATAAGGAGGTAAACACGAGGATTTTTAAAAGCACTACCGCATCAAACTAGTCGTGTTTTACACAAGTCAATAAATAACGTGCATCAGTCTCCACATTTTTCTTCGCCACACTTTTGACATGCAATAACAACAAACAGATTTTAGGATGACTCCTCAGTCCTCTAATGCCCGTAAAACTTTAAAAGCAAATGCAGCACACACACAACCCATACAGATGAATGATTAGTTACTTAATGTGAGCAAAGCGTCATCATTTTTCAGTGGAGTGCTGGAGGTTTGTTGTGATGAATTATGACCTCTGTAATGTTCTACCACTCTCCATCCTCCCTCCTTCTAACACTATCATCCAGCACATGTTGTTTTTCTTTCTCTCTGTTTCCGTCTTCCTCTCCCTTCCCACCGCTATCGATCATTTCCCTCTCTGCCCAGTCATCATAATCAGACATAATTTATAATGACACATACATATAAGCATACAAGCAAAACTCCTGCACAAAAAAATATTGATCAGATATTTCTCTGCAGACTGCTATCATCATTTTGATGAGAATGGGATTCCTGCCAAATTAAAATGGGCCAAGATGTGTTAACACACACAAATAAAAACACACACATACTCATAAAGGAGACCACCTGCTGAAAATTTAAAATTGCTAATTTATTATGAGTAAACACACTCTTCACATCCTTCACTTCTGTTGTTTTGTTATCCTGTTCCCACCTCCCGTACCCTTTCAGGCTGCACACTGTCTCAGGTTAGCTGATGTAAAAATGTTAAATGATGGTGCTGTGTATTAATAGGATTTATGCTGCAGGCATGCTAATGACCGTGGAAGCTGATTTTAAAGGTGTAATCAGTAACATTTCAATAGCCCCCCCGTTTAAAAGCGACTATAATTTATGAAGTGAAGATATGCATGCGTTGATGATCAATGAGTGCAACCCAGCAGCCACTGAAGAAGAAAAAAGTCTCTCTTACTTTAAAGCACGCTGAAAACTTCTCTCTTTAAGAGTAATGACAGCTGGAAAAATGCCCCAAGTTTTACCAAACAATTTTTTTATAACTCCAAAATATAAAATGCACATTTTATTCTGAGCGAATTTACGTTCAGCCTCATTAGATGATCAGGAGAATAATTTGATTTGTTTCTTTATTAGTGATTAGGCCGTACTTGTATTTAGCCTAATGTTTTTCCAATATTAAACAAGCTGCACAAAAATGGATCAGTTTTGTGGAGTTTTATTTCAAAACAAAGAGAATGAGGGGTTTATCGTCTACTTTTTCAGAAAACAAAACAAATAGGGACAGGGTCCTGGCCCATGTGGAGGAATGTAAGTATCTCGGGATCTTGTTCACGAGTGGGGGGAGGATGGAGCAGGAGATCGACAGACAGATCGGTGCAGCATCACCAATAACTAGGACGTTGCATTGATCTGTCGTGGTAAAGATAGAGCTGAGCCGAAAAGCAAAGCTTTCCATTTACAAGTCAATCTACGTTCCCACCCCCACCTTTTGTCACTAGCTGTGGGTGATGACCGAAAGAATGAGATCGCAAATACAAACGGCCGAAATGAGCTTCCTCCGCTGGGTGGCTGGGCTCTCACTCAGATATCAGGTGAGGAGCTCTGCCATCCGAAAGGAGCTTGGTGTCGAGCCGCTCCTCATACAGGTTGAGAGAAGCCAGATGGGGTGGTTGGGGCATATGGTCAGGGTTCCTCCCGACTGCCTCTCTGGTGAGATGTTTCGAGCACGTCCTATTGGGAGGACACCAAGAGGCAGACCCCGGACCCGCTGGAGAGACTATGTCTCACAGCTGGCTAGGGATCTCTCTGGGTGAGCTGAAGGATGCAGCTGGGATGAGAGAAGCCTGGGCTTCTTGTCTCAGGCTGTTGCCACCATGACCCGGCTCAAACTAAGTGAAAGATGACTGGATGGAACAAAAACAAATAAGTTAAATTTTAATTTTTTTGCCTTCACAATTTTTTATGAAGGCAGTTCTGTTAATGAGAGCAGCCAGTAGCTTTCACATGTTTAGCACGTGACCAGTGAAAGATCACAGTACAATATTTTTTTAAATTATTATTTTATTTTTGTCTGTTCAAGTGAGGTCAGAATGACATTTGAGGGTGCGACATCCATCTTTATTTCTGTATTTTATCAGCACTATTATGGGACATACGTTGCTCATTCAGAAAAACATTACCAGAAAAAAGAGATTTGAAATAATGAAGTCACTTTTTGAAATAGGATTGAAATTCAGGAGCAAGTCTCACCATGTTTATACGTCTGGCTGGTGAAATTTTGTATTCTAGTTACCCTGGAAACCATTAGAAAAGCTGATGAGTCTGCAGTATGTATGAATTATGTAATTTAGAAGGTTACCAACAGACTAAAGGCAGAAGGTGGTTGAAATTTAGCTGAAGAGAAAAAGCGAGGAATGGATTATGCCAACATTTTCAGACAATGAAATAGTGCATATAAGCATAACGATGGCAATTTTTTTTGTATTATGTGCATGTGTATGAGACTGAGTAGTGCCAAAAGCTGCCCAACTGGTTATATTATGATGAAAATGCACACATTAAAGGAAATTTATGTGCTACAAATTTGCTATGAAGGTGCTTTATGACCGTTTATGTTCCTAAACAACACGGAGAGTGACAAAAAGCTGCAAAACACACGTGTTGGGAATAAAGTTACCTCAATTTTTCTCTCTATGCTTCTATTCTGATAAATGACTCCAGCTCATGCATCGCTGTGGCAGTTTGCACACTTTATTTTTTAAACTTATTTCCTTGAAAGAAAACTTTAAAAATTCCAGTGATGAAGCAAAGTTTCCAAACCGATTATTTGGACAAATATTGGTAGAGTTTAAGATCGACTTTTAAAGCACATATGGTGAATAAACAATTGATCATATCCAGAATTTTTTAGGACATGCAAAAGTAATTTTGCATGTCCTAAAAATACTACAGATAAATTTTATAGCACAGGACACAATCTTCTTCTTTTGGCCTTTCCCTTTAGGGGTCGCCACAGCAAGTCAGTTTCTTCCATCTAACCCTATCTGCTGCATCCTCTTTGGTCATACCAACTATCTTCATGTCTTCCTTCACTGTATCCATGAACCTCCTCTTCGGCCCTTTCTGCCAGTCCTCTTTCCTGGTGGTTCCAAATCCAGCATCCTTCTTCCGATGTACTCTCTCTCTCCTCTACACATGTCCAAACCATCTCAGTCTGGTCTCTCGGACTTTATCCCCAAAACCTCTAACATGTGCTGTTCCCCTGAGACTCTTTTTTAGGACATTTTTAGGACATGCAAAAATAATTTTGTTCTATTGATACCACAGATAAATTTCATAAAACAGGACACAATCTTCTTCTTTCGGCATTTCCCTTCAGGGGTCACCACAGCAAGTCAGTTTCTTCCATCTATAATAAAAATTAAAATGATTAGATTTGTACTTAGTGTTGAAATAATCTGAACAACAATTTGCATTTCTGCATCCTGCAAAATTTTAACAATAAAAAAGGATTTTAATTAAAAAAAAAAAAAAAACTTTTTTCCCCCACTCATGGATTTTTTAAAACTGATTCTTAATCTGCTTCACCTTGATTTGCTGTTCTGTAAATCCCCTCTCCTTGTTTGCATTTGAAGAGTTTCTTTGATTTGAACATTCCTGTTTTAAATCAGTCACATCTTTCATACGCACATGCAGATATGACCCTTGATAATTTCCCTCTTCCCTCTTTTGCTTCCTCTTCATTTCTCTCTCTGGAATTGCATATTAAATGTAAATTATGTCAGAAAAGCTTGAATTTTAATCTCTGTAGGGAACGCTAACGGCTCCATCTTTGTAATGCCGACCGCTGTCTTGTGGTAAAGATGGAAAACAAAAGAGAAAAACTTTTTTTTACATTTAATCTAAACTGTGAATTAGAATATTCTAGTTGATTTTCTTTCCATCTCCTGTGATCCACCCTCATTTTTGCCCTTGAAATAGTCTCTCCCAGATGAATGCAGACAGTCGTCACTCCTACAACCTGCTCCATGATATCAAACTTTTAACTGATTGAAGAGTATGTCGATCTCAGTTCTGATTTGTCTCCAGTTCTCTTCCCAACTTTCATTTTGCTTTTTGGTGTGAATTTGTTGGTATATTTGCCCTTTTTTCTCTATTTTTTTATACTTTTTGTTTGTCATTTGCAACCCATTTCCCCCCTGTTCCCCACATTTTGTCATTTTCATTTCCCCCTCTCATGTATACCTCTCCCTTTTTTCTTTGCTGTCCTCTTCTATCTGCAATCAGGTATTTTCATCACCTCTTCCTCATCGTCCACATCTGGTAAAGCGATCTTGGTCTTCGTTTTCATTAAACCACTTGATGACTTCATCTCTATCTCATCGCTTAATGTGGCACTCCTTTAATCTGGACTGCAAACGTTCAGACATGAAGAGCTTTCAAGGGACTTCCAAATCATTCGGTCACAAAGTTGATTTCAGCAAAGCTGGCTCAGTTTTTTTTACCCTTTCACATAGCTTTTGCTTGAAAATAATCAAGATGATTTGTTCTATCTTTGCTCCAAATTAATCACAAATGTAGTTAATCCATTACAAAGCTTTTTAGTTGTGAACATTTAACAGTTTTTATTCCAATGTTTTTGTGTTTTAAAGGATTTTTTTTTTTAAAAAACAGAAGAAAAGTTATGCTTATGAAAGCGGGGATGATTGAGGGGTACAAATAAGATAAAGTTTAAGGGCACTGTGCAGTCATCTGATGAATGAGATGACAAAAGGAAGGAGGAGAATAGAAGAAAAGAAAGAGGACGAAAATAGTTATTTGTTTGGTTTTGTCTTCTGAACCGCTTGTCTCTAAAGAGATGGGATTGGGTGTTGGGGTTATCTGAGCTGATTTCAGGCGGTAGGCGGGGTACACCCTGAACAGGTCGCCAGTTTGTCTGGGGTAACACATTTAACACTGTTTTTGAAGGGTGGGAGGAACGGAAAAAAAACTACACATACATGGTGAAAACATGTAAACCTCACACATAAAGTGTCTCAATTCCAGCAGGCATTCTGGGGCTCAAACCCCGATCTTCTTGCTGTGAGGCTACTGTACTAACCACTGCACCACCATGCATCCCTACGTCATTTGGTTTGTTTTGGTATCAATTTCTAATCCCAGCTCTTTTTGCCAGTTTAAAAAAATATATTTTCAGTCGAAAGTGGAGGGCAACCTAGATTCATTAACATATCAAGAGGCAATAACATTAATCTTGAACCAATTTAATTTGTTTCAAAATTAAAAGAATGAGCAGTTTTTATTTCAAATTTGCAGTTGAAAACAAGACACACAATGCTTGAAATTGATTTTTTTTTTTTCAGTTCTGATCTTGTCAGGATTAAGAACGGGACGCTATTGTTATTTGCTGAATTTATTGAGGATTGATTGGGTTATGTATGAAAGCCAACGAAACTTGGATATTTGTACAAAACGACCAAAACACCATCCAGAATAGTTATTAGAAGTAAAAAAAAATAAAAAATTAAATAGCTATCGTCAAGAGGAGTCGCTAATTCTTCATTTGATTTCTCTTTTTTGGTGGGTTTAAATTTTGCTACAACAATTTTGGACCAAATTATCTAGGCTCAAAGTTATTCATTTTTTTTTAGCAGATAATCCTCTGGATTTATTTTGTAAGTCTGAGAAAAAGATTGAAACTCTATAATGGCACATGTAGGGCTTAATTAGGATGACGTCAAGTGTGAATAGGGCTTTGGATTGGCAAGACAGCAAAATGTGTAAACGGAATAAATTTGAAGAAAAAAAATGTATAAAACTCCTGGTAGAACTTATCTGGAGAAAGTAGGACACCAAGTTTGTGAAAACACTTCTTTTCGGCATGAAAGGTGGTAGCCCTGGTTTTGAACTATGTGTTATCCAGATAAAATAGGGTTCAATTCTTGAGGTAACCAAGGTCCGAGGTTGGCCAAGACAAACAGCATGAGACAAGACAGAGAAAAACAAATATCATTTTAGGTTTGAGAGGAGAGCAAATCCTTTTGAAAAAAGAAAAAAAAAGGTACACAAAGTTCAAAAACAGTTTTACGAAGAGTAAAAACTAAAAACAGCTTTAAACAGAAGGAGGGAAGTACGGGTGGAGACCTCGTTGATGACCAGGCATAAAAACAACAGAAAAAGTTCAAGAAGAAAAAAAAAAGGAAAATTTTACCACAGAAAAGCCAGTTGCACGTTCAGTCCTTTCCTTTAACTACGGGTCAAAACAGCAACACATAAACACAGGCACATCTCTTCGTGCATTAGAAGCCCAACAAACTCTCAGCAGGGTTATTCTAAGCGATAATGTCTTTACCAGGACAGAAGCCTTGCAGTTTTAGGATATGTGGCTGGGCAGCTCTAAAGCCACAAGCTGTGATGGCAACTAGTTGCTTTCGAGACATGAAAAGCCAAATTGTCTCAGTTTTATATGGCACAAGTGACAATGATTGAAATTACCCCAATTACAAGTTAACCTTCGGTCTGCTCGGCTGCTCTGTGGTTCAGTAGAAAACCCAGTGATAAAAAGACTATTTGATTTTGTATTGATGGGATTCTCCTTATGGATGACATGATGTTGGGAATTTAGGGATCACTCATTTGTGTGTTAGAGGGATTTTCAAATACAGTAGATAACCACCAGTAGTAATCATTTTTATGAGTTAATATGGGGGGATCGTTTAGGAATCATTGATTCCTAAAACAACTACATTGATGTGTAAAAACCAGTAGTGTCAGTTGATTAAAAAAATTAATTACAGGATTTTGTAATTAATTAATCAAATTAATCACATTTTAACGTCATATCTGCTAAAGGTCTACAGATAAAGAATTTGAATTCTAGGATATTAAAAAATTGTATTGTATGACTAATCAATTGAATACAGTAATAAGTGAAGATTTTAAATCCAATTTATTATTGGTGAACTGTGCCTCATGAGCCGCGACAGACTGGGGACCTGTTCGGGGTGTACCCTGTCCTTTGCCTTAAATCAGCCGGGATGGGCTCCGGCCCCCCCCGCAACCCTGTAAGGGATAGACGGATAAGAAGATGACTGGCTGACTGTGCCTCATGAGGCCAAGTGCATCATTTAAAAAAGTAAAACAAGAGTTGGGGTTCGTTTTTATCTTCAATGATAAAAATTGACCTGCAATCAGCAGCAACCCGCTTCGCGATAGTATTTATCAATTTCCCTGTTGCGGATTTTCTCATTCGCTTGCTAAATTCAGCTAGCTCTGTTTGATGGAGCGAGCTCCCGGTAGCCACACTCGCAACAGAGGAAGTTGCCTGAACATGCTTTACGTTTAGATGGTATGTCAGGCTGGAGTTGCTCCGGTGGTAAGAGAACTCCTTTTTTAAAAAAACTACAAATCACTACATTTTAACTTATTTTCCCATCTTTATTATTTTTGTATAAAAACTTGCCGTTCAGTGGCTCGACTCAGGGGCGAATTCAGAATTTTCTAAAGGGGTGTTCGGGGGGCGTGGGGGAGGCAACCCTCCCTACCGCCCCCGGAAAATTTTGAAAGATAAGTAATTTTTTTTGCATTTTGGTGCATATTTTGCCCAAAGGTTATAATAATTAAAGTAGTAAGAACACTATATTTTGTGGACAAAAAGGGGTGAAGGGTGGGGTGGGGGACGTGCGCCCTGATTCTTTCATTTTTGTTAGATTTCTTTGACCTTTTATCATATCTTTGATACATGGTATACAAACCAATGTGGCTTTGCACACATTACGTATGTTTAAATTTGAAACTTACCCCATATCACGGAGCGTGTTTTCTGTGTCAAACTCATAAAGTTGAAGAAAGAAAAATCTGCAAACACCCCATCAGTTTTTTGTGGATTCAGTCCATGTGCCGCCAAAGGCCAGTGGAGGTCCGAGGTCTCCATGTTGGAAAGAAAAAATGTGGGTGATGGAGTTGTGCTTGGAAACTAAATTTTACAGAGGCATTCTTTTTTTTGTCTTTTATTCTGCCGCCACTCTTTCAATTTGTTTTTTTCTTTTTGTCTATCAGTCGATCTGTTTGTCTGTTGTGGTCAGTGCTCATTTTAGCCCGTGGACAAGCCGATTCCGAGCACACACAAACACACATGCAAAGTACACTGGCACTAGCCTCAAATGTAACCACAACGGTCCAACCCTTGGCAACATAGCTAAGACGAACTGACCACTTTGACGTCCATCTGAACACACACACAAAAGTAAAAAAAAACACCAACAGAAAGTACATTATTGTAAAAATTTTTAGACATAGTTTCTTTTACAAAGTATTATTTTCTCTTTAAAAGTGAGTTTGCAGATTTTTTAAAACAAAACAAAAACTTAATTAAAAACTTTCTTTTAGAAATGACTCAAACTTGGCAATAAACACATCAAATGCTGTAATCTGCTTTGGTGAAAGAGTTGAAAAGGTTATTTCTTTACCTTTTTGACATGTACGATTAGACACACTGCACCGTGAGACACACGTGTTATGTACGTGCACACTTTGTGTAAAGTCTCTGCTAAAAGAAAGAGGGGACTGTTTTCTTTCTGATCGAACCACACCCTGAATGAAGGATGGAAAGAACACAGGGCACTCTTGTGCTTTGGCAAATATTGTTTAACTGTATCCTAAACTAGTAATTTTTTCTATTTTGTTTCTCTTTTCAAAATACTGTAGTGCAAATTAAATTACAGCCAGTTACACATAGCAGATTATTTTATTACATGTCAGACTGAGTGGAAGCTTTTTTTGACTCCTAAAAATGCTCAGCAAGGTGAAGTCAAACTTTGTTCTTGGTGTTACATGTTAAAAAAAAATCTATAAAAAACTTTTTAATTACATTTTATGTTTTCATTTAGTCTTTCATATAAATTTAACTGATCAAGAGGAACAACAAAGTTACTATGAGAAATTCGGCGTTTACAAAGCAGCTATTTTCATTCACATTGTCCCTATTTTACTTTTTAAATTATATGTTTTTCAAAGTATTACCATTTATTCTAAAATCTTTTTTAACTTTATGAAAATGTATTTGTTTTAAATGTGTTTTTTTTTTTTAGTTAAAAAAAAAGACACCAGAGAACCATTAGTTATTATTTTGTATTCAACAAAATGAATTGATTCACTTCTGGTTTTACAAATTTTATTACGATGGTCTGACAAATTATAACTTTTAAAAGATGCAAATGTGTAATTTTTTTCCCACTGAACAAAAATAAATAAACCTCTTTTATCTGCTCGGAGCTGAAGTGCTGCAATTTTTCTTTCTTTTTTTTTCTACATTGGTTGCAGACAAACTAAGCGAGACTGGCAAAAGTCAGAATGACCGCGACAGGTCATTTAGTTTCTGTGGTTTGAAGGGTTGTGTATTTGTGGACTGAATGTTTGAAACTGTGGCGATTGTTGTTTTTCCTCAGAGCAAGACGGTTTATGAGAGAAGATTTTTTAAAAAAGAATTTTTTGAAGTTATCCATAGTCATTATTGAAATAAGTACATTTATTCAACACGTTGGTCAAATTTTTCTGGCTCTTTTAATTGGCCTTTTGTTTTAATAATTAAGTTTTTTTTTTTTTTTAATAGACTAAAACGTAGATTCTGGCATTTCTTTTTTCATGCAGCCTTAAAAATAATGTTGGACCTTAAAAAAGATTGTGAGGATGTAATTCACATTACATAAAATTCACATCTTAAACCAATATCGACTTACTTAATGTTTTCTTTTATTTGTGTTCATTATTATTGTTTAAATAACTCTCACACACCTTTTGTATTTGCTCAAAGGATCGTTACAAAGATGAGAAGATTATTAAAATCAGGATGTGCATGCATGTTGTGTCAGTGGGCGTCGGTTTGTGCACGTCTAGATGTTGTATATGTGTGTCTGTTTGCACGTGTGCATTCAGGTATATAATGTAAGTGAAAAGTTAGCCATGAATAAAATTGCCTTCACTGGCTGGCTGCTCATATCCGCTCAACCAGTCTCGTAGCTCCACACAGAAACTATCGATCAAATCACCTTCGATGGTGATCCAAACTCTCACTCTCTTCATTTCTACCTCCTCTACTCATTGCTGCAAGCTGAGCTTTATTTTAGCGGTTCAGCCAAAAATTCAAATTGAAACTCTCCCATTTACAAATTAAATTTGTTCCGTATATACATTTTCCGTTGTGTGTGGGACTGGATTAGCATGTGTTTAGATAAATCTGCATGTTTTTCTCCGTTTGTGTAGATGTCTGTTTAGGACTGAGGCATTACATTAGTTAAGGTGCATGGCCTCGTATGTGGGTTACAGTAATGAATTATGCCATTGTTCCCCTCATCAACTTTGTTTATAGCACACTTGACTTAACATGATGCTTTGTATGTATAAAGTTATGTCTTGGGAGGTCTGGATTTATTAATGCTGGGGTTTTTTCATGAGGGCTTGGTGGCATTCCTGGAAACACATGATGTTAATTCAGGAAATGGCAACTAAGCAGTTGCCTGGCGTCATTCACTGAGCGGACAACATACAACAGACAAAACTGTTAAAGGCAGATAGTGGTTGGGGCTTAAAGCTCTCACGCTGTATTGATTTCCCCTCATAAATCCACTTCAGTCACGACAAGGAGAAGTGAAAGACAGCAGACATTTTAAGCCTTAGGACCAATAAGTGACTAAATATAAACACACACATGTGGCACAAGGTGGGGTTTTTAAATGGTAACGGAAAAGTTTAGGGAAAAATAGTCCATTACGGATGCTTAGGCATCAGAAAGTTCAGTTCGTGTTCTAATGACATTATTTGGTGTTGTTAGGAAGGGCGTTGTGTTCAGAAAAGCACCATCAAAACACAACTCCATCAATTTCTTTTCCACTTTACACTTAGTTTTCATGCTTCTATTGAAGACTTCTGAGTTCTGTTCCGTCATCTTCCGCTTGTTCTGGGGTCGGGTCGCGGGGCCAACAGCCTCAAACGGGAAGCCCAGGTCCTTCTCTCCCCGGCTGCATCCTCTAGCTCACCTGGAAGGATCCCAAGTCGTTCCCCGGCCAGCTGTGAGACATAGTCTGTCCAGCGAGTTTGGGGTCTGCCCGTTGGTCTCCTCCCGGTGGGACGTGCCCAAAACACCTCGCCCGTGAGGTGCTCGGGGGGCCTCCTGACCAGATGCCCAAACCACCCCATCTGGCTCCTCTCGACCTGGAGGAGGAGCGGCTCGACACCGAGCTCCTCCCGGATGGCAGAGCTCCTCACCTGATATCTGAGTGAGAGCCCAGCCACCCTGCGGAGGAAGCTCATTTCGGCCGCTTGTACCCGCGATCTCATTCTTTCGGTCACCACCCACAGCTGGTGACCATAGGTGAGTGTTGGAACGTAGATCGACTTGTAAATCGAGAGCTTTGCTTTTCGGCTCAGCTCTCTCTTTACCACGACGGACCGATGCAATTAGGACCGGGAATTAGCGCCTCCACCATGGTCCTCGGCCGGAAAAGGTTGGAATGCCCCCTGCGGGTCAGGAACAGGGTCCTGCCCCAAGTGGAGGAGACTTCTGAGTTGTGCAGAAAAATTAACATTCATATTTATAAATTAATCTTTCACTGGAAGAAAGCCAGCATGTGTTTAGTTGTATCTGGGATGAAAAATGTCAGATTTTTTTGTCACTTCGCTGTCAGGAGCTTTCCCTCAATGTGATAGGAACTGTCTGGACTCTTCAAATCACCGAGCACTGAGAGAGATCTGAGGGGTTTTTTTCTTGACACTGATGTACAGGCTGTTCATTCAAAGTGAAGTTAGTTTTGGACTTCGAACTAGGATTTCACAGCCCCGGAGCTTGACGTTTTTAGATGGTGGGTGTAGATCACATGTTCAAACTGGCAGTTAGATCAGGAGGCTGTTAATATGAGACAGCAGGGAGCCGCTCCTATAAAAAAAGATTCCATGCTGGAAATTAAAATAAAATAATAATAAAAAAAAAAATCACTAAATATTACTAAAATATATTTAAAACCAGTGCTTATGCTGCAGGGTCACCATGCATTTATTTTAAAAGTTTGTTTTGCTTTTTCTGAGAATATTTTGGATTTGCTGTGATTTTCTGCAAAATTTTAAGTGTCATATATTGACCTTTCTGTTTTATATATTATAATATAGTATATATTTATATGTTTTTGGTCATTCAGCATTGTTTCTGTCATAAAGCGGTGTGCAGGTGGAAGGAGAAGGACCTTATGGCAGACAGAAAACATGGTTTATTTGAATTTGGAAGTCCATTAATACTGTGGAAAGAAAAAACAAATTCTCAATGACATGGCAAAAGTTATTGTCAGAAATATGATCATGGTCAGGCAACCAGGGAGGCCTGGCTGGAAGGGATGGTATGACCCGACAGGGAAATCCGGGGTGATTGCCCTTTAATAGATGGCCAGGTCCACAGATGTGTGGCATCAGGAATCAATTTCAGGTGTCCCAAATCAAGGTGATGAGAAACATCAAGTGCTCCCTCTAGTGGTAGGAGAGGGGATCATGACAGTTTCAGGCAATTTATCTGTTTATCCAATGGGCAGACTGGCAACTTGTTTGGGTGTACGCTTTTTTTTCTCACCCTAAATAAGCCGAGATGGGTTCCAGCATCCCACGTGGCCCCCGTTAAGGATAAGTGTTTTAGAAGACGAAACAAATTAATTTTTCACCTGTCTTTCAGAGTTCAACCCAATACATGGGGAGTCACAAAGAAATGCAAAGCCCAAATTTGAATGTATAATGCCATTTGTCTTAAAAATATTTAAAAAAAAAAACAATGTATCAAAACCTTTTGTACATTTTCAATTGGATTTGTATAAAAAAATTAGAAGACTAATGCAATTTTTCAAAGTGGGCTTGTCAAGAGATTTTTTTTCTAATACTTGTCTTACCTTCAAAGAATTTAGTTTTCTACCAACTTTAAAACAGTTGTGTGAATACCAGAGGTTTTGCTCCATTTTTATCCAGATTTGACTATCTTTCCATCCTCTAAGTCCAATGCAGGCAAACAGAGAGGGCTGAAGCCAATTGCAACTGTCATGAGATGAGAAATGGGGTACACTCTGGACAGGTTGTCAGTCTGTATTTATGGCCTGTACGCAGCGCAATATACCGATGTTAACGATCCCCTGTACATAACAGAAGCAAAAACAACGATATGGTCATTTAGAAAGAACTAATCATAGAAAACACGATACCACAACATTTAACATATTGTTTCACATATTGTATTTTAAATTGACTTGAAAATGCGTAATTTCAAAATACATTAACAGGCTTTTGCCAGTATTTGGACTACAACATAAAAAATGGATGTTTCAAAGAACTACGTGTGATGCTGAGAATTGGAGCTGACAGTCATTCAGTTTCACAGACAACAAATATGCTCTCAGTTGTATTTTTTATTGGCTGTCATTACAAAAGAGATCCTTACTGCAATATTTGAGGCTATTCTTTATACTTTCAGTTTGAGGAATAGTGTTTGAATCTATTTTTATGGTGACTGTAATCAGAATTGGTCGATTTGACAGAAAATTGCGGAGACTTTCAAGGGCTGACGCACAAACATGAGTAATTCAACTATAACGTTTGGATTTATGTGCTCGCTAAACTAGTTTACACCAAAAGTCCTCACCATAAAGATATGTTTAAATTCCTCTTCTGAACCACTCATTCTCTAACGGATGCCGAAGCCTATCCCAGCTGAGTTCAGACGAGGTGCAGGATACACCCTGAACAAGTCGCGAGTCTGTTGCGTGGCCACACGGACAATCATCCACACGCACACTCATTCCTAAGGCCAATTTCCGTTCCGTCATCTTCTGCTTGTTCCGGGGTTGGGTCGCGGGTGCAACAGCCTCAAACGGGCAGCCCAGGCCTCTCTCTCCCCGGCTGCATCCTCCAGCTCACCCGGAAGGATCCCAAGTCATTCCCCAGCCAGCTGTGAGACATAGTCTCTCCAGCGGGTCCCATTGGTCTCCTCCCGGTGGGACGTGCCCAAAACACCTCGCCCGCGAGGCGCTCGGGGGGCATCCTGACCAGACGCCCGAACCACCCCATCTGGCTCCTCTCGACCTGGAGGAGGAGCGGCTTGACACCGAGCTCCTCCCGGATGGCAGAGCTCCTTACCCGATCTCTAAGTGAGAGCCCAGCCACCCTGCGGAGAAAGCTCATTTCGGCTGCTTGTACCTGCGATTTCATTCTTTCGGTCACCACCCACAGCTGGTGACCATAGGTGAGGTCACCTATTTTCCATAGGTCTCCTAATTTCCATTGCGCCTAATCAACTTCCCATGCATATTTTTGGAGGGTGGGAGGAAACCCATACATACATGAGGAGAACATACAAACTCCACACAGCAAGGCCAGAATTTCAAGCCTCGTCCCATGTGGGACCCGAGCCCTGACCTTCTTGCTGTGAGGCCACTGTGCTAACTATTGCACTAAGTGCAGCCGACAAAGATATGTCTGGGTTCAAAAATTCCAAATAGTGATCTTTTTTAAGTCATGATGGTGCTTTTTTGTGTGAATGACAAAAACATGCACAGAGTTTGAAAAGTAAAACTATTTAGAAAGTAGGACTTGTATTTGGGTTTTTTTGTTACAGATTACCAATCAAGTATTGATTGCAGAAGGCAGATTTGAGTTGTTTCACATCTGTTTATAACAAAACTGTCTGAGGAGTCACTCCGGGTCTCCATCTCACACTGAGTTCCTTTTGAGCGGCAAATTAACTGTGTAAGTGGACGTGCATTTGGAGTTCTTCCACATAAATCTCAGAGCTAGGAAGAGAATTACTCCAACAAACAGAATGTGTATTGGTTTTGATTAAAGTTGTTTGCAAAACTCCTTTCATCAATTAAGCTACAGCGCAGATAAAACATGATCAAACGAGCCATGAGTGATTAGACACACAGCCGACTTCAAGTTCAGTTCATCCAGTACTCGCCCAAAACAATAAACACATCTGGACCAGAAAAAGAAGAGACGGATTATCACTGCAAATGTGCTTACACTTTTTCCAGCTTACATTTCTAGCATTTCTAGCGACTGAGCAACAATGCAACAAAGAGGACAATGCACACAAGGTTAGAAAACTTGACTCCCTTTTACTTCTGGGCTGCACCGGAGCGCAGTGAAAGTTTGGAGTTCCAGTCCCAGGTAGATCGGGGCTTTAAACACTGGCTTTCCAGTGTGAAGTTTGCATGTTCTCCCCATGTATGTGTGGGTTTTCTCCAAGAAGCACTGTTGTTTCCTCATACTCTCCAAAAACATATATGTTAGGTTGATTCATCACAATGAAACTTGCTCCTTGGAATAAATGTGTTCGTGGATGGTTGTGTGACCCAGCAACAGACTGGCGACCTGTTCGGGGTGTACCCTGCCTTTCACCTGAAATACCATGATATCCTGTTGGGAATAAGCAGTTCAGAAGATAAAACTTTTAAATTTTTAAATAAGTACTAACTTAGCTGCTTCTTCAGAGACTTTGGAGGTATTATTTCTAGCAGTTGAACAGTTCTAAATAAACAAGGCTAAAAATTTGAAAAATACTCACAATATCGTCAAAATGATCAAACATGCTAAACAACCTCAGAAAGTTGCTGGTGTCAAAAACTGTAGCAAGAGACAGCAGATGGGCTAAAGCTTATCCCTATCTTATCTCATTGCCATGACTTAGATGCCTATCCCCATAAGAAGGAGAAGTTTGGAACTTGTTATAAAACACAATTCCTCTGCGAGTTGGAGTAATCCAACTGTGCTTTCTAAAGGGGCATTAGCAATGCATCAAGGTTTGGGGGATGTGCACTTATCTTTTTGCTGTTTCAGATGGTTTAGGTAATAACCTATTTGGTTAGGCTATACATATTTCCGTTTCATTTCGTCGTCTTCCGCTTATCCAGGGCCGGATCGCAGGGGCAACAGCCTCAAACGGGTAGCCCAGGCTTTTCTCCCCCCAGCTGTATCCTCCAACTCACCCGAACGGATCCTGACTCGTTCCTTGGTCAGCTGGCCAGCGGTTCCAGGGTCTGCCTCTTGGTCTCCTCCCGGTGGGATGAGCCCCAAACACCTCACCAGCGAGGCACTTAAGTTTGGTGGAGGGGTTTGCATGCCCCAATGATCCTAGGAGCTATGTTGTCTGGGGCTTGATGCCCCTGGTAGGTTCACGCAAGGCAAACAGGTCCCAGGTGAGGGGTCAGACAAAGCATGGCTCAAACACCCCTTTGACTCCTCCTTCAGCCGCCACCTTCTCGCGGTGGAGGTCCATACATATTAGTAACAATACAAAACTATACAAAACGTCATGTTTAATTATCTGAACATGGTTTTTTAAACCTAAATTGTGTTTCAAAACTGACTTTTTTAAATAACAGGGATTTCTTTGTGAATGACTCATTTGTCCAAAGAGTCCAAAACGAGATAGATCGAAAATAAATAAAATAGATTAGAGGAAAATCACTGATTTGTGCAAAAACTACATGAATCTATAAATGTTAATCTGGCACATTGTTGTACGAGATAGGTGGCAGTGAAGGAGCACAGAAACCTATTTAGATTAGCTCTTAAGAAATTTTTCGTTCCACTTAATAGAATCTTATATTTTTTCAGATGTCCCACTCTTTTTAAAACAATGGGATTTATTTAATTCTGTTATATAAATTTGTAAAATGGAAATTCTTTCATTTGCATTTTCAGCAATATAATTTACAAAAAGTCTTGAATTTACTAAGCAGTGAGCAAATAATCCTGATGATATAGTGCTCAGTAGGATGGGTTTTATTTGATTGAGCTGCTTGTGATGGATGACTATGAAATAGAAACTTCCCGCAGCAAAAAGCTTTTAGAAAATTTATCAAGAAGAGCAGTGTGTGAAAAAAATTCCTTCTATTACAGTTTTATATTTTCACAGACCACAGCTCCCAGACAGACACAGGATTTTATGTTAATAAAAGTAATGGATTTTCCCAGATTTAGAGTATTATTTTCATCTCCATAACTCACTTGAGCTTCATTTTTCTCATATCTCTTGAATATGGACTAAATGGAAAATAAACCATTTTTTTGTCAAGAAATATGATTTATTTCTCTTAATTCTTCAAGTTGGTTTTAACTTGTTTAAAGTTTATATAGTGTATATTTATATTTAAGCTCCTGCCTTTATGTATATTCATGTAAACATTGTGTTTCTTTCACATTATTTTGTGGTCGGAGCATTTGGATGATCTATCCTGTGGTGATGAGAACAGATGTGTGGATGTGTTCTCGTAGAACAAATCTTTATAAATGTAGCACAGCTTGTTGTTATTTGTAGTTTGAAATCATAGCCCTATAGTCGATGGGTGGACCTGTCAAGGGTGCAGCTTGCACCTACACTGAAATTAAGCAAGTAGGCCATTGCACCCCTATGACTCCAACGTGGGCAATGAATAAAATTACACCCTGTTTATCCAAATTTATTTTCTTCTGTGTATTTTTATGATTTTACTTTTCATTCAGGGTGGTACAATGGTTAGCACAGTAGCCACACAGTAACAAGGTCAGGGTTCGAGTCTCGATTGGGATAAGGCTTGGACCACTGTTCTTTCTCTGTGCAGTTTGCATATTCACCCTGTGTATATGTGGGTTTCTTCTGGGTGCTCAGGTTTCCTCCCACCTCCTGAAAACATGCATGTTAGGCTGATTAGCCGATATTAAATTGCCCCTAGGAATGAGTGTGTGGGTGGTTATCTGTGTGTGGCCCGCAACAGACTGGCAACCTATTCGGAGTGTACCCTGCCTCTTGCCTTAAATCAGCCGGTATTGGCTCCGACATCCCCTGTGACCTGTTGGGGCTTAGTGGTTAAGGACACAAAACAAAAACTTTTAATTGAAATAAGACATTTTTATGTCCATATAAAATTGTAACTGGAATATTGAACATATTTTTGTTTATTTTTTATTTTAATTAATTAATGATGAGAAACACATACAATCCAGAAGTGGTTTGATAATTTATTTTATAATCTTTTTGTTTTGATGATTATGTTCCAATCTTTTCTGTTTAAAGAAGAAATTTAAGTTATTATTGCTTAAAAAATATGCTAGTCTTGACGGTTAAATTCAAGCTCATATTTGATTAATTTAAAGTAACAATTTTATAACTTTTTCATTTGATGTACTACTTTTCATTTTATGTATTATGATTAATTTCTGAATATATACTTATACTGTATGTTTTTGCTTTCATGGTGATCTGAAAAAAGGGTCAGCGTAATAAGCACTTGCTTCAGCCGATACTGTTTCGGTCCCTTGGTAAAATACAATTGCAGAAAAAAGTGTAACTTTCTTTAATGTTTGAGTTTGAGTTTATTTTTTTTCAGGTTTTTTTTACATGTTTAACAAACAACAACAACAAAAAAAACAGACAAACAGAGACTGAAAGGGGTTTAGGCAGAAGTAAAAAGAAACTTATTTTAAGCCTAACCCCATTTTACAAAACTATCAAAGACCTAAAAAACAAGCATTTGGCTGGACTTAAATTATAATAATGACAAAAACAGTACATCCTGAACATAATAATAACAGTCACACATGAACACATACAAAAAAGTAGAAAAAATAAAGTTTTCTGGACCTGATCTTTACCAACCAAGTTTCCCCTATGTTTTATTTTTTTCTTACTAATTAAGTTGATATTTCTAGTGTTTTATAATCATTTATTATTTTACTTTTATACTTTATTTTAAATGTTTTTAAGGAGGTTGAGTTTTTTAGAGAATCCTCTAGACTGTTCCATAGAGTTACACCTCTGATTGATACACATCTACTTTTTGTATTGGTTCTGACCAGATTTTGTTGATACAGATTTTTTCCTCTTAGGTCATATTGTGTTTCTTTAACTTTAAACCTGTTTTGAATACATTCTGGAAGTTGGTTATTATGGACTTTATACATTGCTATTGCTGTTGTGAAGTCAACTAGATCCGGTAATTTGATTATATTTAGTTTTATGAACAAAGGGTTTGAAGGAGCAGAATAATTTGCATTGTTAATAATTCTGATTGCCTTTTTTTGTAACTGAAAAATGGGTTGTAGAGTTGTTTTATAATTGTTTCCCCAAATTTCTAGACAGTAACACAAATAAGGAAATATAAGAGAGTTATATAGTAAGTATAAAGAGTTTTGATCCAAGACGTCTTTAAATTTACACAGTATTCCTACAGTTTTAGATATTTTAGTTTTGAGATAAGCTACATGTTCCTTCCAATTTAATTTCTCATCAATATTGATGCCCAAAAATTTAAATATGTGACTCTCTCTATTTCAGTATTATCAATTTGTATTGTAGTTTTTTCATCTATTTTTCTGTTTCCAAACACTATATATTTTGTTTTGACCCAGTTTATTGATAATTTGTTGTAATCATACCATTTTTTTTAGTATTTCAAGATCTTTTTGGGCAGTGTCTAAGAGCAGGTTGAGATCAGGTCCAGAGAAGTACAGACTGGTGTCATCGGCAAATAAAAGGCAGTGCATATTTTTAAGTTGCTTTGAAATGTCATTTATATACATTATAAACAACTTAGGTCCCAGAATGGAATGTGAATTTACAATGTGACCGAAATAAAATAAAAAAGTTAAATGATATTTTTACTTTAACATACTGTATTACACACTAGGGACCTGTCCAAGTTGTATCCCACCTTGCCCGTTGTCTGCTAATTAGCCAGGATGGACCGATCCCCACCTCTGCTCAAAAAAAAAAAAAACAATTTATAAAATGACATGAAAAATTTCTTAAAAATTTCACCTACTGTTCCTGGAAGTGCAAAGTAATGGAATTGTTGATAGTGGTGGTCCAGTTTCTTTATGATGGGGGCCAGTCTTGGTCAGAATTGCTCGTGCTATGTCGAATCCACTCATACTATGAGTAGGACCAAGAGTGCCTTTTGTTACTGATGCTGTTTATAACTTTTATGGACAGAACTTCTAAATGCTTACCATTATAGGACAGACAGTTTTACAAAAATTGTGATAATAATTAGTTATAACTATAAGTATAAGTCTTCACTGTCCTCAAGAGTGTTTTTTTTTTTTTTTATGAAATTAAACAACTTTTTTATGTGCTGTTGTGGGATCACAAAGTAGTCAGAATGGCTGGTGGAGGGGAAAAAAAAAGAACTTGCAGTCAAGGCTCCAAACAACAAAACTTTGTCTCACAGATGCAGACTTTTCCAGAATGAAACAAAACCACAATCTTTTCCCAACCTTTTGCAAATCTTTCCAGGCATGAGACAACAATAATAGCTACTGTTGTCATGCAGACGGGTGCTGTGTTGCTGATTGGCCATTCTCAAAATGCTGTCAGAAAATCATCTAAAAGGCTTAAATTGTAGACGAAGTGTTTATACAAATGTAGCTTTTCATTTTTACAATTTTCTTTATTATTAATGTCGTGTTTTGGTGATTTGATTAAGAAACCTACGCAGATTTCTACAGCTGGAAAATAAATTTTATGTTGTTTGAATTTTTTCTAAGCATGCACACAGTTTATATTTCTTTTTTAAATCAAAATAACATAAATTCTGGATGATTAATTATCATACAAAGTGAATAAATTTAGTTTAGTTTGAATCTGAAAACTACGTAAGAAAATACAAAATAATGTTAATAACAAATGAGATAATTGATACATGAACAGAGTGAGCCTTCAACTTGTTTTCTTTACTTTCCACAATTTTTAAGGAAGTATGCTGCAACTTGGGAGTCTGAAAAATAGAATGATGCAATTGTTACAGCTTCGGTAGTCATGAGAACCATTAGACTGTCTTTATGCTCTGCCTTGTGACAGGTTGCTCTCTCCTGGGGAACAATTTTCTTCTTTAAATATGCAAACATTTAAAAAAAAATTGGTAGAAGTACATTTTCACATGATCCCATTTAATCACTTTTTAATTACTATTAAAGTGATGATTGGACAAGTAGAAGACAACAAAATGGAACAGAAGATTTATGAAAATCAGACTGCTGATGATGGAAAAAACGGGTAAATGTCTTGTAACCAACAACAACGGATCGCTCATATTTAAACTAGTTTTATGAAGAAAGAGGGAAAAAAATGATGTGATTCTGATTCCACTAAAGTAGTTTTGAAAATGTCTACGCAGACTTATCGTCTTGACCTTTAAGTTCACACAAGGCCAATTTCACAATCAACCAAATAATTTCAAGGGAGCAACCTCCTACTGCTAAAATTGAAGGCTTTTTCTGTGTTTCTGTTTTCAGTCTTAAACTGATCATCTCTTCTGAAGGAGAGATATTTTTGATGATGTGGAAAACTTTCCGAGGCGTACACTGCAAAATAAAAAACAACCGTTTATCTGGGCTGGCTTGAATTTGCCCAGGTATTTATTTGCCCAGTTTTTTAAAAATTTGTCTTGAATCCAACTATTTTAATGAGATTTGTCTGTTTTGTTTATTTGCTACCAAAGAAAATGTTTCTGGTAAAAAATAATTCATTTTACACCAATGAGGCAATTCTCCAAATATCCCAAATGGTCAAAACTTTTTAAATTGGAGCACCGAGTTAAATATGTACTCAGCGCCTTCACTCTTCCCTCTAATTATTGCCAATAAATCAGTTGATTTTGAGGTTGAAGTTTGACTGGAAAACCAATTTTTTTAAAAAAAAAATCTGTGAGTTTTCCATTTTACTTTAGCAAAAATAAAACTGTCGCAAAAGAGTTATTACCACGCATAGCATTAAATCTTGCATTAAAGAGGTTCTGAAATGTAAATTCATATTAAAATTAAAGGAAAAATGTGGCCTTATTTTTTTTTGTTATCTTCAGGAGACTGGGTTATTTGCCAAGCAGTGCTCGCATTCACAGATCGTCAACAACTGAAAATGTTCTCCGGTGTGACAGCTTGAAACTAGCACCATCCAGAAATAGGCAGTTGTTTTTCAGTCCATATTCAGCCCAACAAGGTCCAGTCAGCTCATCCTTAGTGATCGAAACCCGTTCAAGTAATCCTCCTCCGCTCTGCAAGAACTTGACTCAAAATCTGTCCAATTTACGTACAAGTGACCCAGCACCGGCTTATTCTTCTGCTCTGTTAAGAAAAAAATTCTGTTTCAGCTCATCTCAATAAAGAGTTCTCTTTAGTGCATAAAAAACTGCACTCATTCATGTACACGTACTTGTCAGCGTTGTAATCTGAGCACCAGTATCCATTGTTTATAAGATAAAACAATTTTTTCTTAGATTACATTGCTTTCTTTTTATTCGTTATTGTGCAGCAAGTACCAACACTATAGAAGTATGTCAGGTTTGTCTGAATATTTCAATGGAAGTTCAGAGGCTTGGCATAATTCAGTGAATTTATGGATAAGGGTAGAAAAGGATTCTGGAGTTCTGCGAATACTTTACCCATCAGATTTTCTTCATACTGTCTTCAGTGTTTGCAGATGATCTTATGCCATATAAAGGGCCTCCTTAATGAGGGTCAGTTGCCAACAACACAGAGATCCATCTGTTTGTTGATGGTCTTAGGCAACTTAGGGAAGAAGGCAACTCTGTTCGAAGAACTTTTGGCTCTTAGACGTAGAATTTTCCAACTAAATGGCTGCAAATTAAAATAAAAATTTGACTTCTAATTTTTTTTCTCTTGTTTTATACCTACCGGGGTATGTGGGAAAAAAATCCCATCAAATTTGAAATGCCTTTTTTTCTATGGTAATATGTAGCCCCGCAGAAATCGTAACCATTAGTTTTGGCACATTCCTTCTTTTGATAATAATAGTTGTGGCCATGATCCTGGCAACATTCCCCACCTTAATCACCATCGGGAATAGTCATCTATTTTTCAGATTCTTCTGGTCCAGCCCAGCTTGCAGATAAAGCACTTGGCAAGAATTTGACACAAAACTGAATGTTGCTTTGGGAGTCTTGGTGAAAGTTGCAGTTTGGCAGGCAGTTGTTTTGGCTAAATTTCATATTCTGCTGTCCTTCAGTTTAACATTTTATGTGAGAATTTTAAGGGCGATTTTAACAAAGTATTTTTTTTAACAAGAATTAGTAATGGTCCTGCAATGTTAACTCTTTTCTGGACAATTATTGGATTACATTTAAAGAATTTTCATTTAGAATTTTTTTGTCACTGAGAAGCCAGGTCTAAGGCCACAAATGTCCTGGGCTTGGTAAATGGGGATATCGTCCAAATTCACCTTTTTTAGGTGCTCAGTGATTTTCTGTTTCATTCGTGCATGTTTGAGAATAGATACTACTCAGATGCCAGGTTGTTTTTCACTCAGCCTTTTGTCCTCTGCTTACATTAGATTATCCATATTCTACAAAATGTGTCCACAAGTGTTGGTGCAGTCTTCAGACACTCTGATCACGCTCGGTCCCAACAGGGGGTGCCATTTTTTTATGTAAATGTAAACCAAAATAGAAATAAATATTAAAAAATGCACTAGATTTGAACTGTACTGCTGTGTATCAATTTACACTGGTGGGGATGAGACCAGGAAATAGGACTAAGTGGGGAGCGAGAGGAGGAGGGAATTCACTGAGTCAAAAATGGCAGTGAAACTAAATAAAGGTATTTCAATGTTTTTTCAGCCAATATCACATTTTTTAGCTCATAAAAGGTTCCGATGTTTCAACTTCTATGCAGAAATCATTTTCAATCTGATAGAGTAAACCTAAGAACTCGTTCTGTAAAAGTCCAGACCATCAAAATGAAAATTATATCCAGATGGATATCAAAATGTCTCGATCCTCCAATACACCATCCAGAAGACAACTTTGAAGCCTTTTCTATGATCGATCACTCCTGGACGAATAAAGGATGACCCGGATTTCTACTTTTACAGCATTTCTCATACAAAATCCGCGGGATTTCAAATTTTACAAGCAAGTTTTCCAACAAACAATGTCTCTGCTCACCACCAACACCGCCATGCTTTTTCCTTTCCAACCACCAGCTACTGTCTCTTTAATTGTGTAGGAAAACCATTTTAAAAAATGTAACTTGTGGTTGGATGTTGTCGTGAGAAAACAATATCTTAAGGAACCTTTCACACCAAGAGCAATCCCACCCATTACCACAAAGGCCTAAACCGAAGAAGACCGCACAAAACTGGCCAGTCTGGGGTCTGCA
The DNA here is from genome assembly GCA_902685375.1 of Neostethus bicornis. Taxonomy (NCBI): domain Eukaryota; kingdom Metazoa; phylum Chordata; class Actinopteri; order Atheriniformes; family Phallostethidae; genus Neostethus; species Neostethus bicornis. The sequence goes on along the minus strand of LR738551.1, from coordinate 20,939,693 downwards.
CCACACATGGGAAAAAACTTTCTAAAACAGAAAAATTTAGAATATTTTAGATCAGAGACTCAAAAAACAAGAAATATTTGAAAGTGAAGGGCTGAGCAAGTCCAACAGACAGGTTGTTTCGTTAATGCAAGACAAATTTGCCAGTATTTTCACTGGTAAAAGCACAGCTTTATAAACATTTTGTGAAGCTAAAAAGACTGAATCTGATGGCATTGATCTTTTTTCTGTCATGGCCTCCAAAATCCTCTCGTGTTGTCAGTTCGGTGTGTTGGAAAAAAATATTTTTGCCAATTGAAAAGTGAAGGTCACGGATATGAATAAGTTCTATTTTGAAAAGAAAACTAATTTACTTTGGCAATAACAAATTTGAATGAGTCGTGTAATTGACAAGAAATCACTGGTCTAATGTGGAAAATACATAAAGCAGGGTGGGGCGTCTCAGTGACTCAGTGATCATTTTTAGAGACCTTTGCTTTTTCTCACACTGCAGGAAGCCCAGCATTTCTAAAAGGAATAAAACAACAAAACCTTTCTAACTGGAAATGACTGTCTTGTAAACCTCAAGTTCACTAGGACGTAGCTGGATAATGAAAGAAGAAACAGCTGACTTGAGGTGGTTCATTTATCCACCTGGAAATACAAGAAAAACTGAACTGAACAGTGGAAACTGCAGGGTTGATGGAGGAATTTGAGAAATAAAGACACTAAAACCAAAAGGCATTAAATTATATATGAATTGCATGATGGGAGTTTATTATTTAATAGAGAGGGTTGAATCAGCTCATTTAACATCTAGCAAATGTCTTATCCAGATTGTTAAAAACGCTATTTTTCTTTTTCCGATTTCGCGATTATTTCTTTCCTTTTAAAATTGTTGAACTTCAACGAAACAAGAAGAGGGGCATTAAATTCGGAAGATAGACTTTGGGACCATTAAACATTTAAACGTATAATCACGTCATAGAATGAAGGTTTTAGTCGACAACATCTGTAACGGAATAAGAAAGTTCGTTCCGTTCCGTCATCTTCCGCTTGTTCCGGGGTCGGGTCGCGGGGGCAACAGCCTCAAGCGGGCAGCCCAGGCCTCTCTCTCCCCGGCTGCATCCTCCAGCTCACCCGGACGGATCACAAGTCGTTCCGCGGCCAGCCGTGAGACATAGTCTCTCCAGCGGGTCCGGGGTCTGCCCCTTGGTCTCCTCCCAGTGGGACGTGCCCGAAACACCTCGCCTGCGAGGCGCTCGGGGGGCATCCTGACCAGATGCCCGCACCACCCCCATCTCGACCTGGAGAAGGAGCGGCTCAACACCAAACTCCTCTTGGATGGCAGAGCTCCTCACCCGATCTCTGAGTGAGAGCCCAGCCACCCTGCGGAGCAAGCTCATTTCGGCCGCTTGTACCCGCAATCTCATTCTTTCGGTCACCACCCACAGCTGGTGACACACTCGGCAGCAAATCAATCCAGCGAGAGCTGGAGATCACGGTCCGATGAAGCCAACAGGACCACATCATCCGCAAAAAGCAGAGATCCGATCTTGAGGTCACCAAACCGGATCCCTCCAACGCTGCGCCTAGATATTCTGTCCATAAAGGTGATGAACAGAATTGGTGACAAAGGGCAGCCTTGGCGGAGTCCAACTCTCACTGGAAATGGAATCCACATACTGCCAGCTATACGGACCAAGCTCTGGCTTGGTATAAGCTTGGAATAAGAAAGTTGAAACATCTAAATTGCATTTAGATTAAATGTCTTTTAATATACATAATTTTAATTTTTTAATGTTTTTCTTTCACATGCACTGGGTTTTTATTTTCGGAATTCTTTAAAAAATGTAGCAAAGCTTGTGTCAATCTTTTTGCAAATTGATCATTTTATTCTTTTTAAAGCAGTGGGCACTTGTTGGTTACAAGAATAAAAGTACATCGATCCAAGCCTACAAAAGAACAGAGACACTTTGTTTCCATCAGTACAAACACATTTATAAGAAATTGCTTTATTTTTTCGGACATGTAAGGATCAATCTAGATTTCTTCTTTTGACTGAATCACAGCCCATTACTGATTCATAGAAGTCTTACACCATGTTGTTCAAAAGCGTACAATTACACACGGATCAGAAAAATTACATCAGATGACCCACTTTAAAAAACAGAAAGTGAGAACAGTCCTGACATAGAAATAAAACTTCTATTTTTATGTCACAGAGTAATTTGAGGGAATAAAAGAATGAAAAAACATTTTCTGGTAGAGAATAGAGAATTATATTTCAACATCTATAGTTTCTTATCTTTCTACACCTACTTTTGGTTGTTTATCTGAAAAAAAAAAACTGAGTTGTGCTATTTTTTTTTTGTTTTTTTTTAAACCTATACCAGACTTTTGCAAAATAGTTGTAACACAGCATCATCGACACTAATTGCTTTAATTTGAGAAATGTTATAGTCAAAGAATTGTTCATAGTTTTTTGTATTGAAAAAGTCAGGAGCTTTTATTTGCATGACTTTTTTGAGTTTCAAGATGTACTGAAAATCCAAAAATATATTTGCGCTGTCAAGATCAAGATTATTTCCTCAGCTAAACAAACCCATGTAATTAAGAAGTACACTCAAGTTGATACCAAGTTACAGCTACATACCATGAGTGGAATATATTTATAATAATAATATATATACTTAAGTAAAAACTGTGCCTATCAAATTTGATTTCATAAGTTATTTCCAAACAAAGTCAGTTTGGATTCAACAAACTATTACCTGACTTAAAAAATATAAAAATAAACTATATTTCAGACATATCAAATAAATTGTTTTGCTTTTGTCTTCTGAACCACTTATTGCTAACAGAATGGCGTGGGTGCCAGGGCTTATCCTGGCGAGAGGCATTGTATACCCCAAATTGATTGCCAGTCTGATGCGGGGCCACACTCAGACTCATTGTTAGCGGCAGTTTTTGTAGCGGCCAACCAACCTAAGAAGCATGTTATGGAGGGTCGGAGGAAACCGGAGAGCCCGCTGTTCTCCTCATATATGTGTGGGTTTTCTCCACGTACTCCGATTTCCTCCCACCCTCCAAAAACATGCATGTTAGGTGATTGGCCTCTGTGAAATTGAGGATGAGTGTGCGTGTGTGTCATGATGTGGAAGGAGGAGGACCCAAAAGCAGGACATAAACAGGATTTATTAACAAAAGTCCGGCAAGGCTGTAAGGCAAACGTACAGGATTTATACAAAGAACTGTCTTTTGGTCAACTTTCAAAAATTAAACACAGAGTTCAAGGATACAAACTTGGTCAGGCAGCCAAGAAGACCTTGGTGGAAGGGATGATAATGATCTGACAAGGAAGTCAGGGGAGACTGCCTTTAAATAGACATCAGGCTAACAACGCATAGATAATAAGCATCAGGCTAATCACCACAGGTGTTTGGGATCAGGCTGAAATCCAGGAGAGGGAAGGTCCAGGGCTCCCCCTGGTGGCAGGTGAGTGGATCATGACAGTGTGGCCACGCAACAACATGGCGACTTGTTCAGGGTGTACCGCACCTCTCACCTGAAATCAGTCAGTATACAATCTAACACTCTAACAACTTGGGGGTAAGCGGTTCAGATGATGAAACAAAATACTATTTTAGGAACCTAAATTAGTCTAAGTGTGGTCCAAACATTCTCAAAAACTATGAATACGTTGAAAGTTTAACACTTTAATTCTTCATTTACCACTGATTCAGGTTGGTATGGATTGAAATGCTGATGAAAAAGTCAATCTCTGAGAAAATAGTTACAGTATAGTAATGCCAAAAATTAGTTAATCAAGAAGAGTTATGACACTAAATTAAGACTTCTGCAACAAAGAAGACATGTGGTTTGTTTAAAAAAGATTACACTAAAAACTGACAGAAGTAATAAATACACACCAATAAGCTTTGGGACATAACCCAGTCAGTCACCTTCTTAACCGTTTAACCCTTCTAGGGCTGCGGGGATGGGGTGGTGCCAAATCCATCCCGGGTGATTTGAGGCGAGGAGCAGGGCACAATCAAAACAGGTCACCAGTCTGTGGCAGGGCCACACACATACAACCATACACACATACTCATTCCTCATACTCATTACACGCAATCATGCTGTGGCCGATCAACCTTACATGGGGAGAACATGCAAACTCCACACAGAAAGACCAGTGTTTGCCCATTGTGGCACCTACTGCGCCACTGTGCTACCCAGGACACAACTCAATCTTTAGAATTTCAATCACAGTTGATAGAAAACCATGAATGTGTCATGATGTGGAGCTGAAGCCAAAAATATACCCATGACACAACAGGCAGGCTTAGATGAAAAAATCACAAGCAGATTTATTAGATTGATGAAAAGTCCAAATAAAGAAGACAAAAACAGATAAACTAGACAGGTTCTGATGTAGGAGCTGGAGCCAAAAACTGGATAACAGGTCAAGCATGATAAACAAACGATCTGGCGAAGAGTGTGTCAAAAACTGACCCATTTATACTCCAGCAGATGAGTAGATGAGTTTCGGGTGTGACTTGTTGCACACGCAGAGACAAAAGGGAGGGGGGAACAGACTACTCTCTTGACAGAATGAATGGGAATAAAGACTTACTTGTGATTTTCCAACAGGTAGATCATCATATGCAAACTAATAAATTAACATATGCATATTTGGGCTTTTAATATTTTAGCAATGCTTAACAATCAAAACTAACAGTAATACAATAGTGAATAAATTACTTGAACTTAATAGACAAAAGTGAACTTTCAGATAGACTCAGAGTGGATTTTTTTATTTCTAGCCCCATGGCAGGTGTTTTACTTCTTTTACTGAGACTTTTTCACTGTGGTCTGCATTGCTTCAGAGGTGCTGGATCCTACTGTGTGTGTTTGCGTGTGTGACTGGAGGCAGTAGAACTGCTTCTCTAAGCAAAAAAAATGTTTTACCTGTGGCATCTGAAAAGCGGCATTTGAAATGGGGAAAAAAAAGTTCACAGTCCGTTCCTCCCCCAGGACAAGCATGGAAAGAAAGAAGTGAGAGTCTGAGGATGGACTGACACAGCTAGAATGATTATTTATGTCTAAACCAAGGACATTCCATCAGATAATTTGGGTTTTTGTGACGTTAATAGAAAAATTTCTTTAAAAAAAAATACTTCCATGGCAGAATACGTCGTTTAAATGACAATATTTGTTTGATTTTTTTTTTAAATCCAATTTTTTTTAATGAGACTGGCCATGTTCTTCTCGAAGAATGCCTATATGTGTAGTGAAGAAAATATCAAGTACGTAACAAAAGTGACTTTCCTGCTTAAATTTCACTTTTAAATTGCTATGTCATGAAAAGACACATAAAAAAACAACTATCCAAATTGAATTTGTGCTGTCAAGTTTTTTTAGCGAGCAAAAGTGAAGAACAGAAACAATGAATAGGATTTTGAGTTCTTTCTTAAAGAAAGAGGTGGGGGAGTGTAACCTGAAAAAAAGTGATCCATTAGAAGTGTTAGTTTTTGACCTGGAGCAGTTGGCAGGTGTTTTATTTCTTCAAATATGATTTTTATTTTCTTGCGGTCTGCTCAAAGTCTGCACAACTCAGGAGGTGGTAAATCCAGCTGTGAGTAAGACTAAAGGTTACAAAATCACTCCCGTAAGCATTTTCTTTTCATTTCGAATTCTTTTAGAGCTTTGCCTAATGTTCATGCTTCCTCTAAAATGCAAATATGTTTCCAGGGTTTTTATTTGATGTTAACACTGTGCCAGCATTCATTATTCAGATGTTTGAAAATGGTCTTTAATTCCTCAGTAATAATTGTGGGTGTCTAATCTGCTTACACTAGTGAAGCTGAGTAGGGTATTCACAAAACAGGTTATTTATCATCTAAATATTCTGGGGTCTCTTTCAACTTGGTTTGATGGAAAATGCACCGATGAAAGAAAACATAATGTTTTCTAAAATAATATTTAATATGCTGAAATGTTTCCTTATTTATGACAAGAGAAAAAGTTTAACTGGGTCGTAAGACATGATAAAGAACTTTTGCATTTTTAGTTCAAGATTGAAAGTTTAAATAAGTCTATTTTTTTTTTAATTTTCCACAATATGCAACAATAAAATGCATCAAAAAAGCATTTATTTTCTTTTCATGTGGTTGGATTTCAATCTGATCAAACACTCAAATAGATTTTGTTGTGTGCGCTCGGTAGATTGTAAGTTGTCAAATATGATTACGCAGACAACAAGCGTTGATATTTATCAAGTTCTTTCCATGTATAAAAATGCATCTGCAGATCTCCAATGCAAAGAGGAAAAGATTTATCTGATAAATTGGGTATTTATTAAGATTTTGATCTGGCTGGTTTCTATTACATCTGCCCTCAGGTTCAAGAGGTAGTGATTCAAGATACAAATTAATCATATTGAAGTACTCATGAATTTTTAGTGTAACCAGAGCAATCATGTGTGTAGCTGTGTGTATTTATTGCTCATTGTATGTATACGTACATAGATTTAGATAGATGTATAAAATTAAACGTGTACATTTAGACTCATTTATCTATTTAACAATGGTTTGGAGATTTTTTTAGTTTCCACTTTCAGCATGTTTTTAGGTTCTCTTAAATTTTTTTCTGCACAATTCACATGGAATTATAATATTTGCTCATTTAAAAAATGTTTTTTAAATGAACATTTGAGATTATAGTGCTTTTTCCAAGCACAAATCCCACTTGAAAATAAGTTAAATAATTTATTAATAATAATTTATTTAGATAATTTTGTTATATTGCTATATTTGGACCGATTTGCTGCCGAGTGTGAAGCGGCCGGGATGGGAATTAACGCCTCCAATTCCGAGTCCATGGCCCTCGCCCAGAAAAGGGTGGAAGGCCTCCTGCAGGTAAAGGATAGGGTCCTGCCCCAAGTGGAGGAGTTTAAGTATCTCAGGGTCTTGTTCACGAGTGGGGAAGGATGGAGCAGGAGATTGACAAGCGGATCGGTGCGGCGTCAGCAACAACTAGGACGCTGCATTGGTCCGTCGTGGTAAAGAAAGAGCTGAGCCAAAAAGCAAAGCTCTCGATTTACAAGTCGAGAGCTCACCTTTGGTCACCAGTTGTGGGTGGTGACCGAAAGAATGAGATCGCGGATACAAGCGGCCGAAATGAGCTTCCCCCGCAGGGTGGCTGTGCTCTCACTCAGAGATCGGGTGAGGAGCTCTGCCATCCGTGAGGAGCTCGGTGTCGAGCCACTTCTCCTCTAAATTGAGAGGAGCCAGATGAGGTGGTTTTGGCATCTGGTCAGGATGCCCCCAAGCGCCTCGTTGGTGAGGTGTTTCGGGCACCTCTCACTGGGAGGAAACCAAGAGGTAGACCCTGGATCCGCTGGAGAACCCATGTCTCAAAGCTGGCTGTGTAACCTTCTGGGTGAGCAGGAGGATGCAGCTGAGGTGAGAGAAACCTGGGCTTCCCATCTGAGGCTGTTGTCCCCGCGACCCGGCTACGGATAAGCGGAAGACGACGGAACTGGACTATATTTCCCTGGAAGTATTTTTTATTTTGTGCTGCACATCATTGTGAGGAAGCAAGTACTGTTGCTTCTCAAAACTGAGATTTTCTCCTTTCCAAACAGTTTGCCTTCTCTCACTCATTTCTCTCTGTGTGTGCATTTTTCCAGATACTGTGACTTTCTTGTAAGCTCCGAAGACATGCATGATAAGGTAAGTAGTGTAGGAAATGTGTGCAACCAAGCGGAGTTGTTTGTATCCCTGTGTTGTAATATCAATGAGGCAAATAATGATGTACAACTTAAGCCTTTTGTGACACTGTCCAGGATACAGATGAGGATGAGCTGGGACACTCGTTTTTTTTCGGGTGCCACTGACACAGTGAAATTTGGTCTTCTTTACTTGGTCAAAATGTATTTGACAAAGTACTTCAAATTTCTCCACATACTACACCAGGGATCTGCTCTGAGTCCTTTGCTGTTTGCTATGGTTATGAACAGGCTGACAGATGAGGTTAGACAGGAATCTCCATGGACAATGATGTTTGCAGATGACATTGTGATCAGTAGCGAGAGGAGGGAAGAGGTGGAGGAAAAGCTGGAGAGGTGGAGGTTTCCAGTAGAAAGAAGAGGAATGAAGATTAGTCAGAGTAAGACAGAGTACGTGTGTGAATGAGAGAAACCCAAATGGAATAGTGAGGTTACAGGGAGAAGAGATAAAGAAGGTGGAAGATTTTAAGTACTTACGATCAACAGTCCAGAGCAATGGAGAGTGTGGAAAAGAGGTGAAGAAGCGTGTTTAGGCAGGCTGGAACGGGTGGAGAAAAGTATCAGGCGTGATGTGTGACAGAAGAGTTTCAGCTAAAATGAAAGGGAAAGTGCACAAAACCATGGTGTGACCGGCCATGCTGTTTGGTCTAGAGACAGTGGCACTGACGAAAAGACAGGAAACAAAGATGGAAGTTGCAGAGATGAAGATGCTGAGGATCTGTCTGGGAGTGACCAGGATGGACAGGATTAAAAATGAGTATATCAGGGAACAGCACATGTTAGAGGTTTTGGAGATAAAGTCAGAGAGGCCAGACTGAGATGGCTTGGACATGTGCCGAGGAGAGAGAGTACATCGGAAGAAGGAGGCTGGATTTAGATCCACCAGGAAAGGGGACTAGAGAAAGCCCAAAGAAGAGGTTCATGGATGCAGTGAAGGAAGACATGAAGATAGTTGGTGTGACCGAAGAGGATGCAGCAGATAGGATTAGATGGAAGAAACTGACTTGCTGTGGCGACCCCTGCAGGGAAATGCCAGAAGAAGAAGACTAGAAGTCCAGTTTGAGATGAATTATCTGGCTTGCCAAAGATACGATTGCAATTTTTATTTAGGAACTTAGTGGGGTGGTTAGCTTGATTTAATACAATGTTGTGGGTATTTGTTTTATTTGCATGAAATATTTAGGGTCCTCATCAACATTTGTCAAAATGCTGTGGAAACTAAAGCAAGCTGGCTTTTATTGGAAAATTTCATTTTCTGAAATAATTACAGAAGGTGATAACAAGAGTTGCAGATGTATTTGTTCAGCATTGCCAAAAAAAAAAAAAAGAACCCAGCGTATAAAGTATGGGTGAACATGGGGTGAAGGGTTGTGGGGTTTGAGGCTTTGGTTGCTAATTCTGTTTCTCATAAAAACAGAGCCACACTTCAGCTCATAGATTCTAGCAGCGACAACACAAGAACAGCTGCATTTTAATTGGCTGATCATTGGTTGTTCTGTTTTCACGATATTATTTAAGAAATACTTAATTCCTCTTTTTTTTATTGACAGAGATATAACTTTTTACCCTGCTAAAGTTAGTGTATATCAATTTTTGTTTAGAATTCATTGTTGGCGTGTATATAAATGGCATTTAAAGTGAGAAAAAGGTATTTTTTGTGTTGAAAAAGTAGGGCTTTTTTAAAGTTAATGTGACCAATATTGTTTTGAGGTCACACAATATTCATTTTGCAACCTTAAAAAAAAAATTATAAAAACTAATTACACACTTTGCTTCTTTCTACTTTCAGCCTCCAGTTTAGGGTATAATTTGACCCAAAAAACAATATCCTAATTATGACTTTTTGTTTTCTTGAACAAATGGTAACCAAATAACAACAGCTTCACATTGCATTTGAACTTTCTCATCTTTATTCTCACACAGTGAAATATTAATGCCATAGTGTGTAAAATTTACAACAAAAAAAACCCCACAGTTTTGGCGTACAAAACAGCACAATTGTGTATGGATGGACAGTGGCTGTTAGTGACCAATAAATATGTATCAAACATATTTTCATTTGTAAGTAGACCCAGTTGCCTGGGTGAAAGTACTGATTGTAAGTCCTGTGACTGGTTTTGGGTTATTTGAAGGTGTTACTTATCCCAAATGGCACACTAGCACCTTTTACACCACAACCAGAAGGCTCAAAGGATTTTTACTACGTCCAATTAGAGACACCATAATAAATGGGGTAGCATGAAAAAGGCAACTTTATTGTATATTTATATCTACTATGAGATGATAAAAACATATCTTTCTGTGATTCTTTTGAGGGGTATTGACCTATGGATGGATTTGTGGATGGTGGATGGTGGATGGATTTGTGGTGTGGGCGGGAGAGAATCACCTGCTTCTCAATGTAGATAAGACCAGGGAGATGGTGATTGGCTTCCGGAAGAGGAGGACTACTTTGTAGCCGCTCTGCATTCTGGGTAGAGATGTGGAGGTGGTGGAGGAGTACAAATACCTTGGAGTGACCATCAACAGTAGACTGAGCTGGAGGAGCAACAGTACTGCTGTGTACAAGAAGACTTGCAGCCGACTTTACTTTCTAAGGAAGCTGAGGTCCTTCAATGTGTGTGGCAAGATCCTGGAGACCTTCTATCAGTCTGTGGTGGCCATCACCTTGTTCTTCTCTGTCATCTGCTGGGGGAGCAGCATCGCAGCCAGTGACGCCAACAGACTGTATAAACTAATCAGACTGGCTGGCTCTGTCATTGGCAGCAAACAGGACTCACTTGAGGCAGTGGTAGAGAGGAGGTCACTGAACAAACTTTTGTCCATCATGGAAAACCATGACCATCCTCTCCACCCACTCCTGGACGAACAACGGAGCTCCTTCTCCAAGAGGCTCAGACAGCTCCGCTCGAGAACATCTCATTACCGGAGGTCTTTCTTTCCGTACGTGATCGGGCTCTACAACGACTCACTTAGTAGATAGGAAGTTGTTGCTGTGACACACAAATTTCCCCTGTGTGGGATCAATAAAGTATATTCTGATTCTGATTCTATGATTTTGTTACAAATTGTGCTTTTAATAGTCGCTGAGTTCTGCCTTGTAGCCCACGGTCCTGCCATCTGGGACAACTTTGCCCCTTGGTGTCAGGGGTACTCCTGTAGGGGTTCTATCCTGCACCTGGCTGGCAAGGTGAACAGCCCTCTCTGATTGGCTTTGGAGTCCCGGCATCAGGTGAGTGTGGGCCGGTTGGTTCTGATGCTGAATATTGTAACTACAGATTATCTCTTTTAACCCCTCTTTTTCATCTGTATCCTATCCCTCTTCTTTCTCACTCCTTTCCCTAGCTGCTCTGTATTCCTTGTCAGGTCCTACGAAAAAGCCACAGAAAGCACAGACATTTAGGACGTAACATTTCGTTTTGTCTTCTGAGCCGCTTATCCATAGTGAAGTTGTAGTGGGTGCCGGAGTCTATCACAGCTGATTTCAGGCTAGAGGCAGGATACACCTCGTACAGGTCACCAGTCTGTTACAGGCCACATGCACAGTAGACCATCGATACACACACTCATTCCTCAGAGCAATTTTGTAACGGTCAATTAACATAGCATGCATATTTTTGGAGAGTGGAAGGAAATTGGAGTTCCCGAAAAATTCATGCATACACAGGGAGAACATGCAAAGTCCATAGAAATAGTCCAGTAATTCAAGCCTCGCCCCGACTCTGGGACTTGAACCCTGACCTTGTAGCTGTGAAGCCACTGTGCCAACCATTGTACCACCATGTAGCATCCTGTGGCGTTCCTCAGGCCAGCTGTGAGAAATAGTCTCTCCAGTGGCTCTACGACCTGCCTCTGGGTGCTACTCCCGGATGGCAGAGCTCATCATACTATGTCTGAGCCGAGCTACCTATCGATCACCCATTCTATCGTGGAGCCTAGCCACCCAGCGGAAAAAGCTAATTTTGGGCGCTTGTATCCATGATCTCGTTCTTTCGGTCACCGCCCACAACTGGTGACCATAGGTGAGGGTAGGAACGTGGATTGACTGGCAAATCAAGAGCTTTGCTATTTGGCTCAGCTCTTTCTTCACCACAAGGGACTGATGCAGCGTCTTGATTTTTGCGGATGCCGCACCGATCCATCTGTCGATCTCCCGCTCCATCCTTCCTCGAGATAATTAAACTCCTCCACTTGAGGACCCTGTCCCAGATCCCCATTCTGCTTGTCATAATGAAGTCACTGTTTCAGCTTTGATCATTAACTATGCACATTGATTGCTGACTTTTAAAATTGTGTTTCTAAAGTAGTGTTTGTCAACTTTTTAATGCCAAGATACCTTTTTCCATTAAAAACAAAAAAAATCATGAGGCACACCACCACCCAGAAATGTTAAAAACGATGCTCTATAACTGCCTATATCAACAGTATACGTAAGGATTTTCTTCAGTGTCTTAAAATCACACATCAAAACTTATTTTGTAGTCTTTTATGATTCTTCTTTCAAATAAAAAGTGCAGTTCCTTTTTACTATTGAATGTCTTGCAGAAAATGTGATATTTTATTAGAATCCATAATTTTTCTGCTTTGAAACAGAATCTAAATTTTCTCGTAATGTCTCAAAAAACATGTAGAAAAGACGATCCACTGCCTAAGGTAGTTTTTGGGAGCGATGGACAGCAGCATGTCAGCATCAGAGGAACAGCACATGTTAGAGGTTTTGGAGATAAAGTCAGAGAGGCCAGACTGAGATAGTTTGGACATGTGCAGAGAAAAGAGAGAATATATCGGAAGAAGGATGATGGATTTGGAACCACCAGGAACGAGGTCTAGAGGAAGACCAAAGAGGAAGATCATGGATCCAGTGAAGGAAGACATGAAGATAGTTGGCGTGAGCGAAGAAGATGCAGCAGATAGTTAGATCACTGAACAAACTTTTGTCCATCATGGACAATCATGACCATCCTCTCTACCCACTCCTGGACGAACAGCGGAGCTCCTTCTCCAAGAGGCTCAGACAGCTCTGCTCAAGAACATCTCGTTACCGGAGGTCTTTCCGTACGTGATCGGGCTCTACAATGACTCACTAAGCAGATAGGAAGTTGTTGCTGTGACATACAAATTTCCCATGTGTGGGATCATTAAAGTATATTCTGAATCTGATTCTAGATGGAAAAAACTGACTTGCCGTGGCCACCTCTGAAGAGAAATGCCTAAAGAGGAAAAAGAGGACAGCAGCATGCAACAAAAAAGAAAAGAGTTGGTTGCGGCTGAGACAGGACAGCCGTGCCTGTCTCTAAATAATAAAAAAACAGAGGAACATAAATAAATACACGTAATCTATTTTTATACAAACGCCATGAGATCAACCAAAACCATCTTTGGGAGCTAGGGGATCATTTGCCACGATACACCTGACGATCTATCACGGTCCACTAGTGTGCCGCGGACCACTGGTTGAAAACGTTGCTTAAAGTACTGTATTTAACTGATGAGAAGTGAGATAACAGTGTGTTTCTCTTTAAGAGTGAGTCTTCTGGTGGCTTCTTGATATTAATAGAGCTGCTGTGTGTGTGTGTGTGTGTGTGTGTGTCTTCCTCCTCTGACGTAATGCCTACAAACCCACAGACAGCCAGAGAAGTCCTGTCACAGCACAGCGATAACACTAGTTTAAAAAAAAAAAAAAGAAAGAGAAAGATAACCAGGTTTATGTTACCAGCGAATTTGGCTGGCATAAAAATAAAATAACCCTATATTATCGGAAAATTGCAATACAAGACCCAAAATCACCCACTATTCAATCGGTATTAGCCTTGTTTATAAGCTGGCGTGAAGCTTTTCTTTAACTATCTCTCTTTCCCTCTCAAAGAAAAAAAAAAAAAAGACAGCCAAGACAGTCACCCCGTCCGACATCAGCTACAAACAAAAAAAAAAGCCCACAAAGAGACGAAGCAGCTAGCCAGCCAGCCTGCCACCATCTTAACAAGCAGAGACACAGAGAAAAGAAGCTAATGCTTATTTTGATCAACAGGTAAGCAGCTAAAAAAAAAAAACATAGAGTAAAGAAACAAAATGATGTGTGTTTTTTAATTTAATATACGCTGGTTGTTAAATGCATGGTTTGGGATAAGTTGAGGAAGAAATGGGGATGGATTTTGTTCACAGGCTGAGATTTTTTAGGAGACTAGATTGTTGCTGTTAGCCGTTGGTAGTTTTTTACGACGGACAGCAGTCGGTTTGCGTCTTATGTAACTAACGGCCTGAGATCACAGCGTCGCTGAATGAGAGGGAGGTAAAAAAAAAAAAAAAAACGAAGATCAGCACCGCTTTCAATTCACATGGCAATCTACATTTTAGTTTAGGACACTCTAAACCAGACACAAATCCAGATCTGAGTCGGATCAGCTACTAGCAACAAGGGACCGTGGAGTAAATCGATTCAAGTAGGTTTGTGTTTTCTTTAAAGTTTTCATTTCTCTAACTTTATTAAGTTAGATCACTTATCTACTTATAACTTCTCTGAATTTTTTTTTACGATAAGTGAATAAATCTATTAAAACATTTAAAGTTGATCCTCAAGTTCAGTTTTCTTCACGATGACTGAGAAAGTTAGAATGACTTAGTTTTTAATTCTGTAATAATCGAAATCGGAAACAAGTGTGTCAGGATTAAAAAGGGGGTTTATTTGATTTGAATGTTTCACAACTCTTCTGGTGCTTTTCTTTCTTTTTTTCTCACTTCTTCTTTCATTGTTAAGAAGAGCGCATGGTGGATGGGACTTGTAGTGAATGGATGGACCCCCCTCTTGTACATCTCATACCTCCTCATCTCTCTTATCAACTTTAAAGTTACATCAACTATGATGGATTTGTATTTATTTGTTGTTGTTTGCAGGAGGTTTCATGAGTGATGCCTGGAAGCCTGAGTTGCATTTCCACTCAACTTTGACAAAAGTTTCCCCCCCTCCTCTTCTTTTTTTCCTCCTCCTCTTGTAAGAAACTGTGATGTTCCTTTGAGATAAGGGAGCTGGGTAGGCATGACAACTCTGTGGGGAGAGCTGAGTATGTGAAGCCAGTACAATGAGGCACACACACTGCTACGAAGCTTTTTACATAGTCCCTCAACAGAGTTCTTCAAGATCTGCCCCCCCAAATACGAAGCAAAAGAGTTTAAGCGACTTTTATTCTGTTGATAACCTCTTGTGGTTTAAAAAAATACAAATCAAAGCAGATCAGAAGGATCTTACTATGTCGTTACTCTTGCTTCAAGTCATATTTTTATTAGATTGTTAGGCAGTCGAAGTTGTGGCTTCGAAGTACTTTTATTAGTTTAAAATGATCCAAAACTTCAAATAGACATCTTTCATAGTTCCATTCAAACTTTTTCCTGTATCATTTTAGTCCTACTGCTGGTACAACTGTAAAAGTAGTCGTCCGTGTAATCCCTTATTCATCCAGGAGTGATCCATCATAGAAAAGGCTTCAACATTGTCTTCTGGACAGTGTATTTGATGATCGTTCTTTCCAGATGGAAGTTGAAACGTCTCGATCAGAAAATACACTGTCCAGAAGACAACTTTGAAGCCTTTTCTACGATTTCTTGAGTAGTAAAGCGGGCTTATTGCAATCTCTTTTTTTAGCCAGAGTACAAGGAGAAAAGTTAACCAGATGCTTCTGCTCAGCTTATAAAACAGTCGGGGTCACCTCGAGGGAATAAAAGATTATGGATTCATTCTTTATTTGAAGTTTTTGTTGTGTGTTAACTCACCATAACTTTATCATTTTCTATTCTTGCTTTAGAATTCAACTTTAGCGTTACATTACAACCACGAGGAATATAGAAATTTAATTTGCTGCAAGTTCAATGTTTTAAAATAAGTGTAGCGTTTGAGTTTTTTTTTTTTTGCATTTCAAGAAGCAATATTGAGAAATTTCTTAGTGACGAGATTTATTTATTTAAAAAAGACTCGAGATTTATGTCAACAATTTCAAAGTTTGATCTTTGTTAGCGCAGTTTAATGCACTCGCAGCAAAGGCCTCTGCTTCTAATCAACTTACAATTTTCTCAAACTTTTTAATTAAGTCGCTAATGTTTAAAGCTGGGCTTTGATGTCTAAATGGGTCCAACTTTACTGTTACGGAATTATTTGCTATAAATCAAAGACACCAACTCTGCCGTCATCTTAAGCAGCGACTAGTTAATCATATAACTTGTACAAATTTGGACAGTTTTCTATAAAATTACTTCCATACTGAATCCTGCCTGGTGAATTAAATTTTTTTTCCCGCTGCTCAGACACCAGATATTATTGTATCTTCTGGTCTTGTTCCTTGGCGCTATTAAATGTCAAAACAGTTGACAACTTCCTAAAGAGAGCCTCTTGCTTGTAAAACTCATTCCTGTACGTGTGTGTGAGACAAAGACAGCAAAGCACTTATTCCTGTGCAAGTGTGTGTGTGTGTGTGTGTGTGTGTGTGTGTGTGTGTGCTGCAGAGACGTCCATAGTTTGCTCATATGGCTGCAATATGTGAAATCCCTGTGGTAGAGCTGAGAGCAGAGAAAGTTTTGAGAGAGAGGCAGAGAAAACACATGGATTGAGGGAAGTTAGAAATGTCCTGTACAACTAGCTGGAATGCATCTCCTGTGTTTTATTGATGGTTTGATGTTCTAACAGACATGAAGAACAACTCTAGTGATTTTGTGGGCTGCCATGTATCCGTCTCTGGTTGTTTTAAAGTAGCGTTGCATTACAGGCGAGGTTGCCAGTTTGGGATGGGAGTGCGAGAGACGACTACAAAAGCTGACTTAGGTGCAAATAGTTTGTTGACTTTTGATTTAGTTTTGCGCTTTTCAAAGTACTTGTTAGAACCTGAACAGATTTGAAAATTTAACACCAGCTCATCATAAAAGACTACAAGTTTTTAACGCCGTGTTGTTCTCGTTTACGGCGTACAGTTGGAGCTCTCTGTGAAGTTAAGTGTCTTATTTACTTAACCCACTTGTTCAGTTTGTCACCATTTAAAAGAGTTGTAACACCTCCACAGATTGTGATGATGCTGTGATTCAACTTCGGCTCCAAACCATGCACATATTCTTATTTTTTTATGCATAATACTCTGTATACACCCAGTGATATCTGTGAGAATCGCTATACTTTCTCGATGAGAGAATATAAAATGTTGACTGTTATAACAATAACTGGAATCCTAAATTTCTAATTTCAAGCTAAACATTTTATGGTCTTTGCTTTTCTAAATTTTGATTATTTTCAAAAAATAACAAAGCGAAGTCAGCATCCGTAATAGCAGTTGTTCGACCCAGCTCTAACGGTGATTCACATAAATAAAAACTCCCATTTGTCATAGATCGTTTATTCAGAGAAAGAGAGAGAAAAAAAACATTAAAAAAAAGTATTCTAGTCTTTGGACTTTCTTGGCTCTCAGTTCTTTAAACTAGCAGAGTTTCATTACCCCGTGTCTTGTTTCACTTACATCCCAAAGACATAGTTGTTTGTAACTTTTACAGTCTGAGTATTTTGTTTTGGGTCCTTTATGGCTTTATATTTTATGCTGGCAATGGTGGTGCTGTAGGGGTGTGAGCTTCAGTCTCTTGCTCCATTTACTGGAAGTCAGTCTGGAAAAAAAAAGTGTCTGCTAGATACTCAAAATTTCATCCCCACTCCTTCTTTGCCTTGGACGGTTGTGTTTAGGCTTGTATTTCTCTCCTTTCTCTACTTCATACTAGATTGTCCTTTTCAGATAACGAGCAGATGGTCTTAGATTACAATAAGATAAATTTCTCGAAATATTTTTGGTGAGACAAAAGCTAAGTTTGGGACATTTTTTTTAATTTTTGATTCGCTAAAGTTTTTCATCATTATACGTTGGAATCTGGTAATGGCACGGCGTTAAACGTGTACGACATGAGGGTGGTGGCTTTATGGCTTTGTGGTCACAGAAACTTGCTTGTTATCAAAAGCATGTGAAGCGGAGGCCCTGATCTCCTCCTTTACTGTGCTGGTGAGTAAATTTTATAAATTTGCCAAAATGCATCGGCTGCAAACATGTAAACGGAGATTTACAGAATCAAAAATAATTAGGAAAGCATTTCCAGTCTTTGCAACCTTGGCTTGTTAGGCGCCTAGTAAAGCGAAACCTGCTGCGTTGTTCTGTGATCAGCTTTAAGTTGTAAGCTCTGACTGCTTTGACTCAGCCGTGCAAGTCGCTGCGATGTTTCCCGTAGACCCAGATGTTGTGTTGTAAATCATTGTTTACACAACTTTAGACTTTTTGTAAAACAGAAAAAAATACTCTGGCGGGTGGAAATAAATTCACACCTTCTGATTTATTTCCGAGTATATACTTCAAAGTTCTTAAGGGATTTATAACTGAGTAATCATCACTCTTTCAGTTCGATAAGTCTAAGATAAAACGATTTCTCAAACGGTGAAACTAACACTCAAATAGAAAAAACATAGTTTCCAAGTCATGAATCGAGTCCAGAACGTCAGAGAAAATGAATGTGAATCTGGTGGCGTCAGACAGAACTGAAAAGGCTGTTTAAATCCTTTTTTATGTTGTACGGATATCCAGCAATAAATCAAACTTAAGTATAAATTGAAAAAGTTAAAGTAAAAAAAGGGAAAATAGTAGTTGAGATAAATTTGCTGAGTTATTCCTAAAGTGAGATCTCAATGTTTTAATATTTTTATGTGGTTTTCAAAGAAGTGAACCATTCACACCTGCAACTGTTTTACCAAAACGTAAGGAATTGTACAAGAAGGAAAAGTTAAAAAGACCACCTAAACTTGTACTTTAAAAATAAGAACCTGGTGTAATTTATTTGGCCAGGACAAACGTAAATGTCTTTTCATGTGAGATCCTCTTTAAGTTGCAAAAATGGATCAAGCGTGATTTTTTCTGATTGTTTTTGTGCAGAAAACACTTGCAATCATGCAGTTTCACAGCTTTCAGTAAGAGTTAAAACTAAACTATGGAAAAAGTGGCAACATGAGTGAAACAAAAATCGATTTGATTTTTATGTCGGTCGTCTTTTATCGAGTATCTTATTTATCTTAAGTTCTCCATAATTCATTCAGAGATAGATTTGTTTTTCAGAAAGATTATTTTACAAGTCAACATAACCAGCGGCTATTTGCTTGAAATATTTTTAACCTCAAAAATCTTTAGATGTTGGTTTTTAAGACAGATAATTCTAAATCTTTGCCAAATTTGCTTTTGTTTAAACTGAATCAGAGTTCTCTGCGACCCTGAATGTGATAAGCAGTTCAGAGGATGACTGACTGGATCAGAGTTACCTGTTTGGTGTTTCTAATGCGGTTTTCCCTGTTTACAAGTTATTTCAGTCCTACGCAGATTTGGGTTTCGCATTCATTTGACGTACAACCAAAATGGTTTATCTTTGCCTATCACCTCGTGCTTTTGCGTGCAGAAAAAGTCAGCGTTAAACTACAGACAGTTCTACCTTGTTGGTAGATGCTTATCAGTTGATCTAAAAGTCTCTAAGAGCTTATCTCTTCCCATTGAGGTCAAATATCTCATTTGCTGATCGCTTATGACTAAAAAAACTCGCTGAGGGTTTTTGTTTCTGAAGTCTGACTCTCTGCTTAATTTAACTGCCAAATCTAAACGCTTCAAATGCACATGTACGCTCAGATTTCTTATCTGATTTGGCCTTCACTGATATCTTTAAGGTGTCTTTTTTTTTTATTTTGTATTTATTTCTGAGGCTTTAGTTTTTAATTTGATTCTCATGCAAAACTAGAAAGGCCGCTGTGATTGTACTATCGCCAAAGTTAAAAAAATGTGGATATTTGTTGAAAAAAATACAAGTTTTGGAACTATTCCTCCGCTGTTAGTTGCTATGGTGCTCATCTTGGTCAAACTTGAAAACCATGGCTGAGTTTTTTTTGTGTGGAAAATGTTTGCCAGTATTCACCACTGCACTTAAGGCTGTAAAAATGAAGATTTTAATACACCGATCAATATTTTTATTTCTATATAAATGTGCTATAAGGGGCAAAAAGCGTTTTGTTTGGCTGGTAAAGATGTAGGTTTAGACTTGCCATAATTATGCCAAACTTACTGAGAATTGTTCAAATCATTTGTCTGCTCTGTCTTTTTCTCTCTCTCCGATTTTTCTATCTTTCGCTCACTCCCTCTATCACACACACTGACACGCGCGCAGGCGTACCGACAGCCCCATTAGAATTGTAGTCTGGGATCAACCTAAAACATCTGGTGGCTGAGTACCTTTTCAAAGTAGTCTTTGTCCTTAGTCTGCGCGAATGCATGTGTGTGTCTGTCAGTGTGCGTTTCCATTTGTGTACATGCACAAGTGTGTTCAAGATGCAGACTTTTTATTGCGTCCCATCAAATAAAAAACTGTGATTTAAGCGGCTTTTTTTGTTATTAAAAGACAGAGTCATGGTTGACTTTTAAAGTATTTTCTATTTGTTTCTTTGTATCTGTTTCTGCAAACTGCTGTTTTTGAACAACCAGTAGATTGTTTGTTATTTTTTTTTTCAGTTAGCCATGGCCGGCTTAGACAACACAGAGTGATGTGACACGTTCAAGACTCCTCTGGTCTAATTTTGCAATACCTTATTTAATTTTTTCCCCCACATTTTTATTCACGCTTTTAAACCTGTAAAATATTGGTATTTTTTTGCTTTGAGTTTTGACTGAAAACTCAAAAATGATCAAAGATCATGCCCACTGGTTTTACTTCAAACCACATAAACTTTAGGGTATAAAAAAATGGGACTCATCTTTTTTTTTTTAAAGGCCTACAAAGTCCTCAAAGTGTAGGGTTGAAATATTCAAATGAGTCCCGTTGATAGTCCAAGTGATTTTTATGACATTATTACCAAATTATTTTTTTTAGAGTAAAAATTGCAAAAGTTCAAGTCACAGATAGAATTTTTTTGTTGAGCAAACTTTGTAACGTGTTGCTTCGGTCTCTTTCTGTCTCTATTTTTTGCAACTTTTCTTTTTATCTTTGAATATTTTTTACTTTTTATCAGGAGATCGTTTTAGATTTTGAGATAATAAAAGGCTTCTTTGCTCAAACCAAATACTTTTTTCATTTTATTTAAAACTGATGGAAACTTTAACGTTTTTTGAACGTAGCAAGAGCATCGTTTTATTGTCTTGAGGATTAGATGATGAAACATCATTTTCAATTATGTCATGGCAAGAATTTGTTGTGCTTTTGAAATATTAAAATTTTAATTAAGGACAGTGATTTTTGTTGATCTTCTTTTAGGTAGACTTTGCAGCTTTTTTTTTTATTCTAAACAAACCGGGAAAATACAAAAACTATGTTTCATAGAAGGAATGAAAAAATCTTATAATCTTATAAATCTTATAACCGAAATGGGTTATTGGCTTTGATGTAACAATTAGGACTAATTTTTGAGGATATTAAATATCTCCATATGCACCAATGAGTTGTTTTTTAATTGCGTGATCTCAATTTGAGTGCAGCTGAAGGCCAAAAGAAACATTTTGCACATATTTTGTCATTTTTCTAAATCCACATTCATAATTTAAAGAAAGATTTCAGTTGAAATTGTTCATAATTAATGTTGAATTAAAAATTCTAGTTAAAACTCATACTTTTAAATGCTTATTAATATAATCTTATCCCTAAAATGAGTTTATAGTGACAACATATTAAATCATCTCAACAGCATAAAAGTTCTTGCAAAATTTAACTGAGCTCATCTCAAATGTTCCCATTCTTTTAGGCTGCATTGAAAAGACCAAACCCATCAGACCCAAAGTTTCCAAATCTGTTCAATAAAATCCAAACTGAATGTAAACTTTGAAGCCATCATTGTAAAACCAGAGAACTCAGAAATGTTTAAACCAGTTTTCGTCTGCATATTTCCTCCTTTGTATAAAAATACTTTTGATAGTCAGCATATTTCTGTTCAAAATATCTCTAAAAGAGGAAGTTTTTTATGTTTAATAGTGTATTTTGTTAAACTGTAGAGACCTCGTTCCCTGGGGATGCGATAAGAGACATGTCATGCTTTACATTCAACCTTTTTCTGTCTGCAGTTTGGTCTTAGGAAACTGAGAGGAAAAAAAAAGTCTTTGATAACTGTCTAACAGGGTGTTTTTGAAGTCTACTCTGTGTGAAAAAGTGATTGCACAGATAGATGGATGATAGAAGGAGGGAGGTGGCTCTGTTTTTTTGAAATGGAAATGAAGGGGGCACACATCTGGGGGTCTTTCAGACCTTTGTGGCGGGAGACGAAAAGGTGGGTGTCAGAGGCCCATGGTCAGAAGTGTGTGTGGGTTGTTGGGGTAATCGCGGAGGGGGTGGGGGTCAAACTAGAATGGACAGATAAAAGAAAAAGGAGAGGATAGTTTTTCGTTTCTTGCGTGCAAGAAATCAGGAGATAAGAAATAAAGGGTATAGATAATCCTGGTGGGAGTTCGGATTGAAAAAACTGAGGGATACAACAACAGAGAAACAAACTAAGAGAAAACGATGCACATAAAGATGATGATCACATAATAGAAATGACAAAATAAGAAAAGAAAGCGATGAAGTCAAAGTGGACAGAGGGATGGACTCATTTGCATGAACTAGAGAGAAGAAGTGGGGCGGGAAGAGGGGCAAAAGATCATTTGCCGTGGTTGAAAACTTTACGGCTGACAGTTAAATTTACCTCAGGCCTATGTGCGATAGTGTGCTTCTGTGTGTGTGTGTTGGAGAGAGAGGAATAGCTCGGTGGGGGGCACAGCGTTTGTTCCGCAACGTAGCTTTTGGGCTTTTTAGTGGTTCACACAAGTTGTCCTCTTCCTTTTCTTTTGAGCTTGATTTGATCAAGCTAGAAGAATGGCTTTTCTTTATTCATTCGCTTGCAAATTTCCTCTTCGTACGGTCAGATTAAATCGCCATCCCATATAAAAATGTCTGTATTGTGTCAAAATTTTGTTGTTTGGGAGAAGTTTAAGTAACAGCCTGATTAGAGATTTGTAACCTTTTCACGTATCCGCACCCCCACTGTGTAGTGTCCTCTGAGAAGATTGGATATTTTATATTTTCCCTTATTTGGGCCCGAAAGTAACTCTGCCATGTAGTTTGTTTTTATAAAATTGTAACCTACTGAAGTCTTGTAGGTCCTTCAGTAACCTGAAGAACTACTGAAGTTTCGGAGAGCATGCAAACGGAAAACGGAGAGCATGCACGTGAATGTATGCTTAAACTATCCACAAGAAGTTAGAACGCAAATATCATCAAAGCGTTGTTAGATGGTAACATATTTTTCTTACAAAGTGGCCGTGCTTAGTTTTAAAGCTAAAACTGGCAGAGATGAGAGGGAAATGTTTAGGAAAGGAAGAAATCTTTAAATCTTTGATTAGTAAACTCTCTAAAGAAGAGCAAACATTTTGGATCTTGCCGTTTAATTTCAAGTCAACAGAAATAGTTCAGTCATTTGGCTGAAGGATGCTCACAGCTACATTTTTTTATAAGTGTAACCCTCACTGGTTGGTGCAACGGAGGTCGTCATGGCTGTTACTCCATGTCTACCTGGCTAGATCTTCTTTTAAATACGACATGTGTAACACTAAAAAACTCTGCGTTCCTGTCCTGGGCATGGCCACACTGAGGAGACCTTTACGCTTCATCATCCCCTCGCCATCAGGATAAAATCAATCTACTCATCCCCATCCAGGACATCGCTGGGCTGAGGAGTCCTCCGTGTAACCATCAGGATGAAGAACATCTACTCATCCCCGTACTGGACATCTCCGAGCTGAGGAATCCCTGTGTTTCCATCAGGATGAAGAACATCTACTCATCCCCGTACTGGACATCTCCGAGCTGAGGAATCCCTGTGTTTCCATCAGGATGAAGAACATCTATTGACCTCTTTAGATATTTAGCTGTAGAGTAGAATAAGCTAATATTTAAACAATAATCTTTGACACATTGGTTGCTCGTCCCGGGGTAGGGATCTCTCTTTCATGTGGATCCCCATGAGGTTTCTCATTTTTTCCCCATTGATGGGTTTTTTAGGAGTTTTTCCTCACCGTGAAGGAGAGTCTAAGTGCATAAATGTGCTAGTCTTGTTTAGTTAGCATTTGTTAGTTATTTTTCTTGCTGTGTATTTGTGTTAATACATTCCTCTTTCTCTTGTGAAGCTCATTGAGACGGAAATTCTGTGATTTTGGGCTATACAAATAAAATTGAATTGAATTAAAAGCTTCAGCGATCTTCTAAAAACTCGGGATTGAGCCATGCCTACATGGGCAACCTTTAAGTTGATATTTCTCATCCATCATTTAGAAATGCTTATAACATGATCAAAAGAGCTTTTTAAGCACACAATACAGTATGTAATGGAGATCCACCAGGAAAGAGGCCTAGAGGAAGACCAAAGAGGTGGATCATGGATACAGTAAAGGAAGATATGAAGATAGTTGGCTTGACCGAAGAGGATGCAGCAGATAGGATTAGATGGAAGAAACTGACTTGCAGTGGCAACCCCTGAAGGGAAATGCCGAAAGGAGAAGAAGAATGGAGATCCACTTTAGATCTAGCAACAACTCAAATGAAGTGCTGTACACTTACCAAAAAAAAAAAAAAAGCCAATGGACTCGAAGTTTACTTTCCAAAACACGTCATTTCACTTTTTGAATTGGCCTTCGCTTGTCAAAAAGCGAAGTGGTTGTGTAAAACATGGCAACAATGGAAGAAGGGAAATGAAAGAACTTTTTTTTCAACATGTTTAACCTTGTTGAGCTGTCAAGTGTTGAAACCAGGAGAGATTAATTGCGATGCAGTATTAATGTAGTTCTTATCGCCAGGAGGAAAACAAGATATTTTACCTCTCTGTCAGAAGATTAGCAGCAGGTTCACATAAAAAACCAAGTTACAAACACAAAAGAATTAGATACAGACATTGTGAGAATTAAAAGGGAATGGAGAAATAAAACAAAAAATGGATTTTGTATATGACTTTTAAATTTTTTTTTTTTTTTTTTTATAAATTTGTGTCAAGGTGCTTGAATTTGGGGGACCACTACAAATTTGCAATATAACCAGATAGCAAGTTTAGGTAGAGGTTACACCTTAAAATTTTTATTTATTTCTTTTTGGCTCCACGCCTTAAATGACTCACTATCAAAGCTATTTATTGCCAATAAAGACCATGATGGAGAAACATTCGCAGCTCTGCTGTATTATATGACAACCCTTCTAATTCCTGTGAACAGCTGATTGTATTTTATATTAACTGCTGTGTGTTTGTTTGTTAACATGGCTACCGCATTCACATCATCACTCTGGAGAAACTAAAACTGAAACGTATAACTGGTCAGATTTTTTTTTTTTGCTGAAAAGTTACCATGAACGGCTTAGAGACATTTTTTTGTGGTCTCCTGAAAGAGTTCCGCTCTCTTTTAGTAACCGTAACAGATTTTGCTGTTGATGTGTCTGAGAATCTGGAAAAAGAAAGACCTAGTTAATGTCTGCACTTAAACAATTGTTCATTCTTTTTCTTGATCTGGTTTTTGGTAACTGGAATTAATAAGAACATGAGAGGAATAAAACAACTCAACATTAAAGTAGTTCTCATTTCAGATCGCCAATGGCGATCGTTGAGAGGATTATCTTGCAATACTTCTGGAAAGTCAAAGTTATCTTGGCGTGCACACCGCAGATCAGTTTTGTTGCTTTCTAGAAGAGCTCCAGTTAGTGAAGCCAAAGCTTTCGGCTTGACTCGTGTTCATTTAGAAAAAAAAAAGATTCATTTGCAAATTTGTATTAAGTTGCAGAGATAGGCTGGCTTTGGGTTTTGATTCAAGTCCAGTTTCCGTATGAAGTCCAGCTCTACGCTAGTGTCTAGAACTCTTAAAGAAATAGAGAAAAAAAAAAAGTGTTGATTCCCGATGGTGCTCGACAAGGCTACACTGCTTCACTTGGACAGCGTGCAGATAGAAGGGCTTTGGAAAGCAGTATAATGTCAACATTGTGGCTTAAAAATGTTCCGCCGTGCGTGCTTGTGTGTGTGAGCAACTTAAGTTTGTCCAGACATTTTCTCTGTTGGGCCGAGTGCTTGTAGAAAACGTCCGATTCTCCAGGAGTGGAAATTATGTATGTGTGTATGTGTATGCTCGAGAAAGGATTTCAAGTGGTGAGTGTGTAGCAGAGTGTGTGGTTGTGCTTGTGTGACTGACGTAATGTTTGAGCCTTCCCAGACATAGACGAACCAAATCACAACACACACACATGCACGTACGAAGGGTGTATGCGTGTGCGTTTGTTTAAAATCCGATATGTCTGGCGCACTTTGGCGAGCTTCTGCGCGTCTCTGTGCGTGGATGCTTTTTGGCAGAAGTTTAGTTTGTTTTCCAAATTTTGGCGGTGAAATCGAGCCAAGGCAAGAGTCAACAATCAACATGTTGATTTATGCAGCTACCAGTTCCTTCCATTACGCCTTCAACCACCAGTGAAGCCGAGTTTGTTCTGTATTATTTTTGATGTATGAGATTCTTAGCTGTAGTGTGCAAGGTCAGAATCAACAGTCTTGTGTTGATTTATGCAGCTCATGGTTCCCTGCTACTATCGTACATCAAGGCAGGACATTAACACCGCACACGAGGCAGATGTGGGTAACTCTTTTGAATGTAGTTGGTGAGTTTTATTCTCTAGTCGCCACCGCAAGAAAAGCTTTTTCTTACATTTGACCAAAAACCTGTTCAATTTTTTTCTAACAAGCTGTAAGTCGTTCATTATTTCTTCTTTAGTTTTTTTTAAAGACATCGCTTTAAGACACTTTTCAGGCATGTTTGTTTAGGTGCTTTGAGGTACTCAGAGAATCCTCTTTCTTAGACGGGAAGTGGCAATGTGTCAGTAAACCTGCACGTGAATCAGCGTCAAAGCTTGGCTTGAAAGCGTAGGGTGTTTCTCATGGCTCTGAATAGACAGACCACTCCCTCAGCTTACGCCAAAGCAGCTGAAAGATCTGGTTGTTCAAGGTTACTCGGTGATGTTCACAAGAGCCGGCACAATATGCTCTTATGTCATAACAAAGTCGACGGAGGAGTTTTTGCTTTGTTCTGCTGTTGAAGCGTACTGTCGACAGCCAGCAAAGCGGCTTACCATCAAGAGAAATCGGTATAGGCCAGGGAGTTTGAGCAAAGTAGAAATTGACAGAAGTATGAAATGTAAGACAAAAGTTGTTGGTTTGGTACTTTTTTTTAGATTTTATAAAAGGGTTAAACCCTCCGCCTTCTTTCTTACAATTTTATGTTAGAGCAAGGGAATACTCGACTGTGAAAGTTATGTATGACAATCAGTATTTAGTGTCAGCTGCTCTTTCACTGCCCAGAGCGGGCTAGGTTTTTTTTTTGACATGTCCTCTTCTGGGAGCTATAAGTATTTTCTAGCTGAGGGATGAAAACCATATTGTTTGTTTTCCTGTTCCATCAGTCTGTCAAACAGAAAACTGCTTTAACAGTATTTTACTCTCTTACTTCCTGCTCAGTGTACAGCTTTAGTTTGGAATTTGTGGTTGTGGTTAAACCGATTAATTATGTGTGTATGTTACTGTAAAAACGGCTGCATAATTTACCCCTTTAAAAAAAAAAAGTGCTCAGGCTGCCGATGATGCATGCAATATAAACTAATACGTAGCTTGTTGATGGTTAAATAATTCACAAAGTAAATCCCTTATAATGTTTCAAATTAATTAAAAATAAGGATTTACATCCGCTTTAATATAAAGTTTGAAATTATTTGATTATATATTTCTTGCAATTACAGATAATGTTAAAATCAGTCAATATAAAAAAAAATATATAAATGAATTACTCGATTCATCCCTCACCGGGGAAGTTTGTGTGCTGCACTCCCTACACCGCAGCAAGCTGCCCTCCGACGGCGCCAATGGTGGGAGAAGTAGGGGTTAGGTGTCTTCTCCAAGGACCCTAGACGTGCTCTCTGTGGGACGCGAACCCGTGACCTTCCGGTCCGCGGTTTCTCTTCTTGCGTTTTCTTACTTAGAAACACAATTTTCAGCTTATCGTTGAATATATGGTGCAGTGAGGAGACAAAGACTAAGAAATAAGGACATACTTTAATCAAGTCGGACCACAATTGCAAGTTTTCATCTCGCTTTGGGAACTAATGTGAAAGTTTGTGAAACTATCATCATCGGTCAATTTTTCCTGCTGGCTTTTGTTTTTGTTTTCAGCTCTATTTGTCTGCAACAAAACAAGTCCTTCATCGTAAAAAGATTGTAAAAAAAGATCGTAAAAAAAAAAGGATTTACATCCGCTTTAATATAAAGTTTGCGATTATTTGATTATATATTTTCTGCAATTACAGATAATGTTAAAATCAGTCAATATGTTTCTCTTATTGCGTTTTCTTACTTTGTAACACAAGTTTCAGCTTATCGTTGAATATATGGTGCAGTGAGAAGACAATGACTAAAAAATAAGGACATACTTTAACCCGGTCAGACTACAGTTGTAAGTTTTCATCTCGCTTTGGGAACTAATGTGAAAGTTTGTGAAACTATCACTATTGGTCAATTTTTCCTGCTGGCTTTTGTTTTCAGCTCTATTTGTCTGCAACAAAACAAGTCCTTCAAAGATCGTAAATGTTAGTTCCTAAACGAATAGAACCAGAACAAAATGGATACAATTCCACATAATGAAACAATGGAAATAATCCATTTCAGATGGAACAGTTGAGTTTGAAACAATGTTCCCAATGTGATTTAATTGGTAACCTTTTCTTTTTTTTTTTTTTAAAGACACATCAAAAAAGCCCTTTGAAAGATAATCATTATCCTAAAGACTTAGACAGGATACATCCCAGAAAAAAAAAAGCAGAGGAATGAGCATAATTAGTCTGACCACCATGTCATTTGAAATGACATTAGCAATAAGAAGTCAAAAAACAAAGATGGGAACGAGGCTAAAGAACTCATGTTCCGTGCCATGAAGGATCCAAAATGAGTTCGAGTTGGTCTGGGGATGAATTTGAACTCATGCACATGCCTGTGCAAGTGTGCGCGCATTTTCAGGAGGTAGCAAGGCTGTTCAACACATGTGGGTACACATGCGTGCACATCTGCGCCTATGTATGCGAGCGAGTCGCTGAGTGGGTGTTTGTGTGTAATTGTGTACGTCAGGTCGTCATGAATGGTGTGTTTGAGACAGAGCGGAGTGTGGAGTTCCTCAGGCTGGACCAAATTGGAAACAGAAAAACAAACATTCCCTAGGAACCCCCCCACACACCCTATCTCCACCTCCCTCCTTCTCTCTCTCTCTCCTCGTCTGCTTGCTAGTGGCGCAGGCCAACCTGTCTGGGACAATGTAATGGTCTATAGTCGGACTGGACCACACACACGTTCACAGAGAAGAGGAGGGGGTCTGAACGCATGGGGTGGTGGTGGAGGTGGTCTTGTGCGGTGGGGGCACAGTGACAGTAGGAAAAACAGACAGAAGTAGCATTTAAAAATGACAGAAGTCAGTGATGAATTGATGGGAGGGGGGGAAGAAAAGTCAGATGGAGAGTTTAAAACTGATAGATGTGAGACGTGGGAATGGGAGTTGCATTAGTAGGAGACGGAGTGTAGAGAGAACGACTTAGAGACATGGTATCGTGGAAATCTAGAGGAAAAAAAAAAAGGAATATAAAAACAGGGAGGCTGCGAAAGACAGTGATTGAGTAAATGACTAAGCAGCGGCTGGACTGAGTCACAACTCCAAAGGGAAAATATTCAGTTCCACTCACTTTTTTTTTGAACAAAAAAAGTATTGTTCACTCTACTTTTTAGGCCACTAATCAGCGAGTTGCTGTTTAGTTGTTCACTTTTGTGGTTTTTAAATAATTCACAAAGTAAATCCGAGTATGAAAAAAAAAAAAGATTTGAGCTCCATCTTTGTGGTCGGTCTAAATATGGGGAAACAAACCCGTGCGTCATGGCTAACTTGACAAGCGGGATATTACAGCCTGGAGAAATCATTAGAATGCATGAGCCTAATCTTTTGTGTTTATGTGTGTATTTAAGCTTTTATTTTGCACAGTGTTATTGTTCTTATTCAGCTGATGTACAGCGTTACCTGAGGACACGGAGCCCTTTCATCCTAAATGACCACCTTAAAGATATCTATTTTATTTTGTGTAAAACATTCTTTTATCCAAGAAAACAACTTTTAAAAAGAGGAGGATCTTTTAAATGACTCATAATTTCAATAATGACTCATTTGGTGTGCAACTTACTTCCAGCATTTTTTTTTTTTTTTACTTCAAATATTCATTTGTCTTGTAATGACACAGAGCTATGTGTGTGTGTGTGTGTCTTCATTTCCTGTCGTTGCTCCAAACAAAGTCAAAACTGTACGTGGATGTGGTGAGGCCTAAAGGTAAACAATTCAACAGGTCACCCGTGATGGTTTTTTAAACTACCCTGTGCTCTATTTGTGTTGGATATTAAAGCTGTTGCTTCTTCTATTAAATATTGTGTTTTCGTATAGACACACACCTACGTGTGCGCACACTGTTCAGACTGTCCTAAGGAAACTGGCCGAGGATAAATACAGGCTCAGATTTAGATTTGCGGTAAGAGGCAAAAAAGGAGGCTGGATGGATGGAAAGAAGAAGAAGGGGTGGCACAGACGGAGAGAGAAAGAAAGAGGAGTGGTACAGCCAGAGAGGGTGGGGTGATTTTTGTGGTTGAGGCAACAAAAGGGGAAACTGCGAAACGGAGAGCCTGACTTCTAATGGTAAAAAATAGAGTAAAGAAAATATAATTAACGGTCAGGATCACTGGAAATTTGATCTGGAAATTACTCATTGATTAGCGCCTACTCCTGACTCGAAGAGCGATCAATGTTGAAATTGAGAAAATAATAATTGTAGAGAAAATGAGACACTGGACTCTGTTGCTACTGATTGGTATGAGCTTTTCTTTTTTTCCCCTCGTCTTTGCTCTGCTAAATGCACTAAAAGCTTTTCCCTAAGTGACTGTGAAGATCACATTTGTGTGTGTGCAAGGCACGACCAAACTCCAGCGTACCCAATCCCTTCACAAAGATCTATTAAGCATTATGCATATAAGATTTTTTTAATATATTCACATTTTTTTGTTGAAGTTGACTAAAATAATAAAAATATATGCATATATTTGGGTGCTTTTATGTTTGTAAAAGTGAACATTTTATAGCTGTTTTTTTTTTTTTTGCAGGTTGCTAAGGTGCCATATTTAGCTGCATAAGCTTGAACTGAAAAATAAAAGCAAAGGATGTCAAGAAGGGCTACTTAAATAATATTTGTTCTATGGATCTACAGTTCAGACTCGCTGGTGTAAACCTGAACAGAAGACCTATGGACTAAAGGCGGCTGAGGACCTTTTCGAGAAAGTGTCAAAGAAGTTAAACATTTGTCGCCCTGATGTTCATGGACCTCAGCGGAGCTGTGTGGACCTAAAGAAATGGAAGGATACTAGTTTTGTCGCTGACACCTGGTTTCAATTGTCCTCTGCTTTCTGGCTTTCAATGACTTTCAATGACTTTGTTGTGGAGTACAGAACACAACAAAGGTCCTGCGCTACTGGACGGACCTTTACCGAGTGGAATCGAGCTGCCTAAACAGTGCTAATGCCAAAACCAGGAGTTGCTCATGATGTTTTTATAACCTGATGATCAGCAGAGGTAGGACATTTTTTTCACCATTTCTGCTCTTTTAAAATGATTGTGAATACATTAAAATTTACTTCTTATGTCTGCAGTTAAAAAATGAAATAAATTAAAAAACCGAAAAACTTCAACCACAAAATGATGTGAAACGTATAATTAAATGCATCAGTTTGCAAGCTTTTATTTCACAAAAGATTGATACAAAATATATTTTTTTTACTTTTTCACCAGTCATGCTATAGAGTTTAAAAAACAAGCTTTCATTGGAATCATTTTAACCACAGTTTAAAAATTGCGCATGTCGTTTCTATGCAGATGACATTGCAATATCATTTATATGATTCACAATATGTGTGCCTTTATCTTTTTATACACATAAATTTATACATAAGAAGATATGTTTAGATACGTCTGTAAATGTACAAATCTATCGGTGAGAGAGATTGAGATATTTAAAGATATGAATGATTTGGGGTACAAATGCATTGTTGTGGCCCCTGCTAAACTTCGTTCAGCGTGGTCTCTAAATGACTACCATATTTTCTAGTACTTCTGCCGGTCATTAAATGAAAAACCATTTCTTAGTCGTCCAGGTCGAAGAAAATATCATTAACTTTTAATCAAGTTTGTACACTGCACCCTAAAACGTTCACCCGCCTGAGCTGTGTTTGCGTTCGGAAAAACAAAAAAAAAAAGTGTCAAACCTTATGCAGCAGGGCGACCGATTCAGAAGCAGACATTACCTGCTCTTCCATCAAGCTCTGTTCCATTCCAGTTCAGTAAACCTCATTAGAAGAGCTCATTAGTTCCTCACGCTTGGTAAAAATTAGCGGTAGCAGTTTGGTCGATTGGTTGCCTAACATTAAATGCCCATACGAGATATAATTGCTGCCAGCGGTGTGTTGTTAACAGATTTTTCTCCAATAGTTATTTAGATCCGGCAGACATGGTTGTAAACTTTAACCTCGTCACGATAAGTAATGTTTGTAATGTTTTAGGGACTCTTCATCTAAATGGAGAGCTAACGATGACGAGCATCAGCTGCATAATTATTTATGCCATTTTTCTAATATTTACACAAAAAATGAATTTTAAGTAAGCACTCGGAGTTTTTAACACCTAAAGCATTATTATTTGGTGTGCTCCTGTCTTTTTTTTTGGCTTGCCTCATAAACAGCACCTGCTAGTTATTGTACTACAGGCAATGCAAATTTAAGGTCAGTGTAAACAGTTTGTGTTGCTCATTTTTGTGCTAAAACGACAAATTGAGAAGCTGTATTTTTTTATTTTACATGTAAATGTGTGAGAAGCAAAATATTACTTATTCATACAATAGTTTTTTGCAAATTAAAAAAAAAAAATCAGGTCACGAGGTTACGTACCTAAAATAACGTATGATTATTTATTTATTTTTTTTAATAATTCCGGATTACAAAACATTGAATGGGACACAAATGGGAATATTTAAATTTTTCCTTTTGCATCCTGACAGCATCTACTTATTTAATTTGTTGCCCTTTTGCGGCAACATCTATAAGGCGTAAAAGAGCAAGCTCTTCAAATGATCCAATTATAATTTTTCAATTTTCCAAATTGTGAAATTTTTACGGCTACAAAAGACTTTTTTTTTCTGGTGTTAAATTCCTTAGGATCCTCTCAAATTAATCTACAACCCATTAGTGAGACTACACTTGCTGGGAAAAATGAAGAGAATATTTTTAACCACTGTAAAGAAAGAACTCTGGCCAAAAAAGTGTACCATTTGACTTGCGTTTGTGTCTGTTCTTGATCGCTCTGTGGTGCGAGTCTTTGAACATTTCTGTCAATGAATGTTTAGATTAATGATTTGTCCACATCAGAGTCAAATGTGCATTTCTGATAGTGTGCGTTTTTATGTTTTCCATTATGTGGTATAGTGGCTTTGCTCAGTGGAGGCGGAAAGCTTTGAGCTGTTTGCTACTTTAAGACATGCATTCTGATTGTGTGTCTTACTATGTCTTTGCATGCCATCATATGTATGCCTCCATGTTTGTGGATGTAGTCTTGTGTGTGTGTGCATATTGTGGCATTGCATCTTCTTTGATGTTATCACAAGTCAGATTTGGTGGTTCCTTTTTTTTAGGCATGCAAAACTCAGGAATGCAGAGAAGAGACGGTTCAGTCGGTCTCACTCGACAGTTTGATGGTCATGCTGCACACAAACATGAACTATAAAACATTCAGAAGATTGTTTGATGTTGTAGCCTGAAATAAGTTTCTATCCTCTCTAAGGCAGTGAATCCCAGTGAGTTCGTCCATCTCCTCCAGTCAAGTTGTCTACGTTTCTTTGCGTCATCCTGTGATTATTTGTGTGTATAGTCACAACAAAGCCAGGCTCCGTGAGAAAACGTGAGGATGCAAACTACCTATTGACCTATAAAACAGAAAATAGGCCACACGCACACTCTTTGTGTGTAAGATGACCTCATCTCCTCACCAAACTTTGCAGCAGGGTATATCTTTTCTTTAGGATTTGCACACAACCGTTTCAGTTTGCAAGTTTCTATGTGTGTCTAGGACAGTGAGACAACTCATTCATCATATGGTACAAAGGGTTATTACACATGTGCGAGCACAAACACACAGCTCCTCTGTCCTCATATTCCCAAACAACAAAATACTTCTAATTAATTCCAATTATGGTCTATTAATTATGCAAAAAAAAAATTACGAAGGAGGTGTCACCAGCTGTCATTTCAATTAATGACTTAATTTGTTAGGTTGTAACGATCGACTTTTTAAAAGAAACCGAATAAATCAAAAAGCAAATTGACACGTGCGTTCATCCTCTGGATGATCCTATTTATGTTTTTCTATTAAATTTTTTTCATGTCAAGACAGCCAACATGGCTGTGTCATCACACCGTTATCTAATTTTTCTCTTCACGGTGAAGTAGGTTTGGCCTGTTTTCAGTTAACAGTAAGCAGGCCTCTAAATCACTTTGACATTACAAATTAATGAGGGGGACAGAGTCTCTGTTTAGCTGTTAATTGATTGCTTTGCTGCTAATAACTTGATTAAACTTGCGGTGGCAAGCCAGTGTGTAATACATAAAGTATATTAGCAATTAGCCAAAAAAACAAATACGTGGTTATGATGTCTTCAGACCTTAATGTGGACGTCGTCATGGTCGTCACATCTGAATCTTATTTGACTATGTATATTGTTTGAAGTTGTAAATAAAAAAAATGGTGGTTGGTGTAGAAAATGAAAAATACATGACGCCAATTGAAAGTACTTTTTCAAGACATTTTTAAGATGATTTGATTTGCTTTTGAAGGTCTTGTTTCTCCAAGCATGTAATGTCACAACACAAAAAAAGGCTACGTTGTAATGTGATTTTTGCCTGGATATGAATGGAACTTCTTTCGGTCTTCAACATAGACAAAGGTAGGGAGATGGTGGCTCAGTAGGGAGATGGTGGCTCAGTGGGGAGATGGTGGCTCAGTGAGGGAGTTGGTGGCTCAGTGGTTAAAGCGTTTGCCCGTGAACCGGAAGTCAACTGGAAGTTTGCGGGTTCGCATCCCACTGAGTTCACATCTAGGGTTCTTGGAGAAGACACCTATCCCCTCGTTTCTCCTACCAGTGGCGCTGTCATAGGTGTGACCCAGTTTGTGTTGCTGGGTCCCACCTATGACGGCACATTTAAGTGCTGCAGTGAAATGCAGCACATAAATTTCCCTAATAAAGTATATTAAAAAAAAAAAAAAAATGGGAAAAACTACTACCAAAAACTACAAAGGGGTAACGTGGCTAGCTTATACAATCATTAAAAAAGAATAATGAAGAGTAATCTACTAGAACAAGCCTTCGCATTTGAAATTCTAAGGCAATACATTATTATGGTTGCATCTAGCATCTCAATGTTCATCTGTGACGGAAACTGCTGTCTAAACTCCGATGGCTGTTATCGGTGAAAAATCTTGTTTACTAGACATAGATCTTCTAAAAGTTATTCCCCAGATTTGCGGTTAATTTTTTCCAGAAGTAGATCTCAGAAATCATGATTTTAAGTAAAATGGTTTCAATGTGGCACAAGTATTTTTTTTAAAAAACTGCGCATTGAATTTCTTCAAGCTTGGTGGATTTTGGCTTTGAGTACGTCACATTTTAGTTGCAATTTTGCTTTTATTAAAATTTATAAATGGAGAAGTGGTCCTCCACATTGAAAGTCTGTGTTTCTACGCAGATAACAGACTAATTCAAGTCAATGTCCTCTTTTTTTTTTTCCCCCGCACAGGAACAGAATAATTCTAAAAGCCCTAAAAACCCCTTTGGAAAAAGTTATAGGAATACATTTAGCTAAATGTGTGTATCTAGGTCCGGTTTTGATTAGTTACAGTAAATAAAGATTTTTGTCAGCCGAAATACTAAAGAACTCAAAATGGCAAAATCTAGTGAAAACAAAAGATTTACGCCAAAAATAGTAACACCATTCAGCTGTGACACATGATCAGTCAATTTTACTGCTATGAGGTCAAGAATCACCCTCCAGCTTTTGTGTAAAGTTTTCTTCTAGTAATATTCTGTCCAGTTTTGACTGAACAATACAAAAATACTCGTCATTTTAAATTTATATGGTCACAAAAAATGTGCTAACATAACCACAGCGTATTGTACTCAAACTCATTTAAACGGAATGTATTTCGCTCTTAAATCTGATTGAAATATTATGAAATGTTGTCATGGTAATTTAAAGCTGGCATTGATGCTAAAAACAAACCAGCAAAAAGGAGAGAACGTTTTTTTTTTTTCCTGTTTTTGTGGGATGTTTTAGTTCACTGCTTCAATCCAACTTTTAATACAGTAAATAGGGAGAAGCAGTTTTTCCAGTTAAAACTGACTGGCGTTTATTAGCTCCTTGGTGTATTCATTTTTCACTGCTTCTTTTCTCCCACTTTTCTTTGCTTTATCTAAAAGAGAATCCAAAAATAATTTGTAGTAATGCCGCTACAATTACAGGTTAGACTGGCTAGTGTGCGTTCCAAGAAATCATTAACTTATATGCAACATATAATAAGACATTTATTTGCATACACACCACCTGTTTGTGTTTGTGCGAATGCAACTTGCATGTGTGCTGTGATGCGGGTGTGTGCTTTTAATTTGTTTTGCTTAAAACTTGTGTTCTGGCCAAGTGAACAAGTGTTAACAAGCACTTTGCAGACTGAATTTATTTAATCCATATGCTGGTGATCTATACAGCTGTGTGTTGCTCCTGGTGTGTCTGGAAGGGAAAAAAATCCCTGCAGTCACAGTCTTTTGTGAGGTAGAGAAACAACTGCTAAGTCAGCTCAACTGTGGCTGCTTATACTGACAAAAAGGCATACTGGGATTTTTCTAATGTTTTGCTGAATAGCAAACTTTTGGTGATATGAAATATTTTTTTATTTCACCATACATTAGTCACTGAAAAGACTAGTCTTATAAATTTTGTTTCTAACATTCTAGACTGCACTGCAACTGAAATGAATATTTCCTTCATTCAAAGTCAAGTTTTACAGATCAGTCGGAATACATGGTGAATTTTAGGAACTACTTTTTATTTTGTAATTGTTCCAGGGTGTCTAACCATGTACACAAATGATAAAAAAAAAAAAAAAAAGAAGACTTTAGCGACTGATGGTTCTTATGCCAGACCGGCAGCAACTGGCTGATTATGGACGACATCACAGAAAAGTGAAAAGCTGGTGACTAATGGTGGAGCTACAGCAGTCTCCTGGCTGGCAGCAATGGAGCAACTCACCAGAACAATAAAAACAGAGAAGCTTGGGGCTTGCAGATAGTTCCAAATGGTTGTTTTTCTACATTCAGGTGCCCACCAAAGCCAAATGCGACCAAGTTGGTCATCATGCTGCAGTGGTTTTCATGCTTGGCTGCTGTTTGTTGGATTTGTTGCCAGTGGCAAGGATGCCTGGTACATGCACAGAAAGACACAATATAGAATAAAAATAATCAAAGAGAAGGGTACTGTGGTGTGATTTAAACAAATGGGTTTTGAATGTTTCCCTATTGGGATCATATTGTTTCAATGAGTCAAAAATATAAAAATCATTAGTGTACAAGTCCAAAGTTATTTTGGCACTTTGAAGTGGAATCACGAAGGATCAACACGAATCGGACTTAAGCTAGTCTAAAAAGACAATCTGACAAATTCTCATCTTAAACAAGCATTCAAAAGTGGATTTTATGTTCTATCGATAAAAGTAATTTTGTCCAGATTTCAGTTTGCTCTTAAGACAAATGAATACATTCTTTAGTACTTAAAAAAAACATCAACCCATATACAGTATATACCGTATTTTCACGACTGTAAGGCGCACCTAAAAGTCTCAAATTTTCTTCAAAGTGAGTGGTGCGCCCTATCGTGCTGTGCGCCCTTTGTGATTTGCGGACGTGTTAGAGAACCATGCGGCCGTTATAAATACAGAGCGCGCAAAATTTGGACTGCGCCTTTTAAAACGGTGCGCCCTATGGTCGTGAAAATACGGTATATATCTTGGAAACAGTGTCGTTTGTATAAAATGAACGTCTGATATAACCCTTAAACATAAAGCTGAGCTTCGGAGGTTTTTGCATCAACAAAATACTTTATTTTTGTGAATACGTGATTAGAATATATGAATATGCTCAAATGCTCTTGATCATTTTAATAGATTTTTTTAATTTATTTTTTAATCATTATCATTGAAAACAGCAATAACTAGGACGCTGCATCGGTCCGTCAAGGTAAAGAGAGAGCTGAGCCGAAAAGCAAAGCTCTCGATTTACAAGTCCAACCCTCACCTATGGTCACCAGCTGTGGGTGGTCACCGAAAGAATGAGATCGCGGCTACAAGCGGCCGAAATGAGCTTCCTCCGCAGGGTGGCTGGGCTCTCACTCAGATATCGGGTAAGGAGCTCTGCCATCCGGGAGGAGCTCGGTGTCGAGCCGCTCCTCCTCCTCCAAGTTGAAAGGAGCCAGATGGGGTGGTTCAGGCATCTGGTCAGGATGCCCCCCGAGCGCCTTACAGGCGAGGTGTTTTGGGCACGTCCCACCAGGAGGAGATCAAGGGGCAGACCCCGGACCCGCTGGAGAGACTATGTCTCACAGCTGGCCGGGGAACGACTTGGGATCCTTCCAGGTGAGCTAGAGGATGCAGCCGGGGAGAGAGAGGCCTGGGCTGCCCGTTTGAGGCTGTTGCCCCCGTGACTCGACCCCGGAACAAGCGGAAGACGACGGAACGGAATTGAAAACTGTTCAGCAGCTCATGCAGTCACACGGAGCACCACTATTGTATTCAAAATAAATGTATACGTTTCTTCCATTTTAGTGGGAAATAGTAGTTTGGTTATTTCCTGCTGTCTGAGATGAGTCAGTGCTCCTTCTGCTCTCTTTTATTCCATCATATCTCACTAAATTTTCTTACTTAATCTTAAAAGATCACTGCTGAAAAAGACAACCAGAAAAAATGAGGTATTTATGTCTGTACTTGCTTTGATTCCCTTGAATGCATTTACCACCAATAACTAAACCAGAATTTATTTTGAGTGGTGGATTCACCCCGAGCCAATTGGCTGTAATAAAGCAAGAAATAATCCACATTGTGAAGAATATTGGAAGACAAGCTGTGTCTTTGAATGCAAGAGAATAAAAGCAAATTGAGAGATTGGCAGCAAAATAGATTTAACTAATGTCTGAAAGAATCCTTTTTTTATTTCTTTTGTTGTCCAGCAGACTGATATGCTGGAATTTATAAATAGATAGCAATTATCTAAACTAGGCAGGAAGGGCTTTAAAAAGAGAGAGAGTGGGTTGCCCAAATGAATTTATATTAATGCTGCAATCTCAAGACGTACGCAAGAATGTGTCTGTCTTACTTTCAGTCAAGTTCTGCGCATGTTTGAGGGCATGACTCAGCTTCCGGATGGCTGCCATATCCAAGTAATTCTTCAGGTAAATGTCTCAGTTAAACTTACTGAGCCTCGCCAAATGATTCTTACTCTTATTTCCATTTCTGGCTAAATAGAAATGTGCAGATCTCTGGCTTCAACGCCTCAGCACCAAGTTAATAGTCGTACTATGATACTTCTGCTTGTAAATGAACAGATTCAAACTACCAATTGTAAAAAAATTAAAATAATTCTTATCATAACTTTAAAGTTATTACTTTAAACCAGAAAAACTTTAGTGTTATTACTTTAAAGTTATTGGGAGGAGACGGCAGCTCAGTGGTTCGAGCGTTCACGCGCGGACCGGAAGTTTGCGGGTTTGCGTCCCACAGAGAGCACGTCTAGGGTCCTTGGAGAAGACACCTAACCCCCGCTTCTCCCACCATTGGCACCGTCGAAGGACAGCCTGCTGCGGTGTAAGTAATGCAGCACACAAATTTCCCCAGTGAGGGATGAATAGAGCAATTCAAGCTCTAAATACAAAACTATACCTGAAATTTCAAAACATTGAAACTAAAGGCCAGCTGATGATGGGTTCACAATATTGATAGCCCAGTTATCCAAAGCCAAAGAAGTAAAATATATCAAGCTGTAGTAGCCAATGTAACTAGTCAAGCTCCAATCTGTGGTGCTGAAGAGATCCAGCTTTTGGACGACATCTGAGCCAGGTGCTTAAAGAAGCAGATTTACAACCTCTCTGTAGGAATATTTAGTTGAATACTTACTTTTAGTCTGAGGAAAATAACTAACCTCTTTAATGGATAAGTGCCCTAGAATGCTTAATGCTAAGCCATTTTCTATGTGTATGTGTGTGTGTGCGTGTTTGGTAATCTCCATAGCAGGTTTCTTGCCATTAGTGAGCTACTGAACAAGGCAGCAATTCATTCAGCAGCTTTAACTGTCTGGTGTGTGTGTGGGGGAGAAGGAATATGTGTGTAGCTGTATGGCAGTCTTAAGTGTAGATTGTGTGATGTTGTGTGAGAATTGTTTCTGGTACGCCTGTCTGCACCACATGGCCCAATGTGGAAAACGGACCTTAAAGGGGCCTTTAAATGGGAATATATTTTTATATCTAGATATATGATATGTGTGTTTGTTTTAGAGAAGAAGAGTGTGAGAACCTGTGGATCTATGTGTAACAATACAAATACAGTGGTCTCAACTGGCTGAAGTAAAGCTCTAAAAACAAAAATGATCTGGAATAAAAAGGTGAAGCAAATTGAGACAACTTGAAACATCTGCTTCCTTTTTATTTCTAGCCACATGTTTTCAAACTGAAACTTCCCTATTTGATCAGATTACATTTTATCTGTTCTCTAATGCCCTGAAAAACACATATCTCATCAAGAGGCTAGCTATACAAAGTCTGTGTTCTCCTAATTCCTTGAAGGTTAAATTAGATGTTTTGATTC
The DNA here is from genome assembly GCA_902685375.1 of Neostethus bicornis. Lineage (NCBI taxonomy): Eukaryota > Metazoa > Chordata > Actinopteri > Atheriniformes > Phallostethidae > Neostethus > Neostethus bicornis. The sequence goes on along the minus strand of LR738551.1, from coordinate 20,898,845 downwards.
GAACACTTTTAAAAACATGTCAATAAGTTCAAGTATCTGTAGGTGATAACAATACTACATTTTTAAAAAGTAGATCGGTATGTAATGAGGTCCTTTTCCAAAAAAAAGAAAAAAAAAATCTTAATCGAACAATAGTAATAATGATAAAAAACCATTGCACAAATCTTCTCCTAAAAGCTCCACTTTTTTAATTCATTCTCTTCATTCTTGTGAAGCTCTTGGTTGAAATTTTAATTTCATCATACAACCTGGGATCTCGAGGTAGAGCCGCTCATCCTCCAGGTCGAGAGGAGCCAGATGGGGTGGTTCGGGCTTCTGCTCAAGATGCCCCCCGAGCGCCTCGCGGGCGAGGTGTTTTGGGCACATCCCACCGGGAGGAGACCAAGGGGCAGACCCCGGACCTGCTGGAGAGACCATGTCTCTCTAGCTGGCCGGGGAACGACTTGGGATCCTTCCAGGTGACCTAGAGGATGCAGCCGGGGAGAGAGAGGCCTGGGCTGCCCATTTGAGGCTGTTGCCCCAGCGACCCGACCCCGGAACAAGAGGAAGATGACGGAGCGGAACCTGGGATCTAACGTACCCAAATTTTCAATTCAACTTACACCGCAACAAAATAGTCTCAAAATGCTTCTACATTAAGGCAATCAAAAATGAACACATGATCGTCGTGAGTAAAACCATACCAGCCACACGGAGATCACTCTCCCTAGGCACCATTTCTTGGTGGGGAAAAAAAAAGAGCTTGAGATTTAGTAGAAAGAAATATTCTGTACCAGACAGAACTTGCTGGATGTACGTATGAATAGTAACAAAAATATTAGCATGAATGAAATATACTTTATTCATCCCTCAATGGGGAAATTTGTGTGCTGCATTACACCGCAGCAGGCTGCCACGATGGCGCCATTTGTGGGAGAAACGGTGGGTTAGGTGTCTTCCGCAAGGACACCTAGACATGAGCTCAGTGGGATTCGATCCTGCGAACTTCCAGAGAACTTCCGGTCTAAGGATGAACGTTTTACCACTGAACTATCGCCTAGCTATAGCTCGTTCAAACCCAGGAAAAGTCAGTTTGTGCCATGTAGAAGATGGGCTTCATCCAGACAGACAAGGGAAGAGGTTGAAGTTTACGGAACACAATTTGTTCGTCGCTCTGAAAGCTGGCAGACTTAGTGATCAACTTCCCACACAAAGCTAACAGCTTCTCATTTATTCTGGACTAATTCTGTGGTATTGCATAAATGCGGTTAGAAGAAACACAATTTTGCACAACAGCTTAGATTGCTATTGTGATAAACTCCTCCAGATTCTTCCAGCCATATTCTTTATATCCATTGGTTACACGTGTGTTACAGAAATCAATGAAACTTCTGTAGCTTTTCTTATTTTGTCAGATTTTTACAACTCTTTTCAATCAGTCCTTTTTTTTTCGGCAGTTGTCTTTTTCACCCACTATCTTCTATGTCTTTATTAAGGACAGTGCAGTTTCTATTGATAAGAAGAATCACTTGATTTTGTTTCTTTTACCAGCGACAACTTTTTTTTAACTTTCTCATTTGTTTTTTTTTTTTTTCTTGTTCTTCCTTGGTTGTAATTAGGGTAACCTTTAATTTGAAACCTTGGGAAATTAACAAACCTCTACTAACTGTCATTCTCTTGCATGAAAGGTTGTGCAATCATCACATAGGCGTGTACGGACAGATGCTTTGTCGACAAAGAATCGGCAAACATAAGTAAGCTTACACAGACCCACACATACAGTATTTGCTGACAGTAGCAACTTTGGCATCGATAAACACTGGCATAATCGCATGAAAGTTGTCACATTTGATTCATGGAAGTTGTTCCAGTTTCAATATGTGTGGGAACTTCAGCTTAGGTTCATCTTTTTGAGAAGATTCCAATTACACAAGGTTGTCACATTTAAGTGACTGTGTTTTAGTTTTTTTTCCATATGTCTCGAGATGAACTTTTACTACTGAATTGAAGCCAAACAATAGTAGAGACTTTTTTCCTGTTGACCTTGGTGGTCTTTTAAATTGCATAAGTCCTCCTCGGAAGATGGGTTGGTGGGATTGAGGAGGTCTTTGAAGTATCCGCTCCACCGATCCACAACGTCCCGAGTTGAGATCAGCAGCTTCCCATCCCCACTGTATACTGTGTTGATGGTGCACTGCTTCCCCCTGTTAAACCCCTGAATGGTGGACCAGGATATCTTCAAAGCCATCTGAAAATTATTCCCTATTGTCTCGTTGAGCTCCTCCCAAGCCCGGGCATTTGTCTCAGGTACCACCGAAGCTGCGTTCCACTTTGCCCATTAAAACCTATCAAGAATCAGTGCAGCGTCTGCAATAATTAGGATACTCCATTGGTTTGTCGTGGTGACAAAAGAGCTGAGCCAAAAAGCTATGCTCTTGGTTTACCAGTCAATCTGCGTTTATACCTTCACTTATGGTCACCTGCTGTGGGTAGTGACTGAAAGAACTGGTCTCTTGCACAGAGAAAGAGTGAGGAACTTTACAACGATACCATTTGGGCAGAGCTTGGAGTAGAGCCATTGATCCTCACCATCAATGGAGCTAGATGGGGTGGTTTGGGCATCTGTCTACGATGCCTTTTGGTTGTCTTGCTGGAGAGGTATTCCGGCCATATCCTACGGAGAGGATTGCGTTCTGTGTTGCAGTAATTAGAACAATGTATTATTTTGCGCAATGAAAAACTTATTCATTTTGGGGCTATAGTCTTTGAATATAAGTATACCTGGTTTATGTTCGTATTTCCATCCATTTTTCTAAATACATCTGAAAAACAATTTTTTAAAATAAAACGATAGAAATGTTTGACGACATTTGAAACAGGATTTCGCAAAACCAGAGAAAACTTCTGATGCCTTCTGAAATGTTTGTCCCAAATAAAATCTTTTTCAATTTGTTTTTGGAGGATATTTGACACTAATGGCTTTCCACATATTCTATAGTTGGCCAAAAGAATTGTGCTTTCAACTGGAAGAAAATGTTGGATCGGGATTTAGGAATTTTCTTAGGAATTTTCTAAAACATACTCTAACTCAGTTCTTACGGTATATTGTACCTTTGTGGTAAGGTTGCATAACTGAGGGCTTTCCTTATCAAATCTTTAGTTTTGGTCTTTTTAGTGAAAATAGGGCTCTATGCAATCCCCGCATGGCAACCAGTCCTCAATTAAAAATGAAAGTTAGAATAGTTTAATCCTTATTAAAGAAAAGAACATGAATTGTGTACGGTCAATAACAAAAATTAGACTACTTAAAAAAACAACAACAACAACAACAAAACACTTACATACGTGTCTTTCAGTCATCCCAAAACCCTTCTAAACTAGGTTTATTCAGAAACTGCTTAAAGAGTTTGCAAGCATAGCTCTGAGATGCTAAATTCCACTAAGTCTTATTGATGGCTGGAATCTGACTCGCGTCTTGTCTGCAGTCTGTTTGTTCTCCTGGTGTGAACTCTGCTTTAATCTCTTCTTCTTTTTCTTCCTTGCCCTCTTTGGTATCTTGATATGGTCCGTGTTCTACAGTGACTTCTAAACATTTACATTTCTCCTTTCAAGTGATGTTTATATATGGCTCTTATCTGCTATCTAACACACATACGCACACACACACTCTGAGACAGGGACAGACAGTGAATCAAATCTTTCGTTGTCCTGACAGCAACAGTCTTGAAATGTCCATAATAGGACAAGAGGAGAGGGAAAGAAGGAGACAGAAGAAAAAAAAAAAAGAGTGCCACATCCACAGAAGGAGGGGGCAGCAGATAGTTTGCCACCAGAGTGTTTTGTGGTGAGGCGAGCCATGGAACTTTGGCGACTTTATTCGAAGGCTTTTTTGTGATGCTCCACTGATCCTCTACAGGGAAATTTCTCTTTTCACCTTTTCAGTGAGATTGCCAGTCTTGCCATAGAACAGCGACCCAGGGACCAGTAGGGATCCTGTGTTTCGCTCAAGGACACTTTAGCAGGTCACAGGAGAGATAACTTAGCCTTCTGGTTGAAGGATGCTTGAGTTTTGAGTCACCCCACCATCGTTCCATGTTCCCCCCGGCTTATGGTCATGAACGCTGGCTGATCTTGATAAACTCCTATTAAATTTCCAATGTGAAAAATGCACATTTGGGATTTTTGACTTTTTGTTCATCTTTATTCAGTAAGAGTGTTTATATGGTAATGGGGATGGAATTAGAATTTTTCTCCAAGAATAGATACAATCAACACCTCTAGGTGGTCAAATTAGGTGGTCAAATAAAGCATAAAAGGCCGTTTTTTAGCTTCTATAAAATTGTGCATTTTTTAGAAAACAAAATAATATTATTGCACATAATTACAATCTAAAAAAATTAAACTAAACTTTTGATTAAACAATAGACTTCAAGATTTAAAGTTGAACTTGTAACGATGCAATTTATGTTATCCTGTTTTATTGCTTGAAATTGACAATAATGTGAGTTTATTTTAAAAGATCTTCAAATTTAGAAGCAAAAAGAGTAATACTTTTACTTGAACTTTGTGGCTTTGAAAGTATTTTGTTTGTAATATATTAACAAGCAAAAACTCATATTTTTTCAAATTTTGAGTTTCCATCCAATCTTTTTCAAACTCAAATATGCTTGGAAACGTAAACAAAAACGCCTCATGAGATAAGTTGAAAAGTGATGCAAGTGAACGAATAGATTTAATTTCAAGGTGTCACCACACAGAAGTCATTATGTGATTAGTTGATAACATCTGATCAGGTTGGCGGAACCTAACAATTTCTCTACAATTGGACATCATTAGGATGAGTTCATTTTTGGCAGGATGATTGAACAAGCTTTGGAAGAGTGATTGAGAAAGAACAAGAGAGGAAGGGAATAGCAGTGCCAGAATATTAAGGACTAATGTAGAAGAGAGAGAGACTGAAGGAGGAAATGACACATAGGTGGAAAGAATCTCATCTCCTCTCCCGTGTCGCGCCGGCTTTCATTTTTGCTGCACACTTTCTCTCATACGCTGCTGTACAATTGAGCAGTAATTGAGCCCATCTTATCTTTTCAATAAAATATAAAGTAAGAGCATCACAATTGGTTTTAGAACATAAATTTGATTTAATAGCTTTTTTCTTTGTAAATTTCTTTTTCTTTGCCCTTCTTCTTCATATCTATGCCCAAATTTTCTATTAAGATCAAATTTGTGTTCCCTTAAGTCCAAATCTTTGTCATTTTGATCTTCATAAATGTTTGGATGATATAAAAGCTTTTTATATCAGGTGGTGTGAAGCAAACTTTTATTGTTTGTTTTGGGCAAAATCAAAAGTTGGCATTAGTTGCCTTAAAGAAAACACCAATGGTTTTTCGTATTCGAGGCTAGCCAGTAGGTCCCTTTCGTGTTTCGGTGCACGCCCTTAATCGCTCACGCTAATGTCGCCACTACGATATCATTCAGCTTGGCATCATGAAGACATTACCATCCCAACACTGGACATTACAAACAGATCTAGTTGTTAATGTTTGATTGCGGGCACGCACCGAGATGGGAAAGGTATTAGCTTATCTAAATTAAGGTAATAACATATTGGAATGTGCAAAAATGATGGTGTGTTCTTTTTAATTCCCCCCATTTTTACAAGTACCATTTTGCAAATTCAGTAGTTTTGGACTAAAACGGAGGCAACATGTAAAATCAACTTTTTGAAGGTGCTTAATGTGGTATTTTATTTTTTGGATACTTTTTGAACATGATCATGGATTCTTTTTTCTCCATGTTCACAATCTAACGTATGCAAGCAGCGTTTTAGTGCAGGCTCTCTGCTCATGCTTGGTCCCTCCACCCAGCTACTTCTTTTCTGCTCTCTCACATGCCTGTCGGGCAGGACTAAGCGGATAACTGGACAAAGGGGAATTCACAAAGTAAAAACCAGAAAGTGAAACTGAATCGATACGTTTTTTAGGTCAATATCAGATTTCTGTGCTACCAAAAGCCCAATTTCTTTCTATTTACTACATGTTATGAGAAAAGAATCACAACACCACAAAAATAAAATGCCCTGATCTTTAAAACTGTTAAACCAATATTTAAGTATTAATATCAGACTTTAATTTTGCGGGGAAGTGGTGGCTCAGTGGTAGAGCGTTCGCCCGTGGACCGTAAGTAAACCGGAAGTTCGCAGATTGGATTTCCGACTGAGTTCGCGTCTTGAGTCCTTGGAGAAGGCACCTAATCTCCCGTTCTCCCACCATTGGTGCCGTTGTGTCAACCTGTGATGCAGCGCACAAATTTCCCTGGCGAGGGATCAATAGAGTATACAAAAAAAAAAATCTTAATGAAAAGATCACTCTATCCATAAAGTTTTTAAGACAAACAATGTGAAGATACTTATCTTGTACAACACACTGGATGAAAGTCACCAACTAAAAAAAGTGACCATTTTTTCAGGCAGACAGAACCTGGACTGTCTAAACAAACATGTTGTCAGACAACATGGAAATGTTCAAACTTAAACTAATCTTATTGTGAAGTACCCCTCGGACTGCCAAGTCGGTCTATCTCACATCTCTGTAGAGCTTAGAAATGACGAGTTGGTATGACCAGATGTAGACACCTGATACGATGAGACGGTCGCAACTGTTGTGGACAAACAACTCTGACTTTGGATGTGCTGACTGTTGGCAGTGATTTCTCTTTAGCTGTGTATACATTCAACTTTTTTGACTGGTCAGGATTGCAGTTTGTTGTTTCATTCATACATTATTCAAACATCATGATACAAGTGTATGAAACAGCGACTGTACCGTAGCAGTCAGCTACAAGTCTTGCTTATTTCCTCATTGACTGTTATGTTCAATTACTCCATCATTAAAGTCCATTCCATAGTTTGACATTGGTAAAAAATATTTTCTTGCATGTGGATTGCAGTATCGCTAGTCAGAACCAAAAACTCAACTCAGTTTTTTAGACGCTTACTTTTTCTGCCTTGTTTTTGTCATTCATCAGCGCCACATACCAGATAGATTACAGAGAAGAATAAAACAAGATGAAAAGAAAAAAAGGACACAGGGAGCGGCTAGATCTAAAATGAGAGATGAAAGGATTGAGGGTGCAGTATCAGCTAGATAGGTTTAAGCACTTAACTCTGGGCGTGTGCGTGTCCGTGCTTGTATCTGTGTGTATTAATGTGTCTATTTAAGAGGAGTATTAGGAGTTGGATGGGTGTGAAACTTAACATACTTTTTCCTTTTATTACAGATCCACACCTGAATTTCTTGTAGATCACTAGATCACTGACCTTGTTAAGTTGTCCTGATTTAGGTGTAGATGACACCATTCGTTCTTACGTGGGAAATAATTGATGAGTTCTGACTTGATGGGTGTGTTGAACTCTTTTTTTTAAATAGGTCTTCTGATTGTAAACACACACTGTATGTCCCGTGCTGAAAACAGTCTTTTGTGATTCCACACTCCTTTTGTTTCTTTATTTTAGAAGAGTAACGTTGAAGGTGTGTCTCTTGTACACTCCAATTTGTTGAGAAAAATTAGAGAATTTCAACAAGTTTTTTTTCATCTAGAGAAGTAGTCAAACTTTGTACATGGTTTAAAATTTTCACTTTTGGGGGACATCTTTTTTATTTTTTTGCTCCTTTCTGCGTTCTGCTTGCTTACTTTCACAAAAAATCATGCCGATCCCTCTCAAACTGATAGTCACACACGCTAAATTCCAGCGTAATCTACTTGCGAATTGGATTAAATCATGTGTATTGAACTTTTTGATGATTTGGTCTCCTCATGCAGTTGGTTGGAAAGACTCCAATCATTTCAGGCCGTCTTCCTATTTTTTTTTATCTTTAGAACTTTATGAAACTTACAGTATAAACCAATATATTTCAGTTTAAATGTAATTTATATTTACTAGTGTTTAGTTCATACTTCTGTGAGAATGTCTCTTGTCTTTCAAATTGTGGTTTTGAAAGTTTTTAATTTTTAAAATTTTTATTTGGCATTCATTCAGGTGATGCAAAAGACTAGTGACTTGTGTAGGAGGTACCCTGCCTCCCGCCTGCTAATTGCTGGGATAGGGTCCAACCTCCCTGTGACCCTGAATAGAAATAAGTGATCTAGAAAATGCATGGATAGATCTTTCTATCCATTCTTTTCATCTACCCCTCAATGTTCAGGGTCATTGGGGTTGAGGCCTGATTCAGCCTCTCATTGGATGAGAGGCGGGTTACTTCTTGGACACATTCAACTGCTCACACTCATTCGTATTGGACTTCACACGCAGGAAACAGGCAAATTTAGAACAGAAAGGCCTCAGTAGAAATCAGCAATGGGTAGATTTTCCTGCGGTAACATTACTAATCACTGAGCAAAGACAATCTGAATATAAATGTCCTTTAATAGGGCAAAAAATGTGCTTTTTAATTGGCTTCCTGGTTGGATGAAACCCATTGCACTTTGTTTTTTTTTTTTGTTTTATCATTTTTTAGTAAAATTTATGATTATTGCTATGGTGAGTCAACCAAATACTACCCGCTATTTTTCATTATTCAACCACACAAAAGCATGACATCATTTTTAAATGAAAGTAAAGTTCTTTGCACTGAACATTTCTGCTGCCTAGATTATATAAAACCTCCTCATTATGATGTGCATAATGACTCTTATTATAAAAAATAATACTTTTAATACAGTGGAAAAAAACGGTCCTTCGCTGAATAAAGTTGTGTGAGTATCCTTTTTTGTGTACATGCTGGTCTGTAAAGTGGTCTCATATATGGTGTTTGGTGTCGCAACAATGTGCAACTTCCCCTGGCACAGGAAAACTAACAGCGTGTGTTTGTGTCCCTGTGTGCACATGCCGCTTTAGTTTAAATGTTTAAATATAAAGAGTGAGGCACAAAGTTGGCTCTTACTTCACAAACAAAATGCAGTTTGAACTGTAAAGAGGAAAACCAATTCGAGGAAATGCGACACCACAGAAACGAACTACCTCATGTTGATTTTCACCACCTAGATATTCTAACAACATAATTAAAGATTAAATAACCGGAGCTGGAGGATGTATGAATACAACATTGGAGTTCTTGACAAACCCTTCATTTGTTCTGCTTTAAATTTTCGTGATTGTTTTGGTACAAAGCAGAGCTTTCTAATATTAGTTGTCTACAGCAAGAGTCCCTCAGGGCAGGTGGACATCCTCGTAATGATGAACATTCTGTCTATGCACATCTACTGTATGTGTGTGTCTGTGTGTGTATCCGTCGGTTGTGCAGGATAGAGGAAATGAAAGCTCAGACTTAGCCCTCAGGTTTTTTTTTAAATCCTCCTACTGTCCTTCACATGCTTATGGTTCTCTAAGTGGGTCTAACCCTCCTATAGGAACATGTTGAAAAATTCAAATGACTCTTAGCGCTTTTGTTGTTTATTAATCCTAACATCACATACACCTTGATTCCGTCACACGTTTCTGTATTGAATGCAGACTGTCAGGAAATGATTGAATGTGAGTTATAATTGTGAAATAATGGGCATAGCTGCCTCATCCTTCCTCTTTCTTTGTTTGTCACCACAGCAATGTGGAGCAAACTCATCATTTCAAATCAAAGACATCACTTGAAAGATAATACCGCACTAAGATGATGGTTTTTGAACCAAAAATATATTTTATTTCAACACCCATTTATCAAGACGTAATTTGCATGTAATCAGTAGACAGATGAACTCTGTATTTGTTGTTTCGACTTAATTTATTTAAGACTTCAGACCAAGTGTGTAATTTCCTGGTTCTCCCCCCAGCGACCCCTAAATTCTAATCACAGGAAGTTTCGAGGAAGTTGTCGGGTCTCTGCTACAAACACACTCCCCTCCCTTCACCCACGCTTTCACACTCGCAGGGGAAATGGTAGTGAGGGGTGAAATGTAAGCAGCAAAACCAAGGGGAGGAGGCAGTGATCAGGTGTGATGGCCTTTTTTTTTTGCTGTCTTTATGAAGTGTGAGAAACCTGTCTATTTCTTCACCAGCTTGTCTCTTTTCTTTCATCTTCTCTGACTTTCAGTTTGAAACATCTGGCGCTCTTCAGAGAGCACATTTCACTCATTTTCTGCTCTCCGTCACAGCCCGATGTCTCGAAACGTCTGGCCGAGAAGACAGGTGCACGGGAGGAAAATTTAGTGCTATAGTCTGTTTCGTGCGTGATCTGATTACAAGCGGTCGTCACAAAGTACACGTGTTTGCACCCGTGGTTACAATTACGCACGTCTTCAATCAACACCAGTCACTTCTGTGGGCCAAATGAAAACATCACACAGTTTGCTGTCAGCCGAGCAACAAACAGGACATCAGCAGGTTTATCAATGCCGCTAATGAATCACTCGTGGATTTACTTCCTTGAAGCTTTGTACATACAGTTTAATAAGTTCAACACTTTGGACTAGCTTGTGGTAAAACTCAAGGATCACATTTTCAAACAGTATCTTTGGTGCAAAGATCGGTGAACTTCGACTTAACTTTAAGCGCCTTGATTTAGGACAGTTTATTGGAAAATTCTTAAAATTAATAAAAATGAAATGACAAAATTATATATTTTTTTCTAACCCGGAGCCATTGTTGATCTCATACAGTTGTTTTGCAATTTTTTTTATTGATATTATTTTCAATGCTATTGAATTTGTATGTATTTTTAGTGTATAAAAAAGCAAAAAACAAAAATCTGGTCATCTCAAGGTGAGATTTTTTATCTTTTATTTAAAAAAAAAATAGTATGGCTCTGAGCACGGTGGCGCAGTGGGTAGCACAGTGGCCTCACAGCAAGAAGGTAGTGGGTTCGAGTCCCGGGTGGGACGAGGCTTGGAACACTGTCCTTACTGTGTGGAGTTTGCATGTTCTCCCCGTATTTGTGTGGATTTCCTCCGGGTACTCCGGTCTCCTCCAAAGACATGCATGCTAGGTTGATTGGCCGGTGCCAAATTGCCCCAAGGAATGAGTTTGTGTGTGGATGGTTGTAAGTGTATCGCCCCGTGACAGACTGGCGACCTGTTCGGGGTGTACCCTGCCCTTCGCTTTAAATCAGCCGGGATGAGCTCCGGCACCGCCCGCAACCCAAAAGGGACAAACGGATAAGAAGATGACTGACTGAGTATGGCTCTGCAGTGTGTGGTACCAAATGGTTTAAACGTGTGATGTTTCACATGTTAAAGTTGGTGCTTTGTATATGCGTGAAAAATTTAAATGAGGTTTTTCTATAGAAGCTGTATCAATATGACTCTCTCAAATCTTTCTTTTGGTCAGAGAGCAAGTTTTTTTTTTGCTTTAAAACTGTGAGAAATTTCACAGCACTATCTAAAAGTTTGCGGAGATTCAAATCAAAACTTATCACAACTCATATGGTTGCCAGTTTGGGTGGAACAGTTGTGTGTGTAAAATGAGTCATTATATTCTCATTGTGTGGGTTTGTCTTTATTACGTATTTAGATTCCCCAGGTTTCTGGTTTTGACACATAGTGGTTACATGAGCATTTTCTCCCCATCATAGAATTTCTTTTTAATACCACTTGGTTGAGAAGAAGTTGAAAACAAAACACTTTATCTTGAGGATTTGGAGGATGCCTATTAATAATTTAGTTTGATGGGGTGTTTGATGTTTTTTTTTTTGTTCATGTGTAATCTCTATCTGTGTACTGTCAGGGTGTTCTCTTTGGTCTTAAGGCAGTGATTTAGTGCTGAAATATTCCTCTTTCAAGTCAGGATAAAAAAGTCAGTTTCAACATATTTCACCAGAAAAAACACCTCAATTTATTCATTTGTTGTATTGCATCATGAATGAGGTTTTTTTTTTTTTTCCACCCCTTTGCCTTAGGATTGGCTTATAGTGAGAAAATACACGACAGAAATGTGAGAACTGCTGTGTTTTGAAATTGATTCATTTTTTTTAAAGACAAAAAAACAACTTTTCTTATCTGACAAAGAAAAAAATACATTGTGATAACATCCTTAAAGCCGTATTACAAAAATCATCTACATATACTCTCAGTAAACGAAGGCCATCCATATTTTTTCTCTTCTTGTTCTTCTTAATTTTTCTTCTTCTACTTCTTAAATTGATAAAAAAAAATCTATTTTTTTCTTTGCCCAACAGGTGTATAAGTTTTTATGAAAACCTAAATTATAACATTGAACAAGATATTTGGTTGTACCGGCTTTTAATTCTGTGAGACAATGACACTAAAAAAGTGTGCACAATGGATCAAAATGAGTCCAAAGATCTATTATTTAAGTTCTGAAGTGTATGTAGTGTTATTTTAAATAAGCACAACACATTTTTATATTTGGATGTTTTCTCCAAAAACTAACTTGACGTCCGCCTTGCTTCAAGTTTCTGTCTTTGTCCAACAAGTTGGTCCAAATTGTTGAACTATTATAAATAGATTTACTGGAACACTATTTAGTGTCACCATGAACATTCTACCATGTGCTGCGTTATGTGTAACATCTGTTTAGATAAATTGTTTAAAATTGAGTGCGTGTTAATGGTTGTGTGTGGCCCGCAGCAGACTGGTGACCTGTTCAGGGTGCACCCTGCCTCTCGCCTGAAATCAGCCAGGATAGGTTCTGGCACTCCTGTGGCACCGTTAGGGATTGGGGGTTCAGAAAACGAAATGAAAAGTGTTTAAAACTCTGATTGTTGAAACTCAGTGAATTGTTATAGCGTCACAAGACGTTTTGTCTTCTGAACTGCTTATCGCGGGGTTTGCCGCAATAAGACTTTCCCGGCTGGCTTAAGGCAAGAGGCAGGGTACATCCTGAACAGTTTGCCAGTCTGTTGTGGGGCAACACACACAACTATTCAAATTCACACTCTTTCCTGGGGGCACTTTGAAAAGTGGCCAGTCAACCTAACATGCATGTTTTTGGAGGGTGGGAAGAAACCGGAGAAGAGGGACAAAACCCATGCATACACGGGGAGAACATGCAAACTCCACACAGAAAGGACAGTGTTCCAAGCCTAATTCCACCCAGGACTTGAACCCTGACCCTCTTACTGTAAGGCCACTGTGCTAACCACTGCGCCACTATGCCGCCATTATTTTTTGTTGTCTGTTTAAAAAATTGAAAAAGTAAATTGAGTAAAATTTTGATACACAACCTTTTCTGCGACATTGAGCCTGTTTATGTTTTGCTGCATTGGCTAATTTCGGGGAAAAAAAAAAATCTTTTGTGAAAATAAGTCTATGCTTAACACATTTGACATCAACAGGGTTTTCTATTATTTCTTGTTTTTTTGTTTTAGTTGTTGGAAGACTATTTTTTGGCAGCTATTTAACAATCATTAATTTCACACTTTCCTTGGAGTCTGTGTGTGTGTTTATTCATTCGTGAGTGAGAATCTGTCTCACGTGATAACTGTGAGATTATTTTTTATTAAATAAAGGAAAATTTACATGGGCAAATAGACTCCATAAAGAGCTTTTTCTTTTCGATGTGTTAAAAAAAAAAATGCACACTGTGACATCACCGGTGATGGGAAAAAAAAAAAAAAAAAAAAAACTCGGATTGGTTTTTAAAGGAGCTCTCAAAGACATGACCACACACACATGGTATGCTCACCACACATGTTCACACACATTCACACACAGACAAAGTATGCTCTAAGGACCATAGTAGGGGAGCTGTGGCTGTATTTGAGTCTGTGCGTATTAAGTTAAAATCCAGACAGCGTTTCCAGAGGCCAGACTATTGAGTCTTATAAACTCTCAGGTCACAGATTATTGAAATAGCAGAGGAGATATACAGTTTTCATTTGCGTGAGTGAGTGTGAGCACACATGTATTCTGTTTTATTATTTCTCTTAAGTATCACAAAATGCCTAAATGAAGCCAGAATTTGAACAGATGTGAATTTAGGACCCGGCTAGTGGAGAAAGGTAGGTTTGTAAATGTTGATTTATTGAAATAACACAGGTGTGTGTAAAGCTTATGATGCACATGTGCGCACAGTGATATATGCATCTGTGTGCGTCGACTCTAATTCTGATTTATTTCAGAACCATTTATGGTCCCGATGGGAAACAAACCGGTAAAGTCTGGTATTTGATTGTTGTAACCCAACATTTAGTTTCACTATATCTACTAAAAGTTTTTTTTTCTTTTTTCTTTAAATCCAAAATAGAATAGGTAGACCTCTCACTAAATTTATTCAAGGTTCTTAAAGAAGAACTGGGTTAATTGTTTTATAGTTGTCTGACTCAGCCACATGAAAATAAAGTTTTATAGAGCGTGAAGTATTGGTGCTACTTTTTACCTTTGCTGGTGAAAATTGCTAGTTTGTGTCATGCTGAGTACGTCTCAGTGGGAAAAGTTTCCTGATTGGATTTCTATCACTAAACACAGCCATTCGTGTGTGTGTGTGTTGTTAATCGAGCTTGAAAGTACGAAACCAGATCATGGTGTGTTTCAATTTGTCGACCAGTTTAGAGAAGTTGTTGAGAAGCAAGCTTTTTTGTTCTCAGTTGTTTTTAAGTAGCGTTCGATCGACACGTTGCATCTTAAAATGCCTAAACGGATTCAACTTGAATTCAATTTATTTATGTTTGTGATGTAAACCAGTGTTCTCCGTTGAGTCCCTAAAGGGTTAGACTGCCCTCCCACAGTGTATTAGACACACACGATACAGTGCTTCCCAGACCATGTCTGGCGCAGTAATCCAACATAGTTATTTGAGGTCAGTCCCGGCTAATAGACTTTTAATAAAGTTTTTTTTATATATATTCGGAAGGCTCGGATGCTTTTCTATCTTAAGAATAACAACAAATATTTTTGGGGACCTTTGGGGATTTTATCTTTTTAACTAATCATATTTTTATTGGTTAAAATATTTACAAAAAATGGTAATACAATGTTATTGTGAAAAAAACTTAGATGAAAAGAAATAAGAAACCAAAAATTATTCCTCCGATCATCCTCACCAGCTTCATGTTGGAGAAAATCTATTTCTGATAGTGATTTGGAAGCAGTTGGAATTTACAATTGATATTTTTCAAAAAACAAATTACTATTAAAGCAAATTAATAAACTTAGAGGAGCTTATTCTACTTGTATCATTTTATTCTATGCGTACACGTTCTCTATCTGTTTGTCATTTGGAGGAATACAACCTGGTTTACTTTCTAAACTTTAGTCACACTCTCCCTCACACACACACAAAGATCCGTATGCGAGCCATGCGTCAGTGTTCATGTCAGAAAAAGAGGAAGAAGCAATTGGAGCAAAGAAGTAGAAATTAATTTGAAGGTTCTGTATGAAAAATGGACGGAGAGAAAGAGCAGAGAAGTGGTGAGGTGTGTTCATGGACGTTACTTGTGTGTGTCGATGTGTAACAGAGAATCAATCCAAAAGAGAGCCAGTGAAAGACTGAGCAGGATGAGGGAGGGAGGCCCATAATGAGAAAGAGGTATTGAAATATGAACCACTGATTAAGTTTGACATTTAAGATGACACATTTTGCATGCTGTTAGCCCATTACAAATGAGTCCTGCACTTGAGGAGAGTGTCTGCATGCGAGTGTGTATGTGTGGGATTTGCTTGATGCATGGCAAAAAAGAATTGGACCCGCCGTCCAGAGCAGATTCTGTGTAGGAACTCTGGCATTGATTAGGGGCCTAGTAGTAACTGTAAGCGTCTTGTCTCAAAATGGCAGGTGGACTCGGTTTCCTTTTTCGGCTTCTCTCTTGAAACCCTTTTTTCACCTTTAATTAGGCTACCCTTCTGTGCAAAATCATTTCCAAGCTAGTAACTAGTAAATCCCCAAATAAAAATTCTTCAGTCAATTTTTGCACGTTTTTTTTTTCCCCAATGTTTTTTTTTTTTCCAAGACACTGGTGTCTGTAGTAAAGTAGAAAATAAAGTCATTGTTGTTTACAGTTATTGTCCAACCAAATTAAACGGGCTGCGTTTGATGGGATTGTTCTGTTTTATCCTTGTAGGCTTCAGACGCCTGTTTGTTCCACAATAAACACAACTTTTTATCATCGGTCCTCACAATAAAAACATATTAAACTTTTTTGTTCCTTAAAGAAATAAAACAAATTCTCATTTATATGGAAACCTACCATGTTGTTGTTTGCCGTGTGTTTTCAAGGAGTTACAGTGATGGCTAGTAGAAAATTTCACAGGGTGTATCCTGCCGCTAGCCTGCGATAAGCCGGGGTAGGCTCCGTCATATGTTGTAAGCTCATAAGGGACAAGCAGTTCAGAAGACGAAATGAAAGTTTAGGATCTCAACACCTCCAAAACTAAGGAGGTGGTGGTCAACTTCCGCAAGCTCAGCAATCACCTGCAGGCAATATCTATCGAGGGTCTCTGTGTAGAGAAAGTGCAGGCATGCAGGTACTTGTGTCTGACTGGATTGTTACCCAAACACAGATTTTTCCCCACCGTGTTTGGTTCGTCAATTCCTCATTGAAAATAATTATTTGCTGAGTAGTGAAATTTCATCACAGGAAAATATAAAATATCAGTTAATCTAATTTTTCTGATATGACGCAGATAATAAAATGCTTGTATAAAATCTTTATAAACTCCTAAAACAATCGAGATGTTATTTTTAGTTTAATCAAATCTTCCTTTTTGACCTCTGCCTTTTGACTTTTTCTGAAATTGTAAAAGTTTTTTTTTTTCGGTTAAAAAGCCCCACAACATTTCTGTCTGGCATTTCTTTTTTTCGTCCTCTATTTTCTATCCACCTACTTTCATCTGACAATACTAAGAAGTTCGGAAGTTCTTTCATCACCTGTCTTCCTACTCTAGATGACGTAGATGGCCATGGATATGAAGGTAAAAGAAAGTTGCGGAAAGCTCAGTCGGTTTAAGTACAAATTCTCACGTGTTGCACATTGGTCTAGTTTTTATGAAAGACAGAGACACGTACTACAACTGTTCTACAATGGATGTGTGCGGGGGATTGCTAGAGGGAGCTACAGCGAAAGGATGTGTTGAAAGTCGCTATCAAACCCATCCATTACAGAGACTCAATAATATGCATTTAGAGAATTAGCTGCGAGTCTCTGGGTGAAGTGGTGGAGATGTACCATCATTTTTTTTCTCCATTAGTGACATCCAACATTGTTCTCCGCATGAAGAAAAAAAAATCCTTTTATGTCTTGGAAAGCAAATAAACTTTAAAGTTAAGCTGGTTTTACTTTGGCATCTTCGACGCATTTGTTTTGGTAAAATTTTTAAGTCACTCCATTTTTAACAGAATCTGTTTATGCTAAAAACAAAGAAAAAACTATTTCTGTGAAAAAAGCTTTGGGAAAAAAATTATTTTAGTGATTAATATTTAATGTGAAAAGGTCTGCTTTCTTATCTGTACCTTTAAGCTCCTAAAAACTATTTAAAATGAAATTAATTTAAAAAAATGTATTACTCTTGATGAGTCTCATTTAAATATACAAAGTAATAAAGTGAAAATAATGGCAACACTTTAATTAATTTATGCTTAATAAGTTTCTTTTATTAAAAAAAAAAGTTAAATGCTGTTTTCAACTTCCAGCCTCTAATAATAAAAATAACGGCAATAAAAACTTCTCATAAAGTAAATGCAATTAGTTTTCTATTAAAATCAACATGGTTAACTAAATTCCTCCTTTCTTTCTCAACTCACCCACTTTGCCATGAACCACAGATGTATACTGCACCGCCGCTGCACACAGATTCTTTAGCAGCTGTCCTGGGACGATTATTGGCAATTTCAGATAAAAGCCTCCGTGGCATCGGGGGCTAATTGTAGTTGATGGAAATGATTAGTTGTCACATTTGTCTTTGCTGTGGTATTGAGGCCATTGTGGTATACAGGGGCTAATTGTAGCTAGTAGCAGAAGTTGTTATGCAGCATGTTGTAGGAGGCTGTACCTAATTGTAGTTGATATTAATGGTTCCAGTCTGTGTATACAGCCCGAAGGCTGCACTGCGACACAAGGAAACACACAAAACAGGAGGCGTATAGTCTGAAATGCCTTTTTTCAACTTATTTCACCTCTTTTTTTAATGCTAAAGACGTATCACCCCTGTAAATACATGTTATTTAACAAGTCCTTTCTTTACTCTTTGATGGTGTATTGATTTCACGCCCGGCTAAAGTAATTAAATAAACAAATTATTGCCTCCGCCACTGCACCGCACTCGTGAACTTTTTCTTTTACAGTGTGTCCCTTCTCTTCGCCACCGCCACAGTCGCATAGGGCAGATGGAAACATATTTAGGTCAATCTGCGCTTCTTAGGTCGGGATTTCAGCTTCATCGCTTTACCACAGCAATCTGTAGTTTTCCACTGTGTGTGCGTGCAAATGTGTGTGCGAGTGAATGATGAATTCCGACTGGGTGTGGTGAACATCAGATGAGATTTTCCTCTGCTCCCTGCACTCACTCCCTGTTACGCACACACAGACACACAACCGGTGCCAAGGCTGGTCTAGGCGTGGGCCCTCGCAGATATAAATTGCTTTATTTTAATAGTTGCATGGTG
Organism: Neostethus bicornis; assembly: GCA_902685375.1. Taxonomy (NCBI): domain Eukaryota; kingdom Metazoa; phylum Chordata; class Actinopteri; order Atheriniformes; family Phallostethidae; genus Neostethus; species Neostethus bicornis. The sequence continues at coordinate 20,880,316 of LR738551.1, read as the reverse complement.
GAGAGAAAGAATAGTAAAATACAACAAAGGCTATAGAAAGAAAACTAAATTGAATAAAGAAGAAAGAAGCTTCCATCCTTCGTTATCCATTCCCTGCTGTTTTTCTCTAATCCATCTGATAACATTTCAACATTTCAGAAGATCTTCATATGTGCATCTCTTCTTGTGTTTAAAGTAAACTAATTACGGACTTTCTGGTTTTCTCTAAGTTTGTGTGTTTGTTTTCAGTCACATGATTAAAGCACTCGCCCATCTTATCGGTAAATACGAATACTCTTTAATGTGCCACGCTAACTCGCAAGCTGCCTCGCAATTTTGGCCACACGCGTTATCTTTTCCCCAGACATATAATCAAATATGCATTAGTCAGAAACTCGTAGAAACGCACACACACACTGACTCTCCTTCATATTGCATTGATCTGAAAGTGATCAGTTTTCCCGTCTATCAGGCGTCTGTGAGATTTCGCAATGTTTACGACTATACACACGCACACTCAGATCCACCATCCATGGGTCAACGGGTTGAGTTGAACAACCACAAGTAAACACTTCATGCATGCATACATAAACACACGCAGCATCTTTCTGTCACGACTTTCGCGAACAGCGCAACCACAATTGTTCTCTTCTCGAACAAAAGAAAGATTATGGTTTAACGTAAAACATATGGGTGGTTATTTGATGGCTTTGTAAAGTGATTAAAAAGATGGGCGGAGAGAGAAAAGATCCAAGAAGAGAAGAACAGAAAGAAAACAATCAAAGAATTGCTGAGATTGTTTTAACAGTTATTTTTGTCTGTGAAAAAAGCTCGTAGAGAATAAGAAAAATCTTAAACAACTAGACAAAGTGCTTTGCTGTGTGTAAAAAAAACCCCCAATTTTTAAAACAAGTATTTAGCGGTACTACCATGTTTGAACGTTACCCCCTCATATAGAACTTGAACTCATACATATATAGAACTCATATACTCATATACTTTATTTTTGAATAATTTCAAGCTCACCCATCCAGCATTTGGATACAACTTGATCACCAGGCTGTTCTTGGTCATGCCTATTTTTCTTTGCATGGCCCTGTTCTAATATTATTTTTTCTTTTTTTTAATATACTTTACTAATCCCTTTCCGGGAAATTTGTGTGCTGCATTACACCGCAGCAGGCTTGCCACCTATGACGGCACCAATGGTGGGAGAAATGTGGGGTTAGGTGTCTTTTCCAAGGACCCTAGACGTGAACTCAGTGGGATGCGAACCGCGAACGTCCGGTCCGCGGCGAACGCTCTAACCACTGAGCCACCGTCCTCCCCCTACTAACATAATGTGTGTTTTTGTACACACTCTACTTGCACTCGGTCCATCCCCTCAGGTACTGCTCTCAATCGCCCAAGAGTAAAGACTAACTCGAGAACAAGAAGTGGGTGGAATTCACAGTGTTAAAAACTAAAGTAAAATATAATTTATAAGTATTTATACATTTTTTTTAAGCTTTCTTTTGGCAAATATTATTTGAGTTGAAAAAAAAAAAGTACTATGATGATCTGTATGCATTGAGAGAACACAAAACATAATACCCCCTCTTTTAATAGGCACATGCTGGGGAGAGACAATAAAAAATGGTTGATAAACCGAGAGGCAAAAATATAGATTTGCATCAAAAGTAACAAATGTGTAAGTTCCTGATGTGAGATGACAAAAACAACAATAAAAGGGAATGAAAACCTGAAGAAAAACAGGTGTTGTTGCGGATGGGGTGAAAAAGATGAAAAAAAAAGGAGCGGTTCGCAGGCTAGAAAATGAATGAAAGGCGAGGAGAAAGACATGAGAAAAAAAGAGGGAATTTTGGAGTGCTTGAGGGGGATGAATTGCTGTCTGCAGCTTCCCTCATCCATCTTTCTGATACGGGGTGTTTGGTGTGATGTGGTTGTGTGTTGGCCCTTCTCCCCCGTCTCCCTCCTACATCTGTCTCACCCATCGTGCCTCACCCTCCTCGCCGTCTGTGTGATATGGTTTCTTGTTTTGATGTGGTCACGTGCTGTAGATTCTCACGGATGGTTTCCATAACGATAAAAAGATTCACTACCGATTTAAAGAACGTAGGGGAAGAAAAAAAAAAAAGGATGATGGGTTAGTGTCTGTCCCATACACACCCTTCTGAAAATCTCATGCCTAACATGTTTCGCATTTGTCATGTCTGTTTTTATTCAACTGGGTTTGTTTTTGAGGGTTGTTAGAGATTTCTAAGGATGCCAGTAAATGAAATTAATTCCATTCCGTACACAGCAAACCAGTATCGTCTGGAAAGTAGTTTGTGTTTGCGTCTTAAGTTCTAAAAACCACGTTATGAAAATCCAAATATCTGTTAAATTAAAGTTTTTTTTTCTGTCTCTTCATTTCAGAGATGGTGAGGAAGAAGAATCCCCCTATCCGAAGTGTAGGAGGTGAGGAGGAGGAAGAAGAGGAGGGGAAAAGGCCAGCGGGAGAAGAAGAGGAAGAAGGAGAAGAAGAGGAGAGAGTTGGAGCGGAGGCCGACAGAATAAACCGACCCTCTGAGCCTGAGTCCTCGGAGCGAATCAGAGACGAGGAGCAGGACGAAGAAGACGTGGAAAGCGAGTGCATCTCCTCCTCCATCTCTCCATCTTCGGTCAGTGATCGGTACAGTAATGAGGAGCGAGGGGGGAGGAGAGTAGGCGAAGCGAGAGCCAAGCAAGTAGGGGCAGCATTGGCCGAGAGACACGAAAGCCAGTCGGAGTCTGAGGACACCGTGACAGAGGAGGGAGGAAGGAGCCGCGGAGAGAGAGGAGAGGTGGATCATCTCATTCTCCCTCTCAGGTCTGCTTCAAACCTCCTGTCTAGGCAGGAAGGAGGGGAGGAGCCAGCAACCAACACCCCCCCACACCCGTCCAGCCCTTCTCCTAAACTGCAGGACTTCAAGTGCAATGTGTGCGGTTACGGTTACTACGGCAACGACCCTGCTGACCTGGTGAAGCACTTTAGGAAGTATCACCTGGGCCTGCACAACCGCACACGACAGGATGCAGCCCTTGACACACACATCCTGGCCCTCCACAACATGACCCCCCAACACACAAACATAGGTAACTCCAGCTCTGCTTGCAAACTTGTTTGACCTGTGTTCCTTCTTATTAAACTATATTTTTATTACAACTATCAGTATTTCTTTTTGAAATAACCACTGTTTCCCATCTAATACTTTGCAAACGCAAACTAATAAAGCATCTCTTAATAAGCCACACATCCTATTCTCTCTCTGTGGTAATTTTTAGATTTCTGACCTCACAATTTTCCTTCCTACCAGATGTTGGTTATCCTCATTTACCCTCAGCACCTTCAACCCTTTCTAATTTATGCTTCTTCCCATATCCTGATGGTCATTTATGTCTCTTTTGTTAGACATGCAAACAGGACAGGGACTGAGAAACCAAACCAAAGAGTTGGTGAAAATGAGGCCAGACACACAAAACCAGCAGCACAGGACAACCATGATGAACGGCACATATGATGTCCAGGTAAGTGCTGTTCAACATTTAAAATATTTATACATTTTTAAGACTTGTTGCATTCAAATGATCTTGTGCATGTAAAAGAGCAGAAAAAAAATCTATCATCTCATTTCAGTGTTAATGTTTGAAAGAACCTTGAATGTACTTCCAACTTTACTCCAGATTGTTTAGAATTTACCCCCAAAAAGTTCATATGGCAACAAACTCAAAAGTTTAATGCAGAATAAGCAACATTAGGTTGAGTTTAATTTACTATAATCATAAATCAGGGATTTAACAGCCATAAGTGAGCTGAATAATGGATTTGGCCATGCAAGCTGTCGCTCATTTGGAACATTATGTGTGTTTTATTTGGACAGAAGGACATTTCGCTGATCATTATTATTTTTTTTTATATGGAAAGTCAATGAGATTTCAGGCACGAACATTTAACTTTGGTTTCATGCTTTGTTTGTATGCATCATTGCATTTTCGTTTAGTCTATCTTTTCTTAATCTCATAAAATGCCAAGATTTGGTTGGAGTTACCTTTGCTATGAAAATGTAGGCTAATGACTGGAATGTGGCAAATTTTCAGCTACCGTATTTTCCGCACTATAAGGCGCACTGCATTATAAGGCGCACCTTCAATAAATGACATTTTTTAAAACTTTTTTTATATATAAGGCGCTACAGTAAAGGCTGGGGTTACGTTATGCATTCACTAAATGGTGCTACGCTAAAGGGAATGTAAAAAAAAAAAAAACAGTCAGATAGGTCAGTCAAACTTTATTAACAATTACAAAACAGCTTTCTGTTTTTACTCCCAAAACGAATAAACAGCTGTTTTATTATTTTCTCCGAGATAAAGTATTAGTATTTTCGTGACACAGTTTATCTTGCATTGGAGATAAACTCTGTTTAATCTTGTTTACTTGTCGCAGCGCATCCTCTTGCTTCCTCCACTTCCTCACTATTGATTCATTGATGTTAAACTCTCTCGCTGCAGCTCCCGTGTTCTCGTGTTCCCGTGTTCTCGCTGCATTCGCGTGTTCTACTGCGTGACCGATCGCCTTGAGTTTAAACTCTGCGGTGTAACAGTGTCTCTTGGTAGGAGCCAGGTCTTTACACAAACACATAAATGGAAATGAGACGCTCTTTTATATATCCCAGCATGCACCGCGCACTACTTCTTCTACAGGGGAAATGGAGTCGGCGGCTGCTTACCGCAATTGCGACACCTGTTGTAGCTCAATATTAATCCATATATAAGGCACTCCGGGTTAAAAGACGCATCGTGGACTTTAGAGAAAATTTAAGGTTTTTAGGTGCGCCTTATAGTGCGGAAAATATGGTAATTTTTTCTACGAGGTAAACTAGCCGCATCGCCTTGTAATCACACACCAGCGGCGTGGATTTAGTAGCTGTAATTTTCACACGGGACTCTAGCTGTCAATAGATGAGCCAATCAATTGCAGGATAAAAATGTCCTTTGTAATTTTGTTATATTTGGGTCTACTTCAAATCAAGGAGTCCTAATCACTAAAATCAACAGCTGTAGACTTTGCCTGGAATAATAAAAAAAAGAAAAACAGAATAAAAACAAGCAGTGTTTCCACTCAACACTGATTTGCTCCTTCTGCTAATAATAAACATTAAAGCATCTAACAAAAGTTTTAACTTGTCTACCACATTTGCCAAGGAATGTGATTTTACCGGTTTATAGTCTTCTATTGACTTGTTGTAGCTTTAAGACCTAACACCAGTATAAAATTAGATTATCCTTCTAATAATGAATTATTCTACCAGTTAAGACTATAACTACTTTCGTTTAAAGTGTTAACTCAATTCTTGTTTACGCTGTATGAATTTTTTCTTTACTAATGAGCTTCCCAGTGTTCATTGAACATTTTTTTTAATTGTCTTTTGGCCTGTTAAGGCTACCCAAAGTCACAGAACATCTGGATGGAGGATTAACTTCGGGTTCCAGGAATAGAAACCGTATGAAAAGTTTCAACAAGATTATTTTTTATATGAACTAAAAAGAGAAAGTGTGTGAGAGAGACTCCTGGGGTTACATTTAAACCAGAAGTCTGTAATGACTATAAGTCACCTCATGGCAAGAGAAATGCACACACACACCTTTGTGAGATGTACGTGTTCACACACACATACACACACACACAGTCCCAAATAGAAAATCCAGTGGGCTTATATCGTCATTATGAAGAAAAAGTTAAAGTATTAGAGGAAAAAAAGACAGGGGAAAAATCGAATGAAAGGGGTCTCTATTCTCTCCATTTCTCACTTAATTTTTCTTTCTCCTGCCCACGTTCGGAAAATTCCATGTTGTCATTTGCTGAGACGAGTACCCTATCAACCAATAAGATGCTTTAAAAAAAAGTCTAAAGGCGTAGATGAATGTGGGAAAAGAGCAGTGTACCACAAGGATAGAGACGAAGAAAAAAAGGAGAGAAGTTAACGAGCGTCAAACTGTCAAAAATCTTCCTATTTTTCTTACTATTTGTCTGCTTTTTTTTTTTTGTTTCTCGTTATTTTCTCATTTACTCATGAGAAACAGTTTAAGAACATTTCTTAAAACAGTTTAAGTAACGTAACGTACAAAACCTTTATTTTTTTTCTATATCTTTCTTAAACTATTCTACTTTGGTTTTAGTAATTGCCTTTTTTAAAAAAAATGTTTTAATCTCATACTGTTTTTTTTTTTTAAATTAGCCTTTAACTATCAAAACCAAGTTTGGTTGTTTTTAACAAATTGATTAACAAGTAGTTTTTTTATTTTAGTCATGCGATTGCACACAATTTGGACTTTTGTTAAATTCCGCATAATTTCAGAAAAAAAAAATGTTCCTCTTTTATCCTTTGGTTTATTTTATTTAAATTTGTATCAATTTGTGAAAACTATTTTTATGGAATAATTTTGAATTCTTATATATATATATATCAAAACAAAACATTTCTGCAAGATATATACCCTTTTACAATTTTAAAAGTTTATGGTTTTACTTTTTATTCATAAATCTAGGCAAATCAAATAATTTGAAATATTAAAAAAAAAAAAAAAAAAAAAACACCTCAGTTTTTATTTAAAATTTATGAGAGATATGTTAATCTTCCAGAGTACTTTCAGCTACAATTTTGCACTTGAGTTGTTCGCGATGTAATCAATCAAATTTATAACCATCAAAGAAGTTGTTTTCTGTTCTTTTTTTCTTTTTTCTCTGGCCAATGTTTGTTCCATTGAAAACAAAACTGATACTCAATGTTTTAATGGTGAAATGACTACTAACCATATTTTGCTGGGATCATTCTTCATGATAAAATTGTTTAAGGATGTTCCTGACTAATTTGATCATACTTTTTGGACTGTATATTTCAAATCTTTGTTTTTTAAAACGGCATTGATTCATTCAAAATTTTGTTCAGGTGTTAAATTTATTTAATGCCAAGCAAAAATCAATCAGTATTTTGTAATGAATCAATTGCTCTAAATTAAATGGGATCAATGGTGATAAAAACAACTCTTATCAAGTGTACAAATAGACATGTTACATGCACAAGTGTTACAAGAATCAATATACCCTTGTTTTTAGTTAAAAGTTTCAAAAAGAACTCGTGATAGGCAAAATCCGTGAAGTAAAAACTTTTTTTTTTTCAAGTATTATACAATTAAATACTGGATTATACATTGAAAAGAAAGAACAAACCATTTTACAGATTCAAGCATTTGTTTCACAGATAGAAACTTTTTTTTCTCCAACAAATAACTTCTGTACTGTCAAATAATAATTTTAATAATTAATGTGAACAGAAGGCTTCAAATTGCAGAGATTAGCACCGCCCACAACGACCTGAGTAACTGGATTAGATGGGAGAAAATTAAAAATGATTATGAAAAAAATACTTAGTAGAGTCGGACAAATAGTGACTCAGGTGTATTTCACTGCTCTTCAGACTGAGCCGCTGCATCCTGACTCCGCTCCCTAGTGTTTTCTTCTTTTGAAGCCCGCGGTAAACGTGCGGAATTTTCACGTACGAAATGTAAATTTAGCAAGCTGTTTTACGTACGTGTACATATTAAAGTGCAACGTTATTGATGCACGGGTGGGAAAAAAAGCGAGTGACTTTTTAGCCAATCAGAATGCAGATCACAATGCATGATGTAAATCTGTGAAGCGGCAAAACCGTGAAAAGTAAACCGCGTTATCGCTAGGGACCATTGTACACACTTAAATTTTATATGTTCCTCATCTATTGTTTCAGATTTATTCTGTTCATCATGCAGATGTTTGAATTCTTTTATTATGTAAATCTTCTTGCATTTCATCTCCTGCTCTTCTTTAGGTGACATTAGGTGGGACGCTGATTGGAATTGGCCGCAAGACCTCTGATTGTCAGGGGAACACTAAATACTTCCGCTGCAAATTCTGCAACTTCACATACATGGGCAGCAACTCGTTGGAACTTGAACAGCATTTTTTATCCTCGCATCCTAACAAAGTAAAAACTCCACCAACCACACCTCTGTCGGTCACCAATAACCTGACGACGCATGACAACTTGCTGAAAGGAAGAAGTTCAATCTTAGACGGAGCAGAGCGAGTGGCCGTTCGAGCTGATGATGATTCCCTCGTTGGGTACTTTATCCCGATAAGAGGATGTTCGGAACTGTCTGGGTGGACGGGAGAACCAGGCCGAGGACCCTTACAGGTGTACTATTGGTGTAAATTCTGCAGTTGGAGTTGTGAGTGGGCGGGGGGTTCGGCAAAGCTTTTAGAGCACTATGAACAAAGACACAGAGGGAGTGTGAGCGGTTCGGTGAGCCCCAGCAACACTGCTCCTTTAGGAATGGACAGAGAGAGGGAAAGAGGAAGAAGAGATGGAGAACGAGACCACATGGTGTCCAAAAGCCACAAAGATCAACTCTCCAACCCATCTAGTTCCAGCCAAGGTAACTAATCAAGAACAAATTTGGTGCATTGATCACGGTTGTCCATGGTTAATAGAAGGAATTATATTCCAAGAAAAACCCATTATGTGTGCGCAGCTCATACACGATTTACCCACATGAGGTGCCTGCAACTGGAGTCCGTGCGTTGTCGAAACGCGTGCAGTGCACCACACCAAACATACTAGAGCCCTTTTGCAACAGGTTATTCAACTATGTGTCCCCTTGCTTAGCCATCCTGTGGGGCGTGTTGAAACTTAGGCGCTCTATAGGCACCAAGTCACATCTTCAGGAGTTCATATGAGGGGTACTCCTCCAAAAAAAATAACGTTCATCCTACTTTATAAAACTGCAGTGCATTTTTCTTTAAATTTTTTAATCAAAACATAGGTTTGCTACAATTTATTCCATTTTATAGCTACTTTCATCCAAGGTCTTCAGGCCAAATTAAATGTAAAAAAAGTTATCGGCCAGTTGGGAAGATAGTTTTGAGGACTATTGGCACCAGAAAGCAGTTTAACCCACAGTGGGCGGCTGAACAGGTGTTAGTTGCCCTCCTTAGTGTATTGTTTGTACAGCCAATGCAGAACTCAATGTGCCAAGCTGCAAAATTGGACTAAAAAAATGCAAAACAGTTACATCAACGGACCACTGTGATCTTTAACTTTTATGGATACAGCTCCGTCCAATTCTTCTAGAACATTTTACGTTCACTTTGGTCATGCATATTTGTTTTTCTTGATCAACCCACATAAATCTTTCTAATCTCTTTTCCCAGGAGATCCGAACAGCAGTGATTCAGAAGCAGTGGTGACCAGCTATAATTGCCAGCTGTGTGACTTCCGCTACTCAATGGCGCACAGTGCGGACGTGATCGTGGTAGCCCCGCTGCTGCTTCACTACCAGCACAACCACTCCATCCACCGTTGCTGTATCCAGCACTGCATGTACTGTCCTCAGGGGCTTTGCCAACCACAAAAACACCTTGGGGAGGTGAGATTAATGGACCATTGTAATGTTAATTTGTGTCATTTGTGTTTGCTTGGCATTTAGTTTAAAAAAAAGAAAAGAAAAACGACTTACACACAGTTATGAAATGTAAATTGTCCAATTTTCTGATTAGTTTAAATTCTTTTTCTTTGCCTAATCTGCCCACTTGCCCTTCTGCATGCCAGCTGCAGTCAATACAGCTGCTTAAAAAAAAAGATTGTGTTTTGTTTTAAACATGTTCTAATGCTCCTCATTTTATTACAAACTAAATTTATTTTATAAGCATTTTATTTCAAGAAAAATTCAATCAAGCTTCAACTGTTATAATTTATCTTATAGGTGTCCCACCCATTTGCTTGCCGGAAGTCCACCTGTCCCAAATGCTGTTCAAAGTTCCCTCAGCCCGCCGTACAGCAGGATGTCATCAGTTCAAAACCTGCCAGTAGCACCTCACCCAGTGTGACCCCTCCTAACCAGAGGGGTGACCCCTGTGTGATTTCTGGTTCAACCTTTCACCCTTCTAACCCAGCACATCCTGTTGTTACACAAGGTATTTAAAGGCATTCATAAGCTCTTTATGCAGGAAATCTACAACACATGTTGAGATTTGTTAAAAAAACAAAACATAAATTTTATTTCATTTGCATCTTTTTAAATTGTAAAAGTTTTTTTTTTTACGGGGTGAATCCAACGTTTTTATTATTCTTGGTTTCCGATTTGTTCCCGTTTTCCAGGCGTCACCCACTTGTGCGACCAGTGCGCGTACGCCACCACTGACATTGATGTGTTGTTGCAACACTACGAGAGCTGCCACACCCTGATCAACCTGAAGGGCGCCACCCCGCATGTCAAGTCTGAGGAGCAAGTTGGGGGAGAGAAGGATGGAGGAAGAGGAGGTGGAGCAACAGAAAGGGAATACTCGTGCACAAAGTGTCACTTTGTCACAGAAGTAGAGGAAGAGATTTTTAGACACTACAGGTGAGTAAAAAATGGAAAGATTTATTGTTTTTTTTATTTTATCTTTGATACATTTCCTGTTGAGATTTGATTTGCTTTGTTCAGAAATTGTAAACGTGAGTTTTATTCATCCAAAAAATATTCCAGAAGTGGGAACACAGATTGTCAAACGTGTAAATTTCAACTTTATATGATATTTCCATTGTAAATGTTCTTTTGATATTTCTTGTAATTTCTTCTATTTTGACATAAAACTCATCTGGAAATGTGTACCGTGCAAAGCTGATTTTCAAGTGATCGCCCAATCCATAAAATCCTGCAATTAAGATGCTCCAAGAGATGCTTTTCAGAGATTCAAAGCTGCAAGTCACACAGCCTTAATTACACATTTGTAGCCTGTCCCACATTCTAAGTTGAATTTTAAATAACTATGTGCTGAGCATCAGTAGCAGCACTTTCTGCAGATTGCAGTGAAAGCGACACATAAACACACAGCTTGTAATTTCAGACCACACGTTAAAATTTATCGTTCCCACATCAACTTGTTTCTCGTGTTGTATAAGTCAGTGGTTGCACAAAAAGGGCCTGTTTTCATTTTGAATTTCACCTCGTGATTGGCTTTGCTGTTTTCTGTCCAGATGCAATTTAGTTTCTGTTATCAGCTGCACACTTTGTGGAATAATTTCACTCGGGAAATTATGTCTTGTTAAGATGAGATTACAAAAAGAATTATTATGCATTTTGAAAGATCTGATCCCAATTATGGGACATTAAGTAGCTGAAGGGAAAGGTTGACCTCCAGTCGGATCAGTGATTTAACCTCAAGTTTTTGTGGAAATATTCCTGGAAGGCACCGTAGCCCAAGTGTCGGCCTGTACGCTCACCTTTTGTATGACTAGATAGAAAGGAAGTGCTGAGGATGTACAGAATAAGAACTACTGTATTGATGAATGAAAAAGCTATTGTAAGGTGCTTAGTGGGATTCAGACAAGGTTAAAAGGCAATATTTAATCCACCAATTACCATTATCTTTACATTGGCCTTGGATGTTCACCCTCAGCTCTGTATTCAAATGATTAAAATCCTGATTTGCATTTGCAGAAATCAAACACCAGAATCATGCGCTGCCCAGTTTTTGTTAGAAAATATTCACACAATGCTGCAAACAACTGGAACAAGCTCATTGCGCAGAAGTAGTGCAGAACCAAACCATCAAGGCTTCATTGTCACTTTTGTAAAAGTGCTTTCCACCTTTGGCTGTAAACCTCATGCTAAACAAATTGCCGAAAACAGCGGTCAGCGTCTAACCTGTTGTAGGAGATTGTTAAATTATTGCTGTCTAGGATGCTTTTGGCCTTTACACCACAACAAAAAGAAATCTCTTTTTGAACACTAATTGATGGTGTTTTGGCAGCTGTCTCCCTTAATTGTCCACTTATAATGAAATCACACAGCATGACCTTCCATTAAAAATTAGGGTAATGAAGGCGTAAAAGTGTAGTTTATATTTGCCTTTCACTGCAGGAGAGACACAACTGAACTGTAAAAAAAAAAAAAAAAAAAAAAGCTAAAATTTGCTAAAGCTAAGTTCGTAAAGATTCACTTCTATTTTTATTTTTTCTTCCCTGCTAATTTGCTAAACAATTTCCTCAGAAAAAAACTATTTAAAAAAATTCTTTAATTTTTACCCTTTTTTTTTTTTTTTTTTTTAGAAGTTTTAAAAAGCATTGCAACATTTAATCTCATCAAATCACAACTTTTCACTATCTCTCTTCTAGTTTGTAATAATGAATGTTTAATATTGCCCATGTTGCACAAAAATGAGTTACTTTACAGTCTAAATACCACTCAGATATTGAGTGACGAACTCTGCCATCCGGAAGGAGCTCAAAGTAGAGCCGTTGCTCCTCCGGATCGAGAGAAACCAGATAGGGTCGTTCGGGCGTCTGGTCTGGATGCCTCCAGAACGCCTCAATGATGAAGTGTTTCGGACACATCCCACCGGGAAAAGATCAAGAGGCAGAGCCCAGATCTGCTGGAAAGATTTTGTCTCACAGCTGGCCAGGGAATGCCACAGGATTCTCCCGGATGAGCAGGAGGATGCAGTTAGGGTGAGAGAATTCCGGGTTTCCCGTCTGAGGCTGTTGCCTCTGCGACCCAGCCCTGGATAAGCAGAGGACGACATTACAAAATGAAATTTCAAAATACTACTAAGATAGAAATATTAGTTGTGACATGTAATGAATACAATTTTTTTGGCAGCTTTCACAAACATAATTTGAGGTTTTAAAACCTAAAACAGCAGCAACATTAAGATCACATACTTCCTGACACAGTTCCACGTTTTTTTCCTTCCCAAATTAGGTGTGGTAAGTGTAATGTCGTTTCAAAAGCATCACAGTCTGAACACTTTTTTTTCTACTGAATAAAAAGATGTTCCATGTTGAAGAATGGCATGGTTTCTTATGGTCATACAGTGTAAAACTTGGCTCGGAATCAGGTTTCTTCATATAAAGTATAACCTCACTGTATATCTGAATTTGTCATCAATTTAATTACAGAAAAAACTGTTTGCAGTTACCTGCAGAAACTCTCATATTTTCTCAGTCTTAAAGATGTCATATCTCAAAAGAAGAAACGTATACATGTATATTTATATACTATATTTATATTACATATGGTGTTCCAATGACAGACTGCAAAATGAAAGAGAAAACTTGAGTGAGTTAGGGTGGGAAAGTGGGGGAAGCGGTTTGAGAAAGTTTGGGGTGGAGACATTATAGATTTGTGGTGACATTGACCAAACTTTAGGTTGTTATGTGACATATATTTTTACTATTTAAATACTGATTTGCGTTGCAGATCCAAAATTCCTCTTGATGTGAGTTCCCTACAGAACTCTCACACAAGCTGTCTGCCTCATATGCACAGACAACGCAGAGTAAGCCCCTTCAGCGAGAAATTTGCCCCGAAATAGTAAAAGATTTAAAAGTTTTACTCATTTGAGAACAAAAAACATGAATCCAAGTATAAAAGAGAGAAGAGTTGGGATAGAATAAAAGAGGAAGGGTACGACTAGAAATAAAGTGAAGGAAGAGTGGGCTGCTCGGAAAAAAATAGGGAGAGATTCGCAAAGCATTGATGGAGAGTGTGGGGGGAGGTTTATGGGATTTGATAGTCCACTCACGTTCCTCACAAAAATCTTGCTCAGAATCTGATCTCAAATACTGGTAAAACCAACAAAGAGTAAAAAAGAATTTACTCATTGGCCATTGTATCAAGACTGCAGGTGTGATGGAGGAGAAAAAAGCAAAAGTTGAAAGAATCTAATCGATCTCTATAACTACATTTTACACCGAAACACTTGCTGATTTACTTTCTAATATTAAAAAGAAAAAAACAAAGTTCATTCTAATGACTTTTATGGATTATTGGCACCGATAGTTGCAAATCTTGCCGCATTGTATTAGCTTTTTTTTAACTTGTTGAACCGACAGCTTTGCTCAGTTGGGTTGTTTCGCTTTACCTGGCACAGGTGTAGCTCCCGTAGCTCATCATAGATGCTTAAACAGATAAAGGTAAATTCAGAGACTTCATCTGGGAGTGACCAGGATGAACAGGATTAGAAATGAGTACATCAGGGGAACAGCACATGTTAGAGGTTTTGGGGATAAAGTTCGAGAGGCAAGACTGAGATGGTTTGGGCACGTACAGAGGAGAGAGAGAGTACATAGGAAGAAGGATGCTGGATTTGGAACCTCCAGGAAAGAGGACTAGAGGAAGGCCAAAGAGGAGGTTCATGGACGCAGTGAAGGAAGACATGAAGATAGTTGGTGTGACCAAAGAGGATATAGCAGATAGGGTTAGATGGAAGAAACTGACTTGGTGTGGAGACAAGCAAAGCTAAAGGAAAATGCCGAAAGAAGAAGAAGAAAATCAGAGACTTCATCTGAGTTTTTAAAAGACAACGTTCCAGTGGTTTATATCTCACAATTACTAAAAAAAATCTGGATCGTAATAAAAATGAATGCATTTTATTTGAATGCAAGTAGTTTGGTTTTGTACTGATTCCTTGTCTTGCTGTCAGTTAATGAATAAAACACTTAGACACACTACGTCCATGAACCCGGATCATATCTGTGTGTCTGAAAAAACAAGTTTTAAAACAGCGACAAAAAGACACTGATCTCAAACTATAAGCACATCTGCTTAGAAAAAAAAATATACAAATATATACATTAGCTCAGATACCTACCTATATCTATAAGCACTTTTAGCCTTTTCACATCATACACACCAAAAGGGGAGGTGATAACTCAGTGGTAGAATGTTCGCCCTTGAACCAGAACGTCTCTGGAAGTCCAGAGGATCGAATCCCACTGAGCTAATGTCTAGGTGTCCTTGGGGAAGACACCTAACCCCCTATTTCTCCCACCATTGGCGGTGTCGTGGCAGCCTGCTGCGGTGTAATGGAGCACACAAATATTCCCGTTGAGGGATGAATAAAGTATATTTCTTTTTCTATTCTATTTCAAAATTGCACTTTATTTGTGGAAAACATTTAAAGAAACGCCTATTAAACTAATGCATCACTGTGTAACGGTAAGTGGGTCCATACCTACAGTCTTTGGTATGGGGCCTTTGGTTCGGTTCAGGGCTTTGCATGAATAATTACAACGAGTCGTTGTGTGTGCTCAGCTGTCAAACACTTGCGACTAGTACACGAGCGAAACACGCATGCACTGAGTATTTTTCTGGCATGAGGCAGTTTGACAATCCGGCTACTTCTGCACACTCATGGGATGTTTTGTTTTGCGGGCGGTTGCAGTTTATTTCCGTAGAAAACGGTATGTAATTGTGTGTACAGCACTTAAGTCATAAATGTGACACCATAGCATAGGTGTCAGACTCTGGGCAAATTTGGCCCGCGAAGTTACTCCAAAAGACAATTGAAGCCAAACCGATGATATAATAGCCTACGGTGCATGTAGCACTAATAATACCAAACGTAGTGTCATATTTTCATGACCATAAGGTGCACGGTATTAAAAGACAGTCTAGATGGAAAAATGGCATTGTTTCATAAAACAAAAGCATCAAGATGGACCTCCTTAGAAATGTTCTATTTTCATTTCTTCAGCTGGCATTACTGCCCTTAGTCAAATGATGGCCGTCAAAACGCTTCTCCCGCTCGTTCTTTGCTCAATGGATCCACGGCTCAAGTCTTTCCTCTACCTCGGACCACCTTGCCTTGTGTCCGGAGAAACTCAGCTGTATCTTCTTGACCCATCGGAGCTCGTTTTCAGCTTTCTCCACTTGTGAACGATCAATTTATTTATCTTAAATTCTCTCACGGCTGCTCCTCCGCGTAGCTAAGGACCTTCAGTTTAAACTGTGTTTCATAAGCGTGTCTTTTTGCAATTTTTAGGGTTGTTAATACAACAAAATTTTGTATAATGCGCGTACCCGTTCTTTTATATGCAATTAACGCCCACACTTCTCACTTTAACGTACTCATGGTGTTCTCTACCACGTCCGCCTTACAACAACAACACACACACACTGCGTGCACTTGACTAGAGGGCATGCTACACATTTTGAAGAAAATCTAAGACTATAATGTGCGTCTTATAGTCGTGAAAATATGGTATGCTCTATTGGTGTTTTGATTGAATCCATAAATGAACTAATTTGTAAAAAAAGTTGGGGGGGTTTTCGACCTAATCCTTGCTTCATACAGTTTTCTGTGTTTGCAAGGTCGTTTAGTTTATATACATTATTATTAATCTAAGTAAGAAGGTTAATTTTTTGTAACCGTGCATGTGAAGAGGAACAGTGACAGAGCAAGGAAGTGAGTGAACGAGTCAGTGTTTATGCATGTGTTCCGTGTGTATGCTGATGACAGACAGAAGCTTCTTTGTCTTTTTTTTTTTCTGCATCTGGAAACATTTAATGTAACTTGGTGTGAGGTAGACTTTTTCTCCGGTAGGTTTTTACAAATTTCCATAAATATTTTGACTGTTTTTGACCGCCTCAGCCTGCTGTTTGTAGTGTATAGGAACATAATGTATTTCTCGTTCTCATCTCTTTTATTGATAAAGCAAGCTTTTTTTCTTTTTCTTACTATTTGAAACTTAATTTCTACACATTTCTAGTGACAATATGTTATTATTGTAGTTTGGCTTTTGTGAAAAAAGAAGTATGTAAAAATAAAGACAGACTGAAGTGAATTTGATTTTTTTTTATGCTTGCATTCTCACAAAATCGGTGGGATAAAATTCAAAATGTATGTTTGGACAAGCGTAGATAATCCCGTAAACCAACTTGGGGCAAAAATTGCTCTTATTTATTTATGTATTTGACATATTCTTATTAGTATTTTCCATATAAAGTAGATATAAATTACAAGCTGTCCACTAAAGGCCACTGTAAACAGCAATCCAAGCTTATGTTGTAGATGGTTTATTGATTCTGCTTGTTGGCTTGCGCAAGAAGCACCAAGATTGAGCCAGGAAAAAGTTCTGATGTCATTCTTCTGGATATATAGGTGGTCATTCAGAGCCGGGGCCAACAGGAAATGAAGGTGGTTTGTTGATGGCTGATTCAGTACTTGTCATTCAGATCCATTTATGTTTTTCACCATTTTTAAGTAATTCCTTGTGATTTAGCTGAAAACTGAGTCACTTTTTGGCCACAGGCAGACTGAAACTTTACCTGAGTAGTTGGAGGAAATCAAGCAGAAGTAATGCACTTTTGATTTACTTTGTTGCAAGAGTGAAATCTTTTTCGTCCTCTCTTTTTCCCACACTGTGAGCAATTTTACTGTCAACCATTAAAAATGAGTGTCTTTTAGATTTTTTACGGGCAAATTCAGGGATGAAATAAGTGGTACCATGAGGAGGAAATGAGACATGCTTACTGTATGTCTTCAGTACAGCTTTTTGTCATGTAATGCTTCTGCTATGACTCAATTTTATCCTAATGAGACAAAACATTTTACTAAAAGCCATGTTTTGATCTAACCTGTTGTGTGCGTATATAGAAAATCAAAGGGAAACCACCCTTGTTTAAGCGTACTGTCCAGATTAGAGTTAGAAGTTTTGAAAGAATCCATATGACAATCTCACAGGATAAAAATTAAAACTACTTATTGTGTTTTTCTACCCGCAGACGTGTCCACGCGTGTTGCCGATGTCGACGCTGTGACTTCACGGCTCCAGATTCGACGGCTCTCCTCGACCATTTTAACTCTGCTCACTGTCACGACTCCTCTCCCTCGTTAGGTTCCCTCACCACCTCATTGACACCTTCTCTGACACTCTCTGCTAATGGCTGCTCAGCTCCCTCCACACTAGCCATTAAGGAGGAGAGCAAGGGCGACATACGTCTCCTGTACTCCCTCGCGCCACCTGAAGGACGATTAGCAGAAGGAGCCAGAGAGGAAGCAGGTGGGCTTGTAAAAAGTGAGGGAGGCGAGGAGAAAGAAAGAGAAAAAGGCTGGGTTCTCGGGGAGACGAGAGCGCCCGGTGAAAGAGGAGGCGAGCAGGCCCACGGTTTGCTTTGGGTACCCAAGGAGCGTATGGGACCTGAGAGAATAGAAAGAGGGGCAGGAAGTGGGAGCCCCTCTCTCTTCCCCTCCCCACTCTCACTTTCTTTTGTCTCTGCCAATCACGAAAGCTCGCAGCAGAAACGAGCGGTGGCCTCGCCTAGCATGGTCTACCTGGGAGACACCAAGTCGTTTTTGGGAGATACCAAGTTGTATGGAGGAGGGCGAGCAGGAGGAGCTGCTACAGGTGGCGGGGGAGGGGAGAAGCAGAGCCAGATGTCCTCTCAGCAGTACACAAGTGGAGGAGGAGGTGGTGCAGGTGCCCAGGAAGGGAAGACGGGTTCTACCAAAGAAGAGTCCCAATCTTTGCTTAGAGTAAGTACAACTTACACACATTCAATGATCTCTCTAATGTTTTAGTGTCTGAGCAAACACACAAGCTTCTTGAGCAGAAAGGGGCGGAGCAAAAACTTTTACTCATTTGTGACCTCAGCAGTAGCGACGAGCCAAACTCGGAAACAGTGGTTTGAAGCAATTTGTTTTAGGAAGAAAGAGATGCTCTGGAGGTCTGTCTCATTTTTCAATCTTTACTTTAAATTGAGTTTCATTTTGTGCGCTGAATAGGTTTTCTTGTGCGCTATTAATCTGTTAGCGGTGTGCAATTGCGCGGCCGCGCAGCTTAGAGGGAGCATTGCTCAAATTCTAACATCATTTTTAGATAAATAAATCCAAATTTTCAGAATGAACACACAAAGATAAACTTGTTTAATCTGCACATGCTCAGGATATTAATCTGACAGCTTTATTCATTTGATTTCAAATTCGGGAGGAGCTTAGTGTCGAGCCGCTCCTCCTCCAGGTCGAGAGGAGCCAGATGGAGTGGTTCGGGCATCTGGTTAGGATGCCCCCCGAGCGTCTCGCTGGTGAGGTGTTTTAGGCATGTCCCACTGGGAGGAGACCAAGAGGCAGACTCCGGACCGGCTGGAGAGACTGTATCTCACAGCTGGCCGGGGAACGACTCGGGATCCTTCCGGATGAGCTGGAGGATGCAGCCGGGGTGAGAGATGCCTGGGGTTCCCGTCTGAGGCTGTTCCCCCCGCGACCCGGCCCCGGAAGCGGAAGACGATGGAACGGAACAGTATTTTTTGTTTTTGCAATGCAGCAATATTTTCTAGCATTGGTGACTTGATATGCTTTACACTGTACAGTGCACGCGCTAAACCAAGCAAAAGCGAAAGGAGGGAAAAATTCATAACGGCAAAAACTAAATAGAAAAAAAAAAACCCAGAAATGTATGTACAAGCATTACATCTCTGAGCTAACAAGATAAGATGTTCATTTATACTGTATATCGCATTACATAAGAATTATTACCCCACAAAAACACCATTCGCCCACTTTAACATGATTTTATGATAGTATCTACACTTGTTATGCAAACAAATGCTTGCTATCAAAGTATGAGCAAGTGCTTCCCCGTGTAAATGGGGGTTTGTTCTGTTTCAGGAAAGAACTGCATAACTTTATTTTTTCCCACCCGCTAGAATCAGTCAGTCAGTCTTTCGGATTACGGGGGTTGCCGGAGCCCATCCCGGCTGATTTAAGGCGAAGGGCAGGGTACACCCCGAACAGGTTCCTAGTCTGTCATGGGGCCACACACATACAATCATCCACACACACACACACTCATTCCCAGGGGCAATTTGGCACCGGCCAATCAACCTAGCATGCATGTGTTTGGAGGGTGGGAGGAAACCGGAGTACCTGGAGGAAACCCACGCAAACACAGGGAGAACATGCAAACTCCACACAGAAAGGACAGTGTTCCAAGCCTCGTCCCCACCCGGGACTCGAACCCATGACCTTCTTGCTGTGAGGCACTGCGCCACCGTGCTGCCTCCCGCTAGAATGAATTTTGCTATTTTTTTTTATGATAATTATACTCAAAACTGAAAAAACTTTTTATGTTGTTTTTGTAACCATGAAGCAAACTAAGAGTTGCCATGGTTACCACCTGTCCCTCATCTCCCTCAGCGTACTTTTTGGACCACAATGCCTTTCCCTTCACAGTGATGTCATTGATTGGCAAGAATGACCTGTGGTTTACCAGCGGCGCATAGCTTATTTGCTCTGATCACATTAGTTCTGAAAAGACTCAGCTATGTGTGTTTGGTGCACGGGATGTCAAGGCACTGACATAAGTCTATGTAAGCGGTAGTGGAGTGTGAGAGAGCTGGTGCTGGACTGAGTACACACACCAGCGTACAACCAGAGTCTAAGGCTTCTTTGTGTAGTTGTCGTGTGGCCCATTGCGTGTGTATTTGTGCGTCTGCGTGAGGTGTTGGCAGTAACTTGGCAGACATAGTAGGGTGGGGCAGCCCGAGGTTGGCTCATTACTACGGGTGGAGCTGTGCGTCTCAGTAAGACAGGAGTGGTCCAACAATAAAATAAATAAAGCACTTTCTGTGCTTGAATAAGACATGATAAATGAGAAGAGTTAGAGATAAGTGTGTTTTAAAGAAACATTCAACTTTTTTCCTCCTTAGGGAGAAAAAAAATGATCTGGACAAATATACAAAATCATTTCCCCGCCGTGATAGACGATCTGTTTTTCTTTTTGTACAGAATCAAAAGATTTAAAGCTGATGCGTGTCTTTGAAAATGATTTAATGCAAAAGAGCCACTGTTTTCTGCTGGAAGGAGAAGGGGCTTTAACAGAAAGCGCTAATCAGAAATATTTCAAATTTAGTAGTAAATTGGTACAAATGGGCTGTAACTTAGACATCGTTGTGTGGAAAAAGTTGGACAGTTTGGAAAAATAAAAATTTGGTGGATCTATCGCATGTGAAAGTACAAAAAAACAAGTTTGTAAAGATGGGTTATAAAAAATCAACCAGTCATCAGACATGTTCTCCCAAACTATTACTTATCAAACCTACTTCAGATTCTACACTTGATGATTTTTCCACAATAACTGACTTTTATTTGGTTTTCTTTTTTTTTTTTCTTTGGAAGATGAGTGGTAATGCCTCACCCACATGTTTTTAAATCATCCTTTATTCTCAGTTGCCTTGCGGTGGTTTAAATCTGACTCTTAAAAAGCGGTGACTTGTTTTGGTGAATGAGTTAAACTTCAGATATTTTGAAATAAAAATCTTTGTCAGAAGGACATGCAAGACGTGGCGGTTTATAGATGCTCAAAATATCCCATTGTGCTGATACGTGTGAGAGGTTCTTTAAACAGTGTTTTCAACTTTTTTTTGTACCTAGGCATATGTTTCTATCAAAACATGATCTTGAGTTACAATTCAATTCAATTTTATTTGTATAGCCCAAAATTACAGAATTTCCGTCTAAATGGGTTTCACAAGAAAAAGAGGAATGTATAAATACAAATACACGAGAAAGAAAAATAACTAACAAATGCTAACTAAACAAGACTACCACATTCATGTACTTAGACTCTCCTTCTCGGTGAGGAAAAACTCCTAAAAAACCCATCAGTGGGGAAAAAATAAGAAACCTCATGGGGATGCACGTGAAAGAGCGATCCCTCCCCCGGGACGAGCAAACAATGTGTCAAAGATTATTGTTTAAATATTAGCTTATTCTAATCTACAGCTAAATATCTAAAGAAGTCAATAGATGTTCTTCATCCTGATGGAAACACGGGAGACTCCTCAGCCCGGAGATGTCCAGAACGGGGATGAGTAGATGTTCTTCATACTGATGGAAACACTGGGGGACTCCTCAGCCCGGAGATGTCCAGGACACCACCAACCAAATTTGTTAAAAACTATTCTCTATAGCCATCTATATTAAAAATAAATAGGGATCTAATCTGGGGCCGGGGTAATTTTTGGGAGGAATGGAGAGCAGCATGCAATAAAAAAACAAAGAAGAGTGGGTCGCTACGGTTACAGTAAAGAATCTATCGCAGGACAGCCCTGCCCTGCCTGTCTCTAAATACCGTTAGATCCCGATCACTGTATGAGATGAAATAGGATCATTTCTCAAGCCACAGTTGTGTGTCGTGGAACACTGGTTTAAAAACGCTGCTTTAAAAGATGTCAGGGGATCCACGTAGTTTTTGCTTAACTTGTAAATAATAAATCTTTGTTGTGATTTTTTACACAGACCTTTGCCATTATTTTTTCAATTTCCGTTGTCTTCATTTTCTTTATTACAAACAAAGATGTGACTCATGACTTGTTGTTTTACTACGCAAGACCATTGGCCAGTCAAGCAGTCTGTGGGAGTTGGGTGTGTCAGTTATGAAAAGCCTCATACTACTTGTTTTTTATAGAAATAAGTCACTTACGTGTGTTAGAGGAAAGCTGTAATAAGTCTTGGCTCCTTCCTTTGCAGGGCTATCATGAGGTCAGGTCGGGTTAAAAGATGTGTGGACAACTTTTGGGAAGGCATTTGTTTACACTTGGTGAACTTGAGAGGAATCAATATGAAAAGCTTTGTGGTTAGTTGGTGTGGCTGAAGTTAATAATAATAATAAAAAGAAGTAAAATAAATGTTTTAGTGGAAAAAAAAAAAAAAAATCTCAGAACACGGCCTGTTAATTTTTTTGCGCCATAAAAGAAAGTCTTTATTGTCGTTTTCGACCCGCACAGCAAAGCTTTTATTTTCAGTTTTTATGACCCGCACATTCCGACAGAAGCACAAATACACCACATGCGCAGACAGGGTGGAGATGAATCATCAGTCGGAAGGGCTAACAAGAGGCTTCTATGCAAAATATTATCTTAGGAGTTTTCTAACACACAAATACAATTATAAAAAACACATACACAAACTGTTATGATGAAAGCTGAATTGTCGAAATGTTGGTGTCTCTTTGTAAAAAAATTGATTCGACAATTAGAATGCAAGTTGGAACAGAGGAAAAGATAGACTTAAAAAAGAAAAAAAAAACTGAATTCATCCTGGGTTTGTGCAAACGCTTGCATTGTTTCTGTGTTTGCATGTACAGTACGTTTCCCACCTCCTCACCATTGCTTTCTGTTCTTTGTTGCATTGATTTGTCTTTCCTTCTCGTTTCACTCTTGCCTCCTTTTCCCTCTTTTTTTCTCAGAGGACAACTCACCTAATATGTACAAGCATCAATATGGAGCTCACACACATACATTTTTTTTTTTTAATATGCTGCTATGTGATGCTTTTTTTTTTCTGCTAAGCGGGGGATATCCTCTCCTGAAAGGGTGTGAGCCATATTTGTTGCATAACACTATTGTGTATAATTAGTTTTTGGGTTTCCAGAATTCCTTTAATACTATTTACCTGATTTGAATGTAATTTTTTAGCCATTTCAGTCAATTCAAAAAGTTTTAAGATTGAATAAGATGCCAAATTTGGTTGATGTTTTAGTTCATAAATTAAAAGAGACAGACTTTAAGTCATGTCGGCTTTAGGTAAATAAAAGGTTTGCCTTTGAGCCAAGCACATGCAAACACATGTTCCCTAAACTAAACATATGTGAGTGGACAAAAAAACTTTTGTAAATTTAATTCATAACAGATTCTATATTCAAAATGAATTCCACCTCTTGGGCAACGGGAAGAATACATTTGGGGACCTGATCTTACAGAGACAACATAATTGGGTTCAGCTCATGTGTTCAAAATGCAGGACAATAACGTGACCCACTGGAGCTTAAGAAGACCTGGCATGTCTTGTATTAACATGCAAATCAACAGAGGAAAATAGGATACCGAAAAAACAGAGATAAA
Organism: Neostethus bicornis; assembly: GCA_902685375.1. NCBI lineage: Eukaryota > Metazoa > Chordata > Actinopteri > Atheriniformes > Phallostethidae > Neostethus > Neostethus bicornis. The sequence goes on along the minus strand of LR738551.1, from coordinate 20,856,613 downwards.
TGCAGACGTTAGCTGATCAACAGTAGTTTTCTATTAAATATGAATTGATTTCATACCTGACTGTTGAGCCAATTAAACTAAAAGGAAAGCTCACAAAAAACCCGACACACACAGCTGTTATTCGCTTCAAGTTCTCGTCACTTTGTGTTTCCTCTATAGTGATACAAGAAAGTTGAGGTGTGTGTGTTTTTTTTCTTTTAATTTGTCGATATGCGCAGAAATGAAGTTCATCTGCAGGGTGGGTGGGCTCTCACTTAGAGATACGGTGAGTACCTCTGCCATCCTGGAGGAGCTTGGAGTAGAGCCATTGCTCCTCCGAGTCGAGAGAAGCCAGATGGGGTGGTTGGGGCATCTGGTTAGGATGCCTCCCGATCGCCTTGCTGGTGGGGTGTTTTGAGCACGTCCAGTCGGGAGAAAACCCAGAGGCAGACCCTGGATCTGCTGGAGAAACTATGTCTCACAGCTGGGTGGGTGAGACATAAAAAATGGACCAGTAGAGAGTTAGTGATAAAGTCGTATTTGGAAATTTTGGTCCATTTGGATCAGGTTACATTGGATCTTTCTCATCTGTTGTAAGAACAAAACCATTCATGATTTATTTTATTTGTTTGTGTAATTTTGTTTTGAGCAATAACAAGTATGGAAAAATGATTGTTCCTGGAAATCTGGAGTTGGATATCAATGATATGCTCATTTTATAAAAAATAATTTTTGTCCATGTTCGTTTTAATTTGTTTCAGAATCTCGCAGAGACAGAAAATTGTTTCTAAGTGGTTCGAGAACAAATACATAAATTTTATGACTGCTCGCTGTACCTTGGCTTTGTGAGTTTTTATATCCATGTTTATTGTTTAGAATGAACTGTCCTATTTTTTTTCCAGATTTTTACGAGAGAAATGATGAGATCAGTTTTACATTTGTTTCATATCATTTAAAAACAGCACCTAAACTAAGTCTAAAACAGTTATTATTGGCTTAGAAAAATGATAAATAAATTATTTAATATGCGGTACATTAACAAGAATTACATTCCATTGCAGATTAAATACTTCAAAACCTCTATAAAACTATTTTTTAATTCCAAATTCAACCTTCCCATTTTATTGCAAAATTAATATTCCATAAAAATTGCATATTTGTCTGTAATGCAGGTGTTTTGAACAGCTTAGACGTTTACTTTTCTACCATAAACTTTTAATAATGAGAATAATATGTTTGGAGTTAAAACTACTGATACAAATACCAAATACAGTTAGCTGGCCGTGGGATGAAGCACGGCGACTAAACCAATCATATTCACAGTTATTTCACGGCAGAATAGTGAAAGACATCAATGTGGTTCCCATAGAAAACCATATTTTATTTTTAATTGCCAGCTTTGACTTTAACAGAAATCTTGAATTAAGTAGGATAAGTATGACTAAACAGAAGGAAAATAATAGATTCCCTAAATGTTCATTGTAGAAAACAGATTTAGATCTACCTTCTTGTCTTCAACGATCTGCCTCTTAACCTTAAATGTTATGAAATAGATTCTGTAGCAGCTACACGTCAGTTTACATTCACTGGATTTCCTTCATGTCCTCTCGGGACCCCCCCTCATGAAAACATCTGCTGTGCTTTGATTAGAGCTGTATTTACATGTAAGATAATCACCCAGAGAGAAACTTTAGTTAACTAAAGAGTTGCTGCTCTGTGCTTATTCTCTTTAGCGTGTCAGGCAAGCAATGATGTGTTTGCAAAGTGCACATGCCAGCAACTACCTCAGTATTTCTAGCTCCTAGCTATTGACCGGCTCACCGTCGGTTAAACGCCGATATAACTGTACAACCTGAACTCGGAAATCCATTTTCTATGTACATCCCTAAAATATTCCACCAATAATTGAAGATGTTCTACTGAAAGAAACATCTTCTTTGAATGCGTGAAAAGAGGCTCTTTTTTTTCTCTCTCTCTCTAAATGGAGATTTGAGTTCCTGTATGCGCGCATGGAAAAAAAGAATCCACGCGTAGATTCGGCCAGTCTGTCTGTCGGAAACACATTCACTGACTCTCAGACAGGCTTGTCTGTTCTAGGCAGTTCAGCTTGTTTGTGCAACAGTCACATTTCCCATCAGGACACAGACTCAAATAAACACAGTCATACTGGAAAGAGAGAAAAAAAAAATTGTGCCTCTGCTTAGTGTATAAAAGACCGGCTGTGTTTAATGTAACGGAAACAAAATCATACAACCTGTTTGCATGCAGTAACTTTAACCTGTGTGTGGTTTCAGTGTCCGTCTATGGAAAAACTGCTAGATAAGGTCATCTATGATCGAATGTTCCTCTGTGTGTGTTACGTGTTTCTGCTTATGTGAAAGTGTCTGCCATGATGGCGTGTGGGGTTCACGCTGTATGCAAGTCCACAGCAGTCTGATTGTCTGCGAGGAACATTACATTTGGCTTGAATAACATATGACACCATTTTAACCACATTTAGGCCCGTTCCGAGTAATACCACACATGTCACGCTCACACACAACAGCATGTAGAGAAGGTGACAGCTTGGCATTATTGGCTCGAGCACATTGAGTGTTCGCATATTTGTTTGGCGTGCGTTCGTTTGTGATGGTAATCTTCTCCTTCTCTGTTCAAGTCTCATTCATTGCAAAATGAAGTGTAAAAGTCAAACACTGCCTACTGATTGCGCTTCGGAACCCTTTTTTTGTTACATTTTTTGCCTGGAATTTTTGAAAGCAAATAATACTGGGTTAGGATTTGAAATTGTTTTCAATAAGCAATGTTTTTTTTTTCTTTGTGGAAGCAGGGCAGGGATTGATTAGTCAGATGACCCATTAAACAGAAATGTCAGATTCATTTTCCATGTGTCTCACCCATCGAAGACTTTGACAGCTTCTGGTACAATGCCGCATTCCACTTCTCCACAGCTTTGCAAACGCTCTTCCACCTGTGCAGCTCAGTATTTGTGCACTAGTTATTCCTCTTCCAGCTTAAACCAACCCCTTCCCAGCCACGATTCATCATTGCCAAGTTAGAGTCTGTAACTTGATTTAGATTTAATCCTCATAAACCTTCACTCCGAGGCAGCTTAGAGCTATGCAAACTGACAGACATAGACTGGTCTTTGTTTGTTCCTGGTTTATTGCTGGGTTTAGTGTTCTCCCGTCGTAGAACAGACTGCAAGATGAAGGATTTCTCTTTCTGGAATCAATGAGCTATCAGAGAAGATGTTTTTGTGATTGTCTGAACTTTACTGGCACTCGGTAAATGCTTTGATTCATGACAACCTGCAACTGTTTGGCACAAAGGAAGGAAAATTGATAGCTTGCATACAGTTTTATGATCGTTTAACAAGAATGTCTGTTTAAAATGATTTGCAGAAGAAACCGAACCAACTGCTTCTTTTTTTCAGAAGTCATTTATACCTCATAATGTCACATAATGAGTTTTTTTGGTGTGTGTGTGGAGGGGAATGGAGGAGGGGGTTCTCGCAAATCATCTTATTCCACTTCATTTTTGTTTGTTTCATTTGTTCAGACACATGTCGCTTAGTCATGCTGCATTCTCATTGGTTCAGCTGGGTGCCCCTGACACGAATGCCCCCCCCTTCTCACCAGCAAAAACAACCAGGTGGTTTTCATCATGTTGACATGGCAACGGTAAAACACAGTGGTTATTTTAGCTCCTTGCAGTAATTTAGACGTTTACATCAATTACTGTTACAATCAGCTTACACACACACACACACACACACACATACAAAAGTACGTGTGCAAAGATTTGTGCACATTTTTTTTTCCCTCTTTTTTTTCTGTGTTTATCTGCAATGGCTTTCAGGTCCAGCCCTCCAGACTCAGTTATCAGGAGCAGTTCACTACTGTGTGTGTGCGCGGGTGAGTGTGTGTGTTTTTGTATATATGCACAGTGCACACATACATCCATGTAAACGTAAAAGTGTGTGATCACACATGGAAACCAGTATTGAGGCCAGATGTTCATTTTGCTGCAACAAGACTTCTACACGCAACACTATCCGGCTCCACACACACACACACACACACACACACACACACACACACACAAATGCATAGGATATGCCAATCTGGCAGCGCTTGTGTAATTAGGAAGCTGATTGGTTAGATTAAATGTCCATCTGACCCTTGACCAATAGTTAATTTGAAAACCCCAGCCTGCATTTCCTCTGCTTCATGTGCGCTGGCTTTTTTTGGATGACTTTCCTTCTCTCATCTTTACTTTTAATCAGAAATTTGTGCACAAAATCGAAACACATCACTATTTAATAAAGTAGCACAGAGACACCAGAAAACTTTGGTAAATAGTTTCAGAATATTTATTAGACTTTACCAATAAAGGGGTTGGTGAAAGCTAAAATTAAATTATGATTTATGGTCTCAAATGGAAAATGATCCAGTACCCCTAATTGATAAGTAACGAGGCTAAGGTTTTGTTAAGAGATTCTTTTCTCAAATGCTCAACTGTGGAATCCTCTTTAAATTTTTACACGAGTTGTTTAGACATTCCTCACACACTTCAGCTATAAATTATATATGTTGAAAATCAAACCAAAAGCTCAAAGTTGCCAACTCTTCAACCTGCAGTCCTCTGGGTTTTGATGCAACACTTTCCAGGATCCATTTCAGTCATCCTACATATTTCTATTCTTATTCAGGGTCTAGAGGGAGCTAAGGTCTATATCATCAATATCTGGATAGTTGAGAAGCAAAGTCTGCCCTGAACAGTTTAATAGCCCAACGCAGACACACACAACCTCTCATATGTCCTCACCTGGGAGACTAATTCTCCTTAAAGCAGTTTGGAGCTACACTCATGCAACAAAGAACCTTGCTTTCTTGCTGCATTTATCCACTTAAAGTTAATTAACTTTATTCATACACAAAAAGCAAAAGAACACTTCATTTCTTCCCCCACCTCTGACAGCCTTGCCTTCATTTAGGAACAATAAAAAAAACCAGGAGTAATTTGCCTCCAGTAGTATTGAACCATTTTCTATTTTCTGCAGTTGAAGAATCATCAGAACATCTTTGCCGGAAGCTTTTCAGCACAGATTTAGAGAAAAAAAAAGGTCTCTAAATCGACTGTTTGCCCACACAGCAAATGGAATTTGAGACGCGTAACAGTGGTAACTCCATTCCATCGACAAGAGATAAAAAAAAGACTTCAAATGTTGTACAGAAAATCACTCTTAAGAGCTGTAAAGCTAACATGTCCATGTAAAAAACACATTTGAAGTTTCTTTTTGCTTTTGAAACAAAGAAGCATTTTAGAGATACTTCTCAAGGTTATTGCCATTTTTGTTCCCAGGCAGGCACAGCTTTACATCTCATTTTAAAATTGTTTTTGAAATAATTTTCAAGATGTTGTACATGCATTTTTATTTATGATTTTACCCAAACGGTGTTAAAGAGATAAACACCATGTGCACACATGCATGCTCTACCAGACATTTTGACACTTTAATCCACTTCACTTAGGACATTCTGTCACACCCTGCTTCTCTGTGTGTGCAAGCGTAAGGAGAAAAAAAAAAAAAGAGTGTTTGTGGGCATGTGTGTGTGTGTGTCTCTGAAGAAGCAGTGCCATGGCAACCTTGGTGGTCAAAGGCTTCTTGGCAAGGTAATAAGATTGTCCTGGACATGAGCTTATACTGGAAGTAGAGGCCTCACATCTTGTACGTGAATTTTTTTAGGCCTTAATATCTTTCAACATTCAGTGTTAAACTTTACGACCTGCTCTCAATTCCACATATTCAGGATAAGGGTTAAAAGCTAAAGAAAGATGCATTGCTTTCCCTACCATTTCTCTTTGGTTCTCCTCTCTGTCTCTCTCGCTGCACAACACGACAGGACTCGACACAACTTTAACACAGCTTCAACTGTTGGAGACTTGTTCCTGGAGTATTTATATCGACTTGTATTGTGCGACTGTCCCGGTTACTGTATTGTGTTAACTTGTGCTGTATAGCTGAGAACAGAGAGTCAAAGCTAAATATATTGCAGTCTTGTTGTGTCACAAGAGTATTGTTTTTGTCAAGTTTTGTCGAGTTTGCTGAGATCTGCTGAGTTTGCCAAAGATGCATTCTGAGCTGGTTGTTTCCACTTCTCATCTGTGCTCGCATGTGCAAACCTCAATCAGCTTTAATCCTGAACTTTTTATTATTTTGCAAGCTTTGCAAAAGAATAAGTTTTTAAGATTAGTGCATAATGTTCATTAAGTCATTTCTTTTTGATTGGATGACTTTTGAGCCTGCAAGATGCAATTATTAAAAATCTGACTTTATAGTGTTCAAAATGTCACCATTTCAATACATCTGACTACAATTAAGTTAATCAAACAGCCTATAATAGAGCTTTGTGCAATCTACTGTTTATGTATGGAAACAGATTCAGATTTAAAGGTAGATGAAAGATAATAAATAAAGACCCATGGAAGTAGTGTTAATCTGTTTGTGTTCTTTAACGTGTTAAAAAATCAGACTCAAATACAATCAATTATATTTAACTAAAAATAGCATATTTGGACTATTTCCTTTACTATTTGTGAGAACGTATGGTTTCTCAATTTGTCTTTTGTCATTTTGGCATTTGTATCAATGAAAGTCTGGTTGTCTTAAATTATTTGCAACTGTGGTTAAAAACAAATTACAGAAGAAATAAAAAACAGAATCAGAAAAATGAGATCAAGTATCAGGAAAACCATTATTTGGCCCACAATGGCGAAATTGCAATATGCAACAGCATAGGTACAGAAAGAAGAGCTAAAAATAGATAAAAAGCTAAGAGTATGCATAGTAAAAATAGCTAAAATAGATAAAAAAATATATACATTATAAAATCTAGTGGATTCATTGTGGTGCTGAACATAAAATTTAAGTTGACGCAACTTGTGTATAAGCATTGGCACGGATTGTGTGAACTCCTATTTGAAGGTGCGTCACTGTTGCAGATGTCTGGCTTCTGAGGTTGTCCACAAACTCACGTGGTGACAAAAACATTGGCCCAGTTGGGTCTCCTGGTCCCATCTATCCTGTTCTTTAAAAGACCAGCTGCAGCCACACAATGGGGGTGTGCTTGCATGCCATTGTTTGTGCGTGTCTCCATCTGTTTCTCTCAATAACCACTGCGCTTATATGTCCTTGAGTCTGTGTGTCTGCGTGTTTATTTTCAAAGTTATCTTTATGATTCTAGTTTAGTAACATCCCACACAGTGTTTTTTTTAAAGCACACATCTGAGTGTAGCTGTAGTCCGTGTATATGTTGCCTATTAGAGGAAAGCAATGAAACGGGCCTCATATGTCTTTTTGTTCAAGATCAACACAATTACAACGCTGTTATCTTCATTTCTCCCAGGAATGTCGGAGCCACAATCCATCTCCCTAGCTGTAACAGGATATTGTTTCTGATATCCAAGCCAAGTCTGATATGATCCACTTGTAGTCCAGCGTTAATTCATGTACTTTGGATTCCGGTCACTAAAGATAATCAAACCCGTTTTGGGAGAAAACTTTTCTCTGAAAGTGGATCCATGTTATTTCTTTGATCTAACACAGCTCACTGATTAGGAAGAACTGTCTTCAGTTCCCACAGTTAAAAGTGATTCCAAAAGACTCGCCAACTCTGTTCCTAGTAACTGAAAGACCGATAAAAAAGAAACACATTCTCAAAGTAACTTTTAGGTTTTCTAAGAAAGATAAACAGCTTTGTCACTTTTTCTTCATTTTACTTCATAAATTTGATCAAACCTGTGCATTGAGCTCCCTTTCTTTTTTTTTTTTTTTTTTTGCTTGAAATGCTAGAGTAGATAAAAAAAATCATATAACTTCAAATTTCCCAATTTGGTGTTATTCAACACCGAAGTACTTTCTTTGATTTTAAATTTAATTATGGAAACAAACTTACTTATTTTTCTTGAACGTACAAATCTTGTACATCTTCTATCTGTTTCTTGCTGTTTTATGCATCAGTTCTAATTTTTACTATTACTTTTCACCAGAGATGAGTCTTTATTTTTGTGTTTGATTTGATTATTTTTTTCTTTTTTATTCCAAAAATGCGGTAAAATTGCACAGTAGATTTTTCACTGTTTCCTCAGTTTTCTGTCGTACATGGCATTACACACTTTGCTCACACGTGAGTAAAATTATCATTAATGAAATCCTTTTATTTGTAGATTAGCCAGGAAACAAGCTTCTATTACTTGCAGACCACCAACAGAGCAGTGGAAAGAGAAAGAAGAGAGACGACAAAAAAAAAAAAAAAAAAACTCGGGGAGGGGAAATAAAGGCAGACAGAGAAAGAAAAAAGGAGATGCTGCCAAACTCTGAGTGGGGTTAAGCATCACCACAAGTACAGCCTAATAAGGTTTGAAAGTGTGCACACACACACACATATATATATATATATATATATCCAGGTTTGGCCTCAGTTCAAAACCAGTGTTTCTGCAGTAGGCAAGAAAGCAGTAAATCACGTTTGCCCTCAGAGCTCACCAAACTGCATATTGTTGTGATGCATAATGTTTGAGATCCTGTGGAGGAGTTTCGCTGCGCTGACCTTAAACTATGTGATATTTTAAATTATGCTGGTGGTAAACTCATTTACAAGTCAAGTGGATTCACTCGGTTAGAACTGATCTCAGCTGCCCACTCTTTATGTTTTGATAATAATAAGAAAAAAAAACCTTTTTTTTCTCCTATTTTTTTATTCTTTTTCTTAGTTGTTTGATAGCTTGTGTGATCACAAGAACACATTTTGTTCATGTTATACGAGACACAAATAAAATATATGAAAGTTGCACTAATTAGGATAACTTCAACTCACATTTGATGGTTACAAAGCAGGGCAATGGTCACTTAAACTGGCTGTGCAGGCGTCCCTGGAACAGAAGCTGCACCTCATGAAGCCAATCTGCTTGGACTAAAACTTTCTCAGAAAAATAAAGGAAAGAAAATTTCACTAACTGTTAAATATACATATAATATATTTGTAGTGAGTCATGATTGTCAGCACCACCTAATCCGACACTGTGGGGTCACAATAACAGTGGATATCTCTATCCTCTACCTCATGGTTTCCGTTCCGTCATCTTCCGCTTGTTCCGGGGTCGGGTCGCGTGGGCAACAGCCTCAAACCGCCCAGGCCTCTCTCTCCCCAACTGCATCCTCCAGCTCACCCGGAAGGATCCCAAGTCGTTATCCGGCCAACGGTGAGACATAGTCTTTCCAGTGGGTCCGCGGTCTGCCCCTTGGTCTCCTCCCGGTGGGATGTGCTCGAAACGCCTCGCCCGCGAGGCGCTCGGGAGGCATCCTGACCAGATGCCCGAACCACCCCATCTGGCTCCTCTCGATTTGGAGGAGGAGCGGCTCGACACCGAGCTCCTCCCAGATGGCAAAGCTCCTCACCCAATCCCTTAGTGAGAGCCCAGCCACCCTGCGGAGGAAGCTCATTTCTGCCGCTTGAATGCATGATCTCATTCTTTCAGTCACCACCCACAGTTGGTGACCATAGGTGAGGGTAGGAACGTAGATCGACTTGTAAATCGAGAGCTTTGCTTTGTTTGCTCATGGTTTGTATTATTAAAAAATTAAATCAACAAAACTATGAAATCCACCAAACTATGAAACTCCTAGATTCCGACATGCTTTTCCCACCTGCAGATTTATCCAAGGTTAAGACCTCCTCGAAATAAAAGTATAAATCATGTTACCTCATCCCCGCAATAAGTCACGGTTTATTTTGGAGGCCAAGCACAGAAGAAACACTCTTAGTAATTACCTGCTTCTGATGTATTTAGGGTTGGAATGATTGATGAAGATTGCACTTTCACTCACCCCCTACTTGTCAAAATTAAGCAATCAAACAGTTCTGCAAACAGTTATTGGACAAAAGAATTAGACGATTTGGATTGCGATCCAGTTTCATATCCAACTAAACTAACACGCGGAGTTAATGGGCTGGGAAACTCTGACAGGATTTTCTTGTTTGCATCTACTTGTTATTTCCAGGACATAACAGACCTCCAGCTTTGCAAATTAGGCAGCAGCACCACTGTGGAGGGCCTAAATAAACCCAACAAGTCAACCACTCCAAGCTAAATAATAACTGTTGAGTAGTTTTAAAGCATCAGGTGAGAGATGAATCCTGACATTTTTTTGCCTGCAACACTGCCTCTGAAGTAAAGGAGCCAAAATGAAAGTCGTCAACTTGTATTCTATTCAGATGATAAGAATTAAATCACACATAAACACCCTTTTTCTCTCGTACACACACATACACACAGTAAACCAAAGCAGGCAAATCCTGCTTGTTCGCTTGCTCTCTGCCCGAGGCAAGGAAAAAGTCAAAGACCCTTGCAAAACAAAATGAATAATGGGAGGATCGAGAGAGTGGGGATGAATTTTCCCCAAGCCCCCTTCTCTTTCACCCTGTAGTTATCACTTTCTCTCACTGAGTGCTTCTCCTTTTTTCAGTCTTTCTGTGTTTTTTTTTTTTTTGCCACAGGGAGATTAAAAACTGATAGAAGATTGCAAAGACATGTTGCACCTCTGTTTTGACACATGGACGCGCATGCACACAGTTGGTAACATTAGCTTTAGCATAGCTCGAAGCTCTTGATGTAAAACACATGTTCTTGCCTTAACAGTGTGTGCCGGTGTGTCTACGGCTATTTAAACCAACTTTATCGCTCCATCAGTTCGGAGACAAGGAACGATTCATTCAGAGTGGGGAGTGGGGACGGATGCCTGGCTTTGCCTTTGCGCAATCTTTTTTTAGACACTCGTTTGTTAAAAGTAGTTGAAGACATTTTTTTTTTCTTCAAATTTTCCACTCATTATAGAAAGCATAGATTCTTTGGCTGTGAATTATTACCTGCCTGCTGATACACTTACGACATATCCTGCCTCTTGCTACCTGGCATCGGATTCCAATACCTCACCAAATTACAACTTTTTCCCTTATTTTTGAAACTGCATTTTATTGTAGAGTGACTATTTGAAATTCCGAGCAAAGCATCATCGATCTTGTTGTTTTCAAGTTAAATATACTGTATACCTTTTTTTTTAATTTACTTTATTAATCCTTGACTCAGAAATTTCTGTGCTGCATTACATTGCAGCAGGCTGCCACCTATGACGTCGCCACTGGTGGGAGAAATGGGGTTTAGGTGTCTTCACCAAGGACCCTAGACGTGAACTCAGACTGACTTTAAAGTCAGTTTGAGAATTTTTATTGATAACAATAGCTTGGATGGTTACACTTTTTTATGAGATCTACTAGCAGGCTTGTAATAATTACAACAACAAATATTGTACATGAACTATTTTCTGATATTTGCAAATACAAATCTTCATTAATCAGTCAAAATAAACAAATATTTATTGTACTTAACTGCATTTAAGCAGAAAGGTAATTTGTCCATGTTCAGGTTTTGAGGCTTATGGTTTAAGAGTCTAAAAAGTTTTAGCCACAAAACTTTTTGATCATTTTACATGAATATCTCATTGTGTTTCAAACATTAGTTATGTAACCTTGGTAACAAAAACTTTTGTGCTGTTTTTTGTTTTTCTTTCTGATTATTCAACCAATTCAGAAAAGTCATTAAAGAGGTAGAAGAAAAGATTTAGCGAGGCAGTAAGCATGAACAACCTTTGAGAAACTGATTTAGTTTAAAACATGAAATAAAACTGCTTGAAGACTTAATATTGCAAAAAAATGATAAAAAAAAAAAACAAAAAAACAATTTTATTATATTTGTTTTCAACTCTAGTTAAAAAAAAACAACTTTTTAATTATCTCTAAATTTTCTAATATTTGTCAAACATGTAACCAAGATGGTTTCAGAGTTTAATTCCAAAGTTTCCTACTTTTTTACCACTTCAAACTGGACAGAAAAAGCAGTGGTAAGTTTGATGTAAATTACAAATGGTGCAGATCTGAAAAAGTCCAGCAGCCCTGACACAATGTCTGCTTTTGGTTAACCACTTTTGGTTTAGTCTAGCAGAAGAACAGGTAAGCAAAAGTACAGGTGACTTTTTCTGCACACACATTCGACACTGTCTTGTGTCAGTTCACAAATAATCTCAATCTCTTTCTAACAACATGTGGTGATAGGGGTATAACAGATTTCTGCAGACTGCGTAGGTAAAACTTCTGTACAAGTCAGCAAAGATTTTTTTTTTCATCTTTGCCCAGGGATGTTTGTGTGGTCTCCTCAGCTTTGTTCTATTTCCTTTCTCTCTGCTTTGCCATTAGGGTGTTAAGTGAACCACTGGATTTGAACTGTAGTCACATTTTAACTCATCCATGCTCTCCTGTGAAATTAAAGCAGAAAAGAGCGCTTGTCGATAACATTTTCTTCAACCGATTGATACGATGGTCAAGCTGCAGAAAGTGAAACAACAGAAAACAAATAGATTTGCCCGATAAAGGTTCCTTCTTGCCGCGAGTGGTTTCTGGCAGACTGAACTAATCTACATTTAGATTCACCGTCCAATGTGTGTGGTCATCCGTACCTTTTATTTAGTGTGTGTGTGTTTGCGGGTTGTGCACAAGCTTTATTGACCAGCAGATGAAAGCTGTGAGTGTGATGAGAAGCAGGGAACCAGATGGACTTAAGGGAAATACCAGGTTTTATTTATTTATGCTGGTTGATTAAATGGAATTAGTTTCTGTATCTTGATGTGGGTAAAATTTTCTTTGTGGTTTTGTTCATATTTAATTTTTATTTGATATCAATCCAAATATAAGGTTTAGTGTAACATGGTTTAAACAGTGGCCATGGGAACCAGAAATAAACACTGACTGACAATGTTTCAAATAAATAGATCATAATTGTAAAATACTTACCGTATTATTCTCAGTAGAAGCACACCTTTTAATAGAAACACACCCCTTTTTTTTTTTCTTTTTTTTTATGAAACTTGAATACAGCAAAGCTTAGTCCGACAAAGATATGTCTTCCATATGCAACTTTAGATCAAGTCTGACAGATCAAGTCTTTTTAAATAGCGCAATAGTGGCGGTACTGTACTGAGCCAATTTTTTTTGCCCACAGATTATTATTTTTTGCAAATAGCTTATTTAGTCAGTGTGGCCGCACATACGCTAGTATCAGGAATGATACGGTTCTTACCTCTATGACATCAACGACAGTTTTTTCTTCAGATCAACCTTTTGTGTCCTCATTGCCTCTGTCTTCTGCTTTTCCTTGTCAATGATATTTCTTGAGTCTGTGTTTTTGCAGTAAGGTTGAGAATTAGAAGTGGCAGTTTTTTTAAAGATTTGCTTTATTGACCTTATGACTTTCTTTCTGCTTTGATCTCTCAAAACACAAAATACATTTTTCCGGTGTATAAATGCATTTTTCTATAATTACAATAGCAGTTTTTAAAAAAGACATATTGAGATTGTGTTTAACCCTTTACCGGGCAAAAGTTTTTCGCCATTCTTAATCTGAATGGGTGCACGTGCTATTGAACTAATAGGAAACCGGAAGTGAACACCTTTGTGGAACTTGTTCACTTCCAGTTGCACACTTATATTTTCACTTCCGAGATTATTCAAGAATTCCTGGGAGTGAACAACTTCTCGAAAAATCTTGTTTTCGAACATGAGTTGCCATGGTCACTTTTGGCCGGTTTGCCCGATAACTAGTACGGGCACTTTCAGCCACTATGCCCTGTTAAGGTTTAAGGAGTTTTTGTAATTTAAACTATTTGTGTGTTGATACACGTCTAAGTCACATTTTATACTGAATGTTGAAAGCACATATTTTGTACATTGAGACTTATTTAAAACCGATTTAACAACTGAGGTTGGCCCAAGTCTTGTACCATACCGGTCTTTGGTAATCACGTCATCTTCAGATAATAACTACTTTAGCTCCGAGGTTAATATTTGTGAGCCGTCTTATTGACTTTTTAAATGCAGCAATACAGTTTGGATCCAATATTTAGTGGACAGGAAATATTTCCCGGTCATTACAAATGCAGTTTTACCTGTCTTGACGGGAATTGAGGATAATCATTTTCAGTCCATTTCACTAACCGAATGTGACTGCTCTTGAATAACAACTTGGCAACTCTGACGGTTTCTCTTGAGATTGTACAAAACTCTGTATTTCTGTCCATTATGTGAAACCTGCTGTGTTAACAACAGCTTTACAGGCAGTTGCTACGCCGCGGCAGCGCCACAGTAGAAAGGTCATCGTTATGAATGCAAACCAGCTGCTGTTAAGCAAGGCACACAAAACCTACAAGTTAAGTTCCCCATGTGAAGTTGACCTTATTGTTTTAAAAATCAACACCTCAAAAATACAAAAAATTTCCAGCTTCTGTTTCGGCTTTGAACTAAATCTTATTTATCTTTGTCTCACTATAGGAAACAATTGACCATCATTTGCTTAACTGTTTACCTCCTAGAGGTTTTAGTTGACTTTTTTTTCCCCCTTTACGCCACATGTTTCAGTCCTTTAACCACAGTATTTAGAAACTACTTGTAAATATGTGGAAGAGAACTTGCCCTCCGGCAGCTGTCTCAGGATGCTTTCAACTTAACATGAAAAGATAAATGCGCTTAAAAAAAAAAAAGACAAACCGAACACCTAATGAGGCACCCTAAAAATGCAACAAGAAAAAATTGCTCATATCTAAAAACTTATGATGTTTTATTAATGGGAAAGTTTCCACTGGAAAAACATACTAAAGAAATTTCTCTTGGAACCATAAACATGTAGGTTTTGAATTTGAAACATGCTACCCCGACACATTTGTGCGTTAGTGCAGGGTTTAAGTGAGGCGCGGTTGCTGTGTGATGTCTATAAAACTAATCTACAGAAGATGTAGAGTGTGTGTCAGGATAAGTGTTTTTGTCTACTGTACGCCAACCAGCAACCCAGAACTTGCCAAACCTTTAGTTTGACTGGAAGAGCTGGGTATGTGTGTGTGTGCATCCTAGAAAGATCCAACCAAAGACGAGGAGTGTCTACATATGTTCCTCCACAGATTCCAACCTCATAAATCACTTCAACTAGTGTTCAACAGTCAATCTTTTTCTTTCTTTCCTCTTTTCCTTCTCTCTCTCAGACTTGAAACTTGCTGTGCTTCTTCTGCCAGCAGGGAGATTTGTGTTCTGTGTCTTTGTCGTATCGGATTAGAGGATAGGCAACAAGAACAGAAAAAAAGAGGGGTAACAGGAGAGAAATGGATGGACAGAGGGATTTTACAGAGGAGGGCAGGATACAAGCTGGGGGAACAGCAACAAGATTTTTTTTTTTTTTAACTTGGCAGTGTGCGCACCCCCTTTTTGGCCATCTCTCCTCTCCGATATCATCCGTGTGTGTGTGTCTATCTGTGCTTGCACATTCTGATGCTATCCAGATGTGCAGCTACAGTGGGCCGTAAAACGCAGAGTTGTTGTCATAACATTGTTGCTCACTGTGCATGTGTTCGCGAGCAGGAGTTGATTCATGGGAATGTGCATGTGTGTTACTTCCTGTCTTGGTCCTGGCACATTATTGTCTGGTTGATGGAGAGAAATTAGAAAGCTGTATCTGCTTACATGTGGACACACGTGCAAGCTCTTCTCACAGACACAAGACAGTTATCTGCAAAGGAACTTTTCTAAACTCCATCTGGGGTTTGAATGGACATTTATTGGCAATTCTTTCTCCTGTAATTATCTCATAAATTGATAACTGTAGATAAAAAAAAGCAGCTGTCTCTTGATTTCTTATCAATATTAGATTTGTTAAAGAAGCGCAGCTCATGTTAAATGTTGCATTCTTTAAAAAAAAGAAATAAAGTATTAAAGCACAGTAAAGAATCACAGAGCGCTTCTTGCTTAGAATGTAGGCGTGGCAGAGAACAAAATCCATGGTCAAGAACTTCCAATATTCAAATAGTATCCAAATACTTGATGAGAGAGCTTGCAAATTTCTCATACATATATGAATGAACTAGAAAACCACGTCAAGTATGTTTTTGATTTGGGACTAATGTTTAAACATGGTAGAAAGCTTCAAAAAGTTCATTTTCAAGAAAATCCCCCTTTAAGTAAATATGGATAAATGAATTTGTGGTAGAATGTCTGTCCTTGGACTGAGAGAAGCTGGTTTGATTTCCCTGGGTCCATGCCAAAGTATCAATGGAGAAGACACCTAACCCCTTGTTACACCTACCATTGGCGCAGTTGTGGCTGCCTGCTGTGGTGCAATGCAGCAAAAGTAATTTTCCCATTGGGGCATAAATATAGTACAGTAAAAATGTATAGATATAAAATATATATTTGTTTATACTATACCAATTCACTAAATTTGTGTTCATGATACTAATTTAATACTCGCCCGGAAAAGGGTGGAATGCCCCCTGCGGGTCAGCGACAGGGTTTTGCCTCAAGTGGAGGAGTTTAAGTATCTCGGGGTCTTGTTCACGAGTGGGGGAAGGATGGAGCGGGTGATCGAAAGGCGGATCGGTGCGGCATCAGCAATAACTAGGACGCTGCATCGGTCCGTCGTGGTAAAGAGAGAGCTGAGCCAAAAAGCAAAGCTCTTGATTTACAAGTCGATCTACGTTCCAACCCTCACCTATGGTCACCAGCTGTGGTTGGTGACCAAAAGAATTAGATCGCGGGAACAAGTGACCGAAATGAGCTTCCTCCGCAGAATGGCTGGGATCTCACTCAGAGATCGGGTGAGGAGCTCTGCCATTCGGGTGGAGCTCAGTATCGAGCCGCTCCTCCTCCAGGTCGAGAGGAGCCAGATGGGGTAGTTCGGGCATTTGGTCAGGATGCCCCCCGAGCGCGAGGTGTTTTGGGCACATCCCACCGGGAGGAGACCAAGGGGCAGACCCCGGACCCGCTGGAAGAGACTATGTCTCACAGCTGGCCGGGGAACGACTTGGGATCCTTTTTGGTGAGCTAGAGGATGCAGCCGGGGAGAGAGAGGCCTGGGCTGCCCGCTTGAGGCTGTTGCCCCCGCGACCCGACCCCGGAACAAGCGGAAGATGACGGAACGGATACTAATTTGTCACTTCCTCAACTACCCATTCAAATTTAAGATTGAACACGCTAAGCCATTATTAAGCTAGTCTTTTTGTCCTACCAAAGAAATAAACGGCTACCCCAATTTTTTATTTGCTGTTTCTTTTTTAATATTAAAACACAGTTTGAGATAATCTACTGATATTTTTTCCGAACAAAATAAATGGTATAGCCATGCTTCCTAATATAATTTGGATTTGCTTAAAGTCTGGAGTTGTTAGTATTCATTTTAAGAGTTCATACCATGCCTTATTTGGATCTGATGTAATATGTTATAGTTTTAACTTTAACAGTGTATTCTTCACTGCCTTCTATAGCAATTTTACTGTAAAAATCTATACTTTGGTGGCAAAATATTTTTACTTTTCCAAAACAGACGTCCACACTTGCACTAAACAAAACACAGCCTCTCTGAAAATTTACTTTGCATCACCTCAGACTGTATTGAGGATTTTAATGTACACTTTTGTTTGCACAGATTTTCCAAACATGCAGTTTGCTTCCAGGCAGAATAGAAAGTTTTTTTTCTAAATGTAACTCAGTGGAAAGCTTACTCCTAACTAACATTACTGCCTCCTTGTGGATGAGATAGTTTTAATTTGCAATATCCAACTTGATAAGTTATCAGTCAATAATAAAAAAAAAAAAATTGTCAATTTTTCAAATAAGTTTTTTTTCAGTGTTTTCAGTTTTAAACTTTTCTCAAATAGTCTTTTTTAATTTTAATTTGGAACGTACTAATTTTCTTTTGTCAGGGTTTTGCTCTAGACGTTTTGGGTTTTTCGCCATTTTTTTTAAAATTGTGCTTCATGTTACCCGAACTTGTTTTGGTTGTGAAATCAGTAACCTTGGCAACGAAAAATGTTATCCAACTTTAAAACATCGAAGCTGTTTTTATTGAATTTTAGAATTAGCAAAGAAACTACAGATGTATATTTTATTCTATAAATTAGATTAAGAAAAGGTCAAACAAAAGGAAACAATCTTTGATTTTATAACCAGATAAAGTTGGTGTGTTCAGATTAATGTGTGCAGTTTTTTGTAATAAGATATCAAAGAGCAAAACCATGCCTTGTTTCACCGTTTTTCTTCATCTTAAGTTAAACAAGTTCTTTCCAATATGTGTCTTTAGTTGCACATATTCATCTGCAACTCCTGATTTCCTCATTTCTACAGTAGAAGATCGCCTGCAAGGCCATCGTCAGCATTTAAAAAACAGACTGATTACTAACTGCCTACCGGACTTTGACAAGTAATTTAATAACTTTCTACTTTTTTTTCCTCTTTACAAGACTTCTCATGATCAGTGACAGAAAATAATTTTTTACTTGTATTTATCCTTTAAAAACCTTAAAATTGCAGCAGCTGGTAATAAATGGTTCTACACAGTTCTACACATTTTTTCTTTTTACAGACAAAATGAAACTCTAGTTTTGTTTACATATAAAAACAAAACTTTAGTGGATATAGTGAAGCGGCCGGGATGGAAAGTAGCGCCTCCAAATCCGAGACCATGGTCCTTGCCCGGAAAAGGGTGGAATGCCCCCTGCGGGTCAGGGACAGGGTCCTGCCCCAAGTGGAGGAGTTTAAGTATCTCGGGGTCTTGTTCACGAGTGGGAGAAGGATGGAGCGGGAGATCGACAGGCGGATCGGTGCGGCAACAGCAATAACTAGGACGCTGCATCAGTCCGTCGTGGTAAAGAGAGAGCTGAGCTGAAATGCAAAGCTCTCGATTTACAAGTCGATCTACGTTCCCACCCTCACCTATGGTCACCAGCTGTGGGTGGTGACCAAAAGAATGAGATCGCGGATACAAGCGGCCGAAAAGAGCTTTCTCCGCAGGGCGGCTGGGCTCTCACTCAGAGATCGGGTGAGGAGCTCTGCCATCTGGGAGGAGCTCGGTGTCGAGCCGCTCCTCCCCCAGGTCGAGAGGAGCCAGATGGGGCGGTTTGGGCATCTGGTCAGGATGCTCCCTGAGCGCCTCGCGGGCGAGGTGTTTTGGGCACATCCCACCGGGAGGAGACAAAGGGACAGACCCTGGACCCGCTGGAGAGACCATGTCTCTCTAGCTGGCCGGGGAACGACTTGGGATCCTTCCGGGTGAGCTGGAGGATGCAGCCAGGGTGAGAGAGGCCCGGGCTACCCGTTTGAGGTTGTTGCCCCCGTGACCTGACCCCAGAACAAGCGGAAGATAACGGAACGGAATTGTGGATATAAATGCATATGTGTGTATCTCAGTGTTTGTACACATACATGTACAGATTGTATTTTAAAAAAATCCTATATTGTTCACTTTAAATGACTTTGACGTTTGGATTTTGAGTTTCTGAGCTGCAGCTCCTGTTGGAAATAATCAGCAGCTCTCATCCACCCTGTTCTGTTTACTCTCCTCCAACGGGTAGCTTTTCTGCTTTTGATTTATTTTCTTGCTGTGAAGAACTGTGAGAATGGATATCGCTGTAGATGAAATGGAAATATGAAAGGAAGAGAGAAATCTGTGCCACGGATCTCCCTTTTCCCTGTGTCGTTCAATGATTTTATTGTCTCCCTCCTCTTGCTGTCCCACTCCCCCCTCTTTTTTTTTCTTTCAGTAATGACTACATGCTAACTATCACTTTGAATGTCTCGGTATTTGCAAAGCTGTAGGTGTCTTTAGTGAGCCTTCGAGCTTCCGTGCCTCATTATGAGAGTTATGTGTAGCAGTGTGAGAAGAATAAGTCAGCCCTTAGGCAGTATCAGGATGAATGACGTTGTGTGTGTATGTGTGTGTGTGCGAGCATGCATGGATTTTGAGGGTAACATCAAGCTGTTAGTACAAAATCTTGTTCACCAGTAGTAATTTGCTCACTCGTTTTCCATGTGTTTCTCTCCACATTTCCTTTTTGTTCTTCCTCCTTCGGTTTCTCTGTCTTCTTTTTAAAAAGATTGCTTTCTGCAGGGGTGGCACACAAGTACAGATTGAAAGAAATTGAGATTTCTTGTCCTTGAGTTACCCAGTTGTTTCTCTCCCCTGACATAAAATAAAGACCTGTTTTGTAGTTCTTGGCAACCATTTGCAATAATTTCATTATTAAGCACTTAAATGTAATTCATATTGTTCCTGACAATCCATCGTGTTTGTACAAATTAAACTACATAAGGTTTTATATCAGCATCAGACAGGTTAAACTAACTTGTGATTGTAACTTTTTAATAGAGAGTTCCGTTCTGTTGCCTTCCGCTTATCTGGGGCCGGGTCGCGGGAGCGACAGCCTCATACGAGCAGCCCAAGCTTCTCTCATCCTGGCTGTATCCTCCTGTTCTCGAGGTGTCCCCTGGCCAGCTTTGAGATATAGTCTCTCCAGCAGGTCCGGAGTCTCCCTCTTGGTCTCCTCCCAGGGAGACGTGCCCAAAACACATCACCAGTGAGGCATTCAGGAGGCATCCTAACCAAATGCCCAAACCGCCCACTCTGGCTTCTCTCGACCCGGAGAAGCAACGGCTCTTCTCCGAGCTCCTCCTGGATGTCAAAACTCCTTACTCTTTCTCTGAGTGCGATCCTAGCCTGCAGAGGAAGCTCATTTTGGCCGCCTGTATCAACAATCTTGTTCTTTCATTCGTTCATACAGTGTTAAAAAAAAAATTATGTTTTTATCATCTTAAATAGAAGGGGGTTTTTTTTCAGTTCATAAAGAAGGATTTTCACACCTTGTTAGAAAACACAATATGTCGTTTTATTTTTCATAATTTAACATATTAGAAGGAAAAAAAAACCCTCCTCATTTGTACTTTTATTGCAATAATGACCAATTTGTTTGTAGACTGGCCTCCATACAATCTGCTTCCCTTTCTGTTTTTATTATTTAATATGCTGTTGCTGACTGTGCATAACTGCAGGCTGTCAGATGATGTTGATTGTTTTATACTTGGTGCCTCTTCTGCCTCTCTTGGAAAACCAGCGGCTGAGTCAGCATATTAATTGAGAAGTAAATCAACTGCTTTCCTTCAGGTTGATAGATTGCTATCTTTTTTTAATGTAAAATTTCTTAGATTACCAATATTATGCTATCAGAAAATGAGAAAAGACTGTCACTCCAAGTGGTTGAGCTGCAGCCAGAGGCTTGGAGATGAAGATATGTCAGTGTTGTAAGAAAGAAAAAAAATCCTTATTTGAAGTTTCTTTCATTAGAATCGTATTAAAAAGGGAAGGTAACATATTAGGTACCTGGTGCCTAAAGCAGCTGATTGAGCAACAGGTTCCTATTCAAACTTCCACATTTTGGGCATAGGTTTGAATCTCAACATTTTTATATGAAATACCAAAGCTAAAATGATTCGTTTTGTGTTCTAAACCAATTATCCCTAACTGGGTCGTGGGGATGCCGTAATTTATCCCGGCTGATTTCAGGCGAGAGGCAGGGTACACTACAAACAGGTCGCCAGCCTGTTGCAGGACCACACAAACACACACAGTCATACATTCGGCCAATTTTCATAGAGGCCAATCAACCTAACATGCATGTTTTTGGATTGAGAGAGGAAGCTAAATTACATGATAGATTAAAATATACCATATTATTCCCAATACTCGTGCATGTGCAGCTGCACTGATGGGGTGCACAAAGAAATGCACCCTGTATGCATGTATGCATAGGTTTTCTCAGTATGCTACCAATATTAGCACAAGCTGCACATGCATGGTTGCGCCATTTAAAGGGACAGGGACATGTCAAAGTTGATCTAAAGTTGCATATGGAAGACTTTTTCTCTTGGATTAAGTTTTGATGTAAACAGGTTTCAGAAAAAGCAGGATGTGCTTCTATTAGACATATTTTTAATGCTTTCTACATTTTATAAATTCTCTCTAAGAACGATAAAATAGAAGTCATAATTTCAAACAAATTGCAGAGATGCAAAAAGTGCTTTCTTGTCTTGCTCCTACCAACACTTTACTTTTATGATCTATCCTGGTTTATACTTGTTTACCACCCTTTATAACTAAATGTCAAAAAACCCCATTGAAAAATACCAAACTAAAGAAATAAGCATGTAGTTATGATATATATTATACACTGAACCGTCAGACTGATTTTAAGAGCTGTGTACTTTTTATTAGCGTCTAAATAAACATTTCTCTTGCCTGTTGCTTTGATATTTTATGGTAACTTTCAGACATTCTTGAACTAAATCATTAATCTTTATTAACACTTCAAATTTGAATCTGAAGGCAATTAAATTGATAAAACTCAGAATGCTTTGTTAATGGAACAACAATCCCATTGCAGAGCTTCATAATACAGCAGTATGTTTTAGATAAGTAATATATCTTTAGCTTCTAAGTCACTTTCACAGGCTGTCTTTACATGTGGCACTGCCAAGTTTGGTTTAAAACCCAACGATAGACCCGACTGTTCAATAGAGTCTGTACCACACGTGTGAGAAGGATTTTAAGAAGTGCAATTAGGCCTCATCAAGTGACAACTAATTTATTTTATTTTGCTGCTAGTTGGGTTACTTTATGCTCTAATGGCGTTCTCTCAACAGATGGAGGGTAGTGTGAATCACAGTATGAATATCTCTCAACAAATAGGGTGTCAGGTGATATTCCCTAAGCAACCATTTCTCTCCTTGTCTCTCTGATAACTTGAGGGTTATCATACGTGCTGCTGTCTGGAGCAAATGGAACAAAGATGAGACATCGATTACACACACACACACACACACACACACACACACACACACACAAAGATACAACTTGGACGATGGCTGATCTGTTCTGTTCCTCTTGACAGCTCAAGCATGGCCATCAACACCCTAAGTGTTTGTGCATGTGTGTGTGTCTGTGCATCCCTTTGCTGATGTGTGTGTGTGTGTGTGTGTGTGTGTGTGTGTGGCCCCAAAGCAGCAAAAGGACTTTGAAAAAGACGGGGGGAGGTGGGGGGACAAAGGGAGGAAAGGATGGAGAAAGAGTCAGAGTAATTCAGATATTGATGTTTCAGTCTCTTACTCCGCCCTGAGGCCCTGTCAGGGTGGAAAATGTCAAATGGGCCCTAAGCTTGTTGCACCACTTAGCATAGCTTGAGTCTCAGCGATGACACAGAACAAACACACACCGACCTGCCTGCAGTCTTCTAATAAAATTTACAGTAAGAGTATTTAGAAGCCATGCACTTTAACAATCTATTCTAATGCAGTTTACGAAGGGGAAACAATTAGTTTAGAATATGTCTGAACGTAAATGGATGGTATAGAAGATTTTTGTAAGAAACATTCACTTCTTTTTTTTTTTTTGTGAAAAAGTGTGGAATTGTTTGGCTTTTTCCACAAACTTTTGGGGTTTAAATCCACCAATGTGGATAGCCAACAAAACCAACTCAGCACATTGCGATCTTAAACATTATTTATTTCTGAAGATGCAAACATACTTCTGGATGTTCACTTCATACGTATTGCTCATTTTGTTGTGGGTGTGCTTAGGGAATGTGTTGGTATGCAGAATTTGTTCCATTTATCTTTGCAAAAAGAAAATACATGTCTGTTATGTTGATTTGCATGCTGAGGGGAAGTAAAATCTGAGTACAAATAGCCCCTCCAGATACCAGACAAGATGCATGACAATGAAATACATAGAGTTGTTCACAGGTGATTGGATTACCCAAGGCGCATGTTAATGCCAGTTGTTAACCAGACATTGGAGCATGCACAGTTTAACACTCATCTGGAGATATCTGTGTGCCTTTTCTAGCTTTTCAAAGTTGTTTTCTTACAACAAGACCTTTACCCTCTACACATGCTAACAACAATATACCAAACAGTTTCCGATTGCTTATTTGTTGACAACAGAAAACGATGATCACCAATCAAACTTAAAGCATTCTAATTTAAGTGGAGAGTATGAAGCTAATTTTCGATAAGCAGATTCCACATGGGAGCGATGCAAAACTAATTAGACACGGTACTTTTTTTTTTTGCGTGGATATGCGGTTAGTGTAACTGAATATTTTACAGCACCTGCTATCTTTCTCTCAGTAACAAGTGCAACAGTATCAACAGCTCAAAGTCCCTCCCCATAAATAATAATGTAGACTGATCCGTAGCATCTCATAGACCCTTTACACCTGAAATTTGATGCATGACATAACGCATTCAGTGAGCAGACTTTACCATCCTCACTGCTGTTGTGGACAATGTCAATGCACATCCCAACGGTGAACGGTCATTTCAGCCACGAACATTTGGGCCAAAAAACTGCAACCTAGGATATTTGAGCAATGGGATAAAAATGACTAAAAGCAATTTTTTTCTGTAGTGCAACTGTTTATTTACAATAAATTTTTTACATAAAATATCACAATTTTTTACAAGTTGGGTTGTCCTCCACGAAGGTTATGACTGATGCCACAAAGGAAGGCATGGATGGTCTTCTTGCCTGTGTTCAAGTCAAGCACCAGGTTGTGGAGACGAACCTGAAGCTTCTGGTACACCATCTTTCCACGCTTGGAAGGACGGATCCCATGCTCCTCCTGGAGCAGAATACCATTGACGGTGGCAGCCTCACCCTGCAAGCACCCAATCAGCTTCCAGAAAGTGGGGTTGGAGTGGCCCACCAGACTGAAGAATTTGTTATTCCAGCCCTCACCGACGTTGTTGGTTCTGGGCTGGTTGTTGAGGGTGGCTTGATGCATGTTTCATTTCTCTGGTTGGAACATGTGTGGCGAGCGGCGTAAGCCGACTGGCCTGATGACTCCAGGACTGGTGTTGGAGGGGACGTCGCGACAGTGGCGGAGCTGGCCTGAGACGTAAGTTGAGTCAAAGTACTCAACGAGTGCTGCTGCATCATCGGGCGTGGTAGAGCGTAGATGTGCCATGCCTGACTTGATGTCCTCTGGGGGCAAGAAGGCGAGGGCATCCAACTGCCCGCAGAATAGGCGGAACTCATCATCTGACTCATACATGGTTCTTCAGCCGTAGGCCCTGGATCTGCCTCCAGATAGACTGGCTCAGGTGGTAGAAGCAGTTTTTTTGGCCCTAATGTTCGTGGCTGAGTTGTCCTAGATTCCATTGTAAGACACTCTTCATTACTGAGTATTCGTCTTTGGATGATTTGCTTCCTTTAATGGTGACGTTTTCTCTAAATCAAAAAAATAAGTGATTTATTTTTAGAGTGAAATTATAGAGGAGCAAAAAACTTACATTTCCCCACTGATACACTAACAGTGATTGTTTGCATTTTTATTGAGAAGCTGCTTTGCTACCCCATGCTGGGATTTATTCAGATGAGTCGCTGCTCTGTTGGCTACCTGTGCTACCCTGCTTGTGTTCCCAAAGGAATTGCTGAGAGTTACTCCTTCTCAATGTATGTGTGTGTATGTACACCCCATGTGTGTTGTTTTGTGTCCTCTGCTCATTGTTCACCTTGAACCATTTGTCCACTTGCTGTTGCTCATTTCCTCCCACCATGACCTCTGACACACACAAACATGCTCATAGGTGGCACAAAAAAAAATCTGCAATTTGCCACCAAACCGAAGCCGGGAGAAGCTCAGAAAATGTTCCACCTCAGTGAGGACCCTCCAACCTGATCTTGTTTCCCTTCTTTCTCATTTTTTCTTTCTCCCCCTGCGGCTATATGTGATGTCGTTCTCTCCTCTGCCCGAGCACATGAAGAATCTTAAAGGGTGAATGTGTCCATACTCCAGAAGTTAAACTGGGCAATTAGTAAGAAGAGGGGGTTAGTAGCAGTTCGTGTGAATGGCACCTTCTTGATTTGGGTTTAACATTAATAAAAGTAGTTTTGACAAAAAAAAAAAATCCCATTATTTTTGTCAGTTCTTTCTATTCCCACCTACACTGCTGCTCAAAAGTTTAGAATCTCTTTCACAAACTTTTGAGCATGAGTGTACATTTATATATACAGTATATATATTATGTTTTCCCTTTTCCCACTCGTTCTTGTTCAAGTTTAAAAACTGATATGTGATTATGATTTATTTTCCTACATCATTTAAAAGGGAAAATGCGATCATTGTGATATTGTGTTCTATGGTCCTAATTTCTCATATTGTCACTATATGTAGCCTTTGTGCCAAGCACTGGAAAACCCACATCTGCTCTCTTCAAATGCAAATGAAATGCTTGACACCCATGCCCTACTCCCAGGTTTCTGACCTCCAGGGTTGTAGAAAAAAACAAACATTAGACATTGCAACTTTTAAGACAATTCTACAGTCATATGTTTGTTGTATGTATTTTAAAGTTAGTGGGGTAGGGATGAGGCATGACGATGCTTTATTCCAATATTATGTGTTTTATTCCCACGGTAGAGTTCTTGTGACAGTCGAATATGATTTCTCAATTCTGAGCCTGCAAGCTGATGAAAACCCTGTAAGCTAATGAACTACCTGGCTAGGATTTTGCTAATGGGCATAAATGTAAAACAATAGAAAAATATTCAAAACATATAACCAAATAAAACGTTCCGTCTTACCTCCGAACCCAGCTTTGTAGTCTGCCAATTGAAACAACCATACGCTGGACAATGGAAGTAAACGTCTATCTACCTCTACAGTGTTTCTGACTGTAGTTAGAACTAGCTGTCCAAGATTGGTCAGCATTTCTGTTGCGTCAGCAGCCAATGTGGGGTCTAACTCGTCACGTATGCAACAGCCAATTAAGTCATTGTTTTTCCTTATAGGGTGATCTAAGGCGTCATATATTTGCTGATACTTTATGTATTAAATTTAGATTTTACGTGTACTTACAGATCACGTAGATAGCCCGTAAGTGGTTAGCACAGTGGAATCTAGGAAATTTCGCCCAAGGACATTTGGGCCAAAAACTACAACCTAGGATATGTGGGCCACTTGGGATGGACTTTTGGGCCATGAGCCATTTTTTTTTCTCTTTAAATATACCCCTAATCCTAACCCTATTTCTGTGATAATGTATCCTGTGAAATTGAATAAAACAGTTGCATTACACAAAATAATTGCTTTTAGTCAGTTTTATCCCATGGCCCAAATATTCTAGGTTGCAGTTTCTTGGTCAAAATGTCTGTGAACGAAATGTTTGTTCACGAGCGCATTGGCCTCACAGCAAGAAGGTTGTGGTTCCAAGTGCCGGGTGTGACGAGGCTTGAAACACTAGCCTTTCTTTGTAAAGTTTGCTTGTTCTCCCTGGTATATGTGGGTTTTCTCCAGGTACTATGGTTTCCTCCAGCCCTCCAAAAACATGCATGTTAGATTTATTGGCCACTATGAAATTGTTCCTAAAAATGTGTGTGTGTGTGTGTGTGTGTGTGTGTGTGTGTATGTGGATTTTTCACATTTATATTTGGTTAAAAAAAAAAGACTCAAACTAATTTATTATTGTTTTAACTACTAAAAAGAAAGTATTTTTTAAATGTGCCCAAAACATCTAGATTTTTTTTTGGCAAAATAGCATATTTTGATTAAAATACATCATTGTACAATGAGCACACATATGTTTAGTTGAGTTTTTCTTTACCACAACCATCCGTAAATGGACTGATTGATTTTTATATCACAAATAGGAGAGTTCAGTTTCAGCCAAAGGTCTAGAGACATGGTTACCTTTTAGCCCGCCTCCATGACTTTGTCATTTAATCATTTTCACACATGACCATGGTAGATAACTTATGGGTCAATGAGTGTCTGTTGTGTGGGAATAATCTCGTTGACCGTTTGTCAGATGAGCAGTGAAATGAAGTTAACGACTTTTAAGAAGACAGCTAATTTACTGCAGAAATGAAGGATGCACATTACAATAACTTTTCCTCATTACCTTGTATTTTTACCCTCTTGGTGTCTCTTATTAGGACAGAAGGATGAGTTAAGGTTTCACTGTCCTGGTTTTCACACTAGATCCTGTGCAAATGTGTGTGTGAGCATGTTGCATCTTCGTGTTTTTAATTTCAACCCAGAGGGTGTTCCCATGACGACACATTCTCTTTTTCTCTCTCTCTCTCTTCTCTTCTTCGTTCACATACAAATACACACTTTTGTGCGAGCATTCCTTTGAAATTACACACTGACATGGTGCTTTACCGGTCAGCATGAAGTGGGTCTCTACTCTCCTGACTCAAGAGAACATCATTTTAGATAAGCAAAACCACTTCAAAACCTGAAAATGCACATGTAGCCTTTTTATGTAGAATTGGAATCACCTGGAAGAAAGAAAAAAAAAAAACACTTGTAGAAAATTATTTTGTCCACTTCAGACTTTTCATCACAGATTGTGATTTTTGTCGAACGTCACTGAGAGAACTTAGTTTATTTTTTGCAAAGGTTTGTCGAGTTTATGGAAATAAAAGAGATTCAAGAGAAGCTCAAAAGAGATCGCTAACACTCCTGTGTAGTAGTGAGTGTAACATCTCATCACTATATAAATAAAGTCCCAGCATGCTTTTATTCAATTACTAAAAGAAGGCAATGCACAGTAAATCTAATCTTATCAAAATGATAGATGTATGGTTTAGAAAAACGATAGCACACTTTTCTTTATATCAGCAGTCCAGATCCAAACACACAAAAAAGAGACGCACACAGTCACACCCCTAGCTCTGATCTCCAGGTCCGTAGACTCCAGGTCTGCACGCTGTTTATCAAAATTAGATCAGCGTGCTAGAGTTTCTTTTTTTTGTTTGCTTCCACTGTTGATGCTTCAACTGCACTCCTCGCGGCTCCTGCTCATTGTTTACTCGTTATCAGGCTTATCCTCAGACCGCCTAGCTGTGAAGTCCACGCGTCTGCAATCGTTTATCAAAATTAGATGACTAAAAATTGGATTTTGTTTAAGTGTAGCCCAGTCTGTGTTTGTGTGCAGATACTGAGATCCTCAGTAGTGCCTGGCAATAAGTGGTAACTACTGTATTAATAATGAAAAAAGAAAAATTCTTTTTTACCTAAACATGGAAAGTCTGAAAGAATAGTGGAGAGAAAAGCACTTGAGGAAAGAGTTTTTAAAAAAGTGAAAGGGTATTGAAACTAGAAAATATGATCACATTAGTCCTGTGCTCAAGTCTCTCCATGGTCCAGCACCAAAGTACATCTGTGATATGTTAGTACCTTATGAACCATCTAAAACTCTGAGGACCTCTGGGACCGGCCTCCTGCTGGAGCCTAGAGTCAGGACTAAACATGAACCATCTAGAACTCTGAGGACCTCTGGGACCGGCCTCCTGCTGGAGCCTAGAGTCAGGACTAAACATGAACCATCTAGAACTCTGAGGTCCTCCGGGACCGGCATCCTCCTGCTGGTGCCTAGAGTCAGGACTAAACATGGACCATCTAGAACTCTGAGGACCTCTGGGACCGGCCTCCTACTGGTGTCTAGAGTCAGGACTAAACATGAACCATCTAGAACTCTGAAGACCTCTGGGACCGGCTTCCTACTGGTGCCTAGAGTCAGGACTAAACATGAACCATCCAGAACTCTGAGGACCTTTGGGACCGGCCTCCTGCTGGTGCCTAGAGTCAGGACTAAACATGGAGAAGCTGCATTTCAATTTTAGGCTGCAAAACTCTGGAACAAACTTCCTGAGGCCGTGAGACAGGCCTCTACTGTGACAATGTTTAAATCTAGGCTGAAAACACTTCTGTTTAACTGTGCATTTGATTAATTACTCTTTTTATCTGTTTTAATGATTTTATCAATTTATTTTTTTAAACTTTTTGATTCTATGTTTTGTGATTTTAATGCATTCTTTTTTTCCTTCTTGTGAAGCACTTTGAATTACATTTGTATGAATTGTGCTACAAATAAACTCGCCTTGCCTATTGGGCCATACACAATGGCCGACATCTATCTGTGTGTGAACATGAGAAAATGACAAACATCGACCTCGCTCTAGTCGTCCGTAAAGTGTAGACGTATGTGCACGTGCTACAATGATGTCGCCCGTCCCAGATTTTATTTTATTTTCTCTTCATCTTTGCTTACTTTTCCAAAGACAAAGTTAAATCCAAACGGAATAAATTAGTTCATCTGCAAAAGATAAATAGTTCCATTTCTCAGAGCTGTATTTACAGAGCAGGTACATCCCATTCCTATTAAACACGTACGTCAATCTTCCCATTACTGCACAGGCTATTGGCTCTGTCACACTGTGCTCAAACTGGAAGATAAAGACGAATAAAACTGCTTGTCCCTATTAGAAGCTGCTGATAAAGAGTTTCAGAGGGCCACTGATGGACAAATTACCATCGTCATCATTATTGCAGTCTCCAAGGCTGCCATCACGAATCAATGACTGGTGATCATCACATTTCTTCAGCTTATACCATCACGTACGGGCCTAAAGCTGCAGGGATAAAGGGGTTGTTCCACCTGATCTTCTTGGCAGAGGTGAAACTGATTCTCTTGTCGCTGGTTTGGCTCATCGGGTTGGGTTTATGACAGCTGATAAGTTTGACCGTTTAAGCTGACCTCGAGATACCACCGTAACTTGAGGGCTGATGTAGATCCGTGAAACCATTTTTCTCTTAACTATGCCAGGTGTGTTTCTATAAGTACTGTTATCGTGCCATATGTATTGTATTTATTCAGAGCAGGAAATGCCCTTGCTGGTGTTATTGCAGTAAATGATTACAAATCCAGCATCTTTATACTCAGCTGCTGGTGCCGCTGCTCGCTCTGCATACCAAATATCTCAAGATGGATTTTACTTCACAAGTTTCTCTCAGTTTTACCCACACTTGCCAGCTTCTTTTAACAACCTCAAAGAGCTAGTTCTAGATACTCAAATGCTTAAAATTATTGGAAAATTAATTAGTTTTTATTATCATTTGCTTTCTAATTCACAAGGGCTGCAATTTATTTTTAAGTCTATTTTAGACATTTCCATCCTTCTCTGTGATAACCAACCATCTCTGACTGTTTACTTTAGCCCAACGGTTCAGTTAATAATTAATATTTTATATTTTTGGTGACTTTTGACATTTTTAAACAAACAAATTAGTATTTGAGTAATTTTCCATGCAGAGATAAATCAAGCTTTTTAAATTGCCTGCTTGTGTGTAATGGGAAAAAAGACGGTGGAATCAATTTAAAAAGCAGAAACTGGAGCTAATTAACAATGTCAGGTTATGTTTTTTTCTATAAACATGTGTAAAAAATCATGCAATTTAATGTAAACAATTTATTTTTATTTTTTTAGCGATAGGCAGAGCCGTCCTGTAACCAAAGCAACCCACTCTTCTCTGTTTTTTTGTTGCATGCTGCTGTTCATCTCTTCCAAAAACTATCCCAGCTAGTTGATTGTATTTTCTACATGCTTTTGAGACATGATGGAAAAATTTAGGTTCTGTTTTGAAGCAAGAAAAAAAATGCAAATTCTAATGAAATCTCACATTTTCTGCAAGACATTAAAGAGGAAATTTTTTTTTTTTTGCAATGATAAATAAAAAAACAATAATAAATATATATTGTAGGTTTTAGTGATATATTATTCATATAGGCAGCTTATAAAGAATTGTTTTTAACATTTTTGGTTTGTGTGCGGGCAGCACGGTGGCGCAGTGTGTAGCACAGTGGCCTCACAGCAAGAAGGTCGTGGGTTTAAGTCCCGGGCGGGGTCAAGGCTTGGAGTGCTTCTGTGTGGAGTTTGCATGTTCTCCCCATGTTTGCATGGGTTTTCTTCGGGCACTCCGGTTTCCTCCTGCCCTCCAAAAATGTGCATGCCAGGTTGATGGACCGGTGCTAAATTGCCCCTGGGAATGAGTGTGTGTGTATGGTTGTATGTGTGTGGCCCCACAACAAACTGGTGACCTGTTCGGGGTGTACCCTGCCTTTGCCTTAAATCAGCTGGGATGGACACCCCCCGCAACCCTGAATGAGATAGACGGGTAAGAAGGTGGTTTAATGACTAACTGGCTGGTGTGCCTCATTTTTTTTTATGTAAAAATGTACGTACCTTTGCAAAGTTTGAAAAACACTGAGTTCATAAACTCTTCTCGTCTGCTTTACATCAGTGTCAGAATTTATTAAACAAACTTGTCTCCAAATCACCAGTCGTATAATTTTTGTTTAATTAAAATCTATTTATTTGTGACAAAACTGCTATTTTTAACTTACAAAACCAGCAGAGAATGTCACCTGATTGCAACATTGACACCTAATGTACATTTAATCTATGCTTCAGTGGAAAAGATCAAAAGAAAAGACAAAATGCGAAGCTGCACTGAGGAATTCTAATTACCAAATGCCACAAATCGTCTTACACGGTTGCGACATAATGTAAAATTCGGCCTCTTTTTCTCTTCGAGTTGTTTGTTTTTCTTTCTCCTCCGAGTGGAATTAATTTCAAGCCATCCAGCTTGAAATCATTCAACTTAAATCTAATCAATCTGTTAGGAGAAGTCATTTAAATTTATGCAGTGGACTAGAGTGGAAAGCCACAGAGATGGACTTGAGCGGCTGTCAGTATGCAAACACACCTAACACACACGGCGAGGTAGCGGATGGTCGGAAACGCTCGCAGGAGGTTTCTTTTAGATTAGTTTCATATGCTTTCTGTCTTTGTGAGAAAAGTGAATCTTTATCTGAAATTATCTCTGCATCCTCCCACTTAGGTCTGTTTATTCTTTCTCTTTTGTTAGACTGTGTGTGTGTCTGATCCATTGTGGAGGATATTAGTCCTGGCAGTCTGGAATTCAGTTAATTCCTCCCGCTAGTCTTCTCACTTGATTAAATAATTGCTGATTTAATGTAAGTCAGTGTGCGTAGAAATGTATGTGTGTATTCATGTCAGTTTGTGTGCATGCATGTGTATGTTAAAAGCATGGTTGACTTGCTCCTTAAGTGAATTAAATGTAATTTAATTTTATAAGACTTTGTTTCTGAAGCACTCTCCTTTTTTTTTTAAATTCTAGACCATAAGGTGCCTTCATCTTTTTCTCTCCAGACCCTTTGTCCTTCTCCTTTTATGCATTCTCCATCTTACAATTGTGTTTTGTTAGAGCTTAAAGATGTTACCGCACATTCTTCGCAGGTGATGAAATACGTTTGAGGGGCTTAGTGTTGCAACTGTACCTGAATTCCTGGATGCTTATCTTGTCCAAACAGCTTTGCTACAAAAAAAAAAAAAAAAACAGAAAAAAAACCTCCATGCATTGTAAACAACAAAATATCTGTGGATTTATCGTTTTTGAAAAATCTCACAGTTGATTAAAATACCACGGCTGAAGTGCCTTTCCAGTTAAAAAAACATTTTCGATTAATTTTCAATTTATTAGAACATTTTATAAGTGAAGCCACGAGAAAATTGAGTGAAAAACAACCCTAACTTCTGTTTATTGGAAAGCTGGCAAAAAGTTAGAAAGTTATAAAAAGGAAAATAAGAACCCTTTTAAAATTAGAGTATTGATACATAGACAGCTAAAAAATAGACTCCTTTCAGAGTAACTCCATTTCTCCGGCCAACAGCAGTCAGGTATGTTGCCTTATTTATGCATTCTTGCATTAAATTTAACACCACGAGGGACTAAAAGGCTTTCTGCTAGAGCTGTTTGTGTATCAGAGCAGAGAGGGACCCAACTGATTGCGAAAGCTATTAAACCAGTAAATGTTTTCTAGGAAGCGTCACCTGTGAAGATTGTACTCTAAATTCTCGGTGTTTTCCATAACCATCACGAGACCAAGAAAAGCTGTTCAGACGCTCGATCGCTAAGTGCTCCGGTTCTCCATTCATTCCTCCTGACTACCTTTACTTTTCAAGAATTTAACATCTCAATTAAGCTGCAAAAAAGAAACATTAACAACTATCCAAAACTCTGAATAGATGCCAAATAAGGCTTTAAAACCCTTGATTTGTTGGGGTTTCTTTCCTTTCAATGTTGGCGCGGATTTTGCCATCTCGTAAAAAGGTATTTGGAGGATCACTAATGCATTGTTGGCCTGCTAAATTGACGGCTTTTCGTCATTGAGTTAAATAGGGCTTGGAGATCTGAGGGAGTTTTTTGGCCACAGACATGCCCTCTAATACCCATAGGTTCAAGGATTTCTGTCTTATCTCTTTCTTAGTCCAACAAACTTATTTAATCAATTGGACACTCTCATCTTTTTTTTTTTTTGACACACCAGCTGTGTTGGGCAATCAAAGAAACCATTGTATTGATGTCCAGTTGTAGTTGTGAGAGATTCTTTGTGGGTTCAGGTTTTAACACAGGGATATGTATTTCTGTTTTTCAGCATGTTTGAGCTCCTGGAGTACTATAACTGAAATCTAAGTACATAATAAATATCTCTAAACAGTCAGTAACACATTTTTAAGGTTAGAAAATTACAACTGGATGCTGTACGGGTGGGGTATTCATTTCTACAAAATAATGATTATGGTCCATGGGATTTATCTCTAAAACACAAACACTTTGGATTATATTCTCAACCCAGAGTTTCTGACTCACTTATGTCACTACGGAATTTATGCCTCACGGTATCAACCAGGGAAACATTTCTCTTTGTGGTGAACAAACTGGTAAGCATGTGTTCCCACATCAAGTAGTGCACATTTAAAAGTTGCAAAGTTTTTCACGGTCAAAAATATAACAGAGATAAGTGAAACTAACACAAATCAGAATTGGAATAAATAGTATAAAAACAGAAAAAAAACCCTTTAAAATGCAAAAGAGTTCATCTACTTAAAAGCAACTCTTCTCACATGCTCGACTAAAACAATTAACTGGTGATGCGTCTTGGTCATTTCATTCAAATTGATTATTACTGTCAAGGTTCAAGCAAAAGGGCTTTGGTCCCATCCCTGTGAGATGAGCCTACATGATGAACCCAATTTTTCCAATGCTGGCGACCTTGACCAGCTCTTCTGCTTCCTCAACGGTGACTCCGAGTTATTGGAGGTCGCCTGAAATCACGTCAAGCCATCAGGCACTCATGGTCTTTTCCAGCCTGCGATCTTTGGGTTGAATTGAGGAATTACTGTCAAGACGCAAGTGGAGGACATAGCTGAACTAGTGAGAGGGGCGTAGTGCAGCCAGGCAAGATGCCTTGAGTTGGCACATACAGGCTCTTAGCGCCTGGTTATAGACTCACTGTTTCCATAGTCATACATACAATGTCCTCATGAGCTCCTCAAAAAAGATCTCGCCACTAATTGCGGATGGATCCCATTCATTGTACAATGTTACCATGCGACTAAGCCAGAACAATTAAAATATGTTCAAAATTAACTTGTTTTGCCATCTCTAGTCATGGAGAGACTTTAAAAGAAACACTATAAAATTTAATTATTAAAATGTTTGAGGGATTCATTTTAAAAAGTTGCTGAACATCTTTGGAAACTTAAAGTCAATAAATTTGAAGGTTTTCGAGCAGGATTGAACAGATTTTTCTAGCCACTCAAAAGTTGTGTGTATCCATGTTTTTTTCTGACTGTTGGGGGTGTTGTTGGGTGGTGCCAAGTGAACGATTAAAGCTTGTAGATAAATAGATGTCGTTAAGACTTTGGGATGTAAGCACCCACAGCCTTTCTGTGCAGGGTGAGGTGAGTGTGAGAGGCCAGGTAGGTGTAATAAATCACAGATTCACACCCAGTTTATTTCCGGATTCTTGCACAAAAACTTTATTGACTGAAATTCCAAGATGAACATGTTACTGTATTTACTGCTCAACTGTACATACACACAATGATGTGTGTGTATGTGTGTGTTCTGTAGTGTAGAGCCAAAAACATCAACCAACCATGTAATGATTGAAGACGAAGTAGAATATCACTACCAAATGTTGTGTGTTGGTGTGCAGTCCGTATCTGTGCTTTCCTGTGTAACTGACACCTGAATGAATCTGTACATCGCAACACACACACACACTTTGCTACAATTGCAGAACAAATCAAGCCAATGTATCCATATCACACACATTGCTTGGATTGTGGCCTCTCATCTAAATCTAACTCACCTTCATTAGGAGGCTTCATACAAGCTTCCCTCCAGTAGGAGCAAATATTCTCAGGTGTGTGTGTGTAGGCATGTGTGTTGCAACGAAGGGCAGCTGCAGGGCCATATGTGAGTGATTTGGATGCTCAGAGGGAAACCGAATTCTGATGACAGACGCACTGTTTGGCTTGCAACACTAGACACACATGCACATGCGCACCCACCAACACACACAGGAAGCGCGCATCAATCAATCACCTGGCTCAGTGTCTCTACATGTGGTGACCGTATGGTGTGTGTATGTGTGGGTGCCATACACTCTCCCTGGCTCAGTGTGCCACTGAGGATTTGGTCATGTAAGCATTCTTCTGTCTGATGTCAGATGGTTGAGAACATGTGCTCCACAGAGACGCCGCTTAAATGAACTCAGGTGTTTAATAGTCGCTGCATTATTGGGAACTGGTTGTTTTATTGTAGACACATAAAAAGGATGAAATGAATATTTTAACAAGATGAACAAACAGGATTTTTGTTATGGGAAAAAAAAAAACGAGGAGGTTGATTTCTTAAAACTTGAAATGTTGCTCAGAATCACATCTTCTTCTTCTTCTTTCGGCATTTCCTTTCAGGGGTCGTCACAGCTAGTCAGTTTCTTCCATCTAACCCTATCTGCTGCATCCTCTTCAGTCACATCAACTATCTTCATGTCTTCCTATATCCATGAACCTCCTCTTTGGTCTTCCTATAGGCCTCTTTCCTGGTGGTTCCAAACCCAGCATCCT
Source organism: Neostethus bicornis (assembly GCA_902685375.1). Taxonomy (NCBI): domain Eukaryota; kingdom Metazoa; phylum Chordata; class Actinopteri; order Atheriniformes; family Phallostethidae; genus Neostethus; species Neostethus bicornis. The sequence goes on along the minus strand of LR738551.1, from coordinate 20,819,869 downwards.
TCCGATGTACTCTTTCTCTCCTCTGCACATGTCCAAACCATCTCTGTCTGGCCTCTCTGACTTTAGCTCCAAAACCTCTAACATGTGCTGTTCCTCTGATATGTTCATTTCTAATCCTATTTATCTTGGTCACTCCCAGAGAGATCCTCAGCATCTTCATCTCTGCTACCTCCATCTCTGTTTCCTGTCTTTCCTCAGTGCTACTGTTTCTAGACCAAACAGCATGGCCGGTCTCACCACGGTTTTGTACACTTGCCCTTTATTTTTAGCTGAAACTCTTCTATCACACTTCACGCCTGATACTTTTCTCCACCCGTTCCAGCCTGCCTGCACACGCTTCTTCACCTCTTTTCCACACTCTCCATTGCTCTGGACTGTTGATCCAGAGTACTTAAAATCTTCCACCTTTTTGCTCAAAATCATATACTGTATATGGCAAATATAATAAGACAATATTATTGAGAAAGCCCTTTTTTTTTTATTATTTAGACAAAATATCCAAACATTTTTCTTATGATTCTCCCTTAGAGAATCATAAGATTCTCTAATTCTTATGATTCTCACTTAGAGAATCATAAGAATTATGATTGTTATTGTTGTGATTTTATGTATGACCAAATGAATAAATCTGAACTGAACTGAACTTATAGACTAAAACTAATTATGATCCACACTGTTTTTATCGGACCACTCTTTATAACTTAGTGTTTTAAAGTCGGAGAATACATTGATCAGACCATGCAGAGTACAAATGTGTGCGTTGCCTAAAAGCAACATAACACCCTTAATTGCTTTGTGATCCCTGCTTTGCATTAGATCATAAAAAAAAAAAAAAAATACAAAAACTAAAAAGCAACAGTGTTCACTGGACTCTGGTGGTTTTAGCTGGCAGCGCTAAACAGATGCGCCGAGGAAGAAATTGTAGTGGCTCCATCTGTAGCTCTGAGACTGCAGAAATCTTTGTTGAAGTGAGGCATTCTTTTTGTTTTTAACTTTTAGAAGTGGATGCCCTAGTGGAAAATTAAAAAGTGAGGAAAGACATTGCTCCAAGCTCTGTCGTAAACATAAAACAACAAGAAAGACGGTCTTGAAAGGAAAAAATTCAAGCAGTAAGATGACACCAGAATAAAGTCAAATTGTTTGTTATATAATTTAAACTTAGTGGGTGGTCATCGTTTTTTTTTTGGTTTGCAGATGGGTTTAAATTTGTCCTGTTTTCCACCATAGACTTGATAAACAACATTCAAGTAATTTTTTTCAGCTGTTATTCTACGGTGCGGAATGCAAATTAATATACCGATAAAATGAGAAAGTAGTGGAATAATCAGGATTAACTTCAGAAAAATAAGAGAATTGCTGGATGTTTAAAAAGGTGAAGCAACTGAGTCATGGAGGAGAAAGATGAGGTACACTGTCCTTTCAGGGTCATATAGGTTGTGAGTGGGGCCAAAGACTTAATGGGATGGAGAAACGTTTTGATTGGCTCATTACTGTGATGGAGCACATTGCTACAACAATTGGCCTTTTCACCTCCACACCTCCATTCACACCACCCCTTCATTAAACACACACACACGCTGGGCTGTTTAATGCACTACTGCACCGTGAATGCCAGAGGTGTGCATACAAGAAAACGTTGGCTAAAAAAGTCAAATAAATACAAAATCTGGCCTGTATTGAGCCTGCTGTGCACCATGTCAAATCTTTTTCTGGTTTACATTTACAATTTCAAATTCGGTTGTAATTTATTTAAAAGTCTTGATTTCATATTGCGGTTTATTGTCAGGTTTATTTAGGTTTTACTCTTTGGCGTGAAGATCTGAGCAGAGAGAAGGAATGTTTTCGGTAGGGTTTCCCATCTGGCATGACAAATGAGAGCAGTCATCTGTCAGCCAGCGAGCCAAGCTGTTTCTTTGTTTCACTTTGTCTGGTAACCATAACTGCAAATCAATTTGTCTTAAGTAGTTTCTACGTTGAAATGAATTTAGAATTACAATTGGATTATTTTACTGTATTGTTCGTCCTCTGCTTGGTTCAACTCCTCATCTCATTTGGATAAAAATTTAAGGTTATGTAAAAGTTCTGATCTTTTTGTTTCTCTCTCTTTGCAGCGACGCAGAGGTAGTGGAGTTTTCTGTGCAAACTGTCTGACCACCAAGACGTCGCTGTGGAGGAAAAATGCCAACGGTGGCTACGTCTGCAATGCATGCGGTTTATACCAGAAACTGCATTCTGTGAGTAATAACACAAGCATTCCAACACATTTTCAATTATGTTCCAGAAATGTGTGAAGTAGAAAGTACGAGTTATGCAGGAGTGTACAGCAACACATGAATAAAGAAAAGCATCTACAGTGCTGCATGCACAGCAATGCCAGATCCACCATGCTATGAACACAAGTTATGTTTCTGTGGATAAAACATCAAATATTAAAAATCTTTATTGTCTTTTCTTCTTAAATGCATTATTTCATGTATTTCCTATTCATTTTTTAGGGTTTTTATTTTCTTTATTTTTGTGGCTTTTCTGTGGTCGCAGGGACGGCTTGGGCCTAGCGAGAATCGAACCAGGTTCTCCCGGTCGAAAGACGGTATCTCTACCAATAGGCCAACGCCCCCTGGGACATTCCTATTCATTTTTTATCATTTACACCAACTCGATTGACTGTTACAACACGAACACACATATGCTCACACTATGATGAGCCTCATTAAGAATGAAAAACGATGGCTTTGCAAGCTGTTTGGGGTTTTTGTTGTTTTTAAATTCTCATTGACATCAGCTCGTAGCACTGAATCCACACTCTAAAAAAACGACCTAAAACATATATTTGTGGACCACTGTGTTTAGTACATTCACAGGGTGGCTTTGACCACTAATTATCATTCCCTATAGGTGGCTAATTAGCATGCGACGCAAATGAAATGGTGTTTACTGCAATTAAACTGCAGCTTCTGTTTCGTGAATCCTGTGGTGAAAAAGTAGTATTGTGGGAAAAGTTCAGGCTGTTTTGAGGAGTTTTTTTTTTTTCCAAATTGATGGCTGCTCAGAGTTTCCACAGCGTTTCAGCGTTTGCACAGAGTTGCTTCATGAGGTGAAAAATATAACTGAGTGGGTCGAGTTTAGCATCTGAGCCTCGGGAAAGTCAGTGGAAAACCCAAATTTAATTAACCAGCATGAAGTGAAGCAGAGATAAAGACTCAGTTTGAGTTTTATTTTACTTCAGACATCCTCTGAAGGTATCTGAAACCACTGTGCTCCACACACGTATCTCCAGCATTAAAAACAAGACTTTAGATGAACCAGATTTATTTTCACTCAGTTTTTTAAACTCTGTTTGTGAAGATTTACGAGAACATTTTGATTGGCTAAATTATGTTTTACAGAAATAAATCATGTTGCAACATATTATAGTTATCAAATGATGCCTCGGAGCTTTTAGAGGATGACAAGAAGGTAAAAGTTTCCTTTTTTTCTGCCCCTGCAATCGTCCTTGGTTCAACCCGTTAATCTCATCACGTTCCAGCTCCCCGTACTCTTGGCAGTCGTCACGACAACCATATTTTATATCCCATAATAAAACTTTTATACGCTCTACACACATTATTAGAGAGGATAGCAGCTAGTAAAACACTTGAGTCTTAGAGGGGAAGAGAGTTATGAATAAAGAGGCTGAAAAAGGTAGCTAGAGCGCAGAGGAAGAGAGGAAAGACAAATAAAGGCGGAGAAAATGTTGGTGAGTAAAAAGGAGAAGATAGAAGCATGGGGAGATAATGAAGTTGGGGAGTTGGAGAGAGAAAAAGAGAGATAAGGAGAAATAGCAGCACAGTGGGGAAGAAAAGTTAGAAAAACAGATAAATAGGGCATGAGTTATGCCTACTAGCAGTAATCAGCTCCAGGTAGTGTACCAATTCAACACCAGGCTTATAAAAAACAGCATCAACCTATATTTTATTACTTTTCGACAAGAAAAAGTGTCAATTAAGTAATCAAGAAAAAATGGATCGGTCATGATTTAATTTTTAGAAATACTACAACCTATAAAAATCAGAATAAATACATTTCTTTAACATGCATGCTAGGTTGATTGGCCACTATATGATTGCCCTTAGGATTGAGTGTGTGTGTGTGTGTGGCCTCGCGACAGACTGGCAACTTGTTCGAGGTGTCCAGGCCTCCATTATGTGCATCATGCTATGTTTGTTCAATCTTATGTTGTTTGGTGTTTAAAAAGAAACCAAGACTAACATATATAGTTGATCTTCCATGTGAAATTTAGTCATTTATTTACATTTATTATAGCCACGGTCGCTCAGTGGTTTGAGCGTTCGCCCGCTGACCGGAAGTCAACCGGAACGCATCCCACTAAATGCACATCTAGGGTCCTTGGAGAAGACACCTAACCCCCTATTTCTCCCACCATTGGCGCTGTCGCAGGCAGCCTGCTGCAGTGTAGGAATGCAGCACACAAAATTTCCCCAGTGAGAGATAGAGTGAGTAAAACAAAAAATAATAGGGACAGGTTTTGCCCTTTGAGAAATATTGCCAATTAGCTTGTTTGTTTTTTTTCTGTAACTATTGCAATCAAACAGCATGTTCTTTTCCTCTGCGTCTCTATAAAATGTCTCTCTCCCACACACAAACACACAAAAAAGAAAAAGCTGTGATCACTAAAGTTGGTTTATGAATTAGGAATATCACTCTCACCAATTTTTGAAAAAAAAACTTGAAAACTATGCAGTTGTTTTGCACGTCATACATTCACACTTAAGATTGCATCACAATGTATTTCATGAATTAAATATTCTTAATAATTATCAATCAGAAAAAAAAAGTCATTGAAATTTGGAGTCCTTATTTAGCAGGTATTCTGTACAAAATTGTCTCTTGCTGATTCAATTAAGCCACATAATTACAGAAGTTTTGGTATTACTTAGAAAATGGTTATTTCGTCCAAATAAATAAATAAATAAAAACAGGGTCAATACAACCCTATTAAAGGGACAAGCTTATTATTTTCATTCCGTTGTCTTCCACCTATCTGGGGCAACAGCTTCAGACGGAAAGCCCTGGCTACTCTCATCCTGGCTGCATCCTCCAGCTCACCTACGAGGATCCAAAGGTGTTCCCCGGCCAGCTGTGAGTCATAGTCTCTCCAGCAGGTCCGGGGTTTACGTCAAGTTCTTCTTGCAGTAGGACATGCCTAAAACACCTCACTAGTGAGACATTCAGGAGGCAACCTAACCAGATTCCCAAACTACCCCATGTGGCTTCTCCAGATCCGGATAGCAACGGCTCTACTCTGAGCTTCTCCCGGGTGGTAGAGCTACTCACCAGATCTCTGAGTGAGAGCCCAGCCACCCTGCAGAGGAAGCTCATTTTGACCACTTGTATTTGTGATCTCGTTCTTTCAGTCACCACCCACAGCTGGTGACCATAGGTGATTTTAGGGACATACTAGATCGACTCGTAAACCGAGAACTTTGCTTTTCAGCTCAGCTCTTTCTTCACCCCGGCTTATTATTTGGAACAAAATATAGAAATATATAAAATCAGATCCATGTAACCCAAGTTTACAGTGTGATCAATATTTAATGCTTACAGAAAAAAATTGCCTTCAAATAAAGAATAAAAGAACAATCAGTTTAACTTGCCATGCATTTATGTAAATACTTAACATTTTTATTGCCAACAGACCAATGTAATTTTATGTGAAAGAAAAAATATTAGTGGAATTCGTCAAATCTCTAAGTCCCTGTTTAGAATAAAGCTGAAATTTTAAAAGTGATCCCATGTGCTTTTGTTTTCCTCTTTTTCCTCCTTGCATATGCCCTTTTCCCTCTCTGTGTGTACACTCCGTCCCTGGTGGCTTAGCTCACCTCTTTGTTTACTACTGTTTAGCAGGAAACAACAAATCCCTCAGAGGAAAAAAGAGAAGTGTTATCATTTTGTTATCGTTTAGGGTGTCACTGGTCTCTATGATGTAATCTTGTTTTGATATTGATCCACGCGTCCGCTCGGTGTGTGAAAGACATCTTTTAGAGAACTCTCTGGAGAACAATAGAGACTGTTAGCAGCCTGCCTGCTGAAGTATGACACCTGTCCAAACACGTGCATTAGTGGATTGTCTCATCAAAGTTTACTTTTTTTTTTGCCAACAGCAGTTTGTTTGTAAAGGCACTTGAAATCTGAAACATGTCATTATTTAATATCTGGATGCCTTTTGTTGGATTTATCTAAAAAAATCCAAGACTCTTTTTAACGTTCTATCTTAAATTAGACAATGATTACACTACTGTACATACATATAATTATTAGTCATAAATAATCACATGAAGTTTTTTTCCATTTAACTTTTCAGCTAAAGAATTTTACAAGTTTAAACTGTGTGGTTGGTCTTTTAAACTCTGATTGAAAACACACTTGGAATTATTCACACAACATCAAATGGTCTTTGAACCCGGCCGTTTACTCTTCGTTATCCCTGTTTAGTTGTTTAAATATTAAATCTATAGGTTTTTTTTATGGTAATTTGCTCGGAAAGAAGCTTTTAGTTTGTTTGTTGCTGGTGGAAAAAATTAAACACGTTGAGCTATAAAGGTTTAAATCTGTTTTGTTTTACATACATATATGAACACGTTGTAAAAACTGGTGGTTTCTATTTATTCTTAGAGTCAAACTGTAAACTGAAACTTCTAGAAATGTCCTCCAGCATTTACATAAAATGTAAGTGTTCCCCCTTGTGGTCAGGGCAAAATCCACAACCCACTAGGAATGAGAAAACATTGTCACCGGTGGTGTTTAACAGCTTAAAGGTGTCTGTACTTCTGAAAAAGTTTCATTAGTGAGGTTTAAAATTGAAACAACCAGCTTATATCTCAATTTAAACTGATTATTGTTTTTTGTTCCAGACACCCAGACCCCTCAACATCATCAAGCAGAACAACGGGGAACAAATCATCCGACGGCGAACCAGAAAGCGCCTCAACCCCGACTCGCTGTCATCTGAAAACCCCGTCCCGAAGCAACAACGAATCACCAGCGAGGATCGCATCAATGGGGAGGAGTCAGACCGGAGTTGTCCGTCTGTGAAAAACCAGCAGCCCTCTCCTCGCTCCCGTTCGCCCCGATCCACTCAGGCGTTCTTAGCCAACCAGACGCTGGAGATCCACAGACGCATGCCTCCCCTTCTCCTGCCATCCCATCCCGCCTCAGCCATGGTAGCCGAAAGCAACGGAGCTCTATCAGAGGGAGGGATGACATCAAAAGGAGAGGCTGTGAAGGGAGGAGGGGGATCAGAAAGAGGAAGTCCGATAGAAAAGTACATGCGTCCATCCAAACCTTCTAGCTATTCGCCTCCCGGTTCACCAATTGAAAAATACCAATATCCCTTTTTCTCGCTGCCGCATCCTTTAACAGTATCTCCAGATTTTAAACCAGATGTGGATTGGATTAGATTGTTGACCAAGTATAACATGGCGGCCACATCTGGCTTCCCCGGTAGTATCAGTAATCTCAGCAGCCCTGGTGGCCTCGCAAATAACGCCCATTACATCGGTACTATGGTGACTCCTCCTCATCCTCAGCAAAGCTACTCGGTGCCTTACTGTGCCTCCCCCTACTCTCCTCTCCCACCTCCTCCAGCCCCTGCTCACTTTCCTCCTCCTCCTCATACCCAGACCTCCTCTTCGCTATCGCTAGAAAATGATGCTCCTTTGGATCTCGCAATAAGACAGAGAGAGAGCGCCGCAAACTCTCACATATCCACAAACTGTGCCGAAAGAAAGAGACAGGAGTCGCCTCTAACGGAGAGGCTGAGAGGAAACTGGAAAGAGGAGGAGGAGAGGACTGATGAAGGTGAGGACCCAAGCGAGGAAGTGGGTAAGGATGAGAAAAAAAACTTGACAAAGAGTCCATCGAACAACGCGTCAAACCGCACAAAAGTGGAAGCAGCTACGCAGGACGACCTCACCAATCGCTGCACCCATTGTGGGATCTACTTCCTAGATGAGGTCATGTATGCCCTGCACATGAGTTGCCACGGCGACAAGGAGCCATACCAATGCGGCTTTTGCCTCCACGTGTGTGCCGATCGGTACGACTTCACCACACACATACAAAGAGGCTTACACAAGTACACAGACAAAATGCCACAACAGACAGATCACACACGAGACGGCCAATCTCAGAGGCGCGAGTGTGAAGATGTGACGGCAAAGCAAAAAGACGAAGAAGCCACAGGTGAAGGCGACAATGTCATAGGAACGTGTGATGAACAAGCAACGGAAAACAAGACCGAAGACGACGCAATGGTGCCCGAAAGGGAAGAAAACCTAGAGAAAGGGAGTGTAACAGAAGAGGAATTAGCAAATAATGTGGTGTCTGAAGTCCAAGAAGACATTTCACAAACAACAGAGGACATGACTGTTACAGAGTCTAAGAAGTTAGACGGGATCCCCGATGAAAATTAAACCTTTTTCACTCGTAAAAACCTTTTTAAAAAACCTGTTATTGGATAAATAAGCTCTATGCCTCCATGTTCCTGGGGGTAGCTCATGTCTAAATGGGCTTATCCTGGGCACTAAATGGAACGCATCCTCATGCTGGAAGCACTCCGCTGTCAAATGGTCAGAAAAATTATTGCAGGACCCAGCTGAACTACAGAAGAAGTCGTCTGTAGATGCAGGCTGAATCCTTTACTAAGAGACAGTCACCTGCCAGAGGTGTGGACACGCAGCTGAAACAACCTTTTAGAAACGGTCACTCCTTGTGCTTTCCAGATAAGAGGATTGGAAGCTGGACTGAAAATTGAACTTGTATTTTTTTTTAGCAGTTTTGAAGAACTCAGCACTTGCATAGCCACAATACAGAAGAGCAAAAAAAAAAACTCAACATACAAGCTGGGAAAAGACACTTTAAATTGCTGGATGATCTTCTGCAATGTGGAAATAAACTGGCTTAAACTAGTTTCATGTTATATGCAGACCATTTGAATTTCATCATTACCAGATTTGATCTGGTATCATTTCTTGCCCATTCTTTTGCATTTCTTTTTCTCAAATCAGATTTTTACTGGTTTGAAGCCAGTTTTAGTTGCAGTTCACGTGGTACAAACCATCATTTTCAAACTGATTAAGCATACGGATCAATGCAAAATCACCATTGTTGTATAATGATGGAAACATGCTTGGGCTTAACAAGACCCTCTTTAAAAAAAGCTTGAAGCCCATTTCAACTAGAAAAGGTCTAAGTCCAGACTGAAGTGTTCTTCATGCGATGGGATTAAAATAAGTGACATTATTTTCTACCTTCCTCTGTGCCATGATACTAGCTATGTGCCTGGCTGCCTGCCTAATAGAACAATTATCTATTAACCTGCTTAACATTTATAATAATAGTGATTATGATAACAATCTCAAACAAAAATGCAATTTGCTACATTTTCTTATGTTATTTTGTAAAAACAAATAATGCTTTTTGCAGGAAATGGTACTAAAAAAAAAAAGGTTGTTGAATTTGTTTGTTCTCGTTTGTTTTTTGCATTCTTAATGAGACTTGTTGCATTGATTATAGCCGCCGAACAGCAAAGGTACTGCAACAAAGGGGTTGTGTGCGGTTGTGTAATTTGCATTTTCAGTATGAGTGAGGATCAAAAGCTTTGTCCGTCCCCAAATGATGTAAACATAATGAAGGCTCGCGCTCAGTCCTCAGGGGTCACACGTGTTGCACACCAGCCCACCACCTGTTTCACAGCATGTGAGACGTTATTTTTACTTGTTCAATGGTTTTACAGCATGTTACTTTTTTCTCCTACATATGTTTTTTTTTTGTTTATAGGTCAACGATGTTTGTAACATGTAACTTTTTTTTGTCTTTCGTCTACATGTTTTAGTTTATAAAGTTTTATAGAAAACCTTTAGGAGCTTAGGGAATAAAACCCTAAATTTTATCAAAAATATCAACTTGTTTAGTTGAACTGTATAAACTCTGTAAAAAGTCTGCAGAGCTTCTTGCCGACAGTGTTTTATCTCATGTTGTGGAGACTTCAGTAGGATTTCTCTATGTAGCATGTTAGCATCTACAAAATGTTTTATTTTTTATTCTTTTGACGGAAACATTAGAACCCAAGAGTTACTAAGAACCATACGAAGACCTAATGAAGTAATTTTCATTTCATTGCCTTGCTTCAAACTCTACCTTATCAACCCTTAAGTCGCACTCAAGCCATGTTTAACACAGAAAAAAACTGTGCTATTTTATTTTAGGATCTTTATTTTTTATGTCTTTGAAGAGCATCTTGTTGGCCGTCTCCAGCCTTGCTGCCTTAGTTCTAGAAAACAATAATTTAAAAAGGGACTCATTTAACTCTTTATAGGGCATAGCGGTCGAACGCGGCCGCACTAGTCATCGGGCAAAACAGACCGGTTTCCTGTTAGTTTAAAAGCATATGCGCCAGTTCAGAAAAAGGTGAAAAACTTTTGCCCGTTAAAGGGTTAAATAATGGAGTTGTAAAGACAGAGTGTAAGAAAAAACAAACTATGAGAAAGAATATTTTTTTATGCCTATCCAAAAGAACTGAATGATAAAATTTTCCACTCAGTGCCTCGTTCCTCATGATTTCTTTAATTTGTTTGTGATGTTTGTGAAGTAGAATCATTTCTTCAATAGTTTCTAAATTGCCCACCATTTTTTACAATGTGTGCAATTGGTCAATCCCATCATGTTTGTCCCTCATCAGTTCGCTTTTCGCCTCCGACTCAAATGCACAGGACTCGTAAAACATCCGGGAACTTAACTGACATTAATTTAATACGTTGGTGAGGTTTGATATAGGATCGAATCATCAGTGTTCATGTAAAAGAAAATGAGTGATTGAAACCCCCACTCTGATATCACACACGTGTTCAGAGTCACACACATTCTGGCTGTGTGTCCACAACCTTAGATTTTATGTTATGATGAAATGAATCTTCCATCAAACATAAAAACATGGCTTTCTTCTGGTTCATGCTGTGCAACAGTTTTGCTCCAAATGCCGAGACATTTTATCTAAGACGTCTGAGTTCAGTTTGGTACATGGTTAAAGATACAGCGGACTGTTCCTTCAACTAATTTCCTTCATTTAAGTAACACCGTGGTTATTCATCCATCTAAGTTTAAATTATATTTTCTTAATCAATGATGTATAGCTATAAGATTTTTTTTGGTACCTCTTTCGGGGCTGCCAGTGAAGTAAAGACTGTTTACATTTACGATTGTAGCAAATCTCATAAGTAACTAAATCTATCTGTAAAACAAAGGAATGTATAAACACCGTTTGGTATTAGACACAGAAAATCGGATGGAAAACATCATCCAACTTCTTTCCACAATTTCGTTTTCACAAAAAAGCGTCAGAAAAGTTGAATTAATTTAAAATGTCAACATAAGAGTTTAGCGGTTTGATCAAAAAGTTAGGATGACATATTCAAGATTACCTGCTGGTGTTTTTGTTCTTTAAAAACGTTTTAATTACTTTTGGATTTGGACTGATATTTTAATTTAGGAAATTAAAAAAAAAAAAAAAGTTTCTATACATGTTTAAATGCAATCTTTGGAAAGCTATTTGGAAAAAGCAGCGCCCTATCAGTCAGTCAGTTTAAAAAAATAAAAAAAATTTGATTCTGACCTTTTAAAAGAAATAAACAACCAATGACATTTTAATTACATGTTTTTTTCACTTTTAGATTTGGACTGATATTTAATTTAGAAAATTAAAAAAAAAAGTTTTTATACATGTTTAAATGCAATCTTTTGAAAGCTTTTTGGAAAAAACAGCACGCTATCAATTAGTCAGTTTTTTTTTTTTTTTTAAATTCTGATTCTGACCTTTTAAAAGAAATAAACAACCAATGACAAATATGTCAGATTGATCTAACGTATCCAATCGAAATGTCTTCTGCAAATTATTTTCTAGCTAGTTTAACAAAAACACACACTCATTTAAAAAGAATATTGGGAGAAGAGTTTTTTACCTTGAGATTTTGATGATGGTTATGCAATTATGCCACGAAATCAGGTTTTGTCAGAGCGAGCGTCACTCGGTCGTGTTTTATTAACGTGATGTGCTTTAGGTTTGACGGCATTTTAAATCAGTGTTTACATTGGGAGGCCTTAACAAGTTTCTTACTTTTATGTGTTATAGAGAACAATACTGTTGCTTGCACTCCATTGAAGTTCTTTTTTGCCAAGGAAGGGACAACATTCACATAAACACAAACAGGTACGATATGAGTGTACATTTTGGAGTGTACAGTGTTAAACCAAGGCCGGTTTTGTTATTGGCCGAACACTTGCATGCACACACGTTACCTATGTACATTTAATCAGTATATTTTAGTAGGATTATTTTTTTCTCTGTTCAGTTGAACGATTTTTATAGAAAAGAAATGGGATTTTTTTTTTTTGGGATCTCTATCATGTTGTACTTTATTCTGCTACTTTTCTGTATGTTATTGTTTTTAGGTTTTATTTCATGCGAAATATTTCAACATATTTTGACAGCCGAGAAAAGTTTGTTACACAGCTAAACTTGAAGAATAATGTTGATGATAATTAATAAAAGTAATAACAAAAAACTCTCAAATGAACAATGTGTTTTATTCAAGAATTGAGGAAGTGGAATGTGTGTGTTTTGTGTAGAGTGGTCTTCTTCCTTGCAGAGATGAGTAAATCCTAATCTTAATGAGCAGGTTCTGATCTGAGACAAGCTGCAAACTTTAAATCAGGGACACAAGTGTGCAGGCTGAGGGTTAATTAGATGTAGATAAATTTTTTATCCAAACTGGACTAAATTTTGTAGGAGCAGAAAAAAAAAAGATTTCTTCAAACTCGCTTCCAGCTGTGCTTTCTGACTCTAACTATCATCTTCATGACACTAATCTCTTCAACTCTACGGTCTTTTTACTTTTGACAATATGCTGAATGGTGGCATAGTTAGCACGTTGGCCTCACAGCAAGAAGGTTGGGGTTCGAGTCCCGGAGTGGGTACACAGCTTGAAACACTGTCCTTTCTGTGTGGAGTTTGCATTTTCTCACAGAGTGGGTTTAATCCAGGTTCCTCCCAAATGAACGTTAGGTTAATTGGCCGCTATAAAATTGCCCCTAGGAATGAATGATTGTGTGTGGCCTTGCAACAGACTGGTGATCTATTTGTTGTGTACCCTACCTCTTGTCTGAAATCAGCCAGGATAGGCTCCGGCACCCCCTTCAACTCCTTTAGAGATAAATGGCTCAAAGGACGAAACAAAACTTTCCACAATTCTTTACTGAAGTGCCATATTTGGGGGGAGACAGTGGCTCAGTGGTTAGAGTGTTCGCCCGCAAACTGGAAGTCAACCAGAAGTTCGCAGGTTCGCATTCCACTGTGTGCATGTCTAAGGTCCTTGGAGAAGACACCTAACCCCTGTTTCTCCCACCATTGGTGCCGTCATAGGTGGCAGCCTGCTGTGGTAAAATGCAGCACATAAATTTCCCGGTGAGAGATTAATAAAGTATATAAAAATATATATATATTTCTTTTTTGTTTTGACACAAACAAAAAGTACATTAACTTTTTTTTTTCCTTTGTTGTTGAACCAGCAATTCAGAAGACGCTTCAGTTGTGCCAGATAATCAGTTTTTGTCGAGTACCTTTGTCTCTATTCCACCTGCTACTTATTGAATGTGCTGCCATGGAAACATTTAATCGTTTAAAGGATTATTAAAATTGCTTGCTGAAATCTAACGGTTAAAGAAAAGGTTAAAAAATTCTGCCACCTCATCCATCTCGAACATGGGCACAAATATGCAGTAATTTACTATATTTAGGACTTTGGTTTTAGAATTCATAATCTGAATTACAAATTTAGATGAGTCATCTAAAATCAATTTATCATTTTATTTACGGATAGAAAAAAAAGAGTGATTTTATTTTGAAAAAAAAAAAGCTTAAATTGTAATATTAAGTATATAGATTCATAATTTTCCATCTTCACATGTCAGCTTCTGGGTGTAAATGTCTCATTTGCAAGAAGACAGTTTCTGACCTCATTAAATTCAGATTACAGCCAAGACAATTAGCTGAGCTATCCATTTGGGGTCATGTGATATTACAGAAACATTAATTGTGTGTGCTCGTGTATAATGATCTTAACATATTTGAATATTTTAGAAAAAATAAAAAAACAACCACCTATTTACTGAATTGCCTTTGTAACCAGAGGCTCTTCGCTTCTCAACACACACTCATTTCAAAACCCTGTTTTAATCTTCCAACAGCCCTCCTTTATGTCAGGATCTTTGACAAACTTAATCAGTGTGAAGCCACTTTCTGCCACGAGACAAAAAAAAAAAGCGTCTAATCTTTGGTCTCCATTATGTTTAGCAATATCAATTTATCTCTGTGCTTATGAAATTGAACGTTGATCAGCGTTGATTAACTCTGCCTTTGAACTTGGAAGGAAATTATGTAGCAGCAGGATGCCATTTAAATCCATGTGTGTGTCTGTGTTGTGAGTGTGAGATGATTGGCCACGGAGTCGGTTTCAATCTGGAATACCAAACACCCCTGTGTCTGGTGGGGAGGTCAACACCCAGGCATATCCTGCAGTACATAATTATCAACCTGCTCAAGGCTAACGGGATTCAATAAATGAATAAATAATCAAATAAGAGGCATTTAAATGTGTTTACCCCGAACAATTATTAAATGAATAGTGAACAAATCAACCGTTCTGTCAGCTTAGATAAATGTCTGGTTAAACATCTCAATAACAGCAGCAGTGCAGATGGGATTCATGTTTATGTTGTAGTTACGCTGATGACACAGTGTTTTACTTATGTGTAAAATTACTGTAGGGTTTTTTTTCAGGCTCATAAACTTTGCCTTAATATGTTGTAAAGTTCATGTTAGAGTAAATAGGTCACTGATAGAACGATGGAAGCAAAAAATATGCCTGCTGGGTTGATGCATCTGGAATTCTGTAGTGATGCAGCAACGGAGGGTTTCAGGCCTGACTCAGAAAAATATAAGATTTGACATAAAAAAGACGGGCAGCTGAAAAGGATGCAGTTTCTGCCTCCGACCAACTTATAAATCTTAATTCCTGATGAAAGCCTAATTAGAGCTGTGCATCCATCGTGTTCACAAGTTTACTGTAGGGGGATTTGAACTGTAATCTTATTTCCCTCTATTTCCTCTACACTACTTTAATGATGACAACAAACTTCCTTCACCGACACTATTAGAAATTCTAAGCCCTTTCTTTGTGCTTTCCAACCAGCTCAGCTTAAAAGCAATTAGTTTTTTTTTCCCCAACATGTGTCACAATGACTGAATAAAACACAAATTAGTGAGCATAAAGCTGATTATTTATTTTTTTAATGACCTGCAGACCCATGAAAGTTCATTTTAGGAGCTAAATGTCTAAGTCTCAGAGTCCGTTGGCTAGATCAGTCCCTCTATTACATTTTACAAAACACACTATGTTTAATCAGCTCTTATGTTAAAGTGAATCCACTGTTTTTTAACCTCTTGAATTATCAAGTAGGATTTAAGAGGGTCCAACAAGACGTGGCTCAGACCAGACCAGGTTGCTAGAAAGGTTGTCAATGAAGCATAAATATAATTAGTAATTCTAAAACTTACAACACCTATGCTAGAGGTTTTGGAGATAAAGTCAGAGAGGCCAGACTGAGATGGTTTGAATGTTTGCGGAGGAGAGAGTACATCGGAAGAAGGATTCTGGATTTGGAACCACCAGGAAAGAGGACTTGAGGAAGACCAAAAAGGAGGTTCATGGATACAGTGAAGGTAGACACGAAGTTAGTAAGCGTGACCAAAAAGGATGCAGGAGTTAGGGTTAGATGGAAGAAACTGACTTGTTGTGGTGACCCTTGAAGGGGAATTCCGAAAGGAGAAGAAGAAATAGTCAAGTTGTTATTCTGTTGCAATGGCTTCGCAGAATGAATTCTACCCTGTACAATCTTCGAACCATATTCCCACCAAATATTCCCAGTTATTCCCACCAATCGTCAAAAGAGAGTTAAGTATTTTCAACGGCAAGTAATTCTGGGAATTCTGAAAAGTTACCGAATTTAGAAGATTTTCCACAACCCTTCTGATGATTTAAACCAGGGGTGTCCAAATCCGGTCCTCGAGGGCCGATGTCCTGAAGGTTTTACACATGTTCTTGCATCTACACACGTGATCCAGTTAATTGAGTCATTGTGCCAAAAATTTATTGGCTGTTGATTTAACTTTCTGTGCATCAGCTGTATTGAACCAGGAACATGTGGAAAACCATTAGGACACTCGAGGACTGACTTTGGACACCCCTGGTTTTAGAGGGGACTTTCTGAGTATTTCTGTGTTTAATATCGTTCACTACAATAAAGACCACTTTGCTAACCACTGCAAAACCGTGCCCAATATAATGAGATCATAAATTTATTTTAATCTGAAAAAAAAAGTTGGCATTAAATTGGATTTTTGAATTTTCATACATTCATGCAAATAAAAATTAATTTGAGAATTGTTTCTCATCTTTTGTTTTACTCAATTCGTGACCCTACAACCTAATAATTAGCCTGGCACTGCCCATAGCGATGTCTCCCATGTGGAAATTTTTCTGAATGTTTGAACAAATTCAAATGCATCAGGAATCAAACATCCATAATTTAATTTGTGCAGAGGATATTTTCAGCCTGTGACTTGGAAACATATATTTCTCTGATTTCTTTTCAATGAGACAGATGTTTACTCCAATCATTTTTATTATTTTTATTTATTTCGGTCACAGTGCAACCTCATATCAATGAAATAAAGAAAACAACCATATTCCAGCAAAGGACCGAAAAGGTATCGGCTGAAGCAAACGCTTATTACGCCGACCCTTTTTTTTTTTTTTTATGTCATCATAAAAGCAAAAAGACATAAGTAAATACTAAGTCATCATAATTGTTATAACACATAACATAATAATATCATAATACATCATAACACATAACATAATCATAACACATCATAACACATAACATAATCATAACACATATTCGTAACACATAACATAATCATAACATATCATAATTGTTTACTTTTTATATAAGCTTGAATTTAACCATCAAGACTTGCATATTTTTTAAGTATTAATAACTTAAATTTCTTTTTTAAACATAAAAGATTTAAACACAATTTAAGTTCATCATCACAATTATTCCAAAGATCCACACCTTTAATAGAAATACAGAATTTTTTAACATTCGTTCTAAATTTATTTTTAATGAACACATCATTTCCTCTTAATTCGTATGGACTTTTCCTAATATTAAACATATTTTGTAGAGAGTTTGACATCATGTTTTTTTTATCTTAAACATAAATTTTAAAGTGTGTAATTCCACTAAATCATAGAACTTTAATGTTTTTAAATTTATAAATAGATTATTGGTAGGTTGATTATAAGATGAGAATGTTATTGCTCGTATTGCTTTTTTTTGTAAAATATAAATTGGTTTTGTGTTAGTTTTGTACGTATTTCCCCAAATCTCGATACAATAAGTTATATATGGAAGTACTAATGTATTATATAACATAAACAAACTTTTTTTATTTAGGACAAATCTGAATTTATAAATGATTGCCATTACTTTAGACAGTTTATTTTTTGTATAATTTATGTGTGATTTCCAGCTTAATTTGTGATCTATAATCATTCCAAGGAACTTACTGTCGTAAGCTCGTTCCAATGGGGTGTTATTAAGCATAATTTGAATTTGTTTAGGTACTTTTAATTTTGTAAATACTATAAATTTTGTTTTTTCAATATTTAATGATAATTTATTTATGTCAAACCATATTTTTATTTTATTCAATTCTCTTTCAACTGATTGTATCATTTGGTTCAGGTCTTTTCCTGAAAAGTAAAGAGTAGTGTCGTCTGCAAACAGTACATAATTTATTAGTTTGGATGTGTAACACAAATCATTGATGTACAGGATAAAGAGTTTAGGCCCCAGCGTTGAGCCTTGTGGAATTCCAGTTCTGACAACTGGATCCTGACAAAAAAAAAAAGAGACTGAAATCTGTCATATGTTTCATTCTGTTTGACATAAAAACAGGTGGTCATTTTTGGTCACTTTTTCTCATCTGAAGAGTTGTTTGACCCATTAATAGATTCATTTGGCAATCTTTTTAATTTTAGGCAAACTGAAAGTAATTCTTTTCTTTACTTCAGAGCTGCAAGACGTTACAAAAAAGCTGAAGGACATTTTTTTCTTCATCCTCCCAGATGTAAGAAACTGTTGCATCTGAAATCGTTTTTCAAAACAAAGCCGTTCAGCTGCACTGAATACAGAACAGAGAAGAAGACTGTGAGTTGTGGAGGAACCAACAAGTCACTCTGCCACTTATTTTGTCCTCCAGCATTATGGGATGTGAATGAAACAAATGCAGAAGACCCCCCTCGGAGGGTAACATACAATAGATCTTAGGTTTCAGTATTTCCTGACAGATGCATGCAGTGCTGAGAGTTTACATACAGAAGCGTACAGCTGTCAAACAGAGCTTCATTCTAATTCATGTAAATCAGATATTCATACCGTCTCCATAATGCATAAGACTCGTTCAGCATCTGTATTTTTATTTAGAAAGAGTGTTTGTGTTGGATTCCATGGAGGAAGCTTCATGAATACATTTCAGTGGATGATGTGCATTCAGGCTGAGTTAGAGGAGAAGGAGAAGCTGAGATGTAATTGGTCAGCAGGGCATTGCCAAAATCTTTAGCTGATGCACTTGTAAAATGGTGCCTGTGTGTGTGCAGCCTGAAGTCATTGGATTTATTTCTCTACATTGATACAAAGTGGGTTTTCCAAAAGTCACATGTTGCCATTGACCGAGCATTTAGTCTCAATTAGATTCAAAGGGTGGTGAAATTGTTTCTTGCACAAATGATGCAAGGTATGATCATTTCTAATTGCTTGATTTAAATCTGCATCCTAACTTATTTTTCTATTTATTTGTTCTTTTTAACAGCATTAGATATCAGTTTAGATATAAAAATGAACACATATGGATGCAGTGCCGCCCCAGGTGCAGGAGCTTAAGTATCTCGGGGTCTTGTTCACGAGTGGGGGAAGAATCAAGCGGGAGATTGGAATGACTGATCGGTGTATCGTCCGTAATAATCAGGACACTGCATTGATCCGTTGTGGTGAAAAATAGCTGAGCCGAAAAGCAAAGCTCTCGATCTACCAGTTGATCTATACTCCGATCTATAGTTCAGAGTATAGATCGGAGTATAGATACTCCGATCTATCCGCAGTATAGATCGGAGTATATCCGATCTAAGTATATCCGATCCAGCTATGGTGACCCATAGCTGGTCACCAGCTATGGATCACCAGCCATAGGTGACCGAAAGAACAAGATCGCAGTTACAAGCCGACGAAATGAGCTTCCTCCGCCGGTTGGTTGGACTCACACTAATAGAGAGAGAAACTCTACCATCCAGGATGAGCTTGGAGTAGTCCTCTTGCTCCTCCTGGTCAAGAGAAGCCAGATGAGGTGGTTTAGGCATCTTGTTAGGATGCCTTCTGCTCCTGAACGCCTCACTGCTGAGGTGTTTTGGGCACGTGCCACTGGGAAAAGACCAAGAGGCAGGCCTCGGACTTGCTGGAGGGACGATGTCTCGCAGCTGGCAGGAAACACTTTGGGATCTGGAGGTTGAGGCCATGGTGAGAGAAGCCTTGACTTCCCAACTGAGGCTGTTGCCTCAACAACCCAGATAAGCGGAAGACAACTGAACAGACAAGGAATGGTGCACATGCATGTACGTATATTTGTGATGACTTTTGTAAAGGGCCTAAAAAAAACTATATGTCGCTTTAAAAGTTGTCCCGGATTTTTATGTTTAGATTTGTTTAGATAGATGTTTATTTCTAAACATTTTATTGGAGTCTTTTACCTTTTAATAAAAGATACAAGTATCAGCAGATTTATTATTGTTGTACATTGATAAAAAATGTGATGCAATTGTCAATATTTTGGATCAGATTTTTCACAAAGAAGTCCAAGAAGAAAAATATAGACTTTTTTTTCACTCAGTTTTAAAGTAATAGCACTTGGAAATAGTTCCCACAGACAGGAGAGCAAACACAGAGAACCGGTGTGAATGCAACTACACAATCATTGATCAGTTGTGTCTTTAAAATCAATTGTTTCTTTTTTTTCTTTCAGCTGCAGGTTGGATGGAATTCCTGGACTTTTTCAGTTGGTATGGTCACCACAACAGGGTCGTTTTAAATGAAAAACAGACTGTTGATCAAAATAGTTTTTTTGTATTGCTTTTTGTATTGTATAATAATCACACTGACTTCTTCTTCTTTTGGCATTTCCCTTCAGGGGTCGCCACAGCAAGTCAGTTTCTTCCATCTAACCCTATCTGCTGCATCCTCTTTGGTCACGCCAACTATCTTCCTTCACTGTATCCATGAACCTCCTCTTTGGTCTTCCTGTAGTCCTCTTTCCTGGTGGTTCCAAATCCAGCATCCTTCTGCCGATGTACTCTCTCTCTCCTCTGCACATGTCCAAACCATCTCAGTCTGGCCTCTCTGACTTTATCTCCAAAACCTCTAACATGTGCTGTTCCTCTGATCCTGTCCATCCTGGTCACTCCCAGAGAGATCGTCAGCATCTTCATCTCTGCTACCTCCATCTCTGTTTCCTGTCTTTTTCTCAGTGCTAATCTAATCACAGTTTTTCACACTTTCTCTTTCATTTTAGCTGGAACTTTTCTGTCACACATCCAATCTGATACTTTTCTCCACCCGTTCCAACCTGCCTGTACACGCTTCTTCACCTCTTTTCCACACTCTCCATTGCTCTGGACTGTTGATCCTGAGTACTTAAAATCTTCCACCTTCTCCAATAATCACACCGAATAATAATAAATATTCAAAAGGACATTTTCAGAGGTCAGCTCCTGCTGATTTAATTCACAGAACAGATGCAAAAAAATGCTACCAATCAATTTGAATGTTTTAACACCACAAACATAATTTTTTAGTTGATCTATAAACACTGACAAAGTTGTTGGATTTTTTTTCTTTTTTTTAAAAAAAAAAAGACTGATTATCACGAGTTATTACACAATTATTTTAAGAATTTATTTTTACCATCGGTGGTTTAATTTTTGAGGTGTATTGCTAACTGAAGAAATCAACTTATCTTGGAAATAATATGTAGATTCATATTCATTTGGTATCTACCTCTGAACTTATTAAACCACTGACATATATGCACGTAAACACTCAACCACAGATTGTTTCAAAATCAGTTTGCTCTCTCCTTCACATCTTGTCTTTGGAGTTCGTCAGTAATTATTTTCTTTATAATACCTTCTCACAATAACATGGATAAGAATAGGTATGTACTTGTGCTTTTGAGTGTGTCTATTTGCATGTCCTTGGAAAGACGATTTCGGTGAGTAAGATAAGCTTTTGCTTGGTATCGTCACCTGTAACCTCCATTTTTCTTACCACTTGCCCACAACCTGCATTTTAATTTTCTAGTCAGCATATAAAAAGACACCAGGATAACCACTTGGAGCACTTAATACATCTTCAGTTTCAAGTAGATTTTCTCTTAGCCTGTTTTCAACTTTCTTTTTTTTTTTTTTGGTATTGTTGCTTTCAGTTACGATGCATTTTTAAATTCATTGTCTGTCTGCAGTCTGTATGGATTTCAGTAGTCTGTAATGTGTGTTCTATCTTTGAAATAATAACATTTCTTTATCCTTTAGCTATCACCAGAAACAGAATAAACATTTCAGCCGATCTGATTCACCCGCAAGTGCAATTAAAATTGTAATTACAGCATATTTGTTATCGTTTAGTGTTCAAATGATTACATTTGAGGTTCAGTTTGGAAAAAGTAGTTCTGGTTTGGATTTTCAAAAGACAGTAACTCACTGAGGTTTTTTGCTTTTTGTGCATCGTGTTCAAATTTTAAGAAACCCTAATTTTGAACGGTCGTTTTTTTTTATTTATTATTATTTATTTTATTTTGTCTCACCTGCGCTTAAAAATACTTTCAAACTTCCACTTTAACTGTGTTGCATATTATTTTTTTAATGTTATTTTTTTTAACAGAACAGCTTTAAAAATCAGATAAAATGTACTTTAATTGTGCCGCAACCACCCTAAAAAAATTATTTTGCAACTCAGGAGTTGAATGTATACAAATAGCAAAGGGTTTTTACATTTTTATCTACAAATTTATGTAAATATGTATCAAATAGCACGAATTGCTCCAAAATGAGGCATAATTTTTCATGAGGCATAAAAAAAAAAAAAAAAAGTTTAAGAAGGAACGAATTGTGGGGGGAGACGGTAGCTCAGTCTAGGGTTCTTGGAGAAGACACCTAACCCACCATTGGCACCGTCAGAGGTGAAGAGGAGAGGGATTAAACTATAAACTTTAAACTATATTAAAAAAAATAAATCCAAAACTACTGGAAGTGTTTCTACTGTTACAAATAGTCATTGTTCTTATTTGCATGTCCTATTACAAGAAAACCTGGAAACACGCCCAGAATTTGCAAAAGGGACCTTGTCTCAAAAATACCTCCAGATTGTGCTGGAGTTTTCCCAGACGAGCTGGAAGATGTGGCCCTGGCTGAGGAAAGTCTAGACTTCCTTGACAAAATTTCTTGCTGCATAAACCTGAATGAATTCAAAGACAACTTTCCGATAAATACTAACTCTCTGTTTTTTGGTCAGACTCAAAACAAAATGCACAAACTTGATTTTTCTGTTTGCAGCTTTTAAAACACAGTTTCAAGGAAAAAGAGAAACATCATTTTGTAAAAACATGCATTCGTTTTTCAAGGATTTTTACCCAATAGTTTCACGAGAGACCAATAAATATTGTAATAAATGACCTGTTCAGTTATTTAATCACCCATTTATGCACATCCGACTTCTAACTGCCGCGATTGTAAGATTAGCTGGCCTGAAAATCTTTGCCGTGGGCAGTTTTAGCCAGTGACTCACTAACTTCATCTTGTGGTAACTCTAATAGCAAATATACATCTTAACTTGACTGTTGACTGATGACATTTCACATCAACAAGCACTGATACAGCAAAGACTTTAAATTTATTCAAGTGCTTTAAATACACTGAATATGAAAAAAATATCTGAAGATACTAACTGGTAACCAAAGACTGACTTTTATGAATATATTCCCCTCTGGGTTAACACTGCCTCAGGAAACTAAAAAAGGCATATTGCTTATGAATAAAAATATAGAAGGGTCAGCTGGCTGTAAGCCATGATCTCTCCAATGCTCTACAGATACAGCACTGAAATAAAAGTTTGACTGAAAACCATCTTAGAACTTAAGCAACTTGTAAAAAATTCACACACACACAAACACACACACACACACACACACACACACACACACACACACACACACACTTCTCCTTCTTATCCTTTTCAGGGGTTGTCACAGCAAATCAGCTTCTTCCATCTAACCCTGTCTTCTGTTTCCTCTTCACATCATCCTTGATTCATAAACCATTTCATTGGTCTTCCTTTTAGAGCTCGTGCCAGGAAGTTCATAACTCAGCATCCTTCTCTTTTCTTTGGACAAATTGATTTGTCGGGGTGCAAAAAGAGATAAGTCAAAAAGTAATGGTCTCGATTTACCAGGAGATCTACGTCCAGACCAAAAGAACAAGATTGCAAATTGAACGGGCAAAATGTGTGTTGTCCTAGGCACCTCCAGGATACCTCGCAAGTCAAGGATTTCCAGAAACTCCCCTAGAAGGATACACAGAGGTAGACCAATGACTTGCTGGTTGGATAGTGTCTCACGGCTAGGCAAGAAATGTCTCTGTTGAGCTGAAGGAGTGGCCAGGGTGTGGGGTGTCTGGATTTTCTTTGGTATGGTTGCTGCCCTCTGAGCTGACTCCAGAATACAGCAGAAGAAGACAGCATGGTATTATTCAGATACGTTTATACCATTAAAGAATTCACTAGAAATGTTTTAAACAGTCAGTTTGCCCTGTCACTTTAAAATGTCCCTGCCACCAGTAAACTCTGCTACGTTTTTTATGATGAATGTTGAGCAGCTATCACAATGTTCTGACAAACATGAGCTTGTGGTCTCCAGCACAGCGTTTGTGAGTAGCAGATTGTCTGACCTCTACGGTCACTGCTTCGACACACTTCGATGGTCCCCTCTAAATCGCCCTCCCACACTGCTCCATTTCTCTTTGTGCAACATGCTTTTTTTTGCTTTACATCTAACATGTTTATACCGTTTTTTTTTTTTGATATGATTAGGAACGTGTGCAGTCTAAATCAAAACATGTTGCATTGTTATCTCTGAACTCTCGACAAAGCCAACACATCAAATCTGGTTCAGTGATCTATGAAAGACTTGTGTCTTTTAAAATGTGTAACCAGTTCTCAGCTGTACAAGGACTGGTTTAGACAATTGGCTAGTTATGAGCATAATAAGTGAGAAAGAAACAAAGCTTTTTCTTTTGCACAATTTTGTATGTGTGGGTTTTCTCTGGGTACTGTTGTTTTCTCGCACCCTCCAAAAACATGCATGTTAGGTTGATTGGCCACTAAGAAATTGCTCCTAGGAATGAATGTGTTTGTGAATGATTGTCTATGTCTGGACCACAACAGACTGGCAACCTCTTCGAGGTGTTACCCGCCTGTAATCAGCCAGGACAGGCTCCGGCATTCCTTACAAGCCCGTTAGGAATAAGTGGTTCAGATGATGAATTTTGCTTTTATTTTGAAAAAAAAACTTGCCTTCACAGCTAACAATTTAACGTTCCGAGAACCATCTGGGAAGATTTTTCAAAGGTTAGCAGAACATTCCTTGAAGGTTATTTTTGGTTCTCTAAAGGTTCAAAGGTTTTTTTTTGGTTTTCAGAACGTTCCTCTAACCTTAATTTTAACCATAACATTTTGAATTCGGTTCTCTCAACAATCTGGGAAGGTTAGATTCTAACATAACCACCAGCTAACGTTTAGGGAACGTTAGTTTTTGGTTGGGTAAAAACAAACCTTTAAAGAACCTCAGGCTAAAGTTCCCTGGAGGTCTCTGTTTGCTGGGTTTTGGCAAACATAGAAATTTTTTGAATGTATGATCAGTCAGACACCAGCTGTGTTGGATGATACAAAACAAGGATAGGTGATTGTGTCAGGTTAAAGTCTGAGCAATCAGTTGTGAGGGCCCTGGGCCTTTTCCTGCTGCTGTCTGTCTGTTTCTCTCTCTCTCTTTTCTCTCTCTCCTGTTTGCAGGAGACTGTTGCTCCATTGCCACATGGTTCCTAAGACTCCATTGCCACATAGTGGATTTATTGAGAGCAGCTGTGTCCTCTTCCTCCTGGCTGCTGCCTGAGTCTCACATGCTCCAAGTTCTGCTCCTTTTATTGTTGGTTTTCTTAAGATTATTATTAATAAAAGTCGTTAAACCATCCGCCTGCCTTCCTCGTCTTCTGTTTTGTCGGGGTCTTGAGCCAAACCCCTGACACAATGGACACGTAAAGAGTTAAACAACAATAATCCTAAAAATACGGAAAAATTTACCTTTTTCCATAAATTATTTTAAGAATTGGAAGTAATTTAGTGACAGTAGGCGGAATAAAGAGAACAATAAGACATCAATCTCTAATACCTTTTTTGACATGGAACTTAAAAAAAAAAAAAAAAAATACCTGTTGCAAATTATTGGTTTTTGGCCATTACTGGAAACCTCGAATTGATCAGTTTAGGATTTTTTTTTTGTTTTTTTTGGACAGAAAACACGCAAAGTGACTTCACATTCCCTGATTGCCTCATAATTAAAGAAATTAGTAGTGCTGGCTTTCTGTACTGCTGATTACATTTTTTTTGTAACATCATTAAGCTTCGATGTATTTTTAATTATTTCTCTCTCCTCTGTAACTTTATTTTTATACTACATCTTGTAATTCCGTCAAATTAAGTTAAATGACATGTGAAGATGACACAATGAAAAGAAGAGAAATAAAACAAATGAAAAGACAGAGAGATGAAAATAGTGATGACGACACCCGTCCTCCCTTCTCTTTTCTCCACCTCATGCATCCATTATTCAACGTACCTTCGGGTCAAACTCTCGGTGTCTTCTTGACATCTCCCCTATCTCGTCTATAGTGCATTGCCCATTCCAGCTTTCCTTTTTACGTCTTTCTTCTTCATCTTACTGACTGTCACACTTTCATATTCCAAAGATGTGACCATAGGGAGAAGAAACCTTGCTGTGAAGAATCAAATTTTTATAGAGGTAATTTTTTCCACAGGTTTTTAATTATGGGAACACGCATGTAGTCTTTGTAGACTAGGTTTGTACGACAAAGAAAAGTTCCTCGTCAGTCACTTCTCTTCTTGTCCCACTTGTCTTTATGTGCATACGTATGGTTGGCAGAGTACAATCACAAAGAGAAATCTAAAAGACACTTGTATCAGATTTTATTCATGAGCAGACATCTTGGATTTCATTGGAAATGTCCATGAAGTGGATGCATTTGTGGATATGTATGTATTTCCAAGAACAATGTCTGTTCTTGTATTTTTATGCATGTTTGTACTTTTGTTCTTTAAAGATTTGCGTAACAAATGTCGATCCATATTCCTCCTACTCGCTGTGCACAAAAATAGCTTCTTTCAAGACAAAACTGAAAGAAGTTACCGCACTTGAAAAGGTATCAAACTGATGAATGTCAAATATATTCTGCCGTCAACATTTACTCAGTTCTTGTGCATTTGAAAAGAAAACACTTGTTATTCTTGCAGTCATTCCTCTTTGTATCCGCACTGGGGTTGGACTGTTTGAAACTTGTTTTTTTTTTTTTTCCTATTGAATGGTTGAATAAAAAATATTCTAGAATTTGTTTAATTTCAAATATTGTTGTCTTTATGGAATCCATGGCTGCTTGGTTTTATGGTAATTTGTTTCTTTCAGTGGCTATGCTTTAGAGAATTTGTCGTAATCCCCTTGCCTGCTGCCAGAGGGAGCCCTGGACCTACCTCATCACCCTGATTAGGGACACCTGGGATTGATTTCTGATGCCACACATCTGTGGACTCTGCTACCTATTTAAGGGCAATCACCCCAGACTTCCATGTCGGGTCATCGTCGTCTTCACCATCCTCCCTGACGATGAACTCCATCCTGGAACTTTGTTGTATTGCCTGAACTTTTTATTCTGAGTTAATCCTGTGCCCTTTGCTTTACAGACTTACCTGACTTCTGTTAATAAATCCTGATTTTGTCCTGCATTTGGGTCCTCTTCCCTCCACACCACAATAGAATCATTGGTAACCTCCAACCCCACCACCTGCAGAATTACATTGAAGAATGTGTTTTAAAATTGTCTATGTGTGTGGCCACCCCTACAGACTGGTGACTTGTTTGGGGTGTATCCAGCCTCCCGTCTGAAATCAGGCAGGATAGGTTCCGGCATCCCCCGCAACCCCATTAGGTATAAGTGGTTCAGAAGACGAAACAAAATGTATTTTAAAAGTCTTTTTAAATTTCACAGTGAACAATTTTTACAAACATGACTGTGATCATCTATTTTGATCTGAAATCCTGTTCAGGGTGTACCCTGCCTCTCTCCTATGAACTAGCCATGATGAGCCACGTCTCGCCCCAATGTGGTAAGTGGTTTTGAAAGTGCATGGGTGGATAAATCAGCCATTTTTTTCTCCTCTTCAGATCAATGTGTCTGTCGTCTTTTATACAAATAATTACTTTACTGAATAAAGATCAGGATTCAATGATGTGTCCTTGATGAGGTGGCAGGCTGGACTCACGAGCTTGAGACCTTAATGAATATTTACATATTTTATGGATGGAAGGCGAGGATTTTTATTGCTAAGTGGTTTGATTAACAATCATTATTTCAATAAATTTGGAACAATATATTTTCAAAGGGCAATTTCATAATCTTGTATTAATTCGTTTTGTATAATGACTATTTGTTTTTGAAACGTAAAAATGTTTTTTTTTTTTTTTTGACAACTCAATACTGAATCAAGAATTCAAAAGGCTACTTCATATTCACAAGTCCGGTGGCAAAGTCATCATAGCAGCAATATTTGCAATTTATCATAACATCTGCCTTTCTTTTTGAAGTGGTAAACCCCCTCAGGAGTCCTGAAAAGCAGACGATAGTGTGATGGAAGACCAAAGTGGTCTTAAACTGTATCAGGCTGAAGCTGGAACTCTTGGAGTTCAGATAAGATTACAGCCTCCGAGTTTTACAGCCCATGAGAAATACTGTGTTGGTTAGAGGGGCGAACCATTTACTCTGATGCTCCTACAGTCATCTAAGGGCAAAGTGTGAACATTTGTCTGAACACAAATGTGAAGAAAATGGTAACCATCAACCCATGTGCCTGATGTGTGTCGATCAGCATCTAAAAGAGCGTAGTTCTTCACATTCTCCCCCTCAAGGACAAGACCCTGTCTGTAACGAGCTGTTTGTCAGAATGTGCAGAATAGCTCATTGTTGGTAATAGTACGTCTGGATTAAAATGCAAGCATCCATATGAAACATTTTCTAAAACACAGAAAAATAACGTTAATGTTGCATAATGTGTATAATGTGGAAGGAAGGGACGGAGGACCAGCCTCTCTCTGTAGAGATAACTTTCTTTTGATAATTTCAATCTTATTCATTGAACAATTTGTTTCGTCTTCTGAATCGCTCATCCATAATAGGATCGTGAGTGGTGCTGAAGTCTATCCCGGCTGATTATAGGTGAAAGACATGGTACACCCTGAACAGGTCACCAGTATGTTACAGGACCACACACAACCTTTCACACGCACAATTTCCTAAGGGCAATTTTATAGTGGCCAATCAACCTAACATGGATGTTTTTGAAGAGTGGGAGGAAACCGGAGTACCTATAGAAAACCCACACATGCACGGGGAGAACATGCAAACTCCACACAGAAAGGCCAGTGTTTCAAGCCCCGCCCAGGACACGAACCCCCACCCTTCTTACTGTGAGGCCACCCTGTAGTCCCATTTGGCAATTCTTCTAATGCAATTGTTAACATTAAAAATTTAATCAGACGATTGATTTTTTTTCAGTTATGAAACTTGTATTTTTGTGCAAAAAAGAATTCTAAAAATTTAAACCTCTTCAAGCCCAAATTTTTTTTTTTTTTTAGAAAAAAAAAAAAAAAAATACTATCCTTGGTAACCAGATCAGTTCAAGCTCCTGTGATTTTGAACGGACCAATCATAGCACAACTTCATAGTCTGTCTGAATTTTCACAATTAAATTCTTAACAACAGGTGTGAACAAGATGGTTGGATAAAATTCACAAGAAAATACAAACTATTTCTAAAAATGCTGGTGAGTTTCAACTCATTACATATTAACTTGTTGGTCAAAATCACTTGGTTCAAAGTGAGAAGTCATAAAAAAGTGTGGAAATGATTTGTTTGCTTTTTTAAAACTAGTTTGAGAGCATTAATAGTGACTCTGATCTGCTTCTGGACTTCATGTCCTCAGTCTCTGGTCCAGTCGATGTACTCCACATACAGAAGATCATGAGCAGGCGTTCAGCTACACTGCTGTTCGTCATTCCCTTTATGTTAGAATTCTTCCAATTTGTTTCCTCACTTCCAAAATGTCTCGGAAAAGCTGAATCATAATGATGATTATTATTTCTAAAAGAAATATATTTTTATTAAAGAAAAAGATTTTCTAGAATAATTCTGTGGATTGTTCAAAATAATAACAACACTGTATAATATTTGGGATTATTGTGTTGGGTGGAGATTTTGAGCCTTTTTGATACAGTATTTCAGTGTTGAGTTGGTCCTCTTATTTTTAGTTAAATAGTTTCTACAATCTTTTTTAAGTCTTCTTAACTTCTCTGTGGCGTCATTGTGGCAGCTGGTTAAGAGGAAAGCCTCATACATCTTCTTTCATCTAATCCAGGAGGACCCTCAGGCGTTTATATGTTAGCTCTGAGATGTAGTCCTCCTCATGCACTCAGAAACTCTATCAGGGTCTCCCATGTGAGACATTTATGCAAGACTTGAGCAGCCGTAAGTAAAACTAACTTCAACATTTTGTATGTTCATCACTGAGTTGTTACTGATATGATGAGAATCCAACAAAATAACTAGATCCACATTTAAAAAATGGGTTGTGAGCTTTCCTTTAAATGTATTTACACATAGGGTGATACGTTGGTTCAATTTTGACGTGAGAAAAAATCTTCTTTCCTTATCTGGTGTTGCCACACTCATCTGTGTATATTTCACTCATCCACCAGTGTTCAAGTGGAACCTGGTGTACCCCATTCTCTGGTTCCAGAGAATAGCAAAGTCCTAACTTTGGTGCAGCTATCCAGCAGGTTTTCAATTCCTTTTTTTTGTTCTGATGCAATCAGAACAAAAAAAAAAAAAAAAAAAAAAAAAACTTCAGTAACTGCGGTTCTCATTTGCCACAAGCAGAAACAGACCCTTTTACATTTGTATGAATCTACTTCGATACAAAATATCACAAATTAAAATAGTTCACACTAACCACAATCTGTTGTTCACCCAGG
Organism: Neostethus bicornis; assembly: GCA_902685375.1. Taxonomy (NCBI): domain Eukaryota; kingdom Metazoa; phylum Chordata; class Actinopteri; order Atheriniformes; family Phallostethidae; genus Neostethus; species Neostethus bicornis. The sequence continues at coordinate 20,789,220 of LR738551.1, read as the reverse complement.
AGTATCTAAAGGTGCTCCATTGCAACTCTGTGTCTCTTATTGGTGATTTGGGCCAGGAGTACCTCACTTGTGAGGCAATTTGGGGGAATCCTAAAAAGATTCCCAAACCGTCATGTTCCGCATTGCTGGGAATTTGAGCATAATTCGACTGGAAAATTTAGAGCGTAGCTTTTTGAGTTCCTAGAGCTAGCTTATGCAAACGCGAATCTGACCGCCAGGGTCCCGGTCGTTGGCTGCCACCCATCTCCTCCTTCAATCGACCCCTATCTCCCCTTCTGCAGGTGGTGAGTCCACTGGAAGGGCAGCCCATGTCCTGTGTTTGGGCTGAGCCCGGCCAGGCCCCATGGGTAAAAGCCCAGCCACCAGGCGCTTGCTCTCGTGCCCCACCCTTGGGCCTGGCTCCAAAGGGGGGGCGGGATGGGAATTAGCTTCTCCCCAAATCCGAGACCATGGGCCTCGCCCAGGAAAGGGTGGAATGCCCCCTGCAGGCCAAGGACAGAGTCTTACCCCAAGTGGAGGAGTTTAAGTATCTCGGGGTCTTGTTCACGAGTGGGGGAAGGATGGAGCGGGAGATCGACAGGCGGATCGGTGCGGCGTCAGCAATAACTAGGATGCTGCATCGGTCCGTCATGGTAAAGAGAGTACTGAGCCAAAAAGCAAAGCTCTCGATTTACAAGTCGATCTACGTTCCAACCCTCACCTATGGTAACCAGTTGTGGGTGGTGACCGAAAGAATGATGTCGCGGATACAAACGGCCGAAATAAGCTTCCTCCACAGGGTGGCTGGGCTCTCACTCAGTGATCGGGTGAGGACCTCTGCCACCCGGGAAGAGCTCGGTGTCGAGCCGCTGCTCCTCCAGATCGAGAGGAGCCAGATGGGGTGGTTCGGGCATCTGGTCAGGACACCCCCCTGAGCGCCTCGCTGGTGAGGTGTTTTGGGCACGTCCCACCGGGAGGAGACCAAGGGGCAGACCCTGGACCTGCTGGAGAGACTATGTCTCACAGCTGGCCGGGGAACGACTCGGGATCCTTCTGGGCAAGCTGGAGGATGCAGCCGGGGAGAAGGAAACCTGGGCTTCTCATCTGAGGCTGTTGCCCCCGCAACCCGGCCCCGGATGAGCGGAAGACGACTCCTATTCCACCTCACTGGTGAGGTTATATTTGGTTTTCGTCTGAGGCTGTTGCCCTGCGACCGAGGCTTGGTAAGCAGAAGACGACGGAACTGAACTTTTTGATTCAGTGCTCTATCATGACAAAAGTTATGAGCAAAATGTCATGGTAGGAAAAGTCTTAAACCAGCTGTTTTATGACATGTGGTATTAATGAAAATATACTACATGTTATTTTACAAAACTACAAATGGTTGTTCAATAACTAAAAAGAATAAAGTTAGAGGTAAAAAGTGTCATTTTGAATAATTACAACGTAGAAAAAAAAACGAGTTGTGGATCCAAATGATCTAGTTGATGGGATGTGATGGATTGATAAACGTAGCAACACAAACTGTAGCAGTTCGGGTAAAACAGAAAGGATGGCATTTGTAGCTACTGATTGAGATTGAGTGCTTTAGTTAATGGGAGAAGTGGGGAAAAAAACTGGTTTGACACAGAAAAGTAGGGGAAAAAAATTAGAAAATGAAGAGGTAAGATGACACAGCGAAAGACAAAAGAGGAACATAAATTATGAAATGAATAGAATGGTTTGCTTGACAGAAAAGGATGGGCGAGAATGTAAGAAAATGAAAACCCTCACTTAGTGAAATGAATTAACCACCGGATTGCTCCGGCAAGTGAAGGAGACAGAACCGACCAGCGAACAAGGAGACTGGGTGGGAGGCAGAATAAATGAATGAGATGGAGAAAAAGGAATGTATAAGGGACTCAAGAGAAATGGCAAAGAAATGCGTTGGAGGTAGATGAAGAATGAATAAATGAAGCACCACAAGAAAGCATGGAATGATGAGGATCGAAAGAAGGTAGCAGAACATAAGGCGTGTGAGAGATGAGGAGAATGTTAGAGAAAAAGGAAATAGAAACAAAAATGACCAAAAAGACAACTTGGATAAAAAGAAAGGTGGGCAAATTCTCAGTTGGGCTGTTTTTTGGGTTTTTTTTTTCGCATCCTGTGTATATTATACAGAGTAACATCTGAAGGACTAGAGGAAGGCCAAAGAGGAGGTTTATGAACGCAGTAAAGGAAGACATGAAGATAGCTGGTGTGACCAAAGAGGATGCAGCAGATAGGGTTAGATGGAAGAAACTGACTTGCTGTGGCGACCCTAAAGGGAAATGCCGAAAGAAACATCTGAAGGAAACATCTGAAGCAGTCAAAGAGACAATATGTACAATAACTTTGAACGTTTCTCCCACAACATTTATTCTTTTTTTAAAAGAATATATACATACATAAAAAAAAAACCTTTGAAGTCTAAATAAATTGCTAAATGTTTTGAAATTCCTTTTATCTTTTTAAAAAAAACTTCACATTAGACTCCGGTTTTCTCCCATCCCCCCAGAAACATGCATGTTAGGTTGATTTGCCACAGTAAAATTAGCCCTAGGAATGAGTGGGTACGTTCATGGGTGTGTGTATGCTCCCCGTCCTTCCCCTCCACAGCCCAGTTAAGGATGGACGGTTCAGAATACAAAACTTCAAATTAGTATGATCATATCTGAGAGAAATGACTCGTACATGTACAGAACCACAGCAAACAACTTCAGTTTTTTGGTCAAATATTATGTAGAAAAGTCTGGTGGTTTACCTGAGATGATCCGATGCTACGATTTTATTCATATTTGTGCTGCTGTATGTTATAGATCTTTCTCATTTCTGCTCTTGAACCTTGTGTGTTCTTATATTGACATCAAAACTTTGATTAAAAAAAGTGAGATTTACCGGTTTGAGTTCAAATGACAGTGGTTCTCTCAGAGTCGATAGCCACCTAGAGCATGACAAACACCTGCACATTTCAAAGGGAGCAATCTTGGAGAACTGAATTATAAAAGGATTTAACACAGCAGACTAACCAATTGTGACATTTGTTTTCTTATTTCTTTTGTTCCCACTAAAACTAGGAAACCAGACATCGACCTCATCTGTCACTGAACAAAGAGCATCTCGTAGGATTTCACTGCGTAGAAAATCGGAAAAGGCGACCATCATAAGACAAGGTAAACTCAAACATAAAAAATGTGTTTCATGTGTGTTTTTTTTTTTAAGTATTCTGCAATACAAATTAATTTTACAAAACAAATGCCCCCATTTTTTCTTAGATTGCCATTTTTCAGAAGTAAAAACATATTGAATATATAATTCCAGATGCTAATATTCCATGAAGATAGAGTAATTTTATAATTTTTTTAGTGCTAAAATCCAACTTGGAGCAGCTTAATATTGCAAAAGGTTTTTGAAATGTGTTTGCTCTTTAAAATGCTTGGTTCATTTCCATTTCCCTTCTTTGGGAGATTTGTTTGGGGTATGAAATTGATGTCAATAGACCTTCTCTCCAAAAACTCTATGCAAATCTTATATGGTAACATTTTTTTTTCTCAAAACCACCGTTACACAATTTCTGTACATTTTCTGTACAATTTTCTGTTTGGAATTGCGATATTAATTCAATATTTTTTGTCTAGTTTTTTTTGCATCAGTTTTAAAATAACCACAGAAACTATTTAAAAGTTAATCAGCACTATTAGTTTTAACTGTCAAACTGTACGGCTATGAATAAAGATAATACTGAGGCCTTAATTGACCCTAATTATAGGTGATTACCTTGACATTTTTAGTATGCTTTTTTTGTAGGTTTAATTAGTGCTCTCTTTTGAAATGTTCTATTTATAAATGTAATGCAGGACAAAAATCACAGTGTTCATTTATATATATATATATATATATATATATACATATTCAGATTAAATCAAATAAATGGAGTATGATAATTTTTTTCCATCTATTTATTGAGTATTAAAAATAAGACAGCATGTAATCAAAGGCACACAAATCAACATCTAGATGCAATTCTAATAGGAATATTTTATGTATCTGTGGGAAGAGGTCTTGGTCCGAATGGACCGTAGCCTTCTGCTTGAGGGGAGCTGCTCAGAAAGTCTGTTGCTCTGGAGGACTTTGGCCAATCAAAGGAATCAGTCATTTAACATCTCGTCATTGTTCAGTTCCTTCAGTTCTGCTTTTGTGAACAATATGATGGCAAATTTTACACACTAAAATGTAAATGGAGTGTCAAACAGGACAGCTTTGCTGGTTGGGCCACATTGTCAAACTAATCTCTTAAGCAATCTGGGATTAACATACACATAAAGATGTTTTCTGTAAAACTCGTTTGGAGATTGGCTGGTTTAAAAGTTATGCTCTGCTTCCACTTGAGTGCATATACTGGATCTGCTTTGGAGGTAAACTTATCAAAATGTTAATACAATTAAATTACTTTCTTCAAAGAAAAAGACCAAAGAAATCATTACATTGCTTAGCAAAGCTTCTAAACTTGTGTAATATCTTATTTCATCATTGAACAAGATTGCAGAATTCCGTTTGGAATTTAGTGTGAAGTTTTTCTAGAAAACATCCAACTCCTGCAGCCAGCAAAGTGTTTTTAATCAACCTCCAGAGAGTGCAAGTGATAAGAGCTTTTTCAAACTTGTAGAAAAATCCACTGCCTACCTAGGTGTGTTGCTTGGTTTTCATCACTGGAGGTCTGTTCATTTCTGGTTTGTGGGTCTCAGGCAGACCGGAGCTGTATCACAAGCTGCAGGCTGCATACCCCAGCTTCAGAGCTCAGAGATGTCTCTTTGGAGCTAATCTATGCATTTCTAAGATGTGGTGAAACCAAGTTGTGCTCTGCACTGTAAACAACTTCTTCTTCTTTTTTTTTTTTTGTACTATTTTGCGATTACCTTTCGTACCAGTTGTGGAACCACATTCCGTCAGGGGGTAGCGGTCACGACCCACAGACCAGCATTTCCATGCCTCCTAGCTGCTTTGTAAACACCATAGTGAGGTCAAGAAGCAACACGAATATGTTAGTTGCTGACCTGAAATGGCAAGCATGCAGCTCGTCCTGCACATTGTCTTAAATAAACAGACTACTTGTATTTTATTGCAAACCCTGCTTTTTGACTAAGTTTAGAAATGTTTTCAAATGTTATAAATCTTTCATGAAACTTCATTTATTCTGGTGAGAGTGTGTTGCACACTTTGAGATGCTCTCACTGCAGAGCGTTGTAATAAAGTAGAAAACCACACACACGGGCACAGCTTCATTTATTCATTGCAGTGACTTTTGTCTGGATCCAGATTCTCCCGTCTGTTATTGCTGATACTGTTGAGTGAAGTGTCAAAGGTGTTTAATCACAACAGAGACCATATCGCAGAGGAGATAATTGTTTTGTGGCCCACTGCGGCTCTGTTGCCCTCCGGTCTATCAGAACACCCTGTCTGTGTGAGTGAGTTGCTTCGAACAAATGAACTGACCTATCATACTAAACAGTTCTCCTCTCTACCAATTCATTATTGTCTCATTAATATTCTGACTTTTCTGTGTTGACAGAGAAGATCTCAATCTTTTCTTTCACATTACTTCCGTCTCTAGTCGTCACAATTAAATTTGCGCAAGTATACATTTAATCAGGATTAATTGTCTTCCTTTATACAGTTTTGGGAAGTTACCTTGTTACAAAACTAAGCAACGGTGCTGCAACACTGATCTCAATATGCCTGTAAAATCAAAACATTGTCAACTTGCAACTAATTTCTGCAAATGCCTTTGGATAATTTTCTAACTCTCAGAGTTCCACTGAGAACATCTGTTCCGAGCATCTGTGTTTCCCATGAAAATAGGATTTTTAGTCATTTTCAGCAGAACCCATTGCAACTGATGTCTCTCATTGGAATGTTGGACATTTTGTTTGCAATCATTGTCTACAATGTGTTTGTGACCATGTAACTAACGGCAAAGCCAGAGTAGAACCATAGAAGTAAAACATAGAAAGAAAAAAAAGTCAATGAGATGAAGCAGGGTTGAGGTAAAGGACAAGACTTAAGGACAATGTCTCCTTCCTGCGGCCAATTCAGACTGTTAAAATATGTGTCTGTTCAGGTCTGTCTGTGTGTAGGTTGTTGATGCCTAAAAGGAAATAGGAAAACTATAACTTTGTAAAAAAGTTTACTGGTGGATAAAAACTTTTTCTGGATTGCAGCAGTAAATGTTAACACTGAGTTCTGATCTGCTATGCGGTGGTTGTGTGTGTGTTAGGGAACGGGAGGGAAACAGCAACCTAATGAACAGAATGGATGATTCGAAGGACCGCATTTTTGAAACTGAGAAACTTTGTCTGAAACTGGAAAGCCTTTTCCAGCATGATGGAGACAAATAAATATTTGAACCTACATCAGGTTAGTCTCAATGAAGGATCTGTCTGCATATAACTGTGATCATTGTCTTTGTCTGGATGCTGCATTAGCGTTCTTCAGGTTTAGTGTGGACTCAATCTGCTGTGATGTGTGTTGAACTTGTGGGAAATATAGTCATTATCGGAGTACGTAGAGATGATAATGGACCCTGGAGATTGTGTTGTCTGTCTTGGTTGTTCTGTGCTGATGATGATTTTACTCTGTCTAAAAGTTGGAAACCGGCTGATTTTCTCCTGTTTTGATATGTGATTACCAACGCTTCTGAGTTGCAGAATCAGAGGTATCTACGTTGTGATCAACTGTGTGAATAAAAATTACTATTAAAAAATGGTATTTCACACCTAATAAGACTTTCTTTTTTTAAAGTACTTAGGATCAACAGTCCAGAGAAATGATGAGTGTGGAAAAGAGGTGAAGAAGCATGTGATGGGAGGCTGGAATGGGTGAAGAAAAGTATATGGTGTGATGTCTGATAGAAGAGTTTCAGCTAAAATGAAAGGGAAAGTGTCCAAAATCATGGTGAGACCCGCAAAGCGGTTTGGTCTAGAGACAGTGGCACTAAGAAGCAGAGATGAAGGTAGCAGAGATGAAGATGCTGAGGATCTCTCTTTGGGAGGTTCATGGATGGATACATGAATGGATACATGAAGACATGAAGATAGTTGGCGTGACAGAAGAGGATGCAGCAGATAGGATTAGATGGAAGAAACTGACTTGCTGTGGCGAACCCTGAAGGGAAATGTCGAAAGACAAAGAAAGAAGTATTTTTTTTAATTATTATTTATTTTTTTTTTTTGGTGCATTTCTCTTTTTCTCAGCCCAAAAAATCTCTAGAAACTGTGATTGTTTTCTTGTTAGATTTCTCTGGTTAAATATACTCAGTTTATTTACGAGTTCTTTAATAACAAAGGTTTTTAATTTTGTTTCATATTTCACCAACACATGTTCTCCCAGGATTTATGTCAGTCCAAGATTTCTCCAGAGCAATGGAGAGTGTGGAAAAGAGGTGAAGAACCGTGCGCAGGCAGGCTGGAACGGGTAGAGGAAAGTATCAGGTGTGATGTGCGACAGAAGAGTTAGAATGAAAGGGAAAGTGTACAAAACCGTGGTGAGACCGGCCATGAGGTTTGGTCTAGAGACAGTAGCACTGAACAAATGAACAGGAAGCAGAGATGGAGGTAGCAGAGATGAAGATGCTGAGGATCTCTCTGGGAGTGACCAGGATGGACAGGATTAGAAATGAGTACATCAGGGGAACAGCACATGTTAGAGGTTTTGGGGATAAAGTTCGAGAGGCCAGACTGAGATTGTTTGGGCATGTACAGAGGAGAGAGAGAGAGTACATACGAAGAAGGATGCTGGATTTGGAACCACCAGGAAAGAGGCCTAGAGGAAGGCCAAAGAGGAGGTTCATGGACGCAGTGAAGGAAGACATGAAGATAGTGTGTGACCAAAGAGGATACAGCAGATAGGGTTAGATGGAAGAAACTGACTTGCTGTGGTGCCCCTGAAGGGAAATGCCGAAAGAAGAAAAAGAAGACTCTCTAATTGTATTATTTTACAAAGAACTCTACATTATTCCCATTAACAAACCGAGGCAACGACTGACAGGGTCATTTTTTTTATTTTGACCTTGATTACCTGCAGGCTAATTTGTCTGTGGACATTCCTGATCATGCCCACCTTGTCTGCACATCAAATGAGTAATGGGCAGACAAGAGAGTTTGGGTGTTTGCACTGAGCAATAGTCTCAGCCTAAACTGCTCAAATGCATCATCTAGACACACAGTAAAAACAAATGTCTTTGATTCAAGAGCACGTTAAAATTATCTGAGCTGTTTGGACACCGCAGACAGAGAATCAATGATCAGCTAAGCAATCCAATGTCTTACTGCAGAGAATGGACCAGACAAAAAGATTTCTATTCTGGATGCTTTAAATTGTAGCAACAGGAGCCTAATGTGCTGCTGATGAGAAAGGGAAGAAAGACCGTGGTGGAAAAATTGCTCTCTTTGCTAATTAAGTTGTAAATGGTGACAAAATGACACTCAAAGTTGATGAAGAGTTGTTAGAGACCAGATGGCCCATTAGAGCTGAACGTGGGTCGCAAATTTAAGATGAAGGTGTACTCCTTAGGACGGAGATTTTCTTTTTGTAGCAAGGGCCTGTTTTTTTAATTTGAGTGAGAGGTTGTGGGAAGACTCGGCAACAGCTCTGACATTCTGCACAACTACAAAACAGCAGGTAAAAAAATCATTCAGCAAGACCCAGTATGCTATAAAATAATTGAGAATTGGAAATAATTGGGACAAAAAAAATGTTTTGCATGAATAAACCCCCCAAATTTTCTTGTCCAACTTTAATAGGGACACTTAATCTAGTTACCGTAACGTCTGTAATTAAGACATTTACTGTATATGCACCATATGGTCGGGAAAATACGGTATACTCTATATCTATCCATCGATTGAGTATCCATCTTTTAAAATCAAGATGTTTACACAAAATTTATGCTTTTTTTTCCTCATCTATCTTTAAACTGAACTTTAATTTTCTGTGATTCAAATTCAAATTCTAACTTTGAAAATAAATAAAATTAACCTGACCCATGCAAAGACACCAATACGCTTGCACATGCACACATGGACCCCAATCAATTTCTGCTAGGGCATTATCAGCTTAGTTGGACTGTGAACTTTCCAACCATTAAACCTCAGTTTGATTCAGTTTAATCAGTCATCGTTCATTTATGGAAAACAATGCCGTTTGAATCTATTTGCAAGTGAATGGGGTTGTTTGTATAGTAAAACATCCTGAGTAAAAAAAAGTTATGGGGTGGTTGTTTCTTTCAGCCAGGCGTTATGTTTGTTCCTCTATAAAGAAAACTGTTTTTGGTGTCCCACAAGGGTCAGTTTTTGGACCAAAACTTTTCATTTTGTTCATTAAGAAAAAAGTTGTTTCTATCCCAGGTTGGGAAGATTATGTGGTTTGTGGACGACACAATATGTTTTCTTCTGGTGAAAATGTAAATAATTTGTTAGGTTTAAATACCAAAGAAATATATATACAATATATATATATATATATATATATATATATATATAGAATATATATATATATACACACACACACAAAAAAGGGTTAGATGGAAATAATTTGAAACTTAAACATTTTGAAACTTCAAACTTGGACAAAACAATTTGAAAATTTACATTTTAAAACTGTTCAATTATCTTACAATAAGTTAGTTTTTGTGGTGCAATCTGGCACAAGAAGCATTTAATTTCAATGGAAACATTCACTGTGGTTCAGGAAATAGCCATTTTAATTATGCAAATTTGCTTATTATGATTATACCTACCCATAATTTCTTCATCAAAATTGTAAAAAGTATGGATTCAGCTAAATAAAATATCAAAACTGTTTAAGAATCGATATGGAAGTGTTGTTCAAAATAAATTACACTCATAAGAAGAGACATACTGTATGAGGCATGCTTATCAAACAATATGAATCAACGTGGCACTATGGTGATGCCCTACCAATTTAAGCTTTTGCATTGCCTTAAAAAACGTTCCTTTTAAATCATGTCTCTCTAACAACCGTGCCATCTTGCTGCCTGTTATACATGACAGAGAATGTATCATCAAGACTCTGTGAAAGTGGGAGTCTTGAATCTCCACATTAAATCCCAATTCATTTGTCAGCACTTGATGATGACAGGTGTCCGATTCCAGAATAAATCAGTGCCAAAGTGGTGTCATCAGTGAGCATGTTCATAAAGGGGAGACACCGGAGGAGTTTCTCATTCCTGTGAGAGCGGGGAAGCTGTTTTTAATCAGGACAACCAAGACAGACATATACAAATAAGCAGTGAGTTTTCCCCAGGAAGTGGTATTACCAGACAACTCATCATTTGAAGAGTACTTAGTTGCCATGGAAACTTGATCTGTAGCTTAGTTAAGGGTTTCTGCGTGAGCGAGTCTGTGATTTGTTTGTCTAAAGCGGATATTGACAAATAATGTGAGTCATGCTGGGTCATTGACATATGATACTCGGTTGAGTTTTAGATTTTTTTCCAGACAGTCAAAGTACAACGTGAATTGAAGTTGAAACACAAAGTAAAGTTAAATGATGAAATTGCAATGCATCAGATGTAAAAAATAAGTAATGTATAATAGATTTCAGATTCATCAGTTGCATCACAGCCGTTTGCGTTCATATAGGATATATATAGATGTGCAGGTAGAGTGTAAAGCCTTTTATCTATCAATCCATCAAGGCTTACCAAATGTTGATTTGAAATGAGCTGGTTGTCCGCTTCCTCTCGATGAAAAGAAGTTCAAATAAAGTTTAAATGTCAGTTCTCGATTTGATATTTGAACAAAGCAAAAGTCAGTGTCTGATCAAATCAAGTTTAAAACTATCCTGACATCGTTTGCCATTGAAAATACTTGGGGAGGGAGGATTGAGACCCGAAAAAAACAAAACAAAGAAACATACAACTGTATTTATAAATGACTAGAAATTATTTTGTAAACCACTTTACAAGATTCACGTTTAGATCTGAAAACAAATTCAAATAGCAAAAAAAATAAACATAACATAAAAATATCTGCTCTTTATAGTTATTTTAGAAAGTTTTTTTTAATAACAATTAGTATTTAAAATATGTGACAGCAATACTGAATATGAAGGTAAGTTGCTCTCTTGTAAAGTTGTTAACAACAAAATTCCAGCACTAGTCCCAATGCAAAATAAATTTTTGCACTTTTGTCATACTTTTTTATCAAGGTCTTGTTCACGAGTGGGGGAAGAATGGGGCGGGAGATCGACAGGCGGATCCGTCCGGCATCAGCAATAACTAGGACCCTGCATCGGCCCGTCGTGGTAAAGAGAGAGCTGAGCCGAAAAGCAAAGCTCTCGATTTACAAGTCGATCTACGTTCCCACCCTCACCTATGGTCACCAGCTGTGGGTGGTGAACGAAAGAATGAGATCGCGGATACAAGCGGCTGAAATGAGCTTCCTCCGCAGGGTGGCTGGGCTCTCACTCAGAGATCGGGTGAGGAGCTCTGCCATCTGGAAGGAGCTCGGTGTTGAGCTGCTCCTCCTAGGTGGGGTGGTTCGGGCATCTGGTCAGGATGCCCCCTGAGCGCCTCGCGCCCCCCCCCCTGAACCGACCCCGGAAAAAACGGAAGATGACGGAACGGAACTTTTATCATACTTACAAAGTTTAAGAATTACTCTGATTTTATGTGGCAAATGCAAATTAATCTCCACTCAGCATTACCCTGGTTGCCTATTGCATGTCAAGCAATTTGTCACAAAATATTGAGCAGAGTACTTTTCAATGTATTTTTAGGTCAATTTATATAATAAAGGAAGCGCAAATAAAAATCAACCTGCAAAATGTGTTGGGATAGGAAAGAGCAATTAAATATTTTTAAGACGTGCAGAGCAATACTAATAATTTTTTCAACATAATATTTCCAAACTGCACTCTACAGTGGATCGTTAGACCAGCTCAGTCTCTTGACATTCCTCTATTTGCCTCCTGTTTTATGGACAGCATATGGGCTGTTAGTGTTGAATGTTTTGTCATACTTGAGTCTACTGAATCTTGTCATTTTATTATTTAAACTTCTTATTCAAGACTACTACAATCACACCTGATTATGACAACCTCGGGAAAACAAGAGCTGACTGAGCTTGGTTAGGTAACATAGTCCTTCAAGTTCAAGCATGGCTAGACATACGACTTGAACGTTGACATGAGTTGACTGGCATATATAGGAGACAGACTAACATAAACATAGAGATGCTGGGCTCGTGAAACATCCGAGTTGAGCTGTCAGCCAAATCAAGATGGTGAACCTTTTCCTGCACATGAGAAGTTCAAACAAGTTGATCAACTCTATCGCAGATTCCTTCAATCTAGATTATTCTCTCTTATTATCGAGTGATATTCAAAGCATCAATTTTATTTCTGTGTGAAGTATTTTTCAACCAATATGTGTAAATATTGGTTGACCATCCTCTCTACCCACTTTTGGACGAACAGTTGAGCTCCTTCTCCAAGAGGCTCAGTCAGCTCTGCTCAAGAACATCTCGATACCGGAGGTCTTTCTTCCCGTACGTGATCGGGCTCTACAACGACTCACTTAGCAGATAGGAAGTTGTTGCTGTGACACACAAATTTCCCATGTGTGGGATCAATAAAGTATATTCTGATTTTGATTCTGATTCTAAATCCTTAAAAAAAAAAAAAAAAACATATTTTCCCCACTAAATGTATAGAAATAACCATATTTTACATAATCTAATTTGAACCTACACCAAAATGATGATGAATCTGTTGTTAGTAATGGAGTACCTCCCCCAAGGTCACCCTCCAATAATTCTCCATCAATTTTGGGCCAGCTTCACTCGCAGACTCCTGCAACCCTGTTGCTCAGAGGAGCGGTAGAGAAATTAATTTTACGTCGTCCTCCTTTAGACTTCATTACTAAACCACCACATATGTATGGTAATTACCGTTGGTACATAAATCAACAGTTTTCTCTGTAAATATGTTCTCTCTGTTTTTCTGTATTGATTTAATATCATTTGTTCTGTTTTTTGCTTCATGTCTTTATGTTTTGTTTTGAATTTTTTCTGATGCTTGTTGGACCAGAATTTGCCTGCTGAGACTAATAAAGTATTTTCCGTTCTATCCAAACAGCTTCCAATAAAACTAAAAATTTTAAAAACATTTTTCAAATCATGAGTAAAAAGAAGAAAAACAAAGTTTAATCATAACTGTTCAAATTAGTTTTTTGCTTTATCCACCATTAGCACTCTATGTTAGATTTGAGTTTTGTTGTTGCTAAAATTGTTCAAATCTTTTTAAAGATCATAAAAAGGACGTACATGTAGATAAATGTGTAATAAAATGCCACATCTTTGATAAATAAACAAGTTTCTATTTGGACCTTTATCAAACCTTTCATAATTGAAAAGTCCTGGTTCCGGGCTCCAGGTTATACACCCAAACTAAAAAGGACATTTTGCGTAATTCACCAATTAGGGTAGTTTTGATCTCGAAAATGACATTTTGCCTCATGAAGTCTTTACAGTAACCCCTTCGAGCAAAAGCAAATTACCTTTCAAAATGAAATGTTGCAAGTCGTTTTAATCTTTCATTAGAGGGCAGCAGGACTGAGAGGTCATTTTCTAGTCGCTCCACAGGTCAGAATGATAATGAAGAGGCAGCATGTTCATTATAATAAATGTATGTTAGATGAAAGTTTACATATACTGTACGTATGTGGTGTGAAATAGTTTAAGTCTGATATTGAAGTTTGTGAACACATTATTGCTCAAAAAGGACGTACCGGTCGTCTGAATGCAAAACTTTACTTAATGGCGTTTTTCAAACCTTACAGGTTCTAACTACTCCCCAAGCCTCATACTCAGAGATACCTTTGACACCTCATGTGGAATCAAAAGTTTTTAACTCTGACACACATGATCAGCCACTGACAAAATAAGACTGCTTCAAAACTGGTCTTCAATATAAAATTACAGCATGTAGTTACAGGCAGTCACGTACACACTAACCAGACAGACCTTGTATTTAAGCGTGTCCTGCTATTTTCTGTTATTGATGCATTTATTGACGTTCCACATTGTTTGTATAAAGTATTTATTTTATTTTTTAATATACTTCTTCAATCCCTCACCGGAAAATTTATGTGCTGCATTTCACCGCAGCAGGCTGCCACCTATGATGGCGCCAATGGTGGGAGAAACGAGGTGTTGGGTGTCTTCTCTAAGGAATCTAGACGTGCTCTCGGTGGGATACGAACCCACAAACTTCCGGTTGACTTCCGGTTTGCGGGCGAACGCTCTAACCACTGAGCCACCATCTCCCCTGTTATGACCATGTGATGACCCAACATGTTGATTAAACTTTGTGTTTTGCATCGTCTATAAGTCCTTTTGTACTTGTTTGTTTTTTACCCGAATCTAAGTGGGTATAAATTGAAAAATTAAGTACAAATCTTGATGCATGTGGTAGCACAAATCCATCTGTGAACATACGTGTTTGAGGCTTGCGTTTGGACTTCTGTCATTGATTACATGAAGGGTATGATTGGAATAATCATTGTGCTGTTTGTAGAGCTGCTACTGCTTGACGTCCCAAGGTATTCAGCTCACCTGAACACCACATAGAAGTCACCCCAACTCTTCAACATTTGGATGTGTGCTCTGAACTGTACAGAAATTGCGATGACAGACCAACAACACCCTTTTGAAATTATTTTAAAGCTTCACTGGACTGATAAGTTGTTGTTATTTTGTTGGTGGTGTTACTGTTAACCGTCCACAATCCGCCAACTGCAACAAATGAGGACGGTTGATGAGTGAGAGTGCTGTGGAAATTTCAGCAGCCAAACTGTTTAGAACCAATGTTAGTGCCGGGACATGATTTAGGGCTTGTGATGGCTACAGCCACACAACCATTTAGTTTGTAAACTTTATAATTTATTCACTTTATGAATATAATTTAGATATTTTGTTTGTTAAACCACTTTTCTTTACTTTGGGCTTAATACAAGTTTAGATTAGTGCACATGTTTGATTTATGTTGTTGATTCACATTAATTTGATTTTCTTGAGTTTTGCAGGTGCTCCAGTGCCTGGGCCGAATGATCACCTGCTGTCCTGGGCTGGAGTCACCTAATTGGACTGAACCATTTATTTTCTTTAGGGGTGAAATTGGTTTTGTTAGCTTAGATTTAGTTAAGCTGTTTTGTTAAACCCCCCTTCTTTGTGTTGGCAGTGGTTTAGTATTCTTTCATTTAAGGTCATGCTGTTCTCAGTCAGGGAGTTCTGTTTGTTTGAGTTAATTCTCTTTTGTTAAACCTTATCTTGAGTTGAGTTAGTTATTTTGACCTCTTTTATAATTGTTAAACATTTGACATTTTTTGGGTTCAATAAAAAGACCCCTTTTTTACTTAAAACCTTGTGCCTGTCTATTTGCACTGCTTGGTCCATCACAGGGCTGAAAAATTGGCCAGAATTTGCTGATTCACCAAGTGATCCAAAATAGGATTTTTCTTGGCATTATCTTTACAAATTGTAAATGGTTTGAAAAAAATGTAGCCTAGAAAATAAAGAAGTTCTTTCAATTCATCATTTTGGTCAGTCAGTCTCAGCCAAGGATAACTCTGGAAAAGTCAGCCAAATGGAATACTGTAATGTTGCGAGACAATTCAACTCCTAGGGAAACAGTGAAGACCGACAGGTAGCTCCAGCTCAGTTGTTTTACGCTGCAGCTTGTTGAGCATGATGGGCTTATTTCACAGCCCAGCATCAGTCATACTTTCACTCAAACACATGAAGCTGTTCCACACACTGTTCTGTTTCCAGCACCTTCAAAATCAAACAGTTCTCAGAAATCGGTCTCAAAGTCAGTCTGGACGGATTGACCAGTTTTGATCACAGGAAGTCCTCTACAGCAAGTTTGTTTTATGCCGTATGGTGACAAGGTGTGTGATTTGCTGAAACAGTAAGGAACTCAAACAGGAATCAAGTGTAGTTGACTACTATTTGTTTGTGAATGAATGAAAGCAGAAAGAGGACGCACATCAACCCTTTGGGATGTAGCTAATCTACAAACAGCAGCTCTATGAAGTTATCTGCTGACATACTTCACGCTGTTGAAATCACATTTTCTCTAAGACACTCAATTCAGAAATCAGGGCCCTGATTAAATCCAATAATTTTATCTGTTTTTTTCTTCTCCCATCTTTGTAAAGCAAGTTTGCAACCCAGCAGCAAGAAACATCGAGTTTCAGAGTTAATCCAACTTTCCGTGTCTTTGAATTTTCTGTCTTTCCAGTTTTTTATGCCAGAGGAAAATAATGACTTCTTATGTGCTGCCATGTATCTGGTATTGGATCATTATAAGTTGCCTCAGTAGCTCATAGATTGTTTTGTATTTATATTCTAGATGAAGAAAGAGGAAAGCCTTAAAGTTGGCTCTTGATACTGGGCTTGAATGATGCAAACATGTGCATTCATATTCTGTAGACTGTATTTTGACTTTTTAAAAAATGTTTTCCTCGGTATGATGTCAGCTATGTCAACTCTTACAGTTATTTTCATCGAACTGTTGAGACGTGTGGAGAGAGAATTGGTTTACCTTCAGGAAGTAAATGGGATTTTCTGAAGTAAACTGTAAACGCAAAGTAATTCACTCGCTGTTATTTGCATTTGTAGTTAATATGGAGTTACGTGTTTGACATTTTAAGAAATACCACTGTAAGTTTAGCAGTTTTCTAATTTGTCAGGGGGTAAACTTAAGATCAGTTTTTACAACCCAAACACATTGACTGCTTTAATTTGAGCAACAGTTTAAATTTTATTTTAGGAAATATTCTACATCTCAAAGAGAAGAAAAGAATATATATTTGTTACAACACATTTTTATCACTCTTATTAGGATGAAAAAACAGCTGTCAGCTTAGTCCCAGACTTGATTGAGATTGGTTAAAAATTAGAATTTGTAATTCTAAACTGTAATCACATCAACACTAATAGTCAATGCCTCATAATGGCGTCAAAAAGTTTTTCTAAAGACACGTTTGGAAGGAGGCAACATGGTGATGCAGTGGTTAGCACAGTGGCCTCACTGCAAGAAAGTTGGGATTCGAGTTCCAAGTGTGGAGGGGCTTGGAACACTGGTCTTTCAGTGTGGTGTTTGCATGTTCTGCTCATATATGTATTGGTTTTCTCCGGGTACTCCAGTTTCCTTCCACACTCCAAAAACATTTATGCTAGTTGTTTATTTAGTTTATTTATTTATTTGGAGGATAATCCCCTTGAGATGAGACATCTCGTTTTCAATGGACCCCTCACCTAACACGCATGTTTTAGGAGGGTGCAAGGAAACAATCATACACGGAGGGAATCCACACATGAACAGGGAGAACATGCAAACTCCACATAGAAAGACCAGTGTTTCAAACCTCCTCCCCACCTGAAACAAGGTTAGCCGCTACAAAATTGCCCCGAGAAATGAGTGCGTGTTTATGGTTGGTTGTGCGTCTGTGGCCCTGCGACAGACTGGTGACCTGTTTGGGGTGTACCCTGCCTCCTGTCTTAAATCAGCCAGGATAGGCTCCGGAACCCCCGCGACCTTGTAAGGGATAAGGAAATATTTGGAAGGTAGAAATAGCTGTTGCTATAAAGTATCATAGGCTTTTATTTTAAATACCACCAGTACATGAAATACGTCTTAGACGTTTCACAAATTCCAGAATAAATTGCATGTGTGATACTAATGGGTTGCATCTAATTTTTTCTGTTCTCTCTGTGCAGAACTTGCATAAAGTAGAAGGCGACATTAGTAAGGAAAGTTAAGAAGTTTTGATGCCCGTAGACCAGATTGTTTTGGTTATGAAGGGCAATAAATAGCGATTAAAATGCATCCTAACTCTATAAACTTGTGACAATTGGAAAATAATAGTAAACAGACAATAATGATTTTTTGTTGTACAAAGGAAATACAAAGGAAACAGAAGTACCAGGATTTGCTTTGTGCATAATGATAAAACACCCACTCAATAACAATGTTCTAAAGCAAAAAATCAAAAGAAATTGAAAAGTTACTCCTAAGCCAGTTTTAACCTTGGGTTTTAAAAAACAAAAAATGAAAATCAAGTTAGAAGTCTAACTTAAAAAAGAGAGCTTTCTTCTTTAAAAAGCTTATTAGTTTGAAAAAGAGAACTTGATAGCTGAATCCCCTGTTCTTATTTAGAACCCACAAGCAAGGTGCAGTCTCAGTGAAAAGTGGTCCGTCTGTAAAGGTCAAATCTCTTTTTCTATGACAATCACTACTTCAATGCTGAATGCACTTAACCACTTCAAGGAAACAACCAATCAGAAACGTGAATGAAGCGTTTCTTTTGTGTGTTTGAGCAAATCTCAAGTGATACCAAAGGTAGCAGCAGGTGTTGCATAAGATGCAGCTGAAAATCAAAAGTCAGCTTAGTTTTTTTTTTTTTTTTTTTTGTAGTCAAAACATCTGATCATTTGAATGGCCAAGAAAAACATAGGTATGATCTGTTATATCAGTCATTAGAAAAAAATGGACCTTTTCCAGTCATAAATTCATGTACAAATCTTATTAAATCATTTACCATGTTTCCCACAGGTCTGAAAAAAAAAGACTGACTGACACAGTCTAAAGACATTGTGTTCGTAAATTCTTCGGGGTTTGAAGGATTTTGCAAAAAGAGGGGAAAATTCCCCGAGCTTATGGAAATATAAGCTTCTAAGCACACACCATTACTACAGTACATGTAAAAACTATATGACGCTTATACCTTCCTAAGACCTCCGCAAAGATAAAAGACGAGCTTTAAGTAGTAATGCAGAGATGTTCCGGAGGATTTTCTCCCAACTCATCCATCCGATGTTCAGACAAAAATAAAATGGCGTCCTTTAAAAACACAATGAATACATTATTTGTGGAAAAGATTGAACAATTTAATCTTTATAAAAAGAATTTTGATAAAAATGCATCCATGGAATAGAGATTGAGCTGAGAAGACTTTGTATGTAGTTTCTCAAAACCCTTTGGAAGTGACTCATAAATACAAACAGATCCTGAATGAGGATTAATTCAATTCAATTTTATTTGTATAGGCCAAAATCACAGAATTTCCGTCTCAATGGGCTTCACAAGAAAAAGAGGAATGTATTAACACAAATACACAGCAAGAAAAATAACTAACAAATGGTAACTAAACAAGACTAGCACATTTAGACTCTCCTTCACAGTGAGGAAAAACTCCTAAAAACCCATCAGTAGGGAAAAAATAAGAAACCTCGTGGGGATCCACATGAAAGAGAGATCCCAGGACTCAAACGAAGGTATGAAAAGTGTTAGTATGATTATTTTTATTTAATAATACACTGTATGTACTGTATGCATGTATCGTTGTCTAAGAGATAAAATGATCTTTCCAATAGACATTTATTTGTATACGTGCAATTTATCAACAAATTCATTGCACAGTAATAGAGTTCTGGAATTCCCTGCTGTTATGAAATTTCTGGTCCACACATAGGAATACAGTGGTATACATCTGGTTTCTTTCACCTTGTGAAAACAGTCTGATCACACACCATTGGGGTTCACCCTCTTCAAAATGGGTGGGTACTTTTTTGCTTCGTCCATGCTTTTTTTTTTTTTTATTTAGCAACTGAGCTACTGTACAAACAAATCTGGATGTTTGACATCACAGCATCATCTCTATTAGTGGATTGGCTGGATTGGCCTGGATTTCTCAGCTGGAAGGTGATACTAGTAATCACTGACCTAGTAGCTGGAGTGAAATTAAATTGAGCGGTGGCTGTCTGATTTAAAGTTTACCATTACAAAATATAATGAGTTTTTGCACAGCTGAGGTTTTGTTTTATGCAGCTAAAAATGATTCTTATTCACACAGTTTGAGTAAATAAATAAGTTAGACTCATTTATAAGCCTGTAATTACTGACAATTCCCAAGCACAAGACTTTCATGTTGGCGTTTAACTTCTAAAAATGATTGGTTTTTAGATAAATGTTCCATTTGGTTGGTATATTATTAAAGAAATTCAGTTTAGCCTTGATTCTTCAGTCAGTTATTAAATAAGTCAAGTTTTTGTTTTTAAAAAGTTGCAGAACCTCTTACTGTTTATCTTTGTGTTGAGTACATTAATTTTATGTGCTGATATAAATGTCTTGAAATTAATAGCAAGCAAATTAATTCAATTTCAAATGAATATTTGACTGGACCTCTCAGTGTGCCAATGACAATACAGTAGGAAGTAATGTCCATATTAATCTTACCATATGAAGAAATCACCCCCACATGCGGTCAACATTAACACGTAAGTCTCATATAGTTATTTGTAATAACTATGGTGTGTCAAATCTGATTCTTACATAACAGAAACCCAAACCCTCTTTGAAGATATAACCTGAAAGTGTGACTGGGAAAGTGGCAAACTTTTTCAGGTAGCCTCTACCACCAACTTCCTTCTTTCCTCTGGATAAATTCACTGGAGACTTCCAAATCTCTCTACTTCCTTTGGATCTATCTTTTCCCCAGCTTCTCTCCTACATTCTCTCTTGCCTAGCAAGTAAGTTTCAGTCTCCTGGCTTTGATCCTGGATGTACCCCTGAAGGATCACATCTCATGAGATTCACTGCTCACTAGAGGACAAAGTACACTAGGTTACCCTCAAAGAAGCAGCTTCAAGGAAGGTTTCCCTCCAAGGAAATTGTTTGGTTTGCCTTTCGACAATCCCTGCCAACTTAGAGAATGCAACCAGCATCCATCTCCAACCTGCAGGACAACTGAATTTGGCTGGACAAAATTTTAGGAATATTATTTCAACCGGTATTTGGCAACATGAATGAAAGAGGCAATGGAAGGTCGATGGAGATTATAAACCAAAATCCAGACGCATTCAAAGAATAATGAGCAGAAACAATAGTGATTATTATTGCAAGTAAATAATTCTTTGTCCTGCCCACCATCAAATTAGTCTGCTCAGCAGACCAACACTCAGCAAACACAATCAAGTAGCATTGCAGAAAAAAGTTCGAAGAACCAAGCTGACCTTAAAACTTTAAATATCGACGTAAAATACAACCAGGCCCGGATCCATGGAGGGTACACTCGACAACTCACAGAACAGATATTTAGAGGTGGATTAACCAGAATTTGGATGTAAATAATTTCTTCAATCCTAAGAGATTGAAAAAAAAAAATCCTGGAATCAGATCAAGTTTTTTATTCCGTTCCGTCATCTTCCGCTTGTTCCGGGGTCGGGTCGCGGGGGCAACAGCCTCAAACGGGCAGCCCATGCCTCTCTCTCCCCATCTGCATCCTCTAGCTCATCTGGAAGGATCCTGAGTCGTTCCCCGGCCAGCTGTGAGACATAGTCTCTCCAGCGGGTCCAGGGTCTGCCCCTTGGTCTCCTCCCGGTGGGACGTGCTCGAAACACCTCGCCCCCGAGGCGCTCGGGGGGCATCCTGACCAGATGCCCAAACCACCCCATCTGGATCCTCTCGACCTGGAGGAGGAGCGGCTCGACACCGAGCTCCTCCTGGATGGCAGAGCTCCTCACCCGATCTCTGAGTGAGAGCCCAGCCACCCTGCGGAGGAAGCTCATTTCGGCCGCTTGTACCCGCGATCTCATTCTTTTGGTCACCACCCACAGCTGGTGAGCATAGGTGAGGGTTGGAACATAGATCGACTTGTAAATTGAGAGCTTTGCTTTTCGGCTCAGCTCTTTCTTTACCACGACAGACCGATGCAGCGTCCTAGTTATTGCTGATGCCGCACCGATCCGCCTGTCGATCTCCTGCTCCATCCTTCCCCCACTCGTGAACAAAACCCAGAGATACTTAAACTCCTCCACTTGGGGCAGGACCCTGTCCCCTGACCCGCAGGGGGCATTCCACCCTTTTCCGGGCGAGGACCATGGTCTCGGATTTGGAGGCGCTTATTCCCATCCCGGCCGCTTCACACTCGGCAGCAAATCGATCCAGAGAGAGCTAGAGATCACGATCCGATGAAGCCAACAGGACCACATCATCCGCAAAAAGCAGAGATCCGATCCTGAGGTCACCAAACTGGATCCCTCCAACGCCTCGGCTGCGCCTAGATATTCTGTCCATAAAGGTGATGAACAGAATCGGTGACAAAGGGCAGCCTTGGCAGAGTCCAACTCTCACTGGAAATGGAATCGACATACTGTCTGCTATACGGACCAAGCTCTGGCCCCGGTCGTACAGAGATCAGACAGCCTGTACCAAGGGCTCCGAGACTCCGTACTCCCAGAGCCCTTATAAACTCCTCATAGGAGTTCTTTATATAGTTTTTTTTTATCTGTTTCTAATCTCGACAATTAGACAGCGTTTATGATCATAAAAGGTAATTGTCCGGATGGTGATGAGATGCGTGCACCCAGGATAGAAACACATTCCTTTAAGTCCAACTTTCTCTAACACATACCTGTTGTTTTAAAAACTTATCAATCTGTGCATTGAAAACTGACATAGATCACAAAGGCTACATTCTTAAGCCATGCGTCGATGGTCTCGTGAAAAATTTCAAAAACCAATATGCTGTTGTTCACATAACAATCCATCTACTATGTGACCAGTATAGGGTGGAGAACACTTCTGCAGGCACCAGAGGTGCTGGTGAACACAGAGTTCTTCCATGTGTGGTAACAAAAACTATCTTGTAAAGACTTAAAAGAAGTTCTATCAGTTCTGCTTGATTTAAGTCTTCTGCAAACCTCACCCAAACCAAAGTCCAAACCATCTCAGTCTGGTCTCTCTGACTTCATCTCCAAAAACCTTGAACATGCGCTGTTCCTCTGATCCTGTCCATCCTGGTCACTCCCAAAGAAAAACCTCGAGTTTTGTGAAATTGTAAAAAAAAAAAAAGAACTATTTCTTATGGCCATAAATACCCTTTTTTTTCACTGAGCTTTTGTAAAAAAAAAAAAAAAAAAAACTTTTCAGTGACTCAGACAGTTGCTTCAAAATTTTGTGCCACCATGGCAACAACGTTTACTGGTCTTGCAATTTATAGATAATCACTGAAGGTACAAAATAATTTGCTTTAGGTATGGTGTGATTGTGCAAAATGTCACTTTAATCTGGATTTAAAACTTTAAACTTCTCATGTTGAATAAAATATTGTTTTTTTAAGGGCAAAAGAATTTATGTAAATCTCCAGATTTTGCATTCATTTACAGAACAGCACATAGTTTTCCTGAAACTTTTTTTTACAATGTAGAGGCCTAAGCAGCTGGGACTTGGCACTGCCAGGCCTGCTTATTGTCAGATAAAGTAGAAGTTGAGAGCAGGGGTGGACAGGCCATCTGGACCTTCTGGCATAGAATAAAATGGTTTCCTGTTCAGCAGCTGCAGGCCTGTCTGGCTTAGTGGTTCATAACCCGAAACAATTAGGGGTTGAGCTTCTCATTCTTTTATATAATTTGTTCTATATTTGAAGTTTTCCAATAAATTATACTGATTGATAATCAAACGTTTAAAGAGTGACCAAAATGGGGAAAACATCAAGTCTTGCATGTAGTTATAGGTTTGTTTAAAAAAACAACAGGAATCCAAAATTTAACTACACAACAGTTAAAATAAAAGGACTACATTTTTGTCCACTAAATAACTTCACAAATTGAACCAGTCAGTAATGCCAATGTTTATGCTGAGAAAAAAATGATCATAAATCTGTGACAAATTTCAGAGGCGGAGCAGGTCAGGGGGCAAAAAGTCCCCCTGACTTGTTGCCGAACAAGCCAGAATGAGCTTCCTCCGCAGGGTGGCTGGGTTCTCACTCAGAGACCAGGTGAGGTGCTGTGCCATCTGGAGGAGCTCTGTGTCGAGCTGCTCCTCCTCCAGGTCGAGAGGAGCCAGATAGGGTGGTTCGGGCATCTGGTCAGGATGCCCTTCGAGCGCCTCGCGCGCGAGGTGTTTTGGGCACATCCCACCGGGAGGAGACCAAGGGGCAGACCCCGGACCCGCTGGAGAGACTATGTCTCACAGCTGGCCGGGGAAAGACTCAGGATCCTTCCGGGTGAGCTGGAGGATGCAGCTGGGGTGAGAGAGGCCTGGGCTACCCATTTGAGGCTGTTGCCCCCGCGACCCGACCCCGGAACAAGCGGAAGATGACGGAACGGAACGGAGCAGGTCAGGACAGCCCAGGCTGATGAGTAATAGTTAGACTTTTACACGTTTTGGTCTGCGATAAAGTTTAATAATTATAAATCAGTACTGTTTCATAACTATTGTGTATTGGAAGTTTCAAAACCCAATTTGTGGTTGAAAGCGTAAATTGCAGTGAATAAAAGACCTATTATGTATGCATGAGATGGGATCTTTCAAAGTAGCAAGCAACTTGTTGGAGAGCCGTGGAACAAAGAGAACAATTATTTCTTTTCACTACACAAGTGTGTCTTTGTGGGACTATAATCACAAACCAAGGATTAAACAAAAGGTAGAAATGGAATAATCTTACTAATTTGCGGCCCGAGCCGATCCCACTGATGTCACATCTTCGCTACAACTCCGGTCAAGGTACTACGCTAGTAGATTTTCTTCTTTTGAAAAGATGGTGTTTAAAGGTCTCTTTTGTTTGTCTCAGGGTCTTGAAACATTTTCAAGGTTTCAAAGTTTTCACACTATTGTCACGTTTTTTATATTTCGTAGAAAATTCTTCATTGTTTTTTTGTGAAGGGTTTATTTATTGTACTCCATCTCTTTTGTGTTGTAACTGTTTCGACATCTCTCTCTTGAATGTTTCAGTTCTTCATCATTGTGGTAGTTTCACACAATTAATCTTCAGTCAATATTTTGATGCTATATGCAAAATGAAACTGCCAATTCCCGCCCTGCCATTTAATGGACAACACAGTGGTGTAAAGAGATGTACGTCGTGGTAAAGAGAGAGCTGAGTCAAAAATCAAAGCTCTCGATTTACAAGTCGATCTACGTTCCCACCCTCACCAATAGTCACCAGCTGTGGATGGTGTCCGAAAGAATGAGATCACGGATACAAGCGGCCAAAATGAACTTCTTGTGCAGGGTGGCTGGGCTCTCACTCAGAGATCAGGTGAGGAGCTCTGCCATCCAGGAGGAGCTTGGTGTCGAGCCGCTCCTCCAGGTCGAGTGGAGCCAGATGGGGTGGTTTTCGAGCGCCTCGCTGGTGAGGTGTTTCGGGCACGTCCCACCGGGAGGAGATCAAGAGGCAGACCACGGACCCGCTGGAGACTCTGTGTCTCACAGCTGGCTGATGTTAATATATTTTTTTATTGTTATTTTTGGTGATCAGGACAGGGGGGAGCGGCGCCCCTGCGCCACACGTCACCAGCCGCCACTGATAGAGAACATAACTTTTCTCTCTAAAACCCCAGAATTACTCATGCCACCATTTAGATGTTTTTATTTAGGTAGCAAGAACACAGATGACACATCGTTACAGTCACACGCAAGAAAAGAAAACATATAATTTCTAAAGAAAATACATTAGGGAGACCATATCATCATAAACCTTTCACATACAAAACAAAGATAAGCAAAAAACCTACATAAGAGCCAAGATGGCCCTTTTCTATCGGCTCTTCTTGCCCTCATTAAATTTAAAGTGTCTCAGGGAGCACCACCAGACACAAGGACAAACACTCATGTAGCAGGAAATCTGGCAGCACTGCTCCTATATGCCATCAAGATTTAAATGTGTTGCTCACACAGACAATATTTTAATGGTTAGCACTGCAATCCCAGTTGTTCAATGTTTGTGTTTGTTAATGTAGGTGCAGCTCTAACACAGTAAAGAACTACAGCAATGAAGTCACTTCAGTGAGTCTCAGTTGTGCAGCTTAGTCCCATTCGTTTTTCCAGTAACCTAGCAAAATACCATTGAAACATCCAGACTTTTATAATTACACTATAAATTACACAAAATGTTAGAAAATTAAAATGTAGTCTTAAGGGATTTTGCAAATACACTGTCTTTACTTTCGTTTTATCTTCTGAACCGCTTATCCCGGACAGGGTTGCCGCAGCCTATCCCGGCTGATTTTAGGCGAGAGGTAAAATACAACCTGAACGGGTCGCCAGTCTGTCGCGGTGCCACACTGTCAACAATCCTCACATGCTCATTCCTAGGGTCACTTTTCATAACGGCCAACCACCCTAACATGCATGTTTTTGGAGGGTTTTTGGAAACAGGAGTACCTGCAAAAAACCCACGCATCTATGACGAAAACGTGCAAACGCCACGCAGTAAAGCTAGTGTTTCAAGCTTTGCACGAACTTTGAGTTTTGAACCCATGACTTTCTTGCTGTGGGGCGACTGTGCTATCCGCTGCACTGCTGTGCAGCCCTACACAAAATATTAAGAAATAACAATAATTCACTCTAAAAAGATTTGTTAAATACGACGCAATATTTTTAGTTGGGACCAAAATTCAAACCTGTAAAATTTAGCTATTCGGGCAATGATAAAGTCTTACATCTCTCTGCTAATTCTTTGAACGGTGGAGTGTATTAACATTTCAGCATACCAATCAGATAGCCAGACAATGACCATCTGATTGGACCAACGACCATCTAACACATCTGAAACCATCAAACACCAAATAAAAAGGAAATAAAAAAAAAAATACTTTATAAAAAAAACACTAATTTTTCCATCTCACACAAAGCTACATTTTTTCAGAAATAAAATCCTGGCAACTGTTAATAGTTAACTTTCTTTCTTTTTTTTTTAAACCATGCACTAACATTCACACTGTGTCGCCAACAGATTATTTTTATTGTTAATAACGCAAACCCAACCAACTTGAAATTGTCCTTGAACAAAATTAAATAATTCCATGCCTCTTGCTGGGTTTACTTAATTGCACTGTTTTCAAAACATGGTTAAAAATGTACCCCACTGCTTTACGTTCAATCAAAGAATGAGCCGGGGCAGTCGTGTTGCTAAACGGAACACCTTCCAGATGGCTGCTATGCCAACTGTGGATGTTTAACCTGAATGAGCACATAGAAGTATTGTGGGATTTGTCATTCATTTATGGAAAATCTTGCCAGCTGAGCAAGCAAAAGAGCAAAATCACTAGCAAAAAAATACTCAACATATGCACTAAGTAAATGCTGTCTTGATGGTCAAATATGGAATTTAAGAGGCTTAGATTTTCATAACTGAACTTGGCAAAAAAATTGTGCTCATTTTAGGTCTAGAGCTTCCCAATTTCTGTTTTAAAACAGTCACTTGGTGACTTTTGACTGGTGGGTAATTGCTCTCATCAAAGGTTATCTTCTACGTATGTGGTGAATGGGAAACACAAAGTTTCCAATGACTCGCAAGTGATTATCAAAAACCTCAGTAACAAAAGCTGATACAGATGTTGGTGTGATGTAGACTTCAAAGCAACATGCCTCTGACATATATGCTTTGATTAAAAGTGTGCACAAAGTAAATGCTGCTTCCTTTCTTTGATGGTGAAAAATTTCATCAGACACAGGTGATCAAATGGAAATCTTTAGTATCTTTTCTCTGTCAAATTAAAGTGTTTTTTTTTTTCTGAATAGCGCAAAACACATCAAGTTATTTGAAGCGGTACATTTTCCTTACTGTCACAAGTTTGAGACCTGCATTGGTCCTCGATGTGATCTCCTCTAAATGTTTTAATTGATTTTAGATGGGTCAGATTTAGGGAGAAAGATAAAAGAATTTTTAAACCATTTTAAAGTAAAGGGCTCTTCTCTAGGTCTTCTAGACTTCTTCTCAAGTTGTAGTTTGTGAAAGTTATTGAATGTACTTAAGTATGGTAAGGCTTTCCAATTTGGGGGACGCGATAGCCCAGTGGTAGAATTTTGAGCTCATGTCCTAGGTGTCTTTGGTGAAGACACTTAACCCCTACTGCGGTGTAATGCAGTGACAAAATTTCCGCGTTGAGGGATGAATTGAATGTGTTTGTTTTGTGTTTTCTTTCAGCTTTTGAGATTATTATTGAGAAGATTTGGGGGTTTTATTTTCAAAAGTACAAGCGCCATTTTGTACAATCTTCTGCTGACTATCCAGAGTAGGGTCGCAGAGACTTCTTTCTTTCTTGTAACATTTTCCAGTCCATCCTGGTGGATTCTTAGGTGATACCAGACCAGCTGTGAGATATATTCTCTCTACAGGTCTTGGTCTACCCTTGCTTCTCCTTCTGCTGGGAAATGCCTGGAGCAGCTCACCAGCAAGCTGATTGGGAGGCAACTTAACCAGCTGCTTTAACCACCCCATCTGTTTTTTTTCCAACATACTGTAGTCAAAGGCAGGAACATGCATCGACGGGTAAATCAAAGCTTCACTTTTGGCTCAACTCTTTTCACCATGACAAACCAATGTGGTTTCCTAATTATTGCAGATGCCATATAGATCTCCTTGTTGATCTCCTGCTTCATTCTTCCCACACTGGTGAACAAAACCCTAATATACCAGAATTCATCCACTTGATTCAGGACTATATCCCACTTGCAGGTGTCGACTCCCAAAAACTTCAAAAAGTTAAGCTGATTGGTCATTTGGAATTTGCCATGTGTGTGTACATATTGTAATATGTCTTGTGTGTGGCTCCACTACAGACTGGCAACCTGTTTGGTAGTGTACCTCGCCTCTTTCCCAAAGCAAGGCATGATTGGCTCTACCATGCCCAAAACCACGTGATGAAAAAGTGATACAGACGATAACTGACTTACTGACATTTTGTTGCATCCCTTCATTGATCAAACTGGTGCTTTTTGAAGACCCATTGAAAAGTGAATATTTTGGTGTTTAGTCTCTTAAAACCTAACTTTGGTTTTAAAAAAATCTATACAGATTCAGATAGTTTTGTATCATGTATTAGGTATTTGAGCCAGATGTGTTGGTCACATTGAAAATCAGCAGAATTGTAAGTTGTAAGATGTGGAAAAAAATCTGGAGAGATGGAGGTTTGCATTGGAAAGAGGAGGAATGAAGATTAGTCAGAGTAAAACAGAGTATATGTGTGTGAATGAGAGGGATCCAAATGGAAAAATGAGGTTACAGAGAGAAGAGAGAAAGAAGGTGGAAGATTTTAAGTATCTAGGATCAACAGTCCAGAGCAATTGAGAGTGTGGAAAAAGGGTGAACAAGCACATGCAGGCAGGATGGAGTGGGTGGAAAAAAGTATCAGGTGTGATGTGAAAGGGAAAGTGTACAAAACCATGGTGAGACCTGCCTGCATGCATGCTGTTTGGTCTAGAGACAGTGGCACTGAGGAAAAGACAGGAAACAGAGATGGAGGTAGCAGAGATGAAGATGCTGAGGATCTCTCTGGTAGTGACCAGGATGGACAGGATCACAGGAACAGCACATGTTAGAGGTTTTGGTGATAAAATCAGAGAGGCCAGACTAAGATGGTTTGGACATGTGCAGAGGGGAGAGAGAGAGAGTACATAGGAAGAAAGATGCTGGATTTTGGAACCACCAGGAAAGAGGACTAGAGGAAGACCAAAAAGGAGGTTCATGGATACAGTGAAGGAAGACATGAAGATAGTTGGTGTGACCGATGAAGATGCAGCAGATAGGGTTAGATGGAAGAAACTGACTTGCTGTGGCGACCCCTGAAGGGAAATGCTGAAGGAAGAAGATTTCTGACTTGAATCGACACTAAGGCACGGCAAACTTTATTGGAAAAGTTGGGTTCTGGTGTTAAAAAGAACTCAACAAGCAAACAAGAAAAGACCACCAATTTAAAAAAAAATGGCAGGACTTTGATATTATCACCACTCTGAGCAACACGTCTGCCATTTCTCAATCCAAGTATCCTTGTGAAATTTAATTTAGCGTACCATCAAATAGCTAACTCTGCCCTGAATCATATGACATACTTTAATCAATGCCATATACAAAATATCCTTTGAAGTGGGGTGCTTTAAACCTCCATGCTTTGTTGGCTCATTTGCCCTGCTATGCTTTTCAAATAGCATCTTCCAATGCTATTTTAGATTCTGAATTGTTCCCTGTCTGCGTTGAGCTTTCTTCTTTTTTTTTCTTTCATTTTTTTCTCTGTAGCATTGCATTCAGTTCATTTGTACATCCAGCATATGCATAACTGTTTACAACTTGGACATTTTAATACACAGCAGCTGTGTGGTAGAATGTGACTCTGTTGCTAAAATGTCTTACTCTTTGCAAAGTCTCATTAAAGTGTGAACCAGCCCCCCTCCCCCAATTCTCCTGCACCCTTTTCCTTGTTATCGCCGTCTTAATTGACCCATGCTCGTTATCTGCTCTAAATTGAGGACCTTTAAACCAGCATTTAACGAGGAGAGGAAGAAAGAACAGAGGGGAGGTGGTACAGATGTGACCTGTGACATTAGATCTTCCAGGGGGAGTTTCATATGCTCACAATCAACCACTCAGTCACACACTCTGAAAAAAAAATGAGGAAGAAAGAAAGAAAGATTGCCATTTAATACCTTAAACTTTTATCTCAGCTCTTTATCAAAGCGACAAAGACAAATGCATTCGGTGCATATGCAGATGTGACCTGATGTGTGGATGAGCCAGAAATCTGCACGGTAAACAGGAAACACTAGGTCACAATAAGATAGAATAAAACAGACATTAGTAGAAGTAAAGATAGATGATTGTGTAAACGAAAGAAAACACAAATTAAAACCAGAAAATACTTAATAAGAAGCAGATGCTTGTTGTAATTAGTTTGAAACCAACTGCACAGTTTCTTAATTAGGGACATAAAACCGATGTGATTGGGTTTGGATTATTTAAAAAATCTGATTGCATTGCTGCTAATCTCAATTTAAATTGCCCAGCTATTGGTGATCTTTAAAAGCTGCTTTTATACATGGAAATAATGGCGTTTTGCTCACTGTATTTGTTTTTGGGATTCAAAGTTTGTAGTTAGCAGTTGAGGCAAAAAAAAAAAAACTACTTTCTGCAACTCTTGTCAGAATCTTTCTTCTTTTTTTTTTGCTTTTGAAAAATTGGCTTTTAAATTGTGAGGGTTGTTTACTTAAAAATGTGTTGAAAGTTGTATGAATAAAAACACTAAAAATTTGTACTTTGTGAGTTCTGAATTTGAAAACAAAAAGGCAGATTTAACTAAAGATCCGGTGTGTGTGTTTGTGTGTGTGCATGAGTGCACGGAGTTATGATGAGCACTGTTTTCCTGATTGTTCTCCCTGTTAACACAGCAATCACTTTCACAGCTCATCTGGCATCTGATTATTTTTATACACTACAAATACAGGAAAATCTCTGATGTACAGGGAATTATTTGCATAGCACGTCCCTTGTGAAATTCTTTTGATCAAACAAAGGAAATGAGGGAGTTTGCAGCGAGCGTTGAGCAGGTTCTCATTTTGTAACAACTAGCTTTTTAAAAGTTTTCCAAACATCTCCGTCTACAATGACTTCTCTCTTTCTCATTGGATGAAAAATACTTGTACCCAATACATTCCAGAATGAAAGTTAATATTCATAACTCAGTGTGGAGCACCCATATGGTTGTTGGAGATTACATAGTTTTGAAGTAATAAATAATAATTCTTCAATGGCTATTATTTTATTCTTTTGACTTTGGATTTCTGCTGGCAATTGACTTCTGTCAAACTACCCCCATTCTTAATGTTTTTCATTTTTCTTTTCTAACATTGCTTTGGTAAAATTTTTTGGCTAACATCCCAGAATTCCAGATGAATTCAAATCAATTCAATTATATTTGCATAGTCCAATATCACAAAACAATTGTCTCAACGGGCTTCATATTGTAGATGAAAACAAAATTGTATATACACAACTAAAAGCTATCTAAACAAAAGCTAGCCGAACAATTTGAACACATTCCTGTCCATAGACGCTTCCTTACGGTGAGGAAAAACAAACAAATAAACAACAACAACAAAAAAAAACAGCAGTGGGGAAAAGAGAAGAAACCTTATGGGGACCCTCACAAAAGAGAGCTCTGCATCCAATGTGTCTAAAACTGTTAAATCATAGCTTATTCTTTTCTACAGCTTTATATCTAAAGAAATCAGAAGAGGGGCTTCATCTTGATGGAATCAGTCTAGCCACGCCCAGGACATGAATTTATATCTATAAATTTAATTGGGTTCCTCCCACCCTCCAAAACATGCATATGATTTGGACACTATGAAATTGTCCCTTGGAGTCAGTGTGGATGGGGATGATTGTGTGCCTCCGCGACAGACTGGCAACCTGTTCAGGGTGTGCACTGCCTCTCGCCTGAAATCAGCCGGGATAGTCTCCCCCTCGACCCAAACAGGAATAGGCGGTTTAGAAGACAAAGAAATTAGTTTTTCTTATGAAAATCTCAGAGTATTCCCTGCAAGGATATCTTAAGTTTGTAGATGTTGAGCCCAATCTGCTCGTGTGGCTTTGTTTTGTTACCACTTTGTGAATTATAAACGATACATACCATTTCAAATGCACTAGAAGAAATTCATCCATAATTTTTTTGATAACTTGATTAAACATAAGATAGGATGCAAAATTTTCTTTAATTTTTTGTCTAGTGCTCTTTTAGTTTTTCAAGAGATTGGATATTCTCTCAAATTCTACCCACTGCCTCCACCAGCCAAGAACCAGGCTGACCACAATGGAGAACAGAGCCTTCCATGCTGTTGCCCCATGACTTGTGAGACACCGAAATGTAAGGCGCCTTACATTTCGGCTTTTACTTTGCCACGTCTCAATTGAGATGTTAAAAAGATTAAAATAACAAACGCAATAGAGCGCTAAGTATGAAAAAGTTGGTCTGATTCTTGTTAAATAAGAAATACCCTGTCATGTTAAAGAATGTACCGGCTGAAAAATCAACATAGAAAAACTTTTAACAGATTTTATGCTTCTCATGCAGGTTGTCTTTTAGAGGAGAGACATTACTATAAATGTAATATAAATCTGAATGTAGTTGACAAAATTGCTAATTGCAGTCTTAACTTACTGCAATCGTTTCACATGCAGTTGATGAGCATTAATCCACAGCCATTTTTTATTTTTAACAACCAAACTAAAAACAAAACATGCCCACCGAAACCCAAACCAGGTCATGTAAAGTTCCTAAAACTTTCTAGTTGTTGTGAGAAAGCAAGCAAAACTCATGCAGAATAAGTTGAAAACGAAATCCTCTCCAAAACCTGACTTTTGTTAGTGTTATGGGCGTGTACTACTTTTCTGTTTATCGCTTTAATTATTTCAAATGAAAAATGACTCGGTTACAAGCTTTCTCTCTTTCCAGACTAAAAAATAGTTGTGTTAAATTGCTGAAGGTGAAACATTACTGGTTTCTCTCAAATAAATGACTAAAATTGTTTAGCCACATATTTTAGCCATGCATTACTTTTCTGATGCTTATCACATAAAAAATAAGCTCTAAACACGATACACGATGGCTCAGAGTAGCTGAGAGTCAACATGGGGGTTGAATTGATCATTTCTGCTACTAATGTTAGCCTTAATGACTTGGTTTAAGTAATGGCTTGGTGCTTTGTTCCGACACGCCAACTGTTACCCAGACACTCAAACTACTTGCAAACAAGAATGCGGCTGGTGTGTTTTTTACTCTGTTTACCCGACCATTTCGTTTTTTTTTTTTTAACTGAGATTAAAAACATCTTTGAAAACGGAAGTGGTGGTGCCTTGTTTTTCGGATGTCACCATAATGAGTCAAGTGGAAAAGTATTTTTTGAATTTATGTGTTACTCTTAATGCTTCTGTTTGGAAAAGAGAATGTTTGACCTAAAAGATAACTTGCAGAAAAAAGAGCAGTGACCTCTTTGTTCACCATCTCTTAATAGTGAAAATATAGTTGTGCATGCCTGCTGTTTATTTTTTTACTATCCAATAATCTCCTTCTCTTCTCTCTTATTGTGGAACTTTTTATTTTGACCCTTACTTTTTGTATGCCTCTCTCTCTAAAAAGGTGACAATAATTGCTGTCGTGTCACTGACCATTTTCAAAACTGGGCTGTCGTTTCTCTCCGGTCATTTCTATTCTTTATCCCATCACATTGCCACTTCACTTTCCATCCCTGTACCATTTACTGAATAATTCAGTGTATCTATCACTGTTTGGTAAATATTACTCTTGTCTTGTTGTCATTTGGAGAATGACCATCACAATGTTCATTTGCCAATGCAACCTTATAATCATCTCTCTCTTTGCTATCTCTGTCCCTCACTTTCCCTTTCAATGTTGTTCACAAAATGATTTTCACTACCTCTCTGTCTGCTGTTTGCTGTTTAATAATTACATATCTAGGCTGTGCATGTACGTCTATTGGCAATTTTCTTCAGTGATGGAGAAATCTATAGCGTAACTATGTGTTGGTGGGTGTGAATGTTACAGAATACAACCAGCTATTTATTTTGAGGAGAGCTGATTATAAGAAGTGTTTGTTTGACAGTTTTTGTATCCATTTATGCAAGCTTTATTTTTTAAAAAATAAGCACATTCAGTTTCTGAACACTGTGTGAAAGCCCCAATGGATCTTAGATGTAATTTCATAAATTGTTTAAATGCCTTTTCAACATGAATAGTGTGAGTAAACAGAACAAAAAATGAGTTATGCAGCTCATATATATTTTTTTTACCATACTATATTGATCCCTCAACGAGTAAATTACTTTGCTGCATTGCACCACAGAAGGCAGCCATGATGGTGCCAATGGTGGGAGCAACTAAGGGGTTATTTGTCTCCTCCAAGGATGCTTAATCACCAACCCAGTGGGAATCGAACCGGCTTCGCCTGGTCCAAGCACATACCTTCTACCACTAGCCAACACCTCCCTTCAAAAATTGCTATGTTCCTAGCATGACCTACCGTACTAAGTTGTGCTTTGGGAAAATGATTTATTTTAATTTAGTTTAGTTATTTCAAATCTAAATACTAAATGATAATTTTTTAAAAGAGAAAAATAAAACTGAGAAAATTAATGTTTAGAAAACTCTTACTTTAATGTTGAACATCAAGGTAAAAATAGAACTACACCACTAGTAATAAGCATAAAACTCAAGATTTGTTGGCTAATTACAAAAACAACGTGTCATGAGTCATAAAATTAAGAAACAGTATTGAAAATGTGGATAAAATGAGCTCTTTTCTTTGGTAAAATGATAAAATGACTTGTTTTCTTACAGTAAATGTTATGTCACCATTACCGATTATTGCAACCTGACTGCAGTAGCAGCTTCATTCTGGACTATGCTCTAATAGCCGGTGTGAACTAGAGGAGAGATGGGTGTAGGAGGACCTCCCATACCCACCGTCTCCCTGTGTAGGCTCTGGGTTGTTTGTATTATGGGCAAATTGGAGGAGCTCCCATGGGGGTTGTGAGACCCACTGCTCCAAGACACCAATACCCCCCACCTTGCACCTCCTATGTATGTGTGTGTATCTGTTTGTGTTGTGTGTAGTACCATTATGCAGTGTTGTGTGTCTGTGAGGTGTGGGGGAGCTGTTGAAGGGAGGGTGAGGTGAACCATGCCAGTAGCACTGCACCCTCCTAATGTGTAGTTTCAGACACACAAAATAAAAACAGCCTCATAAGACCATGCAAAGACCTTTTAAATATTTTCTCGCTTGATTTCTGAAGTTAAACGGTGGAAGCAAACCAAACCATCAATCTATCCATTTTCTGAACTGCTCTTTTCATCATCCAGTTCCATAAACAGATTTTCAGAAACGTTTACCTTGCAGTCAGACATTACTGGACGCTACATAGTCTGAAATATTTTCACTTACAGTGAACAGTTTGATGTGAATAAAAACTTTTACCAACATCTACTTAAAATGAAATTTAAAAAACAGGTCCTAAACACTTTATAAAATTTAGATAATTTGTCAGAATGTGTTTTAATATAAGTGTGACTGCATAAAACCCTGCAGCAAAGTGGACCAGCACCCAAAGAGATTGTTGTAAAAGTCAAATCAGATGACTTGGAGTGTGAGTTTGTGATCATCTTCCTTAACTTTCTCCTAACACATGAATTATTTCTTGAAAACCCAGTCCCTGTTTCTCTTGACTTTTTTGGCAATCTGTTCAGCTTGCACTTATTTTTCAGAAACAGCAAAGAGAATATCTGCACAGCAAGATACACAGCAGTGCTTTCTTCAACATCTATATTAAATCTAGTTTATGTATTCACATTTTGTTGCTACATTATGGTGTGGCTTCTCAATTACATTGCTTTTTCAAGTGTGTTTTCCTAGTTTAGCATTTGTAAGATACAAAACAAAGAATTGGTAAATCGTGCTTTAATCTTGTGGTAAGCAGTCATCAAATTCTCTGAAAACCACTTATTGGTCATAGATTTCTAAGACTATTCAGAATAGATTGGATGGTGTGAGCTGCTTAAACGTAGACTGCAAACTTTTTCTTTAAGAAGTTAAAACATATCTAACAACCATGAGATCCAACAGCAGTTTAGTAACCAATTCTTCAGATTTTTCATGAGGGGATGCTGGTGATCTTTCTGCTGGTGATCTTTTTTTTCCAATTAAAATATTTAGCTTGTTTCAAAGGGAGTCTGTTTGTGTACCTAACATGAAAACCTCCTCAGCCGTGGCTTGTTAGTCTGTTGTTATTGAGTCATTGGATTTGTGACATGACAAACAAATTTTGAAGGAATAAAGCAGAGCTAGTCATCTCCAGTTTGTTTGAGATGCTGATCAGAACTGATGGGCTCTAATATCTGTGTTGGAGTAAACTTGGAACATTTTGCACAATCCTCTGAAAGAAAGGGATTTAACCTTTTTCCAAAATTGAACATGGCTAAATGCAATGAGTGCAAGAAGCCACATCAGGCCATTTTGCGTAAATGTATTCAGCGGCTTACATATTAATTTAGAAAGTTGTGATATGTTTGGTTGCACTATTTGAGAACAACTTGAATTAAAACAAAAAAATAATTATTGGAACTTTTTATCTTATTATTTTAGTCGTCTAGGGCCTCATTCATAAAGACCGGCATAAATCTTAAGCTGAGTGAGTGTTTTTGGTCATTTGATACACTTTGCTTACGTCACACAATTTTTGGATTCATAAAAAAATCCATGAGTGCATTTAAACAACCTATACTTTGTAGATCCCACCTCTGACAAATCCCGTCATCCCCCTACCACAATGTCTAAAACTATAAATATGGAGCATGTAAATAACAAGATGCATGCAATGATCCTCAAATGAGCCGGTGCCGTCTGTCCTTCCCTTTTTCATGGTGTGACCCATTTTTATTATGACAAGCGTTAATATGAAGCTGTTTTCTTGCAGCTTCAAATGCTTCATACCGCTGTCCTCAGTTTGCTTTGGAATCTATCTGCAAGTATTGTCTTTTCCCACGTTTCAGAATTTGCATACTGCAGATCCTGACTTTGCTTTCCGCCACATTTCTAGATTGCTCAGTTTTTGTAGAAGTTGGCTTGCATACACATTTTAAGCATAAATGAGGTCTTCCTATATAATGAGGAAGTCTTGACCTCATATATGAGGTCTTCCTATAACTCTTCCTACAGAAGAGTTTCAGCTAAAATGAAAGAAAAAGTGTACAAAACCGTGGTGAGACCGGCCATGCTGTTTGGTCTAGAGACAGTGCCACTGAGGAAAAGACAGGATGCAGAGATGGAGGTAGCAGAGATGAAGATGCTGAGGATCTCTCTGGGAGTGACCAGGATGGACAGGATCAGAAATGAGTATATCAGAGGAACAGCACATGTTAGAGGTTTTGGAGATAAAGTCTGAGAGGCCAGGCTGAGATGGTTTGGACATGTACAGAGAATAGAGACCGAGTACATCGGCAGAAGGATGCTGTGTTTGGAACCACCAGGAAAGAGGGCTCGAGGAAGACCAAAGAGGCGATTCATGGATACAGTGAAGGAAGACATGAAGATAGTTGGTGTGACCAAAGAGGATACAGCAGATAGGGTTAGATGGAAGAAACTGACTTGCTGTGGCGACCCCTGAAGGGAAATGCCGAAAGGAGAAGAACAAGAGGTCTTCCTGTATAATAAATATCAGGTAAACAGTACGTTGGTTTTTTACTGTATAAATGTATCAAAGTTTTCATCTAAGATTGGTAAAGGACTGATTTTATTCAGACAAAAAAAATCTAAATTTTTTCAAATCTTTTTCAATTTATTTAAACCAAAAATCTATTCCAATTTGCCTCATTTTTAACTTGTCATAAAATGTGTGGCTTTGGCATCTGAAAAGTTTCTGTCAAGAGCCACAATCTCCTTGTCTAAATTCTTTTTGTTCCTCATTGGGCTATATTCTTTCCATCAGTCATCCAGTTGCTAATGGCACAGACACCGGGTTTGCCCAGAGGTCTCTCAACCAATCAGCATGTAACACTGTAACTGGAAAGTGGGATGATTATCTTTCTTTTCTCTCATTCTGACTGCATCTCTGACTCAGACTTCTTCCTTGATTATTTTTTGTCTCCGCCGATGTCCCTCTCACTCATGTCTTCTCAGTTTATAGTTCGTTCTTTACGGTCTCACCCGTTCTCCATTTCTTTGTCTCCCTCGTGCCATCGTTCATCAATCACTGTGTCATTCTCTCATGGAAAATGTAGTTAACAGACAGATGACTGTAATCAGAATGAGTTCACCCCGAGGTCAGTCAGTAAATAAAGATGTGAGTGTAGTGGCATGCATTTATTAGTTTGTGTTGGTGTGCGAACTTGCACGTACACTCAACTGTGTGGGGTTGTTGTATTTATACTGGGAACGT
This sequence comes from Neostethus bicornis, assembly GCA_902685375.1. Lineage (NCBI taxonomy): Eukaryota > Metazoa > Chordata > Actinopteri > Atheriniformes > Phallostethidae > Neostethus > Neostethus bicornis. The sequence goes on along the minus strand of LR738551.1, from coordinate 20,750,417 downwards.
ATGGTTTCGGCAATTGAGTGGGAACATGTGATTGTTTTCAGTCTGATAATGTAAAGGTTGCTCACTCCCATTAGCAATTCATCAATTCTAAAATGTGTTAAATCTTCAATAGATTTGGTGCTGGGCACAAGCTGGGAGTTTAATATTGGCATGAGACCTCTCTCCCCTACCTCACTCAAAGCTACTGTTGATTAAAAGCCACAATTGTACATAAAGAGAAATTTGAGGGGGGTTTTTGTGTGGGTTTTTAACTTTTTCTTTTGGCGGCGCTTTGTTTTTTGTAATGTTTTTAAGCTGTTTATAATTTTGAACAGGTACTCTTTGGGCATTTTTATAGTTTTCAGAATTCTTTGAAATTTTTCGGCCACTAGCTTCCATTGTTTTGTTTTATTCAATCAAGAATAACTTTATTAGTCCCACAGTGGGGAAATTGCAAGAATTAAGGCCTGCATCTATACATAACAGCGCTACTTTGTTGAAGAGATAGAGATACAAAAGGAAGGGAGAGTAGAGGGTAGATTTGGTGTTTAAAAAAATAAGACACCCAGCTTCACCAACTAGGTCAGTGAAGCAGGGCAAGTGAAAAAAATAAAAACAGCACCAGTTACTTTACAATTGTACTATATTCCTCCCTTGTGTGGGAAATTACTTTTGCCGCACTGCACCGCAGCAGGGAGCCATGAAGGCGCCAATGGTGGGAGTAACTGGGGGTTAGGCGTCTTCTCCAGGGACACTTCCGTATGAGCTCATCGGAAATTGAACCTGCAACCTCTTTGGTTCAAAGACGGTAATTCTACCACTGAGATATGGCTCCCAGAGCTGATATTTCCGTCGGAATACACTGTTTGTAAGAATAAAAAAAACAATATACTCAAACTCCAACTCTACACATTAGGCATCGAAAATCTTGGTATCCACCAATGTCTAAAGTTTTTCCCCCTCTCTCTCTCTGAAGGCCAGGAAACCCATCAACTCAGGTTTGGCTTGACTAGAATCTGTTTAGGTTTAATCTAATGAGGAAAACAATAGGCAAATCAAGGTATAACAAAATATTTTCTAACAAGAAACACTGATTTGATTATTTGCTGAAGCACTGGCTCATTACTAAAGCCCAAAGATGATTTAGAAAAATTAACAAATAATTTTAATGTGCAGAGTTAAACATTGTCTCTTTCTTTAGTTTTGTCTGTTTTACAAAGAAAAATCTTATTAGCTACAAATTAATATTTTTTTTTTGCTTCCCAAGACTTGTAGTAAGCACATTTACTTGTAGGATCAATTTTAATTTAATTCCTAATTCAGATGTTAATTAATTTGAGAAACCGCATGTTAGATTGGAAATAAATTTGCCAACAAATTGGGAAAATTTTAATTTCACAAAAAGTGTATAAAAAAGGTGATTAAAAACAGAAAAATAAGAAAACTAGTGTAAGATTAAAGACAAACAAGTCACATCACTTGTAATGTAATGGGGATCATTTGTGAGTGAAACGTTAAACAGCCAAAAAGTTTATGAATTTGACATAAAATTGATAAAATTTCAAATTTTTTTACATTTAAGTATTTAAGAACATTAGCTTTATTCCCTGTGTACATATTTTTTCATCAAATTAAAATTTTTAAAAAAAAAAATCTGAAAAGCATTTCTGTTCCATTTGGAAGTCTTCCGCTTATCCGTGGCAGGGTCACAGGGGCAACAGCCTCAGACGGGAAGCCCAGGCTTCTCTCACCCCAGTTGCATCCTCCTGCTTACCCGAAAGGATCTGAGTCATTCCTTCATCTCTTCCCGAGATTTAGTCTCTCCAGCTGGGACTGCCTATTAGTCTCCTCCCTGCGGAACGTGCCTGAAATACCTCAATGAAAAACATTCGAAAATATTAATTTTGACCATCCTCAAAGAGTAGTTCAAATTATTCTACGTTTTTCTAAGGTTAGCAGTCAAAACAGTCAAATTTATCAATGACTGAAATCTTGACGATGTCAATGTATTGGGTTTTGTTTCACATTTTTTCCTTTTTTAAAGTAACAGAGCTTATGCTCAGCAGTGCACAGATACAAGAAATGGATTTATTGTAAGATGTACATTCCTAATCTAAATATTACAAAACGTTGACTGCTTCTTAAACATATTCCCACCTAAACTCGTATTATAAGGATTTTTAACCTGAAGATAGAACATTATAGAAACATAGAAAGGAAACAGGTCACCCAGATCCTGCCTCATGAATCCCTTTTTTTTTTCTTTGAAACGTGTTACTCATCAACCTTAAACTTATTTTCGTCTTGATATTTTGACAGTATGGCACTTTGTGACAGCAAGTTGAGTGTGCATCCATGGAGCACACTAATTGGACACACCGTTGCTATGTGGCCTGATGATCACATGCAGCATATGAGTAAAGCTTCCTCTGATTTGAATAAGAATGGACTAGCGGAGGGATTTGTGGGGGGAAAAAAACATCCCCTGAAGAAAGCAGCGCCGCAAACGAAAATCAGAAAATGTGAAATGCCACATGGCAAAGAAGTTGATATAGGCAGCAAAGGAGACTAATGATTCATGTGGTTGGCTGAGGCTTCAGGAAAGACGAGATGGGATATACAAAGTCTATTCACAAGTGGACTGATCTAATGTTTTTAGACAAGGTGACGATCATTGTTGTTGGAAATGAGACAACAAAGAGCTGTGTAAAGTGTTAAGAATAAAGGACAAATATACGGGTTTTTATTATTATTAAAAATAAAATAATAGAAATGAGAAACTGAAGGAAAGTCGGAGATGAAGATATGGGGAAATGGAGATCGCAGGGAGATTGGTTGGACAGGAAGGAAAGTATTTTCTTTAAAGAAAAGGTAGCTGCATTGGCAGTCAAAGCAATGCGATGTAGAGAACAGAAAAGCCAGATGGAGTTAGAGTGAAAGTGGATGAAAATGAGTAGAGACAGGAAGAAGGAAGAGAACAGATGAGAAAGAAAAAAGTGAGATCTTGAGGCAAAAGGTGTCCTATTCAAAAAGTAGGTGATGTCATTTGTGCTCCAGGGAATACGATTTTGTGGTGACAGGCCCTAAAGCAAAAAAGAACAGTGGAAATTTGAAATAATGAGGAAAAAGCAGATTTTCCCCCCCCTGTTGGATTTTAACGATAAGATACTAAAAACATACGCACACTTCCCAGGAATACTTCGGTTAAGAATATCAAAATAATTACGACGTATTACCTGAGTAGTCTCGTACGTTTTATAAAATTTCATGATGACAAATTTCTCGCTTGAATCCAAAAGTCAACAACTGTTACATAAAAATAGTATTTACCTTAACTGTTGTCATGGGCAAAGCCATTTGGGAGATTTTTGGAGTTTTGTTTTTGTGGCCCTATTGTGTTTTTCCCTTACCTCTGCCACCCAGGTTGCAACCTGGGTGGCAGAGGTAACTGCCACCTGTTGGCAGTTTCAGATGATTGCTAGTTGGATAATTAAGAAGGTCTAGTGCCAAGCTGAGAGAGGACCCGTCTGCAGCACTCCCAAAAGAAGCTTTTAAGTTACTAAGTTTGATTGTGAATAAATAGTTTATTTCTTCAACACCCTACTCTGTCTCATTATTCAACTGTGTTCCACTCCCAGAAATTAATCATAACGTCCGTCTATGCATCGGCCTAACCCAAGACCATACGAGTCGTAACAACTGTTGTCCATTATGTGTTGCATACACACAATGCTGTCAAAATTTGGTGGACCAAAATTAACTAGTGATGGACAGAAGACTTGCAGTCAGAAAACATACATTTTCAAACCAATTTTTAAATGATGTCTTACCTGTGCACTGCGAAAGCCTAATATCCTTCATGGACAATTGATCGGGCATAGTGTAGCTTGTGAAGATACTGATACGTTCACACTTTCTCTGTATTGAGAGGCAAAGTTTACCGAGGAGTCAATCTTCTGTGTGAAAAGTTAACGCCAACACAGTGAAAACAAAAGTAACTGAAGATGGAAAGAAAGTTGTTATAAGTTCAAGGAATCCTTTTTATTAAAAGAGAACTGCAGCAAATTCTCTTTCAATTTATTTCATAAATACTGATCTTTGTGCGTTCATGCTTGGTGCCTCTGCTCTTCATTTCAAATAAACTGTGTGAGAATTTTCTTCAAAACTTATAAGGTTTTACTATTTTGACAACAGAACAAGCTTCTGTATGGTTCTTTTGAGCTTGAGTCAATTTTTACATCTCAGAAACAAGCACATTGAAAAAGTACTGAATCATTGTCTTCTGCTTATAAGAGGTCACAAACAGTAGCCTAAGAGGGGCTGTCCTGACTTGCGCCCAAGGGCTAATTTTTTCAGCTCAGCACGAATCCCAAGGTAATGCTGAACAAGCCTCGAAACATAGTCTGTCATGTGTGTTCTATGTCTTCGTTTTGGACCTTTCCTATCCCTGTTTGGACATGCCCAGTCACTTAACAAGGAAGTACCCCATCTTGATGGCCAAAGCAACTCATCCAGCTTTTCTCAATGTGAAAGAGCTGCAGCCCTTTTCTGAGGTCTTCTCAAATGGCAAAGCTCCTCACTCCATCTTTATCCTTTCTTTAACACCCTAACAAACACCCACAACTGGTGACCATTGGGGAGGAACAGGAGATCAAATCGAAACATCTTTATTCATTCATTAGGATCTTCATTTTCAGATAGAGCGAGAAATGCACAGACAGTAATTGGCCAGTCAATTGAGGTCTCTTGTTTTTTTGCTCTTTCTTCACTATGAAATGCATCATTCATCCCATTTTGTTCTTCACTTGAGAATATAACTCATGAGAAGCAATGACTCTTCCGTCTATCTCACCTTCAACCAAACTTCAGCACCAATAAAGATAAGTTATGGTATGATGAAAGAGGTGCACACTAATTACCAACAGAATTGTGGCACTTGACCCAATCTTGATACCATTGCGGTAGATATTGAAGTACCAAACCCCCTCTAGTGACATACAGTACATGGTATTTAAATCAGTACAGCACATGACATTTTCTTCTTTTCATGACCAGAAACTTGGTGGTGGAGGCGTGTGAAAAGGTGGCTTTAGGTACACAATCCTTAAGCATAAGAAGTAAGTGCATGAAGTGTGAGTAGGAGGGTATGTGAGGCTGTCAGGGCTCCAGGGTCAAAGCATAGCAAAAGCAGAGTTTAAACAGAAATGATTCAAGAAAAAAAAAGAAATATGGCTGCTTATTGTCAAAGTCTGGCCAAGAAAGGTTGGAAACTGTGGAAAGACTGGGAACACTTTTTCATTAGGAATTGCTGGAATTGTTTGCTATACTCTCTCGAAAGGTGTGGTGAGACACCTAAGTGACTCAAATAAACAAAAGTAAACATGTGTTGTATTTGTCTAACTCGACAAACTTAAGACAGAATGCTGCTTTAAAGCCCCATAAGATCAATTTGTAAATGTTGTTAATACAATTTCAATTGGTTTGAAATCTCTGAAATTAAAATTTAACCATGCTCACAAAAGAATGAGGTCATCAAAAACTCTGCCTCAAGTCTGAACATTTGATTTATCTTTTGAAAACACTCTGAAGAGTGTGTTGGCAACACATTTTTATGCTGCATCGTGCACCAAGACTGGCTATAGCTACATGCAAAGTTGCAGGTAGATTGCCCATGGGAGCCTAAAGCGGCTTATTTTTCATCATGTGTAGCTTCTCTGTCTAACACATGGTTCTCTCTCCTAATCCTGCCCAAGCAGCCATTGATTTGAATGTATTTGTTACACCATGTTGTGTCCTTTATGTCTACTCATAATTGTGCACACGTGTAATAATTGTTGATCAATAATCATTAAGCATGCAGAGGAGAGAGTGAGTACTTCGGCGAGTGAGTACATTTGGAACCACCAGGAAAGAGGCCTAGAGGAAGACCAAAGAGGAGGGTCATGGATACAGTGAAGGAAGACATTAAGATAGTTGTTGTGACTGAAAAGGATGCATAGGGTTAGATGAAAGAAACTGACTTGCTGTGGCGATCCCAGAAGGGAAATGCCAAAAGAAGAAGAAGAATCATTAAGCATGTCTCTCCAACTTGCGAAAGAATAGATATGAATTTTCAAACAGTAGGACAAAAGGTGCTGATGTTTCTGGAGAAAAAACAAAACAGATTTACACACTTTTTCACTCATTACCAAGATGGAATATTGTTGTAACAAAACCATACCCGAGGTTGTAGTTCCCAAGAATAAAATTTTTAAGCAATTTATGTTGTTTTCCTCAACCAAATGACAGGGTTTTTCTTTCTAAGAGACTTTAATTCTGCTTACGAGTATTTTTTTTTATATTCGCTGAAAGAACATCGTGTTCTCCCAACACAAGTTTTGAGGGGAACATGCAGTACTGAATTGCAGATTGAAAATTACATTTGGGATCAACCATCTTTGTTTTAGATAACTTATTGTAACCACACTACATTTTTCTGAGGACTATATATCATTTTTAATTTCCACTATTTTCAAAATTTGGCACCAAATTGCACCACAAAAGTTTGTGTGGTATATTTGCTCGTTCCCAAGTTGGAAGTCCATTTTGTAACACGTGCGTCATACAAATATATATGTGAATACCGTTTTATTGTCGAGAGAGATAATTGAGGAAGCTTTTGAAAATCCAACAGAATGCTATTCAAAGTGATATTTTCGGATATACGTATCACAAAAACTAGCAAAATGAATGATGGTAATCAATCATAGTCTTCTGTTTTGGTAAATCTGATCTTTTATTTCTTTGTATTTTTTCTGCATGGACTTATCTCTCAATACAGAAGATATGGTCTGATCAAAAAACTGGACTAATACATCAGAGGACTGTGTCATAAAACACAACAATACAAAACATTAGTCAATGCCACAAATCTTAGAGGAAAGAAAATATCAAATTTGACTTAATTTATTTTTGTTGCTTGCCGCTTGAAATAAAACTTCTGTTCACCAAACTCTTGTGTCTGTTTAGTCTGTTTTAGGAATACCAATTGAACAGCACAGAGGTCAGAATATTAAATATGTCAGAGAAAAGAAGCATTTGTAAACAGAAATATGCAATTCCCCTTGGCAATATTTTCTTGTAAAGTATTTTTTAGTAGTGCCATATTTCATTTGGATTTTTTAGTTTCTGAAGCTACATCTTTTTTTATTTTTTTTGCTTCATTGACTGTGTATTGAGTTTACCAAATTAAAAATCAATTATTTGATGATTTGAGTTCAGACTCTGATACACATCTATTTGCATAAAATGGAGAGCTTTTTTGTGTGTTGAGCTCATGCTTATTACATTTTGCTTTTTTTCTGGTGATCGTAGTTAAAACTCACCTTAGAATTTGAATTCTTCAATGCCCCCACTGTACTGATCTGAAAAAACAGCATGTACCCTGTCAGCTGCTTTCTAAAATAACATTTGGGTCATTTCTTTTGAGTACTTACATCACTGATAAGTCAAGCAGAGTTAAATTTAGAATCAATGCATATAATTAGAATTGGGTAACATAAATTACACAGTTTCTTTGGTTTGATATCTGAAACGTATGTTTTAACCTTTGTGCTGCAGCCATCAAAGCCAATATTGCTACTTTTTTTTGGGCTTGGTTTTGTTGGTGCCTTGTTTGATCGTTTACAGGGTGTAGTGGCAGAATGCAGCTGCACAAGTTTTGGGGCAAAACAGCCGAAAGCATCTGTGCCAACTCACGTTAGAAAATGAGATTATTCGAGAAGTGGACAACTTCCTGGAATTTTTTCACTTCCGGTTCCCTGTCAGTTCAAAAGCATGTGCACCCGTTCAGAGTAAGAAAGGTGAAAACTTTTGCCCATTAAAGGGTTAAAACAGTCTTGGTAAAAAGAGAGCTGAGCCGAAAAGCAAAGCTCTCGATTTACAAGTCGATCTACGTTCCCACCCTCACCCATGGTCACTAGCTGTGGGTGGTGACCGAAAGAATGAGATCGCGCGTACAAGCAGCCGAAATGAGCTTCCTCCGCAGGGTGGCTGGGCTCTCACTCAGAAAACGGGTAAGGAGCTCTGCCATCCGGTAAGAGCTCAGTATCGAGCCGCTCTTCCTCCAGGTTGATAGGGGCCAGATGGGTTGGTTTGGGCATCTGGTCAGGATCCCCCGAGCGCCTCGCTGGTGAGGTGTTTCAGGCATGTCCCAACGGGAGGAGACTGAGAGGCAGACTCCGGACCCGCTGGAGAGACTATGTCTCACAGCTGGCCGGGGAATGACTCAGGATCTGACTGGGTGAGCTGGAGGATGCAGCTGGGGTGAGAGAAGCCTGGGCTTCTTGTCTGAGGCTGTTGCCCCCGTGACCCAGCCCCGGATGAGCGGAAGATGATGGAACGGAACAATTTTTGTCGTATTGTACTGTTCCCAGTGAGATTTACCTTTTTATACCCTGTAATTTTCTGCAAAGTTTAGCAAGTTAATACCAAGAAGTTTTGGATAGGATTATGGTCTTTTGAGTGCCTGTCTCATTTGCAGTGATCTGCTTCATGTGATTCATCCCAAAATTGAAGGAATGATGATTAAAAAAAGGTGTAAGGCACGATATTAAAATTGTTATTCATTTGGTGACCATCATGTTTAGTACATCTAAAGCACAAGTCTTTGTTTTTATGTACGGTTGATAGAAGAGAAATCAAACTGGAAGAATAATTGAGAAATTTGGCTGTTTTCCTCATGTATTGGCTCCATGACGATTCCCAATCTCTTGCTTATTTTGACTATTGGGATTAGATGATCATTTCCCATTTAATTTCAAAGCACAACTTCATTAACACTGTTATTTGGACAGTGTTCATTTTGCTTTGCTGATCTGTACTCGGGTCATGGTAGCAGGAGCATGGAAGCGGCATGGTAGCATAGAAAGCACACATTTCTCACTTGTCTCACCCAGGAGACATATTCCCTGGAGTATAACCTAGATCTATGCTTGGGTGTTCAGTGGAACACCAATTTAACTGCTTATTATTCAATTTAGCTTTATATAAAACAGTAACCGTAGGTTTTCCACACAGTTTTTTCCATTGTTTAATGTGCATGCAATGACTTTACTAAATCAACACAGATAATAACTGAGCCTGAACACTGGAAATTTCTGTCCATACACTCCTGTTCACAGTGAAGAAAAACACCCCAAATTTCCCCTTAATCTGGCTCTTGACAATGCCAGAAAATAATGGCTCTATTTGAACTGGCGTGTGTGGCCAAATCTCCAACTGATTCTGAAAGAATAAATTCAACCATTTGATAGTGCTGATTCATTTTGGTCAAATGTATTTACAATCTTGTTTTTTGCTTATTACCTATATCTCAAATCCATGGCTGAAATGGGAAAGCAGGCACATCCAAAACCACTTTTTGTTTCAACAGTGGATCTATGTATGCAGAGTTCATATCAATAAGATCAAAGGCTGCACCAATGCATTGTTTGATCTCCGCCCTCTATTCTTTTCTTTCACATTAACAAGACCCCGACAAAACAATACGTCCACTCTTTCAGAACTCTTTCCTGTACCAGAAGAAACGGGTCACAACCTTCTGACTGAAGGCAATGGACTCTGATTTGGAGGTGCAGATCATGACCACTTAACTGTAACCTACGAATTGTCTCACTAAATGCCGAAGATCAATACCCAAAGAAGACAATAGAAACTGATCATTTTTGAAAAGCAGAGATCCAATCTTGACACCATCAAATGAAATCTCATTTGCTCTGTGGTGGAAACAGACCAGACTCAATGCTTGAAGTCACAGCCTCTAAACTGTCTCCTCTGGGCCACGCTACCAACCTTGTCTTAAGACAGAAGCCCCGGTGACCTGAGCCCAGTCAAGAGAAACTTGGCTCGGACTTGTTATTTCTCTGTGAATTGGAGGACTTTGTCTGTCCTTATAATCATTATATAATAATTTGGTTTTGTTGCAGTGGACTTTATACCTCCTGTATTGTAAAAATGCCTCTTAATTAAAGAGCAAAGTCCAAAAACCCCTTCGTAGACAGCAAATACATGCACATTCAAATGCATAATTACATGTGTAGATGAGCATGATTTTTGACACAATGATACGCGTAGACCAAAGTAAATAAAAACGGAATAGAAAATGTTTTCATGCAAAAAAGTAACAGGAATTGTTTTAGAGAGATTGAAAAAGCCCAAAACAAAAACTTCCCTTTTGAACTAGTCCTTTCTTAAACTCTGACATTTTGTTCTTCTTAAGCTCCACAGAATCGGAGAGCAGACCGCATGGGTTTTTGTTAATGTCAAACTAAATGCTGTGAATCGTAAGTATTAACTTGACCACTGGACAACTGACCCTAAATGTAAAATGCATGATGGCACCTCGCTCAAGGCGTGATTTTAAGTAAAAGAAAGCAGCTGGAGTTGCTGTATTACATTATCTTACTAAAAGATTGTGAGAAAAAAGAAATGGCATTGCAGACTAGTTTAGCAAACACATAAACCAATGTCTTCAGATGAAATACAAACCGATAAATAAAATAGTAAAAGCTGCTCCACTGACAAAAAGGAATGGTTTACAGAAAACTTATTTGCGGAGAGAGAGCTGACTGTAACTCTTTGCAGTAATGAAACGGCTGCCACCAAACCACTATTGGAATATAATTGCACAGTTCAGTGATGCTGACAATACTTGAAGCATTTTGGAATCAATTTAAAAAAGCTATTGGTTACAAGCACACGGGACAGTAAATATCAGTTAAATCTCAAGGGGAAAAAAACATGCAGATGTAATCATCTCTGGGTTATATCTTTCTACAGCTTAAAATTTGTGGGGATTATTTGTGGATGAGCAGACCTGTGACAAGTCCAAATAATTTTTAAGAGGCAAGCTTGCACAGGCTTTAAGGAACAGCAGAATACTTTAGCCTCCTTAGATTTAAGTACGATGTTAAATAACATGCAAATCAATCTGAAAATATGCCTATATTCTGTTTAGTTTCTGCTTTGTTACTGCAGACGGATTGAATTTTGAGCAGAAATCAAATCCACAGGGTTTCAAAAACTCACCATGCTGAGAAAATCAGCTTTTTTTTTCTCTACCGCCCACATGGTATACAAGATGTCGTTTATTGGAATATGAAAAGCAAATATATCTGCAAAGAGTTTCATCTAATCAAACATATTTTTCTTATCTCAGTGCAGTTGTATAAACTCCTAATTAATTTGTGAATATTTTGACCTTCAGAAAACTGAGCAGCAGCATTATAGATTTTTAACTGGCTGCTATGAGTAATCAAGTCAAATATTTGATTCATTGAACTTAAAGCTGAATCAGATATTTTTCTACAGCTTTTGTAGAATTGAGTGTTTTCTGTCAAATATACCTCTAAATGTCAGAACTGAGGGTTTCATTGGATATTATTCCAAACAAAAGCTTCTTCTTCAGCTGAATTGCTCAGCCAATTGCCCCTGTGTGAACTCAGCTGAGTTACCCAAGCTTCTACAGTCCAATTACCAACACTTGAAAAAGAGCTGTGGACACCTTTGCTTAATGAAGAGCAGTCTTAGAGTGCATCAGCAGCTAAAAGAACCTTTGAATGCAACCTTACACAATGCCAAAACCTACTTCCACTCCAATTCTTTCAATTTCTAGGACAAAGTCCTAACTTGTTTTTCACACTTGGTGGCTGATTGGCTGGCAGTGGCCCTTCTTGAAGGGTTTGTAAAATGGTTGGATGGACTGCATGATCTTACACAGTCAGAAAAATACCTGCTTTAAAAGGCAACTTTTTAAGTCAGGTTACTTCCAGAGCTTTTCAAAAGGCTATTATATTACACAGCAGGCAAATAACACAAAATAATATTATTTAGCATTTTGCCTCCACAGCAGCGATTTAAAGATCCTTGTGAGAGCCACGTGACAGAGATGTTGGTTGTTTGAGGCACTAAATTACTTTAGATGTCCTATTTCGTTTCAGTGTGGCTTCTTGTTTTAAACATTTTTCTATTTTATGGACTTTAAACCTTTCCTGTACTCTTTGGACTCACACAGAAAAAATTAAAATGAGTTTAAGTTTTTCTTTTTTTCTTAATGCAGACAAAGGAAAGTAATGTTAGTTATTAATAATGTCGCAAACAATGGGCTTCTTCAGTCACCGGTTCAACACTTTCTTAGCTCACCAACCTACCATTGTTTAGAGCTAAACTTGAGACATGCCAACTGAAATTTTTTTTTGACTCATTTATTTTATTGTATTTTTTTTCTTCCTTTGTAAGTCTATGATTACTCCTAAATCATTTTAAAACATACCAGTGTGATCAAAATGCTATACTCAGTGCTAGTTAACACTATGAGAGCCGTGTTCTAAATGTACCTGCAAGCGCCATAACAGTCAATGTGACGCTCATGTAATTATTCATGTTTTGTAATAATAATAATAATAAAAATTTTATTTGTAACGCACTTTGTATCTCCAGTGGAGATCTCCAAGTGCTACAATGATCAAAAGGAACAACAAACAGCAAAATTAAATAAAACCACCACAACAACAAAAAAAAAAAAAACAACACTAAAAACTTTGCTGAAAAGCCTTTAGAAATAAAAATGTCTTCAGTCTTTTCTTAAAAACCTCAACGCTCTGTGGAGCCCTCAAGCTCTCGGGAAGAGCGTTCCAGAGCTGTGGAGCAGCTGCCTGGAAGGCCCTGTCCCCCATAGTGGAGAGTTTGGTCCTTGGTTGGTGCAGGCAGTAGGAGGAGGAGGAGGAGCGCAGGCTTCGGACAGTGGTGTGGAGGGTTAGGAGTTCTTAAAGATAAACAGGTGCAGTGCCGTGTATGAACTGATGGGTAAGGAGGCAGAGCTTGTACTGAATTCTGTATTTAACGGGTAGCCAGGGGAGGGATTTGAGGATGGGAGTGATATGGTCATATTTGCGCCTCCTTATCAGGATTCGGGCAGCGCAGTGCCGCTATATTGCATAAACTTTTACACTACCTAATTATTAAAGTATAATAATAATAAAATGTTAAATATTTTTAAAACGTAGAGTAAAAAAGCAAACACCAAAATAAAATGATCGAATTCGTCAATAGCCTACTCTTTGTCTGCACTTTGCGCTGCTGTTTCCAAAATGTCCTCGTTAAAAATTGGCCAAAGGCTATATTCCAATATGTTAACCTGAACTTTCAAGGCTTGGAAAACATGGCATACTTTATTCAGACAACAATTTTCTTACTCTCTTCATGGTGTCGCTTCAATATGATCTCATTCAACCTTTCTAAAATGTTTCTGTAATGGCGTCAGAGTCCTCCTTGTCTCTCTCCTCAAATATTAACACACATTTATGTGTGGCCATACCAATCTGTTTTTGTTGCAAAATAGCAACGACTTCCCGGAGAAGTTGTTAGTATATCAATGCGCACTTCCTCCCAGCTGCTGCGACCCGGTTAGAGGAGATATAATGCTTATAAATTTTAAAATGTTAATTTCTAGAACACAAAAACTACATGATAGAAAACATGTTTATATTAAAAGTCATGAAAGGTCAGCCTCTTAGGTTGTGTTTTATTTATTCTGATTATCATATTAAAGTGATGTACAGGTAAATTGATGGCTGGAGCGGTCCTAGTGTTAAATAGTAAGTAAAATAAAATGCATCTGAACGTTTTCTGAATTTTTCCATTAAACTGTTCTACACACTTTATACTAGATAGAATAAAAGGGTATCACTTTGGCATGTCTTCCAGCTTTCGGCCACATTTTTCATATGAAAGGTTAAAAAACAGCATGCAATAACTATCAATGTTTTACCAGTGTTTAAACCGGCTGGTAACTGTGTTTCTGACAGTTCAGAACAGAATTGTGCATGTAAGTGGTGTTACAACCTGACCTTTAGAGAAAGGTCAGTCTATTTGTAAGAGGTATATAAACACAAAAAGGAAAAAAAAATCCACTTAGATAGGTTCAATAACTGGTGACATAGGTCTACAACTAGGAACAAAACTGGACTTGGTTGACCTTTCTACCTATCTATAGAAATACAGAATTATTTTGAAACATATAATTCTTTTGTGTGTCTGTATTGCGTGTTTTACTCGTTCACTTTTGTCATGACCTTTGTATTACCCAGCAGTTCTTCTGCTCTATCATACCTACTTCTCTGTAAGACTTTTCAATCCATCTTTTTTGGGAAACTTTAGTTGTGTTTTGACTCGAGGAACTTCCTTGGGGACAAAAAAACCTTTAGATGACCTGCTGAATTTCCACTGCAATGACCAGTTGCCAAAACTACTATGAGAAAAATCTCTCACAAATATATTTAAATATTTATTTCAGACATGCTAAATATTTCAGCTGATGGTCAGCTTGCCCAGGAGCATTTACTAGTTATGTTAACTTAGTGGGTGCAAAGAAAAGGTGGTGGACTATATCCAAGATTTCTTTTTTTTTTTTTAAGACAGACAACCAAATATATTTTATTGACTTTATTTTGCTTCGGGGCAGGTCCAATTTCCAGCATAAATTGGTGAAGCAGTACAACACAGTGGGAAGTAAGCTAGATTCTGTGAAAATCCAAATTTGCACCAGATCCACCTGAAATTACTTTATTTTGTCCCTGCTGAGTAAATACAGGCCATGGTGTAGGTGTTAAACAGCTTAGTAGCAATGGGGGGTTGTTTTTGCAATTCTCATTACAGCAGCTTAAGTTCCGTTCTGTTCCATCGTCTTCCGCTTATTTAGGCCTGGGTCGAGGGGGCAACAGCCTCAGACGGGAGGACCAGGCTTCTCTCACCCCAGCTGCATCCACCAGCTCAGCTGGAAGGATCCGGAGTCGCTCTCCAGCCAGCTGTGAGACAGAGGCAGACCCGGGTTTGGTCCGGGTCTGCCTCTTGGTCTCTTCCTGATGAGACATGCCCGAAACACCTCACCAGCAAGGCGCTCGTGGAGCATGCTGACCAGATGCCTGAACCACCCCATCTGGCTCCTCTCAACTTGGAGCTTAGCTTAAGTATTCTTTTAAATTGATGTCTCCGCCCCTTTATCATATAATTTTTCCTATCTTAAGGTGTTACCCCTAAAAACGACTTTTAAAAATAGTTATTAAATTCATGCTATTTTAAATAAAAATGTTAAGTAGTTAATACTAAGAAATCAAATGTGCTTGATTAATTTATTAATTAGAATTTATTAAAACGATTCACAAAGAGTGCTAAACAAAATTGTTCACTCTAAACTTCTTTGAAAGGCATTTTGAAGAAATTTTTTTTCTTCATTGAATCACTAACCCCCGCGACAGACTGGCAACCTGTTCGGGGTGTAACCTCTTACCTTGGATTAGCCAGGATAGGCTCCAGCACCTTTGCAACCCCGCTAGGGATGGATGGCTCAGAAGATGAACGAGTGAATGGATTACTAACCCTCCATCAACAAGTTTCCAATTTTTACATTTTGTCTTATTTTAGTATAAACTTTAAGTGTGTTGAAAAAAGAACTTAATGCACTGCAATTTAGCTTTTAAAGTTAGGAATGTTGAACTAATGTTATTTAATCACATTTTATTGCATTGTACTGCTTGTGTTTCAGCCAGAGCTAAAATTTATCTACACCTATTATTCACAGACGCTGAATGCAGAGTGTATAACTGTAAGTACTCTCAGAGATCATGAAGTAAATTTGGTGGTAATCCTACACCAGGGGTTTGTGAGTTTTATTACCAGAAAAGCCACTTTACTCCCCTTTCCACACCCCCAAAAATTGTCGGGAACTGCAAAAAATAACAGCTTGTAAACTTTAAAAGTTTCAACTTTTATCTAAGAATTTTACATAAACAGAAGTGCAGCGTGCATGTGTAGGTGTATTTAAAAAAAAAACAACCAAACTGTTCTTCCTATATTTGAACAAAAGTAAAATAAAACCTTCCCCACATTAACATAAAGACAACATTTAGCTGCAGCTTAGAGGCTTTAAAAATATGTATCCACTTTGGGTTTTTGCTCAACCTATAATCGACAAACCAATCCGAAAAACTACATCATCCGATCACGGTCACAATCTTCAATTTTACCAATTGTCCAAACAAATTCCTGATTGTTTGGAAAGCAGAATAGTTGTGCCAATAATTTTACGAGCAGATAAGTTTTCCCGTTTTACGATCTCTAACTACCACAAAGCTAGCAGTGCTGGTTGACTGTAGAGAAGTAGCTCACATCTTGAAAGATAGATTGCTCTCTTTTCTCTAATCTTCAATGAAGTTTTTTTGTTAAATGCAGAGAGCTTGTTTTGAAAGGTTCTTCTACTATTACGGTACATTTATTGTTGCGCGATATTGTCTTGTCACAAGGGAAAGCCGGCGTCGTTGTCGACAAAGGCCCATGAATACGTCCATGTTGAATCAAACTCTCCATGTTCTTCTGAAACTTCATTTTCAATTTTTTGTTTCATTATAAGCAACTGCAGGGTTCACGTACTATAAAAGTCACCAGCACGTAAAAGTGAAGACTGATGACCTTACGTGGTTGATGCATATTTTTGTTGACACATTAGAAATGAAAATATGTTCTTTGTAAAATTGATGGTGACAACTCAAAATTTAAGATGACTGCCCAACAAAATAAACTAACAGTATGAATTTAAGTTAATTAAAAAATACCATTAATTTCAGATTGTGTTTTTTTTCCCGTGGCCATAAGAAGTTGTTACAACAATGACGAAGAGCCACAGGTTTCAGACCTCTACCCTAACCCAATCCAGCAAGATTAGTAAAGCACTGAAAATTGCAGAGCAGTGAAACTTTGTAAATGAAAGTTTTTTTTTTTACCAACCTCACGAGCATTTCCTCAGGGATCTTTTGATCAGTCTCCTTGAATACTGGGATGAAGCGTTTTTGTTGGTAGATTTTTGCATGCCGGTGGGGTTGAGTCAAGTCTCCTTGATGTCGTAAAATAGAAAAGTTACTTTCCTGATTACAAAGGAATAGTTTTGCTCAGAATTAGTTTTCTTTGAATCAATAATTTTATTTGCCAGAGTGACGGTGCATGGTGGGTAATTTACTTTTATGTTCGCTGGAAAGAAATTTGTATCTGGATGAAATTGTAAAGATGAGGATGGGTATCAATGTGTTTTTTTTTGGAGCTGTTAGTGTTTTCACTCAATGTAAGCATTCCTAACATAGTGTGAAAAAGAAATGACCAGATTTGCCTGCGTGGACAAGATAATATGTCCTTTAAGTCCAATGTTAAAGGACTAGTCACTATCTAAAATCTGTTTGTGGTAATCAAGTGTTTATGTTGTCAAAAAGTAATCAGAATAAATCCAAATAAGAAGAATAATTATGTCAATTCCACTGGTCTGTAGTCTTTCAGGATTATTTTACTTTAGATTCAGAATCATTTTTAATTCATAAAGGTCATTAGAGGAAGTGAGCCAGAGGTTTTGCATAAAATTTAATCTGTGAAGGCTGTTGGAAAATCACCTCAGGTATGTTTTTGATGCTGAAATAATGTTCAAGCGTATAGAGCAACCTCCAAAAAGTTGATTTGACATTAAATTCTCCTTTAAATCAAGAAGAAACATACTTCTGTTTTTTTTTTTGTTTTTTTTTTTGTTAAACAGGAATAAACGAGACCACCACAAAATGCCGAATTAAAACTTAAAATGTATATTTCAACTGCCCTATACTGCCTTGTCAAACTGGAAACTATAGGCCTTATATGTATCATTGCAGTTAAACAGAAATAAAAGACTATCCTAATATCACAACTACTATAGGCAGCCGTATGGGAACACTGAACAACAAAAAAAAAAAAAAAAGTAAAATGAACGAATGATCACATCTGTATGATTCTTAAAATGCTCACACCACAAACAGCTTTTTATTTGGTGTCTCAACACATAGCTGCACTCAAGCAACAGTTTTTTCAGACATATGGTGACGACAACAAAAAAGTCAGACAGAAGGAAAGAGCTTGCATGTTAATTTGTTGACTTAACTGGCTAATTAACAAATGATAAAGTGTCAAGATGCCCCTGGGAGACACCCGTACAAACACTTGCATGAATGTACACACACACAAAGCAAGTCACAGGGACAGCTGTGTGTATTCCCCAGTGATTTATTGAGATGAGAGCCCAAAGAAGAATCCACTCATAGCAACAAATACAGTATGTTACATCGTGTATCGGTGCACTGGAGCTTATACGTGCAGGCTGCTTTGAATCAAATGTTTTAGACATAAAAAAGCGAGTTTGCAACAATTTGGTTTTGCAAATTCTAATTGTGTTCCAATGCTTATGTTCTTTTGAATATTACATACTGTAGTAAAGCAAACAAACAAAAAACTAAATCACACTCCATGTATTTTGGATTGTTAAAACTTATCGTGGGCTGCAAAAGACTGACAACCTGTTCGGTGTGTGTCCTGCCTCTTGCCTGTAATCAGCCAGGATAGTCTCCAGCACCACCGTGACCCTAATAGGGATAAGCGGTTCAGAAGACGAAACAAAAACTTATCGGGTTAAGAGTTTTGGAAATAAAGTCAGAGAGGTCAGACTGAGATGGTTTGGACATGTGCAGAGGAGAGAGAGAGTACATCGGAAGAAGGATGCTGGGTTTGGAACCACCAGGAAAGAGGACTAGAGGAAGACCAAAGAGGAGGTTCATGGATGCAGTGAAGGAAGACATGAAGTTAGTTTGTGTGACCTGACTTGCTGTAGCGCCCCCTGAAGGGAAATTCTGAAAGAAGAAGAAGAAGAATCTGGTTGAGAAAATCTAACTTTCTACAGAAAAATTTAAAGTCCCTTTCTTTCAGATGTGCGGCTTTGTGAAAATTTGTGTACATATCAATGCATGGATGTCTATTAAAAGAATGAATTTTGACTTTATTTATAACACTGAGATGAAAGGCTTACCTCCGGGGTTGTTAGAACTTATTAATTATTTAGCCTCATCAATTTTATGCATTAAGTTACTCAACAAAAATGTGCCAGAATGAAGTATTGAAAACCAAGATGGACGCCCATAGATCCCAGGAATTGTAGTGCATGATTTGCAACAAGCAACCTCGTGAGGCTGAAAGTGGGGATAGGAAAGGAGTTGGCGTGACAGATACATGTGAATAATACTTCTTTTTCAGACTTACATTTCCAAGCATGTCAGTGTTGTATATGAAACACTGTTGTAGCCAAACAAGCTTTACATATCTCCCGTCCAAGTTGTCCTCTGAGGCTTGTAAAACGCAAGGGTTCTTGTCAGGCAGCCATGCAAAATGTCTTCTGTAGAGGAAGCCCTGCTGTGAATGACACAAACATGAGTCTGTACAATAGCTACCAGAGAGCTTCCTCGTTTTGACTTATTTAATCCACATTTCAAATTTCTGTGAAGTTGCTGCAGCTCAGATTCAGTAAAAGATTTAGTTTTTTTGTGGCTTTTTACATTTTTAGATTTTTATGAGAGCTTTTCTGCTGATGAAAACAATTACTTTTTAGTGGTGAGAACACTAGTACGACCAACAAACGCCCACAAGCTTTGTAGGCTTCATTTAGTAACACAATTTTATTGCAATAGAACAGTGGGTGACCCTATTTTTCATAATTTGCTGGTAAGAATAAATGGTAAAATCTTTACCCAAAGGTGAAACAATGAGTAAATAAAAAGATGAAAAAAAAAATTTAATGTCTGTCTTTTGATTTGGTTTAGGAATAAATTTGTTGGGTTTTGGTTCCATGTTTTATTCAAGCTAACAATAAATCTTTTCAAAATATACTGCACATCACTGATATCTTTTTAAAATGTATGCAATCTTCTACTTGATTGCATACATTTCAAGAAGAAGATTGAACTGTATCTTCAATCTTCTGGAAGATTAATGATACATCTTCAATGTATTTTCAATCTTGAAGATACTTTAAAGATGTATCTTGAAGTGAAATACTGCCTGAAGGGTCAGCCTTTGTCCTCCAGACCTGAAGGGCAGTATTTCCCTGCTAACTCTATCTGCTGCATCTTCTTCGGTCACCCTAACTATCTTCATGTCTTCCTTCACTGTATCCATGAACCTCCTCTTTGGTCTTCCTCTAGGTCTCTTTCCTGGTGGTTCCAAACCCAGCTGATGTACTCTCTGTCTCTACCGTTCATATTAGTGTGGACATGTCATTCCACAAACTTATAAAGATGTTTTTCAGAATAATAATAGATATATATTTCATGTAAAGATTCCACCAATGAAAGCTGAAGTTAATTTGTTTTTATGCCAAGTCAGGAATAGTTATTGTGTTCATTCATAGATGGAATTTAATTTCCCTTTTGAACTTTTGGGATAGAAAGTAGATCATTAATCTGATATTCCACAGCTCTCTGATATCTCATATCCTCAACACTTGAGGCTGTCAGGAGGTCATGCCAAAGGGAACTCTTTATAAAGGTCATTTTCTGCACTGCAGTGGGTTATTTTCATTGAGGCATAGATGAGCCTACCTTTTTGTTTCTGGCACCATCTGCACAATTCTCCTGAAGAGCAGCCGTGCTTAAATTTGGAGGACATTCAACTTGTGTAACACTTCTGTATTTCTGAAGCTAGTTTGATTAGTACTTCTGAAGCTAGTTTGAATTGCTACAGGACTGCTACTGCAGATTTTGAGACATGACGAGAAGACCTAAAGCCACATAATTTTTGTCCACACACCCAGCATGAAGCCCCACGAACCATTAGCGGCTCATCAGCACACATTTTAATGTGAGTACTGAGTACACCATCTCCTTTCTCTTGGAAGTTTCAAGAACTTTCAAGACTGAAATTTCAGTCTTGCTAGTGTTAAAATTGGAATGATGGTGTAGCAGTGAGATATGGCAAATTGGCAATAGTTGAATACTTTTATAGTCAATAAACATGCATTATTGCTACCTAAATAGAATAGGTTAAAAAATGTAAGTGGTTGGTAGAGTCATCAAAACAAGCAATATAGATGAGATGGAAAATATGCATGTAACTGTTATAGTTCATCTACTTATTTTAAAAACTATCATCCAACTTTATAGACCTGACATGAATCCATATTGAAGTGGGGGAAATTGTCTTCTTCTCCTATCACCATTTCTTTTCAGGGATTGCCAGAGAGTCAGTCTCTTCCATTTAACCCCATCTCCTGCATCCTCTTTGGTTACACCAACTATCTTCATGTCTTCCTTCACTGTATCCATGAACCTCAGCTTTGGTCTTACTCCAGCTCTCCAGCCTGGTGGTTCCAAACCCAGCATCCTCCTACCGATGTACTCGCTCGCTCTCCTCTACACGTGTCCAAACAATCTCAGTCTGGCCTCTATGACTTTATCTCTAAAACCTCTAACATGTTCTGTTCCTCTGATCCTGTCCATCCTGGTCACGCCTACAGATATCCTGGAAAAAAATGAGGGAAAATAGTCTATTTTCCCTATAAAAGAGTTTTTTTTTCTTTCTTCAAATAGAACATTAAATCTCATTTCAAATTTGTTGTGTTATAAAAAAGCAACTTATAATATCGTGGGGTTAAAATATGTTTGTTTTTAAATGTTTGTTCGGTCATGTAGTACACATACATTTGACTTGAACAAAAAATGTTTTAAAAAGACTTTAATATCAGTAGAATCTTTACAATAATGGCTCTCTGTTGCAACTGTAGTGTTGGTTTTTTTTTTTATTAAAATTGATGACCTGTAGTCCATATAGTCCATAATTATGAGGGTGACATTTTAATATTTTGTTGGGCAATTGCATTATTCAAGCGTCTCATCATTATCAAGAGATGTTTTACATTTCTATAAACCAACATGTCAGAAATGGTTTAAAATATTCCAACGTGAAGGTATTTGCACATGAAGTGACCTTTGCGCTTCTCTTATGGTGCAGTACATCATTATTACACCGATACTTTTTAACCAGCTTTGTACATTGCACAAAGATAATTACATGTAATAATTAGCCTAAACTGTTGTATGACAATATTACTTTAGAGCACGTTATTAGACGGGCAATGGAAATTGCAGTTATGGTTTGATAAAGTCGGGCAAAAAAATCCATCATGAAACTGGTGAATTTGGCTCTGTAAAAGAAGGAATGGAATTTATTCAACAGTTTTTCATGCCCCTTCTTCCAATACAGGATTGTAGGGGAGGCTGGAGTCTATCCCAGTTGTTAAGCAGGAGGCAGAGAAAGCCCTGGACTGGTCTCCAATTCATTACAGGGCCACATAGAGAGTGAGCAAAAACTCCTCAGGCTCAAACTCACTTCTTGGGAGAATTTAGAGTGACTGATTTACCCAACATGCATGTTTTTGGTCATTGGGGAAGAAGTGGAAGAACCTTAAGCTAACTAATGCATGCAAAGGGAAAAACTCCACAGAGATTCCAGCTTTTAAAGTTTCGCCATGAACAAAGCTGAAACAAGCAACCTGTTTTCTATCTTTCTACGAGGCGCCAGTAATAGAATAATCTTATAAAATAATTATTTTGAAAAAGGTGTATATCCTGTGCATTTTTAACCTTTTTTGTGTGATGGGTGGTTTTGCATGGATTATTTTGACTCACCTGGATTCAAAAGGGTTTATATACAATTAGAAAATACATACAGGATTAAAATGGTTGACACACCTTGAAACATTTAGTAAGTGTAACATACGAGGAAATGAGGCCAAAATGAGAGCTTCCTCCGCAGGGTGGCTGAACTCTCACTCAGAGATCGAGTGAGAAGCTCTGCCATCTGGGAGGAGCTTGGTGTTGAGCCACTCCTCCTCCAGGTCAAGAAGACCCAGATAGGGTGGTTAGGGCATCTGATCAGGATGCCTCCCGAGTGCCTCGCTGGTAAGGTGTTTTTGGCAGGTCCCACCGGGAGAAGACCAAGAGGAAGACCCCGGACCTGCTGGAGAGACTTTGTCTCACAGCTGGCTGGGGAATGACTCGGGATCCTTCCCGGAGAGTTGGAGGATGCAGCTGTGTTGAGAGAAGCCTGGGCTTCCCGTCAGAGGCTGTTGCCCCCTCAACCCGGCACCGAATAAGCGGAAGTAGACGGAATGGAACAGAACATGCAAGGATAAGTGCAATTTGTCTCTCTCTCTCTCTCAAAAAAGTACATGTTTACTGTGCATATATATATACAGTATATATATATATATTAATTTTGCTTAACGATACACCAATAATCAAACGTAAACAATTAATTGTATATACAGTGGTGGTCAAAAGTTTACATACACTTGTAAAGAACATAATGTCATGGCTGTCTTGAGTTTCCAGTTATTTCAACAACTCTGATTTTTCTCTGATATAGTGATTGGAACAGATCCTTCTTTGTCACAAAAAACATTCATGAAGTTTGATTCTTTTATGACTTTATTATGGGTAAACTGAAAATGTGACAAAATCAGCTGGGTCAAAAATATACATACAGCAATGCTAATATTTGGTTACATGTCCTTTGGCCATTTTTACTTCAATTAGGCGCTTTTGGTAGCCATCCACAAGCTTCTGGCAAGTTTCTGGTTGAATCTTTGACCACTCCTCTTGACAGAATTGGTGCAGTTCAGTTAAATTTGTTGGCTTTCTGACATGGACTTGTTTCTTTAGCATTATCCACATGTTCCCAATGGGATTTAAGTCAGGACTTTGGGAAGGCCATTCTAAAACCTTAATTCTAGCCTGATTTAGCCATTCCATTACCACTTTTGATGTGTGTTTGGGGTCATTGTCCTGTTGGAACACCCAACTGCGCCCAAGACCCAACCTTTGGGCTGATGACTTTAGGTTTTCTTGAAGAATTTGAAGGTAATCCTCCTTCTTCATTGTCCCATTGACTCTCTGTAAAGCACCAGTTCCATTGGCAGCAAAACAGGCCCACCGTGCTTGATGGTAGGCATGGTGTTCTTGGGGTTAAAGGCCTCACATTTTCTCCTCCAAACATATTGCTGGGCATTGTGGCCAAACAGCTCAATTTTTGTTTCATCTGACCACAGAACGTTCCTCCAGAAGGTCTTATCTTTGTCCATGTGATCAGCAGCAAACTTTAGTCGAGCCTTAAGGTGCCGCTTTTGGAGCAAGGGCTTCCTTCTTGCACGGCAACCTCTCAGTTCATGGCGATGCAAAACACGCTTGACTGTGGACACTGACACCTGTGTTCCAGCAGCTTCTAATTCTTGGCAGATCTGCTTTTTGGTGCTCCTGGGTTGACTCTTCACCCTCCTGACCAGTTTTCTCTCAGCAGCAAGTGACAGCTTGCGTTTTCTTCCTGATCGTGGCAGTGACAAAACAGTGCCATGCACTTTATACTTACAAACAATTGTTTGCACTGTTGCTCTTGGAACCTGCGGCTGCTTTGAAATGGCTCCAAGTGACTTTCCTGACTTGTTCAAGTCAATGATTCTCTTTTTCAAATCTGTGCTGAGCTCCTTTGACTTTCCCATTGTAGCGTTTGTGGGTGTTTTTATCCAATGAGCCCTTTTTAAATGGCCTCAGAGAAGTCACCAGCTGTAGTCACTCATAATCACTCACAAGAAGTTAAGAGGTCATGCTATGATGCTCATGTCATTGACACAACTTTCTAAGTCTCCAAAATTGCTCATTCATGTTGCTGTATGTATATTTTTGACCCAGCTGATTTCGTCACATTTTCAGTTTACCCATAATAAAGTCATAAAAGAATCAAACTTCATGAATGTTTTTTGTGACAAAGAAGGATCTGTTCCAATCACTATATCAGAGAAAAATCAGAGTTGTTGAAATAACTGGAAACTCAAGACAGCTATGACATTATGTTCTTTACAAGTGTATGTAAACTTTTGACCACCACTGTATATACATATATGTATATATATATATATATATATTTTTTTTTTTATGTGATTCAAAGGACTTTGTCTGATTTCTGAACCATCGATCAGTTTTTGGGTGAATGAGACATAAAATTGTTCTTTTTTTTTCTCAAGGGACTGCTTTAAATAAAATAAGTTCCACCACTGTTGAGATCAAATGTCAAATATCACACAATTATGGCTAAAACCCCCTCTTCAATGTTTCTGTTCCTCTATTCCTTCATTTTTTTCTCTCATTAGTAGTCTCCTCTCTGCTTTCTCCATCACTCCATCCCTTCTCATTTCATAGTCAGATGGGGGCTTTGCAAGGCAGAAGGTCACAGAAATGTCTCTTTTACACACAATTTCTTCCTCTCTACACTCCCCCTCTTTATTCTCACACATCTGTCCTTTTTTTTTTTGTTCCGTTTCACATGAGAATGCATACATTATTAAATGTCCCTTCCTCTTTGTACCCTTCACTATTTCCTGGTAGTTTCTCTCCCTCTGAATACAGTACATACATTATTCCTTTTGGTTCGACTCTCTGGACTGATATGATACAAGTGGTGACAGATTTTGATTTGTGACCTAAAACTACAAAGGTAGATTTAATACTCGGGGGAATGAGGCAAGCAAAGCTATTTTATCACGCCTTTGAGCAAGGCACTTCAAACTTCCATGGCTATAATAAGTTAACTATTTCATTCCAGTGAAGATCAAGCTGTTATATTTTATGACCTTAGTCTATTAATTACCTGGGATCGATTTGCATTACTCAGCTGACCTTTCTTAGATTGTCAAATCAAATCCAAGCATATTCCCAGTTGCCACGGCAACCTTCGGTGCTCTGGAATCACCTTGGTGATCCATGTCACGTCACGCCATACATATTTAGCCTACTTGCATAAATTGAATCTTTTTTTGGGAGGCTCTATTTGTCATATAAACATAGTTTGCTTTTCAACAAGATTCGTGACGACTGATGTGGAGAAGTCAGGTGATGGGGACGACTTGGATCGAGGCAGACAATGACGCGCAGCAGAAGCTCTGCCAATGACTCATGTTTCTTGTATGATTTTACTCTTCTATCATTGTTTCATGCTACTGATGATACTAGAGTGGTGAATACATTGATATTGTTTTGTAAGAATTAGTATCTAACACGTGCATGGATGATATAACTTGTCTAATTCGAGGAATCATTTTGAAATTGGATCAAAAGGTGAAACCTCGTGATTGACTTCATCTAATCCTTTTAAAAAGAAAAACAAAACTTTTGCAAAAAAAATGATAGTGTGGAGCAAGCTCTTTAGATTATAGAAAAATTAACAAAGCCAATTTCATTTATCATAATTTTCTCAACTCTGCTTTTTGGTGACCTATTTAGAATCTGTTCCCTTGTATTTTGAATTTTGCACATCACTTGGTCTTGTGTATATATTGCTTTTTTATATACTTTGAAAACCAGCCAATAATGATAAAGATCCACTTTTTAATTGATGTCAATGTGCCTAAAATTCTCGTCATTTTCTCAAATGAATTCAACAATGGACCCCAAACACCTGGTTTTCTTTACTTGCTTGAATTCCTCAGTAACAAGTGGAATTGCACCGGTCTGACTGGTAGAAGCGAAGGTAATTGCTCGGTGATCCAAGAGAACATTTAGAATGAGTGACAGAAAGGAGAAGCAGAAGTAGGCGTAAACCTGTATAGCATTCACAAAAGATGACAACATAAAGGCGAAATCAATAGTCCTACTCTGTGTTTGCTTCACTAAAACACAAACTATGTGACCCTGCCACGACCACAGAGATAAGTTGTCAAAATTTTGTCAGCTCTGTGCTCTCTCTGGACAATGATGACTGATTGTAAGCCTTTGTGCTTGAGCGAGTGTATGTTGGGCCATTTTTAAATCATTTATTGTGTCAACAGTGCTTTTTTTTTCTTGGTAACTGTAATACGAAGTCAGTCACAGCCTTGTGCCACAACAAGAAATAGCATAGAAAAAATCTGCTTCACTGAAAAAATCTGTTTTTCTTCCTTGAAGGCTTGTTTAAAAAAAAAAAAGTGCATTTCTTTATGATTTTCCAAAAACCTGTTGACCATTAAAAAAAAATGTGCAGGCTAATCAGATGTTACTAAGCACTGTCACATTTTACAACAGCCCCTTTGTAGCCTCTAATATTATACCAACACACCTAGTTTAAACCACTGCCATGGGGTTTTCCAGCACCAGATACAACTAAAATATTAGCTCATTAAGAAACTTAGATCAAATTTAACCACAATCTGTTTAAGAATAATCTAATGTTCTATCAGCTGATCAAGAAGGAGCTAAACTGAAAAACAAAGCTCTCAATTTATCAGCTAATCTATATTCCTACCTTCACCTATGATCACCAGCTGTGGGTGGTGACCAAAAGAAAGAGATCGCGGATACATGTGGCCGAAAGGAGCTTATTCTGCAGGGTAGCTGGGCTCAGTCAGAGATCAAGGGACCCATTTGTTACTACTCTGGCTCAAAGAACAGCAACATTAAGGGGAAGGTCACACAAAGTAAAAGGTTTGAAGGGATTTATTACAAAAATAATAATAAAGGTACAATGAAACAAGAGAATGGCAGAGGATCAGGGTGGCGCCAGGAGCAGAGACCAGCCAACAGAGACCTGTTGCTCCTTCGAGTTGAGAGAAGCCAGATGGGGTAGTTTGGGCATCTGGGTAGCATGCCTCCCAAATGCCTCACTGGTGAGGTGTTTCAGACAAGTCCCACTCGAAGGAGACTCAGAGACAGATACTGGACCTGCTGGAGAGACTCACAGCTGGATAAGGAACACCTCAGGATTCTGCCAGAGTGAGGTGGAGGATGCAACTGGTAAAAAGAGAAGCCCGAGTTTGCCTTCAGAGGCTGTTGTCCTCGCGACAAAGTCCTAGATAAGCGGAAGACAATGGAATGGAACTACCAGGTGTCTTCAGGCAGAAAACAACACATTTGTTCTAATTTGCCAAAACAGGTCAAGACAAATTTCTATTGAAGCTAAGAAGAAAACATTATCAAAAAAATAATTTCACGACTAAGGTATCTTCTTCCTCTCCTTTCGACATTTCCCTCCAGGGGTCGCCACAGCAAGTCAGTTTCTTCCATCTAACCCTATCTGCTGCATCCGCTTCGGTCACGACCAAGGTTTAGTACCAGGAATTACTTCATGTCAGTGATGCCAATGATTTCAGACACAATTTGAAACAGACACAAACAAAAATTTTATGTTCCGATAAGAACGTAAAAACCCATGCATTAAGTCAAAGCTTTAACTGTACCGTTGATATTTGTTAGGAATTGTTTGGTATTTTCCGTTCCATTTTCTTCCACTTGTTGCGAGGGCAACAGCCTCAGATGGTAAATGATACGATTGATGTCATTTTTATTTTTCAATATCTATTCTAAGATACTGTAGATAGACAGTCCAATAGATACATTTTATTTAATCATATGCAGTAAACCCACACAGAAAACGTGCCCTTTTTTTATTTAATACATAGTAAAATGCCTAAATTTCATAAGTGGTATTTCCTCGATTTAAAGTTGTATGACTGAGATGGTGCTAAACATGTTATTTTGATAGCAGAGTAAGATTATGTACAGCTTGATTTGCTGGCATAGACCCAGTCCTGCAATTCACACTTCATAACTGTTTCCTTTGGGTTTGTGCTTTTTTTGGACAGCTAAGTCTTGCTTTAAAGGTCTGTCATATACCATAAACTAGATGTCTACACATTGGGTTTGAGCACAGACAACAACCGATTCCCACAAGAAATCATTCTGTTGAGGGAAAGAAAATTGGATGATCTCAAAATAAATCTTCCTTTGACTGGTAAATATGCCATCTCACAGCATATTTCTAATAAAACAGGAAGCTAATTGTTCATGTCTGACTGTCAACGAGTCTGCGTTACCTAGCAACAGATTGTTTTTGTCGTTCCTGTTTCGTGTTTTCTGATTCTAAGCCCTAAATGTCGTCTTCTCACCATAATGACTGCGCCCTGGTAAAGAGACTCTTCACTCTAAAAGTGTGACTACAAGTTTGTTTATTCATATCTTTGTGTTTGTGTGTCTACATTCCGGCTTACACACGTGTGTGTTATCACCTACAGAGCAGTGAAGTTAATTGGCTTCAGCTGAGAGGAGAAGCACAACAGAAGCTTTAAACATACACACATGCACCGAGGCATACACACACCGTCAAGAAAAAAAAAAAAACTCCCACAGAGTCTTACACTTCACACTTTGATGGAAAAAAAAAGAGAGATACACAGAAGCACACACACAAACTCCCACTGCGTAGCTTGGCTGAATCCAAACATTGAAGCGTATTGTTGTGACTTTATTTAGAGACATGGCTTACATGAGTCACCACAGCGCCTGATAATGATGTTTGCTTTTCTGTTTATGGCTATGTACAAGTGTTTGGGTCAGAGGGGTAAAATTCAGTCCATGAAGGAGGCTTCACCACTAAATGGTTTTGGTGCATAGTGAGAGAATTTTTCCACCCAGATGTATTTTCTATTTGTCAGTGTTTTTCAAGAATAGAAGTGGGTTGCATGCTGAAAGTTTAGGACAAACAAGCAAGATCCAACACACACACTCTTCTATCTTCTCACACAACTCTGCTTCCTCTCCTCCTCCTCGGTTTGCTGTTTTTTGTCTGTGTTTCTTGACCTTTTTACTATCAGAAATTCTTTTTGCAACGCTAAGCACCCTCATTACTCATGAAACTATTATTTTTAAAAAATCTATTTTTGCACCAGTGTGCTTGCATGTTTTTTTAAGAGAAGAAATTTAAGATTTTGTGCAAATTTTTGTAATTTAACTTGATTGCTGATTTGAACTTGAGAGTTTGAATCAGCAACACTTTCTTGCTACCTAAATAGAAAGAAAGTGTTGGTTGTGAAGAGCTGGTCGCTTTCGCCATGGCTAAGGTAGCACAGCCCTGGTCTTTACTTACTTACTTTATTGAAATTCGCGTGATACTAGTGTTGGTATATTATGCCTAACAAGGAACCGAGATCCCCTATGATTTCAAAAATAAAAATCGATCATTACTCTGGTCATTGCTCTAGAGTATAATCAGAGAGATTGACCGGCCGTAGCCAGCAACCCAAGTCAGCCTTGGTCTGTGCGTCAGCAACGTCAACTGTCCTACGTCTCTGAATTTACAACCGATGTGCAGGATGTTTCTGGCTAAAGCAACCACGTCCCAGAACAGGCCAGTGATCTCGGTGTTTAGCATCTCAAAACTTCCACTACAGGCTTGCAAATAAAGATTGTGGCCTTTGATGACGCAGGGGTGCCCGTGACGTGTCCACGGGCACCCCTTGGCCAATAGTTCCTACACATTGAAGGCGACTAATTTTTAATGCCATCCACAACCTTTCCCACCCAGGCACAAAAGCTTCACAGAGACTAGTGGTAGCTAAGTTTGTGTGGCCAGGCCTCAAGAAAGATGGGAGAGTCTGGGCCAACGTGTGTATTGACTGTCAGTAGGCCAAAGCACATCGTCACACCAAAGCCCCCTTAGAATTGTTTCAAGTACCAGAACGCCGATTTGATCACATTGAGGTCACCAGTGTGGATTTGGTAAATAAAAAGAGTGAGCACACAAATTCAAGTAAAATTTTAATCCAAAACAACAGACGTTAAAATATGAAGATGTCAAAGCACATCCCTCCTTAAACGGGAAACAACGGCACACTGAACACACAGTCTTTGGTGAATTATGTCTGGTCAACACAATACTTTTGATTTTTAACACCACAATGATAATTCATAGTTTTACGTAACTTACGAATATTTTACGAAAAGACTGTGATGGTGTATTAAAAAACCAAAACCAAAAACATTTACGTTCCACATAATAGATATCAGCCTTCAGTAAGGTTAAAATTGTCAAAAAGAGGCAAAGAGTTTTTGTGAAAACAGGACCTCTTCGACTGTTAAAAGTAAAATGTGTGGATTTTTTTTTTCTCAGTTGTAGGTTTGGCTCATGGTTGAGAAAGTTTTTAGTTGGCAAATAATGTGGAAAGTGGATTTATTGAATGAAGTTGAAGTTGGCTTTTCTAAAATGTATCTGTGTGGGCAAACTTAGGAATCTCATTGTACTCTTGTTATCTTTGGAGACTGAAAGGCTGAAGACACCAGTGATTCGTAGATCATTTGGAAACAAAGAGTTTGCAAAAAGCAAAACAACCCCTTTACATTCTACTAATTCAAACTTGTATTTATGGTCTTTGAATTGCACATGGTCAAAACAACTGTCTTCTACAATACATTAAATAAACTCATGGTCTAGTGTGTTTACACTCTTCTCTATGCTTGGAAAATTGAGGTCATGCTTTACCAACTCATAGTCTCAACAAAAAGGCATTACAATTTTACCTTCTATATTCAATGAGTTTATTGTCAGATCTCAAAAGCTTCAGTTTCACAGAAGAATAGAGTCAGAAATTAATTTAAATGAGTTCAATTGTTCTTAGACATACTTTGTTTGCCTACGGCCAAGCAGGCATGTCAACACAAATGCACAAAGAGCCACGTCAATCCTTCACTTCTTCCTGCTTTGTTCAATTTTGGGAAAATATTTACAGAAAAAGTAGTTTTTTGTTCAATTTTAGAAGCGGAAGACAATTAGCAGCTGAAGTGTTTTTGACTGTGCCTTTTACTCAGTCTGTTCTCTCCCACCCAATCCAAAGTCATCCAGTAAAAATGACTTTCAATCTTTTTTTTCCACAAAAATATTTATGCCCACAGGAAGAAAAAAAATCTAAGCAAACACTGCATAGGTGGATGTGGTGTTGGTAATGCTAGAAAAGTTTGCAATTTCTTCTTTTGTTCTGTCTTGCAACAAAACTCGAGACGTTTAGTTACGTTGGAGCTGTCCGTGGTCCTACTCTGTGGTTGCATTGAGGAAACATGGAGTTTAAATCAAATGAACGGGACTTAATATTTCTGTCTTTCTAAGACTGCTCACGTTTCCCCGATTGGCAATTCTATTTCATCTTGATTATCTGACATCTCAATATTTGTAGTTTTGTCACACATCTTTTAACTGCTACCAAGAGATAATCGGTCAGTCATCTTGTGAACTACTAATCCCATTTGGAGTCGTGGTCCGGCAGAAAATAATGAAGACATTGTCTATTGTTCTCAAATTTTTAATCAACTTAACCAGTGTGACGTGTGAACTTGACCAGCAGACACCCACATTTACTCAAACAAAATCTTCAGAGCGGATTGTATTTTCGCTGGCTTATTACTTTTCACAGGAGTAACCTTTTATCTTTTTATTTTCAGCTCAATGTGACAGCTCAGGTTGACTCCCACATGTTTCTGAAAGGAAGTAAGCGTATGGGAAGAGAACTGAAATATAAATGATTCTCTTTCAATTCCTCCCTCTCTTTCAGCTCGGATAAAACCCATTATATTCATCTCTTTTTACCGGCCTTTTGCATTTTTAGGATGGAATTTTTGCATTCCTTTGTGGTTTTATACATGAATCAAGTCACTTCCTTTATATTATAACCACTGCAAAGAGTTATCTCAAAAGAGTAAGCCGGTTAAATCTTACTGGACCGTACATTTGACATGATTTTTTTTCTCCAGACAGACATGTCCAGGGATCTTGGATTAGGAGCCCCATTCATTAAAAAAAAAAAGAGAAAAAACTAATTTATTGCAGTTGGGTGTGAAGAAGGTTAAACGGACCAAGTTAGATCAACTATTTGTATTGATCAAAAAAGAGCCTGAGGGTCAAACATCTTCCTGAACCTACATAATCCTACCATATGGAGTATGTGTACAGTTGAATCAATACTCACACTTACATCATTGGGTTCTCTTATTTGCAGCTCAAATCTAAACTTAACCATGTATCATGGCCGAAATTACCATGTCTCACAACTCTGCTAAATCCTACACATATTACTATCCTCATTCTGAGTCCCTAAGAATTTGTTTTCACCATGATGTAAGAACTTTTCACTATTTATACTGAAGTTTTATTGAAATCTTGTGACCAAACACTTATGAAGTTTTGTAGGAATAAAAAAAAAGTGTAGATGGAACAGAGAGTTTCATTCCGTCTTCTGAACCGCCCATTCCTGATAGAGTTACGGGGTGTGCCAGATCCTATCCCGACTTATTAAAGGCAAGATACAGGGTGCACCTCGAACAGGTTGCCGGTCTGTCGCAGGGCCACACACACTCACACTTAAAGGGGCAATTTCATAGCGGCCAATCAACCTAACATGCATGTTTTTGGAGGGTGGGAGGAAACCGGGGTACTTGGAGAAAACTTGCGCATACACAAGGAGAACATGTAAACTACAAAAAGAAAGGCTCGTGTGTTGATCCTTCTTCCATCTGGGATTTGAACCCTGACCTTCTTGCTGTAAGGTCACTGTGCTAACCACTGCGCCACTGTGCTGCCCTAGATGGAGTTCAAATACTATATATATGTTTTTTAATTTCTCCCAAATGCTCTGTACATGTTAAAATATGTCTCTCCTAATCTAAGTGAGATAAGTTATTTGCTAAACAACAGAAACTCCATTCACCCTCCAATTCATTCAAAATGAACAAACAGTATTTTAGACAATCATTAAACAGAACCATCTGACTAAACCGAACCAATGCCCTTTTCAGTCTACTCCCTCAGCTCTAGCACTTATTGATCCAGCTGGCAGCATATCATGGAGCAGGAGCTGAAGGTGTGTCCATGCAGCCAAGTCCCTGCACATAGTGAAACATAATTATTTGTAGACAAATCTTTGGCAAACAGATTACACCCCAAGCATGAAGCTGTTGGCAAATGTAAGCTAAACTATACCAAAATCCCAAATTTATGGTTGAAAAATATGTCAAACTGAAGTGATGCTATTTGTCCAAATGTTTTTATTAAATGTCAGCAAGAGAAAAAATTTAATCATATCTTCTTGCTTCTTCTGAGTCCTTTTTTCATTTTATCTATTCACAGATAAAGTGGTTTGTAAATTTAAATAAAAATTAGTTGGTTTTTTTTGTTTGACTTTTAAAACACAATTTAACATTAAATTTGAGTCATTTCCCTCGATGACAAATAAACAAAGACACTTCCAGCTGTGCCAGACTGTGCTGTGCTTCTTTTCTTTTTCAAAATATGCTTGGTTCCCTCTGGTTGGGGTGTGTTGAGTTTGCACACTGTAAAGATAACGGTAACGTGATTGGGGGAGCGTTTCTAGTATCAGTCTCCTAAATCGACGACTGAGACAATAGCTACAGACTATAAGTGTATCGGAACATGTCAAATGTATTTGTTTATTATTTGTACACTTCCAATTAGGCAGTAATATAATTCTATGATCTGTTGTTAGGCAATCAAGTACAAAAAGCCATAGTACTCTAGAAAGCCAGTCAAAATTTTTCTTCCTCCACCTCCTTTTCCTTCCATTAAGGAGCAAATAAAGCCACATTAAAAAAAAAAAAAAAAAACATTTATTTATTGAAAGTAAATTTTCAAAGTATTTTCTAAAAAATGGATTTTTCCCTTTCTTTTGTAAAAAATGCTCCCTTTTAAAATTTGTATTGAGGTCATTGTGACAATTTGAACGAGTTACTTGACTGAGCACAAACAATAAATGTAAACCTGAAATACTGATGGAGGGTTGTGTTTGTCAAAAGCTGTCTAATATGACATTTACTTTAACTGAGATCTCCTAGGATGTTTGACATTTAGATGTTTGTTCAAAACATCCTTCGTCTTTGCAAGCACAAAAAAATATAAATATTCTGGTATGTCTTCAAGTGTCTTCCAATTAAACACAAGTTATCACATCATGTAAATAACATACAGCTAGATTCTTATATTTCTTGATAAAAAGTTTCACTTTAATCTGGTCTATATGGGTAAAATAAAAGAAGTCAGAAATAAGTTTGATATGTCATTTTATCTATTTTTTTTTCTTTCACACTTCTGTGTTTGTCGTTGTGGTCAGTTTAAGGTAAGGTGGAGCGAGGCAAGGGAAATTTATTTATGAAGCACATTTTGCGTACAAAACTATTCGAAGTTCCGCTTGGTCTTCCAAACTGCTTATCCTGTTTGGGTGCCAGAGCCTTCTTCTCCTTTCGGCATTTCTCTTCAGGGGTCGCCACAGCTAGTCCGTTTCTTCCATCTAATCGCGTCTCCGGCATCCTCTTCGGTCATGCCAATTACCTTCATGTCTTTCTTCAATGTATCCAGAAATCGCCTCTTTGGTTTTCCTCAAGGCCTGAAGGAGGTGCCTTTGGAGGTGCCGTAGCCTATCCT
The DNA here is from genome assembly GCA_902685375.1 of Neostethus bicornis. Lineage (NCBI taxonomy): Eukaryota > Metazoa > Chordata > Actinopteri > Atheriniformes > Phallostethidae > Neostethus > Neostethus bicornis. Next base: position 20,715,293 of record LR738551.1, on the reverse strand, counting down.
GGCTAATTTCCTTTCAAGATGTTTCAAAATGCTGTTTACTTTGCAGAATTATTTACATCTGTGTTCATTTGATTTTAGAAATGTCTCCCATCCAGATGTTTATTTGCTAACACAATAATCAGATCACATTCAATTGGTGAAAGAGACAACTTCCATATCACCTGCATAACTGGGATAATCAATATGATAGTCAATTGAACTTTTCAAATAGTTAGTCCAAAGGAAGCATCAGTAGAGGTCCAAACACAGACCCATGGAGGACTCCATAGGTAAAGGTCTGTAAATTTTTACAAAATAACCCTGGCCTTTTCGGTAGAATCTGAACCAGTTAAGGTCTACTCCAGAAAGTCCTTCACAGTTCAACAGGATCCTTAGACTTACTGTATGAAATGCAGCACAGACACCAGAAGCAAGACATGAGACTTCAATTCAAGACTGACACCTTACCAGAATTACTCTTCAATCTGATGTCATTTAGGACTTTGACCAAAGTTGTTTCGGCGCTGCGATAACATTGGAAGCCTAACCAACACTTATCTTTACATCTACTTTTATTCAAGAACTCACCAAGTTATATCTTTGAAAAAAAGAAAAGGCTAAACGGGTCTATAGCTGCTCTTTACAGATTAATCTAGAGTAATTTTCTTAAAAACAGCAATCTTTAATGAGTCTGGAAAAATCCCTGATGCCAGAGAGTTGTTAACTATTACGAGTAGATAACTTTCAACTAAAGTATAAACTGGTTTTAAAACTCACATGGATTTACATTGAGCGAACATGATGTCGATTTTAGGCAGTAAACCATTTTCTTGAGATGGTTGACCATGCTGTTTGGTCTAGAGACAGAGCCACTGAGGAAAAGACAGGAAGCAGAGATGGAGGTAGCAGAGATGAAGATGCTGAGGATCTCTCTGGGAGTGACCAGGATGGACAGGATCAGAGGAACAGCACATGTTAGAGGTTTTGGAGATAAAGTCAGAGAGGCCAGACTGATATGGTTTGGACATGTACAGAGAAGAGAGAGCGAGTACATCGGCAGAAGGATGCTGGGTTTGGAACCACCAGCAAAGAAGCCTAGAGGAAGACCAAAGAGGAGGTTCATGGATACAGTGAAGGAAGACATGAAGATAGTTGGTGTGACTGAAGATGCAGCAGATAGGGTTAGATGGAAGAAACTGACTTGCTGACGTGACCCCTGAAGGGAAATGCCGAAAGAGGAAGAAGAAACCATTCTATTGAGTCTTTATAGTCAATCATGCATGTCCATGCTATATCCAGGTTTTGGTTTCAGACCACTAGGCTTGACATTTTGCCCAATTTTACAAGTTTTTTTATTGGAAAATGTAGGCAAACTTGTTACATTTTTCAGTTGAGAGAAGCTTTAAGCTGATCTGTTTTGGAGGATTTGTGAGTTGTTCTATCAAAGAAAACAGAAGGTGAAAATTGTTGACATTTCTGCTTATCATATTAGATAAACGCAGCTTCCTGGCCTTGCATAGCTCTTTGTTATAATTAAGCAGGCAAGGTTTGTTCAACATACTCTGAATTTGAAGCTTTGTTTTCTTTCATTTTTCTCATCTTTTCTTCGTTTCTGGTTTAAAATTTTGACCATAACGGGTTTTCTGCATATTTTGTCCTGCTTTCTTCGGAACTGTTGGGAAAATATTGGCTACAAGTAGACCATCAAGTCATGCTTTGGTGTTTATTTAATTGAGGGGTTACATTTGTTCACTCTTTCTATTGAATGTTTTTTTTTAAAAAAAATAACTTGCGGCACTTTCTTGTCAAACATAAATCTCAGACTAACACATTGGTTTAAATGATTTTTATTCATGCAAAAACAGTATGTGAGCAGATAAATTATTTGCTCATATACTGTAGAGTATGTGAGCCTCTTTGGTTCAGAGGCTCAACCAACACTGCCTCACAGACCTTGCTGATGGTTTGGTTGATATTGTTTGGGAGTAAAGTAGACTTGCACTCTGGTGCAAGTCTATCATATTTTGGGGCTATGGTGCACTTGAAAAAAATCACTGTAAAGTTTTTTGTCCATTTATGGACAAATACTTTGATCAATTTTTGGTCAGTTTTGGTGCACGTCTTCCATGAAGTTTTTGAGTCACTTATATAATATTTTTGTTTTAAGTAAAACTTTAAATGTGAAGTAGAAGCCTTAAACAAGTGAGATTTATCCTTCCATTTTCACCAGAAAATCCAGGGTTTTGTTACCGAGTCAGTTTTCGTCTGCCTTGAGATAAAATCGAAGAGGCTCTTGTCTCACATTCTGTTCCTCACAGAATCCCAATGCGCACACACACCAATACCTAAGCCGGAACAATACACTTACAGTAAGATTGTGTCCTCTGAGTGTGTGGCATGGCATGTGTGAGTGCTGGAAGTATTACTTAAGACATGCTCGGAAGGTTTTCATCTGCTGTAGTCTGTGCCTTAAATCCTAAAGAGAGCAAAGAAACCAGAGGGAAGGGAGGAAAAATAGAAGAGGATGCAGAGGAACCCAACAACAGAAAGTGAAGAAGAGAGCCCTGGCGAGAAGGTGTTTTTAGGGGAATTAGATTGTTCCTGGATGTGAGTCAGGCTCTCTGCTTGAGTCTAATGGTGATGGATGGTCCAGCACTTTGAAACAATGGAGCACAGAAAGATGTTCTTTTCAGCACAAAAAGGCACAACTACAATACACTTTCTTAACTTTCGAGCTTTTAAACTTTGATTGTGTCAGCTTTTTTGAAAAAATTAGTAAAGTCCCCACATAGCAGGTCCATATTGTGATTTGATGTTCAGTTCTTTAAGTGACTTTACAAGAATCCCCATCTTATTTGTGGTTTAGAAATGAAGTTTTATTTTTGTCACAAGAGCCAACAGTAACAAGAGCCATTTTTTTTAATCTGGATAAAAGCATACAAAACTTTTAGAAAGCATTTTTCCCATTTTTGTTTTTTCTTTGTCAAAAAAATGGCTACATTGCCTCAATTTGATTAGAGACGCGTGTGTACGTGTTTGTGCATGTGTCAAACTTGGAAGAAAAGCAACTTTAATCTAAAAAAAAAATCCCACTGAAAAACACGTTTTTGTTTAGTGTTTTTACATGCTTTTTCAGCATTTATCTTTGTGAATTGAGTGCAGGTTAAATTTAAGGAGGCATGTTTGGGATGCTCAGCACAGCTGGATAGTGTTTTTCCACTAGGAGGCTGGAAAGCTGCAGGACTGACAGCTGTGCCGGCTGCTGTCACCTTCAAAAGTTAAAAAAAAATGTGCCTAGTACTGTTGAGGACATTCTATAATGCTGACGCTCAAATTGTACATACATTATGCAGGATACTCATTGCAAAATTTGAGAAAAACGGAGATGTTTCTGCCAAAAGGAATTAGACATGGTGATTGGAGGAGTTGTTAGAAAAATGCAGAGCCTATTAAACATGGTTCATGGGAGCTGCCTGCATTACTATGGATACATAATATCTGTTCCCCCGTTTGTTTTTCTTCAATTTAAGACACATATAGGGCGAAGTTTCTGCATGTAGGATACTCCCTGTATTCCACTTTGCACAATCTCAGCATAAGTGTATGTCTCACTGAAAGAAATACCGCCTCTGTAAATGTGTTAAAAAAAAAAAAACACCACAGCATATTTTTTGTCCATCAGGCTTGGTGTTAAGCTTTCCTCATTTGTCTGTTTTAGTACTTACAACCTGCTGCCTGTGTACTCAAGATTAATGTTTTCACATGCTTTGTTTCTAATCATTTCCCTTGCAGTTTTTTTTTTTTCTTTTTAATACATATTTTATGCGACACAAACCAGCCAAAAACAGCTTCCACTGCTGTCATTGTTGAATAAATGGTCTGCTCTTTTTAAATAGATGATTTCATCTCAAATCAGCTATCTTCAGAGGAAGGGCTCTAATTTATATCAGCCTGGAGCGAACCACGCAAGATTTAGCGTAGGCTATGCGGTATGCTTCTGGTCTTGATGTGACAGCACCTAAATCAAGGGAAATTGCTAATTTGCCTTGCAGCTAATTACAGTCTCTTAAGGAGTTGTCATGTTCAGTAATGTTGATTACTAATTTCATCTCTTTCTCACATTGACATTTTTATTTTCGAGTCTTCTCTGCATCCTGTTGTTTTCTTTTCACTTGTTTATTGATTTAAGCAGGCCGTAGGGTCTGCTAAGTAGATGCCCTCGCTGTCAGTCACAAAATGTAGCATACATCACACACACACACACACACACACACACACACACACACACACACACACACACACACACACACACACACACACACACACATTTATAAAAACCCACACATGCATAGAAAAACCCAGACACAGATAATGTTCACAGTGGATCTTAAATGAGTCATTTCGCCGAGGGCTATATGTGTCGCCTGCGTGTGTGTGTGTGCTCATGTGTTTGAGTGTGTGTTCACCCATAGCAAATCTTTGTCCCATAAATTGTCATTCATCTCTATATTCCCCCGACTCATTCTGTACCTTGCTTTTTATTTTCCACTTTACCTCCCTCCAGTTCTTTCTGTTTTACATTCATTTGTTCTTGTCAGCACCTGCAATTTCTCATGACATTTTTCCCATAATCCTTCAGTACCAGGAAGTTAAGCCCTGCAGGAGCCAGGCTGACATTTAGGAAGTGCTCTCTTAGCAGGATAGTTTAAATGTTGGCTTTTGCACACAAAGACACATACACAAACATAGCCTACATAGAGGCGTAGTTGTGAATGTCGGTTCTGCATATGTGTGTGCATATTTGCGTGAAACACTTGCCAGTTACATTATGCTCCAAAGATATAGTTCATATGCACTTGGAGTTTAAAAAAATATATATTATGGTATTATTCTATTTAAAAACTGCAACCTAGGCAACTAGGAAATGTTTGAAAGTGAAATTACAGTATTTCTAATTGTTTCTCAATTTAGCCTGAAGGACATTGTCCATTTGTATATGTACAGTACGTGTGTCTTTGTGTGTGTGTGTGTGTGTGTGTGTGTGAGTGTGTGTGTGGGTGAATGTGTCTAACTGTTTATATTATTTTGACACTATGCAAGAAATTCAATAATGAGTGAGATTTTTGTTGGTTGAATGTTTTGAATTTTTTTAAATCCTATTTTTGATAGAATTCCTCTCTAAGTTTTAAACAGAACCAATGTACATTTACTTGAACAAAATCTTAACAATTCAGCATATAAATTGATTATATGTGGCCTTTAAATGACCTAGTCCTACACAAATAGTACAGAATTGAATATTTTTACACAAAAAATAGAGAATGAAAATGTTTCCATGCAACATCATCACAGAGATGTGTGCAACCAGCCTTTAAAGATGGATGGAAATTATTCAGAATTTTAAAAGGATCACAGCCCTGTGCGTGGAGAAGGAAAAGATTGTGGATCAAGGGCAGTAAAAGAGCAAATTGAAGTGCTGCAAGTCCCAAAAGCAGCCAAGTCTCTGCAGTACTCCCTTCATGTATCCAAAAGCGTAACTCTGAACCTGTGTCTTACGACTTATTCCTTAAAACCCCACAGAAAATAGCAAGCAGAATTTTCTTAGTAAAAGAAAAAAAATATTTAAGATATTCTGAACACAGGGTATCAGACCATTCAATTGTACATGAGAAGATTTGGCAATGAGGAGATTTTGTTAACTGGTGATTGGTTTGCATCGTCTCCGGGAAGATTATCAGAAGTAAAGACTAAAAATTGTCAATACGTTTAATGTGCAGCATGATGAAATTTTGCCTTTTGACTTTTGCCTATTATCTAAAAAAAGGTATACCGGTATGTTTAAAACACAGCCACCATGCTAACCAGTGCATCACCATGCAGCCCTAATAACAATGAGTCATGCAAACTGAATCATTTCCTGTTGTTTGGTGGAAAACTGTACTCATTGAACGTGTCAAGGTATTCGAACAATGCCTACTCATCAACTAGACTTGTTTTTGTCATTCAGTGGAAATATCAAGGTTGGACACTCGTGAAGTCAAATATCTCACATTAAATACATTCTTTGGAGTGAGTAGTTGAAAAAAAAAAAACCTCCAAAACAAGCTTTGTCAAATGAAGTTTTCTAATGTGCATATTGTTAATGTTCACTAAAAGCTTTAGAAATTTTTTCCTCCTCCTTTTCTCATGGTTTGTTCATCGATTCATCAATGCATCCAAACTTCTCTCAGCTTTCAGATTTACCCTCAAAGCCATATTAGAGTTTCTCCTGTGAGTGTACACGTTTGGCAGATCTCTCATGCACTCTCTTTGGTTTCTGCTGTCGCTCACAACCTGTACTATCTCCCCACCATCTCGACATCCTACACCCCCAATAACAGCCTCTGGCCATAATAAAGTTTTACAGATGTGAGTTGGCAGACCTTGTGTGCTGAGTTTCTATAGGTGCCCGCTTCCGTGTGTCCGTGCCCGTGTGTGTGTGCTCATTGGCAGACCTTCAGACCTGTCAGTGTCTCGCTGTGTCAAACAAGGGTGCTGGCATCTCGCCATCTTCTCCACTCTCATATTTTCACATGGCCAATTATGCAAACTAGCCAGCACTTAAGTCATTTCAGCACACTTTCCAAAATCAGGCTCACTTATGAATATTGCAAAAATAATTACTACTTTAGCAAAGTTATCGGATTGTTACAAACTTTTACATAACTGATGCTAACTTTTTGGCTCAATCATCCGAGTTAAGTCTTCCAGCCAACCAGTTTTGTCCATGCCATCCTATTATTTAAGTATCTAAATACTTGGTCAAAGAACTTGCTTGCATGAGCAAAAATCAACCTCGTAAATCTCAGCTGGCATGGATCCAAAATTGGAAGGTTTCAGATTCCTTTCTATGACAAGACGAGTTTGGTTGTAAACAACTTGTTAAACATAAAACGTTACTAGTGAGTCCATTTTTTTTTTTAAATTGATGTTTCACCTTGTTCTAAGTCCCATCAACTCCAGGCTTTTTTTTTTTAATTTTTTTTTTAAAATCTGTTTCTTAACAACTGAACTTGATTTGTATTGATGTCGCACAAAATTGTGCTCGTTTGTCAGATATCAGTCAAAATAAACTGTTTACCCAATTTTTTTCTGTTTGATATAGTTTTTTTTTTCCTTAGGATTACATACTTCTTCAGTTGATTTCAGAAACTTTTCGTTACGCTTGCACCAGGTAAGCAGGAGAAAATAATAATAATGGTATTTTATTGATCCTGCATGTTTCATTACACCGCAGCAGGCAGTCATGACAATGCCAGTGGTTGTAGTAACTGGGGTTAAGTGTCTTCTCCAGGGACTTCTAGGTGTGAACTTATGGCTGGAATCAAGCTAGTAACTCTTTGCTTCATGCAACTTATTTAAAATAAGTTTTGAAATAAGTTGCATATAGCAAAAAAATTAAGGAATTTTTCTTAAAATAGGTTTTATTCCGTTCCGTTCCGTCATCTTCCGCTTGTTCCGGGGTCGGGTCACGGGGGCAACAGCCTCAAGCGGGCAGCCCAGGCCTCTCTTACCCCGGCTGCATCCTCTAGCTCACCTGGAAGGATCCCAAGTTGTTCCCCGCCCAGCTGTGAGACATAGTCTCTCCAGCGGGTCCGAGGTCTGCCCCTTGGTCTCCTCCCGGTGGGACGTGCCCAAAACACCTCGCCCGCGAGGCGCTCAGGGGGCATCCTGACCAGATGCCCGAACCACCCCATCTGGCTCCTTTCGACCTGAAGGAGGAGCAGCTCGAAACAGAGCTCCTCCCAGATGGCAGAGCTCCTTACGCGATCTCTGAGTGAGAGCCCAGCCACCCTGCGGATGAAGCTCATTTCGGCCGCTTGTACCCACAATCTCATTCTTTCGGTCACCACCCACAGCTGGTGACCATAGGTGAGGGTTGGAACGTATTTTTTAAATAAAAAAGTTGAATTAAGTTGTGGTGAAAAGTTTTCTAAGAGAACAGAAAGTACTACTAAGAAAAGATGCTTGAAGCAATGCAGTCATATTGTTCTCCTGAATTGGCTCATCTTCATAGAGGCTGAGTAGGTTTATTTGGACACAATAACTCACAAAGGACCCTTCACAACCACCCAGAGTGTATTTCAATCAGATGTTCAAACTGCATGACTCTCAAAGTTAGTAATTATTTCCTGTCTTCTCCATAACCGTACACATTGAAAAAATTCTATGCAGATTTTTGGATTAAAAGTTTTTTTACTTCCAGTGAAAATTTAATTTTAGTTGAAATTTGTTTCCTTTTTTAAAAAATATATCACAATTCTACCTTTAACTTCTACTACTGTTTAAGTTTTTTTTCACCCTCTCGTCTTTGTGCATCTCGATACAAATTCCGTTTCTGTGCCAGTTGTCACATTGCTTGATAAATGCAAACAGGTAAAAGTCTTGGAATGGTGTGAGGTGATAAATACAGTCACATCCTCTTGTCTTATCAGGTAGTTCCAGAGATACCATACATTGTAAGTTCTTTTTGACATCTTGGTCACACGTCATCTGGATATTGATGTTTATAAAGGATTTATATCAGAAATTTGCCACAAGAAAAAAAATCCATCGTGGTAATAATATCTATCATTGTAAAAGCAGTAGTAAGTGCTCTTCCTCTTCTTTCTTTTCAATTTTTTTCTTTTATATGTTCCAGCAGCTTTTCTCTGTTTCTGTGTCTCTCTTTATCTCAGTTTGTCATAGTTGTACAAGATCTGGCTGCTATGAGAGCAGATGGCCCTGATCCAGGTGCCTTCATTTAATAGGAAAAGACATGAGGGTAGACTGAGTGAAATAATGCAGAAAACAGTGGAAATGAGTTGAAAGTGAAAAGGCAGTTACAAAAAACGATCATTCAAGACACAGTCTCATGCAACAAAATCTAGCATGACAACAAGCAATATTAAAACAGTATATATTGTTGAATTCTTTTCGGGCATATTCAAGTTTTTTTTTGTTGTTGTTTTAATTTAAGGTGCATCCATCTCCGTATTAAATGTTTAAAACAGATCATGGCGTTTCAAAGAAAACAGACGAAACACAAAAGTTGCAATTGAAATCAATCAAAAATACTTTAAATGTGCAACAAGTGCACCTTATACTGTATCTGAATAACGAGTCCAAAGAAGTCCAAAGCAAAGTTCGTGGCACCAGCTTTCAAATGAAGTTTAACTTGTTCCTATGTTCTAACTGATTTGTAAAGAAATAATGTGCACATTTTGATTTACAATATCTCAAACTGGTTGATACAGCTTATAAAAATGTTTTCCGATTTCTGAATCCTCATGCTTCTATGGAAAAAAAAAAACCCAAAATACAGGCAAAACATTTTGATGAAGTGACAGTGGTGAAAACATTCAATCTTATTATGTTCTGATTCTGAAGTGATAAACCTGCTCGGCATCAGACTACTGTACATACTACAGTACAGTTTTAAACTATCTGTAGCAGCTCCTGTATTTAAACTAATATGGATTTCCTCAATTTGAGATGAAAAGATTTTCATTAATACCAGACTAATGCGGGTATTGTTAAACATGTGGAAAGGGGATTCTGAGGATGTTGATCATTCCTGGAGTCAGTGTTCCTTTTAGACATGATATCCACATTGTGATGCAAAATTAAGGGGGAATAATTAATTAATTAAATTTAAGGGGGGAGACAGCAGCTCAGTGGTTAGAGCGTTCGCCCGTGGACTGGAAGTTCGCGGGTTTGCATCTCACAGAGAGCACGTCTAGGGTCCTTGGAGAAGACACCTAACCACCGTTTCTCCCACCATTGGTGCCATCGTGGGCAGCCTGCTGCGGTGTAAGGAGTGCAGCACACAAATTTCCCCAGTGAGGGATGAATAGAGTAATCTTTTATCCTTTTTAAAATGACCCACTGAGTTCACGTCGAGGGTCCTTGGAGAAGACACCTAACCCCTCGTTTCTCCCACCATTGGCGCCGTCATAGGTGGCTGCCTGCTAGGATGAAATGCAGCACATACATTTCCTGATGAGGGATTTAATAAAGTACATTAAAATAATTAAAAAATAATAATAAATTATAATTGAAGTAAATAAGAAGATTTAATGTTTTTATTTGAATGTACTGTTTTTTACATTGTAACTAAGGAAAATTTTTGTGGGATTTTTTTTCAAAACCAACTTGAATGGGAACCTTTAACTCATAAGATCTCTTTCAACACAGACCAAAACCTTTAAAAACCCTCTACAATGTCTCAATTGTGTGGCTGTGGTGAGGCTTACTTTGCTCAATAACCTGTATTTCCTCTCCTGCTGTGAGGATTTACAGTGAAGTGTCCCATGGGGAGTAAACAGACATGGGCTTAAACACTTTCAAAGATTTTTTTGTTGTTGTAGACATATTGCTTGTTCTTTGTACTTGATGTGCTAAAAGTACAACTGTTAGATACCAGATCAGCTTCAGAAGGATTTGGTCAAATTCAATTGAATTCAATTTATTTGGTAGCACAATATCAAAAAAAAATAGTCTCAACAGGTTTCCCAAAGTAGTTTCAGTTCCAATTATTTGATCATACTTTTTCAATAGATCAGATACCCTCTATGCCTTAGCTGTGTTATTCTGCTTTTAGAAAGGCAGTTATACATTTCAAATGACTACTAGCAGTTGTTGGGAAGATTTTTTTTTATGTTTGTACAATGCTAATTGATTTGTAATCCTGAAAACATCCACTTACTCTGAAGAATTATGCCACTTCCATTTTTGTCAGACAAGACTAAAAGAAGACCAAGACCAAGGCAAATAGTTTTGTTTTTTATACTCATCCATAAATAAATATTCACACAAACACCTACTTTTGCAAAATTTGTCTAATTATAGACCCTATGTCTAAAAAAAAAAAAAATTGCATCTCCAACATACACCGAATTTGGGTCTCCGTCAATGGTTGCAGCCACTATTTTCAGCTGTTCAGCTTGTTTGGAGGTCCGCTGCTCTGTGGGATGTGCCCCAAACACCTCATCTGCATAGTGAGGTAACCAGATTCCCAAACCACCCCGTCTGACTTCTCTCTATGCAAGGAGCTACAGCTCTAATCCAATTCCCTCTCAAACAACAAACCCAGCTAACAAACAACGTCCCTGGTACGTTGCGGGCAGGTCGTATTCTGGTCGCATCAGATATGACATACCAATTATCTCCTTCAGCTTCAATGGCAATAATAGTTACAACATTGGTTACAGTTGTTGTGTGGAGTCTATAAATGGACATTGTAAGGATGTACCGAATGCTGTGACAATGTTGTCACAACGTAAAATTGTTATCCGCAGAACTCCTTACCTCATTCCTGGGCAAAAGCTATACTGTGGAGGAAGCTCATTTTGATTGCTTGTTTTTTGGATTTCCTTCTTTTGGTCACCGCCCACAGCTTTGGACCAGAGGTGAAGGTAGAAACATAGATCGACTGGTAAATCAAAAGCTTTGCTTTTTAGCTCAGCTCTCTCTTCACCACGACAGACGGATGCCGTGTCCTAATTATTGCTCCATTCTTCACTTACTCACTAGTGAACAAGACCCTGACATACTTAAATTCCTCCTTGTGGCCCACACTTGGTGATAATTCAGACAAAGCTCGGCTCAAAAGCCCGTATGATGAGAAACAACTTGGTCACACAGTTTTTCTTACCTGCATAATCGTAAGAAAGTCACCAGTTAGATTGAGGCATCCAATATTTGTTTTATTGTTTATTAGATGTAAAACTTTTTCAATCAAAAATGAATGAAAATCTTTTCAATTTTAAATACCACAATTGTAGTTTTCAATTTTTTATAACATTTTTTAAAATTTCTTTTGAAATCAAACACGTTCTCATTTTAGTGTTTTCCTCATCTTTACTGAGACTGTTAGAAGATTTCTAAAATAATTTTGTTTTTATCTGTAATGTTGATGAAAATGGCAAAAGGAATTGTTAATGATCTTCACCATCTGTTCTTCTTTTTGCCAAACAACAAAAACAAGTTAACCAGAGGTTTATGATACATAATAAAGCGCTGAAATTCGAACACAGACAGACATAATTATTCATGCCTGTGGCTTAAAGTCCCTTTTGCCACGAGAGCAGTTTCACGTTAAACTTCCACCAACTCACAAAGAAAAGGTTTTGCCATGCCTGAAAACAAATAAGATTTTGATGCAGTTCTGTCCAAGAAACAAATCTAACCCAACACAGCTGAATTCTCCGTGGAGGAAAACTCTGAAAAATGCTTGCCTGAGTGGAATTTATCCTCCCTTGAATACACAGATAAATGTGCTCTGGCCCATATTCCATTTAAATTAGTTTCTCATACTGAAGAGATAAATAGTGAAACTAAAAGAAGCATATTTTTTAGTTTTAAAATGACTCTCTTCAGTGATGAAGCTTTCTTGTAAATAAATGAAGCTTTGGCCTCGTCTAGCACTTCCTCTCTACCAGAACAAGTTCTGTAAAATGGTCAAATAACTCTGGTTTTGGTATCCATTAGTAATGGGTATTTAGGATGGGGATGACTATCGGCAGGAAGTTTCAAATCCATCCCATCTTATAACTTAGTCATAAAAAGGTTCCTCAGCCAAAGTAACGCAAATCCAGTCATGCTGCCCAACAAAACCAAAAGATCACATCATTGTTTAGCAAAGTAAATCAAACAGACACAAGACGGAAGTTTAATCCTCTAAATAAAGGATGAAATCTTGTCTATATTGAATTTATAATCTCTTCATCTTATCATTTCCTTCCACTTCATTCTCTTCTCTATGCACACCCTGTCCTCCATCTGTCCCCATTTGCCATTCCTCAACATTTTTTATTCATCTATCTTCGTTTTCACCCATTTCCTTCTCTGTTCCACACGTCTCCATTGAGACCAATCAGTCACTGTAAACTTGTCCTTCATTTTAAACTTCAATTATAAAGAAAAGAAAAAAAAAGGGGGGTTTGCTTAAATTCTTTTTCATTTTAATTAGATGAATGGAGGCAATTTTTTTTAAATTGCCTCCAAGTGTTGTTTGAACACTTGTTTTAAAGTCCCCCGTATAACCATCAGGATGAAGAACATCTACTCATCCCCATACTGGACATCTCCGGGCTGAGGAGTCCCCCGTGTAACCATCAGGATGAAGAACATCTACTCATCCCCATACTGGACATCTCCGGGCTGAGGAGTCCCCCGTGTAACCATCAGGATGAAGAACATCTACTCATCCCCATACTGGACATCTCCGGGCTGAGGAGTCCCCAGTGTTTCCATCAGGATGAAGAACATCTACTCATCCCCATACTGGACATCTCCGGGCTGAGGAGTCTCCCGCGTTTCCATCAGTATGAAGACCATCTATTGACTTCTTTCGATATTTAGCTGTAGAGTAGAATAAGCTAATATTTAAACAATAATCTTTGACACATTGGTTGCTCATCCTGGGGAGGGATCTCTCTTTCATGTGGATCCCCACGAGGTTTCTTATTTTTTCCTCACTGACGGGTTTTTAGGAGTTTTTCCTCACCGTGAAGGAGAGTCTAAGGGCATAAATGTGCTAGTCTTGTTTAGTTAGCATTTGTTAGTTATTTTTCTTGCTGTGTATTTGTGTTAATACATTCCTCTTTTTCTTGGGAAGCCCATTGAGACGGAAATTCTGTGATTATGGGCTATACAAATAAAATTGAATTGAATTAAATCACAACAGCAAAGAAACGACTGAAGGACACATTAAATAATTAAAATTATTAAGTCAGTGCAGTGATGATTTCTTAAACACAAGTCTTAGGTAACTGTTGTTTGAACACTTGTTTTAAAGTTTTGGATTTTTTTAAATTTGAACATTGACAATGACTTGTCCAGACGTCTTTTTCAGCATTTGTAACCACCATGGTAAAAATGATGAAAACATCAAAACGGGTTACATAATACAAAACAAAATGAAAAAAAAAAAAAAAGCAGGAACACAATGTGTGACCCTTTTGCGAGTTGGCAGCGTTGGATTCCCCTGCTGATTTTTGCAGTTGGAGGATGTGTTGTAAGGTTAGTTGACAGCTGGCATGCCCCATGCATTTTTGGCTCTAAACAGCGAGATGACTCATGATTGCAGGTTCTCCACTGGACTGACAGCTTGTCATGGGAAAGGGTGGAGGTCATTGTCCATTAAAAAAAGAAGTTTTGCAAACATCCTTTTTTTTTTCCAAAGCTGCCAGTAAACTGTAGGCTTAAACCAGTGTCAGAGCTGTGTTTGGTTGTCAAGAGCCCATCTGTCCCCTGTCACTGACGTTACCGACCATGCAGGACCAACATTAGCTCCAGCAGTGTGAAATAAATGGTTTAACTGGTCAGGTTAAAGAATGGCAAGCCATAATAAAAAGTTCCTATGCAATAAGCAGCATTTTAACGCTTACAGACCTTTTAGGAAGGTCTAGGAAGTCAGTAGTTCAAATCTGAATTTGATTCTTAATGTAACAATAAAAATCTTTATATTATATTTGTCACGTTTCTGTTCTTGCTCAGAGAGTCTAAAACATCACGTTTTGGGTGGTTCAGGCATCTGATTAGGATGCCTCCTGTTTGCTTCATTGGCAAGTTGTTTCAAGTACGTCCCACCAGGACGAGACCCCAGTCCACTTGAGAGCCTATGTCTCCGAGCTGGCCAGAGAACACTTCGGGATTCTCCCTGATGAGCTTGGAGGATGCAGCTGGGGTGCATTCTTTCTGTTGTGTTGTCTTCTGATTATCCGGGTCTGAGTCGCAGGGGCAACAGACTCAGGGGCGAAACAAAGGCTACTCTCTCCCTGGCTGCATCATCCAGCTCACCCGGGAGGATTCCAAGGTGTGCTTGTCCAGGTGTGAGACATAGTTTCTCCAGTTCGTCCGGGGTCTGCCTCTTGGTCTCCTCCTGGTGGGACATGCCCAAAACACCTCACCAGCGAGGCCTTTGGGAGACATCCTAACCAGATGCCCAAAACACCCCACTTGGCTCCTCTCAACCCGGAGGAGAAACGGCTCTACTCTGAGCTCCTCCCGGTTGGCAGAGCTCCTCACCCTATCCTTATCACCCGATCGCGGATAAAGCGATCTTCCAAGTGAGCTTCCTCCGCAAGGTGCTTGGGCTCTCTTCCAATTTGCACACACAAAATTCTCAACTGGGAAATTATATCTCAAATTATTTCAACATCAAGAGACGGAAACACTTGTAACATTTTAGATGACACAAATTCATCATTAGTCACAGCTGTTACTGTATGTCCAACTTTAGCAATTTTATTCTTAGTTTAAGACCTACCGAAGAGGAAAAAAGAACCAAATTGGACATGTCCTGCCCCAAGTGGAGGAGTTTAAGTATCTCTGGGTCTTGTTAACGAGTGTGGAAAGATGGAGCGGGAGATCGACAGGCGGATCGGTGCAGCGTCAGCAATAACTAGGACGCTGCATCGGTCCGTCGTGGTAAAGAGAGAGCTGAGCTGAAAAGCAAAGCTCTCGATTTACAAGTCGATCTACGTTCCAACCCTCACCTCTGGTCACCAGCTGTGGGTGGTGACCGAAAGAATGAGATCGCGGATACAAGCGGCCGAAATGAGCTTCTTCCCCAGGGTGGCTGGGCTCTCACTCAGAGATCGGGTGAGGAGCTCTGCCATCCGGGAGGAGCTCGGTGTCAAGCCGCTCCTCCTCCAGGTCGAGAGGAGCCAGATGGGGTGGTACGGGCATCTGGTCAGGAAATAGGACATGTGTTTTATACAGCTATTGTTGTCTTCCAACATATCTGTTGTCTGCATTATGAATTCATATGCAAACACACATACCGGTACATAAATGTAGCGTAGTGGATATGCATGGTCTTTATCATAGATTGGACATAATTTTTTGATACATTTTAAAGTATTTGTCTCACATTCTGGAAATGCAGCATGTTTTTGTCAAGCAGAGACGCTTCATAGAATAGATACATCACACATTGAAGTAATAATTGAAGTAATAATACCACAAATTTTAAATGTAGACTTTAGTTCTCCACTTTACTGCCTCAAATGAGTAGTTATGTATTGACATGTTTTGAATGTAAACACATTAAAACCCCACATCAAAAAACAATGAACTAAATAAGATTCTTTGTTGTCAATAAATAGAGGGCGTTAAAGCAGTTAATCCAATGAATGCAATTGTTTTTTCATCCCTTTATAAACCCAGAAATTGTATTTTACAGATGTTTTGATGGTGCTAAGTACATAAGGCATCCCTGCGGTGAGCATAGCAGCTTCCCTGGAGCTTTTTCTTTTAAAGATTGATTGTGAAAATATATTAAAAATATCTGCTAATTTACTATAAAGATGAATCCACGTTCTAAGAATTACCTTGAATATGTTTTATTGCTTCGGTTTACAAAGTAAATGAGTTCATATGAAGAATTTTCTTCTACAGATGAAAGAGGCTCTTCGTTTTTGTCGGTGCTCTAATTAAGCACTTACACTCAATGCAGTAATTACAGTACTTTTAAGGTGTCACTAAGCTAAATGGTAGTATATATTCAATTTGGCAGCATAGTGAAATATAAACCGGTTTCAAAAAGAATAAATGGATTGCTGCATTTTTAGATAAATGCGATCTTTTAGACAGAAATCGTAACTGGGGATTGATTTATTGATACAGAAATCTAAGTGATGACAGAAGTCCAGAGCTGGATAAAATGTTAAAATGGAAACAAGTTAACAATTCCATGCATGTCTCTATTATAACATTTTACTGGTGATGAAACGAAGAGGCCATTTTCATTTTGTCCTCGGGAGCTCGGGGGCACCCATCATACAGTTCTTCATCTCTGGGAATGTGAGGCCATTTGGATGACCAGATGACCAGTCTTCTGTCTGAAAATAAAAAGACACCCTACTGACATGTCAGAATGAAAAATTGAGGGATGTTAGAGCCAAGTTTGGCCTGAAGGAATGAGTGAGATTTTACAAAAGTCTTTCCCTCTGTTTTGTTTTGGTCTTTTTTTTTTGTTACATCTTTTGCTACAGTTCACTGGGAAAGAATAAATCAATAAGAGATAAAATAGCAAATTATCTTCCTTTGTTTGTTTAATCTCATAATATAGGAATTTATGAATTGTAAGGCCTGCTGTTTATAGCTTTAGGAAATTAGACAATTTGCTCCTGGGCGTTTGTGAGGGGAGAACAGGTCTGTATTCTGGAGGGTAAAATGTTTAGTAAGCCATAAAAAGAGAAAAAGATGGTGCTATAAAATCAATGACTACAGCTTGAATGCTGCAGAATTAATTCCCAAAATGCATGCAGATGCTAGAATCAACAAGTTTAGTAAATCACTGATCTCACTGAAGTTCATGGTTTAAAAAAGAACTCAAGTGGATCGTGATCTGTTTATTCCAATAGATAGTATCTCCTTGAATAGGTGACATCTTTAATTTGTTTAATCCAGACTAGTTTAATTTTTTAACAGCAATCCCACTTTAAAATTGTTCTTTTAACTGTATCCATACCCTGCAGATGGTTGTGATCCTTATTGCTGCAACAAAACATTTCACAGGGTCAAATTACCACGTGTTTAGGTCGACATGCAGCTTTGGTAGTGACTTTTTCTGCTGGGCGAAGCTACTATTTTATATAAATCCCATGTGAATATAGTGTAAAAAAAAAAAAACAAAAAACCAAAGCTGTGTATGGTATTTGTCAAGTGAACTGCTAGACAAGGTTGCCCTTTTTGTTATCATTAGCAGTTGTACTTGTTTTCTTTAGCTATTTTCAGCACGTATGGAGAAGGTCGATAAGAACATATTAACCTGACGTGTCAGGTCGCGCTAAATGCTGATAATCACGCCTGTGCTTTCTAACCATATCATTCGGTAAACACATTTGCTTGCATTTTTTTTAGTGTACACTCAAACTGTTCAACTTGTGTTGGTGATCTTTTTACAGCTTCAGGAAAAGTTTTATTTGACCTTTTAAATTTTGGTAAATGAGCTGGTCAACATGTGTAATTGATTGTAAGTTTATGTTTTGTTGCATTAAGGTTGTATGAGCTTTTATTATTCCCAATGTTGTTTGTTTTTTTTTTTTGTTGTTACTTGCATACATTGCTTTGATTGATCAAAAATGTTCAGGCACCATAATCATGCAGAAATGTACCAAATTTGGAGAAATGACTAAATTACACATGTTTAAACATTTTTTTTTCAATTCCATCAATTGCTCCGAATCTTTTAAAAAATACAAATGGCTACCAAACAGAAAATGTGCATAATTTAGAAGAAGAGCATTTCAATGTCCTTCAATAGCAACAAAACTGCTTTAATTTAACATTTAAAAAAGATGTTTGCAAAACCTCAAACTGAAATTGCATATATACCAAGAATAAGACATCGTTTTAATTGCTAATCCCTGTTTCTTTGTTGTAGTCAAACAAAATTATTGTAAATTTAAGGCCAAACATGATGGAAAAATTCATCTTTGACTGATTTATATTTTAGTGCAGAATCCCACTTTTCGCTGTACCCTAAATTAAAATTTATTATGTACATAGTGATTTAGATTTTTTCAACCTATTTTTTTTTGTAAAGTCAGTATCAAGATCTATGCTGTAATTGTATTTTCAAGTTGTGTTTTTTCCATCGTTTCTACACGTTTATTAATGAATAAAACTTTTAAGTTCCTTGTATCTCGTTGCGCAGCTTGGTGGACATCCTCAGTCCACTGGGAACCACATAAATATTTCATTTGTGGCACGGTTGAGAAGCAGATGGAAAGTAAGACTGAAAGATAAAGACAGCACATGATGAAGCAGAATCTACCAAGTCTTCACTTGTAAATGCAGATAGAGAAGAACCGTTTTTTTACTGATAGATTCTCAAAATTTTTGGTATCTCAAATGATCTGTTTGTAATTAACTCTCATAGTTTAAGCGTAGTGATGTTTTTGAATTTTGCTGTGAAATCGTTTTTACTGTGAAAAAGCTCCAATTATGGGAACTCGCTTTCCAAGATCTCATCCAGATTGTTTCATTGTATCATTCAAAAAAAAAAAAAAAGAAAGAACTAGCATCATTTTTCTTTTCTTTTGACAAGTTTAGAAATTTAGTTCTAAATTTACCAATGCAATGCCAAACACGTAAGGCTTGAACACACAAACCGTCCCTTGGCTTTGTGTAATGCCTGATATGCTCTGTCACGTTCAGAAGACACTGTGGCTGTGTTTGAATGTTGGAACAACTAGAGGACATACAGCCTGGAGCAATGAATTCAATAGATTGGAGCCCATGTGCACAAACCCTAAAACCCGTACACACATAACTCAAAGTGTCACAATAACAACCCACTTGAGCTCAAAGAATTATATTTCTCTTACAATAAATAAAGTGAAAAAGACAAAAGCTTACTGAAATAAAAGACAATTTTACATCCCTTAAGATTGTGGATTGATTTGTTTTAAACTTTTATACAATTTAAATCAAATCACACAGAATGTAAAATGCAGTTTTTGGACAACAAACATTAGCCTGGGGGATTTTTAGAGCTTTGTTTTAGTAGGCATAAGTGATTGTTGTGTTCATAGAGAATTACATGGTTCTGAAACATGTTTCCCAATTTGTTAGACACAATGCACGATTTGTATTCATGTTGAACTTGTGAAAAAAAAAGAAGAAAAAGAAATGCAGCGGACAAAGGAGTTGAATTTTCATTTGAATCTACAACTACCGTTTTCAGTCTGATTATGAAATTAGCTAGTTCAGACATTTTTGTTTGGTCTTCTGAGCGACTTATTCCTAACGTGGTTGCGGTGGGTGCCAGAGCCTATCCTAGCTGATTGATGACGAGAGGCACGGTACACCCCGAACAGGTCACTAGTCTGTCGCGGAGCAATACACACATTCATCCACACACACACACCCATTCCTAGGGGCAATTTCATGGTGGCCAATTACGCTTACATGCATGTTTTTGGAGGATCTGAGGAAACCGGAGTACCCAGAGAAAACCTACACATACACGGGGAGCACATGCAAACTCGACGCCAGTGTTCCAATCCTTGTCTCCACCCATGGCTCGCTGTGAGGCCACTGTGCTGCCCACAGTCACATTTTTCAATACATATTTGCTATATTGACTGTATCCTAAAGCAGTATGGAAGATGGATGATTGAATAAATGAATGACTGTTTCTCTAAAGACAAATGACTAGTAATCAAAATCCCAAATGACAACCCACAGGTTTTAATGTATTTTTAGGCCACCATGTGTTTCCTGTAATGGTAGCAAGTTTCTCATTTTTAGGCTGAGATAGTTTTTCTGTTGTTTAAATATTCCAATTTGCTTTCGCCTGTAAGTTTGCTGATAGCTATGCCTTGAGCCATGTTTATTCACTTTGAATTTTGCATGTTGATACAACCAAAGGGACATTTCTTTTAAAATGATTTTGCATATGCGTGGCTTGAAAATAATTGTGTCTTTTGATTGGAAGTGTAATTTGTAATTCCATTTATAGTTTGGTTAGGTCTGACACTGTTCGAGTCTTTTCCCCTGCACCTGGAGTTTGAAGTAAATGTGCATGTTGATATTGGATTTGGGGACCCGCTGGAGAGACTATGTCTCACAGCTGGCCGGGGAACGACTCGGGATCCTTCCGGGTGAGCCTGAGAATGCAGCCGGGGTAAGAGAAGCCCGGGCTTCCCGTCTTAGGCCGTTGCCCCCGCGATCTGGCCCCGGATAAGCGGAAGACGACGGTAACAGAACGGTATTGCATTTTGCACTGAATGCTTTTTATGAAAAAAATAAGGAATACTGAAATCTGATGAGGGCTGGACAGTGACCCCACTGAAAGAAGGTCAGGGTTCAGGTCCCAGGGGTGGGACGAGGCCTGAATCACTGGCCTTTGCATGTCGAGTTTGCTTGTTCTCCCTGTCAATGTGTGGGTTTTCTCTGGGCGCACCAGTTTCCTCCCACCCTCCAAAAACACAGATCTTAGATTGATTTGCTGCTATTAAATTGCCCATAGGAATGAGTGTGTGTGGATGGTTGTGTGTGAGTCTGTGGCTCCCCAACAGACTGGCGACCTGTTCAGGATGAATCCTGCCTCTCGCCTCAAATCAGCCAGGATAGGCTTAGCACCTCTGCGAACCCATTAGGGATAAGCGCTCAGAAGACAAAACGAATATGGATAGAATATACACTATGTGCATCTTTCTTATTTTCAAAAAATAATTATGATTACAGCAAAAAAACACAAAAATGATTTTCAGTTCTTTCTGCTACAAATGGTCTGATCTCTGAAACATAACTTATGAAAGCCGTCTTTACTTTCCACATGCTCTCAATGAAACATCTGCCACTTGTTTTCACTTTCACAAAGGTGCTCCTCGCTCTAGTTTTGACCACTGCAGCAAATAACATATCTGGATCCAAAACAAGCACATTTTTTAGCCATCTGTCTGTCAGATATGAAGAGATTTCATCCTAACAAGTGTTGCTGTCTGCACCATCTCTGAGATGGTTTCACCATCAATCATATATTGACACAACCCGCATCAGCTTTTTCTTTCTAACATACTGTATTTTCTACTTCCTTTAAAAAAATAAAATAAAAAAGGCACTATCCTGTGTTATTCCAGAAAATGTCTGAAACAACTTGTCTGAAACAACTAATTGGAAATGGTAAACGTGAAGCGATGATGTATTCTTTAGTTCCAGATTGAATTCAGTGCTATTTGATATCAACAAAACAATTCTGAACCATTTTGTTGTTGTTTACATTTGAGTATACACAGTACATTTTTCTTTTATTCTGGCAAAATTTTGTTAGTAACCATATTTGATCATGTCAAATATGGTGACCAATATATTTGGTCATATTTGACATGATCAAATATGAGCGACATGTTTCTCGCTCCTCCTCCAGCTCGAGAGCAGCCATATGGGGTGGTTCGGGCATCAGGTCAGGATGTCCCCCGAGCGCCTTGCTGGTGAGGTCTTTTGGGCATGTCGCACCGAGAGGAGCCCAAGAGGTAGACTCCAGACCCGCTGGAGAGACCATGTCTCACAGCTGGCTGGGGGATAACTCAGGATCCTTCTAGGATGGGGTGAGAGAAGCCTAGGCTTCCCGTCTGATGCTGTTGCCCCACCAACCAACCCCGGACAAGCAGAAGATGACGGAACGGAACCATATTTGATCAACTATGTTGCTTTTCTTTTTTTTTCCCAGTGAAGTTAAATTGGATCAAACCATTAAGTTTATTTTTTCCAAACTAACTGTTTGTTTGGAGGTAGTGCTGCTCAAGAGTTTTCTCAATGTATCTTAAGCTTTTTCAAGGACTTATGAGTTCTTATGGCAATAGATCAGTTGTTTGCTTGTGGGATCAGATGATAAATCTTTCCAAAACAGAAATAATCATTGAAAAACACACCAAACCTCAATGGAGCGCAGGGAAAGTAAAGAAAATACATCATCAGAACGAGGCACACAAATATCCAGATTTCTAATGGTTGAAGGCTTTTAAAAGGTCAAAAGTTTAAAAAGCTCAAGAGGGCTACAAACAAACCAGAGAGCCTGAAAGGCTAAAAAGTTTTAACCAAGACATCCGCCCCTACACACATCATGGACTTCGATACGTCTAAAATGCAGGCAACACTGTAAAAGTCAGAAGAAAGCTGTATGGAGATGGATTTGCAAAGCTTATCTAACTCTCCTAAAAAGAAGTCTGAATATTTCAGCATTAGACATTTAGTTGCAAGCTTCCATTCTGCATATTTACCTAAAAGTTTTAGTGGATTCTTTGGTGCAAGGCTCCAAATAGATTTATGGAGGTCTAATGGAGCTAATTAGTTGAATAAGTTCGACAAGTAGGCAAAAGGATGCTGGGTTTGGAACCACCAGGCAAGACCCCTGGAGGAAGACTAAAAAGTTCATGGATGCAGTGAAGGAGGACATGAAGATAGTTGGCGTGACCGAAGAGGATGCAGGAGACAAGTTTTGATGGAGGAGACTGACTTGCTGTGGCAACCCCTAAACGGAAATGACAAAAGGAGGAACAGAAGAAGTGTCTGTGGTAAGCTAATTGGCTTCTTACTGTCCTGTTATCTGGGGATCAAGTGGATGCTAGAAGGAAAAACTAGATGCTGAAACAGTTGTATGTAAATAGAAGAATAAACTGACCATTTGAAACTGCATTGGTATTAAAAACAGAGGGCATCATACACTAATAGGTATTCTGTCAGGCCTGTTGAAAATTCCTGACAGGCTCTGTTGGACTTATTTCATCTCCGCTGGGAACTACAGTTCAATCAATGAGAACTGAAGATAAATGTGGCCGTTTTGTGTGCTACACCATCACGCATTGCAACCATCACCGCGAGTCTGGATACTGATATTTGCCAACGTTGACATCAGCATCGATATCTGGACTCATGACAATAGAAAGTGGTTGACAGTTTCTCATTTAATGTGTGATATCAGTGTTACAGTCTGTGTGACGGTTTTGCTGCTGGAGAGAATTATTATGTCCGTCGTGATAGAGATAACAGTTTTCTTATGCTAGTTGAAAATGTAAATAAAAGTTAATACATTTTCTTGTATAATATTTTTAACAATGGTCAGGATTTTTCTTTAGTGGGAAATGTAAAAAATACAGAAATCCTCCCACAGTTAAAGTAGTAAAAATCAGGTCAAATATCAGTATTCAAATATATCAGTAGTCAAAAAACTCTGCGGCGGCCGGGCTCCGGGGTGGATGAGATCCGCCCGGAGCTCTTAAGGGCTCTGGATGGTGTTGGGCTGTCCTGGCTGACACACCTTTGCACCATTGCCTGGACATCGGGGACAGTGCCTCTAGATTGGCAGACTGGGGTGGTGGTCTCTCTTTACAAGAAGGGGGACCGGATGGTGTGCTACAACTACCGAGGGATCACACTCCTCAGCCTCCCTGGGAAGGTCTATTCAGGAGTACTGGAGAGGAGGGTTCGTCGGATTGTCAAGTCTCGGATTGAAGAGGAGCAGTGTGGTTTCCGTCCCGGACGTGGAACTACGGACCAGCTCTATAGCCTCTTCAGGATCCTGGAGGGGTGATGGGGGTTTGCCCAACCAGTCTACATGTGTTTTGTGGATCTGGAGAAGGCATTCGATCATGTCCCTAGGGGACTCCTGTGGGGGGTGCTCCGGGAGTATGGAGACTCGGAGCCCTTGGTTCGGGCTGTCCGATCTTTGTACGACCGGAGCCAGAGCTTGGTCCGTATAGCCGGCAGTATGTCGATTCCATTTCCAGTGAGAGTTGGACTCCGCCAAGGCTGCCCTTTGTCACCAATTCTGTTCATCACCTTTATGGACAGAATATCTAGGAGCAGCCGAGGCGTTGGAAGGATCCGGTTTGGTGACCTCAGGATCAGATCTCTGCTTTTTGCGGATGATGTGGTCCTGTTGGCTTCATCGGACCGTGATCTCCAGCTCTCAATGGATCAATTTGCTGCCGAGTGTGAAGCGGCCGGGATGGGAATTAGCGCCTCCAAATCCGAGACCATGGTCCTCGCCCGGAAAAGGGTCGAATGCCCCCTGCGGGTCAGGGACAGGGTCCTGCCCCAAGTGGAGGAGTTTAAGTATCTCGGGGTGTTGTTCACGAGTGGGGGAAAGATGGAGCAAGAGATCGACAGGCGGATCGGTGCGGCATCAGCAATAACTAGGTTATGGTAAAGAGAGAGCTGAGCTGAGATATGAGTACAAAAAAACCCAATTTTACTTGCAGTGTCCAAGTTAAAGGAGCCTGTGATAGCTGGGGGGTTGATTAACACCAGCTTCAGGCAATCGTGTGCGATTGTGATTCCATACTCATTATTGTACAAATTTTGATGTTTAAAAAGGTATCTTGCCAATTGAGCAGACATTGCGTAGATGTGCATCTTTGCCGCTGGATATCAAAAACCTTGATTTCACAAGATTGCGGATCAGCTTGCGAGAGTTGCTTTTGTTCTTAAATTGTTTCAATCTACGAGCCTACTTTCTCTTCGACAGTGTTGCTGTGGCTGCTGGAGAATCGATGCAGTTGATTTGCTGGTGGTATTGTACAATTACAGATTACCACATTCAGAAATAATGAGCTTGTTAATTCCAGTTTTTATTTGCTGGTTTGGGAGCATGTCACTCCTTCATAGTAGCATTCATTTTGGTTGGCAGTCACCGGTTGCTGATTGTCTAAATTCAAATTTTCAAATCCGGTTTCACCACCTGGTGCGTTGACAAAAAGCAGGACCCAATGTCCAGCATTGACAATGAAGTGAGTGGAGTCATCTTCATCGGAGGCGCTTTGCACTAGATGCAACTTCAAAGATGCCCTGATACTAGTGATTTATCATTGATTCTGAAAGCTTTGAACTTTAATAATGATCTATAGCTTTTGTATCAAACAAAGCACATACAAAGAGGCACCTGTCTAAAAAAACCCTACTTTAAAATTGATTAAGAAACTGAACAGAAGATTGTACTATTGTTGGATGACAGGGGAACAACAAAATTAGAGATCCAACACTTATGACTCAAAATGAAGACACACAATAATTAAAAGAGAAATTACAGAGCCAGGAGACTGAGAATGTGCAGCCATGTACATGGACTTTTTTTGGCATAGGGATAGATATACACAAACAGGTAAGGAGGTTTTTTAATTGATGTTTTTTTTTGTTTTTTTTTTAGTTAGGCACTCTCAGGACTGTAGAGCAGTGAAGGTAACCAAGTGGGAGGTGGTGAGGGGGGCATGGAGTAGTTCGCAAACCACAGCCAATTGGCCATTTAGAACCTGAATGGCCTCCAATATGGTCCCAGACCATGAGGTCATGTCCGACATTATGTGAGTGATAATCATTTGTATCATTCCGATGAGCAGGTCTGGCAGCTTGCCAAGTACTGCCAGAATATGACAACTTTTGCAGAAACTCCCGACATGATGTTGAGATTATGCCCGAGGGTTTTATCTTGG
Source organism: Neostethus bicornis (assembly GCA_902685375.1). Taxonomy (NCBI): domain Eukaryota; kingdom Metazoa; phylum Chordata; class Actinopteri; order Atheriniformes; family Phallostethidae; genus Neostethus; species Neostethus bicornis. The sequence continues at coordinate 20,689,347 of LR738551.1, read as the reverse complement.
ACTTGTCAACATCACACTTTTAATAGAACTGTTGACATTTTTTTAAAGTTTGACTTATTTGAAATTGGTAGATGTAAATTCACCTGAGGTGATGATTTGTAGGATAATCCTACCTTCATCCTGTGCTTGTTTTTTTGCTGGAGTTTTTTCACTAAGTTTTTTTAATAATACAGAACATTTGACTTCTATACCTTTAATTATTTATCAATCCATCTTCTATACCGCTCAACTTTACAATAGCATGGTCGGTATCATGTGCTCTTCACACATAAATCCATGTCCCCGGGCAATCAGATAAATAGAAACGATTGAATGTCTACAAAGGAGCTCAACTAGACCGAACAAGCTACCTTGTTTTAGGGTATGAAGGTTCTTGCTGAGTTAAACATTACCGCTCTGCTGACCAGGTATCTTATTTATGTGTTGAACATTGGAAAGCCCTCTAGTGCTATACGATATCAAACATATTTTTTCTCCACGTTTAGCCATTTTACATTACTCTATTTCACATTCAACATAAACAGCTGCTCCAAAGGAAAGCTGTCCCGGAAATAAAAATATGTGCAAAATGTGCGTTGTAAAGAAATTACATTCTGATTGTCTTTTTTTTTTTTTTAAAAAAGACAAAGAATGACATTATTACGTGGTTTAAATGCCCATTGTTTTTAATTGGATTGTTTGCAAAAAAGCACGCAGAAGGAGTGACATTTGGGAATATTTGGGAAGTGATGACATTTGGGAATATTTGTTTGAACATTTATAAGTTTCATAATTGTGGTGGCAAAGCTAAGCTCTCAATTTAATTTGTGATATCAAACAATCTTCATTCCTACCCTCACCTTTTAAGGCAAAAAGAACGAGATTGCGGATGAAAGCGGTTGGAATGAGCTTCCTCCGCAGTGTGGCTGGACTCTCACTCAGAGATAGAGTGAGGAGTTCTGCCATCCGGGAGGAGATCGAAGTAGAGCCGTTGCTCCTCTGGGTTGAAATAAGCCAGATGGGGTACTTCAGATATCTGGTTAGGATGCCTCCCGAACATCTTGCTGGTGAGGTGTTTTAGGCATGTCCCACTGGGAGGAGACTCAGAGGTAGGCCCTGGACCCACTGCAGAGATTATATCTCACAGCTGGCCAGGGAACACCTTGGGATCCTCCTGAGTGGACTGGAGGATGCAGCCAGGCTGAAAGAAGCCTAGCCTTCCCGTCTGAGGCTGTTTCCCCCGAAACCCAGCCCCGGATAAGCGGAAGTGGAACGGGAAAAAAATGATAATTGTGTGGGTATTTCTTTGCTGTGTCTTTGTAACCCAATCTTATTGGTAACAATTGTTGATATGGAGTAAACTTCACGAGTATACCTGTTGTTAGTTATAGTTGTGTTAAGTGATGGATTATAGAAAAAATATTATTACAAAAAAAAAAATCCTTTTGGGAAAACAGTTGCTTTTTTTGTAAACTAAGAAATGGAAATTTCTGACACTTTCTTTAGATAATTGCTCAGAAGAATGAAACGCACCGCATTTGTATTTTCTTCAAATGTAGATGTCGCAATATTATGTAAGAGTTGCATTATTAAAAAAAATAACAGATATGCCAAGCAACATCTGTCAGTTACCATAAACATAGTATGATAAAGAACTATATCAAATGATTTACTGAATCCAGTTTAATGCAGTTTATTTATGAAGCAATCGGTTGCATCTATTAATAAACAGGTTAGCGTCTCATTAGATTTCTACTGGTAACACTTCTGCAACAGCATCTATAAAAACTCCAACCTATCATACTATAAAAACAAACAAGTGAAACAAAGTAGAATTATCAACTTTAATTTTACAAACAACCATAGACTCTGAAAATGTTACGTAACGGTTCATCATTTAAATTAACTGTTTAACTTCCGAGGATTTGATTGCAGAAAGCACAAAAAAAAACTGAAGTAAATTCTCAAAGGATTTTACCATGGCTTCTTATGTGCTTAACACACAAGTTACAGTGGGGGGTAGACAGTTAAAGACTTGCTGTGAAAACCATGCAAAAGCATCTCTGTGACAAAAGACACACAAAAAAAGTCAGGATCAGATTCTAAAATGCACATCACTCACAAATGCAATGCAAGTAAAACAAGCAAGTAAAAAAATGTAGTCACAGACAAACAGATACCTTTTTTTATATGTATATGCTCCAATTCAAGTTCAGTCAATAACAATAAAATTGACTGCTGTCCCTTTTTAATCCACCAAATATCAAAAGAGGCAAAGATTGCTGCATTTAAAAAAAATGTCCAACAGTCCAGGAAGTCAAAATCAAGTTTCCCAAGTAGGCATTGCTCTACGGAAAAGTGATGCCATTGCCAGTTTTAGAAGGTGTAAATGCTTCCATGACCTCCAGAAATTGATGCACACAAACCTGGGATTACCAACATAGTTATAATGAATGGAGAACAGTCAAAGGCTGAAAAGGCATACTTTGCTTTGAGCTAATCCTGATTTGTCGATGAGAAACAAAGTTAAGTATAACTGGGAAAATAGTGGTCAATAATAATGCCCAGAATTTTTATTTTATTTTTGCAAGAATAATACCCGGGTAAAGGGGCTCAATATGTATGTATTGCATAGTGTCATTATTATTTATGTATAACTTCTTAGATTGTGTAACTTTAAAAATTACATCAGGTTTTTATGTCAATTTTGACAATATTGTGATGTCCGAGTTTCCCCATTGGAAAAACTTATCATGCCAGAAGTTTTGCTGGAAAGGAGAAAACAGGATTTTGATTCAGATCAATTTCACTGCCGCTTCTTATGCTGTGTGAATTAGACCGTTCTTTATCAAAATAGAATGAGGATTGACCCGGATTATTGCATTAGAAAACCAGACTTGCAAGATTTGGAAAAAAAAATCTCAGCGAAGTAAGATGTGAAGTTTTAAACTCTTCTTTTAAGTCTTTCACTTTGAATACAAATCAGGTTGGTGTCATGCATAAATCAGTGACCATGGAAACCCATCTCAGAGGGTTTGTGTGTACAGCATATTGGGGTTTTTTTTTTGTTTTGTTTTTTTTTCCTTTTACTAGCAGGTCATCTCTCAGCATTGGGGTTTGCACTGTTTACGGTGAGCGGGTGTGTTTTTGAGTTAACTAAAGGTTTTTTTCTGGTCAGGTTTGTACATGTACTACACCTGAACAATCAGTGTAGTCCAGAAACCAGAATTTAAAAGCACTTTTTTTTCCTATTGCCAACAGGGTAGCAACCTCTTTTCCCTGAATAAACTTTCTAAACACTGTCTTCAAACTCTGTCTTGGAAATCATTACCGACGCGGACCGTATAAGAAGATTGGAGTTTAACGATCCCTCGCTACTGACGATACAATGAACTGTCTGTAGGGTTTCTTTTTACACGGCGAGTGCAGCAGTCTCTGCCTGAACAAGCCGCTCAAGCTCCTCACTGTCTATAGAAGGTGGGAGGTGTTTTCGATCTTGATCAAAACAAGCAAACAAAAAAACTTGCCAGCTCAGCTCACATTCTTTGTTTTTTCTGTAAGATGCCAAATTTGTTCATTTGTTTGAAAGGCAGGACATTGGCAAAGAAAGTTCACCAATTTTTTATACACCCCACATGGAGCTCTCAATTTATGGAGGAATTTTCACAATTATTAGTCAACGTTACATGAATGCTTTGTGTTCATTCACTCAATGACCTGAGATTTTGCAGAAGATGAGCAAATTGTAATATGAGGCCTGTTTATTGATAAAAGTCATACATTTCCCTTTTTCTAATTCAGAGTTCTCACCTTACAGTAGTACATAATTCAGAAATATTTACCATTCCCAGGCTTGAACCTAAAAGCGGACTTGTATTTCTTCTTCTTTTGGCATTTCCCTTCAGGGGTCGCCACAGCAAGTCAGTTTCTTCCATCTAACCCTATCTGCTGTATCCTCTTCAGTCACACCAACTATCTTCATGTCTTCCTTCACTGTATCCATGAACCTCCTCTTTGGTCTTCCTCTAGGCCTCTTTCCTGGTGGTTCCAAATCCAGCATCCTTCTTCCTATGTACTCTCTCCCCTCTGCACATGTCCAAACCATCTCAGTCTGGCCTCTCTGACTTTATCCCCAAAACCTCTAACATGTGCTGTTCCCCTGATGTACTCATTTCTAATCCTGTCCATCCTGGTCACTCCCAGAGGGATCCACAGCATCTTCATCTCTGCTACCTCTATCTCTGTTTCCTGTCTTTTCCTCGGTGCCACTGTCTCTAGACCAATCAGCATCGCCGGTCTCACCCCGGTTTTGTACACTTTCCTTTCATTTTAGCCGAAACTCTTTTGTCACACATCACACCTGATACTTGTATTTAATCTCTCTATAAAGGACAGTTGGACATAATACTTGCTTTGGATTGACACTGTAGCATTATCTTTCATCACACCAGTGACCTTTCAGTTATTTGATATGATTTCAAGCAGTTACAATAAATTATTCTCTTCACATTTCCAACCTTCAACTGTTCTCTTAGAATTGATATTGCATAATAATATGGATTAGAATAAGAAATAAAATATCTAAAAAAGTTTCATAACTCTCCTTCCTACATTGGTGTTACTTTAGCATACACTTCACCACTTTCTAATTTTACAGTTATCAGACCCTGAACTTGAGGTGACTGTTTGAGCGACAGCTTGCAAAAAATAAAGTAATATCACCAGCGGGGGAATATACTTCAGATATTTCTAAGTGCCTCTTTAACATGTGCCCAGTCCTGTCGAGTTATCTGTGCAGACTTTCAAACATGCTGAGCTGTAATCATAGTCGGGCAAACATTTATGTGTGTATCTTCAAACAATTGCGCAAATGTGGTATCAGAATGGTTGTATAAAAATGTCCATTGCAGCAGGGTCAAAATGTTTGTGAGGTGACCATTAAAAATTAGAGCACAGTTTTTTTTTCTGTACTTATAGCAATGTAAATTACTTTTTTATTTGATTTTAATGCTTTATTGAAAGAAAGCTCGTTTGCAGATGGTAAGTAATCAAATCCATGCGTGTGTTGAATTTAGCTTGAGATTAATTTCTCTGAAGTTAATGCAAAGTGACTATTTTGTTGATACGTTTTACGCTTTATTCTGCAAAGTTGTTCATTTTGACAATGATAATGGGCAAAAATTGACAGGTCTAATGTCTCACAAATGCTCGAGATGTCAGGATGTGAGGATGTGGAAGGAGGAGGACCCAAATGCGGGACAACAAAACAAGACTTATTAACCAAAAGTCCAGTAAAGCTGTCAGGCAAAAGGGCACAGAGTTCTCGGAATCAAAAGTTCAAATTATTAAAAAGAGTTCAAAGATACAACTTATGGTCAGGTAGCCAGAAGGGATTTTTTGATGGTGGTGACAACGATGAAGACTTCTGGAGTCATTGCCTTTAAATAGGCACCAGGATCCACAGGTGTGTGTCATCAGACTAATCACACTCAGGTGTCCCCAATCAGGGTGATGAGGGAAAGTCCAGGGCTCCCTCTGGTGGCAGGTAGGATATTATGACTCGAGATGCGTCAGTTGAGGGAATTGAAAAAATCAATCGTATGTTCAATGAACAAAAGCAGAAGAAAAAAAAAAACGCCTCAATTACTGCCATAGCTTTTTCCAATCCTATGACTGTTGCCAAGAAACAGCTTGATGTGTAAATGCTGATCTAAACACATCTCAAAGGGAGGATGTCTTTTGTGTCAATGTTAAAGAAATTAAGACGTTTTCTTGAAAAGGTGACACTAGTGACATTGTTGGTATGGTTAAGGTGCCTTTAGGAAAGAAGACTCTTGTGTTGATTTGCTTATGAATGGTCTTGGTTTGGGCATAATATTTTTTTAAATTGAGAGGTTCGGGATTCGTTTGAGCCATGTTTGGTACAACTGTTCAGACTTCCAAGCTGCTATAATGATCTAGAGCCTGTAATGAACAAATGGACTTTGGCAATGAAGTAACTGTTGGAAATTCTCAAAAGCACACTTATTCATTTTGTTCTCATCATGTCAGCAAGGTTGCTGCTGAAAATTCCAGGAATTCACTGCCCCTGGCAAAGACGCTAATTGCTATATATTCAAGAATGGCCGCTGCTTTGGAAAGACTTCAAATGGTTCTTTTTTTGCTTCCTGCTGCTTTGGCACAACTGTACTAAAATCATACAGTTCCACCTTAAGGGCAAACAGAGCAAAGATCTCTGTTTTGAAAATGTCCTTTTGACCTCTGTTTGGTCCAACGAGCAACATAGTGAATGAAAATTGAATTCTGTGACAAGCCAAATCTGTAACTTTAAAAAATAAATGGCCACTGATTGTTTCTGAGAAACAAGTAAACACATTATTCACACTTAATTAACAAGATTAAGAATTTTTAAAAGCTTGGATTGCATAAAAATACTGCAAGTGTGTACCAAAATGCTAACTCTGTGGATGATTTTTAAAGCTTGTTTTCTGCAATATAAGAGAAAAAAAAAATCACTGTACATTGGTAATTGTAGAGTCCTGTGATTGTATAAGGGGGAGATGGTGGCTCAGTGGTTAGAGCGTTCACCCGTGGACTGGAAGTCAACCGGAAGTTTGTGGGTTCGCATATCACTGAGTGCACATCCAGAGACACCTAACCCCCGTTTCTCCCACCGTTGGCGCCGTCGTGAGCAGCTTGTTGCGGTGTAGGAGTGCAGCATGCAAGTTTTCCCGGTAAGGGATGAATAGAGGGACAGCACGGTGGCGCAGTGGATAGCACAGTGGCCTAGGAATTAGTGTGTCTGTGGTTGTATGTGTGTGGCCCACGACAGACTGGCGACCTGTTCTGGGTGTACCCTGCCCTTCGCCTTAAATCAGCCGGGATGGGCTCCGGCACCCCCCGCAACTCCGTAAGAGATAGACACATAAGAAAATGACTGACTGAGGAATGAATATAGCTGTAAAAATCAAGAAAATATTTTTAAAAAATTACACGTTTCCCCAGACTTAAAGACTGTATGTAAAAAAAAAAAAAAATGCAAAAAAAAAATGCAAAAAAAAAAAAAAAAAAAACACCCTCCAAAGGAATTGACTGCAATTTTACACAATTTAAAGGTTTAAGAATCCACACTCAGATTTACAGTCAAAATTAAACTCTTTCTACTTCCAAAAAAAAAAAAAAAATCAGGAATAATTTATGAACAGTTTCAGGTGCAAAGGGCCATTTTTATCAAGACAATAATTTACTTTGTTGTAATAAATTCTCTCAGTATTTTAAAATAAATTGTCTCGTGGTCTGAAATTAAATGAGACATAAATTAAGTCTGACAAATACTCAACCAATCTAGTTTTTGGAATTTGGATTCTAAATTTAAATTTAAAAAGAGATGAGAAGATTTGTTCATCAGTGGTGTATTGATACAATCAGTCTGAATTTATATTCACTAGTCAGCATGCTAGAATTTAAAAGATGCTCAACAGTTTTACTCTGATCATGAATACAATAAGGACAAAGTGTCACTGATTACATTTTGGCCGTGGTCCGTACACCACCGACATGGCTCCATTTTAACACTATGATCATCTGTAAAAGGAGAATGAAACACACTGATCATTTGCACTTTTGCAACATGCTGCAGCAGTAGTTCAAAGACACATTTGATGCTCTTTGTGTGGGTAAAAAACACAGAAATGAAACGTTTTGATGTCTTTTTTTTTACTTTTCAGTATTTATGAAAAGTAAATAAATGAACATAATTACATCATAAAGGTTTGATATTGATTTGTAGTCGGTGTAAAGACAGAAGTGATCGACTAGTTCTTGGGGGGTTATTATTGAGCTCTGAGTTGTTTTTTTATTTTTCAAACACGGCATTAAATGTGGCCAAACTATACTAATGGGGTTCTGACCTCAAGAGCTGGATTTCACAAGAACAAAAGATGGATTTCATGCTGGAAAATGGTGGCTAACCTTGATAAGAAGTTGAGATTGGATTCAAAATCGTTTGCTGAAGCCGGAAATAATTTATTATAAGTAGCAGTAAATTCTTCGGTATCAAGTAGAATTCTTTTTCTGCTTCACAACTGAAAGGAAGCAACCTTTGAGCCAACCCTTGCTATACCCAAGGACCATATAGGAGTCATCTTGCTGCTTTATGGAAGACGTCTACAGTAAAAACCAGTCATTTTTATAACAACTAGTTCTGTAAAAAATGTTAACTGGTGAAGGAGAAAACACAGCTGAGCTGCAGGTTTACAAAACTGTTGTTCAAGGAGCAAATAGAAAAGGAAACACGAGTAAACGAAATTATTTTGCTGTCCTTGAGTGTTGTCTTAAGTGCAATATTTTATCTCAGAAAAAGAGTTACGGCTTGTTCAATCCCAACATCTGAGACCAATTCTTTGTGTCTCATCAGTACTCGTATAATTTTAAAAAAGCACATGCTTTGCAGTATAGCGTGTGAAGTACTTTTTTTATGTTGCGGAAATTGTGATGTCATAACTGATTAATTTGACCCAGTTAGTTAGTTTTCACAAAATTCGAACATTCGTTCAGAATTTTGTAAATCAAAATTTTAGGCAGAGGTAGTAATTGAGTTGCATAAAATTAGTTTAAAGTCTGAGGTTTTAAAAAAAATTGAATTGTGTTTATTGGATCAACGGATTTAAGTACTCACTCGGGTTCGAGTGGGCCAAGGCTTGAAACACTACCCTCTCTGTTTGGAGTTTTTTGCATGCTCTCCCCGTGTATATGTGCGTTTTCTCTAGGTACTCACATATGCTCCAAAAGCATACATTTTAGGTTAATTGTCTGCTATAAAATTGCCCCCAGGTATGAATGTGTGTGGATGGTTGTGCCTCGCAACAGACTGGCGACCTTTTTGGGCTGTATCCCGCCTCTCACCTTAAATAAACTGGGATGGGCCGCAGTACCCCCCGGTACCCTGCCAGGGATAGAAGGTGTTCAGAAAATGACAAAAACAAAACACAAACAATGAATTTGGTTTTTCTATTCGTTAAACAAACCAGATCCGTCTAACCATTGAAAATTTGAAAAAGATTTTTTTTTTTTTTGGAAACCTCATAAATCCTAGAACTTGAGAGAAACATCTCATTCTTTTTATTTCTATCTCGGATGTTTAGTGCATTATTTTAAAATCATATAAACCTCTTTTCTTCCTTCATTCCTTCTGGGTTTTCCCTTCAGAGGTCACTATGCAGACCCGTATCCTCTATCTCACCCACTTCTCCATCCTCTTCTCTTCCACTATCATCTTTCTTTATGTTGCTAAGAGGAAGGATCATAAGAATCCTAATTGATCTATTCACATCAAAAGCTACCCCATCGAAGACCGTCTTTTAATGCCTGGAAAAAAGCCATTTGTACTTTTAAGAGATAAATTTCTTTTTAAGTTATGCACTTTACACTCCAATGCAGAGAACCATAAGTTCAACCTTGAAAAGTGACCCAATATATTACTGCAGAGCAAAGATTAAAATCTCTTTCCTACACTATAGACATCTACTTGTATTTTACCAGATCTGCTGAGATCAGCAAGACTCTAACCACCAGCTGGACAGTGCATGGCCATTATTTTTAAAGGCAAATAAATAGGATGGACCACTGCTAACTGCTCTTCGATGAATCAAATGCACTCTTTCTCTCTCCTGATGATTTTCTTCATGTGACCTCATTGTTCACTTCATTAAACTGAAAGCCATAAATTCAACCCCTCTTATCCAAACACACAAAAGGACACAGTGCACATGCTCGCATGCACACATTCCCAAGCAGTTTTTATTTATCTGGTGCAGCGGGTGACAGTTTCTCTGTTGATATTGGATTTACAACAGCAAAATGCTCCGTCTGAGTCTTTGACTGTGTGTTATTGAGCCAGTGTTTGAGGTGGAGCAAAAAGACAGAATGAGATGTAGATAAAAAACAGTTTTCCGAAATTCCTTCTGTACTCACGGTAGCGTGTTGGACCAAGGAGAAAATGCTTGAGAGGCAGATGGAATCAAAGGGAGAATATCAAAGAAGGCTGTACAATACTTAGTTTCAGTCCATCTGACTCAAAATGGCTGCACTCTACAATCTATCACTGCTCAATTTGAAATAGCAGACAAAACACCCATAAAGGCACACACACTCATACGACACAATGGAAAGCAGCAGATTGCATCCGAATCATCGCTTTCTGAAAGTAATGGGAACTGGTTGCTAGAGGCCACGTCTGCTTTGCCCCTTAAAAAACCAGACAATATATCAATATAGCACTTCAATGTGAAATAATACGGAGAGGATTGCTTTCAGGACAGGCTGTGTTTAACATTTCAAGCTTCTTTTTTTATCTGTTGGGTTGTGCATGTAAGACAGAACACAGACGTCATTGAGAAGAAAAGCTTGTGCAGGGATACAATATTTTGAGGCTTGCATTATTTACAGGGATCGGCATAGCTAGTTGATACTTTACGTAAAAAAAAAACAAAACAAAACAAAAAAAAACTTCATGTTCTAGTGTTTTTTATGTACATGGGTTGAAGAAGCCTCTGCCTGAAGACACATGTTGACTAATAATTGTAGAGTGTTAAGAAGAGCAACCAGTGCATTTCTTTTTCTTTCATGTAGTGTAATATAATGACTATAAAGCAGTCTTGAGTGCTGAACCAACCTTTTGTAACAGTTTGAAAGTGAGCCTGGAGCTTTCTATGCCCTAAATGTGAATATTGCATTTGTAAGTACTACTATCTATAGTCACCAGCTGAGAGTGGTGACCAAAAGAACGAGATTTCGGATACAAGTGGCCACAGTGAGCATCCTCTGAAGAGAGGCTGCACTCTCACTCAAAGATAGAGTGAGGAGCTCTGCCATCCAGGAGGAGCTCGGAGTGGAGCTGTTGCTTCTTCGGGTTAAAAGAAGCCAGATAGGGTAGTTCGGGTACCTTGTTAAGATGCCTCCTGAATGCCTCACCGGTGAGGTGTTTAGCACACGTTCCCAGAGGCAGACTCAGAACCCACTGACCAGCAGGCCAGCGAACACTTCGGGATCCCTCGGTTGTGCTGAAGGATGAAGCCGGGGGGACGGAAGCCTGGGATTCCCTTCTGAGGCTGTTGCTTCCGCGACCCGTCCCCAAATACAATGTAAAACTTTTTTACATTGACCAATTGATTAGTTCAATAATCAACAGGTTTGGTTCAACCTCTGCAGTAATAGTATTGTTTCCAAGGTTAAAATGCATTGGAGTACTTCTGATACCATGATGTATTATTCTAAGGTAACTGGTCAGTGTCCATGACAATAAATCCTTGTGCTATATTTTTTCTTTGCTGCTGGCAAAACACTCTGCAAAGTCATCAGCTTAGTGGTTGCCAGGCTACAAACACACCAACTCATTCATGGCAATCTGTGCAGATTCTAACTCTGTCTGCATATCAATAGTTAATTTCTAGTTCTCATTTTTATTAACATTTTAAGTGTGTCACCAGATAAACGCACTATTGGATTTTCCTGTGTTGAGATTTTAAATATACAAACTGCTTATTTAACACTGGGACTGCCGCAGTGGTCAATTTGACCGCATATTATGTTAATATGCTAATTAGAATAAATAAATACACAACCTAGGAGGCTGACATTTCATGACTTTTAATATAAACACGTGTTCTATTTCATCATGTAGATTTTGTGTTCTAAAAATGAACATTTCAAAATTTATAAGCATTTTATCTCCTCTAACTGGGGCGCAGCAGCTGGGAGGAAGCGAACATTGGAAGTTGTTGCTATATTTCTATGGCAACAAACACATTGCTATGGCCACAAATAAGTGTGTGTGTTTATATTTGTAGAGAGAGACAAGGAGGACTCTGATGCCATTACAGAAACATTTTAGAAAGGTTATAATACTAGATAGTAGTAGATAATATTGAAGAGACACCATGAAGGGAGTAAGAAAATTGTTGTCTGAATAAAGTATGTTATGTTTTGTGGATAAGTCTTGAAAGTTCAGGTTAACATATTGGAATATAGCTTATAGCCAATTTATAACGAGGACATTTTTGAAGCAGCAGCACAAAATGTGGAAAAAAAAGTAGGTGGAAAAAAAGTTTGGTGATTGCTTTTTTGATCTGGGTTTTAAAAATATTGAACATTTTATTATTATTATTACTTTAAAAATTGAGTGGTGTAAAAGGTTATGTATACATTATAGCAGCGCGGAACATGAATAATTACATAAGTGGTCACATTGATGGTCATGGCGCTTGCAGGTAGATTTAGAATGCAGCAGTCCTAGTGTTAAGTAAAAAAGAAAAATAAAAGTCCCATAATGTCCAAATTCCAACCTGCACCCATTTTCATCTTGTGCAACTTGGGAGCAGGCAGACATTGATGAGCTGGAATAAGACAGCTCAGGAAACTTTAAAGGGATGCCTTGAGGTCAGAGATTGAATTAATACCATGAGTCATGTAAAAATGATTTCAGAACCATGTCTGAAGACAATCGATTTGAAGAAACAAGAGCAAAAAGACAAAACTGGACCATTTTAAAAGTCGTTGCAGGGCCCCTTATGTAAAAAGTAATGTTGCAAAAAATAAATAAATACGGCACCCTCTTTGGATGACAGTCATTAAACATCTAAATGTATTCTGTTAGATGCTTCTTCAAATGGAACAAACAACAGTGAGTATTGCCCATCTAATTATGTTTTTTACAAAAATACTTTTTAATTACAACAAAGGGAAACAACTAATTTTTCTCCCAATTTCAGTTATTATCGGGCAAAATGTGAACACAAACTCAATGATAGTAAAACTTAACTCCACATTTTGATTACCAAAAAGTCTAGTAAAGCCGTTTCCAAAGTTTTGATTGATTTGATTTTGTAGTGGAGCCCTCACCTCCTGAATAAGACTTGGCAACAGCAAAAAGCAAAACTGTTTACAAGCTTCAGATTTCAAGAAATGTGACAAAGAGTCTGGCTACATAAGCTCCCTCGACAACCATCTCAGGGGTGCTCCGTAAAAGACTTGGTGTACATCAACATCAGCCCACAGGCCCTGCAAACATCTGCTGTCCTGGTGCCTCGCTCCGAAGAAAACCACAGAGGCCCTCAGCGCATCAAAGCTGCCCTCATGGCATCATGGAAAGCTAGAGACTCTTAGACAGGCCATTGTACTGATTTGGCTTAACAGTCTGTTGAGGATTTAGGTCTTACAGTTGTAACATGCACCATGGAATTTTGAGATTTTATTTTTTCAGCAATATATTATCATTCTTAAAATAACTAATATTGAAAATCTGAAACTTTTACTTTCTACCACCATCAAAATTTGTAAGGTGTGCATAGCACGTGTTTTAATTTGATTAAACACAGTACTGGATTTTTTTTTTTTTTGTTTTTAATAATGACACAGATCATGGATGGAACATTGTGCATTCATATTTTCTGCAGGGCACTCGTTCTAATTTCATTCCACTTCTCTTCCTCTTTTCAATGGAATGACATCTGCTTCTGCCATCTCAATAACCATGGGTAACACTCCTGATGTTTCAGCCATGTGTGAAACTAATCATTGCCAAAATTCAGAGTGTAAGTGTTTATGTGTGGGTTTGTCGGCTTGCAATAGCCACTGGCACCTTGATGTGAAGTCAATGATCCTCTCGCTTGTTGTACATTGTCCTCTTCACACAGATGGTCTGAAAGACCGACATCCAGTAACACAATCTCATTCCTTACACACCCCATGAGTAAGAGCCAGCTGGTGGTGTACAAATATGCCATCGTTAAGTTTCGGAAAGGCTGGTAGTGTGTTGAAATGGTATTTTTTTCATTAGTATTTCATTAATCATATTGCATCATCAGTCTTCTCACCGTCCTTCTTTTTTGTTGAATACAATATTTTGTTTGGTAAATCAGTCATACCTGATTTAAAAAAGCAATGCCTAAGATTTGAAAAAAAGATAAATCTGTCACCCTTTCTTAACCAGAAATGGCTTTTTTATATCACAGCTGACTTCTCATCGCTCTGCTGAATGATGGCATCCTGCTGGTTTTAGAGTTTAGCATCTACTTCTGGAGTTTCTTTTTTCCCCAGACACATAAAATATTCTAAGATCAAACTTTTCACTGTAGATAACGTCTAAGCATCAAGTGAAAAATAACATATGAGGAATTACCTGTGGATGGGATTTTATTTCTGTTTGTTCATTGGTCCTTTAAGATCCAGCGTCAGCGCTAGATTCAGCATCAGCTTGAAGGGCAGCAGTTTCAGTAGAGAAGCCCAGACCTACCTTACCTCAGCCACATCTTCCTGCTCCTTCATGAGAATCCAGATGCATTCTCTGGTTAGCTGTGAAGGGAAGTAATACCTCACCAAAGAGGTATCAAAACCAGATGGCTAAACCACCCCATCTGACTCCACTTCAAGCAACAGCTTTATTCTGAGCACCTTCCAGATAGGATAGCTTCCTCAACTTTTTTTTGTAACTGTACTTTATTGATCCCTCAATGGGGAAATTACTTTGCTGCACTGCACTGCAGCAGGCAGCCACGACAGCACCAATGGTGGGAGCAACTATAGTTGCTCACCTAACCCCGTATAAGACTTGGTGAGTCTAAACCCCCTAGACATCCCCTGGTATTAGGTACCTAACCTCCTGTAGGTTAGGTGTCCCTAGACAGCAAGGGACACCTAGGCGGCTCACTTTGGTCTTACTGTTACAGATTGCTGGATTGAGCCCTTCTGAAGCAGGGTTGCATGCGCTCCGAGTATCTTTGTGGTTCTACTCACCACCCTTCCTAAACATGCACATTTGGGTAATTGGCCAGTTTGTGTGATTGGTTGTCTCTATATGACCCCTAACAGAGTGATAACTTGTCCAGTGTGTATCCGGTCCTGTCTTCTGAACCGTCCATCCCGAATTGGGTTGCGGGGAGTGCCGGAGCCAATCCTGGCTGATTCAAGGCGAGAGGCAGGGTGCACCCAGAACAGGTCGCCAGGTCAAACACACACAATCATGCACATACACACTCATTCCTTGGAGCAATTTCTAAGGAATTGCTCCTTAGAGCAATTTCCTTGGTCAGAGTAGATCAGTCAGAGTAAGACAAAGTACATGTGTGTGAATGAGAGGGATCCAAATGGAAAAGTGAGATTACAGGGAAAAGAAATAAAGAAGGTGGAAGATTTTAAGTATTTAGGATCAACAGTTCAGAGCAATGGAGAGTGTGGAAAAGAGGTGAAGAAGCATATGCAGACAGCCTGGAACGGGGGGAGAAAAATATCATGTGTGATGTGTGATAGAGAAGTTTCAGCTAAAATTAAAGGGAAAGTGTACAAAACCGTGGTGAGACTGGCCATGCTGATTGGTTTTGAGACAGTGGCACTGAGAAAAAGACAGGAAACAAAGATGGAGGTAGCAGAGATGAAGAGGCTGAGGATCTCTCTGGGAGTGACCAGGATGGACATGATTAGAAATGAGTATATCAGAGAAACAGCACATGTTAGAGATTTTGGAGATAAAGTCAGAGAGGTCAGAATGAGATGGTTTAGACATGTGCAGAAGAGAGAGAGTACATTGGCAGAAGGATGCTGGGTTATGAACCATGAGGAAAGAGGTCAAGAGGAAGACCAAAGTGGAAGTTCATGGATACAGTGAAGGAAGACGTGAAGATAGTTGGTGTGACCGAAGAAGATGCAGCAGATAGGGTTAGATGGAAGAAACTGACTTGCTGTGGCGACCCCTGAAGGGAAATGCCGAAAGAAGAAGAAGACTCCAAATTTAATACAGGGTAGAGCTTGCACTTTTTAACTTGTAGTGTCATGCAACTATAAACTCTAAGAGTCTTGAAATATGGTTTAAATGTTCAGACTGAAAGTAAGACATTTCAAATCTCTTTGTATAAAAATGTTTTATGTAAGCCCTAAACTTACTGAGAAAATAAAAACATATTGAATACCTCAGGATAATTTAGCAATGACAAACATAATTCCATTTTACAGAATGTGTAATGTGTTGTTGAAACGTCTTTAGTGTCCCACTGGGCCATTTACAATTATCTGAATAACCGAGGAGAAATTTAAGATTGATTCAAGCTGTTGTTGGGCGCTTGCTTCAGGAGCCGAACACTAGGAGCATCATCTCCAATCATCAAACACAAATAAGTCATTGTGTCTGCAACAGATGCACAAAATTTATTGAAAGTAAAAAGAGGTGTATCAATGAAATATGGATCCCATTTCAATCAGGACAACTTGTTTCACTCAATAAATATACATTTGTCGCTATCGGCTTCCTATTTATAGTTATTTCGTAAAAAAATTCTAAAACAGAGCAGAATAGCAAGTTAACTGATATGACTTTTAGAAACTGGAATTTCTGGGATCTGCGGGGATTTTCTGCATTTGCTGGTTGAGGATGTCATTGTTTTGGAAAACTCCTCATGCCTCCCTTTTATCACTGATTCACAAGCCACCTCTCCATCCATCCCCATCTCATCCCTCTGCTCCTTTTTTCAAATCTACAATCTGAATGTTTTGCATCCCATCTTTCCCCATGCATTGCCTTCTTTGTCTCCCTTTCTTTCTCTTTTAAAATTTTTCTCCAACATTGTTTCCCCTTGAATCCAACCACTTTTATCCGCCACTCTCTCTCTCCTGTTTTTTCCCATTTATTTTTCTGTTCCCTTGTTTTATTGCCTTGCTATTCCTTCCTGCAATCCGCTGTTTTTCCTAGTTTTTTTTTTTTTCCTTTTTACTTTCTCACACTGTATTCTTCCTTCTCTTCTCTTCACACATAGATTTCCAGCCTCACACCTCTCCCTTCTCCCTTTTAGCTCTTTCTCTCCTCCTCTTTCTTTCACTCTCTTTCTTTTTATTCCCACTCTGTCTCTCTCTGGACACAAACCTCACACATGGCTTATTGATTTTTGAAAGCAGCACAGACGTGGAGCTGAAGGGAGGGCCCAGAAATCTGCAAACAGAGGATTTGTGCTACAAGCGAAGTTGGATAGATGCACATAGACAGTATGCAGAGTCTGCGTGAAGAGTCTGATAGACTGAGGTTGTGCAGTGAATATTTAAATGACGCCAGAGTGATTAACATTGGCTTCGTGATGGAGAGAAAGACGGGAGGGGAGAGTGTGCCTGTAGATGGCAGAAGAGGGCTTTAAGGAAGGATAAGCAGGGTTTGCATGCATTCTAATCACATGTGCAAGCACATCCATGCACATATTCCTTCTGACATTCAAATGGATATAATTATATACCCGTACTGATGAGAAAAAATCACTACGATGCAGAAATTCCCTGAACTGGTTTCCAGACAGAAATATGCATTACCATCAGTGCCGCTTAGCCCTCATACAAACGCTGCAGATTACACTGAAGCTCCACTGATCAGAAAATCAAGAACCCCATTAATTTTATACATTTACAATTGAACCAAGTGAAACTGGCCAATAGGAGTAATGCTTTGAAAATGTAATTAGCATATTCCCTTTGGGCTACTTTGTGATGAGACATACTATGAGAGTCTGACATCTCACATTTCTCTCAGAAGTCACAGAGAATATGGTAGAATTTGTGCTTAAGGGAGTTTTAATATCACATTTTTGGCATGGTGTTTGTGACCATAGCAACTCAACATAGATGCCTTTCTAATTAGGTATTTACTTGATAAATTTAGCAGTTTCTTGCACAGTTGGTTGGCTTTATGTGGGCATATTTGAGCTTGGACTAAATTTGGTTTCACGATCTTTAACAGTATTTCCTTGCCAAATTAAAATGAACAACCACAGAAAATATGTTGAAATTTAATGCGCTATGAGTAATGCGGAGATGGGGTTACAAAAAGCTGAATAGATGTTCATTTCAGTTTCTGTTTAAAAGTTAGACAAGCACTTACGCAGCATTATTTAATGTGGTATTTAATTTTGAACTTCTAGCTATGCAAGTAAACTCTATCTCAAAACCAACCAAAAGAAAATTGAAAAGTGAAATTCATCCCACTTGTGAAGTACTCATCTGGATTGTCTAAAGAACTTCAGCAGTTCTATTCAGACAGCATCAGAATCAAGGACTCAGCATCATCTCAAAGTCTGGACACGACTCCTTAACCTTGGAGGGAAACCACATGCCATGCAGCAGAAAATGGATGGTCAGTGATGGGATGCGATGCCTCCTCTAAAGGGTAAATAAAACATGGATCAATGTGAAAAATACATACTCATTAAATCCACCCAATCCTCAAAACACCAACAAAATTGGCAAACAGTCCCAAATTAGGGTTTGATTGTATTTTTGAAATGTTACATTTCTTACTTTACTTTCTGAAATGTTACATTTCAACCTGCAATCTTTTCTTTCCTATTTTTTGAGTCTGTTTCCAGACAGAAACTCAACATGCCTTAAAACTGTCAGCAGAAGAACAGGCTGATGCAGCACACCAGAGTGTTGTGATGTGAGACTATGAGTTGGTATTTCCCAGGATATTTAGGAAAAAATCTGCAGTTTGTTGTCATCAACTTCAGTCGCTGACACTCTCTTTAAAAGCATGCTGTTTTCTCTTTGTTTTCATCAGGCCAACATAAAAAAAATCAAACATATTGTTTGTAGAAAATAGTGTCGTTGTCATTTTATCTGTAAGCACGAGGGAGTCGGGGTTGAGATGTTAAGTGTTCCTTTTATAATTGTGTTTAATCACTGGTATAATTTGAGTTTATCTGATCTGTTTGGAAGGAGCAGCAGCTCAATGGGCCAGCGCTGTGCGATACTGGCACTACCTTTATGAAGGGTTTGAATGTCGCTCAACACACCACCATGCAAATCTGATTGGCAATGGCCACAGAGGTGCTATCTCCTCTTCTACATGCACATTCACTGCAGGACTACAAATCATTTGCTAAAGTCCATTCTAAGACTTTATAAGCTGTCTTATTTGGTTTTATTTTTTAATATCTGTAAACAATAGTAGGATCATGACCTGGATTCAAGCTAACGTCTTAGCTGTATAGATAAATGGAGTCTACATAAATGCAACTCGTCTAAAAAAATCATTTTGAAGCTTTCAAAAGGTCAACAAAGAGATTTTATTGGACTATTTGATAACAGATTGACACAAAATCCACCATTTCCCCTTTGGTGTTAATTTAATTACTGGAGACAAATGGAGTAATGAGTGGTCAATTACTTGTGAGCCAGTATTGGTTGAGCTGGTAGTAAAAATAGTCGATTCCTTTTCAGTCTAGATTAGTTCTGAAAGTTCTTTTGTCTTTTTTTTACGGTGTGATTATCTAACATTTTAGTGTTTTATTGGACAGTCAGTGCCATCACTATATGGCGCTTTCTGGGCAAAGTTACCTGGTTGTTAGGATAAACTTAGGTTGACAATGATTCGTCAACCAGATTCGATCTGGGGCCAGTTCACGGGTGCACCAGCCTCAGATGGGAAACTCAGGCTTCTCTCACCTCGGCTGCATCCTCCAGCTCACCTGGGAGGATCCTGAGATGTTCCCTGGCTAGCTGTGAGACATAGTTTCTCCAGCGGGTCAGGTCTTCCAGTGGGATGTACCTGCAACACTTCACCAGCGAGGCACTTAAGAGGCATCCTAACCAAATGCCCGAACTGCCCTATCTGGCTTCTCTCACCTCGGCTGCATCCTCCAGCTCATCTGGGAGGATCCTGAGATGTTTACTGGCTAGCTGTGAGACATAGTTTCCCCAGCAGGTCAGGTCTTCCAGTGGGATGTACCTGCACCAGATGTACCTGCGAGGCACTTAGGAGGCATACTAACCAAATGCCCGCACCACCCCATCTAGCTTCTCTCGACCCGGAGAAACAATGGCTCTACACCATGGCAGAGCTCCTCACTCTATCTCTGAGTAAGAGTTCATTCACCCTGCTGATGAAGAGGGGAAGGAACCCGCTTAATTAAATATCTTCTTTAAAAGAGCTCATCTCATACCATCGTTTCTGGAATATAGCATGTGAGTGGCTGCGGGAGCGCACAGGATGAGGAGGAAGGCAGAAAGAGAGAGAGAGAGAGGAACCTAGAGAGAGAGAGAAAGAGGAGTCTCCAACCTGCTTTACTGAAGAGTGAAAGATCCGCGTGAACAGTGCGTGTCCCTCCTGGTTTCTGACTGGAAGATTTTTGTTTTCTTATCACAAAGCTTATGACAGAGAACTAAAAAAAGGTTTTGCTTCTACATAATGAGCGCACGTTGGACTGGTTAGGTAAGAAAATCAGGGGGGTGCTGAAAAGAAGTCAGATGAAAGCGAGTGCTGGAAATGATTTTTTTCCCCCTCCTTTCAGGTGGGTTGATATGGAACATTTTACTCTCAGTTTGTAAGAAAAGAGGAGAGGAAGATTTCTAAACCTGATCTCCTCCATCCAACAGAACCAGAACAACTGAAGGGATCTTTATTAAGACGCAAATCACACACAGGAGAGGAAGAGTGGGAGCCTCTGAAGAGGAAAAAAAGGGGATATGTCAGAGTGAGGATGGGACGCAGGCAGGGGGAAGTGTGGATTTGAAGCTCTCCATCCCTCTTCGTTACTTGGAACTGAAAAGAACTGAAAGAAATTGACAAGCTTCAGCAGCAGAGAGACAACCTGTGCGTGTGAGCATCTCCTCTGCTCTTTCTGCATCTTTTTTTCTCTCGGTGGATGTTGGCCGAATTCATTTTTTTGGATTTGAAGGATTTATAGTCTATGTTAGAAGGAGACGAAGAAAACCCACTTGTCTGCCCTCCCCTCTCTCTCCTCTCTCTACCTCCCTCTCTCTCTTCCCCTCTCTCTCCCTCTCTCCGTTTTCTGGATGTGAAGCAGCATGCGGCCCGGTGAGAGCTTAGAGGGCTCCCGCTCGGCTTGCGCAAGATGCATTGACGCTAATAATCTCACTAATAGCGGCTGTCTAGCGCACCCGAGGAGGATGAAGAGGGTGACGAAGAGCAGGTTGAGAGGTATGAAGGTGAGGTGGACGGACGGAGGGATGACAGTGATGCGCTGCTTTCTCTGGACTCTGGTTCTGGGCTCGCTCTCTTATCGCGCACAAGGTAAGGGGATACGATCCCCCCATCACACACACACACACACACACACACACATCTCCCTCCTCCTCCTCCTCCTCACAAGCAGTGACATAAATGTACCCCCTCCCTTCAACCCCCTCACATCTCTGGTGAGACTTTTTCCACCCTTCACTGCAGTCATGGGTAGAGAGGGGGGGGGGAAGAAAGGATGGGGATGCAGCTTTCTTTCTTTCTTTCTTTCTTTCTTTCTTTCTTTCTTTCTTTCTATGTGCGTGAAAGGAGTGTGTGACTGTTTGTGAGGGTGTCTGTGAGGTGTCAGTGCACACGCGTGGCTGTGTGTTGCGGAGAGAAGCAGAGGAGCAGAAATGCGCTTGCAGGGAGGATGAAGTGAAAGGAGGAGGTGAAGAAGCAGCAACAGCCTCTTTCCTTCTTTCCTCGTTTTCTCTCTCTCTCTCTTTCCTCTCCCCATCCTTCTCTTCAATACAGCCATTGAGCTGGTAAGCCAATAAATATTCTTGCGGTAGCACACGGGCTGTGGCAACGAACGTGAGTTGCTTAGACCAAACTGTGTATGTGTGTGAGTTGTTTATAGTGATGAGACTCGAGCCTTACACAGCATTTTTATTTCCAAATCTCGATGAGTTGTCCATTTATTTGTATTTATTGTGTTCAAGTCAAAGGCTGTCGGATAATAGCACCTTCTCCCATTTTTTTTCCCTCTCTTGCACACACTATCCTTGTCCTCTTTTTACACCTCTCCCCCAACCTTATCCAATTTATCTCACTAGGAGTGCCAAAAAAAAAAAAAAAGAGATGAGTAAAATATCTGAAGTCCAACAGTTTGCTGCATTCTTGTCCAATCCTCACTTTGAAATTTCCTTTTTTATTCTGGTAAAAATGACTGTCGGAAGCTATTTTTCCATCTTGCTCGCCACAAAATGACACTTGCTACCTCAGGATTCTCTGGGGCGTTGCACTTCAAAGCTCTGGATGCTCCTACAGGATCATTTTCCAGTATGCAAAGCATAGTGATCTACGTCTGCATCTTGCCAAGAGAAAACTTAAGGGGTCAGACAGAGACCGTGTTTGAGGTTTGGACATTGATCTCTGTTGTGGAGATTTGAGACGAGAACACAAATCTCTGTTTAGTTACATCATTAAGAAACTGATTAACACAATCCGAACCTTAAATAAGCTCAAAATTAAAACAGAACCACTCTCTTTCTTTCTTTTTTTTTCCCTTTTGCAACATACTTGAACATGTTGAGTTAGAGAAGTGACGTCAACCATTAGTCACCAAATGGTTTGATGTCCAGTGGATGCCACAGGGTGAATAAATATACATAAGTGAGCACACACATCACATAGATGTCACAACTTGCACTGTCGGCTAAAGCTCCTGGTGTTCAAAGAACCGATGAGCAGTCATTGTGTAATCTCGTAAGAAGGATGGAGTCGGGAAGAAAAAGAGACAGCTGAAGAGTTGAATGTAAAGAGGGGTTGAATTGTACTTCAATAGAAACAGACAGAACAAGTTTAGAGATTAAAGCATGACTGGGTTCTTAACCAAACTTCAACTGAGTTACTGTAACACCTAGCCAAGCAGATTTGGTCAGACACAGTGACTTAAGATCTAGCAAGCACGAAAAAAGACAGAGCTTCAAACTGAAAAAGAAAGTGAACAAAACCTACACCTTTAGTCCCACCTTCTTAACCGTCAATCCCTTATGGGATTGCGGGGGGTGCCGCTGCTCATCCTGGCTGATGTAAGTTGAGGGGCGGGGTACACCCTGAACAAGTTGCCAGTCTGTGTGAACAAAACCATGGAAGCAAATAAGAACTGTTTGTCATTGCAAATGGGTGTTGGCTGATTATGTTCAAACAATATGGATTTAATCAGCAAATTATATGCAGTATGGGGAGTGGTGAATAAAGACACATCATCAGGGAAGACAACCTGTTGGTAAGAATAAAAGTGGAACTCAAACTTTTTTCCCCATCTTGGACCATTGCTTTTTTTTTTGTATATTAACAGTTGAGATATTTAAAAATTAGGGTGTCAAACACGGTCAAGAAAGGTGGGGTTTCTTTAGGTTTAAACCATCCAAATCCAGACCCTTAAGAGCGCAAACTCTTGGACTGTTCTTTTTTGGTTCAATAGCCAATGAGGAACCTCTTGGGATTGGATTTTTTTTTTTTTAAATTGAATGCAAAAGGGTTTTTTCTTTGCTTTTTTTGTCCTTTTAAACCAAAAATTTAACCAATATGTAAAATAAAACATTGAATAATTTAACTGATTGAAAATAGGTTTGAAAATACACCCCGAGTTAAAAAAAAGAAAAGAAAGCAAAGTAAATAAATGAGTAACTAAGTCTTCCCTTAGTGCATGTTGATATATCAGGGACAAAGAATTAAAACCAGCCACTAGCCAAAGGCTGCTCTATTTTGCCTTTAGCTGGTAAATTAGTCTGCTCCACCGGCCATTGGCAGGTAACCAATCATTGTGTGTCCCTGCAATCCTATTCTAAAATAGAAACCTTGATGGTAAAGTAATGAATTAGGCGGTAATGGATTCACACACCACTCGACAAAAAACAACTTTCATTTTTCATCTTGCTTAACACTTCTGACACAGAGACATCAAATAAATTTCTTTGTAGTTGCTCCATTGTCGTCATTTAATTAAAGCTTGTCGTTCCTTGTAGACCCTGTGGTGAGAAATGAATGCACCAGGTCACAATCAGACAGAGATGGTGTTGAATTTGCTTCAGATCAAGTCATTTATATTTGAAACGTTACACAAATCCATCGATGTTGTTTCCTAATGAAGTATTCTATAAAATCACTGCACATGTTTTCTTACTCAGCTGTTCATTCTTTTTTTTTTTTTTTTTGCTTCTCTTTCCCCAAGTTGACACTCTTCACTCAGTTTCTCTTTCTTTTCTACTCCTGTCCTTTTGCCCCTCTTTTTTCCTGCCTACTCTGTTTTCTACAGTCAACACTCTCCCTCTACCTCCTCCTTCTCCTCGCACTCGCTCTCCTTCCCCCTCATTTCATCTGTCAGATTTGTCCTGTGGCTCTGGAGGCTTAATTTACTCACCAAACATGCCAAATCACACATGTGCACATGCTCACTAAAAAAAAAAGAAAGAAAAAAACTCCACATTTTTCACCGCCTCTCACACTAAATGTATTCCAAGCCACATTTAGCTTGTCAGACCCAAAACAGGAGCTGTGCGTCCAGCCGATCCACCTGCACTTTTACAGCACATTTTCTATCTGCGGTCTGTCTTAAAAGCCGTCGTTACCATGTGAGGATCTCAGCGGCTTTTAATCAAAAAAGTAACACCAATCAATCATCTCAGGCTAATTATCAATTAGACAGCTGAGTAATCTACCTCTGGTCATTAGTGAAGAGAAGGTTTGTTACCCCTTCTGCTGAAGGCTGGTATCCAGCTTATTACGATATAATTACCCAAGCAGGACACAAATATTTAATATATTTTACGTTGGCGAGCCGCAGCAGTGCAGCGCTTAGTTCTTGCAACATTGTTAAATTGAAATTCATCAGTCATCCCTGTGGTGGTGTCTAGTAATTTAATGCTAGTCTCCAGTGTTAAATTGCACAGGCTACTGGGCGCAGTGAAATGCTCCTTTAACCTGGTTTTAAAACAACCACTGAATATCAGATTGATCAGGCGGTTGAGAACCCTGATGCTGATTGTAAGTAACTGATTAATGTTGTCCATTAACATGCCACTACTAATCATTTGTCTGCATTAGTTACTGGTTGAGGATTTCAGTCATGTCTGCCTGCTGTCAGTGGACAGCTCTGCTATACGTACAGTGGACGCTTTGTGCTACTGACGAGCTTCTAAGCAATTTCTTGGCTTTCTCCCTCACGCACATCCATTTGGACTATTAGCACAGTGTGTACACTTTGAGCCTGGTGAGCACCCTCACACTAAGCATTAGCACAGCACAGCCTCTCTAACACACATTTAATCCTCTGGCTTATGGCTGGTTTCTCAGGGAAGAAGACGTGTCTGTCGCAGAGTCAGCCTCTTGATCAAATAAATACTTTGGCGGGGGAGAGAGAGAATGTGGATAAGCAGGACAAATGTGGAAGTCAAACAGTCATGGTGCGGGGGGGGTAAAAATGTAACATGAGTCAGTTAACATTTGGCTTGAGTGTTACTGGCCTCTCACCTCTGTCACCTCCATTTTTCTATTCTTTATATTTAATGCTTTTTTTCAGTTTTAGTTGGAGTCCATCCTCGCTGAAAAAAAAAAGACACCACAATGTCCTCACTGTTATGTGAATCATAACATCTTATGACCTCAAACTCGTTGGTGTAGATATTAAACACTCCATTACTTTATGTATTAGTTAGACTGGATGTTCAAGTAATTACTTCTAAACTTCTTCTTCCCCTTTCGGCATTTCCCTTCAGGGGTCTTCCTTCACTGTATCCATGAACCTCCTCTTTGGCCTTCCTCTGGCCCTCTTTCCTGTAGGTTCCAAACCCAGCATCCTTCTGCCGACATACTCGCACTCTCTCCTCTGCACATGTCCAGACCATCTCATTCTGCCCTCTCTGACTTTATCTCCAAATCCTCTAACATGTTCCCCTGATATACTGATTTCTAATCCTGTCCATCCTGGTCACTCCCGAGAGATCCTCAGAATCTTCATCTCTGCTACCTCCATTTCTGTTTCCTGTCTTTTTCTAAGTGACACTGTCTCTAAACCAAACAGCATGGCCGGTCTCACCACGATTTTGTACACTTTCCCTTTCATTTTAGCTGAAACTCTTCTGTAACACATCACAGCAGATACTTTTCTCCACCCGTTCCAGCCTGCCTGCAAACGCTTCTTCACCTCTTTTCCACACTCTCCATTGCTCTGGACTGTTGATCCTAAGTACTTAAAATCTTCCACCTTCTTTATCTCCTCTCCCTGTAACCTCAGTGGTGAGGTGTGCTGAATTACTTCTAAATTTGTGTTTGATTACTGCTAAATAATTTTTCTTTTTGTTAATCCAACTGTGTTTTTATTGTGGCTTTTGCAAAAAAAAAAAAGAATTCCATTCAAATAATAAAACCTTTATCTCCCCACAAATAACTACAAACTAAGAGCATTAAACGTTATGCCACAAGACTGCTTTACCAGGATGTTTTTTAATTTAATGCAATTTGTCTTTTAAGTGCACACTTTCATCTTCATTCAAGGGCTTGTTGCATAAAAATGCATGTCTTGTGACATTTCTTTTACGATATATAATTAAAATCTGAAATGAAAGCAAAGAGAAGGACATATAAGGGTACATTTTCACCTGTTAGTTGTGGATGTTTAGCTGTGAGTGTCTGCACGGACATCTCTAGATTCTATTTCTTCCCTGGAGATGCTTTGGTGGGGCTTTACTTGAGCCAAGTTCAGTTGGTGTTTTTCCGAGGGTATTTCTGCCTTGAGCTTTTGCTTCAGTAAATAAAAAGCAAACATAGCAAGAAGCCATTTACGGTATACACCTTTGAAAAAGAAAGTTCTAAGGTAGCCTTCAATGTGTTTTCTATTTTTTAGTAATACTTAATTTGTTGCGTCCAACTTCCTGTTTCTATCAGCTGCCATGTCATTGAGAAAGATGGGTGACCCAGTTGAAAAGGGAGGCAGCAGTTACCATTGCATAACATTTTCCAAGTCATGTTTGATGGATGATGCTGTTTTCTTGAAATCTGTGATTCCTTTTTCAGTGTTTTTATCTTTACGTCTGACACAAGTTCACATAGTTTTTTATTTGGCTGCTTTTGAGTTGCACCAGTTGTTTGCTCTGCGAGCCAAGCCTTCAGCGTATCTTTTTATGTCTGCCCCCTAAATTCAACTTTGAGCATGACATACACACCTATCTTCTTTGCCAAGTGATTTTTCTTTTCCAAGAAAATAATTTTTAGATCCTTTTTTTTTCAGACAGTATATTGAGAAGCTCTGCAAGCAGCCACCAATTGACTCCAGACCTCTTATCTCATTAATTTGTCATAAAATATCCAAGGAGCAGTCTATACCTGTACAGCCATTTAATTGCTTATCAGTCAATTGGCCAATTATTTTTTTGGGGGGGTTGTAAAAATGGAAGCGAATGGAGGAGATGGCTGTAAGTTCTAAATGGAGCCAACCATGTGTGCAAAATCTGTTGCGAGCAGTGTCAGAGTATTTTTACCATGTCTGATGGAGATCCAAGCAGCACTAATTTCCCAACAAAACCTATTTTACTGATGAAAAGTCCTTTCCTTGTGTGAGTGCAGCTCCTGCCATAATTTTTTTGCCCGTCTGAGCAGATGTTATTAGGTGATGTGGCATATTTTTAATGAATACAGAGTCTTTGATATTTTGCACCAAGAGAGGTCGTTGGGTTATTAGGATGAAATGGATCTTTTCGCCCTTTCAAAGGTACTTTTCTTTGCTTTGCATTTTATTTTCCTTGCGATTATTGTCATTTTGTTCTAAAAGTTAATGAACTTCATTTTTAAAATTTGTGTTTAGATTGAATGTTAGATTTAATAAGTTCCCAATCACTACGGGCAGCCTTGGGTGTATGGAAGAACAACAACAGCATCAAAAACCCCTGTAAATTTTGTTTTAGTATTTTTTTATACATCTAATTGCTTCTTTGATCAGATTTTTCTGTCTGTATCCATCCTCCTCCTTAGCTAATAATCCATTCCTCCTCCCTGCCTCCTGCTGACCTCCACTGAGATGAATTTGTAATCGCCACCTTTCTTTCATCTCACATCTGGTGTCTCTTCTCCATCCTCCATCTCTTTTCTTTTGTCCATTAGACTTCTCTGTACTACATTGCTTTGCTTTTTATCATCTTCTCTGAATGATTATTGTGAGTTTATTGCCTATAAGTGTTGATTGTACTTAAACTATTCAGTTTGTCGTTCTGTTTTGTGGGCTTTTTCTATTGTGGAAAGAATATGTGATATTTTCTAGAGCCATCCAGAATTAAGCTTGCTTTTGATGAGTTTAGAAATATTACGTAACATTCCTTGTGTTGTTGGATTGTGAACAGACGTGTTAAATTCATTTTACTAAACAAACTAGAACAACGAACAACAGCTATAAACAATACCAGCTGTTCAATAGTCCTACAGATAAAGGACTGGGTTTTTTAAAAACAAACACAGCTTCCTTTAACTATTAAGGTGTGAGAAAGCAACATTGAAAAATAATTAACACTTATTAATTATGTTGTACTTTTGTCTTATCAAGTGCTTCTTTTTTTCTGGACACAATTCTAAGAAGTGAAAAAAACAAAGCGATGTTGCCGCAACAGACTGGTGACTTGTTTAGAGTGTATCCTCCTGCCTCTCACCTTGAATCAGTCAGAATAGATTCCGGCTCCACTCACCCCTGGACAAATCAAAAGATGAATGAATGAATGAATGAATGAATGAAGTGACTGGGCATTAATTTGGGCATTTGTGGAATTCTGTTCCGTCGTCTTCCGCTCATCCGGGGCCGGGTTTGGGGGCAACAGCCTCAGACGGGAAGCCCAGGCTTTTCTCTCCTCCACTGCATCCTCCAGCTCACCCGGAAGAATCCTGAGTTGTTCCCCGGCTTGCTGTGAGACATAGTCTCTCCAGTGGGTCTTGGGTCTGCCTCTTAGTCTCCTCTCGGTGGGACGTGCCAGAAAACACCTGCCCAGTGAGGCACTTTGGGGGCATCCGGCCCAGATGCCTGAACTACCCCATCTGGCTTTTCTCGACCTGGAGGAGGAGCGGATCGACACCGAGCTCTTCCCGGAGGGCAGAACTCCTCACCCGATCTCTGAGTGAGAGCCCAGCCGCCCTGCGGAAGAAGCTCATTTCGGCCGCTTGTATCCGCGATCTCATTCTTTCGGTCACCACCTACAGCTGGTGACCGTAGGTGAGGGTTGGAACGTAGATCGACTCATAAATCGAGAGCTTTACTATTTGGCTCAGCTCTTTCTTTACCACGACAGACTGATGCAGCGTCCTAGTTATTGCTGACCTGCACCAATCTGCCTGTTGATCTCCCGCTCCATCCTTGCACCACTCGTGAACAAGACCCCAAGATACTTAAACTCATCCTCTTGGGGCAGGACCCCGTCCCCGACCTGCAAGGGGCTTTTTTTGTTTGTTAATGAAGTAAATACAATAAAGGATTGGCTTAAATACCAGTTACAATGAAAGTGGGCAACAAGTCCATACATGATAAGAAGGATGATATTTGGAAACATATTTACGTTTTTATACGGAATTCTGGAAAATCCTGCACGTGTGTTACATCTTTCACTTGAATACATACATGGACGCTCGTTCTCTCCCACCTTCAGACACACACACAATCTGCCAGTCTTCCGTAGCCATCTCATTATTCAAAAGATGATTACGAGCCAAAATGAAGTGAACATGTTGAGTAGGCAAGCGCACATACACATACCCACACACACACTTAAAAATATACAAAAATATGCAGGGCACACCAAGATAGCATGTGCTGGCCGGAGGGTGTGACTGCAAATGCACACAAACACTGGAGCGCCAACACTCACATACACACGGTGACAAAAACACACATGACCATATGCAGACTCTCTCTGATGCGATACAAGAAAGGCAGATGAGAAATTAACAAAGACAGACTCACAACCAGCTAGTGCTTCCTGTTGTGTACGAGTGCTTCAAATACAATGTAAACTCTTCAGAAATGAATCGTTCCAATGACGTAGGAGGAGTTTGGAGGCAGTAAAAGTTTGCCAACCAGTAATGACTAATGTTCTTGACAAAAGATCCTAATGACCCTAACAAACTTTTTTTTTCTATACTTATAAGACATTTTGGATTAAGTTTCTATATGAGCTTCGTTATGTCACTGTCGAGGTAAGAAAGAATACTCAGACTTGTTTACTATTCTGTAATTTCACTTTTAATTAATGCCCTTTTTTCGTGTTGTCGCTGCTTGCACTTTCTTCCAAAGTTATTAATTCTCTTGAAGTGGATTGTTTTCTACTGTTATTGCTTCTCAGTGTTTTTAATTATATCTTCAATTTAAGTAGGCTAATGATAAATGTGATGTCTTAATGAATGAAGAAGCTGCATATGCCTCTAAGCTCGTGGTTGTCGTTAACACGTTGTAAATGATGTGTCACATGATACAAGTATGATACAAAGCTTTAATAATTGCGATTTTAATGATGAGCTATTTTTATAAAAGAAATGGTATTAGCATGATTTTAATTTGTGTTTTAAAACCTCCTCATAATTAACTCCAGGTTACACGTGAACATATAAAACCTCTTAAATGAGCATGGGAATTAAAAATGGAGATATTAGATTTAATTTCTGGGGTGTTGCTCAGTCGATTTTGAACAGTTTTGGTTGAAAATTAAGTTCATACTAAATAATAAAATCCCAGCATGTGCAATAATTTCCCACTATTCAACATTATTATTTCTAGATTAATGAAATTGTGTTTCGTCTTGTGAACCGTGCCTCCTTAGCAGAGTTGCGATGGGTGCCGGAGCCTAATCCGGCTGATTTAAGGTGACAGTCCGGGTACACTTCGAACAGGTCACCAGTCATTTGCAGGGCCAACACACACACAGTCATTCCTAGGGGCAATTTTATAGAGGCCAATTAACTTAATATGCCTGTTTTTGGAGGGTAGGAGAAACTGGGGTACCTGGAGAAAACCCATGCATACACAGGAAGAACATGCAAACTCCACACAGAAAGGCAAGTGCATCAAGCATCATCTCCCACCCGGGATTTGAACCCCAACCTTCTTGTTGTGAGGCCAATATGCCTGAAGAAAAAATATTCTTTATAACTGTATTTTGGTTCGCATAAAGAAGGTCCACGTTTGAAACTATTTCACAACCCACGCACACACACACACCCTCTGTGAACTTCCACTGCCATCAGATGGTGCACCCACTCATCTTTGCAACATTTATTATAGCATAATTTATAGATAGAAATGATGTACTTTTGAATAAAAAGAAGCACAGAAATTGGTCTGGTTAATGTTTTATGCAGATTTTGAAACAAAGTGCAATCATTTTTTTTTTCCCCTCCACATGTAGAAACAGAGAGACGGAGGGAGGAAATGAGATCAGCGGCAGGTGTTTGTAGTTTTGGTGTGTGATGACAATAATATTCATGTTCCTCAAACTGTAATGAACATAATGATGTCAACACAAACTGTGCAATCTAAATATGCACATCCACACTTTCACTAGTTCATCACTTGGTGCTGTCATGCTTGTGAGGACAGTTTGTGTGATTGGTTCGTTGAGGTGTGTGAGGGGTGGGACTTTCATCCAGAAGAATTTTTTTTGAGGTTTCCAGGGGCGGATCCAAGATTTTCTAAAGGGGGATGAGGGCATGTTGTCATTGATAAAGCCAGTATAGCGGTGGCTGGAGGTATCCACCCAGAACATTTAGAAAAATAAGAGTCATTTTCCTGCATTTTCGTGGCCCATTCGCTGGCCCTGCAAGGGAATAGCTTGACTAGTCCCCTTTCCTTTCTTCTTTTTTTTTTTTTTTTTTTTTTTTTTTTTTGTGGACCAAAAGGGATCCGCCCCTGGTTTCTACTCTAAATTCTGTCGTAAGTGGGAAGTATTGTTGCATCATGCACACATCTCTCACCTCAATCGCAGGGAGGACAGACTAAGCCTGAGCTTGAGGAATGAGGAATTTACAATGTCAAAAACTAATGTGAAAATGAGTAAATGTGTTCATAATTTTTTTCAGAGGACATTGCAGTTCTGATCTAACAAGAGAGCCCATAGCCTCCCATACGAGCTACAAAATAAGAATAAGTTCGAGAGGCAAGACTGAGATGGTTTGGACATGTGTAGAGGAGAGAGAGAGAGTACATAGGAAGAAGGATGCTGGATTTGGAACCACCAGGAAAGAGGACTAGATGAAGGCCAAAGAGGAGGTTCATGGACGCAGTGAAGGAAGACATGAAGATAGTTGTGTGACCAAAGAGGATGCAGCAGATAGGGTTAGATGGAAGAAACTGACTTGCGACCCCTGAAGAGAAATGCCGAAAGAAGAAGAAGATTTCGACACAAGAGAACGACATCCCTCCTCAAAAAATACTGGCAATACATCTTCACAGGAAATCATTGAGATTATCATTTTTATTATTATAATAATCATTAAGCTACATGTTCATGCACGAGCAATTCCACCTCCCCCTTTTATCTTATCGAAGTCTCAGGGCTCAGCAGGTGTTGCATTTCTTTCTTAGTAATGATGTATTTCCTGTCTGAGTGTTTCGCCTTGGGAGCCTTTTTTGTATCGTTGCTCAGTTCAGTTTGTCTACGTATGTGCGTCTCTTTATGTGCACTCGAAGCAACTCTCTATTTTCTGTGTGCGCAAGAACACGCGTGTGCGCCTGTCGGATTTATTCCCACAGAAGACTCATTTCCCCAGCAGGCCCTGTCAGGCTGTTTCTGGGCGCACTCAGTTCACAGCTGGAGGCAACCGCTGTCACCTGCTTACCCAACATCACTCCTCTCTTTGCTTTTATTCTTCTCTCTCTGTCCCCAATTTTTATGACTTACCCTCATCTCTGTCATAACAACAATGATTTATTAATACTCACAGATTTTCTCTATGAAATAAGGAAACTTTGAGGGAATTTTTTAGTCTTTATAGATGGTTAAAGAATTACACCGAAGAGATTGCAAAGCCAAATGTTTCCATTGAATTTATGGAAATCTTATTTTTGAAGTGGCGTTTTCTTCAAGTCTTCTCTAAAGCTGTTATTTCCAAAAGCAGCTGTGCTCCAGTTGCCCACAGCATGCTCAATAAAAGGACTGTGTAGAAAGTGATGATAACCAAATGAGCTGTAATTGCTGCTAGCATGTTTAGTATATATCGTACTGCGTAAACGTCTCCAGTGACTTCTTATTTTTACGGTTTTGCCTCAAAGACAATAAACATTCAAAAACATAAAAGAAAGAGTTACTTTCATCCTTTTTGATGGGTTTGAAAGTTTTGATTTTATGACTTTATCCGACATTTATCCTAAAGTCAGTGAGCTTTCTTCAATTTTTTTTTTTTCTGAAAACAGACTTCAGGAACATCTTCCCACTGAAAAAAAAAGTACACAAGTAACCTCTTTTTTTTGAAGATTGCCGCCTAATTTTTTTTTTTTTTTATTTATTTTTTTTTTCGGTTTCCTTGACCTCACACTGCTTTGCTGAGATTTTAAATATAGGCACACTTATCACTTTTCTGACTCAGAACTTTTGTTACCATCCTTCTTTGGACAACCCTATTATTACACTGATACAGCAGTGTGGTCATCAACTGAAAAATTACACAAATAATTGCATAAGAACAGTAATAAGAGAAATTTTCTTTGGGAGTGACCAGGATGAGTAGGATTAGAAATGAGTATATCGGATGAATAGCACATGTTAGAGGTTCTGGAGATAAAGTCAGAGAGGCCAGACTGAGATGGTTTGGACATGTGCAGAGGACAGAGAGAGGGAGTACATCGGAAGAAGGATGCTGACTTTGGAACCACCAGGAAAGAGGCTTAGAGGAAGACCAAAAATGAAGTTCAAGGAAGACATGACGATAGTTGGCGTGACCAAAGAAGATGCAGCAGATAGGGTTAGATGGAAGAAACTGACTTGCTGTGGCGATCCCTGAAGGGAAATGCCAAAAGAAGAAGATGGAGATGAGTTTGAGATATAACATTATCCATACTTAACACATAAACTCTGCATGTGAAGCCAAAACAGACTAAAAATATAAAAGCCAGAGAAGCTTATCTAATGAATCTAATTGATTGATTCTAATTACAGTATTATACAATTATGCTCATCATTTCTCTGGGATTTGGAAGAAAAACCCAACAGGTTATTTCAGTGGACAACATTAAACGTTTAGATCTTTGACCTCGCCCATCTGTTTCTCTTACACCCCAACCCATTCTGTTCTATTTCCATGTCTTTCTCTCTTTCTGTCTTCTCTCCGCTCTCCGTCAGGGTCACTGGGTCAGACAGAGAGCAGCTGCTTTACTGCGTGACTACAACCTTATATGTACTGTATGCTCCCATTCTGTCATCTCTCTTTGTTACATCATTTGTCCCTTGGTTTTTTTGGAGAAAAAATGTCTTTAGAGAGTTTAGTGTTGATCATCCAATTGTCATTCCTCAACAGTGTTACAGTCACAAGATTTTGCCCCTTTTGCAAAACTGAGACTTTTATGATTGTGAAACACAAATGAGAAAAAAGCATTAAAGAAAAGCATAAAAAAAAAAAAATTAAAGAAATGATGGCTGAGCCTATTTAACATTTTATTATGAGTAAAATTTGCTGTTGATTAAAGCGGAGGGGGGAAAAAACCATATTTAAGTTATTTGTTGGTTTCTGGTTATTTTTACATTTGGGTTTCAACTCTATTAAAGTCTTAACTTGTACTTTTTTCTACTTTCTTTCTCCTAAGCTTTTCAATCTTGCCCAAAGTTACAACATAGATGAATATTTTTTATCCAATTTTTATTCTGTTTGTTCTTCTGAACCACCAATAAAAGGGCCGCTGGGAGTGCCGTAGCCTGTCCTGGCTGATTTCAAGTGAGAGGCAGGGTACTCCCCAAACAGGTTGCCAGTCTGTTGCACGGCCACACAACACCATCCACACTCGTAATTATTCCTAGGGACAACTTAGCCAATCAACCGTTAGCCAATCAACCTAACGTGCATGTTTTTGGAGGGTGGAAGGAAACTCGACGACCTGCCGAAAAGCCACACATACACAGGGAGAACATGCAAACTCCACAAAGAAAAATCAGTGTTTCAAGCCTTGTCCCACATGGGACTCAAACCCCAACCTTCAAGTCCCGTTGAGGTTCAAGGGCTGGGGCACAGTGCTAGCACACGGTAGCACTATGCTAACCACTGTGCTAATGTGTCGCTCTTAAATAAGATTTAACTTTGAAAAAGTCAAAATGTCAACCATTTAATGTCATTTTTAAAATATTTTTCTAAAAGTTGGTCGTCCTGTTTGCATGGCTTCTGCTCCAATCAAATGGAATCAAGTATTTGTCTCACTAAATGTCTTGGTCTTGTCTTTGGCAAATATCCTCCTGTTTACATTAGGGCTCTTGTACATGATGCCAGTACTTCTCAAGAGTTTAAAGAAATTTACTAATACAAAACTATTCTTAAGTGCTCCTTTGGCTTGGACGCAATACCAAACAATTTAATCACAATTTTCTTACGTAAAGAGCACCAGAACCACAACTTAAGTTCAGGCATCATTCCTCTTCATCCAATTCGTCCTAAAAGCGTGGTCTCACACAACTCATCATTCTTTGTTTGCATCACAACACACTGCACTGCAGCTTCTGTCAAAACCTATTTAAAGCAATGTAAAAAAAATAATTTTGAGTTTTTTCTTTCCAAAAAATTTTCATCTGAACCCTCAAGATAAAGTCTTTGGACAGAAAAAAAAACAAAAAAACGCTTTAGCATTAGAGTATAAACTTCTATGACAAAAAACTGCTTATAAGTTCATGCCAACATTGATTTTAGTTTTGTCATTGAGAAAATTGCACATGAGCTCAATTTCACGAGTGAAATATTGTGTTGTTTCAACTCTTTGTGCCAAATGATGCCCTCACCTCATCACTGCAGTCTGCCATATGTGGTTCCTTGTATCTTTCTGACAAACAATGAAGGCAAAAGGTTATTCTGAGGAGTTGTCCGCGGCCAAATGCCCCGTAGAAGATGAGCTGAAATGAGTTTTGGAGATCAAAAGAAACAGAACGATAAAAGGATAAAAGGGATTGTAAGATAAAAGGAATTGAGTCACTAGATCAGACTTGGGCCTTGACAGAGCAGAAATCAACCGAATTAAGATCCATCCAAGCAGTACAAGCACCGGACTCCACATTTGTCATGAAGGTCACACTGTTTTAAGATGTTTTTGTTGCCTTCATTCAATTGTTCAAGCTGATTTGTGTTTTGACACCTTAATGTTGCCAAAGTGAGGGGGCAGCGAAGATAGAGCCTCAGGAAAAATTTGTCTTTCTTCTAAAATTTCTCAGAAATTGTATTCAGGATATGAACCTACTGAGCTGTATGGTGGTGCAATGGTTAGCACACAGAAACAACCACATCAGGCTGATTGGCTAGTTTGAAACTGGCCAATGTTGTGTGATTGTATGCACCGTATTTTTACGACCATAAGGTTCATACAAAAGTCTTAGATTTTCTTCAAAATGAGCGTTGCGCCCTATTGTGCAGTGTGCCCTATATGTGTTGTGAAAAAAACAAGTAAAACAGATGAACACTATGCTTGCTGTGATTCTGGGAGGTCTGAAAAAGAAACTCTAACCATTGGACATCGGCGCGAACCGGCCGTTCAAAGTAAGGCTGCAAGCAGCATGGGAGCGATAGATGACCAGAGGAAAACCACAGCTTCACGAAGGGTCAAAGGCAGCGCCGGGCGAGTTACGCCACAGTTTGGCAATGGGTTGTAGATGTTTGGGCTGCTGGGACTGTTGTCCGAGCTTTCGCAAAAGCCGGCATCATTTTCGAGGAGCCGCACGGTACAGAAAGTGACTCTGAAAGCGAGGAAAGGAAACCTGCTATGTGGGATTTGGCGCACTTGTTAGATTCTGAAACAGAGGATGAGGACTTGGATGGATTTGATAAATGACTTTATGACGACTGTAACTAATATTTAAATAAAGCCAACCAAACTCAGTTTTGCTCCCAATCTATTTTTAAATACGCACACTTGTCTGTTTGTGTTTGTATTGTTGTAAGGAGGACGTACGTAGAAGAGGATATGTACAACCCTATCATCAGGTGTGCCTTATGTGTGTGTTAAATACAGAGCACACAAAACTGGGAATGTGCCTTTTAATACAGAACGCCTTTTGGTCACAAAATTACGGTATGTCGATATGTTACCCTCTACCGGACTTGTGCAGAGCGTCCTCCTCTTCCTACCCTGTAACTACAGTAAATAGATAGGGTTGGTGCCTTCACAAAGTGGTTTGGAAAAGAAAATATGAGGCTTTCTTCACAAAAAAGGACAAAGATCTGTCTTGGTAATTATTCCGAACACAGTCATTTATTTAGGTCAGAAACATTTTATCATTTCCATATAATCTGTTGTTACAGCTGTCAAGGCCTAGGGTGACAACCATGTCAACAACAGCATTTATCATGAGATAATATGACTTCACATGAGTTGTGTGAACAGCTGGTCAACTCGGCTTCAGAAATGGAATCATGAACGGATGTCTCATTGTCCTGTAGGCTTTGAGAGGTACGAGAACAAGCTGTCACGTATGGTTGTACGGCGTGGGGAGCTTTTTCGCTGTAGGAAATGTGTTCCTGCTCATGTGCAGCCACTCATCCTAATGCATCACGATGAGTGTCAAGTGAGCATAAGCTGACAATCTCTGCTTGAACTGTAGACTTCTGGAAATCCATCGGCAAACCTGACATTCTCATTGTCATGCCTGATGGTTAACATCCGGCATGGCGGTGAGGATTTAATTTAATGTCTCATGAAACAAAACTCATTTACACCTGCGACTGGCAAATCCCTTGTAGATGAGGCACAGGTATCCGCGACTATCCATCCACCATACCGAAGTTGTCAAATTACATCTGCTGGCTTATTATCGTCGTTTTGTTCTGATACGCAGAGCAGAAGACACCTTGTTTCACCTGCTTACATAGTGTTCTCACAAACAGATGGCATCATTACAGACATGTAATGATAATCAAGAAAAGTCAGTCATCCACACTCACCCTTAATCCATCAGAATGACAAAAAAGCTTAATAATAGCATCGGTGTCTGCAGGGGTTTGTGTCACTCTTCATGGCTTCATTGAATGTGTTTTCAACTGAAAGATATTTGTTTTGATACCAAAAGGATTATAAGAAAACACTCAAGAATGTTCAAATTGAAAAAAACCCTCTCGGGGATGAACGTGCACGAGAACTAATCTCTGAGACGAAAAATGTGAAGGTAGGAAACTTAAAGAAAAAATCTCCTCAAAACGTGGACAATCTAAAGAAAAACAGACTTGGATGTGTTGTGGTTCCCTCCACCACCACCGGAGGGAGCCGGAGACCATCTCACCTTTCCCCCAATTCTGGCTGACTGAAACACCTGCTCTCATTGGAAACACCTGCACCTGCTCTCCCGGCTGCCTACTTAAAGGCAGCCTCACCAGTATTCCTCGTCGGGTCTTCATTCCTTCAGTCCTGGCTGACTCCCGACCCAACTGACTTCCTTGATTTTTGACTTTTGATAACCTTTGTTCCCTCTCCGTTGTTTACAGCTTTGATTCCTGGTTTAATAAATCTAGTTAAAGTCCTGCATTTGGGTCCTCCTCCTTCCATGTGCACCCCGCACCATAACAGAAGACCCGACCATAATGGACCCAGCGGACCCAAACCATCTTCCTGAACAAGATGAGTTATCTCAACTAAAGGTGAGACTGGAACTATGTGGACAGGCTCTGGAAATGCTGCGTCAGATCAGTCATCTACATAGCAGGCATCTCCAAGATCTTCAGACCCAGTTGAACTACAACACCCCTAACTCCACTCCTGAACCTCCAACCATCGACCCGGAAGCCTTCGATGGGACTCTTGGAAAGTGTAGGGGCTTCCTTCTTCAATGTTCTCATATCTTTGCTCTCCGTCCACAGACTTTTCATTCTGATACCATCAAGATTCTCTACATTGTGGGGCTCCTGCGAGGACGTGCGTTACAATGGGCGGAGGCAGAGAACTTTGGCTCCCCGCTCACCACTCGATCCCTGGATGCTTTCCTCCGCGCCTTCCGAGCGGCATTCGACCTTCCGAACCACGCAGGAAACGTTTCCCGGAGATTGTTACGGATCTCCCAGGGGAAGGAGTCTGTCTCGGAATACTCAATCCGATTCCGGATCTTAGCCGCGGAGGTTAAGTGGGACGACGGGGCCCTACGTGGAATCTTTATGGAAGGGCTGAATCACCATCTGCGACATGAACTGGCAATGAGGGGTGAGTCATCAGATCTTAACACCCTTATCAATCTTGCTATACAGTTGGAAAACAGCCTTCAGGAAAATCGACCAAGAAGAGATCTCGGACCACCACGGCTCTCCTCCCACAATTTCCCATTCGGTCGGAGGTCCTCTCTAGTTCGTTCTTCTGTGGAAACTGACTCCCCTGAGTATAACCCCGATCACCTGGAACCCATGCAGTTGGGAAAGACGTCCCCGCCTTCGGAAGAGAGAGAACGCCGACTCAGAAGTGGGAGTTGTCTCTATTGTGGCGAACAGGGCCACTTCCTGTCCAGCTGCCCTGTGAGACCAAGAAGGGATAATCGACCTACAACTAAAGGATACCTGGTGAGCTCAACTAAAGGCATGTCTGTCAGTCATTCCCGTTATACCATACCAGTGACACTCATAATATCTCCCTCTTCTTCAATAACCGTAAAAGCGTTAATTGACTCTGGTGCTGATGGCAATTTTATGGATTCAGAACTCTTTCATTCTCTCTCTCTTCCTCCAGTTCGTCTTAATAAATCCATGCCAGCTAACGCTATTGATGGTCGTCTGTTGTCTTCAGTAACACACCGCACCCCCATCTTAGAACTCCTCACTTCGGGTAATCATCGTGAACACATTAGTTTTATGTTATTGAGCACTCCTGACTGCCCTATGGTGTTGGGAATTCCCTGGCTTCAATTGCACAACCCTCACATAGACTGGAAGTCTGGAAAGATACTAGGTTGGAGTACTCATTGTCACGCAGTGTGTCTCCGTTCAGCGATTCCGGCAGCCATTCCAGATAAGATTAAATCTGCA
Source organism: Neostethus bicornis (assembly GCA_902685375.1). NCBI lineage: Eukaryota > Metazoa > Chordata > Actinopteri > Atheriniformes > Phallostethidae > Neostethus > Neostethus bicornis. Next base: position 20,649,455 of record LR738551.1, on the reverse strand, counting down.
GAACCCCCTGATTTAGCTAATGTTCCGGTCGTTTATCATGATCTCTCTCGGGTTTTTTCCAAAACACATGCGAAGTCACTGCCACCTCACCGTCCTTACGACTGCCCCATTGACCTGCTCCCTGGTGCCACGTTTCCTAAGAGTAGCCTTTATAATCTGTCTAAACCGGAACGTGAAGCTATGGAATCTTATATCAAAGAAGCACTGGCAGAGGGTTTAATTCGTCCATCGTCATCACCTCTGGGTGCAGGGTTTTTCTTTGTGGAGAAAAAGGACCGCTCACTACGCCCATGCATCGACTACCGAGGCCTAAATCAGATCACAATCCGCAATAAGTATCCACTCCCCCTTCTTAACTCAGCTTTTGAACTACTCCAAGGAGCATCCGTATTCACGAAACTTGACCTCCGTAACGCATATCACCTGGTCCGGATCCGCCAAGGGGATGAGTGGAAAACTGGGTTCAACACCCATCTTGGTCATTTCGAATATCTAGTTATGCCTTTTGGACTCACTAACGCACCAGCAGTATTTCAATCATTCATTAACGATGTATTACGTGACTTCATCAACCATTTTGTGTTCGTTTATCTTGATGACATTCTGATTTTCTCCCCGTCATTAGAAGCTCACCAGGTCCACGTAAGAACAGTTCTTCAACGGTTGCTGGAGAACAAACTGTTCGTGAAAGCAGAGAAGTGCGAGTTCCATTCCACCTCAGTTTTGTTTTTGGGGTTCAAGATCGGCTCCGGCACCATCGAGACCGATCCCGAAAAGATTCGGGCTGTTAAGGAGTGGCCCCGTCCCAGCACTCGGAGACAGCTGCAGCAGTTCCTGGGCTTCGCCAACTTTTACCGGCGATTTATCAGGAACTACAGCCAACTAGCTGCACCCCTCACTCAACTAACCTCCTCTTCTTGTCCCTTCAAGTGGCCTCCTGAGGCTGAACGAGCCTTCTGTACCCTCAAGGAGAGATTCTCGTCCGCTCCTATCCTCATCCAACCAGACCCATCTCGCCAATTTGTCGTCGAGGTAGATGCATCCGACTCTGGGGTGGGTGCCGTCCTATCTCAGCGTTCCACTTCCGACGGCAAACTCCATCCCTGCGCCTTCTACTCTCGCAGGCTCTCTCCCGCCGAACGTAACTATGACGTGGGAAACCGCGAACTACTCGCCATAAAAGCAGCCCTGGAGGAATGGCGCCACTGGCTGGAAGGGGCAGAACCTCCCTTCCTCATCTGGACTGACCACAAGAATCTGTCATATATTCAATCTGCCAAGAGACTTAATGCACGCCAGGCTCGGTGGCAATTATTCTTCTCCAGGTTTAACTTTACTTTGACCTACAGACCCGGTTCCCGCAATACGAAGCCAGATGCTCTCTCTCGTCTCCATGTCACAGGTGACTCTGTCAGCGGTCCCTCAGAGATAATTCCTCCCAGTTGTGTGGTGGGAGCCATCACCTGGGAGATAGAAAAGGCGGTCACTGAAGCCCAGCAGTCTAGCACAGAATCAGGTAATCCTCCATCTGGCTGTCTCTTTGTCCCATCCTCCGTTCGCTCACAGGTCTTGCAGTGGGCCCATTCATCCCGCTGGGCCTGCCACCCGGGGGTAAGCCGAACCATGGACATCATCAGACGACGGTTTTGGTGGCCGACCCTGAATAAAGACACCCGGGAGTTCATTGCCTCCTGTCCAGTTTGTGCCCGTGGGAAGTCCTCTCATCGTCCACCAGCTGGGTTTCTTCGCCCTCTACCCGTTCCGTCTCGACCTTGGTCCCACGTGGCACTGGATTTTGTGACCGGCTTGCCTCCCTCTGACGGTAACACAGTGATCCTCACAGTCGTTGACCGCTTCTCTAAATCAGCTCACTTTGTTCCTCTGCCCAAGCTACCCTCTGCTTTGGAAACAGCTCAATTACTTGTTTCTCATGTTTTTCGTTTACACGGAATACCCACAGATATTGTCTCGGACCGTGGTCCCCAATTCACCTCTCGTGTGTGGAAAGCCTTCTGTCAAGCCCTGGGAGCAACAGTGAGTCTGTCATCGGGCTACCATCCCCAGACCAATGGTCAGACGGAACGGGCAAACCAGCACATCGAGTCCGTCCTCCGCTGTGTGGTAGCTGACACTCCATCTGCTTGGAGCTCCTTCCTACCCTGGGCAGAATACGCCTACAACTCCCAAACCAGTAGAGCCACAGGCCGGACCCCGTTTGAGGTAACCCTTGGTTTTCAACCACCTCTTTTCCCTTCTCAGGAGTCCGAGATCTCTGTGCCATCTGTCCAACACCACCTCAAACGATGCCGACTGATGTGGATACGCACTCGCAGAGCGCTGCTTCGGACCACAGAACAAAACCAACAGATCGCCAACAGGCGGCGGACACCAGCTCCAGTTTATCAGGAGGGGCAGTCAGTTTGGCTGTCTTCGAAAACCATTCCCCTGCAAGTTGAGTCACGCAAACTGGCTCCCCGGTTCATCGGTCCATTCACCATCGAGAAGATCATTAACCCAGTCACGGTACGTCTCCGCCTGCCTCCTACTCTTCGTATTCATCCCGTTTTCCACGTCTCGCAGGTCAAGCCCCACGTCTCCAGTCCTCTGCAGCCCCCCACGAGTTCTCCGCCTGCTCCGCGAATCATAGATGGTGCTCCTGCTTTCACGGTCAGTCGTCTTCTGGACGTCCGTCGCCGAGGTCGTGGTCTCCAGTACCTGGTCGACTGGCAGGGATATGGCCCAGAGGAACGTTCCTGGGTCCCACGTTCGGCCATCTTGGACCGTGATCTCGTCAGGGATTTCCACGCTGCCAACCCTGACAAGCCTAGGCCACCTGGTGGTGGTCGTAGAGGGGGGGGTACTGTTGTGGTTCCCTCCACCACCACCGGAGGGAGCCGGAGACCATCTCACCTTTCCCCCAATTCTGGCTGACTGAAACACCTGCTCTCATTGGAAACACCTGCACCTGCTCTCCCGGCTGCCTACTTAAAGGCAGCCTCACCAGTATTCCTCGTCGGGTCTTCATTCCTTCAGTCCTGGCTGACTCCCGACCCAACTGACTTCCTTGATTTTTGACTTTTGATAACCTTTGTTCCCTCTCCGTTGTTTACAGCTTTGATTCCTGGTTTAATAAATCTAGTTAAAGTCCTGCATTTGGGTCCTCCTCCTTCCATGTGCACCCCGCACCATAACAGGATGTAAGTCTGAGGTTTTAATCTGTTCGTAAAAATTTTGATTGTTCAAAGTTCAACATTTGAAAAAATAATATGTTAAATCTTAAAGAAATCACAGCTTCTTGGTTCTGAAATCTAACGTGATCTGTTTCGCTTTAACATTTCAAATTTAGTATTTGAAAACACGACTAGGTTAAAAGGTTCAGTAAAAAGTAGCACTTTACAGAAACTTTTAAAGTATAAAAAGTTATCATCGACATTTGCTCAAGTCTAAAAACTAAATAATTAATTACAGCGAAGGGATGGTTACAGTAAAAAAGCAGAATATTTTGACTCTAGTTGATATATTTGATCAAAGAGCTGCTAAAGTTAATTGGAGAAAATGCCAATAAAATATGCAAGCTTAATCACACATGAGGTGCTAATTTAAAATGTAACTTAGAGTACATAAATTAGTCTGAAATATATAACCATAAAAAAACATGGTAAATCATTGCAGAAAACTTACAGATTTGCCTTGTAATAACTACACTACTACACCCCTATTAGCGCCAGCAAATAAAAACTAATCCATAACAATACATACATATTGGAGTAAAATATTATATGTGTGTGTGTATATCGACTTGCTTCATGGTGCTGTCATTGCTAGTCTAATTCAGTCCATTAAACTTGAAATGCAGATCATCATTTTGCTGCTGTCTCAGGACAGGATAGGGAAAAAAGAAAACGTTCATTTTATTAGTATATGCTTTCTAAATTGATCAAATCAAACAAATAACCCACTTTAGTGAAGTTACAGGGAGAAGGGATACAGAAGGTGGAAGATTTTAAGTACTTAGGATCAATAGTCCAGAGCAATGGAGAGTGTGGAAAAGAGGTGAAGAAGCATGTGCAGGGAGGCTGGAACTGGTGGAGAAAAGTATCAGGTGTGATATGTGATAGAAGAGTTTCAGCTAAAATGAAAGGGAAAGTGTACAAAACCGTGGATTGGCCATTGTGGTGAAGAAAGAGCTGAGCCTAAAACCAAAGCTCTAGATTTACCTCTCGATCTATGTTCCTACTCTCACCGGCCGTAAGAGCACAGCGTCCTGAATACAAGCAGTCGAAATGAGTTTCCTCAGCTGCGTGGCCAGGCTCTAGCTCAGAGATACCGAGGGGCTCTGCCATCCTTTGTTTGGCTTCACAAGCAACGTAAAGCCGTTGCCCTTCCAGGTTGAGAGAAGCCAGATGGAGTTGTTTGGACATCTTGTTGAAATAACCAGTAATTTTGTTTCCAATATGACAACGTTATAAAATTATATAACTGAAACTATCATGTTAGACTAATTTTACCAGAAATAATTCACAAGCGCCAGTTGTGAATTACTGCCTCTGAGAGCAAGCAATTGGCAACTGGCACATCCGTGTGTGGCTGGAGGAGTTGGTTTAGTCCTGGGGGAGCTGAGGAGAAGAAGTAAATCTGGAGGAGGTGCGGAGAAGGAGACTGTCTAGAGGAGGTGCTTTGGGTTTTCCATGGAAACGTCTAGTTGCTCACTTGAGGAACTGGAGGTGCACATTCTGATCCAGGTAAATATAGAGAGGCCAGTTTGTTGTTCTTCACTGCAGCCAGGCTATGTGACCCATTCCAGACTCCAGCTTTTGGGTTGCCAGGTTGGACACAGTGCGACCAGACTGGGATGCCGGAGGATAGGAACAAGGGTGCATCGAGGTGTTAAACACCTGGTGTTGGCACCGGAGCTATCAAATTTCCCTTCGGGAATTAATAAAGTATGTTTAATTGAATTCAAAATTATATCTTTTCTGTGGGAATTTAAATAAAAAGGTACAATATAGAGATTTACTCTAAACTTCATGATAGCAATTTCAGTGACCATTTTCTTTCGGCCTTGGTTGTAATAAATTGACCCCTGATGTTGCTGTCTCTCCTCTTGACTGGTGCGAGTTATGAATAGGATCACATGAGGGAAATAGGTGTCGAAGGGTCTGAGTACTGATGTAACTACGGTAAGAACAGCAGGGCGCTGAAATTATAATTGCACCTCTTCCTCCAGCTCAGCATGCTTTCAGGAACCTACCCAGATCACATTTAGCTTGCACACACACACACACACACACACACACACACACACACAGTGGAAGATGGTCTGTCTGGAAGTGAGCATCCACCCGTATACGAACACACATAAACCTTCTATTACTGAAAAACGGCTTTTTAGTTTATGGGCCCAGCTCATCTGTCTTCTGCCAACTGCTTCCATTATTCAATGTATTTGTTTGCAGCATCAGTTCCGATCTAATTATTGTCATTAAATCATTAAATTATTAAGAATTGAACTTGAGATTTAGTGTTTTAAACAAACACAAAAATAAATATCCTATTTCTTTGTATGAATAAATTTTTTTTCAAGCATTTTTATTTGTCTTTAAATGCAATTTAAAAACATGCATTCTGCTTTCACCCATCGTCTTATGGTGGTCAATTGAAACAGGATTATGAACTTTTTCTACTCAAATGGAAAAAAAGGCTACATCAAATTCCATAGTCGTTATGTTTTAGTCATCTGTGATTTTTTATTGTGTTGACGACAAAAATTGTTCAAACAGGAAAACAGAGTTTCTAATTCTCTATTTTTTGTTCTAGACTCAGTGAAAGACATACTGTAGCTTAATCCTAATTTCCTCTAAGTTTGAGTGTGTTAATGTGAGTGTGTTAAGTGTGTGAGAGTATGCAGGTGTGTATTTGTGTGTCAGTCAGGTGGTTTATCTGGGCTTCGAGAGAGAGAGAGGCAGCAAATCTCCCTGTAATTACAATCTGAACAGCCCTGACATTTTACCAAGACTCCCTCAGGTGTGTCCATGAGCATGTGTCTATGTCTGTTTGTGGATGTGTGTTTGAGTGTGTGCTGAAGGCCTTTTGTCTTCTGGGGCTGAAACAGCTGGGTGCTCCTTGCTAATTAACAAGAAACCTCATAATTACTGTTAACTGGCCCGCTATCGCTGACAGAGAGAGGAGAAGATGAAGCGAGAGAGAGAGAGACCATCAGGAGTATAGTTTAATATCACATAACTTTAAAAATGGTTCAAAACCTGAGAAGAATTTTCAAAACCGTGAAACCAAAAAAAAAAAAAAAAGCAACAATATGTGGGTCACTCTCAGCTAATCTAGTGTGACATGGTGTTATTTCTGAATACAAGTTTATAAATAAGGACGTTTAAGGTTCCGTTCTGCTCAGTCATCTTCCGCTCATCCGGGGCTGGCTCACGAGGGCAACAGCCTCAGACGGGAAGCCCAGGCTACTCTCACCCCGGCTGCATCCTCCAGCTCACCCGGAAGGATCCCGAGTTGTCTCCCGGCCAGCTGTGAGACATGGTATCTCCAGTGGGTCCGGGGTCTGCCCCTTGGTCTCCACCCGGTGGGACGTGCCCAAAACACCTCGCTCGCGAGGCGCTCGGGGGGCATCCTGATTAGATGCCCGAACCACCCCATCTGACTACTCTCGACCTAGATGAAGGAGCGGCTCGACACCGAGCTCCTCCCGGATGGCAGAGCTCCAGAGTGAGTGGAAGTCATGGGTGGCGGCCAACAACGGGTACCCTGGCGGTCAGAACCTTGGCTGCAGAAGCAAGCTCTAGGGATGTTTAAGGTGTTATACATAATTTTTCATTATGTATAGTCTGGTTCTGAGCATGCTCTGTTTCCTCTGTTAGTCTGTGGGTGGAATTTGTCACTCTATTTTCATCTAAACACATCAGGTGGTTTGACAGAAGAGGTCAACGGGTTGGTGGACAACAGGGACTGAAATATAATTGTGAGGCTGGTCAGTGAGTTAAAGGGTAATTGGGGACTGTTTAGGTTGGTAGTTGAAAAAGAGTGTATCGGGGCATAATGAAAAGAGTTGTTCAAGTCCTGATCTCTGAGGCGCTTCAGCTGTTGTGGCTCTTGTCAAGTGGTTGCCCATCATATCTAAAGAGCACTTTATTTTTTTGGACATTGAATAATTTTGTTCCAAAATGCCTCTTGTCATAAAATTACACTTTAAATGTGCTGCTCAAAAAAGAATCAGTCTATGCACAAAAAATTATTTCCAGAATGTGTTTTTTTTGTTCTATACAACTGTTTAAAATTCAGGGATTTAAAATTCAGCTTTAGAGCTACAAACCCCTGCTTTGACTTGGTTTTCAACATATATTCAAGGACATGGCCTTTGACTGAACTGCTAAAACTAAAAACTGTGCAGTGATATTTATTGATCCACAAATGTCAGTTGCAGTTTACAGAAACCCCTGAGGATAAACTCATTCCAAGGAGGATGGTCTCTAACCATCATGGACCTTTGGTTTGAGAATGAGGAATAGAAAGACTCCTTTGATTAGCAGCCTGAGACACTCAATTCACCTACGGATCTTCTACCAAACTGCATCTTATCACCTTTTGCAAGCCCAAAAAAAATCACAACTGTATGTGAATATGCACAAAAAGTTTTGACAGACTTCCATAAACATGAACAAAGCTGTTTGTTTCTGGACAAAATGTCAGTGCTGCCACAGTGTTTTCATCACTTAGAACTACTGTACACACATGCCAACTTTCATTGCGTGTTTGTGTGCACGTTTTTACATTCACGGTTGTGACGAGGATACATCACATCTGTCTGCCTCAACTGCTTTTCCTTTCACACTGTGAGAAACCTAGACACTACGATAAAAGGTCAAGTAGCTTATAAAGATGCATGCAGACACACACTGTGCAAGGACATTTAAGACACACACAGCATTTTGTAATGAGGTTCAAAGCCATACATGTACACATGTTACATATGCATATGAATGGTTAATGTATGTTATCCTTTAGGATGTGTAATCACTCTTTCAGGTGTGATGAGCAATGTCATGCATGCCATATGATGCTGTTTTAGAAGAAGACATGTTTATAGTGAATGAGGAAGCTTTACTGATCACCAGGGCTTTTCTAGGTTACAGATGTTTTTGCATTAGTTTTTTCAAAAAGTTCCGAGGGGATTTAAGTAGTTGGTTATTGATCTGTGTAAATGCACATACGTACGTGTCAGTGTAATGGTCATCTCATGGTATGTTGGTTTTCATGTCGAACATGAGTGTTTTTGACTCACTTCATTACCTCCCGTTCTGTTGCTCTGTGTGCAGCTGTCTTTCTCGGTTTGTGATTTCTCACCCAGAACGGTTCTTGTTGTATTTTTCATCTGGTAGACTTACAGCTGTTTAATTGCTGTTTTGCTCAAGCCTAACACACTGACCCTCACATGCACATGTAATTGTGTCCTCGTATTGAAAAGGTGAGGTAAGTGGAAAGCCAAAAATGCATCATTACCTCACTTTGCAGCGTGACCAGAGTTGGAAAAATTGCTGATTAAAATTGTTTAAAGAAAATAATAGGATAGGCACATGTACAGATTAAAGGAGCCCAAAGGTTCAGTTTGGGCCTAAATATGTGGTTGTGAAAACACTTCAATGTTCCCTTCAGCTATTTTTGTTCAAGAGATCAATGTATGCATATGTATCTGTACATGTACATATTTCATCACACTTTTTCATCCCGGCATTGAAAAAGATCTGAAGGTCATTTAATCTCCACCTAAGAAGTAAGCCCATATTTAAGTGAGGGTTTCCTCCTTACATGCTCCACCCGTGTCTGCTATCCTTTATTATTCATTGTTTCAAACCACATTAACTGACCTGAATCACCAGCTTCTTTCCTAATTCATAACCACGGGGAAGAAAAATGACTCTCAAATGCAACTCAATAAAATCCAAGCACAGCACAACTAAGACATTAATGGAACCCTGCTTCAGGGTAATCAGACTTTAACTTTCTTAGTCTCATGTGGTCAAATCCCCTCGATGATGGCTGCACGAGTGAGCAAGCAGGTTGGAGGAGTCACTTCTGTAAAGAGCTAACTAATGCAGACTCTCGCCCGAAGACTGTAAACATACTTTTTTTCCCAAACCAAAGAACATCTCACTCACTTTTGTTGCCGTCTTGACCTAATTTTACACATCAGCAAACATGCACACACACTGGCCCCTGTTAGGAAGTACCAAACAGCTAGGTGCCCACGTATAGTTTCTGCTGTTACATCAGGTTCAATCAAGGACATGTTGCAAAAATTCATTCATCTTCTGAACTCCCTTTCGGGTAGCAGGGTGTGTCGGAGCCTATCCCTGCTGATTCTAGGCGGAGAGGTTGGGTACATGCCGAACAGGTCGCCAGTCTATGTTGCAAAGACATTAGAATTGAATTACATTTATTGTTTTGCCAATAAATAACATTTTAAACGTGTTTGGTCAGTTTTGATACCTTGTTTGTTGACATTTATTAGCGAAGCCTTTATTTTTGTGTTTCAAGTTGGACATACTGTATCTTGTTTTTGCTTTGACTTGGCTGTGATACAGCTGGTTGTATTTTTTCTGGCTCACCCACACTTCTCAGTATCCTGAGCATTGTCCCTCCCACAGGGAGTGTTAGACTGCACATAAAAGCCAATCAGCAATGGAGGATCCTCCCGCTGTGCAGTGTGTGTAGCGAGACAGATAGACACCGAGAAGCCGCTCTGAGGTAGACCAACATGTAAATAAGTGCTGAGTGTACCACAGTGGGAAAAGCAGAAGTTGAAATAAGAGCACAGACTTTTACAAACCATGCCAAATCATTTTACTGAATGGAGAAATGGAAAACGCAGGAAGTACTTCGTCATCAGCCCTCATGTTTACAATTGAAATTATCACTGAAATCTGGATGGAACTATGCTGTTTTAAACATGTTAAATTATCTCTCGCACACACTCCTTAACAACTATTTTTTTGGGGATTTTCAATGTCTTAGCTCCACTGAACACCAGCCATATCACCAAATACCGGTAACAAAAAATCCTACTTGCTGCCTTATTTGCATTGATACAGCTTGAGGAGCTTTGAGTCTGATTTAGTCTTTTAATGTTTGTTTGGAACTGACTGAAAGGGATCATATAATATCAGATTTCACTTCCAAATCAGCTTGATGTACTTTCATTTTTTTATGCAATACATGGCTCGAATTAGACGATTTGGGATTCAAACGGTGTTGAGACTTTATTCACGTTCTGTGAAGTAGCTCCAGGGTTTATTTCTTCATGGCATCACTACTTCTGTCTCACTCTTTGTGCATCCAGAGCCTTTCAGGAGCTCTTTTATGATGTAATGTTGTAATTTACTTACATGTGGGACCTTCCTCGTCTTTACCGGTCTCATCAACTTTACTTGCACTCGGTGATTGACTAGACAGAACGCCTTTTTGTTGTCCCCAGGCATCACGGCTGAACTTACTCCTCTCAGATTTTGTTAAACATGTAGCAAAAAAGAGGAGTCACGTACCATGTGGATTAAAAAAAATATCATTGCTGTATTTCATTTAGTGTGTGATTTTATTTTTTTGGCCTAAATATGCATGAAAGTCCTATTTTTATATCAGTTGAAAGTCATAAATTTTTAAGTGGGACATTTTTTTCTTTTTGCAATAGAGATAATTGTGCTTGACGTTGAACATATATTTATCAAATAAATTTCTTCTATACAGTATCAGCGCTAGAAAAAAGAAACATGTTGAAGTCTTTAATCGTGTATTGAAAGACAACATTGTGAAATAGGCTGCTTACTTTTTTGGTTTTTGCAACGTTCCGTTCCGTCATCTTCCGCTTGTTCTGGGGTCGGGTCGCGGGGGCAACAGCCTCAAACGGGTAGCCCAGGCCTCTCTCTCCCCAGCTGCATCCTCCAGCTCACCTGGAAGGATCCTAAGTCGTTCCCCGGCCAGCTGTGAGACATAGTCTCTTCAGCGGGTCCGGGGTCTGCCTCTTGGTCTCTCCCCGGTGGAACGTGCCCAAAAACACCTCACCAGCAAGGCGCTCGGGGGGCATCCTGACCAGATGCCCGAACCACCCCATCTGGCTCCTCTCGACACCGGCTCCTCACCCGATCTCTGAGTGAGAGCCCAGCCACCCTGCGGAGGAAGCTCATTTCGGCAGCTTGTACCCTCAACGGTTTTTGCAACGTGATTTCTGAAAACCAAACATTGAATATTCAGTTTGATTGAGCTCTTTTAAAGCAGGACGAATTTTACACTTTCTTTTCCCAACATTGTTTTGTGATGTTTATTCAAGAAAAGAGGCATGTGTGTATTTAAATGACCAGCAGGCGTACATCTGGTTGCTTGTATAAGATACAGGAAAAAAGAAAAAATCACCTTCAAAATGATGCAGTCTTGTTTCATCTTCTGAACCGCTAATTCTAACGGGGGAGCGAATGATGCCAGAGCCTATCCTGGCTGATTTCAGGCAAGAGGAAGGGTACTCCCTGGACAGGTTGCCAGTCTGCTGCAGGACTAAACACACACAACCATCCACAGACACTAATTCTTGGGGGAAATTTCACAATGGCCTATCAACCTAACATGCATTTGTTTTGGGGGCGTGGGAGAAAACCGGAGAATTGGAAGAAAACTCACGCATACATATACAAACGCCACACAGAAAGTCCAGTGTTTCAAGTCTCGTCCCACACAGGACTCAAACGTACAGCCACTGTACTAACCACTGCGCCAATGTGCAGTTCTGAGGATGCAGCTAGGGTGAGAGAAGCCTGGGCTTCCCGTGTGAGGCTGTTGACCCCGCGACCCAGCCCTGGATAAGCAGAAGACGATGGAATGGAACAGAGTTAGAAAACTTTATGAAATTAATTTAAACCACAATAATTTATATGCAAGTTGCTTAAAGGGATCTAGTAAAACATCAGTGAAAATCATCACTGACAGATTGAACGTCGTACCATGGAAACAGATTTTAAATAAAAATTACAAAAGAAAGTAATGTAAGAACATTTTCAAGAAATAATTTCCAGCAAAAAAAAAAAAAACATTGACCTGTGATAAATGTTTAATCTTGACAGGATAAATGCTGCTTCTCTATGTTCAGTCTGGATTAGCCGACCAAGTCTTTGCATTTAATAGATTTGCAGGTGCTCTTCTCTTTGAGAAAATCATAAATATAACATGGCCTTAAACCATTCTGTGGTTTGTAAACTGACTCCTGGGTATTAAAAATCCATTTTAAGCCTGACTGCTACAGTACAGGTGAGGGCGCCATGAGAGATAAATATTCAAAGGTAAAAATTTCTGCAATTAAAAAGATATAGGAATTAGAAATTTAATACTTTGCACTATTTAATTTAAAAAATCAATGTTTAAAGACATGTTTTGGAAGAAATAAAATTCTAAAATGAGTATTGGCTGTATGAATTCAGATTACTTTAACTGTACGTTAGACATGTTTTACTCCTGTAATTATAGAAATCTAACTGTTGTAATTTTGGTCTCTTTTTACTTGATAAATATATTCTTGACCTCTAAAATAAAATGTTTCAAAGGGCATTAAACATTTCCTTATCCTATTACAAACAACAATGTTTGGAATGTGTTTTTCTCCGAACTAACACACAGTCTCTTCAGTTTTCTAATAAAACTCCCACATTTATTAGTTTTGCTTTTGGATCTTTTACATGTTAAATTGGGGCCATTTCTACGTGAAGCTAAGATGATAACCAACTTAAACTGAATGCTTGCATTCATCCTCTGGCTTTCTGACAAATGTAAGGGATCCCAGTGACCCCGCCTGGTATCTTTAAACAAAGCACTACTAATATATTGTGATCCTCTCTCTAAGCCTTTTATCGCAACAATTAACAGGCTGTCTCCTAATGGCTGGAGGAGAAAGTGACTTTATGGGGCCAGTGCAGGTGTACAGGAGGAATAAAGAATGGATTTAGAAAATTAATCATTCACTGGCTGACTGAATGAGTGGCACAAAAGCTTTTTATACTTGCTGACTAACCAGCGGAGGAGGCAGGAAGGTTAATTAAAGTTCGCCGGTACATGTGATGTATAAATACTTTATAAGATAGACGTATGTTTAAAGAATGCTGCTGAGTTCTATACAAATTGTGCCGCTTTTTTTTTTTTTTTTTGCCACTTTCGTCTTTGAGGTAAATAATAAAGTATAAAATTTTCCGTCTGAGAAAATTGCAAGAAGATCTTGAAATTGTCGATGTCTGATTTGGAGCGGTTGTGGCTTCTTTTGTGTATCTCATAGATTCTTTTAAAAACCACAAGATTCAACCATTTTTGTCAAATCTTTATTTGCAGTTGGGAAACATTGCATGTGGATGTTTCTAGCTTTGGGTAAATTTAGTTATGTGGTTTAGTCTTGGTTGAATGCTGCACAACGATCTCTAAGAACCAAAAAATGAAGTCAATATCTTTTTGTGTACACAAAACCACATAGATGTTTAGACACTCATGTGTGATCCTGTGGGAGCATTCGAAATGCTCAACGCCTTTTCACACATTTGATATCAACGACAAACAAAATTCTACAGGCAGATACAGTACATACTGAAAAAAATGATTGGTTTTCTCTCCTGTCTGAAATACAAATGGGGTTTTTGGAAACAAAACACACTCAACCAGATAGATAAGCAGACTCACAAACCAGAAATAACTAACTACCAAAAAGATAGAAACAGAAGGAACGAGCAAAAGCTGCTTTTCCATCAAGCTCATTTCAGAGAAACACCGACACTTGTGCTCAAATTTCAATATGGCCTCTGGCTAGATGGAGGGAAAAAACGCACCTCCTGTCTTGATTAATATTGTTGGAGAAGCTCATATTTTTGTGAATTAAGGTAATCAAGTAATTTCACACCACGAGGCCTTTTAGAATTCCCTCTCATCTGAATTGTCGGGTTTCAGGAAAACAGATTTTAATAGAATGCCAATGTAAACCTTATTAAAAAAGATCTAAGACACTAAACCAATTTGTTAACTTAGGAAAGCATGTTTATAATATACTACGTACTTTCCAATGTAATTATTCAAATTGGCACATTTACCTGATAAACTATTCATACAAGTTTAATGATTAGGTCGAATCAAACTCACTATTCAATTTTAAAAGAATCTCTTTCTGTTTTTATATTTAACAATATTATCATCTGTTGGTTTCACTCATAGTAAAGAGATTCCAGGCTTGAGTGGAAACTTAAACATTATGATGATTGGTGATGAAAAATTACCCTTATTGAGAGCTTTCAAGATTGACTCATTTGTCCTTTTTGGCTCAGCAGATGGACTGATAAAATGTAGCTGGACTGTTCTCTCTTTCACTCAGTGGTTACAGAGATTGGCTTAATTCACTCCTGTTGGTGGTAGATAGGATTATGTGGTTAAGGAGAATGGATGACTTTCTACCCATACACATGGGGAACCTGTTGACGCAAGTAAGTTGGTAACCACTGCAGATTGCATTCAAGGACTCGGATTCTTCAAGTTCGAATTCCTACAAGTTTTTAGAAATAACTACAGTAACTGCGTGATATAAACAAATTAGTTACACCTATGACCACCTGCTGTGGGTGATGACCAAGAGAATGAGATTGCAGATACAAGCCGCCGAAATGAGCTTCCTCCGTAGAGAGGCTGGACTCTCACTCAGAGATAGAGTGAGGAGCTCTGCCACCCAAGAGGAGCTTGGGGTAGAGCCGTTGCTCCTCTGGGTCGAGAGAAGCCAGATGGGGTGGTTCGGGCATCTGGTTACGATGCCTCCCAAACGCCTCGCTGGTGAGATGTTTTGGGCACCTCTCACCGGGAGGAGACCAAGAGTCAGACCCGCTGGAGAGACTAAGTCTCACAGCTGGCCAGGGAATGCCTCGGGATCCATCCTGGTGAGCTGGAGGATGCAGGCTAGGTAAGAGAAGACTGGGTTTCCATTCTGAGGCTGTTGTCTCCACGACCCGGCCCTAGAGAAGCTGTAAACAACAGAACGGAACACGAGGTAACAATAGCTTTGTAGATTAAAGTACTGAAGTCTAAATACATCTACAGTTTTTTTGGCAAAGCCACTCCGGTGGGGAGTGTGGGAGAGGGAGCGTGGGAGATATTTCTGGATACTTTTGATCACATTGACACCTATTTGCTTTATTTGACTAAAGAAACATAAAAAAAGTTCTTTGTTAGCCGGTCTATTTATTTTGAGGTGATGAATAACCTTTGACTTTCTCAACTTTTTAGACCTCTGAGTTTTCTGTTTTGAACTTTGATTCATCGCAAATCTGTCAAACCATTTTGCACACGCGAACGAGATTTATACGTATCCCTGAGTTTTCTAATTAACTACAGCCATAAACAGTTCATCTTCTTGCTTTTCTCACTGTCCATCTGTCGACTAGACTTCCAGTTTAAACTTGACCAAAGTCATTTCAATAACACAAACACACACATACACACACACAGACTCCCCAGTTACATCTCATGCCTCCTGCAACACAGTGATAAGAACCACTCTGCCTCTCTGTTCATGTCTCTTGCAGTTTCTTTGTCTCTCTCTCTGTCTTTTTTACCATTTTGTTCTGATTTGTTCTATTGAAGTCTCTTGTTCTCAGTCTTTCCATCTCTGTCCATCGTTTTCCCCGTGGTATCACAACTCCTCTCAGTCATTGTCCCATCCTTCTAGCTGTCTATTTCTTCTTAGAAATCGGTCATTTATTTAATCATTTCCTACTCAAAAGAACTTATGACAGCATGTGAATCCTTACTTTGAGATTCATTGGGGTTCAGATCATGGTTCCAATGCAGCATTATTGATCATTTTTAAACATTGGGGAACTTAGCTTAAAATAGAGATGTAGAGCCATATTTATTCTAGATGACTTCAAAATTTCATATTCTAAAGGTTTGTTGATCCTTAAAGATGAACACTCGAGCCTGGATGTTGATATTTAAATCTGAATATGGTCAGACTCCGTTTACAGAAAAGCTTAGAAGTTCTCTGGGGATGTTAAGTCAACTCTATTCCTGTGATCTTTCCAATGCATTACAGGGAACACGAGGAAAGCAAACTATCATGCCAGGTTCAAATTTACAGATCACGTTCAGAAAGGTTACATCACATAATGACAGTTTAAATAACTGAAATAAGATGTAGCTTTTCTTTGGTAAATAATTGATCCCTGGAGAATATTTTTTCTTATTTTTTCTTTTGGATTGATGTTCCACTATTCTTTACCAAGGCTTTTGTCAATCTCAACAATCATAGAGACGTAGAAGAGGGATGTTTAACAAGATTTATGAAAATAAAATAAAGCAACTTTTGTTTTATGTTCGATGAGATTTTTTTCCTTTGGACTTCGAAGGAGTTATTTTTGTAATTGTGTGACTGAAACAGATCATTTTGAAAATACAAAAAAAAAAAAAATCATTTCATCACCCAAATCTTTGATCAGCTTCCTTCTACGCCTATTTGTGAAGATATGTTAAAGTTTAAAAAAACAAAATCAATTTTCAAAGATACGATCTTTTGTTTCCCCTGTTTTAAAGCGGCACATTCTTTCACCAGCTTTATTTTTTTATGCGTATGGAGCTTAACTGCAACTACCATATCTAATCTTGATCTCACAGTAAATAAAATTGAAACCCATCATATTAGCATTTTGGTTTTGCAAAAGTGGAATGAGATAGGGATTGTTGCTGGAATCTGAAATAGAACCCAAACACTTCCTGTGCATTTTACAACGTAATCTTGTCGTCAGGTTAAAAGTTAATTCTTTAAATACAATTTCAGTTTTCAAGGGCAAATGCTTACTTTTTTGGGTGAACTGAGAAAAAATTTCTCTTTTCTCTATAATAAACTCACCTGAGTGATGAAACAAGTCAACATTAAAAATACTTCTTTTTCACAACAACAATTACTAGATACAGTACATATTGTTCAGTGTAATGCAGTATATTGCTGCACATTTTTAGTTTTTTTTCTAATTCATCTTTTGAAATCAATAAAATTTGATAGTTCCATTCCGTTGTCTTCCAATTATCTGGGGCTTGGTCACGGTACAGTAGAAAGACGGGAAACCCAGGCTTCTCTCAGCCAACTGCATCCTCCAGCTCACCCGGGTGGATCATGAGCCACTGCCTGGCCAGCTGTGAGACAAAGTCTCTCCAGCAGTTCTGGGATCTGCCTCTTGGACTCATCCCGGTAGGACATACCCGAAACACCTCCCCATAGAGGCGTTCGGGAGGCATCCTAACCAGATCCCTGAACCGTCCGATTTGGCTTCTCTCGATCCAAAGGAGCAACGGCTCTTCTCCGAGCTTCTGATGGAAGGCAGAGCTCCTAACTCTATCTCTGAATGAGAGCCCAGCCATCCTGCAGAGTTTATTTTTTAATCTATTTTCTTCAATGAACAAAATAATAATTATGAGTTAATTATAACCCATTAATCCTTGAACTATCTTCTGCATTCTAAGAATCTAATGATTTCATTACAAAACAACATAAGTTAATCTTTTCCAAATTATGAAAATTTGTTGGATTTTCTTCCTTTTGATTAAACTAAAATGTTTTTGTCAAAAATGTGTGACACTAGAATAAAAACTAAAAAAAAATCATATTGTAAGATTTTCTTAATTTTTTGACTGAAACAGGGTCAAATAAATTATGCAAAATCTTAACCTCAAGATTTTGAAATTTTTAAAGAGTTTAAACTTTTTTTTAACTGTATAAAATGATTTACCAATCGAATTGATAATACTTTTTATCAGTTTGTTTTCATCTGAGCCGAAGTGCAAAGGGTACAAAGCCATGCATATCATCTATTTGTGAATTCCGAGGCCTCATTTGGCCTCTTTTTATTTTTGATTTTTTTTTTTTTGGTTTTGTTTTAAATAAAAGTGGCTGCCTCATCTCATTAGCCACTCGTACTCTTTTACTGCTTCTGCAAGTCCATAACATTTATCCAAGGTTACAATGTCAAAGCAGCTGTTTCCTGAACGGATCGGGTAAATTAAATGGTCTAGATGACTCAGCAAAAAGCATCCCAAGACAAACCTGTGTGTGTGTGTGTTTGTGTGCGCCAGTATTGCCTCACAAATGCTTAAAATATTCCAAAACAGGAGAGAGGTGCTGAAAGCTCATAAATATTGTGGATTTGTCACTGTACAATGTTTTATTTATTCTCTCTTTTCATTCTCCTCTCGCTCTTACTCTCTCGACTCTCTCTCTTTCTCAGCCAAATCCACATGCACACACTCGTGCACGCTCACTTTCCTGCACACACAATGCCTTGTGGCTCACAGAACAATGACTAGTGCAGTGAGTGGCATGTACAGCTTAACTTGCACTTCGGTGTGTATGTGTGTGTGAATTAGAGTATTTGATGTCAGCAGGGTTGATTCACACTCACTTACCCCCCGACAACTGGAATGATACCACCCGCCTCTTGACAAGCTCACATCACACACACTCACACACTCACAAACACAAAAAGCTAATTAGGAGTCTTCATTATTGTTGGATTATGCTGTTCAGCCCCAGAGCTACAGGCTTTTCTTTATGGGTGCAAAAGAGCTAAGGACTCTTAAGTACATTTAGCAGACTGCTAGTTTTACTTGAATAATGAATCTGAGCACAAGACCAGCTAATGAAGCAGAGCATACGCACACAATTTTGACTTTTAGCATGCAAAGCTGCACTGGCAGTTAGTTACAAGACATCTAGCAGCACAGACAAAGCGAACTGAGTCTCTTGAAACACATTGATTGCACAAAAACTACCAGGCTAGATGCTGTCCACACCAACAAGAACAATCACAGATCAGTGTTCTACTTTAGTACACCCCAGTCGAGGATGAAATCGCTAATGTCGGATGTTCTAATGTTTCTTTCCCTGCAGGCATGTCATTCAGCTACTTTTAGGGCAATGTGAATTATTCCCAAGCTAAAATCCCAGCAGCAGCAAACTGCCTTAATCCCTCATTTCTCTTTTTAGGAGGCATTTTTTATGTGCCTAAATGCAACTTCACTTTCCTCCTGGCTTTACTACTGTAATGGGGAGTCTTTAGAATTTCATGACACCGGAGAGTCTTCGAGTCTCTTCATGTCTTTTTGTGACATTAGTTAACCAATCTTTGCCTGCGCTTGGACGAGCCTCGTTGTATAATTGCATTGGAGTTTTTCATTTTCTTTGAGCATGTATCACTCTTTTCACGACCTCATTCCTCCTCTGCTGGCTCATTGCTACCGTCTTGCATCATCCCTGAAAGAGATCTTAAAATCTCTACAGTTGCTTTAAATTACAAACTGCAATTACACTTAATGTTCTCTTGGTTCTTTATTTAACAACAAAAGTTTTTGTTGGGGGATGGGAGGCAAGGGGAGAAGACATTTTAGAGTATCTTTCCCTCCCCCCCAAAAATATTTACTACTTGATGAGTAGACATGGTCTAATGAAAAGCATGCAAACTTGTCTAGTGAACTCGGTGATGGTTCTTGTTTGTTCCGTTCTGTCATCTTCTGCTTGTTCCGGGGCTGGGTCGTGGGGGCAACAGCCTCAAACGGGAAGCCCAGGCCTCTCTCACCCCGGCGGCATTCTCCAGCTAACCCGGAAGGATCCCAAGTCGTTCTCCGGCCAGCTGTGAGACATAGTCTCTCGAGCGTGTCCGGGGCCTGCCCGTTGGTCTCCTCCCGGTGGGACGTGTCCAAAACACCCTGCCCGCGAGGTGCTCGGGGGCATACTGACCAGATGCCCGAACCACCCCATCTGGCTCCTCTCGACCTGAAGGAGGAGCGGCTCAACACTGAGCTCCTCCCGGATGGCAGAGCTCCTCACCCGATCTCTGAGTGATTTAAACTCCTCCTTTTTGTTTGTGTTTGAAGAAGAATTAAATTTAATCTCAAAATGCTCAGTTGTTATGCCATGACTTCCTACTGAGCTGTTATGTTTACACATTTTTTAAAGTCACTTAATTTTATTCCGAGCTCATAAAAATTGTTCAAATTTTCCTCTACAGAATGTAATTTATGTTCTATGAATATCACTGCCATAAATAACTTAGCTGTTTTGGATGCACGACTCAAAGCGAAGGTTCACCATGCCTAATGAATGACTTGGCAGGTAATATGCAAATAAATTATGTAGTACAATCAAATCCTCTAAAAACTCCTCTAAAAGGAGGTAAATCAAGAAATTAAACAGTGTCCTTTGAAAATGACAGAATAAAAAATGTATTTAAACTTGAGAATGTTTTTGACCTAGTAAAACTTTTATCATGAGCAAAATGACTAGTCAGTCACCTTCTTAACCCTTTCGGGGTTGCGGGAGCCCATCCCGGCTGATTTGAGTCAAAGGGTAAGGGAAACCCCGAACAAGTCGCCAGTCTGTCGCGGGCCACACACACATACAAACATAAACACACACTCATTCCTAGTGGCAATCATGAGGTGACCAATCAACCTAGCATGCATGTTTTTGGAGTACCCAGAGAAAACTCACGCATACACGGGTGGACCTTGCAAACTCCACACAGAAAGGCCAGTGTTCCAAACCTCGTCCCAACCCAGGACTCGAACGCACAATCTTCTTGCAGTGAGGCCAATGTGTCACCCTCTGCGCCACCATACTGCCCGCAAAATGACTAGTCAAACAAAAAAAAGTTAAAGGTATAAGAATTAAAGGATATGGAATTTCCAAAGCATTTCTATTTTACTTTGATTTTGAAGATTAAATGAGCTAAGCCTCAGTAAATTAGGATTTATTTAAACGACATTAGCAGTAGCCACATCTGTATTGTTAGCCTGATACAGATGGGCGAAGGCAGAAAGTGGCACTAGCCTGGATAGCGATTTGTGGGGGATTTGGACAAAACAGATTCTACACTGTATGTTAAAAAAACTAACATTATCTGATAGGAAAATAGATTCACTTTGAAGTTGCTGGCAACTGGAAAAAAAAAAGTTTCCACCCAACTCTTTCTCCTCGTAGCTTCGCTTGCCGTCTGTCCGCTCTTGCATATTAAAAGAAATTTTGAGGCAAAGTGTAATGCAGGCTTGTGAAACTTATGTACAGCGTGCATTTAGCTGACTTGAAATGCAACGCTCAGAAAATCTGTCGGTGATACTGAATTAAGAGTTGTTCTGACTTCCACATGATTTACGGAATGCTGATTCAGCATGTAAGATCTTACACTGTGGGATACGGTGTGAGAGATTGCTTTCCACCGCGGAGCAGATATGAATGTAAAAATTTGCACATTTGCTTTAAACTTGTGAGGGGAAAAGAAAAATGAAGCTATGCCACACGTACAGTAGATGCCATTTATAAGCATAAAAGCAATGAGGTGGACAGGAATATTGAATCTCGTGGTAAACTCTGCAGCTCTGGGAGGAAAATGAAACATTTTCCTTCAACTGTGCATGTGTTTGCACATCAGTGTTAGACCTTCGGGTATGAGCTAGCCTAGTTTGAGGTGTGATATGCACACTCGCTCAATTCCTATGGGGCAAAGTAGTGCTGACCAGATGAGTTGGGAGTTGCTTTTTTTTCACTTTCATTTCATGTGCTTGGGAAAAAGTTGAGGTTTGATTGTGTGGTATGTATGTGGAATTTTTTTTGCCATTATTTTATCATGCCACATTGGGTCACAAAAAATGACTCAGCACTTTAAAGACTTTTAAACTAGAAAGTATTGGCAATAGATGTGCTGCTAGGATTTCTGTCTAAAGAGATTCCCTTCATTTCAAAGTAGAACCTCTAGTTGGTACAACTGCTGCTCCTCTGGTTAGTATTAGCTGATTCAGCCTTACTTCTCAGTTAGAATCTGTTTGGGACAAAAAGCACCTTGAGCACACACTTGTACTCTAAGGCATGTTAACTTGGAGAGTTAAACTATAAAGTTCTGTTATGAACTTTCCTGGAAAGCAGGGATCACGTGAGTTTTTTTTTTCCTTGTCTCTGTTCGATCAGTCTGTTTCTGCTGCATACATTTAAAAAAAAGAAGAAAATTAGTCATTGTACCTTTGCACGACAGTGACATAAATTCTTGTAGAAACACCTCAGATTTTATTCAACAAAAAAGAAAACTTGATATATTGTTGGATTTTGTACTTTTTTGTCTCTGTCCCTTTTTCATTTAATTTCATTTCAGTTTATCAGAAACCTTCAAAAAATTCAGACACAAAGAAGAGACAAAAAGAAATATCTATTTAGTCGTTTCGCCTCAGTTCTCAATTTCTTTCACGTCTATAGCCATCTCAATCTTTCTTTTACTGTTTTTGTCTTTGAGTTGAAACTGAACTTCTCAAGTGCATTTCTTGCCATTTTTATTTGCTATTTTTGTTGTTGTTTTTTAATGTTTCTAAGGATTCGTTTCTGACTGTGCAGATGTGAGAAACAAATGAGTGGCAAAAGGTTAATTTGATTTCTGAGCAGAATATGTAGCTGTGGAGAAGTAATGACAGAGAAGAGAAGAGCAAGGAACAAATAGATGTTTAGAAATAAAACCGAGATGAAAGATAGCTTGATTTTGACTGAAGTTTGTCAAATTAGTTTGATCACCAAAGCAAGAAATTCTAGTATTTGCTCCGTGCAATAGCAACATTTTCCTCTGTGGCCTTGCTGTGTTTATGATTCTATGTCGTGCCACGAAGGGTGCTGAATCTCTGCCAATCAACTCTGTAGTCAACAAAACCAAATCAACATTTCAGCATGCAAACCAGTTTTATTTAATTACTGCATCAAACAAAAGTGGAATTGAGCAGATCCTCTGTGGAGACCTAAGCTGTTCTTTTTCATTTTAATTAAAAAGTAATCCCAATTTGCACCAATTTTTAACATTTATATATTGTCCACGCTTGTAGTCTCTGCTAAGTTTGAAGAATTTTGACTTATTTAGCGATGTATTGTTAACAACAAATAGAAAAAACAATGAGTTTAAGTTTTTTTGGGGGGGAGTATGTAAAACTTAAAATTTCAGAAAGTTTCCATTTAATTGAGTCTATTTTTAAGCATCAAAACCAACACTTCAACTACTATTTCCTTTGTAAACCAAAATAAACAGGTGTCATACAGTGGTTGATGCCAATTTATTTCCTCTAAAATGTCTTGAGACAAAAAAAATCTGTGACAATTTAAGTCAATTTTACTCACCAAATTTCTTCCATAAGATTGGAAGATTAAGACTCAATTTCTGCATTTCATTGTTTTTTTTAACCTTTTCCACATAGTTTTCTGTAGAAAAACACTCAAGAACAATCTACCTTTGACGCTTTAACTTTACAACATTACTCATTTGTCGCCGATTTGCTGCCATATACATACCTCCTATATACATACAGTGGTGGTCAAAAGTTTACATACACTTGTAAAGAACATAATGTCATGGCTGTCTTGAGTTTCCAGTTATTTCAACAACTCTGATTTTTCTCTGATATAGTGATTGGAACAGATCCTTCTTTGTCACAAAAAACATTCATGAAGTTTGATTCTTTTATGACTTTATTATGGGTAAACTGAAAATGTGACAAAATCAGCTGGGTCAAAAATATACATACAGCAATGCTAATATTTGGTTACGTGTCCTTTGGCCATTTTTACTTCAATTAGGTGCTTTTGGTAGCCATCCACAAGCTTCTGGCAAGTTTCTGGTTGAATCTTTGACCACTCCTCTTGACAGAATCGGTGCAGTTCAGTTAAATTTGTTGGCTTTCTGACATGGACTTGTTTCTTCAGCATTATCCACATGTTCTCAATGGGATTTAAGTCAGGACTTTGGGAAGGCCATTCTAAAACCTTAATTCTAGCCTGATTTAGCCATTCCATTACCACTTTTGATGTGTGTTTGGGGTCATTGTCCTGTTGGAACACCCAACTGCGCCCAAGACCCAACCTTCGGGCTGATGACTTCAGGTTTTCTTGAAGAATTTGAAGGTAATCCTCCTTCTTCATTGTCCCATTGACTCTCTGTAAAGCACCAGTTCCATTGGCAGCAAAACAGGCCCACCGTGCTTGATGGTAGGCATGGTGTTCTTGGGGTTAAAGGCCTCACCTTTTCTCCTCCAAACATATTGCTGGGCATTGTGGCCAAACAGCTCAATTTTTGTTTCATCTGACCACAGAACTTTCCTCCAGAAGGTCTTATCTTTGTCCATGTGATCAGCAGCAAACTTTAGTCGAGCCTTAAGGTGCCGCTTTTGGAGCAAGGGCTTCCTTCTTGCACGGCAACCTCTCAGTCCATGGCGATGCAAAACACGGTTGACTGTGGACACTGACACCTGTGTTCCAGCAGCTTCTAATTCTTGGCAGATCTGCTTTTTGGTGCTCCTGGGTTGACTCTTCACCCTCCTGACCAGTTTTCTCTCAGCAGCAGGTGACAGCTTGCGTTTTCTTCCTGATCGTGGCAGTGACAAAACAGTGCCATGCACTTTATACTTACAAACAATTGTTTGCACTGTTGCTCTTAGAACCTACAGCTGCTTTGAAATGGCTCCAAGTGACTTTCCTGACTTGTTCAAGTCAATGATTCTCTTTTTCAAATCTGTGCTGAGCTCCTTTGACTTTCCCATTGTAGCGTTTGTGGGTGTTTTTATCCAATGAGCCCTTTTTAAATGGCCTCAGAGAATTCACCAGCTGTAGTCACTCATAATCACTCACAAGAAGTTAAGAGGTCATGCTATGAAGCTCATGTCATTGACACAACTTTCTAAGTCTTCAAAATTGCTCATTCATGTTGCTGTATGTATATTTTTGACCCAGCTGATTTCGTCACATTTTCAGTTTACCCATAATAAAGTCATAAAAGAATCAAACTTCATGAATGTTTTTTGTGACAAAGAAGGATCTGTTCCAATCACTATATCAGAGAAAAATCAGAGTTGTTGAAATAACTGGAAACTCAAGACAGCCATGACATTATGTTCTTTACAAGTGTATGTAAACTTTTGACCACCACTGTATACCAGCTTTGATAATGGTATCTGCTAATAAGTCAGTTTCATTTTTTTTTATGATTCTGAAACACAAGCACTTGAAAAATAAATTGTAACAACATAGATTCTTTTTCTTGAGTTGCAAAGCACAAATCAATGCTGTCAACATGCAGAGCACATTTTTTGTTGCTTGTTAATGCCAGCAAGTCAAAAACTTTTTAGTTCATGGAGTTTTTTCAGATCCATGTAATTGTTTTTATGAATATTTTTTCAGCTTCTTTTTTCCCATGTTTCTTCTGCTGGTCATTAGACTAAACTTCACTCAGATCTACAGGATATTACATTATGCTCTGCTTCTCCTGTCGGCAAAAGCTTTTACTTTTGCTGCATGGTAGCCATGTGTTTTAATGAAATAGAAACACTACCACAATCGAGAAATATGAAAGATTGATCTAATAATGCATTCACGAAATATTTAACTATATTTACAGTGAACAGTTTGCATCAAGTTGGACAGTCTGATCAGTGATCATTGTTTTGTCTTTAAAGGAAAATTAGAGAGGAAGCAAAGTAAAGTTTTCCCCAAAATTGCATATTGGGTATGAGTTCATTCCTGAGCAGAAAAAGTTCTTCTATTTATGTATTTTTACAATTGCCTGCAAATGTAAAAATTTGGGGAGACGGTGGCTCAGTGGTAGAGTGTTCGCCAATGGTCCGGAAATCAACCGGAAGTTCGCATCCTACTGAGTGCACATCTAGGGTCCTTGGAGAAGACACCTAACTCCCCGTTTCTCCCACCATTGGCGCTGTCGTGGGCAGCCTGCTGCGGTGTAATAGTGCAGCACACAAATTTTCTCGGTAAGGGATAAATAGTGAGAAAAAATAAAAATGATTTCTAAACGTTTATTTTTATCTGATTTATAAGTTACAATACTATTCATATGATTTCTTGTCTTAAGTTACTGTCACGAGTTGTATAATGGTGAAGTGGTTACCACAATGGCCTCACAGCAAGAAAGTCGGGGTTCGAGTCCCTGAGTGGAGGGCAAGGCTTTAAATACTGGCCTTTCTATGTGGGGTTTGCACGTTCCCCCTGTGTACGTGTCGGTTTTCTCCTACCCTCCAAAAACATGCAAATTAGAGGTTTACTGATGGCCGCTATGAAAATTGTCCCTAGGAGTGTTTGTGTGGCCCTGCAAGAAACTGGTGACCTGTTCGGGATGTACTGTGCCTCTCACTTGAAATCAGCCAGAATAGGCTCGGGCAACCCCCGCTACCCATTTTGGGATAAGCGGTTCAGAAGACGAAATGAAACAAACGTTACTGTCACCTTAAAAGCTTAGATGTGGAAGTTCTTTCAAAGTTCATCAGGTTTAAGGTGGATTGAGACCACTAAGTGTATCTTAAAACCCTTGAGCTTTCTCGTACAAACTTTTTCAAAAACTCAGTGTTAATGATTTTTTTTCCTATAAAAGATAAGGAGGTGTCCTCCATTAGCCCATTTATGATGAGGGGTTGAAAGATACGCCAATTATGGTCTGACATCTCGCTCAAAGTCAAGGGAAACCTAAACCTTCTAAAGCCAGTGAGTAACGTGTTCACTTGGGAAAAATATGTTCATAAGCTATCATAAATTCGAGTGCCTTTTACACAATTTCTGGCAGTTATTTTGCTCCACATTCTGTCTTAATTTTATTTCCCAATGTCATACAGTCTTCCTGCTTTGCTTTGGCACCTGTAGTCTTAATGTTAAGAGAATCTTTTCCAGAACATTCTGCTCTTATTATTATTAATTATATGACTGCTGTGTTACGAGGGCCACAACTTTTTTTTAAAATTTGAACTCGTATTCCAAAAGCATTCCATTTTAGTCCTTTTCTGTCAATTTCCACAGCTTTCAACTATAAATCAACCTTTCTATGCTTTGAAATTTTAACTCATTTATCTTTATTCCCTTAGAGGTTCATTTATACCCAGCGCACACAGCCAGTGCTTCTTAACTCGTTCTACCCCCTATTGTCATTACCTGTGTCTCTCTCCACATGACCCCAATTCACAAGCAAGCTCACATCCATTGCCTCTCTGCGTCTGTCTCTGTCTCTTGCCAGGTGTAGCTGTGCTGAGCTCCAGGCTAATGTGTATGAGCAGCACATGAAGCGTGTGTGTGACTTGATGAAGCATGTTTGTCTGTGTTTCAGACCTTCTGTGTCTCTGTTTTTTTTCTTTTTTGCCCTCAATTTCCAGCCAACAATCACCTTTTTTTAAATTATTATTTCTTCTTTCACCAAATGCTTGTCTCTGTCGCCAGGTGTGTCTTGCTTGGAGCATGTGGCTAGTGTTCTTGAGTAAGACATGTAGGTTGGGGGTTGCATGCAGATACAGGAAGTAAGCAGGAACATCCTAGTTCCTGAAGGGAAACGGGAGAAAAAATATTTTTTTTGCAACCAAAGAGATGAAGAAAAGATTTCCCCACTGACATAGTGTGAGAATTTTTAATCCAAATATATTTATATCCATGTGTTTCTCATGGTGTCCGCTCCGTACCAGCCGTCTGCCGCTGTTCCAGAATCACAAGCAGCAACCCGGCACTGTAAAGTAATTGAAGAAACTTAGATTACACAAATCAAATGATCTGCTTCCCAGTTTTATTTGCCCAAGTCTAGGAGGTTCTTGTGCTCAATTTCCCTCCGTCTCTTAAAAAACCCTCCAGCAGACACATCAAACACAGCAAAGACTTCTAAGAAGGAAAAAGCGATGAAGTCTGTAGATGGAGAAGGAAAATGAGCACTCAGACTCAAAATAAGGCCGTGAAACTCCGTGGTGGAGACTGCAATCATAATTCATTCGTTCAGTCTGATATATAGATTGAAATTCCTTTATAGGCTTTTAAAAACAGCTATTCAGAGACGACATGATTTTTATGGGTCGCAGTATGGTGTATCTGTCTGTCTGTCTTCTAGACAGTGTGTTTGCTGATCGAGACATTTCGACTTCCATTTGGAAATCATGTTCAATCTGATAAAATAGACCTGAACTGGTTTTATACTGTATAAGAACCTGAGTTTGCCCGACCCCTAACGAAGAGCTAACCCCAACAAAACTGTAAACAACTGTTCTTTTGACAGGTTATCTAACTTGTTAAGTAGATTAGTTAGACCCAACTAAGTTAGACCCACCCAAGTAGGGGTGGGTCTTAGCTAATCACTATAGTTGTCTGATTGCATTTTATTGGCCAACACCGAAACTAACAAAACATTTTGACTTTCCCCGAAATTGAAGACAACTTTGAAGCCTTTTTGTGTGATTTGTCTTTTTCCCTGTAGACCTCCTAGGCCAAGGGATGGCCTCGGCCCAGTGGGAATCGAATCAGATTCTCCCAGTCGAAAGTCGGATACTCTAACACTGGCTCACTTCCAGATGAATGAGGGATTACGCAAACTTGTTGATCAGAATTATATTTATTTTAGGTTAATGTCCACAAATAAGTTTGTGCATATTTTAATGTATACTTTAGCAAAAAGGGAAGAGATGAGCTTTCAATTGGCTTTAAGTTCCAAGTTAGCAAAATGTTTTTGTAAATACGTGCATTTTCTTCGTCACAAAGAATTTAGCATTCATGGTAATAATTTTTAAACTCCAGGTCTAATTACATGTTTGTTAGACCAAGTAATTGTTCCATTCCGTCATCTTCCGCTTAACCGGGGCCGGGTCGCTGGGGCTACAGCCTCAGACGGGAAGCCCAGGTTTCTCTCACCCAAGCTACATCCTCCAGCTCACCCGAGTCGGAAGGATCCCGAGTCGTTCCCCAGCCAGCTGTGAGACATGGTCACTCCATTAGGTGTGGGGTCTGCCTCTGGTTCTCCTCCCGGTGGGACGTGCCCGAAACACCTCACCAGCAAGCCGCTCGGAGTGCATCCTGACCAGATGCCCGAACGACCCTATCTGGTTTCTCTCGACCTGGAGGAGGAGCGGCTCGACACCGAGCTCCTCCCCGATGGCAGAGCTCCTCACC
This sequence comes from Neostethus bicornis, assembly GCA_902685375.1. Classification (NCBI taxonomy): domain Eukaryota; kingdom Metazoa; phylum Chordata; class Actinopteri; order Atheriniformes; family Phallostethidae; genus Neostethus; species Neostethus bicornis. The sequence goes on along the minus strand of LR738551.1, from coordinate 20,620,456 downwards.
CGATCTCTGAGTGAGAGCCCAGCCACCTTGTGGAGGAAGCTCATTTCGGCCGCTTGTGTCCACGATAGTAATATTTAATATGATAAAAATCTCAGTTGATTGCTGAATACAGGTTTTTAAAGGATTTAGATTTTAAATAATTGATTATTCCAGTCAGATTCTCCTGTGTCATATTGGGGGTGATAAACGAAAATATTTTTTCACAAGAGCAATGTGCATTCAAATGGAATCTTTACAAAATATATTCATCTGTCATAATTCTACCACATATTGCATGTCCTGTGGCAGAAATTAAAGCATAAACTAGCCTATTTATGCAGGATTTCTACAGCTTTAGATAAATAAAGCTGCATATTTGAATTGTTTGCATGAATAGAATCACAGAGAGACAAAGCAGAAAGAAAGTGAGATGAATTCCGTTCTTCTAGAAGTTATCTTATGTATATTGAACCTCTACAACAATATCTCCAAGAAAAACACCTATTTCCATATCTGAAGTTAGACTTTATAACAGTTTTTTTTTGGTTGGTTGGTTGGTCTAAAAAAATAAAAGGAATGTTTGATCAAAGAGAGACCATCTTTTCTCAAGCTGTCATGTTATGTGACAGCACAGGGAACTGCCATGAGACTGCATTGACCTAACCAGGACACTTTTCCTTTTCATGCAGGTTTTCAAAGCAAGAATATATCCAAAATAAGTCATGAGAGTGGAAGAAGTTGAGAGAATTTTAGTTTCTGTGCTGTCAGGTAAACTTTGCAGCCTCTAAAAATGCGTTAAGTCGGGTGTGTCTCAATAACCAACAGGAAAGTGAAAGATAAAATATCGAAGAATCCTATTAAAAAATAATGTGTACCTCTAACTGTCTCCAAACATGCTTAAACCAATTCAAACAAGACTTTTGTTTTTCTAACATTTGTTACAAACAATGTTTTTTACTTGGTTTTAAATGAATAATGACTGCAACTGAACGCAAATGGAATTTTTTGTCAAGAACGCTCTGAGTTTTCTCATTTTTATTTTCCACATAAAAACAGAAAATAACAACATGTCACATTCACTTCTTTGCAAACCAGTGGCCCTCATTAGCAGTGGAAATATTTGGTTTACACATAACAGCTGATTTGTGGATCAAATATCATACTTCATGACTGTGAAAGGTTTTAAAACCAAGAAATTTGCTGTAAAAACACTAATAAAATATAAATGAACCCCAATATGCTCTGCAAGCATGTACTTCCATTGTTGCTGTGAAACAGGCTACAGTGAAATGAATCGGTTCTCCAACAGCAAAGGGCTAATGTACGTGTATATGCTCCAGCAGGCTGACAGAGGAACCTTCTGAATGATGCAAACCGGAGTAATATCAGCAATCTAGGAGAGCTAATAACCCCACACCTCTTTCTTTTCTCTCTCGTTTCTATCTTATCAACTTTCTGTTTCAGTGTCCTTTCTGCTCCTCTTGTATTCCTTTCTTCTTACTCACTATCACATCTGTTCTCCTTGATTCATCTTTTGTCAATTTATAACATCTTCCGGTTCTCGTTTTTCTTCGTCTTTAATTCTTTTGTTTGTGCGTTCTTACACCCATCACTTATTTCATAAAGATGTTCAATTTCTCTAAGCACCTCTTTACTTTTTCTTTTCTCGTCTCGTTTTCATAAAAAGTACTTCCCCTTACCTCCACTGCCTCCCTCTTGAAAAAAGGAAGTGGCTGTGAGAGATTGAAAGAAGATGAGATTGAAAAGGGGATGAAAGACCAAAAAGGATAGATATGGATGGTAGAAAGAGAGGGGCGGAGAGGGAAAAGCAAGGAAATGATCAAAGGAAAGGAGACTCTGCAGAGTTCCTGAATTAAATAGAAGATTAAATCAAATTAATAGTGAATTGAGAAACAGAAAGGGAGAACGGAAAGTAGAGACAGGTAGATGATTTATTCTCAGTCTTTATAATATTTTTTAAAGTATCCAGTTAATGAAAATATGTTCTCACTTCAGCAAAAAAGGTCTGCGCTGCATTTTGTTTGGTGGGGATATAAACTTAGTTTTGTCGACTTCACGCACCAATGATTTTTATATTAAAATGAAGAGCTTATTGCAGGAAATTAAATGTAAGCCACTCCAAACTACTTTCATATGCACTCGATCGGTTTTTGAATAGTAGAAAAGCTGCCAATGCAGACATTGAAATGACCTCAACTGGGCGATGCATTTCATAAAAGAAATTTCAAGTGTTGGAAACATCGTGCGGCGTCTACTGAAAATTGACATACTCAACAGAATTTTAAAGAGGTCAAAACAAACTGAAGAATATTACTTCTTTTGTTAAAGGTCACTTTCAGAACCACTAAAAAAGAAACCTGAATCTTTAGCCCTTTTTTTTTTGTAAATATCTTGGCTTACTATATCATTTTCAAGCTTTGAGTTCATTGACAAAGAAATAAAACTGCAGTTAAAGGAGTCGACTTGATGCTCTGCTGGTTCCCAAACATAGTAATCTGTCTCTCTTGACTTGCCTATCAAATTCACTCTACCATACTCGTCCATATGCACTGCTAAAATATAGTGAAGTGCCCTTCAACATCCTGTGCCAACAGGGCAATTCCAGACCTGAAAGAGAAGAGGTGCTTAACCTTTTGGAGACTATAGACTTAATTTTGGAGCTAAAATGTAAGAAGGGATTTCCTATAATTCTGTCTGGTACTTTACAACTATATAGTCTAACGTCAGAATTTATTCATGGTACTTTGTTTTTTAATGCTTGAAACTAACTTGTTAATGTGACGATTATTTTATTCACATTAGGTAAAAAAGGATAGCTCCTGTTAATGATAATTTGTTCCGTTCCGTCATCTTCCGCTTGTTCCGGGGTCGGGTCGCTGGGGCAACAGCCTCAAACGGGTATCCCAGGCTTCTCTCACCCCGGCTGCATCATCTAGCTCACCTGGAAGGATCCCAAGTCGTTCCCTGGCCAGCTGTGAGACAAAGTCTCTCCAGCGGATCCGGGGTCTGCCCCTTGGTCTCCTCCCGGTGGGACGTGCCCAAAACACCTCGCCCGCGAGGCGCTCGGGGGGCATCTTGACTAGATGCCCGAACCACCCCATCTGGCTCCTCTCGACCTGCAGGATGAGCGGCTCGACGCCGAGCTCCTCCCGGATGGCACAGCTCCTCACCCGATCTCTGAGTGAGAGCCCAGCCACCCTGCGGAGGAAGTTCATTTCGGCCACTTGTACCCGCGATCTCATTCTTTCGGTCAGCACCCACAGCTGGTGACCATAGGTGAGGGTTGGAACGTAGATAGACTTGTAAATCGAGAGCTTTGCTTTTCGGCTCATCTCTCTCTTTACCACGACGGACCGATGCAGTGTCCTAGTTATTGCTGATGGAGCACCGATCCGCCTGACGCCTGAATTTGATAATAAGAAAGTTATTTGTTAGAATATAGTGAACATGGTAAAGGACAAATGCACATTGGAGTTAGCTGGCATTTATTTTATATTTACAGCATATCCTTTTAAAATGTTCTAAACTCACCTACGTGTGCCTTGAATCGGTTTGTGCCACATGATAAAAGTTTGCTTTTTAGACTTTTGCAACATCTACCTATGAAGATACTTTGTCATTGTGGACGAGTAGTGAAGGGCTTTACAGGCTCATTTGATGACCATTGAATATGTATCATGTCATTTGCATGATTCATATTTGGAGGTGTAAAGGCGTGGTTCGAGCAGATTGGTGGGATTTGTCATTTGTGTAATTTGTGTAGAAAGTAATTTTCAGAGATTTTAATCAAACCTAAGGTTATGTGTCATAATTAAGGTGGATGCTCTGTTAAAACTCTAACTCAGTTTAAGATCTAGACAGGTTTTGTATATGGGGACCCTGAATCCCTCAGATCCCTCTTGCAATCTTTGTCAAATTTTGCTAATCCATAGTCAAAACCATTGCTGTTTTCTTGTTCAAATTTACAACCTGCCATATGACAAAGTTCAAACAACTTTAACAGGGTTTGTTCAAAGACTGAAAATCCTAAATAAGGCTTTTTGATACAACCAGAGTCCTATGTCTCAGAGGACGACGAACAAGAACAGCTCGAGCAAACAAAACAATGGACAAAAGAAATGCTTTTATTATGGCTTTTGTTGACAGAGACATCCCCGAGGATGACCCCCAAAACCAAAAGAAGACAATCTTTTGTTGCAGCTATTTCCCGAGTGTGAAAATGTTCAAATGTTGGCGAAAACATTTCTTCGTATTTCAAAGGTTTGAACAAGACCAACTCCTTTAGCTCCTTAACAGCTCGTCTGAAAAGCATTTAAAATCTTTATTTTGATATATGCCACAATTAGTTTTAAACATTTACTCTTCATAATGTAAGTTAAAAGAAGTTGTCTTTTTCTTGTGTTTCCATAATTTGATGATCGTTCATCTGATTCCCATTGGTCACTTTATTACCAACAGAAACCCTCCTCTCATTTACTCAGAGTTGATCCTGCACTACTTACACAATTCCCTCCTTTTTTATTCCCCTTGCCCTCGTTTCTGCTCATTTACTCCCATTGTCCTTTGTCCAAACTTTCTTGATAACTTTGGGGAGCAGTGGTCGCTCTGGCCATCAGATAACAGTGTCCTGGATCAATATATTCTCCACGTGCATGAGAGCCCACACAACATTTGTCTGTTTGCAAGTTGGCCATTTGTGTGCTCACCAATGCATGCTCACCAACTTAAAAGCCATATCTCAGTGGGATCAGCATGTGGTTGAGCATTAAGCTTTTAATACCCTTGCTGAAGCTGTAGGGGTGAACATAACCGCTATCATCCACGCTGTCCCCCTAATAAAGCTCTTAATACTACTTTAAAATCAACAAAAAACATTTTTATTCAGGGGAAGACTAAGACAAACTAAGTGAAGAATGAAATAAAAGACAAAGAAATTGAAAGAAAATATATATGATAACAGAAAAATTAATTACAAAAATGAGGGGGGAAAAAGGGCTCACTTGAGATTTACATGCATGCTGATTGCATGCAGCACAGTGTTTTCAACAAATGCTTTCATTTTAAAATGCTAAATAGGCAGACAAAATGTCACTGAGTGTCAAGGGATTGTGTATATTCAGACAAGAGATGGACTGAAGTTGAGTAACGGACTAATCGGCCAGACAGGGAAATGTCAAAATGCTCTCCTAGGATAGTTTCAAGAACAAAAGCAGGACTCCGTTCTGTACAGATGATGACAATATTTCCACCAAAATCATAATAAAAAAACAATATACTTAGTTAAATCTGATAATTAAAACATTAACAGCATGTATTGTGATTTATAATGTCAGTTTTCCAATATAGAGAAAAAAAAAAGCCTCTGCAGTTTAATTTCCATTTAATTCTTTAAATTTCTCTCATCTTTGTTTCTTTGTGTGACGTTGTTCTAGTCTTTGTATTGCATTAACATTTATTTAATTATGTTTGATTCAGAGTACACACACAGCGAATAAATGTTTTTGATACAGTATGACAACTTCTTCAAATTAACCCCGCCCCTCCACCCAAAAAAAAAATCTTTCAATAACCTTCCATCCTGAAAAATACTATAAAAACAAAATAAAATGAACCTGTCAACCGATAAAGCTAAGGTAGTTGGAATAAACAAATATTCTTACTCTGGTCCTATGCTTTATTTCCATTATTTTTACATCTAAGTATGTGATTATTATATTTGTATCTCTACTGATTGATACATTAATATATTTTTTTTATTATACTTTATTCATCCCTCACCGGGAAATGTGTGTGCTGCCTTACATTGCAGCAGGCTGCCACCTATGATGGTGCCAATGGTGGGAGAAACAGGGGGTTAGGTGTCTTCTCCAAGGACCCGAGATGTGAACTCAGTGGGATGCGAACCCACAAACTTCCAGTTAACGGTCCGTGGGCGAATGCTCTAACTACTGAGCCACCATCTCCCCCATGTGTACAGTATCTATGCACATATCCGATTTTGCACTTAAGTAGTGCACAAGTTCTTTTGATAAAATAACATAACTAAGTTCATCGGAGAGGAATGAAATAATTTTCACACAAGAAAAAATTAAAATACAAGACATGTGAAAGAGACTCTTGGTAGTACTTATTTTGTATTTACATTTTCTCTTTTTTATGCTTATAACTAGAGTGTTTCAGTTACACACAACTGGGTTTATTTGTGTTTTATATGCACGTTTGTGTACAGTGAGGAAAGTGATAATTTGAGGTTATTTTAGCCTCAGGAAAGTTTAACTGAATGTTTGATCACCATTACGTTGTTTGGGATTTCCCCCGCAAAACATCAAAGTATGTGCTTTCGATGTGCCTTTGTGTCAATTGTTTAGCACATGCTAAACCACTATAGATAACTTCCAATTCCATTAATAACAATGAAGAGCATAAAAAAAAAAAAAACAATGATTTGGGATTGTTTTGCTGCCCTTGTTTCTTGTTGAACGTAATAATTCAATTTTTTATTACATTTTGGGGGTCATTTTTTAGTGTTTGTAAAAAACCATTTAATTTTTATTCAATTTTGAAATATGTAAGATCGCAGCCTATCCTTGTTGTACTCGACAAGACTTGAACAAAAAAAATTCAAATAACAAGCACCCAACAAAACCTGAAATGAAATTTTGTCATTTTGATTTTGTTTCGTTTTCTGAACTGTTTAATATTATTGGCTTCGCTGAGGGTGTCGGAGCCTATCCTGACTGATTTCAGGTGAAAGGTGGGGTAAACCATGAACAGGTCACCAGTCTGCACACACACACGCATTGTTGTTTTGGGCAAATTTATAGCGCCAATAAATTTAACATGCATGTTTTTGGAGGTGGGATGAAACCAAGATATCCAGAAAAACCCTACACATACACATGGAGAACATGCAAACTCCACACAGAAGGTCAGTGTTTCACACCTCGTCCCACCCTGGACTTAAACCCCAACCTTCTTGCTGTGAGGCCATTGTGCTAACCAATGCACATTCTGTATTTGATCATTTCTTGTTTTCTTTTTTTTATTCTGGGATGGTGATCCATCATTACATGCTTACATTAAAGTATTCAACACGCTCACTGCCTTCCCAAAAACTAAAACATGGTACCAGGACAAAAAAGAAAAATCCTTATAGACATGGAAGCTGCAAAAAAATTTACACACCCATAATTTAAAATTTGAACAAGTGTTTGCAAAGTCTTTAGCCATTAATTCAATATGTAATCAAAGATAACACATTATTATTTTGCTCAAAACAACTCAATTAAATACTAATATCTATTTTTGCATGCTCAATTTTTTTGGCTTTCATTTGAAAGAGCTTTAAATAAATGATTTGTGTTTTACAAGACCGCGTTTTTCTGTTTGTAAAAATTGTTCCGTGGTATCAGTTGGATACTTGTTTTGCCGCCGCCGCTGATGATAATGACGATTTTAATAATGAGTCACGAGCGGAGCTGGAAGTAAAATTACCCCCAAATAGCCGTGTTCATTTTAAAAAGTAAAGCCAAATCTTCATCTCAGCGGTGCTTCATAGACTGATTATGGGTTTCAGTGGTCGGCAAGCTTTTCCACATTTGTGGTATTTCCTTAATTTTGTTTTTGTCATTTCATATGTTTTGATTCTTTTTTCTAAGAAAGGAGCAATAAGATTTCAATAAAAACATGTTTGTCAAGAGCACATTAAGACCACAGTCTTAAATGTCAAAATGATGGACCCTTGAGTACAAGTTTGTTTGGCGTAATTGTTAAAATAAATAGTTATGATATTCTTATGAACGGGTTTTGTAAAGGTTGTTGTAGCCACTTGTAAAGTCATAATAATATTTTACAGAAACCTTTTGGGTGGAAATGTTCATTACGTAAAAATAATTTCCACATTTGTTTTTACGGGCAGCACGGTAGAACAGTGGTTTGCACAGTGGGCTCACTTCAAGAAGGTCGGGGTGCAAGTTGCGGGTGGGACGAGGCTTGAAACACTGGCCTTTCTGTGTGGAGTTTGCATGTTCTCCCCATGTATGTGTGGGTTTTTCCTCCCACCCTCCAAAAACATAGGTTAATTGGTAACTACGCAAATTGCCATTAGGGATAAATATGTGTGTGCGGATGGTTGTGCAAGTGTGTGGCACCGCAACAGACTGGCGACCTGGTCAGAGTGTACCCTGCCTCTCACCTGAAATCAGCAGGGATAGGCTCCGGGATCCCTGTAATCTTGTTTTATCAGGAGACTAAACAAAACTTTTTTTTTTTTTTCTAGACTACAAGATGCATGCTGATTTACATACGGTATAGGTTGTATCAACAGTTGAAACCATTTTGATTTTGTGACCTACGATCATTGAAATCACTACAGAATGAAGCTGTAAGCTTTTGGCAACTGTTAAGACATTGACTTTACACTAACCCTTGACATTTATCTGTAAGAGTGACTCACAGCAACACTAATACATACACATACACACTTAAAGAAAGGAACACAGTCTTGGTCTTTTAAAGGCCTGCTGGTCTAATGTGAACTGTCAGCTCTGCCACATTGTTTTGACTTGTTAGGGATGGTGCTGGAGGGTGGAGACGTGTGTTTGCGTGTGTGAGTGAGATGTTTTTATGAGCAAAGAATCACATGGATACACTTAATCCCGCATGTTTGTGATTGGGAAGTCAAAGGGCATTTTTAGACAGAAGTCATTAAGTGAAAAAAACAAGAATATATATATATGTTTATTCATTTAAATATGAACGCTACTGACACACACGCTATGCGGAGATGTAGATTTTTTTATTTATTCTCTCCTTGTTTGTGCAAGTTTTCTGCATGCATGTTTGAAGCAACTCATCATATATTCCCGTGCACAGTAAATACTCCCACCGACATTCACGCACATAAATACCGTGACGACAAATTATGTAAAATTGTCTGTGTTTTCTAAACAACACAGATTACTCTAAAAGTCTAGAGAGCAATTTTGTAATTTTAGTTGGAAAAATTCTCACTTCATCCTGATTCTTAGACTGCCTTGGATGTCAAATGTTCACCTTAATTGCGTTGCTGAGGTTTTTACCCATAAAAACATGTCTGATGCATGTTTTTCAGTTGCTCCTGCACACTGCCTTCCCTCTCACAAGTACATTTTCCAAAATGGGCCATTGTTTGTCAAATGAGGGTACAAAATGCCTGGCATTGACGCTCCTTTCAGGAGCTGGGTTTCCAATACGAATGTGAAAAATTTGATAAATTTTCTAGAAATGTTGAAAAAAAAATTTGCAAATACACTGTTTCTATTAAATTATATGTGAACAAAAACAAACCTGCTCATGGACGAAAAGTCATTCAGGAAACATGGCAAGTGTTAAAATTACTTATATTACTGCAGATGTCATATTTTGGCCACGGGACTGGCCGTCAAAGTGGCTGTTGGCATCTTATTCATGCCACAAAATGGTAAACCTCTTATGCATGGGGGAGGCTGTCTGAAGCATTTTTGGAAAATTTTAGCTGGTGATTTTACAGAAAAGTTGTGGATTCAAAATTTCATAATAATACAGTTGACTTTTGATGAGGTGTGCAATGCTTCAGGACCTTTTGTGGCTCACGCTATGCGGTGCCCAAGGCTCTGTTTAAGACATAATTGTACATTTCGACAAAAAGTGTTTCAATTGTGATTTTGCAAGAAAAAAATTACATTTTGATACGCCTAAAAATAATATAGGTTTTCTGGTTTTCAAAATTGTTATTTTCTTTTATGATAATTTACATTATAGATTTAAATTTTTTCCGATCCAATTTATGCTTTTGATGGTGATTGAAATCACATCTTTTTTTCTCCTCCGTAATAGCAGTTATTGATTTAATTTTTAGTTATATTTTCTTCTAATTGTAATACATTTCTTCATAAAGCTATCCGGGAGGAGCTGGGAGTAGTTGCTCTGAGGGGTCAAGAAAAGCCAGACAAGGTGGGCATCTGCTTAGGTTGCCCGATTACCTCGCTGGTGAGATGATTCAGGCACATCCCACTCGGTGGAAATCCAGAGGTGGGCCCTGGACCCGCTGGCTGGGGAACACCTCGGGATTCTCCTGGATGAGCTGGAGGATACAGCGAGGGTGAGGGAAGCCTGGGTTTCTTGTCTGAGGCTGTTGCCCCTGCGACCTGGCACCCGGTTAAGCAGAAAACAACAGAACGTAATATATCATTCCACTTTCTCGTCTTTTAAAAATTTTGCATACGAGTTAACAAATCCAAAATAAAAAATATATTGCAGCTTAAATTAAAATGCCATAGACAAAGCAAAAGTCTGTGAAAGACTGCCTACCTGTCCAGCGTGTACCGTGCCCATCCAACTCAGTGTAAGCTAGAAATGAATAGGCAAGAGTAAAAAATAAAAATTGAAAAATATATTGCTGAGAAATTAGAGGAAGTACTTTTTACGAGTGCCACCGTTATCTTTTAGCGAACCTCGAGTCATTTACAATATAGTTATCATGTTTTTCCAGTATATGCATGACATTATGATACAATTAAATTTAAAATTATTGTGTATACAGATGGCAGCTTTATGCTTGTATGAATATGAACCTGCCAGTATTGCATTTCATATGCTGACTCATCAGTAGAGAAGCAGGAGTTCAGAACGTGCTCAGAGTTTACAGTTTTCAGCTTTAGCATTGCCATTTCTATGCTCCATCGAATACAGTTCGATTAAAAACAAATGGTTCTCACTGTAGTAAAATGAATTTAGTTTGTAGTGTTTACCAGCTAGCTTGTCTATTCACCAGCATGCTGTGTGTATCAGTAATTTTTTAACAAGTCACCAAAACTATGAATATGTTAACCCATTTTATACTGAGCTTGTTCGGTCGATAAAGTTTGAGGTGAAATTTAGAACAAAAACACAAAAAAGTACTCAAATAAAAAAGAGGAGTGAATGAAGAGGAATGAAGATTAGTCAGAGTAAAACAGAGTACATGTGTGTGAATGAGAGGGATCCAAATGGAAAAGGGAGGTTACAAGGAGATGAGATAAAGAAGGAGGAAGATTTTAAGTGTCTAGGATCAACAGTCCAGAGCAATGGCGAGTGTGAAAAAGAGGTGAAAGGGCATGTGCAGGCAGGCTAGAACGGGTGGAGAAAAGTATCAGGTGTGATGTGTGACAGAAGAGTTTCAGCCAAAATGAAAGGGAAAGTGTACAAAACCGTGGTGAGACTGGCCATGCTGTTTGGTCTAGAGACAGTAGCACTGAGAAAAAGACAGGAAACAAAGATGGAGGTAGCAGAGATGAAGACAGTAAGGATCTCTCTGTGAGTGACCAGGATGGACATGATTAGAAAATAGGATATCAGGGGAACAGCATATATTAGAGGTTTTGGAGCTAAAGTCAGAGAGGCCAGACTGAGATGGTTTGGACATGTGCAGAGGAGAAAGAGAGATTACATAGGAAGAAGGATGCTGGATTTGGAACCACCAGGAAAGAGGTCTAGAGGAAGACCAAAGAGGAGGTTCATGGATACAAAGAAGGAAGACATGAAGATAGTTGGTGTGACCGAAGAGGATGCAGCAGATAGGGTTAGATGGAAGAAACTGACTTGCTGTGGCGACCCCTGAAGGGAAATAGTTTAGAGCATGAGTTAGGGACAAATCATACACTCGCTTTGAACAAGATTAACAGCAATTCTCACAACTATCGATATCCTAGCGTAAAAGAAGTAAGTATATGTTATCCTCAAATTTGACTCTGAGTTCCAGACTTGCATTTTGCCAAAAACTGATTGCAAGCATCCCTATCTCCCCACTGACGCAATGAGTGTAAACCATTACTTAATATTTGTGACTGCATACGTGTGAGAGTGAGAGTGGTGAGTGGGAGAAACAAGCAGTGTGAAAATGCTTGTGAATTCTCAGGGAAAGTGGTAAAATCTGTGTTGGGAACGTGCCGGTGAGACACGCTCGCCCTGCTTAAACAGTTATTCCGTGTTTGCCCGAAAGCACAACACTTACCCACCAAAACGCTTCAGTGAAAGTTTGCAAGACAAACCAATTACAAAGGTGGGAGACTGTGGTTGGACTGGGCAGCCTCAGGTATGAATATATTTTGGAACATCAAGATGAAGTGAGGCTTCGCTGTATGATGCCACGCATGTTGAGCGAACTCTTTTTTTTTTGTAGAAGTGATACTTTTAAGAAACATACCGAGTCATAGAGGTCAGAAGAAGAAAGATAAACCTTGGTTCTGGGGAAACATTAGAGGCACCAGTTTACATTTTGCCCCCAGAAGACATACTGACTTATACAACACAAAAAGAAGTTGAGTTTTTATCTTTTTCTGTCAGTCTGTCTCCTGCCTTCTCTTTGGTTCTCTCATCATAGCAGGCACACTCTTTGCTATCTCAGTAGCCATCTGTAACGGGCACAATGTTCAAAGCAAAGCAGCGTGCTTGTGTCTGGGTGTTAAGTATTTCAGTATGCTTGCTTGCGTGTGTCTGTGTGTTTCCATGTAAATTGTCTATTTCTCTCCACCCCTCCAGAGGAGTTGAATCTTCCTTCCAGTCAATTGACGATGTTTTCATGTCTAGCACCCTACACCGCTGCAGGCAGCGTATGCATCTGTGTTAGAGGATACGGGAGACCATACATTTTAGTGTGTAATTTTGCATATGTGTGAGTAAAGGCAGCAGTCTAGTCATGACTGTGATCCCTGCAGAGTGTAAACAGAGAGAAAGATTACCCCGACTTTAACATGTTCCTGTGCTATGATGTGAAACAGACTTATTAAACATGTAAGAAGAATGCCAATTTTTTCCTGTTGTAATTATATTTGTACTATATCTTTTCACTGTTCAGGTTTTTGCAGTGACAGAAATTAAAGTGGAAATATGTTCTAGATATTAAAGATTTACTCGTAGTGTCAAGACATTCTAAAATATCACAATGGTACATTTTCTATTATGCGGAGGTTTGCTAGTCATAATTTGAGGTTTGAAAAAAGTACTTTGAGTTTTTTGGTTTACACTTAATTTCAAATATTATTTCACAGGTTTTTTTTCATACCAATACATACAAGAAGTGACCAGACTGTAAGATCAGAAAAAAATAGATTAGTGCACGTGCTCTAATCTACGCTCACCACAAGTAGCCAGCTCATAATAATGAATTCTAGTCACTTAGAGCTTTGGTTTAAGTAAAAAGAGCCATTGATGAAGGTAGATGAAGCTTAACACATCAACATTGGGTTAACTTTTACTCACGTGACTAAGCTCAGATATGAGACAGACAAAAAGCTCTGTTCCGTTCCATTGTCTTCTGCTTATCCAGGGCTGGGTTGCAGGGGCAGCAGCCTCAGACGGTAACCCTATGCTTCCCTCAATCTGGCTGAATCCTCCAGCTCAATCGGGAGGATCCCAAGGTGTTCTCCGACCAGATGTGAGACGTGGTCTCTCCAGTGGGTCAGCCAAGTCTTCTCTAGGTGGGACACGCCCAAAACACCTCATCAATGAGGTTTTCGGCAGGGATCCTAACCAGATGCCCTAACCAGAATATTTGGCTTCTCCTTACCCGGAAGAACAATGGCTCTACTCAAAGCTCCTCCTGGATGGCAAAGCTCCTTACCCTAACTCTGAGCGATAGCCCAGCCACCCTGTGGAGGAAGCTCATTTCAGTCGCTTGATTCTATGATCTTGTTCTTTTGGTCACCACCAAAAGCTGGTGACTACAGGTGAGAGTGAGAACGTAGATCGACTTGTAAATCGAGAGCTTTATTTCTTGACACAACTCTTTCTTCACCATGACAGTCCGATGCAGTGTCCTGATCATTGCAGATGCTGCACCAATTCGTCTGTCGATCTCCCGCTTAATCTGTCCCCCACTGATCAACAAGACACTGAGATATTTAAACTCCTTTACTTGGGGCAGGACCCTATCAGGACCCTATCAGGACCCTATCAGGACCCAGCGATTTCCATGCCGGCTGCTTCACACTTGGCAGCAAATTGGTCCAACAATAGTTGGAGATCGTGTCCCGATGAAGCCAACAGGACCACGGCAAAAAGTGTTTAACTAAATAGCAGAATTATCTTTCTAATCTGGCCATGTTTTTTTTTGTAGGAATTACAACATAAACTTAGTCTTCAACACCAATTAAAACAGGAGAAATATACTTAACATTTTGTCCAAAGAGCCATAGCCCAGTAGCCATTTTCTTCTGCAAAGTTTAACAAATTTGAATTGAATTTTTCACTTCAGTGATTAAATGTGAGCCGAAATAAGAAATAGTTGGAGCATCTTTAGTGCCATGAGATGCAAAAATGAATGCACTGCTTGTCATGATTGCAACATTTCTTAGACGGTGTTTCTAATTATTATTGGCATCAATAAACATTTACGTGTTTAATGATCCAAATGTTGCTCCAGACGATTTCATTATCTCGCCTTTCCAACAAGTCGCCAAGTGAGAAATACGAAAGCCTGAGAGTTGTTTGAAAGTATTTCATTAGCATTTGTTTTAATGGGGTCCTTTAATGTGTCTAAATGCCTCTTTTAATTGTTTTGACTGTTGTGGTTTCATAGGGCCATTCAAATGTCATATTAAAAAACTGGTAATCTCTAAAAGCCAAAAGCAAGTAATTTTCGAGTTTTGTAGTTCTTTGCTAAACTATAATTGGACTAAAAAAACTATGTCAAACTCAACCCATTAAAATTAAGTTCATTTAATTTAATCCTCTTGTGTCATGCTTTGGGTTTACTACAGGTTAAACAAGGATTTTTTAACCACAGATTCTCAGTCAATATGAAAACCAGAAACTTGCTCCAAACTTACTCACCAAGGCAGAGGTGCTCGATGTACCAAAAGCAGGTGTTGCAACACAGGTGTTGTTAGTGTCTAAATTAATATGATAAATTGAGTGTTTGATTAAACAATCAATTATCCCATCATGGCCCTCTGCATGGCATTACGGTCATCACTCTGCACTCGGCCCTTGTCCAAATCCATCACTTGCCTTCCAAAAATGGATTTATTCAAACGGAATGGGCAAAAAAAAAAAATCATAAGTGTGTGTGTCAGCAAGTAGTACTAAGCTAAAAAAATGGTTGCTGAAATGTTTTTAAGAGGAAATCTTTTTATTCATGTTTTATTTAAAGACATGATTGAAATATTTAATGTTCTCACCAGTGGGCGAATGTAACCTTTACTTTCATTTGATGCTGCTCTTTGACATTTTTAAGTTTATTAAAATGCCACAAGCTTTGTTGACATCATTAGCTCTGGCCTCTCTCTAAATCTAACTTTCCCTACTTCATTTTTTTTCTGTTTATGGTTTGATTGTGAAGCCAGCAAACAACAAAGAGAAGGAAAAAGAGGTGGCCTCGATAGAAAACAAGAAATGAGCCAGACTTTGTTTGGCGTGCTAATAGTGAATTTATCCACCACCCGCTGATAAACTGTGAGCCGTGACTCTACCTCGTGTTTGTCAGATGTTGTCTGATAAAACAAGCCGACTGAGTTTTAAACACAAAGTGGTCAGAAGCCATTTTTAGTCAAAGTGGACGTGGCATTTATTCAAAGATGTGATATTAATCATCCTCTCTTGTTCCACCTCCCAGTTGTCTAGCCAGACCTAAACTTACTCTGTTGCACACGTATAAAGCACCTCTTTCTTTTCCTCCTCTTCCTGTCTGTGTCACCACTGTGAATATAGTAGTTATGCAGACAGCTAATGTCAAAGCACCAATTACAGTCACTTTTTATCTTCTCCCTCTCACTTATTCTATGTCTTACACACCCACAACCATCCGCTAACACGGGAGCACAGTTACACGTGGTATCAGGTACTTTACGTTATCTAACTTGTGTTACAGTATGGTAATTACTTGTAGACCTTTTGGTTCGCACTAATGTGCATGCTAAGAGATTAGACTTTTAATAGGTTAACTCTGGAGTGTGTTGACATTCTTTCGGGAGGAAATACACACATTTATTTTTTTATAATATATTTGCCTTGATGTCTTCAGGTTTTCTTTTTTCTCACATGCATACGTTATCATCTTTTTTTTACTTTCTTTTTCTTTAATATTGTTATAGGAACTATCAGCCAAAGTGGTGGCATTTACTGGCCCTGATGCACCTAGACACAGATCCTCAAAAGCACACACACACAAAAACACACAGTGTCTATCCGGGCAGCGTGCCCACTGCATGCTAAGCTAATGAGATTGGCATTCCGCCACATTACCAATATCGACGGCAACCTTCCTTCTAGTCTCCCAATGTACTCACACACACACACACACACACACACACAGGATTCACATTTGAGACAGCAGAATAGTCACAACGACATGGATCATCACACACAAAGAGAAAATCAACCAGGTGCATAAAAGTAATGCCCCAAAATAAATTTTCTCTGTTAAATGCAGGAACGAAATAGGCATTAAGAAAAACCAATGAGCCAATGAGATTTTTAAATAGAAGGCAGACATTAAAAGAGGAACAATACGAAAATATTGTTTTGAGAGTTTTAGCAGATTAAAAGTGATGGAATAAATGTTGTAATTAAGAGAAACCAAAATACTATTTGTTTAAACACTTCAACTATAATTACTGTTTTGTAAAAAATACAGTCTGTTGCCTCTTAACCAAATTTTTAAAAATCTGGGAACAAATGGAAAATAGTCAACCTGTTTTAAAGAAAAGCAAAAATTATTGTTCAATTGTGCTTTTAAACTGACATGGTTTAAAGGCTCCTTATGTACGTATGACGGTATGGGTGTGGGATATTGAGGTAGGGGGAGGAGCTCTGCTATGTGAAGCCAGATGGGGTGGTTCTGGCATCTGGTTAGGATGCCTCCTGAGAGCTTCGCTGGTGAGGTGTTTCAGGCACGTCCCACCGAGATGAAATCCAGTGGCAGGCCCCGGACCTGCTGGAGAGACTATGTCTCTGAGCTGGCTGTGGGAACTCCTCGGGATCCTTCCAGGTGAGCTGAAGGATGGAGCCGGGGTGGGAGAAGCCTGCGCTTCCCATCTCAGGCCGCTGCCCCATTACTCAGCCCTGGATAAGCATAAGACGACGGAACGGAATGGAATTGGTGGTTATGTAGGTTAAAGGCAAACCCACACCAATTACAAGTGCTCATTTTAAAACCTTAGAAAACATGTAACTTTGGGTTTTAAAGAATCTAATAAAAATATTTCAGTCTTCAGTTTAAACTGCTCAAATAATTACGCTGCGCTGTAAAACACAACAAACAAGTTAAGACAAATAACAAAATTGAAAATAAGGCAGAAAAAACCTTGGCATTTGCTTCCAGAGTCGTTTTAATAGGGAGTCTTTTTGAAGAAAAAAGTGATGCAACATTCTGCTAAAAATGCATTTGTACCAATTCTTTTAAGCTGGTTTGACATTACATATTTCTTTAGAAGCAGGATTTTAGAAGAACTTTCAAATGATTAAAACATTTGCCTTTGCTCATAATTTTATTAACACACTTTTTCTTCTGCTGTGATGCAATGTTTTAAACTCTTTATTGCTTCTTCACACACTTTTATTATGCACTTCAAAATAAAAGAAAGAAAACTACCAACTGAAGAATATTAATGCATTTTTGGTTTCAGAGTATTTATCAAGGCCGTTAAACATTCAACATGACAAACGTCGTTTTTTAACAACATTTGACTTGTCCATGCTTCCAAGTTGAAAAGAGCACTCAGAAATGTCAGGTTTATTCAACCGTGGATCCAATTCTGAGCTATTGTTTGAACTTTTCATCCACAAACATCACCAAATGTGGCTTAAAAAATAAATGTATGTCTTTAAATTTTTATCATTGTTCATGAAAGTATCTACTTGAAATTTTTATGAGACAGTGCAGGTCAAATGATTAAAACGTAAAGCAGAATAACATCTTGTCATACCGAGACGGGCCACTCTGTAAACAAAAAATGTGATTTATAAAAGAAAAAAAAGGATTTGAATATTCTATTGAAGAACAACAAAAGCAACCAAGTCCTATGAACTTTTAACAGAGTGAATAGGTTATGTGCAGTAAACAAGACAAGTTTTATAATATTATATAACAATAAACCGCACAGAAACTCACATTCATAAATACGCAACTAACCCAATCACAAAATAGATACGTTGTTAAAACTTAAAGTTTCAAACCAGGATGTAAATCCTGTTTTTATTCCAGAATAACTGCTTTCCTGAAATTAATATTTATTCAACAATCAAAGACTGAATGCTGAATGAGTTTCTTAGACTTACTGATAGTGTTGCAATGCCAGATTTTTTTGTGCTCTGATGATTTTATCTAAACTCAGATGTGCCACGTACAGACGATCTACTGCCCACATATTCTATTTTTATTGGGAAAGAAAGAACATGTTGAGTTGGAGTGTAAGGTTGTAAAAAATACGCAAAAGGATTGAAGACTCGGACGTTTTGGGCTATTTAAGTTCTGTGACATCCTCCTTTGGATCCCCTAATAATCTGCTGTTCACTCTAGTGGTCCACATCAAACTGTTTCTCTCTTTCTACTTTATCTTTCTACTTTCACACATCCACCCGCTTACATTTAGTCTCAGCTCGTTTTACAAAAGGTGTACATTTTCTGCAGCGTACTTGTGCTACCACGTCTTTTCTCATTTTCTCTCTTCTGTCCTCATTGTACCACTTTTTTTTTTCTTTTCTCCATCTTTTTTCCTATTTATTTTCTTGGTCTTTAAATTCTTCCTCACTTTGACAAGCCAACCTTCTGCTTGTTGCTATGGTTACAAAAGAGAGAAGGTGGTAAAGGGAAAAAAAAAGCAAAGGAAACTAGTCAGAAGACATTGGCAAGCCTTTTGCATGCAGCTTTTGTTAAAAGAGCAAATAGTAGCCGATATTGAACTGATGTCACCGTGAGACTTGTTTATTTTGTTTAGATTAAATAATCATGACAAGTACAGTTATGAACCTGAACTTTAAATATTAATAAAACAAATCTGAGCCGAGGAACTTCAGGTTTAAAGATATAACTTATTTTTTGTAATATTTAAGTAAACTCCCAGAAGATTTTGGCAATTGTATTAAATGCACACACTCTTGCGGCAATAAATGAGGTGGGGGCTCAGTGGTAGAGCATTCACACTCGGATCGACAGTTAACCGGAAATTAACCGGATGTTAAGCAGAAGTTAACCGGAAGTTAACCGGAAGTTTGTGCGTTCACATCCACTGAGTTTCTTTCAAGAGAACACCGAAACTCCCTTTTCTCCCACCATTGGCGCCGCCGTGGCAGCCTGCTGCAGTGTAATACAGCACACACATTTCCCCTAAGAGGGATCAATATAGTATACAATACATTTAAAAGGAGTTTTAATATATACATATTCCATGTTATGTCCAGGTCCGATACACATTGATTATAGATGACTAAGTATTGAAACCCAGACTTTTGCCTCCCCTCTCTTGACTTTAATGTAAACAATAGAAGATAGAAGCGTCTTTAAGTCTCTATGATATTTTATTGTATTTTAGACCAAAGGTGGAACATCTTTACTGTTACTACATACTCTCTCTCATGTCTCTGTGTTCTAACTAACCTATATTGAGTTCAACTTTGACATTGCAAGAGTTACTTTGTTTGAAGTATTTGTATTCACTCTGGATGCTCTGAGGTAAAACATAATTTCCCCACAGAGATCAATACTGCCAAAGAGTTTGTAATGAGCTTTCCAAAGCCGAGGTTCCTAATGTTTGATTCAGGCAGTAAACGGTTCATGTTTTGTCATTGTGTTCCCCTCATTAGCCATATCACTTTCATAATTTAAGCCCAGCTGTGGACAGGACACATTTTTAATTAATCATTGCCGGGAAATGCAATCAATCCGGGGTCTAGACTCTATGTGATCAATTGTAGCTGCTGCGAAAATCTTCCCCATTGTATGTGAGCAAGTCGAACGGCAGCATCTCCAATTATAATTGCTTGTATTGGCAGTAAAGTTTAAAGAAGTTGTCTCATTTTTTAATAGAAAAATAGTAAGAGAGGCGCCAAATTTTAAAGGTAAATTGATGTGAATCCCTGCCTCTGTAAAGCCACTAAAAGTCATGGCAGACAGAAATGATAACTCTTCTGCTTTATCAGTTGGCATGAAATAAACAAAGATGAAAACCAGATGATTCTGTGAAAACTAGTCTCACAGTGCTATCAGGATATTCATAATATTTTTATTCTTTTAAGCTAATTTTAGAAGTATAGGAAAGTACTTGTGTGTGCACACACAATATTGCATTCCTGCCAAAGTAACTTTCAGAGATTTGGAAGCCTTCAGTTTTCTTTTCAGGGTTTCAGATCTGTTCCAAGTTTGAGCTGGAGCAGCAAATCTGAAATCTCTGAGAGAAATAAAAAATAAATTTTATAAAGTCTTGGTGCGGCCTAATTATGCTTTTTATTTGCTGAGAACATTTCCTCAGAAGTAAACCCAACAATGGGAGGATAATAGAAGTGTCTACTCCACATGGCACGGGTAAAAAGAGGCTGAAGATTAAAAGTAACCCTCTTCTTTTCCTCCTGAATAAACTCAAGAGTTGATGCATTCTGCTTCGTTTGTAGGTTCTGTTGTCTTGTTTTGGACAGAGAAGTCTTTGAGAAAAATGTAAATACGTTTTCAGTGCCGTTGACCCGTAAGCCCCTTGTATGTGACTCAAGGTCTAAAAATGCCCATTCATCCCCTAAAAAAAGTTATCAGTCTTAGGTTGTAGAGAACAATAAAACCTTCAACTTCAGCTAATCTCAGTCATTGCATTTTTATCCTAGGAAATGATCATTTAAATAAATTATTCGTTTAGATAGCCCAGTATCAAAATAGAGTTGTCTCAACGAGTTTTCAATGGGAATCAAACAGAAACAAATTCTCAGACTGAAAACAAGTAATAACTAACCCATGTAGACCCAAGTCATCTGAGTAACCAAGGCCCTTCTCCTTAATAAGGAATACCCAATGCCTGTTTAGCGGACGTGGACATTTTAAGTCACTTCCGCCTGCATACCATAAAGGACGAAACTTCTGGCTCAAAAAACCTCAGTGGCACTCTATTTAAAAAGGGTGTGTACCTTCAAAAATTTCACACCTGGTACATACCTGCTTGCAAACTGGGCCAATGACAGTGTTTTAACGGCACCAAAATTCACCATTCCATTGTCTGTAAGGCAGAAAATCATGACTAAACTTGCATTATTTCCATGAAGCCAAACATAGTGGATGAGTTCACACTCACTAGGTTCACCCCTTCTGTAGTCAATGGGAATAACAAAAAAAAATTGCTAGTTATGGGAAAAAATAGGGGATATTTCATACAGACTAAATCAAAGGGCAGACTCTCACCTACGATGGAGAGGGAAAATATGACAAGGAACGTTAAATTAAGATCTGCTTGTCTAGGTCTGTTGTACATTTGTTCACGATTGCAGAATACGACAGTTGGGTTTGATCAAGACTAATGAATTAAAAAGAGATGACACATGCCAAGATAGATAGATATGTGATCAGCTAAGTGAAAATCTACTAGAAGTCAGACATATGGAACAGTTCTTCGGAAACGTTTGGAAAAGTTGGGATTGAAGGGTGAAGAAAACCACATACATCTTGAGTGAAAGCATTTCTTTATGTTTTGCGTGTCAGTGGATACTGGAGCATGAGTATAATCTGAAATAATGAAACTTGGTTTGTATCTGTACAGTTCCGCAGAAAAATCCATTTTCTCCACATGTTATACAGATAATGACAGAGATGTTACTGCAAGATGGAAATAACAAACAGCCTCAAAATCCTGAAGGCTGGAAGTACAGTATATCTGACGAGTGCTTTTGATGCCCCCCTTGGATGCGTTTAATGGCACCTGCTTGGGAAGATTGTGTGGAACCCTGTGGATTTGATGGAATTTGTTGCTGTAAAAGTATGTGTGCTCAGCAAGTCTGGGATGATGGCAGAGTCCTGTGTGTGTCACCATTTTGCTTGCTGATGCTTTTCCATATGTGTCTCTCAAATACTTGCATTAGCACTTCCTTCAATGCATTAAACATTAGATAACAGACTCATCCGCTGTCTCATCTTACGCTAAAAACGGTGGAGTTCAGAGAATTCATAGTTTCTCAGCCTGCGTAAGATTTCAAGTATATTTGGGTGAATTAAACACACAGAGAAATACTGTTTCTTGCTTTTTACTTTGAAGTGGGCCAGAATGTACTTTCCCTTATCTTCTTAGTGTATGACTAAAAAGATTGAATGTTTGAAAATGGATGTGTGGTCTGAAATAGATGCATTACCGTTTCATTTCCACTGAACTATCCTGAAATAGTACCTAATAGAAGCGGAAGCACAAATATATTCTAAGAAATTAATCTCCTTGAAAAACACAAGCCTCTCTCGACTCTTCTACGGATAGAGGATCCTTTTTGAGAATGCTTTAACTCTCTAAAAAGCATATTCTAACATGATTAAAAAGAAACAATAGATTTCGACCCCATGCTCCAACAAACCCTTTCTTGCAACTTACACCATTAAAAATTTGTTTTACTCATTATTAATAAGGTCTGGCTGTTTTATTGCATTGCTATTTATTATTGAAATCATATCGCTGGATGACCACTTCAAAGCATTATTCAATGCTTCAAATCATTAAAAAAAAAGCCTCACTGTTTACAGTTAACTCAAATAGTTTCTACTCTTTAAGGATTCTTTAAGGTACAACAGAAAACAAGAAAGATGCACACAATTCACAAAAACAAGGGCAAACGTGCCTATACTTTGTGTTTCACCATCATTAATCACCACGTGCAGGGTCAAAATAATCAAAGAACCAGCTTTAGGGCTGTTTCTTTTGCCTCTACGCTTTAAATTTTGCTCATAATTGTCCTTTATGTTGCTTAGACAAGAAAGTGTAATAGAAGCAGTAAGATAAGCAGAGCATCATCGGGTCATTTAGATAAGTGTTGTACCCACAGCCATTGCCGTTGTTAAATTGCTTTTTGTATTCAGGAATCGGTGTAGCCAACTTTACTATTGAAGTGTCTCATTGACCTAAACTGGCAGAAAGAGGAGCTGGCTGCTAATCTGGGAACTGTGCAAATGTCATTTGAGGAAAGTGTTTGCATACAAAGACCAGCTTGTTTCCACATAAGGAGTGAAGTATATTCAAGTAAATCTTAGTCTTTTTTTTTTTTCAAGCTGCTGATTTTATTTTCCGAAAACATATATTTTTTTGTCTATTGTGAATATGAATAGCAGATATAGTCATTACACAGAGATGTGTGGTTGTGTGATGTTTTTTTTTTTTTTTGCGACTAACTATACAAAAATGTCGAACGCACATCAGCAAAACACCACAATAAAAATAAAATATTCCTGTTTTAATCAATGCAAATGATGTGACAGCAAAAGGATGTGAAGCATTTAAGACTTATAAATTGGATTCCCACCCTCTCTGTGGAATTTGACTTCATACGTGTTCCACAATAATGAAATTAGTTTATGAATGAGGAAGCTGGTGATTGCCCTGAGGTAACTTTGTCAGGGTTAATCAGTTTGTTTTCTCAGAGCTTATTTTCCATGCAAAAATAAAGAATTTTCACTAGAAACAACATCCACTGGCAGATGAGTTGAACTGACACCCTTAGCAGTGCTTAGCGACGTTAAGTTTGCTGGGGGCAGCTCCTCTAGTCATTCTGCTGGCAATCATTAGTGACTTGAATTTGATTCTGGCAGCTTTGAACAAGTGACGTTTTTAAAAACTACCAGCAAGATCTGCCGTCGTGTTTGAAACTTGGCAGTGTTCAACTCAGCAGCTTTATTGAGCTGTTTCAGGAGTTGTGGTTTGAGTGAATTTTCTTTAGTTCTGTTTGCATGTTTATTTTAACATATCAATAAATAATAGTGAGACAGTTTGCCGATAACAGCTCTAGTTTTTTTCACTACTTTTGTTGGACATGTACAAAAGTTGCTTTGACGATGACTGGATACAATAACAGGCAAGTTTTTGCTTAAGGTAACATTTATTTATTCATACCAATGTGAGCCCAGTTGAAACCATGATGTGAAAAAATGAAATAATGGCAAGAACAGCAAAGCTTCATCTGCATAGAAGTGATAAGGCATTTGCACTAATAACCTGCACCCAAGAGGTGGTTCAGACTGCTAGAGGGGTCCCACTACTCAGCCTTGGGAAACAATGACACAAAGACAGTGGACTGTGGATAGAGTCCCTACCAGGACACTTTTAAATATTTCACAGTAAAATTGGATTGAAACTGAGACTGTGCATGACTGGAATTTTTTTTTCATTTGAACATGTGGATAGCGTTCTGACATGACTTACTGTCAAAATCTCTAGAGAGATTACTATGATTAAAACCATGGACTGTGCAGCATATCTTCCTGCTCATTCGGTTTCTTTCTCAAAACCTAGAGCAATCTTGGTAGAGTGGCTACTCTTAAACCTGAGGTTCTTATTCTGACAGGAGATGTCAGCTAAATATTAAAATGAACATGTCCCACAGTGATCTTTCCTGCATTTTTCCTCTTGAGAATTGACAGAGTCATTCCAAATGAAGCACTTATCTCATATAAGTGGACTTAACTTTTTCGGACTCATTTGAAAGCGATTACCATTAAAAAAAAACGAGACAATAGCACTCTCTAAAGATATTAGTTTTAAGGTATCACATTTTTTTTTCTGCAATGTGACTGCATGTTTACTACAGGTTTTTTTCCCCCAAATTTGGATTTTTTTTTTACATGTTTTACACATACGTCTTGATTGCATGTAGGATGCATGTAGTTCTCTGACTCATAAACACGAAGGAACAAAACAACACTAGACAGAAAGAAAGATCAAGGAACACTTGATGCTCTCGTTGCTTTATATCGTGTTTCTACCATGAAACCCATTTCCACAGCTGGCCCAATTTTCTGTGAATTTTAAAGAGTAGCAGGCACTGCAGGAATCTCTATCATAAATTCATGATCTGATATGCTACGATTGCAAATTGTATAAAACACACCAGGAATAAAAAAGAAGAGAAAACTTTCATTGTTGAAAAGCGCAAAACTAATCAGATTCTTAACAGCACCACACAGAAGCTAAATTGAAGGTTTCACCACAGTGGTGCCAGAGCACAAACTGTTGAATTTGTCATGTTTATGCGAGGCTACAACCAGTTCAACCCCCCGTGATAAGACATTCATGGGCAATTCTGAGGATTTGTTCTTTTGGATTTTTTCCCCACAACACGAATAACACTACAGTCTCGCAGCAGCATTTGTTAAAATATTAACAATTTTTGACGTTTGCATGGTGTTACAGTTTCATGAATGAGGAAAAAAAAATCATATGCACTAATAAAAACGGTATCACAGGACGTGTGTTAAAATTAATCAACAGTCACACAATAAATCAGCAGCACAAACCAGTAGTTTTCTGATCTCGCAGAAAGATGAGGAAATTGCATCTTTATTTGTATCCCATCATTTTTCCTCCCGCAGAACTAATCTTGACACAGTTTATAACTATCCAGGCGGGGAGAAGATTCAGTGATAATGGTGATGCTGTTGAAATGTTATTGCTGAGGACTAAAATTCAAAAGACTATACAATTGTGTCTCGCTTTCTTTTCTGACATAAAAAGAAACAACCTCAAATAGGAAGAAAAGATAAGCAAGAAAAAAAAAAAAGCTAAGATAAGAGCAAGATGCTGGGGTACCTATAAGATGAAATATGGGAATGACAGCAAGTGAGAATGTGAAAAAGATGGAAGGCATATAGAGACACATTGAGCAAAACAGATAGGTGAATTTAAGTCTATGTTTCCATAGCGATAGATTTACAGCACTTTACCTGTCTTGAAAACAGCCACTGAGAATAGGACCTCATTGTGCTGAGTGTGTGTTTGTGTGTTTTGGAACTCATTAGTCATTTTGGCGATGATGCCACTTAGAAGACACAAGTCAATGGTAACCCTTAAAGATGGTATCTGTTTCCCCTTTTCTTCTGGTCTCATTAATCCTATGAGCTGCTTGGTTACTGTCAATCTGCAAGGCTCTTACATCTCTGTTTTTTTAAGTATGGATGTCAATAAAATCATTAAAAAATGAGGAGCTGATAGTTGGGTCCCAGGAGGCACAGGAGCCCATCACAACTGGTATGTATCCAAACTGTGCGCTGTGTGCATACACAGTAAATCACACATTCTTGGTAATTACTGGCAGGAAGATCACTTCTTAAAAATGACAGTAATATATAGTAATAGTAATATATACATATACATACGTATATATTTATATATCATAGTATATAGTAATATATAGTAATATATGGTAATATAGTAATAGTAATGTATAGTTGTCTAGTATATCGTAATATATAGTAATATATTTTTAATTGTAACTCTCATCATATAACTTCCTCTCTTTTTGCTTTGACTGCCTCAATGCCTGATTTATTAAAAACGTACAAAAGTAAAATACGGTCTTCTGCTTAGCATTCTTTTCCTGCCACCAGTGCCCCAGTTTCCTTAGAAAGCAGATCTTGTTTAATTCATTGATGTTGTTTTGATTCCTTTTCCTCTTCATTCTAACGCCTCTAGTCCTGTACTTTGCACCATATTGTGATTGTGTGAAGTTAAAATTACTTTTGTAAGATAGTGCTAATTTTTGTCATTTTAAAGTGTTAGTTTATTACCCTACGCTTCAGTGTAATATTGATAAGTATTAAAAAAACACATAAATCATAACACATAAAAAAAAAGATGAATGGATGAATGGTTTGTTGGCAAATATCCTTTAAATCAACCTCCAGTTGCCTTTCGGTCATCGTTTCTTGTTGATAAATGGACAATATGACATTTTCAGGTTGCATGAAGTAGAATTGCAGCTGGTGTTGTAGTTATAACTGCAGTAGAAAAGCCAGCAACTGGCAGATGTTTCATCAAAAATTGAAGAAAATGGAGAGATTTTCAGGCTTAAAGTAAAGCTCAGCAGTGGAACCAAAGCTACAGGGTTTATCTTTGATTGCAAGATGCTATGAAAAACAAATGGCACTGATATAATTAGACTTTATGAGTACGCACACATTGATGTAGCTCTTATCCAAAATTTTCACAGGAATGTGTAAAATAGGGGCAACATTTTCGGTGACAATATTTTGAAAAATCAGTTTGTCTGCAATGTTACCATCAAACAGCCTACTTGGGATTAATACATCAAAGGCATGTTTAAGAACAACAAATCACTGATATCAGTGTGAAATAAATTAGTGGTACTTAACGATTATTTGGTGAAGAGAAGGATCTGCCAAGACTTTGGCATTAGCTATAAATGACCACCTCGAAATGAAGAAAGAAGAAAAAGAAAAAAGGAGTGAAAGCAATACTAGACCAGTGTTGTTTTCATCAATGATGACGGAAACGAAATAATTTTGTTGATGAAGCATTTTTTTATGACGATGACGTAACGATAACAAAATAAATGTGACATTTTGGTGACAAAAATGTGACGAGACGTTTGCAAGTTTCTGTTGACGAGACAAAAATGTAACAAAATAGGCGTCAGACTTTTTGACATTTCTGTCTGTAGAAGAAAACGCACAGCGGCTGCATTCTGTCTCTCACGGCAGCACGCCCCCCACAATGCTGCACGTTCACACCGTCTACACAACACACCTGCAGCCACGAGAAGTCACACACCACGGTGAAAACAGCAGCAAAGGAGCTTGGTGGTCAGAAACTTAAATTTTTCCACATGTTTTGCACAAACAGCATACTAATTTCAAGCTAATGCTAGCTTGTCGGCACTGCTAACGTCTTTATTTAGCTTGGTTGCGCTAACCACTGATTTAAAGACACAATGCAGTGTTTACTTTGTTTACAAGGTTATTAAAAGGTGTCATT
Organism: Neostethus bicornis; assembly: GCA_902685375.1. Lineage (NCBI taxonomy): Eukaryota > Metazoa > Chordata > Actinopteri > Atheriniformes > Phallostethidae > Neostethus > Neostethus bicornis. Next base: position 20,592,527 of record LR738551.1, on the reverse strand, counting down.
TTTAAGTAAACATAAGTTACAAGGTTCCTCACTCACTGAAAAAATACATTTATTTTACGTTGTTTTACTATGTTTGCTGTTTTTGCGCAAGTTAAAGCTCGGCAGAGTTTTTTTTTTCTTTAAACAAATAACCTGCATCATTCTCTGTAACAAAGAAACGATTGTTAAAGTAAGTTTTTTTTTTTTTTTTACACTAAAACTAGACTAAAAACATTGTAAGTCTTCCCTGACTAAAACTAGACAAAAAACTCTTTTGGGTTTTCGTTGACTAAAACGTTACTGAAACAAAAATATAAAGAGATGACGAAAACGTGACTATAACTTAAATCAATATTCGTCCAAAGACGAAGACTAAAACGAAAACTTAGATGGCTGCCAAAAACAACAATGTACTAGACTTTCTTCCACTATTGCCATATCATGTCAAGAAGATTTAATCAGAATTCTGCATCAGAGTTTTCTTCATTGACTGTTCAACATAGCAAACAAACAAATTGAAGTATGTTCTGCCTCCTTAAAGCTAACAGCATTTAAAATGAAAATGCATCAAGGTGAAACGGCATTAAGGTAAACGTAACAATAAAGTAGAAATGCGTGGGAATATTTATAGTACTGCCACATAATTTTATAGAAGGGCGTAAAAGCCCTTCAGAATTTTAAATGGCCTCAGTAAATCTGTGTTTCTACAAGTCACCAGCACTGTAGAATACTGATGGTTTCCATTTAATTTGAATGCATTTTGTGCTCGACAGAAATGTCAAATGTCCAGTCTTGGCCAGACTTAAAAGATTGCTTTTTTCCACAATGCAAAAGTAGACTTCATATTCACCATGTAATTCTGCTGTAATTGTTATGGTTATAAAAATGAGAAAAAGATACTTCATTTTAAAAACTAAAGTTAATTTTGCCTTAATCTTTTGAATAGCAGTTTTGGCAAACGCATGGCCTCATCACAACAAATTAAGGGACACAATCATTTCCTGTGCTTTCCTTCACAGTGAAGGGCCATCCGTCAACTGCAAGTCCCAAACGGTTCCATCAGGAACATTGTTCATTGGGGGTTCCAACCTTTTTCCAATATAGTTCCCCTCGACACATTCACACTTGACTGATATTACCCTCCTTTCCACAAGAGGCACTCTATTTAGAATTACTGAATAATCAGATGAAATGCCTACAATGATTAAGTAAATTTGTAAAGATTCATTTCTGTCAAGGCATTCTTTGAGTTTCTTTTTATTCCACTCATTTCTAGGCTAATGTTCAAGGGCAAATCAAGAACTTTAATCTCTACTCATATTTGCTAACCTTTGGGGAAAAAAACCTTTCAGGCATCCAATCAGAGAATTAAATCAGAATGGGTGGTGTTCAAGCCCCTTAAAATGACCAATTCCTCTGCAGAGCTAGAGGGAGGTTGGTTTCTAATCTCCACAACCTTGTTTTCTTTCACTCTCCAAAGATCATCTACATCATTGCTCTGACACCACATCAACACCTCAACTTTCACTCAACTCAGATCACACCCGATAATTCCCTCTCTAGCGGTAAGAAACTCGTGGGACATCAAATCCAGCTTCAAATGTCATGGAGGCAGGGCAGACAAAAGCTTCCCAGGAAAACACGGAGGCCAATGCAATGCATTCAACTGACTTTATTGAAAAAAAAAAAAAAAAAATCACAGCCTTCTGTTATGTTAAATAGCTTCAAACACAGTTTTATAACTTGATTAAAAGGAGTTATTCAAGTAAAAGAAACAAGGAATTCAACACGTTTATTGTCAAACCCCAAATCCCAGGCTAATATAATATTCTATCTCTTGTGTTTTTCTACATGTTCACAACCACATAATTCATCCACACCTGTCAGCATGAACAGCTCCCCTGCAGAGATGACGTCTTGTTTTCTTTGCTTAGCCTCCGCATTACCTTAGAAAATGGTTGTGTTTTGAAAAGGTAGAGACTGGTGGCGATGCCTGTTGTAATTTATTGTTCAGCAATGATTTTGGTTGATGTTGTCCTTGTGGAATCACTGTAAAACATGTCTATTTTATACTTTTATTCAATTCCAACATCTCTGTTTGTGCTTTAAGAGAAATTCACCCAACCAAACTAACATATAAAAAGACTCAAATGTCTTTCAGTTTTGAGCGTTTTGTGAATTTGAAAGAAATCTTTTGAAAAATGTACAAACACAATATATTTTAAATATATTATTCAAGCGTTACCGGAGCCGACTCCTTAAGGAAATCACTATTGTGTGAAAACTGATTCAGACAAGATGTGAATATTTAACATATTCTGAAGTTGTTTTCATCCAGGAGCTTGGAAATTGTGGTTCAGTCACCACACAGTCCCGTGTTTTGAGCTCACATGAATATTACAACTGCATAATCATGTGTAAGCCACATTTTCCTTCTTGAAGAAGCTTCACCTCCTGCAGTGGCATCTCAGCATGTTGGCAACACAGTCCTCCATTTCTTCTCCCATTATGTCCTCAGATCCCCTAACACAACAAGTGTCTTCTGGTCTCTCCTTTTTCCCAATTGTTTACTGTTTAGTAATAATTAAAATAAATCATATCCATTTCTTTTCCTTTTATGTTTGTCCCTACGTCTCATTCTTTGTTCTCCGTCTCTCACTCCTTATCTCTTTTCCATCGTGCCTCGTGCATCTGACTGACAGTGCTATAAATTGATTTTCAGCCCGGTGTGCTCCCTTTGTCTCTCTCTAGGCATTTCCCTTATTTAGCCTCAACCACTCCAGGGTATAGTCTAGACCGCAGGCCAACTGTCAGTCACTGGCAGCATGGAGCAGTCTAATTCTTGGCTGACAAGCGTTCCTGACAGCAGGAACCAATGGGACGTTTCAAACATGCTTACTCTCTCTCGCTGTCTCTCTCTATTGCATTTTTTTGCCTTTGGTATCTCTTTCTTTGCTTCAGTCTCTAGGTGACTGCCTCTGCCTCTCTGGTATTCATTCAGCCCCCCTGACCCCCCCATTTTTTTTATACTTGGTATGTTACGGGTCACCCACATTTGATCGCCACCTGTCTGGCATTTTTATTTAATTTTTTTCTTAAAACATGGAGCAAAGACGAACAGATAAAAATATTTCCTGAATCGATGATAGTACATTAATGGTTCCGTTCCATTTCGTCATCTTCCGCTTGTTTTGGGGTCGGGTCGCGGGGGCAACAGCCTCAAACGGGCAGCCCAGGCCTCTCTCACCCCAGCTGCATTCTCCAGCTCACCCGGAAGGATCCCGAGACTTGCCCAAAACACCTTGCCGGCGAGGCGCTCGGGGGGCATCCTGACCAGACGCCCGAACTACCCCATCTGGCTCCTCTCGACCTGAAGGAAGAGCGGCTCAACACCGAGCTCCTCCCGGATGGCAGAGCTCCTCACCCGATCTCTGAGTGAGAGCCCAGCCACCCTGCGGAGGAAGCTCATTTCGGCCGCTTGTACCCGCGATCTCATTCTTTCAGTCACCACCCACAGGTGGTGACCATAGCTGAGGGTTGGAACGTAGATCGACTTGTAAATTGAGAGCTTTGCTTTTCGGCTCAGCTCTCTCTTTACCACGACGGACCAATCCGCCTGTCGATCTCCATCTTTCCCCCACTCGTGAACATTATCCAGGGATACTTAAACTCCTCCACTTGGGGAGGAGTCAGCTGGGCTCAGCCCGAACAGCGGACATGGGCCGCCCTTCCAGCAGACTCACCACCTGCAGGAGGGGCCATAGGGGTCGGGTGAAGGAGGAGATGGGTGGCAGCCAACGGCGAAGACCATGGCGGTCAGATCCTAGGCTGCATAAGCTAGTTACATTAATGGTAAAACTAAAAATAATATATTCTCCTTATTGCATGCTGGATTTGAAAATCCCAATGTTTGTCCATTTCCATTGTTTTGGTTGGTGAATTTTTTCCACCGAGACATCCAAAATTAAATAAGAAATACAAGTCGCCGAGATGTTGAACTTTTTTTAAGTAAATCTGGTATTTTTTAGGCCAAGAGAGAGATGGTTAAAGTTTAAATGAAGACAAACAAAAAGAAAGAGACAAACAACCTATGTAGGGGATAAAAGTATACAGTACTTCCACCACGGGAAGGATAGTGTATGGTCAGCACATGATAAAAGCATTATCTTAATATATTACAGGATTTGTGCATACCACATGCACACATGCCTCCCAGGAAAACACTACTACCTCTTCAAAGTGGGATTAAAAAAGGGCTAGCAGCCTTGAGAGTACAGCAGCTCCCATTCCAGTGAAGAATAGGGTCATTTAAATGATTCTTTGCCAAGCAGTCAGCACCGGGCGGAAATGGTAATATTGAGCATTCAGATTTATTTGCAAAAAATGATAAATTTCTGTAACTTTGTTCTAAAAGGAAAAAAGCTTATTTTGTAATGTAGGATTACAGATTTTCTTATCATGTGACGGTGGCAGATTTTTATGGCATTGATCTTGATTATTAGAATTTTTGCAGCATTGCGGTGAGTTATGATTTGCTGTAACACTATCTTTAAAGGCCCGAGGCATCAGTCAGCATGTATAAGCCTTCTGACTAAGGCTATATCCAAGATAGCAGACAGTCTGTTTATCAATGCAGCCTCTGGCTCTGATAAGTGACGCCAATATGGAAGTGCCTTAAAGGTTCATTCTTGATAACAGCAAGCAGGTGGTCTCCTGTGTGATTGATAAATCAACTTCATTTGCAGAAAGTCTCACCTATTACTTCCAATAATGACCACAAATGATTACGGCTTTAAAAAATTCAGAAGAAATGTTTGTTTTGGTGGTGGAGTTCATTGAAAGTGGTAACTAATTTCTGCACGATTCAATAAACTAAGGAAAACTACCACAACAAAATGATCCAACCTAACCCTCATAGGATGGCTTAAATTGATTGTGGGTGAATAAAGTTTTAATTTGTTTGTTTGTTTAAAAAAAGAAAAAAGACATTATTGGACGTACTTTGTAGTAAAGTTTCCTTATTTTTTTTTTTTTGCAATTTGATGTACATTATTAGACACATGCAATGTTCAGTGTTACTGAAGCAAACGTGCATATATATATATATATACATATATTTGTATGAGACTACGGTTAATTAAACCCACTCAATTCATGAAGCAGATTTTCTTCCTTGTCTTTAAGCTTCTTTTATCCACCAAGAGCTTTGCTGAGCACGCATGCTCTTTTCTAGCTAAACCCTATTCCTCATTACTATCACTGCATATAGTACGTATTCACACCTGGGAGCGACCCGTTTCGACCACAAATCTTTTACTGTTTGCCAATTAACATCCTTGTATAAGTGCCCAGGCTATGCTCTAAATGAATTGCCACCCATAATCCTTTTTTTGGAATTAAACACTCATGTCCTTGGATAACTGCAATGTCACTACTTTAAACGAGAAGGTGGTAGTGATTCAGATGTTATGGATTCAAATGATATCACAGTTTCTTTCAGTCAGTTTCTTAACCGTCTGTCCCTGTCGGGTTGCGGGTGATTCCGGAGACCATCACCGTTGATTATGGTTTTAAATGGAAAAATTAACATTAAGATATATACTTAAAAAAAACCTCTCCATTTGCTCTAGTTTGTTTTTTGAAGGTCTGGGGGTCGCAGGGGAGTTTAATACAGCTGAAATACTCATTTGTTTACCACTAACTACTGTGTCCACAAGCTAAAAATCGATCAAGAGGCAAAAAAGTTTGATAAGTCAACTCGTGAGATTATAATTCCAGGTCTGAAATGTGTTCATCACAAAGTACCGCAAGAAATATAACCAAAAAAAAAAAAAAAAATAGCATGTCCAGTTGAATAATTTCCATAAGTATGTTTTACCAAATATGTCTTTCTGTTGATACCCATCTGACCTCTATCCTCTATCCAGATGTTTTGCTTGTTCGGTCGGTATTGATCGTGATTGTGTTAGTGATCAGTTGGATTTTTTTTTCTTTCTTGATTCTTTTTTTCTTTCTTGATCTAGTCATGTAAGATTATTCTTTTGACACGTAGATATGGATATTTGTGTCTAAAACTTTATTCAAAATGACAAAAAGGTGGCCTTTAAAAAAGAATTGTGGTGGAAGTTGTTGTTTTGTAAAGCAATGTGTAGCATCATTCCCCAGCTAGATACAGGATCAAGTATTTCTAATGCTGTTATCTCTTCTCTAGTGTCCTTGAGCAGAATAATGCTTAATCCTCTCAAAGTTCAGAATTTTTTACTCTGTAGCGTAGTTTATTCTCCGTTGAGGAAGACGTTATGTGTTTTCACAAGAGGGATCAATAAAGGATTCCCAAAATAAAAATTACATATATACAGTATATAGAATCTAAAATTCTGTACCATGTTTCCTCCACGTTTTCATTCACCTGTGTTGTGTTTCATTTTAAATGACCTCTATTGGTGTATTTGGGGTTATTATTTTCTACCTCTATAAGTTTAAATGAAAATTTTCTAAACTTTTACTTGCACTTTTTGTGTGTGTGTGTGTGTGTGTGTGTGTGTGTGTGTGTGTTTAGAGGTGCTGTCAGCTTCGGTCTGGTAGTCAGCATAATTAGACGCCTCTCTTCTCCTTTCAGCCTTTCTTTTTCCTCCCTTCTTTTCACAGTTTTTCCTATCTTCTCTTTGCTTTTTTCACATTTTTCCAGCCTTTCTTACTCCCTTTGCCCTCCTGAGTGATGACTTTTAAATCATCCTTTCATTCTTACCAAATGATGAATGAGCAGGGAATCTTTCCTTTCTTATCTACTTGTTCTGCTTTTAATATCTGTCCTGTCGACCCTGTTTGTCTTTATTCACTACAATCTGTATCCAGCTTTTGAATTTATGACATTTATCTGTTTATAACATGCACAAAACTCTGAGATGTGGAATTTATTGTTTTTCATGTGGGTATGATAGTCAAAAGTCTGTCCCATCTCAGTCAGACCATTTTTTATTTTTTGATAATTCATATCAATTCTGTCTTCAGACGGACTCGTGAATTTTCTGAGCAGTCATTGCATTGTTCTCATTGGGAAACATGGTTACACTGCCCTTTATAACCTGTTGAAAATGGCCGTTCAGCAGGTTGATTTGATGCCCCGCTGTGAAAACTATTTGTCTTTAAAACATTTCTGAAGTGTTAACGTCTGTGTGTATTTTCAGTTGGCTCTGCTTGTTCCTTCTGGTTTCTCAACAGCATTACATTTCAGATTGGTTGTGAACAGATAGAGATAGCAGTAATTAATCGCTGCAGAGGCTGCCATCAGTCATTATATGTGACTTTGGGATGTTCATAAAATAGCCATCCTGGTTAAACAAAGACTGGACAAACCACACCACAAGTAAATGGACACACACGTGTTTTTGGTTGGAGTTCTGTCCGGGATAATTGGTTTGAAAAGCACCCAGCAGTATTGCCATGCTGTTCCCATGGTCCAAGCTGCCATAGTAAATAATGAGGCTCATAAACATGAAAGGCAGAGGCATCATACTGATTTGAGCTTTGGATTCAGAGGAGATCAATTAAGACTCAGAAGTTCAAGGATGTGAGACATCAACTAAGAGAAATGGCCAATTAAACACTTTGGCTTAAAATTTAAACATATGCACAAAAACATTTGGTCCTAACAACAAAATCTAAAAAGAAAAAACTTTGATTTTAAAGTCCACTTTTCTTTTTTTCTTTCTTGATCTAGTCATGTAAGATTATTCTTTTGACACGTAGATATGGATATTTGTGTCTAAAACTTTATTCAAAATGACAAAAAGGTGGCCTTTAAAAAAGAATTGTGGTGGAAGTTGTTGTTTTGTAAAGCAATGTGTAGCATCATTCCCCAGCTAGATACAGGATCAAGTATTTCTAATGCTGTTATCTCTTCTCTAGTGTCCTTGAGCAGAATAATGCTTAATCCTCTCAAAGTTCAGAATTTTTTACTCTGTAGCGTAGTTTATTCTCCGTTGAGGAAGACGTTATGTGTTTTCACAAGAGGGATCAATAAAGGATTCCCAAAATAAAAATTACATATATACAGTATATAGAATCTAAAATTCTGTACCATGTTTCCTCCACGTTTTCATTCACCTGTGTTGTGTTTCATTTTAAATGATTTATAGAGATCAAAGAGAGTAGATAATGGTTCTGTTTAACTTCAAAGTCCGGAGAGATCGGTTACATTTACATTTTACAGTTTAAGCATTTTGCTTGTAATCCGCAGAGATCTGGAGTGAAAACAGCTGCTGGATTGACTTCACTTCTAATTTATCAGTAGAAACACATCTACAGTAAAAAGACGTACAGAGGAATATCCAACTTGAGTTTAATTTGGTGCCCTATGCATGGTCATTTTCTTCCAAAAAATAAATAGCCATAGAAATGGTTCTAGACATGTAAAGATTTTTTTGCCTGTTAGTGATAATCATTAATCATTAATTGCTAACAAATCAATACCAGAGGAACATAGTAGTCTGAAAAACCTTTGGAGCTCCTTAGATTCCCGTGCATTTCTCATTTTGTGGGGTTTATCTCCACCTCCATCCTCCCACTGCACACCGAGAGCTTTAATGATGAGCCTGTTGCTCATTAGGAACCAGAAGTATTTAGCCTCTTGCTCCCTATAGAAATCATTAAACGCCTCCAGTTTCCACTTGCATCATTTTTTTGTCATTTTCCCCTTTGAATTTTTGCACCGAGTATAGATAAACATCCTTTAAAACCAAACAAATGGTTGCATTGTTCTCCTTTAAATTGCTACAGAAGCATCGATTAAGCAGAGCTATCGTTGGTGTTCTTTTTGACATGTCAGCAGGCTAATTGATTAGCAATATAACAGAATAGGCAGCTTTTGATCTTGCAGAAGCTACCCAGGGAGTGTGGAGGAGAATGCTCTGGTCGCTTATTGATTTTACCTTTTTAAGTCTGCTGGAAGGCAAGCTCACAGGCAACTGAGTTTCGAGGAAGTCTGGGGACCTGAGTTCAAGTATCTCATGCTGAATGAGAGTCCCAGCTCATGTCACTGCAGCACTAAAACAGAGCATGCCCCCTGCTCTCGCTGCAATGAAAAGATTATGTTACTACCGGCAACCGGCACGTTTAGAAATGTGCAGCTTCACTGTATGCTCTTACAAACAGCTGTCTAAACCATTTTGACTGAAGCCTGTAGTTTTAGTTTTATTGTTTGTTTCAAACATTGATTATTAAACTGAAATAATGTTCCATTCCGTCATCTTTTGCTTATCTGGGGCCAGCTCATGGGGGAAAGAGCTTCAGACCGAAAACCCAAGTTTCTCTCACCCTAACATAATCTCTCCAGTGGGTCTGGGGTCTGCCCCTGGGTCTCCTCCGGGTACGACACGCCCGAAATACCTCATTTGCAAGGCGTTTGCTCCTCCGGGCCTCCTAATCAGGTGCCCGAACCACCCCGTCTGGCTTCTCTCAACCCAAAGGAGCAAAGGCTCTGCTCCAAGCTTATCCAGGATGGCAGAGTTCCCCACTCTATCTCTGAGTGAGAGCCCAACCAACCTGTGGAGGAAGCTCATTTCAGCGGCTTGTGTCCGCAATCTCGTTCTTTCGGTCACCACCTACAACTGGTGACCATAGGTGAGGGTAGGAATGTAGATCGACTAATAAATCAAGAGCTTTGCTTTTCGGCTCAGCTTTTTCTTCACCACAATGAACAGCAGTGTCCTAAAAATTGCTGACGCCACACAAATCAGTCTGTGGATCTTTCTCTCCATCCTTCCCCTACTCCTGAACAAGACCCCGAAATATACTTCAACTCATCCGTTTTGGGCAGGACCCTGTCTCTGACTAGCAGGTGGCACTCCACTTTTTACCAGACGAAGACCATGGCATTCCAGCCGTTTCAGACTCAGCAGCAAATCGATTCAGCGAGAGCTAGAGATCACAGCCTGACAAAGCCAACTGAATAAATGAATGTTGGAAAAAAAGTTTTATTACATGAACCCTGCGTTAGCAACTGGTTCATGTGGTAAAAAAAAAAAATGTTTTTGTTCAGCTTGTTTTTTCCCCCTCAGCGTAGGTAGAGTGCTACAAACACTAACTCTAACACAAATCACACACTTCTAGTCACCTTTTTTCGTCTTTGCACATGCTTCTTGCCAGTATTTCTATAAAATTGTGTTATACCATTCTCATGTCACTTAAAGCGTTTCACTATTGACATATTTAATGGGGAGTTAACATCTTCAGAGCTGTAGCATCACAATTAAGCAGAGAACACATTCTAATTTACCTAATGGCCCTAATGTTTTATTGACTTTCTCTACACATTCAAGCCTTGTCTATTAAAAATAATTTTAACATTAAACTGTTTTTACAGTTTACTTTGGTAAATTAATCTTGAAGTAAGTAATTTAGTTTCCCTCTCATGCCTTAAATTCAAACATGGTGTTTTGTGTTTATTGCCAATGCATTCTGGGATTGTTTTACGTTGATGTTGAACGATATAATTTATATGCTTTCTTTTTTTTACATTCACAGGTTTTATCTACACTTGTGGGGGTACACTAAAAGGCCGAAATGGCAGTATAGAGTCACCGGGCTTTCCATATGGATATCCCAATGGAGCAAACTGCACGTGGGTCATCGTTGGGGAAGAAGGAAGTAGAATCCAACTCGTCTTCTTGTCATTTGCAATAGAAGAAGAATACGACTTCCTGTCCTTATACGATGGACATCCACATCCTGCAAACTTCAGGACGAGGTAGGATGAATAATTTAATTAGTTTACACACTAAAACATTTTCACACCTTAATACGCAACAGATTTCACAAGTTTAAAAATGTGTGTCTGTATTTGGAACCCAACTTCAGTTAGAAGACCGAATAGACTCAGAACTAAATTTAAACCAATTAATCACTTTAGAAAACATTTTGCTTTGAAATTAGAAAAAAAAAAAAAATTCATTGGCACTGGCCTCAAATTAACTCAAGATGACTTTTCATAGCTTCTTCAAATTATTTTTTTTCAAGCATCCCATATCCCAGTATGATGGCATACAATTCCTTCTTGTACTATTAAATGGTTACGGCAGCAATAAAATCTAAATCTTCCGTTGGTTTATGAGCATTCAGCTACCTTAGCATGATTATCATTCACACATTTGATTTATTATTTGTTTGTTCATGGCTGGGAGATTTTAATTACAGAAATTACAGTTTCAGAAGAGTTGTGGGGTTACATGGTATCGTTGACTTCAACATAGGTCAACAGCAATTACAGTATTTCCTTTTTTTTCAACGAAATACCCTTTTCAGTGCATTTCTAACATGAGGCAACTCACTGTGTAATACCATACTTCGTTTTAGAAATCTAGTTATAAACAGAGCAAGTTTTTCAATTTCATAAATGAAAAAAATTCAAATACAATATTGCAACATTTTTTACATTATTTTGATTTATTGACAGTGTCTTTGACAAACTAAGAAAAAAAATAAATGGCCAAAACGGCTATGGGTGTGTGTCCACGGATCTTCACATAGGCAGACAGCGTTCATGTTTCACTAAAATATCAGTGGCAAACTCTGGTGAAAATTATATTAAGAAAATTTTAATTAAAATAAAAAAAGCAACCTTGGTTTTTGAGAAAGGGAACATTATAAACAAATGAGAGTATTTCTAGCAGACTTATACACTCAAAGCTGTGTCTTGGTGAAGATTAATTGATCTAAACAAATCCAAACAAAATAATTGCATGACTCCAAAGTCCTTTAGTTTAGCTCCGTTCTGTCGTCTTCCGCTTATCTGGGTCCAGGTCGCAGTGTCAACAGCCTCATACAGGAAGCCCAGGCTTCTCTAACCCCGGCTGCATCCTCTTCAGCGGGTCCAGGGTCTGCCTCTAGGTCTCAAGGACCCAGCAGGAACAATGAGCCATAGCAACACTTTGCCATCCTACTGCAACACTAAACCTGCCAAGTGTCGCTCCTCACTACTGTGAGCTCTTTTGAGTTAGTATTTTCTGCAGTTTCTTTTTTGGAAAATACATATTGAAATGAACTTCTACTAAACTATGAATATCAGTGTTTTCTGTTCAGCTATTTGTCATTTTAATTGTCTGTCTCGAATAAGGCATACAGAATGTTCTAAGATAGTTTGCCCGTCAATGTGGACTCAACATTACAATAATGTTGGTCTGAGTTTCACAGTCAAAGAAAGCCATCATCAGCTGCTTAAACTTAGCTTTGATCCTTTAAAAACTCCATTTATGTCTTACTTGGATGTCATTCATTGTGGAAGCCAAAGGAATTAGCGACGTACTGCTCGGTGAATTAGACACATATTAGTATTTCTTCCACATGGAACTAATTCTTTAACTCTAGAGTATCCAATCTGAGCCCAAGGTAAGCTGCCAATGCATACTTCCAATTACTCTCACAATTATTGAAAGAGACTGTTTCAAGTCAAGTAGCGCTTTTAGGATCTAATTTTCTAAGACCATCATACTCAGTGCTTAGCTACTTAATTCCTGCAGATTTTTAAATGCCACCAGTCATTAAAATTAATTTATCAGTGATATGATGTATCAGCAGAAAATTAAATTCCATGCACAGATTTTAAAAAATGGTGCTGATAAAAACTTCTTGATGCCATATATAAGTATAAACATGCCATAATAAAGGTTCCATCCCATGCTAAATGAACTTTTCAGAACTTTTTAACTTCAAATGGTAAATGTTTTTAAAGAATAAAACAGTGGTTTTTGAACAAATTATTTAAATTTTGTGTATTTAGCAGATTGTATCACTTTTTGCAGCAGGCTACGATACATGTGCTCATGAACTACATGATCATAAGGCACTTTTCAAAGGGGCTAAAACAGGATCAAAAACCTTTTCATTTTTTGGGGAAGATATCTGGATTTTCTGCTTGTGACCTGAATATTAACAGTTCCATAAATATTTGATATAATTGTTGTGTAAAAGCTGTTTACAACGTCTGTTAATCACTTTGGGGTGTTCGTGTCAAGCATATTCAAAGCAGTTTGTTGTTGTAAAACATATTTCTGTTCATCTCCATAAACAATTTTAAACATAGAGGAAGCATTAGCTCAGTGGTAGAGTGTCTGTCCTTCGACAGGGAGAAGCCAAATCGGTTCCCACTGGGCCCATACCTAAGTGTACCTGGAGACCTTGGACTCCCTGGACTCCCTGGAGAAGACACCTAACCCCCAATCATCCCTACCATTGGCACTTTCAGGACTGCCTTCTCTGGTGCAAAGCAGGAAAAGTAATTTCCAGATGAGGAATGAATACAGCACTTTTTTTTTTTAATAGGCCAGAAGTTTTGTAGCTGTTTTGGATAAATGCAGTTGGTCTTTCAAGTGTTTCTTCTTTTTGTCCGAGCAGTGAAAGAGCCTAATGGTGAGAGTGGGTTCTGAACAACATCCCCAATTTCCTCCAATTTCATTTAAGTAGATCCGTGTGGTGTTGTAGTTTGGTCAAAATTAAGCAGGTCAAACTAACCAAGCCAATTAACCTTTTTAAGCATAGATGACAACAAATATGTTGACAACTGACGTTCACCTTATTCAAGGTTCAATGAGATTTCTTATTTTCTAGCTGCAGAAAACAAACACAGCAAAATGTGCAGTTCTAAAATGTAATATTGTCTAATATAATATTACTTTCGCTGTGTTCTTTTGTTCAGCTTGGCATTCCACTCTTGGTGCGATTTCTACTGCAGTTAAAATGTTTTCTTTTATCACATTTGTATAGATCACATTAGGGATTCACCAGTGATGTAGCTCTGGACAACAAGACTTGGCTTGTTTCAGGGATTTTGGTTATGTTGTGATGAAGAGAGTCATTCTGCTACTCGGCTGGTTGCTGAAAAGTAATTCTCTCATCATGGGGAATGAACCGTGCTCGCTTGGTTCAACAGGCGCAATTTCTAATCAGCCAGCTGCACTAATCAACCTTTCTCGGACAATCCTGTGGCTTTTAGTGCTCAAATAGCCATACAGAGTTAATTAAAGGAGGTAGCAGTAAAGTAGAAAAGACCATAATCGTCTGACAATGAGATTTTGCTACTTTTTATGTGATTACTGTTTCCTCAGACAAGATGAGGCTGAAGGCAGACAAATAAGTGAAGGATGTCCTCTCTGCTCTGATTGGTTGATTAGGATTAGCTGCTTATCAGAGACAACGGGATATGATGTTCTTGGTAGGAGTGTATTCGCGAGCATTCATGCATGTTAGCACGTGTGTGAGAACATGTCAAGAAGTAAGATTAATGGTCTACACGCCAACAATCCCTTAACTAGTTAAGCTAAATTACCTCGGCTCTCTCATTTCTTACTTTTTTTCCCCCAATTTTCTGCTGTCTGGTTGCCTCACATGTTCACACACTTCTATACATAACTACGGTAAAAGGATGATTAAAAGGTCAGATTCATTAGAAGAAAAATGGTAATTAGAGTGAAATGTGATTAAAAAAGATTAAACTTACACACATTTGAGAGTGACCACCAGTGCTCCCTCTCGGCTTTGTGCTTGCGCAACTGCGCACAGCTCGAAGATTATTAGCGCACTAGAAAACCTCTGCAGCGCACAAAAAATTTAACCAAAGTTAAACTAAATATGGTAAAATGAGACAGAGCTCAGGAGCATATCACTTTCTTGGTTCTTTCTGAAACAAATTGCTTCAAACTGCTGCTTCGGAGTTTGGTTCGTTGTTGCTGCTGACGTCATAAAAGAGTAAAAGTTTTTGCCCCGCCTCCTTCTGCTCAGGAAGTTTTCGTGTTTGCTCAGATACATAAAAACTTAGAGGGAACATTGGTGACCACACAACATTAAGACTTACAAACCTACCTCAGAGTATGGGTTATTAAAATGTAAGATCTTTTGAGTATACACATTTACTGTGTTTTTTGTAAGAACTAAATTTTGACCTTAAGTTGTGCTTGCATCGGATAGAGAAATTCAAATTCAGTATTCTTTATTAATCCTCTATGGGGAAATTTGTGCATCCAGTAGCGCTCCAAACAGCTCGAAAGAGCTCCAAAAAAGTTTCAGAACAGTTGTTAGGTGGTGCCGAGCAGGGTGAGGTGGAGCTGGAACAGCAGCGTGGTGGAACAGCCACTTCGTGCCATTGAGCTGGAACAGCCATTGGTGGAACACACAACAGTTGGCATTATGGTGGGAGGGATGTAGGTTACTGTGGCAACAATGTTTGAAAGCTCCAGTTGATCATAATAAGATCTTAGCTTTCATTAAAAAGTGTACTAAAATTGCAAAAGTTTGGACAGGAATAGTTTACACATCGCAGATCTTTAAATAAATTATTTAGACAATTTAGTATTCAACTTTTTATCCAGTAAAATTGACAGAAGATAAACATTCTATGCTAGCAAACTTTCTAAGTAGTCCTCAAAACCCACATTGAAAAAGTAATTTCTAGTCATTTAGAAATCCTGTCATTTTATCATCTACAGTAAAAAAGTTTTTTTAATTTGTGAAGAGACCAACATTTGCTCATTCATTTATTTATATTGGCTGGCTAAATGGGGATTTTGTATTCAATAATTTGTTCATCTTTTGTTTGGGTGCAGATAAGCCCAATATGACTTGAATTAGGAAACTTAGTTAAAAAATAGATTGTGCTTCTTTCAGTTAGCACTTTTGTTTTTTCTGATCTGCCACTATGTAAAATGTAATTTCTCTCTTGCTGTTTGTCATTTGAAAGGGTTAGCATATCATGTCTTGAAGTGTTTGAGTCTGTTAAAGTATCATTTTTAAAAATAATGTAATGGAAGACGTGAATAGGACAACAAGCAGACTCCTGGGAATTCACCAGCTGGCTGAAAATGAATATTGTATTTTATTTCACTATCCAAGACAAGTACAAAATGAATGGACTGTAGGGAGTTTAATCACACTTTTTTCTTTTATAAAAAGGGACATACCGGGTATTTATTTTATTTTTAGGACAAAGTTATAATCCCTTTTTAACAAAGGCCATCTTGAATCAATCTTTTTTTTTTTTTAACTAAACTGGATGAAATGACAAACATGTAGAAGAACCAGAAACAATTCAAATTTGATGTTCGAGTAAAGATTATTTTGTTAAGAACCGTGAATTTTCACAAAATCAAACCATAAAATATGCAGTGCACTTGGCAGCATTCAATTAAAGAGAAAATATATTTTTATGTACAAATATACACTAAATCTAACATCTTCAGAAATGGGTTTTTTTTACTCGATACTAAAAGGAATGATTGGTTGAAAATCAAATCATCTGGAGCAAAGGTAAATTATCTGTAAAATCTATCGATCCAAGTGGTAGAAGGGGAATTTCATGAAAAGATTTGAAACCACCCCCACAAAAAATGTGTTACGCAATTTAATTATTTAATTATTTTTTGTTTAAATTTCACCTTTTTTTAATTATTATTATTTTTCTGCTTTTCTCTGTCCTATCATTTCACTATCCGTATTCAACGAGTAAAACCGCTTTTCATTAAGCTATCCCATAACGCGTCTTGAATTTCTCTCTTTGAACTGAGCTTCCTGTTTGGAACTCTTGGGATGAAACCTACAGGGAAGCCTGATTTACTCTCTTCCTCCGAAGGGAGCTACAAAGGCCCGATGAGAGCAGCTTGAGTTTTATTTTTACATTTCAGCCATAGCTCAATATTAAAAACGTGTATTTTGTATGTTTATGTATCTCCTGATTAACTAAATAAAGCAAACAGCAATCTAAACTAATTACAACCAGATACAGCTAATAAACCACGCTGTTAAAAGTATTGGATATTTAAATTAAGCCTAACATAAGATATGGAACAGAAGTCCATCTCAAGTATTTTGGTTGAAAAGCCCTCAAAGACTTTTTCAGATTCACAGTTTGACTTAAATGTCGTCCTGGAAATGTGGTTGTAAGTTCAGCAACACACATTTGTGTAAAGAGCAGAATCAAACATTAACAAACTCATAAACAGTTCATGTGTTCTGAGACTAGGGCCTCAATTTTTCAATGCAACAGTTCACATATGGGTCACGGAACAAATTAGTGCATACGAGGGTCAATCAACCAGAGTCATTTGGTGCAGACTTACTATTAGACTAATAAAGGAGCAGTTCTGTTGTTACCTAAGTATAATCCAAATTCATTATGTGCCTTTTAAAAGTAATTTTTTTTTTTTAAGAGGAAGACCTATTAGTGTTGTTTTCTAAATATGAGTCTCACTTTGTCGCTGCTGCATGAGATATTTTAGATGGGCTAATTTATTCAGTTCATTTGAAGTTTCGTCACGCAATCCAAACATGCTCAGGTTTTTACATAAAATATTTGCCATGTCATGCAGACACAAGCAGCTGAATTAGCATCAGGTCATTTTATTAATATTTTATTAAATGAGTTGGTGAATCTCCACAATTGTGTTTTGTTTCATCTTCTGAAGTGCTTATCTCTAATGTCGTCACGTGGTGGTAGGGTAGTGGAGCCTATCCCGGCTGATTTCAGGCAGGGCACACCCCAAATAGGTCGCCAGACTGTTGCAGGGTCACAAACACACAACCATCAGACACACAATCATTCCTAAGGACAATTTTATAGCGGCCAATCCTAAATATGCGACCTCAAATGCATATTTAGGAGGGTGAAAGGAAACCCATGTTCCAGGAAAAAACCTATGCATACACAAATGCAAACTCCACACAAAATGACCAGTGTTTCAAGCATTTTCCTACTTGGGAATTAAACCCTGACCTTTTTGCTGTGAGGCCTGCATTTTTTCATTTTTAATTTTTAAATTTTTAATTTATTTGTTTTCTTGATATAAATATTTTTTTCTCTATTAAAATGAACAAAACTACAATAAAAAAAATTAACAACTTAACATATTCACTACGATGACATATTTTAATATTGACCTCTTGCACCAAATTTGGGCATAAAAAATATAATATTATGGCGAATAATAGATATAAAAGTGATAAAAATTTAAAGTCAAATTGCAAAACACAAAGTACTCTGCGGGCTTAGCTTTCCAACACAATATGTTCACACATCAACATTACGTCCATAGTAACTAAATAAACTTCATCAAAATCAGTTTTTCTTACTGCAGTCATAAAATTTTCAGTTGTTCTGAAGAGGTTACTGTGAGCGTGATGTCTCAACAGCATTGGGTTTGAACATCTTTGGGGGAGTTTTCTTGCCAAGTCTTGACTTTAAACCTCTGGAGTCAGTGCATGAAGCTAGCAGTGTATCTTCTGTAACCTTTTGCTGTGATTTTCTGCAGTTTCTCTTTCAAACTCATATGTGCTGACTTTGTTATCTGCTTTACACGCAATCACTTTTTGCATAGTCAGAGGACTGTGGCATTGAGTTAGTAAAAAATGAAAAATTGAATTTTATCTGCTTTTTGTGAGTCATATAAATAAAATAACACGATTACCATTTCTTTGATGTATTTTTTTATTTAAACTGACAGAGCATCTTAAATGTTAAGTTATCACCCTGAATAAACAAATCTTAGACTATTACAAGTTTTAAATCAAAACTTAAAAGCTGGCGATGAGAATGTCTTAAAATATTTAAAAGAACATTGTCAGACAGAAATAAAAAAAAAAAAGCTAACATAAAAACAAGTTTTGAAGGAAACAGCAGATGTTCAAGAAAAAAGAAAAGAAAAACTTAGCTCCGTAAATGTAACTCGAGATTTTAGTTGTTTACTCCAAAATTGATGAAGCGGTACGGATTATGAAATGACAAAATGTAGTGGAAATATGTAAAGCCAAGTGGCCACACCTACATAGAAACACGAGATTATAAATTTATTAACTATAATTAGTTATTGCTACTTAAACTCCTCCACTTGGGGCAGAAAGAATGAGATCGCGGGAACAAGCGGCCGAAAAGAGCTTCCTCCACAGGAAGGCTGGGCTATCACTCAGAGATCAGGTGAGGAGCTCTGCCATCCGGGAGGAGCTCGGTGTCGAGCCGCTCCTCCTCCAGGTCGAGAGGAGCCAGATGGAGTGGTTTGGGCATCTGATCAGGATGCCCCCCGAGCGCCTCGTGGGCGGGGTGTTTCGGGCACGTCCCACCGGGAGGAGACCAAGGGGCAGATTCCGGACCCACTGGAGAGACTATGTCTCACAGACTTGGGATCCTTCCGGGTGAGCTGGAGGATGCAGCTGGGGTGAGAGAGGCTTGGGCTACCCGTTTGAGGCTGTTGCCCCGCGACCCGACCCCGGAACAAACGGAAGATGATGAAATGGAACAGAACTATAATTATTTCAAATCAACATTTGCATGGAATTTGGAGAAAGACGATGGCTCGTGGAACAGATGTCCGCAGATTCGTATCCCACTGAGTTCACGTCCTTAGAGAAGACACCTAACCCCCTATTTCTCCCACCATTGGCGTCGTCATAGGTGGCAACCTGCTGCGGTGTAGTGCAACACACGAACTTCCTGGTCAGGGATCAATAAAGTATTATACATAAGCACTCGGAGATAGAGGGAAGAAGCTCTCCCATTCGATAGTGTTTGCTCTGTTAAAAAAAATTCTGTTTCCCTTTCACACCCAAAAAAAAAAAATGCTCCCCCATAAAATCTTGTTTACGATCTAATAAACAGATTTTGCCTAATTTCAACCAATCTGGTTTGCAATGTAGCTTTGATTAGAGCCTGTTTTAATGTCATCTGGCCATCTGGTTATACACCTTAAAAGTGCGAACTCACACATTATATAGGTACGCACCTACATCCAATGTCATAACGTTTGCACATAAATTACAAGCAGGATGGGTTGATGGGACTTGAACTAAAAAGCCCTGCAGCTTAATCATATAAGCAAGTCAAACGCCACGAGCAAAATCTGCACTTTGCCAAATGCTACACAAGGTGGGATCTGGTCACGCTATCCTACTTCTTTGGAGTTGTCATATAAAGGCTAGCTTATGCTCTGCCTCTTGTTCCTGCCCTGACCCAGTTTGTATCTGCAGTCCAGTACAGCATCAATTTTACACCTGGCTGAGAGCTCCCCAGCCCCCACTGCACCCCTTTTTCTCATCTCCCCGCTCCCTCTCTCTCACACCTCTTCTTAGGAATTTACACAAGAACAGATAACGTTACTTTCAGTCCCTAAATAAAGTTGAAAAAGCAGCAGAGATGTGTCTAATTGTATAGGAAGGATATTTAACCTCTGTATTCGGGCACACAAGCTGCTGTATGTGACTGGTGTGAAAATTAACATATAAAATCCTTGATAATGCAATGATACAAGAAAGAGAACCCTGCATACAGAAGCTGCTGGTTTCACCAACATGTGCAATAGCGTGCTTCAGTGTGTGATTTATTGGTTAGTGCGAGTGTGATTCAAGGTGTGTTTACCCCTCAGGAAGTAGTATTCCATCTCTTCCTGCATCAGTTTCACCCTACGGTGCTAAAGGGTGTTTGTGGGAATGTGTCTTGTGCTCAAAATAAAAAAAGAAGAGGAAAGAAAACTTTGGCTTTGCATGCTAATTTATAAAAGATTCAAGACAGATTATTGTACTTTGTAGGGAATTGACCCAACGCCACACTTTGCCCACCTGCTCCAAACCTTAGACAACTTGGCAACATGAGCTTTGATCTTTATCTGAGTTACCAAATGACTTTGGGGAGTCTTACAGAGGACAGGGGAAACTACTTTTGGCATCAACAAAATTGATGCAAAAGCCATTGAGTTCCACAGCCAGAAGAAGAGGGGTGAGCTACAAGCCGTCTACTTCAATTCAATCATTTCTCTGCAAGAAATATTAAGTGATAAATTGTCTTTTAGTAAATTGTTAAAAGATTCCTATACTTACATTATTTGCATATTGAAGGTCATGCTTAAATCAGTTCCTTACATGTACAATGTAGCTGCACCATAGAAGCATCACAAGTATTTACTATTTCAGATAACTAGTGAATAATTTGGGGACATTTTCTATAGCCTGCAGAGTAAACATTCCATGTTAAACTGATTGCATTAGTCATTGATGGTGGATGTGTCAGTAAACTGGGTTTAAATTTAAACTAAATAATGCTCAGCACATCCTGGTAATGCTACACTACGTCTTCGTTGCTTCAGATTGTGACTGTCAGTATTGTAAAAATCTCATTGACAAATCTAGACCATTTTTCTGAATGGGTTTCATTGTGATAACAGGTTTTGTTTGAAATCTTTCTAAGAAAAATGGGAGATGAGCTCGAGCAACTGAAAAGCTCTGAATATTTGACATAAATGTTGCTTGTAGATTAGTTTGATTGAAAATTGATCACATGTCAATAGTAGAATAGAATAACTTTAAGTGAATTTCACACTGATTAAGAGATGCCAAGTTTTTGTCTTCACAAAGAGGGAGATTTTGAGGTGGGTCCAAAAAGAGGAGTGGCTATAACATGGCATGGTATCACATCGGCCAATGGACAACACCCACCATCTTAATCAGAATATACTTTAATGATCCCACACATGGAAAATTTGTGTGTCACAGCAACAACTTCCTATCTACTAAGTGAGTCGTTGTAGAGCCCGATCACGTACGGAAAGAAAGACCTCCGGTAACGAGATGTTCTCAAGCGGAGCTGTCTGAGCCTCTTGGAGAAGGAGCTCCGCTGTAGGTCTGGGAGTGGGTAGAGAGGATGGTCATGATTGTCCATGATGGACAAGATGACCATTTTACGCCATGACTGTTGGCGTAAAACAAATTGTTCAAAACATGAGAAAGCAGCTGGAAAATTGTACTTTGTTGCCGGCTCACGAACATAAGCTGTCACATGACCAAAGTTCTGGATGTCTGACTTCTTCCATAAGTTCACCAAAAAACAATACTGACAATTGACCATGCAGATCGCTTCTACCGGCTTTCAGATGCACAGCTGCAGCAACAGGAGATGCCATGTGCTTAGCCTTATTGTACCTAATCATGTTCATGGAATGCACCCTAGTGACTAGAGTTTTCATCATGTAGAAGTTTTATTACTTTTGGTGGGTGAGCGTGAGATAGGTCCTCATTGCGAGTGTCTCCTGCCCAATGCGGGAGACTTGGCATGTGTGCTGATTGCTTATTACTTCAGTCAGAAAATACCAATCCTGAAATCAAAACTTAAACGACACAATCTGGCTTTGCTTTTCTGTTTTCAGTACGTATAAGCAGACAATTTAAAAGTGCTGCAAATGTAACTATTATTTGTTGCCTCGTATGAGAGAAATTTTTCTAAAATATAGGCATTTGTTTTTGACTTCTTTGTGCGATAAGAAATTAAAGAAACAGACCAAAAGTGAATATTTCACAGTTCTTTACACACACCCAGGCATTCAGCAAAATGTTGTGTTTTTTTGCCTGCCTTTAAATCTTGTGCATACGGCAGCACATACTCTTCATAGCGGTGTACTTTGTTATTAAGTTAGAAATTATTGGATGCCGTTTTTTTGGGAATATAGTGAGCGATTCATTTGATCAGCATAAGAAAATGGGGACGTGTTTCTGAATAAATAAAAAAATAAGCATCAGAATATTTCTTTAATGTTGCACTATATGGATTTATACACCTAACGATGACTTTAAGATCAGAGTTAAGTAAACATGGTTTTTACCAAACATGTTCTTATTACTGTTACTTGTTCTGGTAGTTAAATTCATGGATTTTTATTCTTATTCTTGCATTAGTGTCTACTTTTGAATCTGTATCGACTTGTCATCGTGTTTAATGCTCAAAATTAGTCTTAGTCTTTGGGTATCTTTCTAGTGAATGAATCTACGACATTCATAATGTCTTCCTCTCTTTTCCGTGTCTCTTTTGCAATATTAATTCAAACCCTCATACCCTCCCCATCTGTTTCTCTTTTAATTCTTCCTATAAAAGTCATTCATTCTGAACTGATAACGAGCACACTTCTTTTCATCCAGCCTGGCGACAATTATAATTAGAATCATTACAGTAATGTTAACAATGCAAAATAATATTCAGTAGTCAAATCTCCTGGTGATGTTGAGTCTCTCTCGAGTCTTTAGAGTTTCTTTTCTTTATGTCACGTTGTGACCACAGCAGTTTGTAGAGATAATGTTCATGAGTTTAACTCACCTGAGACTGGGTCTTAATGATTTTCGCTCCCCCGACGTGGCAGTCGGTTCATTATGACAAGACAAACTAGGTGCATATTTTTCTATCATATTCCAGCATGATCTTCCCTGCACAAAAGGCCCTTGACATTTCCCAAACAGCCATATTAACTGCCTGTGTATAAATATCTTATCATTTAATTAGACGGCGATGAAAATGAAACCTAATTGCTTATTGATCAATAATCATAAACAGTCACGCTCGACGTTGATCACTGAAATATTTGAGCATGTTGAAATGATTACAAAATAGTTAGCACAGTTTGAAGACGTCGATTAAACAAGAAAATGAATTTGAATAGTCTTCACAGTAGAAAACAAAAGACAGTTGTTTAAAAATGTTTGTTATACTTGGTTTTTTTTCGTCACATCGGGGCAAAAAGTTAAGAAAACACTACGTCTGCCACTATGTGGCATCATTTGTTTCTTTATCAATATTTCATCATTTAAAAATACTTTTCTCAGCAGTCGAAGCTCATCAGTTTACTTTCTCAGTTCACTTGAGAGGTTTTATTTTGATCTGAAACACAATTATGAAATGAAATGAAAATGAATTACTCTATTCATCCCTCACCGGGGAAATTTTTGAGCTGCACTCCTACACCGCAGCAGGCTGCCCTTCGACGGCGCCAATGGTGGGAGAAGCGGGAGTTAGGTGTCTTCTCCAAGCACCCTAGACGTGCTCTCTGTGGGACGCAAACCCGCGAACTTCCCGTCCATGCGCGAACGCTCTAACCACTGAGCTGCCGTCTTATCTTAAAGTTATTATTATAAGATGAGTTTTCAGGTCTTGCAATCGAGTTATCAACGGTATTCTTTCGTTTCGTCTTCTAAACCGATTATCCCTGACTGGGTGTGGGGAGTGCCTAATCCTATTCAGGCTGATTACAGGCGAGAGGCAGGGTACACCGCGAACAGGTCGCCAGTCTGTTGCAGGGTCACACACACAAAACCATCCACACACTCATTCCTAGGGTCAATTTTATAGTGGCCAATCAACCTAATGTGCATGTTTTTGGAGCATGGGAGGTGAGTTTACATGAAAGGACATGTAAACTCACCACAGAAAGGCCAGTTTTTCAAGCCTTGTACCCCACTCTGAGACTCGAACACCAATCTTTTTGCTGTGAGGCCACTCTAATAGCCACTGCTCCACCGTGCAGCCCCATGATTGGATTCTAAACAATGTTGATAGAAGTTTTATTTCTGAACGGATATTTATGAATATCTCATTCTTGCGCTCTCCGAGACCCCAAAACTTGTACGCTTACAGTGTTGATTTTGAACCATTTCTTAAACGATATCTTGAAATTTCTGACATTATCTAATAATGTTATATTTTTGTAGTTCCTTTTGTATACAGAAAACATGACTACATATGAGACATGTAAGAACTTAAACTGGCTTTAGAATACGTGGTGATGGCTCAATGTGTCCACACAAGGATTAACTTCTTTGTATCAGTCTGAAAGTTCATGTGTATCCACACCTGTCATACCTGTTTTCAATCCGCAGTTGGCGTCAAATCTTATCATAGCTTGTCCCTTCTGGCACCCAAACAAGACGTCTGTCTCACTTTTGTGACACTAAAGTTGAATAATCTGTTACATGACGGTTCAGACCATGGCTGCTTTGATGCTAGGCAGAAAAGGTTTGTCATTTCAAACGTTACTAAATAATCCAAAAGAAGAGCCTGAATTGAGCAGGAGTTTTATGCAAAGGTAGACTTTCCAAAAATCAAACAACTGCTTTTGTTTCGGAGAGTTTTTTTTACGCCATAAAAATATTCATTTAAACATGCAAAGTTTTCAGGTGTCAAAGTTATCGCCTTCAGTTTGAGCGTTTACTTCAGTGTCGTATATCCAGACAAATACGCTTATTTGTCAGAGAAAATTTTGAAGCAGAACTGCTTCAAATTTTTTGTTTTGTTTTTAGCAAACGTTGTTGACAGTTTCACTATGTCGGGGTCTTTTTGGTTCTTTGCCCATGAATATTCAAAAGTAAAAAAAAGTATGCAAATTACATCATTTCTGATAGTTGGCACTTTTTCTTGTCAGTGCAATGGATAAACAAAGCAGTTCTGGAGACTTATGATAGAATAGGTCATCATCTGTTCGGCGTTTAGTTGGCGACAGCAGCGTGCACTTTTTTAGCCTTTTTTCTGACAAGAACAAAGTTGACATTTCTGTCAAGCGTAACTTGTCTAAATGTCCACACTGACTTCAGTTTAATTATATTTGACAATATATTCTTGCTAATAAATGAAAACCTTTTACTTACCCGATATTTTGTATCACAGTTTAATTAGATTCTGTCTGTAAAGTTAAGTTGTGCATAATCGTGGTAACACCTGTTTAGCTTCAGCACTGGCTTAATCTCCTTAACTCTGTTTTCTTTGGTAAGAAAACCGAAGCCAGTCTATCAATTTGGCCAGTATGTCTTGCATGACTGTCTTATAATGGTCTGACTCTGTTAAATGTGTGTGTGTGTGTGTGTGTGTGTGTGTGTGTGTGTGTGTGTGTGTTTGTGTGTGTGTGTGTGTGTGTGTGTGACGTTCCAGTAATCCCAGTGGCTAAGATGGTAATCCCCCAAAGCTGTCCATTAACCCCCTTGACACACACACATGTACACACTCACAGACATACAACACATTCAATAGACACACACACAATTCCTCAGAGGCAGTCACTCAGGTGTCAAGCAGAGTTTTTCTTAGAGGGGGATCACTTTGATCACCCACAGAGCCACACCACAGTACCTGAAGGGAGCAATGGAGACACTGGTTTTACAGAAAACACAAATGGAAAGATTTTCAGGAGAAATTGGCAAGATTGAAAACCTCTATGTGTAATTAGAAACCTCTATTCTAATCAGAGCCTAGCTGTAGATTAGAATAAGCTAATATTTAAACAATAATCTTTGACACATTGTTTGCTCGTCCCGGGCGAGGGATCTCTCTTTCACTTGGATCCCCACAAGGTTTCTTTTCCCCACTGATGGATTTTTTAGGAGTTTTTCCTCACCGAGAAGGAGAGTCTAAGTGCATAAATGTGCTAGTCTTGTTTAGTTAGCATTTGTTAGTTATTTTTCTTGCTGTGTATCTGTGTTAATACATTCCTCTTTTTCTTGTGAAGCCCATTGAGATGGAAATTCTGGGATTTTGGGCTATACAAATAAAATTGAATTGAATTGAAAAATATTGAACAATATACTGTTCAATAAAAACACCTTAAAATTTGTGGATGTGTCGCTGCAGCAGTTTGCTTTTAAAGTTTTCATTTCAATATGCTGAATTGAAACTATGACTGAAAATGAAGGGAGAAAAACCCTTTCTTCTTTCTTCAAGCCCAAAGGCTTTTTTAGAAAACTTAGATGGCTGGTCATCATGACAGAAAAAGGATGTTGTGCAACCCAACCAACAAGAACAACTGTGTGAAGTGCTTGTGCAACAAAAAGAATGAATAATACAAGAAAACTCTTTTTTCACTTTCATGTTCGCATGATGCAATTCTAGAGGAGTCTTGAAAATGGTTTGGTTTTGAACTTGGTACAAAAATAATCCAAATCTCCAAAGAGCTCCATTCCTAGTAAGCAAAAGCAGAATTAATTGATTTAGGGTTGTTAAAATGTACAGAAGCAATTAAGGTGACAGATGCCACTAATGACTTCTGACATGCTTACATTTAAGAATAAAATGTGTTGAGAGTCAAAGTTCAGCTCAGGATCTTACATCAGAGGCAACTCCAAAAAAGAACAGAGTCAAAAGAATTGGTTTCAGAGCCTAAATTGTGCATCAAGATGAGTCCAACTGTATTTAGTCAGTACGCTCTACCTCGTGCACCAGCTCGGCCTCCTTCCCCACCAGAGAGGTGATGTTCGACGTCCCAAGAACTAGCCTATGTAACACCAGGGTACCCGCCGTTGGCTGCCTCCCATCTCTTTCTTCACTTGACACCTATGACCCCTCCTGCAGGTGGTGAGCCTACTGAAAGAGAGGCTCTTGTATCTTATTCAGGCAGGGACCCATGGTCAAAAGGTCGGACACACGGTGCTCATTACATTGCCCCAACCCCAGGCCTGGTTTTAGAGGGGTGCCCTGGCGACCCAAGTCCGAGATAGGGAATCTTGGCAAAAGTTGTACGATACAATACAAGTACAAACAAGTTACAATACAAACAATAATACAAACAAGTTCTTTACCTAGAACTTTTTTGCGATGGGTGACCCTACCAGAGTCATTAAGCCCAAGACAACATAGTTTCTAGGATCATTGGCACACGCAAACCCCTCTGCTATAGTACTATAATATCGCCATAGCCATTAATTAAAGCTGTAGAAAATAAAATAAAAAATCAAACAAATATGCAAATTGTGTACAGTTTAATACAGCTTGAAAATTAAATGTGCGTTGAAGAAACATTGTCCCGGAACATTTCAAAAGCATCACCTGCTTTGGTTGAATCCGAAGGTGCTAAGATTGTGTAAAATACCCAACTAAAGTTAGTCATGATAAGTTTTTTCTGCCAAAGTTTGTTCGAAAAACAAGCAAAAAAACTGGCTTGCATTGACAATTTTGCTGAACTTGGTTTTGTCAACATCTTTATTGTCCTCGTGTCATTAAGAGTTTAGGAGAATCTTCTAAAATCTCAAAGCATGAAGGTGAAAGCCACTGTTTGGCTTAAGCTCTGAACCCTTCGGCAGCAATTTATGTGAAAATTGTCATGCTCCCATAATCGTTATAGCCCCACGGGCTCCAAAACACATTTTGAAGCACTCGACACACATTTGTAGACAGAAACACAAAGTAAAGGGCTATTGTGCAAAGAGGAAACCACAAACCAATAGTTTTTTAGAATTTTTTTCAAATTTTGCGGACAAAAGTTTTTGTTTTGGAAATTGACATATAGCATATTGCTGATGTTTAATATTTTAATCCAAATTTTGATATATTCGTCCTTCGAGTTGTTTTGAGCAGCGTGGCAAAAAAATGTGGAAACATACACGCAGACAAGAACACACCAAAAATTACTCTAATACTAAGTAGTTTCTCCCAGCTTGAAGATAGATTTTTTTGCTTTTTTTATGGTAAAATTTTCAGAACTACCAATTGTGGCATTGTAAGAATGACACAAAGAAAACACAACTATTTTCCAATCGTCCTTGGAGCTGTGGCTGCTTGATTTTAAATTATTATTTTTTTATTTAGAGATGAGTTTATCTGTGCATGTTTAATTTTTTACAACAAAATTGCATTTTATACTACCCACATCCATTAATGACATTTTTCTACTTCTTCAAAATTGCTGAATGCACTTTTCAGTGATAATAAACTTGCTATGCTGTTGTTTTTTTTAAGTTTTGAGTTGCCATCATTTCAATTCTTTTACTTTACTTAGGTATAACATCTATTATATTTTTACATAATGCAGCTGTGTGACTGAAAATGGAGTAAAATGTTCTCGCAGACTTGGTAAACTAATCCTAACAGTAATTAATTATTACCTTGCTGAAAGAAATCCGTTTAAACAAGTTTATGTGTGTTCAGTTCAATTCAACTGTATTTTAAATCATGAATTCATGATATCATAGTGGTACTTTCTGATCAATCAGGCTACTTTAAAATAGCCCTGCAAAATCTTCTTCTTCTTTCGGCATTTCCCTTTAGGGGTCGCCACATCAAGTAAATTTCTTCCATCTAACCCTATCTGCTGCATCTTCTTCGGTCACACCAACTATCTACATGTCTTCCTTCACTGCGTCCATGAACCTCCTCTTTGACCTTCCTCCAGGTCTCTTACCTGGTGGTTTCAAATCCAGCATCCTTCTTCTGATGTACTCTATCTCTCTCCTCTGCATACTGTATGTCCAAACCATCTCAGTCTGGCCTCTGTGACTTTATCTCCAAAACCTCTAACATGTGCTGTTCCTCTGATCCTGTCCATCCTGGTCACTCTCAGAGAGATCCTCATCATCTTCATCTCTGCTTCCTGTCTTTTCCTCAGTGCCATTGTCTCTAAACCAAACAGCATGGCTGGTTTCACCACGGTTTTGTACACTTTCTCTTTCATTTTAGCTGAAACTCTTCTGTCACACATCACACCTGATACTTTTCTCCACCCGTTCCAGCCTGCCTGAATATGCTTCTTCACCACTTTTCCACACTCTCCATCGCTCTGGACTGTTGATCCTAAGTACTTATAAACTTAAAAATTGCATTGAGCTATTCATTTAATTCAAATGCAAACTTAATCTGAATAGTGCAAAAATAAAACTTGTTCATCAAGAAGTAATATTGGAAAAAAAAAATGTGTGTAATCCCGCATTTGTTCAGGAGTTTGTTGTTATCTTTAATGATCAAGACATTTTGACTTCCAACCGGATTTCTTTCATCTGCTTTGTAGATTTATTTTTTATCTGTTTCTTTTTCCAACCCGAAATTATTTTCATTTGGTTGAAATGATTTCTACGATGAAAAAAAAAAAAAAACCCTTAAAAAAATAAACTTGTCCATTCAGGGGTGTCTATTTAGAATAAAAATACCATTCAAAAAGTTACCTGTCTAAGGTATTCTGCTACAAATTTATGCGTTTAAACAAAACTGAATAATTTGTGAACGACTTTTCTCACTTTATCTAAAAGGAAAATCACATTTGTCGTATCGCTCTTCTGTCTGCTGTCTAGATGTATTTTTATCGATTTTCCATTTTTAATCCAGTCTTCACAAAGTATGTTTTTTTTTTTTTTTGCACAAATTTGGGCATTGACATGTTTATGTTGCAAAACAACAAACATGATTTTCCGTATGCACATCTGCATTTACGGTTATATTATTGTGTGTTGTGATGGAATTAATACTAACTTAGCAACGGTTCAGCAACACCCTTTCAACTGTACTGATTACATTTTAGTTTAACATTTCACCACCCTTTTAAGTGACATTTAATTTAGCCATTTGGATAATTGTGTACACACACCAACACTGTGATGATAAAGTTCAAAGATTGTTTGGGTTGCGTGAACACTTTTAATCCCCACAGCAGAGGGAGAATCAAACAATATAAAAGAGATGGGCAGACATAAGGAGACATAAATAGCCAGACATGGGGAGATTAAGAACAATGCTTTACTCTCTGCTCTGCTGCTCCCTCCATTATCCTTCAAGACAGAAATACAAGAATTCAATTAAAAGACCATGTAGTGACCTTAACACACATCCACACACGTGAACATACACATTGTGTTGATGTATCAATTAATCACTCCTTGTCACTTGACTATTACAGCTTGTGTTTCCTCAGTGGGCCATGGCAACAGAAATTATATATAAATATATATATATATATATATATAAATACACACATTGCTGCTATTCTTATATTCATAAAATGTCATTTTCTTGTTAATGACAGTTGTAATTCCCAACCCCAACACCCCCGTATTGATCGCTTTTGTGTTCTAAGCTTGTTTGTATATGTACTCGGGACATTAAAATTTAAGACTGAATATAGAATATAGCCAAAAACTTGTGCTTAAAAAGGATTATGCAGAACACAACAGGAAGCTTGAGACTTTCAGAAAAGGGCATCTTTTCATATTTCATTCTTAAATGTATTTATGTGAATTAATTTATGTTGACAAGCTTCACGGTAGGGCAGTGGTTAGCACAGTGGCCTCACAGCAAGACGGTCGGAGTTCGAGTCCTACTGTGGATGTGGGGCTTGAACACCGGTCTTTCTGTGTAGAGTTTGCATGTTCTCCCCGCGTATGTGTGGGTTTTCTCCAGTTACTCCGGTTTCCTACCACCCTCAAAAAAACATGGATGCGAGGTTAATTGGCTGCTATGAAATTGCCTCTAGGAACAAGTGTGTGTATGGTTGTGAGTGTGTGACCCAGCAACAAACTGGCAACCTGTTCCTGGTGTGCCTTGCCTCTCGGCCTGAAATCTGCCGGTATTCCCGCGGCACCCCCACTAACCCTAATTAGGGATTAGCGCAGAGGTGTCCAAAGTCAGTCCTCGAGGGCCGGTGTCCGGAAGGTTTTCATTGTGTTCCTGGTTCAATAGAGCTGATGTACAGAAAGTTAAATCAACAGCCAATAAAATTTGGCACAATGACTCAAATAACTTGATCAGGTGTGTAGATGCAAGAACAAATGGAAAACCTTCAGGACACCGGCCCTCGAGGACTGGATTTGGACACCGTAGATTAGAGGTTCAGAAGATGAAGCTAAATGGAATATATGATTACATATTTGTTTGTCTTTTATAACTTTTATCCAATGTAAAAATGCGAGGTGCTGAATGTAATGTTTCTAATGATGTTCAAGAGATTGCTGTTTCCATGATGGTTTGTAGGATCTTGAAAATTTTGTGTCCGAATTGTTCTTCCAGTTACTAAAATGAGGAACAACATGCACCAAGTCTCATTTAGTTTGCTGTACCAGGGCATTATTCAAATTTTTTATTTCAATACATCAGATATTTAGTAACTATTAAAAATTACAGATCACGACACTGAATTTTACATCTGCAAATATATGTAGATCACTCGTGATAGAATGACTACATATACAGGGTGCACCCTGCCTATTTCATTTGCCTATTAGTCAAAACCTATCTACTTTTATTAGAAAATGCATTTTAGAAAACTAATGAATATGTATGAATATGAGATGTTTCCAAAAATGCATCGATAATCAACAAAACAATCCATACCACCTTTTTTTATCTTTCTGAAGACAGTCAGGTAAAAAGACAAAAAATGGTAATAATGTGATATTTTTATAGTATCTATACACAAACAACAATCAAAGGTGTTTGCATCAGTGAGTAAGTTCATACCGTCATGCAATGATGCAATGCTCTGCAACCTGTTACTCGTATGAATATTTTTGTCAACCTAAAGATGAATTACGGGTTCAAATCCACGTAAGACTTGAATTTCTATTTCTATTCACAGTAATAATTTATCAAAAGGTTTTTTGAGAACATCCTTGTGGTCAACACCACCAGATTACATTAAAATCAATTGATTCATGAAGCGCTATTGCGCGGAGATCTCAAAAAGAATTTTGTTGGCTTGTTTTAAATAGTCACCTATACAGTAACACAATTTGTCATTCTGTCAAATTAAAAGGTAGCATTGCTAAGAAAAAAAAAAACCCAAAAACGATTGCATCAAGTTTTGGCTTTGATTCGAACCCACATCCCAAGCAAGGATGTGGCGGGGGGCAACAGAAGAAACACATAACAAATCCTTTAAAAGAACAAAAATCCCTCTGGCAAAACTCTGCTCCAGGAGGCTACATGTGTAGCCACAGCTGCCCCCGGGCAGACCGACGGAAACATGGCAGCCAATCTGCACCAACAGCCCCTCTGACCATCAAAAAAAAAACATTCATACACATTCGTTCACCACTGATGCCAACACTAAAGGGAGGAAAGCAAAGAGTATTGCCCAAGGACATGATGACAGATTTACTGAGGAAATGAGACTCAAAGCACAAACCTTTTGGTCGTTACCTGCAGAACCGTATGATGAAGCTAAAATTTCATTTATCAAAGTAACAATAGGGTTAATCTCAAGATTTTTTTTTTTCCCCTACGAAGCTGGTTTACGTGTTTACCAGGGTAAATGCCTGTGGTCAT
The DNA here is from genome assembly GCA_902685375.1 of Neostethus bicornis. Lineage (NCBI taxonomy): Eukaryota > Metazoa > Chordata > Actinopteri > Atheriniformes > Phallostethidae > Neostethus > Neostethus bicornis. The sequence goes on along the minus strand of LR738551.1, from coordinate 20,559,757 downwards.
GTGTAATCAGTGGTGAAGTCCACGTGTAACTGTATTTGCAGCTTGCAAAATGGTAACACCACTTACCTCTTCTAACCCCAAGCTAAAAGGCACCATATTCTTGCAGAAAGTCACACACATTAGTTACGTGGCACACTTAAATAATGTGTTTTACTCAATAAGTGCACTGAATTTTAATTAAAAAGAAAAAGGTGAGGAATTCCTTTTCAAACAAACATTCCATCTTTAGGTAACTGAAGTTCTCCCTTATCGCTTAGCCTGTACATGTGAATGTTTGCCAAGATTTGTATTCTGCACGATTATCAGTGTTTATGACTGTGTGTCTAGGTGAATGTGCACACAAATCCTCAGTTTGGTTCTGTGACACTCTTTTGGGTGGTCATTCGCTGCCTCTAACAAGTCAAAGAGACAGTTATTACCACGAGCAAGGTTACGGATTTCAGTAGCTACGCACCACACACTGGAAAAACAAGGTTGTTCAATGTGGTAAAACATGAAAAATTGATAACAATAGAACTCACTTCCACAATACAGTTCTATGGAAAAGTTATCTCTGGCAAGCAGGTGGCTCTGTGAGAAAAAGCCAATCTGTTTGAAATAAGATTTGGCAGGAAGTTAGTTGTAAGTTTAATTTGGAAGCATATCCATCCATTCCGTCGTCCTCTGCTCATCCGGGGCCAGGTCGCAAGGGCAACAGCCTCAGACGAGAAGCCCAGGCTTCTCTCACCCCGGCTGCATCCTCCAGCTCACCCGGAAGGATCCCGAGTTGTTCCCCAGCCAGCTGTGAGACATAGTCTCTCCAGCGGGTCCGGGGTCTGCCTCTCGATCTCCTCCCGGTGGGATGTGCCCGCAAGGTGCTCGGGGGGCATCCTGACCAGATGCCCGGGCCACCCCATTCGGCTCCTCTCGACCTGGAGGAGGAGCAGTTCGACACTTAGATCTTCCCAGATGGCAGAGCTCCTCACCCAATCTCTGAGTGGGAGCCCAGCCACCCTGCAGAGGATGCTCATTTTAGCCGCTTGTATCCTCGATCTCGTTCTTTCAGTCACCACCCACAGTTGGTGACCATAGGTGAGGGTAGAGACATAGATCAACTTGTAAATCGAGCGCTTTACTTTTCGGCTCAGCTCTATCTTTACTACGATGGACCGATACAGCATCCTAGCTATTGCTGACGCTGCACCGGTCCGCTTGTCGATCTCCCGCTCTGTCCTTCCCCACTTGTGAACAAGACCCCGAGATACTTAAACTCCTCTACTAAGGGCAGGACCTTGTCCCTGACCAGCAGGGGGCATTCCACCCTTTTCCGGGTGAGGAGCATGGTCTCGGATTTGGAGGCGCTAATTCAGAAGTACATTTAGAAGCATATTTTTTACTTATATAATTCCGTAAATATCTAAATGACTAAATAAACTATATAAATATCATGTTAGAAGCAACGTAGATTAAAAGATATAGAGCCGGGGATGAACGTCTGAAAAAAAAATCACAATTTTTATTCCATCTAAAAAATATTTGAACAATTGTTGTTTTGTAATATTTCCTTAAACATTTTTTTTAATCCGGTCCAGCCTTTTTACAGTGTGACATAAATCCCATAATGAATTTAGTTGAGAATAAAAATAGGTGACAATTCGGTGAAGACATCACAGTTTAGAGCACCTCTTGACATAGTTCACCACTTGTATTAATGGATACCAATTTAAAAGTCTTGAAAATAATTAAAGCCCTACAAAAAGTGTGTCCCGTCATATTTCTCCTGCCACATTCTCCATCTGTCTCGTGCGGTCCTATCTCATGGTCTTCTTTCCCTTTGTCACCTTCCATCCATATATCTTTTTAACGATTATCCCTTTAGGAGTTGTCAGTCTTGACACCTCTTTAAATGCCACCAGATACATTCAATCTATCTTTACCTATCTGCAAAACACAGGTGTGCATGTGCAAGCACACATCATTTGTGCATACCTACATTAATATATGTCTCTTCGCAGTGCATGTATCCAGGTGTTTGTTACCCTCTGCACATGTGTGTGTAAGTTTGTGTAAATGGTAAGTGATGGGATAGCCAAAAGCCTAAACAAGCTTTAGCTGAGGGGGGTAGTGTTCACTATCTACAAAGTATCTAACTGCCTGGGAAAGAGAGGAAACAGAGGCAGAGAGGGGAGGTAAAGATGCTCACATTTATCATTTAATAGTGGAAGAAACAACTCCTTTTTGCAACAATAAAAGAACCTTTTACTGTTGTCACCTTTGAGGAAACAATCGCCATAAAATATTTTGCCGTAGTTTTTACGTCTCAGACTGGCTTCACGGCAGTTATTCTAAGCACTGGTTTTGTATTACATTGTGTTAGAGCGTTCATTCATCTTCTGAACCGTCCATTCCTAACAGGCTTGCGGGAGGCTAGCCCTGCTGATTCAAGGTGAGAGGCAGGGTACACCCTGGACAGGTCGCCAGTCTGTTGAGGAGCCAAGAACACACTCATTTCTCGGGGCATTGTCATAAAAGCCAATTAACCTAACATCCATGTTTTTGGAAAGTAGGAGGAAACCATAGTGCCAGGAGAAAACCCACACATATATGGGGAGAGTATGCAAACTCCACACAGAAAAGACAGTGTTCCAAGCCTCGTCCCACTCGGATCTCGAACTCCCAAATTTGTTGCTGTAAGGCCACTCTGCTCATCATTCGACACCATGCCTATGTCAGAGCAGTAAAATTTTATCGTTGCCAATTGTTTGATTTTGTTTTTGTGGTGTTTCATTAAAAAAAAAATGGTGTCCGTTTCTGGACTCCTAGTTTTAATGATTTGTCATGGTTCTTGTTTTATGTTGTTGTCGACAATTTCTATTTTTCTCACGATGTGTCAAATCATATGTTTCGATTGTTGTCGGCATCCTTTTGTCTCTAGAGACGATAGACTCTGCACATGGATACTCAACTGTTTGTGCAGCATCAGCTGTGGCTGAATAAGCTAATATGGGAGCTGCAGCTTCTACTACACTTGATACAAATGTGATAGGTAGTATGAGTCTAGGGGAGAGCAGTGGCAGACTGATTTTTTTTTTTTTTCTGTTTCGGGGTCTTTGTGGTCTCGCATTAGATCCTTCTGTTCTCCTAAGCCTGCTTTATATCGATTTTGACAGTTGCACGCCACCTATAGCGGTCAGAAGTCACTTACTCAAGATCTGCTGCGCTAATGGTGCAATTCTTCATTTATATCAACACACAATATATTCTTGTATGTCTAGTAAGTGTCTGTGGTTGAGATGTTCAAATTAGGTTTCATGTGTTAGTGCAAATAATTGTTTTTATCTTCTACAGCATATTTTTATTTCTTTCATGGTAATCACCGGCATCACATTGAGTCTACATGGTGCAATGTGCACAAAATTGTATTTGATTTGAACACCTTATAACATGAACCTAGCATAACTACCTACACCTGTATTTTTATGAATACATATTTTGGAGAAAAATACTCCAGAAAATCCATAAAGTGCTTATTCAACAAAAATTGTAAGTTTGACATCATTGGAATTGCAGGTGAAACCTGTAACTGATTTTGTATCAAATGATGGCCTGTAATTTCTGTTTGACATGTACTTCTCATTTATTGAAAATAATAATAATTTTAAAAAAAAGCATGAGAGGAAGCTTTGCAGTTCTTAATCACACGCTGAATCTTAAAGGACATCAGTACATGTGAGCATCAGTGGTCTCATGTTTGTCTAGACAAGGTTAATCTACTCATCAACCTAAATAGGTGGGTCCTCCCTTAAAGGGTGCAGAGCTAACAGTCATGGCTTCTGTCACCTCCAACCACGAGAACCCCCGTCCTCTCCAATTTATCATCTTTAGACATCACAGCTATGTTGAAAAGGATTAGGAGGAGTGGCTGTTTGCTCTGCTGGGTGCCAATAAGCGTGACAAAGTGTGCTCTGCACACAGAGGGAGGGATGCATTCATACTTTTATATGTGTGTGAGGTTTGGTGGGGAACATGCAAATTCAGGGGCCTGCACATAAACGAGCAGACAAAGGGATTCTAAAAGGATGCTATCTGCTGGAAGAAATTGGTTTTCTTCCTTTCTGACTTTCAGTCAGGTGTCACTGAGTGTGTCTATTCAGGCATGTGTATATGAGCGATGATGAGGTTTGGTCTGCTATCCTGTGTGTGTATTTCCTGTGTTCATTGAGACAGAAATCCATCCTTTAATTGAAGACTCTGCCCTAATTTAACATGTTCCTGAATTAAATTAATCTAAATATTTTTGTTTTCACAATACCAACTCATTGATTTTGAATGCATCTCACACTTTTATTAAACTATTCCTTTTAAGGATTTAAGTGGCTAAATTCACCCTCGCTCCTTCACTCAGCCAAACTATGCTACTCTGATGAATGAATCTAGTCAATGAGCGGGGTGTAAGGGTGACCTGTTCGCGAGGGCGGTGTGTGTTTGTGTGTAGTTGCTTGTCTGGGTCTCTGAATTTACTTGTGAGACTAATTTAATGGATACTGAGCCACCATGGTCAAGGCCCTCCTGCAGATACATATACATGTACACAAACAGTGAAAAACGCACGCGCACACTCACAACAGGAGAGGTGGCGAGTGACTGATTTACAAGACATACCAGTGACTATTGACCACATGTTCTATAACTTGAAAAATGACTCTGTAAACAGCTTTGTGTGTGTGTGCACGCACATGCCTCTGGGGCTAACATTGTTAATCAATCACTCACTACAGACCCTGAACTTTGAACACCAGTGAAGGAAATAAATCTCTTGGACATGAAGTGGAAGGAGAGAAATGGAGGTGAAAAGAAGGGGAACGAGAGCTTTTTTTTCTTATAGATGGAAATAATACGTTTTTTCTTTAATCAACAAAATGTCGCCAATATTAAGTTGCTTTTATCGCTTCCCGTTTTTCTCATCAAAGTCAACTTAATTAATGACATTAAAGAAATGTATAAATACATTCAGCCGAGCTGGATGGAGAGTAAAGATAGACTGGTAGCAGTGTGCATTAAGTCCTCTTAATAAGACACTTACGCAATCCGTTCAATGTTTAATGTAGTTTACAAAGAAAGTCTAAGTACAAAAAACTTTTAATGTGCAGGTAATTATAAACTTCAAAAGTTTTAATCTCAGGCAGACTTCAAGAGAGTTCAATTTAAGCCTCTGGTTGTGTTCAGCCAGCAATAATCCTGATCTAATTTGACTGGTCTGCTCTTAAAATAACATTAAATATGTTTTTTAAGCATCAAATTTTTAATGAGCATTCTTTAGATTTTACTGATATCCAAAATTGTCATTAAACCAGAATATTTAGCACTGGGTATAAACTTGCGCGACTGCTGGCTGTGTTTTACAAAAGGAAGATGCACTATGAAAAGATAAATGGAAAACCAAAATCCATTTTTCGACCGGTTTACTTCCTCAACGTTTGGACCTAAATCTTTGTTGCCATCCGCTTCCAACACATCCTGGTGTACCGCTGATTCAAGTTCAATACTCTTTTCAATTCATCCAAAAATGGGGACCAGAATCTCTTTGAATGAGAATCTTTTAGTCATGCACCAACATGTTGTGCCCAGAGTAAAAGAAGAGCAAAAGGCAAACATGGAGCTATGAATATGGGGTTTGTGTGAAGATACAGCCTATTGTTTCATCAGTGAGAAGATGTGTGTGGGAGGACAAACAAGTAAGCTCAGGAGAGATGTATGTACATAAAACACATTGTTCAGATCGAGATGTGTGTGATTGTATTTATGTGTTTGTATGTGTGAAAGACAGAATGACTGGGAAAGCTTGAGCAGGTGCATTATTGCTGCTGCAAAATTAACTACAACAGACTACAACAGAAAAGAGGTGAAGAAGCGTGTTCAGGCAGGCTGGAAGGGGTGGAGGAAGGTATCAGGTGTGATGTGCGACAGAAGCGTTTCACCCAAAAAAAAAAAAAAAAAAAAAGAATTACTCTAGTCATCCCTCACTGGAGAAATTTGTGTGCTGCACTCCTTACACTGCAGCAGACTGCCCTTCGACGGCACCAATGGTGGGGGAAGCAGGGCTTAGGTGTCTTCTCCAAGGACCCTAGACGTGCTCTCTGTGGGACGCGAACTTCCGGTCCGCGCGCAAACGCTCTAACCACTGAGCTGCCGTCTCCTCCCTAGCTAGAATGAAAGGGAAAGTGTACAAAACCGGCCATGCTGGTGAGACCGGCCATGCTGTTTGGTCTAGAAACAGTGGACGAAAAGACAGGAAACAGAGATGGAGGTAGCAGAGATCAAGATGCTGAGGATCTCTCTGGGAGTGACCAGTGACCAGGCGAACTGGCCCCCGATTAGCGGAAGACGACGGAACGGAACAAACAAAATAGAATAGTTCAACAAAATATTGTCTTCACTCTATTTCTTCACTGATATGCTGATCATTGTTTGGTTTCTGGTTTTAACCAAGCTCTAATTAATGTCTTATATATCGTTTCATTTCGTCTTCCGAAGCTCTTATTCCCTAACGGTGGTCGTGGGGTCTTAGAGGCTACACCCCGAACAGGTCGCCAGTCCGTCTTATATATCGAGATGGTAAATTGTAATTAATGAAACCCACAAAATGTAAAATCAAACATTTTTACTGTATGTTTGTGCTTTACCATGTTTAAATGATATTTGGATATAAACATGCATTTTTGCCAACCATCTCAGTGTCTAAGTTGTGATCAAAGTATTTTTTTATAAACAGTTTCTGCTGTTTTGAAGCTAAAACATTTGAAAACACATTTTATAAATATGTAATATTCTCCACATGCCGTACATGTGGGGATCCCTTCCATAAAAATAAAGCAGAATATTTCACATCCGAATGATGTGATGTTGGAATTTGCCAGTTTATTTTATCTCTCTGTTGACCTTCATCCTCAGAAGCTCATCCCAGAGAAGCTTGTCATATAAAGTTACAGCATAATCATGGAGACTGTGAAAGTGGTAATGACTGATTCCAGTAAAGCGTTCTTGGCTCCAACTGGTTGCTTTCACTCTGGCAGAGTGGATTCTTGGATATTGTATTACAAGATAGAATATAAAAAAGGCAGATGGAAAGAAAACTCCCTAATGACTGTTCTTTTTAGTGTTTCTATAAGGACAGTTCCAGCAGATTTAAAGATGGCTACTTTTTTTTGTGAGTTTCAAACTTTTGATTTTAAACTTCAACATATACGTAGATTGATCATTTCCAAATGAGTGTAAAATGTTTGACTTCAAATCTATAGTATGCTAATGAATAGCAAAAGATCCAAATGAGAGAAACGTAATGCTGATGTGCTCAGTGGGGTTCCTCAGAACAAGTAGAATCCAAAATTCCAAAATAAGTAGTTGCCACACGATGACAGAAAAACTAAACGAGGGCAGTAGTTAAGAAGAAAACCAATCGTTTCCTGTTCCGTCGTCTTCCGCTCATCCGGGGCCGGGTCGTGGGGGTAACAACCTCAGACGGGAATCCCAGGCTTTTCACTCCCCAGCTGCATCCTCCAGCTCACCCGGAAGGATCCCGAGTCGTTCCCCGGCCAGCTGCGAGACATAGTCTCTCCAGCAGGTCCAGGGTCTGCCTCTTGGTCTCCTCCCGGTGGAATGTGCCCGAAACACCTCACCAGCGAGGCGCTCGTGAGGCATCCTGACCAGATGCCTGAACCACCCCATCTGGCTCCTCTCTACATGGGGGAAGGAGCTGCTCAACACTGAGCTCCCCCCGGATGGCAGCGCTCCTCACCCAATCTCTGAGTGAGAGCCCAGCCTCGGGAAGGATGCTCATTTCAGCCGCTTGTAACCACAATCTCATTCATTCGGTCAAAACAGTGCAAAACAATCATTGTATACTTTAAAATGCTGATGTTGTAAGTTGGACGGCATGGTGGTGCAGTGCTCACACTCTCCCAAAATATGCATGTTAGCGGGATTGGTCACTATGTGCGTGAGGTCCCAAAATAGACTGCCAACCTGCTCAGGGTGTACCCTGCCTATTATCTTAAATCAGCCAGGATAGGCTCTGGCATACCAAGCTACTCCTTTGGGAGTAGGTTCATTAGTCGAACGAATGTAGCAAGTTTAATCATGTTTTGAAAATATATTTTTTGTAAAATGGTTTCAAATATCTGGAAACAAACTTGTCAAAATTCCACTTTTACTCTCGTCTTGAGCCAAAAAATCCCAAAACTCGTTTATTGAATAGAAACACTTTAAAAGGGACGGCGTATGCATTTACACTTTGTAAGACTTTCTAACACTGACTCCTCTGGGCTTACAGAAATTGTTTTTTTTAAGTTGACATTGTTACTATTTTTCCAGTTCCAAAATGTGTGAAAAAGAGTTTGTTCAGTGCGGTTTTGTTTTTAGGGTCAGACTTTGGGTCAGTATCAACTCAATAAAATACACAACGCCAAGTGAAAATACGCATTAACACCTGCAGACAAACACAAATCTTTTACACACTTTCACCAGCTCAAGGAAAAAAAAAAAAAAAAACTACTCCCACTGGTCTGTTGATGGTGTTACTTTGGAGGTTAGGGACTGATAACTGTACACAGTGACACCAGCAGAGGGGGTGTCAAGACCCATACACTTTCAGCTACTAGTTCTTTTTATTTTCCTTCAGCAAATACTTTAAATCTGAGTCTTTATGTTTTTATTTTATTATTTATGACAAAATTGAAATTACATTTCAATGCTTTTTAAAGGTTTTTGAAAGAAATAGCCAGCATACTCACGTCTGCAGGGGCAGATCCAGTAGGGGATGTGGACGTTGCACGCCCCCCCCCCCCCCCCCGCCCGCCCCCCAAACCCGTCCTTTTTGGTCCACAAAAAAAAACAAAAAAAGAAGAAGAAAGGAAAGGGGACCAGTCAAGCTATCCCGTTTCAGGGTCAGCGAATGGGCCACCAAAATGCATATTTTTCAAAATGTTCTGGAGGGAGAATGCCCCCAGCCCGCTAAACTGGCTTTGTCAAAGACCTCATGCAGCCGACCCGTTTAGAAAATTCTAGATCTGCCCCTGGTCTGTAGTAAGCCTAGAAAAGGCTTCAAAGTTGTTTTCTGGACAGTGTATTTTCGTATTACAGTAACACATTTCGACTACATCATTTTGGACTGATGATTTCCGGATGGAAGTTGAAACGTCTTGATCATAAAATACATAGACTGTCCAGAAGACAGCTTTGAAGCCTTTTCTACCATGGATAACTCCTCGACGAATGAGAGATTGCACAAACTTGTTGCAAAAACTTCTGTATTAACTTTAACTTTCATGGCAGAACTTTTAATGAAAAGCTTCATCTTCTTGTTTGCATTTCAGACTACAATATTAGATACATGGACAGAAAAAAAAAGCAGAATTGTATTCCAGCAATTGCATAAAGAAGACTGCTAGCTCGCCATTTCAGAAAAACGAAAAAAAAAAAAAAAGCAGAATAAAAAAGAGTGGTAGGTTTGCGTTGAAGTGTGTATGATCTTGTGCATTACCGTTTTCATATCCGTGTGTTTGAGGAAGTCAAAAAGCACTCTACCGATATTACCCAGTTCTTCATTCACTTACTAATGTGATTCCCTTCCGCGTATAAAAGATACACACAAACGCAGCAGAGCTTACACAACCCAAATGGTATCTATCTCAAGAGAAAGACACCCTTTGTTCTGTCTTGTGCTATTTCTATAGGAGAATCTTAGATTTATTTAATAAGTCCAGGGATAAAATACAAAATGCAGTGATGTCGTTTAAGGTTTTTTTGTGCATGTGTTGAAAGCTTCTTTTACAAAGAGTGAAGCATGTCAAATTACACTTTAAATAGCAAGAAATAAAGAATGGGCAGAGTTGGCATTTTACTGAGGAGAAATATTTTTCCCTAATATTTCAAAAAGCTCTCAGATGGTAATGCAATCCTGTAAGTCGACTCGTTTCAGGTCCTTTAAGTAAAATCAATGTATATATTCAAGAAAAGGTCAAATTTACTGTTTCAGATAAAACTTTAATACATTCTTTACTTATTAAAATTGGATTATAAAGATTACAACTGCATGCAATGCAATGTAAAATGTATAACAGCCGTTATGCCTAAAGTAAAAAAATTGGAAAAAAAAGCTTCCCCACTTCTTTCTTAAGATTTCTACTTGTTTTACTTTTAAAAACTGAGTTAGAAAAATAAAAAAATGACAACTTTTTAGCCACAAGTCTGATATAAAATATGCTCTTTGTAAAAGGAACTGTGGAGCAAAATATATTTATAAACTTTCAGAAGACCTAATTGTGTCTTTAGGGGTACAAAAGATTGTCAAGAGTGCAGCTGCTGTATTCCTAACAGGGGACAAAAACCCAAATTATTCAACTTGGGATTTTTTTGTACTCTAATTACTATGAATAACAGAAAACTGACTTTAAGAAAAATAAGGCTTCCTGACCAGAAAAAAAGCACACTGGACCTCATCTATTTGACAACACAAGATTAAAGATCTCATTCTTGTAATTTAGATAATTTTTGCAACATTCATCTCTAATTTTTCCAATTGTTTGTTAATAAAATCTAATGCACACTGGTGCATCCCAATTGGGATGCACTGGTGTATCCCAATGATTCTCCCAATCATTAATCAATTTAGGCCACTTGAATATATATGAATATACATTTTGCATGTATGTACATTTAAATACAAATGCACAATGTGATTAAACTTCATTCAGAAAGTCATGCTACTGTTTATTTTTTTGCAGGAAAAAAAAATCAATAATCTTTTCGCAACACAAGTAAATTCTATTGTTGAAGTTGTCAAGTCTTGATAACAAGAAGAACAGTGGAATTGAGTTCATCTTTAATATTTTTAAGTGTTTTGTAAAACCGCAGAAAAGAAACTGGATGCATCTGTTCAACTGTGCAAAATATTACACCTAAGATTCAAAAGATTGCAAATAGAATATTTATCCAGATGAAGAAAAGGAAGTGTGGTGATTATATTAACCCTCATGAGAAGTTAAAATAAAAAGATTAAAGTAGTAAAAAAGCTGAGAGCAAGTGTAAACTGAAGGATTATTGTAAGAATAGAATACATAGAAATATCAAACAAACAATGCAGCAGACTGGTGACTTATACAGGGTGTACCCCGCCTCTCACTTGATTGTAGTTTTGAAAGAATCTTGTATCTTTAAAAACAGTTTTGGACACATAGTCTAAAAATGAATGGATGAAAATAGGAAAACAGCTTTGGCTAATTTGATTAACGGTCACTTATAGACATGAAGTGAGACCATGATATATATATAATTAAAAAAAAGTGAGACCATGCAAAAAATAAAGATTTGTTTGGTTAGAAGTGAGGAAATATGTTTTAATTTAAGATTTTAAATCAGACTTCATGGACACATACTCAAGATTTTGGATTCTATTTTTTTTTTATAGTAACTTCTCACAACACCTCTTGTTTTTACTGTTTAACATTCTTAATATTGTTTTGTGCTTTCACAATTTCAAGACAAAAATACACTTCATTACACATTTAAAAATAAATAAATTGCTTGTAAATTGAAATATTGAAATAGAAATATTAAAACTGCAATATAAATTTAGCAGGTGAAAAAAAGCCCGAGATATGTAAGAAGTACTGGTAGTAAAAATTAGGAACACCGGTCCTAAACGGTGAAAAACAGGGAGATGGTTATGTTCTAGATTCAGTGGATTCAGGCAGACAGGTGAACATTGAAAGAAATGAAAAAAAATGAGTTTGCTACAAAAAATTTCAAAGGGTAGAGTATGTGAATAGACTGAAGAGGAAGAAAATGAAGAGACTAAATAGAAAGAATCAGAGAAGTGAGGTGGCGGGAAGAATTGTAGCTGCAGGACAAAATTAAAGAAAAAAAAAATGTCGCAGTGTCGGCAAGACAGTTTGGCTCTTTTCCAGATTTGAAAAAAGAAGCTCCCTACCCATCACGCTCCCTCTCACTTCCTCTTCGATTAATTCAAAGGATCTCTTCACCGAAGGTCTACCTCAGCCGTAGAATCAAGGTTTTTCTTCGGTAACTCTCCTACTGCTAAGGCAGCATTTATTCTTGACTGCCGTTTTCTTTTTCACTGTTCTTTACAGCAGTCTGTTTTGTATTTACAGCTTAGTTCACAAGATCTCACCCGAAAATAAAAATTTAATTTCAGAAAAAGGACCCCAAGTCATTCGGTACCATTATTTTGAGGAATAGAAGTAGTCACAACAAAATATATACAAATTTATTGGATATATTTGACTCATTATGCCTACTTAAAATGTATTTGATTTTGTTTTTACAGGTTAACAGGCTTCCAAGTTCCTGCACCAGTAACCAGTACTGGAAGCGTCTTCTCTTTGAGGTTGACCAGTGACTTTGCTGTTTCAGCTCATGGGTTCAAACTCAACTATGAAGGTAAGCAAGTTTTTGTATGATTTAAAGTGGAAACAAGAAGAGTAGTTTAAAGGGAGGCAGGAAGGATGGCTCATTGGGTTGGGCGATCGTCCTGTAATCGTCGCCCATCCTTTGACCGGTCACCCTTCCTGTAACCGGAGGGTTGGTGGTTCAATTTCCGACCAGAGTTCATGCTGAGGTGGTCCTGAGCAAGACATCAAAACCCCAATTGCTCCTGATGGTGGTTTGCACCTTTCATAATAGCTGGTACCATCAGATATGAATGTGTGTGTGTAAATGAGTGAACGTGAGCTACAACGTAAACAGTTTTGAGAACCAACGCAGGTAGAAAAGCGATGTATAGATAGAGTCCATTCACCATGGATTTTTATGATTACAGTGCAACTGAAGCTGTTACAGCAATTGTCCTAGCTGTTTAGATTAGTGTAGGTTTGGAAATGTTCCACAAAATTATGTCTTGATAAAAAAAAAGAAAAAAAAAAAAAGGAAAATAGTGTAGTTGTTTAATTGAGATTTTACGCTGAAAAGTATCTTTAACAAACTTGATATAATTCATAGACATTGTGTGATTGAACAAACTTGTGCCCACAAAGCACATTGGGAACCAGACTTTACCTTTCACATTTTGATTTATGTGTTTTGTTCAGAACACAATTTCTGTTTAATTTTATTTATTTATGGAGGAGGAAGTAAATGCAAATTGTAACCAAAAGGTTATTTGGACTGCGAACATTTGCATGGAGAACTGAATGGTCATGAACTCAATTCACTTCTATGACTTGTTTTTAACAATCTCTTCATATGTAATAGCAAGTAGCATCTCTCCTCCATCAGAGGAAGAGAAAAAAGTTAGTTTGCTTGGTGTGCAAACAATCCCATTGGCACAGGGGTCCACCCAACACAGCTGTTCTGAAACACACAACAATTTCATTTTATTTATTTTGCCCAATATTGTAACTCTAGTTCCTCTAGTTTCTACATGGGCTTCACACAATTAAATCAACAAAACATCAGTCTTAATTAAGATCAATACCTTTTCTGGTGTGGAAAAAGTTAAAAAAAAAAAGTAACTGCAGAAAAAGAGGAAACCATATCAAGATCCACATGATGGAAAGTTTCCCCACCAGGACAGACAAGGTATACAGAATTTAGAATTATTAACTACTGATGACATCATCTAACTCTACAACTATATGCATGAAGAATCCAGCAGAACCCCTAAGGTTCAAGTTTTAAAGCACTCATTTGCATGGACAAATAAATATCTGTTTTCCACAAATGTATAAACCCCATTTCAGATTGGACATTCCACCTGGATGATATTTGGTCCCACATTGAATCACAAATGGACAAGTCAGTCTGAGAAACTCTATAGTCCAAAAATAACCAAAAGACTATATCTGTGCTTTTTGATTACAATTTGAATTTTTTAGCACCTTTAGAAAATAAGCAAACAAAAAAATGCAATAAGGTCACAGAAACTGCTGAAATGCCCAGCATTAGAAAACAATGGGTTGATCAAGAAACAGCCTTCACGACAAGCATGAGGATTCACAGAAGATTTCACACAAGTCATCGGACTGGATAGTTATAGAATATTTTCAGGAGAATATTTTTTTTTATTGACATGGCACAATTTTATTGACATGTCAGAACCGTGTGCAATAAAAATCCCAAAACATCGGGGATATTTCCAATTTATCAGCGGTGTGGAAATAAAACTAACGTTGGCTGTGCTAACAAGACCCAAGAGTTGGATTCTAATTTGGTTAAAAAAAAAAAAAAGTTCTTCATGCCAAACATAGAGAAAAAAAAAACTCAACATATGAGCCAGCTTTTTTAATTGAATTAAATTTACTTTATACATTTGAAAAACTGACACAATTTAGACAAAGTGACACTAAAACAGCCAAAACTAACCTTACATGTAAAACTAAACACATTGTTTTGTCCCCTGAAATAATTATACCATTTTCAATTTAATCTTCGTTTCGTCTTCTGAACCACTTATCCTTGAAGGGATTACAGGGAATGCCAAAGCCTATCCCGGCTGATTTAAGCCAAGAGGCAGGGTACACCCCGAATAGATCACAAGTCTGTTGCAGGGCCACACACACAACCATCCACACACATACACACTCATTCTTGGGGGCATTTTGTTATAGCGGCCAATCAGCCGAACATGCATGTTTTTTTGGAAGGTGTTAGGAAGCTGGAGTACCCGGAGGAAACCCATGCATACATGGGGAGAACATGCAAACTCTACACAGAACGGCAGTGCTCTAAACATTAAAACTAAATGACCAAAAAATAAAAAATTTAAATTGTGTGTATTTTTAAAGGTAATCCATTACCAAGGGATCTAACTTGTGACATCCCAAACTTGCTATCCTGTACTTCTCTAAATTAATATTAAAACCCTTCATTTTTAAATTATTGCACTTATCTAAGACAAACTTGAGCCATGAACCCTAACTTGTAACCCAAAAATCCAATCTAATTTAATATCCTGCCCCCGAAGTCATATTGCTCCTCAAAAAGATAGTGTGAGGGAATTGCTCTCTCACACAGTGTTCATCACAGAGCGTGATTGTGATGAATTTTTCTGCATATCTGCATGGTTGTTGGGTTTATCTGTATGTACGGGTTGATAGTGATTGGCGTTCATCTTGGATCGGGTCTGGCGTGCAGCATAATGACTGAATCGCTGATTACAAAGAGCCCAAATTTAAAAGTCTTCACACATGCTGGGCTTATAAATATGTTGGTGTCTGTGTGTCAGTGCCTCTTGTATTTCGAAGCAGTTGTCCCAGATTTATTTACTGGCACAAATTTTTACTTCTTGGCCCATGCTTACGCTGTGTACTTTTGTATATCTCGGACTGTGTGTTTATGTGACAGGAAAGGAGTTTGTTCTCAGTGAGAACATCCAAGGGACTTATCTGTGGAGCCCCTGCTGTTGATACATGCAGCCGTTTGACTTACACAGTGTGTGTGTAGCAGAGGAGGCAGACAGTGTGGCAGAGAAGCCAAGCGCAATTGGCATTTGCAGAAACATAACATTATGCTGTTGATATGTCAGTCTTCCACCTCTTGTCAGTTTAATCATAAAAGCAAGGCCGTTTATTTACACAACACAGCGCACATTTTCTCCAAGAAATTTCTTTCAGGTTGGCATCATTTTTGGCAAGTTATCCATGATTCATGTGTTGTTTTGGGTGAATTTTTTCGCAATGCATTTCAAATTAGACATGTTTCAGGTAGTCGAGCCATTAATACTATTAACACAAAATTAAAAATTACAAGTCAAAGGTGTGTTATTTGATCAAACTGCACAAGCATTTGATTGTTTGGATGAGAACGTTGTGCCAACAAAAAAGGTTTTAATTCTGATGCAATAACCTCTCGGGAATCGCCCTGTGCGCACACTCCAAGCACACTACGCTATGAGTGCACCCTGGAGCAGACCCACAACATGCCTGGGGCCTTTTAAATCACTCATGGCGGTGAAATGCTTTGGGACACTTTATTCACGAGGTCAGTGGGGGTAAAACGGTCTAGACTCCTCTGCTTTGCCTGTTGCCGGTTTCATAAATATTATAAACATGCATGGATCTATAAGATTAAACAATAGATTTATATTTGTCAATCCAAGGCCAAACAGTCTTGGGGTATTTTGTCAGATCCATATTGCTAATTTTGAAGGGCAAATGTGGAAGTTCATCCCATCAGCCTCTCTGTTCACAGGAAAATGCGATGTGTAGAACTCCTTGATTTTTTTTCCCACTCTTCCTCTGAAGACTGTCAGCTTATAACTAATTCATCCGCAGGCGCATACCATAGACTGTGCATTTGTGCATGTGACCAGAGAGAGAAATACAGTGATGTATAATTTAAAATAATGTTGGAGGCAGTTTGATATTGTGCTGATGAGATTGAACCAGAGATTTTCTCTTTTTTTAACTTCTCTAGTGTATAGGGTTTATGTTTTTGAGTCTTTTCTCAAAAATTTTTTATAGATTATTGAATAGTTCTTTTATCTTAAACTCATTTTGGGAAACAGAAGACGGGTGTAGTTAAGAATTTAAAAGGTCATGCAATGATGGCGGTGAAGGTGATGAAGTAGGACCCAAATGCATTGCAAGTTTTAACCACTTTCTTGCTAGTAGCAGGAGTACAGAACCAGACATAGAAGGTCAAGGACCAGACATGGAGGGACACTATCATGGCTGCATGAGTGCAAGACAACACTAAAGCAGTGCTGCAGGCCGGATGATCGGACAAATAAGTGAAGGACACCAGAGATTAAATAACCAAGGGAAGACGAGACACAGCTGGAGACATCAAGGAAAAATAATTGGGTCTAGGCGAGATGAGTTCGGGAAAAGGACCAGAGTTAGACTTGTTTATCGTTATCTGGAGGTTTCAATCACATTTTAATAAATTATAATGAATTTATGGAAAATAAATTCCAATTGGTAAAAGTAAATGAAGATATCCCAATTCGGTCTTGTTTCCTCTTCTGAATCGCATATCCCTTATGGAGTCACAGGAGCCTATACCAGGTGATTGCAGGAAAAAGGCAAGGTACACTCCAAACAGGTCACCAGTCTGCTGCAGGCCACACACACACTCCTAGGGGCAATTTCATAACTCGCTTGCAAGCATGCATGTTTTTGGAGTATAGAAAGAAACCGGTGTACCTAGACAAAACTCTCACATACACGGGAGAACACGCAAACTCCACACAGAAAGACCAATCTTTCAAACCTCGATCCACTGAAGACTCGAACCCCAACCTTTTTACTATGAGGCCACCGTACTCCAATTTGGTAAATAAATTTATTTTTTATATTTTCCAGCTACTTTTTATTCTTTTTTAAATTCTGAGTTCAATTACAGCAAAAGAAACACAAACAAAAATAACCTGAGGGACATTAATTTACAATTGTGTTTACATTGCCTACATTCATCAAATATACATTCATGTACGTACTCGTAACTCTCTAGTGGATTTGTTTGTTTGAAAGAACAGTGTGGATGTCATGTTCTTAGTGTGAAAACATGCTACTGTGTAGAAAACGGCTGGCATTGACTTTGCATCACTGAGTAAGTAATGGAGATAACCTGTCTCATTTCCATGCGGCCATAAGGCTGCTAGACTCCATCTTTGTTCCATTCCGTCGTCCTCCGCTTATCCAGAGCCGGGTTGCGGGGCAACAGCCTCAGACGGGAAGCCCAGGCTCCTCTCACCACAGCTGCATCCTCCAGCTTACCTGAAAAGATCACGAGTCATTTCCCGGCCAGCTGTAAGACATACTGTAGTCCCACCGCTGGGTCCAGGGTCTGCCTCTTGGTCTCCTCCTGATGGGATGTGCCCAAAACACCTCACCAGCAAGTCACTCAGGAGGCATTCTGACCAGGTGCCCGAACTACCCCATCTGGCTTCTCTCGACCTGGAGGGGGAGGGGCTCTATTCCGAGCTCCTCCCGGACTAAATCCATAACTCCATCTTTGTCTTCAGGAATAATAATAATAATAAAAAAAGAAATTAAAATGTTATTTTAAGCTAAAAAAAAAAAAAAAACGGGGTTGAAAGGAGCAACAAAATAAGTAAAAGAAACTAATCAGTCAGGAAAAGGCAGATGTAACCTTTCATGAAATTGCTTTAAATCGAAGACATATTTTATTGTTTTTGATGTATTATCAATGAAGTGGAGATTAAAGGTCATGCCTGATAATCTCACAGTCCATAAACCAAATAGAGGATGAAATAAATACTTATTTTAAAGCTGCAAAATTGGTTTTGAACAAACATGAAAGTTTGAGGCAGATGTGTGAACTGTTTAGGAGGTTATACCTACCTGATGTCAGAGGTATCAGTAAACCTGTTCACATCCAGACATTCATCTACCGGTTTTATATATTTCACGATGTTTCTCATTCATTGTGCTCTGCAGCCTGTTCAACAACCTTGTATGTCACTGAATTTCTCCACATCAACGTATTCGGAGAGCCACAGGAGATCTTATCATTATTCATTGTGTGTATATTACATTATTAATTATGCTGAAAGAACATTAAAAACAATTACTGCACATGCAACTGCTGAATTTACAGTATGATTGTTAGATTTTTATCTCTGTTTATTTTCAACGTCATAAAAAATTTGCCCTTGAAGGCAGATCAAAAAATAAAGATAAAATAAATTCCAAAATTGTAATTCTATTTTTTTTTTCTTCTTCTTCAAAAGACAAGAAGGGGTTCTCGATAATGAAGAGGTTAGCATAATGGCCTCACAGTAGACGGGTCAGGGATCGAGTCTCGAAGTGGGGGCAAGGCTTGAAACACTGTCCTTACTGTGTGAAGTTTGCAAGTTATCAACCTTGTGGTAGTTTGCAACTTAACTACCACAGGTAGTTACCAAGTGATAACTACCTGGGTTGCTAACTAGCAAAACTCCTCCATTTTCATTTTTTAAGCAAATCTAACAGTAATTTATTATTCCCCTCTAATTCTAACAAATCATTTAAATTTAGGGTTTGCCACTATTCACAGCAGTTGCACAAGCAAACAGCCTTCGTGTCTTACGTGAAGTTTTGATTTGGATGCTCATCGGAAACAGTAAATTATAGATAACGTGCATATTTCAAGGGAGGCACTGCATAAACATCCCTCTAATTCTACCTCTTTGTTCCCTTATCAGCCTTGATTGATTGACCTTGACACAAGTTTCTTTAGGTTGAACACGATCCAAGTTTAAAAGTCAAGTTTGTGTTTCTGCATTTGTGTGTGTGAGTGATGGAAAGAGATGCATAAAGAGGTGTGTGTTGCGTAGCTGTTGGTGTGCGTCCACACATCTGTCTGAGCTCCAGGATGTGATTGAGGTTTGAGGTTCTGGTTGCGACTGCTCTGATCTTTATCAAAGAGACCTGAGGGGACTGCCAATGTTTACCTCTCTATGTATCATCCCTCCATCTGTCCATCTCTTTTTTTCTTTATTTTAGACAACTCTGCCTTTTTTCTTAACCCAATATTCTAAACATCTTATGCCAGGCACTTTTAGTCAAATAGTGTAAACTGTAGAATAAGTTTTATTAACAAAGCTTCATTTTTAATCTTCATTTGCTTCTGAAAATGTGCATTTTTCATCATAAGTGTTTATTGTGATGATTTGTACAATTGATAATTTGTACTTTAATCTTCTTCTTCTTTCGGCATTTCCCTTCAGGGGTCGCCACAGCAAGTCAGTTTCTTCCATCTAACCCTATCTGATGTATCCTCTTTGGTCACACCAACTATCTTTATGTCTTTCTTTACTGTATCCATGAACCTCCTCTTTGGCCTTCCTCTAGTCCTCTGTCCTCATTGTTCCAAATCCAGCATCCTTCTTCCTATGTACTCTCTCCTCTACACATGTCCAAACCAACTCAGTCTTGCCTCTCGAACTTTAGGCAAGGCAAGGCAAGGCAAGTTTATTTGTATAGCACAATTCATACAAAATGTAATTCAAAGTGCTTCACAAGAAAGAAAAGAAAAAGAATGCATTAAAATCACAAAACATAGAATCAAAAAGTTAAAAAAATTAAATAAATAAAATCATTAAAACAGATTAAAAATCGAGCAATTAATAAAAAGCACAGTTAAACAGAACTGTTTTCAGCCTAGATTTAAACATTGTCACAGTAGAGGCCTGTCTCACGGCCTCAGGAAGTTTGTTCCAGACTTTTGCAGCATAAAATTGAAATGCAGCTTCTCCATGTTTAGTCCTGACTCTAGGCTCCAGCAGGAGACCGGTCCCGGAGGTCCTCAGAGTTCTAGATGGTTCATGTTTAGTCCTGACTCTAGGCTCCAGCAGGAGGCCGGTCCCGGAGGACCTCAGAGTTCTAGATGGTTCATAAGGTACTAACATATCACAGATGTACTTTGGTGCTAGACCATGGAGAGACTTAAACACAAGCAGAGCAGCTTTAAAGTCTATTCTCTGAGCCACAGGAAGCCAGTGCAGAGACTTTAGCACAGGACTAATGTGATCGTATTTTCTAGTTCTTGTTAGGACTCGAGCCGCAGCATTTTGAATAAACTGCAGCTGTTTTAAAGCCGTTTTGTTCAGACCAGTGAGTAGACCGTTGAAATAATCTAACCTACTGGAAACAAATGCATGGATAAGAACCTCTAAGTCTGTTTTAGAAACCAAACCTCTGATTTTGGCGATGTTTTTCAGGTGGTAAAAGGCTGCTGATGTAATTGATTTGATGTGACTGTTGAAGTTAAAGTCTGAGTCCATTATTACTCCCAGATTTCTAACTTGATTTGTCGGTTCCAGAGAGAGAGATTGAAGATGTTTTTATCCCCAAAACATCTAACATGTGCTGTTCCCCTGATATACTCATTTCTAATCCTGTCCATCCTGGTCACTCCCAAAGAGATCCTCAGCATCTTCATCTCTGCTACCTCCATCTCTGCTTCCTGTCTTTCCTTCAGTGCTACTGTTTCTAGACCAAACAGCATGGCCGGTCTCACCACGGTTTTGTACACTGATAATTTGTACTTTAATAGTAGTTTTAAATCAACTGTCATACATCAACTTCAAATTTTCACATTCCATGTGTCTGTTTTTTGGTTTCTTTCCCCCTTCTGTCCTTCGGATTGAGCGAAACTCAATACACGAGCAGAGTAGCGTACATGAGGGGGTGCCAACACATACTACTTCAACTTAGCTCATACATTTAAAATGAGAAGGAATATGTCATTTCTGTTCCAGGAGAAAAGTGGTTTTCCAGTCTTGCACCTGTGTGTATGTGTGTGTGAGTGAAAGTATGCACATGTCTTCCTGGACATTCCCATGAGCACGGCACACAGGTGTGAAGCATGTAAGAGTTCAAAAGGGAAGATGGATAAAGAAAGAAAAAAAAATTTGAGAAGAGGAAACAAGAATTTTGTATCACCACCAAAAAAGTTTTACTTTCACTTGTAGACGGAAAATCAATATCATTTTGAGGCGGTGTGTGTTTGTGATCTCCAGTGTGTATTTGGTTTCTTGTTTTGACACCTGTAAGGTCAGCAGCAGCACATCATGACGATCGAATACTTATACAGATACTCACAGCGGCCAGGCATCTACTTTGTATTCACTTTCAAAGTGTAAAAAGAACCATTTTTGTCAAGATTTTTTAAAGTTTGAAAATGTTTTTGTCAACATTTGCAGTGAGTTTTTGAAAAAAATATATACTTTCAAACTCTCACCTGTTTCTAAATGATTCCGTTCCATTCCTTTGTCTTCCTCTTATCCGGGGCCGGGTTGTGTGGGCAACAGCATCAGCCAGGAAACCCAGGCTTCTCTCACCGCAGCTGCATCCTCCAGCTCACCCAGGAGGATCCTGAGATGTTCCCTGTCCAGCTGTCTGGGGTCTGCCCCTGGGTCTCCTCCTGGTGGGATTTGTCTGAGATACCTCACCAGTGAGGTGCTTGGGAGGCATCCTAATCAGATGCTCGAACCATCACACCTGGCTTCTGCTCCGAGCCCCTCCCGGATGGCATACTGGCTAATGTTGATGTCACAAAGATAACATTTATACTCAAATGTTTTAAGTACTACATCCCATCCTTGTCTCCCCGATAAAGAGCAACAGCTATTCACTTTTGGCATTTGCTTTTGGTAAATCCAAGAACAACTGTCATGGACCCCCAAAGAAGTGCCATCCAATCACCTTTGAAAAGTCAGAACTGCAGCCCGTTGTGGAGTCCGGCCAAAAGGACCGAGGCGCGTGGCCAGCAACAATTAATCTGTGAAGGCATGACTTGCGATTTGAAGCAAGAGAGAGAGGGCGAGATAGTGACAGAGTGAGTCTGCAGCACCCGCTGCACCAGACAGATTAAATAATGTTGGTTTGTCTGATAATATGATACACTTTATGACTTTATGAGCAAGGACAACACAACGGTGTACTCGCAGAGTTGTTTATTGAGACTGAGTGAGGGAGGATGCAGAGCTGACATCTGGGAAGCGTGGTATCGAGCTGGTGTGGGAGACTCAGAGTAGGTGTGCCATCTTTAACTCTGGTTCGTAGACCCTTCCTGCCATTCACATTGCTGGATAAATAGAATATATCTGGAGGAGGAACATACATTAATACCGTACTTGTTCGTTTTATTAGGACAGTTTTGTCCAGTAGTGCTCTTAAATCAACTTTTCCCAGATTTCAACCTAAATGCGATCTGTTTTATGGGATCCATTTCAAACATTAAAAACAGCATGTTTTTGTTTTTAAAAAGCACTGTAAAACAGTTGTTTTGTAAAAAAAAAAAAAAAAAAAAAAAAAGTGTAGTACTTCAGTCTGGAATACAAATGAACCGGCTTTTCTTTGTTCTATTTCCGTTAACACGTAAAACAATAACCGTTGACGATGCTCAATTAATGCTAGCACGTTAACAACACCAGCGCTTTTTTTTTTTTTCAAAGAAAGTAAATGTTACACTGAACATTTTTATCAATTGGAAACTGTAAGAGGCTCAATTTTTTTCAGACCAACTGTGCTGCCAATCAGGTATTAGATCAAAAAAGCTTCTCTTTGAGTTTGAAGAGATCAAAGTTCAAAAACACTACAAAGAACAAGAGTGTCTCAAACACGTGCATTTTGAATGATTGCGGTATTATTCAGCAAATGGCCCTGGTTACAATTCTATTGTCGTTATGATTGAGCGGTTGAGAATTTTACAAAGGAACTAGAACTTTTCAAGGTTATCTACTCTTGTAGAAAACAAGTGACATACCCTCATTATCTGGATTATTATATATAATTAATGGTATGCACAAAGCAGCTGCCAACTTTTTCAGTGTTGGGTCTTCAACAAGTCACTACACAATCAATTTGATATTGGTGTAATGTAATTACAGTAAATGGCTGCCAAAGGTATTAGTACCTCACTTAAAAAGAATGCCTTTCAGATAGCATATTAATATGATACTTGGATAAATTTGAGCAAATTGGTGATGCTTGTTTTTTAATGAGCCACCAGATTTTGATTTCAAAGAGTGTGCAAAAATAGCTAAGAGCGTCTTAATACCTGAATGACGCAATGAGGCTCGAAAATGTCTTTCACACAGACGGTAAGATGGGAGTTTGACAGTGAAAGAAGTGCAGAAATAATTTATTGAGCTTGTATCAGAACGATACTAAATGCCATTCTGACTAAATTAAACGACATAGCTGCCAAAGCCCTCAGCTTTGGGACAAGATAGCAAACACATCAAGTGATTGATGATTTATCAGAAAACCACCACCCACCTGACTAAAATACAGTCCACCCACGGCCAAATCAGTGATTTAGTATTGTGCATATTTGCATGTATTTGAGCACATCGTTGTGATAATCTGGCTACCTGAGCTGTGCTAGTTCATTATTCAGCTTTACGTGAGCCAACCGAACAAATGGCCATCGTACAGGGGCTCCACTCCGACTGATCAAATCAGCTGCTTCAGCCAAGTGGGAGAAAAACAAAACACCTGATTAGCATAAGCAGAAAACAAGTTGGGTCAAGCTTACATGGTTATTTCTTACACTGAGTCATTGAAGCAACAATTGAACACAACATAGCACCCAACTGTGTCAGAGGATTAGTCACAGATGATGGTGCTGCTGTTTCAGAAAATGTGATGTTTGTCGACATAATCGTTCCTATCTTGAAAGAGATGCCAAAATGACTGAAAATTGATTCACTCTCTGATGGGTTTTCAAAATGTCCATCAAACTAGATATTTTTGCTGCTAATTGAAGGATTTAGATTCATGCTCAAAAAAGGCTCAATAAAAGCAACGTTTTGCTAGGTTTCTTTGTTAAATCTTTAGTCAACTTGCAATTTTTATCAACTTGACTTTTCTTTTTTGTAGTTGGGCATTTTTCAGATTAAGATTTCTTGTGTAAACTGTCTTGAACAGTTTGCTTTGACTAAAAATAACTTAGCAGATTCTTGTGGGTTTACTATTTCACAAATAGGACTTCTTCTAGCAGATAATGCATTGCATTGCATTTATATAGCACTTTTCAGGACTCAAACAACGCTTCACATATGCATTATTCATTCACGCCATACCAGGTAATGGTAAGCTACTGTTTTAGCCACAGCTGCCCTAGGGCAAACTGACAGAAGCGAGGCTGCCATTTTTGCGCCATTGGCCCTTCTGACCATCAACGGCAAACGTGGGTGAAGTGTCTTGCCCAAGGACACAACAGCAATTTAATCTCAACGGCCATCCCACCGTGGCCCCTGGGGTTCAGGCGGTCTGCCATCCAAGTACTGCCCAGACCCATGTTGGGTCCAAAATTGGTAATGTCAATTTTGGTACCTTTAAGATCATCATCAACCAATAAGGATCACTCAGAGACAAAGGATAAGTTCAAACACATTGCAATGAGGAGAGGGAGAAAGAGAGCAGTGTTGACCACACGATCTCCAACGCAACTCTGAACTCCTCTACCCTGGTACTTCCTTTATTAAAGCAGCAAAAGTCATACGTAGATGAGTATACAGAATGTTCTGGTTTCAAAACAAGTTGTTCAAAAAGCAGAAGTGTGTCAAAAAAACAGATTTCAAAAAGCAGAAGTGTCTCAGTGTCAGACAAGTGTCAGACAAGTTGCAGATGTCAAAAGTGGTCATGCGTTTGGTGTGAAAAGTTGCTTATGCAGGCAAAAGTTTTAAAATGGTTGACATATACAGACATGTAGAAAATGGTGGTTATGTGGGGATGTGAAAAACACACACAATTACATTAAGCTTAAATTTATGCAATGGTATATAGAAAGATGAGTAACTGTGAACACATGAGTATCTGAGTAAATAAGAATAAATTTGAGCTTATCTTACAACCCAGCATGCTTAGCTTCTGAAGTCTGACGGAATCAGGCATTGACAGGCTGACACGTATGGCCACGAACATCATAACATCACAACTGATTACCAATTTCACCACCAGGCTGCCTCTTGCATTCATCTATTTTTCAGATTTCTCACACATTCTCGAAGAACTGTTTATACATCATTGTAATGGACATGCAAACTTCTTTTGCCACGTTTTTGATGTGATTTGTCTTTGTATACACTTTTTCTTTGATTGTTATTACACAAGTAAAATTCATACCTTTAAAAGGAAGCTCAGATTTAAATTCTCAAAGTTTTTGATCATTTACAGTGAGTTAGTCTCAAGAACAAAAGCTAGTAAATCTCATTAAAGCATCCCCCTTTACTTTGCAGCATATGTGAGAACAAGTTTCGCCCTGTGATGTTTGCATGTGCCATAACAGATTGTTCCAATTACTGAAGTCTTGTCTTGTGATGAAAAGAACTTTTCTCAAAAATTTAAATCCCTGGTGATTGCGTATCCCAATATGCCGTTATAACCAGCAACATTAAACGCGCACAAAGAAAGTGAGGTCTGCTGTGAGAGAAATGTATTGGTACGGCACAGAGGGAAGTCTTGCTGGGTTGTAGCTGATACAGTTTTATGTACTTCTAATGGTGAAAGACTTTTTTAATGTGGGAGATGGTTCTGGGAAAAGATAGACATGGTGCAAACAGCATGGAATAAACAAAGCATGATTGAAGCATGATGTTTTTATCAAGAACTGTACTCCATCCTAACAGTTCATGCCACACGTTACTTTCTGAAACTAGTTCACTTTAAAGGTCTCTGTGTTTCATCTGTAAATTCTAGATTTAGAATTTATTAGGTCATGCTGCAGTAACTGCAGATATTAGATATTTCACACATGATGGGGCACACCTGCATGAAACTACAGTAGCAAGCTTGCTAACTTCAACCTTGCAGCAAAGCAGCACACAGATGTTATCGCAATTCAATGATGAATCACTTTCTCAAAGCCACATAACCAATTCAAAGTTTGTGTGTGTGTGTGTGTGTGTATGTGTTGAATATGCATTGGCTAGAGAGCAAAAGTTGTCATTCAGGAGGTGCACACAGATGACAGCAATAATCTGTACACAGGTTACCACTTAATGTTTCATACATTACTTAGCTTCATTAACCTTGCATTGCCTCTTGTTGCTGTCTGTTCACCTGTTGTCAAATTATTTATGGATGAGTTAAAGGTCTAAACACAACCCTGCTTTTGACCCTGAGCCATACTAATTTTCACTAAATGAAAGCAGTTTTGAAAGATAATCACTTGTATACAGTAATTTACAAATGTGTTGAAAATTGGGGAGATTTGAACATTGCATGCAGCTTAAGGCAAATATCAACAAACAAAATAATGTCTCGTTCTCAGAATTCACAGGTTTCAAAATCCAAATAACAAAAAAAAGCAATCTCATTGAAACTAATCACATTGAAAATAATTATTTTTAATAATACTCTGTGTATGTGGAGGCTACATTTGGGTGTTCTCATACCTGTAACCAACAATGATGCTAAGCTAATGCTATGTTAGCATAATGCTAACATCCAGCTCCATGAGGGTAAAACAGTTCCACAGTAATTTTTTGACACATAGGATTAGAAATTGTTCACCTGATTAAAGTAATCAACCCCACTTGAAGGATCCGAAAAACAAAAGAGATTGATTTAGACACAGTAGTGATTGGAGCAAGAACAAAAGTGTCAAGTGAACATTGATCAGTGCATTGTTTACTCACTTTTCTACAATGATATCAATCATATGTATTTTCTTTTTGGAAATGTATTTCTCACAATTGTACTCTTTCATGGATATTGATTTAGTTTCAAAGCTAAATTGTACAATTCCACCACTTCTGTAATTTCCCTACATCTGTCTTGCTGGATTCTCAATGCCCAGCCTCATCTTGTATCTCTTCCCAATTCTTTGAAGTGAACCTATCTTGAGATGACAGGAGTGTGAGCACAAGTTCAAAACCTGACTGTGCAGCTGTGAGCGTGGACGTTGGTGTATGCATGTGTCAACAGTGCTCTGCTGCTTTAGCAGAATGACAGTGATGTCAGACATATAACGATTTCCTATTGACTGTCAGATGCTGAGGCCTAACGACCTGTTATTGATCTGACCAATTAGCATTCACACCTTTAATTAATACTGAAGCCTGATGCGTGCACCCGAGTGCAGGAATGGAGACCCATACGACATAGTTGTAATTAACAGTAAGCTGAGGGGTAGTTTTAAGGGGAGATAAGAAAGGAAGGAAAAGAGGCAGGAGGTAAAGAAGCATGTGTGAAATTAGGAGTGTCGGGATAAAACACAAAATTGCATTGAAATACTGACTTTTTATTGTACAAAGTATTTTTTTTAGTATGCCATATTTTCATATTTGATAAAGAAAACAAACTAATTCATTAATATTGTTTATAAGTTTAGTGGGAAAAATCTAAATGTTAGTAAAGCTTATAATACTGACTTTCTGGGGTTTACATGGTGAGTATACTATGACAAATATTAAAGTGCCATAGTAGACCTCTAACATTCTTGATCCCGACGGTTTGTGAACATAGAACAATTAGTGAAAGAAACTTTGGCGTGTGTGAATTTCTTTGTTTTCTATTTCATATATGCGTGTCGGTCTAATGAAGTTCTGTTGGCTAGATGTCTTCGGGGGAAATCTAATGGTTTATTGAACCAGGCCTCAGAGAAACATTGATCACCACATCAAGGAGCCATACCCACACAGTCATGCAGACACAAACACACTCGCATAACCCCGTACTCTAATCCTTATATATAGACACACAACTATAGGCGTAAATACACACACGCACACGAGCTAGTGGAGTGGAGGTAAAGAGCTTATAATTGACATCCCCATGTTTCTTTGTGAGCCTTCAAACTGCTATCATTATCTGCTCATTCAATTACATCCGGCAAATTACAAAGCCAGGAAAAGTCACTTAGAAGATGTTTGTAAACTTATTCTCACCTCCAAAATGTCATCCTTTTCTGAGAAGAGAGGGTTCTTATCATTTACCAAAATTGATTAGCTTGTTTTAGAATGCAATGACCCGTTTATTCACACATTACTAAGAAGTCTTAGGTTTTGATCTTATTTACAGGAAATAATTGGAATCCTTATGGTTTGGGTTGTTTTATGGTCTTGTCATCTAGTTGCTGTGTATAGTTTCTAGGAATAGAATATGTGTAGGCTAAAACAGAAAAAGGACTTTGAAAACATCAAACTTTACTAAATAGTACAGTTTTGCCTCAAAAATACACAATTCTACAGTACCTGATCATCACTGTTAAATTCTCACGGAGCCACAAAGTCCAAATGTGAACTGTAAGCACTTTGGTCAGTCCCACAATAGGTATCTGAAACCATCTCTTAAACCGTGCAAAATGCCATCAGGCATCATTATCAACTTTACTTTTCTAAATAGTGCAGTTTTGCCTCCGAAATATACAATTCTACGGTCCCTGATCCTCACTGTTAAATTCTCAAGGAGCCACAAGGTCCAAATGTGAACTGTAAGCACTTTGGTCAGTCGCACAATAGGTATCTGAAACCATGTTTTAAGCCGTGCACAATGCCATCAGCCATCATTCTAAAATAGTGACTTACCTCTTGGGAGAAAAAGAGGTTGTAGTGATTGAATCATGCAGTGTGTCAGTTCAAAATTCCAGTATACGCTCCAGTCAGCCATGCATGGTCACACATGCACATATTAGTATCACATATGCTGACTTTTATTCCTCCCACCAAAGACTGCCTTCTTGTGTTTGACACATAAGACTAGAAATTCTTTCTCCATAAAGGAACTGGGGACAGAGAGAAAACAAACATATTCTGTTGTCAACTGAGATATGAGCTTGGAAGAACTTGGCTGTCCCACAAAAAAGCAGCACTTTTGAACTTTGGCAAAATTTCACGTTCTTTTCTTTAGCAAAGGCTAATTTGGCATCTGTCTTCCATCTTGTTTCTTTGAATTTCTTTCCAGGAAGAAAAAAAAGTCAGTCTACTGCTTGCACAATTTCCTTATTGCTCTTTTAAACTTTCACTTCCTCTCCTTGTTTACTCTTTTTATGACTTCTAGTATTTCTTGCTAAATCATTCATTGGGTGTCTCCAAAATGGAAAGTTTGTTCATACTCTCTTGCTGACATGTGAAGTAATGCAGTTCAACAGTGATCTCAAACTCCATTCCTCCAGGGCCACTGTCCTACAAGTTTTACGTGCATTTTCTGCTCTAGCACACATGATGCAAATGAAATGGATCCAACAGCTTCATGCCAAGTTGTTCACAGTGGCTGGAGTTTGAGATCCCTGACATAAGGCAGAACGCAACTGTCACATGATGGTCGCAGCTGCAACACAAATCTAGGAAACTACAATTTCTCAGCTCTGGGACACAGCAGGACGATGATAGCCATAGAAACGTATGTAATGAATGTCATTGTGCTGTCAAAACTGGTTGGAAGGATGGATTCCTAGGGTAAAAGTCCAGTGTGGCTCAGCAGTATTGCATATGTTCTTCTCTGCTCAGATAAAGTTTAAATTTAATCTTTTTTTTTTCAAACCACCTCTATTAAAACATCCTTCACATTCAATTTATCTTTTTTTTCTTTTTTTACCATATGAGGTTTGTCTTTTTATCAATATCTGGAAGATTAAAAATTCTGGTAATTTTTTACCGTAACTTGACATCCACAATCCTGATTGTTTCGTTCTGTCTTCTTCCGCTTATTCGGGGCTGGTTTGTGGGGGCAACAGGCTCAGATGGGTAGCCCAGGCTTCTTTCACCCCAGCTGCATCCTCCAGCTCGCCCGGAAGGATCCCGAGTCGTTCCCCAGACAGCGGTGAGACATAGTTTCTCCAGCGGGTCTGGGGTCTGCCTCTTGGTCTCCTCCTGGTGGGACGTGCCCGAAACACCTCACCAGTGAGGTGCTCAGTGGCTCATCCTGACCAGATGCCGGAACCACCCCATCTGGCTACTCTCGACCTGAAGGAGGAGCGGCTTGACACCAAGCTCCTCCCGGATGGCAGAGCTCCTCACCCGATCACTAAGTGAGAGCCCAGCCACCCTGCAGAGGAAGCGCATTTCGGCTGCTTGTACCCGCGATCTCATTCTTTCGGTCACCACCCAGAGCTGGTGACCAAAGGTGAGGGTTGGAACACTGATCGACTTGTTTGAGTAAGCTTGTTTGATCAACTTTTTTGAGTAAATAGAAAAAAATACTTTAGATGAAAGTGTTTTTTTTACTTCAAACACGATGTTTTGTTGTCGCATGACCAAGTTAAGTCACGTAACCCTGGTGTGAGTAAAAAAAAAAAAAAACTGCCTAAAAGTTGTCCCCTGCATTTTGAGACGAACTTTGAGCCAGGTAAGAGTTTGAAATTTTGCTATTTAGTATCTGGCTGGACAGATTTACTTTTTGTTTTGTTTTTGTCCATCTCATATTTTATACATTGGTGGAAATGCAATCTACCTGCCTCTACTGTAGCTAAAGAAGGGTTCGATTTGCACCGCCCAAATAGCAACTTTTTTTGTATTGTGACGTGAGGGTCTGACTGCAATGACAACGCCACCCAGGAAGCTTAGCCCCGGGACAATGGAGGCCTGGTTACTGTAAAACACCAGGACAGGACCGCGCTAGGTCTGGACACGAGTCGGGTGCACAAAATACGACAAACAAAATGACTTTAATTACATAATACAATGAAAAAGGAATATACAAGAAAAGCTACACGCAGACAGAGAAACTGTTGATCAGTTAAATCAAATTCAAATAAAACAAAAGAGTAGGATCATGCACCATGGGTTCCTACACAGTTCCTTGTCTGAGGAGCACAGGATTAAACAGACTGATGATTTTCAATAAGCTGGACAAAACAACGGCTTCTGCTGAACGGTGACGCCAACGAGCAGCCACACACCTAGAAATGAAGCACGATCATGAGAGGAGGCATAAAGAAAAAGCTAACACTGTTTAACGGCTTACCTGCCGGTAACGTGAGTGTTAGCAGTGCAGCTGAATGAGGAAGGGGCTGCAGGCAACCACCGGAGCTTTCAACAGCCTGAAATAATAATTAATCAGCCGTTGTCCCACGCTAAACACAAAGAGAACCCACCCCGAACCTACCGGTACAAACTCCGCTCATAACGCAGCGCGCCTGACGTGCGCATTCTGTCTAGGTTGAGGGACAGGGAACTGGAGAACCCTGCAGGTCTCAAGTGGTCCTGCAGATCAGGATGAGGTTTGGATCCCCTGATCCACTCCGTGAGTCCACTCACTCAAACCTGTTGTGTGGAGGCGAACACATGTCCAAAATGGCGCTAGTACCGCCCACCAGACACGTCATAGAAGTCCCACCTGCCACAGTATCATAAGTAAGAAGTGGGGCAATATGAATTACAACATGATACGTGTTATGCCTTCGGCTAAAGTATATGTCAGAGTGAGACCTCTGTCTCTTCAAAGATCTTTTATGATTTCTTAAACTAACAGCAGAGTGAGAGGTCTCGAAAATAGTAGATCTTGGATGAGTCTGCAACTGTAAAGACGGAAGTAGACTGCGCTCAAAACTTGTTAAAAAACCTGGGATAACTTTAGTCTTTTTACTATTACCACGTACATATATATACGTACATATATGTATAATCCTGTGAAGAATAGAGTCTACATAAACAAGAAAAGCAAGCCTTGTGTGGGAGTCTCTTTTTTCATTGGAAGAGTTAGCTGGCTGTCTAGCTGCACACAGTCACGTGTCGTGAGGACAGCACAGTAAAAAGACTTAAATAGAAGAAAAAAGACTTCTATACGGCGGGTTAAACAACACTGAGCTACACAGTCAACATGAGTCTACGCTCAGGTAAGACTTACTTGAGAGATTATGAATCACAGTTCGAGCCAGAGGCAAACTCAGAGCAGCAAGCTGATGACCAGGCTGCTACCAATCACCCGGTTCCTGCAGACCAGCTGTCGCCTGAGAGGCAGCCGTCAGAGAGGCCGCAGCATTCACCTCCACACAGCGTCAGGTCCAGAGCCACCAGCAGACGGTCGCACACCACAGCAGCCTCAAGTGTGTCAGCCACAAAAGCATACGCCAAAGCCCAAGCAGCAAAGGCCCAGCTCCTTTTCGCAGAAAAAGAAGCTAGTCTGATGAGACAAAAAGCAGATTTGGATGCCAGTCTCCACGAAAAAGAAGCTAGTCTGATGAGACAAAAGGCAGATTCGGCGAGACAACAAGCAGATTTGGATGCCAGTCACCATGAAAAAGAAGCTAGTCTGATGAGACAAAAAGCAGATCTGGATGCCAGTCTCCATGTTTTGAAGTGTGAAAAGGAAATAGCAGCAGCTGAAGCAGAAGCTGCAGCCTATGAAGAATTAGAAAGTCAGAGCGGGGAGTCAGACCCAGAACTTCCTATTACAGGAGAAACGTTTAATGCAGTACAACGCACAAGTGATTATGTGGAACAACAATGTAAGCTAATGGCGCCACCTAGTGCTACACATGATAGCGCAAAATTTCAAATGCCAAGTCGATCAATAATCACAAAAGAAACTCATGTCCAGTCCCCAATGAAAAACGACGTTAAACATGAGTACATACCAGAAGCTGTTCCAACCAACACATTCTCACTCAACCCCCAAGCTCACACCTTTCTGCCTACAAGTCACAATCAAGTAGAGCAAAACAGCGTACAAGATTTTGCAAAATATCTCATCCGCAAAGAAATAGTTAGCACTGGCTTACTCCAATATGATGACAGACCCGAAAACTATTGGGCATGGAAAGTCTCATTCACGAGTGTTACTAAAGACTTGAATCTGTCCCCTAGAGAAGAGCTAGACTTGCTCACAAAATGGTTAGGGCCAAAATCTTCAGAGCAAGCAAAAAGGCTTCGCGCAGTACACACCCTCAATCCCGCTGCAGGTGTAAAAGTGGTATGGGAGCGTCTAGAGGAATGTTATGGCTCCTCAGAAGTCATTGAGGATGCACTGTTAAAAAAGTTGGAGGAGTTTCCAAGGCTGACAAACAAAGAGAGTGGCAAATTAAGGGAGCTGGGTGACATCTTGTTGGAGTTGCAGTGTGCTAAGTCTGATGGTACACTGCCAGGTCTTGCATATCTAGACACGGCTCGAGGGGTTAGACAAATAGTTGAAAAACTCCCCTTTAACATGCAGGAGAGGTGGACCACTGTAGGTACAAAGTATAAAGAAGTCAATAGAGTGTCATTTCCACCTTTTTCTGTCTTTGTGCAATTTGTACAGCAACAAGCAAAAATGAAAAATGATCCAAGTTTTTCCCCATCCAGCTGCAGCAACCAAGTTACCACACGCACTGAAAAGTCCATTCCATATAATCGAAAAGCTACTGTTGCAGTACACAGAACGGAAATTGAGGAAAGAAAACAAGGGAGTTTTGAACAGAAGAAAATCGAAGAACCAGATCGTCTGTGTCCAATTCATAAGAAGCCACACCCTCTGAAAAAATGCAAGTTATTCAGAGACAAATCAATTGAGGAACGACAGGCTTTTCTGAGAGAGCATCGTATATGCTACAGGTGTTGTGGGTCTGTGCAACATATAGCCAAAGATTGTAAAGTAGCAGTAAAGTGTGTTGAGTGTGACAGTCCAAAACACTTGTCAGCACTCCATCCGGGTCCCACACCTGTCCCAAAAGATGACACCTCAAAGAATGTAGATGCTAAGGAGGACTCAGAAGACCATCCTGCAGTAGTCTCCAAGTGCACAGAGGTATGTGGACAAAGTGACAGCCCACGCTCATGTTCAAAGATCTGTTTGGTGAAAGCATATCCAGAAGGTCAAAAGGACAGAGCTATAAAAATGTATGCAGTGATTGACGAACAGAGCAATAGGTCCCTGGCTAGGACGGACTTTTTCAACCTGTTTGGAATAAAAAGTGCACCTGTGCCATACACGCTGAAAACATGCTTAGGAAAAGCTGAAACTGCAGGTAGGAGAGCAGAACATTTTGTAGTAGAGTCCATGGATGGAAAAACAAATGTCAAACTGCCTCCTTTAATCGAGTGTGATTCAGTGCCGGACGAAAGATCTGAAATTCCTTCACCTGAGATTGCTAAGCACCATCCACACCTTCTCCCTATTGCAAGCAAAATCCAACCGGTCGATCATCATGCTCCTATTCTCCTTTTGCTGGGAAGGGACCTCCTCAGCATTCATAAAGTAAGAGAACAGATCAATGGACCAAATAACGCACCATACGCCCAAAGGTTAGACTTGGGGTGGGTTGTGATAGGGGAAGTGTGCTTGGGCAAAACTCACAACACAACAGAAGTCAACGTGTACAGAACACACATGCTAGACAATGGACGGACTACTCATTTTGAACCATGTCCAAACGTCTTTACAGTGAAAGAGGACTATGTC
Organism: Neostethus bicornis; assembly: GCA_902685375.1. Classification (NCBI taxonomy): domain Eukaryota; kingdom Metazoa; phylum Chordata; class Actinopteri; order Atheriniformes; family Phallostethidae; genus Neostethus; species Neostethus bicornis. Next base: position 20,524,988 of record LR738551.1, on the reverse strand, counting down.
AAGCAGCCCCAGCAAAGCACACCTTTAATCTCAAATAGTGTGGACATTAAAGGCAACACACACAAGCTAGGTCAGTCTGTGTTTGAACGTACAGAGTCAGATGACAAGGTGGCACTGTCTATAGATGACAAAAACTTTCTAACAATAATGGACAAGGCGGTCCAACAAAACAAAGAAAACACCTGGGTCGCTCCATTGCCCTTTCGCTCTCCAAGGAGGAGACTCCCAAGCAACAGAGATCAAGCCTCAAAACGTCTATACTCACTCAAAAAGACGTTAGAAAAGAAACCAAAAATGAAAGATCACTACATCCGATTTATGCAGAAAATGTTGGATAACGATCAAGCTGAACTCGCTCCACCTCTGCCCGAAGGTAAAGAACACTGGTATCTGCCAACGTTTGGTGTATACCACCCGCAAAAGCCAGATCAAATACGTGTTGTTTTTGATTCTAGTGCAGAGTGTGAAGGAACATCCCTGAACCAAGTGCTACTCAGTGGACCTGATCTGAATAATTCTCTGTTAGGAGTGCTGTTACGGTTCAGAAAAGAGCCAATAGCCCTGACAGCCGATGTTCAACAAATGTTTTATTGTTTTGAGGTGTGTGAAGATCACAGAGATTATCTGCGCTATCTCTGGTTTGAGGACAATGACGTCACAAAAAATGTGGTCGAATATCGGATGAAAGTGCATGTTTTTGGGAATAGCCCATCACCCGCTGTTGCCATTTACTGCATGCGGCGGGCAGCAAGCGAAGGTGAGCTGGAACATGGCTCAGATGCCAGACGGTTTGTTGAAAGACAATTTTATGTAGATGACGGGCTCACTTCAGTCGCCACACCTGAACAAGCAGTTGACCTGTTAACGAGAACACAAAACATGTTAGCAGAGTCCAATTTGCGACTACACAAAGTTGCCTCCAACTGCAGCCTCGTTATGGAAGCATTCCCTGCAGACGATCTAGCAAAGGACTTGAAAGAATTAGATCTTGGTGTAGATCCACTTCCTGTTCAAAGGAGCTTAGGACTATGTTGGAACCTGCAAACTGACAGCTTTACTTACCTTGTATCCAATGAGACAAAACCATTCACACGTAGGGGAGTACTGTCAACTGTCAATAGCTTGTATGATCCGTTGGGTTTTGCAGCTCCTATAATCGTGCAAGGCAAAGCGCTACTCAGAGAACTTTCAACTGAGGAGAGCGACTGGGACGCACCTCTTTCCCCAGAAAAAGAGGACGCATGGATCTCATGGAGAAACTCACTGAAAACTCTAGAAGATCTCCAAATCAAAAGGTGTTACAGTTCAGGTTCTTTAGGTGAAATGAAAACTAATGAACTCTGTATTTTCTCAGATGCGTCTACTGTAGCTATAGGTGCGGTAGCTTACCTGCGCTCTTTAGACACTCAAGGCAAGTATCACGTAGGTTTTGTGATGGGGAAGTCAAAACTAGCACCCCGACCTGCACACACCGTACCACGGTTAGAACTTTGTGCTGCCGTGCTGGCAGTAGAAATGTATGACTTAATCAAAGACGAGTTAGACCTCAAAATTGACAGTGTCAAGTTTTTCACTGACAGTCGCATTGTGTTAGGTTACATACACAACTCCTCAAAAAGATTCTACATGTATGTAGCTAACCGCGTCACACGAATCAGGTCATCCACTCAACCTGACCAGTGGCATTACGTTTCAACAGATGTGAATCCAGCTGACCTAGCAACTAGATTTATTCCAGCCGTTGAATTCAAAAACAGTAATTGGGTTACAGGCCCAAGCTTTCTGTGTTCAGAAAAACTCAATGAATCTCAAAAAGACTATTCATTCTCACTGGTAGAGCCTGAGAATGACAAAGAGACACTGAAAATGTTAAAAGATCCTCTAGCCCACAGGAATGAATGGCCTATGGGACTGATAGTTAAGACTCTACCCAGTAGTGACAAGAAGGTTCGTAAAGTGGAGCCACGGATCATCAAAGATGGAACTCCAAAGGTGTTTTTGAGACCAGTCTCAGAGACTGTTGTTTTGCTTTCGGAGTAAGATATTATCTATGTAAATTTTATGTTTCGATATGTGGTGATATAATATGTTTATATCAAGCGGGGAGTGTTATGCCTTCGGCTAAAGTATATGTCAGAGTGAGACCTCTGTCTCTTCAAAGATCTTTTATGATTTCTTAAACTAACAGCAGAGTGAGAGGTCTCGAAAATAGTAGATCTTGGATGAGTCTGCAACTGTAAAGACGGAAGTAGACTGCGCTCAAAACTTGTTAAAAAACCTGGGATAACTTTAGTCTTTTTACTATTACCACGTACATATATATACGTACATATATGTATAATCCTGTGAAGAATAGAGTCTACATAAACAAGAAAAGCAAGCCTTGTGTGGGAGTCTCTTTTTTCATTGGAAGAGTTAGCTGGCTGTCTAGCTGCACACAGTCACGTGTCGTGAGGACAGCACAATACGCATTGTATTTCTGTAGGTGTTTTGTCATGGCTATTTGTTCATCCAGATCACTAGAGGGCGCTAGGTTTAGTGATGTTTTAAACAAGCAGAAAGTGCATATGTTTATGTGTGAAGAGATAAAACATGCTGTATGTTTTAAATGAAAGAATTGACGCCATCTTACATTGGTTTCCACCTAATCCTGTTAAAAATAAATCTAAGTAGCTCACTATGTGTAACCCTTAAAAATACAGTTTAGCCATGCAATTTTTGATCGACTGAAATGCAAATGATTGCACCTTCTCAACACTGTAGCACACTTGAAAACTGTTATTACCCTCAAAGAAAGTGATTTGTGGTTGAATGTGATGTGTGTTTGGGCTCAACTTTCTGTGCTGTGTAATAAACCCAAATAAGACATTGGTGATCTGCAGCTTTAAATCTATAACGTTTGATCTCCTCTAGACACTATCATTAACAATGCAGTTTATTAACTGGTCTTCACAGCTGCCAGATAGTCTAAATCTTTGACAAGTCATTACTCTATCTGGGAGCTGTCGGTTTTTCCTGTTTTAATGCACCTCTAACATATTTCTGTCTCTCTCTGGCTCACACAACGTCTGCTGCCATTTAGTCCCCTTTCATTCATTAAGCATTTCTTGATTAATCTTGATTATTTATAATTACTAAACAGCTACTAATCAAAGTGGTTTTTATGGGGAAGTGCCAAGAAAACTTAGGTTTGCATTCATAGCTGTGTGATTTAAAGTCGCAGGACTTTTTCGTCCTTGACTCTACATTGGGGTTTATTAATGACATAACAAATCAGTATATCTGGAGACGTTGCCAGGCTAATTGTCCGTATGACTCATGCCAAAGTGTAAAAAGATGTGAGGTCCTTTAAATGTTTTTCGCAGAGTCAGATACAATAAGAAGAGTAATGGTTCTACAGTTTTGCAAAATATCTTTCCATATATTTTATACACCCCAGTGGCTAACTCCAACATCAACAAAAATAGATATATTATACCCGCCTGACTGAAAATAACTAAGAGTACAAGTAAGACCCATTTACCGTAAAAGTGCACGAGCATTATCAAATTTGTCGATCACAGAATTGAGCCCCACAGTACTGCAGGTGTCAAACTCAAGCCCTCGAAAGAGAATGTCCCAAATATTTTCAATGTATTCAATATCCTTGATTTAAATGACTAAGTCATCTGGAGTTATTTGTACAGTGAGTTTGAAATTATTATGCAGATGAGATTTTCCTGTAGAGTTTTTTGCAGGACTGCAAACCTCTGGACAGATCATACATTTGATTTTGGTAGCACTTCCTGTTTGCTGAGTGCAATGTCATTTTTGCAGCTGCTCTATTAATCTGTTCTATTTGACTGGCAGAATTCTTCCTCATCATGCCTATAGCTGCATGATTGCCGGAAATATCGGTCGGCTTAATAACGTGGAACAACTGTCGGGAGTTTATTTCGTTAATTGGGCTCAACTGACAAACTGACTGTCACAAAAAAGGGATTTAAAAAATTACAAAACCCCGAGATATGAAATAATTTAAAATAAACTGAATCTATGATCTTGATGATGCTTAAATCTCATTTGCATATTAATTTGGAACTCACAATATGTAACCTGAATTACACTGAAATCTATTGTGCACGCCTCTTTCAAGAACCTCAACTTGACACCACTTTCTAAAGCAATGCAATTTGTTTTATTTGATGTTACAGTCAAGTTGTTGATTCGAATACAGCAAAGACAACACAATGAAAAATTAAAAAGGAAGATTTTCAAAGACTGATCCATTATTTTTCAGAGTTAAGTTAACAAAATAAGAATTGAGCTAGAAGTACTTGAATAATTGAAAGAAACTGTTCAAAGTTTTGTGATTAAACAGAGATTTTTTTTTTGAAGTATTGGGATCATTATAGAATGATAGGAGTTATAACCGTCACGCTTATCGGATGTACAAGACTGTTTTAGCTTACCCACCAAACTTCAATCTTGAGAACCTCTTTTTAAGTTATGTTTAATGGTATAGTGATATTTCTAATGTGCATTTCTGGGTTAGTTCCTACAGAGCAGCATCTGGAGGCACTGATAACTCAGCACACAACTTTTTCATTCATGACTCTGCAGCATAACTTTGCTTCAGGAAGTACTTGCAAGCTAATGTAAACATTTTGGCTGTGGTGAACAGGCTTGATGGTGGTACACAGAAAAATGTGCTCTGAAATTAATAGAGAAGAGGACGGAACAGAAAGAGAGGGAAGCTGGCTGACTGATCAAAAATTACCAAGAATTTCTATTGAAATATTAAATAGAATCTGATCCCCATTGGGTAGAAGAAATTAGTCTGCATGAATGATGCGAACTTTTAAAACAAGTTGGCGTCAGACACTTCCCTTTATAATCAAAACAAACTTACAGTATGTTTAAGTTAATATTAAGTTAATATCAATCATGCTTTCATCCAGTCTCGTTGTCCCTCTCTGTACAGTATTTTTGCTTAGATAAATTGAACCTTCATGTTCCCATAAATTAACACCAGAAAATGTAAACATTGATGAATGGAGTAAAGTTTAAATTACACTTGTATTGAAAAAGAAATAATGAAAAACACATTTACGCACTTCATGCTAATGGCTGTTATTGATTTAAGTTGCATATGGCAAAATTTGGGATTACAATACCAATGTTGAACCAAAAGGGGACTCACTGCCAAATAGTGAACAAGCATGTAAGCATGGAAAATTAAAAAAATTAAAAAGACAAAGTTGGGGCTGAGCATAGATCTGACTTTAAGTAGGCGTGCTCATTAAGATTATGCATACTTTACAGAAGCTGCAGGCCCTCTGGCACATTTTCTCTGCACGCCAAAAATTTACGCCATTTTGGCCGCAATTTTGATAAATGAGGTTGGATATATTTTTAATGTCATTGCAGATATGACCTTTTATTGTGGCACCACTTAAAAAAATATACGACCATATTCCGCTCTGGCTCAGGCCCTATAACGGCAATTAGGCAGCTAATGGTTTATGGTAAAATAATTAAGACGCATAAATTGCGGCACCATTATTTTTGCTGTTTGACCAAATTATTGTGTCTGTCCTTTAGAAGTGAGTGTGGCTATCTGGTGCAGAAATAAAACAGTTCTGTGTCGATTATCCTTACAGAAATATTAATTATCAACAATGCCCTGAGAAGTATTGATGTGGGGACTCTAAAATTCGGTAAAATCTTGCCTGTTTAAAGATATCATAAATACCCTTTTTCACCTGCTTTGGTAAACTCATACGTATGCTATGTAACACACAATCCACCTCTTGATGCCAGCGTCCTCATGCTCAGACCTTTTCAAAGCAATCATAAATAGGTTATTTATCAAAATTTCACAATCTCTTGAGTAAATGTTTATTCAGGGAAAGGTGTCACTATTTTATGATGGGAGCTATTTTATGTCACACAGCCTGGCAGAATAATTTATGTTACTATTTTTCACTATTACGCTTTCACAGTAAGAAATTGAAGAATTGCTTAAACCCCTCTATGACAGTTGATAAACAGCTTTGGATTAGCATTGAAATAATAATAAAAAAAATGTAATTCTGTCATGCAGAGTGCAGAGTTTTCCATGGCTGTTTAAAGAAGTGGGAACAGACATGCTTTTGACTTGCTGAAATATTCAATATTTTCAAGAAACATGTATATGCTATTTTTCTATTCTGTAACTTCAATGTGGGTATATATTTACTTATTTGTGGAGAGATTTTTTTCACAGATGGCTTGTAGGAAACCATCCCCTAGTATAGCAGTAGATAAATTTCCTGTATACAGTTAGAGCTGTAGAGCTCACTGCAGTGCAATTTCTTGTTTTTGAGTCACTTGATACAATGCAGTGTAGAATTCAGGTGAATCAAAGTTTAACCGGCTGGAATGTACTGTATCAATTCGTCTGCCAAATGAGACCACCCACCCCCAATCTCCTATCCCCCCCCTCCAAAAAAAAAAAAAAAAAACAGAACATATTTTTCAGACATGTGAAATTAGGGATTATCTTCTGTAAATTTGAGACTATTGTACTCTGACAAAAAACACCTCCAAAAATGGGACGGTTTCTTCTCTTTGGGTCAGGAACAAGGTCCACCACAAGTGGAAGAGTTCAAGTCTGTAAGAGTTTTTCACATGTGAAGAAAGAATAGACAGAGATTGGTATGGCTTTATGGTCCAAACTCTTGATCTGTCCATTGTGGTGAAAAGAGACTAATCTTGGGCTTTTTATTTATCTGTCGGTCTATGTTCTCACATTTATCTGTGCTCATGAGCTGTGGATGGAATAAAAATGAATAAAAGCTGGCGATGTCGCTTAAAAATAAAATGAGTTTGGTCGTCAAGGCGGGATTCAGATGGGATCTTTTGTACCTCAACTTTAACAGGAAGCTAATTGAGGTTGGTCAGAAGTCTGGTTAGCATGTCTCTGAGCCTGTTGGTGTGAGCCTATTCTACTCATGTTTTGACAGTAATGCATGGTTGAGACAATAAGATGTAGATTTTCCTTCAAACCAAAGGCAAAGATGTCACTGGGATACCGTATTCTGGTAGATTTGAGTTCACCTAATTCTAGACTCTACACACACTCACACTTAACTTTCTAATATTTAGATAAGAGTTCTATATTTCATGCTGCTGGATATAATGAGGTTTCGTTATTACATGGTTTAAATCTAAAAAGAAAATTGATGGGTCTGTAACTATAGAATAAAATGTAACTACAGCATAACGTTTATTAGTTTTTCATTTCAAATCACTTTTGTCCTATTATTTTAAGCAAGATACTAAAGAATAAATCTTTTTTCCCCAGCAGCTTATTAGCTCCATCCGTTTTTAGACATTCCCTACAGTAAATTCAATGGTTTCTTTTTTGCATAGTTGTCAGTGACAATTCATTAATTCTTACAAGAAATATTAAATATGGTTAGTCTTATGGCTAAAAGTACTATTTTAAAAATATTTAATCAATTCACAATAGTGCGAAAAGATAATGATCTTGTGTTTTGATTCGTAAATGGACTAAAAGCGCTTCTGTCTTAAATTTATTAGATCATCAATTTGAAAAGTAAAATTGCATACTTTTACTTTGCAGTTGATGATGTGGAGCTTTGATGCACAGCCAATGAAAATCAGTCAACGAAAAGCTCATTCTCAAAAATACTTAAAGTTTGGAAGTCTGACTCCAAAAAGTTAGCAACCTCTTCACATTATGAATTTAAGCATCCGGTGACGCTACTCTGTTTGGATGGCCCACCACTTTGCGATTGATGTTCCAAAATAATTCCATACTGCTACTAGACATCCGACAGCTGACAGTATGTATTTAAGAGTGAGAAGAAATCATGAATCAATTTCTTGCACCAGTAATATTTTCTCACAGTTTCCCATTAAATGTCATCCATCTTTTGAGAAAAAATACAGATATTTTTTGTTTGTTTTTGTCCACAGTTGATTCCAAATTTTCTTAAGGACAAGCCAAAATGTTTGGCTGTGTAGAGTTTCTTAAATTATGAGTACAAGGGTGAAAGAATGATAGAAAAACTATGTTTCAGACTCCTTCCAGACAGTCATATGGGTGACGTCCAACCCATCTAAGAAATTGTATCCCTCTATTCTGGGTGTACTGAAAGGCTTCTTCCCAGTGGAACGAGCCCAAAAAACCTCCCCTGAGAGACTAGAGGCTTTCTGACAAGATGCCAGAAGCACCTTAGCTGACTCTTTAATGCAGAAAAGCAGTAGCTCGGCTTTGATTCCACCTCAAATGGCCATGCTTTTTGCTCAGTCTCCAAGGTCTAAAAGAGAAATCCTTTGGAAAAAGAAGTAATTCTGTTCACATGACGTGTTTCTTTTTCCAGATTTATTTATCACAATTCATCATATCTGATGTTAAAAATGTTAATTTACTCAACAAAAGCCTTTACTTTATGGCTTATATAGTACACGTTTTAACCAACACAAATAATGTCTTCAGTAATTTCTAATCCAAATTTGTTCTATTCTTTTTTTTTAGTTAGAAGAGTTAAGAATTCAGAATTTTTTTTCTTTTGAAAAACTCCCCTAGCAATACATCCTTATTTTTAACTATGGGTTCAGATTTGACATTTCTAATTTTGCTTTCCCAAACTGAGCTGCTAACAATCCCACAGCATGATGGAAATACGAAACCAACTGCAAATAGACAAACCCAAGCTTGATGGTATCTGCAACTATCAGCTGAAAAATAATCAAATTTTAAAAAAGTACCCTTACCTAATGAGTTGACTTTTTTTTTTTTGTAGCACGTTATCTAATAAAGTTTTCTGATTCAGTGGTACGTCTTTACAGTCACATTTAAAGTTAATATGTGATCGCTTGCATTATGTCTTCTTGAATCGTTATATGTTAAACTTTGTTGCCCATCATTTTGGGGTCATTGTAAAACTGCTGTGAAGGTGGTTTTCAGGGCAAGACCACTTGACCACAAAAATGATTCACATCTTACAGCATTAAATGTCTTTAACCTACTCAAAAAAGTATTTTACAATTCTATAAAAAGCCTTGGTCAAAGTCTTTAATAAATCAAACTGACCGGCGAGATGACGGCAAGTCAAACTTTTATTAATCCAAAAGCCCCTCCACATTGAAGACTTGTTTGTTACAGATCTCTAACCTGTCCTATTAAAATGCACCTCATATTTCTATGTGCATGTCTCAAGATGAACTTCTAAAATGCTTTTTGTTCTCCATGTTTTTTTATTTATTTATTTATTTATTTATTTCGGTCACAGTGCAACCTCACATCAATGAAATAAAGAAAATAACCATATTCCAGCAAAGGACCGAAATTACGCCGACCCTTTTTTTTTTCTTTTTTTATGTCATCATAAAAGCAAAAAGACATAAGTAAATACTAAGTCATCATTATTGTTATAACACATAACATAATAATATCATACGTATTTGTATGGGGTGTTATTAGTCATAGACAGTTGAAATAAATTGTAAAGATGTGTTTTTTTTTTTATGTATTAAATTCCACTCATGTTTTAATACGAGTTACTGCTGACTGAGGCATAAAACCTCCACATTCAATGAATTTTTTGTCTGTCTTCACTGTCCTTCACTCCCCCTCTCAGCTCAGTCAGCCTTGCCACGTCACACTTATCTTTAAAAAAAAGATTTCTAAGGCAGCCTTCTTTCACCTCTTCTTTTATCATTAACATTTCACACACTTCTATAACTGCCTTACTTTATTCTCTTTTCCCGCTCTTCTATCTCTCTTCACCCAGGAATTTGCTTTAAATTGCTTATCTAGGGAGAAGTAAAAGCAAATAATAAGAAATAATAGCATTGTGTGAAAGGAAAGCTATTGTATTTTCTCTACATGCAAACCTTTTCGTGGCCCCTATGTGCTGTTGTGTGTGTGTATATGTGTGTGAGTGACAAATGCAGATAGTTCTACAGATGGCCCTATAAAAGCAGCAGCTTGTAATGAAGCAACTGAGACTGAAATCATGGTTACGGTAAGCTGGGGAAGAGGGGAGATTGCAAAAGAGTGGTGGAGATAGGTAGACAAGTGGGGAGAGAGTGAAATAAGTTGAAGAGGAAGTGCGGGAGTGGGGATATAAATACGAGATGGCTCATAGCAATAAACTAGGGAAAGCAGTGCGGTGTAGCTGCTGGATGCTAAATAAACTAGCATAATGAAACTGGGATCTTCACTATAAACCAGACAAAGGAAGGAAGTATTCACGAGACAGAAAAGCTGATACGATGGTATAGATAAAGCCTGAAAGAAATGAAGAGAAGGTGGTCCGTAAAGCTCTCAAAGCTGAGCTTATTGATTGGAATGGATTGACTGAACAGGACAACATAGCACAATTTATTGAGTTCATGACAAAAAGTTTTTAAGGGATGTTAAATTGAGGAGGTTATTTATTTATCTTCTTTCTGTTCCGTTCCGTTGTCTTCCGCTTATCCAAGGCTGGGTTGTGGGGGCATCAGCCTCAGACGGGAAGCCTAGGCTTCTCTCATCCCAGGTGCATCCTCCAGCTCACCCGGAACCCAAGTCGTTCCCCAGCCAGCTGTTAGACATAGTCTCTCCCATGGGTCCGTGGTCTGCCTCTTGGTCTCCTATCTGGTGGGATGTGCCCAAAACAGCTCACCAGCAAGGTGCTCGCGGGGCATCCTGACCAAATGCCCGAACCACCCCATCTGGCTTCTCTCGACCTGGAGAAGGAGCGGCTCGACATCGAGCTCCTCCTGGATGGCAGGGGGATGGATTATTCATCTTTTGAACTGCTTATTCCCTGACACAGTCGGGCCGGGTGCCAGATCCTATCCTGGCTGATTCAAGACGAGAGGCAGGGTACACCCGGAACAGGTCACCAGTCTGTTGTGGGTTAAACCTAGGAGATTATTTGTGCAACACCCTCTCGATGTTAAATTTAGTATTTGCTTGGGTCAAAACCTCTGTGTGGAACTAAAAGTATCAAAGTTGATTGTTTACGAAGAACAAGAATCGCGTTTGACGCAAGGTGTAACACCGCTGGATTTAAGAAGGTCACTGTCCCTATAATCGTTACTAATCCTAAACTCCTCTTCCCGCTGTGAGATAAATTCTACCCTCTAAACTGGATATAATCTCACAGAACAGGGTCATTTGACTCAACACAATTTTCTAATAAAGTTATCAGGATTACTTTTGTGTGCATTGCTTGTTGACATGTGGCCACGAAGTTAGAACTAAAATGAACCTGGGGTTGAAAATACCTTTGGAAAAAATGCAGCAAAGCACCATTGTCAGTTGCCAATAGCGACCGTTAGCATTGATGCAAATGTGAATGTCGGTGAAAGTAAATGTGTGTCTGATAGGATGGCGAACAGCAGCCATCTTGACACTGAGTGGGGCCTTCGCTGACTTGCTAAATCGATAGGCCAACAGGTCACAACACTAGGCCAACCTGACATCCAATCACTATCCGGCGCAGGGGGTCGCCAATGTGATGGATGGCCTCTGTCGGCGGTGTACGTGGATGTGAATACGCACTTGTGGTGATGTCCAAGTGTATCTTGTCAGAATGTGTTTCTCTGTCACAGTGGGTGTGGAGATAAGCAAGAGTAGAAGTTTAACAGATTTCGGTGAAAGCTTTTAGCAAAATATCTTTTTCTCCCTTTTCTGGGAATTAATTTTTTTTCTGTTTATTCATTTTCTTAAAGAAAAGTAAAGTAGTAAATTGAACATCCAAGTAAATCAAAAGATTTTACAAATAAAAACAGTTAAAATGATAAAGAACTTAATAAATTATTCAACCAACCTAGCTTTTAGAGAATTGCTGAAACGGTTCCCTTTCACACGTCTACTCTTTCAGGGATTATTAATTTTTTTTTTTCATACATTTTTTCCCCTCATCTGTACGACAACCTTTTCTCTAAAGGTTATTAGACATATTTCAGAAAATTTCAATAAGTTTCTAATGCTTTAAGTGGAACTCTACCCCGCGTTTCTCTCACTTATGGGCAATAAGTCAGTTTTATGTGATCATCTTTCTCTGTACTTTTCATTCTGAACTTCCTTCCTTCTCAGCTTACTCACTCTCCTTGTCCGAGTAATTTCATAGTTTTATCTATCATGTAAGACTTCTTCAGTCTTTCTCTGCTCCCTCATCCACAACCCTAAACTTTCAATCTTTCTGCATACTTGCATCCCCCGCACCCATCTTTCTGCTCCCCGCTCACACACCCCTTTCTCCCCCTCTAGCTGTCTGACTTGTTTCATAGTTGTATCAATCAAGTTCAAACTATAACACTGGAGTTGGTCCCTGTGCTCCCATCGACTTCCTGGTTTACGGCTTGTTGTACCTCTTCTGCCTAGCTCTGTGCCACTTTCCTCTCTTCTGGTTGTGTGTGTGTAGATGTTTATATGCATGCAATAGTGTTTGAGTCCTTGGCACAACATTTTAAATGCACCTAGAGGGAAAAATGTGATCAACATTTTCTTTATAGCCTCTCCACTTGTAATCCTCTCTTTTTAGTTTGTTCTGGTTGCAATCAATGTGTTTATGCACATATATACGTATGTAAATGTGTATGTATTATGTATATGTACAGTATATGTATTGTGCAATGTCATCTGTATTATATGTTTATGTACTTGTGTAGAAAATGAGTGCTTATAATTTAGTGTAGGATGAAAATAGGACTGTCTTGACGTGCTGGTGTGCATTTTTTATTCGTTTTTTTATGTCATGGAAGTATGTTTGTTTATTTCTGTTTCTGTTCCGTCGTCTTCCGCTTATCCGTGGCCGGGTCGCCAGGGCAACAGCCTCAGACGGAAAGCCCAGGCTTCTGTCACCCCGGCTGCATCCTCCAGCTCACCCGGGAGGATCCCAGTCGTTCCCCAGCCAGCTGTGAGACATAGTCTCTCCAGCAGGTCCGGGATCTGCCTCTCAGTCTCCTCCCGGTGGGATGTGCCCGAAACACCACACCAGCGAGGTGCTCAGGGGCTCATCCTGACCAGATGCTCGAACCACCCCATCTGGCTTCTCTTGACCTGGAGGAGGAGCGGCTTGACACCGAGCTCCTCCCGGATGGCAGAGCTCCTCACCTGATCTCTGAGTGGAGCCCAGCCACCCTGCGGAGGGAGCTCATTTTGGACGCTTGTATCCACGATCTCATTCTTTTGGTCACCACCCACAGCTGGTGATCATAGGTGAGGGAAGGAACGTAGATCGACTTTTAAGTTGAGAGCTTTGCTTTTCAGCTCAGCTCTTTCTTTACCACGACTGGACCCTATGTTTCCTTATTGCTGCTGTAACAAGAAAATTTCCAGTTTGGGATGAAAAAAAAAATTATATTTTTTTCTTTTTATCCTTCTGTAATCTATTAATTTGTCCGATCACTCGTTCTGAATAAACACAACCTCTCTGTCATTTAGTAATTGGATCAGATTCAATCAAACCACAAAATAAGAACTCCAGATGTGCATATTTTTATGAATGACATAGTAGCAGGTATTTTGGGGTTCAGGTGTGACTCTTTGGAAAAGGCTTTTGAGCATATCTTTGCTGTAGACATTCACAAAAGCTTGTACATAGTTGTTTAACTGGATTCATCCGATGTGCTCAACCAGTCTTTCATCACCAATGTAGTATTTCCAAATAATTTCCTGATGTTATGTCATGATCCTTCTCTCATGTGGAACACTTCCTCTCTTCTATACTGCCCTCTGCCCTAATTTTACACACCTGGTCCAATCCCCAGGTGTATCTTGTTTCTCTCCGGATTATTTAATCCCTCACTTCCTTGTTGGATCATTTCCCTGCTTCACCCTGCTCCACTTGCCTGCTGTCATGCAGCCATGATGGTGCACCCTGCTCTACTGGTCCCTCGTCTGGCTACTGGTGCACTCTGCCATCCGAATTCTGCCGAGCTCTATGTCGATGTATGGTTCTGGACTTCTGCAATAAACTGGTTAAAACTGTCTTTGCATCTGGGTGCCATTTTTCACCACCATCATGACATGTTAAATTTTATTCATGTGGAGAGGAAATTGCATTTCACCATAACTTATTTGGTCAAATATGGAATGATTAAGGAAAATCAAGCTGCCTCAGAATTGAAAAGTATAATAATAAAAAAAAAATGAGAGATGAGTTGACTGCTGTAGTATTTTACTGGGTTTTGAGAAAAAGGTGGAAGCATTTTAATAAATTTTTTTTTTCCCTTCTTTCTTTGCAGAGCTCCATAGTACATCTTGTGGGAACCCTGGTGTCCCACCAAAAGCAGTGCTAAGTGGTGCCGGACGTTTCGCTGTAGGAGACAGTGTGCGCTACAGCTGCGTCCATGGTTATGTCTTAGACGGCCATGCTACGCTCACATGCATCACCAATGCTGGAAACACAGCCGTCTGGGATTTTCCTGCTCCCATTTGTCGAGGTACAGACCAACAATGCATGTTCATGTGCATGGCAAAGTATGAAGAGTTTTATTCTGAAGGTCAACTCTAAAAAAGAAAAAAAAACCCAGACATTTCCAATCTTGTTCAGTTTTAAATTACACTTGTTTTTAGATACGCCCACATTTTTCACTAAATTTGAACTCCAGTTAAGTTTTAGAAGAAAACTCTTCATATATTTTTGTGTTTAAATGTGACAATTTGTGTATGTTTGAATGAGGCAAGGAAATCAGAGAGATCCTGTTTGCTGCGTTGAATTCTTTCACACTGCGCTAATGAGATATGTGTAGGAGAGAGGTCACAGTGTATTTTATCTTACTATTAATTTCTAAATCTGAAAAACATCTGTATGAGTCAAAGTACACTTCAACAACATATAGAGACAGATTTTTTTTTTTTTTTTTTGCATCAGAGAAAGGTTGGTTTGAAAGAGGGGTGAAAGAAGCCATTTTTGTGATGAAAGAGAATCCCTCACTGAATCGGAATGGAGGCGTTAGATACGTTTTGCCCGGTATCTATAGCAGCCTTTTGAAGCCATGGACTAAAGATGACACCTCGTGACTCAGTTTCACGCCTCTCGTTAGCAGGTTTCTCTTTTCACTAGGCGTTTAGCATTTTTATAATAGGTTTGTTTACTGGTCTGTGGCTACAATAGGAGCCATTCACGGCCATCTTAAGGAACATTCTCATTGGTCGAGCCCTTCTTACACTTTTTTACCTGTTACTCAGGTTAGTATAAATGGATCCAGGTTCCAGTCCATTTCATTCAGATTGAAAATGATTTCCGGATGGAAGTCGAAACGTCTCGTTGAAGAATTAAACTGTCCAGAAGACTTTTTTGAAACTTTTTCTACTATGGATCACTCCTGGATGAATGAGGGACTACACGAATTTTTTTTGCATCGTTACATTCAAATTTCAGTTGATTTCTTTGACCAGAATAACCGCACGGTCTAAAATAACACAGTAAATATGGAGCACAGGGCTTTCACATGTGAATGAAAACACTTTACAGTCAGTTTTAAAGAAGTTGGCACAGTGCATGGGTTTAGCCTTTCAGCACAGTGGAAATCTGTATTTCATGGCATTGCAAATTTTTAAATCCGATGGCTGTTTCAAACAGCCTTTCCACCACACCAGTTGGAACATTTTATGTTTGCTTGAGCTGAAGAGGGGATCAGTCAGAGTGATGAAGATTGATTTGGCAACTCTGCAGCTAAGAGTATGATGGTGCCTATGGCAGAGGAACCAAGGAAGGTCTGTGATGCTGCAGATAAAGATGAACTAAAGCATTTAGACTTCTAAAGAAGGAAAAAATCGACAATGAGTTTAAACATATCTGCACCAGCTGGCACATCTTTCATATAGGTCGTTTTCTAAAATATGATGTTGTTGCTCCTTGTAGAAACAAAACATGTAAGTAGTGAAACGAATGAGTGCTTTACTTAGTGTCCAGTATTGTTCGTCATTTATTTCCACTTTTTTTCTCCAGTTAATTTTTTAAAGTTCTTATTATTACCCAATCTCACTATAATATCCAAAAAGTCTATTTCAATGGTATAATGGTTCAATGCGTTGGCTTTTTTTTGTAGTCATTGTTATTCGTACAGCCACAGTGAAGCCATTTGAGCACCTGGAAATGAAGTCCCATTCACGTTATCTCATTAAGATCACTCGTTTAGTTCATCATCTAAAAAACTTCACTCTGTTTTTCAGTATTCATGTTCCTTCATCTCAGAGCACTAAAAAAATTTAATGATTCCATCTTATGAAATAATTGAAATCCATAACTGTTATTTGGACTTTCTCATTCATTGAATGTTCAATTTCTTCTGTCGTGTAGAATAGTTTGAAAATATTCAAAAGTAAGCACGAGACTCAAAGCAGAAAGTTTCCAAGGCCTGAATGAACCTCCACTATGTACTTTGTATCAAACCTGTATTTGACCTTAAAGGGTTACCATTTGTACTTATTACAGAGCGATAGTGGTAATTTTGTTCTCAATGGGCTTTAAAAAAAGACTTTTTAAAAAAAAAAAAAAAAAAAAAACTTCTTTTCATCTGTCTTTCTCCTAATGATGGGTTCTCTTTTGGAGCACAAAATTCTATCTGGAGATTATTTAATTAAACCAGGCAGAGTGATTTGCCAAGCTTTGTGGAACACAATTCACTGCCAGAAGAAGTGTCTTAAAATTTGTTCGACATTGCCGCTAGTTTGGAAGTAAAAGCAAGACATCTGGTCCTGTCAAGAAAAAGGCCTTCCATTAGTTTAAATGCATTTTGATGGAGACGAGAAGATGTTTCCAGAAAGACAGCCAGGTCCCAAAAATATTAAATACCGCTGCCTGAAGGAGTTTTTTTTTTTCTCGTAGTTTTGCGTCTAAAGTTAGCAAATATGTGAACTCATTTCTGAGAGTTCTGGCAGAATATTAGTTTATTTTTTATACACGCATGCATGTAATAAACAGAACAAAGAAAAACTTTGAACTGAAAATCAATAAGAATATTTTAAAACTCAACACAGTCAAATGAAGAATCACAAACATGCTTCATGACAATTCAACGAGGTTTTCGGCTGGTTAAATCCTCTTTACTTGGATGTTGTTTTGTATATTCTGATACATTATTTATCCTCCAATATGGCTTTCAAGATAAAGAATAAACTAGATTGAAATAGAAAATAATCTCAAACAGACAATTTCATAAGCAAGGCTTCATCTTTATTTAAAAAATAAAATCTGTTCCGTCTAACGCAGGGCCACACACACACAACCATCCCCACACGCACTCATTCCTATATGCAATTTTGTATATACAATATACAATACATAATACATATTTTTAGAGGGTGGGAGTACCCGTTGAAAACCCATATTTACATAGGGAGAACATGCAAACTCCACACAGAAAGGCCAGTGTTTCAAGCCTCGTTCCCGCTTCGGGACTCGAACACTCAATCTTCTTGCTAACCACTGCTTCAACTTGCAACTCAGACAGTCAAAGACTCTCAAAAATATCTTTGCAATGTACTTTTTTTTTTTTTATCAGTTAGATTTTGGAGCGATAAAGTGAAGTACAGGGTGCATTTCGAAAAAAAAATGGCTTTTGTAAAACTTTAAGAAACTTTTAAATTTTGAGGAAAGGGCATGATACAATTGCATTGTGCTAAAGTTCTTAAAATCTATGTTGGTTAAAGCAGCACAAGGAATGCATCGATTATTTAACAAATTCTCAAGTATGATAAAAACTAGAAGGAAGACAAGCCTGGTCAAGCATTTCAAAAGACAATTTAGAGCAGGTACTCATGAATGGGCTTTAGGTTGAACCTTGCTTAGTTAGTCAATACTTATTGATTTAACACTGTGAAAAGCTGCATGGGAACACAAAGAAAGTGGCGGGAAAGGTGCCGGATATCGGCTGGTGATTACTGGTTTAGTTTACACATCTAACAAGAATGCAGAAGTTTATTCATATTATTAGATTGAGAACTTATCAGAAAAAGTAACAAACGACATTCTCAGATTTGGTCTGAGCAGACTTCAGGAGCTTAAGTTTCTCAATTGAATGAACCGAATGTTTCTTTTAAAGCAATCAAGACAGCCCACACATGACATCTTCACACTTTCATTGATTAAAAATTCTAGATCAGACTTTTTATATTAGTCACACACTGCTACAGCAAGATGAAATTAAAGTTTGGAGACAGTTTTTCTGAAACAGCATCGTGAACTTTTCTTTACCTCTGTACAGCCACTTAGTTCCACTTTTTTCTGCATTAAAAAATCTGCCAAATGCATGCAACAACCCGCTATGGAGTTTTTCTGAGACACTGTCTAGTAAAAAGTTGTTGGTGTAGGAAAAGAAGAAATACAGAAAAGGAGGGAATTTAAAAGGAACCCTGGCAAATAGCAAGTCGCTAATGCTGGATTAGCAATGTCTCTGTCATTCTGTCAGTATGGCTAAGAGTCGCTAAGCTACTAATATGTTCACACCAACTCAGAACCCCACATGCACATCCATCTGCACCCATTTCCTCCCACAACTCACACACACTTATCAAAAAAAAAAAAGAAACACCCACGCAAAATTCAAAAACACACTGGTAGCAACACAGAGTTGTGTACTATTCACGCTTGTGTGACTGTGTGCTGACACCTAGGGGCATTCATACCAGATGTAATAGCTTTCTATCAATTATTCAGTCATGCAATCAAATGACTGGAGATGCAGTGCTTTTAGCAATGGCACCGGAAATGTACTATCGTTCTCAATCTTTTTTTTTCTTCCCCTTCTCTGTGTTTTTTGTGCTTCTCTGTGTTTTACTCTAAATGAATGTGTTGTTTATCTTGTCCCTTTACATCACATGCTGTGCTTTAATTACCATACATTAATCATAAATAGAAAATTCCAAATCTATTTTTCTCCTAAAATAAGAATCTGCTTACAATTCACTCTAATCTGTTTAACGACTAAAGGATGTAAAAAGACAATGTCTCATTTTTACTTAAACACAGGGAGGTGTGATGTTGCAAAAGAAATCAGTTTTTTGTTTTTTTAATAGCATATTGGTGTAAGTTTGAATGTATTGGCTGTTATATGCTGCCTCATAGAAAAAAAAGAAAATTTGCCATGCAACAGGCACATTTGGCATAAATGTACAGGCATAATTGTGTTTTCGGGAAAGGCATTGGCTCAGTGGTAGAGTGTTTATCCTTGGAAGGGAGAAGCCAGTTCGAATCCCACTGAGCCCCCCAGGTGTCACTGAAGCAGATACCTAACCCCCTAGATGCTCCCACCATTGGCACCGTCTGGGCTGCCTGCTGCGATGCAATGCAGCAAAATAACTTCCTCATTGTGGCACTAGTAAAAATATTCTTCTTTGGCATTTCCGTTCAGGGGTCACCACAGCAAGTCAGTTTCTTCCATTTAACCCTATCTGCTGCATCCTCTTTGGTCACGGCAACTGTCTTCATGTCTTCTTCAATGTATCCATCTTACTCTTATTCTTATAATTTTTTTTTAACCATAAAATGTTTCTTTTGCTAAAATCAATCGTTTTTTGTTAAGATTCTGTAAAACGTCATCAGCAGCCCAACTTAGGGTTAGACATAAGATTGTTCATTTATGACTCACTTTTCTTTCCATCCTTTATTTAGTGGCAGATCCTATCCCGGCTAGTTAGCAAGCAAAAGTTTAGATCTTATCGATGGCTGACATGTTGCATTGTCACACAGAGAGGCAAACAACCGACCACACCTGCACTCATACAACTGGTCAATTTAAACCAATGGAAAAGATTCTACAGCTTGACAGCTGTGCTATCACACCTCCTCCATGCACACGTTACAACCTAAATTTAAAATGCATTGCGTACGTACAGTATTTTTTTCTCTTAAATGCATATACATATGTATACTGTGAGACTTAAAAAAAATATATGCATGATCGTCAGCAACAAACTGTGTAGATTCTTTTTTTAAAATTCCTCTTTATTGAAGTTGTTCCTTGAATTGCAGACTGTAGCAAAGATCGCTTTCTAAACTTTTTGAACCCTTTGAGCTCAAACCCTCTGGCAATCTGGTTCAGACAATGGGTAGTCTTCCTCTAAAAGTTGCTTTGGGAAAATAGTACTCTTATGTTTTACCCAAGAACTTATGCTATAAAAGTTATATGTTTCAACTCCCTGCAAAGCGTCGATACTCCTCACATTGAAAGAAAAAAATACTTTCAGTAGTGGGAAAAAAATGAAGCTTTGAAAAAAAAATGTCAGGATGAACTATATTTACATATCCAGGTCTTAACTGAAAAGATTTCCCACTGTGTTAAATATATGAGTTCCATTCATGAACCCAAAATATGTGATATTTTATCAAGGACGCAGTTTTCAGTGACTATCTAAATGATGCCATTCAAAAGCAGACAAATAAGAGTGTATGTGCTGATCAGCTGCTACCTTAAAGCCAGTGACAGGTGAAGTGCATAACAAGGTTTCCCTCGTTATCATGCAGCTTTATGCTGGGAAACCTTGGGTCTTTGCATTCATGCAGGTGCTACTTTGACATGTACTATCTCCAGAAACAAGCACCACCTGCTGCAGACATAGTTAGACTGAGGACCCCCGAGAGAATTTATACATAAATGTATGAGTGCTAGAGTGAGTGGATCAGCTACATTGAAAAATATTTATTTGGAGGACAGAATCCTTCAAATTGTAAGACACCTACTTTTAAACTTATATACACTACAACTCAAATCTGACTGGCTGTGTGGATTGTTATATAGATCTACAAAAAGGAGGAATGTGTTTGTCAGTCTGCAAAGCATCCAAATGAAGGCCAAAGTGCAGATTCTTTATAACAGAATGTTGCATTTCAATAAGAAAAATTGGGTTTCCAATGTTTCAGACGATCAGTCAGAATGTGTTCGTCTTACAAATGAGATGATCTGCTGTCAAGACCAAAATTTAAATAATGATTGACCGAATGGATGTTTACTGAGTTACAATTTGAATGAGTGCATGCACTAAACAAGCCATTGAAATTGGAAAAGAGGATGCTAGAAGGAGAAGGAGGAGCAGTAAGGAGAGGACACTTATTGTTGGCACTGAAAAAGTAATAACGTGCTCCGACAAAACTGAAATTATACAAGCCTAGAAACGGAAATTAAATGAGCGTGTGGGGTTGTTTTTAGGACATGGAGCATAAGAGGTCCACGGCTGCTGCATGGGCGCATGTTTGCATGTGTTCTGGAGAGTTTTCAGGTCATTGCATCGGCCCGTACTAATTCTACCGCAGCCTGATCAGTCACTTGGATTTTCTGGCGGTCAGAAGAATTAATTGAAGAGACTTTACTGCGTCCTAAACAAAAATCATTTAGATAGTCTGGTTTTAACATATGGCCTTACATGAACCCTGCTGGCGTGAGTGAAATGAGGAATGCAGTTTGTGGCAAAATAATGAGCTGTCTGAAAAAAAAAAAAGAGAGAGAAAAAACAGCTCTAGAGGATAAAGGACTGATTCATAAACCTACACAAACAACATAACAAATGAAAAAAAAAAATCAAAGATAGAAAAGTACAAATGACTCAAATCTCTCTAGTTTATCTAAATTCAAAGACAGATATGACCAAAGCTGGATGTAGATTATTAGTCACTTTTGGCTTGACTGTACTATTCTGCAGAGAATTATCATGCTGTATAAAATGCATAAAAAATTATTCTGGGCATCTTATTTTTATGACTAGTGTAAATTTGTTACAATTTTTTTTTGCTAATATGTGAAAACAAATACATTCTTGAAAAGCATTCCTAACACATGGCGACGATTCTAAGGAAGAAAAAAAACTATCTAGGTGAACAGTAAAGGACTGGGTGTTGTGATGATGTGTGATAGAATCTAAGCACGGAACATGGGATGAAATGAAGAAACATAAAATGAATTTCTAATTAGGTAAAAAAAGATTAGAAATAAGTATATCAGGGGAACAGCACATGTTAGAGGTTTTGGGGATGAAGTTCGAGAGGCTAGACTGAGATGGTTTGGAAATGTGCAGAGGAGAGAGAGAGAGTACCGTACATTGGAAGAAGGATGCTGGATTTGGAACCACGAGGGAAGAGGCCTAGAGGAAGACCAAAAAGGAGGTCCATGGACGCAGTGAAGGAAGACATGAAGATAGTTGGTGTGACCAAAGAGGATACAGCAGATAGGGTTAGATGGAAGAAACTGACTTGCTGTGGCGATGCCTGAAGGGAAATGCCGAAAGAAGAAGTTAAAAAAAGATTCTTCTAGGCAGGCGGGTTGTCCGAGGCTGGTGGTTTATCCTTTTCTTAAACAAAGGAAATCAGAATATAAGACCACAGCCAAGAAAATCGGCAAAGATCTGCTAAAAGCTAGTTATAATAATAATAATAAAAAATTTATTTGTAACGCACTTTATATCTCCAGTGGAGATCTCAAAGTGCTAAAGTTGTTACCGCATTGAAGTCAACAATCTGACACAGGCTGAGGGTGGAGGATGGCTTATGTAACTTGCGGATTGCTGATCATCTGCAGGTGGTGAGCAAGTTTTCACAGAGACAGACACCCTCTTTGAAGCAGGAGCAGAGATCACAACATTGGGAATTGATTTGATTTTTACAACACAGAAGAAACTAGAAATGTAAGAAAAAAATGTAGAATGTCAAGTGCTTTGACGATACATTTGAAAGACTTTAACCACAGTCTCAAAGCCGTTTAGACATTCAAATGATCTTTTATTTAAGGTTGAGACACAGTCGGCTACATTTCAAACAAGCCAACCTTTGTTGGTGCGGCGCATTTCATGTACAAGACGAATCAAAAGTGCTTTACATAAATCATTAAAAAGCATTGCAGTTATACAACCAGGGATTAATAAAAGGTTCATAATTAATGAAGATAAAGCAAATTAGATAAAAACATAATTAAAGAGATGTGCGGAAATTCATAATTAAATTATGTAAAATAACTGAAGTAAATCAAACTGATTAAAAACTAGCCACTTTATTAATATGTTAAAAGATATGTTTGGTCATTTATTTAATGTGGAAAGAAACGTTTTTTATTTGGATTTAATCTAATCCTCATCCTCTCCACTAGTGTACACATGGTAAAGATTTTTAAAACGTATGATTTGTTAGGATTTCTTAGTTCTGATTAAACTCTCATCTTTCAGGATGAAAGGAGAACCACTACATTTTTTTTCTCCGTTCCGTCGTCTTCCGCTCATCCCGGGCCGGGTTGCAGGGGCAATAGCCTCAGACGGGAAGCCCAGGTTTCTCTCACCCCAGCTGCATCCTCCAGCTCACCCGGAAGGATCCCGAGTCATTCCCCAGCCAGCTGTGATACATAGTCTCTCCAGCGGGTCCGGGGTCTGCCTCTTGGTCTCCTCCCAGTGGGATGCGCCCGAAATGCCTCACCAGTGAGGTGCTCGAGGGGACCAGATGCCCGAACCACCTCATCTGGCTTCTCTCGACCTGATGGCGGAGCAGCTGGACACAGAGCTCCTCCTGAATGGCAGAGCTCCTCACCCGATCTCGGAGTAAGACCCCAGCCACCCTGCAGAGAAAGCTCATTTTGCCGCTTGTGTCCGCGATCTCATTCTTTCGGTCACCACCCACAGCTGGTGACCATAGGTGAGGGTTGGAACGTAGATTGACTTGTAAATCGAGAGTTTTGATTTTGAATCAGCTCTTTCTTTACCACGACGGACCGATGCAGCGTCCTACTTACTGCTGACACTGCACCAATCCACCTGTCGATCTCCCGCTTCATCCTTCCCCCACTCGTGAACAAGAGCCCAAGATACTTAAACTCCTCCACTTGGGGCAGGACCCTGTTCCTGACCTGCAGGGGGCATTCCACCCTTTTCCGGGCGAGAACCAAGATCTTGGATTTGAAGGCACTGATTCCCATACCGGACGCTTCACATTCTCATTTTTTTTTTTCTTCCCATTTTACACAAACACCGCAATGCCTACAACTGTTTAAGCAGTTTAATGTGAGCACATTTAGTAAAAAATTATTTGGCAATGATAAAAAGAACATTTTATGATGATGATGTCTTCAATCGTTCAACATATCTTAGGTATAAATATGTTTCTTAGTCTAGGAGCTGCAGCAATGCTTGGTCTTTCTTTTCTTTTATTCTGTACAGTGTTGTAGGTATTTTTCCCTTCTGTTCATATTGTTTTTACCCCTTTTTTCAAACCCTTCCAAGTCTAATTTGCTAGTTTGCTGGTGTGCTTTGACCCACTTTAAAAATTCTGCATCAAGTTCTCCTATTATTTAATCTGACGGCAAACTTTTGGCAGCACTGTTCCAGGGAGTCTTTCCATTTTTATTCAGCAAACCTCTTTGTGTGATAGCTCTTTCTTTTGAGTTAAGTACAATGACATTTCTGGACAGTCTGGTGTATGATTTGCCAGCAAGTGATTCAGGGTTTTCAAGTGCTTGTGTCCTGTTGCTAAAATGTGCAACTGTAAAAAGATTTATTGAAGAAGAAGAAAAAAAAACAATTAAAAACTTATTATTAGGCAAATTTTTGTAGAACTCAAGTTCTACACATATCAAAAAGCAACAAACTAATTTGCAGGACTTTTAAAGAAATAATGCAAGAAATCAGATAATGTACGGTTTGTTGTGTACATTTTGTGTGGGAAAAAAATGTGCAAATGTTAGTTGAAAGAAAATTAGGAGCATAATTTAGATTTTTTTTCTTTTGCATTACACACATTTTTTGTTGCTCAGGTTCAATTCACAGATTCAAATTTTAGAGAAAATAATAGTTCAGAGAACATTTGTAATATAACGACTAACTCTACCGAGTGCATAGTTTAATAAAAAGAGATCAGCTCCTATGTCAGTGGAAAAAGCAAAATATCATGAGATCTATGATAGTACTGGTATGGGCGGAAGAAGGATGCTGGGTTTGGAACCACCAGGAAAGAGGACTAGAGGAAGACCAAAGAGGAGGTTCATGGAAGTGAAGAAGACATGAAGATAGTTGGCGTGACCAAAGAGGATGCAGGAGATAGGGTTAGATTGAAGAAATTGACTTGCTTTGTCACCCCCTGAAGGGAAATGCTGAAAGAAGAAAAAATGGATAGGATTCCAGTTTATAATCTTATCTAAAAAAAAAAAAAAAACTGATGGTTCAAAAAATGACAATATGGATGCTACCAATTACATAAATCTTATGGGAAAAAAATCAATTGGAGAAAACATAACAGGTTTTCGATTTCTCTCCTGTTCTCGGGGTGTTTTATGATTTGCATGAGCAGTAGAATGATACTAGGACGACCCTGATCTCTAAATACTTAGAAAAGTCCTGCACACTTTGCGCTTGAATATACTTATGCGTTTTAATATTCCGCTCAAGATCCATGTTCGACTTCTAAGTAGCTTAACTTGCTGACTGACATGACATTTTCTGACCCTACTGCGGCACACTTTTTGTCACATGCTCCAAAGTTCCAGTGACCTCTCACAAGTCTCTGTCGAACATTGTGAATCTTTCATGTTTGTTTACATTGGTGGTATGTTAATTCCTCACCATCAAACTTTTATTTCCTGCGTTATTCCTTAGTTCAGTTTCAGTTTTTCTGTCGTCGTTTAAGTTCTTTAATGTTCTTTTTGGATTGTTTTTAATGTACTTTTTAATACTCCCTCTGCATCACATTGTAATGCTCCGAACATTTTTATGTAATGAGATTTGTCTTGTTCCAACCAGTTTTATTAGCATTGCACCAATTCACAGTAAAGTCCATTCCCGAGCATTTTACAGACTAAATCAATCCCAGCCAATTTATTATTATCTGTACATAAAATGTGCTTTGCAAATAAAATCCACCTTTAAAATGTGTCAGAAATTAACCATTTCTTGCTACAAATTTGTGTTCAGTAAAACACAGAAGCTAAAAAAACTGACACTGTGTGCCTTGGAGGTTTAGAAGCTGTTTAATGCAGGTGTGGGCAAACTACAGACTGCGGGCGACATGCGGCCCATTAAACGGTTTAATCAGGCCCGTCGGGACTTGAAAAAATAAAAAAAATAAACCTTATTAATGTTTTATTTCTCATGCAATTCTGATGTTTCCTCACTAGATGGTGCCAAAGACACAACACAGTGTCCATTAAAATGTGTGCTTCTCAGTAACTCACACGCTGTCAAAATAAACAGTGTGCATAGATATGGAAAGCCATCGGGCCCCATACACACACGTAAACAAACATGTTAGATGTTAAAACAAACAAAATTTTGCATCAAGCACAAAAATTTCAAACCTAATGCTGCTAAATGCACATTTTTAAGTGCTTTTGCTCTAAATTTCAGACCTAGCGCGCTAGATTTAAAATTTAATGCTCTTGATGTAACATTTGGCGCGCTTGGTTAAAATCTAGTGCGCCATTTTATCGGTCTAATCTAGCAGTTACCAAAACATGCCATCCATCTGCTGGCCCTGCTGGTCAAATGTTAGAACTCAATGCGGCCCACGAACCAAAACGTTTAAACCCCTGGTTTAATGCCATCATCACCCACTTAAAACAATCACATGTCAAAAGTATTTAAACTTTATTTGGAGAGAAAAGAAAGATTTAGGATGACATTGTTCTCCTCACTACATGTATGGTATGCATTTCCTTGCTTTTGTTCATATCATCGTGCGTTTTGCACTTTGCAGAAAACCAGCAATAGTAATTTCCACATGTTTATTTCCACGAGTAGTTTGTTTGTTTCACACCTCACTCTCCGCCTTACGCCGTCCTTTCTTTTCACACACACACTAGCTTCTCCATGGTCTCATTATTATCTTGCTAATGGTTCCCTGTGGATGCAAAGCTCTGCTGATCCATGGAACTGGAGACACACACTAACAACTGCATGAACACATGGTGCCAAACCGGCTTATGTAAATTGGTACACACACTTTTTGCACTTTGTTGTAAATAACACAAATCCACAATCATATGTAATCATTTGTGCAAACCATACTTTGCACATGTAATTACTCACTGTTCCGAATCTTAACACAAAAGCACACACGCTCACAGGGGTGCATTTTGACCAGCTAATCTGTCCTTTTGGAGTTGACGTGATGATTTAATTCTGTAATATGTTCTCTTTGAACGATCCCGCTATTGAAGCAATGATATATAGCCTGCCAAACTGTCTAAACTTTATTAGTTTTTTTTTTCTCATCCTGTTACTGCGGTTATTACTTTCTCATTGGGATCGAACTGGATGTGATTTGAACTGAAAGCATAACATAATGTCAACGCAGTGTTTTCAAAGTGAGCCTAGTTAAAATATTTGCCAATATTCCATTAAAATTTAATAGGTGAAGTGTTGCTTTTGATATGACGTTTATATTCTACAAACTAGTATTTTATGGATGTCATTAGTTGCGGTAGTTCAAGACTAACTGGGAAGTTATGATAAGCTGTAGCATTTGCACAGATGGCAGCTGCTTGTGTGAATATTGCAGAGGAATGCACTTGCTTTTTTCTGCATCTGTTAACTTCAGGCTGCCAGCTTCATAAAACTTCTGAATATATGATAAATAGAATTAAAAATCCCACCGTCATAATATTTTCATCTTAAGTTGTTTTTTTTTCCAATCATGCACTAACCCATCTTTTTATTTATAACATAATAGCTTTGCTTTTGAAACCATATTCGAAACACAGCTTGTCGTAATGAATCTGGGCAACACTGCTTCAATCTCCCTCTCTCTCTTTTGCTCTCTCTCAGATCAATGTACCAGTCTTGTAGTGACACTTGAAGTACTCTTATCTCTCCTCTGCAGACCTACTCTATACCTTGCTACCTCCCACCCTTCTCGACTTCCCCCTTCCTTCATTTTTCTTCCTGTCTTCTCGCCGTTCTCTCTGCTCTTTTGCCGCTGATGCTCGTGTTGAGGGCTTACCTAAACTTTGGTAAACTCTGTCATATGAGGTTGTTCTTTTTTGTATCTACAAATAACCTGAAAGGCCGACATTTCTGCATTTATTAGCACACTAGTAACAGGTTGTTAGATCTTCCCTCTTTTACATCTTAGTCTCTGGTTTAGTCATTTTTTAAACCAAAAAAAAATTGCTAAAAATTTCTAGCTTCTTTGTTGCACTAATTCACACAGTGCTTCATGCATATGGTTGTTCTCTAAAAGATCTATCATTGTGAGGAAGAAAATTACATAGTAGATAGATAATTACTATTGCAGGAACTGTAATTTTTTCCATTTAAAGTTTCAGGCTAATTTTACTGATTTTAAAACCTTTAAAACTGTAGATTTACTGATTTGCCCCCTTTTTTTTCTATTAGATCAGAATTTTGGTTTACTCACTAAACTAAAACCACGGAGTTCAACCAACTAACTCAGGCATCACCAAATAATAAAATAAATATGAAAAAAAAAAAGCTGCAGCCTCAACACAGCCTGTGGTAATAAAAATATTTCACTGAGAAACTCTTTATTTATTAATGACAGCCACTGATTTATTCATCAAGATGCAAATGATTTCTCTCGAAAGCATCTGATTTGCAGAAGTATATTGAATGAGCATGCGATGTGAGAGCTGCATATGCTTCTTTATTTTGTTTACTTTTAAGGTCTGAAAGTTAGTTTCTTTTTAAAGGGCATGGTTTTACCAGTAATGCCAGGATGAGATGATGTTTTCTGGTCCCTGGTGAGTAAATCATGGACTTTAGGGTTTTGTTTCTTACTCCAATGTGTTAGCATTGTCAGTGAAGCTGAAATATGAGATTAAGAATGAGAACTCAAAGTGGCAGAGCATATCCATGATCTGTTTTGATGCCACTAATCAACTTTTAACTACTTACTTCTGTCCGTGTCTGACAATTTAGTATAATTTCCAACGTGTTGAAAGGAAGGATTCACCAAACCGATTTACTTTGTAAGAAACAAGAAGCAGCCACACAGAATGTCTTCCAAAGCTGTGGTACCACTCCTAGCCTGAGGCTCATATTGAAGACATGCTCCATAACACCACACAGTTCATCTGCGCAGGTCTAGAGAAGCCTAGAGCTGATCCCATCAGGTCCGGATACTTTCCAAGCCTTTGTCTTCCTCAGTTCAGTTCTCACCTGGGCTGTTGTGACAGAAGGGGTGCGGTCTGAGAGGGCCGGTGTGGGTGTGAAGTGGCTGGGTGATTGGATGAGTTTGAGGAATGTGGAGTTGCGGGGCTGGGGCAAAGGCCATGTGCTTGGGAGAGAGATATGACTGCAGGGAGTGACGGGGCGGGGAGGCGGGGGTTGCTGCGTCGAACCTGTTGAAATGTAGATTCAAGCCCCGACTAAAAGTTGAATGTTTGTTGAAACCTTGTTAAATAAATTGTGTTCACACAAGTTTTGAATTACCGGAGCCTATGGATTACCCTACCTCTTGATTTCGGTCAAGAGGTAGGGTGCACCACAAACAGGTTGCCAGTCTGTTGTGTAGCCAAACACACAAACAACCATCCACACTAACATAGTCATTCCTAGTGGGAATTTCATAGTGGCCAATGTACATAACATGCATGATTGTGGGAGAAGGGGAAAAATGTATATTCAACTTATACAGGTTCAGTTTTTCTATTTTTAAAAAAGCTGTATTTTTATCAGCCAAATATCTCCAAACCGAAAAGCCTTTTCATTTTGCTTATGGAGCAAAAAGCCTTCAATACATCAGACATGAAGCAATTCAGACCTCCTTTATGCATGAGGACACAAGTATAGTACACACCACCGCAGGGACAAGAGGGGGGAAAACCATTTGTCACACTATAACATGTATAGTCACACATACAGACATCTTAGTGACATGGAGAACATATTGGAATGATTCAATATGGATGGTCTCGTTTACCCATCAAGTGACTCAGGCCTGACATTTTGTGTGTGTATTTTTGTGTTTGGAGTTTGAAAGTGTGTAGTTGCTATTTTAAAGGCGTCGGTTCCTAGTTTTTTTTTTTTTTTTTGTAAATCATCTTTTCTTCTTTTTTCCCCAACCTTAATTTTTATTGTAACTCAAAAGAGTAACCAAGTTCAAATCATGTTTAACAAAATATTGTCAGCATATGAAATGTGTTGGTGTATTTCTACAATCGAGGAGGTTAAGGATGGACCGGAAAATTGACAAAAGAGTCAGTGTGGCGTTCGCGATAATCAGGACGCTGCATCGATACGTCGAGTTGAAAAAAGAGCTGAGCTGAAAAGCAAAGCTTTCAATTTACCATTCGATCTACGTTCCTACCACCTTTTGGGTGGTGACCGAAAGAACAAGATCACGAATACGAGTGGCCAAAATGAGTTCCCGCAATTAATTCCCTCAACAGAGTACTTGGACTCTCACTCAGAGATAGACGGAGAAGCTCTGCCATCCGGGAGGAGCTCGGAGTAGAGCTGTTGCTCCTACAGGTTGAGAGAAGCCATATGGGGTGGTTCGGCCATCTGGTTAGAATGCCTCCTGAACAGCTTGCTGGTGGGGCGTTTCAGGGATGTTCCATTGGGAGGAGATCCAGAAGAAAACTCCGGACCTGCTGGAGAGACTATATCTTACAGCTGGTTGAGGAACGCCTTGGGATGCATCTCCTTAGGATCCATCTCATCGGGATGCCTGGGTTTCCCGTCTGAGACTGTTCACCCAACAATCCGGCCCCGAATAAGCAGAAGACAACTGAACAGAAATATGTACCTAAACATATAGCGGACTCAACAGACTGCAAATAAATGTATATAATTCAAACATGTTTCTCCAAAATCACTAAGTCTGCCACAATTTTTTTTTTTTTTTTTTATCTTTAATCCTCTGTCAGTATAACAGTCCTTAGCAGAGTCAGAAATATCTGGACCTACTTGTTCATGTATTAGAATGATCAAGAAGCTGCTTGTGACTGCATCTAATTTCATTCCCCTATATGCTGAGTTTACATCCATATTTGAGGTTAGCCAGAGTGCTTACACTCTCCAGCTGCACTACTCATATGCTGCACTACTCATATAGTATATCTCAATTTATTCAATGAGGCTCTCATGATGCACTTGACCACTAGAGTATTACATCTTTTATTCGCTCTGCTGCTGCAGCTGCACGACTGTGTATAATTGCAGAGTTGGCCGTTGTTATTTCAATAGTCCTTTTCCAAACAGGCTTTTTGGGTTTTCTATTTCAATTCACCTCGATTCAGTTGTTTAATTAGACAAGCTTTGTAATTCATACTTTTTTACATCTGTAATTTCTGCCCTAGGTTTAGTAATGTTATGAAAAGCAACAGATATCGTTGCAATGGAGAGATGTAGAAGCAATTTGTGTAATTACTTGGTTACAGAGAAACATAAATATAAAAAAGCATCACTGGATTTTGCCAATAAAATTGACTTTATTGGCGTATTTAGCTTTTTAAACTGATAAAATCTTAAAAATAAACTTGTAATAAATAATTGAATCATTCTGCTATTTTCTCCTTTATTTTGCTGGTAAAATTTCTTATTTTTTTTCTGAATATTTGTTTTTAATATTATTCTATTCACCAGTGAGTGTGCTTTCAAATGGTCCTTTATAAACCTGTAAAGTAGATGAGTAATTCTGTGACCAGAAGTTTTTGTAAACTTTTAAACAATAGACTCTGCATATTTCGCTCCCAGTATTTACAGCAAAGAGATGACAATTTCAAACAAATAGCAAATATGTGCGTAGAAGATTCAGGAATGCAGTCGAAGGTGAATAATTGTTGGCCGTTTAGTCGCTTGACCTTGTAATTTTTGTTATTTTGACATGTGTAATTATCAATGACGCCAACAGTCTTTACACAAAATGATGTTTCTATTGTTAATCGAGTACAATTGAGACGTAACTTCCAAAGAAATAGAACATGCAAACTTGTTTTCATAACTATTGAATGGAGATTTTGATGCAAACAATGTATTGCTGTCAAAGACGTTTTGCTGCGTTTGAATGGATCGCAATTTAGTAAGTCAGAATGATGAAAAGCAATGTTTAACAACAACTAATCTAAAGCACAGTATTTAAATACTTAACGTAAAAGCAATCATTTGTGTGTTTTTTGTAAACTTCCTTTTCGAAGTAGGATAATTAAGTAGGACACAATTTATACAGCAAGAGGGACTGGTATGAATCTTTTGAAAGGATTTCTTTATTGTTTAATCCATAATGGTAATCAGGGTGGGTCCCATGGAGGACGTGAGGGGCACACCCCTATGCCCTCTTGGTTTACAAAAAAAAAAAGAAGAAGAAGAAAGAAAAGGGGACTAGTCAAGCTATCCCTTTGCAGGGCCAGCGAATGGGCCACCAAAAGAAAAATGACTCTTAGTTTTCAAAATGTTCTGAAGGGGAGGGAATGCCCCCAGGCCTCCATACTGGCTTTGTCAATTACTTCACCTGGCCCCCTTTACAAAATACTGGATCCGCCCCTGGTAATAGTTAACGTAACACTATTAAAAAAAAAAAAAAAAAAACACTTCATCAAAATGTTAGTTTTAGTAACACCCAATTAATTCAGATATTTTGTTTTATATCCAAATGTGGGTAACAGTGGAATTTGGGGATTTATAGTATAAACATATAATGAGTTTGATGTAGAAACTGTTGCCATGGGAACACAACTACATCAACTACCTAACAACATGCAGACGTCTGAATATGCTGACCCAACTCCTTTCTCTTTTTCTTTTCCTGTCAGTCTACCTCCACCTTGATCTTCTTTGTTGGCTTTTTTTTTTTGTCTCAATACATTGACAGGTTAATGCCCAGCTAGAACATTCAGTATATGCACTCACGGGTCCACACATACACACACATGCATGCACGCACGCACACATGCACACACGAGGACCAAAACTCAGCCTGAGGAGACATGTAACAAGGGATTTCAAGAGGGGCAGCAGGGTAGACAGTTTAATCTGAGAGAGAAGAAGGGATGGGGAGAAAGCATGAGTGAAACACAGATACAGAGATATAGAGTGAGCCGAGTAGAAACAAGAGGGGAAAGGTTACAACCAGGACATGTCTGTGGGACATAGAGTCGAAATAGAGAAAGAAAGAGCGAGGTGGAAAAAAAAGCTTTATTACTTCTTCACTCCAGAGAGACTGAGTAAGACGGGATAACTCGTGACAATGCTGCTGTTTTGTTTTCGAGTGAAAAATACAGCTGGTAATGTTGATGTCATAATATTCATTTTAGGAAATAAGGGTGCTAGTAGCCCAATTTTTAATAAAAGCCTCTTTCATTATTTGTAAGTTAGTGACTCCGTGGACCTCTAGTGGTGAGGGGTTGTTGAAAAGACAGCATGTCGGTTCAAGATAGACATTTCCTAGTCCAGCTTTAATGTCTGAAAGTGCATGTCCACGTGCACAGAGCTGTGCATGATCTCACAGCTGATCGAGTGTGTAGGTGAACACCCCGGACTGCATCATTTCTGTCTGCCTATCTGACTCTCTTGTCAGGGTGCAGAGAGTATGTGTATGAGCACGCAGGTGTATTCTTCTGCTGTTTTTTTTTTTAATTTTATTATTATTTTATTTTTGCACGTTTCTGCATGACTTTATCCCGACTCCCCTTGGGATAGTTCTGATTGACAGTTCTATCTCCGGTTGTCATGGTGATTATGATGAATGTGTTTTGGGTTACCACAGCGACTGCTGGTTAGGCATTCGATCAGAATGCATAATAAAGGTTTTAGCGTAAAAAGATTTTGAGGCTGTAGAAAAAGCCTCATTGGTAGACTATGTTGAATGAAGTTACAGTTATTTGCTTTATTATATGTTACATGAAACGGGAAAGATAAAAGTTAGTCCGTCTTTTTACAGACTGCAAGATAACAGGGTAGCTCACAGTGGGGGGGACAAGGAAGTTAAGTGTTTAAAACAGTACACCTCTGTGATAAAGAAGAAAGCGTGGGTACTAAAGAATAGATGAATTTTAACTACTTTCTACCTGCAGTGCAGCATTTAAAAATCTTCTTTTGCTCAAGCTTTGTCCAGAAGTTCTACTTCTATAGCATTAAAGGATCGGTCTCAGATCTGGCTGATTCAGAAACAAGAAATGTGGATTATACACCCTCCACTTTTCAACAAAAAAAGAAAGAAGAAAAACTTTGAAGCTGTGTCCTTCATCTGACCTATAACAAAGTACAATTTCTAATCTTCTTCATCCCTCTTTTGTCATTTTATGTCTCTTTAATTTCCTGAGGTGTCTAGTGGAGTTTTGAAGGTTATGAACTAAACATGGGGACTCAAAGCTGTTCAAAGATGGTTACATTTCTACACACAGTACATGTGTATAAAAGCTGTCACTGAATACTTTTGATGTGATCTGTAGTTTAATAAAAAAATCATTTTGTAATGCCTCATTGTCTTAAAGTAAGACAGTACTCATGCAGTGGCTCTCCTCCAGTGTCGAATGAATATGAATGAAATGTCATGCAACAGCATCCCGACATGAGTGCTGTCATTCATATTCATTTCCATGCACCAGGACCATATTATATCCAACACACACACATACAAAGACACACTCCCGGATGCTACAACGCATGCCTGATTTGCTTGTTTAGTGTGACCAAGAACAAACCACTTAGTTAAGCCAGAAATGTCCACATTTGCTATGCTATTATGAGTAACTGCACATGTGCAAACGCTTACATAAAACGTTTGACTATCTTTTAAGTGTCGAAGATCAAATGTGGTCACTTTAGCTTGTAATGACACAGTTTCTGATGGTTTATGGGAAATTGAAGATGCATGAATTTTTTTTTTTTATGTAGAAAGGGCAAGAGCAACTTTTTTGCCCATTTTTACTGGTCATGTTTATGTTAATCCCGTGTTATTTTATAGCCTTTGGATACATTAAAATGCTCCAATGTAATATTAAAATATTCCTTTGGATCAGTTAATGCAAATGTCTGACAACAGCTGGAGTCAACAGAGATCTGCAGAAGCATTTACACACTTTTATCGTCACATAAAAACATTCCTTTTGTACTTTGTTTCACTGAACAGTTTTTTTTATTGAGGTCAATAAAGACAATTACAGCAATTTTGAAAGATGATTGCAATTAACTGAAATCAGCATGATGAGAAGATTACACAAAAATGTTGAAGTCCTTGAAGACAGCTGCATCCAGGGGTTACATTCCTCGAATGTTTTTTTTCTCAGCTTTGTGTACGTTAGAGTACTCCATCTCGAGTATTGTGGGGAAAACCATTTTGCAGTGAAACGTAGGGTTACAACAATGCACTAAATATAAAATATGCATGTACAGTTTATGCACGCTGTACTTGTGCCTAACTAAAAAAATATGAGAATATTTTAAACCAACACATGGTCGGTGAACAATGTACACACAGATCATAAAACGACCATGTTATACGCATGATGGATCTGTGCTGTATTGGTTATGAGTGATCAGAATGCATGACTTACTTCATTTCAAAATAGTAACCGATCTGGTAGACTGCTTATATCTGCCTGACACAGAGGAAGGAGGGCTCAGTGGATAGGGTGACTGTCTTGTAACCGGAGGGTTACCGGTTTAATCCCCACCCGGAGTACATGCCGAAGTGTCCTTGAGCAAGACACTGAACCCCCAATTGCTCCCGATATAAGAAAGATCAGGAGCCTTCTTATATAGCAGCAAGGATGCCCTACGCAGCAAAGAGCTGCTATGCGCCTTGCCTGGTCGCTCCCATCATTAGGTGTGAATGTGTATGGGTGCTTTGGGTACCAACGCAGGTACATAAAAAGCGCTATATAAATAGAGTCCATTTACCATTTGAGATGTGAACTTGGAATTGCGTACATGAAGTTTCACATATACTAAGTACAAGGGTACTTGTAGAAGGGCGTACAAGGGTGTTCATAAACCAAGAACATTAATGCATCAAACTCATTGGTACGAATGAATAAATACAATTTTGTATTTTTTCCCCACTCATTTTCTAATCTAAAGTAGTCTCAAAGTTTGAGTCAACTTGTGTCAAAAATGATTGTGATCCTTCTTTGTGTCTACAGTTTTTAGTTTGCCATATTTGGGCAATAAGAATGTGGAAATCGGAAATAATGTTTTTGAAATCAAGACTAAGTGAGTGTCCATTTTTATTTATTTATAACAGAAGACTGCATTTATATTAGTGGAAATGCATTACATTGGAGGAGGCATTGGCTCGGTGGTAGAATGTCCGCCCTTGAACCGGGAGTAGTTCAATTCCCATTGGGCCCATTGGGCGCTATAGTGATGCCTAGTGCAGTGCAGACATTTCCCCATTTGAGGGGTGAATAGAGTACATTAAAAAAAAAAAAGCAACACAGAAAATGTTCTTGAATATTAAAAGAAGCAGAAGATTACAAAGTTAAACCAATCCAGATGGGTAGAAATGAGAAATTAATGCAAAGCAGCATGGTACTTTTCAGCTTCATTAACATACAATTGCAGCCAGAAAAAAAACTGTCTTCACAAACATATCATTATCTGAAAAACTAAGTTATGAAATCAATGTGAACTTTCTCAAACAGAATTTTTGGGTTGTAATCAGAAGTTAAATTTTAGACAATGTTTATTAGACCATTGGTAATGTTACCTACTTATTACTAAAGTGGTCAAAGAATGAACAGCCATTGATTTTAAAACTTCTCTTCATGAGTAAGAGCATGTTTTAAACATAGATAGACATGTTGTGAAAAAGATGCATTGCATTCCTCCCAATGGGGCACTTTAGCCTCATAAATTATTCAAGCAAGCACCAACTCACAGGCACTAGCAATCGCACACCACCCACTAACAGACGTTTCGCAAATATATATAAATACACACACACACGAGACACAACCTGCATTGATTTTTTCAGTATTTAAAACTCTTTGAAATGGACCTTTCCAAGAAGAGGGTTGGGAATTGATGGAGTTGATATCTCTTGGTTAAAGGAAGAGGAAAAAGAGAGGATGGGTGGCAATTTTAGAGCAGTATGAATCTGAACTGAATTAATATGAACTGCTGGAAAAGGTGTGGGTGGAAAAAACAAAACCCTGAAAAATGATAAGAAATCATATTAACATCATAACTTCAGGCAGCTACTAGAAAACGTTTTACAGCACTTTGTTTTCTTCAATTAGAATATTAAAAAGAAGGATCGGGTTAAAACAAACAGTCAGTCAACACATGCATGTACCGTTAACGTCACGCTTAGGACAATTTATGTACCTTCATCCACTTTCTAAGCTCGGGTCTTCAACTGTCCAAAATCCCAATAAATGATTTGCCGTAACCCTTTTCTCTGTCATGCTTGGAAAACCCATCCCAATCTCGACTCATAAAATCTCTACCAACTCTTTAGGTGTTTCCCTTGTTTCCAATTCTATACGAGTGTTACTCTATACAGTCCTAGCCATGTAGACATGGTCAAGGTGTTGTCTGTTGTGTTAGATTTTGGCCTGTCCTTGTGGAGCCAGGATAAGTGCCTCTGTGCTGTCCCTGTGGTTGGACTTTCTTTAGATCATCCACTAACGCTCGGGCCCAATGATATAAACGTCTGATGTGGGGCGAATGTATGTACCTTGATCTACTTTCCAAGCTTGGGACTTCAACTATCCTACATCCCAATAAACGATTTGCCGTAACCCTTCTCTCTGTCATGCTTGGAAAACCCATCCCAATCTCGACTCATAAAATCTCTACCAACTCTTTAGGTGTTTCCCTTGTTTCCAATTCTATACAAGTGTTACTCTATACAATGCTAGCCATGTGGACATGGACAAGGTATTGTCTGTTGTGTTAGATTTTGGCCTGTCTTTGTGGAGCCAGTATAAATCCCCTTGAGCGGTCCCTCAGTCCGGCCCTGTGGTTGGACTTTCTTTAGATAATTCACTAACGCTCGGGCCCAAAGGTATAAACGCTCGATGTAGGGGCGAATGTAAGTACCTTGATCTACTTTCCAAACTTGGATTTTCAACTGTCCAAAATCCCAATAAATGATTTGCCGTAACCCTTCTCTCTGTCATGCTTGGAAAACTAAAACCCATCCTAAACTTGATTCGTTAAATCTCTACCATCTCTTTAGGTGTTTCCCTTGTTTCCAATTCTATACAAGTGTTACTCCATATAGTGCTAGCCGTGTGGACATGGTCAAGTTATTGTCTGTTGTGTTAGATTTTGGCCTGTCTTTGTGGAGCCAGTATAAATCCCCTTGAGCGGTCCCTCAGTCCGGCCCTGAGGTTGGACTTATTCTTAGATCATTCACTAATGCTTAGGGCCAATGATACATGCACCAACTTACAGGCACTAGAAATCACACACCAACCCTAACCTTAACCCAAGCCCCATGTAGGGGTTTGATTTGTGTTACTTTGAGTAAAAAAAAAAAAAAAAAACCTTTTGGGGGAGTAAGTACAATTTGAGGTAAAATTTGCCAGGTGTAGAAATAATTATGAGGCATTGTCAACCATATTGATTAGACTCACAAAATGACAAATCATTTTTTGCCCCTTCTAACCGCATGTGAGCTGCTGTGTGTCTATTCCACCGTCAACTGTGTCCTTTCTCAAAATGTTTGACTTTTAGGCGTCATCAGTAGACAAAAACTTTTTGATAGATCCCACAATTTAAATTCAGAACCAGGTTAGCATTTGCGTCGTATACTTTGAGTCTAAATTTTTTTTAGGTTGCTGAGTTCCACTCTTTCTGGAACTCTAACTGTATTATTTATTTTTCATTTTTTAGATTTGCCTCGCTAAGTATAAAATGTTTGTTTTTTTCTGTTTTAAACTCACACTTTATTTCCTGAACAAGCCAAAAAAGAAATTTGCTTTGTTCTTTTTAAAAGATTAAACAGATTTTTTGAGAAAAAAAGTTGATTTTATGATTTTTTTATGACACAAAATAAGCAAAGCAAACTACAGGCAAGCATAAATGTATTTCAAACTATTTGATCACAAACACTTCAAAAGCAATCTTTTTTTCCGTTGCCCCACTTATTTTTGTTAGTCCTCACTTTTTGCCAGAGAAAAACAATTTGAATGAGAATCACAAAGTCATCATAGATGCACTTTTTGTCTTCCTTTCCTGCGCTTGTCTTTCCTTTCTATCTGTATGTTTATCTCGGATCCCATCTGGACAGAACATGTCCTTTCTTGTCTCCTTTTACGGCTCACCTTTAATGATGAACCAGTAACACGATCATGATGCGTTCACACATTCTGGAATACAATCCATCAGATCATATGTGTTTAACTTCAGAGGAAATGGATTAGGAATATTTATCCTAAAAAAAAATCAAAGTTTGATATTATGATGGTGTAAAATATGTTGAATGGGAAAAAAAAAATCAGTCAAATTTTTGTTTGATCTATTTATTTGTAATAGGAGATTGGGTTTAACTCGAAACCCTTTGATCATTTGGCGTTTCCCCTCTCTTATCGAGTATCGACTATAAAAAATCAAAAAGGGTCATACATAGTTAGGATGCTCGCTGTGCTTTAGTCGGGATTTTCTACACGCAGAGCACACTGACTTTTTTTCCTTCCCATATTGATCACGCTCTCTAGGCACATATTGATCATGTAGGGTTAAATGTCAACTACTTATAGACCAGCATACTGATCAGACATAGTTTTGTTCACAGTGTTTGGACATGCTTCACTTACCCTTTCAAGTCATTTTGGTCCATACATACCATGTCAGAAAGTATTTAGAAATAACCAGTTAAAGTTTTCCTTTATGAGCATTTCTGAGAAACCGTCTCCCGTCCAGTTTTATACATCTAATTCTATGTGACAGTATCCTTATTACTGTGACTATACTTGGTGACAGTAATCTAATAATTTAGAGGGTTTTTTATTTTG
The DNA here is from genome assembly GCA_902685375.1 of Neostethus bicornis. NCBI lineage: Eukaryota > Metazoa > Chordata > Actinopteri > Atheriniformes > Phallostethidae > Neostethus > Neostethus bicornis. Next base: position 20,485,166 of record LR738551.1, on the reverse strand, counting down.
CAAGACGCATCTCTTTTCATAGTTTGTCATCTTTATTTTGCTTTATAATTTTACGTCTCTCTTCTCATGCATGTCCACTCTGATACAACAATTAGCCAAGATAGAGATATCAGTCACGGGGAACGTTAAAAGTTGGCTTAAAAAAAGCTTTCAGAAATTGCCAAAGTGAAAGTGCAACGTCCCTCATAACCGGAGGGTTGTCTATCTACTCCGTATATCCTATAATGTTCTTCTAACTAATGAACATAAGAATAACTGCTAGTGATCATGCTGGAATTGTTATACTGTTCCGTCATCTTCCGCTCATTCGGGACCAGGCTGCGGGGGCAACAGCCTCAACCCAGAAGCCCAGGTTTCTCTCACCCCGTCTGAATCCTCAACCTCACTCGGAAGGATCCCAAGTTGTTCCCCGGACAGCTGTGAAACATAGGCTCTCCAGCGGATCCGGTGTCTGCCTCTTGATCTCCTCACGGTGTTATATGCTTATTATTTTTATATTATCATATGCTTACAAAAGTTCTTCTGTTTCTCATACTTTCAGTTTAAATGTAGGTCAAGTCCTTGAAATATGTTGGTGTGCATTCACTTTAATAATCCAATTAAGTGGCACCAATGGGAATAAAATGATCTGCATGTTGAACCCTCCCAAAATGATTCCATTCCTTTGTGTCTGCTTGCATTTCCTATGTCATAGAGGATAAAACCCATCACATCTGCTCATCAGACAGTTGCTCTCTAGCACCACTCCAACTACTGAGTACATCCATTCATCATCTCCAGTGCACACTCCATACATCTGGAATGGCATCCATGACACAGATGACAGTTATGATGACACTATGAAGAACTAATTTCCAGGGAACCATCATTTTCATGACTTTTCTGCCTGTCTGACTAACCAATCTGTTTTCTTTTTTTTTTAATGTGGGCTTGGCTAATCAAATGTTTGCCAGATGTTTGTATGAATCATTTAGTTTTATTTCAGTTTAGTTTCACAGTCACGGACACACAGTTTCTCCCACTGCTCAAGAAAAGCTCGATTTATAGAAGGCAAGCACAGGAGAGAGAAAGAAAGGATCATGGGTGTGTAGGATGAGAGACAAGTGTGAAATGTATTTCGCCTGTGCTGCTACGCATTAAACTCTCGTGTGCAGCTATTTGTTTAAGAAGTCAAGGATGACATTTAACACTCACCAACAGCCAGCATCTTTCTCCTTTCTGTCTCAGTGTCTCCCACGCACACACACATGAAAGCATTCTGAAACTAGATGCAGACACAAACCCAGGAACAGGAATAGGTGCACAGGCAAACAATCCCTGCCAACAGTTCACAGATGCACAAAAACAGGGAGGAAACAGCATGAAGAAAAAAAGTAAAAGATTTGCAGTAATTTTTATTTGGAAATAATGTTTTAAATGTATTTATATTAAAGATTTCGGTTCGTCTGTTTATAAACCAGATCAATGAGCAGTGATTTATTTCAGATTTAGTATCTGTTTACTATCTATCAGTTTACTTGGTTTGCTTTTAAATCTCTTTATTTTTTTGATAAATTTATTTTCAGCCTGATCTTGATTATTGGAGGCCTTTTAAAATTATTTCCGCTCATCTTATTGATAGCATCTTCCTGGATTTTGTGATCGTTTTGATCGGCAGAATTTTTTGTAATGTATATATTTTTTTTGTTATTCCTCAGAGCTTTTTTTTTTTTTTTAGATTTTGTGAGAAAATCATTATAAAATAGTTTCTCTTTTAAATCATTTAAGATAAATTTTTTTTAATAATAATAATGTATACTTCATTGATCCCTTACCGGGGACATTTGTGTGCTGCATTACACCGCAGCAGGCTCCCACCAATGGTAAGAGAAACGGGGGGTTAGGTGTCTTTGGGGAGAGTGAGGCTCAGTGATTGGAGTGTTCGCCCGCGGGCCGAAAGTCAACCGGAAATTTGCGGGTTTGCATCCCACTAAGTGCACGTCTAGGGTCCTTGGAGAAGACACCTGACCCCCCGTTTCTCCCACAATTGGCGCCGTTGTGGCAGCCTTCTGCGGTGTGATAGTGCAGCACTCAAATTTTCCCAGTGAGGAATCAATAGAGTGAGTTAAAAAAAAAAAAATCTCCAAAGACCTTAGACATTATGATGATGGGCTTCCGGTTAACTTCCAGATTGATGACAAACGCTCTGCCACTGAGCCACCGCCTCCCCCAATTTATTTATTTATTGGTGTACTACCAAAGTAATTCAATTCTAATTTCCAAACCTGTAATTAGGATCTGCTTTCTGCTTCCTCTTTGTTTAAAGGAGCACCTAAAACTATTTATTTTACCTCCAAAACTTTGCTTATATGGAACAGAGCATCTCATAGTGATTGAGCCTATCAAAGAGAAAGAAATTATGCTGTTATGTCTCGAAATCTCGAAAGAATGCAGTGTTTACGCTGCAGGAAAGTGAAAGAGGAGAGTAATAAGCAACGTGAATTACACACTGAATGTAATGTTGATGCAGCAGAGCGGGAACATGAGCTGAGTTAATCTTTTTCCTGATGTTTAAAGTTTTATATCAGCAGATGCATCTGTGAAAGCACAATGGGTAGCGGCTTTCACAACAAGTGTTCACAGATTAATTATTAACCATGTTTGCACCTACGTTTATTACCGCCGGATCTTTTTACCAAATCATCAGAAAGAACAGATTCTGCTTATTACAACAAGCAGAGATCATATTTGCACTGAATTAAAATGTGGTCTTGGAAACATTTATTTGGAACTACAGGGGGTTGAACGATGCAGATTGTAAATTAAAACTAGCCTCATATTAACAAGTTCCTTGTGAAAATTAGCAGATGGTGTTAAGTGAAAGTAAATATTTCTGAATTCACTAGAAGTGAGATAATTTAAACCCTGAAGACCTGTTCATGGTAAAGAGAGAGCTGAGCTGAAAAGCAAAGCTCTCGATTTACAAGTCGATCTATGTTCCAACCCTCACCTATGGTCACCAGCTGTGGGTGGTGACCGAAAGAATGAGATCGCGGGTACAAGCAGCCGAAATGAGCTTCCTCCGCAGGGTGGCTGGGCTCTCACTCAGAGATCGGGTGAGGAGTTCTGCCATCCGGGAGGAGCTCGGTGTCGAGTTGCTCTTCCTCCAGGTCGAGAGGAGCCAGATGGGGTGGTTCGGGCATCTGGTCAGGATGCCCTTGAGCGCCTCGCAGGCGAGGTGTTTCGGGCACGTCCCACCGGGAGGAGACCAAGGGGCAGACCCCGGACCCGCTGGAGAGACTATGTCTCCCGGCTGTCCGGGGAATGACTTGGGATCCTTCCGGGTGAGCTGGAGGGTGCAGCCGGGGAGAGAGAGGCCTTGGCTAACCGTTTGAGGCTGTTGCCCCCTCGACCTGACCCCGGAACAAGCGGAAGATAATGGAACGGAACGGAAGACCTGTTCCTTATTTCTTTTTTTTTTTTTTTTACTAGAAATGGAAACAGGTCTGGCACAAATTAAGTGATTCCCCATCACTCTCTTGTTAAGTTTTGCTTGGAAAAACCTACATATTTTGTTACGTCTGGAACAAGGTTGTTGATCACTCTGGCTTGATTTTTGCAGTCCATCTTGCAGGTTTGTAATTTTGATTCATTGTCAGGTTGGAAAAATTTACTGTTAATTATTTAGCTTTTAAAAAAGCAAACGAGTTTCTTATTTAAATTCTTCTTCTTCTTCCGGCATTTCCTGTCATGGTCTTGGGGATGTGGAAGGAGGAGGACCCAATTGCTGGACTTCAAACGAAGTTTATAAACACAATTCAGACAGTCTGTGAAGCAAAGAAGGAGAGGGTTCACTCAAGGTTTCAAAAGTCCCAAATAATAACAAAGTTCCAACATGGTCAGACAACAAGGGTGACCTGGCAGACCTGGCTGGAAGGGACAGAAAGACCCGACAGGGAAGTCCAGGGTGATTGCTCTTAAACAGATGGCAGGATGCACAGATGTGTGGAATCAGAAATCATCCTCAGGTGACCCTAATCAGGTTGATTATGAATATCCAGGGCTCCCTCTGGCGGCAGGTGAGGGATCCTGACATTTCCCTTCAGGGGTCGCCACAGCAAGTCAGTTTCTTCCATCTAACCCTATCTGCTGCATCCTTTTCGGCCACGCCAACTATCGTCATGTCTTCCTTCACTGTATCCATGAATCTCCTCATTGGTCTTCTTTGGTCTAAAACTTTGGTCTTCCTCTAGACCTCTTTTCTATTTAAATACTTTTTGAAAACTAAACTGGATGGTTGATCATGCCAAACCATTGGTTAAGTTCTTAGCTTGTAAAAAAAAAGGTACATATTAGTTTTTCTGTCACATAGTTGGCAGCTAAACATGGACAAATTCAAACTGAATGCACATCAGTTTTCTACGTAAAGTGGCTTAACAAGAAGACCTTACAGGGTAAAATCATGGCATCCAACTCGTAATATCTTTAATTCAAGAGGTTGAGCCAAAACTGTACATAAAACCAACTGATAAAAAGTCATTTGGCGTTCTTGACTGGGGTCAAACGTCTAATGAAAAAAGGCTAATAACAGAAAATAACTCTAAACTCAATCATTCTGTTTCCAGTTATTTAAAATAAAGGTCATAAAGAATAATAGGTGGGATATAACTCTATCAATCATTTCTCCTCTTTTAACATCTCAATCTGTTGATCTATCGTTAAATCACTCTAATGCTCTAATTGGCCTAAATGCCAGGCTGTTAGTTGACTGGCAGGCAGCATCTGTTCTTTGATTTGTAGACAGATGCTGGGAGGAGCTGAAGGTCAGACTAGTTGATGGTTAGATGTGGGAGTGTGTGCCCTAAATGAAATGGCTGTGACACTGCCGAGAAGAGGACAGCGAGCATTGCGCCTCGGGCAGAAGTTTGAAAAACTCACTTGCAAACTGGCATTTTATATATATTTGTACAAAAAAAATACCTTTTAAATTTAAAATATAGATAGATGTATATTTTCTTTTTAGAAAAAATGTCGTTATGTTACAGATGTTATCATTGTCATTTTTGTTAGAAACATCCACAAACTTTGCCATCTGGAAAAAAAAAAAACTCAAATCCCAAGCATCCGGAAACAGCAGTGACACAATGACATCCATGTGAAAGACTGCAAATTTGAAAAGTCAGACCATATATCAGTATTTATTTTGCATCCAGATGGTTTTACATTTGGCAACGACACGGATGTCTTTAGCCCATATGCTCGTTGTTCGGCCTAATAGGAGCCAAAAAAACTAGAGGCCAGATGGAGCTAACTGTTATATTTATGCATTTTTAAATATATACAGCCTCCATTCCAGAAAAAGTCAGGATGATTTTATTTTAATAGGAACTAAAAGACCTTCAGTTGACTCAAGTCAAAATTAAAATCTTAACCAAGACATGCATAACATTGGAAGCGTGAGAGAAGAAAACTGATTATTTTTGCTTATTTTTCATAGCTGGCATGTTAGAGGCTTGGTGTAAGATTTAAGTTCCATTTTTGCCTTCATAAATTTTCTTCAGTTCCAACAGTCTGCTCCTATGAACCCACGCTCATAGGCGCAGTGGATTATTGAAATCTGCATGGCCCTCTTTGAAATAGACATTATCTGGATGAAAGATGATGATCTTATAAAATCTGTATACACTTTTCACCTTTAGAAGTTTCTTCATAAACTGGAGGCACTCAACATTCCCTTATATCAGCAAAAATGCTTGCCAGGAGTTTGCCCTCGTCTTTAGCCCGGACAACCCTACATTAAAAGTTTGGACTTGCCTCACAATATAAGTTTTCACTTTAAAGCAGGTCGTTTGATTTTTGGCTCATAGGACGCAGACAAAGACACCTGGACAATGTTCAAGAGGTTATCGACCGCGCACACAGTGTTGCATTAATTTAACTTTTCTCTTAAAATATAGTTGGCTTTTAGAAAAAATTACACATTTTATTGCAACCAAGATGATATGATTGAATACGTGAACAGCATTAGGAGATGGTCACGCAAGTTTCCATGTTTTTAAGGCTCCGCCCACATGTAGAGAAGGTGTAAGGCTCAGGCTTTCTGTGTTTTTAAGCCGTGTTTCACAATATTTTCAATAGCTTTTAAGGGGTTTTATTGAAACTATCACTCAGAACTACCGATAGAGGACCTGTTTGGTTATTAGGGTATGGCGATCAAGGGTCAAGATCGCAAAAGTTGAGGTCACAAATTCTTGTGAACGTGAAGTTTGATATAAGGCAGAGCAGGCGGAGACATATTGTTCCACTTTGGCATCAACTTTTTACTGTTTCCATTCCGTGCCGTCATCTTCAGCTTATCCGGGACCAGGTCGTGGGGGCAGCAGCCTCAGACGGGAAGCCTGGGCTTCTTTTAAACCGACTGTATCCTCCAGCTCACTCGGAAGGATCCCGACTCATTTCCCGGCCAGCTGTGGGACATAGTCTCTCTATCCGGTCTGGCGTCTACCTCTTTGTCTCCTCCCGGTGGGACGTGCCCGAAACACCTTACCTGCTAGGTGCTTGGGAGGCATCCTCACCAGATGCACGAACCACCCCATCTAGCTTATTCCTGTTTATCCATCTTAATTTGGATCACCATCTCATGTGGCAAAATAAAGTGTTTTTATTTTGTTTTGCTAGGGTTGGTTCACAATACCAGAGATCCTATTAGTTTAGCAGTTTTTTTTTATGATACAAGCTTTTAGGACTGACTTTTTCAGATCCAGACCATATAATGTATCCTGGGTTGACTGTATGTGAAATTGCCTCCTTTGGATCACTCATGCAGCATTTCACACAACACAGCTATAGATTTAATCGTGCAAATGTCTGACGAACCTTTCCAAGTTCAAAACTTGCTTGTTAAGAATAAAAGATGAGTCATGGCGCACATGTTCAAGGCTTTTCCGTATTGTATGTTTGTCGGTTCTCGGCAGATAATCTGACCTATGAAAAGTCTAAGAGCAGTGATAAGGAAGAAAGAGGTTTAAGGATATATATTCAGCTTTACAGTATACAGGAGGGGAGATGATTGAATAGGGGGTGGATGTAGATAAGGAAGCTAAAGGAAAGGATGGATCTAATCTAAAAAAAAAAAAAAAAAAAAAAAAAAAGAAGAAGAGAGGAGAGGATGATGTAGACGGGCCATAATCCTTAGAGGCTGACAGCACATTGAGTCTTTTGTGATTGAAGTTTGTGTGTATCTGTGAATCTGATGGTGATAGTGATCTACCTATCAAAAGGATGCAGGAAGGGGAATGGAATAATGGGACGGAAAAAAGGGGAAAAGAAACAGAGTGGAAAGAAAGGAAGAGAGAAAAGATGAGACCAGAAAAGCCATTAAACATAAAATCAATCAGTAGGAGGAGACAGTGGGAGATGTAGAGCGAAATGCAGAGAAAGTAAGATCTTAAAGAAAGCCACAGTGAGACGGAGACAGATAAGGGAGGAATCCTCAGATGACTGCGATATTGATGACAGCACAGTGGGGAAGACGGGATGAACGGATGGGAGAGAGGGAGGCAGGATAAGGAGGCTAAGAACGAGTGATCAAAGCACCCCGGGCTATGAGAGAGAAGGAGTGAGGAAAAGTAAGATGGGGAGAAGAGCGATGGAGGGAGATGACGGGGAAGAGACTGAGAGGGTGTGAGGAAAAGATGAGTGAAGGAAAAACTAGGTAGCAAGAATGGAGCAAATGGGTGGGGGCTTTGGAGTCATCTTGAGAGATTGGTGGAAGAGGAGGTGGGCTGTTTTCCATCATAAAAAAAAACCTTGATGCAGGAAATGATAGACGTGGTGTATGTAGTGGGAAGAAACCAGTAGTGAAGAAAAGAGAGAGGTGGTGTTATAATAACAACTAGAGAAGGAGCAAAAAGATGAGAAGGCAACGAAAAGGGCAACACCAACTCAGTGATGTGATAAGACATGAAAGCAACATAGTCAACTCTACCTCTCTTCATTCCTCATACACAGTAGCTCACACACACTTCTCTTTTTGTCTGGGTCAGGAAACCATGCCATGGAATCAACTGTCCCATTTTGCCCCCTCTACTCAACCAGAATCATTCTTTAAATCAGATTATCTGACAATATAATTGAACTTTTTCTGAACTCTTATATAAACACAAACAGCAAAAAGGTCATGGGTTCGAGTCCCGGGCAGGGACGAGGCCTGGAAAACTGGCCTTTCTGTGTGTAGTTTGCATGTTCTCCCCGTGTTTGCATGGGTTTCCTCTGGGTGCTCCGGTTCCCTCCCAACCTCCAGAGACATGCATGCTAGGTTGATTGGCCGGTGCCAATTTGGCCTTAGGAATGAGTGTGTGTGTGGTTGTATGCACGTGGCCCTGTGACAGACTGGTGACCTGTTCGGGATGTACCCCGCCCCTCGCCTTGAATCAGCGAAAACCCGTAAGGGATGGACAGATTAGAAGGTGACTGAGTGACTGATTCATATTTTTAAATGTTTCATAAAAGAATTCAATATTATTATGTGTAACAACTCTCAAAACAGAAAAAAAGAGAAAAAAATCCGCTCTTCTCTGCTCATGAGTCAAAAACACTTGGCTGACTCTGTGCCTCGTCATTCTGGCAGAATTTTCTGCCCAACAGGGAATCATTCATGCTGGGACTGCCATCCAATAAAAGTAATAATATAAATGATAATTTGGTTTAATCCAGTACTTTTGTGTGTAGGAAGGGTGCCCTTTAGGTAGTCAGACTTTAATGCCGCTGTGGGAGGGGTGAAGCCCTATTTTCTCCGCGGGTGGTGTGTGTATGAGTTGTGCTGTCACAACCTAATTTAAAATGCTAACTCAGAGATAATTACATTACTAACAAATCAGCTACACTGTGTCAAAGAAGGATGCATTTTTTAATATTGATCATGTTTAGGTGATACCTCATAATAAACTGCTTCCGAAGGGAAGATTATTTTGAAAAATTTAAATGACATCCATCTTGCCCATAACGAAGGCACTAATTAAATTCCTCCATCGGGTAAACAATATTATTATTATGATTTAAAGACTATTAGGCTCTCACTCAGAGATAGAGTGAGGAGCTCTGCCATCCAGGAGGAGCTCAGAGTAGAGCGGTTTGTGCTTCGAGTCGAGAGAAGCCAGATAGGGTTGTTCGGGCATCTAGTTAGGATGGCTCCTGAGCACCTCGCTGGTGAGATGTTTCAGGCGCATCCCACTAAGAGGTGACCAAGAGGCAGTCCCGGACCTGCTGGAGAGACTATGTCTCACAGCTGGCCATGGAATGGCTCAGGATCCGCCTGGGTCAGCTGGAAGACGCAGCTGGGGTGAGAGCCTGGTTTTCCTGTCTGAGACTGTTGCGTGGAGATTTTTTTGTTAAATTAATATGCTCAGTTATGCTTCCATATTATATTTATTTATCTGGTTGGATTTTGAACATATCCTGAGTTGATTCATTTCAAAATTTGATGAAACTCAAAGTTTCCCTCATCTTTGCTTGCATCAGCACCCCAAATATTCCTGCTCAGATTTCAGCCTTCATATTTGATCAGCAAACTGAAAGAAATTCTAATTGGATTTAAAGATTTTTTTTAACTTATTGGGCTATTTGGTTTATTTTTGATGGGATGAGTCAGTTCAAATTATATGAAAATAAAAAGGTACTAAAAACAACAATAAAATTCTCCACTTAGTGTATTAAATTAGATCAGAGTCATAATCAAGACCGTTAATTCCACATTGTGCAAGAGAAGGAAAAAAACGAGATTTGCCTTATAAACATGTGCACTATAGACACGGTCTCAGAAACGTGTCATCTCGATTGATTGAGCAAAAGCCAGATGGGTTCAAAATTAGCAACCGCAATGAAGAGAAGCTGTCTACTTGCTTGCCACGTCTCTTACCCACACATTTACTGGAAGGTAATCAGAGATGGCTATAGGTATCACACCCTCTCCCCGTGAACACGCAACAAATGTCTCTTTTTATTAGAGCAGCTGCTCCTGAAGTGGTCTCTGCACAGCCCTGCCATCACATAATGACGCACAACAGAATTGGTGAGGATCCTAATTGCATCATGTGTCAGTTAAAATTATAACACAACATGGCTTTCAGCTCTCCTGCAGTTGTTTCCAAACCGGTCTATGTTCACTGCAGGTGTCCAGCTTTGGTTGTGAGGTTTTTAATGTTTCCCTGCCTCAGCACATCTGAGATGAATTAAACATTAATGATATTTATTACTGTACAGAAAGTGGATAGATTCAGTTTGAATCAACTGTATTTTTCCGGGTGGTGTAATTAGATTCCACCATGTTTTGGGCTGATTGTAATCATTTAGGGGGGAAGATGGAGGTAGCAGAGATGAAGATGCTGAGGATCTCTCTGGGAGTGACCAGGATTAGAAATGAATACATCAGGGGAACAGCACATGTTAGAGGTTTTGGGGATAAAGTCAGAGAGGCCAGGCCTAGATGGTTTAGACATGTGCAGAGGAGGGAAAGAGAGAGTCTTTCTTTCCAGCATCCTTCTGTCCAGAAGGATGCTGGATTTGGAACCACCAGGAAAGAGGACTAGAGGAAGACCAAAGAGGAGGTTCATGGATACAGTGAAGGAAGACAGGAAGATAGTTAGAGTGACCAAAGAAGATACAGCAGATAGGTTTAGATGGAAGTAACTTACTCGCGGTGGCGACCCCTGAAGGGAAATGCCGAAAGAAGAAGAAGAAGGGGGGAGGATGGCTGAGCGGGTAAGGCAACTGTCCTGTAATCAGAGGGTTGCTAGTTCGATTCCCTTCCGAGGTATTCCTGAGCAAGACACCGAATCCCCTTTGCTCATAATGGTGGATTGCAGCTTCAGTTTGAATCAAACGTATTTTGACACATGGGAAATTTGTGTGTCACAGCAGCAACTTTCTGTCTACTGAATGAGTCGTTGTAGAACCCGACCACATATGGGAAGAAAGACCTCCGGTATCGAGATCTTCTCGAGCAGAGCTGTCTGAGCCTCTTGGAGAAGGAGCTCCGCTGTTTGTCCAGGAGTGGGTAGAGAGGATAGTAATGGTTGTCCAGGATGGACAGAAGTTGGGTAACTGTAAGCTACAATGTAAAGTGTGTTGAGTACGAACACAGGTAGAAAACAGCGGAGAACAACAAGAAAATGGCAACACTGCTGCTTTTACCTTAAAGTACCATATTTTCTGCACTATAAGGCGCACCGCATTATGAGGCGCTACAGTAAAGGCTGTCCTCTAACTGTGGCCATCTCGCTTTGTTCCCGCAGAAACTCTGTTTAGTCTTGTTTACTTGGCGCAGCGCATCCTCTTGCTTCCTGCACTTCCTCATCATTGATTCATTGATGTTAAACTCTCTCGCTGCGGCTCTATTCCCGTGTTCTACTGCGTGACCGATCGCCTTGAGTTTAAACTCTGCGGTGTAACAGTGTCTCTTGGTAGGAGCCATTTCCGGGTCTTTACACAAACACACAAATGGAAATGAGACGCCCTTTCTTGTATCCCAGCATGCACCGCGCACTACTTCTTCTACGGGGGAAATGGAGTCGGCGGCTGCTTACCGCAGTTGCGACACCTGTTGTAGCTCAATATCAATTCATGTATAAGGCACTCTCGGATAAAAGGCGCCTCGTAGACTTTAGAGAAAATTTAGGGTTTTAAGGTGCGCCTTATAGTGCGGAAAATACGGTATAGAAAAGCCAAAAGAGAGTAAAAAACACTTTCTAAGATTTTGTCAGGTTCTCATAAGGTAGTCACAATCATGACTCTTTCTGTAACATTCTTTCATTGCCTATCGGTGAATAATTTCATTTGATACTCAACTTGACTTAGTTTGAACCCTTGTTTGCCCTCAATGCTCAATGTACTCATCAAGTCGTCTCGTCTAGTTTAATTACGAAACATGGTAAAATTATAAAGGACACTTCTCTTGCACAACATAAAATAAGAGTGCTAAACTTTTCAATGACCTAACCTACCGTTTCAGCGCTTTTAACAGTCATTTTGGAGGTAATCAGCTGGGTTCTACATTGAGCAGCTAAGTTATGTGTCAAAGAATCAGAATCCGAAATACTTTAATCATCCCACACATTGTAAATTTGTGTGTTACAGCAACAACCAGTTATCTGTTGACTTTCAGTGAGTCATTGTAGAGCCTGACCACGTAGGGAAAGAAAGATCTCTGATAGTGAGTGGTTTTTGAGTGGAGCTGTCTGAGTCTCATGGAGAAGGAGCTCCGCTATTTGTCCAGAAGTGGGTAGAGAGGATGCCAACGTTTAGTTTTTGTGTTTGTGTAGTTTTTTTTCTCACCTATTTTTCAAATCAATAGCATTTGAACAGCCACTTTTAGTTTTGTTTTTTGGCTCATCTGACTCATACTGTCAATTTGTTAAATACCCAGGGCCCTTTTTTTCCTCTATTAGTTCCCGGTAATTAATCTTGACAGAGTCGAATGCCATATTCTGGGCAAAAGATCGTCCGTGACGTGCTGCCATTAGTTGACTTTTCTTTCACGACTTCATTTGCTTCTTTTTACTAAAGAGCCATATAATAGTTCACCATAAGGGATTTCGACCTGTCTGTCAACTGTCACTGGCAAACGAACACGCTAGAGGGCTGGAAGGGAAGTGTGTGTGTGTGTGTGTGTGTGTGTGGGTGTCTGTTGGTGTGTGAAGGTGCAGGCTCACGTCCGCCAGTGCTTGCGGATGTCCCGTCGTTGTCATGATAAACCTGTGACAGCTGCCATCCAGCAAGCAGTGCTGTCGTTTATTGTATGGATGCAAACTCCCTCTCTTTCTCTCTCTCACACACACACACACACACACACACACACACACACACACACACACACACACACACATGCACATAAACACTCTAGGAAGCTTCATTGCTCTCCTGCAAATGTGATAGGGTCTCAGCAGGTTTTGCTTTGAGATGCAGGGTCATTTACACAAATCTCCTTGACTGTCTGGTTGTGGAAAGACGGAGTGTGTGGACAAATAAGTGTGTGTCTGTCTGTTTTTGTGACTTTTCAGTAAATATTACAAAACCCTGTCATTTTAATGGAAAATTGCTGCACTTTTTGTACATTAGCAACCAGAATTCTGGACAATGCAAAACAACATTTCTGGTCAGTACAGAATATTTTGATGGTGATAAAAACTACTGAAAACTTGTGTTCCCCATAAAAATAATATTGTTCCTTATTTTTTTAACTAAAGAGGAACATTTACTACGCATCTCTATGAATTTCCAGATGCTCCAAGAGTCACGGGACTCGATCAATTTGATCCAATTATTACTGCCACATTATAAGCTAAAAATCCTCAAAATCTCAATGGAGTAAATTAGTTTATCACCATCAAAGAAAAAGATGATGAAAGAAATCAGTATTAAAAAAAAAAGCAGTGCATATTGCATGTGAAAGATGGGAGTACACGTGGGACACAAGATGGATAAGAGTTAGCCATCTAGATGAAAGAAAATCCTAAAAAATGTGAAAAGTTCTGTTGTGTATTGTGACTTAAGTTGCTGATCTACTGAAAATAACTCTCTCAAATTACTCGCTACATTTTTTTTTCTGCTTTTAGCTTTCTATTTGGTACAAAATGTACCTTGTATATTCCAATCTCAGCTTCAACTTCTGTTCAGTACTTGTTTTGTTTCATTCTTTCCGTCAGTTTGGGCTACCCTCTATTAGCCTCTCTGTATTTCCTGTCTCCTCTCAGTGTTCTGTCCAGCATCTAATATGTGGTTAATGTTTATTTTTATGTCTATTGGTAATTGTCTGTTTGTTAGAAGTCTTGAACCAGAGTAATTTTCGTTTGATATCTTTTTGGGAAGACTTGTACTTGGTCCCCAATATTCGTCATCTGTACATGCATCCCCTAACCCTCAAGACAGCATTGCCTGATTGAGTCTAAAGCATGTGCATGTACACCTGACAGTGCTTGCTTACACTCTTATAATAGATCATTGTTTTGTCTTACCAGTGAGTGCAGTTAAAATATGTCTGTCTTTGTGTCTTCCGAAATTGCATCTGCTGGTAATTTAAAATTATACATCTGCTATAAGAGTGTTACACACACTACTGTCTTTTAATGTGTATCTATAAATTATTAAGGTATAATTTATTCTACATTATCAGTTGGACTCTTGGAGTAAAAAAAAAAAAAAGGTTCAACATTGCATCTTTTGTGACTGGGTCTCTGGTTTGGCTTTTACCATCCAATAATTACAAAACAAGAAATAGTCGTTATTTCTCTATTAAAGTAGCTCATTTAAAGTTTGTGAAATTATTTTTTAAAAATTAAATTGAGTTATTTCTTGGAATGGCTTGCCAAAAAAAAAAAACAGCATCCCAGTTACAATTCAAGGTCCAATGTGATACGTTTTTTTTTTTTCTCAATGAGTGTATCTCTATAAATTATATGTGTATAATTTATGCCGCGTACACAGCGCAATCCATGTGTCTTTATCTGTTATATAGAAGTTGGTACGACAATCAGTTACGTAACGCTATCAATCAGATGTGATTGGGATTTGGAGAAAATGAGGCAAATCTAACATCAGATTTTTTTTTAGAAAACTTACCGTAATTGGCCCACATCTAACGATTGGGGAATAGAAATCAAATCTAAACTTCTTTGTTTGGTTGTTGGAGAAGACGAGCGAAGTTCTGTAATTGGAGATATTTTCAAAATGATTTTGGAGAAGAGGACAGCAGATCTGAGTGTGACAGGAAGTACAGTAACTCCTCAGATTTATTTGTAAAAACTCCATATTTCTAAAATATGGTTTGTAAAAACAGTTTGTCATAAGAAAGTCACCCATTTCTAACATTCAAAACCACAAAGTAACATTTAAATTTCTGAGTTATAATTTGAATACTAAAATTAAGCTGAGAAAACTTACTTTCTAGAGGGAGAGCATTGGGGAGCTGAGATGGCTGACTTGTAATGTTCTTGAGTGGTCGATAAAGGATCCTGGGTACAATGCAAATTAGATCTTGAATGCTAATTTGGTAAATTGCCTGAATCTTCAATGGCAGAAAAAAAAAAATCCAAAACGAAGTTATTAAAAAAAAATCAAAAAGTCTGCCCCTCGGTCCCTCCTCCTCTCCCTAACCCAGGTTTTCTATTTGTCACTCTGATTTAATTGACAGCTGAGGACACATGTGGGGGCACTGTGAGGGGCGGCAGTGGGGTGGTGACCAGTCCCGGTTACCCCGGCAACTATGGTAACCAAGCCGACTGTACTTGGATCCTATTGGCCGAACCCGGAGACACCATCTCTGTCATCTTTACAGACTTCCAGACTGAGGAAAAGTATGACTACCTGGAAGTGGAGGGATCTGAACCACCAACCATTTGGTGAGTTATTATTTTTTTCAATTTTTTGTGTTTACACTGTTCATTCAGGTTCCCATGTGAGTGATATGACGGTTTACAAATTTGTAACATACTATTATTATGGACATACTGTATTAGGACGCTGCATCGGTCCGTCGTGGTAAAGAGAGAACTGAGCCGAAAAGCAAAGCTCTTGATTTACAAGTCGATCTACGTTCCAACTCTCACCTATGGTCACCAGCTGTGGATGGTTACCGAAAGAATGAGATCGCGGGTACAAGCGGCCTAAATGAGCTTCGTCCACAGGGTGGCTGGGCTCTCACTCAGAGATCGGGTGAGGAGCTCTGCCATCCGGGAGGAGCTCGGTGTCAAGCCGCTGCTCCTCCAGGTCGAGAGGAGCCAGATGGGGTGAATCGGGCATCTTGTCAGGATGCCCCCCGAGCGCCACACGGGCGAGGTGTTTCGGGCTCGTCCCACCGGGAGAAGACCAATGGGCAGACCCCGGACCCACTGGAGAGACTATGTCTCACAGCTGGCCGGGGAACGACTTGGGATCCTTCCAGGTGGGCTATAGGATGCAGCCGGGAGAGAGAGGCCTGGGCTGCCCGTTTGAGGCTGTTGCCCCCACGACCTGACCCCGAAAGATGATGGAACGGAACGAACACTGTTCATTGAGGTTCCTGTGTGAGCGATATAACGGTTTACAAATTTGTAAAAAATTGCCGAATACAGATGAACCACAGTTAAAGCGATATTTAAAAAACTATCAAAGTTCACTCACATGAAAGCGATTTACTATGAACCCCTTGGGGTTAAAAAAAAAATCTCAGCACATTTACTTCATCAAAACATCCCTAAAATAAAAGTTAGACGTTTTCAAAGGGATTAAAACATGCCTTTGACTTTAATCCATCACTTTATGCTACATATGCAAAGAAGCTAATTTTGGATATTCAGTCTGAATTAAAAAGTTGAGCTTTTCACGCTGTGATAATCAGTAAGTTAGACAAAAAAAAAAAACAAGCGTAGCTCAGGTTGCGTGCAATGTGCATTATGCCATGAATAATCCACACTATTTTTAAATTAAATTAAGTTCACATTTTCAGCAGACATTTGTTACAAAGTTGGTGTGCTTGTGTAGCTGCCAAGCTGCCGACAATGCCAAACATAATTTGATGAGGATAATAGTCCAATAAAAATGTAAAATAAGTTGTTTTTAGGTGTGATGCATGTCTAATTGTGTATGTCTGATGTTATGCTGGAAAAACACTATTAGTTTCACATCCAGTCTACCTGCAGGGGTTTTATAAATCACAAAGAAATGATCTGATCTTTCTGTGTTTGGGTTTTTATAGCCCAGCATGGGTTTTCAGATGGCTCACTCATATCAACATTTTATTGCTCCAGTTGGTTATTGATTGTTGGTAAATTAGGGTATTGATCACTCATTCCTGTTGCTGTAACCAATTTGAATCTAATCACGGTTAGGGATATTAGTGTGTGCGTATGTATATTGATCAGAGAGTAGTAATGGTAACAGCTTTCAGGCAAACACAGGTGCAGAAAATCATGTTGCTGTGTGTTTACCTGAATTTTCTGTGGAAATGTGCATGTGCGTGCGTGTACATGCAGCCACGATGAATCAGGTGGGGGTAACCAAGAACATAAAAGCAGAGTAATGACAAATAGAAATCAAATATTTCTAGTGATTTATCTTGTCGGTCAAAGTTGGGCATGCTCTACTTGTCACAGTAAATTATCCTTAGTTTTTTAATCCCATGTGATAAATTTGTTTTTTATTGTCCGATATGTCGTTTTGCGGAGCAACTATAAATCTTAGAAATAGAGAATAGGGAAAAAAGAGAAAAACACATTATTTCAAGAAACAAAAATTTTATTTTTTGACATCTTCTTGTTGTTAAATTTTTTTTACAGACTAATTTAGATAGATAGATAAAACTTTATTAATCTCCTGCAGGAGAAATTCTGGTGTCCAGCAGCAACAAATTATACATACAAATAAATAAAAACACAATAATAAAAGTTACAATCGCTAATAAATAAGACACCTCATTGGACTCAGTTCCTTCTAGGCACATCTGTTAAATTGAATTGCCTGAGGGCCGAAGGAATAAACAACCTTTTAAAGTGCTCAATCCTGCAGCGTAGTGAGGGGAACTTCTTACTACAGGCACTTTTCTAGATTGTGACCACATCATGCAGAGGATGACGGGGATTTTTCAGGATGCCGTGCATTAGTGCCATCATCCTCCTCTCCTAAACAGCTCCCACAAAATCTATGTTCCTCCCCACCACAGGTGCACATTTCTTAATGAGTCTATCTAGCTTGTTGTTCCTTGAGGTGAAGCTGCATAATTTGACTGAGCACCCAATGTTCTTCACATTTTCATACTTTTAAATAAAATCTATTTTCCATAAACGAGTTATTGTGAGGAATTTCTTTAAAACTCTAATTTTCGTAGAAAATTTGATTCCATGATAATGATTGGGTTTTTATCCTAAGTCGTTTAGTTCTGTCAACTTGGGCAGTTGAAAATAATATTTGACTTGTAATACATTAATATATATATATATTTTTTAATGCCAAGTAGTAATGGTTTTGCTTTTTGAATTTTTATGCTAAATATATGCTTCATATAGTTTCCAAATGCATTTTTGCCTTTTTTTCACCCCTTATTTTCTATTGATCCCTCGTGGCTCTACGTAATGACAATTTGACAACAGACCGAGCTCATCAGAATATCATAAATCTGCGACGTGTTCAAAAAATGACCTTGCAGCCATTTTCCTTAATGACCTCATTTTTAAACCCCACACTGTCTTTGTGGGATGATGATACTTTTCATTCTTGTAGCTCTAAAACGACACTCCTCTATTCATGTTGGTTTGTTGTTTTTGGTTCCGTTCCGTCGTCTTCCGCTTATACGTTTGCGGGGGCGGTAGCGGGGGCAACCGTCTCAGATGGGAAGCCCAGGCTTCTCTCACCCTAGCTGCATTCTCCAGCTCATCCGGGAGGATCCCAAGTCATTCCCTAGCCAGCAGTGAGAGTTAGTCTCTCTAGCGGGTCTGGGGGCTGCCACTTGGTCTCCTCCTGGTGGGACGTGCCCAAAACACCTCACCTGCGAGGCACTCCAGAGGCATCCTGACCAGATGCCCGAATCAACCCAACTGGCTTCTCTTGACCTGGAGGAGGAGCGCTCAACACGGAGCTCCTCCCGGATGGAAGAGCTCCTCACCCAATCTCTGATTGAGAGGCCAGCCACCATGTGGAGGAAGTTCATTTCGGCCGCTTGTATCCGCAATCTCATTCTAACGGTCACCACCCTCAGTGCAAATATTAGAACCTTTTTTTTCGTACTTGTAAAACTTTGAAACTCAACACATTGCTGTAATCTTTTCTGAACCGTCTCCCACAGGGGATTCTTGTACCATAACAAATATAAAGAATGTAAGAGGAGAGGGGGCATGAATATAGTTATACCACAATAAAATCGGTGTTGTTTGGTATCAGTGACGCATCATCACTTTTTACCATAGCAATAAATTTTAGCCTTTATGATATTATTAACAATGCAGCATATTAGGGTGGCAATACTGTGAACATAGCTTCCCCTGCTTTGGTTTGATTTGCCTTTAAAAGATAAGCCGTCTCACTCTTTTTGCTTTCCTGTTCATGCTCTCTCAATCTGATGCATGAGGATGGTGGGGCAACCAATACAAGTACAATCAAAAAGTGATATCAATAAGACGAGTATTATGAATTGAATCTCACACAGGCTCACCCCAAACGAAAACAATACATTTTTGGAAATTGTACTCTGTAGAAACATTCTTTTCGTTAACTTCACAAATGCACTGACTTCTACTTGCAATAAAAGAAAGAAACCGATTAGCAGAGAAAAGTTAACAGCCGATACTCTGCAAGCTGGAAAATATGTCTTAATTACTTTGTATTAGGTGGCTATGAATTTACCTACCAACACTAATACAACCTTTATCACTGACCGAAACTAAATATACACTGTTCCTTCTAACTCACAAACTGTGCTCACTCATAGTAAGCGTCTCATCACTATGCACAGTGGTTTGCAGTGGATTATATGCACATCCTTGTGAGCTAAATAATCGTAATCCTTTTTCTAACCATATGCACCGGAAATTTTACACATGCACATGTGAATCTACTATATTTATTTAGCTGTTTCTGATTACTTTAAAAGCAGCAGAGCATTTGAAAAATAAAATAAGAGTTAATAATAATTTGTAATATTTGCCTGTAACTTTTTTTTCCCCCAAGTGACAAAAAACACAACTTTTTGTTTTCTACAATACGCCTGATAATATTTTATTTTTGCTGATTATCATAAGCAGTTACCATAGTTCCTGCTCTCACCTATGGTCACCAGCTGTGTGTGGTGACCGAAAGAACAAGATTGCGGAAACAAGCGCTGGAATGAGCTTCCTCTGCAGGGTGGCTGGACTCTCACTCAGAGGTAGAGTGACGAACTCTACCATTCGAAAGAAGCTCGGAGTAGAGCCATTGCTCCTGCAGATCGAGAAAAGTCAGATGGTGTGGTTTGGGCATCTGCTTAGGAGCCAGGATCTTGAACGCCTTGCTGGTGAGGTGTTTCAGGCACATCCCACCAGGAGGAGACCTAGAGGAAAATCCCAAACTCGCTGGAGAAACTGTTCCATAGCTGATCGGGGAACGCCTGGTGATCTTCCTGGGTGAACTAAAGGATGCAGCCAGGGTGAGAGAAGCCTGGGTATCCCGTCTGATGCTCTTTCCCTTGCAACCTGGCCCGGATAAACAGAAGACAACGAAACGGAAAGCATAATTTGACCAATTTTTCTTTATGTCTGAAAATCAAACCAAAGTTGGAGGCCTTGATATAAATTTTATTCCAAGTGGCTTGTAGAAGTTTACTTTGGGAGAAACTAACTTTATCAAGTAGTTTAACTGTTTAATTTGGATATTTTAATTGAGACACTGTTCAAAGTGTTTTTTGATATGTGTCCTATCATTTAAATTCAATTAAAAGCTAGGTTAGAAAAAAAAACAACAACTAAAACATTGGCATGTCATTCTTAGATGGAAATTTTGGACAAAAATTCTATCAAACAAAAAAATACAAGCCAAAATTTCTGATACTTGTTTTGATGAAGTCAATTTCCGGCTAAAATTAAAGCTAAAAAATCCAACTTTTCTCTCAAGGTTTGAACACAGTATAAAAACCATTTCCTTAAAATCTTTCTGGCAAGTACTGTATAACACCTTGGAATAACTTCACATAGCCAGACCTTTTATGTGTCATTACAAATTTTTAATGATGTGCATGTCTGAGGCTGATTAAGGAAAAGGCAAAACTTGTAGTTTGTCTTTTAAAGGGATGCATAGAGGATGTCAGGAGGGGTTTTGGATCCTTATTTGATCATCAAAGCTTGAGTCATCTTGCCAAAAAGGTTTTTTTTTTAAACAAAAGTTGTCTTTGTTTGCAGAAATTTTCTTATACTTTATGATGAATTAATCAATAAACTTTTTCTTTTCATTTGAAAAACTCTTGATCTTTGGATGCCCAAAAAAGATAAATAAGGTTTTTTGGATGAGATTAAGTCCTTTGCGGATCCTCACATAAAATCATAATTTCAGTTGAGTTTAGTTTATTAAAAATGTAATTTTTGTTCATCTCACTGGTTCGTTAAAAGTATTCAGATCGAAGTAGAAACAAGATGCGTAATGTCTAAAAAAACAAATACTGACAAAATATTCATCCAATTTGATGAACATAATTTATTAAGATTCATAAAGCTATTTTTCTTATTCTGTTTTGTTCAATGGCGACTCTCAGTTGAGAATTAAACAACCAGAACCAGAAAAAATCTATGTTGATTCCTGTTTGGAGCGAAATGCAACCAGCATAGGTGTTTGGGTTTTTTTTTTTTAGACAAATCTAACACATCTAATGTTTGCATGTGGGTTTTCACAAGGGATGCGCTCTGTTCCGTCATTAGCATTCTTTTGAGAGATTCAAAAGAAGCAGTGTGTACAAGACAAAGAGGCTGTGTGGATATGGGTGTGTGTTTGTGTAGATGTGTGCGCATGATGTTATGCTTGCCGAGTGCTAATCAATGCTGCTGGCAGAGAGGATGCTGGGATAGCAGCACCATCCCGAATCGGAAATAGAGCAATGACCTTGAACAAAAACTTGCAACTTTTGATTCTTTAGTCCATAAGAGAAATACACACACACACGCTGGATCATTTTAAATATGCATCTGAGGATAAACAGGCTGATGCAGGCAGTTCATGCGCATTTTTATTATAGATGAGTCATTTGAGCAGATCTTGTCAATACCAACTATGTGTGTTGCATTTTAAAATATATCATAGATGACTGTCTGCTTGCGCAGTTTTAATAAATAGATAAACAACTTTTATTTCTTGCAAACTCATTAAAACCACTTGCACAGAAGGGATGACGTAATAATTGCGCAACTACATTCATAAAAAGTGAATATGTGCAGAGTAAATCAACTAGCATGATAAATCACAAACCAGGCGTCAACAGAAACCCCAATAGCTACAAACAGCATACGTGGTTTAGGTCTTTAAAATCTTTATTTTAAAAAAAAAAAAAAAGTATAAAATGCCCCAAAAACGTTTGTAAAAAGCCAATATTGTCTGAATGTATGTAGCAACGTGGGTTGGTTAAAATTCTACAATATATTTGTAATTTAGCGAGAAAAAAAAGAGCCTGGGGGGGAAAACCAGGGCATCGTTACTGATCATGAAATATTAAAACTGTATATAAACGTAGAATACATGCAAGAAAGCGATAACGCAGAAGAATTCTATACTAGACTCAGCATCTACGGAGTTGAGCTGGTTGTGGATATTAAAGTTCGTAGGTCTCCTGGAAACATTAAATATGGGTGAAGAGTGACTTGTTAGGTGACATGAAGACAATTAATTGTTCTTTGTTTCTTTTGAAGAAAAAAAAAACCCTCACAAACAAATAAAACATAATGAGATACTTTTGCGATTGCAATGCTTTATATCGTAAGTGGCGAATGACGTGTCTTGGCACTATCCTCCGCAGCAGGTCACATAAAAAGCCTGTGCATATTCAGTGCATCAACTGCCTCAGCCATGCCAACAGAAAGTACAAAGGCATGCTGTTTCCAGCCATAAATAAAGCAGCAACCAGCAGTGAAATAAAAGCACAAAGCCTAATATATAAGTCTTTGTGTCTAGAAACTAACCCCCATGTGAACACCTCATTTGCACAATATGTATGCAGTACACTGTTGCATCTGTATGTGAGCTATTGTGCAAAAAGAAATTAAACAGCAGGCTAACTTGTCTTTCACAAAGAAAGAATAAAACAATGTTACATTTTTTAGAGTTGACAAGAAAAAATGGAGTGAAACAATTTAAATGATTCCTGGCGTCTAATGACATCAAACTACTCACATTTGCAAGAATACATTAAGCTACATTTGCTGTGTGTATATTTAACTGAGTAAACACACACAACCAACTTACTTGTTTATGTAAAAAGAAAAGCTCATTCTTACAGACATTACTTTGGAAAAAATGCATAGACTCTATCTGATTTATGTTTTGCACAAAAAGTTTTGCAATAGGCTGTAAACTTGCTGGCCTTCTATCATGGCCGGTGTGCCATGATAAACAATGATGGAGACAAACATATTTTAATTTGAAATTTCAAAAGAGAGCAAAAACCATAATCGTCCAGGGACATGAGCAGAAGAAAATGCTGTATCCACAAACTTTATGTTCTAAGTTTTCCCTGTGAAAGATTTGCCCCAACACTGTGATTGAAGTTATCTAGCACACACAACACGCATCTAAAACTTTGCACGAGAGTGTGTTTGATTTCAGAATGTTCCATTTTGTTGTCTTCCGGTTATTGAATTGAAAATACTTTATTTATCCCCGAAAGAACATTTGATGCTGCCGTCCAAACATCTCGGTGCCTTCCCGGTTTGCTTACAAGGTTTGAAAGCTGCCGTCTGAACAGTTGAAAAACCAGTCTGTAATGAGTCGACAGACTTAGGCTTCAATGAAGCACACCAAAGTGGCCCCTCCACATCTCCACTGGGTTAGAACGAGCTTCCCCAGTTCTTCCATCTTGCCAGTGAGCGACTGGATGTTATCCATGACAACCGAAGGGACACTGGGCTCAAAGCGCCTCCTTTCAGATTGTCTCATTTTCAGTTCTGTCAGTACTGCGCCGACTCATCCAGACTCAGTGGATCTGGTTCCGAGAGCTAGCAGCTGGTCGTGCACGCAACCAAAGTGGTACGACTTCATGACCCGCAAAACAAGAAAACAGGGAGCTATCCGAGGCTGGTATGCAGGAGCAACAGCCTAAGATGGGTAGTCCAAGCTTTTCTCACCCTGGCTGCATCCTCTGGCTCATCCGGGAGGATCCTGAGGTGTTCCCTGTCCAGCTGTGAGACAAGGTCTCTCCAGCAAGTCCGGATCCTGTTCCTGGGTTTCCTCCTGGTGGGATTTGCCCAAAACATTTCCCCACAAGGTGTTCAGTAGGCATCCCAACCAGATGCCATCTTAACCACCCCATCTGGCTTCTCTCAACCCGGAGGAGCAATGGCTCTACTCTGAGCTCCTCCAGGATGGCTCCTCACTCTATCTCTGAGTGAGAGCCCAACCGCCCTAAGAAGGAAACTCATTTCGTCCGCTTGTTTCCCTGATCTGGTTCTTTTGGTCACCACCCACAGATGGTGATCATAGATGGGGTTCGGGATGTAGATCCACTGGTAAATCAAGAGCTTTGCCTTTTGGCTCTGCTCTTTCTCTACCACATTGGACCGATGGAGGATTTGAGAATGTGTGAATGAATATATTCTCTCAATCGAATTTAATTCATAAACCCAGTGCCACCCCAAAGTCACCTTAAAGGGCCTCACACACAATTACCAGACCTAAACATACTATTTGTCCATCATTACATAATCAGTCTTTCCTCACTGGAGCCCAACTACATGGAAAACAAGGTTTTTTTTCTCCCCTTTCTTTAAAAATGAGCTGCTGCAAATCACATCAACCACTTACTTCAGAGTGAAGGAGGACTTTGCAGAATCCATTACCTCCCTCATCTACAGGCCAAATGACTCTCAGAGAGCTTGTAAACAAGTTCATGATGCAGACTATTTTCTTCAGAATCTGTTGGCAACATTGGGGCTTATAGGCTATAGCAATGACCTTCACTACATTTTGCTGGAGGCATCAATTTTTAAATCCAATTTCTTGTAGCCCAAAGACTCATTTTGATCTACAAGGCTATTGTCTAGGTAAATTCACCCCAATATTAATAACCACTACCTTTGATGGACTTTGGAGAAAATTATGAAAGCTCTTTGAGAAAGCACTTTCTTCTGAGACCCCAACCACAAACGGAGAGTAGGAAAACCGTTAGGACGGAGAAAAGAGTGTCATTGGGTTTACAGAGAAAGTGTCAGGTCAAGCAGAAGAACACAAGCTAGAAAAAAAAAAAGTAGGAGACAAGAAATGAACAAGAAGACAAAGAGGAGCCAAAAAAGGGCAATTGGGGTGATAAAAAGAGGCAAGGGAGAAAAGGAGGAGATGAAAAGTAAGAAGGTGGAGGTAAGGGAAAGACTAAAGCAGAGGTGCAGAATCAAGGAGAAGGGATGGGGGAGATGAAAGTTGACAGGAGAAGGGAAGTGGAAGGTAGAATCAGAAGAAGAGAGGGGGAGACACAGGAAGAGCAAGCCATCAGCGAGACTCAGGGGGAAAGACAGTGATTGTAGATAGAAACAGACAAAGATAATAAGAAGAGATTGAGAAAGACAATGAAGGACAGATGTGGGTGACAACAAATTTAACGGTGTAAAATCTGCATGTAAAAACAAAACAAAAAAAAAAGTGCAAACATTTTTTTGCTTTTTTCTTGTTAAAACATGGTAAAATGACTTGAGGTTTAGATTAAAATGTATAGAAACATGAGTCACTACCCGCATCAGTAAGTTATTAAGAGATATAAACACCACATGCTGAACTAAACACTGCATCAGAGCATTTCATGTCTGTGAATACCAATCATTGTATTATGGGGTTTATTAGTGGAGTCGCTGATTTATCCAAAAACACAGTGTCTTATCTTTTATCACGGCAAACTGAATGGCCGTTAGAAATTTAATTATGACTAAATTAGTAACTTAAACAATTGAAGCATGTATTTAGAATGTTTTAATCACTATGTGGTAATTAGACTAATTGGTGTACTAGCAATGGACATTAGGTATAATAAAGTGACACAAAATATACATTAGAGTGGGCATTACACATTAATGTAGGTAATATATTAGAACGGGTATTACACATTAGAGCAGGTATTACACAGTAGAGCAGGTATTACACAGTAGAGCAGGTATTACACATTAGAGCAGGTACTACACATTAGAATAGGTATTACACATTAGAACAGGTATTACACATTAGAACAGGTACTACACATTAGAATAGGTATTACACATTAGAACAGGTACTACACATTAGAATAGGTATTACACATTAGAACAGGTACTACACATTAGAATAGGTATTACACATTAGAACAGGTACTACACATTAGAATAGGTATTACACATTAGAACAGGTATTACTCATGAGAGCAGGTTTACACATTAGAACAGATATTACACCTTAGAACAGGTACTACACATTAGAGCAGATATTATACAATAGAACAGGTATTACACCATAGAATAGGTATTACACCTTAGAACAGGTACTACACATTGGAGCAGATATTATACAATAGAACAGGTATTACACCATAGAATAGGTATTACACCATAGAATAGGTATTACACGTTAGAACAGGTATTACACATTAGAATGGGTATTACACATTAGAACAGGTATTAAACATTAGAACGGGTATTACACATTAGAACAGGTATTACACATTAGAATGGGTATTACACATTAGAATTGGAGGTACTACACATTAGAACAGGTATTACACATTAGAATGGGTATTACACATTAGAATTGGAGGTACTACACATTAGAACAGGTATTACACATTAGAGCTGGTATTATACCGTAGAACAGGTATTACACATTAGAACAGGTATTACACATTGGAACGGATATTACACATAAGAACAGGTATTACACATTAGAACGGGTATTACACATTAGAATTAGAGGTATTACACATTAGAACGGGTATTACACATTAGAATTAGAGTTATTACACCTTAGAACAGGTATTACACATTTAAATAGGTATTATACATTAGAGCGGGTATTACACCTTAGAACAGGTATTACACATTAGAATGGGTATTACACATTAGAGCAGATATTACACATTAGAACGGGTAATATACGTTGGAACGGGTATTGCACATTAGAACAGGTGGTGCATATTAGAAAAGGGTTTAAAGCATCGTATCACTTTTTACTGTTGGATGGATTCTTCTTTACAAACTAGATCACATCCTGAAATGTGTTATTACAGGGATCGAGATTTTGTAGAAAATGACTGAATGAAAACTTGGCAGCTTTCACCAATATAAAGTTTTCATTCCTTAATTTAATCCTACTAATGTGTCTTAATTTTTTCAGTCATTTCTGCATTTTTAATTGTAGCCTAAAGAAATTTCTTTTAGAGAAATTATGCAGACTATGATGTCAGGGTTTACCCTCTTTCTTCATTGCTGCTGTCGTCGGTGCTTCGCAGGAGGTAAAACAGATATTTCTGATTTCTCCAGAAAATTCCTTAGATGTTACAATGTCAAATCCAAGACCTGAGGCCAGCTAAGACAACTGAAGAATAAATTGTAGCGGCTTCACACTGAACTACATGCTTTCTATTCATATTTGTCATTTTTTTTCTTTGTCATTTTTGTCCTTACTCTGGATTTTGACACACTAAAGAAAATTAAAAGAACAACTTTTAGGGAAGAATTTTTTTGAAAAGGTATAGTTTGAGAGTTAGGATTATTAGAGATTTATGGTATTTTCCCCAAAAATTTGCAAAGGTAATCTTGCCATTAAACATTTATGATACTAATGATCAAGAACAAAAAATGTGAATAAAGTGATTGAAAACCAGCCAACCAAAGAGTTGTATTTGAACGTCTGTTATTTAATTGGGCTTTTATAAGTCATCCTTAATTTCACAATAAATTGTCATGATGCGGAGTGCAGGTGGGAAGAGAAGGACCCAATTGCAGACAGAAAGCATGGTTTATTTGAATTTTTCAGTCCATTAATATGTGGAAAGAAAAAAAAAAGTTTCAGTGGCATGGTAAAAGGTTATTGCAAGAATGTGTATGTGGTCAGGCAACTAAGAAGACTTGGCTGGAAGGGAGTGTATGACCCAACAGGGAAGCCCGGGTTTATTGTCTTTAAATAGATGGCAGGGTGCACAGATATGTGGAATCCGTAATCATCCTCAGGTGACCCTGATCAGGTTGATGAGAAACATCCAAGGATCCCTATGGTGGCAAGAGAGGGGGTCATGACATACATTATGACTTAGAGTCTTCAGAAGGTCTTATTAGCATAGGTTCTCAAACGTGTTCTGATCAGTACATTTTGTCAATCTTTCCAGTTAAAATAATAATTAGATACATTTTCAGAAGACAATACTGACTCACAAATGCTCCTCTGAGTGTTTTTTGCATAATACTCAAAAACCATATGGTCAGACATTTCAAAAAAAGCTTTGGCCATTAACATCACTGATTAACGATGCAATTCCGAAACAGACCACAGGTCGTTTTTCCGATGGTTTTGACAAAATTCATTGGTCTTATAATCTTCTTCCTTCTTCTTAGATTAAACTTTATTACAGTTTTCTATGAACTGCTTGCCATTTTTTCTTCTACAACCTTTAGGTCATGGCATTTCAAAATGTCTCGTTCACATGGATAAATGTGAACGTCAAATCACGTGCAGGTCGGATAGCAGCTGACCCTTCCCACCCTGGACATGGACTTTTTGAGCGACTCCCCTCGGGCAGGAGGCTCCGGTCCATTCGGACCAGAACGTCCCGCCACAAAAACAGCTTC
Source organism: Neostethus bicornis (assembly GCA_902685375.1). NCBI lineage: Eukaryota > Metazoa > Chordata > Actinopteri > Atheriniformes > Phallostethidae > Neostethus > Neostethus bicornis. Next base: position 20,456,700 of record LR738551.1, on the reverse strand, counting down.
TTCCCTTCTGCCGTTTGTCTAATTAATACTTTATAACCTGAACCCCACATCTCTTAGTCACCTCCCTCTTGTCACTTTACTATCTTTATCATTTTTTATTATTTTCTATGACGTGGCACTACTTTTCTTTTTCTTTCTGAGCACTCTGTTTTGTTAAAATTATTTTTATTTATTTTATTTTTTATTATTTTCATCTTATAATATTGCACAGCTGTATCAATGCAAGTTCCTAGTCTCTGATATTCTCATTGACATGGCAATAAAAGCATTCTGATTCTGATTCTGATAAAACAGTGAGGAAAGTAGTGAGGAGGAGAGAAATTTAGATGAGATAAAGGAGGGAGAGACAGAGTGAGGTCCTGTGGTGAACACTGATTACTCTCTGCCAACCTGAGATTGATGGAGAGTGACACAGCAGGTTTGCTCACACAATCACTACAACAACACACATAAACACATAAACAATGGTGTGCATGAACATCGGGAAACACACAAAGAACACTCCTCCGACTCTTCTTGCTGATGGATGATGGCTCTTCCAAGACAATGTTCAGTCCAGCTTTCCAGCAATGTATGTGGGCATGATGCATGAGCACTCGTGTTTGCTAAGTGCAATTTCTGTCTCTGCTACTCAAAAGTAAATTTCTAAATGTGGGTGTATGTGCACGGTTGTTCCCACCTGTCCTGGTTACAACATGCTTTTAAAAGCAATCGTCTGGTTAAAGTGACATTCCTCCACCATCAACTAAGAGTACATGAACTCAGAATTTAGCATTGCAAATTGATGTTAGCATACGTATTTACAGTCATCAGTAAACATATATTCAGTAGAGAACGATTGAAATGTCTAAAGAAGTTTATAGCAAATATTCATTACCTGAATATTGATTAATATTCGCTAACTCAAAAACAATAAATGAATGTGACCAGAAATAGCTATAGTTTACTGACTAAAAATCTGGAGATATTTATGACTTTTCTCTTACAGAAAAGTGTGCACTTACCAGCTCTTTAAAAAATAAATACACCAAAAAAAATCTATAGATAAACCAAAGAATCATCTGCATATATGGGCATTTTGCATTAAAAGTCAACATAAATCAACCCCAACAAAAGTTATTAGAACCATAAAGAAAAGACTATCAGTAGATTTTAATAGTCAAAAACATATGCACGAGAATTTTGGTAAAAAAGTATCACTTTAGCAACAGGAATATTTAGTTTAACCTCGTCAGCCACTGATACGATTTACAAAACTGTTAATAAATCTCCAGCAGACAAAAGTCCCCATTACATGCCCAACAATCATCTGTGTTCTCTTCTGTGTTCACTAAAGCAGAAAATGGCTTTTTAGACTAAAAAATTATATTTATCAGTTCATTTTTTGTTGCTCTCACTTCAATTAGTCACAGAGAAGCATGAGCCCTTCCCAGTCAGAGAAAGGGTACACGCTGTCCTGTTTCCAGTTCAGTGCAGGGCTCACATAGATGGACAAAAACCATAATTGCCATACTTCTAGACAAATAATCAAGCAGGCAGAGTCACTCTCCTGTATCAGCCTCTGCCTCACAATCCACCCATCCCAACCTCTACTGCTGCCTTTCTTCCATCTATGCTTTTTTATTTGTTCCCCCACTTTGTCATTCCTTTGCTGCCACTGGAATAGCTGGTTTGTACTTTTTGTGGAGAGAAAGGATGGATGGAAGGATGGTAGACAGAAAGATGGAGGGTGGAGAGATGCTCTTTCAGTCTGGTGTGTTTAATCAATTATATTTTCCTGCTCCTTTTGGCAAGTCTGCAATTTATATTCAGCAGCTGTAGACCCACACATTCACATTCTTTGTTCAAGATAACATTTTCTTTTATTAATATTTTTACATTTTTACAAAAAAGTAAATAAATATAGCTTGCAGGGTGTATCATTTTGTTTGCGCTGGAAAAAATGTCACCAACCATATAATTTACCCTGATTAGCAATGTATCCAATCTTGTATTACCGGGATGTTTTGCCATGATGAAATCTTTCAAAAATTACCGTTTGCATCTTTACTTCTTCTAGTTTAGAATTTGAAATGAAATATAATATATATATATATATTTTTATTTTTAAATACTTTATTAATCCTTCACCAGGAAATTTATGTGCTGCATTTCACCGCAGCAGGCTGCCAATTATGACGGTACCAATGGTGGGAAAACAAGGGGTTAGGTGTCTTCTCTAAGGACCCTAGACGTGCACTCAGTGGAATGTGATGCCGCGTACTTCCGGTTGACTTCCGGTTCGCGGGCGAACGCTCTAACCACTGAGCCACCACCTACCCCCACTGAGCCACCATCTCCCCCCACTGAGCCACCATCTCCCCCCGCACATCTACCACATATACCACACATCTTTCATGTCTCATGGAAAGATGGTTTTTTTTTTTTATACTCATATTTATTTTATATATTTAGCTATTTATGGTAAAAATCTAGTCCTCATATGTTGTATTTTAAACCCCTGTTGCGCTGCAACCCTTCACAGAATGAAACACCAGCCCAGATTATGTCATTAAACAAAAAGATCATTGGAGCCCATCCGAATATGATCTATAGTACCTCAGGGCTACTCTAAAGTACTTTTACTGCAGATATCTAGAGAGAACACTTAACAGTCATGGAAAGAAGCCATCAGCATAGATGAATGGTTTAATAATGCATTATAAATGGTCTACATGGTGAAGATCAGGTAGCTTCTCTGACTGTTGTCATGGATGTGTTAAGTTTGCTGCTCGAGGCTTTATTTTAGACTTTAATTATCCAATGGGTAGTTGGTAATCTGATCTGGTCGTTGTTCATCTTTGAAGTAATTTCATGCATAGGATGTAGAGTTAGATTTAAAATAAACTTGTTAGAATGGGGAACTTAAGGAGCCCCTGATTGTGGTGTAGAGGTGCAGACTGATGACCTTTTAACTTGTTCTCTTATTCAGCTCTACAACATGGATATATTTTTTCTAATTAAAGCTTTTTCTCACTGCTTGGGTTACTAGAGTTCTTACAAAGCCTGGAGTTAAATATTTAAATGTCACATTCATGAGCTCTCAGTATAGATTTACGATTTTATCCCTGTTTTAATATTGAAACTAATTGAATATGCATACAGTGTACTCTGGATAATGATGCCCTCGACGGAAATATAAAAGTAGCTGTAAACATGAATAATACAGTGTAAAAGAAATTACATGTATGAAAAGACAAAAAAGGAGAGCAGAAGAAATGAAAGGAAGGGCAGTAAAAAGTAATAAAAGTAAAAAATGGAGGCAAGAGAGAAAAAGAGAAAAGGTGAAGAGAGTAAGTTATTCAAAGGCATTTCTCATTTTTTACCATTTTATCAATTATTGTCTAGTTCAGGAATACTACAATTGCCATCTCCCACGTGTTTTGCCTCTGGTGTGTTTTCTTTAGGAGTGAATTTGCTTCGATTTCCTACAAAAGCATCACTGGAAGATGGTTAATTGGTTAAAAATGACTTCATTAACAATAAAAAGCATCATCTGCTTTTTCTGTGATCTGAATAATTATTAAAAAGTATTTAACTGTATCCACAGTTTTTTCATTCATATTGTTCAAGTTACAAGACCTCCTCACTCTATTTTTGAGTGAGAGTCCAGCCACCCTGCAGAGGTAGCTCATTTCGGCCACTTGCATCTGTAATCTCGTTCTTTCGCTCACCACCCACAGCTGGTGACTATCGTTGAGAGTAGGAACGTAGATCGACTGGTAAGTTGAACCCTTTGCTTTTCGGCACAGCTCTTTCTTCACCTCAACAGACCGATGCAGCGTCCTGATTATTGCAGATGCTGCACCGATTCGTTTGTCGATCTCTTACTCCATCCTTTCCCCACTCATGAACAAGACCCCGAGATACTTAACCTCCTCCACTTGGGGCAATATTCTGCCCCTGACCTGCAGGGGGCATTGCACTTTTCTGGGCGAGGACCAGGGTCTCGAATTAGGAGGCACTGATTTCCATCCCGGCCTCTTCACACTTGGCAGCAAATCGGTCCAATGAGAGGCCATGTTGGAAGAGGCCAATTTTAAATCCTTTATGTTTCGTTGATTGTGTCAAAGGATAACCAACGTTTATCAAAATACAGTATTTACCAGAATGTTCTTTTCTGTGACCAGCAGTGAATTTCAACTCTTTACTTTTTCACCTTCTCAACAAACAAAAATAGAAAGTCATCCTGACCTATTGATGAAAATATGAAAAAGTCCTGTCTATGAGCCATGGGACAGTTCCTACAGTTAACAATTCAGAAATTGAGTTTAAAACAAACTCCCTGAGATATTCCAACACCATCAAGGGAAAATTTAGTGATAAATAATAAATGAAGAAAAAGTATTTTTGTTTTGTTCTTAGAACAAACAAGTTTCCCTTGAGAAGGAAGCACAGTCTTGAACAGCTCCATTGAAGCTGCTACAAGAGTCAGGCTTATGAAAAATGGACAGTAAACTTAATTTAGTTCCTCCTAATGGGGACACAATAGACTTTGGGCTCAATTCACTCATGATTCCAGCTGCAAACCAGGAGATAGATGTTCAAAAATAGTTTACACACAGATATGACTTTGGTACAAAAAAAAGCAACAGCAACAGTTGAATCAAATCCTTTTCTTTTTCCACAGCTGATAAAAAGGAATGACAGTACTTTCTTGACTACGTTTTTTTCTTATTTAAACACAATGATTCCAGTCACGTTGAAATGAACTGGATTAGAAATGAGTCTATCAGAGGAACAGCACACATTGGAGGTTGCGGAGATAAAGTCAGAGAGGCCAGACTGAGATGGTTTGGACATGTGCAGAGGAGAGAGAGTACATCGGTATAAGGATGCATGGTTTGGAACCACCAGGGAAGAGGCCTAGAGGAAGACCAAAGAAGAGCTGTATGGATGCATTGAAGGAGGACATGAAGATAGTTGGTGTGACCAAAGAGGATGCAGCAGATAGGGTTAGATGGAAGAAACTGACTTGCTGTTGCGACCCCTGAAGGAAAACGCTGAAAGAAGAAGAAGAATAAAGTTACGTTGATGTACTAAATAACCACTTTCTGTTTTGTGAACGTGTGCTGTTTGTGTGTCTTTTAGGTTGTCAGGAAGTAACGTTCCCGCTCCGATAGTTAGCAACAAAAACTGGCTTCGACTTCATTTTGTGACTGATAATAACCATCGGTACCGAGGCTTCAGCGCACATTATCAAGGTAAGACAAAAAAGTCAGCAAAAATATTCACACAAAAAGCAAGAAAACAACATTAAAGATAAAAAAAATTCAATTGTTTCTTAAATTCTTTTGATTTCTACTTTGTTTTGCCATGTTTTTGTTTTCTTCTGATGGTCAGACCGTTAATGTTGACTCCAATCATTTTGAATCTTTATGTCTTCTCTTTACCCGACCATATCCCTCTTTTTTTTTTCTCTCTCTCTGCTGTGTCTGCAGTTAGCTTTTTTTTTTCCTTCATGATAACTGTTTATAAAGACCGTTGTTTTCTTTGATACCAACCAGAACTGGTGAAAAACAGTTGGAAATTTATTTAGTCGCATTCGAACCCCCTTACAGCAGTAATGAGAGCTGAACTTGTACTGCTCCGACAGGCGGTAACAGGCAGCATTTTTATTTACACTCGACTTGTTTTTCAAACTCTCAAGCATTCAGTTTTAGTCTCATGTTGCCTATTACGTTCATCCAGCATGAGAGGACTTTTGTTTGTAGGTTTTGTTGAGACTGCGTGCATGTGTCTGTGTACTCAGAATTCACTGTGTCTGATGTGATTCATCATTCAGCATTTTTTCTGTAGACTGAGAGGCAGTTCAAAAGGTGGAAGGTGGATAATCACCAATTTTCTGAATGAACTTGACATTTCTTTGGGTCATTTATAATTTAGTAGCAATATTTTCTGTTAAACTCACCGAGCCTGTCCTCCGGGTCAGTCCACTTGATCCAAAGGTTATTAGGTGGCCTCGGTCTATGTTTTACTCTCCTCCTTACATTTATGGTTGCTGGAGGAATTCAAGGATCATATTTTAGAAAAAAAGGGAATTTGAAATATATATATATATATATTCTCACAAGCGTATTTGCTCATTTGCTAACGATATGCACAAATGGTTGTTTAAGCATGCTTTCGTCTCATGATTCAATTCAATTTTATGTGTATAGCCCAAAATCACAAAATTTCTGTCTCAATGGGCTTCACATTGAAGATTCAGAAGGAAAAAAAAAAAAAAAACAACAAGAAAAAATAGGAATCTATAAACACAAATACACAACAAGAAAACCAACTAACAAGTGCTAGCTAGACAATATTAGCCCATTCCTGCCCTTAGACTCTCCTTCATGGTGAGGTAAAACTCCTAAAAAAACAATGAGTGGGGAAAAAATGAGAAACCTTGTGGAGATCCACACAAAGGAGAGATCCTTATGATCTGATTACCTTCTTCAATAAATTAGGAAGCAAATTTGGCTTATTTTAAAGAAATAAAACATGTGATTTCTCAACTTTTTCACATTTCTTATTATCAGTTTTAGCTGATATTGATGTCCTCTATTCGTTGTAATTTTATGACATCATAATAAGAGATCTGAAAGTTATTTTCTAATTTAACTTTTGAAGTCGAATTGAGCAAGTATACAGAGTAACATTAATCAATGCCATTGCTCATGTGGAATGACTAGGATCTTATTACTTTTACATTTATACTTGATCCCAGAATAATTAATAGAATGTGATGCCACAAAACTTTTAATATTTTCTTAATCTTTGGATCATGTCAATAGCAGTTTTTCACCATCTTAGCCAATTGTATCAAAATCAATGTATTTTGAATTCATTAGAATGTAAATGAACAAACAAATGATTGATTCAGAGCCCAAAAGGCGACATATTAAATTATTATTAATGTCACAGCATATGAATTATATATGATCATATTTAAATTTATTTTCACAAAGAATTTTTTGAAGAAAACTTGATAATACCAAAGTCAAGATATATTACAACAACAAAACAAAAAATGTATTCATGTTAGCCTTAGAAACAGGTCCACTAAGTGTGCTGAATAAAATTGCGTCCCTAACTCTTCTGTGCCACATTTAAGCCTTAAACTTTTTGAGTTGCCATTTTTTTCCACGGTATCGTATTATTAGTTCAACTAAGTAAAATGTGCACTCATTAAGATAATAAAGAGTAATACTGTATATTCGCAACCTTTTTTTCCAGTAGTGATTTATATTACTGCATTACTGAAAGTCGGAAAATAAAGCTCAATACATTCTGCATGCGTTACTCCGGACAGTGCACCCCCGCATTGTTTTTCCTACGAGGTCTTTCTGCTAACCACCACACAATAAGGCAGTTAAAAAACAAGAAAACAAAAGAGTAAATAACCTCAATTTCTCATTTCTAGCAATGCACATCCCAGCAAAAAAAAAAAAAAAAGTTGCAAGTTCTTCTTTGTTAAGAAAAAGAAAACCATTGTTTTTGATTTCCCACAATTTTACACAACTTTTATTCCTAAAAACTTCAATCGTTCAAACGTTCACTCATAGTGGAAAAATGTCTTGTATTGATATATTTTATTTCTTTTCAATCATAATTTTTCTCATTAAAAATTGTGGCTCAAATTAGTTCTTTTTTTTTTTTTTTTTTTAATAAAATGTAAATGGCAATAGAAGTTTTATAAATTCAACTAATTTAATCTGCTACCAATTAATAACGCAAATGTGGAAATCAAAATAATCACCTCAGACTTTTTTGTACTTCCCGAAATAATTGTCAAATATTCATTCAGAACGTTGATACATTTTTTTTTCTCACTTCTAAAGGTCATAAGTTCTTCAATGTAATACTCACATGCAACACTTTTAGGACTCTGTCCAATTAAAGCAATTAAAGTAACTGAAAACTTAATTAGTTTAGTGGTAATTTAGAATTAACTATGTGATTTTCCAGTCTGTGGCTATGACTGGCTTATTAAGTTGCAAATGAGTCCAGATGATACCTCGCTGCTTGTTTCCGGATTCCCAAACAGGCCATTGGGAGGACATCTGTGTGCTCTTGTGTTGATTTGGGTGACGACGTAAAAGTGAGTCCTCATGGAAAACCTAATGTTTGTTCGTGAAAAAGCTAATGTTATTATTTTATTCAAAAAATCTCATGTATAGTGATTTAAATAACTATGTGACAGAAAGAAAAAAAATCTGACCTAAGAAATAAAATTTTTTTTTTTTTAGCTTTTTTTTTTCAATTCAGTTCAATTCAATTTTATTTGTATAGCCCAAAATCACAGAATTACTGTCTCAATGGGCTTCACAAGAAAAAGAGGAATGTATTAACACAAATACAAAGCAAGAAAAATAACTAACAAATGCTAACTAAACAAGACCAGCACATTTATGCCCTTAGACTCTTCTTCACGGTGAAGAAAAACTCCTAAAAAAAAAAAAAAACATCAGTGGGGAAAAAATAAGAAACCTTGTGGGGATCCTCATGAAAGAGAGATCCCTCCCCCGAGACGAGCAACCAATGTGTCAAAGATTATTGTTTAAATATTAGCTTATTCTACTCTACAGCTAAATATCTAAAGAAGTCAGTAGATGTTCTTCATCCTGATGGAAAAAACTCCTAAAAAAAACCATCAGTGGGGAAAAAATAAGAAACCTTGTGGGGATCCACATGAAAGAGAGCTCCCTCCACCGGGACGAGCAACCAATGTGTCAAAGATTATTGTTTAAATATTAGCTTATTCTACTCTACAGTTAAATATCTAGAGAAGTCAATAGATGTTCTTCATCCTGATGGAAACACGGGAGACTCCCCAGCCCGGAGATGTCCAGTATGGGGATGAGTAGATGTTCTTCATCCTGATGGTTACACGGGGGACATCATAGAATTACTCTATCCATCCCTCAACGGGGAAATTTGTGTGCTGCACTTAGGCGTCTTCTCCAAGGACCCTAGACGTGCTCTCTGTGGGACGTGAACCCGCGTGCGAACGCTCTAACTACTGAGCTGCCGTCTTCTCCTCTTCCTCCTCCTTTCCCCCATTATTTAAATTCCTTAAATAAAATTAGTTAAATATTTAATTTTCTTAAAACACCATCATGTTTTTTAAAAATGTATGTCCTCTCTCCTTCATTTCACATGTTGTCCTTCGACATCTCCTCATCCTCTGCAGACTTCTTCAGACTTTGTTGATTGATCGAATGTCATCCTGACCCCCTCCACTCGAGATTTCTTTCTAATTGGTTTAATTGATCTTAATTAGTTTAAAAGGTTAATCAACATGTTAATAAAGGGTGTCACTTGATAAGTTAGTTGATCAATTAGATGAGTTTTTAATAGACCTGGGATGGATTATCTATTTCTTGTCAGCTGCCAGTCATCCTCAGTTGGTGGTGAGGGGCATCCGGTGCGGCTCATGAGGTTAGAAGATTGATTATGTGTATTTTTAATGACACTATAATATAATGAGACCTTCTAAATTCAAATACCTAGAAAAATAAAGTAGCTTTCTAAAGATTTTATAGCCGTTGGATTAAATAACAAATCAATAAACTTTCATTCATTGTTACTTTTCCAATGAGCAACTCTAAATTATTATTGTTTTTTTTTTTTTTAACTGCACGGTGGCCTTACTGTAAGAAGGTTGGGGTTCAAGTCCCAAAGTAAGGGGCGAGGCTTGAAACACTGATCTTTCTGTGTGGAGTTTGCGTGCATTCCCCAAGTATGTGTGCATTTCTCCGTGTACTCTGGTTTACCCCCACTCCACCCTCCAAAAACATGCATGCAAGATTATTTGACCACCATAAAATTGCTCCTAGGAATGAATGTATGTGGCCCTGCAACAGACTGGCGACCTGTTTTTTCGTCTGAAATCAGCCGGGATAGATTCCGGCACCACCCGCAACCCTGTTACAGATAAGAGGTTCAGAAGACCTAACAAAACTCTCCAGAATTTCTGATTTAATTGCTCCGTTCCGTCATCTTCTGCTTATTCCGGATTGGGTCGCGGGGGCAACAGCCTCAAACAGGCAGCCCAGGTTTCTCTCACCCCGGCTGCATCCTCCAGCTCACCCGGAAAGATCCCAAGTCGTTCCCCGGCTAGCTGTGAGACATAGTCTCTCCAGCGGGTCCAGGGTCTGCCCCTTGGTCTCCTCCCGGTGGGACGTGCCCAAAACACCTTGCCTGCGAGGCGCTGGGGGGGCATCCTGACCAGATGCCCGAACCACCCCATCTGGCTCCTCTCAACCTGGAGGAGGAGCGGCTCAACACTGAGATCCTCCCGGATGGCAGAGCTCCTCACCCGATCTCTGAGTGAGAGCCCAGCCACCCTGCGGAGGAAGCTCATTTCGACCGCTTGTACTCGCAATCTCATTCTTTCGGTCACCACCCACAGCTGGTGACCATAGGTGAGGGTTGTAACGTAGATCGACTTGTAAATCGAGAGCTTTGCTTTTCGGCTCAGCTCTCTCTTTACCAATGATTTACTTGCATAATTTTTAATTTACTCATTTTTTATAGAGTCTTCTAGTTGTTTAGTTCTTCTTCCCATGACGTTATGGGTTGTTTACTTTTAGAGTTTTATAGCAAAACCAACTCAAAATGTTTCCAAATTTGCCAGTAAAGAACAAATCCTCTTTGGCAGGGTTTGAGGAGTTTAAAGGACAGTGCTATGAAAGCATAGCAGGACACATTTGGCTTTAGAATTAACAACTTTGTTTACACATTTGATTTTAGTCTGCTTTTAAAAAGCTCCTTTATTGGCAATAACCAAATTATTAGTTTTAATTATTAGTTTTTTTAATGAAAGAAAAAAAAACCCATCCGTTAATAGAAAGAAGGTGATGGGTTTGTGTGTCACAAAGAAACGACAGATGAAAGGGATGAAGTTGGAATGTGAAACAGCAGGGAGGTACAGAAAAAACGAATAATGGAGCCAGAGAAGCAGAAAACAAATAACCGGAGAGCAATAGGAGGTTTAGGGGCTACTCATTTGGCAAGATTCAATGTTGAATATTAACTAAAAAAAGAAAAAGAAATCTCAATGCCCCATTGTTAAATATGGCTGCTGTCCATGTTAAGAGGAGAAGGAGGACAGTCCTGTAGGGTTGCACACACACACTCGTGTTTGCATGTGTCTGAGAATATGTCTGCGTATCTTGGACTAAAGACAGGAGTATTTTTATATATTTTTTTAAAATAAAAGCCAGCAGCTTCACTGCATTGCAAAATCCAAATCAAGAGATTAATTACCCATTTAAATGCCTAATTGCTGCCTCAAAATAATTCACACTGGCATGGTTTTTCAAATGTCACAGGCTTTATGCTGATAGACCTAAATAAAAGGAATTAAACGTTTCAACACAAACATCTCCCCTCAGGGACAGTGTGTTCTTTTGATGCATTTATATCCCTCATATACTTGCTCAGGACTCGCATATCTATTCATAATATATGTATCTGTCCATTTTAACGCTTAAAATGTCTGTTAATACAAACATAAAAACTAGTTTTTAAGCCATAATGATGTCTTTATTTCACTGCATCATTATATGGCCATGCGTTTCGCTTCATAGCTTTGCACAATTTTGTCGGTAAATGTCCATTATCATATTTAATTAAAGTTTAGTGTTTGCGTTGCTATGCCACCATGTTTGTTTTGAACAGGGGCGGATCCGGAAGTGGGTGGGGACGAGTGGGCGCACGTCCCCCCATTTGGTCCACAAAAAAAAAAAAAAAAGTGTTTTTTGTATTTTAATTGCTATAAATTTTGGGCAAAAATATGCACCAAAATGCAGAGAAATTACTCTTATTTTTGTTCTGGGGGAGAATGCCCTCAGAGCCCTCTCAATGGGCAAGCACCATTAGTGCTTGTTTTGTCTATAATCCCACGCCCCCCCTTTTGAAAATCCTGGATCTGCTCCTGTTGAAGAATATGTTTCTTAGCTAAGTACCAAAAAAAGAGGGAAAAAAACTTTAATGAATAATTTTATTCTCATCTGAAACCCACTGGATCTGTGAGTGTGTTTTAACACACTAAAATGTGTCTCTGTTATTCCTACAGATACAGATAAAACAGGAGTTTACATATTTCTTAACTTATGGAGCAAAGAGTGCACTTAAAAATCTTTGTTCTTAGAAAATGTTTGTAGAAGCAAAATATTCTACACTGGTTCAGTGGCTCACTAAAGTGTTCCACTTTTATCCTTTTAGTTATGCAAAGTTTACTCCTGAGTAAGACTCCATGTGGAGTTTCCAAGACAACATCTGCATAAATGTTAAGCATTTAGAAAGACTTTTTTTTGCATTTATCTTAAAAAAAAATCCTCCAAGGCCAATCTTTTGTGTTTGACTAAAAACTTAAACCTTAAAGTTATTCACTTGAAAAATGTTCATATAACTTTTACAGTAGCATTGCTAGATTTTTTTTTTTATTCTTTGTGGAGTCATGTTCCGTCCCGTTGCCTTTCCCTAATCGGAAACAGGGTTGAGGGGGCAACAGCCTCATACAGGAAACCCAGCCTTCTTTCCCTCCGGCTGCGTCCTCCAGCTCACCCGGGATGATCCCGAGGTGTTCCCGGGCCAGCTGTGAGATATAGTCTCTCCAACGGGTCTGGGGTCTGCCCCTGGGTCTCTTCCTTAAGCCACCACCTTACCATGGTGGAGGGGTTTGCCTGCCCCAATGATCCTATGAGCCATGTTGTCCAGGGCTTAATGCCCCTGGTTAGAGTCACCCAACGCAAACAGGTCCTAGATGAGGGACTCAAAAAACACCCAAGACTCCTTTCATCAGACGCAGGTCAATGCCGCCTCAAGCCATGACCCCTCGCCCCCCTTCCCGCCACACCACTATGGAGCCAGGCCGAGGGTGGGGCACAAGAGTGCGTGCCTGGTGGCCTTACTTTTACCCATGGGGCCTGTCCAGGCTCAGCCCAAACAGGGGACAATGGACTCCAATGGACTCACCACCTCCATAAAGGCCCATAGGGGTCTGGTGAAGGAAGAGATGGGCGGCAGACAACAACGGGTACCCTGGCGATCAGACCCTCGGCTGCATAGGCTAATTTGTGGAGTCATTTCCTGTTGTAAAACTTAATTTAAAGTCCAGAAAATGACCATAAAGTTAAACTTTGTACTGTATAGTTTGCTGTCCTTTCATAGCTTGATTTCCAATAAAAACAAAGAATAATCTATTAGGTGACGTTAAAAAAATTTGATGTGACCGTTGAAATCTGATTTGAAATTTGACATTGATTCACATGAACTACTTTAAAAAGTTTTTTTTTTCAGTTTCTTATGACAGAAATGTGTTGACTACATAGAAAAAACTGTCTTTCACCTCTTCCTTGATTGCCATGAAAATAACATCCATCAATTAATCAATTCATTTCAAAAGATGGAAAACTGAAAGCTTCAATCTTTGTGACACCTGCATCATCGTGCACAAATATGTGCACATGGTGGATTCTGATTGTTCCGTGTTGCGAGTATATGCCGCACTCCTACAAAATCTGTAATCTTGCTTATACCCCCACCTGCTCTGTCTTATTTAGTTATGGCAAACTAGGGACATCAACTAGTTAGCAAGTCTGTCGACAAGCTATTTAGTAAACTGAATGGCTGCCAGGTGTTACATTAACTAAAAATAGTCACAACATTGATGTCTGGCTTAAAGCCAAAGTACAAATTAATTGTTTATCCAATAAAACTGACACCACATGGATTGTGACGCTATATCCATTGTTTATTTTTTTTCAATCTTCATTAACAAATTTCAAGGATAAAACTTGTATTTTTTTAAATGAAAAAAAAAGCTGTTTGACAAATATCCATACGAAACAAGAATTCCATCTCTCAATGTGTTATGCTAATAATTTTCAGAAATAACAAACAAAGCAAATTGCGAGACCACAAAGACGTTATTAACCGTAAATTTCCAAGGTAATTACTGTACGTTAGCGGATGTGATTTTGTTTCAAGTAGTTAATAGCAGATATACAAATGCCAGATGATGATTACAGATATACATTATCAGGTTTACTTTATGTTATATTTACAAAAGAACATGATGATTTATGCACATATATAATTAACGTCGACACTCTTGTTTTAAATCTCAGTTGTACTTGAAATGGTGTACGAAGAGCTAGAAAATAATGTTTAAAGAATAATGCTCATCCAATTAATAAACTGTATGTATTTGTTTCAGTTATTAAGAACTATTTACTTGTGCTGTCAGTTGATTGAAAAAATAATCAATTTAATTACAGGATTTTGTAATTAATTAATCAAATTAATCACATTTTAATGTCATATCTGCTAAAGGTCTCCTGATAAAGAATTTGAATTCTAGGATATTGAAAAATTGTACAATATGACTAATCAATTGAATACAGTAAGAAGAGAAGATTTTGAATCTCATTTATTATTGGTGAACTGTGCCTCGTGAGGCCAGGTGCATCATTTAAAAACGTAAAACAAGGGTTAGAGTCGTTCTTATGTTCAACGATTGAAATTGGCCTGAAATCAGCAGCAACCCACTTTGCGATAGTATTTGTCAATTTCTCTTTTGTGGATTTGGTCATTCGCTTGCCAAATTCAGCTAGCTTGATTTGGTGGAGTGAGCTCCCGGTAGCCACACTTGCATCAGACGAACTTGTCTGAACATGTTTTTTGTTTAGATGGTATGTCAGGCTGGAGTTGCTCCAGTGGTAGGAGAACTCCTTTTCGCTAAAACTACAAATGACAACGTTTTTATTTACTGTCCCATTTCTATTATTTTTGTGTAAAATCTTGCCGTTCAGTGGTCCGACTGTCTCGTCCTCCTGAGTCTTGTCCATGTCTGTTGTGTTTGACCACTGCTACCTTGTTAATTTGCCAGCAGACAGCGCTGGCGATGTAGCACGGCCGGTAAGACCACGGGTCCTTCAATGGGCCAAAATTCAAATGTGCAAGCACTGGCTTGCCACCGTTAACATGTAATGATTAATTGTGTTAATTTTTTTAATGCATTAAAATGCGGCGTAATTAATTAATCAAATTAACGTCTTCAAATGACCGGAGAAAATCAACGCATAGATGGGGAGAACTCCACACAAAGAGCCGAGTGTTTAAAGCCTCGTCCCACCCGGGATTCAAAACCCCAACCTTCTTGCTGGGAGGCTACAGTGCTACTCACTGCGCCACCATGCAGCCCAAAAACTATTGTCTACCCCATAATAATTTCCCTATGTATGCATAAGAGTTTCAAATCTTGTGTTGTGTCATCTTTGCAGCCATTTTCAACTGTTCCTATATTAACTTATTACATAGTATGTTTGGAGTTTTCCTCTGTTTTGGAAGATTATTATTCCAAAGGCAGTTTTGAATGTTTATTTAATGGACTCCATCAAAAGTGATCCAAAAGTGATCCTGTCACCTGAGTGGAGCTTAAGATAATAAAAGGTCATGCAGTCAACCAACCAACAAGATGAAAACATTTTAGACCAGACAAAAAGAGGCATGAGTAAAACTTGCTGCTCTCTTTGACCTTCTGTGTGTTAAAATTCTATATAGCACCTCAAAATCAATAGACTGTTTCTGCATTCAACATTTTGAATGTTTAGAAAGCATATTTCCCCCTACATCAGCAAATTGAAAATGTCGGAGCCATCCTGCATTCAGTAGCATTTGACCTCTTGTCTTGGGACACTTTTTAAAAATTAAAATCAAATACACAACTTAGAAAAAATGACAAATATTTATTAATACAGGTATTCGATAGGCATTGAAGTTATTTCCTATATTTTTATGCGTGTCCAATTTGGGTAGCGTAGTCCTTTAGTCTTTGGTTAATTCGATGTGACAGAGTGCATATGTAATTTGTTTCTGTGTTCTCACATGCACTGTTTTTATGCATTCCTCCATGTCTGTCAGGTATGAACAATCTGTCTCCTTCCCTATGGCAAAAATAACCAATCATAACCCTCTGCCATCTCTCTTCATTACGTATTTATGAGTTTCTGTGTCTGCAGGGCTGTGATTGGCCCTTAATGAACAACTGACGGCATTATCAGTCAGCCGATGTTGTGACAGAGAAATAAGTCAGTCAGTACAGAAAGAAACACAGGCCAAATACGGAAATGGAAACATTATTTAACTCCCACAGTAAGGCAGTATAACCCGAAGGAAAGTTGAAATATTGAATATTGTCATACGTATGGTGCTTCCTCATAAGAACCCTCATAATGTCTCGAATCCATTCATTTCCAAGTGCATACATCTTAAAATTCTAAGTGGTGGATAATTACTGTTAGAGAAAAAGAGAACATTTAACTCATGTGAAATATACAAACTAGTTTTTGTGTAAATAAATCCTTGAAAGCTTTTTTCTCATCAGCTTTAGCGTAAGAATCATTAGTCAAACTGAGCACAGAAATACTGGAGATGTGAGGCGATCATAAGAGCTCATAAATTTCCAAACTGCACCTTTTTGTCCTCATAGCTATGGGAACGTACATTTTAACCAGAACTGACTTTTATTATTTACTTGGTCTTCTGCGTTTTGGTTTATGGAGAGAATCATTGACACTGAAAGTCCTAATCTAAGTGTAGTAGAGAATGAACAAATTACTTTGTTCTTTTTTGCATTTGGCCATTCTGGTAGAGTGGAAGCATGGCTGCTTTTCAACTTCTTTTGCATAATTAACTCTAGTCAGGTTGTAATTATGTAGCTCATTGTGTCTACAAGAGGTCTTTGAAATTCTTGCTGTCTTTGTGTCAGCTTGGAAAAAGTGGACAATTTCAGACTGATACATACTGGGTGAAATTTTAAACACTTGAAATGTAGCATCTTTTTTTAGATTTCTGTGGCAGTTGCCTCAAATCAAGGAGTTTTAAAATAGATTTAAATTATTTAGTCCAAAACCCCTTTTACACATGCACCATTTTGTTTACTGTGGAACAATTCTTTTGGCATATCCCTTCGGGCATCGCCACAGCAAGTCAGTTTCTTCCATCTAAAACTATCTGCTGCATCTTCATCGGTCACACCAACTATCTTCATGTCTTCCTTCACTGTATCCATGAACCTCCTCTTTGGTCTTCCTCTAGGCGTCTTTCATGGTGCCGATGTACTCTATTTCCTCTGCACATGTCCAAACCATCTCAGTCTAGCCACTCTGACTTTATCTCCAAAACCTCTAACATGTGCCGTTCCTCTGATATACTCATTTCTAATCCTGTCCCAGTGAGATCCTCAGCATCTTCATCTCTGCTACCTCCATCTCTGTTTCTTGTATTTTCCTCAGTGCCACTGTCTCTAGACCAAACAGCATCTTTTTTGCATATGGCCATTG
This sequence comes from Neostethus bicornis, assembly GCA_902685375.1. Lineage (NCBI taxonomy): Eukaryota > Metazoa > Chordata > Actinopteri > Atheriniformes > Phallostethidae > Neostethus > Neostethus bicornis. The sequence continues at coordinate 20,439,322 of LR738551.1, read as the reverse complement.
TGGTAGGGTGGATGCATGGCTGCTTTTCAATTTCTTTTGCATAATTTCAACTTCTTTTTCTCTTTTTCACGGTTTGTAAACTTTCTCTTTCATTTTAACTGAAACTCTTCTGTCACACATCACACTTGATACTTTTCTCCACCCGTTCCCTTCCTGCATGCACATGCTTCTTCACCTCTTTTCCACACTCTCCATTGCTCTGGTCTGTTGATTCTAAGTACTTCTTCCACCTTCTTTATCTCTTCTCCCTGTAACCTCACTAAAGTTACAATATTAAAATTTCAAAATAGGATATAGGATGCCTGGTTATACTGAGATTATTTTAATATGCACATTAGATCTTGATTGTGTTCATATATGAGTAGAAATGAATAGATTGATAGTTATAGATTTTCGAAAGTAGTATTGTTAGTGTACCAATTATATTGCAAGTGTCCAGCCACAGCTGAGCGACCAGTAAAAGAACAGGATAGAGGCTGTCGGGCTGAATAAGCTTCAGTCCTTTCTGCACAATTTTCCACTGGCTGGATGTTTGTGTTTATCCGCTCTCATTTTTTTCCTATTTTCTTTGTTTCTGTCAGATAAATGACTTCTTTTTATTTTCACAAACACGCTTCTTCTTGTTTGTTTACATGAGAAGCTCTACAGGCTGTCAGAGAAAGAGGTGGCACCAGGATTCCTTTCAGGCAAATCTGTACTAAGACACGTTAAACTCATGACTTTCCATAGCACAACTTCTTCTTTTTTCATTTCTTTTCTTTCTTTATTTTGTTCCAATTTCTGTCTCTAACTCCGCTGGCTATGCATCTGTTTTTGTATAATGCAAGGTAATAAAGTGACGGATGGGGACGTTGGAAGTTGATTTGATAACTTATTGGTTCCTAATGTTTCTGTTATATGTTGACATCCATGAGGCTGCTTTTTTATTTGAAATAAATAAACTACTCTGTATTTTTTACATCAGTGAGATTGATGTAAATTGGTGATTTTTCCATTTGGTCATGCATTTTAACACACCTATTGTTTTCTCTATTTGACTCTTGATTTTCATCGTTAGAAGTCTGCTTGGTGACGTTCAGGAACAGTTTACGCAAACCGAGCCTTTTTAGTTTAAATATTACATTTAAAACAGAACGATGTATCTTTTTTGAGATACAGATAGCCAATCAGTAAAGCTTTTTAACTCTTCATCATTGCTACCATTCAGTTTTTATTTTGCACCATGTTTTAACAGTTTAGAGTTTTTCTATTACACCAGCCTTCACATCGTAGCTGTGCATATTAAACTGTCTGACTTAATAGTATTTTTCTTTTTGCATGAACTGTAGCGGCTCAGTCAGACCACCTGCCTCTACTGAATTGTATTTCTCACTGCATAATCACATTGACAACTATTCAGATTCTTTTATAAATAACATCTGTTTGCTGTTTGCTGCATTTTTTGTTATTTCTAATGATGAAATGTGTTTGTGGAGTGAAAATGACGATGCGCCAAGCAGTTTTTTTTATTTTATATATTCATCAGTAAAAGTTGACATTTTTGTTAGTCTGAATTTAGCGACACATCGAATATCTTAGCATCGTGGGTTTTTATAATCTGACCTCTTCTGTGATGAAATGATGTTTACTGATGTCTAAAAATGAGCCCAGACTTGGATGGATTACTTCTTGCCAATTTGACATGGCTTGTCTTTGATTTATTTCATCCAGCTTGATATTTCCTAATCTTTCATTATCTGAATGCTTTTGTTACGCAGCTGCATCACAGTCATTTCATTTTATTGCTTATCTCAACCCACTTTTTGTTCAGAATGTGGAGAAACTTCCAGCAGAGCACTTCAACATTTTATATGCTGTAAAAGTAACAGAGAGAAAAATTGTCAATTAAAAAAATCTACTTCAAAAAATGTTTTTAACTTTCAATTCTCTCTCTGCTTTCATTATTTTTTTGTCTTCTCTACGTTCCTTGAAATTTATTTTGCCTTTGTGACTTTCTTTTTCGCTTGGCTCCTCTCTCTCTTGGCATTGTGAGAGAGAAGAACTTGGCATGAGAGAGAAAAAAAAAAAATCTTTTGCTAGGTCTAATTTTTTTTTCCTACTTTCTCCAATCTGTTATGTGATTTCCCTTCTCTGTTGTGTATTCTGTTCTCTTCTGCAGTGAAGCGATCAGTAGATTTTAAATCGCGGGGCGTTAAATTATTCCCTGGCAAAGACTCCAGCAACAAGTTTTCAATATGTGAGTGCACATCTCAATGTTCTTTTGGCTAATGAACTAACTTGTATTGGCTTGGTTCGGCTTGGGCTGCCTTTGATTTTTATTTCTTTTTCTGGCCTTCATGTTCAACACTTTTGTCTAACAATTTAAAACTAGAATACCAACCATTTGTTGAAAAATAAGTATGTGAAATTCTAAGACATGTAATGATAACACGTACAACTCCAAAATTAAAATGTCATCTTTTTTTTTCTTAAGACAAATGTTTTGCAAACATCAAGGCTTTTGCCCCGTTTTTGCATTTGCATGACTGCTGTGTGTTTTTGTGCTTTGACTTTCTGTAGATGTATGTTCAAGTCACGCTATTTTGCCTTTCCATTGTTTGCTGTGATATAATTAATCATGGCTTGCTCTGATAAGCTTAATCATGGTTTGTTTTGGCTTCTGTAAGGCTTGATCCAGGAATGTGAATGAACTGTTCTAACATTGTTGGAGCCAGAGCCACCACAGCCTTTTGTTTTACTCTTTCTTTAACTTTTCTGTTATATTTAAATTAGAATTTATCAAAACTAAACCCAGATCACAAATGGGATTGCATTGTATTCCCGTATGTATGGTTACATGCCAACACTACATGCACATTATCATACTATTTATGATGTGGTTTTCCAATCTTAGCATTTAAATTGAAAGTGGTGCACCTTCAATAAATAACTTTGCTGGTAAAGCTTCTGCACGTGTGAGTATTTGTAAAATACCCACAAGCTCCTGTGGGAACCGGCTTTTACATTAGGCACCCTGAAGGGTAATGGTATGGGTGCTAATGGGTCCCTTGTCAACCGATGCACTCCAGTGGAAAAATGGCCACGTGGATGTTATTTAATTTTGCTCAGCTTCTTTAAAGCATTCTGACTTTGGAAGGGCATGCACAAAAAGATGAAAAATCTCCGAGTGTAAAAGCTTTGTCAGGAAAGTTTTTTTCCTTTCAAAGCTGTCAATGCTTGAAGGATTTATTTCACGGGTAATTCTCTTTTCCTTTGACATTTCTTTGCATCTTTATTACAATATCGCCACACCTTTTTGTTGCAGATTCAATCTTCAAAATCCGTTTTTACATATTTATAACCCCATATAGAGGGAGAATTTTATATATTATAGATTATTGATATTAAATATCAATTTAATTTTTTTTTTTTTTTTTTTTTTTTTTCCACTGCCACAAACAATCATGCAGATGCTGTAGTAATGATCACATTCATTACGGGGCTTTATAGTTGTAGTTCCGTTCCGTCATCTTCCGCTTGTTCCGGGGTCGGGTCGCGGGGGCAACAGCCTCAAACGGGTAGCCCAGGCCTCTCTCACACTGGCTGCATTCTCCAGCTCACCTGGAAGGATCCCAAGTCGTTCCCCGGCCAGCTGTGAGACATAGTCTCTCCAGCGGGTCCGGGATCTGCCCCTTGGTCTCCTCCCGGTGGGACGTGCCCAAAACACCTCGCCCGCGAGGCGCTCGGGGGCATCCTGACCAGATGCCTGAACCACTCAATCTGGCTCCTCTCGACCTTGAGGAGGAGCGGCTCGACACCGAGCTCCTCCCGGATGGCAGAGCTCCTCACCCGATCTCTGAGTGGGAACCCATCCACCCTGCGGGGGATGCTCATTTCGGCCGCTTGTACCCGCGATCTCATTCTTTTGGTCACCACCCACAGCTGGTGATCATAGGTGAGGGTAGGAACGTAGATCGACTTGTAAATCGAGAGCTTTGCTTTTCGGCTCAGCTCTCTCTTTACCACAACGGACCGATGCAGCGTCCTAGTTATTGCAGATGCCGTACCGATCCACCTGTCGATCTCCCGCTCCATCTTTCCCCCACTCGTGAACAAGACCCCGAGATACTTAAACTCCTCCACTTGGGGCAGGACCTCGTCCCTGACCCGCAGGGGGCATTCCACCCTTTTCCGGGCGAGGTTGTATAGCTGTAATGTGTTGGCAAATTGAATTTTACCGTAATTAGACCAAAACAAGCGTGAGAGTGAACAAATGATTTTCATGCAATGGGTACAAATGTTCCCAAAAGGTGTGGCTTAAACCTTTCCAAAATTGAAACACTGAGAAGTCGACAAACGCAAGAAAAACTCTGGGTTTGGCTTTTTTGCAGCCAATCCCGCGGGCTTTTTAGAAGTTTTTCTTCATTCACTACATTAATTACTCTTGCAAACAACCAACATAATAACTTCTTAAAAAAGTAGCGAACCATTTGCTTTTTAAACTCCAGGAATATAAGCCAGCAACCATCAATAAATCAAAAATATCACTCATTAATAATGCAAGTGTGAAGTACAGCTTTGATTAATTTTGCTTGTTTTTGATTGATTTGCATGCTGAGTAATGATGCATTTTTAAGTAAATGTGATTAATCTGCTTGTTTTCCTCACTAGAGCTGTGTGATCGACATTTTATATGTGACTTTTTCAAATACTGTTTATGAAAAAGAAATGTCTGTAGAAGCATAGCGTTTTGCATGCTCAGCAGATTATCAAGCAGGTTGGAGAGTCACGGTTGAAGTTTGTTCTACATATGTAGATTTCAGTGTTATATTGTCCAGCTGTGATTGAGCGAGAAGCTAATTTGCTCTGCTCAGACAGGTTTAACTCTTCAGTGAAGCACGTCTGTCCCTGTGTGTCCATACATTTCTATAGATATGCTCTAAACATGCGCACAAGTAGGTTTTCACGTTGTCTTTTGTGTATTTTCTGTTTCAGTGTGCGCTCTCAGGACTGATACTGTAACCACTCCCTCTGTTGCAGTGTTAATTGTCCAGATGGTCAAATTAGCCGCTCCAACAAAGCAACAAACTATCTACTCTAGCAAATACAAACACACACATAAACATAGACACAGCCACCTGCTGGGTTTGTTGTTACGGACTAAACGTGATAACCCAAAAAGCGTGGCTGCGAAGGTATTTGTGTGAAAATAGGAATTTCAGAGTAGGTTTTCCTCAATGTGTGATCTAAATACTTAATTTGGATTCCGAATATTTTGCCAATTGTAAAAAAAAAACAGTCAAAACAAAAGAAAATAAACCCCAAAAAACATGTTTATTTTTAAATGTGCTTAGCTTTTTTTAAAAATCAATTTTACTTTTAAAGTTTCAATTCTGGTCATTTGCATGAATAATCGTTTAAAAAATATTTAAAAAATATTTTAAAATATTTAAAAAATAAAAGAATGTTATATATACACGTATCTGTGTTAGTAAATTGTGATGCTTGTTTTTTATTTTATTATTATTTCTACTTCTTATATTTTTATATAAATATAATATATATATATATATATATATATATATATATATATATATATATATATTTTGGACATAAAGCCAGAAGTTTGCCCAAATTTCCCCATGTTTGCATTGTGACAATAAAACACTTTAAATCTAGAAATAATGAGACAACAAATATTCTCATCAGAACAAACACACACAGCCCAATTGCATAATTTTTCTAAAAATTAAAGTTAACGTAACGCTGTCAAATTTGGCTGAGTTTGATTTTTTTTTTTTTTAGCTGAGCTTTGAAAAGATAATTTTTCAACACTTTGCGTCCTGTTTCATCTTTGAGTCTTGTAAGCCTTTAAAAGTCAATCCCATAAAAATGCACCTTGTCTCGTACTTTGTCATTTACTTTTTTTCTACACCAAATAAGCCTCAGTTATCATAGTGTATTTGTAGTTAGTGATATTTGTTTTTATGACACATAGATCAATAGAGCTAAACACAAACAAGATTAATGGTGACTCCAGTGAGAAGATTAATAAATGTCAGTACGTCATTGCTACAAGTTACGTCTTAAGGTTAGATTTCTTCATGTAATCAATGTGAAAAATCAAAGCATGCCCCAGACGGTACAGATACAACATTTAACATTTATAAAGACTTCTATGAACATTTTCATCCACACACTAGGAAATGATACCTGGGGTGTAGAGTCATTGTGGGATTTTATTTTTTTTAATGCAATATTTTGCCATTTATTCTTTCTCTGGAAGTTGTGAATTGTGTACCTAGTGACACATTTATTGAGTCTTAGACATAAACAGAAATAAACACGTTTTCTACCTTTTTAGTTGCTGTCACATCTTTTCCACATGATTTTTTTGTTTGTTTCTTGACTTTGACATTAAGGCTGCTTTATGGCACATTCAAAACTAGACATGCTGAAGAGAGACAAATGATTTCTTTGGAGAAACTTACAGATTTAACTTATAATGGAAGTTAACATTTCAAATAGCTTGAAATTTTAGAGCATATTTATAAATTGACATGTCATTTAAATGTTCACTTTCATGTTTGTAAAATTTTGTTTTCCGTTCCGTCATCTTCCGCTTGTTCCGGGGTCGGGTCGCGGGGGCAACAGCCTCAAACGGGTAGCCCAGGCCTCTCTCACCCTGGTTGCATCCTCCAGCTCACCCGAAAGGATCCCAAGTCGTTCCCCGGCCAGCTGTGAGATATAGTCTCTCCAGCGGGTCCGGGGTCTGCCCCTTGGTCTCCTCCCGGTGGGACGTGCCCAAAACACCTCACCCGCGAGGCGCTCGGGGGGCATCCTGACCAGATGCCCAAACCACCCCATCTGGCTCCTCTCGACCTGGAGGAGGAGCGGCTCGACACCGAGCTCCTCCCGGATGGCAGAGCTCCTCACCCGATCTCTGAGTGAGAGCCCAGCCACCTTGCGGAGGACGCTCATTTCGGCCGCTCGTACCGAAATTGTACAAGCAGCAAATTATATGTTGTAAAATTTTGTGTTTGTGAGAAAATTAAGTCTCTTCACTTTTTTTTTTGGCTCTGTTTGGATAATGAAACTGTCTATCAATCTGCAACTCTGTCTAAAATCGGTACTGCTGCATTTAAAGTAAGTAATCCAGACCGGTTTTGATTCCAAAGTTAAGATGCACAGAGATAGACAGTTATGCTTGAAGACTGGTGCTGTACATCAACTGTCAAAAACACAAGGTTTCAGAAAATTGCTGGTGAGCACTGAAGCATTTCTTCGGTGTTTGTGCAGATTAAGGATTTGCATCTGTAACCACAGCTTTATTAGAAGTGGTTGTCTCTCTCCTGACTGCTCACCTGTCTATCTCCGTGTAGTAAATGAAGGTGGTGTGAGACAGGCATCTAATTCCTGCCCCGACCCCGGAGAGCCTGAGAATGGGAAACGTCATGGCAACGATTTCAGGTGCAATTACAAACTCGTATATAAACATACAGTATGTATCAATTTACAATACGTTTTATCCATCTCGATAAAAGTATGTGATAAAACGCTATATTGAATTTGTTTTGCAGCCTGACTGTTATTATTATTTACGTCTTTATAATTCCAGCATCGGCAGTGAGGTGCAGTTCAGTTGTGGAGAAGATTATGTTCTTCAAGGCAGCAAAACCATCAGTTGCCAGAGAGTGGCAGAAGTCTTCGCAGCCTGGAGTGATCACAGACCAGTGTGCAAAGGTAAGACTATACAACACACACACTTACACATTATGGTTATCATCGCAGTCTCGATTTAACAAGCAGGGTCTTGTATGGAATATTTTATTATCATGATTTATTTGGATTTGACATCAATTGTTTTACAGTAAACAAGTATGAGTAAAGATAACTTTTTGTCACAGCCACACATTTTGATACATATTGTTAAGAGACATCAGGAGGTAGTTGCAGAATCAAAACTGTTACAGAACAAGTTGATTGGTTAATGTAAATTGCCAATGGGAGTGTGTAAGTGTGTGCATAATCTAGTTATCCCTGTCCAGGGTGTACCCCCCTCCAATCCTAGTTGCCTCAGGCAACACCCGCTTTGTTGGAGTCGGCAGTTAACAAGATGTGCGGATGGATGAATACATATAATACCAAACAAAATTCATTTATCAAGGCCGTAGAGACAACTCAGTTGTGAAATAAAGTTGAATTGAATTGTGCTTGTGTGTGAGGATATTAAAAAAAAATCTTTACTGCAGAAACTCTCTCACACTGGGAAATGAAGTAGAACTTGACAGACTTGGAACTGGAAATCAAAACAAAACATATAGCTGATCGCTCTGAAGGGAACTAAATACCATGTTGATGTGTAATCTAAGAACTCCTTTCTGATATTGAAAGGGAGTTGTGTTGGATGTAATTAAAGTCAAACTAACTAACATTGATCTCAATTAAAAAAAAAGCACATTAAATCAGTTGGACTTTTTTTTTAACCAATTGGTACAAGATGCTTTTCTAAAGTAGAAAAGGCTTCAAAGTTGTCTTCTGGTCAGTGTATTCGCTGATTGAGATGTTTCGACTTCCACCCAGGAATCATAATCAATCTGATTTCTGGATAGAAGTTGAAACATCTTGATTTCTTGAAGTTGAAACATCCTGGATGATACACTGTCCAGAAGACAGCTTTGACTCCTTTCTACTATGGAACACTCCTGGATGAATGAGGGATTACACTGTCTTTTCTAAACGTAAAAAGATTCACCTTAAAAACACCCAGTGGTAACATGGTCTCATTCTGGAAAAGAAAAAAAAAACAAAAACTCAATTTACACGGGCGGATCTAGGATTTTTATAAAGTGGGGGGCGTGAGGTCTTTGACAAAGCCAGTTGCCCCGCCCAGCACATTTTGAAAAATAAAAATAATTTTCCTGCATTTTGGTGGCCTATTTGCTGGTCCTGCAATGGGAAAGCATGACTTGTCTCCTTTCCTTTCTTCTTTTGTTTTTTTTTTATGTTTTTTTGTTTTTTTGTTTTTCTTTTGTGAACCAAAAGGTGGGGGTTTATGCCCCCCTCCCCACATGATCTCTCTGGATCCTCCCCTGATTTAAACATGTCTTCTTAAACTGGTCATAATAGAATCATTCTAAACAGAAAGTTCAAAATACTTTTTAGATATATGTAGAATGAACCTTGTATTATTTATGGAGACAGTGGCTCAGTGGTAGAGCGTTCAACCGCGGACCGAAAGTAACTGGAAGTTCGCAGGTTCAATTCCCACTGAGTTCATGTTTATGTCCTTGGAGAAGACATCCAACCCCCCGTTTCTCCCACCATTGACGCTGTCATAGGTGGCAGCCTGCTGCGGTGTAATGCAGCACACAAGTTTCCCCAGCGAGGGATCAATAAAGTATATAAGCATTTAGAAAAAGCTGACCAGGTTTGTTACCATGGACCGAAAAAGCTCTAACATTATAACAAGTATTATTAAAATGAAACAAAATTGCATGTCTCGATTTTTGTGTTTTTTGTGAGATTCCGCCTATTTTGTTTAATCATTAAAATAGTTTTTAAAAATACACAAACTTTACTGCCAAATCGGATTATCAAACAAACCAGAATATGACACAAATTTGATCTTTACTTCATTAAACAAAAACTGTAATTTTAATGTTTATTTACTTGTTGGCAGGTGAGTGTAGACTTATAACACACTTTCTCTCAGACATGTACACACACACACAAAGTTGAGGCAAAGTGAGGGGGTGTCTGTCATGGTAAATGCCAAAGTCGTTTGTCATGTCTTCCTTCAGCAGGTTTCAGACTGCGGCTGGACACACATACTTTAACATAAAACACAATATTCACAAGGCCTGAGTGTGTGAGTTGAAAGGTGGAGGAGTTGTGCGTGAGGAAAAAAAATAGTCTTTTGTAATTTAAGATCTAGCAAAATATCACTGAGCAAAATAGATAAAATGTGGAACTGGAGTTGCAAAAGACAAGAAATCTTTTTTTAAAAGTCCTGCATTTAAATTTTCTAAAATTATAATCTGTAAAAGAAAAAAAAACACCATTTGCTTGAGAGCAGGAAATGACCCTTAACCTGAGTCAGAGTAAGTAGCACCATGATGGTCTACGGGGAATGTAGTATTTCATGAAACACATCTGAGCAGAAAATATGAGAGGTTGTTGGAGGTTGTGCTCTTTTGCACTCCGGTTAAAGGACAGCATCTTCCTACTTGTGTCAACTGCTGCCCTGGGTTTTCCATGTGAACCACACGCACAGGGGGGCTGACCTTCATAGAGTTCAGATCCTATTAAACCAGTAGAGACGGAGAATAACTGCATGGACTGGATTTTAGTTGTGTTTATTTCAAGCCAACCTTTTTAAAACAGCATTAGATATATATGAAGACTAGATTTTAATCACATTCTATACAGAAGACCTTGACACACTTGAATTCTTCCACTTGAGACGAGACCCTAACCTTTGGCGAGCGCTTCATCGTTTTACCGATCAGCACCACAGCTTTGAATTTTGTGGTCCTGATTACCATCCTGACCGATACGCAGTCGGCTGCAAAACATTCCTTAAAGAGTTGGACGTCACTGGCCATTTATGCCAATAGGACCCAATACATTCATTTTTACTAAATACAGTGAATAAAAACCCAAACATTTTGACCTGTTAGACCTGCAAGACATGGAAATCAGAGAAGAACATGAACATAAAAATCACCGATGTTTTCCCCTTGCGTAGAGTAAGGCTAAATACAAAACCCTGTATCACTTAGAAACAGAGCCAGGAGTCAGCAGGGATTTTATTCCAGAGAAATGATGTGCGCTGTGGGAGACATTTTTACTTAACCGTATTGTTTAAGACACAGATGTTCATTGTTCAGGCCTCATTCAATATATAACACTATCCCTAATTTCCCCAACATTAGTTGACGATTTGCTCTATTGTGGCTGTTGCTTAGTAACTAATACGTTTGTGCTACTTCATTTTAATTTAGAGCTTCTTACATCAGAGGACTCTGCGTGTTCCCATGCCAGTTGCTGTAAAAAAAGTTTTGGTTGCATGAGCTTGAAGCCATACACACACTAAAAAACTTTTATCTTTCATTCAATTATTAGTGGCATCGTTCTAACTAATCTTCATACAGTAAAATGGCTTTCATAAGTGCTCATGCTGGTAAAACATAAAGTAGGGTTTCCTCATTCTGTGCTCTTGCCAGGACTACACTGAGCCATTGCTTTTATTGGCATACTTTAGTGAAGCATAAAGAAATGTCCCTTTGGTAGTCACATAAATCCCAGAGAAACAACCCAAAGGTTGCTTGAAGGACAAGTTGCATGAAACACGGGAATCTTTTCGTCTTGACAACAATAAAAAGGTTTTATATGAGATGTCTAAGAGAATCGCAAAGAATAGAAAAGGCATGTAGAAAAGGCGTGTATGTTCCAAAAACTTAGTACTTTTCAGAATACAGCTTCACATATAACTGAAAACTTAGAAAAATAGTACTTAAGAAATTGTATTTTATTTATCCCTCAATGGAAAATTTGATTTTGCTGCATTGCACCACAGCAGGCAGTCATGATGGCGCCAATGGTGGGGGTAACCAGGGGGTTAGGTGTCTTCTACAGGGACACTTCAGCACAGGCCGAGAGGGAATTAAACTGGCAACTCTTTGGTTCAATGATGGCAATTCTATCACTGAACTTTGCCTTCTCCTTAAATACATATACGTACAAAAAATTTGAATAATTTCTTATTTTACTTCATTTCATATTCAATTTCCAATTCTATTTGTATAGCCCAAAATCACAGATTTTCCATCTCAATGGGCTTCACAAGAAAAAGAGGAATGTATTAACACAAATACACAGCAAGAAAAATAACTAACAAATGCTAACTAAACAAGACTAGCACATTTATGCCCTTAGACTCTCCTTTACTGTGAGGAAAAACTCTTAAAAAACCCATCAGTAGGGAAGAAATAAGAAACTTTGTGTGGATCCACATGAAAGAGAGATCCCACCCCCGGGACGAGCAACCAATGTGTACAAATTGGTCAAATTAGTCCAATATGTGTATAAATTGGACTAAGAGGTTGTCTAGGTGGGAAGCATCTGTTGCTTTGTCTCATACAGAATGGGTCAAAAGAAACTTTGCTAGATCCAAGCTGAAGCTGATCTATATCATCACAGCCATCTTGGCATCTTTTGTTCATTTAATTCTCCATTATTAGTTCTCTGAACAGATCCAAGCAAAAAAATGATAATGGTTCTTGGACTTGATGAAAATGGCCTTTTCCCTGTAATTGTACCTTTTCTGGTTTTGTCAGCCCTTTAAAATTGAATAAGGAACTGCAGCAAATCTGGTACATGATCATATAAACTTATATTTGTTCTTAGTTAAAAAGGAATTGCGTTTTCTAAAACAAAGTGTCCATATTTAGCATGGTTTGTCCCATCATATTAAAGAAAACTGGAATGAGACGATGGCTGCGTCTTATTGCGTCTCATTGCATGTGGTTCAGATTTGACCTTTACAGCCAAGCAGCCAACAGCTATCGCTAAAACTCATGAATAACATTGAAAAGAAGACAATCTGTTGGGTACCATGAGGCCAGGGAGGATTATGTCTAAACATGCTCATAAAGTATTTGTAGAAAGTGACTTTTGGAGTTTTGATAGGAATAAGGAGTGTTTTTTTTTCTTTAAAATTTTTCTTACCATTTTTTAGAAACATAACTTTAACATCAGGCGTGTGGATTTCTTCTAGTATTAACAAAACAAGTAAAAATCGACTGGAAAAATAGTAATCAAACTACAATGTTCTTTTTCCACTTTTATACCACTTTATGAGAGTGAACAGAAAGAGAGTGAGGGGTACCATGTGGCACTTTGATTAATGGACAGATGGCAAGGCCACCGAGCCAACTCTTTCTCTCTGTCTGCGAGTGAACTCCAGGGGAGTTCAGCTGATCTGCCTGAATATACTGACTCAATGAAGGCTGCTATATGTCAGCAGGATGCACACATTCACATTCGCACACACATCCACACACACACACATACATTGGCATATGTTGATTTTATTAAGTGCTGAAAAGAAGACAAAGAAGAGAACAAAGGAGGGTGAGCACTTCACAACAACTTTACTAAATGACTGACTCTGTGCTTGTCGGTGTGTGTGTGCGCATATCCATTAAAGCTCCAACCACAAAGAGAGCCATTGGAAAGCTGTGTGCCAGCCTAATGATGTTATCAATCATTCCTCGTGGCCATTGGTCAATCTATTTGCTACTGTATAGAGTTAGCTATAAGAGCCAGTTTGAGGAAATGTTTGATTATTAATCCGATATAACATTATAAACTGAGGTTTTACTTCCTTGTTTCATAGAAGCAAATATTGAAGTTGAGAAATGATTAATTTGACCAGTCTTGCCTCCTTTTATGGGTTGCTTTTTAACACTTGCCGTGTGGTTAAAAGCTCCTATTAAATTAGAAACATTCTTCAAGCAGCAAATCCTATGCACTAACTTTCTTCTGATGAAGCATGATTTTATACAAAAGACAAAGTTTAAATACTTGATTCAAACAGATTTTATTTGTCATGTTAATTGCCTGGAGTTGTTGGAAATGGACATGCTTATCCACAATCAAACCAACTTTTGAAAACTCATCCGAATGATTTGATTTTAGCTTCTGTTCAATTTGCATTCCCTCTGGTCTTTTTCCCTTATTGTATGATTGGGACGCGGGGTCAGGCGGATAATCTGGTGCCAGTAAGGGTTAACTGTCCTTGGGATGCTCCAATAGCTATCGCTGTATGGATGATTGAAGCTGAGCCTCCACTGCAGGGACGATCCAATAACCGCAAAGGCCATCTTGCTGAGGAAGCAGCAAAGTTACAGTACAGACCTTGAATGTAAGGCATTTCATACTAATGGAAATACTTAAGAGTCCAAATATAGAAACACGGTAGTAAAAAAAATTTAAAAGATCCCAAAGTTGTGTTTGTATATTTAAGTTGTGACGCTACAAAATGTAACTTTGAACAAAAATAAGCAATAACTTATAGTTCAGAACACTTTGGCACCGGAATATTTGTCTAAAAGCTCGTTTCAGTTTCAGACCGACAATTTCTGTGTATTTATGTGGTTATTAGCGTTTGAAAAACAGACAAAGATGGCATGTCCTCAGGGAATCCAGTAGATCTAAATGGAAATAAATGTGATTTTACACTTGAATAAATATGTATGCCTATTCTCCATGGAGATCCCGCCGAAAGCATTTACTTAATTTCACCCATGATTTCAACAGTGCGCTTTAAGTACCAGACAGATCTCATCAAGGTTTTTATTTGACCGCAAATTTATCAATTCCTTCATAATTGTGTTATCATTATGACTCCAAGTGCTGCGGATAACGAAGACAGAGAAAGGATTTATAGAGAAAGATAGAGAGATAAAAAACAAAGGTTAATAATTTTCTATACCTAGCTTATCTGGAGGAGCATTAGTGTATCGCAGCTACGATTGTGTGGGGGGAGCTGGTCCGATCACCGACATGGAGATGATGAAAAACAATTATAAACCACCATGGCCAATTAAACTTGATGTAATTTAAACTGCTGGAGGAAGAAGGGCCTGTGAATGCAAGAAGGTTACAGCTAAATTTTGACATTTTACGGTAGACTGCTGAACCCCACACGTTCAACGTTATACAAATAAATTATATGGAAATCTTTCTTAAAATCTCAAATTATTTTGATGCAAAAAGTGCGCTTGTTGGAAGCGCACTGATGGAAAAAATGCCCCTTTTTAATTATTTTCATTTTTCTTTTGCATGTATTCATATAAATTATTTGGCAAAATGCCATTTTCTTTCATCTTTTTTTGCGGCTTGCCTTAAGCAGCCGGGAAGTGACCCATATTTTTACAGGTAGAGGTGATGTCAGAGACGGAGTGTAACTGCAGTCATGGATGTGAACATGGATGCTACATATGTCGGCTTGTGTGTCCCAGCTACAAAGATGCTGTGAAATCAAACTGACAATGTTCTAATATAAAACTGTAAAGTCTATTTTATTTTTTAAAAAATAAAAAGATTTTGACCTTTCTGGTCGAAATTGTGATGTCTCCCTCTGCAGCAAAGAAGTGAAATAAAAGCTAACAAAATTGCATTCTTTTAGAGGATGAATAGAAATTAGATAGTTAAAATATCAAGATTTTTTTTTCATTTACAATATAAATACATCTAAAATTATTTAATAAAACTCCTGCAGCAAACAAAAACCATGCTGATACAAATCACAAGTTTAACAGCTACATGTGGTCTACGGCTACACGGTGGTATTGTGGGTAGCAGAGAGGCCTCACAGCAAGAAGGTCAAGGTTCAAGTCCCTGGTGCGGACAAGGCTTGGAACACCGGCCTTTCTGTGTAAAGTTTGCATGTTCTTCTCATGTATGTGTGCGTTTTCTACGGGTACTCTGGTTTCCTCCATGCATACTAGGTTTATTGGCCACTACATCATTGCCCCTAGAAATGAGAATGTGTGCTTGTATGATGTATGTGTGTGGCCCCGCAACAGACTGGCGACTTGTTCAGGGTGTACTCTGAGGTGAGAACTTGAACAGGAGAATTTTGGATCAAATAAAAACAACTGATGTACGTTTGTGATAAACTTCAAACTAGCTGGCGGCACGGTGGTGCAGTGGTTAGCACTGTGGCTTCACAGCAAGAAGGTCAAGGTTTGAGTCCCAGGTGGCACAAGTCTTGAAACACTAGCCTTCTGTGGGAAGTTTGCACGTTTTCCTGTGTACGTGTAGTTTTTCTCTGCGTACTGCAGTTTCCTGCTACCCTCCAAAAACATGCATGTTCGGCTCATTGGCCACTATGAAAAATTGCCCCGAGGAATGAGTGTGTGTATAGATGGTTGTGTGTGTGGCCCCTCAACAGACTGGCGACCTGTTTGGGGTTTACTCTGCCTCTTGCCTGAAGACAGCAAGAATAGGCTCAGGCACCCGTACCACCTTTTTAGAGATAAGAAGAGGAAGATGAAACAAAATTTTAAACTGGCCATAATTACAGTCTAGTTTACTGACAATCAATGCATAAAAAAGTTTAATCTAATCATTCAAATGAGTCTTTTTACTGGATTATTATTTTTATCTGGCAGTAAAAAGCACAATTTTGTCAGTAATTTAAATTTCAAATCAATATATTTTCTGGCTTGGTTTATGCTGCCTAACGCAGCAGATTTAAAGAGGATGCTGGATTTTAGCCATTTCTGGTTTGATCCAAAAGCCATCACTTTGTTCATGCACTAATCTTCCTTTAATCACATAATTAAGAAAATCAAATAAATTATTGAATATGTCTTTTAAAATGTACAAACACAATCTTTAGATTCTGGAGGTGAGTTGCTGGGGCAACAGCCTAAACAGAGGAGCCATGGCTTCCATCATACTGATCGCATTTTAGCCCACATGGGATGATCGGAAAGTGTCCCCTGACCATCTGTAAGACATGGTATGTCCAGCGGATTCAGGGTCTATAACTTAGAAATAATGTTGGTGAAATATAAAATAAAGGTATACATCATCTTTTTATAAGATCTTATAAAAATCAAGTCTGTTTTCTTTTATTTAATATTTCCAAACACACAGAAAGGAAAAGTGTGCATAAAGTACACTATACATCTCAACAGGGATGTTTTGCTTTTGGGCTTACTTATTACTTATTTTAGAAACTTGACCATTAGTGTTTCTACCCTATTTATTTAGGAAGAAACTGCTTTTCATCAAAAACGCTCTGAAACCCGCTGGCTTTCCACAGGGAGTCGGTGTGTTTCTGGACCATTTAGGAGCTAAATAACCAGAAATTTTCCTGTGGAGAGTAAAAAGTACAGACTGAAATCTGAAGTAATAAAAGTCTGAGATTGCTGCAACATGTGTAGCACATATTTTGTTCAAATGTGTTGATACAAACAGCAGCAAAGAAATGGGTTTGTGAATCTCTCCACAATCTGCAGTGGCTCCATGTTTGCTTCTCTTACAAGTGTCAAAGATTTAACATGTTTCATCATAATAGATGCTGGAAACAGATTGTTTTTTAAATCCAACTGCTCAAAAAAATCTAAATCTTTCATTGGTTTGAAGAAAGTTTAGAAAATCAATCCAGTTTTTGAGGAGAAAAGTATGAAAACTAAAAAGTGAGTAAGAATACTGGACCTACATTTGAATTTTTTATTACTGTTTTCTATCGGTTGTAGAATGTTCTTGTGAATGTTTAAATTTATATTGCTTGACTTACAGTGCACTTAGTTTGACAAGAAAAAAAAGTAGGAATAATAATAATTAAAAAAAAAAAAGTAGAGTAGAGCTGTTGATCCTCCAGGTCGAGAGAAGCCAAATGGGGTAGTTTGGGCATCTGGTGAGGATGCCTCCTGATCACCTCACTGGTGAGGTGTTTTTGGGGCGCCGCGCTGGGAGGATACCCAGTGGCAGACCCCGCACCTGCTGGAGAGAGTATGTCTAACAGCTGGTCGGGGAACACCTCGGGATCCTCCCAGGTCAGCTGGAGGATGTAGCCGACTGAGAGAAGCCCAGGTTTCTCAGCTGAGGTTGTTGCCCCCACGACTCGAACCCAGATAAGCGGAAAACAACAGAATAGTATAGTTCTTACTCTTTTGTATTTACTACAGCTGAACAGGAACTGTAAAAGGTTTGGTTTATGTTAATAAAATGAACATAACCGAAATGTCCCCATTGAGGGATGAGTACAGTACGTTAAAATAAATAAAAATATAAACTAAATAACTGGGTCAGAAACTATATAAATTTTAAAAAATACATTAGAATTTGCATGAGTACAATAGAAATTCCTCAATATACGTAATTAAAAAATCCATTTTACCAATAGACTGACTGACGTTGTTGCTACTTCATAGTGAGACTGAAGAATAAAAGAGATTAAATGACAACACTTGAAGAAGAAAAGAGAATAATATGAGTAATGCATTGTTAAAATAACTTGCCCTATTTGAAAAGCATCACTTTTCACACTCTATGCACATGAAAGTTAATAGAAGTCATAGAAATAAAACAAAAGACTGGTTAAAAATTATGTTTCATCTTCTGGACCGCTTATCCCTAACGGGTTAGGGAGTACAGGAGCCTTTCAGGCGAGAGGCAGGATAGACCCCAAACAGGTCTAGAGATGATGTTCTACTTTACATATGCTTGAGCAAACATTTTTTTGTTCATTCATCTTCTGAGCCGCTTATTCCCTGATGGGGTCGCCGGAGCCTATCCTGGTTGATTGAAGGTGAGAGGCAGGGTACATCCCGAACAGGTCGCCACTTTGTGACGTGACCCCGCCAGACTGTGACTGATCCCATGACGCCAGTGTGTCGTGGGGCCACACACACACACAACTGTCCACACACGCTTACCTTGGGACAATTACGTAGTGGCCAATTAACCTATTTGTCATGATGAGGGTGCAGAAGGAGGTAGAGGACCCAAGTACAGGACAACAAACATTTTTTATTTAGTAAGGAGTCCAGTAAAGGAGTAAATGTAAGACTCAAACAGGAATGTCTCAAGGTAAATGTTGATGGGCATGTCTTGGTCAGGCATCCAGAAAGACCTGGCTAGCAGGGATAATGAGCCGACACTGAAGGCAAGGCAGACTACCTTTAAATAGGTAGCTGGTCAGTCACCAACAGGTGTCCTGAATCAGGGAGATAAAGAAAGGTTCCTGGCTCCCTCTGGTCGTGGGCAAGGAAATCATGACAGTATCATGCATGTCTGTGGGGGGTGGAAGGAAACCAGAGTACCTGGTTTCACAGGGTGAACATGTAAACTCCACACAGAAAGGCCAGCAATTCTCGTACCCAATCGGGATTTGAACCTCAACTTTCTTGTTGCGAGGCGACCGTGCTATCCACTGCGCCACAGTGAAGCATATTGTTTAAACAAACAGTATCAAAAATATCTTCTTCATTTATTGTGTCAACCATGATTGGTGGTTTATGTACACGGAGGGTGAAAAATAATGACAAAAGACATGACACTGACTTGTGAATACAAATAAATATGTAAAGATGAGAAAATAGTTTCCTCAAGTACCACAGGAAGGACAAAAGACATTCAAGTACAACCTGAAAGATGGATGAAGTTTTAGAATAAATAATGAAATGTTAGCTTCTCTGATAATTCCGGTGATAACTCTCTTCGCACGATTGCTATAGCAACATGGTGCTCATTTGGCTGTTGGCACGGTGATGGGCTGGCCATTTGTTCAGGACACGCTGATTGAGCTGTCAGTGTGCTCGCATACTTACAAAGGCACACATACTTTTGGAGACATGTAGATAAATCATTTCTCTCGTGCAACTCAACCATGCACACGCACTTTATCTACACATATCTTGCAGCGTATAAATCCCAATGAGCTGAACAACAGAGAAGGTCAACGGAAAATGCATAGAAAATTAGAGAAACAAAAATCCAAGCCAAGATAAAAATCCAGTCCACACAGAGACGGTGAGACACAAATGAGTGATACAAACTTGCTACCAAAGGGGTCATGTACTTCTTTTAAAACTACAGTGTCGATACACCCCATTACATACACAAAAAAAGAAATATAGTCCCAAATACACTGTGACATGTCTCTTTATTCATCCTCTCTCGTTTACCCTGAACACCAAGCCAAATTTTACAACTACACAAGAGGTTATTTTAATAGAAGGACTTAAAGCTATTTAAACCCTCTGGGTTGTGTAATTAGTAAATATAATATAATTAAGCCTAATAGGAATACCATTTGTTTTATTTGATCTTCGATTAATTCATTCTGGACTGTTGTCGATATGTGTTTGGTAGAATATGATCACATCCTTTTTTTTTTTTTTAATGAGCACTTGATCATCAGCGCATGTGCTCTTTTGTTTTCCACATGTGTGCGACTGTTGACTGTACGAATTTTCCTGGCCTGCCACTGAACAAACTAATTAAGGAGCAAACGCTGCTTCAATCCAACCAGAAAATTACCTCCCAAGTTTAACAGGACAACCCAAGGACAGACGAGCAGGTTCTCTATCACATCCAGTCAGAGCACAAAGCCTAATAAAGGCTTAGTTGGTTTATCCAACACCTAGCTTGTGTCATTTTCAACAGCCCACTGAATGAAGCAGCCACATTACCACATTACATTATTTCAGCTTGTGTTGTTGTGTCAACTCGGACAAAAAAATATGTTCACACATTTTTTAAAGAGTTTTTCTGCTGAAACGTTATGCTCTCACGATGCACTTCCAAAATTACTCATCAAGCATGCAAAAACTCACGATGATCTTATCTAATAGTCTAAATTAGGCGGTTTTACTTTTTTCTCTAAACTAGAGTTACAGTTTAGCTCAAGGAGTGCAAAAAAAGTTGTTGATTTTAAATAGATTTTTGGTAAATATTTTTATCAGTATATACCACAACCCTCAGCTAATCCTGTGGTATTTCACACCCAATAGCTTCCAATTAAGTACCGTTATCCAGGGAGATGTTGCTGACAGTATCAATAACATCTTTGTGACCTTCTCCTCTCCGTACTTGAGGCATCTCTTTTTCTCTGTTTTCCCTCTCTTCCTTGTCATCCCACTCTTTCTCTTCTGCTCTCGGTGTTTGATGTCACTTTTAATTGTTCTTCGGTAAACGTCCACTGTGACCCACCCATTCAAGGAATCTGTTGTTGCATTCATTACAAGAGTCTCAAGCTAAGCATCTTGTAAATGGTTTTTAATCACAAAGGTAATTGTCACCACGTTGTTGCCGGGTGGCTCAGCAGTGGGCAATTACTTTTGCAAAAGCCATCGCTAAGCTAAAAGTTGTCTTTAAAATCAGTGACATGATATACTTTTCTTTTTCTTTCTTACAGTGAAGACTTGTGGCAGTAATCTTCAGGGGCCATCTGGGACGTTTACGTCTCCCAACTTCCCAATTCAGTATGAAAGCAACGCGCAATGTGTGTGGATAATTACAGCATCAAACCCTAATAAGGTAAAGACTTTCTTTTTATTTATTTTTTTTATTTTTTACATACTCTATTGATCCCTCGCTGGGGAAATTTGTGTGCTGCACTACTACACCGCAGCAGACTGCCACAACAGCGTTAATGGTGGGAGAAACAGGGGGTTCGGTGTCTTCTCCAAGGACCCTAGACGCTAACTCAGTAGGAATCGAATCTGCAAACTTCCGGCTAACTTTTGGTTAAGTTCTGGTTAACTTCCAATTAACTTTATGTCCGAGGGCAAAGGCTCTACCACTGAGCTACTGTCTCCCCCCCTTTCTTTTTAT
This sequence comes from Neostethus bicornis, assembly GCA_902685375.1. Lineage (NCBI taxonomy): Eukaryota > Metazoa > Chordata > Actinopteri > Atheriniformes > Phallostethidae > Neostethus > Neostethus bicornis. The sequence goes on along the minus strand of LR738551.1, from coordinate 20,417,980 downwards.
TTCACTTCACCAAACATAAATTTAACTATTTTGATAGGTTTAACTACTAAATTGAATTACTTTCCTGCTATTTTCCTTTCAGTTGGAAATCTATCAAAGAGACACATTTTACTTCACGTTTACTGCACACTTTTACTCACAGTAATGTCACCTTTATGTTAGTGTGCACTTTGAATATGAACATGCAACACTTTTTCAATTTAAATTGTGGTTTCATTACATTACCCAAGTCAAACTTTTAGGGGACCATTGGATGAGGGCTTATTAAAACAACCTGGAGAAGAACTTTATATCTACAGGGTACAAGCAGTGTGGATGAGAAGTTCATGAAATATTAAATCAGCAACTGCAGAATTGATGGAGGCAAAGTGGAGAATGCATGTCAACTTAAATTCTGCTTTTCTGTGAAGGTTGTAAAGTATGTCTGCAGTATGTGTTGTCTGAAAGTGTAGCAGCAAGGTTGAAGTTATGTGCATGATGTACCTTCAGGGCTTTGCTCATTTGAATTTTATGGATTCATTGTCACTTTGATTACTACAACACAGCAGTTCTATTACAGATTTCTAAAGTGAGATTAGACACATTTTAACTGAATTCAAATGGGTTGATACTTATTCATGTTTTGGATACTATGGATTATATGGTGGTAAGAAATATGTAAGCATCTAATCCTGTGTGATAGGTTAATCCCACAACAGGGCACACAATAGGTTGGAGGTTAGATAGATATCTGCCATTGGTTTCCTTTATGTCCCTGGAGGAATCTGATTGGTATTCAGAAACGTGTGCCTGTGCGACTCTGGAGTTCCTGTGGTGACCAGATTATCGTCAAGGACAACACTGCACCAGTACGATAGCATTTCAAACGCACATCCATGCAGACAAACTTTTACATACATGTTGATGTTAAACAATTACACATTTTGTAACTTAGCTGTTTCTTAAATGCTTAGCTTCTCTCCCACTTTCAGACTGTCACACCCTCTCCGTCACTACCCAAGGCCTCTTGTTTATGGCCTCCAGCAATACATCCTCTGTTGAAGGCTGTATTCTATGTGACTGCTGAAGGCTACATTACTAATTCCCTGCTGAACACTTTGAGATATATAGGCATGTGTGTGTCTTCACATGATGTGCACGGTACTCAAAGTAAGTTTTAGAACATAAATGTATGCATTCCAATGGTTATAGACTTCATCAAACACTTTACACGAAATGAAGACCTGATGAACTGAGATCTCATGGATATTTTATGATCCATCTGTGAGGTTTTCGAGGTGCACTGTTTTTTACCTTCCAAACCATGTTCATGTCATGTCTTGTACTGAATCACCTCTGGTCTTTTTTATCACTGCACATTATATAAAAGTTATGACCCGCACTATCTTAAATCATGTCATTTACCACAATTTACCATGTGTTCCACATGTCCTGTGAAACACTTAATCAAACTTGAGGTCTTTGGGAGTACATAAATTTAAACTCCATCCTATCACCTTGCTTGATAGATGGATATCAGTTTGGGACGAATGCATAGGTAATGCTAAATGCTTTACATAATATTATCAGTAGGGTATTTCTTTTTTGAGGAGACTAAAATCCCAGCTCTATCTTCAGGCCTTTCCACATGTAGCCGGGTATTTTTGAAAATGCATATATTTTTATCCGTTTTGGCCTGCCGTCCACACGGAAATGTAAGGTTTTTTCACTCAAAATTGGCGTTTTTGAAAACTCTGGCCAAAGTGGAGATTTTGAAAAACTCTGTTTTTGTGTTTTCGTGTGGACGTGCGAAAACGGAGATTTGCGTTTTTATGCGTCACTACCTGCGACAAGAAATTCACATAAGTCATTCGTATGCTTCCTTGTTAACAAAAGCAGACAATGGGCAGCATGGATCCATGGAAACAGGCATTACTTTTGACCCTGTTGCAGACCCTCTTTTCTTGCCTTTTTGTCCATCCTCAACTGCTCTTGCTCCTTGTTGAGGAGCAAAGGAGGAGAAATGCGTTGCAATCGGCAATTATTAATCACATAAGCCTCCCTCCTCTTCCACTCAATACTGCCGACTACTGGTCTGGCATGCTCATAATCGCACTCAGAAGCGTATTTATACGGCTCCGTGTGGACCCGGATATTTTGAATTACGGTTACGTGTGGACGCAAGCGTTTTCCTAAAACAGAGGACAGCAGATATGTGTTTTCAAAAATACCGGCTACGTGTGGACAGGGCCTCAATCTCAGAACATAAACCAGAGATGCTATAACTGTTAAATAAATCACAGGAAATGTATCAATTTGGAATTAGTAACGTTTTGTTATAGAAGTTTGTTATTATATGATTTAATAATTCATAATGCCATAATTAACTCATCATCCATTACACCCCTGTTGGGATTTGAAGTACCAACTCACTGTATTGTCATTGTTATAATGTTTTCTTTATGCAAATGCATCGCTCCTCTCCAGTATGTGGTCTCCCAAAGTACTTATCAAGGAATCATAAAATAATAAGCATAGAGTGTAAGTATAAAAAATTCATACAATAGTGGAGATTAGACTGGCTTGTCAGGGGTGCACCCTCCTTCTCACAAGCTTATAGGCTAGGGTAGGCTTTACTGTTCTACACTGGATGAAGGTTTAAAAAAATGAACGAATAGAAAATTGTTTGTTGCGTGTATTGAGTGCAAATATTCATCTTGCAAAATGAGAAATTGGGCATCAACACTGGCTGTGTGTAACATGGTGGAAACTCAGTGGAACGTAATCAGAAGAAATGAAAAAACTCAGACTATAACCTGAAGTTTACAACATGGGCTTCCACAGGCCATCAAAGATCCTGTCGGAATACACAGAAAGCCACACCTTTAGGGATTATAATATCCCTCTCAGTGGTTAGAACGTTCGTGCGCGGGTTTGCGTCCCACGGAGAGCATGTCTAGGATCCTTGGAGAAGACACCTAACCCCCGCTTCTCCCACCATTGGTGCCATCGAAGGGCAGCCCGCTGCGGTGTAAGGAGTGCAGCACACAAATTTCCCCGGTGAGGAATGAATCGAGGAATTTATTTATTTATTTGGTGTCTCGGTGGCTCTGACACTCCTCATGCCCTACTGTCTGCTCGACTCTGACAACCCCTTACCAGTGGCCTTGTTGGATGTTGGATCTTTGATGGCCTGTTGAAGCCCACGTTGTAAACTTTTACTTTTTTTTTTTATCTCTCCATGTATTTATGTGCAAATAAAAAAAAAAAGTTGTTTTTAAAACTATTTGTGTATGACTCATAGGTTAAAACGTCAAGTGACAGATCTGGATTTTACAGAGAATTTTTGTGAAAAAAAATCCCTGACAAATTGGATATTTACTTTTTTTTTTAGAGGGAATCAAGTGACAAAAATCAAGCTAAATTCAGAAATGCTGGTTTAAACTTGTTTAGCTTAAATCGTGTCTGATTCGAGATGGGGATTTGACATTTCGCTTAGTTAATTGTTTTCTGGCTGGAAGCAGTTGAATGTTTTTCATCCTTTTCTGGCGTTAAATATGCCGCTGGGTAAATTGTGCGTTGTGTTTAAAAAAAACACATTAGTTCAACTTAAAGCTGAAGCCCTCTCATTAGTTACTTTTTGAGGTAAGGATGCTGGGAAGATGCAATCACTTAGCAATCTCACGAAAGAATATTACACCATCATCTACCTTCGTGTTTTCACTTTTCTAAACAAGTTTAAGCTTCGCCGTTCCAACATTTTTGAAGTTAGAAACACAGCAAGACTACATCTCTCAATAAAGAACTATATTCTCCTCACATATAAGATTTTTTTTTCTCACAGTCAGTGTTGAATCAATTAAGCTGTTTTTATGAGTTCGTTGTGTACGCTGGTATTTGCATTCCGTTGTGGTTCAAATGTTTAGTTAAAACAGAAAATTGCAGATGGCAAAGCGCAGCTCGGGGTGTAAAAGGTAATTTACCTGTTTAAAGGCGGGCTTATGTTGGACAGGTGGCAGAGACAAACACACAGTGGGAAACTGGCAAGTAAACATCGGGTAAAAGGCAAAAATGGCAGGAGCAAAACGGGAGCGTTGACTATCTGGCTCCCTGGCTGTAAAAAGCTGCTCTCAATTAGGCAGATGATGATAGGAAAAGGAGCTTTGCAAACACGGGAGGTAGTAAGTTGCTTTTTGGAGGAGGGAAAGGCTATGAGATGACCCTGAGAAGAAAGAAAATGAGGTCCAGAGAGTAGGCCTGAATAGGTGGAGGAGGGAAAGCAGGATAATGCATTCAGAGCAAGGGAATAGCCTCATCTGATCATACCTACACTAGTTGGAAAAAAAAAGCCCCACTTGTACATGTCTCTCAATATTTTATCTAATTTTCACTTTTCCAGTTGTCCAGCCCTGCTCGTTCTCTTTTCCCAGTGGTTCTGTCCTTAGAATTAAAAGTGCTCAGGCCAGAATGATCAAATCATCATGAGGGAAAGAGGAAAAGAAAAGAGATGGACAGAGAGAGAAAAAGAAGTAATGCTAAGGGCACTTTAAATAAAAAAAAAGAAACAATGTTTTCTCACTCTTCCTTGAATCTCTCCTCCCTCTGCCGCTAATGAGAAACTGCTTGTTTCTTTCACTCTGCATTGCTCCGTAGCTCATCCTGTCTTCTTTTCATCTTTGTCTCAACAAACCCTTTTTTTTCCTTCCATGTCTTTCCTTCCTTCCTCGATCTATTCCTCTTCTCCTTCCTTTGCAGGTTAAGTGATAATGGAGTTCTATGGCTTTCCGATGTTATTGCTTCATTTAGTTTTGGCAGAATTAGCCTTTAGAGCCAAATCGTTCTCTTCTGTTCTCATTTAACCTTGGAGACGATGTGCCATGATGGTCGTTACTTTTTTTTTCTTTTTTCTTCTCTTCCTGTATTTTATGATCTCTCTATCTATTTATGTGCAAATAAAGGAAAACATTTGTTTTTAAGACTATCTGTGTATGACTCATAGGTTAAAACAGCTAGTTTAGAAGCTGCAGACAAAGAAAGGGCTTTTAGATTTACAAAGAAAAACTGACAATTTTGGTAAGAAGAAACTATAAATTCCATTTGATAACTAAGAATAATGTATGTACGAACACTCTTTACATTCTTTTTTTTTGTTTCTGGGAGTGATCATGGAAAAGTGAGGTTACAGGGAAATAAAGAAGGTGGAAGATTTTATGTTCTTAGGATCAACAGTCCAGAGCAATGGAGAGTGTGGAAAAGAGGTGAAGAAGCGTGTGCAGACAGGCTGGAACGGGTGGAGAAAAGTATCAGGTGTGATGTGTGACAGAAGAGTTTCAGCTTAAATAAAAGAAAAAGTGTACCAAATATTGGTGAGACCAGCCATGCTGTTTGGTCTAGAAACAGTGGCACTGAGAAAAAGACAGGAAACAGAGATGGAGGTAGCAGAGATGAAGATGCTGAGGATCTCTCTGGGAGTGACCAGGATGGACAGGATTAGAAATAAGTACATCAGGGGAACAGCACATGTTAGAGGTGTTATGGATATAGTCAGCGAGGCCAGACTGAGATGGTTTGGACATGTGCAGAGGAGAGAGAGTACATCTGAAGAAGGATGCTGGATTTGGAACCACCAGGAAAGAGGCCTAGAGGAAGGCCAAAGAGGTTCATGAACGCAGTGAAGGAAAACATGAAGATAGTTGGAGTGACCGAAGAGGATGCAGCAGATAGGGTTAGATGGAAGAAACTGACTTGCTGTGGTGACCCTTGAAGGGAAATGCCGAAAGAAGAAGAATCACGTTCAATTTAGCACAGCTGTCCTTATGAGGCATTATTTTGATAAAACAATTTCAGCGACTCTGACATTCCGTAAAATGAAGAAAAATAGTTTTGATTTCTCTAACATTTTCTGGTATGTCGGCATACAAATGTCAGACTTAGATTTTTTAGGATTCCTTTTAGGTCTCAATGAGTCTATAAACTGTTCAAAGTAACTTATGATGGAGTTAATAAATCTATCGGGCAAATGCCAGGACTACTAAACTACCAGCTCAGATGCAAATGGAACTTGCGCATTCTCGCGTCTTGAATGTATTCCTTATTTTTATTTTTCATTACATTTTTGTGTATTTTGCCAATCCTTACTGTAACTTTTTAACAAACTTTTCCCATCTAATTAGTATACAACCTCCCAGAGCTTTCCTTTCTTATTCAAAATCCTTTTTTATGTTACTATCATTATATGCCCTGCCACATCTCAGTTAAAAAAAAAGTTGTGTAGATATGGAGTTATCTCAACAAGACATGTATTACTTACAGGTTGTGCCGGAGGGGACCAACTCCACAAATATTCTTATTTTATAACTTCATATTTTTTAGAAACTGAATTCCTAACAAATACAAAGAAATAAAGTTTGTTTTTTTATTCCTTTTTACTACTTTGCAAGCTTTGAATACTTTGTAGACTTGGAGGTGTAAAACTCAGTGAGTACACTTCCCAAAACACACACAAGCTATACTATCTTCCTTTACCTCCAGTTCATAGAATGGTGTATCTCCTTATATTCTTGACAGGTTGAGCACTTTCTGGGGGATCAGGTTAAAAGAAGCAACTGTGTGTCAAATGCATTCTATAGCAACAAAGTTGCATAGCAACAGCATCAGGTACACAGAGCCTTTCCTACTGGCTCCTGCTGAGAGTTGTCATCTGAGAAGGAGGCACATGGTAGATCAATGAAATAGAAGTGAGAGGTAAAACACTAAGCAGCAGTAGACCACAGCCATCAATCTTCATCAGTCACAGCCCAGCTTTCTTCACATTGACACTATTTATACGTTCTAGGTTGAAGCAGGTTTAACCAAAGCAGATGACAGAAAGTTTACTGACATATTGTCACGTACGAGCTGTAATTCCTCATAACTGTCAGTGTCTGCTTTATGTCAATGGTGTCATTGCTTTTTGGCATTTCAGATATTTCAATGGTAACGGGATCTTCAATAAAATAATAAAATAAATACATCTTAGAGCTTGGTTTATCACATTGCCTCCACAAGAACCAGAGACATGGACTTATCAAGCAGAATCCAATTCAACCAACTTATAGGCTAAAGACCCTACTGTACCATTTGCTTTTGCCAATTGTCACAGACTGGCTCTGGGGCTGGGACAAAAATGAGGGAAACGGAGACAAACTATGAGCCAAATCAAATCAAGTTTATTATGAAAAAAAAACCCACAATCAACATAAATACAAATTCAACATTGAGGAAACTGACAAACCTAAAGCATACCTGACCCGCAGATGAAAAAACAGAGAGAGAAAACAAATAGTGCAGGCATCTCCTTCAAAATGAGCCCAGGTGGCTCCACTCAGATGGCCCTCCCCCTGCCTGCAGGAGACTCCACTCCTGCCAGGCAAGGGAGGGGCCGTGACACAATCTAAGGTTGAGTAAACCTTAGCTGGGAAGTCCAGACTTTGCTCACCCTGGCTACATCTTTCAGTTCACATGGTAGAACACTGAGTCTTCCCCAGGCTAGCAATGGGCCCTGGGTCTACTCTACCTGTGGTTCTCTTCCCTATAGAATGTACCCAGATCATCTTCACATCACATTTGGCTTTTCTCAACCCGGAAAAGCAACAGCTTTACTCCAAGCCTCTCCTTGATGGCAGAACTCCCCACCTTGTCTGTGAGCGGGATCCCTGTCCACCCCATCTGGCTCCTATTTAACATGGAGAAATTGATTCGACAAAAGCCATCAATGAATAAATAAACATTATATAAAAATAAGGTGGATGAAAGTTTAGAATATTTAAATACATGAAGAAAAAAAAACAGTTTGAAGGTGAAACAAACAACAACAAAACACGTGCCAGACATGCAAAATCTATGACCCATTATTTGCTAGTGATCAGGCTCCTTTTTCAGTTAAGCTTAATAAACTATCCAGACATGTGAACTCGTGGGGACACATAGGTTCAGTCTAGTGGAGCAAATGCCTGGCTGTGTTTAATGCTGTGTGAGCAGCGCTCATGTGGCATCAGGGTTCTTAGTACATGGTACAGATAAGGACAGGGACTCTTTCTAGCAGCCATTCTGAATCTTACCAACCCTTTTTTTTTTTTTTTTTTTTAAAAACGCTCAGCCAACCTTGATTTAATGCTTTTATATTCCACCTCTCTTTCTTCCAACGTCTCAATAACACTGATACAGTTCCTGCTTGTGTGCAAATGCACACTGTTCCACTTTAAAACAATGTTTCTGCTCTTAGATAAACTGCTGCCATCCACTTTGAGCCTTTTTCTTTCCGGTCTGGAGGGGATGCTGAGAAGTGAAATGGTGACAGTGGCGTCATTTCCAACAATCTTTTGCCTGAGCTGTTTTTTTATGTTGTGCTCTTTCACAAGTTCAAAAACAAAAAGGAGTATTCACAAGTTCACGAAGGACTCCTGAGTGCGAAGAGAAGAGACAATATTGGAGACCAGGAAATAAATAATGCAATCTGAGGGCACAAATATTATTCAAAAGTTGAAGCAGACAGTATCTATACAGATGCAATAGTTTTGGGTTTTTTCATTCAGAAGATGAGGAATTGAGCACACTGGTTGGGTTTGAAAGTTATTTACTTGCAGAAAATTGAGCTTTTGACTTATTTAGAGCACATACTGCTGTCATTAATATATTTAATTTTGTTTAGTTTTGTCTTTTGAACTGCTTATCCTTAACAGGGACGTGGGTGGATGCCTGAGCCTATCCCGGCTGATTTAAGGCGAGAGGCAGGGTACACTCCGAACAGGTCGCCAGTCTGCTGCAGGGCCACAAACACACACAACCATCCACAAACTCTTATTCTTAGGGTTAATTTTCCCACTGGCCAATCAACCTAACATGCATGCTTTGGGAGGATGGGAGGAAACTGGAGTACATAGAGAAAGCACACACACACACGGGAGAACATGCAAACTCCACTCAGAAATGCCTGGGACTTGAATCCCACTCATCTTGCTGTGAGGACACATAAGTAATTTTTTCAGAACATATTAAATGTTGTTTTTTCAGGATGGAAAAAACATAACGATAAGTTTTAATTTATCATTAGCAAATATGGATTTTGCAAATTTTCTGTTGGATTTTGCTCCACTTCAAGCAATTATGTACATTCCGTTTTGTAAAACTCCAAAAATTCCCCTTAAACTGTCATATTTCAGTTCTATAAAACTACAATACTGTCACTTTCTTTTGCATGTCCTCGTAGCATTTTTTTTGTTATTCTAAATTCTGTTCTATATGTTTAAATGCAAGCCAAGCAAAAATCAGTGCTCTTAAAAAAAAACACTTATTTGCTTCTTTTTTAATGCGCTGGTGAATTGTAGCCATATTCGAGGAGCAGAGCTTTGTTTTATCTGTAGCTTGTGGACATGAGCTGCTGCAGATCTCTGTGTAAATTTCTCCAATAAAAATGAGGATTTGTTAAAAAAAAAAAAAGCGTATTATTGGAAACTCACTGGCAGACAGAATGTAAAAGTCCAGAGGGCTTTTCTTTTCTTTTTTTGTTCTTTTTTTTAATCCAGTAGCAAATGAAACATTCAGACACTTGCATTTTGACAAGCCCGCAAGCTTTTACCAAGACCCTGTTTAAGCACCTCTCACTATGGCGCAGCAACTCCAACTTTCAGTTCTTATACTATAAACACAACGTAAGCACATTAAAACTTTGCAAAAGTATATCACAAGTTGTTTTTGATATTTTCTGACACGCAATATATCAGTTTAAGTGTAAGGGTAACATCTTCATTGTGGTTTTCACTATTAGCATTTTCAAGATTTGGTGTGGCTGCATGGTGGTGCAGTGGTTCGCACAGTGGCCTCAGAACAAAAAGGTTGGGGGACAAGGCCTGGAACACTACTCTTTCTGTGTGGAGTTTGCATATTCTTCCTGTATACATGTGGGTTTTCTCTGGGTACTCCAATTTCCTCCCACCCTCCAAAAACATGCATGTTGGATTGATTGACCACTTCAAAATTGCCCTTAGGCATGTGTGTGTAGATGGTAGTGTGTGGAAGAATGGCGACCTGTTCAGGGTGTAACCTGCCTCTTGCCTTGAATCAACCAGAAAAGGCTCTGGTAACCCTGCGACCGCATTAGAGAAAAGCGGTTTCAGAAGATGAATGAATGAAGACTTGGTGTAACTCATTAGAACATTACGAGGGTTTGGATTTAAGATGGTTATGACTCCGTTCTACATCCATTTTTTTTAGATTGTATCAGAACTGTAAGCAGTGGACAGATTACTGCTGGCCTTTCTTCCTGAAAGCCCTTTGTTTAACTTTCCTTCGGTCAAATAAAGTAATTTTGCTATTTGTGCTGCAGTTTGACCACATTGTCAACGAGTGAAGCAGATGTTTTTTCAGACAAATTGTTCGCTGATGCGTTAAAAATTAAATTACTAAATTAGTTTCATTTAGCCCATCGATGCAACAAAGTCATGTCAAAGGGCTTCGAACACAATAATCAAACAGAAACACAAAATAAGATTTAGCACAATCAACGCAAATTTGTTTTCTTCTTCTGATCTGCTTATCCCATGTGCACACCAACCACACACTCATTTCTTGGGGCAATTTAATAGCAGCAAATCAACCTCACATGCGTGTTTTTGGAAGGTGGGAGAAAATTGGAGTACCCAGTGAAAACCCCCCCATTGAGGAGAGAGAGAGAGTACATCGGAAGAAGGATGCTGGGTTTGGAACCACCAGGAAAGAGGACTAGAGGAAGACCAAAGAGGAGGTTCATGGACGCAGTGAAGGAAGACATGAAGATAGTTGGTGTGACTGAAGAGGATACAGTAGATAGGGTTAGATGAGAAAAAACTGACTTGCTGTGGCGACCCCTGAAGGGAAATGCTGAAAGAAGAAGAAGAAGAGAACATACACACATAAAAGCCAGTGATTCAAGCTTCATTTCACTCGGGACTCAAACCCTGACCTTCTTGCTGTGAAGCCATGTGCTAACCACCACAACACCGTACTGTCCATCGGTGTCCTCAGTGAGAAAAAACACCAGATGAAAGACAAAAAATAGAAGAGTCTTTATGAAAACCCAGTGAGATGAGAGATTCTCTTTCAGAATGAAGCAGAATTTGGTTAGGTCTATTAATTAAAGATTAGTTTAGAATATAAACATAGTCCAAGTTTGGAATATTTTATCCAGACAGGACGGTTAATTTTTTTTTTCTCACTATTTTGTGCTTGAGTGTATTTCTTTAAATCTTCACAATCGCATGATCATATTCCCAAGGAGGTTCTTTAAAAGGGTAGTGATGAAGCTGTTCTATTTTGACCTGACAATGTTTTAAGTCCACTATTTGAATGAACATTACGCTCAGAAATCTGAAAGTTTCTCATAAAAAGAGAGCACACAGAGGCGGAGGGAGGTTTAATATCCTCCCGAGAGTTGAGTTAAAATTTAAGTTTGAAATATTCTAACGTTGTGCTTCCACAGCTTCAAAGATGTTCTCATTATTACCCTCGATCCCTTTTTTGCTCTGTCCTTCCCACTTCCATTTTGCTCTATCTCTCTCCTTCTCTGTATAGAGTTTCCCTTTATTCTCTCTTCTCGTCTGCCAAATGTGTTTCTCTCTGGTCTAAGATGAAACAAAGTGCGGTTCAATAATTTCTGATCAGACTTGTGCTATAGCGCGCTTCTTTGATACCTGATCACAACGTAGGTGTGCCATATGATTCTATTCTTCATCTTACACTGCGATGTAGAGAGATCAGGCTTGTGTGGCACATCGAGGAATCAAAATGAATGTTTGATCAAGCCGATGCCTCATTAAAAGCGCTAAAATAATTTGATATCATATAGAAAACGTGTCCTACAATGAAGAGTTGTCTCTCTGCCACACTAGTTAGCAGTTTTTGAACAAGCAGCCAAGTTATCCTCAAAGGCTTTTAATTGTAAGAGTTACAAATACTGCCTTTAGTGGGGTTTCTTTTAAAATCAAATTAATCTTTGCCCATAAATAAAAAAATTCCACAGGTTTCAGGATGGAAAAAGTCTTGATCTGTTGTTTTTATCTCACAATATGTATTCACATTGAATTATTCTGCACATTTAAAATGACATGTTTCAACAGTGGTCCATACAATGTGCCAATAATAGATTTAATTCGCCACGAAACCAACGAGTTTCTATCATCAATATAGGATATCTATTAGTTGAGATAGAATAATTAACTGAATATCTGTACAGAAAATGTGAATTTCCAAAATCTTTCATAATCTTATTATATGTTATGGCTATTTTTTTTTTATTGGTCCGGTACTCGAGGGCCGGTGTGCTGAAGGTTTTCCATGTGTTCTTGTATCTATACACCTGATCCAGGTTATTGAGTCAATGTGTCAAATTTTATTGGCTGTTGATTTCACTTTGTGTGCCCAGCTGTATTGGCATATGGAAAATCTTCAGGACACCGGCCCTCGAGGACCGGAGTTTGACACCCTCATTCAAACGCTGTTTAAGTGCTGCTTACTCAAATAAAGTGAAACCTAATATTTAACAACTCACACTTTTTTAATTTTTCAAAAACACAAATTATCTGGGTACTTTTGAACATATTTAACTAAAACTGTCTTTTTTTTTTTTGCATAAACTTTAGGTTATCCAGATCAACTTTGAAGAGTTTGACCTGGAAATTGCATACGACACACTGACGATAGGAGATGGAGGGGAGGTCGGCGACCCTACAACCATCCTGCAAGTGTAAGTATCGCTTTTTTTTCTACAAAATAATTTTGTTCCAAAAAAGCATTACTATTTTTAGTTTTAAAACAGAAAGTCTACGCTCCACATGCGACCAGTAGATGAGTTGTTGTCACATGGCATTGCACAGTTCTCCCATGAAAACGTGTTTCCAGAAGCAAATAATTCTCGCTGACATGTAGCAGATTGTGGCTCACAACACACCCTGCACCTTTAGATTAACCAGCTGTCCTCATACGCAGCGGTGTTACCGCTGGCCCATCAAACACCTCACACCACATTAAACATGTCCTATGTTAAAATTATCCAAGCAAAAAGCAACCGTTTTTTTTTTTTTTTCCTTCTTACTACCAGTGTTGAAATTGAATTGAATAAATGCATCTCCCTGTGTGTCATGTGTGCCTCTTCAAAGGTGTATTCTTTTGAAATGAGTGTTACAGCTAAGTCTTACTGACGTAGTGAACACTGACCACTCTCAAGCATGTTAACTTTAGATGTTACATGACTCTGGGAATTTTAAGAAATGCCATTCTGGATGCAATGCAAGCCCCACTAAACCACTTGAGTGTTTGTTTATAGACATGAATGCATTGATGCAAATTCTAAATTTCACAGTGGCAATTATGTCTATAGTCTTTTAAGTTTTACTTTTTGCTTTACAGCTTATCAGGTAGTTTTGTCCCTGACCTGATCGTCAGTATGACCCACCAGATGTGGTTGCACCTGCAATCAGATGAGAGCGTTGGATCCATAGGATTCAAAGTCAACTACAAAGGTATGTAAGAAGGTTTTTTTTAATTATTATTGTTTTAAAAATGAAAACTTGAAGAAGGTGTGTTATCTTTTGTACATTTATTAGACAAAGCTGAAACGTAATGTTGGATTCCTATCATATTAGAAGAAATACAAACCTTTATTGTTGCTAGGCGATGGGCTAGGCTGGTTTGCTTTTTACTATTGATTCCCTCTGATGAATAAATACTTCTTGTTCAATATAGAGAAAATAAATATATATATATATTTTGTTCATTGAATAGTTTTTTTCTTTCAAAGTGAGTGTTTGCCAAGCAAGGCCTGACCTTTTTCCTTAATATCCGTTAAGAACAAAGAATTTTTCACCGCTGTCATTTTGGCTCCTGGTTTGCTAAAATATATTGACCTTTCTGTTTTCTGTTTGATAAATGCGCTCCTCATCTGATCACACTCCGTTTAAAGTAGTAGGGAGATTTGCTGTCAAAATTAACTTTGTGCGTCTCATTGAGGTGCCATCATTTGCAAATTTATTGTCATAATGAGGTTGCAGTGCTGCTGTTTGAAATGCATTATTTTTCAAAAACACTCTGACAATGACACACATTGCTTCATGCTTTAAAATTTTAAGACTGAGTCCTCATGTAATAGATGGACTCTGCTGTGATTGAACGTGCATGAACTCAAATCAGCCAAATCCGTGATTGTATGTTATAAATTATACACCGCATTGTCACCTAGAAAGACAATGGGCCTTGATCCATATCATTCTGGTTTTATGACAATCTAAATCTTCTTGTGTAATTAATGAGGTCACAATCGTCAGGTTAATAAGATCTTCACACCATTGTCATTCCAATAAATGGAAGGGTTTTATTATGTTTTTTGCAGATTATTTATCAATGATAATTTATCATGCATGAATCAGAAAGAAATCAAACTCCGCCCCAATGTCTTAATTGTATTAAAATCTCCTTAGTAATTTTAATCTGTTGCATGAATGATTTAAAGAGTTTTAACATTCACAAATGTCCAAAATTATTGTTGACTAAACAAAAAAAAAGAAGACGAAAAGATGAACCAGTTTAGATCTGAATAGCTCGTCATAAACTCTGCAACACCCAGAAAAAACACTTCACTGACACAGTGTTTCAGCAGAGGTCTAAAAAACATGAAAGGTCACAACAAGCAAAGGAAAGAACGTGAAATACCTTTGATACGACTTTAAAGCCCCCTTATATACATTTCAAAAGTCTTTTTACTGCCCAGATAGAAGAAATCCATTCTTTATTATCATGGAATTTTCAGTAACTCTCTTTTTTACGAGTATAAAAAGAGCATTTACTCTTTAATTGACTGCGGACCAGTGGTGTTACTACACGGTGAATACGGATTGCATCTCTTCAGAGCAGTGGTCTACAAAGTAACGGGTGGAGAAATATTTTCCACATTCGTCTTTTTTTGTTCCCTACATCCTGGGTGTGGTCTGCTCCACCTAACGTGCTTTGATGACTGAGTTTTTCTCTGGTCTTAACATGTCAGTGACAGAGCTTTGAAGATCTTTGATTCATGAATCGAAAAGAACCCCTTGTTCTGTGTGATGGAGACATTTTGGTCTTGTTCCAGTGAAGTGTATGAGAATGATGTTGAACTCTAAGATTGCTTGAATTATGATTTCACAGTCAATCAATTAGTAGAAATACATTCACCCACAAAATTAGCTGTAGCAAAAACTAACCTCAATAAAAAACACAAAACTAGATTAACAAACTTGAATTTCTCTTCTGAAGCTGAACACAGGGAAATAATCTACTGACAGTGTCATGATGGAGGTGAGGATAGCAAGCAGGATCCAGATTCAAAGCCAGTTTTAACCAGTTTATTGCAGGAGTGCAGAATTAGACATAGAGTTCAGCAGGGTTAGTGACAAAAGGAAGAGCTCGGTGGGGCGAGCGACCACAGGTAGAGCTCAGCAGGGTGAGTGAGCAGAAGATAGGAGCTCAACAGGGTGACTGACCAAAAGGTAGGTGCTCAGCAGAATGGCAGATGCACCAGGTGCAGGGTGAGGGACTAGAGAGAGATCTTGGCAGGACAAAGGACCAGAGGTATGAGCTTAACAGGACGAGGGACCAGAGGTATGAGCTCAACAGGACAAGGGACCAGAGATATGAGCTCAGCAGAACAAGGGACCAGAACAGCAGGATGCATCAGGAGCAGGATGAGGGACCAGGATGGTAGGGTGCACCAAGTTCACGGTTAAGGACCAGACATGAAGGGAAATCATCATCATGACTGCATGACAGCAGCGCTGCAGACCAATGGAGCTGGGTGCAGCACAATAATGATCCAACAAGGAAGTGAGGAAGCCCAGGGTTTAAATAATCCGGAGGGAAACAAAATACACCAAGGGATTGGGACCAGGTGTGGAACATAGGGGTAGGAGGCAGGATAGTTTGGAGGAAGTGTTCCAAATGAGAAGAGGACAGTTTATGTAAGATAAATGTGTTTGTCTCTGAATTATTGGTTAGGTTCATCACCAACAAGATTTACAGTAAAAGTAGGTGGTTGTTTGAGTTTAATGTGTGTTTTTGTGCACTGTGTGTGGGTTCGTGCACTCCTACTAAGACCTTGGCCATAAAATCTAAAGATCATCAGAAACAAGTCATGCTGCAAACTCACCTGGATTTGTGTCTATGGAAGTGTGTATGTTGGACACCTCCTCCATCAGTGAGCCAATGAACCTCTCCCAACAACTCACCCACCAATTTTACTCTCAACATATGCAGTCTTCAATTTCCTTCTCTCTATCTCTGTAAGCCTCATATTTTCTCATTAGACATCTGTCTGTCTGCCATCTTCCTCTCCTCTTCTGTCAGGAATCATAAGATTTTCTCTGTCGGGTTGTTTTTTAGCTCCAGAGATTCGTATTCTTCCCATCAGCACATTTCTTTGTAGAAATTAAATTTTCCTCTCTGATCTGTGTCAAATCATTTGCACTGCATCTTTTTCTCTGTTTTGAACTCTCTCTCTTTCTCTGGCTTTGTTTCACTTCCTTCCCGAGCTCATACTTTTCTCTGTTTCTTGTCATTGTTCATCTATTATTGAAGCCAAGGTCACCAACCCGACAACCCGTTGACTCCACTCCTGTTGCGAGGTGTATAAATCACCCAAATGTGCATCAAGGCACAGAGTCATTTTCATCCGCTTTATAATTCACGGAATGCATGATTACTGCAATATTGCACAGACTATTTTTTTGTACTTTTAACACTCACTGAAACAAAACGGATCCTGTCTGAAATGAGATTTTATGATGACATCAGTCTGCTTCTTGCCTCCAAAGGGTATGCTAGACACATGTTGTGAATTTTCAAATGTGCAACTTTAAATCGGGCCCTGCAGACAGTGGATTTTGTCTTTAGTTAAAACAATGACATGCCTCAATAAAAAATGTATGGAAGCGAGACAACAGTATTAAAAAACTTGCAAGACTTTAAGCCATTTTTTTTTCTCCTTTCTCAGGGAGTTGATATTTTTGCATTTTTTTAAAAAAAAATACATATATTATCATGATGTAATAAATAATTTAAATATGTTTTGGTTGTATTTGGACATTTCTCTGTTTTCATAGAGGTAAAAAAAAATTATGCATGACAACGTACTAATAGAACAACTACTCTTTTCTTTGAAAACCAAAACAAACAAACAAAAAAAACAGCAGTTTTACGCAGTCTTATTGAAATCAATTCATTTGTTTGGGAACATCGTCATCACAAAATTTTGTTCTCAACCTTTCAGACCCTTACAATTGTTTGCAAAACCGTAACTTCCTCATCTATAGTTGGTACTGACTACTGTGGGCAGTTTTATCAAAATCCTTTCACCAATGTAATAGCTGTACATAATTTCCTTCTATTTTTATTTTCATCATGTTAAAATACACCTAAAAATATCTAAAAAAAAAACTTTGACCGAGTAAGTTCTTGTTGAAAAGATAGTTGAGACTTTCGAATTTTTGTTTTAGGTCAATCAACTTTTAACAGGTCAAAAAAAAAATCAAAGATCCACTTTTTTTTTTCCTCTCCAACTTCACAATGTTTTCTGACTGAAAATCTCCAGATAGTTCAGATATACACACACACCTACACAACATGTCCATATTTGTATACAAATATTTTATATGGACATATATACTTGTCTGTGCCACTTTAGTTTTTTTTTTTCTGATGTGTATGTTTTCCTGTATGGTTTTCATGAGTCATCAATCAGCATCACCTCATTTTCTTTTTTTCCGGAGAGTTTAAGTACCACCACCGTGCGGGGACTTTACAACACCACCACTGCTTTCTATAATTTAAAGACAACATCTGCCATTTGGATTGATGCAAGAAGCAACACTCCAGGCAACGGAAACCCGCTGCTCTACTTTAGAGTGATAGCTGA
The DNA here is from genome assembly GCA_902685375.1 of Neostethus bicornis. Taxonomy (NCBI): domain Eukaryota; kingdom Metazoa; phylum Chordata; class Actinopteri; order Atheriniformes; family Phallostethidae; genus Neostethus; species Neostethus bicornis. Next base: position 20,400,051 of record LR738551.1, on the reverse strand, counting down.
TTCTTGCCTTTTCAAACAGGCACAGGTGCTCATTTGCTCGCACTCAACCCACTACTCGCTGAAGCATTGCTTTGACAAGGGATGTGGTCATTAAAGACACCTCAGATTGATTGAACTGCCAGAGAGACAGCAGTGTCTGATGAGTCTTTTAGGATGCCTGGTGAGATGTCTGTGTAATGAGATATACACGAGCCACCCATCATAGTCGGAGCAGGATAATAGTGTTTCTTCATTATAATTATTAGGTGAGAGCAAGCGATTATTAAAATCTACTATTCTTCAACATAAAGTATAGGTTACTGCAGAGTTTTTTATCATCATGAATTATTTATCCTCTTCTTTTTTTGACAGCTTTAAGTCGTCCTGACCTGTCATGCCTTTTTTTCTAAAACGTTAAAAAGTGAAATTGAGAGTATGTTTCTGGTAATGAGTCATTTTTTAGAGCCATTGTTTTTGTCTGTCTGTTTCTGTGGTGTGGTTTGGGTTTTTTTTTTTTTTTTTTTTCAGTTTTGTGCATCATCCTCGTATTATTCCATCATTCTGTGTTACATAACGCTGATGCTGGAGTCGACAAAATGCAGCATACATAAGCGCCTGTTTCACGGGCGGTTGACAGAGAAGGTGTAATGATGGCTAGGTCGGTCTAATAATTTTTTGTTGTTTTTATTTTTAAACAACAATTCCCAACATGGCAAAAATGGATGCATTTTATATAAAAACAGTCACTTTTTTTGCACCGATTGAGAAATCAAACCTCATTTATTTAAAAAAAAGTAGTCAAATAACCACTACATTAGACACTATGGAGTCTAAAACAGTAAAATGCAGCTAAAAAGTGAGTAGATTGTGCAAACTGTGTATTCTCAGTCTGTAGTTGAACCAGTGAGCATGTTTTTTATTCTCTCAGTACAAAGCAGCATTTCCTTCACAGCAGACCAAATAGAAATCCATGAAATATTCATTCATAACATAATCAGGATTGTATGGTTCATAACTTTAGTGTTAGGGTCCTGAGCCAAATCTGCTTGCTTTCCTCTGTGGATGTACAAACACATGTGCACTCCATTGATGACCCGTGAAGGTCAGGGTCTACTTACTCACAGCATTGTAAACCGAATTCCTTTTTTTTTTACTCATAAATTATTGATTCAAACAAAATGCGGTCTGGTTGGTGAAATCGGAAGCCGTTGGCGTTCATTCTGTCTAAACTCCTTGCAAGAATGAAGTCATTTCTGTTATTAAAACTAAATAATGAATTCCATTTGTAATAAATTGTGCATTGCAGTGGGTAACCGAGGGGATAAATTAAATGGACAGTGACTCTCTTGACAGCTTTTTTTTCCTACTGGGATGAGACAGAATGCGATTTTCACAGGTAGCGAACACTTTGACGAACTCATTGAGGGAAAGAAGCAGATGGTTTAGAGCTCATTAGACTCTTTGTGTTTACTCAAAGCACAGAAGCTGCTCGAAAAATGATGCTTTAACCTTTTTTAAGTGAGGTTTTGGTGAGCTTTTTCTGTATGAGGTGGATGCATGCTCAAGTTTACTTAAGTCGTTTTTATGTAGATTTTATAACATAATTTCAGTTGTGCAGAAATCAGCAACATCTTAGTTGGAAAAAAATTTTCTTGGTTTCTGCGTGTGCTGGAATGTCTTTCAAAGAGATACACGTCCTAACTTTCTGTAATAATGAAGAATTTACAATCTTTTTTGTGATGTCAGTAGATAGTTTAAAATATGGTGGTGGGGGGGTTTCACTGCAGATGAGCGTGTCGTGTTTCCAAACTGTTATTTGCCCAGATTAAAGTAACCAGATTGGTTATTGTTTAGTGTTTTTAGAGATCAATTGAGAAAGGGTTATCTGAGACGTGTTTCACACTTTATGTAACAAGCCTGCAGATTAATTTTGATTTAAAAAAAAATCTTTTGAACTGTTCATACCTCCGATCAGTAATCTCACCAAAAGATCAATTATGGTACTATTTTCAGCTTAAAATAATATCAAAACAGACATCAACATACATGTACGTGTTTCCATTTGAATATCTATTAAAAAATAAGCATTTCTGTGAATGTTTGTGTGCATGCAAAAAAACCTTATGCGCGATACAAATATGATGGGATGTTACTGAGCAGTATAGAATCAAGCTCAGTGTGCAATATCAAATATGAAATTGAAGTTCCAAACACGCACACAATCACAGTCTCATAACCCACACACACACACATTCCTTTAAAGGGATCTAATCCCCTTTCTGAATCTGTCAGCCTTGTTGTTACAAATACAATAGGATTATTTTTTGTGTGCGTGTAGCAGAGCAAGAGAGAAACGTGTGTGAATCAAAGACAGACACATCCTGAGAATTTATGATTGGCTTTGTTTATGAGTGAGTGTCTCCTGCATGTGCGGTAGTTTAGGTGAGGAACTGAGTGCAGGAACGGTTTGACACTATGCCTGTTTTTTCTTCTAAGCAATTTGTTCTTTTTTTTTTTTTTTTTCTTTTGCTATGTACTTGTATGTGTTTTCGTGTGTGCCTGCACCTACATGCATGCGTGTTTGCCCGGACCATGATTGGTGGACTCTGTGGTTCTCATAAAGACGATGCCATGATGGAAATTAATGCAATACATCACAAAAACGCACACCGGCACACGGACATGCTCGGGGCACTCACACAAAGCCTTCACCAAACACACACTTTTGTTCCTGCCATGGGCCACTCCGGTAAATAATACTGAAAGCAGGAGAGGAGAACAGTGAGAATAAAGCAGAGGAATGCAGGGGAAATGGAGGGTATATTTTCACAGTTTCCTCACACAACATTTGAAAGCGAGTTATGGTTATACAGTGGCACTTCAATGTGAAATCAAAGTGGAATCTGTATAACCTTACGGTCACATAAGATGTATAAAAAAAATGGTATAGTTGCAAACTCAGGGGAATGAGGCATGCAGAAAGGGATAGATATAAACTTGCCGTAGGCTAAGTGCACGAAGAAGTTTGGTCATTCAGAAGTTTTGCATGACTGTGTTTAACTACAGGTCAATCATTTTTCAAACAACCCACATTTTAGAAGATTTGAGGCGGCAAACACCTCATGATGGGATTTGCACCGAAGTTGTTCAGGCAAATTTCCAGGAGGAATTCTCATTAAGCTAGCTGTCAAAATTTTTTATTCCCTCACAGAGTTAGAAAACGCTAAACAAAATGTACCGAAAGATTAAGATCGAATGGAACAACAATTTTAAAAGGTTGACACTTCCGTTAATAAAGTTTTTTTAAGACATCAATGCCCATATCATTCCTGTATGTTTTATCGTTTTTTACTTTTGCTATTTACCTCTAATTGACTATTGACAAAGTTATAGAAAAATCAGACCACAAAAGACTCTCTGTGAGAAAATCCATTGTGAAAATCAATTACCCTTTTTTATATTGCTGAATAAAGTAAATATTTCAAGTAGCTGGACATAAAAAAATAACAGAAGCTGCAAAAATTTGTACAAATGTTATCAACAAATCAAGTGAGAACAAATAGTTCCAGACGACTTGAACATGTTTTTCTTCTATTGTATTCCATTAAAAACTGTCTTAGTTTATTCTGTGAATCATACCTCTTGATGTTTATCGGCATTTTTCCACCGTATTAATCCCGAGTACAAGTGGCCGAAATTAGCTTCCTCCACAGGGTGGCTGGGTTCTCGCTCAGAGATAGTGTGAGGAGCTCGGAGTAGAGCCGTTTCTTCTCTGGGTCAGATGGAGTGGTTTAGGCATCTGAACCAGCCAGCATCTGAATAGCTGGCCGGGGAATGCCTCAGGATCCTCCCGGGTGATCTTGAGTATGCAACCAGGGTGAGAGAAGCCTGGGTGTACTGTCTGAGGCTGTTACCCCGACAACCCGGATACCAGGAGAAGTGCAAGACGATGAAATGGAACAACTTTGTGTTTTCAGATAAAAAGGAAGCAAATGAATAATTTTTTTACTCCAAATAAAACTGTTAATCACAAAAGTAGAGACACATTTTAACACCATTGTTGTCAGTCATCATTGAGTTTAAATGACAAAATAATATTTGGAAAAATAAAAGCAAGTGTTGAATTTGTACAATCTAATTTATTCCCAACTAAACCAGCAAGCAATAGGTGTTCATATTTATTTTGGTTTAATTCATGTTTCTCTTACGGCCACTTTTTGCTTGTTTTGTCGAGGGCTTAGATTCCTGAAATAATTTTTTTTGTGATAATTAGTTTGCCAGTTAAGCCCTATTAGAGAAAAAAAATACACCTACCAGTTTTTCCACAGTATTTAACAGATCAATATTTCTAGCATTGTAGGAAAAGAAAAACGTTCTCTGCTGCAGGAAAGAGGGAAATAAATGGTTAAAAACATTTCCTTTTTCACGGTAACGTAAGCTTTCAAAGAGATTTGAGTCTGATTCAGATCACCACTGTGCCATGCGGGCTGGATGAAGAAGGATTCTGCCAGACAAATATGACAGATTAAGAAAGTAGCTGCAAAAATGACATAAGAGCAGCAAAAAGGAAATCGTGTCCACATCAAATTGTAGAATCCTACGGATGTTTGCAGTTCTACAGAAACAACAATTAACTTGGGGGCAGTGAAGGATTATTTTTCACTTGTTTTTGAGAACACATTAAACAGAAATTCTTAGGTTACCATTAATCAATGCTGGGCAGTTTGCCTCAATTTAAAAAAAAAAAAAAAGTATGGATAAAAATAATTATGGTCGTCATTTCGGAATATATTTTTCTTTGTTACAAGTCTTGTAAAGTCTGCCCTATTTTATTGGGTTATCAAAAAATGGTTCCCTATTGTTTCTTATTTGTTTTTATTTCTTCATATGATCAAGTATCTATTGTTTTCTCCGGTGTTTTTATCAAGTCTAAAGTGGTAGGAATCTATGTTTTTCTTTTTTTCCCACTACTTCCTCCGTTGGACTTACCCACAAGGTGTTTTACTAAAACTAGCTTTGTGCAGTGACCACTGGTCCCCACAGTTGCTTAGGTCAGGACTCTTTGTGACATGGATCTTTTCATCCCAGTCTCATAGGCCGGTGCAAATATTAATGTTCTCTTTTGAATCTGTGTCATTCCAGAAATAGACAAAGAAAGTTGCGGTGACCCAGGAACACCTCTCTATGGAATCAGAGAAGGGGACAGCTTTTCAAATGGGGGAATCCTGAGGTTCGAGTGCCAATTTGGCTTCGAGCTGATTGGAGAAAAAACCATCTCGTGCCAAGACAACAACCAGTGGTCTGCGAACATCCCCATTTGTATATGTGAGTTAAAGAAAAAAACGTGGCATTTTCAGAATCACATCTGGAAAAAACTAAGCTTAGAAAATCTGGCAAGTACACCAGCTGCAGTTGATAACGTTCAGTCTGACCTGTTGCCATGGAAACAGCAGAGTTTATTATGGCCTGAGGCAGATGATGACCGATGATGTTGTGAAGATGAATATTTAACAAAAAACTCTCTCTCTCTTGCTTTCACTGTGCATTTCTCCTTCCCCACCCCAGTTCCCTGCATGTCCAACTTCACAGCCCCCTCAGGAACTGTCCTCTCTCCAGATTACCCAGAAGGCTATGGGAACAACATGAATTGTGTCTGGCTTATCCAATCAGACCCAGGCTCAAGAATCCACTTGGCATTTAATGACTTCGACCTCGAGGCTCCGTATGACGCCTTAACAGTGAAAGATGGCGAGACAAATGATGCTGTCGTCATCGGGAGGTTCTCTGGTGCTGAGAGTCCTTCTCATCTGACATCTAACACCAACACGCTGAGGCTGGAGTTTCAGGCTGATCACTCCATGTCCGGACGGGGATTCAATATTACATACAGCAGTATGTCTGATTTTTATGCTTTACCACTGAAGTTAATTTTCTGCCATGACTTGTCCGGGCTAGTTAGCAGGCCAGTTTTCAGTTAATATTGTATTGAGCAAAGCTTAGGTTTAAACGTCAGATTTTCTCAACAAACAAACAAAAAACCCAGAAAATAACAGAAAACTTTCAAGATACATTGTTTCATGTAGCTCCTTTTATTTTATGAACTATTTTCATAAGACAAGACACAAATAACCTCTAAATTTGATCCATTTTCTTTCTGAAAAAAAACAAACAAAAAACAGACATCTATCGACACCTGAGACCAACTCTCACAAGTTCACAGTAAACCGTCTCAAAATGGCTCACAAATTGTGCTTATAAGTCTCCCAACAACCATCCAACCTCATAAAGAGCAGGTGTTGTTTCTCCGTTCTTATATTAGCTGCCTTTTATGAAAAGCTTGTGTTTGATGACACTGGATAGAGGTGTTAAAAAAAGACCAAATACAAGCTCCTCAGAAACAGAGTGGATTACGTGGTTGCTATATTAGTTCAGAATAGAGGTGTTAAGAGAACAGAAGGATCATAAAAAAGAGAATAATAAAGTAACACACCTTTTCTCACTTTTTTAATCACAGTTACTAGAGCAATTTAATATATCACTTTATTTCCATCCGATATAAAAATGAAGACGGATATTTTGAAATTGAGTTTGCTGAAAGTAGCAGTTTTGTTCTGCTATGAATTCTATGTATTTACATAGATCTTTTATTATGTCTGATTGCACTAAGCCCCTTGAGTATTAAACTAGAAAGAATACTTGATAAGACCTTTGAAGTGGCCTAAAAGAGTTTTTTTTGTCCGTTCTCTGACAATTGGAACAAAAGATAAAAAGTCCTCGTAGAGGTACAAATAATAAAAAAATCCTCTGAAGCAGGGACGGGCAGATAGATGTTCATGTCAACATGAAAAGTTCACATCTCCGTGACACTGAACGAGTGTGACACTGGTCTTTAAATACAGAAAGAGACGATAATGATGATGATAGAGCGCAGGTACACCGACACGCCCCAGGCGCTGCTCCTTTGCTTCTGCAGAGGCTGAAAAGAGAGAGAAATACAAACTGTTATGGCAGACGATAACAAATACATAAAAAGATCAAAATCTAAAAAGTTTGAACGCTTTGCGACTATTCAGTATCAAAGACAGTCCAGATGTCTTCATTAATTGTTTAGCGGACAACAACATACACGTATAACAAAACAGAAGCCTTCATCATTCTAAAACATGCACATTAGGCCAAATTGTTGTTTTGAATTGCTCATAAGTGCATGCGTGACTGGCTTTGCTGTCTCTTTCTGTGGTTGTGTGACACACTGCTGACCTGGACAAGGTGTACCCCACCTCTCAACTGCCAACTAACCAGAATAAGATCCACCTGTCCCTTCAAACTTGCAATGAGTTGAGACATTTCAACTTTAATGCATAACCAAATACCACAAGAATATTTTGAAGACGGTCGGCACGGTGGCGCGGTGGGTAGCATAGTGGCTTCACAGCAAGTAGGTCGTGGGTTTCGAGCCGCGGATGGGGTCGAGGCTTGGAACACTGGCTTTACTGTGTGGAGTTTGCATGTTCTCCCTGTGTCTGCGTGGGTTTCCTCCGTGTCATCCGGTTTCCTCCCACCGCCCAAAAACATGCATGTTAAGCTGATTGGTCTGTGCCAAATTGCCCCTAGAAATGTGTATGTATGGTTGTATGTGTGTGGCCCTGCGACAGACTGGCGACCTGTTCGGGGTGTACCCTACCTCTCGCTTTGAATCAGCTGGGATGGGCTCCGGCAACCCCAGCAACCCGAGAGGGATAGACGGTTAAGAAGGTGACTGACTAATTTGAAGACAAATTTAAGCTTATTTCCAAGCTGGGTGTTAAAAAATAAATTTCTTCATATCCAATTTAAGATCCAATGGAGACACAGCGATACATTCAAGTTGAAAAAGTACTCAATGTGTTACTTTTTGTAAAGAATTAGGCTCAAGGTGAACTCAGAAAAAAGACAAGGTGGTGAATAATTTAAAGCTTTGTAAATGCCTTCGGCTGCTTAAGAAAATCAGCAAGCAGTGTTTTCTCTAAACGGCTGCTTAGCTTTCTGATATATATATACATATTTTAAATCAATGCCACAAATAATTCAAGAGATGTTCCGTACTTTCAAAAGAGCCTAAAATGCTGAATGACCCAAAAATGTGACAAGACTAAAAGCTCTTTGAAAGAAGAATGAGTGATTCCTCAAAGCGACAGTTGTTCTGCGAAGGCTTATGGAGGGTGTCATTTGTTAAAGCAGACGATGTGATCCTTTTAGCAGAGATGTAGAAACGACATGATGGAAATATATAGCTGGTGGATTCAAAGATAGACTTTTTTTTTTCACCAACTACTGATCTTGATGTCAGCTTGCAGCTGTAGATCTCTGAGATTGGATTGTTTAGAGTGTAAACACCTGTGAGGTATAGCTTTCATTTTCCTTAATATCATTTCTCCATCCAGTGTCTGCCCGCTATATCTTTCTCATCTTTCTGTGTCTTTGTAATCTTTTTTTCTCCTCAGCGTTTGGCCATAACGAGTGCCCAGATCCTGGCATTCCCATCAATGCCCGTCGCTTTGGGGATAACTTCCAGCTTGGTAGCTCTATATCTGTGGTATGTGAGGATGGCTTCATCAAAACCCAAGGAACTGAGACAATCTCATGTCAGTTAGAAAGAGGAAAAGTTATGTGGAGTGGACCCATTCCCAAATGTGAAGGTAAATATTATCCGTTTTATTTTCCACAGACGAGTTCACCATTGACATTACATAGTTACTGTCACAGATTTAAAGCCTTTGAGTTTAAAAACCAGAATGGCAGTATAAGAAAATGGACAGCTGATACGACACCCAAAGAAATTAGGATGTATGCATTCCAACTTTAGAAAGGTTTACTAAAGTTGGACACACTTTGGTAAACCAAGGTTTTAGTAAACCTTGGACATTGTGTTTACTTGAACACAATGCCCAAGTATGTTAATTGGAAAGCAAACTAAAATTTTTATGGATGAAGACTTGCTTTCTTTTCAAGCAACATGTTAAAAGTTAAAAAAAAATAAAATAAAATAAAAAATAGTCTTATCTGACTTGAGGGTTTTGAACCGAGACATGTTTTATCATCGTTTGAGATTTTCTCGAAAACTCTCAGACTGCTTTTACAACTTTAATCTCAATCAGAGGTGAGATCGGGCCTCAAAAATCCAGCCCGATTTTATCTGTGAGGACTCCGGAAGAGGAGGGTTATTTATAAATACGAACATTTTCAGGAACACAATTTTTTAATTTTTTTGATATACCGTACACTTAGTATACGTTTTAGCGCTTTAGCGCTTTGGGATTTTTTTTCTTAAAATGTAAGGTGCATTATGAAAAAAATGTATTATTATTCATTTTACTTCTTATGAACATATATTCATTTGAAAAGCCCGACAGAGAAGCCCGAGCCTGACCTGAAGTAATTGTTGACATTTTAGGCCGGGGCCGAATTTCGGGTCGGGGTTGGGTTCGGGCTGGGTCTTAAAATCTTACCTCTAATCTCAATTCAGAGCATGTCGAAATGATAAACTGTGTGTCTTCTGCAAGTAAAGTCCATATGCATCACAGTGTTTGCTGCATAAGTACTGCATATATGTGCTAAATTGTTAAATTCGACACATATGTACCACTCATTCAGCAAATCAACTTCTGAAAACATTGAATGTGACGTTGTAATTAAGCGCTGCATGTTTGCTCCTGCTGAAGATGAACAAGCTAACCAAGTAAACCAGATAAAATTCCAGGTACTCTTTGCCACACATGACCACAAAACTTGAACATTATTTCTAGATTATAGACACATTCGCTAATTTTTCTTTTCTAATTTTAATTTTTCTTCTTTTTTCAAAGCACCATGTGGAGGCCACTACTCGGCTCCAAACGGAGTAATTTTGTCTCCTGGATGGCCAGGCTACTACAAAGACTCCCTCAATTGTGAATGGGTGATTGAAGCAGAGCCCGGAAGATCTATAAAAGTCACATTTGATAAGTAAGGAACAATTTATTCGGCTTAAGCATGTGGAAAGCTTGGTGCAATACTCAAGCATGTAAAAATTTATCTAAACCACGGTGGGTTTGTACATACAAGAAAAACATGAGTAAACTTGTATGTTTACCGCATTCTTCCTAATAGAAGCACACTTTCTAATAGAAGCACAGTAAATCTCAGTCCCTCAAAATAAGTCCTTCCTATGCAACTATAGATCAAGTCTGACATGTCCTTGTCCTTTTAAATAGCACCAAATAATGCTTTAATACTGCACATGTGCAGCTTGTGATAGTACCTGTAACGTACCGAGCAGAATTATTTTACCCTGTAGATTTTTTCTTAGCAAATAATTTATTTATAGACGCACAGTCCGTCAGTGCAGCTGTGACTGTGCGAGTATTGGCAGGAGTATGGAATTCATTTATGTTTCATTTTTATTTTATCATAATTTATTTTCATATATTTAATAATTGTTATTCTTAGTACTAATACCTTGCGGTCTCTTGCGGTTCTTAGGACTAAAAACCCACCTTTTTAAAAAAGCTTATAATTTTTAATTTTGTTTGCATTGTATGTTTGTTTTTATTGTACTGTACTGTTTTAATTGTTTTAAGTTTTAATGTTTTAATCCATGTAGCACTCTGAGGCTTGATTTCAGGTATAGGGTGCATTATAAATAAAATACATAATTATTATTGTTATTAGTCTTCCTTTAACTTTGAATTGCTGTAGAGTAAAATAATTACTTAAAATCATTCACATTGTTCAGTTTGGGTTGTTTTTATGAAAATATCTTTTTTAAATACATATATATTCGTATAATAAGTGAGTCCAATGTTCAACGATCTCTTCCAACAGATTCCAGACAGAGTTGGGTTATGACTTTCTGGAGATCCACGATGGACCAAACCTCCTCTCTCCAATGGTTGGCTCTTTCAACGGCACCCAGGTGCCTCAGTTCCTGTTCAGCAGCAGTAACTTCCTGTATCTACTGTTCACCACTGATAACAGCCGCTCCAATGTTGGCTTCAAAATACTTTATGAAAGTAAGGTGGAAATAAAAATAGTTTCCTCCATAGCATGATATTGAAACATTGTAGTTTGTACCCAGCCTTATACATATTCGAAAACATGTGTAAATGCTGTGCAGCTTTCTGTTGCTTTTTATGGCCAAAGAAATAAATCACTACAATTAATTATTTTGTGTTGAATTTTGAGAAGTTTTAGATGTCTTAAGTGTTTTTTGGGGGGGGTTTATTACAGGTGTTACAGTGGACAGCTACTCATGTTTAGACCCCGGCATTCCTGTCAATGGTATCCGTTATGGACAAGATTTTTCCATCGGGTCCACCGTGTCCTTCGGCTGCGACTCAGGATACAGACTCAGCCACGAGGAGCCACTTGTGTGCGAAAAGAACCACTGGTGGAGCCACTCGTTACCTACATGCGATGGTAAATTTTCCCAAAGCAACTTTAATTGGAACACAAGATAAATGAGCAAAAAGCTGTTCATTCGTTGGCTAAAATAACAATGATATACGAGGGCACTTTGTTTTATGGTACTATTACACATTATATTAGAGCAACAAAACAGTTAGTTCAGGGTATTACATTAATGAAGTAATTTATCTAAAAATCATAAGCCCCTTGTTTTTCACACCGACATAATTGTGGACACGACCTCCTAAATTAATGCAGATGAGTATCGGGGATACAAAAAAATCTTGTCTTGCATTAGCTTATAAAAAAATTTAAATGATCATTCCTCAAAAGGGTACATTGAAGAAAATGGTGAGCATGCTGTCTGTACGAAACTAGTTTGGATTAATCAAGGTCATCTCAATTGCAGACCAGAGCAGAATACGCATTTATATTTCGCAGCATCAACGTAAAGCCTTAGGTTGTACATTTTAAGAAAATGTATTCAAAGGACCAAAATTATCTGCCAACTTCTGTATAATGGGTACAAAGAGAATAAGTTATGTGGGAACGAAAGTTATGCAATCATCCAGGTATTAGAAACTGAGTCACACGTTGTTATGCGACAAACTCAGGGACAAGTCGCAGTCTTCTGTGACTGATACACACTGATTTGAGGAGGAGATAAAAGATCTGTGGGCAAATGCCAAGCGCTTGCATTTGTGTATGTGTTTGTGTGTGCGTGCATGAGCACTTTCTACATGCATTTGTGCTTGTGGTGCCTTTATCCATGTGCCTCCTGTCACCTCCTCTTCCATGTGAACTACGAACACAAGAAGGTTTGAGGTAAGGTTGACGAGAGCCTGTGTTGGCTGTCACCTCCTCTCTCTTCTCTCTCAAATCAGGAGCTTGGGGGCACATAAGTGGAGGCGGGGGTGAGGCGGGGGGGACCTGTCTCTCCTCGCTGTCTCTCCCATTCCAATCATGGTGGTGCAGGGAAGGTGGGAGGAAAGACAGATGCGGCACTGCAGTATCAGTTTTGCGGCGCTCGCTTACTTTTGCTTGTTGACTCATTGGCTTGTGAGGCACATTCGAATTGCACAGTTTCTGGTATTGGAAGGAGTTTTTCTACCGAGGAGACAGTTTGAGCATATAAACATCAAGCAGACTGCCTACAGCGAACATGCTGAATGCTATTAGACGCCATGAACATGTCTGATTTATTTTTAACCACAACTGGTAACGAATGTAAACTGGTAAAAACTGAAAATACCACAAAGACATCTGTTCTCAACATTTAACAATAAATTTATTCCAATCGATTTTATTTCTGCAGGTCAATATCATAATCTCGCTTTTGATCAAAGAGACAATCAGATTCAACATCATAAAAATGGGTAACAACTAAACTAACAGCACTGGAACATCATTGTTCTTAAATTCTACTTCTCAGTGATGAAAAAATGTTGTTAAAAAAAATTGATGGAGATCCTCTAACAGAATCTTTAAATCATCATCATAATCATCATAAATCATCTAAATCTTTAATAACTGTGAAGGTGTGGAGCTCACGCCAAAAATATACCCTTTACACAACATACAGGCTCAGATGAAGAAAACAAAAACAGATTTATTAGAATGATGAAAGGTTCAGATGAAGAAGACAAAAACAGATTAACTTGGCTGGTCCTGGAGTAGAAGCTGAAGCCAAAACTGAATAGCAGGTCAAGCTTGGTAAACAAACAATCTGGCAAAGAGTGTGTGAAAAACTGATCCATTTATGCTGCAGCAGATGAGTAGATGGGTTTCAGGTGTGACTTGTTGTGGCTCCTGGCTGGATCTGCCCAACTCCACACAACACGCACGCACGCAGACACACAAAGACAAACAGGGACAAAAAGGACAGGGTTCTGTCCTTCTGACAGGACACAGAAGGAAGAAACTAATCTCCTGACAATAACATAACCCAGGTTTGTATGATGCAGCAGATGGGAATCATCCTGACAGAAAGGTGAGATGCAAGTTTAGAAAAGAGGTACTTTATTCCATTTTTTTCTTTACATTAATGTTCCACCATCACGTCTCACAAGCAGTTAATCGATAAAAAAAATACAGTCAATGCAAGTAATAACTAAACTAAACAATCCCAGGAAATCCTTTGTTTTCTGTCTGCAAATAAAAACCTTCACCAAAACCTTGATGCTGGAATAGAGAAGAAATATCATGGATTTTTAGTTTGATTTAAGTGTGTTTAATTACGCACTTTGGGATTATATCATGTATCAGATGGGCTTCATGGAGACAAGAATTTGAGGTGAGGTATATGTTGGTTCAAGAAATCTTTAGAAATCAGGGTTAAAAGTCCCACAGGTCAGCCATTAGCACAGACGGATGGGAACATACAGTTTAAAAACATTCTTAAAGTAACTAAAGTTTGATGATGAATTTGAACGCTCACAGAGAACAAATCAATCAGACTTTGGCTAAGCTAGATGTCTTACTAATAAATGATGGAGTAATTAAGAATTTAAAGCAATTGAATTTTTTTTTTTTTCTGCTTAGTCAAGGTTTATGAAGTCCGTACGCTGAGAAGGAATCAGTCAAGCGAACCGAGATTTAAAAAAAAATATATGAAAGATTTGAGATAAATAGCTAGATGGAGTTAGATGGTGCGTGGAGTGGGACGAGGGGGACTAAAGAAAATCAAAAGGGTAGATAAAGAGAGAGAAAGACAAAGATAAACTGACACAAATCAAGATAGCAATGCAGTGTTTCAGATTTCTCATACAACTCAGCATTCAAAGGAAGGGCTTCTTGGCAGAAAATGATTAATTATTAATAGTGCTGCATGTGTCTGTTTGGGAAGTTTCTCGCCTCTCACTCTGCAGATGCTTAAAACTGCTGTGGTTGAGTGGGAAGACACCAATGCTCTGCTGTGGTTTGAACACACATTTACTTCCTGGCTGACCTGTTGTAGTGTTTGTCCACCAACAGCAGTCGGTAAATAAAAAGCTCTCCAGGTTTTTTTTTTGTCTTTTTTTTTTTTTTACTCCAGTTGCTAGAGTTGCTCGTGCCCTCTTCCCCCACATTGAGAAGGAACTTTTCAAAGTAGAGGAAACTTTAATGTCTGACCTTACTGCTTCCCCTTCCACAGATGCACTTTAGAGGAAATGTTATGGTGTTTTATAGATTTATTGTGAGACAAATTGGTACTTCTTCCACCACATTATATGAAAAACCAAGTGAAGCGGGCTCTACTGAAGCACCTTACAACATGAAATGTAGAGAAGCAACGACGCATTTTGCTACGCTTTTCGGAGTTGATATCTGTGAAGCACAGCTGTCATCCAGCATAGTAATGTTCATTTTGAGCAAAGCTCCCTGAGTTCATGCGGCGGACATTTGTGATTTTAAAACGATTTTCAATATAAATTCTAAATGGCAGCTATCTTTAGTCACTGGCCTGAAAATTATCATGCGCAATCATTTGAAAAAAAAAAAGAAAAACAAGAACGTAGTGAATGTAAGACAAGACATTTTGGAGTAAAAAAATTTCTCTATTTTTGTTTGGTGGCCTAGAAATGGAAATAAAAGACTTATTTTTCTTGTTACACAACAAGGAACTTCTTTTTTGGTTTTTTTTTTGGCTTCTGCATAAAGAGGCCTCCCCACCGCTTATAATGGTTCTATTTTAACTTGTTATACAAAGACTGAAGGTGCAATTAAAGTTGAAAGAAACACATGTTCAATCAGTTGTTCCACATAGAAAATAATGATATTAAAAGACTCTTAGATATGACTGTACAATTTTATCAAACACCAATGGTTGAAGGTGTCATGATGTGGAGCTGAGGCCAAAAATATACCCTTGATACAACAGACTGATTCAGATGAAGAAAACAAATACAGATTTATTAGAATGATGAGAGGTTCAGATGAAGAAGTCAAAAACAGATTAATGAGGTTGGTTCTGGAGTACTTTGTAGGAGCTGGAGCCAAAAACTGGATAACTGGTCAAGCATGGTAAACAAACGATCTGGCGAAGAGTGCGTGAAAAACTTGATCCATTTATGCTGCAGCAGATGAGTGGATGAGTTTCAGGTGTGACTTGTTGCAGCTCCCGGCTGGGTCCGCCCAACTCCACACACAGACGAACAGAGACAAAAGGGAAAGGGGAAACAGGACACAGAAGGAAGAGACTAGTCTCCTGACAGAAGGTTTTTTTTTGTATTTTTAGCAGAATATACATATAATATGTGTTAACAGTGCCTGTTGAGGGTTCGAAACAGCATCAAACGACCCTGCTTATCCCTTCCAAGCCCCAAACTGCATTGGATTTACTGTATATCTGGCAAATTGTTTCAGTTTAATAAGCATCTGCAACAGCTGCTCAGGAGGTTAGCAGATCTGCCGCAATGGTTTCTATCAAAGTTTAAATATAGCGTTTAATCAGTGGGTGAATAGTGCAAAACAAAATCACAAATCAGTTTTTATTGGTAACGTGTCACTAGAATCAAGCTTTGAAATATAAACATTCTCATTTGCCAAATCAAAATGTATTATTTCAATATATTTCAATTTTCTTTTCCTGCATGGCCCAAAAATTTGATAAGATTTATTAAAGGAGAAACAAATGTGTGTATTCTATTTATCAAGAAATTTGATATCCTTTGACATTAGATTAATTTTTTTTTTACTATTTTTATACCCGCAAAGGTAAATAAGATACTTTCAAAAAGTCTGACCTTTTTTTTGTTTAAAGTTGCAGCCATGTTGAAGTATTTTCCATTCCCTGATGTAGCATTTATGCATGTGTGTGTGTGTGTACCATTGGAGCAGTATTAAAGGTCTACGGGGAGACATTATCTGTTTTAGCAATCAACAATCTGATGCTAACCTCTCTGCCTCTGTCCCCTGTCTCTGCTCATCTCTGTCCTTCTACCCCTCTTTCCCACTCTGTCTCTCTCAATCTATCCAGCGCTGTGTGGCGGGGATGTTAGAGGTCCTTGGGGAACCATCCTCAGTCCCGGCTATCCAGACAGCTACCCTTCATCTCTCAACTGTACTTGGACTGTAGAAGTCAGTCATGGAAAAGGCAAGGGATTCACACTGATTCACATAATAAACACAGACAGGTAGACAGACTGTACCATGTGGCACAATGAGGGTGTATTTCCGTTCATTGGAACACTACGTAGTCTTATAACACAAACTATGTACTTTATTTAAGTAATCAGATGTTTTACCGCATGTATGTAAATGTTTAGCTTTGAAAGAAAAGTTAAAGTATTTTAAAATTATTCTCTGGATAATAATACATTTTATTTTTACCAGGGGTCCAGTTCCAGTTTAATTCTTTTCATCTGGAGGATCAACATGACTACCTTCTGGTTACTGAGAACGGGAGTTTCCTACAACCTCTGGCTCGACTGACCGGCAACGAGTTGCCTAGCAACATCAATGCTGGTCTCTATGGAAACTTCAAAGCCCAGCTACGATTCATCTCTGACTTTTCCATTTCATACGAAGGATTCAACATAACTTTCTCTGGTATTTTATTTTGCTTTTGTTATTTTGGTGAAGAAAATTTTCTATGATTTTACTTTGAAAAATATTGGTCTGACTTTTTTTTTTTATTCCTGGCAATTTAGAAAAAGTCTCCCCTAGATTTTGTAGTGAAAACAAATGTGGTCAGGTTTAGTTAACAAACTTATTAAAAAAAAAAATTGTTTACTCCATTTCAATTCAATGCAATTTTATTTGTATAGCCCAAAATCACAGAATTTCCATCTCAATGGGCTTCACAAGAAAAAGAGGAATGTATTAACACAAATACACAGCAAGAAAAATAACTAACAAGTGCTAACTAAACAAGACTGGCACATTTATGCCCTTAGACTCTCCTTCACGGTGAGGAAAAACTCCTAAAAACCCATCAGTGGGCAAAAAATAAGAAACCTCATGGGGATCCACATGAAAGAGAGATCCCTCCCCCGGGACGAGCAACCAATGTGTCAAAGATTATTGTTTAAATATTAGCTTATTCTAATCTACAGTTAAATATCTAGAGAAGTCAATAGATGTTCTTCATCCTGATGGAAACACGGGGACTCCTCAGCCCGGAGATGTCCAGAACGGGGATGAGTAGATGTTTTTCATCCTGATGGAAACACTGGGGGACTCCTCAGCCCGGAGATGTCCAGTACGGGGATGAGTAGATGTTCTTCATCCTGATGGTTGAAGAAAGAAAGAAACAGTAAAAATGAAAGAAAGAAATGAAAGAAACAGTAAATTTCCCATTTATTGTTTTGCTAAGTCAATTAATTTACAACTAAACTCTACTTTTCATCATCAAAACCGATCTGTGTGGTTTGCACAAGACATAGACATCTCTTTTGGCGTAGAGCATAGATTAAGGCAGAGCCAACAAGCCCCAGAGATCATCTAAGATCTTGAATGATCTCAGATGATGGATGACACAAACGTGAAAAAGGTCACTAATGTATGTAGGTTCCTGACCTAGCTAAACTCTAAAGTGGTCAAATAGATCTTGCATTAAATTATCAAGGAGATTGTAATTAATTATAAACTACAAATATGGCACGGCCGTCTGATATATTTAAAATATAGTGAGTGTGATGACACAACAGTGATGAAAGGGGTTTTTAGGGACAGGTTGAGGAGAAGAAAGTCCAAGGCTACGTTTACCCATCTCCCCTCCTCCCATAAAAAATCCTCTGCCTAATTAGCCTCTCAGTGCTCTTGCAGTAACTCTCGTGTGAAGGAGGACTTGAATCTAATTCCACACTGAGGGACATTTTATTGCCTCCCAGATGGTTTAAGTTGATACTTGGATGTAACACATGGGAGGTGTCATTTGGGTTTCTCGTCGTAGAATTTTAGAAGATCCTGCAGCGTTCTCTGAAACCACATCATCATGTCATATCATCCATCACAGCCTACTAAAGAAAGATGAATGTAGTTGTGTACTTTTGTTAAATACTAACTCAGCAAACTCAGACAAGCTGGAGGTGACAAACGCTAACAACTCTTGTGCTAATTGTTCACACTATTTTATTCAAAGGCCTTTTTTTTATCACGACAGTTTTATTTATTTATTTATTTTTATTTTGAATTACTCTATTCATCCCTCACCGGGGAAATTTGTTTGCTGCACTCCTTACACCGCAGCAGGCTGCCCTTCAACGGCGCCAATGGTGGGAGAAGTGGGGCTTAGGTGTCTTCTCCAAGGACCCTAGACGTGTTCTCCGTGGGACGCGAACCCGCGACCCACTCACAAGAGTTCATAAATTATTTTAAATGTTTTCATTATGAGCCGAAAGAACATGGAGATGTTTTCTTTCTTACTTTCAACTCATTTTAAATTATTGAAATGTTGAATTTTTGTGTATTCATGACGATGAATTAGATCATGTTTTTGATGCAGTTTTAAAGTATTTTGTTTTGCCTACAGAGTACACTTTGGAACCGTGCGAAGACCCTGGGATGCCTCAGTTCGGCAGGAGAAACGGCTATAGTTTTGGAGTCGGAGATACCTTGTCTTTTTCCTGCAACATCGGGTACCGCCTTGAAGGGGCACCAGAGTTAGTCTGTCTGGGAGGCGGACGCAGAATGTGGAGCGCACCTTTACCTAGATGTGTTGGTATGTCAAATTTTTTTTTTTTTTTTTCCAAACCCGTTTTTTTCTTCTTCCCTCTTCGATTTACTTTGTTGATCATGTCTTTTTTCAACCCAACGGCACAAAGGTCTTTAGTCACCCACCAGAATCTCCAATATTTACTGAATTATAGTGTTCAATTCATGCGGTAAAACGCGACCGACTCTCTTTTAAAAGATTTCTACCATTTTCTTTTTTAGTTTTATGAAAGTAATAGGGACACTCAGGCATGGGCCCATTGGGAATTGAACCAGCGCCCACAGGTCCAAGGACAGGCATTCTACCACTGAGCCAACGCCTCCCAAATTTGAATGTTGCATTAAAGTTAAATTTGAAAACAAAATAGTTGGTCTTTCTCCATTTCAGTGTGAGCATCTGTACGATGACGTAGTAACACTAATTACTATGAAATAGTACTTCATTATAATGAAGTGGTAACACTCACGACTACTTCATCCGCATCTAGCCATACATTTAGCCTGGCACACTCTTCTTGATAGCATCATTAAAACGGGAAGCTCAGGCTTCTCTCACCCCGGCTGCATCCTCCAGCTCACCCGAAAGGATCCCAACTCGTTCCCCGGCCAGCTGTGAGACATAGTCTCTCCAGTGCGTCCAGAGTCTATCCATTGGTCTCCTCCCGGTCAAACGTGCCCGAACACCTCGTCCCGCGAGGCGCTCAGCAGGCATTCTGATCAGATGCCCGAACCACCCCATCTGGCTCCTCTCGACATGTAGAAGGAGCGGCTCGACACCAAGCTCCTCCCGGATGGCAGAGCTCCTCACCCGATCTCTGAGTGAGAGCCCAGCCACCCTGCGGAGAAAGCTCATTTCAGCCGCTTGTATCCGCGATCTCATTCTTTCAGTCACCACCCACAGCTGGTGACCATAGGTGAGGGTTGGAATGTAGATCGACTTGGAAATCGTAACAATCTTAAAAAAAAAAAAATCAAAACTTGCCATTCATGCGTAGATAAGGTGGAAACTTTCAAAAGAAAATTGATTGAAAAATTGACAGATAATTATGCTGCTCACACTGCACCTGGATGTACAACTTTAACCAGAGTGCTTTGATATTGATACTTAAAAAAAAAAAAAAATAGAAGGAGGGGTGGAGGAAGGAGTGGTGAAAACAAGAAACAATGATAAAAGAAAATCTCAGATTAGGGTTCAGCTGTTTCACTCAATCTTTCCAACATACAACTTCAATCATGTTGAAGTTTCACAAGAAAGAATATATGAGTCAGAGCACAACCCCACAAAAGCTTTTGTGATCCAGCAAATGTAAGAAGAGCTTTACTGTGGGCTAAAGTGCTAATCCCACATAACTGCAGATGTATACCAGCTCCTATACTGTGATGAAAAAGACCAACAAGGATCGGAATACAATTTATGTGGTAAATTCCCAAACAGTTTCAATGACTTCCAGAAAAATAAACACATAAACATTTTAACAAATAAAAATAATATAGTTTTAGAAAATGATATTTTAATCAGTAATCGCTAAATAAGGGGCTTCCACTTACTATTTAACCCAATCACGAGCCTTAAAAGTTGCTTCTTGCCCACAAGTGAATTACATTTCCCTGCTCTTCACTGATAAGTGCCAGACAAAGTACGAGTACAAGATATATGCTACCTTGGGGTAAATAAAACCAACAAACAAAAAGAAATTGTGAGATGGGATTTGATCTTGGTGCAGAGGTAGCATGAATAAGGGCCAGTAATAAAATTACCTTACGAAAGAAACACGGACTGCTTTCTCACTTGGCCCACAGCATACATAAAAAAAGTGTACATGAAGCCAGGGCATTTCAGACTGTTGCTGCAACTGAGATTACATTTTACACTCTCCACTCTTATTTTCAGCTTTGTGTGTTTACAGTGACAGTGTGTAACATCTTTGCCTCTTTGTCATCGACGTGACAAGACTGATAATGCCGGGAGGTGGGAGTGGTGTGGTGTGTCAGTATTTTGTAGCACAGTGCAGTTTTGCTATATTTAGTTACTGGGTGCTGTGTTGCATCACTGCGTGGTTTGGTATTCATTACTGAGGAGGTGAAAAGAGGAAACAAGAGAAGATTAGAGCACTTACAAAGTGCTGTTTTTAATTCTATTAGACAACAGATTTTATAGATTTTTTTATTTCTTCGCTGTCTTCTAAACTACGTTGTTAGAGAGTAACAAACTATCCATCCTTATCATCGTTAAACCCACTTAAAACATATCAAAATGTTTCATGTAGCATTCTTAAGTGTTGCTTGCAAACATTTAACAAATTTAGAGCGGTTGATAGGTAGATAGATAAGATAGATAAAAACTTTATTTATAAGGCACACCCAAAAACCTTAAATTTTCTCTAAAGTCCAAGATGTGCCTTTTAACCCGGAGCGCCTTATACAGTATATGGATTAATATCGTGCTACAATAGATGTCGCAACTGTAGTAAGCAGCCGCCGACTCCATTTCCCCCGTAGAAGAAGTAGTGCGCGGTGCATCCTGGGATATATGAAAGGGCGTCTCATTTCCATTTGTGTGTTTGTGTAATAGGAAATGGCTCCTACCAAGAGACACTGTTACACCACAAAGTTTAAACTCAAGGCGATCGGTCACGCAGTAGAACACGGGAATAGAGCTGCAGCGAGAGAGTTTAACATCAATGAATCAATGATGAGGAAGTGGAGGAAGCAAGAGGATGTGCTGCGCCAAGTAAACAAGACTAAACAGAGTTTCCGCGGGAACAAAGCGAGATACCCACAGTTGGAGGACAAATTTGAACAGCCTTTACTGTTGCGCCATATAATGCGGTGCACCTTATATTTGGAAAACTTTTTAAAAAATGTCATTTATTGAAGGTGCGCCTCATAATGCAGTGCGCCTTATAGTGCGGAAAATACAGTATATGCAATTATAAAATAGGACTCAGTTCCTTCAAGAAACATCTGATCGATTAAATTGCCTGAGGGCTGAAGGGATTACCAACCTCCGAAAGAGCTAAGCCCTGCAGCACAGTGAGAGGAACCTGTTACTTCTGGTCATCTTCTGGGTCCTGATAACATAACTTAGAGGGTGACGGGGATTATTCAGGATACCCTGCATTAAAGCCCTCATCCTCCACTCCAAAACAGCTCACATAGAGTCCACATTTCTCCCCACCACAGATGCACATTTTCTTACCAGTCTGTCCAGCCTATTGCTGTCTCTTGCGGTCAAGCTGCCTCCCCTGCAAACGACCGCAAAGAAAACTGCAGTTGCCACGACAGACTTATAAAAGATGTTCAACATGTCACCTCTTTCCCAACATGTTGAAAGAGGTGAAACTGCACTGCATATTCTTCAAGATGCTTAATCAAAAAGTGTATAAACCAGGTGATAAATCATGTAGTTTGTGATCAATAATTTATTTAATCTAATTAGAAATGAACCCACAAGCAAACACAAGTTCGATGCTGTTCTTTTGGGGAATTGAATTGATGGCTTGTGTTTTTTTTTTTTTTTTTTGTTTACATTGGTTTTAATATATATTCTATATGAAGAAATAGTGCCTTGGAAGAATAGGAAATTGCTGGTAAATGTTATTGAACAAACAAAAATATAATTTTTGCATTTGATTTTTTTTTAAAAGTGTCAGAACTACAAAAGAACAAAGTGGGGGAACAAAGGGTACAATTGGTTGAATAGTACAAGACGGTTGATTGAAGTAGAAGACAGTAAAGGAGCTACTATTCATATAGTGGAAAAAAAAAAGAGTGAAAGCACAAGAGTAAAGGAATTAAAGTGGAAAGAGGGAGAGAGTGGAGAGGTAATTTTCTAAATGGAAACTATAGCCGGTTGATTTATTGATGATATGACAGCTGTAATATGACGATTACACAAGTACCGACACAGTGAAAGGGATGAGTGGGAGGGAGAGAAAGTGGAAAAAAATGAAAATGGGGAACATGGACTTTTAGTTAGAGGTTAGGTGGAAGAATCACAGAAAGTGGGCATCCTTTGATAAATGACTTTTTGCGCTCTCCCTTGCTGAAGTAGAGTTGACAATATGGTTGTTTAGATGAGTTATTGTATCACTGTAATCGCACAAAGCACACTCCGAAATGACTGAAGTGGGGTTTTTTTCCTCGTTTACTTGAAAACAGATCTCATTGCTTTCTGTGAAAAAAAAAAAACACAAAAAGAAGCAAACGTTTCTTTCTAACTGCTCAATAAATGGGTAAACATCCATTGAGTCTGACTAAACCTGTCAAAAAATTTCACCCTAATTTGCTGCTATTGGAAAAAAAAGTCCCGTATGTTGAAAACTTACCGGTCGGTACATGTTTTTTTTCCTAACAACCTTTTTTTTTACTTTTGTCTCCAGCTGAGTGTGGCTCCTCTGTAATAAACAATGAGGGGATTCTTCTATCTCCAAACTATCCAATGAACTACGATAACAACCATGAGTGCATCTACAGCATTCAGGTACACAACTCATTAAAGCATGTTTTTTTTTCCCCAAAATAAAATTTCTTCACATTAAACTGTTTAAGAGATTAACCATTTTTAATTTCCCGGTTGCATGCTGTGTGTCAGTAAACCTCATCTGCATTCATTGCTATATCTAGGTGCAAGCTGGGAAAGGCATCAACATCTCTGCTAGAACCTTTCATCTCGCCCAGGGCGATATTCTCAAAGTAAGCACACACAGAAACACACACACATACATTTCTCAGCTGTTATTCTTCATATCTAATCATCCCGTTTCACTTCCATGTTGTTTCTTAATGCAGATTTACGACGGCAAAGACAACACGGCGCAGGTTTTAGGAGCGTTCACCGGGTCGTCCATGTTGGGTCTGACATTGATCTCCACATCGAACCATCTCTGGTTGGAATTTTACAGCGATCCGGAAAGTACAGGAGAGGGATTCAAACTTGTATATTCAAGTGAGTATGACGACTGTTTTTAGAGGGGGGATCTGTCAACATCTGTGGGATGCAGATGTTACAAAACAGGAGTATAAACTATAGCTTTAAACTTTGCCCTGATTGGTTTCAAGTGTATTGTTTCAACTGTTGCAGGATCTTCCTCTTTAGTTCTACAATCAATATTCGCTTGCAACACACATGGCTACATTTGATGTTGAAAAAAAGTTGATGTGAAGTACGTTAAAACATATTAACAAACCAATCAGATCAATTCAGCTGTTACAAATCTACTGATTCCTCTTAAATGAAAAGTTACTGAATTATCATTAAACCGTTCTTCATCAAAGATGTTGTTCAACACTGTAATAATTACAATAAATTAATCTCATCTGATTAACAAAACTCCTGAGCGTAGGATGATGAGTTAAAGGTGTGTTTTGATGTTCAGCAAAGCACACGGATGTCGGCAGAACTCCTCCTAAATATGCTTTTAAAATGAGAAAATGTAATTAGTTTAAAAGCAGTCATGGAGGATGATTACCTGGAGTGATTTGCATACTGCTTTGAGATTGTGCAGAGTTGTTGTTGCACCTTTTGTGACATTTTGCAAAGTCATCGTGGCGAATAAGAACTCTTAATGTACTACTTTTTTACCCCTACCTATTAATATTGGATTCTCTTTTGAATGGAAAATAAATAAAGCATTTCAGTTCGACTTTGAAGGTGCACCCGGATGAAAAATATGCAGTGTTTTGATTTACTTATATGACTAAGAAACAGAATTATTTCCGATAGGCGACCGTTCACAGAGAATGTCAGGACAATGACAGATGTGTTTACGCTGCTCTGTGGTAAATGTACATCTTTCTCAACGGCCATCCTTAAAGGTTTTAGACATGCTCTAGTCTGCCAGGAGATAAGTCAAACACTGGTACACCTTGTCTTCTGTGCAACATTGTGGATCAAATCCTGGTTATGGCCTTGAAAAGAAATTTATAAACCTATTCATATCCCACGCTCGGAAATTGTTCACTAACCATATATCTAGAATATTACCATGGCAACTGGGCGCAGACACAATTTGAAAACAATATTAGATCAAATCTAGTGTATATATGTTCTAGTATAACTCTGATAAATGTTTCCCATGCATCCTATTAGGTTTTCTTACTGGTATCCGTATCTATAAAACTGATTCTACTCTTTCATGTGAAGCTGGAACAAACTAACAGTGTAGCACTCAAGAATGTCCACACTGAAAATAAAATGAAAAAAAAAAAAAACGCTTTATTTTCTCTTTCTGTCTAGGTTTTGAGTTGTCTCATTGTGAGGACCCAGGTGTCCCTCAGTTTGGCTTCAAAGTGAACGACCAAGGCCATTTCTCTGGCAGCAGCATCACCTACAAATGTGAGCCTGGATACACTCTGCACGGTGCATCCACGCTGAAGTGCATGACAGGTGAAAGGAGAGCCTGGGATAACCCACTGCCTTCCTGCATCGGTACGTCCTCACTGTCTGAAGACATCCACACTATGAATGAAGATTTATTGAAAACACAAAACTTTGCATGAAGCCGTACAAAGGAATGTAAAAGAATGACGAAAATGATCTTTTGAAAGCAAGAAAATAAGAAAATGCTAGTTTCTTGTGTTGATTATGGTATGTTTACATAAGTCTTGTATGCATCCCATCACTTCATTAGTTTTTGATGCGACAAAAGGACATTTTATTTATTTATATTTCAACCGACCACAGCCACTATTTTATAAAATGATAGTCTGAGATTTTGTGCAAATTATGTCACTTATACTTGGATGCAGCTTCACATAGAAGTACTTTGTAAATCTATTCACCACATTTCAAACTTTTTCTCTCTGAGGTGCACGGCTTTGACATTTCAAAGCAGCTTCAGGAAAGCTGACACAAGCTTGGAAGCTGGGATATCATCTACCCACCTATGATTCATAGCGACTGATCATGTCTGAGAAGAATCCAGTTTGCAGCAGGTTTCATTTTAATCAGATTTCTGAATCCAGGACACTAAACTTTCAGTTGATTGTTTGTCAAGCTTTATTTTGTTGCTAACTCCAGGTTGTTTGGTAGGTTCTCCCTAATGAAGAACGAGCTGCAAACTGAAATAAATATCTTACATTTGCACGACAAATTTGAACCACTGAATTCTTATTTTGCAAAAAAAAAACCTACAAAGTTAAAAACATAAAGTAAAATTGTGCCGAGACATATCATTTTTTTTTTTTTTTTTTTAAATCCAAGTTTTAACTGTTAAATCAATTTTAGGGAAATAAATAAATGTTTTTTCTTAACATGTAACCTCAAATCTGAATTTGCATGTTTAATTTAAGATGAACTATTTACTTGCAATTATGCAAAATAGGCGTAACAAATCTATGTTTATATAAAAAGGTGTCAAAACATTTAAATCTGTGATCTCAGTTTTCACTGTCCTCTCATCTATGGTCACCAGCTGTGGGTGCTGACCGAAAGAATAAGCTCACGGATACAAGCGGCTGAAATTTGCTTCCTCCGTAGAGTGGCCGGGCTCTCACTCGGAGATCGGGTGTGGAGCTCTGCCATCCGGGAGGTGCTCGGTGTCGAGCCACTCCACCTCTAGCTCGACAGGAGCCAGATGGGGTGGTTCGGGCATCTGGTCAGGATCACCCCCGAGCGCCTCGCTGGTGTGGTGTTTTGGGCACGTCCCAACGGGAGGAGACCAAGAGGCAGACCCCGGACCCACTGGAGAGACTACGTCTCACAGCTGGCCAGGGAACGACTCGGGATCCTTCTGGGTGAGCTGGAGGATCTAGCTGGGGTGAGAGAGACCTGGGCTGCCCGTTTGAGGCTGTTGCCCCCGCGACCTGGCCCCGGATGAGCGGAAGGTGATGGAACGGAATGTCAGTTTTTAAAAACAAGAACACCTTTTTTTTTAGCTTAATATCAAATGCTAAAATAGAGAAAAGTACTGCTTTTGTGTTTTTTTTTTTTTTTTTTTAGCAAAACAAGATAACAACTGAAAGAAACACATGGGACCCCGATTTTCTGTTCAATTGCCTTTTGTTTCTGTCTTTATTTTGTATAACACTGGCTGCTGTGCTTTTAAAGTCTCAATGAAAATCCCATTTACTCTAGATTTCACCACCTGGACACTCATTGTCCGTACAATGCTTCCCTTTTTTCTTTCTATTTTTGCTGTGGCCGATTTTACTTCTCACACCTGGAGGGAGCAACAATCAAACCTCCGGTGCTCAAATATGCCCTTTCACATGCACAAACATTCTTTTTATTAACTTCTATTTATAAAACGCTTAGTCTACGAAGAGCTTAGCCTGACCCATATACAAATTTCAGTCAAGTGGATTTTGGTGACAGGCTAATGTGTCAAAGCTCTGGCTATTTTGTGGAAATAATAAAATCATTATAAGCCGTTCCTTTTTCTTTTTTTTTTAACAAACACGATTTGAAATATTCATCACATTCAACTTCATTGCCTTTTTAATTTGTTCTCCAAGGCTTCAATTTGATGGGAAATCATCACAGCACAGTCAAAGTAATGATGTCAACAAATCCATACCGGTCTTTCACCGGCTTTGCAATCAATTTAGGCCTCCAGGACTCACATGTTGGCGCTAAAATATACACTCCTGCATTCATCTGGTTATTGTGTGCGGAATTAATTTGTCCTCAGGATAAATTGTCATTTTTTAAGTAAGGATATTTTTTTTTTCCAAAGCGACTCCCCACATTACTGCAGTAGCTTTGCCCCACATGCATGCTGCATACCATACTCAAGCTGAGCATCTAAAGACATTTCTACCTTCAATCATGTCTCTCAACTTTCTGATTTTAAATTCAGCTTAATAAGTCTCTCTCCTTCCAACGATCAATAATGAAAGAGTCATAAAACTACTGGCTAAGATTTTCTACCCTCATATTTTAGCAGTGACACACTGTGACCTCATCAAACTGTCTTAATATTATATTTCTTATTATTATTACTCCCAGTCTTTCCATCTTTACCCCTTTGGTTCTCTCCTTTCCCCCCTCTCTTGTACTTCCTTCCTCTGTATCCTTTCTCCATCTAACCCCTTCATATTGCTCCTATTACCCTAGATAATGTATTCCTGTGATGAGGGAGCCTAAGGGAGGTGGAACTTGCAGAGGGAGGAAAAACAGAGCGGCAATGAAGATGGTGAAAATATAGACGGGAAAGAGACAAAGCGAAAAGAGAACTTTTTTTTTTTATCCCTTATATAATGTGAGGTGATTTCTTTTGGGAGAAGTGCAAGCTCAGCACATTTTGAGTCTTCTCTCCTTTGGTTTTCATTTTGTGTTTGAGAGAGAGACGGAGAAAAAGTGAGACGCAGCAGAGCATTGGCTTCTTTTTAAATCCATTTGTCTCCGAGGTGATCATTTAATCACTCCTCTGTGGTCACCAAGACGCACCTGGTGGATCTGATTACTTTGATAAACAATGGCCTCAGGCAGATAAATGGTCGACTTGTCGTACCCCACAAACACGGGGAAATACATTGTTCATTGAATTGCCGTTTGTGGGGCATGGGTGTGTGTGTATGACATGACATTTTAGGAAGATTTACCATGTTAAACAGGGACGTTCTCACAGTGTGCAGATTAAACAGCATGCAATCTGTTTTGCTTGTGTTTCCGACACCTGTAGCCGAGTGTGGTGGTCGTTTTAAGGGTGAGTCATCAGGGCAGATTCTGTCCCCTGGGTATCCGTTTCCATATGACAACAACCTTCGCTGCACCTGGACCATCGAGGTGGATTCAGGAAATATTGTGAGGTAAACTGGGTCTCAAGGTCTTTTAATAGAGTTTTTTAACCATCATCAAAAATACGTACTCAGAATTACATATTTACTCCCATTGATAAAAATATGTTTGTTTCACTATTTATTTTTCTCTCTAAACCTCAGTCTTCAGTTCCTTGCGTTCGACACGGAGGCCAGCCATGACATGTTAAAGGTTTGGGATGGACCGCCTGAGAATGAAATGTCCCTCGCTGAGCTCAGTGGCTCGCTACTTCCTGAAGGAATCCACTCCACTCTGAATAAAGTCACAGTTCAATTTGAGACTGACTTTTACATCAGCAAGTCGGGATTTGCTATTCAGTTCTCCAGTAAGTTCAATACACTCACCACGGGGTGTGCATGTGCGACACTGTAATTCCATTTCTGTAGCCAAGTTTAAACATTCTTCAAATAAAATTTGAGATAAAAAATTTATGCAATGACATTAACAAGACTAGAATGTAAAAATTTGCGTTAATGTCCAGTAGATTCTTTGTATTTTTGTTAGTGCAAAATGAGAGTCTATCAAAAACAAAATAGCCCAAATTTTTGAAAGAATAGCAATGATTTCCTTTCAATATTTTATATTAATGATTTGTACAATTTTTCTTGTATCTGTGCATTTTTTTAAAAGCAAGACATTTAGTATCAAGTGAAGGGCATTGAATATAAAGTGTGATCCTACTTTTGGAAATTGCTTCCATTTTCCACCGCGTCCTTCTCCTATTTGTCCAGGCTCAGTGGCTACAGCCTGCCGGGACCCAGGTGTTCCGATGAATGGGAGTCGTAGCGGTGATGGCCGTGAGCCGGGGGATTCAGTGTCCTTTCAGTGCGATGCCGGATACGAGCTCCAGGGGGATGACAAAATAACCTGCATACAAGTGGATAACAGATACTACTGGCAGCCAAGCCCGCCTGTCTGCATAGGTGAAAAGACTTGAGTTTATTCGAGAGGGGCATAAAATAAATGTACTGCAGCTACTCCTGAAGTTGTTTAGAGTTCAGGGCTCAGTTTAAGAAGAGTAGATAAAGTCTGTTTAAGATCATTACTCGTGTGATTCTGTCATGTGCATTTTATCACTGCAGGATGTAAAAACAAAATAGTCTTAATTAGAAAAAAGTTTGAACTGATGTTTGTTTCAACCTAATTAAATTTTAATTATATTTCTCTGGTGTCATCATAGCTCCTTGTGGAGGAAACTTAACCGGTTCCAATGGATTCATTCTTTCTCCGAATTACCCACATCCTTACCCTCACTCGAAGGATTGTGATTGGCTGATTGCTGTTAACCCTGACTACGTTCTGTCTCTGGCTTTTATCAGGTACACATAAACTTTTTAAAACTTACCAGGTCTAGATGTGATTTAAAACAGCTAATACTTAAAGAAAAATGGATAAAAAGATTCAAACCAATTAGGCTCAACTTAAAAACTTTATTTACTGTTAGAAAGAAAAAAAAATATATGTTATATTTAACTTTAGAAACATTTAAACCAATGTTTTTGTAAAAGTTGTGTCTTTAAGACGGACTTTATACCATTTCTTTTTTACTTCTCCAGCTTCAACATTGAGCCAAATTATGACTTCCTGTACATCTACGACGGCCCGGACAGCAACAGTCCTCTCATCGGCAGCTTCCAGGACAGCAAACTCCCGGAGCGGATAGAAAGCAGTTCCAACACTATGCATTTAGCATTTCGCAGTGACGGCTCGGTTTCCTACACCGGATTTCACCTGGAATACAAAGGTGAAATATTTTAACCACAACTCTTGTTCTTTTTGCACAAATGGTGTATGCAAAAACAAATGTTAAAAAAAACAGGAGAACTTGGAATTATTTTTAAAAAAAGCATTTTACTGGAGGTTTGAAA
Organism: Neostethus bicornis; assembly: GCA_902685375.1. Classification (NCBI taxonomy): domain Eukaryota; kingdom Metazoa; phylum Chordata; class Actinopteri; order Atheriniformes; family Phallostethidae; genus Neostethus; species Neostethus bicornis. Next base: position 20,369,382 of record LR738551.1, on the reverse strand, counting down.
CCCTGGCCTTTCTATGCAAACTGTATATGTGGGTTTTCTCTGGGTACTCCGGTTTCCTCCCACTCTCCAAAAATATTAATGTTAGATTGATTGACCGCTATGAAATTGCCTTTAGGAATGAGTGTGTGTCCGGCCGTGCGACAGACTGGTGACTTGTTCATGTTGTACCCTGCCTCTCGCTTGAAATCCGCCGGGATAGGTTCAGCCACCCCTGCAACTCGATTAGGAATAAGTGATTTAGAAGACAAAAAGAAAAAAGCATTTTGCTCAGTTTTTAAAGTTCTAAATAAAACCCTGCGTTCCTGTCCTGTGCATGGGCAGACCGAGGAGACCTCTGCGCTTCATCCTCCCCGCTCCATCAGGATGAAATCCATCTACTCATCCCCGTCCAGGGCATCGCTGGGCTGAGGAGTCCCCCGTGTAACCATCAGGATGAAGAACATCTATTGACTTCTATAGAAATTTAGCTGTAGAGTAGAATAAGCTAATATTTAAACAATAGTCTTAGACACATTCGATGCTCGTCCCGGGGAGGGATCTCTCTTTTGTGTGGATCCCCATGAGGTTTCTTTTTTTTTCCCCATGGATGATGATTGTTTTTTTATGAGTTTTTTCTCAGTGTGAAGGAGAGTCTAAAGGCAGGAATGTTCTCATTTTGTCTAGCTTGCATTTGTTTGTTAGTTTTCTTGCTGTATCCTCTTTTTCGTCTTTCTGAATCTGCAATGTGAGGCCCATTGAGACAGAAATTTTGTGATTTTGGGCTATACAAATAAAATTGACTTGAATTGAACCCTAAAAAAATGGGCGGCAGGGAAAAGACAACATACACAAATATAGCAGATTAAATTAACCAAAACCTTAATATATTTGCATGAATTATGATTTATTTCATCATATACAGTTTCTTGGGGGTTTTTTTCCCCAAAATTAGAACCTCAAGTATGTCTTTTTTTTTTTTTCAAATCCAAAACAAAGACATCTGTCTAAATCCTCAATTTTGATGGGGAAATGTTTGTCTTATTATAAATGAAAGTTTTTTTGCTCATTGTCAGGCACTTTATTAGATAAACCCCTGTTCAAGTTTCAGATGGTTGCTAAAATTTCACAGCATTGTTCGAAGAGATGATGTAAGACAGCAGTAAGCACAGCACTATTTAGACTTAAAAGTTTATAATGAGCACTTATTAAGTCACACACGGTTTAATATATGGTATCCCAGTAGTTCTGAACCAGGAATGCATTTAACAAAATAGGTCAAAAATGGCAACAAAAAAAAAAGTGTCTTTAATTTGTTTGGTTTGAGGCTTTGTTAGTAAAAAATCAAAATCACTCAAATCTAGTCTGCTCGGGGGATTGCATCAGAGACTGTTTTTTTAAAAAGCTGTATCTGTTTTTCATAAACAAAGCAGCATGAGAAATGACTCTTTAAAGTTTTTACCGCCAACACGACAGAACGATTCCCTTGCTATGACAAGTGTGTTAAATGTCTTGAAAGATGTTTCATCTTGACACTGCGCTAGCGCTGCAAGTAAAGCACATGTTTAGTGACATAAAATATCATGTGCTAATTCCAATTTGAAGAGTGATTGCCATTACTCTAAATCACTGACAATTCGGTTGTTGAGATGTCTGCCTAGAAGTGTTAGTTAGGTTTGCTTTTAGAAAAGAAACAACACCAGCTCTGCAGGCACAGGCAGTACGACTGAAGTCGATGCGGGTGGCTGCTAATCTTTAAAATGAGGGGGCAGAGCCATAATTTGCAAGGGTCATGTAGCTCCCAAAAGCTCAGGGATAGCAGGGGCTCCGTCTTGGTATGAGAGGCTAAGTCAAATAGACTGTTAGAAAGGCCAATGCCACGCCTGCCTCATTTGATTATTGCAAAAGGCTTACTTATTAATAATTTGCCTTATTACTCATGGGTGCTTGTCACTTTTTCTTTGCCTCACCCACTTTTAACTTCCTTATTTTCCTTCTCAGCTAAGCTGCGGGAATCCTGTTTTGACCCCGGGGTGGTTCTGAATGGAACCAGGCTGGGTTCAGATTACAAACTGGGCTCTACTGTCACCTTCTACTGTGAAGCAGGATATGTACTACAGGTATAGATAATTTAAACACTAGTTTAATGCTTGACTGGACAGATGTCCGTGTTTGATTAGTCAATTGTGTGGTAACAATGAATAGAATTGTGAACGTCTGATTTTAGAAATCAATTGTTTGGAAAAATATAATTTATGTTAAATGTCATGTTTAACTTTGTTTTTAGGGCTATTCTACTCTACTCTGCTTGATGGGGGATGACGGCCGACCAGGATGGAACAGAGCTTTACCAAGTTGTCAAGGTAAAGATGAGAATACATAATTATTTATGCGTATATATTTGTTTAAGTAATTTGGTAACTTTAAAATATCTATGTGGATTTATGTGCATCTGTAGCTCCGTGTGGAAGTCGGTCGACAGGATCAGATGGGACAGTTTTATCTCCAAATTTTCCAAGGAATTATACTTCCGGACAGACCTGTGTCTACTCCATATCAGTACCAAAAGAGTTTGGTAAGTCTACACATATGTACACCCTACAGAACGAATGAGTTGAACAGTTTTAAAAAATTACTATCTGTTTTAACAATTCAAAATATTGTGTCATTAGATATGAGGTTAGACAGGAATCTCCACGGACAATGATGTTTCCAGATGACATTGTGATCTGTAGTGAGAGGAGGGAAGAGGTGGAGGAAAAGCTGGAGAGGTGGAGGTTTGCACTAAAAAGAAGAGGAATGAAGATTAGACAGAGTAAGACAGAGTACATGTGTGTGAATGAGAGAGACCCAAATGGAAAAGTGAGGTTACAGGGAGAAGAGATAAAGAAGGTGGAAGATTTTAAGTATCTAGGATCAACAGTCCAGAGCAATGGAGAGTGTGGAAAAGAGGTGAAGAAGCGTGTGCAGGCAGGCTGGAACGGGTGGAAAAAAGTATCAGGCGTGATGTGTGACAGAAGAGTATCAGCTAAAATGAAAGGGAAAGTGTACAAAACCGTGGTGAGACCCAAAATGCTGTTTGGTCTAGAGACAGTGGCACTGAGGAAAAGACAGGAAACAAAGATAGAGGTAGCAGAGATGAAGATGCTGAGGATGTCTCTGGAAGTGACCAGGATGGACAGGATTAGAAATGAGTATATCAGAGGAACAGCACATGTTAAAGATTATGGAGAAAAAGTCAGAAAGGCCAGACTGAGATGGTTTGTACATGTGCAGAGGAGAGAGGGAGTACATCAGAAGAAGGATGCTGGGTTTGGAACCACCAGGAAAGAGGACTAGAGGAGGACCAAAGAGGAGGTTCATGGATACAGTAAAGGAAAATATGAAGATAGTTGGCGTGACTGAAGAGGATGCAGAAAATAGGCTAGATGGAAGAAACTGACTTGCTGTGGTGACCCCAGAAGGGAAACGCCGAAAGAAGAAAATCTCAAGTGATTTCAAGTCAACTCTAGCACATTCCAAATTCATGATGTTTCTGGATGCAAGTTAAGAAAAATCAAATAGGCTCAATGAGAATTTCTGTACCAACTTTCCCGAAATGAACAAGTCTGGCATTACGACATTTCCAAAATTTAACGTGGCTGCTCTGAATGCTCAAGTTCTAAAGTCACACTGAGATGTTAACTGTGATATTACGAGTGATGAAAAGATATTTGCTTTTTATTTGATTCCAGGTCAGGGTTTCCTAATTGAAAGACATTTAAAGATCAGACTGTTTTTAATCTTGGCACATTTGATCATTGGTCCTTGAGCCTTGATTTAAATGACACTTTATGAGCGATATAAATATTTCAGTGATTCTTCATTAAAAGTGAGTCTGTGCAATGAGTTCAGTGATCAGAGGAAAGAGATCAGTCAGAGAGTTGTCACAAAGTTATTATCAAGACTATTAGTCATTTATGTTAGAATATTTATCAGTTTAAGATTAAATTCAAGCGAAACGTCTACAGAGATGTTAAAACCACATAATTAATCTTGGAAAAATGTACATATGCCAAACAATCAGGTCAATGATTCAGTATATGACTCAAACAGATTATTTCCTTAAACTTTCTATAGTTCCTGTCACATTGTAAGACCATTTTAATTGGTCTGTTGAATCTCGTTACATTTTGCAAAGTAGTTAGTAAAATACTGCTTTAACTTACGATAGTCATTAAAAAGGGTCATTTGTGTTTTATAGAGAAATAACTCTTATTTCATAACGCATAAAATTAACATAGTACTTTTTGTCTGCTTGAAAATCTAATATTCATCCAAAACAGCTTATCAAAACATTTATTCAGTTTCACTTTTGTTTTCAACACTTGCTTACCGATCAGTCCTGCCCCCTCGGGACATGCACGGCAGCATAAAAACGTCCTCTGATACATTTCGACAGCGTCACATTAAAAAAGCTACAGCACGTTTCTTAACATTTTTCTTTTGATTTTTTTTACATAAATAGAGGGGGAGACGGTGGCTCAGTGGTTAGAGCGTTCGCCCACGGACCGGAAGTTTACCAGAAGTTTGCAGGTTTGCATCCCACTGAGTTCACGTCTGGGGAGAAGACACCTAACCCCCCGTCTCCCCCAGAATTTGCGCTGTCATAGGTGGCAGCCTGCTGCGGTATGATGCAGCACACAAATTTTCTGGTGAGCGATGAATTAAGTATATTAAAAAAAAAAAAGGTCTCTTTTTTTGTTGTATGACTTCATATGACTGTGAGTATGTGCACTGATGCTGCTGAAACATTACCTGATTTACAATGTGGAGAACAAAATCCATGGCCAAGAATATTGTGTTCAGATTGTATCTGAATACTGGAAGGGAAAGTTTGGAATTGCCTCAAACATGAATAAAATTCACTTAAAAAGCCCACTTCAGGTATATGTTTTTGATATGGGGTTAACATTCATACATATTTTTACACACTTACTCGCTCTTTAATCATAATGATCAACCATTTGTAGACTTAACGTAAAAGTTTAACCAGTTTTCCATTCATAAAAATTTACCGTCCCAAATTTCTTATGAAAGCAGAGAGGCTTTGAAAATATTTTAAGGTTACACAAGTTATTGACGAATAGGGGCACAGACTGTTAAAACTGCTCGACACAGATGCTTGAATGAATCTAGTGGGCCATGCAGCTCCTGCATTTATAGGAGTTTTTTTCATTTTTTAGAGGAGGTGAGAGGTCTATGGGCTTGTGTACTCTTTTGGAGATGTTCTACTTACACTTAGATGATGTCATGGTTGAGGACACCCACTCAGGCTGCTCATTGGAAGGCAGGCCATCTCCTCAAGGATCAATGCCCAGGTTTTTCCCATTTGAAGTCAAAAGCTTTAAAAGCCTTTTAAATAAAACACAGAGACATTTTCAGTCATCAAATAACACGGGTAGTGGATTTATTCAACCTTTGCAGGACGGTTTAAAACCCAAATGACCGCCGTGCTCTCCTGAGTGTACATGAGTGTGCAGGCAGCAATGAACCATATGATAAACACAGTGGGGGGTAACAATGCCATGATCTCTTCTCCCTGTGGGTGCTAAAATGTGAATACTATTGTTTTTTCTTTGTTGTGGGAGAATGAAAACAGAACTCACAAATGGGAAGGCATAAAGACTTCTAGACTTTTTTTTTATTTTATCTGCATAATATTTTACAAATTTATGGGCTGTGAGGTAATGAGTAAATCAATCCAACCACCAGAAATTTGTGCTGTTGAATATTTTCAGCCACCTGTGTGCATCATATTAACATTTTGTCCTAAGAATATCTTTTTTTCTCTTCTGTTTATTTGATTACCAGTCCTATCACTTGTGTTTAGCCCGTCTCTCATCACTTCTTATGTTGGACAATTTGAGTTGTTAAAATATCTTAACATCAGAGTTGAGTTTATTTCCAAATCTTGTTAGTCAATTTAGTCATACATGATTTCACATAATAAAATTTGGGGGAGCGGGGACAGTGGCTCAGTGGTAAAGCGTTCGCCCGCAGACCAGAAGTTAACCGGAAGAGTTTGCGGGTTAGATTCCCGCTGAGTTCACGTTTAGGTTCCTTGGAGAAGACACCTAAACCCCATTTTTCCCACGATTTGCAACATTGTGGCAGCCTGCTGCAGTGTAGGAGTGCAGCACACAAATTTCCCCGGTGAGGGATCAATAGAGTATGTAAAAATAAAAAAAAAAACACTATAAAGTTTAACCGAACGGATTAATTTTTCACTGACTACTACTGTACAAATATGTGAGATTACAGATACAAGCGTCCGAAATGAGCTTCCTTAGGTTGGCAGGGCTCTAACTCAGAGATAGAATGGGGAACTCTGCCATCCGGGAGGAGCTCAGAATAGAGCTGTTGCTCCTCCGGGTCGAGAGAAGCCAGCTGAGGTAGTTTGGGAATCTGGATACGATGCCCCTCAAACGCCTCGATGGTGAGGTGTTTCGAGCACATCCCACTGGGAGGAGACGCGAAGGCAGACTCCGGACCAGCTGGATAGACTGTCTCACAGCTGGCCAAGGAGCGGTTTGGGATACAGAATGATAACACATTGATGACATCTAACTTTTGCACGCACCATTCAAATACCAAACAAACACAGAAAACCAGTAAAATAAAATGCACACATTTAAGAACCAGTTGGAAAGATTAGAAAACACATTCACTTTTATTAACTTTTGAATAAAGAGGTTGTTTTGGTTAATTCTCCTCCAACAAAACTCTCTTTTTTTGTTCGTTTTCTGCTCTAATGCTTATAGTGTACTTTGAATTGTCTAAAGCAACTTATATCGCCTTCACTTTGCCGATATTTACAATAGTGATTCAGCTTCATGGTCAGTAGAATTCAAACAAAGTTATCAATCAGACACTCAAACCTGATATATTGTATGTGTAAGACTGGAAACATGGCATTTAAACTAAATATAAAACACGCTGCAAGCAGTTTAGATTTATTTATCCAGAAAAAAAAAATAATTTAGCAGAAAACACTACTAGTTTGTACCAAAGAGAAAGTGACATAATGTCTCTCAGTAAGGAACAGTTGTAGTGTACTACAGCTGCCTGGTAACAGTGCCAGGGAACAGGCCATCAGCTTGGTGAATGGCAGGTGGCAGCATCTGGATTCCACAGGAGGGAGCCCGTGTTATACAACTTCTCTGGCTTTACCTATAATCATTACTTCAACCCCTACTGTTTGAACCAAATGCTGCTACTGCTGCACACATTGTGTCTGAAAATGATGCAACACTAATGAAACACACAAGAGATAGAAAAAAAAAATGGTTGTTTTCTATGAAAATTATTCTGAACTCATTTAGGTGTTATTATTTCAATCAAAAGTTTTCTGTTATAGAACTTCTTATCCAAAGTGTTAATGAAGTTTTTTTTTTCTTTTCTTCCTACGAATACAGAGGCGTTAGGGTGGAATGCCCAAGCTTCCCAAGTTTGTCCAAGTGACTAAACACTCGTCCAAAAGATTAAACAAAACAAAAATGTAATCAAATCCTTCGTAATGTGAAATCTGATGTTTCTACAAAGTATATGTTGGTTTTGGCACGTCTTGACCTCACACATAGGTCAGGAGGGTCTCCCAAATAATTTTCACCGTTTTGTTTCTGTTTTTGGTTTCCTTGCCTGAAAACCAGCCTCAGTGCTGTATCAGAGAATGCTTCTGATCACTTATGAGTCAACTCTGTGTGGGTCAAAACTGTTCAAACAGCAAAATAAACCTTTAAAGAAGGAATTTTGTAAAATAAGTCTAAATGACCCTCAGTTGTAAACACAGATGAGGCAAGTAAAAATGGCTGGCGTGGTTTCAAAGGCTTGAAGTGTTTTTAATTTTTCATACAGATTTTAATTGCAAAAAGAACATTGGTCAATTTCCCGCTATGCAGAAAATGACGTTCACAAATAAGATGTGATGGCGGATTTTCATTAAACAGGTTTTTTGACCAGGCAGATGTTTCCAGGCAAACCATCCTCTCACACACATTCTTCTTGTGGAAAATGATGAGGGTTTTTTTTTCTTTTTTTTTTTTTAACACCTCCACTTTATTATTGTATCATTTTAAAAAGAAAAAAAAAACCTCTGGAATAGTTCAGCCTGTGACAACCCAGTGTTGACAGCATCTGGTACCTGCCACCACCCTCCTACCTTCCTGGCATTACTGATCCCCATGATGTCGCTCATATAAAGCAGTTTTACTTTTTCAATCTGTTTCATGAGGAGCTTAACCTCACCATACAAAAAAAAAAAAATTCAATTTCTTTGATCTTTTCCCTCTTGAGCCATCATGGAAATGAGTTCATGAATATTTATCAGGGGGGTTCACCTGACCTCTCATCACCACCATATGGGCAGGGCAAAGTGTTCTTTTACATGTGCCAACTTCTGAGTTGATCATTGTGATTTATACAAAGAAACAGGTGTGGAATACATACGTGTCTTTTTTGTTAAGAAAAAAAAAGAAAAGTTTTTGTGTGTCTCATCACTTGATTTTTTTGCACATACTTTATCTAGTGAACGTGTGCATGCATGGTTTTACAAATGAGGCCCAGGAGTCTTATTAGATAACACTTGATTGCATTAGCATTGTTGTGTCTTGTTACATTTTGTTACCCCTCACTGCTAAGTGGTGTTGTAAGAGATAAAGGAACTTCTGGGAGATCCGAGATGGAGGAAGCGTAATGAGATATGTCATCTTAATAGTAAGTATGACTAAGATGACTGATTATTGTATCAGAGATGATTTGGTACTTTTGTACACACATCTGAATAAATCCTGGATTTTAGGAAGCAATGGCGTTCTATTGAGATTGTGTACCTCTCATCTATCTATTCAAGTGATCACCTGCTCAGTTAAAAGGCCACATACCTACTTAAATCAAGTGGCTGCCAACTCACCGGTATTGTATGAATAATACTTTGTACTGAATTGCAATGCCGAGAAACCCTGCAAGTTCAAAACCGCTTCATCCAGAGTTCATTGTGGACTTCCTTGCATTTCTTAGAGTCTAAATACCGTGGAAAGCCTTGTCCATTACATTCATGCTAGTGGCTGATACTTTACCGCATTTTACGGACACATTTAACTTCAGTGAAACTTTAATCTCTCTCACGCAATAATGATTGTTTCACAAAATCAGGATCATCTTCTTGTCATTTTGTTTTCCGCCATGGTTCACCACAAAGATGTCCCCCTCTAGACTTCCTGTAGATTTTTTAACACATCGGTGAGATACCCAGACACACATTTTAGTGTGTCTGGGTATTGACACGTTGAATACTTGTGTTTTGTTAATATTCAAAGTGTCACTTTGACGTACTTCTTCTTTCGGCATTTCCCTTCAGGGGGCGCAACAGCAAGTCAGTTTCTTCCATCTAACCATATCTCCTGCATCCTCTTCGGTCACTCCAACTACCTTCATGTCTTGCTTGAAGGTAGTTGGTAGTTTTTTGGGTTGGTTAGTTAAATGCCAAAATGGAATTTGTGTGTTACATTTTTTTTGTCATGACCAAAGAGGAGGTATCCATGAACCTCCTCTTTGGTCTTCCTCTAGGCCTCTTTCCTGGTGGTTCCAAATCCAGCATCCTTCTACCTATGTACTCTCTCTCTCTCCTCTGCACATGTCCAAACAATCTCAGTCTGGCCTCTCTGATTTTATTTACAAAACCTCTAACATGTGCTGTTCCTCTGATCCTGTCCATCCTGGTCACTGCCAGAGAGATCCTCAGCATCTTCATCTCTGCTACCTTCATCTCTGTTTCCTGTTTTTTCTCAGTGCTACTGTTTCTAGACCAAACAGCATGGCTGCACATTATCCTAATGATTTTTTTCATAGTCCATTTTCCATTTAACACATATACATTTATTTCTGTTTTGTGTTTATGTTGTAATTCAGAATATAACAAATAGTTCTGTGTGCAAAACGTGGATCTTTAGCATTATAAAAAATTTACTGAGCAAAACAATTCTGTTCAGAGTCAGCGCTGACCTTCTTTTAGACATGCATCCTTGGCAATGCCAGATTTAATCCTTTACGATTCAGCCCATGCGGCCAAAGTGAGTGGGTAGAAGAGATGGAGAGGTGATATATGTGTTTGTATGCATGTAGGAATAGAAACGCATATGAATTAAATTTAGAACAAATCACCTTATTTCTTTTATGTGTTGACAAAAAGCTACTTTTTTCTCCTGACTTTGTTCTTATTCACAGAAAAAGTGCACTAAATACATTAAAAGAAATAAAAAACTCAAACCACCAATGTGTTTGTCGGTCAGGGTGTTTAGTGATACCAGCTGTTCGTGTATGTTTTTGTTTCTATTAATTTATAGAACATGTTATTGGTTGGACGGCACAGTGGTGCAGTGATGAGCAGAGTGGCCTCATGGCAAGGTCGTGGGTTCAAGTCTTGGTTAGGGATGAGGCTTGAAACACTGGCCTTTCTTTATGTGTGGAGTTTGCATGTTCTCCCCATGTATGTGTGGCTTTTCTCCAGGTCATTCGGTTTCCTCCCACCCTCCAAAAACATGCATGTTAGGATTATTGGCCATGACATGATTGCCCCTAAGAATGAGTGTGTGTGCACTGCAACAGACTGGCGACCTGTTCGGGGTGATTATGAGTCGGAAATCTGAAGGATTAAATGTTACATTTGTCCCTGTTTGCTAATGTGAAATTTCAAATGATCTTGTTTCTTTAAAAGCTGCTGAGTGGATAGATTCATACTATTATCAAAAGTAGTCTTACAAAAAATAAGTCAATAAGAACATGTGTACACTTTCCTGAAACATAACAGTGGCATAGTTCCTGTTTGAGAAACAACATTCCCCACATCATACTTCTGTCTTTGTGTCTTTCTCGTTAAATAGCAGAGTTTAGTCTTGGCTTAGTGAAGAAAGTGTCTGAGATGACGCAGAAACATGCTACAGTAGAAAAAAATCCTTTCAACATTATTGTGAGGAGACATTAAAACACGCTTTTCTGTAAAAAAAAAACAAGTCAATAAAAAAAAGAAGCAATTTTTTTCTGTTTATATTGTGCTCTTTCAATCATTCCTGGACTTAAAGGGTTATTATATTACGTTGTTAGATCAAAGTGACCTTTCATTGCCTCTACAGTCCAAAAGTTGAGAATAGGATAAAAGATCTTTGCAAAAACCAATATGTTCCCTAGTGTGAGGTTTTTTTCTTCTTCCTGAATTAGTATTTCACACTTTCTGACACAACAGAGAAACTCTGTAGCCAATTGATGTGTGAGTGAAAGAGGGCGGAGGTCTGACGTGTGCATGATGAAGATAAGGTGATGTTTTGACTATTAAGTGTGCTCATATGTAATTTCTTGCCAGTAGTTTGCTTCAAATAGAAGTTGACACTCCGGCTTAATAACATTTAAATTAGCTATTACAGGTTAATTTTATCATTGGAAGGTCAGACTCAGACGGCCGCACGGAATAATAATTTGCTACCCGTTGTTGGTGGTTCACTCATCACTTTTTCTGCTTTCTCCACATTTTCATTTTCAGTTCTCTTTGGTCAGTTTGTGATGTTCCAGACGTCTCTAAATGATGTGGTGGAAATTTATGATGGACCAACTCAACAGAACACACTGCTCTCTTCTTTGTCTGGTTCTCATTCTGGTGAGGAGAGATAAATCCTTTCAAAATAAAGCGAGAATGTTTAAGCAATACCTAACCTAAAAACATTACAATTTACTCTTATTTAAACTGTTTTTTTACTCTCTTGTTCTACATTTGCAGGTGAATCTCTCCCTTTGAGTTCAGGAAACCAGGTTACTATAAAGTTTACCACAGTTGGACCAGAAACTGCCAAAGGATTTCATTTTGTTTACCAAGGTAAAGACTAGTTTCTGTTTTCTTCCATTTTTTTTAACACAGTCTGTACAAATAAAAACTATTTTTATAGGCCACATTCTTAAAGTTTATGAAATTTTTGTAAGTTCTGTAATTGTGCCTTCAGGTATTTTGATGACTGTGCTATTTTTTTTTTTCTTCTCTCCTCTGCAGCCGTACCTCGTACCAGTTCCACTCAATGCAGTTCTGTCCCTGAGCCTCGCTTTGGGAAACGTCTCGGTAATGACTTTGCAGTTGGCTCCTTGGTGCAGTTCGAATGCAACCCAGGGTACATGCTCCATGGCTCCACCGCTATTCGTTGTGAGAGTGTACCTGACAACCTGGCACAGTGGAATGATACCTTACCAACATGCATAGGTATGTTATGTGTAAAGTTATGTGTAGTTACACGTTACATCGTAGAACTGAAAGGCTGCTGTGTTCCAGTGTTGCTCCTTTTCTTTGCTGCAACATTTTAACCTCTGCTTTCCTCTTTTCTTTTCCCACCACTCTTTCCAGTTCCCTGCGGCGGTGTATTGACCTCACGCCGTGGGACCATTCTGTCGCCTGGTTACCCAGAGCCTTATGACAACAATCAGAACTGTGTGTGGAAGGTCTCTGTTCCAGAAGGAGCTGGAATACAGGTCGGACCTGTCACGCCGCTTACTGCTTGACCTATGTATCATTGGCTTAAAAGCTGAGCAGGCAGGATCCTGCAGAAGATAAGATATTATTAGTGGGGTGAATGGATGGATGGTTTCTAAAAGAAGGGCCATCAAAGATAACTAGATAGGATCTAATCATTAAAGATAAGGCATGATTGTGTGTAAGCTAAACTGCTCTCACGGACAAACACAAAGGCAAAGATGCCTCTTATTACAAAATAAAGCTGTTGGGAGTTTGGGATGGACACCACGACATTTAGTTGGTTTTATTATTATAAGGACAAAAAGCTAATTAATGAGTTGTTGTTTTTTTAAAAAATGAATGTCTTTAGAAAAACTAAGTGCTAACTTGTGTTTTTTCTCTATCTTTTGCTTTTTCTGCTCATCCATTCAGGTACAAGTTGTAAGTTTTGCTACCGAGCATAACTGGGACTCATTAGATTTCTATGATGGTGCAGACAATCACGCTCCGAGACTGGGCAGCTACTCTGGTAAGCCTCTCACACACAAAACACATTCAGTGGAAATTTATAATTGACCCTTTCAGAAGAAAATTGCAAGCATTTGAGAAGGAATTTTATAATTAAACTTCAAAATCTTTTTCTTTTTCCAAAAATAAAAGTTGAAAAAAATGTTTGTTCAGACTTGAATACATGTCAAGTCCTTTTTTTTTTTTTTGTCACAGCAACTCTGCTTTGTTTTTTCAAACCCAAAAAACAAAGCAGAAAAGAGGTGGAAAAAAGGAAATAGAAGCTGGAAAAAAAACATCACAGATTGTCCCTAGTGCTGTGATCGACAAGCGCTCTTTGGCTTTGTAGCTATTTCCAGTTAGAGCACAGTTAGAACTAAACTGGTAGCTTTCTGAGTCTCCCAGCAGGAGCCGGGTGACACAAGTGTTTGTTTATCCACGATTCCTTGAAAGACATATGATACATTTGTCACATAACTGACTGATCCTCTTACCCACTAATTCCTCTCTAAAAACAGGTGTATGAAGTGATCTTTGAAGCACCGTAATTATCTAAATTCACCTTTTCACTGCTTGAAAAGAATCTATTCAGCAACAATATTTTCATTTCTTATCTTGAAACATTGAAAGAAGTTTGTTTTTAGTTTGTAGATTACATTGCATAGTAAGTTATCATCTTGACTAAAAAGAAAAAAAATCTGGTGTTTAGGATAATATTGAGTTTTTCAAGTAGGAATGATTTTTTTTAATTATTTTTTATATTTTTAAGTTTTAAAACTGCCTAAGAAAAAATTTTAATTCCTAAAAAACTATAAAAACGCAATGATCATATCAATTTGAATAGTATGCATTGAAATTGTATTTTTACCTGTTTTCACGGTGGAAAAGTGAGGTTACAAGGAGAAGAGATAAAAAAGGTGGAAGATTTTAAGTACATAGGATCAACAGTCGAGAGCAATGGAGAGTGTGGAAAGGAGGTGAAGAAGTGTGCACAGGCAGGCTGGAACGGGTGGAGAAAAGTATCAGGTGTGATGTGTGATAGAAGAGTTTCAGCTAAAATGAAAGGAAACGTGTACAAAACCGTGGTGAGACTGGCCATGCTGTTTGGTCTAGAGACAGTAGCACTGAGGAAAAGACAGGAAACAGAGATGGAGGTTGCAGAGATGAAGATGCTGAGGATCTCTCTGGCAGTGACCAGGATGGACAGGATTAGAAATGAGTATATCAGGGGAACAGCACATGTTAGAGGTTTTGGAGATAAAGTCAGAGAGGCCAGACTGAGATGGTTTGGACATGTGCAGAGGAGAGAGAGAGTACATCAGCAGAAGGCTGCTGGATTTGGAACCACCGAAGAAGATGCGGCAGATGGGGTTAGATGAAAGAAACTGACTTGCCATGGCGACCCCTGCAGGGAAATGCCGAAAGAAGAAAAAGACCTGTTTTCACGGTGAATAAATAGGGGAAATAATACTGTAGATCTTTTCTTATTTTAGTTAGATTGAACACAAAAAGTAGTTGACAGAGTACCGTGAACGGTCATGTCCATTAATGTGCCATTACTGTTTCTTGCCTCAACGTCCACACTGACTGCAGGAGAAGTGCTTCTGCCTCGTTGGCTCGGCAACTCATTTTCACCTCTCTTCTGGGAAAGTAACAATGCTTTTAAGGAAGCAAAGCCATCTGGGTATCTCATAGATGTGTTAAATAATCTAGAGGAAGTCTAGAGGGGAACATCTTTGTGGTGAACCGTAGCAGATAACGAAATGACTGGAAGAAGATTCCGTTTCCGTAAAACAATCATTACTGCGTAAATTCACACGGGGAGAGATTAAAGTTTCATTGAGGTTAATTACACTTCTGATTAATTCCGCTATATATTCCTAAATGGCAAAAATTGTTAAATCAATGCAGTTAATTATTAATCATCATTCTTGACAATTATGAATTAGATTTCTACCGGGATGTGAAACTTGAGTAAAAGCGGATGCTACAGATGCTTAGAAATCTTGCTTATGAATTTACTGACCTAATTCACTGTTCGATCATTCGGAGGAATTACTCCACGTTGATTTAAGTTCAGATGACACACCTTCCACTGAACTAAAATGTAAAAAATAAAACATGTCATCCAGTTTGTCAGTACAGATTCATACAGTGTTTCGTAGCTTCAGCTTCGCTTCCTTTCTGCTTGTCTTTCTACTTCCCTTTGACTCTCTAAGTAGGTCAAGCCAACATTTGAAAAAGTGATTTCAAATAATGTAGATGCCAAAAAAAAAGTAATTCCTTTTCTTTGTAGTTGAAGAACTCTTCACAAAGAAATAAATGTAAGAAATAAATGTGGGTTTAGGAGGCTTTTGGTTTTTTTTTTTTTTTCTTTTGCTTCTCATAAATACAATCTTTTGCTTTCAACCTAGGAGAAGAAAATAAAAGAAATTCTAACCCCATCTTCGCTCTCTTTTCCTCACTCTTAGGTACCACGATCCCCCCTCTCCTGAATAGTACATCTAACAACCTCTATCTCAGCTTCAGCTCTGATATTAGTGTGTCGGCAGCTGGATTTCACCTGGAATACACAGGTTTGTGTTTTAAACAGTTTGATCTGCAGGTAAAAAAATTCAAAAATATGAGTGAGATTTATTAACTTTTTGTTTTTGCTTTTTTAAGCAATTGGTTTGGAGTCATGTCCTGAACCTCAAACGCCAAACTATGGAATTAGACATGGAGACAGGTTCATGGTGGGGGATTTTGTTCAGTTCTCATGTGAACAAGGATACTCTCTCCAGGTAGAAATCCAGAATTAAACTAGTACACAGTATGTGAAATCTTCTAATCTTACCATTTTTGTACTAATTTTCTGTTTCTAGGGCAATGCCCATATCACCTGCATGCCCGGCCCAGTCAGAAGATGGAACTACCCTGTGCCGCTGTGTATCGGTGGGTCTTGTCCGTCTCTCCTGCATAGCCATGCCTCTCATGCATTCAGGCGTGGTGCTGCTGAAAAACATGCAAAACTACCGCACAGCAGAAATTATGCAAGCTGTTTCCACTGCTGTTTCTCCGACTCTCCTGAAAATAAGCTGTTTGATCAATTTACTGCTCTGTGATGAGCTGATTACTTAGTATTCTGTGCCAAGCATGATTAGGCTTTTAAACTGATGCAATTCCAATGCAGCCGCAGACGTGCAGGGTGCACAAGCTCATGAGTGTGCAGTAAGGAAAAGTAGAAGACGCATGCTCGTGATTTATTAACACATCCAGATTTATGTAAAATTATGCATCCATGTATCTATCAGATATCTATGTCTTAGCTCATCTATCCATTTATTCTTTTTCATGTTTCATACTAACTCTGTACTTCTGTGTTCAGCTCAGTGTGGTGGGTCCATGACCGATGTAAGCGGGGTAATTTTAAGTCCTGGTTACCCTGGCAACTACCCCAGTGGATTGGATTGTACGTGGACAGTCAACTTACCAATCGGCTTTGGTAAGAATCGGTCAACTTTTGGAAAAAATGAAAATAAAATGAATATAATTATCTGTTTATATTAAAATTGGTTTGATATGTGTCTCAACCTGTGTGTGGTTGGTTGTAAAGGTTTTTCTTTCTCTCTCTCTTTCCTTCTTTCTTTTTTTCTTTCTTTCATTCAGGAATTCATCTCCAGTTTCTGAACTTCTCCACCGAAGCGATCCATGATTACTTGGAGATTCGCAGTGGAACATTGGAAATGGGTTCAGTTATTGACCGGTTCAGTGGCCCCATCATTCCTAAACCACTGTTCAGCACCACCCATCAGACCAGCTTTTTTTTCCACAGTGACTATTCGCAAAACAAACCAGGGTTTCACATCACCTATCAAGGTAAATGTTGGTTCTTCACTTTTCCATCCAACATGTTGTTTACTTGGATTCTGTTTTCTGAGCAAAGAAAACAAAAATCAGACATCTGACTGTGCTGTTTGTTTAGCAGAAAAGAGCAACTGTTGCTAACACAACTTTGTGATTTCACTCCTGTGGGAGCGTTCTAAAATCCAAATTACTGTACACAAGAACATTTTTTAGTAAAAAAAAGAAAAAAAACATCATCAAACATGTGCAGGCAGCGTGGGGCTTCCTCAGTCGGATACGTTTCAGAAAGGATTTTTAATTCAGTGTTACTTTTATTTAGACAAATCTTTTCGACATCCAATATTTATTCATCGTTATCCTATTCTTATTAAAATTACAGTGCATGGTGAATAATATATTTTTCTCTTAAAAGCAGCGCTGCTTCAGTGTTTTAAAATAGTACCACTCTTTTTTTTTTTTTTATACTTTTACAGAAGAAAGAAAAGTAGTTTTCACAGTTGGAAGACTTGACATTAGTCATAAAATTGCTCAAAAGATTTAAATATGAAGTGAAAACTACTATGATCGGCACAAAGAAAATTACTCTGAAAGTGGAAAACTGCTTTTATTTCTGCTTCTTATTTTAATACTGATATTTAAAATTGGAGCTCAGCTTTTGTGTAAAGCCAAAAAATTGTGAATTTTTACTTGCTTTTCTTGTAAATAACTTTCTTTGAACAAGCAACTTTTAAATAGAAATTTTTTAAAGAAACCAGCTGATATTGTAACTAATTTCTGGAACCGTAGTAACAGATGGTCGAGAAATTTCACAATCTAATGACTCTGAGAATATATAGAGAAGTTTGAAAATTGTTGATGTGAAAAATCTATGTAAAACATTTTTTTAAGTAACTTCTTGCCACTTGAATTAATTTTTGATTGGTTTACGTTTTAAAGATCGTGTGTCTTGTTTTTTTAAATAAGCAGTTTATTGAAATATGTTCCGTTCCATCATCTTCCGCTTATTCGGGGCCGGGTTGTGGGGATAGCAGCCTCAGACGAGAAGCCCAGGCTTCTCTCACCTCAGCTGCATCCTCCAGCTTACCCGGAAAGATCCTGAGTCGTTCCTTGGCCAGCTGTGAGACAGCGAGCTAGTCTCTCCAGCGGGTACGGGGTCTGCCTCTTGGTCTCCTCCCGCTGGGACGTGCCTGAAACACCTCTCCAGCGAGGCGCTCAGGGGGCATCCTGACCAGATTCCCGAACCACCCCATCTGGCTCCTCTCGACCTAGAGGAGGAACGGCTCGACACTGAGCTCCTCCCGGATGCCAGAGCTCCTCACCCGATCTCTGAGTGAGAGCCCAGCCACGCTGCGGAGGAAGCTTGTTTCGGCCAAGATCTGGATTGGCAGACTGAGGTGTGGGTCCCTCTTTATAAGAAGGGGGATCAGAGGGTGGGCTCCAACTATCGAGTGATCACACTCCTCAGCCTCCCTGGGAAGGTCTATTCAGGGGTACTGGAGAGATGGGTCCACCCGATTGTCGAGTCTCGGTTTGAAGAGGAGCAGTGTGGTTTCCGACTCGGACGTGGAACTATGGACCAGCTCTATACCCTCTTCAGAAATATGTTCTTTATTTAAATAAAAAATTTCTAGTTTTAGTAAAGAAAAACCTGGTATAACATTAAAAGTATTGCCAGTTTTCCCATTATTGTCATCTCGCTTTAATAATGACATTCTCTGTATCAGCCTACCAGCTCCAGAGCTGCCCAGACCCTCGGCCTTTTCGAAATGGCATCGTGATCGGCACAGACTTCAGTGTGGGCATGACTGTATCATTTGAATGTCTGCCCGGATACTCTTTGATCGGCGAAGCTTCACTCACATGTTTACATGGAATTAGCAGGAACTGGAACCATCCTCTGCCGCGTTGTGAAGGTAATTGATTATTTTAGTAATTCATGCTCCTGTTAACTGTCCGGGTCTCTGCTGCAGTTCTTTTTCTCAGCTCGGGAGGTTTCATACAAAATTCATGATGTGGAAGGAGACAGTATGGTACTGTAAATACAGCACAATTAAGTGGTGATAGTAATAGATGTTTTTCTATATGTATATGTTCATGAAAATAGATGCACATGCATTTATGAGTGTGCATATACACACGCATTTACATACATATGGATATGTTCAAATATATGCTCAGAAAACTAATGCATTTATTTCTGCAACAAAATCTTTATTTTTTTCAGTCTATCTTGTATTAATAAGATAAACCTGGATGTATTTTTTTTTTATTATTTCATCCTAACCCATTAAAGAAAATGAGCCTAGCTTTTTTTTTTCCTATCAGGCTTTCTAAATCAAAATATATAATTTTTTTTTCTATTCCTATTATGTGCACATCAGACTAATTACTGACCCACCTCAACATATCTTACGTACATAAAAGACTTTTATCTCTCATCGGTGGTAACATAATACAAGTGAGCATAACCTGCTGAATATCTAAACTATAAAACTCACACAAAATATAATTGCTTTTTAATAAAGGCTGTAATTAATCTGTATTTATTATGTGATTTTAAAAGATCTTACTTTTCGGTCCAGGAAACCGTTTACCAAGCTTTAAAGTGTTTGGAATAATTTAATAATATAAAATTCTGTTCTTTTTTTTATTAGCTTTGTGTGGAGGCAACATCACCTCATTAAATGGGACCATTTACTCTCCTGGTCATCCTGAGGAATACCCGAACTTCCAGGACTGTGTGTGGAGCGTTCGAGTTCCTCCTGGTCATGGCATTTATATCAACTTTACCGTCCTCAGCACCGAGCCTATTTATGACTACATCACTGTGTGGTATGTGCTCATTCTGTCTGTAATGTTTTATTCTTAAATTTGCTCCACTTCTTCACCTAGCCTACATGTGCACGGCCTTGGATGCTCTCTCAACTTTCGCAAGATTTATTTGCAAAGAAATGGTCTTTTTTTTGTGACAGAACAAACATACGATTTGTACCATCTATTCTATTTTTTTTTAACCATATTAAATTTTCTTATTAAAAGGATGTTATGCTCTTTAACATCTTTCCACAGTTAGCTACTAATTGGCTTAGTTCCTGTCATAGTTGCCATGACTACAGACTTCTTTCCTTAAATATAATACTACTTGACATAAATCCCCTCCTTGACGAGCGTTGTGCTTTTCCATCCTCATCTCTCTTCCTTGCATTATCTCGAACCGTCCCGTAATACACAATACATCTTTCTCTTCCTATCTGCTGCTTTACTTTCTCTTCATTATTCTCCTTGAGGAGGTCCACCATTGGCAACAGAAGACATTTTGTCAATGTGGGTGCTTAAATGGTACTCTGATACCTTGTTGTGGAGTTATCTGCAGGTACAAGGTGGAGGGAGAACCATAAATAGACGGTTAAGTCTATTTCTACAGCTGCCATGTTGCTGCCCCTTCTCTATAGGCCCTTTTCTAAATCCTATTTTCTGTAAATGGACAACAGGAATGTCCCCTGGCACAAACTGGGGATGATTCAAGGCGGACCTAAGCAGGGATAATATAACAGCAGGGAGGTGAATCATGTTTGCTGGAACATTCCTCAACAAATATGCTTAGTTTAGACACCTTTAAGGATAAATGTCTGTATTTCACTGTTAACTTGTGATTATCTACACAATGCGAAACACCTGGACGGGTTTAACAAAGGGAGTACAACTTTAAATGTTCATTTTTTTTGCATAAATCTGAATTATTGATTAGGTTGTGTGAAACATTAAAAAACCTCAGTCATGCATTTTTGCATGGATAGATAAGATAGATAAAAACTTTATTAATCTCCCGCAGGAGAAATTCTGGTGTCCAGCAGCAACAGAAATCAAGTGCTACATACTAAATAAATAAAAACAACATACATACATAATAAAATAGGACTCAGTTCCTTCCAGAAACATCTGATCTATTAAATTGTCTAAGGGCTGAAGGGATGAACAACCTCCTAAAGCGCTCAGTCCTGCAGCGCAGTGAGAGGAACCTACTACTTTGGGTCATCTTCTGGGTCGTGATAACATCGTGTAGAGCGTGACGGGGGTTATTCAGGATACCCTGCATTAGAGCCCTCATCTTCCCATCCAAAACAGCTCCCACAGACTCCACATTTGTCCCACCACTGATGCACACTTCCTTATCAGTTTGTCCAGCCTATTACTGTCCCTTGTGGTCAAGCTGCCTCCCAGCAGAGGACCACAAAGAAAACTGCAGTTGTCGTGTATGGTAAATGACATTGGGCCACAGCCTGTCAATTTATTTGCATTGGTAATTTTTATTCAAAAACTCATATTTTTGCCAGCCGTTTCATGTGTTACTTTTCAATTGTTAGTAAAACAAACTAGGTGCTAACGTTTGAGTAGATAGGTTGGTGTGAACAAACAACAGCTGACGTGCAAAATAATTTAGAGACACAAACCTGCAAAAAGCCAGAAAAAAAAAACAGCGTGTTTTATACTTAAGCACTATTCACTAAAATCTGCTAAATTTCTTGCATAAAAAGCACTTTTATGTTGCCTATGAGTCAGGCAAATCAGAAAAGTATCTTGTAAAAAATTTTTTTACAATTTTTTTTTTTTTTTATGCCCACAATTATTAAAAACGAGTGCCTTTTATAGCAATATTGCAGATAGATGCATTGTTGGTCCTTTTTTTGCAGGAAGCATTTCACACATACTCCCCTTCCCTCACGCTCCTCTGGCTTCATGTCGCTCTATGAATAGGGTGGAGAATGGCTGGTTCACTCAGGACTTGTGTCAAATTTTAGAAGCAGATCCTGTGTTTTCTCAAGATGGATCGGGGGGATGAGCAATAGCTGGGCTTTCACAGTTTCTGGTTTCTAATCAGTAAGATATCATAAATATTATGGAGTAGTAATGTTTCAAAACCCTGAAAATGTGGTTGCTTATGTTAATAAGATACAATGAGGAAATGATTGTTTTGCAGAAAATGGGGCCTTAACTTCTGATAAAAATTTATAAGAACAAAAGTAGCTTGTTTTTTTTGACAACTTAGAAGTAGTTGTTTACTGTAGAACTGCAGCTGTAACATATCTGCTCCTTCTTCCTACATCGACACCTCAACGCTGATAAACTTCGCACCACCCACCCAAAAGCAATGGTGCGACCACCATGAATTGGTTGCACAGCTTGTTTCCTGACCCTGCAGTCTGTCAGAAAGGAGGGCAGCGAGCTGAACTCGCACATAGTCAAGATGGCGACAACACAAAAATGTGCTACAAACTCACAATCTTAGTTGCACAAGTTGTAATGTTGGTCTCCTGTGAAGAGCACAGCGCCGCTGATAAGGTGTGATTTTCTCAGCGGTATTCACAGTCCATAGCTAGCTGACCTGACAGTCACTAAGTCTACTAATTGGGCTCATACTGAGAGACCTACTACAGGATCGCATCGCAGGACTTGTCAAATGTGTCAGATGATACCGTTTGTTGTGCTACCTCTCACTGTAGATGTTGACACAGTCTACTAATAACTGTTAATGACAAAGCAAAGAGACAAACTGCTCGCTTAATCACTGACCGTAAATCAAAGATGGTTTAGATTTCTTATGTGGCCTGACAGGGATAATTAGCCCCATCCAAAATCACTTAACAGCTGGAAATAATCATATCATTCCGTTCCATCATGATCCTTTTAAATCGCAGGTAATGAGTTGGCTGTTGGTTAGTCCCAGTTTGACAGTCGGGGTGCCGTCATTAGAGGTGAAATATGCTCCCGATGGCATGCTGTGAAGCTGACCCGCGAGTTCACAGAAAACTTTTTAAGTGCTCTTTGTGGTAATTGTGTAACTTTAATGCCAACTAGAGTAAGCCCAACCCCACACCAGTAGTCTGTTCTTCTTTTGATCTGAAAACAGTTTGATGTGTATTTATGACACGAAGCAGCCCCCACTGACAGATTAGGAAAGTTACACATTTGGGAGTCATGTTGTTAGCATAACGTTTTCTTTTGGAAGTGAATCAGAATCATTTTTTATCTGTCTCAGAAAACTTTGTGACATTGTAGTTTGGAGAAGGTTGGGCTTCAGTCCAAACCCGATTGTGTGCCAGCGCTTTGTCACAAAGTGACTATCTACATGTGAACCCAATGGAACCACTCCAAGTATTTCCTCATAAATATAATCAATTCTCCTCCATCTTTTATTCTTGCTGGGAGAAACCAAGATCGGATTGCAAACAACTATCAAACTGTCAGAGATTGTTGCAGTAACCAATCTAAATTATGTTTTAGTTTGATTATTCTACCCTATTGTACAATAACATAAGACCTAGCTCATACACAATGACATTTTTTTTCTCCTTTTTTTTTACCTGTCTGTTGTTAGTTAAATGCATTTTTATTCCAACATTAAATGTTCTTCTGTATTTGTTTGCCCACAGGGATGGTCCTGATCAGTCATCCCCTCAGATTGGCCAGTTTAGTGGGAACACGGCATTGGAGTCTGTCTACTCGACGTCCAACATAATCCTCATTAAATTCCACTCTGACTTCTCTGGATCTGGCTTCTTTGTTTTAAGTTATCATGGTAAGACAGTGACCGCACTCACTCCAACACAGCGTAATGTACAGTAAAAGTGGATTATCACATAGGATTCTCTCCTCTAAGCTCTACATGCCAGTCTTATTGGCTGTTTTCTTTGAAGTTATCTTAGTCCGAGTAAAGAGGACATTTTTGGTGTGTCATTAGTTGAAACTTCTGTGTTGTGATTTGATGTTTAGTCATTAAGTTGGATTTAGTTTAACATCGACTTCTTGAAGTTTAGCTCAGACCGTGCATTAGACATGAAAAGTGAAGATTAAGTTATTAAAGTCTGCATAAAATACCTTTTAGTATTATATCACAACATTAGAAAGAAGTTCTTCTGGTACCTACAGGAACAATCTTTGTGAGTCAGGTTTTTAATTGCGTAAACGTAGAATTTTTTAAAAGCTTATTTTATGTGTGTGAATGAGAGAGATCCAAATGGAAAAGGGATGTTACAGTAGAAGAGATAAAGAAGGTGGAAGATTTTAAGTACTTAGGATCAACAGTCCAGAGCAATAGAGAGTGTGGAAAAGAGGTGAAGAAGTCTGTGCGGGCAGGCTGGAACGGGTGGAGAAAAGTATCAGGTGTGATGTGTGACAGAAGAGTTTCAGCTAAAATGAAAGGGAAAGTGTACAAAACCGTGGTGAGACCGGCCATTCTGTTTGGTCTAGAGACAGTGGCACTGATGAAAAGACAGGAAACAAAGATGGAGGTAGCAGAGATGAAGATGCTGAGGATCTCTCTGGGAGTGACCCGGATGGACAGGATTAGAAATGAATATATCAGGGGAACATCACATGTTAGAGGTTT
Source organism: Neostethus bicornis (assembly GCA_902685375.1). Taxonomy (NCBI): domain Eukaryota; kingdom Metazoa; phylum Chordata; class Actinopteri; order Atheriniformes; family Phallostethidae; genus Neostethus; species Neostethus bicornis. The sequence goes on along the minus strand of LR738551.1, from coordinate 20,345,140 downwards.
TGGAGATAAAGTCAAAGAGGCCAGACTGAGATGGACATGTGCAGAAGAAAGAGAGTACATCACAAGAAGGATGCTGGATTTCAAACTGCCAGGAAAGAGGACTAGAGGAAGACCAAAGAGGAGCTTCATGGATACAGTGAAGGAAGACATGAAGATAGTTGACCGAAGTAACGGAAGAAGATTCAGCAGATAGGGGTAGATGGAAGAAACTGACTTGCTGTGGCGACCCCTGAAGGGAAATGCCGAAAGGAGAAAAAGTTTTTAATATCAGCATATTTATGATTGTGCTGCTACAGAGACATAAAATGTTCATGGTGCCAATGCAAACGTTTGTTAATTAAACCAATTACGTATTCACTGGAAGATAATGGGCGCATAACAACAATAATATTAAGTCTCAAATACACAAATAATCAAAGCTATAAATTAGATTGGTAATTCAGTAATTGTCTAAAGTATTGTATAATGGCTGAAAGGCAATTTAAAAAATCTTTCATGTATTTGTCATCTGTCTGACAAATTAAATGATATTGGAATAACAAAAAGACAGAAAACATTGATAGTCTAATTACTTTAAAGTGCTTCATACCAGCACAAAACAATGCCCGTTCTCATTTTACTACAGTAACCAATCAGTAGAGGTTTTGTGGTTTTTATCTCACTCTAAGAATGTGAGTTTGTGAGGTTTTTTTTTTTTAATTATTTAAATTCTAGCAGCCATTTTCTCTTGCTGTTAAAATGACAAGTGCATTTTTTTTTTTTTACGCTGAGGTTTTTGTTATTTTGTTTTATCAATTTGTTAAATTGTAAATCCTGAGATTTTGCATTTGACATTCCATTCAAAGTTTAAGTTGACAATTTAAACTACCAATTTACAGAATTCAATCAGGGAGAGATGGTGGCTCAGTGGTTAGAGCGTTCGCCCGCGGACCGGAAGTTAAGCAGAAGTTTGTGGGTTCTCATCCCACTGAGTTCACATCTAGGGTCCTTGGAGAAGACACCTAAATCCCTGTTTCTCCTACCAATGCTGTTGTCATACGTGGCAGCCTGCTGCGGTGTGATGCAGCACACAAATTTATTATCAGGGATTAATGAAGTTTATTAAACTAAATAAATAAATAATAATTGTCAAAGTGTTGATAGTCATAAAATTACTTTTTAGTAATATAATAATAGTCATGCTATATTCATCCCTTATGGGGATGAATGCACCGCTGCAGGCAGCCATGATAGCGGCAATAGTGGGACTAACTGGGGGTTGTGTGTCTTCTCCATGGACACTTGGGCATGGGTTCATCGGGAATTGAGTCAGCAACTCTTTGGTTCAAAGACGGCCATTCAACCCTTGAGCTACACCTCTCCCAAGTAGTCGTTTTATTAGTAATTAGTTTGAATGAACTTGAACTTTAGTCTGAATGGCATTTATTTTATATAAGCTTTGTTTGCTCTTTACAGGCATCGTATTGAGTTGAACGAGTTTGTGGTAACCATCACATAAAACCACTCTCAGATTACGATTTGGTGGACATCGTGACTTTAAATTCAGGAGTTTTTTTCTTTTCCTCTGCTTTTCCCTTGCAAGATATTAAAGTTGAATCCCCAGCAGCTTTTTCCTTTTTTTTTATTTGGAGAACAAATAGTTGATCATTTCTTGCTGGCAGGTTTTTATTGTTGTACTTATTAACCAATCAATTTAGTGGGTGAGGTGTGTTTTTAGTTCTTGTCTTATTGGACTATGAAGAAATGAAAAGGATGCAGCGGATGGAAAGGTGATGATTCAGAATGCTGCTTGTTAGCTATTTCTTCATCCTTTTTGATCTGTAATGCTCAGCAGTAGATCCTGTTTGATCTTCTTTAAGGTGTGCTTTAGAAGTAAGCTTCGACAAGCAGCTGATGTTTCTTTCTCTGTGTCCTTTGGTGACTAAATTGAAATTCAGAATGTCACGGTTTGCATCTGAGGCGGCTGTGAATGTGCAAATTTACTTTCAAATGCCAAATAAAACCCAAAAAGCAACACAAATCCACTACTGGGGATATTTATCTCTGTCATTGTCCTACTATTCATTTATCTTTGGGTCAAGGCTCTGAATGCCAGCACTTCTAAAAGACACATGAGCCATATGATTGTATGTGTGCCACCATGAAAGCAAGTGTGGCATTGATGTGGAGGTAAGCTTTAAAAAAAAATGTCTTGAAGTTTAGGGAGAGCAGTGACTCATTGCGATGATCCTTTCCTAACGCACAGCGACACAGACAGCGTAGCCTTTGCAAACATGCAGACATGCTGGCAAAAAACACACAGCAAAAGGCTTTGATATGCATGAGAGCCACAGATACTATTGGCAGGTCTCATTTTCATAGTCAATTTCATCCTGACATATAGCCCTCAGCCCTCTCTCTTCCTCCACTCTGCCCATCTCTGTCTGTCTATATTTCGCCCTCTCTCTCTGTTAGCGAGTGATCTACACTCATGCAGTAATATTGATTACAGCCTTCAGCTCAGATGCTGTGAAGTCAGTTCCTTCTTATGATTCAAGGCAGAGCTGGATCTCTGCAGCGGCTCCGTGTTTGATTCCATGCTCGGCTGACCCGACTATCTGAACTTAAGAAAAAAATGGAGTTAAACAAATTTAACCGCAATTAAAAATCAAAACAAGGGGTGTCATGTCAGGGTATCGCTCATGTGCGGGGACTTACAGTAGACAGTGACATTTTATTTTCTCTTGTCTTAATCTACTCAAGTTTCAAATATGATCACTTCTCTTCTTTTTTTTATTTTTTTTTTAAACATTGTCCCTCTTTTTGTCCTCTTTCCTCGCTGCCTGTGCTCCCAGCTTACCAATTAAGGGTTTGCCAGCCTCCCCCAGAAGTGGCCAATGCTGACATGCTGATGGAAGATGGCGAGCTGGAGATCGGTGAGCTGCCTGTCTACCTGTCATGCCTTTAGATGGGTCACTTTGACAGAGAATGCAAACAGAAAACTTGTAACTTTCCAGTTGCTAAGCGATGGAACAAATCCTGAAGATGGTTATGTAAAATTCTCATCCTTTTTTCAATCTACTTTATCATTTGAATAAAGCATCTATATATTTTAAGCTCACATCACGTGGGTAAAAAAATCTGAATGACTAATTAATGCATTTTTACAACATTATTTTTTGTCATTCCTTTCCTAAAGTCTTGATGAGCTAAAAAAGAAAAAAAAAGTTATAGGAGTTTAATAGCTGAATATATTGTGTAATTAATCATTAAGTTTTAATTTCTTATTTTGGAAATTGTCGATTTAAGAAAATGGCAAACAACCAAGTTTAAATGCCACATATCTTTCAACATGGAAGGTTAAGCGTGGCTTTGAAAAGCTGGGTAATTGTAAAATCACAATTAGGATTAAATGTGTTAGTCATAATTTTATAGGACTTTCCTAACTTGGGTTCACATGGGTGACAGAGTTTTTCCTGGTAAGTTTCAGCCAAAAGGCAGGGTACACCCTGAACAGGTTGCCAATCTGTTGTAGTGCCATACATAGGACAGACAACCATACACACACACATTTATTCCTACTGACAATTTCCCAGTTACCAATTAGCCTGACATGCATGTTTTTAAGGGTAGTAGGAGTAACCATGACAACACATGTACACAAGAAGAACATGTAAACTCCACACAGTAACGCTAGTGTCTCAAAGCCCATCCTGGGCTCAAACTGGCAAACTTCCTGCTAACTAATGTGCGATGTCCTTTTTAAATTATTATTTAAATTTCTCAATTCAAGTTTATTTGAATAGCCCGAAATCATAGAATTTCTGTCTCAATGGGTTTCACATTGCAGATTCAGAAAGAAGAAAAACAAGAAAAAGAGGATTGTATACTGTAAACACAAATACAGAGCAAGAAAATTAACAAACACATGCTAGATAGACAATACTAGCACATTCCTGCCCTTAGACTCTCCTTCACGGTGAGGAAAAACTCCTAAAATACCCATCACTGGGGGAAAAATGAGAAACATCATGGGGATCCATACGAAAGAGAGATCCCTCCCCCAGGACGAGCATCCAATGTGTCTAAGACTATTATTTTATATTAGCTTATTCTAAACTACAGCTAAATATCTAAAGAAGTCAATAGATGTTCTTCATCCTGATGGGAACACGGGGGACTCCTCAGCTCGGAAATGATTAGATAGATTTCATCGTGATGGACTGGGATAATAGCTTAAAACTTTATAGTAATTTGAGAGTAAAACAACGTCTCACATATTTTTTAAATATTTATTAGCTCATACATTTCCTGTTTAATATTGTTCATGTGTAATTTCCTGGTCAGAAATCAAACCATTAATAACACTGTCTGAGCATTAAAAATAGACTGCAAAGAGCCCGGAGCTCATCTAGGACTGGTTTCCAGCTTTGCCCTCGGCAAGCAGTGATATCTCCCAACTTTCTGAATCTAATAATGGCAAATTCTTTTAAAAATAAACGATTTATTATTGTTGTAAAAGGTTTAAGAATTTACATTTAACAAACTCTCTTTGATGCCGTGTCATGCTCTGAGCAACGACGACATTCGCACTTCTCTTTTTTTTTTTTTTTAGTTTTCCCACGACATATGTTTGTTAGCCTTAAATTTTTCCGATTCTCAAGGGTTATTTTCTGCTAATTTTAGATTTGTGTCTGCTGTAAGTTATTTGATACACATTAAATGGTTAAAAAGAACTCATTGTCAAGTTCAACACGATGACACATTATTTTGAGTTAGATTTACTGGATCAAGGATAAACCCGCAGGAGAGCGACCCATGAGAAGCTGAGTTTCAAATCTCTGTTTAGCTGATAGAGTCCAAGTTTTACTAACTTAAAATTCAATATAAAATCCATATTTCAAACCAAAGTCTTGTTTTTAAAAATTTTAACACTCATGTTCAACTTTTTTTTTATAGTTTCATATTTTTAAAAAAAGTTTTTAAAAGTCAGTGCAAAGAAAAAAGGAACTTCAGTCAAACCTGTACGGTCTATTTGAATTGTACAAGCTCCTTTTTTTTTTGGTTAAAAAACATCAAGAAATGAAGAAAATGTATTAATAAAAAGAGTAAATAAATAAGGAGGATAAATGCAGCTTTTCTTTTTCAGATGTCCATGAAAAGAGCAACAAAGTGGTTTAAAAAATAAAGTATTGAAGCAGTTCTAATCTATCGTGTATTACTAAAGAGGTTTTTTTTTCCTGTGTTTTGGAGGATAAAATCCTTCTTTAATGGCTTCTCAAAGTCTTTTTTTCCACTGATTTTATTGCTCCAGGTGACATCATCAGATATAAGTGCCATCCCGGATTCTCATTGGTTGGCAGTGAAATTCTGACTTGTCGATTAGGAGAGAGATTGCAGATGGATGCCCCACCTCCAACATGCCAAGGTGGGAATTAAGATGTCAAAAACCCTGACAAATTTGATCATAAACTCATTTAACATCACTTTTTTTTTCCTTGTCAGTTCAATGTCCTGCACACGACGTACGATATGACTCCTCAGGTGTAATTCTGAGCCCCGGCTGGCCAGAAAGTTACCCCAACCTCCAGATGTGCACATGGAGCGTCACTGTAGAAAAAGGATACAATGTTACATTGATTTTTGAGAGTTTCCATACGGAGAGAGAATTTGATGTGCTGGAGATATTTGATGGTAAAACAAATTGTACTAATTTAATTAAAATTATATCTATTATGCATAATTTATTATATGACTCAGCTCTTTTTAAAAATGTACCGAATTGAAAAAAGTTTCATCTTTGCTGGTTATTTAGTCTCCTTTTTTTTTTTCTTCTTCTTCTTTGTCTATTTTTGTTCAGGTTCCACACCCAACAGTCCCACTCTAGCCACGCTGAGTGGGGATCCACCGACACCATTCAACATCACAACCTCTGGTCACCAGTTTCTAGTCCGCTGGTCATCAGACCATGGCACCAACAAGAAAGGCTTCAGAATTCGCTATGTTGGTGAGTACCAAAGTATGTATCCCAACTTTACTACTATCTATCATATAATGCATGAAATAAGGACAGGAGATTGACCGAGACAGACCGAAGGGTTAAAAAAATGCATCTTTTATTCCACCTAAGCATCAAATTTATACACAGCAGCTTCTTAAAAGTGTTAAAATTGCACTTTTCGTGAGTTTATGAGGATATATTTGTTTGAAAAATGTATCTGCTGCTTCAGCAGTTTGGCTCACCTTTGCTCTTTACTTTATTCATCTTCTGCATGCTGAAACTTCTGTCTGTCTCCTACAGGGGCTTCCTGAATGACATTACGGGTTGGCCCTTAAGTTTTATCACTCTAAAAAAGGCTTGATGAGCACAGATGTCATATTTGCAGCTGGCGTTGCATGTAGATATTCTTTGTCTAGCCTGCTGAGTGTAACTTCAGACTGGGGTAATGAGGCTTGAGTGCTTCATTCAAGGGCATTTTTGACATTTAAAAAGGAGGAGACAATTCTACCTGTTCGCTTTGCTTATGCAACCACCAGACTCTTGTCAGGAGGCTGCTGCCTTAACCTTTAAAGCACCATCGCGCTGTATGATGAATTATTCGCTGAAGAGTAACTGAAAAGCCTCTCAAGACACTCAGTAACCTTCTTTGGTAGCGGTGATTAATGTGAGCATCAGCGAGAAGCACTAAACATATGTTGTAAGTCTACTAATAACAGCGTACAACTACTAGAAGGTTTTAAACTGGAAAAATCAGGCTGATGACATCCCATTTCTTTTTGTAAAGGATCGCAATGAGCAGTGTTGTAGAAATGAAAAAAAAATCATTTTTTTCATATCAAGATAAGTTGTCTTTTTTATTTAAAATGAATAGAACTGTGATTAACATCAACCATCTAGTGCTTGTGTTTTTAAAGCACAGCAAGAAAAAGAATGTTAAATAATCCATTTTGCTTAGGGTTTGATTGGGCTTTAATACATTTTTTAATAAACTTTGCCGGCCCATTCTGCTTCACAAATCACTGACAAAAAGGAGATACTGAAACTTAAGTGGAGCCATTTTTCTTTGGTTGACCACATACGTGAGAGGTCAATAGCACATCCAGACCTATATAAAACCAGGCCAGCAGGAACTTTCTTTTACCTAGTTTTAAAAGTTGGAAAGTTAGACTTAAACATCTGTATTTTTTTCACTGTCTTTGTGTCGACTGAGCAACACAATCAAAGCTTCACTTGTAACTCTTTGTCGTTCATATTGGCATCATTGTGTGATCATCTAAACACAGCATCACACTCTGACACAAACAGAGTTGTGAATAATTTACAAACTTAGACAGCTTCTTGAATCCATTGCCAGGTTGTTGGCAGCATAACAGGATTCCCTCCCCTAGATGCCAATATCATCTGTTGTTAAAAATATTTGTCGCTTGAAGATCATTTGATAAAATTGCACGTAGAAATTGATGACTTTGCAAGCTTTGTGCCCATCGACATCTACTGTAAATAGGATCATCATTGGCTGGGCTAAAGAGCTCAGTCGAAAGGGATTTAGTAAATTTGAAATCCATAAAGCTCTGCCTCTGGATGGCCCCTAACTAGCTGAAAGAAAGAGTCCTTCAAGATGTCACAGCAAGGTGTAATCAGTATTGTGAACACGTCTATTAATACTTCTGCTTGCACAACATTTTCTCTAGTTGTTAGATGTTGATATATATATTTATACTACATATGACTAGTGACACCTGCTCATGCCTGAGCACAATTTGTGCAATCCGAGCCAAAACTGCTGTCTCGAAGTTTGACATGTTGCACAAACTAAGGCATCATGTATCATTCACCTGACTTTCGGAAAGAATCTTCTTTAAAAATAGAAAAGGATTAACAAAAACTAAATATGAAGAAGATTTACTAATAAAACTCTTTTTTTTATTATTATAAATGAACAATTTGTCTTCGCTGGTGTGCATTTGTTCAATAAGTCTGAGTTTCTCGTGTTTCTTGATTTTCATTCTGGGAATGTGTACAAAACGGTAGTGAGACTGGCCATGCTGTTTGGTCTAGAGACAGTGGGATCAACAGTCCAGAGCAATGGAGAGTGTGGAAAAGAGGTGAAGAAGTGTGCGCAGGTAGGCCGGAACGGGTGGAGAAAAGTATCAGGTGTGATGTGTGATAGAAGAGTTTCAGCTAAAATGAAAAGGAAATGCTGTTTGGTCTAGAGACAGTGGCACTGAGGAAAAGACAGGAAACAGAGATGGAGGTAGCAGAGATGAAGATGCTGAGTATCTCACTGGGAGTGAACAGGATGGACAGGATCAGAAATGAATACATCAGGGGAACGGCACATGTTAGAGGTTTGGGAGATAAAGTCAGAGAGGCCAGGCTGAGATGGTTTGGAACCACCAGGGAAGAGGAGGGCCAAAGAGGAGGTTCATGGATACAGTAAAGGAAGACATGAAGATAGTTTGTGGGACCGAAGAGGATGCAGCAGATAGGGTTAGATGGAAGAAACTGACTGAAGAGACTTCCCTGAAGGGAAATTCTGAAAGAAGAAAAGGAAGGTGTATAAACTATAAAGCACAACACTCACTAAACTTTGTTATTTTCACTCGGTTTTATTTCTTTCTAACGGTGTTGAACGGCAACGTAAGCAGTTGTAAAGGTGTCGCTTCTTTGCTGGTTTTTTTTTTCCTTTCTTTAATCCGTAATGTTTTTCTTTACTGCAGCCCTGTACTGCTCCACTCCGGACTCACCCCTCCACGGCTCCATCTCCTCTCAGAGTGGCGGACATGTTAACAGTGTTGTGCGGTGGGCATGTGACCGAGGTTATCGTCTCATAGGAAATGCCACGGCAACCTGCCGCCGCACACCTATGGGATATCATGCCTGGGACTCTCCAATACCTGCATGCCAAGGTAGGTTGGAATAAAGATTTATTTATCCATTTTTGCAGTTGTTAAGGGTGACACATGCTCACAGGAGGGCGCATTAGCAGGCGAGAGCTGTTGTACATCCTCTATAGGTCGCCAGTCTCCCAAAATAAAGACAAAATATATTCAACTTTATTCATAAAAAGATTAGTTTATATTAATTGCATTAAAATAATAGGAAAAGAAACAACAAGCCTGAACTTTTCTTGATTAAACGTGTTTGAGGCTTTGAGAAAACAACAGAAACGTGCATAAAAAACACAACTGTAAAAAATATTAAATTAATGTTGTAAATAAACAAATTTAGAGAACATTTTTCTGCCATCTAAACAAAAAAAGAAATTTTTTTTACAGCAGAACAAAAAAATATTTAAAACAACCTCAAAGACTTCATCTTCTGAAGCGCTTACTCCTAGTGGGGCCGCAGGGGTGCCAGAGCCTATCCCGACTGATTTAAAGTTAGTTGGGATAGGCTCTGGCATCCCATGTACTCGTAATGGGTTTTCTCTAGCTACCCCGGTTTCCTCCCCCCTCCAAAAACATGCATGTCGATTGGCTGCTACAAAATCATAGGACTGAATGTGTGTGGATGGTTGTGTATGCCTCCATGACAGACTGGTGAACTGTTTGGGGTGTATCCTGCCTCAAAGACTTGAAGTCGGGCGAGGGGCAGGATACACCCCGAAGAGGTCGCCAGTATGCTGAGGGGCCACACACACAAGCAACCATTCACACACAGACATATTCATTCCTAGGGACAATTGCTTAGCAGCCAATCAACCTAAAATATATACAGTAATTTTGGAGGGCGGAAGGAAACCGGAGTACCTCGAGGAAACCCAAAAATGCATGTTCTCCCACACAAAAGGAGAACATGCAAACTACACACACACACAAAAAAAAAAAAAAAACTGTTTTCAAGCCTAATCCTCACTGTACAACTCAAACGTTCTCAAAGATAACAAAAAATAAGTATTGCCTTATTATCTCGGGCTCAATTTTAAAATATATATAATTTTTATGTTTAGCAATTTATATGGTTAATCTAAAGTTTTACTTTGAAATAAGTTAATGAATCCCATCATTTAAACCAGCTTTTGCAGGGTTCACATTATAGTTTTTGATTTGATCGAGGTTTGAAGTAAAAGTCTTTTGCTCTAAGAAACATTCAATTTCCGTTATTAAAAAGTATTCTTTGATTTTTATTCATCTGTGTATTTTTTTATTAAGCCTAAAAGATTTTCTGTTCACGCCATATTCCATCCCAACATTTCTTTCCATCGTGTGTATTTATTTGGGTGTTTATATTTTTACATCTTAATTTCTTTTTTGCTATTACTAAGTGTTCGAATGAAACCCAGAAGTCCAGATGCATTTTTGAAGCTAAAGTTTGATACATTTTTTATGACATATCGGACAGCTGTTCTCACTTGTGTTTGATATTTTTGTGGTTTTCGCCAGGGATCAGTGGTGTCAATGAAATATCTTACAATTGTATTTAGCTCCATTTATTCACAACTACTGTGGTCAATAAGCTGCCAAAACAGATATAAGCTCTCTTCAAAATGAGTGAATACATGTCCATTTATTATTCATCTTGCTCCAATTCAATTGCAAATGAATTTTTGTGTTTAGGCTTTGACTCTTGCATCATTTAAACATAAAAAAAAGCTCACCCACTGCTAGTATTTTAGAAAATGTAATAGATTTGTGGCAGGCTGTCAAAACTTTGTAAAATTAGGGTTAAGTTCAGCTACGCAAGAATCTTTTTAAAGCAATGCTGGAGCCATTTTCCCAGCATGAATGTGTTTTATTTGAATTGCTTTTAACATCTAATAAAGTCTGTGCTGATTGCTTATTTTTAGTTGACTAGCAGCATTGAAGCAAACCAAAAATAGTGCAACAGCACAACCCCACTTTGAGCATGTGACAGACGCAGGTGGGTTCCTGTTTTGTTTTGCTTAAATAATCAGTGTGTTCTTCCTTTCTTAGCTGTCTCGTGCGGACCACCCAAAGCGCCTATAAACGGTGGTGTTCTCACAGCTGACTACTCGGTGGGAACAAGAGTTTCTTATTTCTGTAATGACGGGTACAGACTGTCTAGTAAAGAAGTGACGTCAGCCATCTGCCAGCCTGATGGAACATGGAGTAACCACAACAAGATACCAAGATGTTCTGGTTGGTAGCAAACAAACTCATTGCATGTTTCCCCAGTTTAGTTGTGTCCCATTTTGCTACAGATATCATAATTGTGCACATTTCTGAACATAAAAACTACTTTTTTATTTCTGCAAAACATACATTCACAAGACAACTAAACATTTTCATATAAAAAATTACTCAAATTGATGTTTTCTAATCGTTAGGATCATATTTATTCCCAAATTATAAAGGTATTCTCTTTAATCTATTCTTCCTCTGTCTGCATAGTTGTGGTGTGTCCCAGCATCGGGTCTTTTTCTCTCGAACACGGCCGCTGGAGGATCGTCAATGGCTCACATTACGAGTACAGAACTCGCATTGTGTTCACCTGCGATCCAGGATACTACAGATTAGGTCCTGCTCACATCCAGTGTTTGGCTAATGGGGTGTGGAGCTGGAAGAACGAAAGACCACACTGCCAGAGTAAGTTTTTAAAACACAAGATCACATGAAAACAATTCAAAAGCACAAACATACTGTCGATGTAAACCTCATGTAACACACAATTTTTCAAAAATGTCATCCCTAAATACGAGACCGTGCAAGTTTATCTGTTTTACTGTAGAAATAATACCGGGGATTCTCTCCATTTGTTCACAAACTATCCAAACTTGGCATTGGCCATGAAAAAAATTGTGTTATTTAGCCATTTATTTTATGTAATATTAGAGAAAAAAACAGTGCGAAATATAACGCTACTCATTGTTGTTGGCATCCTTCTGTCTCTGGAGATAATAGAGTCTGCACCTGGATACTTACAGTATCTGTATGTGTAGAGTCGGCTATGTATCAAAAAGCCAATGCAGGGGCTGCAACTCCTACCACACTTGCTGCAAATATGATAGGTGGTATGAGTCATGGGGGGAGCAGTGGCAGACTGGCTTCTCTGCTGTTTCCGTGTCTTTGTAGCTTTGCGCAGGATCTCTCTGTTCTCCTCGGCCTACAGTGCAACACTACTATGTGTGTGATTACAACCGATCTCTACTTAGTAAACCGGATAGTGAAGTACTTGTGTATATTTGAACTTGAAAGCAAGTAGATGAACCTGCACAATCAGTGTGTTAGCTAGTTGTTTTAAACTTGTTTTCAAATTTAACCTGAAACATAGGCCCTATAGAAAGTCTAAGCATGCTGGAAACCATACATACTTCTTGGATCCCTGTTTGAAGTACATGAAACTTTCAAATCATGTTCCAAGTTATATCAAGTGTTTCGTATCATAGAGCAGCAGCTAGTGAATCAAGAAGTCTTACAAGTAAACTCAGCTGACAGCTACCTCTCTACAAAGAGGCAAAAAAAAGTTTGTTTAAAGCTTGTCATTCCAAGTTTGCTTCCATCAAAGCAGAATGCTGCATTTAATGTTTGTTTTTATTTTTGTCATTAATTTGATGCAATCCAAAGGTGACACAATTCTCATACAAGTTTTATCCGTTAAATCCACAATCCAACCTTCAAGAGTTGACATTTTTAAAGTGTCATCCACTGTGTTTCCTCTTGGGATTTCAATACAAAGTGGATCACTGTTCTTTTTCTTTTCTTTTTTTTTTTTTTTTTTTTTTTTTAAAGTTCTGATCCGTGGATATTTACAGATTTTCTCAAATGTTTTGTTAGAAGGAGTAGTGAATAACTGCTTCTAAATTTGCCCGATGAGCAGCTTGTCAGAATTGGTAACATCTCCTAGTGAAAACAACACACTCAAGCAGCTTCTCAGATTAACCTGGTGCTGAACGAGTGGACGACTGTTTTTAGATTGCTCATATTCAACTGTGTGTTACAGTTATTTCCTGCGGTGAGCTGGCTTCTCCACCCAATGGGAAGAAGATAGGTACTCAAACAACATTTGGTGCGACAGGCATCTTCACCTGCGACGCTGGCTTCATGCTGGTGGGGTCACCTGTCAGAGAATGCTTGTCATCTGGGCTGTGGAGTGGAACAGAAACACAATGTTTGGGTATGTACAAGTAAAAAAAACTCTTTTCCGTAAGCAGATGTAGATTTTATCACCTTAAATTTAATGATCCAAAATAAAATACATCAGCATGTACGTGCCTGTAAAAGAGGGGGAAAAAATGTGTTTTTTCAACAAATTCTAATGAGGACACGTATGAAAGGAAGGTCTGTGCCCTACAACTCGTATCTGGCTGAACAGCTGAGCCTCTCTGACCTCATTCACCTCACAAGCAAAACTATAGCAAGTGAGTTTCAGTTGTGCTCTGCTTCTCACATTTAGCTGAGAATCTTCTTTTTATTTATAAATCAGGTAGGATGTAAGTTTCTTCTGTCGCTGTGCCAGAGCCAGAGGTAAAAGGTGTTGTGACATGAAGATGTCACCTCTCCTCAGCTTCCTAAAATACTTCACAGGCTGAAGGTGGATGTGATGTAGTTCAATAAAGGTTATCGAGAGGAGGGATTTTGTCAAGAAATATAAACCCACAAAAAAAAAAAAAAAAAAATTGTACTCCTTTTTTTCTTTTTAAACCAACCAAGTGTTTTAGAGCACATTTGCACAGATGTTTGACTTTAGACACAAGCGTTCACACTTACAATATTTTACATGCAAGCCATCAACCAAAAGTTAATGTTGTAAAACATTAAAATTTTATAGGTAACCAGAGGGTTGTACATTATTGACACCATTGATAAACTAACATTGTATACTTTGGTTTAAAAGATGTGTTATTTTCTGTGAGCATGCATTAATATGTCAGTTTTTCTCCACAATTGAAAGATTTTTTTCACCATATTTTGGTCATGTTTTTGCAAATAACGAATCTGCACCTTTAAGATTTGATAATTTTTGTGTCGAAATAAATTACTTTTATTAAAAAAATGCTTTTATTAAATGTGTTTAGAGTAAACAACATTTTTGGTGATTTATTGAAATAAAAAATAAAATTAGTCAAACACAAGTTCTAAATATGGATAAATTTAGTAAAAAAACCTACAAAAGATTGAGTATATTTTTGTAATTTATACAATTGATGAGGAGAGACGGTAGCTCAGTGGTAGAGCGTTCGTTCACCCTCAGACTGGAAGTTAACCGGAAATTCACAGGTTCAAATCCCACTAAGTTCACATCTAGGGTCCTTGGAGAGGACACCTATTCCCCTCTTTCTCCCTCCATTAGCGCCATCATGGCAGCCCGCTGCAGTGTAATGCAGCACAAAAGTTTCCCTACTGAGCGATCAATAAAATTTACATTATTACTATGTTGCACAATTTTTCTGAGAGGGCGGCACAGTGGCACAGTGGGTAGCACAGTGGGCTCACAGCAAGAAGGTCATGGGGTTTGAGTCTCGGGTGGGGACGAGGCTTGGAACACTGACCTTTCTGTGTGCAGTTTGCATGTTCTTCCCATGTATGCCTGTGTTTTCTCCGGGCTCTCTGGTTTGCATGTACTTAAAAAACATGCATGTTAGGTTTATTGGCCACTATATGATTGCCCCTTCAGAATGAGTGCGTGTGGCCTCGTGATCTATTCTTGGTGTACCCTGCCCCTCACCTCGAATCAGCCGGAATGGGCTCTGGCAAACCCCACAACCCTGTGAGGGGTAGATAGTTAGGAAGGTGAATTTCTCTGGGATCCAATTTGCTAAAAAGCTGAATTGGACAAAACATTTCAAAATGCTTTACTTTTAATTATCTAGTTATTATTTTATGCAAATTTTGCGATCAAAACAAGCATTTCTATGAATACCAATATTTTCACAACAGTCTCCATTGTTGAGACTGAAAAAGTCTAATTTGTATCTTCCTTGTAACACTTTTAAGCACAAAAAAAAAAAATCAACAGCTCCAAATATTTTTGACAATAAGACCAATCTAGTTAACAGTAACCCCTTATTTTTTCTTGTTCGGTTCCATATCCCTGGATGTGGTTAAATCGTTACCATTTGCTGACATCAGGGATGCTTGAAGGTTTTATCTACTGTAAAGAACAAAATCAATACTCAATCCAAAAAATCTCTGCAAGTAGAAAACACACGTTCCCTTCAGACGTTGTGAAAGGGCTTTTAAAGCATTCCATGTTGGCTCTGTGCATCAATCACACCTTTAGGAGTGAAACTGATGGAGAAAAGATATGTTAATCTATGAATGTTTTATTATTTTACCAAGTTTTGTTCCAAACAAGCAAAAAGATTGAGAGGATAACAAAAAAACTAACTAAATTTGCATTTGAATTGCAAAGAAAGTGAGAAAAAAAATTAGAAAATGATGTACCACAACACTGAAGTTATGCTGGTAGTAATACATAAGTTTCTCAATATTTTTCCATAATCTTCTATTTTACATATCAAATAAATATAACATTATTTGAAAGAGCTTTCTTTTTCTTGTTCCACGTCATAATTACTACAATTTCTACTCCATGTTCTTCTTCTAGCTGGCCACTGTGGAATTCCAGAGGGCATTGTAAACGGCCAGGTGATCGGAGAAAATTTTGGATATCGCGATACGGTCGTGTATCAGTGTCTGCCGGGTTACCGTCTCATTGGATCATCAGTTCGAATCTGTCTGCAAGACAACCAGTGGTCAGGACAGCTGCCCCTCTGTATACGTAAGAACAAAACACTTTTGACGTTGTTTGGTTTAAATGAAAAAAAAAAAAGACCTTTTGCCTCAATCAGCGACAACAAATTTAAAAATTGTTGATTTTTTATAAATCACATTCAATGAAGAAATGTGCATTTTTTTACACTTTAAAATTGAAGAACAATATTTTTACTAATGACTACATTAATTCATAATAGTCATTTTATAATAAGATAAAGAAGGTGGAAGATTTTAAGTACTTAGGATCAACAGCTCAGAGCAATGGTGAGTGTGGAAAAGAGGTGAAGAAGCGTGTGCAAGCAGGCTGGAACGGGTAGAGAAAAATATCAGATACGACGTGTGACAGAAGAGTTTCAGCTAAAATAAAAGGGAAAGTGTACAAAACCGTGGTGAGACGGGCCATGCTGTTTGGTCTAGAAACGATAGCACTGAGGAAAAGACAGGAAACAGAGATGGAGGTAGCAGAGATGAAGATGCTGGGGATCTCTCTGAGAGTGACTAGGATGGACAGGATCAGAGGAACAGCACATGTTAGAGGTTTTAAAGATAAAGTCAAAGAAGACAGACTGAGATGGTTTGGACATGTGCAGAGGAGAGAGAGAGTACATAGGTAGAAGGACGTTGGGTTTGGAACCACCAGGAAAGAGGCCTAGAGGAAGACCAAAGAGGAGGTTCATGGACACAGTGAAGGAAGATATGAAGATAGTTGGTGTGACTGAAGAAGATGCAGCAGATACGATTAGATGGAGGAAACTGACTTGCTGTGGTGACCACTGAAGGGAAATGCCGAAAGAAGAAGTCATTTTATAAGAATTTAATACATCATAAAGGGTTTTTTTTGTAACATAATCACCACAATCATGACAATGTGTACAGTCTCCTGTGAACACTCTGGCGTTTTAGAAGCAAAAATTGAATAATTTGCTTGTTTGAGTTGTTATAGATTCAGTTTGCCTCCAGATTTACCGATCAATGTGTCACATTTTGCATATAACTTGGAGGAAAAAGGCCTCAAATACAAGAAAATTCAATCAATATAACATGATAATAAAATATGCCCTAAGTGTCAAAAAAGAATTGACTGCATGGTAATATGAGCAGGCTAAATAAACTACTGTAAACATCCAACGGCTCTATATGGTCGGGGATTTCATGTAAACCTGTTTACATGTGTCATGGACAAATAAGAGAGTACTCCTCATTGAAAAAGATATTAGGTTGAGTCAGTGATCTAACCTTGAATCATGTTTCTATATCACTGCACTGAATGGACCCATTAGCTGCTATTTAGGAACAGTTAGATTCCGGGAAAAAAAATTTGTAAGTGTATATGATGTAGAATAATAAATATCCATAGATGCGAGCACATGTACTGTACGTAGTTTCTTTAGACTCATGGTGAGTCACGATGACACGGATTATGTCCATATGTAAACCCAAATAAATGTTTTTTTTCTGTCCAATAGAAAAAAATCTTTGTCATAGTGATATTTCATATCTACATGTGCCAAAAATTTATTCAAATTTGGAATTACATTACACAGCAATCCGTCAAAAAATTATTTTCACCATTTTTTTTTTCATCTTGAGGCTAAAAAGCCAAGATGAAAGGAGTCTGGTGAAGTCATTTGCAATTATCATAATTTTACTACAGCAACTGTGTGGTTTTTAATACGAGAAGTATCACCATCTCTGATATGGACGCCCGATGGTGCTGAGGATTGACGGATTCACACCAAATTTCATAAACGGGGTCAAAATTGTCAGATTGCTTTGAGTGAGATTATTATCAAGGCTCGAGGACACAACAGAAGGCTCTGATGTGACCAGGCTACTGTAAAGATTTTCTAAAATTGGTTGCTTGCTGATAGTCTCATGATTTTTTTTTAGCGGCATGCTGGGCGCAGCTTGCAGGGCACTGCTGAGGTGGTGATGATGAGGCCAATTACTGGACCCCTCCTCCCAGAAGCGACAGCCCATTTCATAGCTAATTTAGGAGCATATTTCAAACACAGAGGTGGTGTTGAAATGTCTACGGTACAGTAGATGGAGCTTTTTGTTTCTGAACATGACCTGAAAACAAAGTGCTGTTCAATACAGCAACTTAATTGTATGCCTTTTGTGTGTGTTTGAGTGTCTATGTGGTGTGGATGGTGTGTGTTTCCATTGCTGTTTTCTGAGTTGTGCTGTTTTTATTGAGGTTATTCATGCAGGAGTTATAGAGGGAAATCATTTTACAGCCAAATTATACTGTAATTATGGAGATGAGAGGCTCTTGTTTAGAGACACAAACACAGAATGATGATGAGACAATAATGTGTGTTTCAATGTGCGCGTGCGTGTGTGTGCATAGAGCCGCAGGGCATCCGTACGGAGTCAGATAAATTTGTTTTTTAGACATGCAAACAAACTTGTGATTCTTGCTGATCTACTTACTCGCTTTCTGTCTCTCATCTACATCATTTTCCCATCTTCACTTAGCCCTTCCTCACTTTTCCCAACCTTTCCTCTTATTCTTTCTTTTTCTCTTTCTATTGCTTTTATCTCCCATGTTTTACTAGCAAGCAATTCTGTTTTACTTCGCTTGGACTCCTCTCCACCCTCAATAAATCCAAAACTGGACAGTTTGGAAGGCATTTTAGAGAGAGAGTCGGGCACTAACTGTAAACTGCCTGTTTACAGAAACATCACAGAAACTCACAGAAGGAACAGTGAATAAAGTTAACAGGATGAATTATTATGCACAATGCCAAACAGAGGACGTTCAATGCGTACACAAAATAACGGAAAAATAACTATTTCTTGACCAATAATTGGAGATTGGAGCTTTAGTTTCATACTGTCAAATGTTTTTGCCATGAATATTTATGAATGACTATTGAAAGACAAATTGTACTCCTATGGTTGCTGAAAGATTAAACATTACCCCAAAAGGTAAAGATACTCTAATCTAACTTATGGTCACCAGCTGTGGGTGGTGACCGAAAGAATGAGATTGCAGATACAAGCGGCCGGAATGAGCTTCCCCCGTAGGGTGGTAGGGCTCTCACTTGGAAATAGGTTGAGGAGTTCTTCCATCCGGGAGGAGCTTGGTGTCAAGCTGCTCCTCCGCCAGGTCGAGAGAAGCGGGAAAGGGTGGTTTGGGCATCTGGTCAAGATGCCCCCCAAGTGCCTCGCTGATGAGGTCTTTTTGGGCATATCCCACGGGGAGGAGACCAAGAGGAAGAGCCCGTACCTGCTGGAGGGACTATGTCTCACAGCTGGCCAGGAAATGACTCGGGATCCTTACGGGTGAGCTGGAGGATGCAGCCAGGGTGAGAGAAGCCTGGCCTTCCCAACTGAGACTGTTGCCCCCCACAACCCGGCCCTGGATAAGCGGAAGACGATGGAACGGAAACGGAACTCTAATCTTAGCCAAAATTTCAGCTGTTTTGTGATGGCATTTTATTTAAGTCACACACATTCAATTACTATGAATTAATACTTTTGTACACAAAAAGATCAAAGAAATAGAAAAAAATAAGATGTAAATTATTTTAAAATCAGACTTTTGCTCACAAATTTTTCCACAAAACAAAGATTTTTGGTTATTAAAAAATAACTGTCGTGTTTGAAGTTTGCTTATGCAAATACACATTTTTTTCATTTTTACAATTCAGGGACATGGTCCTGCCCAAAGTTGAGGATTATAAGTATCTTGGGGTCTTGTTCAAAAGTGGGGTAACGATGAAGCAGCGAGATCGACAGATGAATTGATGCAACGTCTGCAATCATAAGAACACAGTAACAATCCGTTTTGATAAAGAAAGAGCTGAACAAAAAGTGACACTCCACATTTACCAGTCAATCCATGCTCCTATCCTCACTTATGGTAACCAGCTGTGGGTGGTGATGGAAAGACTGTAGTTTCTAATACAAGCGGCCAAAATGAGCTCCCTCTGCTGGTGGTTGGATTCTTACTAGTAGATAGGGTGAGGGGCTCTGCCACCTAGGACTAGCTCGGAGTAGAGCCGTTGCTCCACCAGGTCGAGAAAACCCAAATGGGTTGGTCCGGGCATTTGATATGATGCCTTCCGGATGGCTCAGCTCGCGGGTGAGGTATTCTGGGCACATCCCACTGGGAGGCGTCTTGGAGGCAGACCCTGAACTTGTTTGTGAAACTATTGTAGGTCTCCCAGCTGGCTGGGCAATACCTCGGTCTTCCTTGCTGAGGCGGTTGCCCGAGCAACCTGGTCCCAAATAAAACGAATGTCACCAAAACGGAACAAACTGTACTTCAGAAAGAACATCACACGGGCAAAAAGTCTGCTACCAGAAGAACAGATACTAACTTGACATCACAACCTCGATCACATTGTGAGATCAAATTTGAGGTTGCAGCTTTTATTTATGTATTGTCCTCCAACTTTAATTGGATAAAACTATGACAAGATTTGAGTGGGCCATAGTGTGACATGTTTTAATTTAATTAAAGTTGTGACTTAAGCGCCCAAAAATGTTCATGCAAGAAATAGAAAACTTTAGGTTATAAAAATGAAACAAAATCACAGAGAAGGAATTTTCCAAAATATAGTATTTTATATATTCAAAAATCCCTGGAAATCAATTGATAAAACTGATCCCTTGTGAGTACGGCTAAATTTGCATTTGTGGTCTGATATTTGCGGTCAGAGAAGGAGGTGAAGAAGCAGTAGTGGCACAGGAACAGCTAAATCATAGGCATGTCTTTTCTCTGCAGCAGCATGTTAATAATAAGGTATATTTTTAAACACACAGCTAAAGAAATACTCACACGGAAGACGTTGTGGTGTGTCGTGGTTCAACTCTGGAAGATTTTATCAGAGGAATTCTTATTTTATAAAATATATTTTGCATAAATAAAAACAAATCCCACCAAAGAAAATACCAGTAATTTGCAAAACAAACAAAATAATTGCACTTATGGCTCATGATGCTAAAATAAATACAATCAGCAGGAATATAACACAAAATTTGATTTATTGTTTAAAAAAAAAATGTATTGAACAACATGATTTGATGACTCACCATTTTTTTCTTTCAGCAATCAGCTGCGGTCATCCAGGAAGTCCTATATATGGTCGCACAGTGGGAAATGGCTTCAACCTAAACGATGTGGTCAGCTTTGTTTGTAATCGAGGTTATGAAATGGAGGGGCCTTTGCGTGCTCAATGTCAGGCCAACCGCCAGTGGAGCCACCCGCCCCCAACGTGTAAAGGTGGGGAGAAAAGTTAAGTGTATTCACCCCTAACCTTTTTTATTACTAACATTTATCACACATTTCACTACAATTTTCCTTTATCCTTTCTTTATTTTAACAAGCTTACCTTCATTGTTTTTAATTTCACAATTGAAACCTTAGATTTAAGCTTAATCAATTAAGCTGTTATGATTTATTGTTCAGTTTTTTTATTCAAGCCTTAATATACTTGCTTTTTCTTGTCAATACTCAAAAAAAGTTGGAATAATTCCAAAAACTTTTAATGAGCGTATTAAACAGAAACTATTTGACACTCTGCTTGAGTTTAAACAATTAGTCTAATTAGAATGTAGCATTACAATCTGAAGACCTGATCCTTCCTGTTTCATCATATTTTTCATTCATCTACCCTTTTTTGAGTGGATGTCTTAATTTCTTCTTTTTTCATCTGATCCTTCTTATTACACTGAGTAATAAGAAGAATTATCCCTTTGAAATGCATTAGAGGTACAAAAGCATTGAGAATGAAGAAAGGAGGGAAAAGAGATAACCCTCTCTGGTTCATGCCAAATAACACATGCGTTCTCCCTCGTCTGCGTGTCTTTTTGTGTCTGTCTCCGTCTCTCTCTTTCTCTCTCTCTGTGTATAGTTGTCAACTGCTCTGATCCAGGTATCCCCGCCAACTCCATTCGGCAGAGTAAAATAGAGCATGGCAACTTTACCTTTGGCACAGTGGTTTTCTATGATTGCAACCCTGGTTATTACCTGTTTGGATCTCCCGTGCTGACGTGCCAACCCACCGGCCAGTGGGACAAGCCTCTTCCTGAGTGTATAGGTTTGTATAAAATATTATTACAGTACTACCATTTTTACAGCTGGAATATTTTTAGTCGTATTCGGTCTTTGACAGCAGTCCGTGCTCCAACTCTTCAAGTCAGATTGATCTGTCAAACCCCCCTTCGTTTCTCTCTCTACATCTCTCAATCTCTAGTCGTAGATTGTGGTCATCCTGGCTCGCCCCCAAACGGTGTGTTGAGTGGAGATAAGTTTACCTTTGGTTCAACGGTTCGATACTCCTGTCTTGGTGGGAGACAGCTAAAAGGAGAATCCTCCCGGATGTGTCAGCTGAATGGGATGTGGAGCACCCCTATGCCCTTCTGCTCAGGTAACCATTTTAACCTCTATTGAATAAGCAGGCTTTAATGTTCACCCTATCAGAAGAAGTGATAGATGGATAGGTGTTGTAGATGGAAGGTGAGACGTTTAAAACATGTGGATTCACCATGCTGTAAAGCAGCTTACGTCCCAATATCCCACGGGTACACTTTGCTCTTGAGAAGTTTGAACAATATTCAGTAGCAAAGATCCAGCATTTTTCTTCCCTTAATCACAATTTAACTGTATTAAATTCCATTTTAGATGTTTAAAATAAGATTTCTTATTTTTTTATTACTCTACAAAGGGATAAATGAGTGCACTAACTCTTGAGGGAATGCTTTAATCTCAAATATAAATCCCAGATAATTCAAAGGTCATTTCTTGTGGGTTTTATGTAGCCGTCATAAAAGAACAGTTTTACTACAAGTAAACTGTATAAAAATTTCTGAGTCCAAGAACACCGACATTATTGTTAAGTAAAGTACTTTACATAAGAACAATTTCCCCCTTCTGAATACCCTCTATATACTTATTTAGCTTGATTTCCTCTGCAGACAGGAATCCTCCTACCTTTCATTGTGTACACAAATGCTCTAAGTAATACAGCTCTCAGTCGGCTGGCTTGGTCATGATTACGACTCTGCAGACCAAGAGGCTTCTAGCTGCAGCTTATATAACAAACCAAGTGAGAACGCATTTCAGACAACTTGACTAAGAATACATTGTTATTTACAGCTGTAGCCTGGGGGAGATGAGGGGTGAGGAAGGCTAATAGTTTAGGAAGAAGTGATTCATAGTTTCTACATGGCAGGTCTACACTAGAGCCCCGCAGAGATAAGACTTCAGCCCAGAGTAGCGGCGCTCGCTCCAGTCGTGCCTTTGCTTTATGATGACTGATGTGCAAATGTATTTCTCATGTAATGTCGTTTATGATATCTAAAAAAGAGTTAATGCACATTTAAAAGAATGTGTCATTGTAACGGTTTCTGAATGCAGGCTTTTATTGTTCGGAGTTATTTGGTCACGGTTACCAGAGATGTAATTTGTTTGAATGAAAGAAGTCCTAACCTGTGGGAGCTACATTATCTCCTTCGGAAACCATATTAGGGAGAAAAAGTATTTTCTTGCTCACCATTTGAATTTATTCACTGAGTGCTTGTAGTCTTACTACGGTTAAATTTAAAATGGGATGTTTACTACAGATGACTTATTAAAATTAACAAACCTCCTGATTTGGTAAATGTCGGGGTTAATATGTCAGTCTAATTCTCTACACGATCTTCAAGTGCTTAGTTTTTATTGTTCTTGTAGTGATTTTTTTTTTACTCATAATGACCAAAACAACCAGGTTTGAGTAGATGATTTTTTTTTTTTTACCAGCACTAATTATTGCAGATCTGTTCTTAGCCTTTTTATCTGAAACATTAGCTTTTGATCATACTTTTTTCACTCAGGAGTTGCCAAACTATGTTTCAATTTATCTTCTGTACTGCTTCTCTGAGGGGTGTGCCAGAGCTTATCCCAGCTGATTTCCCGGCTGAGGCAGGGTACACCCCGAACAGATCACCAGTCTGTTGCGGGGCCACCAAACTTTTGTCTTAAACTCATTTATATAAAATGGGATGTTCAAAATTTTAGTTGGTCTCTATTCTTGTTAATCACAGAATTTTTTACTGTTTTCTTATTTTTTTTTTTAAATTGCCTCTGAGTTGATCTATAATCATGTTTCTGAAATCTTCTCACTCGGTCTGATGAGTAACAACCAGTGGTGGAACGTAACCTTAAGTAAAAAAAAAAAAAAACAACAAAAAAACACATATGTATACTTTACCTAAGTAAAACTTGAGACCTGTACTTTATACTTTTACTTCACTACATTTTAGAGCAAATATCTGTACTTTTACTCTGCTACTTTTTAAAAGTTTGTTTTGCATTTTTTGTTACATTTTCGGTCAGAAATTGGGAAAATATAGGGGTTTTTTTAGTGCATCTTGAAGCCGCATTGCCAAAATCAACCTGTAAAGAGAGCAGTTGATCATCTCTGGTCTCCAAGAGGGAGAAGAAGTAATGAACTGAGGACCAATCAGAATCGAGAGTTTTTCGCAATCATTCACTACCAAAAAACTAACATCAAATATGGCAAAAAATTAAAAAGAGTCAGAAGATCGTTGTTTGTTGTGTTTACTTTTAAATAAAAAGTTGAGCCATCATTACCCAGAGCAGGGGCGGTTCCAGGATTTTCTAAAATGGGTGCGAGGGGGGTGTGAGGTCATTGACAAAGCCATAATAGAGGGGTTGGGGGCGTCCCCTCCGCCCAGAACATTTTGAAAAAAAAGAGTAATTTTCCTACATTTTGGTGGCCCATTCATTGGCCCTGCAAGGGCTCCTGTGACCCTACAGCACAAAAAATAACATTTGAATTATGGTCGAATACTTTTACTTTTTACTTAAAAAGTCAAATTTGCACCAAGTACTTTTACTTGTCTAATTATCTGTACTGTTATTTAAGTACAAAAAGTGAGTACTTCGTCCACTACTGCCAACATCAAACACACCTGAAATAACCTATATATTTCTTTTCCCTGTCCATGTTATTAATCTTGTTCCTGATATTAGATCTAAAATTAGCTTCTATTTTATCCTGGAGATGCCAAACAGCTCCGTTTCAGCATTCAATGAATGAATTCAAACCTTGTTTTTACTTCAAAGAAACCATCTAAATCCTGGAGCATTACCATACCCGTTGTGTCATAATGTGTTGTGTCTGGGCTATTAATGAGCTCAATTAAACACCGAGCCCCCAGGTATTTGCAATATAGAGCAAACAGCCAGCGTGAAATTAGGCCATTTGTCAAAGCTATGAGGGAAAACCACAAAGCCATTGCACTTACATTAAGGAGCAGCGGTTACACCTGCAATGTGTTTTACACACCTTAAATTTATAGTCAACCTCAAGAAATAAGAGTTAAAACTTCTTCAAAAATTATTACAGAGAAGTTAGTTACCGAGAAAAAACTCCCAGAGGTCCATCATTCACAAGTTGGACACATCGTGCAATGCAAATTTCAGACCATTAAAGAAATAGGCTACGTGAAAAAGAATTTTTCAGATGGTAATGTATTCATCCAGACTTGTGCATTTGTTTGGTAATGTGTGTGAAAGTGCGTGTATCTTTTTCCAGGAGCGTGCTCTGTATGTCAGATCGAATTTGCTGACCAGGCGTTTTTTACAAGGGCAGAGCAGGACTTACACACACACTCACAGAGAGCCGACCAGCTCTTCGTCAGCATGCACACGCACACACACATACATTTTGAGGGTGAACATATGCCCCTTGCCTCCAACATAATGTGTGCAGGCTTTAGTTGTTTGTCAGCAGCTGTTTCACATTTGTGGACCATCAGAATGTGTGTTATAGAAAAGAAAAGAAAAAAAATTCTACAATAAGTTAGTCTCTTACTGAGTAGAAAAAGATCCTTGAGAAAAAGCAATCCTCCAGGATAATTTACCAAATAAAGAGGTTGGCAGAGAAATAAATTTTCCAAATTCATTTGAAAAACCTCCAAGAAGTTGCAACAGCTTGATTGAACGCTATAAATAAATAGTTTTACATCATACTCTGTTTGCATCAGACTGCGGATTACTCAGAGACAATTTTGTGTGCTGACAGGTCAGTGTTACTTTGCATCATTGCTTGCACTCTGCCCCGATTCCTGCTGATTCTCAAGCTTTTCAGACAGCTGGCCGATAGTTTGGAGTGATTCTAAAGATTGTAGGTGTTTGTACTTTTGCAGGTCGTTACAACAAAGCTAAATCCTGCACTTTGTGTGAAATGATGACTTCTTTGAACTGAAGAAAAACATCTGAGAGTCGTGACTTGTTAGCCTACAGTTAGATGTTAATACCACATCGGCTCTGCTTTGATGCTTTGATAGGTTGAAAAGTTGTTTTTCATGAAAATTGTGGAAGATTAAAGAAATATTCAAATTTCTTTGTCACATTCTCATCCCTATGTGCGGTAGATTATGAAGTGAAATGCTTGTACGACTGGTCATGAACCTAAAAAAAAGGTAAAACTAAAAACAAAGAAAAGAACAATTTGCAAAAATAGAAATCATAAGTTAAGTGGACTCAAAACAAAAACAACTATAAAAATATACATAAATCAAACCGTCACTATGGTTTAAATTCTTTGTTGCTGTTGTTTCTGATATTTTTCTGGGAAATCAATTAGATCATTTAGACTGAATGACGCCAAAAAATTTATGAATAAAAATATGAGACACAAAAGAAGTTGCTAATTTCTCTCATTTGAAATCAATAGGATGATAATTAATTTGGTTTAAGTTGTTTTTTTTTTAAAAAATAAAAATATGACTTGTAACCAGAAATAAAGTTACTTCAAATTATTTTGTAAAAAACCAAGTTAATTAAACAAATCATTGTGGGTTGCACTCTTTTACTACCCAATAGGCTCTATCTTAGTTAAAAGGTTCATTTTTTTCTTTTTTTTATTGAATATTTCTATGCGATGCTGCCTTTTTAGTTCAGCCACTGCTACAAAGATCTGATATCTGAGTTCTCTTCATTCCCCTCTCTGTAGGTGACATCGCTGGCTCCTGTGGTGATCCTGGCATTCCCTCCCACGGTTCAAGGGAACAAACAGACTTCAAGATCCGTTCCAAAGTTTACTTTTCCTGCTCAGAGGGATTTCAGTTGATTGGTTCTGTAGAGAGGATGTGCTTCCCTAACGGCACCTGGTCTGGCTCACAACCCTTTTGTAAACGTAAGGATATATTATTGATCATAATCTTAGACTTTTTTTTATCTATTAAAGAATACTTTTTTTTAAATAGAATAAAATTATTTGGGTTTTTTCTTTAGCTGTTCAGTGTGGTAATCCGGGCACTCCCAGTAATGGCAGAGTATTTCGTCTGGATGGAACGACTTTCTCTCACTCGGTCATCTACTCTTGCATGGATGGATACATACTGACCGGTGCCACCACCCGGTTGTGTCAGGCCAATGGGACGTGGTCTGGTGCGCAACCCAACTGCACTAGTAAGCCAACTGTCAAAACTTTCCAAAAATTGGACTGGAAGCTGCATAAAATTTGTGTTGAGACGCATTAATATGACATGCTCCATCATCACAGTATCTCAGAAAAATCTCCAGGCCATCAGCATCACTAAAATTTGACATCTGTTACTCTATAAGTAACAGATAAGTCGTTTCCATCCTGTGATGATACAGTTTTATGACTCGTTTTAAATTACTCTGCAGCATCATGAGAGCTCAGTAATGAAATGAACCTCAAATCTTGATCCTCCTTTGACACATTTTATAAACTAACATAAATAACCTTGATAGTTGTTTACTTAAGCTAATTTGCTTTTTGACCTTGTAGTAAAATTCCAAAAAGTAAATAGTCATAAAACGTGACATTCCCACATGAAATATAACCTAAGCCATTTCAAATGTTATATCAAAGTTTTGTGAAAGATTTGCAAGCTGGCATTTTTCTGCACAACTTTCTAGATTATTAGATTCACTGGAGGAAATATTTACTCCTAGGGACTAAAATGACTATGAAAAATAGAAGAATTAATATTGTCATCCAACTTTTTTTCTTTCTTTGATGGTCAATGTGCCTTGAAAAAATTTCAAATGAGGGATGGACAAAAAAAATCTGCTGAGCAAGCAAAATCTTGAAATAGTGGCTCCTGGAAGGAAACCAAATTTCATTAGAATGACTGGCTTTTACAGTAGATTATGGTACGTCTATTAACAGACATCTGGGATGAGTTTCAAAGCAGTTAAACTGCCTTTTAGACTATGAAGGACAGCACCCTTTAAGTGCTCCTTTGAGAATTCTAAAGCTGTCCAAAGGAGTCCGAGACGGTTTCAACCATTTTTTTAATATCACTGTTATTTTATTCATGAAGTAAAGTTCATTAACACTAGGACTGCCGCGTTCTAAACCTACCTGCAAGCCCCATTATTGTCAATGTGACCACTTGTGTAATTATTCGTGTTTTGTGCTGCTATATTACACAAATAAACTTTTACACCACTCAATTTTTAAGGTAATAATAATAATAATAAAATTTTAAGTATTTTTAAAGCCTAGAATAAAAAAGTAAACACCAGCATAAAATGATGTAATTTGTCTACCTTTTTTTTTTTCACATTTTACACGTGTTTCTTAAAAAAATGTCCTTGTTATAAATTGGCTATAATCTTTAAATATTTTAACCTTAGCTTTCAAGACTTATCTAGAAAATATAGCAAACTTTATTCAGACAAAAATTTTCTTACTCTCTTCATGGTGACTCTTCAATCTCACTCGATCTCACTCAACCATTCTAAAATGTTTCTGTATTGGCGTCAGCGTACTCCTTGTCTCTCTCCACAGATTTAAGCACACACACGTATGTGTGGCCATAGCAATGTGTTGGTTGCCATAGCAACATAGCAACAACTTTTCCTCTACCGTTATACATTATTAATCTTTATACCAAATCTAACAAATGAGAGACTCTCTGTTTTACTTGCCACAAGGGTAGCATTGACCCCAAACCAGAGTATCTACAAAGAAGTCTGTCCCTTTCTGCTTTATTTAAACAGTTCAATATTAATAATGTTTCCCTCTAACGTTATAGTATGTCAGCTATTCTAGCTGCTCAGTTAATTTAAAGAATGCATTTTATAACATATGGATATTTTAATAAGATCATATGTTTTCCCACCTGATGTTCAAAAATACATATTTTGGAGATCTAAATGATCTGTAATGAATCATCCTTTATTTTTGTTCTATTTCATATTTTTTCTTCACATATGAAGTTCAAATTGTTCTTTGTTAGATAATAGAAATTTAACATTACAGCGACATCATTCTAAAGGGAAATCTATAACCTTCAGCTGTTTTTTTTTTTTTTGCTTTTGTGTTTTCTAATACCTTGAGAGTTTTAATTACCTCGATCTGTCTTTATTTACCCCTTCTATAATGTATTTTCGAGGTATACTGAAACGATGGAGCAGTTGTGTTTGCCCTAAGGCATACTGTAGGTAGGCTTTGGTCTGGTCTCCACTAATAAGAGAAAACCATTAAGGTTCTAAACTCACTATTGACCTCTAAAACTCTATTACTCTCTAGCATGTTATGAAATAGATTAAATTCTAATTTTTAAATAAGAAAAAAATTATTTTAAATTGTGAAGCCTTAAGTATTTTTACTTATTTATACATCTTGTTTAAATGAAACATTACCAAAAAAAAATCTTATATTTTTTGTTCCAACTTGTGTGATATTTCAAACTTGCACTTTTTTTTCATTATATACTGTCATAAATAGAATATATAAATATGTGTGTGTGTCCAGCCAAAGAATGAACAAAAATTTAAGTTTTGTTTCGTCCTCTAAACTGCTTATTCCTAATGGGCTAGCAGGGTGGGGGATGGCGGAGCCTATACGGGCCGATTACAGACGAAAGTCTGGATACACCCCGAACAGGTCGCCAGTCTGTTATGAGGCACATCTTTATGTTACACAAAGTGTTATGTACTCCCACCTAGTGTATAAAACTTAAAAATTATGATAATTCAATCATTTTTACGCTGGTTGATTTGTCCCAATCAAACCCCATAGATTTTCTGTTTGTTGTTGTTTCTCAATATTTTAAACCCATCTTCCATTTATTACGTTTATGTCAATACTTTAAGATAATTTTCAAAACAAATGAAAGGAACAGAAGGAATTTCAACATGAAGAGATAAGAGGCAGCTTAAATATGTATTTTTGTGTATGGTAGCGTGACCTGCAAAGTAAATGTTTTCTAGAGTTTGACACACTTCAATGGAATTTTTTTGTTGCAGGTATCCACTTGTTGCATTCATTTTTTAGTTAGTTTTTTAGATCTTTTTATTCATGGAGGTATAAAAAGCCAACAGAATATTGATCCACAAGGTCTGTACAACCCATGATAGTTGAATTCCAAACTTAACTCATTTCATTCCACAGTGATAAACTGTGGAGATCCCGGCTTACCAGCCAACGGCCTTCGTTACGGAGAAGACTTCACAATTGGTCAGAATATTTCTTTCCAATGCCAACCAGGATACAGAATGGAAGAGGACGGATCCCCTTTGAGAACATGCACCCAAAATGGAACATGGAGTGGAAATATGCCCATGTGTACAGGTAATACACATCCAATCCTATCGCTTTGTTTAAACCATGAATAATATAGTTGTTTAAAAACGATGGCCTGATAACATCTTAAATCTACTTGTTCATTATAAGCCTTGTATCACACAAGATTTATCAGGAGCGACTGAGCTAATTGTGTTCATTTTATAGTCACTGCCTCATGAAGGAAAAGCCTGCTCTGACAAACAAATGAAATCAGTCAAACGTGACAGCTGTGTTAATATTCAGTAATCATGATGACCTTCAAGTAAAATTAATATAAATACCTGTTAGATGACTTTGAAAGTAATCCAAACAAACCGGTTATTTAAACAAGCTTGCAAAAAAACACTTGATATCAAATCAGCAGCTTTTTTCTCGCTCTTTAATTAGTTCACAAGAGGCACCAATACAGATTAAAAGAGTATGCTTATCTCATTTGAACTCTTTGTTTCTTTTTCACCTTAAGCTGTGACCTGCGCACCCCCTTTCGCCATCAGTAACGGGGTGCTGCAAGGCAGTCACTTTGAGTGGGGCAGCAGTGTGAGTTACAGTTGCTCACCTGGATACGAGCTCTCATTCCCAGCTGTCCTGACCTGCGTGTCCAACGGCACCTGGAGCGGTTTGCTCCCACAGTGCTTACGTAAGCATTTGCACACACAAGCACAAATGTTCAGCTCGCATACATTTTTGACTTGGCTCAAGAATGTACTTTGTCGCAACCACCAATCACAACAAGGAGGCGAAATCCATACAAGTTTGAAAATAAGCACGCAGTGTCAGCATTTTATCATCACAACTAACAAGTTGCTTTGTGTTTGTGTGTTTTCAGCCAAGTTTTGTGGCGATCCAGGCACTCTCGTCGGAGGCTTCAGAGAAGGAAGGAGTTTTATTTATCAATCAGAAGTGTCCTTCAGCTGTTCTCCTCCTCTAATATTGGTCGGCACAGCAACCCGGCTTTGTGAAAGTGACGGAACCTGGAGTGGAACACAACCACGTTGCATAGGTATGTTGAGGAATATTTTACCTGAAAGGTTGACTTTTTCTTAAGGGACCAAGCAGTCACTTCTCACAAAGATTACCAAGAGGGGTTGAACATGTGAGAACAAGAAAATTTCGCAATGCGGGAATTGTTTTATGAAAACAATACTTGACAAAAAATATTTTTTTCTAAAACTATCCTCTTTTTAATTTATTTATTTGTTATCCTATATCAATCCTGCATGGGAAAATTTCTGTGCTGCATTCCACCGCAGCAGGCAGCCAGCCATTGGCTGTGCCAATGGTGGGAGCAACTAGGGGGTAGGGTGTCTGCTCCAGGGACACCTAGGCATGCTCAACAGGGTTAGAAATGGCAACTCTTTGGTTCTAAGTTGGCAATTTTATCACAAAGCTATGCCTCCCCCAATTATTACAAAGAAAAAAATGTTTCACAATAATGTGGTCGTATTGCTGTTTTTTTCTAGTGTGTTTTAGCCATTATTTTTTTGTCCTGCGGCTTAACTTGGGGTTTATACTTTGTAGATGCAATTTGGTTTGTCGGATGGTTGGTTGGTTGGTCAGTCAGAAGGATGGATTGTTGTTAGAATTTTAAGATGATCGTTGGTTGTCCTGTTGGTCAGGCTTGTCACTAGGTTACAAAAATGTTGCCTTGTAACCTCAAAATGACTCAAGAGATAAGATCAGTCATCAGATGGTAAATGAATAAATGTAGTGATACTTAACTTGAACCAATGACACATCCAGTCTTAAACTCATAGCTCCCTTGAAGTGTCTGCAGGACCACACACACGGATTCCTAGATGAAATTTCATAGCGGCCAATAAACCTAACATGCATGTTTTTGGAGAGTGGGAGGAAACTGCAGTACCCGAAAGAAGCCCACACATACACAGGGTTAACATGCAAACTTCAACTTAGAAAGGCTTGAGTTTTAAGCCCCGTCCCATCCGGGGCGCAAACCCCGACCTTTTTTTGCTGTGAGGCTATTGTGCTTAATCTAATATTATTTAACCTAGATTTTTATAGGTTATAAAAGTTCATTTTAACTCTTGCCTCATTTGTTTTTCTTGCCAATTTATTTGAGGATTGGTCTTTTTTCTTCACCTATCAATATAAAGCTCTGCTTTATAGATAAAACAAATCAAATTAAAGAAATTAGAGTTCATTCTTGATTTACAAATTTAAGCGGGACAAAGATTAAATGTAACAATTTTTTTTTTTAAATATCCCTTCTAAGATTTGATCTTTAAAAAAAAAAAAAAACGGATATATCTCGTGTAGGTTATTAGTTCAACTAAAAATATTAGCTAAGATTTTAATCGCCTGTTGCCACAAATTCAGAAAATGCCAGAAAGGGATTCCCTACTTCAAAGTGTGGGTTGAGATTGAGAGACAGTTTTAGTTGGTCCACCAGCGCTTCGAGAGTTCTGAGTCAGATTCCTCAGGGAGAAACTTCTTGTAAAATAAATATCTTCTTTTAAATAACATATCAAAGTTTCAGAGTGATTTTTTAATCTTGTCCCTTTGCTGTACATATGTTTCTCTTTTGATGAATAATAACATAGCCGTGCCAAGCTAGACGAATCAGGATTGAGCTGTGGCAGCATAGTTTTACTACACCCCTGATTATCTCCGGTTCAGGAATAAGTTTTGTTTGTTAATGAGTTTTTAAATCTAATTAGAATTGTCTTGGACAGAACAAAGTTTTAATGGTCTGTGTCCTATGGGCTTATAACCAATGAGACATATTGTTTAGGTTTTGTTAGTAATTATCACCTGCTTGATGAGACAAACCGTTATGGACTCATTATTATGGAGTTGACAGCCATGTTTCAGTTTACTCCTGGGTCCGTAGTGGAGAATATATTTGACTCTGTAAAAGTTCAAGTTTGAAAGTTATCAAATTAATAATGAATAGTGACTGGAAGCACATCTGAGCTGGTCTTGGTAATGAAACAGCAGTCTTCAGGACAAACCTCGAAGCACTTTTCTGACACGAGTCAAAGTATCTCTTTCAGACTGGAAACTATTCTTGCCTTGCATTGTTAATGTCAATTTCTCAGATGTGGACTTGCTCTTTAGGTACTTTCAGTATTCCAACTTTGGAAGATATTGTGAAACTTTGGGTTATCTGCATTTGTTTGAATTTAAAGTGCTGTGGAAGATCTTTACTAAATTATTTTTGCAAATTTTTCTCTGGTTGTTTCTTTGCTTATAAATTAGAGTAACGATTTAATACAGTAATTTAATATGGTTGTATATATGTCAATAATTTGTGAATTCTGTGGGACAGTAAAACTGTCAGCCAATAATTTTTTGTATGGTGAGCAAAAACCTTGACCCCCAGACTATAAATCACTATTATTTTGTGGTTTTGATGACTTGTAAATAGGTGAGCCCAAGATGTGCAATGCTGTGACTATTGTATTCTGAATTTAGAACTCATGAAGCTCTCTGTTTCTATACTTTAGATAAAACAGATAATTCTAAGAATGGACTTGCAAACTTTAAAATAATTCTGAACAAAGTGTTGGATTAGCCAGTGTGATGCTAATGACTGCATAAAATAAATGTTATCATTCATTTGTGATCCGATATCTATTTAAAAAGTAGCAATTGCTGAAAATTACTAACAGCAAGTCTAATATACTGAGTTACGAATGAAATATCCTCCTGTAGGAGTACACATGCACAATTGCTTGGAGATGCAAACTAAGATGAAGACTCAGTGGTAGAGCATTTGCCCTCGGACCAGAAGTTAACCCAAAGTCCGTTGGTTGGGTTCCCACTGAGTTCACGTCTAGTGTCCTTGGAGAAGACACCTAACCCCCCGTTTCTCCCACCATCTGTGCCGTCATAGGTGGCAGCCTGCTGCGGTGTAATGCAGCACAGAAATTTTTCCGTTGAGGGATCAATAAAATATATAATTCATTTCATTTCAAACTAGAAAGAAGTCAGAATAGACTTAGCAATGACTTAAGCAAGAGCCAATGGGATCTCAGCGCTGGAAGATCTTCCATTTGAAATTTTGTGCATATCCCATCACATTAGTTTGAGAGGTAGTTGAGTTTCATATTCAACACAAACCCTCCAAATGTATAAAAAAGAGTGCTTCAAGTTATTTTGTCAAATTACCACTGAGTTATCGCCAACTCAACATTCATAATACCAAACCTGAAATGTTCTTTTACTCGAACATCGTCTGCTTAATGAAAGTCAAGGAAGCTCTTTGTGAAAGACGAAAGTGCTCGCTCTTAAGTGATCCAACATAAAGCAACATCCAGTATTTAGTCAAAGGCTTCTAGAAGCAGGCATTCACATCCCACTTCAAACAAGCTGCTGCTGTCCAAGGATTAAGAAGAAAATGAGAAGGGATACTCAGCACATAATTCAAACGGTCCAGCTGGGTCAATTCACACCACCCATAATGCTTAAAGCAGCATTATACATGTCTAATTCTGAGTGAGTGCTTTGAAGAGCATGAAGTTTAATTGTAATAAAGGAGACCTTTTGTAACAGGAGCAAGGCACCTGGCTTTGTCTTACCTCTCAGCAACTGATAAGATCTACATCCCTGTCTTGCATTGCTGCAACCAAGTTAAACGTTCCTTGTGTAATGGACAATCTAAAAATAGAAAGTGGCCGGTTGGAAGTGTGCCTTCAATCATGTAAAGATCTAATCTATAACTGCAGATGGAGAAGTATTTACAACATCAATATGATGCTTGGAAGAATAATTATTTCTGTTCTTTTTTTCATAATTGTTCTTAAGATGATTACTGCTGCTCATACAATGTGCTACTTCAGCTTTTTTTTTTTTTCCTGATTGAAATGAACCCCAAATGCTGTATGCCCCGGCTTATGCTGCATCTGTGTGTGTGTTTGTGTGTTGGGGTGATTTATTAGTATGTGATTGCAGCTTTACGTGTGTGATGTGTATTACAATGCGACTGAAACAGAATGAGTTTTGAGCTAAAGCACCCTGCTCTTTAAATAAGACAGACGAGGCAAAGGGGATGCGAGGAGGACAGAGAGAGTTAGCCACATAGAAAAATTGAAAGAGAGAGGACGAGAACAGTTACAAAAGAGAGGGAAAAGGGGGCAGATAGAGAGGTAAAGAAGGAGAGAGGAACAGAGGTGGAGAGTGAATCTGTCATTTCGGAAGCTGTATTGAATCGAGCTCTGCGTCAGGATGTGCTCTACATGCTGATGACCCTGCCACACACGCACACACACATGCACACCGACTTTCATGGATGGCCCTGCTTCGTTTTCTGATAAAGTACTACTGCCCCCTGGTGCCCTAGTGGCATATATAACCCACTGTTACCATGACAACAGAGAAAAGGAATGCAGAGTTGAGAGAGGATGTATGATGCTGCTGCTAATTTATCTTTCTAAAAGTCTTGTGTGTGTTTTTTTTTAAACTCTTGTGGTGCTTCTTTTTACATTTCAGAACCAACCAAAACCAGCTGTGATAACCCTGGAACACCGAGATATGGCTCAGTAAATCGCACCTACGGTTTCAAGGTAAAAAAAAAAAAACATCTTCACTAACTTTTTATTCAGTTGACTGGGCCTAAAATAATTTTTCGCAAGTAAAACATCATCTTTCTGTAAAGTTTTACAAGGTAAATGTTAGAGGGAAAAGTTATTCATCTTAATCCGAAATCTGTGCTGGCCGAAGAACAAACAAGAGACTGTTTCTCTGTTTTACTTGTCAACAAGGATGGTATCTCTCATTAATTAAAGACACTTTTGAATGATAGAAATCAAAGAAATAACAAAAGAAGTAATAACAAAAGAAGTAGTAACAAAAGAAGCATTTTCTACCTAACAGTAAAGAAATGGAAAAGAGAAGCAATCAAACAAGCCTGCATAATTGTTAATAAATTAAGTTTGGTTTTCTTTTCTTAATTGTCCTATCTGTGAAGGAAACAATAAATACAAAGAGGATGATGATTACTCATACTGATTTTGGCAGATTTGAACAGTGAAAGCATCAAGGTCCAAAACAATCCAAAATGTATGTAAGAGGATATTGTGGATAGGTTTTTAAAATGCACAAGCAGGATGAGTTTACATCTCCCTTTTGGTCATTCACAGCTTGCATTTCACTTGATATGTTATGGAGGAATAAAACACTGAGGATGTTTGCTGTAATTACTTCACTTTTAGATATGAAATCCATTACAAAGAAAAAAACATTTATGAATCAGCATACTGGTGATTACACTTGGAATGCTATTATTGTAGTTCATAGGACTAAATCAACTGTTAATTTTGCATCATGATATGGCGATGTGCTCTTGTGCAGGATATTTCAGCGTAAAAAAAAGTTAATCATAAAGTTCTTTAAAAGTCTTTTTACTCGGAAGATCATTTTCAGTCACAATAATAAAAATAACTTGATGGAGTCAAATAGAAGTTTTAGAGAAAAAGAACAGAGTTGGATTTTTCAAGAAAAATGGTAGAACACTGACCTTTTCGGGATTGCCAAATCCTGACATGGATCATCAATAAACCAACGCATCAAACATCACAAGACTAAAATGTCTCTGATCTGAATTGTTTTTAAAAATGAAAATTTTAGTTAAATATGCGGTTTACAAGGTGTAATAAAGAATCCAGACACTTATTCACTCATCTTTTAGGACAGAAACAAGTTTTGATTCAAACTCAATTTATAAAGTTGAATTCTTAGTTATTTTAGTCTGCTTTTGTAAATTTTGAAATTTGTCAAGATAAATTGAGAGCCAAGATAATCATTTAACTTAAAAAAAAAACCTTCAAATATTAACCCAAATTCATTCTGCTGATTATACTTTGTATGAAACTTACAGTGAAACTAAAGTATTCAATCCGTTTAAAAAATATATGAAAAACTTTTAGTTGCAACATTTGTTACTGGACACATCTGCTATTTATGAAGAAGTGGATTGACAAATAATTTAGCAAAGTAGCTAATTATAAAAGTCTGTTAAACAAAGGGGCCTTTTAATAACCGGTTATGACGTTAAAAATGTTGCATTGACTTTTTTTTTTCTTTTAAAGTAGTTTTCATTCATCAACCTTTGCTTCCTACTTAGTGGTCAATATACATTGCAGACTGCGACAGAGAAATTAGAATGAAAGACTCTCAATCACAAAATTAATCAGTCTTGTGACACTAAAGTTTTGGCTTCTTTCGTTTTTACATGAAGAATGATGCGGATGTTTGTGCTGACAAATAAACACTGTCCTTGGGAGACATAAAGAGGCATTCTCACTGAAAGGACAGCAGAGTTGTAAACTGCAGCTGGATTTGACTCAAACTGCTGAGTCTGCAGATTACTGAGATTGTGGTTGAACAGCATCTATATATTACAAAATTATGATAATGGAGCATCTAAATGATATGTTCAAAAAGACAGAATAATAAACCATTCATAATGTTTACTTTTATTTTATGGCTTAACCTTCTTTAATAATGCTTGAATAATCATTTTTTGTTGCAGTAGTACCGTCACTGATCATGTCCATCTTCATGTCTTCATGAATTATCTGTCTTTCTAGGTCAGGCCTTCTTAACAAATGCTTTAAAGTAATTAGAAGAGTAAGCATTTTGCTTGTTTAGTATTTGCCAGTACAACACTAATCCATCTTTTGCAATTGCTGCCCTCCATAAACTAAATTAGTGTCATCTATCATGGCATTCCTCTGCCATGAACTTTCTTTGGAGGTTTTTGGACAGTGAACAAGACTGTAATCGCTGTCTATTTTTCTCTCTGAACACAGGTCGGCAGTGTGGTGTCATTTCAGTGCCAGCCAGGTCATTTGATTCAAGGATCTTCATCCAGAACCTGCCAACCCGATCTGACCTGGAGTGGAACACAACCTGAGTGCATACGTAAGACATGTCACTTTATCCGACGTTCACCTTTTACATATCTGCTGGAAATATCTGTGAATGACAAAGTTGTCCAACCTCCAGCTCATGCCTGTAAGCAGCCGGAGAGCCCACTCCATGTGGATGTGGTGGGGATGGATTTGCTCGGGTTTGGCTACACCTTAGTGTACAGCTGTCAGCATGGCTACTTCCTGGCAGGGGGTTCTGAACACAGAGTCTGCAAGAGTGATGGCACTTGGACTGGAAAGATGCCAATTTGTCGAGGTGTGTGATTCATGCACTCTTTATATAAGTGTGTGTGTGTGAAGGGTAAAATGTGTGTTGGCTCGATGATCTTATCCCAAGCCGTTTCACTTGAGTAGACAAAAAAATGTGTCCAAACGTGTCTTACAAAGACAGTCAGTTCATATACTGGAACAGACTGACCGACTGGAGAAGGGTATGATTTACTGGTGAAGTGGTCTGAATACAGAGGAAAGCCATGCTCCCTCTGGAAGACTGACATACTGAACAGAGTACAGATGATTTTAAATGGAGAGTTAGATAAGCTCGTTTAGTATTAGTCAGCTCAATTACATTTATGAAAGAGTATGGATTAGTCATCAATGTCAAATCTATTCTTTTTTCTGACTCGCGTTGTTTTTACATGTTTAAAAGCAATTGATAGAAAACAAAGGGCTCAAAGGGCTTTTCCTTTAACGGTTTATGTCCATTATTGATATTTGGTTTATCTATTCCTGCATTTTTTTTTATCTGATGTCAAACCACAATCAGTTTTCTAACATATGGATTGACTCTTCTTAACACTTCTTTTCTTGAGAGAAAAGGCTGAAATACTGCTCATGCACTCCGAAACACACAATAATAGCATATTTTCACGACCATCAGAAGCATATAAAAGTCTCAGATTTTCTTCAAAATGAACGGCGCGCCCTATTGTGCAGTGCCCCCATGTGTGTTGTGGAGACCGAATGGTTTTTTCCACGCATCACCATCGATTCTGATTTTTGACTCTATGCGTGCTCATCTCACCTTCGACGTAAAAAACAAGTGAAGCAGATGAACTCTACGCTTGCTGGAATTCCGGGAGGTCTGACAAAGAAACTCCAACCGCTGGACATCGTCGTAAACCTGCTGTTCAAAGTAAGGCTGTGAGCGGCATGGGAGCGATGGATGAAAAGAGGAGACCACGGCATCACGAAAGGTGGAAGGCAATGCCGGGCGAGTTATGCCACAGTTTGCCAGTGGATTGTAGATGCTTGGGCTAACGTGTCTGCTGGCACTGTTGTCCGAGCTTTCGCAAAAGCCGGCATCATTTCCGAGGAGCTGCACGGTACAGAAAGTGACTCTGACAGCGAGGAAAGTGAACCCGCTATGTTGGATTTTGCACACCTGTTAGATTCCGAAACAGAGGATGAGGACTTGGATGGATTTGATAAATGACTTTATGACGACTGTAACTAATATTTAAATAATTAAAAAAAACTCAGTTTTGCTCCCGATCTATTTTTAAATACGTATGTAGTAGAGGAATATATATAAAACCTGCGCCCTGTCATCGGGTGCGCCTTAAGTGTGTGTTAAATACAGAACACACAAAACTAGGACTGTGCCTTTTGGTTGTGAAAATATGGTAATAATAAAAAAAATTCTTAATGAGAAATAAGAGGAATATTTATTTTTTGCTTTGTTTTTCTGCAGCGGGAGAGAAAAAGAAACCTGTTAAACCAGTAACAGGAACTCCAAGCCCAAAACTTAACGGTATGTTATGTACTAAACTTTTTTTCCGATTCCCAACAAGAAAAGTTTACTTTCCTTTTTATGACCTCCCCTGTTTCTTGTATACTGTTTGGTTGTGTAAACTCTTTTCAGTTCTTCTCCACAGTGTTGTTCCTGTAGTTTTGTTGATTTTGAGGCCCGTTACGTCTCTAGTTCTAAATAATTTAGTTTAGCTTGCTTCACACTGAAAGGTAAACCACCTTCTGTGTTGTTCTGTTATTTCCTCTGCTGCTATTTTGTTCATCTTATTTTTTTGAGCTTTGCTTTCTAGTTAGATTCCTCATGCTGCCGTAGCTCACCTTACTTTTCTCATTTGACTTGAACGTCAAGCAAACAAAAACTGCCCAAAGCTAATAGGCGATGTTACTTTTGTTCTGCACATGTCAAGTGCATAAAAAAATGTTAAAAAATTGAGTTGCTAGTTTATATTTAGGTATATAAGTGGATTAAGTGTGGCCTTACATTTAATAATATAAAGGCTCCTAGTTGCGCCTTTTGGCCTCAAGAGAATGTCCACAAAACCTTTTCTGCTATCCACAATGATCTCCAGGGCAACGGCTGTACAAGGATAGACACATTCAGAGCAAAAACTGAACAAAACTGGAAAGACATGACAACATCCATCCCATACTGATAGACCTAAGAGTAGAACACAACGACCACAAACCAGACGGATCACCTGACAGCACAAAAGGATGAACATCCTGTTAAGACTTACCGGGACATTGCTGATCATGTGGGATCAGCACAAGGGTTCAGCACCTTTGAACTACAGGTGCACTGTGTAGAAGGAGCTTCCCTCAGGCGACGTAGAAACTATATTGAGTAGGCATGAGTCATCATCCAAGTGAAGCTCAGAAAGATAGTAGATATGCCAAGAGAATTACTGGTTAAAGCAGGACTAATGATGAGTGTTCTTGATACAAATCAATGCTACACAACAGATATTTGTCAAGATAAATCTTACGATATTTAACCAAACTTTGGGCCAAAAAACTTTAGAAATTCTTTTCTCTTCTTTTTAATCTTTTGCAAACATGATATGCACTTGGATGTATTCTCAGAAAAATTAAATGTGAACCCCTAGATTTCTTATACTGGAAACTTAAAGGCTGTAATTTTTAACGACTTAATGTTGGCTTGTGGGTTACAACTGTGTCGACCAATCAGATAGATATGTTGTTTGGGAATAGACTGTTTCCAGGAACCAATTTTTTGCATAGCTGATGGGAAGATACAGTATAACCCTACTGAGAGGAACTAAATTTTATTTCTGGATATTCACGGAATAAAATGGCTGGAGAAATGGTGGTAGACGGCAGCCCCTATGTGCAACGGTATTTTATAAATATTAAAAAATTGAGTCTGTTTCACTTTAAAATGGAAAAAAGTTAAAGAATTTGAGATTATTTTGTAATAAAGTGTCTAAAATGAACCCAATTTATTTAGTTCACATGTTTGTTTTAGCTCAGTATTTTGTTGTCTATTTAAATATTTGATTTGAAACATTAATTACTGTAATTGTAACTTTTCGGATGGTGAAAAATGAAACGATTAGGGCTTGTTAAAACTATTTAAATGTTTTGCCTTTCAAACGTCACTCATTGTAGCAGAATTAGGTTAAAAAACAGTAAGGGAGAAAGCTTTAGAATTAGAAAGGAGTCGGCTCCTCAAAGCGAGCTAAGCTGAATGACCTACATTTTTTTTAAAAAGGACAGATTTTGCATCTGTAACAGCAGGCTTTTGTACAAATAAGCAGCACCTGCAGCATTATGCTGTGTAAAAACCTCTCCCCACAGCACTGTAATGACAAATAATGAATAGTGATGTGACCTGTACACCGGGAGAAATAAAAGATGGATTTACTGATCTGGCTCCCTGGGATCTGCAGTGAGAGCATCAGGATTTCATTTGAATTGGATTACCTCAGGAAGAAGTAAAGAGAGGCAAGATTACTTGGATTTAAAGGGGCGGCATTACAAAAAAGCAAGAATGAGGCTTTGCTGCAACATGTTATTGTTTGTCTAAAAATAGATAAAATTAAAAGATAACAGGTGAGGAAATGAAGGGGAAAAAGATTACCCACACATGAAAGTGATTTATCTTCTGTTTTTTTTTTTTCTAGTTCCAGATGATGTCTTTGCTCCAAACTACATATGGAAAGGTTCATACAATTACCGTGGGAGGAAGCAGCCGATGACACTGAGCATCACCAGCTTTAACTCCACAACCGGGAGAGTTAACGTTACCCTTAGCAACGGCAACATGGAGTTGCTCCTGTCAGGCATGTAACATTAAGGTTTTACATAAAGTACTGGATTCCAACCTGTAATGCTGGAACGTGGCAGGATGGGATGCTGTATGTCATAAAACATGTCGTGTTTATGGTGTCGTACGACAGGATGCTCTATTGATCTATCGGTACCACAGTAAATACACACTCAGCATTACAGAAAATTACTGAAACTATGCAGGATGTTAAACTCCCAAAGCTGCCATGCTTCTTCATAATAATATTATTGCATCTTCAAACTCATACACACTTATTCTGACATATACTTCCCAGAGTTCTTCAACTTTTACCATCAAGAGTAGAAGACTTCAAACCACAAACTTTAGATTCAATTTGTTTGCATACATATTGATTAATTTTGCAACTAAATTCTCTTCAATGGCTCACCTAGTTGATATAAAATGAACACACAACTAGAATTAATGCAATACAAATTATTTACAAACTACATAGACCATCCTTCTAAGTGACGGGAATACTCTTAAAAAACTGAGTATTGGAGAAAAAACAAAATGCCTGATAGAGTTTAAGAAGAAACTTTCGTCCAATAGTGGTGTACACTGAATTCCTTCAAAGCCTTCTTTACTGGCCTAAAAAATGTCTGAATCCCAAGCTGCTCTTTATTTTAAATCAGTCATTAAACTTCATAAAATATTTCCAAATGGTCAGCTTTTTTGATGGCTGCACTGCTTCCAAACATGTTTTCACATTTGACAACCACAATACAGCCTGCATTTGTTGCCAGGTAGATTAAAATCTGTAGAACCAATCGGATTTTGACCTACTTTCTTTGCCTGTAACTTTGCAAATGCCATCATTACCTCAACATTTTCAGACCTGCTGATTAGCTACTCAGACAGCAGGCTGTTAATTAGCAAACACCGCATACGTGGTGGTCCATGGAAATGGGAATATTGTTTTGTTGCATTTTCTTTATATGCAAACAACAATTTAAAGGATGATTACAAGTAGGCTCAGTGGCTGATTTACTTTTAATGCAATTTTTGAGACAGACTTTTCTAAAGAAGTTGAATATAGTACAGTAGAAGCGATCAGAGCAGCATGGGACAGAACAGGTCTAGAAAACTTATGCAGAAATATGACAGAACAGGCTAAGCTTTTAACAGTGATTAGGAAAGTGATTATTTTTATTTATTTTATTTTTATTATTTTTATTTTATATGTTTGCACACCAGTAACAGAACAAGTTCCTAGTCTCTGATATTTTTCACTGACATGGCAATAAAAGCATTCTGATTCTGATTCTGAAAGGAAGAAAAATATTTTTATCAACAAATTCACAATTTAGGTGATTAAAAGTAGTTATATTCTTATAAATTAGTGAAGATTGATGCACATTGACTAAATCAAGAGTTTCATGTTTTGGCTCGACTTTGTTTTCAACGCAATGGAACAATGCAGCGTGAAAATGTTCTTAAAATTATAAATGAAAGATTAGCTCAATTAAATCCACATTTGAAATTTTAGGTGTAGGGCTACTAATGGCAAATAGTAGCTATGTTTTACTTGAATACAAATCTATGCTGTTTTACCATTTATAACAATTAGTTTTTGTCTTAAAGAACCAGATCAGAGAAAAAATAGTTGCACATTAAAATATATTTCCGAGTCGCTGAAAACTTCCTTTTTTCTGAACAAGTCATTTTAGATGTGAAAAAAATTGCACATTTTCTGGG
This sequence comes from Neostethus bicornis, assembly GCA_902685375.1. Lineage (NCBI taxonomy): Eukaryota > Metazoa > Chordata > Actinopteri > Atheriniformes > Phallostethidae > Neostethus > Neostethus bicornis. The sequence continues at coordinate 20,301,254 of LR738551.1, read as the reverse complement.
GTTTTTTTTCTAGATGTGAAAAAGATATCAATCATATGTCTGAGCGTTAAATGAAAAGCTAGAGTGATGATATGCTGAGACACGCGCTGCCTAGTTTAACATAAAGACCCGAGGCATGAGAAAACAGCAGGCTCCACTCAAGAAGATAAATATTCCTGCAAACACCTCGAAAGCTGTCAAACTGACTAAATATATCACCGGGATGATTTGTGATATGAAAAGGAACTACTGCTGACTTCCAGTTTCACCATTTTTCTTTTTAATCAGCATTAATCATTTTACCACTGGATTAGGGCGTCCTTTATGTCCTCATGAAACATCTTTTTAATTGCTCATGGTAGACAGTTCTTGCTGATGTTCCAGAGGAAGAAGAAGTCTGTTCTCAAAAATGCATAAACTTTAACAGTTGTGTTAATTAACATAAAATTTAAATTGCAAACATTTTGTGCATTGCTGCTTATACAGGTGTGTATAAGGCTGCAGAGGCCAGGCTGCTACTGTTGATGTACCAGGTGAACCATGTGAACCAGGGAAGCCAGCTTAAAGATTCGGCCATCTCACCTGCTAAGATTATCGAAGACTCCTGGACCATGGATGGATTCGTAAGTTTGAGAGGGGGCGGGATGTATAACTATTCAGATTAAATTTTAGATTTGTAATCAAGCCAAATTTTAAGAAATTCTTCTGTGAAGAAGATCGGCAGACATATTTGATGCATGTTTTTTCTTCCTAATGCATTCTGATTTTTTTTTAGATTGAGACCATGGTTCATTCAGATTTCTTAGATATCCAACTACTTGTATTTTACAACCAAATTAATGATAATGTTTGGGTTAGCTATGATTAATTCTGAACAAGAGCAAACAGAAGTGAATTAGAAACATCTTGATCAATGATTCTGTCTTTTTTTTCTATTTTCCTTAGGTTTCTGCAGAGCCCGAGGGCTCCAGTTACGTATTCCAGGGTTTCATTCAAGGAAAGGACTATGGACAGTTTGGACTTCAAAGACTGGGTAATAAACTACTTCACATTTTGTTGCAGCAAATCAACAACAACATCTAAAAGTTATAACGTTAGAAAAACATTTAACAACTTGCTTGATCAATACATTTCTAGTAATTCCACCTGCAAATTTACAGTTTATACAAAAAACAACTAATCAGATTTAGACTTACAGTATGGGGCCAAAGTAAGATTGCTGTTTTTTATGTATTTATACAGTTTAGAAGCCAATCATCAATAGCTAATGTGCTCCGAAATGTATTTTTGATGAGCTAAAATGGCCTAAACACACCAATCCCGTTGATCTATTAAGAGTATTAATTGAAGCAAAATAGAAGCAAACAATTTCTATAAAATCAACTTAAGTCATACTTTGTATCCAGAAAAAATTATTTCAAATCCAAACTGGTTTTGTTTCTACATCATTTACATAATTTTATTCAATTTCTGTGTGTTCCATTTTATCATCGATTGCAGGTCTGAACATGTCAGAGAGCCAAAACTCGTCGCCTCCACAGCTTGGTACCAACAGCAGTTCTGTGGCTATTGCTATTCTGGTGCCTTTTTTTGCGCTGATTTTCACTGGCTTTGGCTTCTATCTCTACAAACAAAGGTACGTGCAGAAAAAAAAAAGCCCTCTGTGGTGCTTTGTGCTCCAGCTTAGGGAAAAAATAGGCATGTTCTTATAAGAGAGTTGTCGCTCCACTTTAGTTTTTCCCATTACCGTCATTCAGAAAAAAAAAAGGCATCATTAACATTTTAAGAAGATGTCTAATTTGTGAGAACAAGGCCCGCTTGAGTGGTTTGGTTGTTGAGGTGCTAAGAGGCGGTTAAATCGCTGTCTGTTACACACACTGCTAAAGAAAAATACAATCCTTGTTTAAAAGGTGGTAAATTGGATTTTTTTGTAGAGACAATATTAAAACACAACTGACTGGTGTTAGCATTGTTAACAGATGCAGATGACGTCTGTTCTGCTGCAGAAAAAAAGCTTGCTGAAGAAATTAGTTTTTATGGGTTGTTTGGAATCTCGCTAGGCTCACTAAAAAGCACAACGCACTTTTCCTAATCCCTCATAAAGCCTGTTTACTAGGCCACCTCTCCCCAGACGGCTCTCACTATTGTCTGCAGGCTACTTAATTTTGCTAATATTAATAGGGAATTAAAGCAGTTTGTTTGTCATGGTTTGTTTATGCTTTTCTTTGCTGCCATTTCTTTTCACAGAACCACACCAAAAACACAGTACACGGGCTGCTCGGTACATGAAAACAACAACGGCCAGGCTGCTTTCGAGAATCCCATGTACAACACCAACCCTAAGGTTGTGGAGGGGAAGGCTGTTCGATTCGATCCCAATCTAAATACTGTTTGCACCATGGTATGAGAATTGATTATCCTTACCTGAGTTTAATGACTCAGATAATTAATGGGACCACAATTACATTGAAGCTGTGGGAAAAAAAGAAACCGTGTGCTTCGAGTCAAACTCCAGCATCGCCAGCAGCACAGTCTGATTATGAAAAAGACCTTCGCTCTTCGTTTGGAAACCCAATATCCCCAGCAGAGGAAAAAACACTCTTCAGCTGAGACCAAAAGCCTGCGTTGATGCCCTTCAACAGCAGAGTTCTATATCTGGAAATAAAAATGGTCTGCTGCCTTTACAAACGCAAAGAGCCGGGAGTGAATTCACAGTAACATGTGACGTAAAGAGAAAGAAAAAAAGGATTCAACGCAACAGAAAACCATCTTAGTCTGATCCCAAAATCCAGCAGGTCATGGATACTTTATTATCTAATCTTTGACCAGATGCAATCATTTTACTCAGAATACCTATTCAACACCACGTCATGTCAGCAAACACCACTACTTACCGGCAATCCATGACCTGCTAGTCGGCATTCATCATCTCACCACAATCCAATTCCATATTTTTTAAGCCAATGTCGGAGAGCCATTTTTCTCATAGAAGTAAAGCACAAATCCAGAGTGCTTCATCCATGGTTACACAGCAGAACCTGCTGAAAGGAAACAATAAGAAAAAGTTGTTTCTTTTAAAAACATGTTTTCACTCCAACAGCGATGAACAGATGGAGAAGTTCGAAGCAGGGAAGCAAGATGTGGACCTTTTTATCGAAGACACTGTGAAGTAAAAACTGGTTAGGAATCTAGTTTCACACTGACAGTCTGAAAAATACTGTCACCAGCAAACCATCGGCAGGCCGACTAACACATTGGAAAAAATTCTTTTTCTGAAATAATCACAAAGAGAATTCCAGACAGGACAATCTGCATAGCAAACAGAGACTGGTAAAACCAGTACGTTGTCTTTTTTTCTCTCTTTCTTCCTTCCTAAATGGGAATCCAAGAAGACCAATGCTAGCAAAAGGTAGCAAAAGTTGTTTTTGAAAGAGACTAACTTCCAAGTTCCTGGTCCCTGGAGACAGAGCTGTAATTCCAAATGAGCAGGGATTAGAGCCCTAGCAAAACTACAAAGAGCCTACAAGAGAGCTAGAGCTAACAGAGCATACGAGACACTGACTCTTCTAATGGATAAACTAGCCTTTTCCATCTAGTGGATAAGAGAAGAGGACAACGAGGTGGAAAAAGAGCCCAACTGAACTGGAGAAAGAGTAAATGATTCATTAGAAGAAAAGATGAGATATTTCAAGTCTCACACACCCAATCAGAGTCTGTCCAACCTGAAATCATTCAGTGAGAGAAGTTAGCCCTTCCTCTACAAAACATGGCCTTCAGGAAGGATTTTTTTTTTTAGAAATGATGTGCATTTGAAAGGATTTAAATCAGACAGTGTCCTGACAGTAAGAGAGAATCTGATGGACTAACAGAGAAAAAGACTTTGAGAAAACGGAGTGTTTTGGCACTAAAGCACATTATACAGGGACACTACCTGTCTACTCACTGAGGGTCAGAAAACACAGGAACATATAGCTGACAGGGATGAGTGATTGTAAACCAACCACGCAAAATCTAACAATTTACCCTCCAAAGTCATACGTAAACAAATGGGTAGCTCACAATGAAACAAAGAAAAAAAAAAGAGTCTAATGTCTTAAGTACCAGATAAACAGGTATAAACCCAAACTAGCCAGCTTGCAGAATAAACTGGCTAGTAGAAAGACAAACAGGGTTGTTGCCCTTTGACTGTGGACGGTGTTCCACTGTGATTCTGCACTCTGCGAGTGCTTATTTTCTTTCTTTCATATTGCTGCAGAATCTTCTGATCTGTAAATCTATTGCATATATATTCGGGAGCATTCACCACCTATATTTTTGTGCTATATATTTACCACAAAGGCAGGGGTGAAGGGAAAAAGACAAATTATAGTTGAGTTTTTAGAAAAAAAACTAATGGAAATGAATACCTGAAAAAAAAAACATTTCAGAACACACTGACAGAATTTTGAATTCATCATGACATAAAATTGGTTTTAATCTAATCAGTTGCAGAGCATGGAGTTCCTCTCACCACCACAGTCTTTTCCCACTCGGGCAGTCATGATGGAATTGTCTTTTCTTATTATTATTTTGAGATTGCCAGCAACAATCATGATCTATGAACTGATTTTTTTTTTCTATTTCTAATTCAAGATATATCAAAATCTTGATTAGAATATCTTTGCGTACATTCCTTGAATAAGTGGCCACTTGACTCTTATTTTAACGGTGAGATGAAGTTAAAATGTTGTTTTATAATTTAACCAATGGTGCAAATAGATTTTTGCACACAAATTTAAGAGCAAATACTATATTTAATCAACACATGAAGAAAATTGACAAATGCAGTAGCCATAGCACGACAGCACCTAATTGGGTAAAGGGTGAATATATTTCTCATCATTTGGGTCAGTATCTTTAATTAAAGACCCATGCTGGTGGATATGAAGTCTGTATGTTTTAGCGAAAACAAATGTACATTGAGTTGTTTTTATATTTGTAAGTGATGGATTTGGGAAAAATTTCTTAAGTAATTAGATGGACTTTTTTTTTTTCTTATCAAATAACAAAAGGGACCATTAACTAATTGATTATGTTCATTCAAATCTCATTGTTGCACTTTTTTGCTAAATAGAAACCCTCATTTGTTTCACTAAATTGAAATGATTAAGCTGTTTAAATGATTAAGTTCTTCTTCCTCCTCTACCCGACCCCCAAATTGGGTGTTTTTTCTAATTATCTAATCTAATTTTCATCTAGTATCAACGAGTACATGTCATACGAAGTGGATTATAAGAATTCATTACCAGTAAGAACAAACACTTAAAAATTTGGATCAATGATTAACTTTTTGTAAAACCTTGTTGCAAACTAAAAGGAATTAATCATCCACAAATAAATAAACCCAAATTATTAATTTTACATGAGTGTTGTTTTCAGAGAATTGATAATAAATCAAAAACTTTTTATGTTTACAACCCCCCATTTGTATGAATCACGAACAATTGTTCACTATCAAAATTTTTTTTTATGGCTTGGAAAAGTTTAAGAGGAGGCATTACCTTAGTGGTGGAAAGTCTGTCTTTGGACCGGAAGAAGCTGGTTCAAATCCCACTGGGTTCATGCATAAGTGTCCATGGAGAAGACACCTCACCACTAGTTCCTCCCACCATTAGCGCCATCATGGCTGCAATTCAATGCAGCAAAAGTGATTTCACCATCAGGAATGAATATAGTATGATGATACATCTGAAAAAAAATCCTTAAACTTATGCAGTTATTGCTCCCTCACAAAATCTTAAAATACACTCTTGTCCTATTATTATAAGCTTTAATGGATACACCCTTTTCCGTAATGATCACAACTTATAAACTAAATGTTTTTCTGTTTCATTAAAAGCATAGCTGTACAATTCTTTTTTTTTGTATTCCTCATTTGCTTTGGAGTTTTTTTAAAGACCATTTTATAACCTTTTTAACCTTTACTAAATTTAACACTTTTAAGCTTAAAAAATTGATAGTAAATCAGCCTTTTTATAGTTCCCCATGCAATCAAAACCACCACTGATGAGACATTGAATGCTTTATAAGAATTCCTTACGTTTCAAAGTAGATGCCTCATTTAAAAGGTAAAGTGAGATAATGTAGCATATTAATCTGATTCGATGGGGTGACAGTATAATTCTGAAAAGTGTTTATTTCATGTTGCTTGGCGATCTAGGTTCTGTTAACGGGTGAAAAACTGTGATTTTTAATGAGACAGGGTGTCAGAGTACACAGTTACATCCCCCCTACTGCTCCAACCACTGGCTGCCAATTCCCGCCAGCTGACAAAAAACTTCTTTTAAAGTCTTTACTGATTTAAAAGCAGCCGCTGGGACTTCCTTGTTTACTTACCCATGCTGTGAACATCCCATCCTGCATTGCTATGGTGACATTTCTTTTTGCCACAGTTTGGATTGATTGTTGCTGCTCTTGTGTTATTTTGTTGTTGTTGTATTTTTTTTTTTTTTTTTTGGGTGAGAATCAGACACAGTGCCTACCAAAACCATAAAATCCTCCTTGCCATCAACTGACAAAACATCTTATTTAATGAACAAATAGGTATACATATGTGCACACATCGGTTCCAGCATTCCCTTTTTCATCCGAGATTTTTTTCTAAGCTTCAGTCTATTTTGGAACAAGCTTTCCTACTGATTGACTGCAATAAAGACCCATGTGATTTGAAAGACTTATAGCTGTTCCTGCCTGGGGACATTGGAAACATTCACCGTTTGAGAAAAAAAAACAAAAAGAAATTAAAAAAACTTACAAAAAATATGATGAAATATAGAATAAAAAGTGTTTTGTACAGAAATATATTTTTATGATGAAATTATTTGTAAAATGTATAAATCTATTATGTAAATTTTCAATGCAATGTAAAATTAAAAAAGGCTAATTGCTTTTGTAAAAAAAAAAAAATGTTGCTTTTTTTTGTTTCAAATACCTTGTGAGTTGCAAGAATTGAGTTTATAAAATGTGTAAAAATTCAGCACAGCTATTTCTCCTTTAGATGATGTGTTCCTTCTTCATTGGTTCAGTGTAAATGTTCATCATTTGAAATTGTGTTTATATTTTTTGCCACTGTTTTTCTCTATCACTAGTGATGATTAGTTACACAAGCAGGAAATACAAGACCGTAAAGTCATTTTGAAATTTTTAAAATTTAAAACATTTTATACAGCAGTATGGTTTTATGCCAAAAAAGAGCACTACAGATGCAGCATTTGCCTTGAGGATGCTAATAGAGAAGTACAGAGAAGGCCAGAGGGGGCTGCACTGTGTCTTTGTAGATCTAGAGAAAGCGTATGACAGGGTACCTAGAGAAGAACTATGATATTGTATGAGGAAGTTTGGTGTATGTTAGAGCGGTGCAGGACATGTATGAGGGCTGTAAGACAGTGGTGAGGTGTGCTGTAGGTGAGACAGAGGAGTTCAGTGTGGGGGTAGGACTGCACCAGGGATCTGCTCTGAGCCCTCTGCTGTTTGCTATGGTGATGGGCAGGCTTACAGACGAGGTCAGAGAGGAATCTCCGTGGACAATGATGTTTGCAGACAACATTGTGATCTGGAGTGAGAGGAGGTGGAGGTTTGCACCTAGAAAGAAGAGGGGTGAAGATTAGTCAGAGTAAGACAGAGTACATGTATGTGAGTGAGAGGGATCCAAATGGAAAAGTGAGGTTACAGGGAGAAGAGATAAAGAAGGTGGAAGATTTTAAGTACTTAGGATCAACAGTCCAGAGCAATGGAGAGTGTGGAAAAGAGGTGAAGAAGCGTATGCAGGCAGGCTGGAGCGGGTTGGAGAAAAGTATCAGGTGTGATGTATGATAGAAGAGTTTCAGCTAAAATGAGAGAAATAATCAGTTAGGGTTTAGTAGCAAATTCTGGTTTTTTTAGCAGCTTATTGGTGTGGTAGATTGAAGTTTTGCCCTCAACGTCTGCAGGTACTGTACAAAGATAAACCATCTAAAAGGCATTATTGTATCACACTATGATTCTAATAGATCTTGGCATGAGTAAGATACTCAAGCTCCATGCTAAGCAGTCAATTCTGGATTCAACATGGTAATCCACTCTAACTTTGCTCTCATTTAGCCTTTAATACAGACTAAAAATGTGATGACCTGTTTGCATGCACAGTTCATCAGGATTGAAGAATAAAAAAAACACCTGAAGGGGTTTAACTAACCTCCAGTTTTTAACACAAAGTATTGGCAGATTAAATTGTTTTTTCGCCATTTTAGAATAAAAGATGAGGAAGTTTGTTCCACTTACATGTTTCATAGCCTGTCAGCTGTGTTTTTTTTTTCAGTGGGCCTGGTAAATGAAGGTCTTCAAAACTGTCAATCCATAGACTAAGAATATGCAGACAAATTTACTTCTCATTCTTATACTTTGTTGATTTGGAAAGGGTAATAGAAAGTGACCTTCAAGATCGCTTTATAAAGTGGTCCTCACAGTAATTAAGAATAGACCTTCTTCAACGGATTGTCTTCTTTCTGAATGAAAAGTACCACAATAGATTTTTTTTTTCCCCTTTCCAATATTTTTCTTCAACAAGACCACCCTTTGACATGGAAATAAAGATTATCTAAAGTTATATAGTATCTCAACCACGTATCCATAGGGGGAGAAGTTGTCTTTCTATGCCATTTTACATTGAAACATACTATAATGTGGATTGTATTTAGTTCGAATAGCTATAATTTTTCAAATAGTTATGGTGCTAAGATGTCTCAGAAAAAAAATGCTATAGAAGGACCTAGGGCATGCATGAGGTGAATCTCCAAGCTGGTCAGCAAACATCCTGAGCTGGAAAAAGTGGCAGGAGAAAGGTAGGTCTGAGATTCTTTGTTTTGATCATTCACTGTGGGCAGCATGCCCTAAACGAAACAAAATAAATGCAGAAAACAGAATCAAAACTGGTTCCTCAAAAGAAAATTGGACTTAAAATGACCTAAATGGCAAGATGTGTTTTTAATTCTTTTAAAACATTTTAGAAAGCATATGTTGATTTCCTACTGAAACCTGGTACATGCTCAATTCTAGAAAATATCCTGTTGATGTATCTGTAGCTTTGTTTTCAAATAGGAACTTCCAAAATTAATAGCCTTACTGAAGTGCTTGATTAATCACATTGTGCATTTAAATATTCAAAAAATAAATATTTAGGCCCTAACACCTTTAACCCTGAGTGTTGTACACAAAATAACAATGGTCATTGTTTGCTAATTTTATCCAAATTGATTCTAGCCTAATTCTGGTTGTTCCATTCTGTTGTCTTCCGCTATTCCGGGGCCACAAAGGGTGAGGGAAGGCTCGGTTCCCCGTCTGAGGCTGTTGCCCCCACGAACCGTATCGTCCAGCTCACCCAGGAAAATTCCTAAGCATTCCCTGGCCAGCTATGAAACATAGTCTCTCCAACGGGTTCTCCCTCCGGGTTTCCTTCCAGTGGGACATGCCCGAAACACCAACCCAGCAGGCATTTGGGATGCATCCTAACCAGATGCCCAAACTACATCATCTGGCTTCTCTCGCTCTGAAAGAGCAAAGGCTCTACTCTGATCTCCTCCAGGATGGCAGAGCTTCTCAATCTATCTTTAGGCAAGTAGATGTAAAAGCAGATGTTTGGTTGGGTGTAGAGATTTGGTTAAGTTTAGGATCGGTTCTAGGTAAAGCAAAAACTAAGTTATGCAGTTTTGACGGGAAAATGCAATTTTAGCATATGTACGCATTTCTATAGGGCCAAAAAATAATTCGCTAAAAAAAAAAAAAAAAAAAAAAAAACACCACACAAACAAACTAAAATTAAAACAAACATTTTTTTGGTTAAACGCATGTTAGAGATTAAAACACCTACAAAATGACTCACTTTCAAGATCAAGATCGTGAACTGGCTACCTCTCCTTACGTCACGGTTCATTATAAACCGGTCACTGTTAATAAACTGCACATGCGCAATCTTGTGATTTTTTTTTTTTTTTGGTATTCTGGACGGTATTCAAATACTTCTTTATTACGGAAAACAATAATGTAAACAATAGTAGTAAAAGATCAATCTGTTGACATTTTTTTATGGAAAAAAAGAATATAATAATAATATAATCATTTAAAAAAGCTACAATATGCTCTAAAGTTTTTTTTTTATTATTACTTCTCCTATGATTAATTTTTTTAAAGGCAAACTTCAAATAAACACCTTTTTGTTAACGATTAATCAATTTAATCAGACAGCAGTTGTTTTCTGGGCGCCATATTTCTTTTCTCTTCCGTAATTGCGAACTAGAAGAGTGGGCTTGAAAAGAAATTTTCTGATATCAGTAGATGATCATTATCCACCGGAAAAGTTTGACTGAACCATTTAAGGTATTTATTTCTTTTTTGTATCTTTATTCACAGTAAAATAGCTTCAAATCTCCCTAAAAGTTTACCTGGTACTTTGTTCGCCGCCATAACTGTTGTTGACTAAATTCTTCTGATTTCTTTTCTTTTAAAAATCTGTACGTAGTGATTCTTTGTGTTTCTAATTTCCTAAAATGATAAAATGAAGGGTTTTTACTAAAAGTACAAATTGAATTTCAAACTAATTTGATGATAAAGACTGCTGACAGTGGAATGCAGTGCTATATGTGTGGCTGCACTCTGCAAGCTTGTTAACTCAAAATGATTTTTTTTTAAAAAAAAAGGTTACTTTTGGCGAATTTTACATTAAAAAAACTTAGACAGTTTTTTTCAAATAGGGCAATATATATTTTTGAGCAGTTGGTCATAAGTGAACATATGTGTGTTTTGTTAAAAAAAACAAAAACAAAAAAACACTAAAATCTGATCAATTTGAACACTTTCAGGAAAAATAAATGTGTTATCAGATTTAACGATTATTCAGTATGGACACATATTATTTGGGAAATTAAAAAAAATATATGTCAAAAGATGCCATGATGAAAAGTTCACATCTTTTTTTTTCAATAAAATGAAAAAAAAAAAGAAAAGTAAATAGAAAATTTGGAGTTTGTCTGATTTGCACATATTACTTTTCTATGTACTTGTAGTCTGCAGCAGTTTTCTATAAACTGATTAAAAACACATACTTTTAATCCCTGATTATCCCTCAGTCCTTTTCCCAAAATGCAGTAATTTTGAGAGGTTTTGATGATCATAAAAATAGTAAACTAGTGCACAATTCTGCTGAACTCTGATAGTGATCACTACTAAAAAACAAAGATTTACAATTTGCCATTTGTAAAGATTTTATATTGATCACTTCAACAATGTACAGCCATAAATTTATGTAAAAACTTGTGTTAAATTGTTTGTGAAACCTCATGGACTCAGTTATGGTGGCATATGTATTAAAGGAGGGGCTGCACGGGACCTCACAGCAGGAAGGTCGAGATTTGAGTCCCAGAGTGGCAGAAAGCAGATGCATTTTTTATTATTTTTACTCTTTGTGAAGGTGCAAAAAATGTGAATGTGACCATGTGTGTTTTTTGCAAATACAGCTCATTTTAATTGAGGTGAAAAAAAACAAACAAACGAACAAACAAAAAAAAACCCCACGAGTTGAAGAACTTCTGTTCTTGTCTCAGTGTATTTATGTAATTTTTTATTTGTATTTTAAGGAAAATCATTGTGAAGTCTTTGAATGTGCAGATCGTGTCTTACATCTTTTGAACACTAGAGGGTGCCAGTAGAGTTCTGTAACTTCATTTGGTGCAAAAGTTTTATTATTTCTGATTTTATTTTTACATATTTTTAAAACAATTTTTATAATTGAATTTTTTTTGTTACAGACAAGAATAACTCTTATTTTACTTAATGATTTATTTTTAAAAAAAACATGTAGTTTTGATGGATTTTCTATTCATTCATTTTTACTTATCAGTGTAGTTTTGGAAATGAGCAGTACAAGTAAAAAAATAGAGTCTCCAGATGTAAAAAAAAAAATCACTAAAGTGAAATGCATTTTTTTTTGTATTGCTCGATATTGTCTAAAATATAACGGCAGCAATAGAAATATTCCCCACCATTAATTACCTACTTTGTGCAATTGTTTGTTTTTTTTTTTTAAAAAAAAGACCAATTCGCATAGATTGTAAGATCTGTTTTCAACCCAGCTCAGAAAGCAAAACCACTATCATTTCTAGATCATTCATGTAACATCTTACTTTATTTTAATAACTTCAGCAGAGAAGTCCCAGGTAACAAACATAGTATATAAACTATTTAAGCATATTAATCATTCTTTCAAAAATGATCTCTCTCATGTTCAGAATTCACTTACATATACAGTATAAACATCTATAATTACCTATTTAAATGTGTTCCTATTCAGCTGGCAGGTTTGTGTCTGCTTCAAAAGTGCATGTGTTAAACATGTAGGATCAGTAGATGGCACTACATTACCTCAGAAAGAATCCTAGTTTAATCTGTGCAATCTTTTGCAGAGTTTGACACAGTGCAATTGTGAAGGATGTATAAAAAAGTGTATATAAAATCTAAAGATCCGAAAGAAAAAGAAGTTTAAACACTTTGAATGGACAAAACTGTAAAAATATCGATAACTAAATATAATCAGCTAGTATTAAAAAAAAAACTGCTTGTTTGATGTTTTCATATTATGAGGTTCAAATGGAATAAAATTGGAATAAAAGTTGAACTGGTTTTTGAAGTGTAGGGTAAAAAATTAAATGAATGCCTCAGTGTGTTTTACTTTTAGGTTTTTTTCTTTGGGATTTTCATCCTTAACATAACGCACATTTCTTCTATAAGCTCAGAGAAAAGTCATAGATGGAGTAGACTTACCAACTGGAGCATAGAATTTATATTTAAAAGGAAATATCTCACTATTTTATCATAATTACATTTTCTCTTTAGCATAGAAATTATAGAATAGTAGATTAGATCATTTCTGTCTGGTTTGGAGCATGTGCTTTCGTTTTTCAAAGGATTGGCTTCCTTTAAACGCTTTTTATTTTAACACACGCCCAAGCTGTGACAGTGAGGGACAAAGAGGAACATGGTCCCCGCTGTGTGTTAGTCAAAGTGGGACAAGTTGAAGCTGCAGGGAAAAGATAATGATGCAGTAAAACACCACGAGAAGTCTTACAGTGTACCAAACTCTGTGTGCCGTGTGTCAGGAGGGTAATTTAAACAAAGACAAAGGTTGGGATCATAATTTTGTTTTTTAAAAGAAAGAAAAAAACAGTTTGAGACCTGGCTGACATCAGACTCTGACACAAAGTTGTTTTAAATGTTAAAATGTGCTTCCTGGCACTTTTTTTTTAAAGAAAAATAGCTGGGGCCTCAATCGAATTTCTCTATTGGCTTCAGCTGCAGAAATATTTTTAATATATAATAAGTTTCTATGCAAATCTTTGTTTCCTTGTAATTTTTTTTTGGGGGGTGGGGTTTCAGTTTTCTGTTTGCTGCTTTTTGACACAGAACAGCTTCATTTAAACCAGAACTCAACAGCCTTATTCATCCTAAAACTAGAACGTCAGATTGATCAGGAGTTCTACACTGTATCCATTTGGAAGCCCTCCAGCTGAAAGTATTCTGGAGAACGCGAGACATTAAGTGATTTACCGTGTGCTCAATGTGTGTGTATTCAACTAGCACTCGCCTAACACAGATTCGTTTTAGCCAATCGCAGCAACAAAATATAATGATGTATCCAAATGGATGTGAGATAGTAAGAGTATGACGTATTAGGCTGTTAATGAGCTATCTTGTCAATAAATGAATTTTGCCACTTTTGTGTCACTAAACTGTGCAAGGAACTGAGAATCTCTGCCTTGCCACACCCCACTGTTGTGAGACTGGCTGGTCACTACTGGTGCGGACTGCAAAGAAATCTGCTTCAGAGGGACCAGATGTATTCTCAAGAAATTGTGAACTTAAAAAAAAAAAAAATTGTGGAAACTGCTCCGGCTAGCCATTTTAGGCATACAGGCAAAACTAGAAAACATTGTATGAACAAAAAACGTAGATGTCTCAATCTGTGTAGGTGAGGGGAAAACACAATGTGATGAAAAATTAAATGATTTTAAAATGAAAGAGGAGGATAAGGCAGGTTCACTCTGTTTCAACAAAGTTGGCTACAGTTAAGGTCAAACGGCTGCATCTTCTTCTTCTTCTTTCGGTGTTTCCCTTCAGGGGTCGCCACAGCAAGTAAGTTTCTTCCATCTAACCCTATCTGTTGCATCTTCTTCGGTCAAGCCAGCTATCTTCATGTCTTCTTTTATAGTCCCAACATTCAAAATTCCTACCACAAGTTCTAGACACTTGATGTTTCTCTTCTCTCTTTTCTGACGTACGCATCTCCTTCCTCTTCTTCTTTGACCACCAGTAGCCAATTTCCACCGGCACCTTATTGGTCAACGGTACGTTGACGATTGGCGGTCGTTTCGATTGCTGAAACTCACTGGGAACTCAGACTCTGTCATTTTCCCATCCATATGCTCAAACATCCATAAAGTGAAACCTAAACATTAAAAGCAAAATGTTTGTGTGGAAGTTCTCTCAATTGCTCATCACGGCCCAGATGTCGGATCTTTGTGTGTAAATGTGGAATTATCTTGTTTGATATCAGTTCTATTTACATTTAAACATGGTAACAAAACACGTAAGATTATTGGATTACATTCAATACTTTGTTTTAGTCTTTCTAAACTGGGAGAAGTTACCGCGGTTTAGCTGCATCGGCACATCACATACTCGTATAACACCAAATGTACTTGTTTCATGTAGACAAACTGGCTCGTTAGGCTTTTATATTTTTGGGTGCAGCTCTGGTTATCCCAGACGAATGTCAATCTGTTCTGTTAGATTGTTGCTGGAAGCTGTGCAGTTTTGTACCAAGTTTAAGTAAATTGTCTAAAGCAGGGGCGCCCATCACGTCGATCACAAAGGCATTATGTGTAGATCGCATGGCATTGAAAAAAAAAACAACTTTCAAAATGTGTCAAACTAGCGGCTTTTCTGCTGTTACTGGAGATTTTTGGAGTCTGTGACGTGAAATCACGTTGTTAAGCCTGTAATCAATAAGCAGCCCGCATTGCTGCTGTGGCCCCTCCCCCTCGCAAAGCGCTGTGAGTGTGTGCGTAAGTAACAAATCCTGTTGTAGGGGTAGTTACAGCAGGCTGGAAACGATCTGTGGGGTTTGTGATGGTAACATGGGACTGATAGATCTCAGGAGGTTTGATATTTGTAAAGTAGATCTTGGGACAAAAAAGGTTGGGCACACCTGGTCTAAAGCGATTATATTGGCTGATCAATCAGTTGTGATGTCTGATAAAATTGTATTCAGCGTTGCAATAACATCTGCTTTTTATTGCACTATTTACATATGGTTATCCCAGCTGTTTAGATACTGTTCATTTTGATACATCTAAACGTCATGCAGAAAACGCCGCACAGGCACACTTCCTACAGAGGCCTTTTTGTTATTTTCATTTAAAAAACTTGGCAACAATAATAATTTGCAACCAAAAATGTCTACTTTAAGCAGTGGTTAATTTCTTAAATATAACTTTTTTTAGATTTAACTAGAGCTTCTGATCAGCATGCTCCTCTCTTTGTAACAATGCAGCTTTCCCACATTTCTTCAGCTTTTGTGTCTTTGACTGCTCTCAAATCAATCTGGGATTAGTCCTGATTACATGGATATCCGCTGGGACACTTTATTTCAATGAATTAGTTGAGTGAATGAACAGAAGTGCAACAGAGCAGTATTTTGTACCAGCCACATAAATTATGCATAGTTTGTGGATATCAGCTAGCCCGGATAATTCTTTTTATGGTTTGAATTCAGAGTGAGAGAAATTGTTAATTGCCAGACTTGTCACATGTAATTCTGTTGGTGTTTGATATACAATAGGGATGCGGTCCATACGTCGGTTTATTTATTCATGTGGCGATGGAGATGCTGCGTGTGATGAAATGGAGACCCAGATAAAATGTTTTTTATGACCGTTTGTGTTTTACAACGGTGGTTGTCGCTACAATGATAGTAAACAAAAATGGAAGATTAGTGCCTTTGGAGCATTAAAAACATATCTTAATTTTGTTTTAGGAGATGATGCTGAAGTTGAAGATGAAGAGTTAAATGTCTATTGTTTGTTGCACCAAAACAAGTGTGTTTCAAATTTGAATCCTTTCCAGTTTACACAAAAACATGATGATCATTTTAGAATTTTTAAGGTTCAGAAATGATGCACGAGACATAATAAAAATATTTTACACTATCCTAGAGTATTGTTAAACGGTATAATGTAATTGACAAGCCTTGATTTTTGTGTCCTTAATGTCCAGTGAATCATATGACTTGAAATATTTTAGTGTACCAACCTTTTTTAGTAATTTGCATCTGATTTTATTTAATATCTTAACCTAAAGAGGGCTCATAACAGCCGGAGGGGGTAAAGGATTTTTTTTTTTTTTTAAACGGACTCTCTTGTATTTTAAATGTTATTGATGATCAAGGTATATTTTTGTAAAGACAACATCTTAAAAAGATTAAACATTGAATATGTATTAATGGAAATAAATAGAAATTATTATTGACTTTAAGCACATTTTAAGTCATAAATGTATCCATGAAAATGAAAGGTTTTATAATTTAACACATCATGTTGTCTGCTATGTTTTTCTTAAAAAAATAAAGATATTCAGGCGAAGCTGCAGGGTACTTTCACTGGAAAGTAAAAAGCTGTGGTTGTGGTGGCCAATTGATTAGCGTGCCATGTTCTGCCATGTCTTACAGCAGGATGCTACAATGTTAGATTAAATGCCGACTAGATCCTCTTTAGACGGGAGTGAGGGATCAATGGGGGTTGTTAAGGGTGAGTAGTGTCCGTCCACAGAGGCTGGGGGATGGAGGATTGTAGAATCACTTTACATGGTCGGTTTGGGGCTGTTAGCACTGTGGCGCCTACACGTATTGACCCGGAAAAGACGATTTACAGGCAGAATGTGTCACCGTATTTCTCTAGATTTTTTTTTTTTCCATTGCTCAGATAAACAGTCACCTGAATTTACATATTTGTTATATTTATGTGAAATAAAATGAGTATGTGTTAATAGTAAACAGTTGAGTGCACATTGGTATTGAAGTTATCGAAGTTATACTTTGAATTTGACAAATAGTCCATTTTAAGTAATTAAGCAAGGAATGAATTAGCCATTACTTCAATAAATTATGAATTTTAAAATTTATTTCCTAAAACAACTGCACGTCATGGTAGCAACACTTTAAAGTACAGAGTCATTTTTCTGATGTTTACTCCACAAATGAATTAAAAGCCATATTTCTGCACTTTTATTACTTAAGAGATCTTTTTTATTCAGTTGATGTACAGGAAAGAATGGCATGCTTTACCTTTTAGCCTTCATTCCCTGTTGCTGGTAACACCGTTCATTTTCATATTCTGACAATTGTGTTATTTTGTAATCCAATTTTGGAAAGACGGGTCACTACAATTTTTCTTCCGACTCCTTAAATCATCAGTTTGACATATAAAATTGTAATAAGATGCTGTTTTGTCACATTAAGATTTATTCACTTCACCTTTCATACCACGCGAATAAAAAGAAGAAATGTTTTCATTTCTGAATAAAAAAATTTATATTAAAAAAGAAGTTTTTAGATCTTGAATTTATGGACCTCTGCATGTTTTGCACCATACAATAATCAAATGAACGTGCATAGAAGTTTAAAATAAGATTACCAGTTCAACAGGCTTCTCCATGAAATAATTTTCTGTTTGAAAGCTGACCTACACAAGCTCTTGTGGTTGCTGTCATTTGCAGTCTGAGAAAAGCTAATGTCTGAGTCCTGCCAGACCACGGTGTGCAGAATGACATTTCTGTTCTGGCATGTGTGGGGATTGTCTCCCACAGCTGCTGCACTGCTACCGCTTGTCATAATGTTGTGTCACTTCACCAACTACACACTGCTAGGAAACAATAATTAAGTGCTACTTGCAAAATAGCCCCCCCCCCCCCAAAAAAAAAAAAAAAAAAGTGATTCCAGTCAAACTTAAACTAATAGTTTATTCTTGTTGAAGATAAAGAAAACTTTAAAATAATTTTTTCAAAGGGTTTTTTTTTTCTTCAAATAACTCTTAGTTGATAAGAATCTTCTACCACATTCTGTCTTGTTATATATCTTTTCAGAGCAACACACACTAAGGCAGATTGTTCTAAGAAAAAAAGCCCAAAACAGAAATAATTATTAGATCAAGTAAAGCAATTGATTTGATCGGTTATTGATTAACTTAATGGAAAAATGTGAACTTTTCTAATCAAAGGATTATGTAAATATATTTGAAAAAAAATTGCGGGTGTATAACTCAAACATACACACATAATAGTTTCCTTTTTTTTAATTTTAAACAGCTTTAACATTATTTAAGGACAAATTAAAATGATAACAGCTAAAATAAAGTTACTGAAAAGTGTCCCATCATTATGCAGGTAGGTTTTAAAATAAGAAGTCGTTTTTTTCTGACAAATGGTTTTGAGAGTAAAGACGAAAAAAAACACTTTTATTCTGAACTTGTTTTAAAGGTTAAATTTTGTGGTGAAAATTTGTGTGATCTTTTCCTAAAAAAAAATCTAATACACAACAAAAAAGTAAAAGAAAAATGATGATTTCGAGTCTGATTCAGTTTTGTGCCTTCGATTTGAAATATTATTTAAGCCACGGAAAGTATAAAAACAGTTGAGTTGAGTTTGGTTTCTTTAAAATGGGATAGTACATACCGTTATAGCATGTTAGTTCTATATAGGAATATTGGGATAGGAATATTAGGGTTTTTAATTTTTGTGAAGCTTCATAAAATTTAATGTATTAATTTTTTTCTTTCATTGTCTTAATCGCAAATATTTTTTTTGCAATGCAAAAATCTAAAATAGTCTTTTGTAATAAATTACTATTCATGTAGCATTGCTAAAGTTTATTGAACTTTCTGAACAACATCCATGTTCAAATCATATAAATCACAATCATGTACATAGTACCCAAAACATAGTTATTGTTTTTTTTTTTTTTTTTCGTGAAATTCTTTTGCTCTCAACAAAAAATTAACTGAGCTTTTTGTAGTTCCTTAGATATACGTACATTAAACGTGTATTTTAGTCCAAGGAAAATCATAATTGACAAAATCTGCTCTGCTCATTTATCAAATCTCATAACCTTTTATTACAAAACAAAGAAAAAGATGTTTCAGTATACTCTTAAATTTTGTGGATTGATAAAGTATCTTCAATTCAATTCAATTTGGAAAATTAATGTTGTTTTGAATTAAATATTTGAAATTCTGCTTTATTAAAAAAAAAAAATCTGTTATTTTTCTTATTTAGAGTAAACATGCTCGGACATCAGAGCAGGTTTGGAATCATCAAGTAGAAGCGGACTAAAATAACAATGACGTGCATACAAATAAATAAAATAAAATACAAAGACCACAAACAAATCTATTCTTTAAAATTTTACAAAAACTGGTCTCTCGTTGGGTCAAAACTTCAATTTGAAGTTTTTATATTCTGTATTACTGTGGGATGTGTTGTCCCGCAGTCCAAGTACACATGCGGTCAAAAATAAACTTCATTCAGTTTTTCCATTTCATCCAACTTTTTAACTTAATTTTGAATGTCCACATTAGAAATGTTGAAGAGAAACAAAGCAGTAACTTCAAAAGGCCCATGGTTCGTTTTACTGACTCAACCTAACACTTACAGAACCTCACAACTGCTGGTAATTCAAGGACAAACAGGGAATGACTAGTGATTGTAGTGTGTGTGTGGGTGCATGTGTGTTTCAGGGGCACCAGGAAGGATTGTTTCTGCAGCAGGAGCTGAAGGTGCTGCTGATGCCAGCTAATTATGCATAAATAAACAAACCCTCAGTGAAGAAGTGTGTTGCCAATGCTCTCGGGTTAAACCAGACAGAACAATAAAAAAAAACAAAGAAAAATGACATATATGTTTGAAAAGAGAAGAAAGTCTTCACATACTGTTGTTTTTTTTTTTGTTTTTCTTACTAATTTAGTTAGTTGTCAGTTTACAAAGAAATGAACTATTTTTGTGTTTTTTAGGGGAAAAACATATCAAGAATTTAATCAGTTTTGGGAAAAAAATCTTTTATGAATGATGATTTGTTTACAGAGCTGTATGTGTTTTGTTTATGACACATGCACACGTCACTTGCATGTACAGATATCTATCTATGTATTTTCAAATAGAAATATTAAAATTCATCTCACATAAATGGTTTGAAAGAATAAACAATAATGCTTTAAATATTTTCTATTGATCATGTTTGATAGTAAAAATTCTAAAAACATTCGCAGTCATCAGAAAGCTTAATTTTTTTCAATACATTTTTATGATTTAAAAAAACAAGAAGAATCAAATTATAGCCAAAAATGGTAGATCTGCTTAGAATTGAATGCAACAATACAATAATTAGGAAGAGTACTCTATTATTTTAAGTTTTTCAGTTTTTGCATTAACAACAAAGTCATTTGACTAAAACTTTGTATTACTTTTGTTGCCAGTTTTGATCTTACATGCTGTAAGGATTGTTTAAACCCAAGAGTCAGCAGGAGATGTTACTGTGCGGCTTGTAAACAAGAGATTTATGAGTCCAGCCCTTTACAGCGGGATTTCATTGATTTGTGGAAAGTGCCTAACCCCCTGTTATTGTGTGATTTTCACAGCAGAAGTCGGAAGGTTGGTCCAAACTCATTTACTTAATGCCTAATGAGTTGTGTTATAAATCTACTTGCACATGGAGAGGCTTTTTTTTATCCAAAGGGAAAAAATATTGTGTCCATAAAAGAAGAAACTGTGAAACCGGAGGAAAAATAAAACATCTCTTTTTCTTCTTCAAGGTGTCCCACCGTTTGCAATCTTCCATTTTTAGTGCTGACTTTCTATTTTCTTTGTCCAAAAGAAAGAAAAAGAAATCCAAATATTTTTTTTCTGATGGTTGTTGCTGCCTCCTGATAAACCAAACGATAGGCAGAGAAGGACCTGCTGGGGTGTGGGATTGCTTGTAGAGGAGCAGTCGAGCGCTTGTCTGCTGGATTTGTTTGACTCGGGTAATTGAAAGTGTTTTAAACTATTATAGCAACTGGAAGGCTTGTTTAACTGTCGAGCTGCCAGTCAAGCGGGTGGGCCAAAAGCCCGAGCCCGTCAAGGCCTGTCAGTCAATGGAAACGAGAAGTGTCGGCTTAATGGATTTCTCCACACTGCTGTGTCTACACACCCAGCAGAGCTAAGAGAAAAAAAGGTTGGAGGGGGGTAAAAATCAATGCATTGTCATGTGTGAGTCTGTGAACCATCAAACGACCAGGTGGATTGGAACTATATTTACTTTTGGTCGATGCAGAGATGGGGTATGAAGGTTTTGCAGGTGTTGGTTGGAATGTATGGATGTAGGTATGTTTGTATTTGTGCATGGGTAAACCGTGTGTGCATGTGTCTGGATGAGTCTTCTGAGATCGACAAACGTTCTGAGATCGTCTTTCCCAAGGTTTTTGTTGTGATTTGAGGTAAAATAGAAGTCACAGCCCTTTCAAAACTAGAGGCTTTTCATTCTTCATGAGTTTAAAAAAAAACATCTTTTTGTGTATTTGTTACTGTTTTTTTGAGTAAACAGTACGTAACCACAGACCTCACATGGCTCTTTGTTGCTATGTTTGCGACCCAGCTATTCAAGAACTCTACTCCTTTGGAACACACTACATTCTAACATTTTTTTTTTTAAATGGCAAATAAATTGACACGGTAGTTTCACCATTTTGCTGACCTGAAAGAAAAAGTTTTGTTTGGTTTTGATTTGAGAGTATTTGCACACCATACCTGTTGTACAAGAATGAACAATGACAATTATTTAGATGGACTGAGTTTGACAATCAGAACAAAAAAAATGTTATAGATGGCTAAAACTTATTTTTTACCAAAGCTGAGTATCGAGGGTGTTGTAATTTAACTAGGTGGCAGACAGGATACACCATAACTGGTCCACAGTCTTTTAGTTTTGAAGCATCATGGCCTTAAATGTTGCTGTTTGCCTTGTTGTCCAGTAGAGAGAGCTCTAGAATAAACTGGATCTAATGAAAAATCAATTTCTTCAGAATCCTAGTGTTGCATAAACTAAATGTATATAGGATAGACTGTAAAGGGTGTAACAAACAAAGATTTAACTGTTCAGTTGTTCCACGAAGCAATGATGTTTCTCCCATGTATACAATCCCAAGTGAGGTTTTGCAATAAAAGTATAAAAACCAGAAACAACCAATCCAAACACATTCAGCTGCATCACTGCCCTTGTTAGAGGCTTCAAATATGTCAACACAAACAAGATAGCAAGAGTTGGATGCAAAGATGGAGTGATGGATTGTTTTGGGATGGAGCTTTTGTTTATTGGTTGAAGGGATCACAGTTTGAACTTTGATGGATTCTATCCAAATTTGCCCAAATGCGGGATAAAAACACAAAAGCTAATCTGCTGCAATTGCCTGTGTATGAAAAGAGGAACGATAGAAAAATCCTGTCTGATGATGATTAGGATTAGTGAATGATTAGTAAGTTTAGTTTGATCCAAACGAGTGAATGAAGGTTAAAAAAAAAAAAAAAAAAGGCTGGAGGAATTTCTTTTGGAATAACACAGGCCCAGCTTAGGTATTGATATACATGCAAACTCATGCACAGCATCTCTCGCCACCTCATGCACACCTCTGAGATCTTTTCATTTTTATTCGAGTCTCGGTCCCCGCTAAAGGCTGCCGTGGCACGAATACTTTTTGCTTGATCTCACAACTATACCACCTTGCATGATTTATGACTAGCAGATCCAACTTCAGGGCCATCATTTTTAAACGCTGTGTCTTTTATCTCCACCAGATGATCATATTAACCACCGCCAAAGACTAACACAAGGCAGAGGGAGATGTCTGTGCTGAGCTAAAACAGACTACCTTCTGAAAGGCATCAAATCATTTCACCATGTCCAGAGCAAAAAGTGGTAATTACTCATAATTGGGCATTCATTTTTTTTTCTCTCTCGCTCGTCCCCCCGTTTGGTAAATTGGATGATTTCCTTTTCTTTTTTTATGTGGAGAGATGATAGATACCACGAGACCTTTGGGGGAGATGTGGAATAAAATTGAAAACAGTTTTTGAGATGACTTATCAAAAGTCTTTTCCTTCTTTTACACTCCACATTTTTCATAGATTAGATGGTTTAGTGGTGTTTTGTATCATAAATATATGTTTGATCTTTTAGTCGTCAACCTCGAGCAACAGAAATTCTCAATTTAAATTATTTTTTTAAAATAGCAAGCTGGCACTTTTGAGTATAAGCTAAAGATCTTTTTACAAATTAAGCTGTTTAAAGTTTTCTTTCTGAACGTGTAGAGATTTATTAGATATACAGAACAGTTGTTACTTTATTCATAAAGATACTTCTGCAAATGAATAAACACTTTGTTAATATGTTTTATTTATAGTTGTAACATCTTGAGCCACTGATCCTATCCAGGTTTGAGCAATGCAGAAAATATCTAGCAAATATATTTAATTAAACCAAGTCAAACACCTTATAACACACGCAGATGGTTTGGAATTTGCAGGGCATGTAATGAACATAAACATGTGTAATTACTCTGAGCGTGGCTGTTTTAACACACGCATAAATAATCAAATGAATTAAAAAGGCTTTCGAATGAGTAACTTTTTTAAAGAAAATAGCTAACACATAATTAAAATTGAATTAAGTTTCATACTAAATGAAATGGACAAAGAAATGTGCGGCAAAACTAAGAAAAAAAGGAAATACTGGACAGAAGTATTTTCCTCCTTGTCTTACTGAATCACGCGCCGGTGTCTCAGCAATGTTTCAATTGTGCTCGAGTGTGGCATATATGAAGCTGTTGTTTCCGCACGCCTCTGTCTCTTTTTTTAAAGCACACACAAAAAACCCCAAGAAAACCTGTGAACAACTGACCTTGTAATGTTTTCTTCTTTGTTTTTTATTCTACAGTTGAAGCTGAATGGAGGTAGACAGTGTTCTGCACTGGTGTGAAACTAATAGTTAAGAACGCAGAGGTTCTGAACTGAGTAATCCAATTTGACCTTGTCTAGGGATTGACGGTCCAGTGAATAACATTCTTCTGAGCCACAGCACTGGCAGAACTCATGACCCACTTTTTGGGTCTTGGCTCACCAGCTGGAAAACAGAGCTTGGTGACATTCAGATTGACTTGAGAAAGGAAAAAAAAGAAAATTACCAGAACTTTTTCTACTTTGAGATTTATGTGCTCTACAATTTTGTTGGAAACAAAACAGCTAAAAGTGGATCATTCATAACTCCCTATGAAAGTAGTATTTTTTTACCTTACTTTTTATATGCATGGTTTTTTTTTCTATCGTATGACTACATGGAGCTCAGAATAAAAAGTCCATTTTGTCCCGCCAGCAGTAGAGACTTCAAAAAGAACCTGTTTGGCAGAAGTTGGAGCCTGAGCACATATGACTGTAACAGAAATAACACTGGGTGAAGCATTATTATCGCAAGGTTGATTTAGGACTGTTATTGCAAAACTCTGTGGGGGTTCCAACACTAACTACCTTGAGGAAAAGACAACGGCACAGCTTAAAGCTTTCATGATATGTAGGAAACATCGTGGGACACATGTAGAAAATTTGAGAGGAGATAAATTTGTACATTCAGGAAGGAGGGGTGTGAGAGTTTATGACTGCAAGTAAATCACATATGACAGAGCCCAAACTCGGCCGAGGTGTGTCTCTTGACACAGTGTGATGGGGCACGCCCCAATGCATTACCGTCCAGTAGGGCTTTGTGTACGCAGACACTCATGTGTGCAGGCGAGCGTGTGTGTGCGTGTGCCCACGTGTGTTTGTCTATGCATCCAGGCCCTTTTTACTGCGATGTTTTGAGCAGCCAATCATTTTTTCCAGTCTAATTAGCACACATGTAAATTCAGAGTTACTGCAAAGCACATCAGGGAAGCGCAATTGCAACACACACTGCTCAGGAAGTGTGTGTGTGTGTGTGTCAAGAGGTGACTGTGTTTTCAAGTGTGGTTCACTGAGTTTACACATGAATGATACGAGGGTTAGAGAGGTGCTGGCACTGTTGACCAATGACGGCCTGTCCTGCACTTGTGTTGGACCCCATGCTGTGACTAACCGTTTGACCGTCATCACTTGTAGCAGCCACCAAGCACATTTCATCTCAGAAAATGTCACACAGGGCACAGATTAACATTTCTTATAAATGTTACCAGTCAAGAATAAGTGCGATATTACCAAGACAGCTATTATTTAAAGTAATAGAAAAAAAAAATCTTTTGAGCTCTTAAAATTGATGTCCGTTTGTGAAAACTTGATGAGGTGGGTTCAACACACCTGATGTAACTAGACACCGTTTCCTCGCTGACCTGGCGGCAAGAGAAACAGGAAAGGATGAAAGAGGACTTGATCAGGAGGGAATAAACACATGAATAAATAACAGCAAAAGGCAAACGGAGCCCTTTTGCCAGTGTCATTCGGCCGAGGCTTGTCGCCTGCTCATTCACACACAGCTTGGAAATTCACGGTAACTTGGTTCAGTGAAGGGCTAGGGAACGGGGATATGTGGCGTCTCAACTCTGTGCTCACCTAAACGTCTGAAGCAGACAAATGCATGTGGCAGATGCCGGCATTCTATTTATTCTCTTTGCAGTGGTTTGTGTGTATTTATTACATGACAACACAACCAACATTTTTTACCTTTTTTTGAAAAATAGACAATACAATAAAATGGCAGTAAATTATTATTTATTTTTTTTTATTTAACAAAAAATGTTGACGTTCATTCTCACATGCGGGATGTGTGGAGCACTACTGTTTTATTTCCATCTGGTGACCTTCATACTTTACAATTTGCTCCGGCTCGGTGGGAAGAAGACGAGAACAGATGAGACAAAGATGAAATGTGCTTTGTAATGTCTGTACAACAATCTTTCCTCCTACAAGATTTATGTTTCTTTGTCAGAAAGAACAGGAGGAAGACAGTTGAGCAGAGCAACACAACGGCCAACATTAGGCAGCGTATCCACTCTGGTGGAGGAGGTCCCGTTTTACTGACTGTGCCAATGTGTGTGCATCCACAGGCGACGTTTACTTACAAGCTAGCGGAAGCATGCTTTTTTTTTCTTGCTTGCTTTTGCTTCCCCCCCGACTTGAATCTTCCCAACAGTTTTAGGCTCTCATAAGCAACTCCCTGAGGAGAGGTATGAGGATCTAGTTTGTGCACAGCAGTCATACATACACATCTTATATGTATGTGTGTGCGTCTGTGTGTGTCTGCATGGCTGACTCAAAACCGACCCTTTGAAGTGAAGTAACGATGAGGGGAAGTTAATTACGTCCCATTATGCAGGCTGGGCGCGACCATGCACCAGTTAAGGCCATGTTTTTCCCTTTAATTAACTAGAAAGCCAAGCGCTTGCCTGTCAGGGAGCTGCGAAAAGAGCATTTCAGAGGAGGAAACCCTTGGGGCGCTGATGAGAGGGCGC
The DNA here is from genome assembly GCA_902685375.1 of Neostethus bicornis. Lineage (NCBI taxonomy): Eukaryota > Metazoa > Chordata > Actinopteri > Atheriniformes > Phallostethidae > Neostethus > Neostethus bicornis. The sequence goes on along the minus strand of LR738551.1, from coordinate 20,274,660 downwards.
TAGGACTGGCCACATGTTAATGGCGAGGTGTTAGCATCTTAAACCGCGTTATCACTCGCCTCCCTCAGTAGTCTCGTAGAAATGTACAAAGAGAAATCTTGGAGATGGTCTCCAGAGGAAAATCTAGTCAAGCTCCTTGACTTTGAGAGTTGATGCTCCAGCACTACAAAGTGTACAGGACCGATGGAAGTTTAGGAAGTTTTTTTTTTTTTTTAACAGCTTTTGAAAAACAGAAGCACCAAAAATGCCTGAGCGGTAACTTCTTAATTAGGAAGTCCCTTAGATAGCTTGTGGATGTGTAGCAACTTTGGAGAACTTTTAAAACGCTGATTATAATTTGCAGCCACAGATTATCGTCGCCAATGTGACGCACAGGTTAAAAAATTGTTCCATCAAAGCCGCCGATAGAAACATTTATGGTAAACAAGTTTCACTCAGTGGTTCATTTACTTTATGGAAGTCTGAGCAGCGACTGAAAGACTGTAACTTGGAGAGGGAAAAAATAGTCTCCGATATCCTACATCCGTCTGCAAACATGCTGTACTTCAAGGTAACTCACAAATTCCCTTTTTACAGACTCGATATTCGAATTCCCACCCCCCAAAAAAGTTAGTGTTAAAATACAAAAACAAAATAAAACTCATACCCAATGCTTAGAAATAATTCCTTACTCGGTCTCCAATTAACTAAAAACAAGAAAAAAATACTGAAAAGAAATCTAATAAACAATAAAACATGGAAGTTAAAGAGCTTTAAATGAACTTTAAAGACTGACTCCATCTATTTTTAATTCTGTTTGATTAAAAACAGCATTTTTAATGGCGATGAAGACATGCAACCATAACAAACTAGAATCTGCTGTTTTTCATGTGGTTTATACATTTTGCATTAATAAAGTTCCAAAATTTCTTCCACATGCTTTAAAGTTCAATTTGGAAAAAACCCTCAGTTTGGTTTATTTGGTTTATTTATGAATAACTATTCCAATTGTGCTGGCATCTGTTTGAGTTTCTCTTTTTCTTAAATCTTGGGCTAATAACAAATCATTTGACTTGTTTAATTAGCTAACTTATCTTTTTAAAATCATTTAATTCTTTAAAATTCGTAATTGGCATCATTTGGGGAAAAAGAACTTCGCCCAGTTTGTTTTTTTTTATTTTTACTTCTGCATCTCGGTGCAGAACAACCAAACATCTTGTTTGAGTTTCTCATTGAAACATCCTAATAGACTTGTGATTAATTGAGCATTGTTTGCCACGATATTCACACTAAGGCCTTGACACAATCGCAAAGAATTAACTTGTCAGGTTCTCCCGGTGCAGGAGACAAAACTTGCACCGCACACTTTAATTGGTGTGTGTCTGTCTTCTTTGTCCTCTTTCAAATTGCGAGCTGACGTCGCAGGAACGCAGGTTCTCAGAGGCGAGCAATTAGATAGAAACTGACAGCACCAAATATCAGGATTACTTTTACACAAAAGGCACATTTATCAAATTGAGAGTATATGAGAAATAACTGTTTCTTTTCCCACCAGCACTGTTATTTCAGTCACTTCACTTTACTCTCCAACCTAATGCTCCCTGACGATTCTGTCTGACACAACCTCAGTTGTCACTTTCATTTCCTCAGCTGCTAATGTTTTATCTGATATGTATTTGTTGTTTTTGAATGTTCACCCCTGATCTAAAATATCTGGTTATTTTTTTTAAATGCAGCTATGTTTGAAAATTAATTTCACTTCAAAGAATAACAAGTTTAAACTTAAATTTCTTCCATCATGAAATTTCTGTGTCGTCTTTGTTTGGGTGCTTCTGAAGAGCATAAAAAGAACTGAATCCTATAGAAATTTTCTTTAAAGCACAATTAGCGTTCATGGAGGTTTCATTCAAGAAGGTTAATGAAGATGAACCACACACGCTGTGCTCAACAACACAATACTGTGCATTACCAAAGGGTGGTGCTAACCCCAAACTGAATCAATCCTCCGTTACAGAAAATGGTAACGCTAAAATATATATTTATTCCAGTCATATAAAAGCATTGTGTGATTTTATTTTGTGTGATTTAGTGATGTGGATTTAGCTCATCCTCTTATGCACACACAGATGCACAAATCCTTTTTTCTCACTTATTGACCGGTCTGGGGGTCAATGACTGTGCAGATGACAACTCAGTTGTTATTAATGGCCACTGTGTTCCAATATCTCCGTATCTGTGCTGGGAAAATGGTCTGCAGCCTGCCCGCGCTCCTTCCCCCACACTGGGCTCCAGCTGTCTGGCTCCACTGTGTAAAAAGATCCAGGCATGTCTCTCTTCTTTTTATCCTCTCATAACCTCTTAAAACCAAACAGAGGCAAAGAAAATCAATAAGAAAAATGCTCCTAGAAGTTCTTCACTAGTTGATAGATGTTTCTTCAAATCGTTAACAATAAAATAAAAAAAAAAAAAGAGATTCATCAGATATTATGCGAGTAGAAAAACTACAGATAAGTTACATGTGCAATTATTTTAAGTGAGGATCGCTGACCCCCCAGACATATTTGATGGTCACTGCTGGAAAAGTGTCATGATATACAAATTATTTTTCGGGGGAAGTGGTATGTGTATGTGTATGAGACTTATTCGACATTAAGCAGATTTTTTTCTCTCTTTGTATTAAAACCAGAAAATATTTCTTAGCCATGCAGAGAAATGAAGAAAGAAATGTTTTTATTTCTTCTCATTCATTAATAAATAGGACAATTTTCTTTACGTGCAGAATAGTAGTGAAATCAGTGCAGCATTTGATTTGTGTCCTGGATAAGGAAGCATGAGTGTAGAAGTAGGAGGAGGGCCTGCAGCTTCTCACACTCTGCTTATTGGAGAGCTGTCATCTGTAGCAAAACTTCAGCCAGCTATTTTATTTTTCTTATACCTTACAGTTCAGACTTTTCTTCCCACTTGTGTCACAACGATAACTTCATCCAATCATCTGTAACTGCTTCACCGTTATTTACATTGCTGCTCTTTATTCTGACTCGGTGGGTCCCTGCTGGCTTTCAGAATGCTGCTTTTAGTAATCATGGGGAAAAAAATGGAATTCTACAGATGGATTTCTGAATTTTTATGATAAATGTGTGTTTTTGTGCTCAGTTGTGAGTCCAAGAGAAAACTTCGACAGCATAAACCAGGACATCAAAGCATCCAGAAACCCAATTTTGATCCTGAATTCAGTGTACATAAGTGCACCATGCAATTGTTTAGATTTGGATACAAAAATGATATTCCGAGGCATCTTGTGGCCATCGACAAAACAAAAAATGGGAATGATCTGTTCCACATCTAGAATGATATAATGATTTATTCCTTCTCTATGTTGTTCACTAAGATAGTTATATGTAATGTATTTATTAAATGTGTCTACAATTATTAAATATGCAATTGGGGTTTATTAAGTTGTCCGTTCTTCACAAATAATATAGAATTTAGATTTTTTTTTTCTTTTTACTGTATATTTTCAACCATGTTACAAAAGCTTAACTCTTTATTGTAGGGATCAAAAGATTTGTTATGTAATAAGTGTTATAAAAAAAGTAAAACAATACACAAAGCTCAACTATTACTACCACATTGCTTGTCATGAAGCTGGAATCCTTTAAAGAATTCTTAATGCCGTTTTCATTGACTCAATACTTTCATTTTTACAAAACCTAAGTTCTATATGATGGTGTTTGGAGAATATACTGTCTGACAAGTCGTCCTCTCCTCCTGCTCAGGTTCACACCTTTCCTGAACTCTCCATCGTGTTTCTTCTCGTTGACCCTCATCTTGTTTTTGTTTGCATCCTGAGTCTCTATCCATCCTCCTCTCTCCCAGTCTCTTTCAACCTCACTATCCGTCTCTTGCTGGATGGGTTCCGGCTGCTGAGGCTGGTGGGACTGGTGGCCGGTGTGACGGCTCGGCTGTCTGGTGTCGCGTGCGATCAGGGCGGACGTCGCACGACGAGGACGATGGGAGCTGAGCGCCTCCGCCTCACCGCGGGTCACCTTTCACGGGCAATTAGTGTCGGAGCAGAGGCGCGCTTGCCGCTTGTCGGCCCTGCTTATTGTGAAGATCAGCGGCAATCAGTCTCCATACTCCTCTCTGCTCTCTTTTTCCCTTTGCTCCTTTCACATCTGACTCTCACTCTCTCTTCTCCCTGTCTTTTTTTGTTGCCGCTCCATCTCTCGCTTTTCCCCTGATGTGCTTTTTGCAGCTCTCAGACTAAGTGCTGCTGTCTGGCAATATGTTCTCAGACTGCTCTGCTCTCTCTTCATTACACACTCTTTTACTTATTTGCCATTTTGGATTGAGCTAAAAATTATAATGCTATAAGACACTCCGCAGACCACTGCTCCCTCCCCCTCCCTGTAAGGTTTTTAATTTTTCTTCTGAGCTAAGTTGAATGTTTCCTCTATTTTATGTGAAGAGATTTACCCTGTCCAGAGCTTTTTATTTTTCTTCAATTAAAATACTTTTTTGGGGGAAAAAAAGTCATCCAAACATCAAAATAAGGATGTAATAACACAACAAATTTTGTCATCAAGAATTCATAGATTGTTTCTATAGCTTTTCTGACTACATAGCTTTCGGTTCATGAATTATAGTTTGACCAAAAAGTTGAATTTGTTTTCTTTGTTTTTTAAATTTGAGCTTTTTGTTAGGCCAAACTTACCACATGAGTTGTCAAGAATAAATATTATTACCGACCCATGTAACATGGGTATTTTTCTAGTTTTAGTCACACACTCATAGGGTTTTTTTGTTTGGAAATTATAGACAAAATGTTATCTAATTCCAGCAAGTTATTGATTGCTGAAAAAGATTCAATTGGAGCATGAACGTAAGATTTATCTAAGAGGCGACGAAGACATTGCATATGAAAACACGTAATCCCTCTCCAGGTCACATTGCATCAAACTATTTCAAATTGAATTTCCGAATATCTTAGGACACCAACAGTAAAGATTCAAGAAAAAAATAGTGACCAAGTATCTCATAACAAGTGGGCACAATCATTTCAACAGCGGCGAGTGTGCGACTCTGCAAAATCAGTTGATCCAAAAGACTTATTTGTCTGGGACACATTTGTCTTTGGGATCAATCATAGAATCCAACTCTTGGAAAGAAAAATGCTAGAAATGTCTGTTTAGAAGTCTTCTTCTTAGAAGTATTAATTATGAAACAAAACTGTTCTGTTGTCGGGTTTTGAACTTTTTCTATCCCTTCAACCCCTGGTTTGTGCATTCAGGGCCAGGAAGAATTTGGTTTCCCAAAAGAGCAAATCGTACACCTCAGTAGTGAGCATATGCTTGCACTCACACTGGTACACGGGTCACACTGTTTCCTGTCTGTTATGTCCTCTGCTACCTATCCACAGTGTTGCTGTGTAATAAACAAATTGTCCATCCATTTTCTAACTGCGTTCCACTTGAGGTTGCACGGTTATGGGAGCCGATCCAAGCGAGTTATAGGTTTGAAATTGCACCCTGAACAGGTATCAAGTCTGTTGCACAGCCATTTACAAAAATAGACAACCTCAAACATTCATTCCTAAGGGCAATCCCCCAGTGGACATTCAACCAAACAGGCATATTTTAGAGGGTTGGAAGAAGCCGGAGTACCCGGTGAGAAGCCATGTATACTGTACATGGGAGAACATGCAAAGTCCACATAAAAGTCAGCGTCTTGAGCCGCCAGCCAGGACTCGAGCAATAAGTCTTCCAGCTCTGGTGCCACCGTCCAGCCTCGTTAGATTGTCTTCTGTGTGGTTAATGGTCGTTTGCAGAAGCTTGTTTTAATTTTTGTCACTTACCCTACTTGTTTTCTTCTCCATCCTTTCTATTTTAACCTTAACCTCCACCTTCTTATACTACAAGTTTGAGTTGTATGTCATAAGTGAAAATCTTCTATGTATTTTAGCTTTAAACTAACAGTTGTAAGATGTCTTAAACATATTGCACATACATGAACATATTTGTTGACCTTAGAACTGGACAATCATCCCCAAACACAACAGTAGTTATCAAAAGGGAGTGCAAAGATGGATCATTTTATTTGTTGAACATTAATTGATTTTCTTAATTATTTTTCTTATGATGTAGCTTAGCTTCTGACTAAATTTTGTACTAGCTTGAGTAAGTGTTGTAAAATTTTGATAAATTTTTCATATAAATTAATGTTAGAAAATGTTAATAAACTGAAGTACACCAGTTGTTGCGTTCCATTTTTTATTATGTGTCAGAAACTGATCACATAATAGAAAAAGTTATTGATTTGAAGTTGTTTTAGCTAAGTTTTTTTTCTGTTTTTCTGTGTTGTTGAATAATGGGGTGTATGCAGATAATCATGCACTGCTTTTGCGTTTTTTCTTTGTTCTTTTCGGTCCTTAATTAGATAATGGCATGCTACAGTCACAAGTCTTCATGCGGCAGAGGTTGGGCTTGTCTCACAGAGCAAGTAAATATGATTCTTAATATACATTGTGCCCTCCATACATACATTATCTTGTAAATTGATAAGAGTTTATACGGTAACAATCCTGCCATATCGAAACGCCCATTTTCCACATTCAGTTAAACACAGACGAGGAAAATCAAGAAAAAAAGGACAGGCTCATTTGCATATGTGGCTTCATTAGATAGAGCTAAGGACAGCAAAGAGTGCATCTTGAGCCACAGTGATGAATAGCTGCTGCATCACAAAGTCGTCTGAAAGTAGTCTCACCGTAACCCTTATTTGCATCTGTACCTTCTTTATATATTTATTAAGTTGTTTAATGGTGGACACTTACACTCATTCCTGCATCCTCTTGAGGAAATGGTGCTCTGCTATTTAAATGGGACACTTTTGATGGTTTTATAAAGACAGTGTAGAAAAGAATTTCAACAATAATGGCAATTTGAGCGATAGTGTGAAAATGTGTTAATTGCTTTTGTTTGTTTGTTTGTTATAGAAAAACGGCTCCGGATCAGGACCCCGATAAGCTAACAGGGTTTGGGTGAAGAATAAACAGTAAGTAACGTGTTAACTTAAATTTAATTTAAACAGTTATTTCCTTTGATACATATGCCTTTACTTTCCAAATAACTGCTTATTGAATCTGTGATAAAGTGAAACCAGACAGTCAATCTATGTGAGCCGGCATGCAATTATTTGTTGACATTCAAAATTACTTTGGGACATTTTGGGAAACTGGGAAAATAGGAGTACTTTGGGTGCATTTGCACTCAGAAACCACACTCTGAGAAACATTCTTTAACATTGTTTTGACATCCCAAAACATCTGAAAGTTCTATTTCATTGCAACTTATGATGTGCTAGATTTTCATAAGCTTTAGAGTGGTTGAAAGCATAAACTAATTTATAATTCTTACAACATTTGAAATAGTTTTAGAATGTTTTGCTAATCAAATAGTCCATGAACACGATTGGATAAAGAGTTTGGGAAATAGATGGGTAGAAAAAAAACGACGTAAATTTTTGCAAACTTTATGTTCAGTTTTTGTTTACATTCCGTTCATGCATTTCGACATTCAGGTGTTTTTCTTTTTTTTTTTTTCTCTTCTTTTGGTTGTACTTTTCACACCGTTCAGAGGGGGAAAGTGACGCTGGCACTGTGCATGTTGCAGATCATGGCAATGTTACATCCTGTTACATGTTAATTGGTACAAGCTAATCTGTAAAAATGAGAAAAAGCTTCAATTATCACCTCAAAACTTCTAACTCTGTCTTTGGTGGTAAAAATGAGCGAAAGACAGAATACTGAAAAGAGAGAGAAGTTTGAGTTGATCATGAAAGAGCAACATCTCTCACTCACTCTTGCTTTCAGGTGATCAGGGCTGACGTCATTTTTGACAAGAATTTGAAGATTTTTCATTTGGGATTTCACATCTTTCACTTTTAAAAAATTAATCTGCACTCCAGGAAAACATAAACAGTAAACATACTAAATAAATCATATTTTTCTTTCTCCATCCCACACTGCATATTTTTCCCCCTCCTCTCTTTTCAATGCATTTATTTTTCCTCTAAACGGACCCATGGGCGGTTGCATCTCCCCGGCCTCATGCCATGCTGTCTTTTGAACACAAACCTGTGCGGACGGGCCTTGAACGGCTGTTTCATCTAGTCATCCAGGGCCTGACGAGATTTGACTGGTCCAGTCCCAAGTGAGTGCTGCATCTCAGCGGCTAGCCATCACCCTCCATAAACGAGCCAAGCCCAAACATCGTCAGATGTTGGCTCAGATTTAAACGATAGCATTTCTGGGAGGTGGGTGGAAAGTGAGTAAAAGAGGCAAAGAAATAAATATATATTTGGGAGTAAATCTGGAACACGGAAAGTCAAACAAGGGAAAAAAAGCTCAAGAAAATTTATTTTTGTGTTTGTTTTTTAAAAATATATACTTCCTACTGATGGTGTAAAGTATGTAGTATGACTGCTCTGTTACAGTGAACTTACTCACCCCACATGCACAAATTTTGTGGACCAAATATTTTTGTTTAGCGTGAACAACTACACATTATATTTAAACAAAACTGCAAAACCTTTAGTTAAAGTCATTATTTGAGTTAGTTTAACCAAGGGTTGGCTCTTTTTGTCTAATCTCAATCTTACAAAGAGTTACTATGCATTGTTACGATTACACAAAGCAGGCAGAATAGTCTGAGCTAAGAAAACATTAGGGCCTTTAAGTAATTTTTTTATGTCAAGCGCTTGGTAGTACGAGATTGAAGTCTGGGTTTTTTTGAGTTTGACACTAGTTGTTCGTTGCAGGTGAGAATACAAATGGGTAGTATCGATAAGATTTTATCGATACTACTTCTCTTGTCAATACCACTTTTCAATCCTACATTTTATCGGTACACCTACTGATACTTTTCTATATGAAAACAAGAAGGGAGAAAAAGTCTCTATCAGATAGAAGTGGGTGCCCAACCAGTCGATCGCGGATTACTGATTCCAAGTCGACCGCCAAGTGTGAAGGGGGAAACGAAAATATGAAATGAAGTCAGTAATGACATCTCAGCGGCTGTGATTCTATATTTAGTGAATATTCAGACCCTTTTGTTGCTAGAGTCGCTAAATTTGTTTTTTTTTTTTTTTTGTTTTTTTTTTAAAAACTTTAGTCTGGTGGCTTTTTCAAAGCAGCACATGGTGCTGCTGTGGCCCGTTTCCTACCCAAAGCACTGCGTGCACGCGGAAAATGTGTGTTTGTGTTAGAGAGAGTAAAAGAGAGCGAGCATAATACATATGTCAGTATGTGTTTGACATACTGACAGAGAGAGAGAGAAATTTGTCTGTATGTGTGTGCGTTTGAGAGTGGAACGTGTCTGTGTGTTTGAGAGAGAGGAACTTATTTGTATGTTTGTGCTTGAGAGAGAGGAATTTGTCTGTGTGTGTGTATGTCTAAGTATTTGCGAGAGGGCATGTGTATGATGTGATGTCTAATGTTGTGAGGGTAGAACTGCTGGCCGGAAACATTCTGTGGGGGGTTTGCCATGTTAACGCCAGAGTGGTGGAGCTCTGGCGTTAACATTTTTTTGTCCCCTCTTGGGACAAAAAAACGTTGGGCACCCCTGAGATCGAGCAAACAATACAACCACTAGAATATGATGCAATGTTTTAGGTGTTTGGACACGCCTTCAAGCTGTGGTTTTTATTACATTAAATACAGCATGCACTGCACAATTGTTCGACAGCATGGGGATACTTCCAGTTGATTGTGAGAGTTTGAGCAGCGCTTTCCTTCGCATTGCAGCAGGAGAGAAAAACAGTGAGGGGCAAAAAGAGAGAAAGACAATCTTTTAAATGCAAATCAAAACAAAGTAGCGCACACCGTGTTTGCACTTTTGTAATGCCGCTAACCTAGAATCATTAAGGCTGCAACTTTTTGATATAAGTGATAAAGATTTAGATGAACTAACGTGAGATGTGTTTGCCACCAATTTATACTTCATATTGCTCATCCAAAAGCAAATGTCTTCATAAAAGATTCTCTATTAAGTCTGATGCATTTGAACATTGAAGCACAGACTCAAATCATTTCTGGTTTTATATCAGGGTAGCAAAACCAAATCACCAAGCACTGGCAGTCCTCAGCATGGTAAAGCCTCTCCTAAAACAAAGTGTTTGAGGATATCCCAAGAGCTTGCAGAAAGGGCTTTAATTTCTATTCCCAGCTGCTGATTTATGTGATTTTTGAGGAAGTTTTGCTAAGCGGGCTAATGAGAGGCACAGCGCTGTTGAATGATTTAGTGAGGACATGGCACACATACTGAGGGAAGGTCCAGAAACTAATTCTTTTCATACTCTAATTGGTGAAAGAAATAAAGGAGGTGCTTTCACAATGAAAAAATGACAATTAAAGTGGGTTGCTTACGCCGCTTGGGCTGTATGTTTCACAATTAGACAAAAACTGGCAACAGGGAATCATGTCATGTGTTAAAAACAAATCCACACACACACAAAAAAAATCTTTGTATTTATGCAGACAAAAGCTAGAGCTGTTCAAGAATTTTCCATTTTGACGAAACATAAATAAACACTAGAATTTAATTGCTATGTTTCAAAACTGATTGAGATGATGTTGGCGATTTGAGGCAGGGGTAAGCATTGCGTGTCGGTGATTTTCTATAGTGGATTTTTCTGATGGCATGTCCATACATAAAACCTCACACTGGGCTTTTAGGGTTACTTAATATTTGAAAAGATGTGGGGGTAGTTTTATTGCATTTATCTTTCATGAGGAAAAAGTAAAAGAAATGACTTTACCAGAAAATGATCCCGTCTACAAGATTAGAAATAGATGGTGATCTGACACAGAACACGGCTTATGAAAGGTAAATAGAATCTGCTGGTGGAAGATCGATGGAAACCTTTACAGTCAATGCCAGTTAACTGGTTTCATATCCTTCCTTGTACAACTTTTCAGCTGTGTATCATATGGTTTATCATTAACACTGAGCAAAAAAAACCAACCATATGATCCCATCCAAGCCAATCACTCTCTATCAGTCTTAATTGGCATCAAAATGGCCACAAACTCTGAAGCTGCAGGGGTTCATTTGAATGGTTTTAGCAAATGGGTTAAAATGTAAAAAATGTGTATTTTAATGTTAATTTTGTTTACCAAAATGCTGTTTGATGGAAACATATGACTGGGTGTTTAAATCACCCATAAGAGTATGTACACGATTGATTGTCTTTGTATGACCATGTGACAATTTGGTGACATACACAGGATGAACCCTACTTCTTGCCCACTAATTACCGTAATTTCACGACCATTAGGCGCACTGTACGAAAAGGCGCAGCCTCAGTTATGTGCGCCATTGCTGTATTTAACACACACATAAGGCACACCGTACGAACAGGCCCAGTCTCAGTCACACACCGCCTTACAACAACACACACGCAAGCATGCAAATATGCGTATTAAAAAATAGATTGGGAGCAAAACTGAGTTAGGTTGTGCTTTATTTAAGTAGTAACGATACTAAACAAGCACATTACCGGTAATAGTCTTTATTCAAATCCGTCATCCTCTGTTTTGGAATCGAACAGCTGCGCAAAATCCAACAGAGCAGGTCCACTTCGCTCCTTGCAGTCAAAGTCACTGTCTGTACTGTGCGGCTCCTCAGAAAGGATACCAGCTTTTGCGAAAGCTCAGATAACAGTACCAGCAGACACTTTAGTCCAAGCATCTACAATCCATTGGCAAACTGTAGCGTAACTCGCCCGGTGCTGCCTTCCACCCTTCGTGAAAATGTGGTCTCCTTTGGTCATCCATCGCTCTCACGCCGCTCACACTTCACTCTTTAACGTTCTCATGTGTTTTCTTTCAGGGCCGCCTCGCGGGCACGGCATTTTCTTTTAGGTTTGCCTTTTCTCACGAGCACCGCGTTTTCTTTTAGGTCCGCCTTTTCTCACACACAAGGCGCACCGCACAAAAAGGCGCACCGCTCATTTTGAAGAAAATCTAAGACTTTTATATGCGCCTTATGGCCGTGAAATTACAGTAGTTGTAATTGACTCTAATACACCCCCCCGCTCTCCCAAGTCCATCCTCCGAGACTACGCCTCTTGGAAATTAAAATAATTTCAAATTTTTAAGATGAATTAAAAAGCTTTTTTTTTCTCTTTTATTCTCCTTAGCTCTTTTTTTTTTCTAATATGATTGGCACCTCTGTATAAAAAGGTAATTAAATACAAGACAAAACATTAAGCAGAAAAGTGATTTCTATTAAATGAAATACCATCGATTTATCCAAATCAAAGTTCAAGATTGACGTGTCTAAAATTTTCTTGTCATATTTCAAGTCATTACCTCTTCATTTGGCCATTAGGTAGGACTATTTAGCCTGAAATACAGCATGAGCAAGAACATTCTTCTGCTGTGCAAGAATATCTTGTGACAAAGTCGACAAATTTAAATGATTGATTTTTGGGGGGATTCAGGCTTGTTTAAGTCATGTCAAAGTTTTGTCTGAATTCAGGCTGATTTGGGTTTTGGGTTTGTTTTGTTTTTGCTGTTTTGTTAGTGATGATCCATCCATGATGAACAAGTCCCTAAGGAAAATTTGTCCTCATTTGCATATTTGAGGAGAGCAGTGAGATTGAAGTATTCTAAGTCTAAATGTTTTAATAATATGTACAGTAAATGTAAATGTTTAAATCATGGTATTTTTGTCAAAAAATGGAGAAAGAATCAATGTTTTTTCTTATGTAGTAAGTGTTGCATTAAAAAAAAATTCTTCCAATGTAATGTACAGTTAGATGAAAGTAAAGTGGACTTTCTGCTTTAATGAGTAGTCTATAAAATGAAGGTTATTCCCCAAACAGGTGTTGATTATAAGTGGATTTGCTGTTCTTGTAAATACAAACTTTGACCCCTTACAAGTGTAGCGGAAGGAGGATTAAGCTCATGTTTATTCAGCATGTGTAACAACCCCTGGGACAAATCACACTCAAGAGTAGCTGTCGCCCCTGGAGACTAAGAGAACCACCTAAGGGTGTGGAGCTAAATATGGAAATTGCAAGGCATGCTCCAATATGCATATTCACCATCGAGCAGTTCTTCACATGAAAAAAGACATCTCGTTCATTTCCACCAATGCCCGACCATTTACAAACACGCAATCTGACACATTATTATAAAGTTTGTTTTGTATTTTCTTTATTTCTATTTTCCCCAGATTCTTTGTTTGGCTTCGATATCTGTAAAGAGTGAAATCTGTGTTTTAGTGTTTGCTTAGTCTGCTTAACTGGGGTTGAAGTTGTCACTGTTGATGCAGGCTTGTATTCAATCATCCTGTCAGCTTCTGAGAGCTCTGTGAGTGGCACATGTAAGAGGTAGCTGAACTAGAGGCTAAACTCAAGGAAGGTTTTTTCTTTCCTTTGGGTGTAAGATCTCAGACAGATGGGCATCAGCAGACAACACTGTCTGGTCCACTAACCGTACTGACAGTGATCAACAAACATGGAGTTTTTTTTAATTGTCTTCAAGTCTCAAGGATCAACTTCTCTTTCTTTCCCATACATTTGTCAAACCTCTACCACATTTTTTTTGTGTTTCGTTGTGTGTGAATCTGTTGCAGTAAATGAGATTTCCCAAAGAGCTGTGTTTGCCGCGAAGCACTCAGAGTGATATTGACATGTTGTCAAGCTGGTACCTCTCTCCGAGGACATCTCGGGTTGTTGACGGGCTTGAGCTGCGATCATGATTTTTTTTTCACCTCCTTCTGCTGTTGAGTAATTTCAGACTGTCGCGTGAAGTGATTTGTTTCTCCTATTTTTAGTCCAAACTCTAATCTTCCTCAGTAAAGTCAGTCAAAAAGTTGTCTAGAAACACCTGCTGGGAGGTTCCTTGGAGATCAGCTGTCTGAAACATGGTCAGGTGAGAGTTCTTTCACTGAGATGAAAAATGATGATCTTGACAGTGGATGAAAAGGACAGGAAGGGAGACTTGTTGTGAAATTTGACTGAAAGGCTGTTGAACATTTGATAAGTCTGGTTGTTTTTGACTAAAATGTTGTTTGTTTGGGTTTAATAGATATTAGAAGATCTTAATTTGCACTGTGTAAGAAAAACACTCATTAAGAAGAATTCCTTGGTCATATTTTGCATCTTTTTGTTGAAATTTTGTCAGGTAAGACACTGTTTAACAGACTTATTATACTGACTCCATTAAACATAAATCTGCTTCAAATCTACAAAAGGAAGGAAATAAGATTGGTTTATATAAATATACGTACTGTATATATAAAATCAACACTTCAGAACAGGCCATGTTCTAACTAAGGGTTTGTCTGGTTAGTGTTTTTAGTATTTCCAAGAGCTTTACATTGTCTACTGGATAAATTCCACCTCCAGCATGTGCTTTAGATCAAATGAGGAATTCATTCAATGTGCAGTGAAGCTGAGCAGTGACACTGTTAAAATTGCAAAAGTCACTGATATCTTTGGTAAAGCCAAACGTCCAATTATGTGTGGAACATTGTAGGTGGCCTTTTTTTTTTTTTTGCTAGGAAATAAGAATTCTTAATAGTTTCCAGTTTTAGAGGAAAGGGATCTTTCCAACTAGGACGCTGCATTGGTCCGTCATAGTAAAGAGAGAGCTGAGCCGAAAAGCAAAGCTCTCGATTTACAAGTCAATCTACATTCCAACCCTCACCTATGGTCACCAGCTGTGGGTGGTGACCGAAAGAATGAGATCGCGGGTACAAGCGGCCGGAATGAGCTTCCTCCGCAGAGTGGCTGGGCTTTCACTCAGAGATGAGGTGAGGAGCTCTGCCATCCGGGAGGAGCTCGGTGTCGAGCCGCTCCTCCTCCAGGTTGAGAGGAGCCAGATGGGGTGGTTCGTGCATCTGGTCAGGATGCCCTCCAAGCGCCTCGCGGGCGAGGTGTTTCGGGCACGTCACACCGGGAGGAGACCCAGGGGCAGACTCCGAATTTGCTGGAGAGACTATGTCTCACGGCTGGCCGGGAAACGACTTGGGATCCTTCCGGGTGAGCTGGAGGATGCAGCCGGGGTGAGAGAGGCCTGGGCTGCCCGTTTGAGGCTGTTGCCCCCGCGACCCGACCCCGGAACAAGGGGAAGATGTCGGAAAGGGATCTTTCCTCTTATAATTTCACTACATTTTGCAAAAACTTTTATATTTCACCTGTCCCGGACATTTTTGCATGTTTAAACAGATGTCCATCACAAATAGGTATTTAAAGACAGTACCGGAAATCTTTTTGCAATGACAGTCCTGTGACTCTGTGAATACACGCCAAGCATTAAGAACCGGCTCAGCCTTTTCAGGAATCTTTTGGGATTTGAGTTTCCAACCAGTAAATAGTCTTTATTGTTGCCAAAATTTGGGAAGTCAGAAAATGATTGTCTGAGGTTTTCAATGTAACATGGTGTCATATTTATGTCAATTTTCTGAACAGCTTATCCCAGTTGAGGTCACGGGGATGCCGAAGTCTATCACAGCTGAGGATTTGTACTTCCCAAACAGGTCGCCAGTTTGTCGTGGGGCCACACACAGACAATCATTCACACACATGCTCATTCCTTTGTCTAGGGGCAATTGTCACAGTAACTGTTGGGAGAAAACCATAATTACACGAGAAGAACATGCAAACTCCACATGGTAAGGCCAGTGGTCCGAGCCTCGCCCCTCCCAGGGCTCAAACCCCCAACCTTCTTGCTGTGAGGCCACAATGCTAACCACTGCACTGCCATTTTTATATGCAATTTTTTTGCAGTCCCACAAAAATGAATTTATGAAGATACCACCTTTAACATGCACGTTTTTGGCATGTTGAGTGTACTTAGTGACATACTTAATGAAGGAAATATGGGTCAAAATACTAACTTTTAAAACACTTTTACACAGACATTATGAACTGTAATCACAGTTTCGAATATTTATTGTAACTTTTTTTTATAATAAATTAGTAAGTTTTAAGTAACATAATATGAACACTGAGACTAAATAAGTTCCAAAATTTTGTGCTAACAACCTACAAAACATTATTGCACATTTTCTGAGTGCCAAAAAAATGACCTCATCTGTGTCAAATCTCTGATGTTGGATTAACACATTTAGTATTGAGTGCATACGTCCAGATGTTTCTGTTGGGCCTGAAACATGTAAGATTTTTTTTTTTTCCCCAGTGTTCTTTTTTGACAACGAAGTAGGAATATCTTTGCAGTATGAAAAAGACACATTGCCTCCAATGTTGCAACTGCCCCCAGGATGAAGATGCACAGTCAGAGCCCTCCAAGGTTGAATGGTTGAGGTCATCAGGCAGCTGTGTGACATATTGTTCTGATATTTGGCTGTTTGGGCACCTCGTGGGCCTTCACTTCCTCATCTACTCCTCCCCCTCTTCAAAACACATGAGGCCATCTTTGCTCAGATGAGGAGCTCATGGCTGTTGACCATAAAAAAAGCATCAGAGCAATGAGCCACGAAGACTAGAAAGTGCCATTGGAAGAAGGGTATTGAGTGCGGAGGTGGATAAGAAGAGGATAAAGAGGACAGTGAAGGTAGATCGGTTGAGGACTAAGATGGAAATGAAGACTGATTAGACGAAGAAAAAAAAGGTAAAACGTGAAGAAATAAGAAAAGAGCTAGAAAGGGAGGTGTGTGAGGTGGTGAGGGTGTGTGTACTTGGGCCAAATGGGAGCTACAGTTTTCCAGCTGTGACCATAAAACAGCAGGTGGATGCTATCATTAGGTCTGGCAGATAAAGCTGGAATCCATGAGCACCCGTCTCCCCCCTCCGCTTCCACCACATCTCTCTGTGTCTCTCTGCGTGCCCCAGCACTCATCTACCATAGAATCAAACGGCGATGGCATGACATAAAAGATGACATGAAAAGAAAAAGGAAGCAATTGAGTCTAAAGATGATGCAGTTATGTTTTATTGACAGTGTCTCCGTTTAGCACAAATGGTACCGTTAGTCAAAAAAAGAAAAGAATATTGAATCAGTAGAACAAATTTAGTCGATTTATTATTAAGTGAATCTTTTTTCAAACACAAAGAAAAGATATGCTTCTTTTAAAAGATGCTCAATGAGGAAATTACCATTTGGTTTACGTCCCAGAAAACAGAATTCCTATGACTCAATTAAATTTTATTTGGATAGACCAATGTTACAGTACAATTGTCTCAACAGGCTTTAGGTAGTAGACTTTTTTTTTTTAAATCACAAAAATCAGTTAGAAGTTTAACAATAGGTAATTCTTGAAATTACACTGGAGAGACTATGTCTCACAGGTGGCCGGGGGACGACTTCTGGGTGAGCTGGAGGATGCAGCCGGGGTGAGAGAAACCTGGGCTTCCCATCTGAGGCTGTTGCCTTGTGTGGCTGAGGCTGTAGCCGCGCTCCACCCCTAAGCCCACCCGACCCGGCCCCAGATAAGCGGAAAACGACGGAAGGAACAAAACAGCAGTGGCAAAAAACAAAAAAAGAAACGTCATGGAGATTCGCGAAGGAATCCCCTCTCTGTATTCGCAGGCAAAAAAATATTAGCTAGTCTAACTCTACAGCTATACATTTGAAGAAATCAGCACATGGGCTTTGTATTGATTAAAAAGGGCAGTGGCTGGTGACACAGGTGAGAAGGACCAAAGATAAGCTAAAGGCCACAGGACAGCCAAGGGCGATGGCACCAGTATTTTCATGCTTTTGTTTTGAAAATTCTTGAAATAAAGCTCTAGAGAGGCTTAAAGTTATTTCTTAATTTTATTGTAAGAATGCATGTAACACATCTCTGAAGGACCGCTGTAATTTATAATCCTTTCCAAGACTGAGAAAAATTTGTCCTCTTTTTCTTTTTTGTATTTATTTGCTTCTCGTGCAGCATGAGCAGGAGCAAAACTTTGGAATTTAGCTTGGAGTGCACCTAAGAGCTGTCATCAGGGATAATAGTTTGATGGCAGATGAGAGCTGGCATTGGAGCACCCTCCAGGTGCCCTTCAGGCTAAACGGATGGGTGCAACATGGAACTTTCAGATGGTGCCTCTTTATTCTGATTTGTTTTCACTCGCTGTTATTTCTTGTCTATTTGGACACATTGTTTATTGTGGATTTGGATTTGAACTTTTGCTTCCCAGCTTTTTTAGCGTGATTTAAAATTTATTTCAAAATTGGCAAAAACAATCTCATCTAGAGAAAACAAAAATATCCTCAAAAGGGAATTTTCATGCAAAATCAACTATTCGAGGTTTCAATTATGTTAGAATTTTTTTTCCCTGATCAAAAATATAACTGAGGTGGTTTTTTAGTATATTCTGCATATTTAAGTAATTTGCAAGCTTTCTTGTCCAATATTCAGATACTATATGAATGGTAGGTTGTTCTTGGCCACAGATTTTTTTCCCCTGCCATTTCCACATTCTAATGCAATAAGGAAGTGACTAAGTTCATGTGCTTTGCTCGGGTTTAGTTCATTCTCTCACCGGGGAGTGCCATTTTTATCCGAATGCACCAATTTAAGAATATAAAAGAATATCTTCTAATACCCAATATGATGTGCTTTACTGTGTGTTTGAGACCTCAGATGAGATTTACCCCATGATGCTCATATGCCCAGGAAGCGGGACTAAGCAGAGAGCAATAGGAGGGGGATTTGCCCCTCCATTCCCCTGCCAGCTGTGAGATATAGTCCTTCCAGTGAGCCTGGGGTCTGCCTTTGGGTCTCCTCCTGGTGGGACGTGCCTGAAACACCTCACCAACAAAGTATTCAGGAGGCAACCTAACCAGACGCCCAAACCACTCCATCTGGTTTCTCTCGACCCGGAAAAGCAACAACTCTACTCCTAGCTACGGCTTGATGACAGAGCTCCACACTCTATCTCTGAGGGAGAGCTCAGCCACCCTCCTGAGGAAACAGATTTTGTCCATGATCTGTGATCACGTATTCTCGATGTCCATATTTGTAAGACTATTTGTTTTTTATAAACACATTCAACCATTATAGTTGTTATAGAAGTCTTTAGACAACTTTTCTTAAAAAAAAAAAAAAAAAAAAAAAAATGAAAATAACCCTAAAAGTTTCTTTACTTAGATTTTGTTTCAGATTTTTTAAAAAAGCTGTAAGATAAAACTTGTAATACATAAGACAAAAGCTATTTTTTTGTCATTGTCATTTTAAGGTTAAACTTATTAGTATTCTTTTGGTGCTCCGCAGACTTTATCTTTAATGACATTTTGGAAACTTTTTGTGGTTGTAAAGGGTAAGAGGATGTTATTGCAGTGATCTGAAAAGGCATTATGTTTATTTTTTACAGCAGGGTGATACACAGCAGTGACGCAGATTTGTGAAGTAAAATTGTGAAAATTTGTCCATGCAAATTAGCCACAAAAAAGTTTAAACTCCAGGGTTTAAATTTAAATTACTTAGGTCCGGATGTAGTTTTTATCCAATATAAGCAGATCTAGTAAGTGTTGCAGCCAGCAACCAGCCAGTAAAACTTTCCAAAAAAAATTCTGTAAGCCCTCGACTTTGTTAGACGATGCTCAAGAAATTTCAGCTAAACTTTTGACTTAAATAACAGTTAAGTCCTAACTTTCCTCTTAACTCTTGTTTCTACCCTCCCCCTCCCTCTTTTATGAATACTAGATATGTATTCAATTAACCAATGTAGACAGTAGAAAGTTAAGTTGAAATGGAGTCAATCAGCGCAAACAACCTCTCACTGAGAATCGCTGTGATGTTGCTGATCTCCCTGATTTTGTTGTTTTGACTGCAGTGGCTCATGATGCATCTTTCGAGTTTTTGATTGGTCTTTCAGTGCAGTTCAGACTTTTTCCCTCTGTGGCCTCAGCAGGGAGCAATGTGGTATGTGGAAGCATGTCATCCCCTGATTTCTTTTTAAAAAGCCGACCCTGATGCTTTTAAATGCATCATCAAGGCAATGGGCTGTCCAAGTCGGTTACAAGTTAACCAAATAAACACTGACAATGAAATTAATAATGCATATTGTTTGCGAATGCCTCAGCTGGATGATTTGACTGATGTATGCAAAGATGGTAATTTATTGAAAGTAAATTCATGTAATTGTGCAGCGGAACTTGATGAAGCAAAAGAAGGTGTCAGCACGGCTTCCATCATCATCAGAAGAAAGAAATCATTAAAGAGCAAAAACAAATCCAACTTCAAAGCACGGTGCAGAACAAACACTTATTTTATGGATGTGTTTCATTTAGACTAAAGTTCAGAAAGGCTCTTATGGTAAATATGTCAAATTTGTTCTTGCTTGTTTGTGGATGTGATAGTTTTGGTTTATTTATTTTCCTTCCAGTCCACAGGGATGCAAACACTCACTCTGCACATATCAAAGGTAGTCAGTGTAAATCTGATTTAGGATCAGGGAGAACACGAGCTAAAATGTAGTTGTCATTGTCGAGACAAATTTCCGCGGCAAGGCGCACAAACGGCAAGACAATAGAATGGGCCAAGTTGGTAAAAATAGTCCATAAACTAGGCTGTCTGTTTAAGAATTATTGTGTCAATAAAGTGGCACATGAAGAAATTATGGATTTTTCCAACTGGTTTCTAGGACTACTGCTGTCTGCTGCTGTTTGTGCTTTCAGACAGAAAACAAAATCTTTTTTTTTGTAATGGAGAACGGAATGTACACAGCAAAAGATTTCTCCTTTATTGATGATATGGTTGTCTACATTTCAAGAACATTGTTGGTGTAATTTAGGCCATTTTAACAGATTTGAAAAATGATAATTGCACTCCAATTTCTCCAGTGAAATGTTGTAGGACTTGCAATTGCAAGTTTTCAAAAAAAATAGTCCACGCGTTGGGGAATGCAACAATCGATTTTTCAGTACTGCAATCATGATGGTGTACGATAAGTGTGACAAATCCCACTATTTATATTTACATATCAATACAAATCTTTGAGTATGGATAAGCTTATACACAATTTTTAACCTTTTGAACTTATACCTCACTTCCTAATTGGACGGATTAGGAGTGGAGTGGAGACGGTGGCCATGTGGTTAGAGCGTTCGCCCACGGACCGGAAGGTCGCGGGTTCGCGTCCCACGGAGAGCACGTCTAGGGTCCTTGGAGAAGATGCCTAACCCCCGCTTCTCCCACCATTGGCGCTGTTGAAGGGCAGCCTGCTGCGGTGTAAGGAGTGCAGCAAACAAATTTCCTCGGTGAGGGATGAATAGAGTAATTCATTTATTTATTTAATTGGTGTCTGAGTGAAAAAAAAAATGTAGCAAACAATGTTACTAGTTGTCAATTTCAAGATAGGGTTCATTTTTTTTTTTTTTTTATCGTCTTAGTTTGTTCGAAACTCTTCACGAACCTCTTATTAACATTATAAAATGTGTGTTTGCTCTTTCATGAATCACTGCTGGCTGCTCATCTAGCCATGCAAGTGTTTTACAAACCTGGCCATACATTACCTTCTTGATAGGTGTAGTCTCCTGCTAACAAGCATGTGGTCATTATCAGCAGCTTTTTTAAAATTCCCAGCTTTTTAAAAAAGATTTATGTTCTGTTTAACAAACAAGCATTAGTTGGCTTAAAAAGAAGAAATTTTAAGATCATTATGTTTATAATATTGGTTATGAATACAGCTGGGATGGGTTGATATATTTGACGCTCCCATTGTTTGAATCATATTTTTTAACCTAGTCAAAATCTTTAATTTACTCTTCGCTAACTTGATACTATGTTTAGGTTTGTTTTTGCTTTAATATATTTCCAAACGACCTATGCTTTAAGTTCTTATTTTACATCCTGGCTTATTTTTATCTCCCTACTTTCTCCATGCTCTCGTTCACCCTTCCACCACTGAAAGTGCTGTGTCTTCATGTCTATAAATGTTTTGAATTTCAGATCAAGACTGCAAACAAATCACTCATAAGTTTTCTTATATCACCACCAACATCAGAATGACCTAAATCTGCACGGCTCCAGTAGATAGGATGTGACAGCTGATTCTGAATATTAATAAGACAGCATATGTTCTGGACAAATGTCGTCCACGTATTATCCAATTTGATTCCCTTTGTCAGCCCGTAATTAATGCTTGTTAAAGCATAATAAAAGACTGAGATGTTCAACATGATTAAAGAAATTGAAGTTTGTTGTAAACACAGTCATCATATAAGAAGTAATGAGATCAGAAGGAATAAATTATTTTTAGTTGGTGTCTATGGGGTTCTTTGTGGACGATCATTAAAAGCTCCTTGTGATTGAGGGAGCTTTTGTTGTTTGTCATTTAAATACTTGAGTGGTTTGCATCTTAAACATACTGAATTTTGTTCATGTCTTTATGGATGAGGCATCCTAGTGCTTTGCGAATTAAATAAGACTTCCTGCTAGATTGTTTTCTTAGGTCTGAGTGTGTAAGGGTGAGTTTTCTGTCTCTATGTGGCTGTGCAAAAGACTGGTGACCTGTCCAGTGTGTATTCTGCCTATTACAAATATGCTATGTGGGATGAATCCTTCCACTCCAACAAACCAGTGTTGGAATGAATGTTTCAGCAAACGGACGATTGTATTACTAGCCATTTTTTAAAGAGTGTTAGTCCTTCCTAATTAAGGAAAACAATAGCTGTACCAAAATGCTGATAACCATAGTAACATGAGGAGTCTACTTTCTGATTGGACGAGATGATTAGTCCAATCAGAATTAGGTGTAAAAGGAAAATTATGCATCTACAAATTCTGTTCTGTATGTTTTAAACATTTCCAAGAATATTTCTGCAATTTTTTTTAATATTCTTACACAAATATGTTTATTAGTCTTTCAAAACATTCTCCAAGATTGGATAACTTGTTCAATTTCCATAACGCTTAAACTTTATTTACAGTATCCCTTCTAAATTAACTTTTGAGCATTCATTTGCAACCGAAAAGTCTTCAGTTATACTCGGTTCATTCAGATCTCAGATTTAACCATTCAAACCAGTCCTATTTCTCACACCCTCGGTTTTGCTTCTATAACTTTCTGCTTTGTATAATTTTTCAACTTTAGATGTAGTTTCTATACTCTGAAGCACTCTTGCTTAGTAAGCTTCGGAGTGACC
Source organism: Neostethus bicornis (assembly GCA_902685375.1). Taxonomy (NCBI): domain Eukaryota; kingdom Metazoa; phylum Chordata; class Actinopteri; order Atheriniformes; family Phallostethidae; genus Neostethus; species Neostethus bicornis. The sequence continues at coordinate 20,251,571 of LR738551.1, read as the reverse complement.
AAATTTAGCTGATTCAGCTTTTAACTGACCGACCTGTCTATGTGTATAATAATATAAGTGTGTGAGTCTTTTTAATTGCTTAAAGTTTTAACCTTTTCACTCAGTAAGCATCTCCGTTTAATTTCCAGCTGATAAATGGCTCGTGAGACTAAAATATTGATAAGCTGATCCTCTGCAAAAGATAACGTGACCGACTTGGAAAAACATTTTGCCGTCCAGATTCTTAGTGTTTGACTGTCAGATTAGAGGAGAGTAAAATCAGCCATCACTTATTCCTCTCCGGCTTTTAGTGTATTAATTTGATTTTAAACCGACAAACATGGTGTCATGGTTTTCTGACAGGGCCTTGGGAGAGAGTTTATCTCATCATTAATTAAGTATCATATTTCCCTACATGCTGCCTGTGCTTAATTAGGAAGAGGGGGTCATTTGGGAGGGCTTATTAACTGGAACAAATTTGTTAAAGGAAGGAGACCGAGACAGATAAAAGAGGGAGAGGGAATGAAGGAAGAGGGGTGCCTCTGGGTTCAGTCACCGCTGACAGGGCTTGGCTTTCGTGATTGATAACTGCGCCAGTCACGGCTCGAGTCAAACTGGGAGAGATGAAGGAGTAACTGGGGAAGAAAACGAGGGGAAAAAAGAAAATCTAGAAGGAAAGGGGAAGGTGAGTGAGGTGGGGGCTGGGAGGAAATGATTGGAGACATATGCTGGCTCTAAAACAAGATAGTTAGATGGAGAGGAGGGAGATGTAGGACAGCGAGGCAGGGACACCAAGAGATAAAAACAAAAGGAGAAACAGAGAAAAGTGGGTACAAGAAGATGAGATTGATTGCAGCACCGGGCCATTGTATAGCAAAGCTTCACTGCTCAATCTTCTCACCATTTAAACGACAAATGTGTACAAAGTGTGCCGGAGTTCAAACTCCCTTGAAATTACTCTTAATTTTAAATCTGTGACTAAAGCCAAGAAGGCAATGCGCTTAAATTTGTGGGTGATGCTGTTTCCCATTTTCCTAATTTACTGTGTCGGAATGCGTTTGGCTAGCCCGGTTAAACAACAGATGTTTCGCTCAAATGTGACAACCATAATGCCAAAAACTCCCAATGGCGATGCACATGTTTGGAGCTGACCAAGTACAAGTTTTAAAGAAAGTGGAAACAGCATGAGACAAAATGACTTTTGGACAACATGTACTACGAGGAGTGATGGGACATGTAAGATTAACGTCTTAAAAAAAGGAGGCCAAAAATAGACTCTACTGGGTTAGGTTTTTTTATTTTACATGTTTTCTCACTGGGATCTAACGTACAGTTTGGATAGCTCAGGCGTAAGGTGGTTCTGATTTATCTGTGCTGTTTAATTGTGTTCTTTTTTAAAAAACGCAAATGATTATACATCATGCACAAAATTGGGAAAATACGTTTAAAATATTTTGCTGCAATATTTTATTTTTTTATTTATTTATTTATTTCGGTCACAGTGCAACCTCATATCATTGAAATAAAGAAAACAACCATATTCCAGCAAAGGACCGAAAAGGTAACGGCTGAAGCAAACGCTTATTACGCCGACCCTTTTTTTTTTTTTTTTTTTTTTTTTTTTTCTCAGCTTTTATTGTAGATTGATTATAATTTGATGATTGTTTCAAAATGTAATTTTTGTTAAATGACTACTTTAAAAACACTTTGTAATTGATTAAGTTGACTGATTTCTGTTTCTGATAACAGATAAAAATCCAAATATGTGGCTTTGTTCATTTTCTTCAAAATTTTAAGATTGCTCCAATGCTGTCAGTAGATGCAAAAATTTTCTTTCTGCTGAGTTTTTTATCTTCCAATTTCAAGACAGAGTTGTCTCGAAGGGCTTTTACGTATGGCTAATTGAACAGAGAGTCAGATTTAACTCAATAAACACAAATAGTATGTAAGCCAAACAAGTCCAGGACATCTCTGGGCTGAGACCGTAGTGATCATTGACAGAAATTCAAAACGAGCTGATGATGGAGAAAAAATGAGAAACCCAAAGATGACCCATTGAAAAGCGAAAATGATGTGGGATGAACGTTACTGCTGTCTAACATTACATTACCATTCTTCATGCTTGTTGTATGTTGCAGATTACAGGTGTAGATAAGTCGGTTTGTTTCGAATGCTTTACATTTTTCTATTTTATCTCATATTTTGATGTTAAATTGCAATTCAAACCCCAACTTTGTACTTGATTCTAGCTATAGAATACAAAAAACATTGCATTATGCTTTTATAATATAGAAAAATAAGATGAATATAAATCTGCTCAGTGTGGACAAAAATATCAGCTAAAGTAATCAAGACTTGAAAATGAACTGAAACATTTCCCAAAAACAATCATAACCAAAAGTGCAAATGCAGGCTTGGTTTAGCAGTTTTATTTTTGCAGGCAAAACCTCCTGGGGTTCAAAACCCTCTGTGTAATTACAGGCAAATGTTGCAAGGCACTTAAACCCTCTAGTGATGTGTCCTCCTTGTGCTGGCTGAAAACTAAAACATAGACAGCAAACTACAAGATTGTCAAACATGACAAACTCCGTTTAGAAGCACAGTAGAAATGGTTGAGCTCAGGTTAAAAAATTGTCTTTGTTTTAAGTAACTTGAAACTGGAACTTTGCTGCTTTGCTGGATTTTTGCTAATGATGGAGTAGATTATGTTCCATTACCAACTTTCTGTTGTTTACTAAGTTTCCATTTTCATGTACATTTTAGCATCCCACACTAAAAGCCCATTAAATGTGTCATTTAATTATATTTTATGTCAATGGAATGTACCCCCTCTTGAAAAAAAAAAAATCCTATATTTCAAGCTGATAGCTTTCCAAGTTATTTCTGACTCTAAGTTAAAAAAAAAAACTTTATTAAACTAAGCAGCGGTCTGTCATATTTGCTGCAGTGTGAACTTGTGAGAGTCATTAAATCTTGAGTGGACCGTCTTTGAAGGCTGGGGCAAACGCTGCTCCATTGATTGACAGGGTTGGCCTTGCCTTAATAGAACATAATTGGGCAATTTTGAAGGGTCTCTGAGAAATGACCAAATAATAACACATGACTTGTCTTGAGACTTGTTTTCTCAGATAATTGTGTAAAAAGCATCTGGCACACCATTAGTTCCATTTTCACATTAGAATAATAATTCTTTTGAACTAATAAACTCGCTCAAATGTTGGTGCTTGGGTGGTGGTGATTGTGAAAGAGGTAAATACTGAAGAGAAAAAGATCATTTAGACTTTGGAAAAAAAATACGTGGAGTTGGCGTGTTGCATGGCGTTAACGTGTCATCATTTGGTTTTTCAAAATCAATTGTTTAATTCCGTTTCGCTATCAGTAATAGAATATTTATAAGGAAAGAACTGTGATGATCTATAGTTGACCTGAATAACAAAATGGCTCATTGTGACTCTTTTTCTTTGTTTGTAAATGTCACAGCATTAGGAAAATCACCAGAAAGGGATTGCACAAAATTAATCCATGTGTTGAGACCGAGAAGAAAGAAAAAAACATTATGAACCTTTTTTTTTTCTCATTTTATAATGTTTACTGAGCCTGAGACTAATTTCCCTTCACCCACCTGAAACTTTCATACATATAATTTCAAAAAGGAGAAAAAAGGTTGTGTGCACCCCCTGCTTTCTTACCTATAATGTGTAAAACAATAATAGTGCCCTGGGGGATTGTTATTGTTTCGGTCTTGCTAGCAATGAGATATTGCACCAATATCGTGTCTCAAATTAAAGTATAATTAAAAAAATGTTATTTCCAAGTTATTGTCGTCCATAAAACTTTGATTAGGAAAACATTAGCCACATTAGGCCTTAATGGCCATTGCTCCTGTGATTACTGTCAACAATCTTATGTACTGCACACGAACAAATGAATAATTAAGAACGCAGAAAAAGCGAGCTGAGACAGTAATAACATAGGTAATGTTAGACGTTTCTTTATTTCGTTTCTTTTTTCTGAGTTGGTGGTGAGTAAAAAAAAAAGTCTGGGTTTTTTATTGCTTTACAGTCAGAACTCAAACTACCTGCAAAATAAGAGCTTTTTTGCCTCCAGTAATTTTCTAAACCTTAACAACTTTCAAGTTATTTTATATGAATACGTTAATAAATATCTGAAGAAAAACAATAGTTTTGTTGTCAAATATTTTACTTATCTAACTTACAATGTATTAATCAGAATTTTTTTTAAACAGAAGACATGCATTTTTAGAAAAAACAAAGTAATGCATATCCTTTAAACTACACTGACATGTTCATTTGATACATTTTGTTAAATTCCTCAAATTAGCAAAGTCACAGATATGTTTAACTGAAAGAGATGATGTATAAATCCAGTTTTCTCCCTTACAATGCTCTCCAGCCTTCTAAAGTTACACTGAAATTTAAGCGAGTTTACAACAGTCAAATCTGAAGAAAGCCAATTTTTATATTACAAAATCATTTGTGTAAAACAATATTTTACTTCTAAGCTTAACAAGAAAATTAGAAAATAATATTGACAAATGATTGGAATAGTTGAAACATGACAGATTGAACAATACCAACATTTGGGGTGGCATAACTCAGCTGTGGAGCAGAGAGTTACAGGTTCCATTCCCACCACAATCTCAAGCCAAAGTGTCTCTGGACACGACATCAAACCCCCAGATGTTCCCACTACTGGCACTGTTGTTAGCTACCTGCTGTGATGCATCGCAGCACAGAAATTTCCCCATGTGGGATAAATAAAGTGTGACATTATCATTCATATAGCAAAAAGGGAAAAAATGAAGGACCGGATAATGTAACCAGAGATATTTTTTTGTCTTATATATCTAATATTAAACTTTAGTCTTAAACTTGAGCTAAAAGCTATCACATTCTCAACAAATACTGGCTTAGCTGTAAATGCGGATTTCAAAAAAAAAAAAGAAAAAAAAAAAAAAAAAAAAAAAAAGAGAATAATGTGTTTCTGGGAAGTTGTTAACTTTCGCACTGAAATGTTGTACAGTGCTTTTGGCACCACCACAAACCTGCGATACTTCCTTTCTCTGGTTGTGTGGTTCACAGTTGGATCGTTTTCAAAATTCTTAACAAACCCGGTCTACCTTATCTTTCCGGTTTGACATTCAGACACATTGGTATTTTCTTCCACTGGTGCCCTTTTTGTCATACGGTAAGAAGACACCCGTTCCAACGCACGCTTCAGTTTCTGCTGCTGCAACAGATTTGTCATGCTGCTACTTTTTGTTTCAATCAACTGTGTATGTACGCACACAGCGGTGCAAGCTGTTCCACATCAGACACTGAAAACTAAACCAGCTCTATCACAGGGAACACACGCATTTGTCTCAAAGGGAACTGCTCACGTTACTGTCGTGACAACAAAACTTCTGCTGCTGATGTTTAAGTCACAGCAGAAAAGGCTGGCAAGTCATTTTTCTGCCGTCCAACTCTTATACTGCCTGGTTCAACATGTGGTTGCAGGGGTGCTGGAGCCTAACCTGACAAGTAGGCAGGCGAGAGAAGGGCGCACCCTGGGCCAGTCAACTCTTTGTGGCAAGACACTTCCCATTTTTGGTTTGATAAATGGGCTTTTTAAATTGGTGTATTGTTGCAATTAACCTATTTTAACGTGTAGTTTTTAGAAAATCTGTTTTACCGCTAACCCATTGGATTACCTTGTTTGAAAGCTGCAATAGATATCAAGTTATTATTTTCATCGTTGTTACGTTCGTTCCATCGTCTTCCGCTCATCCGGGGCCGGGTCGAGGGGGCAACAGCCACAGATGGGAAGCCCAGGTTTCTCTCACCCCGGCTGCATCATCCAGCTCACCCGGATGGATCCCGAGTCGTTCCCCAGCCAGCTGTGAGACATAGTCTCTCCGGTGGGTCGGGGTCTGCCTCTCAGTCACCTTAGGTGGGACCTGCTCAAAACACCTCACCAGCGAGGCGCTCGGGGGGCATCCTGACCAGATGCTCGAACCACCCTATCTGGCTCCTCTCAACCTGGAGGGGTACTCCAGGATGGCAGACTCCTCACCCGATCTCTGAGTGAGAACCTAGCCACCCTGCGGAGGAAGCTCATTCCGGCTGCTTGTATCTGCGAACTCATTCTTTCGGTCACCACCCACAGCTGGTGACCATAGGTGAGGGTGGGAACATAGATATTCATCGTTGTTATTCTTATAAATAATTATTGCTAAAAAATACAATTTACCCTTCGTGAAAGACTGGCACCTGTTCGGAGTGTACCCTGCCTTTCGCCTTGAACCAGCTGCGATAGGCTTTGGCACCCCCTACAATCCTTTAGGGATAGACGATTCAGAAGGTAAATGAATTTATTACCCTACATGTTTCACTAAAAAAACAAACAAACTGAAATCAAATGAAAATGAACATTTCTACTAATACTGAATGAAAATGTAAATGTAAAACACACTAAATTAAAATGAAAACTGTCTGTAAATAACTAAAGAACTAAATGCTATTTGTATTTTTGTTTAAACCAACCTTTCCAAAACGCGAAGGCAACAATGGATCAATTATGTTGCTCATTACAAGACTGCTAAGTGACTTCTATGGGTTTTTTTTTATATTGAGTTTGATTCAATTTCACAAAAATTTTTTCATTAAAAAAATATACTATTTCTTGAAATGTAAATGTAGAATTGTGTGATGTGTAGAGGAAGGATTAATTCCTTCAAGACAAGCAGCCTCCATCAACTGATTTGATAATCAAACTGTGCATGTCACTGCCTGCAGAGATATACAAGCAAGCATTAGTAAAATGAGATGAGCCATTAGTGCCTTTGGTACCGTTAAATTCAAGAAACATTCCAGGCGTTTCTATAAAAGTAGTTTATGGCAGTCAAACACCATATGTTTCCGTCTTTGCTGTCAAAGGTTCACGTACATAAAAAAAAAAAAAAGCTGTTTTCAGATGTCTGCACCATTTTTTTTCCAATGTCTGGTCCTATTTCTGAGTTGTGTTAGGAAGCTCACAATTCTGAAATAACTTCAGTGTAATTCTCATGATGCATTTATGAGAATGGGCAATCAGGACAAGATTTTATTTGGCTCGGGGGAACCGTTAAATTCAGTTGATCTAATTTTCATGACTTCTTTTCTTTTTGAATAGAAAGCAGAAATGCTCAAATACTGTTTCTAGACACCACTTTCTACCTAAGAGACATGATTTCTTTTTGTCCATGTTGAAATGCATAATTAATTGTGCTTTCATATTTCTTTATGATGCTAATAAACCACCACCGGACTTCGAAATCACCTGAAAAATGAGCCCAAGGACACAGAGTGTTGCACAAGAAAGGCGTGGTTGTCCACTTTTGAGAAACGATGGGATTCAACAACCAAGATTAATGAAACTCAGATGGCTTTTAATTAGAGCAGCTGCGGCCATTAATTATCTGCCCACAACACAAATATTTTTATATTTGGGTAAAGTGTTGATTTATTTGAATTTGTTTGCTAGTGGATGGAGATGAATGGCTCTGGAGGAAAAGAAGGGAGGAGGAATTCTTTTTGAGTTTGAGGTAGGAATAATGTTCATGTCGACGCTGAGAAAAGCAACATATAAATGACATAATTTATGCAGTGTCTAAATTATGTTCAGTTTTGAGTTTCATTAATACAAATTTATATACATTATTCATTTTCATTCATTCATCTTCTAAACCGCTTCTCCCTATCGGGGTCGTGGACATATTAATCTAACTATACAAATATGGATAGATATCTACAAAAGTGCACTTAACTTGTGAGCAAGTGTACATGTGGTATCAAAATATGTGCATTGTTGCCCATTAAACTCTCTAAAGCGCTTTTGCACATCAACATCCAAAGCTAAAGAAGTCAAAACTCAACAGTGAATTGGCATGTTAGTTTTTTGGGGGTTTCTTCTTCTTTTTTTCTTTTTTTTTTTTGCTGAAAAAGGTCATTGAAAACGGTTTTCCCATAATGTCAAGTTATAAAAGGCAGCATTTCATCATGCATAAAATACTGGAATTTGCTGGTGTGTCCCCAATCTCTGGTAATTAAAAACTTCCTGTTTTTACAACCCTGGCTTGTTTAGAAAAATGGCTGCAATCATACTAGTTACTGGCTTTTTGCAGGATTTTGGTCTTGTTTTTTTTTTTTCCTTAAAGTGACATATATTCATATGTTGTAGGTTTTTTGAACAAATAACTAACAAATAAACAATGACTCTTTACATTCTTATCAGCAGCAAGTATATAACTATTTGATCTCAGAGGTACTGTATATAGTTTTAACGGTTCTAACCTAACAAACTACCAAGTAAAATTAACTCACTTTAAATTTCCAAGTGTTTCTGTTATGCATGTTGTTACACAAGTATTTTCATACAGTATTTTCAGTATTTTTATAGCAAGACTTTTTATAGCAAGACACACGGTGGCCGCGTGGTTAGCGCGTTCGCCCGCGGACCGGAAGGTCGCGGGTTCGCGTCCCACGGAGAGCACGTCTAGGGTCCTTGGAGAAGACACCTAGCCCCCACTTCTCCCACCATTGGCGCCGTTGAAGGGCAGCCTGCTGCGGTGTAAGGAGTGCAGCAAACAAATTTCCCCGGTGAGGGATGAATAGAGTAATTCAAAATACAAAAAAAAAAAAAAAAAGACTCATTGTGTTTTACTGTATACTTGAATTCACACCTTCTACTGTAGCATTGAGACTGGTGACCTGTTCGTGCTGTACCCTGCCTCTTGGCTTTAACCAGCGGAGATAGGATTTGGTAACCACAACCACATTAGGGGTAAGCAGTTCAGAAGATAAATAAATGAAAGAAACTTAGCAATTGATTTAGTCATGGTCTTTGTCAGACTTACTAGCAAATGAAGCTTTAAAAACCATTAATATCAGAAGTTGACTTTTTTTTTTTTTTTGCTGCAGTCGGATAGCGTCTTTGCAGATATCTCAACATGCTAGATGTGTTTCTACTTGACAGAGACATGCAAGTTTTGCAATATTTGCAGAGGTGATGTGTTCATCTACATTTTTCCCACCACTGGAATCTTATTTGGCCTTAATTACAAAAATGTTCCCAAACCCTGAAATTATGTGAAGTTGTGGGTGCTTTTATGAATTCACATGCAGCGAAACACCGCTACTTAGGCATTTTTCAGCAGTAAGGCTCTGCTAAACAAGCCTTAAAGGAATAGCAGATGTGTTTGTGTGCATGTGCAAAATCGATCAACGTGGTGTGGATTGGATCAAAACGGCAAAATTTAACTATTTCAAACATTTTTAAAAAATTGTCCAAAGCCCAACACATACTGTATATGTCTTTGTGTGTGTGTCTATATTTACATAACGATCAGCTGTTAGCAGAATTCGTTAACACAAATTAATTCAGAAAATGCTTTTATTTCTTGTACATTATTTTTTTTAAGTTGCCTCTCAAAATAAGTACAACTTTATACAATATAAACGCTTGGATTTTCTGTATACAGCTGCTTTTGTTCTTCATTATCACTCACTTCCTCCTAAATAGAACGAGAGCTGTACAGTTTCTTTTCAAAGTAATTAAAAGTGTCAGTGACTCTGTGAACCAGAGCTAACACACATATATTCACCTGTGAGCCAGAAGCTCACTGACTTTACATAGAAGTTTAACACAGTTCGAACATGTTGCTAGGGTAAACAATGCATTTGGACAGGTTGTCTGAAAACAGCTGCAAGGAGCTAAATGAGGACTTCATTTACAAAAAGAAAAACGTAGGGTTGATGTTGAGTTTAGGAATTGGTGAAACTGAAACTTTTCTGATTGTCTTGGTTCCAAGTAGTCAAGAATACCAATGGAAACAAGTTTGTATGTTGTTTTAACAAGCTATTTTCCAAAGAACTAATGGATGGGTTCTGGTTTTTGTTGATCCGCCTACCTACTGTCACCATTCCTAATAATAAGAGACATGAGAGATGAAAGGTTGATACATGCCAGATGGCACAAGAACTGGACTGAAAATTAGCAGCAACAGGTCTTCTAGAGTGATGAATTCTCCCCCCATGGTTTAGACCTCAACATTATTGAAGTCGCGTGTGATTAGATCATTAGTGAATAGAGTAAAATAGCTATGACACCTGTAACACATCTTTGGACAGTTAAGAAAGTTTTTCCTTGAAGATTTCTTAAAGAAACACAATTATTTTTGTGGCCTGCTTTATTAACCTTACAGTTTGCAGTTAGCTCAAGATTCCTCCCTGTTTTAGACATGCTTGCTCGTTTTATTATATATTAACGTTTTAATCTGTAACTGGACTAATACGCCAAACAGTATTTAGTATTTTAAACATGTTTTTGTCTCTGCGACCAAAAACATGTTTTTGGTAAAATGCATAATCTCTTCAGAAAAAAAAAACTGTATGAAAACATCCCTGCTACTTTTGTTTCCACGTTTGCAGATGATGCGATTTGCAGAGGGTTATACAAAAACCATTAATAACTTGGGTAGCAGCAAAGAAAGAAACATGCAGCTTTAGTAGACCTCCAAGATTGAATGAGTTTGAAATTTGGGACTCATCTGACTATTGTTACTAAATTTTAAAAGAGGATGGTAATTTTGGAAAAACCTTCTTTTAAAACGAAAGACGGAACCCCGAAAGAACTCTACACACCCTATGTTACGCAACCATCTTGATTGGAAGAGACAAAAAAAAGAGATAAAAAAACAATAGAATTATTACTACTTTACATCAAACTGTGTCAGTAAAATTCGAAAGATTGTAGATGTTGAAATGAGTAGATGAGTTTCATTATTTGTTATGCTTAAATTTGGGCAAGCAATTAGTAGCTCTCCTTTCTGAACTGGAAATATTTAGTGTTTCAACCTCTTCTCTTCTTATTGTGGTCGTTTTTTCATCCAAACGAACATGCTGCAGCACCATCATTTCCTCAGTAACTTAGGAGCTGTGAGATCCAGCAGACAACTTTGTCGTTTGTAAGGGTGCAACGTTTGAACTCAAAAACGGACAAAAAAACTGTGCTTCATGAAGTGACAGTGGTAGAACAAGAGATCCTTTTGGATCGTTTGTATCTGAAAACATCAATCTGCTCTTCAACTTGCTTTGTGTAAAGTGTGTGCACGCAAGAAAAACTCTTAAAGGGTTATATAAAAATCAATATATAAATTATCTATCTTTACCTATCTTTACCAAATATTACTTTTATTGTTTAGGATGAAAAAGGATGGCTTTATTTCTCTGACATCATTTAAGGTAATAAAAATGATGTTCAAAACATACAAATTGTTGGAGTGAACAAAGAAAATTAGAAAAAGAGCAAACGAGTTGTTTTGAGATTTAATGTCTTTAAATCTTGAAAGTTCCACACTAAAATCTTGTTACATAAATTTTGCTTGTTGATTAGATAATATTTTTTACTCAAAAACTAATTCCTGTTCAACGCCTGCTCTTTTATTGGTGGTTATGAGGTTTAATCATCCTGTAGCCAGGGTTAAATTAAAAATGCATACCAAATGAAAGCTTGAGGGTTAAAAGGAGTGTGTACGTTTCTCATCTATCTATTGCACCAAAACTGTTTAGTAAAACGTTTAATACTTTAAAATTAAGTCAAAGCTGTTTTAAATACTGCAAAAAAAAATTGTAATCTACTTTTTGATTTGTCAAAGTATTTTTGAATGACTGTGGTGATCACAGTTTCATGCAGTCTCATGTTGTAGAGTTATAAATAAACTTCAGGTAAAGATTAAATTACTACTTGTATTATCATTCATTTCAAGTTAATCAGTGAGGAAGCAGTCTTTTTTTTTCATGAAGTGTTTCATCTTCACTTTAAAAACTCCTAACAATGCTGTTTTTTAAGTCAGCTTGAATAATTTAGTCACTGATCTTCGGTTTATGAAGTTTCCACATGAAGCAAAGCGCTTGTTTGGTTCTAATGTGCTTGTACGTACTGAATTGCTGAGATTATTCAATCAGGGCACTATATGCTTTTTATGATAAAACGGCAGCAAACAAAACAAAATGAAACCCTATTTACTTCATCATTCCCTGAGCCGCTGCTTCTCTCATATGTGCAATTAAGGGCAAAGTCGCAAGTGTTAATTTGCTTGATGTGCACTTCTTACAGGCAGAGGCGCCAGCTAAAACAAAACACCACCAACAACAACAGCACCTGAAGGTTTTTATATCAAATCTAGTTAACAAACACTTCCTAGAAGAGAGACAATGTTGTTTTTCCTCCCGCACATTTCTCCCCCACTCCCTGTATTCCTAGACGTAATATGCATATGAACGCCAGGGCCTGTCGGATATAGGAGATCAGACGAATCGCGGCAGGGGATCAAAGGGAGCTATCTGATCTCATAAAATCATATTAAAACCTGTTGCCCCACTCCAAGACACCACATATTGATCACAGAGGAGACAAGTAGGAGTTTTTTTCTTTTTGCACTAAATAAAAATGAGGGGGCTGACGAGAAGTGAATCAGGGAATCTATGAAAGCTGTGGGGTCATTAAAATTGCATAGCACACCATGTGTCGCATGAATCCCACAAACAATTGGTTGGTTGCCTCAAGGGCAGAGAAGGGAAAACAAGAGGAGGAAGTGTTCACAGTATCCCTCAAAACCTTTCCCACCACCTTCCAATCCATTCCCCTTGTCTTTTCAAGCTAATTCAACCCACTTTTTTTTTTTTTAAGTGCATAAGACAATAGGCAGGAAACATATCAGTGAAAGATAATCTTCCTGTCACGACAGTTGCTTTTAAGAGGTTGTATTGCAACTAGGTATAGAGTGATTTGATTATACCGTGCAGGCGGTGCCGTTGTTACCCAGTTTGATTAATAAGTACTTTTCAAACCTGCCCCTCTCCTTCCCATTCAGCAGCAGCGCTCCAGTTTCTCTGGAAGTTAACCTTCACACACTATCATTACTGTCACTCCGTGCTGAAACTTCACAGAGCAGCTGACTTTCTGCTGCGTGTGCACGCGCATGTGCATGTGTGCATGACAACATGAGGTTTGAAACTTAACGTTTGTCTTTAATTCCTCACAATTACTAGTGTCCCTCATGCTGAAGCTGCCTTTTTCTGAGAACTATTTTTACCATTTTTAGAAGTGAAAGTAAAAAAAAAACAAAACACCCAATTATTTCAGATATCTTCAAGTAAATAAGTATTGATTCAGCTTTTAACCACTGTTGAGATTAGTAATAATTTAAGTTTTATATTTCACACATATGATGACGTAAAACATAAGAAAATTTTTAGTTATAGTGGTCTTCTCTTGTATTCTAAAAATAACCCGTAAGAAGCAAAATCTGAGAAGTGGTCAACTTTCAATTCTAAATGTCATAAATGCTCTAAGGCAGTAAAACCCCTCACTACTCTATTTTTAGAAACTTTTCTCAGACAAGGATGAACATTTTCACACTTTGTTCTGGTTTAAAAACGATCAAAGTTCAAAACATTGAAAAAAATCTCATTCTTGTGCAGCTCAATTTTTCTGGCCAGTCTCAATATGGTTGCCAAGCTACTAAATGTCAGTCCATCTTCCTTGTCTACATTATTTTCTTGTTTTTCATTATTGTCTCCCTCGTTCTCTCTTGGGAGGTTGTCTTCTCCTGGGTTTTCATCAGTCAGTGGTTTGGAGGGATTTACGTAAAGCTGCAAGAGAACGTTGTAAGAACGAGGGAGCACAGTGCTTTTTATGGTTGGAATGTTAAAGAAGTGCATCTGTTTGGATCTGTGGGCCTTTTTATTTATTTTTTTTTTTTTGGCGGATTCTTCTGCCCACCGTCAATAGTTGTGAATCTGCAGCAGAGACAGCAGATGTATACAACGATGGCAACATCAAAACAAGTTAATCAATCGGACAACAGCGAAAGGATAGAGTTACAACATAATCAATTTACTCATGTCAATAGTACTTTATCAAGCTTAAATCCTAAATGAATATATACTCCTTTGCAACCTGCTAATATGAGTCAAAGGCCGGGAGTATTGGCTTAACAAATGACAGATGCCCTCTCAGAGAAAATGTCCGAATGATTTTTGAACTGAATAATAATAGAAATGACGGACAATGCACTTTTTGCACATGTAAGTAAACCCATCTACTGGGGGAGATGGCAGCTCAGTGGTTAGAGCGGACCAGAAGTTCGTGGGTTTGCATATCACAGAGAGCACGTCTAGGGTCCTTGGAGAAGACACCTAACCTCCATTTCTCCCACCATTGGCGCCGTCAAAGGGCAGCCTGCGGCGGTGTAAGGAGTGCGACAAACAAATTTCCCCGGTGAGTGATGAATAGAGTAATTCTTTCCTTTAATATTAACAAAAAAGTAAAGAAATTGAAATATTTTAATCCAATTTCACCTTTTTTAAAAGAAGGGTGGTTTATTATCAAATAGTAGAGGCAGCACGTGCCTCTGACTGGTGTTAGCAAACAGGTGTTCTCATCACTTCAAGAGGAAGAAGAATGTGTTCATCTGGTTATTTGTCACTAGTCTGCTACACAATGAATGTTTTAAGTATTTTGCTTAGTTTTTCGATATATTTATATTTCTCGGCTTTCCAAAGCGCATGCCATTATCAATCCAAAGTAACTTCACCTTTCTTGCCCTTTGGTGACAGGCTGCCCTTGTTAAGTGGCTCTGGTTCCTCTCTCCGTTTACAGGTGAAATTTATTCTCACACACGAGCCTCAAGGGTCCAACTGGACTGTAACAGAATTTCTCCAGCCCCCGCTGGGCCCCATCCACAAAGCTGAGAATAAATGGTGGAGGTGCCAGTGCTGGACAGAAAAATCAATGCCTGTTTATACAGACATGACAGTCCCGGCGCCCAAGCAATTCTCCAACTTGCTCCTGTAGACAATGTTTTTTTTTCCTCCTTCTATTTCATGTGTGTCATGTTTTTTCCTTTGCTGACGATAAAACGTGTGCCCGCTTGATCAGATGGCACAGTAGGGGACATCGGTGTGGCTGTTTTGTCCTCTATTCGTCCCCTCTTCTTGTTTAGGTATTGCATGAGCTCAGCTGATTGCATGTGATG
The DNA here is from genome assembly GCA_902685375.1 of Neostethus bicornis. Classification (NCBI taxonomy): domain Eukaryota; kingdom Metazoa; phylum Chordata; class Actinopteri; order Atheriniformes; family Phallostethidae; genus Neostethus; species Neostethus bicornis. The sequence goes on along the minus strand of LR738551.1, from coordinate 20,236,513 downwards.
GACTGATGGTCACACAATCTGTTTGTCTACATGTAGGATATAAAACACTGGAACCCAGGGTCATGTTTGCCCGCATGCAGGTCACAACCTGAAGTTGCTTTCAATGCATATGTTGAAAGGATCACACACCAGACATTAAGCTGCTCAAACTTGTTTACCTGAATCAATAAATTCAACTGGATCAACTAAACTTCAATGACCTTCCAAATCCATACATGTTAGCTTCATAACAGAGTTGGTGTTTACTTTGATGCTGATTATTGAGTTATTCTGAAGTGGCAGATAATGGACATGTTTATTTCAATTCAAGATACCATATTTTTTACCACTACAAGGCAGACATAAAAGTCTTGGATTTTCTTCAAAATGTGTGGCATCTCCTTTAGTGTAGTACACCCTGTGTGTGTTTGTGTGTGTGTGTGTGTGTGTGTGTGTGTATGTGTGTGTGTGTGTGTGTGCTGTTGTTTTAAGGCAGATGTAGTAAAGAACACCATGAGAACATTAAAAGGGGAAGTGTTGACATTGATTGTATACAGTGTGCGGTATGTGCGCTATGCAGAACCTTGTTTTAACAACCCTGAAAATAAAAGAGACACACTTATGAAGTTTATGCAGTGCTTACACAGTTTAAATTGAAGGCCATCAGCTCCACAGAGGAACATGGAAATCAAGCAGTCGCGAGTGAATTTAAGATTAATGAATTTATGGTTTGCAAGTGGAGAAAGCTTGAAAACTAGCTCCGACAGGTAAAGAAGACGCAGCTGAGTTTCCGAAGACGTAAGGCGAGGTGGCCTGAGTTGGAAGAAACACTCGAGTAGTGGATCATCAAGCAAAGCATGAGTAGGAGAAGTGTTTTGACGGTCGTTATTTGACTTAAAGTCGTAACGCTTGCAGAAGTAAGGAAAATGTAACATTTCCAAGGAGGTCTGTTTTGGTGCTTTTGTTTTATGAAACAGTGCCATTATTCTATCCGGACAAGGACAACGGTAGTGCAGCAACTTTTAGTGGATTATGATAAAAACTCAGTTTTCCTCAGTTTAGTTCCATGTATTTTGCCACGGCCGTGTCTATTGATGATTGATTAATTATGTAACTTGGTAATCAATACTCAAAGAGGAGGTTCATTGATACAGTGAAGGAAGACATGAAGATAGTTTGCGTGACCGAAGAAGATACAGTAGATAGGGTTAGATGGAAGAAGCTGACTTGCTGTAGCGACCCCTGAAGGGAAATGCCAGAAGAAGAATCAATACTTTAATAAACCACAAACAAACTCAGTTTTGTTCTCGTCCTATTTTTAAAAATGCACACTTGTATGTTTGTATGTGTGTGTTGTTATAAGGCAGAGGTAGTAGAGGATAGGATGAGAACGTTAAAGGGGGAAGTTTGGATTGTATATAAAACCAGCGCCCTTTAATCAGGTGCTAAATTGCCGTTCTGTCGAGTTGGATGGAGTGGAGCTGGAACAGCCACTTGGTGGAACAGAGGTAGAACAATCGATGGGCGGGCGTCATACACCACTGATGGCTCTGCGTGGGGCTCTGAAGGGCATACAAAATATGCCCTTCAACTTTTATCCAACAAATATGTTTGAAAACTCGCATCTTGGTAGAAAACTTGTTATGCGGACAGAAAATAGACTAGAGTAACAATAATCTCAGTTTACCAAAAAAAAAAAAAAGAAACATCCTTTCGGACCATAATAATTTTCTGTATTTTATATTTTATGGATGCATCAGTCATTTAAAAAACATATGTTTAAAATAGAAAAAAAAAAAAAAAGTTGTTAGATTTATGTACCACTTTGATACAAATCATGTCAATGTCGCCTCCATAAAGTTCATAAAACATATTTATTTTATCACTTGTTTCTGATTGTCTGTTCAGTTTTCTTTGCCTTCTTCATTACTTAAGAATTTTTTACGTTTTTAATATTTTTAAATTACATATCCGTTCATTCCTTTGTGTTTTCCTGAACTCTTGTGAGTTTTATGTGCTTTGTGTGGTGGATTATGTGACTCTCAAGGGGAGGTAGCGGTGTACCTGTAACTCATTCTGATTTATGCTCCATGTCTAAATAAAAACATAAATCACGGCACCTGCCACAATAGTCACTCTCATAGAGGTCTAGCTTGTCCGGCTCTGCTTCGGGTTGAGCTGCTGTACCCTGATGACAGAAACACAATTGATACCCTCATTGCTTCAATTTGTCGCCTAATCTGGCAATATGTTGATAAATCATGCCACTATGTCAATTAATTTTCCTGAAAAATGGGTTCGGGAAGTAGTGGACACATCAGTGCAAAGGCAGTGAAAATATTGGTGACAAAATTAAGCGATAAAATTAATTGCCCCCTATCCCGTCTTGTGAAAACATAACTAATGAGGTAGGCAATTATAGTCGCATGTGGTCCCCTTTTGGAAAGATGGAAAGGGATGTTTGAAATGATATTCGTGTGATAAGTAGACGAGTGGGAAAAGGATCTGAGGAAATGGTCATCTGATAAAAATGGTGTGTTGAAACTTTGTACAGATTTGAAAAAAATGCAAACAAATTAAGATATTAAACCAGACCATATATTTTATTAAAGCTATATGTTTCTCCAAAAATCCTTAATTTCTCAAATATTGTTTATTTATTTCTGAAAAAATATAACATCCACTTTTCACATGCCTCATCATTTTTTTTTTTTTTTTACTATGTGATAACTTTATTTTTGCCGTCAAGAGGCAGGTCTTTTAGATTCACTTTAACACAAAAAATATAGATCAAACCCTGCATTTTACAAACAGTGCTCTGTCTGCAGTGGATGTACATAATATTATTATGCAATCCGTGTTTTTTTTTTTTTTTTTTTTTTTTTAGTGATTCAGAAAATAATACATCTGTTGGAGTGTGACGATTATTCAATCTGTTAAAAGTAATTGACACACACAGAATTGTAATTTTTATTTTTATTTTTTGCACAGTCTATATTTATCTTTATATCATCACATTTTGATTTATCTAAAGCAACAGAAATAACCACGTCTTTCACACAGTAGTACCCCAAAATAAACCGTCATGCTTATTAAAGGGAAACAAATAACTTCTCAATCCAGCCTTAAAAAAAAAAAAAAAAAAAAAAAGAATTACTCTATTCATCCCCCTCCCTTACACCGCAGCAGGCTGCCCTTTGACGGCGCCAATGGTGGGAGAAGCGGGGGTTAGGTGTCTTCTCCAAGGACCCTAGACGTGCTGTCTGTGGGACGCAAACCCGCAAACTTCTGCTCCGCGTGCGAACTTAACCATTGAGCTGCCGTCTCCTCCCACTTTATTCATGAATACCAAAAGGTGGAATCTTTCTTTAGGAGGCTAAAGCTTTTATTAAGAGATTCATTTACTCATGATGTTGAGTTTTACAAACAAGTGGATTCCAAATCAAACATAATAAAAGGTTTATCCCTTTTTATTCTACTTTAATATCTCCTCAAGTTCTGCAGTATAATTTAGATGACAAAACCTTTGTTCTGTTGTGTTTAAGTTGCACATGCTGTTCTGATTTGGAACATTTAAACTTGTGTTTGTACATACAGTACCTCGATAAAAACATAAAACTGTCGAAGAGAAGAATTGTATCAAAAACTATAGTTTATTTTTCCACTATTTGTTCCTTTTGATCTTTTAACTTGAAGTTTGATGCTAAAATGCTGTACTTTGCGTGAAAGTTCTGCCATCTTCATTGAATCAGAGGGAGTAAGTTTAAAGAAGTCACGGCAGCACACAAGGGAGACATTAAAACAAGTGTATTAGCTGAGAGAGTTCATTTTAAAAGACTCTAGTGCTTACAAACAATTTAGAAAGTTGCTCTCAAGAGCAGAAACATCATTATTACATTCATTAGAAACTGTTTAAGCTATTGAACCCTTTTTATAATGTCAAAGAACGGCAACCTGGGAGATTCGTTAATGTTTCATGATCACTATTCCTGGGTAGTTCTTGTTGGTCTCTTTTACCCAAGGTAATAAGATCCCCCATCAAAAAACAATATTGTTAAAACTATCTTTAACCATGAGACATCTTTAGTAAGGGTTTCTGCTCAGGGTCATATAATACAAAAGGATCCACTTTTTTTTTTCATTTTTACTCACTTCATTAATCCCTCACCGGGGAAATTTGTGTGCTGCTCTCCTACACCGCAGCAGGCTGCCACGACGGCGCCAATGGTGGGAGAAACATGGGGTTAGGTGTCTTCTCCAAGGACCATAGACGTGCACTCAGTTTGTGTTTTGTTAATTAAATTTTTATTATTTTTAAATTCCAATAACAACATAAACCATCATTTCAGTAATTAACATAAAGCTTTGTACTTGTTAATAATAGAAGGCACAGCAATCTCAAAATTGGCATGCCCTGCCATTTCTGTTCTTCATACAAGAAAACAAAGTTGCAACATTTTTATGTTTTAACCTTGCTGCTGGGACAATGTTGCTTGTTGTGTCTTAAATGCTGAAAGTAAAGACTTTAGTCAACTAATTTGACAATTTGAGGATAAAATGGAAGTTCAGTTAAAAGTTAATTTTGCATCAATAAATTATTTCAATTTTAGCACGTTCAGCCTTTGAAAAGGTCATGATTTAACTGTACAAAGCCCAGTGATCAGGCAGACAACAGCTGTCATGTCATCCAACTAGCATAACATTTCATCAAAGCATCAAATTTCAACGCAAAATTAGCAGATTAGTTTAGTCGTCTAGGGCAAAGTGACCAAACAAATGTGAGTAGCGATTAAACACAACCATAACGACATGGTTCAATTCCTTTTTGTACTTTATGTTCACAGCTCCTCCCCACTTATCTCTATTTCACAGAATACATACCAGTAGATTGTATGAGACAAATACCATTGGAAGTTATCAAGCAACCAACTTCTTCAATGTGACAGCGTGGTCCAAGTCCTCCTTGTAACCTGAATAAGTAAACTAGCTCAAGGATCAACCGGTCTGTGATACCAATCCCATTTTAAATGACACCTGGTGTCTTTCTTTCTTCTTAGTTTCCATCCAACCAAGGATTTTCCAGCCATTCATGGTAAATATTCTCATAAAAACAAAAAATTATATGAAAATCTTACACCTAATTAGTTGCACACCTCTAATACCCTGTGCTGACATGTTTGTTCATTTTTCTAAATTTTTGCTGCAAATATTGTCACGTAAACCAACAGCAGACAACATATTATGTGCAAGAAAGTCTTAGCTCAGTGTTATAGCAGCAGATGTAAAATCCAGACATAACTGCATTCAAACGTTTAGGTTTTACTTCATAAAAACAACTTTTTGGATGAAATATTCTGTTATATTTTCAACTCAAAGTTATGTTGCTTGACTAAAAATGAGCACTACATGGATACAAGAGACAAAATCTCTGAAAGTCTTGTCTACTAAAGGATTAAACAGAAGCTGCCATTAAGGATAGGTGTCTGTGTTAAATATGAATCAACCCCTCCAAGTTCAAGTTGTTGAGTAAATAATTCAGTGACATGGATGCATTATCGACTTGACGTAAATCTGATATGAGAGGGAATCAAGATGTGTGACTGAGATGATAATTGATATGATAATGTAGGAAGAAGAAGATGGTACAATAGAAACAAATAATAATGAAGTGTTAAATAAATGATGAAGGTAAAACTATTAATGCCACCAATGGCACGCTGAAGAACTTGTGATAGTAAAAGTAATGGAAGAAGGCAGAAGAAGAGTTCTATGAATTAAGAAAAATGATAATTGGATGTTAAGCATTGGATGTTTGTGTTGTACGCAAATCAATCAAGTCAAATATGTTGTTTAAGTTGATTGATTTTGCATTGATATTAACTAATATATCTCTGGAGAATTTTATCCATGAACGACAACTTTCTCTGTACTAATAAAAGTCTGTTTGTGGATCTTTGTGCTCCGATTGTGCAGGCACTCCATTGGCTGTTGCAGTGTTAGCAGTTTATCAAATATGTACAAAAACCTGCATGTCAAACTCATGTTCTCAGCGATGGAGAGAAAAAAACCCCAAACATTTAATATGATTTTCCAAAGTGACTAGAAGGTGCTGGATCCAGTCCTGGTTGGTTAGCAGGCAAGTTTCGATTATGTCTCGAAAGCACATGAGAAACGCAACCATTTGTATGGCATTTATTCATATGAGCACTTTAAATTGACCAATCCACTTAATGCATGTTTATGGCTGTGAGAGGAAACTGAAGTACCTGTGTAAAAGCAATCCATACATACAGTATGAGGCGATAGGTCAGTGTTAGAACATTCGCCCATGGACAGTAGGTTCTCCGTAAGTTTGTGGGATTGAATCCCACTGAGCTCATGTCTTGGTGGCCTTGGAGAAGACACCTAACCCCATGTTTCTCCCACCATTGTTGCCGTCCTGGCTGCCTGCTGCGGTGTAATGCAGCACACAAATTTCCCCATTAAGGGATGAATAAAGTATAACTCTTTCTTCTTCAAAGAACAAACATCAAAAGAGCTAAAAAATAGTGATTTTCTGACTGAGACTAAAAATCATACAAAAGTAAAAAATAAAAGTCAGCAAAGAACAGTGCTATCATTTAATAGAAAAAGAAAGTTGTTACTGGACAAGAATTTTATTTATTTTTCTATATGTCGTGTAATGTATTTGCACTCCAAACTGGCAGAAAACCTTTATTCTTATTCTTTCTTATTATTTTTCTTTATTTTTCTTTCTTTCATTAATGTGAAATTACACTGTGACCGAAAAAAATAAATAAATAATAAAAAAAAAATGGATTGAGATTTGGCAAAAAAATTGGAACTTTTTAAGAAAATTGCATGTAATGTCAGGTTTGTAACAATCATAAGTAATGCCTGCATAAAACAAGAGTAATATACTGATGTACATATATCTTTTTTATGATTAAGTCCAGTATTATTTGCCATCAAAATGTTTAATCAGACACAACTGTTGTACCTTTCATTTAACTCCAGACACCTTCTGCTGCTTCTCTTTCTTCATGTGGGACTATAGGGATGAAAAAGTCTGTAATTGTGTCTGTGTGAGAAAGCGAAAGAAGGTGGGAAAAAGAATGTGAATAAAACTACTCAGTTGCAGAGAGCAGTCCCATCTGCAAGCTATCGGACCTAAATGAAGTTGTACAAAACCATTCCATTGATAATAAAGCTAATTTTTATGGCTCTGACAAGTATGTAATTATGTGCAGTGGTGCTTTTCAGATTTTATCACAGTCAATAAACTATCATGCTAATTTCATTCCTGTTTTGACATATTTACATGAAAATATTCGATTTGGGGGGAATTAGAGGCCTTGAAAGCTGCTGATAGATGGCTTTTAATGATCTGTGACCCTCGGCCTGTGGGCTCATCTGTTTGTCGGCCCGTCGATCTCGTGGGAAATGTGCTTGGTGTTCTGATCTCCTTAGACAGAGTGCCATTCAGAGACTGCCAGCCAATAAGCCCCGAATGCTTGCCCTTTTTACTGCTAGCTGATTCGTCAAGCGTGCTGATCTGGAAAGATTAACAGAAAATAGTTGTTTAAGTGCTTCTTTTTATACTTTATCAATACTGTCTGGAGGTATTTTTTTCTTTCAACCTCACAGTATTGAAAACTTGCTGTTTTTATTCCCAAACTCACTCCCCATCCTCAAACGCACATGAATGAGGTCAAGTCATGCTACCCATCCTGAGCCTAGTGGTGCAGATAAAGTACACCTGGCATCACTGGACAGACTCATTCTGGTGAAAACACACCACAGGGGTCACCATCGATGACAAAGTTCTCTAACGGGAGGAGGGAAATCATTGTCAAAATGGAAAACAGCTTTCTTTTCCTCTCGCAATAAAGCATGTGCAGTGTCTCGCTGGAGGGAGCCGATGTCATAAAAAGTCCATCAAAAGCAACAGTAATTACCCAGGAAATTGACAGTGAAATTAGAAAAGTTTGTGGCTACTGAAACACACTACCGTCTTCCCCCAGGATTCTTTTGGTGGGAATGTGGCCAACATTGTTTCTTATGTATTCTTGAATCTTTGCAATTTCCAGCTAGTTAAAAGCTCATCTGTTAGACTTTTTTTATGGTACCTTTTGGCGCCGTAAATTAGTTTAATTGTGTTCAGAGGTTAAACATTGGAGCAAACATTGAGTCACTGTCCCATAGCACTTGGGGAAGACTAATACTAATGGAAAGAAAAATCATGGCAGAAAAAAGATCAACCCAAGTTCAAAAGACACAAGTACATGGCTCTTTTATGCCTTAGGTTTTTGAGTGAGTCTCTGTAGATTGATTTGGTGAAAGAGATGAAAAAGCTATAGTACATCCCAAAAACATCACTCTGTCCAGATCTTATCCTTGTAACACTGGCCACCTAACAAGTGATTGTGAAAAAATTAACTATGATAGAATAAAGGAAACATTAAAAACCAAGTCCACCTGATCCTGAGAGTTAAATTGAAATTGGAGGCTTCTCAGGGTTCCACCTGGCTGAGAGGGCCAATTTAGAAAAAAAGCCAACAAGGCAGTGACGCAAATAGCCTTTGTATTTAAAAGGATGTCTATAAACAACTGCATCGTGACACAAATAAGGAATTGACCGATACTGTCTAGGTCATCCGGGCAATGGGATTGCAGGTTGTTAGAGATCTGAAACACCCAATATAGCTTGTAGGCATCACTGATGATGTATTTTTGTGCATCCAGAGGTCAAGAATTGTCAGTCTGTAGTGATTGTAGAAAATTTGTCAAAAAGTCTATTTCTTCATCCTTTTTTTTCAGCATGTTATTGTCTGAAACAGTTTTTAAAACATTGTAAAGTATCTTCTTTACATACCATAGAATATGAAATACTCCATGGTGTGATGCTCAACTGTCCATAAAGCTTCTAATCAGGGCTGCTTATTTTTTAATAAAAAAAAATGGTAACCATTCCACATTTAAACTTGCAGTAAAGTCCTCTTTGAATTTGTTTTTGTCTTTCATTACACTTAGGATGTATATTCTTGATTATTTGTTATTATTATTATTATTTGAGGATATTGAACTCTTCAAAAACAATATAAATCCATTCTCAATAAATGTAAGCATATCAACTTTTGTCTATTATGTTATATTATTTTCTTTCTTTTTTTTTCTCTTTCAGATTTGCATTCTGGTGACAAACATGTAGCATCCATAATAAGGTGACATTGTGGATGTCTCACTATGCCTCAAGCATTTGGCTCAAACCTGATAAAGACAAGTAAGACACATAAGTACATTATAATGCAGCTTGTCAATAGTAATGAAACGGTGACATGTTCAAGAATAGCCATGTGCAAGGAGCTTGCAGGGTTCCTCTGATTTCAATGCCAATCTCCATAATCAAGATGAAACCACACACTGCCAAAACTGGCATAATACGGGCGCTCGCCGATGAGTGATTGATTGAATATGAAATAATGAGGGTTTTCTGGTACTCTGCTGGTCATCTAAAATTCTGAATACAAATCAAATGGAAATTTTATGCAATGAGATGTATTAATGGAATCCAGGAAGTGTTTTAATGTACAGCAATAAGTCATACAAGTTGTCTCAAGGAGATGAAGAGTTCTTGCTGTCGATAAGCCATTTTAGAGCATTATTGTAAAAAAAATGCATGTCTTTCTGCTTATATTCAATAGTTTTATTATGCTTTAACTTTATCTGTGCTAATAAAAGTCAGTTTGTGGATCTTTGTGCTCCGATTGTGCAGGCACTCCATTGGCTGTTGCAGTGTTAGCAGTTTACCAAATATATACAAAAACCCTCATGTCAAACTCATGTTCTCAGCGATGGAGAGAAAAAAAACCCCAAACATGTAATATAATTTTCCAAAGTGACTAGAAGGTGCTGGATCCAGTCCCGGTTAGTTAGCAGGCGAATTTTGATTATGTCTTGCAGGCACATGGGAAACACAACCATTCAAATGGCATTTATTCATATGAGCACTTTAAATTGACCAATCCACTTAATGCATGTTTATGGCTGTGAGAGGAAACTGAAGTACCTGTGTAAAAGCAATCCATACATACAGTATGAGGCGATAGGTCAGTGTTAGAACATTCGCCCATGGACAGTAGGTTCTCCGTAAGTTTGTGGGATTGAATCCCACTGAGCTCATGTCTTGGTGGCCTTGGGGAAGACACCTAACCCCCCATTTCTCCCACCATTGGTGCCGTCCTGGCTGCCTGCTGCGGTGTTATGCAGCACACAAATTGTGTTTATAGATTTCATTTTTGGGAATAGAAAATTGCTGAGGAGAATGCCTTTAATGGCACTAATGTGTTTTATTTTAAAATGAATCTCTTAAAATTTTGCCTGCGTCACAAAAATACATTTTATAGGTCAAATGTTCTCCACCTGTAAATGACCACATGGATTTATCTGTAAAATTTCACAATAAGAACAATGAGAGCAAAGCAGTTGTGGACGTCGCTTTGCTTGGTTTATCCAACTGATGTTAAGTGATATTTACAGATTGTGGCCAGCAAAATTGCACATTAGAAGCCCCATTAACATTTTTGTTGCCCTGGGCATTGTGAAGAAGATCACAGCTGGTACCAGGAGTTACTGTCAGCACCCCACGTTGGAGATGTGTACTTGTAGGATGGAGGGGGGTTAACATGGTTAGAAAGGACAAAAAACCACTCATCATGTGATTAGTGTCCTCGTTAATATGTCTCCACTCATTTAAACCTCATTTAAATATCCATCCAAGCAATTAAATTCAGTTAAATGGAAAAATGTTGTTGTTGTTTCACAACAGAGCGTCATTTGTTAGCAGGATGTGGTTGGACAAAGCATATGGTCACAAGCACCGACTCAAGTGTTGTGTTCTAGCTTTTTTGTGTGTTTGTTTTCAATGCTCAATGTTTAAATATGAGTTTTTAAAGTTGTGTTTACATTGCAAAAGATTTTCACTGAAACTAATTTTAAAAATGTTTTAACCATCATAAAAAAAAAAAAAAAATTTATACAAAAGACATTTATAATCCATAATATTTTTTCCCTATTTTTTAACACAATTTTGCTGTCAAAAACCCAGTGGCTTTTGGATTATAAATTGACTTTAAAAAATAATTTAGATAGCTTTTTGGTTCTTTCGGTCAGAACTTATGAAAAAAAGTTGAGATTTTGTCTAATTTTCAAAGCCTTTTGGGCCTTAATTGCCCAAAAAGATAAAATGTTAAAATCTTTCCTTGGGCACAGAGTTCTAAGGTAGACAGTCTTACTTTCTGACTGGGTCATAGAACCTGAATTCTATTGAACACCTCAAGATTCTCTTTTTTTTTTTTTTAATTCTTGGTACGTTTATTCATCAGAGTGTCTATCTTGAAAAAATATATATCTGACCATTTTGGTGTCGTAATGGTCTAAACAACTAGATTGATTTAGTGGCATAGTGGGTTTTAAGCTGATAAGTAATGATACAGTGCATCCTAAAAGTATTTACGCCTCACATAATGTCAGCATTGAAAATGGTTTTGAAATTGTTTCAAATTAATTAAAAAAAAAAAAAAAAAAAACTGAAAATGATATGTCCATAACTATTCCCAGACCTAAGTCAATAGCTGTTACACTTTTGGTTGCAATTACAGCATTAAGCTGATTTGAATATGACACCCCGGGTGAGGAGCTCTGCCATCTGGGAGGAGCTCGATGTTGAGCCGCTCCTCCTCCAGTTCGAAAGGAGCCAGATGGGGTGGTTCGGGCATTTGGTCAGGATGCCTCCCGAGTGCCTAGCGGGCAAGGTGTTTCGGGTACGTCCCACCAGGAGGAGACCAAGCGGCAGACCCCGGACCCGCTGGAGAGACTATGTCTCACAGCTGGCCAGGGAACGACTTGGGATCCTTCCGGGTGAGCTGGAGGATGCAGCCGGGGAGAGAGAGGCCTGGACTACCCGTTTGAGGCTGTTGCCCCCGCGACCTGACCCCAGAACAAGCGGAAGATGACGGAACGGAATGGAATATGACACCACAAGCTTGGCAATTTTCATAAGCTTTGGACAGTTTCACTGATTCCTATTTGTAGTACCACTCAAGCTCCACCAGGTTGGATGGGTAACATCAGCCTTTTTCAGATCTCTTGATAGATGTTCAATTGGATTCAGGTGTAGACTCTGACTGGGTCACTCAAGGACAGTGACAGAGTTGTTCTGAAGTTGTTACTTTAATATCTTAATAGTGTGCTTTGGATCATTGTCCTGCTGAAAGATTGTAAGTATCTATCCTGTGTAAGATTAATGAGTGGTTATGCAAAATATGAGATGCTGCTGAGTAAAATAGATTAGAGTGACGAAATAGTAGAAACTTTAACATCTGTTTTGCCCAAAATATGTGGGAAAAAAGCCACTCATCAGGTGCTTTTGTTTTTTTAAATTATATTCACAAATTCACAATTGTGTGTCGCTTGCCAGATAACAGAAATATTGACCCACGGTTGTACTACAAAGAGTTTTTTGGGTCTAGTGGTCTTGGAAACTGAAAGAAAACTATAACAACTTGAAAGTATCTTCTTGTTTTTAACTGTAAAATTAATTTATAATGATTCCTGTTATGCATGCTAAATCAAAAGATATTTATCAAGTACCAACAAGTACATAATGAGTGGTACATGTTTCAAAGTGGATTTATGGAAGGACTTTTGTCACTTACATACAAATCTTTGTTGTGGTTGTGTCTATTGTTAAAGAGACATCACATTTTCTTCATACTGAATTACAATCATGTGTTGACTTCTCAACATAATTTCAACCTATGTACTTTGCCTTTTAAACTGATTTTTTTTTTTTTGGTAAATAGTTTATAACCCCTCTTTTTCTTTGGAGGCATTTCATTATAAATCACTATCACTGTTTCCCATCTCGGTTTGATTGTAGTTAGATGGGCTGTAATAATTTATAACACAGATTAAAAAGAAAGATGTTTTTTTGTTGTTTGTTTCTGCGACAAACACAAGCAAGTGAACATGAATGCAGACTGAACAGTCTTAAGGGCATGGGAAATAATTCATTTAAAACAGACTCACACACATCAGTCTTGCAGTTCTTCATGTGCAGAAACAACCAAAATTCTACTGTAGTGTCTTTGTTTGGTGACAACAAGTTTTGGTTCATTTTTAAATGATGTTTTGATTGCCGGCTTAGCTGCAGATATTAGACATTTCTTGGCCACAGTAATATTTCGCAGCGTGTTCACTCTTTATGATATTGATGTAGGCTGACCCTTACATACTCATTTATGCATGTTTTATGTGTATGACGAATCCAGCAATTTCACTCCTAAGCTGGTTCTGCGGTAATTTCAAAGACTTTCCCTCAGAATGACCCTTGGGCAAACTTGAGCACATTATGTTATATAATACTAAGCTGATCCTTCTTTGCCCTCGTTAATATAAACCTGACCATGACTAAAATGTATCTAAAATATCCGCCACCCATTTAAATTCTGTGTTTAGTAGTTACCTCTTTAAATAATTTTAGATTTAAAGGAAGTTTAATTAGTCAATCGGAAAAGGTAGTAATTTCCATGTCGGTAAAATTGTGAATTCTAGGTGGTTAAATAAATTCCTGACTAAAACAAAAAGGTCAGAATCAGTTTTCTTGGCAGATTCGTAGCATATCAATCTAGATTAATAAAAAAAAAAAGTAAGGTAAGCCATGGTTATGAGACTTAAAGAATTGGACTACATTTCTTTATATAGGGTTTTGAGAAATGAGAATGTGAGACAATTTTGGGGTTTTTTCTTTCAAAATGTTTTACCTGTTTCTCTAGATTCCACTTGACTTCATCCTCCTGGTATTTAGCAATGTGGTGAACTGGTCTCATTTTAAAACCTTTCAGATTTATTCTGATAAGTTTAGCCACATACCTATATCTGGGAAGACAACCTGACCAGTGTCTGACATTCTGCATGTGCATATTTCTTTCATATTTTTTGAGGTGTTGAGTGTTGAAAACAAATGTTGCTTACTTGTACATCTTTGTTTTGTTGTGGTTTCTGAACACTATTTTTTTCACATGATGTAGTTTTAACTTGAGAGAGTGGCCTTTGACTTTTATTTAATTTCATTTTCAGAACCAATTCATTATTGAATTGCAGGGGATGCTGTCCCACTTAGTGAACTGGCAAAAAGTAGAAATGACTGTGCAGGTCGCCAAACTATCACAAAGCCAAACAAAGACAGATGAATTCAATGCAAAAGCCCAACAAACGTCAACAAAGATGGCAGCGTGTCTGCGTTTATTTAACTTTCTGATCTTTGTAGTCTCCCAGCATTAAATTACACAACTGTTGATTGGTAACTATTGCAATATTTCGCTCGTCGTCAACCTTTATTTTATTTTGCCGACTTTGGAATATGTTATTATATCAAAGCAGTTTAGGCTCTGATTGTTAGTTGGCATGCGTTCAAGCATCAAAAGTTTAGATTTCAAATCTAGCATCCATTTCAAATGTGTATCTAGCACTACAAAAACGTAAGGCATGGCATTGGTCAAACTTTATTTGTGTTCTCCCAAAACTCGTCTTGATAGACACAAAATTGTGCAGATGAATATGCTCAATACTTTATTAGACACTTGAATTTACCATTAACTTTGCATTGAAACAGGGTGCTTTTGGTGCTGGTCCAACATATTTGACCACATGAATGTGACCACATAAATGTCTTTGCAACAGACAACTGTGATGTGGTAAAGTAATCCTTATTGGGTCGTCACTGTCTGGGAATTTTGTTGTATTAATAGAGGATGTTTACTTTGTTGGTGGTCTGATTTATGCTTAGTTTGAAAAGTTTCACCAAAGTGCATTAACAGTACATTGATAAATACCAATAGTAGGTCTCTTTGCAATTTACTCATGGGAAACACTGGCTTTATTTCTAAAGTTTATGCTCTAGTGCAAGGCATTTTAACTTAAAAAAATGTATTAAAATAACTGGGAAATATGAAGAGATTGTGCACTGATTGATACTGTATCTTTGGTGCTGTCAAGATAGCATATACTGTAAATAATGAGTTGAGAGGAAACTTTTTCATCATGGCCATTTTTCTTTTACCTTCTTTAAAAAGCCTGATTTCAACTGCTTCACTCTTTGTTCACCTGCTGAAAATGTCCATCCTTAAAACAGAAATTGATTAACAGTAGAACTTAGAGTCTTTTCTTTTTAATTATTTTCCCTCTAACTTAAAGTTAGTCCCACACCTGGAATAAAAGGCTTGGTTATCCGTCATCGAGAACACGTGAGTGATAGAAAATGGGAATTTGATTATTAAAAGACGAAGGATTCTCACTCTGCTTAGCCTCCTAATACTGCTGATGGCTTCCTTTTTTTATCCAAGCAGATAAAATAATGATGACTGTTCTTTTCAGGGATTTTGTCAGCACTAGTTTAACTGATAAAACATCAATAGCTTTGAAAGTTTTCCATCTGGCAAAGTTTTAAATCTGAAAAAATGGCCCACTCAATGATGTTTTAATTACAATAACCGGAGGAAGAATTTCACAGGAAAATAAGTTATGCAATATTTTCACAAAACTCACACAAATAAATGAAGTGCACATAGTTGCACATCAGTCAGGCAAAGACATCTTTGTTGTGTCGGCTTTTTTGTCACAAGTCTAAAGAGGCACTAGAGAATAAAAGTAAATGTACTGCCTTGTTTTACTGTGTGTTTTTTATGAGACAACATACATTAAACTTGCTGTAGCTGCAGTAAATAACGTGCACTATAAAACCCTGTTTGTGAAAAGGCTTGTAAACATAAAGAGCAGCAATGAGGTCAACGTCAGAGTAATTGTAAAGCCCACAACTTAATGCTTGCAGACAAAATGGACTTGAGAACATGACAACACCCAAGCGTTTGCCATGAAAATAGGTGATTAGGTGGCAAATTCTCAGCTGACCTTTTCCTTTGTGCTGAAGATTTAATTTATAACTACACAGAGCGAAAGGATGTTTGGATTTGATTGAAGGTTTTTACCAAATTAAGCAATCATAATTTGCCCTGAAGTTATTTTCAATAAGTCATCAGTCATATTAAATATTCTAAACTGGTGCGCTCAAGATTCTGATATTTTTATTACTACAATTTCCAGTGCTTAAAAGCTGTTATTGGATGTCTGATTAATAACTTTGTTTCATGAATGGTAGCATGCGATGAGTGAGAAAGTGTCCTTGCAGGATTTTGTGTTACCTTGCAGCTTTTGTTGAAGTGCCAACTCAGAAAACAAAGAAAGAAATAGTAAAGCTACTGATGTGCAAACAAATTTGACATTTGTGTCAAAGCAAGCTCCTGGGGACCACTTTAGCTGCTAAAACACTATGAAAAATGTGCCAGACTTGAAATCTTTTTTTTGTTTGTTTGTTTGTTTTTCTACTCCACACTTGTTGTATTTGAATTAGTTATTGGCATTTTGGATTAGTTCAAACTCAATGTGGGTATTCTATCTACATAAATAATAATTAAAAAAAATATTTTGATGTTCTTGAATCATCAGGATCAACAGTCCAGAGCAATGGATAGTGTGGAAAAGAGGTGAAGAAGCATGTGCAGGCAGGCTGGAACGGGTGGAGAAAAGTATCAGGTGTGATGTGTGACAAAAGAGTTTCAGGCAAAATGAAAGGGAAAGTGTACAAAACCGTGGTGAGACCGGCCATGCTGATTGGTCTAGAAACAGTAGCACTGAGAAAAAGAAAGGAAACATAGATGGAGGTAGTAGAGATGAAGATGCTGAGGATCTCCCTGGGAGTGACCAGGATGGACAGGATTAGAAATGAGTACATGAGGGGAACAGCACATGTTAGAGGTTTTGGGGATAAAGTCAGAGAGGCCAGACTGAGATGGTTTGGACCATCCCATCTCATTGTGCAGAGGAGAGAGAGAGAGTACATAGGAAGAAGGATGCTGGATTTGGAACCACCAGGAAAGAGGACTAGAGGAAGACCAAAGAGGAGGTTCATGGATACAGTGAAAGAAGACATGAAGATAGTTGGTGTGAACAAAGAGGATACATCAGATAGGGTTAGATGGAAGAAACTGACTTGCTGTGGCGATCCCTGAAAGGAAATGCCGAAAGAAGAAGTTCTTGAACCCCAACCTTCTCACTGTAAGGCCACTGTGTTAACCACTGCGTCACCATGCTGCCTGTGATTTAACTTTGGAATTTTTTTTTGGCTGTATGATCAAAGCAAAAGAAAAAAAAAATTATACATACATAATCACAATATTCCAACTTCAAATACTAAGAGCTAACCTGAAAATTAAAAAAAAAAGTTTTCCAAAAACACCCCAAACAATTCTTTCAACCAATCAATTGGATTGATTTTGATAATAAGAAGGCAATTCCTTACAAAAATGTTAATTGAAGCAAATTGAGATTCATTTAAAGTTGTTCAATTTTCCAATATTTTCCTGTTAAGTTCCATTAACAGTACTGAAACGTGGTATAAGATGTTCTCTGCGAAGGCTTTTTATTTGTCTATTGAAATATATAGTTTCACAAACTCATAGAAAGATAAACAGTCTATTGATTGGCTTCACTTCTTTTTATTAGTGATCATATTATGATTGCATTTTTTTATAATGTGGATACATAAAACTTGTAAAACATAAAGGTAGAAGAAAAAAGTGGTTGTCATTTAAGTTATTTTTCTGACATTTTTGTGAAGATAAAATTTTCTTTCAGAAATTTAAACCGTTTTTTCAGTCATCTTAAATTTTTTATAAAGCTTATTTAGTAGGTTGTCAGGAAAAACATATTTGTTGAATGATTGAAACTGATGTGTTGACGTTTATTGAACTTTTTTTTCAAAAAAGGAAAATTCTCTTCATCTTTTTTAAATGTGCTTCAAAAAAAGTTTATTTTTCTGAATGATGTGGGGAAAAAAATAAACTCTTGAATTTATTGCAGCTTAGATTATTTGCTGAGACAAAAATGACAACCAGCCTTGAGATTCCCCTCACTGATCATGTTTCATTATGTTTGCCAAAAGGGCCCGTGCCATTACCATGAGTACGATCATAACTTATGAATGAGGCAAATGGCAGAATACATCAGCGCTCATATAAAAAGTTGTTTGGGTGTCAGTGCGCTCTACAGAGGCCCAGACAGCATCAGACAGTGAGCAAAATGTACTTGACGTGCACTTCTCTTCCTTCAGCTTGACTTCATTTTGTACAGTGACGCCAGCCTTGCTGCGTACAAACTCTTGTCAGGAATTCATCCCTACACACACACATACACACAAAGATACTTGCTCGTATATAATGTGGAAAAGTTGACTTGGCCCCATCATGATTAGTTTTTTGTTTCCTTGAAGCATGTTTTAAGGATTAGCACATTAAAGCAGTAGTCTGTCATGATCACTTTAGAGGGATTTGTGAATCATTAGATGAGCCGCTTGCTAACTTGAGGCTTCAGGGAGAAAACGGGTTCCCCCCTGCCTGGGGACCTTATAAAGGGACTCAAAAGTTTGGCCATTTGATGTTTTGTCATTAGCAGCCATCTTTTATGATTAACATCGTGGCCCTTTGGTTCACCCCTCTCAACCAGTTTGATCTGATTCAACATGTCCTCCTTTTTATTAGGGAGTATCAAGAGTCCCTCTGGCATTGGACAGCTAGTGGGAAACTGCTTGGCTGCAACCAACAACTACTTTAAAAGAAATCTAATGAATCGTGTAAAATGTAGTTATAAAATTTATGACAAAAACAAAACAAAAAAAAATTATGTTTGACTATTACTTTGACACTAAAAACTACACAGTCACATTTTACTTCAGCACCCTCCATTTTTGTTGTTTGAAGTTTTGTTAAATAAAGATAAGGTTTATCCAAGTCACCCAATTTGTACATAGGTGCATTACAACTAGAAAAAAAAAACTTTAATATGTCCGGACGTCTGGAGCTGTGTGAGCACCAGACTTGTCTCACTTAGATGCTCTTCAGACAGACTAAAAAACTCTTTCGTGCCTTGTGCTATCAGACCCTTTAATGCATCAGTGTCGGGCAGGAACAGAAGAGAGCTGCAGTGATTTTGCTGATTTGACTATTCTTAATAATTTTACTCATTATTCTTTGCACCTGATTAAATGCACTCTACTCTTTTTTTGCAATTTTATTTGTTTCACTTGTATTTCTTTGTCTTTTTTACCTGCTGTATTTATAGTGTTCTTAACTGTGTTTTCAAATACAAGTACTTTGTGTAACAAAAAAGGCGGACATGTAAGCATGCTCTTTGCGCAAAAACAACTTCTAATTTAAAAAAAAAAAATCTTTGCAAACAAGAGCTTAATTGATCTCTCTAGGTTCCTCTCATCCAGGAGGAGCTCGGTATCGAGCCGCTCCTCCTCCAGGTCGAGAGGAGCCAGATGGGGTGGTTCGGGCATCTGGTCAAAATGCCCCCCGTGCGCCTCGTGGGCAGGGTGTTTTGGGCACGTCCCATCGGGAGGAGACAAAGGGGCCGACCCCGGACCCGCTGGAGAGACTATGTCCCACAGCTGGCCGGGGAACGACTTGGCATCCTTCCGGATGAGCTGGAGGATGCAGCCGCGTGAGAGAGGCCTGGGCTAACCGTTTGAGGCTGTTGCCATCGTGACCCGACCCCGGAAGAAGTGGAAGATGACGAAACGGAATGGAAAGGTTCCTCTCAATCTCTCTTACTGATCACTTTGTATCAGTATGATTAATATTTGAATCAATCCAGCATAAACTACCTCTAAAAACTCACGCATGGCAACATTGAAGTTGGACATTCATATTGCTGGGAGTATTAGTCTTTTTTTTCAGCATTTATTGTAGTTTGTTTTTAAAATACAAATTTATTTTTAATGCAATTTTCATCATTGCATAAATTTTACTTGATAGTAATTTGGAAATATCCAACAGTTTTTACACTTATTCATGACTCGGATGGACTACAGATACACTATAACTTCCTGTATCTGCTGTGGAAATTAGGCTCCAAGATCTTGGAAACGTATCCAGGAATAGGCACGGCTAAGAGCAACGTGCATAAGTAATGTGTGGGAAGGACGTCCACATTTCATTCCCTGTGACCTAATTAATGCAGCAAGCAAGGTGCTGAAAAATTACAGTGTGCAAAAAAAACTCTGCAAAGGCTACGGTTCATTCACACTTTTGTAAGGTGTATGAAATAACCTTCAGGCGGAGATGTTAAATTACAATTTCAATTTTATTTCACCAACAAATGTCTAACCAGCTTTTGTTACTTTTAAAAGAATAGAAGACGATGTGTAAGTACAAAAACGACAGGTAAAGTTCAACTTTATTAAGTACACAAAATAAAGATTCAACGGTTTTCTCCTGCAGTCAAAACAAAGCTGCATATAAGAAAATCAAAGAAAGACTAAAACTGAATGTGTTCTCTTTCTTTTTTGATTTATCCAAAACAGACATCGCTTCTTTTAGTAAAAGTTACCTGAAAAAGCTTGTCAGTCAACGTGAATGGCAGTTCTCTAGATGGAGAAACTAATTTCTGTCTGATTTTTTGATTGGTTTGTCAGCTTTTATCTCGGGACCTTATTTGGAACATTTTCTCTCTGTAAAAGGACGTGTCTGTCAGAGTGATCGACAGGCCTCAGGCCCTGTGTGGGGAAGCAGCTCTGCTGCAACTTTCTACTGAAGAACAATGAAAATACAGCCAATCTGTCTGCAAGTTTATTCACAATGTTTTATTAAAGAACCTTAACAAAATTTAAGGTGAGAATTCAGATCAGGTTTATGCTTTAGAGCAGTTTGTTTAGTAATCAGTGACTTTCTTTTACTGATCTCGTTAAAACTATTGTTAAAGAATAACATAATGATGTCTTTTGAATGACAGAATTATGTACAAGTGATGTTATTCTTAATCTGAGTGTAGTCATACATACAATTCTGTGAGGATAGCATCATTCCATCAAAAACCAGAGTAATTTTTAATAACGACAAACCCTGGTTCACACCCAGACTAAGACAGATCAGGAGGGAAAAAGAAGCAGCTTACAGAGCCATTGACAGAGAGAGCTACAAAGGCGCTAAGAACCGGTTCTCGAGAGAGGTACAGCAGGCGACATCCAGGTACAATGAACGTCTGAAGGAGCAATTCTCTGTCAATGACACCGCCTCTGTCTGGAGATCACTTCGGCAAAT
This sequence comes from Neostethus bicornis, assembly GCA_902685375.1. Lineage (NCBI taxonomy): Eukaryota > Metazoa > Chordata > Actinopteri > Atheriniformes > Phallostethidae > Neostethus > Neostethus bicornis. The sequence goes on along the minus strand of LR738551.1, from coordinate 20,215,319 downwards.
TACCAATTATAAGCCAAAAGCCCCACATGCTGCTGATGACTTACAACTGGCAGAGAAACTCAACACCTTTAATGCCAGGTTTGATGTCTCACTCTCCTCCCCCCTCACTGATCAAGAACCTTCAGTCACTTTGAAGCCACTCCCTTGCCCCACCCAATTAACAACAGAGGTCACTCCAACTGACCAGCCCTCCCCCTCCACTGCTTTCTTGGTGACAAAACAGGATGTGCTCAAGCTCTTCCGCAAGTAAAACCCTCGGAAAGCTTCGGGCCCAGATGGTGTCTCCCCCGCCATCTTGAAACACTGTGCTTAGGAACTGTCTCCAGTTTTCATAGACATTTTTAACACCTTGCTGAAGACATGCCACGTTCCAGCCTGCTTCAAGCTGTCGACCATCGTCCCTGTCCCCAAGAAGCCCCGTATCACTGGACTTAATGACTACAGGCCTGTGGCGCTTACGTCTATAGTCATGAAGTCATTTGAACGCCTGGTCCTCCCTCATCTCAAGCACTTCACCTCTCCCTCTCTGGACCCTCTGCAGTTTGCCTACAGAGCGAACAGGTCTGTAGACGACGCCATCAACCTGGCCCTCCACTTCACCCTGCAGCACCTGGACTCCCCGGGAACTTATGCTAGGATCCTGTTAGTGGACTTCAGCTCTGCATTCAACATCATCCTCGCTGCCCTGCTTCAGGAAAAGCTCTCTCAGCTCAACGTGCCGGACTCCACTTGCAGGTGGATTACTGACTTCCTAACAGACCGGAGGCAGTGTGTGCAGCTGGGGAAAAATGTCTCCACCTCTAGGACTATCAGCACAGGATCTCCACAGGGCTGTGTCCTCTCTCCCCTGCTCTTCACCCTGTACACCAACTCCTGCACCTCCAGCCATGACTCTGTCAACTGGTCAAGTTTGCGGATGACACCACCCTCATTGGGCTCATCTCTGATGGCGATGAGTCGGCCTACAGGATGGAGGTAGACGGTGGCCGCGTGGTTAGAGCGTTCGCCCGCGGACCGGAAGGTCGCGGGTTCGCGTCCCACGGAGAGCACGTCTAGGGTCCTTGGAGAAGACACCTAACCCCCGCTTCTCCCACCATTGGCGCCGTTGAAGGGCAGCCTGCTGCGGTGTAAGGAGTGCAGCAAACAAATTTCCCCGGTGAGGGATGAATAGAGTTATTTATTTATTTAGACCGGCTGGTGTCCTGGTGCAGCAACAACAACCTGAAGCTCAACGCTCAGAAGACAGTGGAGATGATCGTGGACTTTAGGAAAGTCACAGCCCTATTAACCCCCTAGCACTAACAGACTCCCCCATCAACACTGTAGACTCTTTCCGCTTCCTCGGCACTACCATCACACAGGACCTAAAGTAGGAGCCGTCCATCAGCTCCCTGATCAAAAAGGCCCAGCAGAGGATGTACTTTCTGCGGCAGTTGAAGAAAGCCAAGCTTTCCGCCCAGATGTTGGTGCAGTTTTACACAGCCATCATCGAGTCCACCCTCACCTCCTCCATCACCGTGTGGTACGCTGGAGCCACAGCCAGGGACAAACACAGACTGCAGCGCATTGTGCGCTCCGCAAAGAAGGTGATCGGCTGCAGCCTTCCATCTCTCGAAGACCTGTACATCTCCAGGACTTGGGGGCGTGCAGGTCGGATAGCCGCTGACCCTTCCCACCCTGGACATGGACTTTTTGAGCGACTCCCCTCGGACAGGAGGCTCTGGTCCATTTGGACCAGAACGTCCCGCCACAAAAACAGCGTCTTCCCTTGGGCCGTTGGACTAATGAATAGTTTATAACCTGGATCCCCACATCTTTTAGTCACTTCCCTCTTGTCACTTTACTATCTTTATTATTTTCTATAAAATTGCACTACTTTTCTTTTTCTTTCTGAGCAGTCTTAGTTTTGTTAAAAAATTTTTTATTTATTTAATTTTTTTATTATTTTTATTTTATATTTTTACGCACCTGTATCAAAGCAAGTTCCTTGTCTCTGATATTCTTCATTGACATGGCAATAAAAGCATTCTGATTCTGAGTAGAGGGTTAAAGGATGTGTTATTACACACGTTATTACACATTATCTTTATTATTATTACTATCATTATCAAAAGTTTCTAAAACAGGCAAGCCCTTTTCTTTAGCCTATGTTGTTTAATTGCAAGACTTCAAATATGTCCATTGACCAAAATCAATGTTGAGTTTCTTAAATGTGTGAAGTAAATAACAAAAGGCTTTATTGTAAATGATTGGAATCTGGAAATATGGAACAATTTGTTTCCTAAACTACTTCATCCAATTCAGGGTCAAAAGGGAGTCAAAGCTTGTCCTCCCAATTTGCAGGTGCACGATGGGGTTCACACTGGACAGTTCACCGGTCCATCACAGAACAAACATAATGGGAAAAATAACCTTTCACACTCATTCACTGGGAGAATTTACAGTGACCAGTTAACCTTAGACGTAAGTCTTTTTTTTTTTTTTGTCAGGGGAGAACACAAAGTAACTGGAGGGAATCCAGATATGCTGAAGGAAAAGACAGACCCGCAAAGCCTTCTTTACATTTTTGTCTGTGATGCCCCTCCACTACCATTCATTTGTGAGGTTGATTATTATGAGCTTATGAAAATGCATTAATCTTTTCTTCTCTTTGCATTCATCAGCTTATCTGAGCATCTATGTGTCTATATCAACAAAAATAGATATATCTCTGTAAAGATATGGAGTTATACAGCTAAGAATTAATCTGGATACAGAGTTTGTCCTTAGTGTTATGAAGTAACTCACTTCCAGTTCTTATCACTTTAAATGTTTCTATGTTACATCCTGTATATACTCGTCCTTGTTTTGCATCTAATGCTTGTTTTGCACCAAGCTCAGCAAAGCTGTTCATTAGTGATCTAGAAGGATCGTTTACATCCTGACACTATTGGACCTTGCCGTTAACATAAAGTGTCCAAGGTGAACTGTTACACAGCGTTCGATTTCAATTAATACGTTACTCAACTTGAATTCGAGACTGGAACTGGAGCATGCATTAGTGGATGAATTTACTTGGACACCTTGAGACAGATGAGGTTGTCAATGCATCGAATTCCATTGTTGACTAATGTGACTCGCAGCATAGCTTGCCATAATTTGTGTAACTTTTAAACTAAGCTTACACATCCTTGCAAGCCTTGCATCTGTGCACTCAGTACTTATCCATGGTTTTAAAAGGGATCATTAAAACGTTGGGAGGAATTTTAAGGTTACTGTAGTTTGCTATGAAAGAACAGATGTGCAGCCATTCCTACGCTACTCTTAACTTCCATATATTCTGAAACAAAATGATTTTGCCAGGTTAGAAATGACAAGAAATGATGCAATTCCACTTGTAAGTGAAAATATAACACTAAAATATAACTTGGATTAATTTATTGATATATCTGTAGCTTGATCAACACGACAGCTTATCGAATATGTACTTAAACAGAGTTATTGAGTGAGATTTTTGTGTTTTACAGCAGCGATGATCTCACAGTTTGGTCATCATTAATAATTACACTGTGCATATAATAAAAATGTCATTGTTTTCTAAGTTTAGCTCAAGTGTTATATCTTTAAGATGAAGTAACAATTCCGATCAAGCTATGGCTTTGCTCCCTATTTTTCTTTCTTATTCTTAATTAGAGCGATATTACTCATTTTCAACACTTTTGTGAAGCTTGCGTTTTTTTATTTCACTTGTAAATGTGTTTGCATATTACCCAAATGTGTATTGCATCCCACATTCTGTGGATTTCTGTTTACCTGTTTTAGATGGAAACACTGCACTGTTTATCTGTTCTTTCTGAAGATCAGCCTGTGCGCCTCTTGGAATATGGATATCTTTGTTCTGTGTGTGTGTAATCTTTAAGCAGCAAGGGAGGTTGTTCTTTCCTCTGACCCACTGCTCCACAGGGCTTTATCTCTGCCGGTGTTCCATATTATTGATAGCTGTGGTGATATTGACAGGCGTTGTGGTGGTAGGAAGGGGAAAATGGGAGTTTGATATGACATATTGTGGTTCTCAGCAGGTCCCATAAATAACTTTGACACATTTTTGTATGCATGGGAAGGCCTCTGATTCAGCCTCCCATAAAAAATAAACTTCTATTATGGAATGTATTTGTCAAGTGGTGCAGTGATGGATGGACTAGTGTTTAGCCCTTGGCACGCGGATGCGACCTGCCACCGCAAGCAGCAGCAAAGGCTTGTGGGAAGGGTTTGCTAAGCAACTGAGGGAGGTGGTTGAACATCAGTGCAATTATTTAGCATGAATGACGATCATTTCGCCAAGCACTTTCTCTTTCTTGTCATGCATTATTGCGGCAGAATCACATCATCTTTAACAGTGAAAATAAGGAGTGACAAGAAGGAGGACAAAGGACATACAGGAGTGATTGTTGCTGCTCTTTAAAAAAGTAAAACTAATCATAATGTAGAAAAATTAAGAAAATAAGGTCTAAGTTCACTCCTCAAACTTTTTTTGGATAATTGCTAGTCTCTTGTCAAATATTTGAATTAGTTCTGTTTCAGTTGACAGAAGCCAACAAAAAGTGTTAAACAGTTCTATAAATAAAAGTAATTAAAATCTTCTTTCCAAAAGTTTGGGCAATTTTTAAAAACTACAAAAAAAAAAAAAAAAACTATCATTTTTACATTTTTCACATAGAATGGAAAATGTCAAATATATAAAAATCATTTTTGCAACTTTTAATGTTTCAGTTTGTCCTCTATTAGAAGAATTTTTGACAAGGGCAGCAAAGTGTTGTAAAAATAAGTGAAACCAAAAGAAGCCATAAAAACTGATTAACAAGATGGAAAAAAATGAGTGGAAAAAACCTAAAGTCCTTTCGAATTATGCAGGATAAAGAATTCAATCTGCTTTTTTTATAGCACATTTCACAGACAGTTTCCAGAGTGCTCTGCAGTATGTGTAGAATAAATGTACGTTCATTTAATTTAATAAATAAATAAATAAAATCAGAGAAGTTAAAAAAACAAATGCATTGCAGAATGGATTAAAACATACTTGGAAAAAGAAAAGTGGTTAACCTTTTCTAATCAACATATTTCTGCAAATTTTTGAGTATTGAATAAGAATGAACCAATTAACTTGCTAATAGATTGTTTTACTGTAGAACGTATCATAACTGGATGGAATTGGGAATGTTAACCAATGCAGTTCCTCGCAAAGGAATTTCCCTCCTTCCCATAATCTGTGTGAGAGCGACAATACTTGCATGCACAGCAGGCACCCACATTATTCCTTCACGTTGTAGCAATGTGCTTTTGTCGTCTTCAACAAGACAGTGAAAAGAGAACAACATCCCACATGCCCCCTTAAGCGTTCTTGCTCAGCATCATTGATTCATTTTTCTGCTTCAGGGCCCCACAGGGCATGTTGGATTTCATTTCATGACTTCATTTTCTACGGTTGTAAAGACGTCCTGACACACATGGAAATACATGCATGCAAGCATATGCACTCCCCAAAACAGGAAAAAAAATTATCTTGTGCAAAGAAGTGAGGTTTTTTAATGCTGCTCGGATTAAATACTGTAGATCTTTGACTGGTTTCATTTTGATAAGCTGCTGTGTAATAGCGTTAATTTGCTCTTTATAGAAAGAAAAACCCTGAGTACATTTCACAGCTAGACTTTCACTATTAAATCAGACAAGTTTTTCCATAAAAACATAGAGAAAAAAATCAAGTAACATGTACATTATTTTGCAAAGTTACCATAACAGCTTATTCAAACATACATTAACATTTTGTACCAAATTTACAGCATTTAGTGAGAAGTTCACACAAAAACCTCTTTTTGTGTTTTTAAAGTGCCACTACTAAAACCTCCATAACATGCATGGTAATTGTATGATGTAAAAATGAGCTAAACCTGTGCGATGGAACTCCATTTTGAGCAGTCACCCATGAACTTGCTGAACCAGAAAGCGTGTGATGGAGAACACTTAGACCCTCTCATCCATTTCAAATTTGTTCCAATCAATTATTGAAGTAGACAGCCAATTACAAATGAGAGGATTTGAGTGCCCAGCTTTCATTTCTCCAAAGGTTTGCATTAAACGTCGCTTGCTGGTGAATAATTGGTGCGATTAATTTACTGTTGGGTGCAAGAGGTGTTTTCATCTGTCCGTCTGCAAACGTCCCGCCCTTATATGATTTAAAGTATTAAGACCAAGCAGGGGGGTGTTGGGTGCCTTCACAGCCTTTAACAGGTTGAGATGAAGTTTTAATTGTGTTTTGATCCATGTGATTGCATATAGAGTTCTAGTTTTTAATCTGCAATTACTTCCTTCTTTGTCCATCTAATTGGGCTGGTTGGATAGCATTGCATGCAAATGAGGGTAGTTATAAAAGTCTATACATTTGATGTTTTAAGACTACAGGAATGAAATAAGTACTTGTGTATTTGCAGCTGATTATTCCTACAATTTGTTTAATTTGATTGTCAGAGTGACAGAAAAGTAATTTATCTGTCTTCGCTGAGTGACAACCAATAACGAACCACGAGTCCACAGTGATGCTCGAACTCTAAATCAGCCCTAGTTTGCTTCATAATAAAAACTTGAGAAGAGACAGTTAAAAAACTAGATTTATTCTCAATCACTATAAAGCTTAGAGACAAAAAAAAAAAAAACTCTCCGTGCATCTAAATGTAGAACAAGCTCTGTGATTTTTTTTTTTTTTGCCCTTGCTCTCATTTATAATGCAGATTAAATGTCCAAACAGGTAAAGGACAAAGACACAAAACTCTTCTTTTAGTGAGCCTCCTCCAGCAACAAGGGAAGCACAGGTGCACGAGGTCAGCACCCGTTTTCTCTGGAGACTCCCTTAAGGGCAAATGTGCCTATGATGGAATAGAGTGGCAACAGAACAGACGGGACGACTGCTGTAGGCCCGCGGCACTCAATCATTCTCCCAGTCCCACAATAGAGCCTCCATATCACCACCTCCCTACAGACTCCAGGCAATGATACCTCCACCTGGTTACTTCAGGTTGTGGATGTACCTGTTCTACTGCAGAATGTCTCTAGAGAATGGATTTATATAACTATTAAAAAGATGCAGAGGTTGATGTTTTTACAGCTTTAATCCTTGCATTATGTTGCATAATTTAACTTTGAATGGGATTTTTTGACTGATTGTCTGTTCGCCACCGAGTTATCCAGTTAGTGAAGCCTGAGCGTGTTCATTTGAATAAGTCTATTATCGGAACACAATTTAAGTTATAAATCACTCTTATTTTTTGCAAAATGTTGTATGTTTGCATCTTTCAATTAAATAAAACTAATTAGATTATTAAAAAAAAAAAAAAAACTTTTCTGTTTTTAAAAATAAGCAACCCACCCAAATCTATTTAATTCATTTCATTTTTAAAAGTAATTTGATTGGACAACTTTATTGACTGTTGTTTGAATTTACTTTTGGAAATTTGGGAGATGCTAAAAATAGCCTGGGTAAAAGTTTTGTTTTGTCTTATGATACCTGATTATCCCTCAGGGGTTCGCGGCGGGTGCCCAAGCTTATTCTGGCTGATTTCAGGTGAGAGGCAGGATACATCCTGAACAGGTCGCCTGCCTCTTGCGGGGCCACACAATCATTCATTGGACAATTTTGTAGTGGCCAATTTACCTAACATGTATGGTTTTGGAGGGATGGAGGAAACCAGAGTACATGAAGAAAACCCTAACATACATGAGGAAAACTCGAAAACTTCACACAGAAAAGCCAAGGGCAAGTTATTCAGTTAAAAAAAATTGGTCTGAAAAGTCTTACTTAAAAACTTTTGAGAAACAAAAGGTAGTACAACATCCTTTACGGTTTTCATTTTCCACTTTTTGTTTCCTTTTTTCATAAAGAAAATGTCTGATCTCTCTTTTCAGAGAATTAACTTGAAACAGTGGGGACTTGTGTCAAAGCCTTGAGAAAAAAATCAAAACACATAATTTGACAAATGTTCTTTTTAAGTACCAATGATTTAGTCATTAGTCTACAAGTACAAAAAAAAAAAAAAAAAAAAAGAAGTAAAAATATGTATTTTACTTTTAACTATCTTCCAGCATCAAGAACTAACGTGTACTTTCTATTTTCTGATCTGCTTTACCAAAATAGGATTTGGCTACTCTTGGCCTAGTTATTATTCAGGCAAAGGAAGGGTACACATGGACACCTTGCCAGTTCATCGTGAGTTAGGAAAGAATGTTGTTGTTCTTAATGCTCACACTGAAATAGAAGGTCACGTTCTCATCCAGGGATGATTTTGAAAGAAAAACAGGTTAGAAACAGTGATAAATAACTGACTTTATTCTTGACCAAATAACTTTTTTCCGATTTCTTATTTCTTATTCTGTTGTTTTTTTCTCACCACCAGAAAAAGAAATCCTTCCCCTTAAGAAGAAAAAGAAATTTTTACATCTTCTACATCTTCACTATATGCTTAATACTGATGTGTCTAATTTATCACAACAGAACATTTTTTTTCCTCACTGTTTGTTAAACAGTGTTCTTTTTTTTTCTTTTTAGTCCTTGTAAAGTTTGCAGATAAAAGAAATTAAACTATTCATTATGTGTTTAAATTCGATTTAAAAAAAATCTCGTAAGTTCAGTTGTGTTTTTAAATATTGCTATTTTGTCAATCTTTCACGGACAAAAAGAATATTAGAACTTAGAACTTGTCCATGCTGGACAACCATGACAATCCTCTCTATTCACTCCTGGACAAATAGCGGAGCTCCTACTCAAAGAGGGTCAGACAGCTCCGCTCGAAAACATCTCTGTACCAGAGGTCTTTCTTCCTTTAGGTGGTCGGGCTCTACAACAACTCACTAAGCAGACAGAAAGTTGTTGCTGTGACACACAAATTTTCCATTTGTGGGATCATTAAAGTGTATTCTGATTCGGATTCAAAAATGTATGTTGAGTCTAAGAAATTGGCAAAAATTTCATTACAACGTTTCTATATACCTTGAAATATTCTTAGGCATTTTTATTTTTCTCAGTTGTAATCCCTAAATGTTTGCTCTTAATAAAATACATTTATTTATTTGGTCTTATTTATATGCTTCGATCAATTTATATGCTAATGACACAAAGTCTTGTGTTTTTATTTTAACATTTGCATAAATTTATAAAGCCGGCGTTCATCTAGTTTAATTCTATTAAAAAAAAAAATCTAAAACACTAGGTTGGAGTTTTTGTTAAGAACAATAAAATAAATACTTTCAATAAAGGTTTTTATTTAAATGTGTGTGTCAAATACCAGATTTTCAAAGTGAAAGTATTTTATTTAAAATATGTCAACAATAACTGGCTAAGGTTGTTTTTGTTTTTTTTGTCATTACGTTAACTTTTACTCAGGCTCACAGGTAGATTTCCATGAAGCGCACACGCAGACTCCTCCATACAGATGTGACACCATATGTCTCCATTTGACTGAGGTTGTTAAAATCATACTGGGCTAATTTGAAAATCTGGTACATTCATGTACGCATAACCCGAGAACAAAATTAGAAATCTGTTTGCATTGCAGCGAAGCAGAAAGATCTATCATCTAACACCCACCTTACCACCCACCACTCACAGAATCATGCTCATATTCAACACACCAACTTGTTTTATTCACATGCCTGAATTCAATCATCTGGTGTTCAATCATCCTGATTAAAAGGCTGATTTTACCCTAAACAATCTTGGAGTTGTGGGTTTTACTGGCCAATGATATTTGATGATTCATATATTTCAATAAACTTTCAACAATGTCACAGGGACACGTCTTCAATCTTAGCCACACAATGCTAAAAGCACTCCATCTTTCTTTAGCTCTCGACAGAACATTTGAATTAGAACAGGATTATTAATGTGACAGTTTGTTGGAGAGGTATCACGGAAAGATTGAGAGGTGTTTTCTCAAAGGTAGCTTTTAAAATGCAAGGGCATAATTTTACATCACGTTACTCGTTGATGATGAACGTTGATACATTTTACTTTCACACTTCTAATGTAGTCTGATGCAAGCTGCTAATAACTATTTCTCATTTACCTTTGATTTGTTACAAATTTTTAATGTGAGAAAGAGGTTTTAGAAGTACTATTTGTTATGTGGACACATAAACATGTGGACACAGGGAAGCAACGATATTGATTAGTAGCTTTCCCCACCCAAGCCTTTCGATTAAAATCAAAAGTCCAAAAAGATGTCAATTTTATATGGGAATATTGAAAGCCATAATTTTTTTTTTGTCAGATGTAAATCCATGTGTGCATAGATAACATAAGAGTTGATATTTGCCAATCGAAATTTGTTGCATCACTGTGTGGTAGAATTTTAGTTGAGATCAATATCTGGCTTTAGTGCGGAATTCTGCAGCTACAACTCGCAAATATTTAGGTAATGTAGCTTGAATGCTTCATATAAATCAGAGATTATGTTAAAATATTTTTTATATTTTAATAATATTAATAATATATTTTTTTTACAAAAGTAAAATTGTGTATGCCAATATTGTATCTTCTTAAAGTTGTATGGAAATTCAAAAATGTTTACAGTAGTTGTAGATTTTACTTCTCGACCCACTTGTTTGGTATGCGTACTTGCTAATTTTAAAAAAAGTATGAGCAAGTGCCACATGCATCCGCTTTGGTCTTTTGTAGAACTTTATTTGAATGCCGATGAAAAACAAGAGTTAAATCTGACCGTAAATGTTTGGATTTTATTGATTGTGGCGGTAATGGTCACTTTTCACACTGGAGTTTGAAATTTAGTGTTGCTTGATTTGAAGTAGATTGCGGTAGAGGAGTTCTTGCCCGAATCTCTGATTTGTCAGTGTAACTCTTAGTCAAGGTGTTTCAAAATGGCTTCATTGATTGTTGCTGTTCATAAATCAGAGGCAGCAGTTCTTCATTGTGTGGAAAATCAGATGCACTTGTACTACAGCTGCAGCCTTCAAATCCCAGAAGTAAAACTGCTCAGCTTGTGTTCTACTTTGTATTCAGTAACTTTTTTATGTTCCTCATTTGTTTGTTTCCTCCTACACAAGAACATCTCCCCACTTGTGCACCACCAGTCGTCCTATCTCCTTTTTACCCCCATTGCCTTATTTATTCTTGTATATCGCAGCGTTCTTGTCATAAGAATGAATTGAATTTGTTCCCATCAGTGCAAACAACAATAGACATAGCAGGGACCTTCAGGAAAACAAATCACCACCTCCTGTCCCTGTTGGGGATTGAATCTTTGCATGTCTATGCACGTGTGCGTGTGTATCGCTGATGAGGCTGAGGGGGCAGGTGAGAAACAAGCCTATGCCAAAGAGGTACCCACGGTCATTTATTAACATGTCATCTACCCAGTGTCTGTTGAACCAGCAAAAGATCCAGACAAATGATGTTAATAATAATAAGACGCCCTGTGGTGAGACCAGGAGGTCTGCTCTGGTGTCCATTGCTGGCACCTGATGCTTATTATTGTAGAGAAAAGAAAGAAGAAATAGAGTAGTAAGTTTTGTTTTCACTTTTTTCTTGTTCATAATTTTCCATACAAACTGATTCATACATTTTCTCTATTTTTTTTTTGTTTTAGTAAACCTGGATGATAATTCAGAATGTAGAGAGGGACAGATCTAACACCACTACATTTAGGGGCACCCTAAATCTTCTATATGCATTGTTAAAAAGCTTTAGGCTAAGAATTCTGAAACTTAATGCGGCTCGTGTATTACACACATACCACTCACTTTTTTACCATAGAATCTGCTGGTACTTTCCATTCCCTTGTCTTCTCCTTATATGAGGCTGGGTCGCAAGGGGCAACAGCCTCAGATGGGAAGCCCAGGCTTCTCTCACCAGGCTTCTCTCACCCCAGCTGCATCTTCCAGCTCACCCAGAAGTATTCCGAGGCATTCCCCAGCTAGCTGTGAGACATGGTCTCTCCAGCAGACCCAAGGTCTGCGTCTGGGTCTCCTCCCGGTAGGACGTGCCCAAAACGCCTCCCCAGCGAGGCGTTCAGGAGGCATCCGAAGCAGATGCCCAAACAACCCCATCTTTTGGTACAAGACTAACTTAATTTGTTTTTCCTCACAAGCTTGTTAAGAATTGTCTTTACTTATTACTGTCCACAGTGAAGGGTAAAGTAGCTAGGATAAGTTAGGAAGGAATGAAGAGGGCACTGAAGAGGATGAAGTGTGGAAAAGCTCTCAGTCTTGATGATATTCCTGTAGAAGTATGGAAATGTTTCGGTGAGGTGGCAATTGAGTTTCTGACTGGGCTGTTTAACAGCATATTAGAAAGTGAGAAGATGCCTGATGAATGGAGAAGAAGTGTGCTGGTTCCTGTTTTTATGAACAAGGGAGATGTGCGGAATTGTGGTAACTACAGAGGAATTAAACTGATCAGTCATACGATGAAGTTATGGGAAAAAGTTGTTGAAGCTAGGCTGAAGTCTCAAGTAAGAATTTGTGAGCAGCAGTATGGTTTTATGCCAAAAAAAGAGCGCTAGAGGTGTAGTATTTGCCTTGAGGATGTTGATAAGAAGTACAGAGAAGGCCAGAGGGAGCTCCCATGCAGGACATGTACGAGGGCTGTAAGACAGTGGTGAGGTGTGCTGTAGGTGAGACAGAGGAGTTCAGTGTGGGGGTGGGACTGCACCAGGGATCTGCTCTGAGTCCTTTGCTGTTTGCTATGGTGATGGACAGGCTGACAGATGAGGTCAGACAGGAATCCCCCTGGACAATGATGTTTGCAGATGGCATTGTGATCTGTAGTGAGAGGAGGGAAGAGGTGGAGGAAAAGCTGGAGAGGTGGAGGTTTGCACTAGAAAGAGGAATGAAGATTAGTCAGAGTAAAACATGTACATGTGTGTGAATGAGAGGGATCCAAATGGAAAAGTGAGGTTACAGGGAGAAGAGATAAAGAAAGTGAAAAATTTAAAGTACTTAGGATCAACAGTTTAGAAAAGAGGTGAAGAAGCGTGTTCAAGCAGGCTGGAACGGGTGGAGAAAAATATCAGGTGTGATGTGTGATAGAAGAGTTCCAGCTAAAATGAAGGAAAAAGTGTACAAAACCGTGGCGAGACCGGTCACGAGACACGGTAAAGTCAGAGAGGCCAGACTGAGATGATTTGAACATGTGCAGAGGAAAGAGAGAGTACATTGGCAGCTGAATGCTGGGTTCGGAACCACCAGGCAAGAGGCCTAGAGGAAGACCAAAGAGGAATATCATGGGTACAGTGAAGGAAGACATGAAGATAGTTGCTGTGACTGAAGAAGATGCAGCAGATTGGGTTAGATGGAATAAGAAGATTTTTAACCGTTAAATTAGAAATCAAATACTGTACATATGCAGTAATCGATTGACTTTGATTGTGCCACAATTTGATATTAAGTCAATGGTTTGGCTGGCGAACATCTGCGAGTTTCCAAAAAAAAAAAATAGTTGTTGATGACCACACCAACTAAAGTTAGTGTTCAGTTACTGCCATTTGAAAGTTTTTGATGTGTTGGCTGATACATGAACAATCCGGACTCAAGCAGAGAAGACACACCTGACATTGATGTAGGACAGCTGATTTTGAAGACTATCAAAACTATTTTTCTGATCAAGCATTTTAAAAGTCAAATTTAACAAAGTTTTCATTCAAGACCACAGTGTCTACAATGTTATGGTACCAACTAGGTTAAGACTTCAATAAATACAACTTTACAATTCCAGGTATACATAGTTATTGTGGGTTTTTTTTTTGTCTTTGTAAATAGAAATAAAAATTTAATAAATTGAATATGTGGCTTACTACATTTTTAATTTCAAACCCTGGTGGAGGTCTGAAAACAGGTTCTCTGATCACAACTGGGAACCAACTAAAAAGAAATGCCTGATTAACGAGAGTCTGAAAAGAAGCAAACGCATGTTTGAAATGAATGCATTCATAAAATGGCAAATTTTACGACTTAATTAAAAACTTTTCACTTCCGCAACTTTTAACATTCGCAGGAGTCAGTCATTTTCACGGAGCATTCATAATCATATCGTACAATAGCATTTTGTAAAGGAGGAAAAGCTCAAACCTAATTCTCACATAATAACCCCATTGACAGCATTGTAATTCAGCCTTAGAACATGACCACTGAAGGTCTGTAGCAGCTATTCAGACCACAGGAATATGCCTTTTATGACCGTATTTAATTAATTGCAGAGGAAGGGAAGACACAAAGACAAAATGGCTCGGCTTTAATTGGCTTGACCGAACATTTTCATTACAGAGGGTATATCTGTCTCAGACGGCTCCAAAGACAAAACTTGCTCTTTTCAGGAAGGATGTGCTTTATGGAACAGGATCTGATTTGTAGCCATATTATGCATGAAGAGAGGGAACACATATGAGTTGTTAAATGCAATCTGTCAATGTTAATGTTTGCAGTAATGTTACGCAAATAAATTCTGTTTAGTTCATTTTTAAGCTAATTAAATTTCCATCCTTGTGCAAATGATGCAATTTCAGCATGCAACTGAGGTTTTGCTGTTTTAGTGGCTTTTTTTTCTTCCTTTGTGCGTTCGAGTACAGCACTAGAATCAGTTTAATCTAAATCTCTTGCACAGCTGGTGCAAGTGAAATGCTGTTTTGTTTATATATAAACAGCATTTATGCCAATTTTGTTCCACCCTGGTGTGTGCAAACTGACAGTAGGCACCTTAATGCGGTATTTTGTCTTTGTGCAGGCTTCATCAGATATCTTTTTAATTTATTAGGTAAAGAAGCTTGGTGAATCTGCATTTCCTGAGGCACTGAGAGTGAATTTAGCATTCCATTAGCAGCTACATTTTACAGCTGTCATTCAGATTTACTTGTGGTTATGAGCGAAAACGCTGCTGCTACTGTAAGCCTTATCCCAGAGCAATAAACTGTATGTTCATGCAAATTCAGAGCCGTTCAATTGTGATTATGATAAGTGTGGTAATCTCCTTATCTCATCGCAGTCTCTTTGGTTACTCAAATGTGCTATGAAATGCATCAATACACACAGAAATTGAGCAAAACTGCAACTAATGCCACAGTCCTTTTCCGTATGTTTCCCTCGTAAAATTGTGCTGATGGTGTAAAACTACACCAACTGCATCAATCACAACGTTACAATGTGCTAAAATTGCAGTTATAGTGCAGTTTTTAAGTCCAGATGTAGAAGAAATGTGTTCCACACTTATTTTTTTTTTTACCAGCTGGCTTACTTTTTCCCCCACTATCTAGCATCCTATTTGCATTGTCTAAGACTACTTTTCAAAACTCAAACAAAGACATGGTCAGATTTAGGATTGCGTGATCAGGACAACAAAGGCAAATCTGCCCGGCAACTAACAGATGACGATCAACATCAATATTTTATGCCACTTCAGTCACAGGCTTCATATTTAATAGCTTGTCAGTCAAGGCTAATTACATGGTGAAGTAACTCAGGTCTGTTGTTGCAACAAAAGCTGGTGATACATTCTACCATTTTCCAGTAAGGCACATCACTAACCCCGATGACCTTGCAGTAAATCATACCTTTTCTTCAATATGGCCACATATCAGTTATATCATCTGTGCAAGGACACCGGCTTCAATAGCAGCAGAGTGGCAGGCACTATAAATAATATTTAAGGACTCAACATGTCACCTGTAAATACTCATAAATGCCATTACCTCACTTCATAGCAAGTAGCCATAAACAAGTGATGAATAGAGTCTTTTAGTATATCAGTAGAACAGGTTTGTGAGAGCCCATTGATTTTGGATTTTAAAGTGTTAGCGTTGACCACTTATAACAGAACAGCAGATGCTCCCAGTAAAGCTATTAGCACCTTGTTAGGGCTTTCAGTGTCTTTTCGCATGGAACAAGGTCACATACTTTCTCCAGTTTTATTTGTCTTTAAACAGTCTGAGAAAAACTATCTATAGAAACATTGTGAGATGAAGTAAAACAGCAAAGTTTCGTGGTAATTTACGCCACATAATTCAATCCCGATCAAAAATTAATATCTCCTTTCCTAACTAAATATCTATAATTAATCAACACGTCTTAGCAAGAGAGTAGGCTAATTGGTTTGAAAACACAAACCTGAATGCTTAATTCATAGAGGAGGCTGACATGGCTAATTGCGAGAGTAATCAAAGCTCCACCCTTTGGGATTTGACGAGGAGATCGGTAAATGGGGGTTAGCGTGATCTTGCATAGCATTATCGTGACAGCTCCATTTATAACGAGATGAATATCACAGATGACAAATACAGTAAATGGCAAAAGTCTTGCTGCATTAGGCTGTCTGAAGGAGTAACTCCACTGATTGAATTATTTGAGGAACTTCACTTAGGACTAACTAACTAGTCGGTGTAATCGAGGCTCTATCAGCATAATGAATGTGAACACATGAGCACCTGCTCAGGTTTTTGGATTTGAATCAGCTAAAAGAAAGTTAGCATCAAATGTCAAGTGAGAAAATAGTTCACAAGTGAAATCACTGTGCGGCCTTTATTTTGTATTAAAACCTTTAGCAACATTACAGCAAATAATTTTTATACTAGATTGATCGAAGCAACTCAACAATACTTTTCACATTGTTTCTCCTTCATTCTTTTTACACAAAAAAAAATAATAATTTCAACCAATGAAAATCAACCAAAATTTATAAGTGTGTATGGTTCAACGTGTAATCTGATCTTATCATTTGCTTGGAGAATTAATCTAGTAAAGGTATGATACATACATTTTAACCTTGAATGACTGGTGACCTGAGTTCTTCTCATCAGAAGAAAAGTTGCTCAGCTTATTCACTGTTGTCATTTTTCTACATTTGGAGCTTTTCAATAAATACAAAATGCACATTTATGTTTTTCAAAATAGTAAACTTTTTTTTTCTATTTTAAGCAATTTATAAAGTTTGTAATATTAAGCAATTTGATGACTATTATGCGTAATTGTAGGCCTGCCCTTTGTGGGTGATTGTCTGCAACCGTGGCTATTCAGAGCACTGGCTTTTGCACTGATTTCACAAAAAAATCATCTAAGATCATTTCTTTGTGTTTAATAAAACTGTTGCACCGTTTTTTTGCCTAACTTTTCCCTCAATGCAGTGAACAATTTCAAAAGTGAATGATAAATTCATGAGGATTTTTTGAGGATGCTTTCATAAGATGCTGAGGATGTCTCTGGGAGTGACCAGGACAAACAGGATCAGAATCGAGTACAACAGGGGAACAGCACGTGTTAGAGGTTTTGGAGATAAAGTCAGAAAGGCCAGACTGAGATGGTTTGGACATGTAGAGAGAAGAGAGACCGAGTACATCGGCAGGAGGATGCTGGGTTTAGAACTACCAGGAAAGAGACCTAGAGAAAGACCAAAGAGGAGCTTTTTGGATACAGTGATGAAAGACATGAAGATAGTTGGCGTGACAGAAGAGAATGCAGCAGATAGGGTTAGATGGAAGAAACTGACTTGCTGTGGCGACCCCTGAAGGGGAATGCCGAAAAGAGAAGAAGAAGATTGAGGTTTATTACTATTATTATTATGAAAACATGCATTTCGATGTAATATGTGTGTTTTCACTCACGATTGCTGTCAATATTCTACAGGTGTTGATCTGCGAACTTGAATACGTCATCAATAAGACTTTGGTTTTTTTTTTTTTATTGTTTTTTTTTTTTTATGAGAGACAAATTCTTTCCCAAGGGAATATTTTCGGCGATGTATTGTGAACACTTTCTATTAGCAATAGGTACTCTATTGAACCAAACCAGCAGAATATGCTTCTTGTTTCCCTGAAAATCTGAGTACACCTAACATTTTCTTCATCAAAAAAGATTTATTATTAGCTTACAGCCAAGAGCAATCTTGGCTGAAATTAGCATATGTTTTGTCCATGATGTAGGCTCATTCGTGAAGGGGGCTAAGGAAGTCAGTGTGTGTGAAAATATTTCTTATGAACAGGGGAATTAGGGATATTCTTAGTCAGAGTAACGGGGCACCTCAGTGATGTCTCTCCACTGGCCTGAATTCTCAGTCAGAGTGTTTTATCGGCTTAGTAGTGTCACCTTCAGTACCTGGCGAGTTGAGCAGACTTTTTTTCAGTTTGAAATGTCATTCACTGACATTGCAGTACAGCTACAACATTATTTCCCATCCTCAACTGCTTTATATTGTTGATGAATATTCTCCAGTGTGGAATAAAATCCTGTGCTATGTGGAAGTTTGAGAAGACCTACAAACAAATAATGAGTAAAGTTGTATTTTGTGAAAAAAAATTTTGTCATGACGAGGCTTCTGGTTGGCAAATATTGTGCAAATGGAACCTTCAAATCATGACATTTGTAAAAAAAAAAAAAAAAAAAAAAGTATTTTCTGGAATAACACAATATTCCAGAAAACTGCGTAAACTGCATGACACACTTGACAAATGTTCTCTTCCAACAACACCTTATTCTTATTTTAACTCCTATTATATTCTTGGTTTCTTCAGTCGGGTCTGTGAAACTTAAACAACCAGAACATGAAAACTATAACTTTCAGCTCAGAGTACAGAATCTGAAGTCATTACTGAACACATTGAAAAGAAATTCTGAAAACGGGTTGGTTGTTGTTATGCTACTAGGAAAACTGTTTTCATTAAAGGCAATGGATGTGGGAATCTTTTCCGATGCTTGTCATACCTGAAGGCAATATTAATACATGGAGTCACCAAGATGAGATTCTGGGACCAATAGAGTTCATGATCTGGAATCAAAGTCTATTATCCCAAAGGTATTTTCTTTGCCTTCAGAAGGTTTGGTTTATAAGAGTATCTTTAGATATTAAGAACAAATGGTATATCCAGTCCATAGGTTGGCATAGGAACACGTCAAAGGTACAAAGCAGTTGTATATTCTCATTTCCAACATTCTACATACTAGTTCCATACTAGTTGATCTAACACATGATCACAGAGAGCGTCTTGCCTATTTAGCCACATAAGCAAATGTGAGGCAGGGTAAGATGTTAGTCTTGCTTTTAGTGTCTTAAAAGAAATTTGGAAAGACTACTGGAACTGTTTTATAAAAAGTAATGGCTTAAACATAAATAGCAACCATTTGTGAGTCAGAATTTTTAGTATAGCAGAGCAGGCATTCTTTTCTTTTGTGAGGCTTTGCTAGTTTGTTGTACAACATGGGGGTGAAGGAGTTAATTTTACTGATTGTTAGTGTATGACAGCTTGCACAATGCTGGTGAATAAGCGTCGTGGGCACTTAAAGCTCTGACCACCGGCACTCATTGATTGATCCGTCTAATCAATACCCAGACTGGTGTACGCTGAGGGAGTCTCAGAGAAGATTCACATTTACTGATAATTATGAGAATGTTAGGAAGTGACATTTGAGCTCATCACTGAGGCAGAATTTCTCTAAATGACAAAACAAGAAGTTGTTACGAATTGGAAATTGGGTTTCTTTTTTTGTGCGATGGCAATCGGCCTCTCTAACCAGTCCACTTTTTGAGATGCTGTTTACAACATGCAACTTGATTTTGGATCAGTGAGAGGATTGTGATACAGACATGAGAGAGGATGGTATTACAGTGGAACATAACAAGGCCATAGGATTATTGTGAATCTGCCCCCCTTTTCTTTCACACTCTACTTATTTGACCATTTTCACATCAATGACAACACCAGCAGCATCAGATTAAAAACAAGACAAAGAAAGTGGGAAAAGATCAGCATTTGTCACAGCTGAGGCTCACGCTCACTAACTTGGCAAGCTTTTGCTGCATGTGTCGTTTGAATATGTCCACTTTGATATTTCCCGTTTATCTCCCATGACCTGATAAAGTGAACCCTCTAATGAAGCTATTGTGTGCCTGTCCAAAGCTATTGTCTTCCAGAGGAAACTTTCTTTTCTCTTTCGACACATGCTAATGATCAGCACACCTGTAGTGCTTGCAGTTTTGTCTCTCCTAGTCATGCACCTCATTGTTGGTCTCAGTTCGACAATTTATTTGCCCTCCCTCTCCTTTCTAAGATTATCTGTGTAATTACAGCTGTACAGTTGTTTGATTCTAATAAGATCGTTGCCGGTATTGTTGAAATTTGCTCCAACAAGAAGGTCGCAGGGACATAGTTTTAAAAAAAAAGAGCTCTGTGCGAAAATTAATTATTTTGCTGTTTGGTGTTAACAATAGTTTTTACTTTCAAATTAGAGAATCCAACAATATCTTGTATATTTTCATTCCAAATAACTCTGTCATTTAGTATTGAATATGTAAAATCAAAGGTTTTCAAGATTCTATGCTTGACATTATAATTTCCAATTTGGACAAAAACGTGCCTTTTTTCAGGATGGTTTTCCATTTGACTATAAAACTTAGTTTATTTAACTTTTGTTATAGAAAATCTATAAGCACACCAATCAAAGAGTGTAAATTGACCAACTCATATAAAAACAAACAGGAGGAAAAAGTCTACAGAGTCAACAAAAAGGGACTTGACAGTTAACCATTATAATTGTATGTTTAGCTAATTCTATGTTGATTTTGTTTTGATCCAGTGACGTGCGGACAGGGGAGGCAAATGATGCACTACCTTAACTGTCATCATAAAAAATAAAGTTTCTAAACAAGGGGGGAAAGTGTACATAAAGAAATACGAATATTTTCCACATTTATCTGTTGAACATGCATTTGTAAGAAGACTACACATTTCTATCCAGGGCGGAAACCCCGGGTGGGGCAGGGGGAAACTTTGCCTCATGTCTGACTGCACAATTCAATACAAACTGGGTGGCATGATACAGCATATTAACAGTATGAACTTTACAGAAATGTTTGTTAACACCACAACTTTCTGAAGTCTATGTAATGTCATCTATGTGTGTGTATGAGGCAGGCATATACTCCGCCTCAACTATGGGAGGTGCACATGAGTGCTCTATCCATGGCTGTAAGAGAATATGCTTTGTTGGACAAATATGTTCTTGCATATATGTTTGTGTTGGTTTCAGAATGCTAATGGGATTTTAACTATTATCACTATATGCCTTTGAATGAATGGTAAAATAAGATGCAATTTTCAGTTCTCACAATTGTAAATCTGACTCTTGAGGAGTCAATGCGCACCAGCCATGAACCTCACCGCACTTTACTTTAACATTTTTAACATTGTCAGCATTTGCAACAGACAAATATCCCAGTTGTGTATGGATAAAATTTTAAATTAGACACATTGTAGTCACTAGAATTAAAACTTTATTTTTACAGAATGTGCTGCATCTGACTTTACGTGACATAAATGGCACAATTGTTAATGATTTATGGCAAAGCAGGCTGTTTGTTAATAAGTGAATTCAAAATGTGTGTCTTTGTTATATTTGAACACATACTTTTCTGTTGAGATGTTTGATATCAGAATTTTAATTCATAACAAAGAGTATTGACTGCATCGTCATCTTCTGCTTCAGTTAGGTTGAGCTTTGTCTTTTTTTAAGCTGGTGTTAAAAACAGATAATATTTAGACATTAATCTCATAAGCAAAAGAAAAATTCCATTTCTACTCTACAATTACTGTACTTGCTTTTTGTAGTTTGTTCCAAGCCAGCTTTTTGTGTAAAAACACACCTATAAATTATTTAATTCATTTTGTAACCCACTTGTCAAAAACTACATCGATTGCTTACACTGGTGTTAAAATGTCATTTCCCCAACAAGTTTCTTTAACCAAAGCCAGAAATCATTTTCTTTATCCATAAAAGCATAAAGGAGAGAAGCATAGTTGAGGATGTGACTGCCTCCTTTCTTTCATTTTTCATTTCCTTCTGTAAATAGCAGAATATCACTTTTCCTGAATGTTAGAGTAAAATTTTCTTTCATGCCAAGATTTCCTGAAACTCATACGGAGTGACACGCACACCGCACGCTCTCAGACCGTGTGAGCCAAACAGCGAAGACACCTTTGATGAAACAAACTAAAAAGCCTTTGATGCTGTGTGAGTTTATGAGACTGATTCCAGCTGCTTTGTGCTCTTCAGGGCCGTCCTCCTACCACTTCTCCCACCAAATTAGAAATGACACCTGTACACCTCCCTTTTTCTTCAACAATCATCACTTGCTTATTTTCTCCTGTTTGTCTGCTGGAAAACATATTTGTTGCATTATGTACGACTTACTACAGGAGTAGTACAGAATTGAGACATGGTTAAAAGCTGTATTTTATTGCAAAAGCAATAAAATCCTGGTGTGGATTGTTTTGGGATTGGTGTAATTTGACTTTTTATCCACTTCCCTCTTAATGGTAAGGGTCTGAGCAGTGTTATTATCATCAGTAGTACAATATAAAGTCTACAAAGCTAAATTTAATTTTTACAGAGGTACGTTATAGTGTGATTTGTGTTGTTGTGTCTTCTAAGTGTGCATTACATTGAATTAAATTTGAATTTAAAATACTTTATCCCTGAACTGAAATTTGAGTGCTGCAGTGCAAACACCTCGATGCCTCCTCGCCCCAAACAAACGGCGTCCCAGTCCGATTGCACTGTGTCCAACCTGGCAACCCAAAAGCTGGAGTCCGGACTGGGACTGACATACATACTGACATTAGGCCAGTATGTAGTTTTATGTCATGCTTACTGCTGAATCAAAAATAATTCAATAGCGTCAGGATTCCCCTCGCCCGCCGCCAGAGGGAGCCCTGGATGTTTTTATCATCACTCTGATTTGGGACACCTGAGATTGATTCCTGATGCCACACATCTGTGGACCCTGCCATCTATTTTAAGGGCAATCATTTCGGACTTCCACGTCAGGTCATAACATCCCTTCCAGCCAGGTCACCCTGGTTTCCTGACCATGTTTGAACTCTGTTATTATTTGACCTTGAGTTAATCTAGTGCCCTTTGCTTTACAGACTTACCGGAATTGTGTTGATAAATCTCGTTTTGTCCTGCATTCGGGTCCACCTCCTTCTACATCACAACAAATAGTTGAAAAATATGAAATATTGCCTAGCTTTAAATCAAAACTGAGGTGTTCTTTCAGTTATCTGAAAGAAGTCAAGTCAATAATTAAATAGCTCTGGGATTAAGTATGTGAGGAGATAGAGTAAATGATTTGAATTGAATGAGTTGAAGTTATCAGCCTAAACTCTGGAATTTATTTGATTTTCTCATGAAATAATTTGGGGTGTTTTTGGGTTCGTCTTTTAGACACATATACACACAAAACTGTTTTGCAGGAAAACTTACTGAAGCAATTCATCACACTGAAAACAGTCAAATATCTCAGGCCTTCATTTTATTGGATCAGTTTAAATGATACAGCCAGCAAAAGTGAGAATCGTGTGAGTGGGATTACCTCTCAATTTACAGAGACATACAGGATAAATTATGGACAATTTCTTATTTGGCTGTTATTTAACATTTTATGCATATCTGTTATAGTACTGTGTAGATGTTAAATGCATACTAAAGTAACCTTAAAAGGTTTTTGTTGTAATTTGGATTATTTTCTTGAACCAATAGACAAACACATTGCTTGTGCAATATGTTTAGAATTGTTTCCACTTGTGTGGGCTTTTTTTTGCCACTGTAGAGCTAGACAGTATAAAAAACATGGTTTACACAAGTTCTGGAGCATTTTATATTTTTCAGGTGTGCCTGCTCATGATGAAGCCACTACAGAAGCCTCATGCTATCAGGAAACAGCTGTCCAGTTCTAATCTTTTTATGAGCGATATGCTGTTTTTAATGAAAGCCCTCGCAGCTCCCCACAATCAGCTGGCCATATCAGAGCTTATATTTCATCCTGCTATTGTGATGTCATCACCAGGCGCAGCCATAATACATAATTCCCTGTGTTATGACAAACTGTGGCCCTGGGCCACAGAGGTATATGAGCGCTTTTGGGCCCACGTCAAGCCCATGCCATTTGTGCAGGAATAATCGCTCCCGGCTTGTTGGCGGATCATACGAAATGAGACCTGGCATCAACAACAAATAGGTCAGGGCTATTTGAATAAAAAGTGAGGAAGTCAAATGAATGGTTTTACAGCTGCTGATGCCTCTATTTTCTCTTTTACTGTCTTTGTTGTGTTCTTTCCCTCCCATTTCCTCACCAGTACATGCACAGACCTTCATCTCTAAATCGTACCGGTAGGATATATGGAGAGCAGTGATCTGCCATCTATTACTTTCAAGCATAGTCTGACCACCACTACATTTTTAAAGTTTTATTTGAGAAGTGGCCAGTAATTTCCTCTTCCTATAATTAAGAACATCCTGCAAACCTAACAGAGGAGGTTTGTTTGGGAACAATATGTTTCTTCTGCTTTCCTCGATCCTAATTGGTCTGATTAAACCTTGCTCCCAAACAGAAGCACCAGGCTAAGTGACACATCATTGATCCAACTCATTTTATTGAAATTCCAAATGTTCAAATGTTGATTTATTAAAGTCAAAGATACTTCGGTGAATCTCCATCAAATTAAAGAAATATAGTCAATGATCACAAAATCTATTACATTTTTTTATGTTTATCAGCAGCACGAGGCAAATTTGTTTTGACTACAACTGACCACTTTTTATGGAATAAGAAAATGTTTTTAGCCAACTGTTACAGCTTCATCTTATTGAAAATACTACCTAATTGTAAAAGAAAAATGTGCACTGACCGGGAGGATAGAAGTAATTCTTACTGGATACTTCTACTCACTGTTCTTTGCTTATCAAGGCTGAGTTGTAGAGGCTGCAGATTAGGCAGAAAAACCTACACTTTTGTGTCCTCCACTAAAGAAATCCCAAAGCATTACAATGTCAATTGGGAGATATGCAGACCCTCCCGTGTGTCCCAGGTCTTTCTTGTGTCCACCTCCTGGTGGGACATGCTCAGAACAGCTCACATCTAAGACGTCAAGGGGGCATACTTACCAGATCAATTCTGGCCCCTTTGACACTTTACTATGAGCTGCTTCTGGATGTCTGTGCTCTTTAAGTTAACTATGAAGAAAAGCCAAGTCGATCCGTGGAGGATTCTCTTTTCCAATGCTTCTATTTTGCATTCTCACTCTTTCAGTCCCAGCAGAAATGACCGGTCGCAACATAGAAATATCAAACTCACATGTGTATAACAAAGAAAACAGCTGACTTTGGTCAGCCAATAAAACAATTTTATTTTTAAGCCAATTTTCATCCAAACTTGAGGAAAATAAATATTTGCAGGCATGTGTAAATCTGTGCAAAAGCACAGTACAAAGATCTTGGATTTTTGTCAGATTACAAAAATGAATCAACTTTCTTTTAACAAATGTCCTTGTTTTGAATTAAGAACCAATCGCAAGACATATTTTTCATCTCCAATTTTAAAAATGACATTTTAAATTTTCTATGTATACATTCTTATATTCTACATTCTTTGGAGGTTTTTAACAACTGTATAGAGTCATCCAGTTCAAGGAATACAATCCTACTAATGTTGTAAATTAAACTTCTATTCTCACTGTGGCTCTTCAATTTTAGATGGACTGCAATCACACCAGCTTACAATTAAATAAATGGAATTTGTGAAATATAGAAGGCTGATGTTTTAAAATTTGAATAATAAATACTCTGATCTTCAAGAAAACTTATGTGAAATGTCCAGAAAAAATGTCGGGGAGCGAAGAAAGGAAAAATTCTTTTCTCTTTGTAAAGATTGACATTAAAATGTTGATACATCTTCTGAACTTTTAAACGTCAAAAGTTACAACTTTTGACCTTAACGCCAAATAACAGTAGCGTTTAAAAGAATGCTTCATATCAACAATTAAACATTTTCTGTTTATGCTGAAACAAAAATGTATTGATGATGTTTTTTTATCTAGTTCTTGTAAAAGTCAGGTTGCCTTTTTTTACAGTGTGTCTCAGTGTATGTCTATATATATATATATATATATACACGTATATATATTTTTTTTCAAAATATTAATCAGCTTCAACTTCCCACAGTGATGCTATTAAATTTGCTATATAAACACTCCCACCTTTAACTTACAGAGGATCATTTGAACAACTCGTTCACGCTCTCACTGGAAAACAAGCAGATGGGGGCTGCAGATACAGAGGCTGGGCCCCACCCTGCACTCTGTTTCTTTCAGCCTTAAAATCTTTATCTGCTACATGATGCATGAAAGCGCACTGTCTACTCATACAACTTCGCATGACCCTTGACCCCATCTGCACAGATGCAATATGACCTGGCTGCCATCATCCATTTTGGCCCGCAGAGTGGATTCGATGAATTTTTATTATGTTGCATGCGTGCACCTCTTGGTTTGGCGCTTTTGTTTTTTGTCTTGGTCATCATGGAAATCCATCATTTTAGATTATGGTGCCATATTCCAAAAAAAAAAAAAAAATCACCCATTTTTTGATTCCTCACCAGATGTTTTTGGAAAATCCAAACAAAATCAGGACAGTGAGTAGTTATTGTTTTTTAGGTTTGCTTTTCAGTTATAGACTCTTCCAAAATGGAAGGAAAAGGCAGATTTCCAACCAAATCTCCTGGCAAGTAAAGTATTTTCTGTTGTTGTGGGTTCTTTTCTTTTAAGCAATAATTTTGGCTTGTTTTGTTGACACAAAACATTGGGTTTGTGGGTTATTTAAAGCTTGGTTCTATTCTGACCAGGCAGGCACAGACATTCTGTTCCTTGCAGGACTCCTACTTGCAATCAGAGCTAACTTTAAGTATATCAAGGAACTCCGTTTTATGCTGAATATTTACTGTATCTCTGCTGGCTTGCAACAACTTGCTTTGTGCATCAGCACACCTGCACACTGCATGGTGATTTTATGGAAGGGTGCCTGAATGATGGTTTCTAGAACCGTCAGTCAGTCTGCACCTCTGAGAAAAGCCTGCTCATCTGCTTTACTCCATGTCTTTTTGTTTTCCCTCAGAGGCCTCTCAAATTGTCAGTGCCAAGGAACAACTATCTGTTCCCCAGAGGGAGCCCAAATATCCTGGGAATCAGGCATCATTTAGCCTGTAAGAGCTCTTTTCTTTTCCCTGATGCTCAGCATTGCTTCCTTTTTACTCTATTCTCTGTTTCTTGGCTGTGCAAACATTTAGCCTGCAGTAGGTGGCCATGTGCATATTTTTAAATTCTTAATGTGGTCATTTGAGTGAAAATTGAGCTTTTTTTAATTATTATTTACCTGATGTATGTGTGCTGCTCAAAGTAACCCCGGCATCTGCTTATCAAATTTAGTTATGAATTTAGCTAGTGATAGTTTCGGTGTCATTAGCATAGGTCTTGTATAAATAATCCTTTCAGAATTTGAACACTTTGAGATGGCAGTTGACTCTTCTGAAATGACTTTCTTTTAACATATCAAATCTTGTCTTTTTACATAGGACCATCAAACAACAAAGCTGTCTAATATGCTTCCCTTCACAACTCAATAAAACGATTACAAAATTATTAAAACGAGACAGGATTCCCCTTGAGATATTGAAACAATATGAGGATGATATTAATACATAAAAGACATGTCAGAATATTTAGTGCATTTTTAAGATCAGCTTAAATAGTGGCGAAAATAGAGTTTTGACACTTTGGATTGAGAAAGAACGATTGTCCTAAAACTTGGTCCAAGGCTGGAGGAACTCTTGCAGATTTTACTCAGCTGAGCGTTCAGTTCTGTGGAATTGGCAGAGAGTTAAAATTTCCCCTAAATGTAAAAGTGTGAGTCTATCAATTGGATGAACATAAACACAAAATTAAATGCAGCATTGATGTGGAATGTGAACGTTTCCAGATCTTGTTTTTTGATCTTCACAAAGATGGCATCAACATATCGAAACTAGTGGATTGCCTGGGAATATGCTCTGGGCCTTCTCCACCACCTCCTTGTACAAATTAGCAACAAAAGGAACTAGCTATCCCCCTTTGGTCTGAATAATTATTTGATTATTAGTTGATATGTAGAGTTATCAAAACTGATGGTCAACTTGCAATCAAACACAAACCTCTGAACCCTTTGAAGGCAATACTTATTTTCTTAACTTATTACGTCATAAAACTAGGCACAAATGTGCAGAGCAACAGCTGTCAGTGTTATGCCTCACTTTGTTGACAATACTGGCACCGAGTAACTAATTTGGAAACTGAAGAACTCCCTGGCAGTTGAGGATGTACATCTGCCGGCTGATGTGAGTAAGGGGAAAGCGATTTCAAACTAGGGGCTGGCTCTAGGTTTAAATGTACTAGAGAGACAATTCAACAGCTGAGTTTATTTACTGTACATATAGTCATTTATTACTCCAATGAACAGTTTTCATCCAAACTGGAGCAGCTTTAAACGCTCAAAGTCTGTGATAAAACAATACCCTTCAAAAAAACTTTGCAAAATCAAAACAAGAACAGACAGTAAGGGCAAGTTTTAAATAAGACAGAAACTAAGTTTTATTTCCCAATCTACAATCCAAATACATCAAGGATAAAATGATCCTTTCTTGATTTCCCCTAAATATTCTCTATAACTAACCAGTTAAAATAAATCAAATAAAGGAGTAACTTGGTCTGAATGGTGTTTATATGAAATAGACCCTGAAGGTTTTGCATCTTCGAACAATCATAACCTTTCAGAAAGTGTCATGTAATTACAGTTGTGTTTCGAGCAGCTTTCTGTTCTCAGTATTGATTCAGACTTCCAGCTGTGGCATGAGAAGGAGTATCAATGAACAATTCGATACAGCATACTTTGTTGTCCACATGGGGAAATTCAACCTGAACTTAATATTTAAACCACAAGACATCCATCTCTTTGCAGTGTGTCAGCTCTTTAGAAACAGGAATTTGCTTGTTCTTTGATCATGTTTTTAGTGGACGTAAAGCTGTGAAGACTGATTTTAACCACGAAAAGGTCTTGTGTTGTGCTGTAAGTCAGAGTGGGCTTTGTACTGAGGACACATATTGACACATAGTATTGCATTTGAAATCTTGAACATTATGGAATATTTGTTATATGTTGTAGTAAAACAATTACATTGAACTTTGATGAAAGAATAAGTTCATTTAGGGTTTTTTTTTTTTTTTTATTGTAAGAGCAGATCTTTTGGGGTAAAAGCCAATATAATGTCATTTATGGTTTTATAAGTTACATTAAAAATGGTTTATTTGACTTTTGCTCCAGGATATAAATGTTGTGTATGTGTTCCAGGTTCCACAGAGAACTGCTTCAAGGTCACAGTAGACATAATAGTGTCCTCCATTTCTTATCTTCACTCAATCCTTGTATCATATCTGACAGAGAGAAAATAGCCGCATTCTGTGTACAGTACAACACACACTCAGTAATCTGGTCTCTATGAGATATAGATAACCCCAGAAACCACAGGTAACACACAAACAAATCACAAGAAGTTCACTTTATCAGCAGCCAAAGGAGACCTGGCAACCTGTCTCCTCGCTGTTGTTAATCGTTCTCTGTCTCTCTCCAGCCTCCATCTGTCTTCCTTTTTCCTCCTCCCATGATCCCTCTCTCTCTTTCCTTTCTCTTTTTCCTCTCTCTGTCTTTCCTTGAAGCTCGCAATTTAATAACCTCAAGTGCTGTCAGAGGAGGCATTGAAAAATGGCTTCTATAAAATATAACGGCCTTAATCAGAGTGTGCCGAGGATTCTCCCTGCCGCTGATTTCCCTCCTACCCCCTCCCCTCTCCAATCCCCGCCTCTAATGAATTAATGTTGAAATATGCAGGGGCTCAGTAGTCATTAGATGTGCGCCGTGAGACGTGATTTAAGATGGCTGCCTTTATGTGTCTGCCAGGCGAGATGGAGCGGGACGGGCCTGGCTGGACAGTGATTGTCTTGACTGACTGAGCCAAGAATGTTTTAAGACCGTTCTTTGTTGAGGGTGATAGGTTACCACAGAAGTATTCCTGCCAGTCTTTTGTTGTTCCAGATTATGTGATCTCTTTTTGAATTAGAAAAGAATTACGGCGCTTCAAATTTTGGGCATGTTCTCTTCTTTTAGATGTGACCATCCATCAAGTGGACACGGCAATGGCAATGTGACCTGAAATGTTCTGGAGATTTAATTTTTTCTATTCAACACCTTCAATGTTTCTTGTTTCAGCTATGGTTTTCTATTATTCCTTTTTTTTTTGCTGAGCCATCAGCACATACGTAGTTTATTCTGTTTGCTGGGTCATTCCGTCACCATCCCGCTCTTTGCTTGTTGCCTCCAACAATATGCATGTTAGGTTGATTAGTCGCTACAAAATTGCTTCTAGGAGTGAGTGACTGGATGGTTGTGTGTGTGGGCTACGACAGACTGGTGACCTGTTCAGAATGTACCCTGCCCCTCACCTTGAATCAGCTGGGATAGGCTCTGGCACGTCCCGCGGTTCTGTAATTTTCCCAAATACAAGATGACGACATGTTTTTACCATCACATGCTTACTTTCCACCATCTAATTTACAGTTGAGCATGAGCAGTCTCACAAGTTCGCTACAATTACCCCAATGGTAGTTAAAGTGGGATCCTCAGCTGCATGTAATTTCAACACATAATGTTTAAGTGTCATAAATGTGGAATCATTTCTGCTATGAGCTACCAGCCAAATACCTGGTGCTAATAATGGAAAAGGTTGAATTCATTATAGTAATATTCAAGCTGCCATAAATTTTTGTAGTTCTTAGTTTTGCTCCAAAACCAGAACTTTCTTTTTCTTGAATTTAGAAAACTTGTGGGGCCACAACTCTTGTGTACTTTTTTTTTTATGTACAGTACTTGAACGTGTGAATTATTGCAAATGCCATTCAGTGGCATCGTTCACTACTCTACTCATGCTCATAGGGCCTTACACCAACAGAGTTCACTTCTGAATTTAAAAAAATACAAAAAAAAAAAACAGGTCAAAATGGTGATTGTGATAAGCTTTTGTGAAACTATTGGAGTAGAGTTCTCCAGATTACAATCGTTTATATCAAGTTAAACACACAAGCCAGCCTGCTCAACAATGCTTCCATACTTTTCAAAGAGAACTACTGGTCTACTAATCACTTTCAACAAAAAAACGACCTCAGATAGTATAAAAAACATGGTTGATGAACTCTGTATGCGTGCCTATTTTGTATGCATATTTAAGATTAAAGACTTGGAGGCAATAGCTTAGTGGTAGAACGCTCTCCCTTGGATCAGAAGTTCTCCAGAAGTTCGCAGGATTGAACCCCACTGAGCTCATGTCTAGGTGTCCTTGGGGAAGACACCTAACCCCCTGTTTCTCCCACCATTATGGCAGCCTGCTGCGGTGTAATGCAGCATAGAAGGTTTCCCGTTGAGGGATGAATAAAGTATTCCTCTTATTCTTATCTTAAAATGCCTTAAAATACTTTGTGAACAAGAACAAATTAAGTTTTTTTCTACTTTTCTTGTTTTTTAAAATGTTTTAGTCTGGTTTTCTATTGCAGGCAAGTTAAAACAGTTTTTGAGAAAAAAATATATTTTATCCAAGTCACTGCGTAAAAGGCCAAATTTCAACAACAGACTACACTAAATATTTTTTACATTATAAGTAATTGATGTTAAAATAAATATTGTTCGTTTAATCCCTCAGTCTTGGCCTCAACCATGTCTATATTCCAAAAGAGCACAGTTTGCAACGTGTTTTGTGCGGCGTAATGTCGCCTTTAAAAGTCGCACAGCTGTCGACTGCATTCCTTCAGAGTGTAATTATAGTATGGTAACTTATTAATATTTCAGTATGTTCTGAATGAGAAAACTAAACATGTTAAAGCTGTTAATCATTCATCTCACCAGCGCGCTTTGCAGAATTTATAAAATTCACGATACTTCAATACGAGCTTTGCCATCAAACGGTCTCCAAGCACATTTAAAAAAAAAAAAAAAGAACATCAAAGTGAAGATGCTGTAACTTTTAGGAACATTTTTGACAATGTTTCATTACAGCCGGGCAGGTCTATAATCTATTTCCTTTGAGACTTCCTTCTTTAGTTGAGATCACACATTTCTGAGAGCTCTCATTCTGACGGCACGACGGAAATTAATTAATAAATAAACACTGCATTTTTACATTTATCAACATGCAGTAAGAATAGCTCTAATTATCACAGGTGAATTAACACTTTCATTTCTGTGTCAAAAAATTAATTGTATCCCTTAACAGCTATTCCCATGAGGAAGTTAAAGTAGGGAGCTTGTATGGAGGAGGGAAAAAAAAGGGAACGAGAGAAATACAACAGTGTGGACCACCAGGAGTGCTAATTGCTGCTTTCAAAGCCTTGCATCAGTCTTACAATCTTTCCACTGGAGTGTATAATGTCCCACAGAGAGTTACAAATACATGTCTGTCAAGTCTCAACCCAACAAGACCAACCAGTGTGTTGCTTTCAACTCCACTTAACCAGGCAAGCTGACCAAGAACTATTAAACCTGGCAAATTATGAGTTCTTTCTAAAAATCAAATATAAAGCACTTGCTTTTTAAATCAGTTTCATGTGGTTGTCATCAAATTGTAAATGTTCATTTTGAATAGAAGTGTTAAGTGTGAACCAGACTTACAGGTAAAGGCTTCCAGACAGCAGTCAGGGGGTGTGATGGCCAAAGACTTCTCTAGAAAAGTTAGAATGACGTGTCCAAGACAAGAAAGAAGAAATTTGAACTATCTCAATGGCTAGTCCGAAGTGAAGCATTACATTGTTAATTTTGTAACAGTATATAGTTAAAATACAATCATTTACTGTGATTTAAAATCATTTCAAAAGTAGTAAAAAATAATTTATAAATGTATTATTTGCAACTTTCTGCAATGGTTGGACACAGGCTCATAAATAGGTGTACAGAAAATAAAACCTCATATTGAAACGCTTCAATTAAAACTCCAGCCAATTGTTTTCAGTAGTGTACAAAAACAATTGACCCTTACCGTGTTTATTATTCCAGCTTCTGGGTTTGGGTGGAATATAATACCAAGTTAGCTTGAGTAATGCTAACAAGTAAATAAAAGGAAGTATGTAAATTATTTATTTTAATATACTTTATTCACACCTCGCCAGGAAATTTGTGTGCTGCATTACACCGCACCTATGACCGCACCAATGATGGGAGAAACGGGGGGTTAGGCCCTAGACGTGAACTCAGTGGGATGCAAACCCGCAAACTGCCGGTTAACTTCCAGTGCACGGGCAAACACTCTAACCACTGAGCCACCGTCTCCCAAATTTACCTAGTTGCATTTTTATTTGAAATGTTATGTCTGTGGTGACAAATGCGGGATATTACTTACCAAAGGTGCATCCGCCATACTAAGATCTACGTTCCCACCCATGTAAAAGTAAATAAGCAATTGTATAGCAGCAAGCTTGATTTGTGTTTGGAGACAAAAACCTGGATAGCCAGAAAAAAAACCCCATAGGTTTTTACTAAGCATTGTTGGGCCTTTTTGTAGAATATTTCAAAAGAACGTTTCGATGCTCTTTTGTCAGAAACAAAAATCTGTTTATTTTAACACACTTTTCATAATTTCCTACTCTGTAATTGCTGCAAGTTGTATAGTTTAAAAATGGTACTTTTAAAAAGAGGATTTTATGATAGAGCCTTGGTGATAATGCCAAAATTTTAAATAAAAGATCATCCTGAGAAAAAGGAACAAAAGACTTAACAGTTCACATTCAAAAACCTGCCCACTTTTTTAAATCAAAATATTTTTTGCTAATTATACAGGAGGATGTTGTACCTAATGTTTTTTTCATGATTCAATTTTTAATAACACCAAGAATAAAATATGATGCAAGATGAGCGAGGCTCACTCAATTTTTTAATGTCTGAGTCTGTTCTGCTAGTTTTGAGTGACAGAAAGCCTGAATGGACATGCCCTGTGTGGGTACATCTGACTCGTTCCTTTTTTGTGTGTTAATGTCTGAGTGAATATCCTTGTACCTGTGGTGTGACTGAACGGCAGGATGAGTGAGAGTTAGCTCATACATATACCGTCAGTGTGTGTGTGGGTGTGTATGGTCAACCCACTGGTGAATACCACTGCATTAGGAAGGCCATTAGCGCATTTATCTGTCTGTAATGCCCAAGTGCTAGTGACACGTTTGGGTCCCCCCTTCCACTTAACTACCACTTCTGATAGACGGGACTGACATGTCAGCTGACAGCAATACCACTATGTGGCAGCATACGGTTCTGCTGCTTTGGAGACCACTTGAGAAGAATGTGCTCCTTAAATTTGAAAAAGGGGGTCATGCTAAATCAACTTTTTGAAGGTTTCTAACAAATTTTAACATCAAAAACTTACCTGATGTTTTTTTTTTTTTTTTTTTTTATTTCATTGATGCACGTTTGAATTTCTTGCAAACTTGACACATGGCTGATTTTGGCCACATCTCTTGTTCTCTGCCACACCTACATTGTTTATGTCAAGGAAATGTTTTTTGTGCATGTGCTCTGCTCACTTTCAGTCTTATCCACAACACGAAGCTCTGTTTTTATGTGAGTGTATCAGAATAAGAAGATAAAATAATATTTGTTCACTTTGCCAACTTGATGCATCGAATATTGTATTTGCTGCCTCAAACAATGCTGCATCGTAAATACACACATGCAGATTAAGTGAGGAGCGAAAGGAAGGTGAGGAAGGGAAAATACAGTACATTCATTCAGAAGGGAAACTGAATGATTGTATTTTCAAGCTTTTTTTAACTAATTTTGCATCAGACTTTTGAAGTTTTAAATACCTCTTTTCCTATATTATTTCAGAGCCATAAGAAAGTTTATTACTTGATGATCTATGACAGAACTTTAAATAAAGTACATTACACATTTTGAGAAATCATTACACCAGGGACCAATCAAGATTTCACTACTTAATCCTACAGTAGAGCATGATGACAACTAGGCAGATCTTTTTTTTTTTTCTTCTGGCATTTCAACACAATGAATCGATTCCCTCCGTCTAACCTTGTCT
Source organism: Neostethus bicornis (assembly GCA_902685375.1). Taxonomy (NCBI): domain Eukaryota; kingdom Metazoa; phylum Chordata; class Actinopteri; order Atheriniformes; family Phallostethidae; genus Neostethus; species Neostethus bicornis. The sequence continues at coordinate 20,180,320 of LR738551.1, read as the reverse complement.
CTTACATCATCTTCTCTCACACCAACTACCTCCACGTCCTCCTACAGTACTACCCTCCTGTTTGATCTTCTTCTGGAACTCATACCTGTCCATTCAAAGCTCGGCATCCCTCTGCTTTAAAAGTAACTCACTTTAGCCAACTTGTCACAGATAAATATAAAATTTGAAAAAGGTTTTCATTCTTTTTACAATTTTCTTTAAGATAGATTCGCATTGTGTAGAAAACCCTTAAACAGAATACCATTAACCTTTAACTTCATGTTTTAAAAAGTCACAATAATCCACAAATTTCTTCTTGTGTCAACCATGTAACTTAGATAAACTGTCTTGTAGGAAAGCACTTGTATTTTAATTAATTTTATAATTAAGTTTTAACCCCAGAAATAGATGAGATTCTGTTGCAGGGCTGCGTTCATAAATGTTCAACTTAAAATGGACATTACATTTTTTTTTGGCCTTCTCCACTGTCAGTGGCAGTTTGAGATTATTTTTAAGATATTAATCAAAGTAGATAATGTGAAGTGCTTCTCCGTCTTGGCTCAAAGTACTCCAACATAAATGAGGCGATTTGATGAACTAAGTTTGGACACAAGAACCTACTGGCGACATTAAAGAGCAGACCTGGGAGGATAGATGGCTGGACATCACTCACTTTAATCACCTGTTTCATTATTCAGCAGATGGGTGCCACCTGGTCATACATGAAGGGTGTCAATTGGGTGTGAGAAGTGAAAGCGAAAGAGAGAGAGATCGTCAAAGAGAACTTATGAGAATAGCAATTCACAATATGTTTAGATTATTATCATTATTTTCACCACAAGTATTATTTGTTTATCACATTGTGTGAATATTTATGGACTTTAAGAAGATGAAAAAACACAATTCATTAGAGGCTGCATGACGGCACTGTTGATCGCACAGTGGCCTCACAGCAAGAAGGTCAGGGTTTGAGTTCTGGGTGGGAGGAGGCTTGAAGCACAGGCCTTTCTGTATTGAGTTTGCATGTTCTCCTCATGTATGTGTAGGTTATTTCCGGGTACTCTGGTTTCCTGCCACCCTCCTAAAACATGCATGTTAGGTTGATTGATCGTTAGGAAGTTGCCCCTAGCATGCGTGTATGTAGATGGTTGTGTGTGCGTGGCTCCGCAACTGGCTGGCGACTGGTTCACTCCGTACCCTGCCTCTTGCCTGATATCAGCCGGAATAGGTGCCAGCACCCTCACGACCCCGTTAGGGATAAACGGGTCAGAAGATGAAATGAAACAATTCCTAAGAGTTGCTTGTCTAGTCTGATCTAGGGGATCCCAGATTGGGGGTGGGCAAAGTTTTCAACTCATGGTAAAAAAGGGGTTCTTTCATGTAACCAAGAGTCTTAAAAAAAGTGTTCAGTTATATATAAAACACCATCTTTAATTTATTATCTTTTTAAATAAGTATTTTCCACCCATATTTTGTTTTCACTCATTTACAATGAACCTCACCCTTATTTGCCTGTCTGAATGAAGCTGTTAAAAAGATGTATCAACATATCAAAGTTCAGTAATAATCGTTTGAAAAATTACTTTCCTACTGGAAAAATTCACAAGAACTCCAAATTTTGGAGAAAACGCCTTGGAATGTCTAAAATTTTGACAACAAATTCACCAAGTTAAACTGGAAAATGCTGAAATTGAAAGAGACAAAACACACACACACACACACACACAAAAAGGTTCATGTTATTTTTTTATGTTTTTACGGGCTTGATTAAAAAGCATGATGGGTCGCTTATGGCCATTGGGCCGTCATTTGCCCAGCCTGACCTAGACAGATGGATACTTTTTAAACCAGTTGTTATTTTTTAATCATTACACACATTAGACTTTGGAACTTTTCTTTGTGTGTTTGAGTGATTAAATAGTTTTAAGAGTGATTGGATATTCATTTAGTAAAAGCGTGTCTCCAGCGAAAAAAAAAAAGTGACACATTTAGCACTATTTGAAAACATTTTATAACCTGATATCTCTGGTGTTGTGTACTTCTTTATTAATCTGGAAAAGAATCTAAAGTGGTTACCTTACTTTATTGAGGAAATTCAAATTCAAAGATAAATGGTACTGTGAAAAAAAATTTTTTTTTTAAAAGATTTAAAGACCAACGATCATTTTTGCATTGATCAAACAATAAAATATTGATGAGTTTACATCCATAACCAGTCGGAAGTTTAAATCCATTTTGCTCATAGTTTTTAAAAAAAGTGTTCAAACAGTAAACTCCTGGATGACAGATGGAAATTAGCTTGATGTCAAATATGGTGCTGGCATCTTTTTTAATGTACCTGCTGACTGTATTTCCTCTAAATAAACAAAATGAATATATGAATAAGTTAATAACTGGCAAAAAAATGGAAGTTTTTAGTCAAGGTTTGTTACCAGTCTTTCTTTAGAAGACATTTTGGACCCTTATCTTAATCTACAAGCTAAACTAATCAGCTTTCAAAGGAATCAAAAAAATGTTGAACTCTTATCATAAAAACCACAAGCTGAACTACCAATTTAAGCATGTAAACTACGGGTTCAGAAAAGGAGACAGGGAAAGTAAGTCACACTTTGACAATGATCCACACCTTCACATCTCAATGCAGACCCACTGTCTACTTTTCACAGACACACACCACAAAGAAGATAAGAGAGAGAGAATAAGCTGTCAGCAAGCTGGGTTCACCAGTCCTCTCTATATTCTTCACACCACTACAGTGGGAACAATGTCTCTGCGGTGGCAGGTGGCCATAGTTCATAATGTGCTGATGCTGACCAAGTGTCAGTTTGATCCATGGGATCAGTGAGTGGGACGGGGCTCTGGCTCCAGAATCCTTAAGCAAGCAACTGCATGGTGCTCCTGTGGGGACGGTCGGAGACATGATACAGATGAGACCGGCAACTATCTGCCTAATGGCAGACGGATACAAGGCAGGAAAGGAGAAAGAGAGATGAGGAGGGACAAAGACAGAACACACGACAGATGAAGGGTTGAGGATCACGTTTGAAAAAAGTCACAGAAGCAAATATTGCAGTTGTCGTGTTATTCAATTTGTCAGCACAGGTCAGAAATTTCTAAGCTGATGAACAATGTCTGTTCACAAGCAAAAAGTAAATGTTTGCAGGTTGTTCAGTTTAGTCATCATCTATGTTAAAAAGGAGAGTTGAAACCAAGGCTGACTTTATAGCAGTGTCCTTATTTTCTGCTGGGAAAGTGAACTGAGCCCTCACCACTAAACACACCAGTTCTGTGACTTATTCATGTGATAATGCATGAGTGAGTGCACTGACATAACATTAAAAAAGGGTGCAACAATCCAAAACCTAAGTGGCATTTATTTTGTCAAAGTCGTTTTATTCCAGAGTGCTCTGTGTCATGTCATCTTTGAAGATGTTAAGGAGGCCAGTTAGAGAAAAGAAGTGTTTACTATATAAAATGTCAGCCGTTTTTAGTGGATCTGGATAGATTAGAGGTTTAGGAAGCTGACAATGAAGCCACAACAAATGTGGTCTGTCAGGAAGAAATTCTGGTTGAAAAAAAATCTTTTTTCCTCCATCTTATTTCAGATTTTTAATTTTGTCATTAAATGTACTGTTCTGTTTTAAATAGTTTGTTATTTTGGTGATTTTAGAATACAATACTTGAATGGAAAGAAAGATTTCAGGCAAACGTTTCCTTGGCGTACACAGCAAAGGTTTAGGATGAAGACGATGGGGAGACGCTAGGAAAGGCGGGGGGGCGGCGGGGAGATGTTGGCTCAGTGGTTAGAGCGTTTGCCCGTGGAATGGAAGTTAACCGGAAGTTCGCAGGTTCGTATCCCACCGAGTTCACAGCGAGGGTCCTTGGAGAAGACACCTAACCCCTTGTTTCTCCCACCATTGGCACCATCATAGGTGGCAGCCTGTTGCGGTGTAGTGCAGCACACACATTTTCCGGTCAGGGATTAAAAAAGTATATTAAAAAAAAAGAAATTGCAGAAAAAACAAATGGTCATTCACAAAGTTTTTATTTTTTTCTGTTACAATAGTCTTGTTGTTAAAAGACTTTTTTTTTTCCCACTCTATTCATGCCTCACAAGGGAAATTTGTGTGCTGCACTCCTACAGGCTGCCCAAAACAGCACCAGTGCTGGGAGAAACAGGGGCTAGGTGTCTTCTCCAAGGACCCTAGACGTGCACTCAGCCAATGTCTCCCCCTGAAAAAAAAAAAAAGGTCTTGAAAAGTCTACTTTTTTTTTTTTTGCTTAAACAAATGCCACTGTATGTTGCAATGATGTTGTTTTAAAAAGTACATCCAATCATATTTTCCACAAAGGACTTTGAAGTGACCACAGCTGGTTCAGAGGAGTCTGTAACACCAACATAAATAGACTTAACTTTTTATGGGACATAGGTAGGACACCGTTGTTTACCCAGACGCACACACAGACTCACACTCCTCAAGGCAAGTTCTGCGCTGAGCGATGAGCTGAACAAACATGATCAAAGCTACAAAGCACAGCAGAAGAGATGCACACATCTTGAGTAAAAAGTGTGTTACTCACACGCATTGACAAAGCTACTTTATCAGTCCCGAGATCTGACTCAACAGCATTTACATATTCAGCAAACTGTCACCTAAACAAATGCATACTGAGGTGCAGGCATTTGTTTGAAATAGATTAATATATTAAGCAAAGCATGAAGTGTGCACAAAGTGACAATATATTCATTGTTTAGGCGAGTCATTGTCATCTAAGCAAGCGCATGATGAGCTCTTACTGTACACGTGACAGCTTGACTGTGGATCTGATAAAATGTTCACTCAGTCAAAAAGCACGCTTGTTTAATTTCTTTCATTCAAAATTCAATCATCGGTCAATGAACCGGTAATGAACGTGAGTGTTTTTAGTTAATCAGTGTTTGAAAGGTCAGATTGGAAAGTGTTAATTTGATCGTAGATAACAGAAAGTCTAGACAATTCAGCAAATGGTTTTTTGTTTGTTTTTTTTGTTTTTTTAGCATGGCTCTTGTTTCTGTTGTTGCTGAGTTTACCCTGCATGAGATCTCTGACCCTTACTCGTCGCCTTTTATTGTTTCTGTCTTCACCCTTGCTTTTCTTTAATTTGCTCCTCCTTTCTCCCTCTTTTGGTCTTCCTCTGCGATTTATTGCACGGGGCAGGCAGACAGCAGAGAAACCTCCCTGTATGGAACGATCTGTCATCTTAACATTATCAGCCAAACTCACCACCTTCCATATTGTGCTACAAGGGCTTGGGCAAATTGCTATTTTTATGGGACATGATAAAGGAAATGCTACCTTATGTTCACATTTTTTACTGCCCGATGGTAAATGGGACATGTGGTGATTCACTATATTGGAAACCAGTTGGTGTTGCTCGTGATGTGTGTGTTTGTGAGTTTAAAAGTGAAAATCAACAATACTGTGGTTGTAAAATTGTCAACCATTAGACAGTTTTGGAGCGGTTTAACGGATCTTCGAGTTGTGTCGGTCATTACAAAGAAAGGGACACGAGTCTTGCAAGACTGCTTTTAATTAAAGAAAAAAATCCAAAATGATTGATTGATCTCATTTACAAATGGTTAACACACCGATGTTAAGGCTTTATTTCCATTTTAAAACAAAATGCACCAGTCGGATACATTTTTTTTTTCTTTGTGATTGAAGTTCTGGTTGTCAAGTATCAAGAAGTCCAAAAGTCAAAGAAAGGGCAAAAAGGGCAGGATGAAATGAGAAGAAGGCTATACAAACAAATTTGAAGGCAACAGGCAAAACTATTAGCATGTTCTGTGGAAAAGACTGGTACATGTTGACTTCATCTGTCTGCTCCTCTTTTTCTTCCTTCCTCTCTCCTCTTTTCTCCTGTCTTCCCTCTCCTTCAATCCTTCTCTCCCTGAGCCCTGGGCATGCCTGACAGCCAACGCTGCACCAAACTGACAGGCCCTCAAACCGTGGCCAAGAAAGCGAGCATTAATTAAGTCATTGCCGGACTGTAATTTCCTTGAGAAGTAAAAAAATTTCTTCACACACGAAAAGGTTACCAAGACCTTTTCTGTGTCAAAATTACCATGCGTCATGAATATTAATGCGCTTAATGAAGACAACCTTTGGTTCATCAAGAATGTTCCAGTAGCAGGTGCCAAGCTGATAAACTCACTCGGTGAAGGCTGTTTTTTTTCTCTCTCTTTCTTCTTTTTTGCAGTTTTATGTCAGATCCTTAGAGAGTCAGTTATTTAAATCAACATCTTCCTATCAGAATTTACCAGCTCAGATGAAGCCACACACACATTAGCACACATACATCTGAACACCCTTTCCTTGTCCTTGTTTTTTTTTTTTTTGTCTTTTCTCTTCAGACTGCTGACTTTGGTCATCAGATTTATGAACAAATGGTTTATAAATATTTTTTTTATTTTCATATTGTGTCACAAAATGCAGTTAAAAATGAACAGTGTAGTGTAAGTGGGTTGTTTTTAAAGGCTTTTATTTAAGCCAAAAAGGCAATTTTTTTAAGTAATCCAGGTTAGTTTTAATGTTCTACTGTAATGTATTTTTTTATTATTATTATTTTATTGCAATGTGTCTTTCTATTAGCAGCACAACAAAAAATTTAAATATAGACTCACGTCATCAAAAAAAAATGTCCCAAACTTGAAATTCTAATGCAAGAAAACTACAGCGTCTTGAGGTTTTTTTCCTTTACTATCATGAGATTTTATTGGATAATTAATTTTTTAAGTATTTTCATTTTTTTATTTAAATTGGCTAGCTAGTTCCAAATTTTATTGGTTTTCTGCGATGACAATACCACTTTTTGGATCTTGAATCTGTGTCCTGTTGTTTTGGTTTGGGGTCAGACGTGCAGCAATAGCAAGATATTTTATATCAGATAGTAAGTAAATCAGATAGTAATTTAAATTTAATCTTGCATTTGCTGTTCTGACTAAAATAATAAAATAATAAAAATGTCAACATGTTAAATATTTTGTTTGCATGAATAACTTATCAGAATAACATGATCTTTGTACGGTCGCTATTTTCTATTTCAAAAATTTGTGGCAGGCAAAGCCGTATTTTGTGGTTAAGTAAAAATAAAGCCTCTCTTAAGATTTGCAGCAATCTTGTGTAACCTGTACATGATGTACCCCACCTCTCCCCTTCCATTCCATGTATAAAGTTTCCAAATGTTTTATAACACAGCTGGCTGATGGTCAGTGACTTTAGCAAGTCCTCCCAATTTGTCAAGACTCGTTTAATGATCGCCAACATGGTACACAAACATGCTTACTTTTAAATAGGGATGTCTGTTTCATTACACAAACCTGCATATCTCCAGCTGTCGTGCATCAAGTATTTGATGTGTGGGTTCTGTGCCTCTTCCTGATCTGTTCCTCCTCCTCTGCCACCACAGCGCTGCCTATTATTCTGTTGTGTAATTGAGATGCTGAACATTGACAGATCTCATTTACTGCAATAGAAATCTCAAATGTGGATGGCAACACAAATTATTAAGTGTACACAAAAAAGCAGGTAAACACAAAAATGTAATTTTCTATTACATTTAACAACTTCAGTTATTCTGAGGAGTTTGCTTTTGATTTCATTTTGTTAGAGCAGGTAGATGTAGAAATATGTTAGGTTGTTGCTTTCTGCTTTGTTAAATCCTTGTGTTCACCGGTGTCAGTGACTGACTGGTGAATTAGGTCTGCGCTGTTGACTGGTTCCTCTCATTATACCAACAAATCATGCAATCAAATGATGGAGAAAAAGCAGTTGTCCATCTTAAAATGCCAAAAACTCTCTTGAATCTTCTTTTTGTCTTTAACAATATTCCTCTTCTTGTGCTGTCACAATGACAAAGAATATGGTTCATCCTCTTGAGACAAAGGACCTCAGTTACATGCATGTGAACACAATCTCAAACTCACACACACAAAGTCTCACACACATATACGCAAGAGCACCGAGGTCTGCTGTCATACACCTCTCATTAATTCCTACCTGTCAGCCGGCTCCCCCTACCGTATCGGCTCCCCGAAAGGTGACAGCTTTCCAATGACTGACAAAGGCTCTTTAGGTGATACAGAAGATCCCTAGCAACCGCTGGCTTCTGTAAAGTGCCCCTCAAATGTCACTTTTGCCGCTCCGATACATGCACGCTCACACGCCCACACACAGTATTTTTATAACAGAGGCCTGCTCTCAAGTCTTCAACCATCTCTGACATCCGGAGGCTGTGGATGTCACAGAGGCCTCAGCTCTTAAAGCTTTTAACATCCGAAAGAGATGGCGTTGTTTGACAGCACTATTGGTGGATGCCATTGTTGCGTGTCGTTTCCCTCCCAAGTGCATGGGATTTGCTTGTTTTTCTGTGGTGAGAGGCAGATAAGGAAGAGTGAGGAACAGATCCAAACTTTTCCTCTGCGTCCATACAACTGTCAGGAGTTGAGTGGCAACAGCGAACAGAATTGGTGTTGGCTCACACTAGTTGAAAAGGGGTCAAGTAAAGAAAAATGTTGGCTCCTTACGTTTACTTCACTCAGCTGTCAAGACCAATTCAGTGGTGTAGTCTTTGTGGTTTGTAAAGGAGAGCTGGTGATTGTAGGCAAGCAGAAAATTGGTCAAACTTATCAACTAAAAGAAACCCATTGTAGTGCGGTGTAATATTTGAGAGAGGTAAAATATGAACTCCTGTTTCTTTGTTCAAAAGAGGATTAGGGAGAAATGTGCTTCAGATTGTGGAGGAGATAATTGTGTTGTGTATTTGGTATTCATGATAGTCAAACCCACACCTTGTGGATTTCTATTCTTTATTTCTACTTGTAGAAATAATAATTTTATTGCATGGGTTTTATGGTTTTATCCTGCATGTTTTTAATGTCTTGTGTTTTTAGCATGTTTTAATTGTCTTAATTTTTTATTTACTTCACCTGCTCCTAAGAAGCGGGGCAGTTCGTGATTTCTGTATAAGAGGCAGCTGGGGCCTGAAGAGAACAGAGAAGAGTCAGAGCATAGGCGGCAGCCGAGAAACACAGTGGGGAGCCATGGCGAGGGCTCCCCCTGAACAGAGACGCAGGGTGTCCTTTACAGATTCCATCGGCGAAGAAGGTTCCGAAGTTGGCGGTCTGGATGAGTGTGCCCATAAAGAGCGGGCCCGGGACGATAAATGTAAATGCTGCGGACTGGGACGAGGAGGTGCCGGTGGGCTATACCCCCTACACGTGAATTATTTTTTGGACTGTCATTTTAATAGGTTTTAAATAAATAATGTTAAAACTGCTTTTTATGATATGTGCCTCTGCTTCCCTGATGCTCCCCGCCCGGTCTAGAACCGGCTATCCATTGACATACTCCTTTAGTAATCTGTGTGTCCAGTGATCTAAAATCAGTGCAGTGTGTATTACTTCACTGGAAATAAAGAAAACTCTTTGTGTATACGCTATTTAGGCCTTCAGTGGAAATCTAATGTTGAAAAACGGCAGCTTAAACTGACCTAAAATAAGGTAAATCATTAGCACATTCGACTGACTGGTTTAAAATCACCCATAGTTTTTAGGGTGTGAGATGATTGTCTGTCTCTGTGTGTGGTCCTGTAAGAGAATTGAAACTTGTACATGATGTACCCTGCCTTTCACCTGCTGACTTGCCGGGATAGGCCCAGAAATATCACGCTGACCAGTTTATGAATAAAGCAGTTAAGTTAAGAAAATTCCTATAGAAATGTTTCTACATGAACATTGTAACTCAAGTGTTGGGAAACGATAGTGCTGTTATAAACCTTATTGAATTCAGAGTTGATGAGACGGACAAAGCTTGTCAGAAATAGAGATTTTTTTTTAAAAAAAAAAACAACTTTGTTGTAAAGTTAAGATCAAATCACCAAGTTTACAATAAGAGTAGAGTTCACAACTGCAACAAATTCAATCTACCAGAGTTTTTCTGTCTGCAACATCAAGCAAAGATAGACGCTTATTATAATTTCAATCATTGAATTATAAAAAGCTTTCCTCTCAAATTACAACGTGAGAGTTTATCTAGATTTGTTAAAAATAAGTTTACAACTAAATGACTTTAAGCACACGGACTAATCAAAAAGTAAGAAAGTGTCAGACGTCACAGTTCAACAGAAACGTGTGTGGAAGGCTGAATGAGAAAGAAGGCTTCAGATTATTGAATTATGTGCTCTTACACACTGAGTCTCAAATGAAAATCACAACAGGGAACTGCTGCTTTGCTAAAGTAGAGTGCTAGTCTGCTCAACTTGGAGGAATTTTACAGATTGAGAAGTTTGCTTGTTAGAAATTTTGTTGTAAATATACAAACTTACGACCAAGCAAAATGACTTTATATTTTGTATGGTCCACAAGTTTGTGCATAAATAGCATTTCTGTTTAGTTAGTATCCAAAAACTTGTTGCTGTTAAATCTTTTACTAGAGTTTTTTTTCAACCTACCCAACACTTAATGAAGTAAACATGGCTTTAATTCAAACTTATTTGAAAAAATTCAAAAACAAATTTGTTGATAAATAGTTAACAATTTTACTTTTGCTCTTGAATTTAAGTTTTATTTTAATTCATCCTGCACTCTTTAAAAAGTTTGCATCCCATCTTAGTTGGCAATTTGTTCGAAACTTGTATAAACAATCATTTGCTAACTGTGCATATCGTTCAGTTGTATATTAAATTCTGTTAAAATTCCAAAATAATAATAATAAGTCATTTTTAGGATTAAGTTTGGAATTCAAAATAAAAAATAGAGCAAATATATATTTTTACCTGATATGATGTTTTTGCCTAAAAGATTAAAATTGCATTGAAAACTACTAACCATTTTGCTTGTAAGGGAGCGGTTGAGAAGAGAAGAGAGATGGGGTGATTTGGGTATCTCGTTAGGATGCCGTCCGAGCGCCTCCCTGGTGAGGTGTTTTGAGCACCAGAGGCAGAGCCTGCACCCTTTGAAGAGACTATGTCTCACAGCTGTCCCAGGATCCTCCTGGGTAGGCTGGGGGATGCAGCCGGGGTGAGAGAGGCCTGGGTTTTCTATCTGAGGCTGTTGCCCCCACGTCCCAGCCCCGGACGGAACGAAAAAGATACACAATCTTGAAAAAAGGCTTAAATGGTAAAACAATTTTTAAAAATTCCCTTGTTTTGTCTATTGGCAATATCTAAAATATTTCCTCACAAACTCTACTTTCTTTTTTATAACTATAATTGTAATAGTTCTTTATTTTGCTCTGATTATAATCTGAGAAATAAGATATTTTAACCTGGGTGCATTGTTATGGAGGTAATTCCCTTAGTTGTACTTTAACCAACTCTGAAGCAGGGTGACCATTTAACAATGAGAGAGAGAGGGACGTAGAAAATATATGGCTAAGGGTTCCCTGCAGAAATTAATTATATAACCTGTGTAGCACACCTCAAAAGTTCACTGTGCATGAAAAACTTAATATGCATGGCCTTCACCTTTACAGGCTCATAAAATTGTAGAGTTGTGCTTAATTTTTTTATAATGTGACTGAAATAATTTATTAGGACCAGCATATTGTTAATAAGACTCTTCATAGAAAAAGTCTTTAAAAAGTTGGGTTTGATAACTACATGCACACCCACAGAAAGGTCAATAGTACTTTTAAATATAACCCTGATAATATTTATGCGCGTAGTTACCGTCTTCTTCTTCTTCTTGAAGTTTGTGAGCAGCACTAGGTAACTACTAAGCACATTTGTAGATGTGGTCTGTATGTATTTAAATGTTTGTATAAATATATAAACACATCTGCAAGGGCTATACAATATATAGATATTGAATTACTATCAAAAAATATCAACACTTGCTATCAGCCAATAACAAAATGCTGCAATTTCCTTCCATTTTTGCTACGTTTTTCCCAGTTTACATGATTTTTTTAAAAAAAACTTTCATTCCGTTCGATTGTCTTCCGCTTATTCGGGGAAGCCAAGGTTTCTGTCACCTCCATGTCCTCCAGCTGAACTGGGAGAATGTAGAGGCATTCCCTGGCCAGCAGTGTGACATAGTATCTCCAGCAGGTCCGGGGTCTGCCTCTGGGTCTCTTCCCAGGAGGACATGCCCAAGACACCTCATCAGCGAGGCGTTCGGGAGACATCCTAACCAGATGCCTGAACCACCCATCTCGCTCCTCCCGACCCACAGGACCAATAGCGCTCCTCCCAGATGGTAGAGCTCTTCACTCTATCTCTGAGTGAGAGCCCAGCCACGCTGCGGAGGAAGCTCATTTTGTCTGCTTGTATTATGTGTTTTTATTTATTTTTTTAAAAAACATTGCGTTCATGCGTGGCACGGTAGCGCAGTGGGTAGCACTGGCCTCACAGCGAGAAAGTCGTGAGTACCAGTTGGGGACAAGGCTTTCTGTGTGGAATTTGCATTTTCTCCCTGTGTCTTTCTTCGGTCACACCAACTATCTTCATGTCTTCCTTCACTGTGTCCATGACCCTCCTCTTTGGTCTTCCTCTAGTCCTCTTTCCTGGTGGATCCAAATCAAGCATCCGGGTACTCCGGTTTCCTCCCACCCTCCAAAAACATGCATGTTAGGTTGATTGGCCATGACATGATTCCCCTGAGAAACAAGTATGTGTGTATGGTTGTATGTGTGTGGCCCTGCGACAGACTGGTGACCTGTTCAAGGTGTACCCTGCCCCTCACCCCGAATCAGTCGGGATTGGCTTCGGCACTCCTGAAACCCCAAAAGGGATAAATGGTTAAGAAGGTGACTGACTGATATAATCTAAATTAAAAAAAGACCCACTTGATTATTTATGCCCTGGTTTACTATCATTTTTACTTTAAAAGTTGACAATGGCACTAATAATACCCTAAAACTGGCCTATGTAAAATGTCAAGATAATTATCTTTAATTGGGACAAATTAATGCCTTGCTATCAATTTTAAGAAAAGCCTTACAGTTTGATGGTTAGAATAAGCAGAGCGGATACATTTTTAATAATTTCCAAGGGTATTGTTCTTCAATCATTGTAAAAGAGCTTGTTTAAAGAAAAGTATTTAATGTTCAATATTAAATTGATAGCGCAATATCAAACAGAAAAAAATGCCATTTGATATTTTGCCAACATTGTGAATCCCTAATGTTGGCAAATATACAAATGACTGTCTGTGAAAACTAGAATACAAAAGTAATAGAAAAAGTAATAACAAGAGGAAAAAATTGTTAATTTGTTTGATAAAAATAAAAACCCCTTTTCATCAAGACGAGATTTTTAGCACACGTATCAGCTGGACTGATAAATTCAGGGTTGTGCATGCTCTTAGACCAGGGCAGGTCTGGCGGCTTTATACCCACTACTTGATTAGGCCACTCTGACAAGCCAGCAGCCTGGTAAGGTCAAGCCCTACAGAGTGTCAGAGAGGTGGGATGATGATGTATCTCTCTGATGCCTTCATTTTTAACCTCTTGACTTTGTTGTTTTTCTCCTTTGTGTCGGCATCAACTTTTTGCCCATCTGCTGGGGACGTGTCTCCCATCAAAACAAGACAATCAGACTGTTAACCCCCTCTGTACCTGCTGAGTCGCATTGACCGAGTTAAATGTATTCTGCTTTGTTTGCTTTTCCAAGAAAAATCTGAAATGACTGAAGTGCTTTTTGTGTTTATTTATTGAATTAGCCTTTACTTAGACCCCTTTTTTTTTTACTAAATTAAATATGTAATGTATTTTTAACTGTTCTTTTCTTGTCATGCTACATATAAGTTTTAAGTGTTTGTGAAGTTTCATTCAAATAAGATTTAACATCCTCTTTTTGACATTTCCTTTTTTTCTCAATTTCTAAACATCATTGTAATACCTTCATATTTTTATAATTAAAAGAAAATAAGAAAATAAATCCCTCCAGGAGGATGAGACTCTTTGTAATAAGTTTTATTTCTGACTTTCATGAGTGGCACGGTGGCGCAGTGAACAGGATAGTGGCCTCACAGTGAGAAGGTTGTGGGTTCGAGTTGTGGGAGGCTTGAAACATTGGCCTTTCTGTGTAGAGTTTGCATGCTCTCCCTGTGTGTGCATGGGTTTTCACCGGGTACTCCGGTTTCCTCGCACCCTCCAAATCATGCATTGACATTGATTGGCCACTACATGATTGGCCCTATGAAGGAGTGTGTATGGTTGTATGTGTGTGGCCCTGCAACAGACTGGCGACCTGTTCGAGGTGTACCCTTCCCCTCACCTCAAATCAGCTTGGATGGTCTCCTGTAATCCCCAACCCTGTAAGGGATAAACTTTCGTCTTTTGAACTGCTTATCGCTAATGAGTTTATGAAGGTGTCTGAGCCTCTCCTGGCTGATTTCAAGCAAGAGGTAGGGTACACCCGAACAGGTCACCAGTCTATTGCGGGGAGATTTCTGAGTTAATTTTGTTGAATAGATAGAATTGACGGCTACATCTGAATGCTGTGAAAATATAATGTGTTGTTATTTTATTGGGGTTCTTTTAGCATCTTGAATGCTTCCAGTTGTATAATATCTGTAAATTAAGTGTGAAAAATGTTTGAAACAGAAAAGCATTTCAATTTGTACTTTAAAAAAAAAAAAAAAACCTGGGTTATAAATGTTAGCTTTCACTGAAGCAGTGTGCTTTAGCTAATTAACTACATGTGGCTAATTAGCACAAGCTAAAGCAAGCAGCAATTTACAATCATGCTGTTTACCAATCAGATCTTGACAGAAATCAACTCAGCAGGTGTTCAGGTACTATTAACTCTTTCATTTCAAAGCGTGGCTTACTTGGCATGTGCATATCGAGCAAATTAACCATCATTTCATTATATTGTGTATTCATGTTTAACCTTAGCAAAAGTACATAAGAAAAAATGTAAGGTTAGACTGTAAAAAAAAAAAAAAAAAGAAAGAAAGAAAGTAAGAAAGAAAGCCAATACATGAGCAGCAGAAGGCTCCTAGGAAATAGACTTGGTTGGAATTTGAAATTCCAAATAGATTTTTATCATCTAACTTTGATTATGTTTAAACACAAACATTCCAGGTGAGAGTTTAGAAAAAAATCTTTTTTTGCACTTTTTTTTGCGCGTTTTTTTACTTTCACAAATCAATGTGTGTATTGAGAAACCCTTCCTGTATGATTCAAGTTTGATGACATACAGCTTTGGATTTAGCTATCATGTTGTACAGGGCTCAAAACAAAACTCTACAAGTGCTTTAGTATATCACACCTAATAAAATATCTGTTCCGTTCCCTTGTCTTCCGCTCATCCGGGGCTGGGTCGCGGGGGCAACAGCCTCAGACAAGAAGCCAGGCTTCTCTCTCCCCAACTGCATCCTCCAGCTCACCCGGAAGGATCCCGAGACATTCCCCGGCCAGCTGTGAGACATAGTCTCTCAGGTGGGTCTAGGGTCTGACTCTAGGTCTCCTTGCGGTGGAACGCGCCCGAAACACCTCACCAGCGAGGCACTCGGGGGACATCCTGACCAGATGCCTGAACCACCCCATCTGGCTCCTCTCGACCTGGAGGAGGAGCGGCTCGACACCAAGCTCCTCCTAGGTGGCAGAGCTCTTCACCCGATCTCTGAGTGAGAGCCCAGCCACGCAGCGGAGGAAGCTCATTTCGGCCGCTTGTATTCATGATCTCATTCTTTCGGTCACCACCCACAGCTGGTGACCATAGGTGAGGGTAGGAACTTCGATATAACATCTACGTCATAGATAAAATATCCGTGATTATTTAAAATACTGCAATA
The DNA here is from genome assembly GCA_902685375.1 of Neostethus bicornis. NCBI lineage: Eukaryota > Metazoa > Chordata > Actinopteri > Atheriniformes > Phallostethidae > Neostethus > Neostethus bicornis. The sequence continues at coordinate 20,164,557 of LR738551.1, read as the reverse complement.
AAATATGTGGGTATTTTCATACTCTTTATTTTACAATTTCTGACAGAAAAAGGTGAAATATTTGAGTTCAATATTGAGTGCAGATTTTTAGTCAACAATTTGGGCGATTCCCCAAAATAATGTCTCTACTAATTCAGGTTTAGTCATGTTTTTTTTTTCTTGTTGAAAATAAAAAAATATATTCAACAGTAAAATAAAAAAATGATTAAATTTTTTTTAACATAAAATAGATTATTTTGTGTGTTTTAATGATTGTAAAGCTGGTGTCAATTTTTTTTTCCTCTCACTATCAGAGTTCTTCTTTGGTTGTGTGTTTTCAAATAAATAGTGAGGATCTGTGTGCGTGTATGTGTGTGCATGCTGCGAGAAGTGCGTGTGTCTGTGCTCAGGTGGCAGATACCCTCGGTAAATCATTTCAGATCCATTTATTCAGACGCCTGTGTGCAGACAACACCTGAATAATGCTACCAAAGAAGTGGCACAATGTCAGCGACTTCGTTTGCAGCTTTGACCCCCACCGCCTCCTCTCTGGCTGTTGTGTCTTTTCGATTGTGCATCTGTTTTTGTACAAGAATACGTGCTGTATGCTGTGTCTTTATTTGTGTCTACTGGTATTCAACATCTATTTACGTTTGGCAACTCAGCCAAATGTGTCTTATTCAGTAGGAGATAAAAACTAGATGAGATATTCTCTTATCGCTGTGTTGCGTTTAATGACTCCTCTTTTAATCTCGCTTCACTCCAGAGGATGAGTAGATAATTAAATTACTTAAACGAACAAACTGACGCTAAAAAGGAAGAAATTTCAGTTCCTTAATAGCAAATTAATTTTTAAAAGGCCTCAGATCAAATTAATGGTATTTTTAGTCGGGATTAGTGTTTTTTGATATGACAGCTGTCTCACTGTGTTCAAAATGAGCTCGTTTGCGTGTGTCATTTGCACACTGACAGTCAGTAGTGACAGTTGTAAAGTGTTCTTGAAAAAAGCGACCAATGCGGACACTCAAGGCTGCAAGACGAAAGATTTTGCAGGCTGTGATGTCTGTGTGTCAAATTACTTATCTCACTAAGCATATGCTGGCACTTCAGAATAACATACTTCAAACCCGGATCCTTCAAAAGCGTCAAAAAAGGACTGTCTCATTCAACACATCAGTCATGTAGCCACCAGCAAAATGAGCGAGATGTCATTTGCACTCAACCAAAAGCTTCCGGAGACATTTAAAGACACTCTCAATGACTGTTTCAATTTGGAGAGACTGTTAATGATCTTGTCTCAGCTGCCTTTTGTGCTTTATTTTCTGAAGTTTTAAGTGAATGACAAAGAGGACTTAGATGTGCACTTCTGCTGAAGCTTTGGCAATTATTGACTTGAGTCTTGAAGACAATTAGTAAATCTTCCCAGAACACATTATCTGGCTGATGCTTTGGATTTAGAAATTCTTTCAAGCAGGGACAAATCTAAGAATCAATTTAGCTACGTACTAAAAAAAAACAGTTTTCACTTTCACACACGTTTACATGAATAACACAACTAACTCTCGATTTACAAGTCGATCTACGTTCCCACCCTCACCAATGGTCACCAGCTGTGGGTGGTGATCGAAAGAATGAGATCGCGGATACAAGCGACCAAAATAAGGTTCCTCCGCAGGGTGGCTGGGCTCTCGCTCAGAGATCGGGTGAGGAGCTCTGCCATCTGGGAGGAGCTCGGTGTCGAGCCGCTCCTCCTCCAGGTCAAGAGGAGCCAGATGGGGTGGTTCGGGCATCTGGTCAGGATGCCCTCCGAGTGCCTCACTGGTGAGGTGCTTCAGGTACGTCCTACAGGGAGGAAACCGAGAGGCAGACCCCGGACTTAGTCTCACAGTTGGCCAGGAAGCGACTCGGGATCTTTCCAGGCGAGCTGGAGGATGCGGTGAGAGAAGCCTGAGCTTCCCGTCTGAGGCTGTTGCCCCCGCGACCCGGCCCTGGATGAGCGGAAGATGATGGAACAGAACGGAACACAACTTTGTTTTCTGTGTTTAACCTGAAGTAAAACTACACAAATAATATTACAGCCATGTGTATGTGGACTTAGATTCTTTAAGCACCTGCTGAGGCTCTTTCTACAGTTCATTTTGAATTTCTCACACTGAATGAGATTGCGCCATTCCAACAACTTCGAGCTAAAATCCTACTTGCTTTGTAGCATGCCAAGTGTTCCGCTGGGTTAAACGAGGTTGTTGCATTAATTGGCATTCTCAAGCCTGATGTTGAATAAATAGAAGAAAATATGAAACGCTTGGACTAATGGTGACTAATTAAATTTAGGGAATGTTTGAGTGAGTGTTGCAAAGAGAAAAGCCATCAGACAAAAAAAAACTGGAGTGATGAAACATCCAGTCTGACAAAAGCAACAACTGATCTCTGTGAAGAAATGTTAGATAAAAGACCGAAAAATGTTTTTTAATTTTGTCTTTGAATATTACAACTTTGCCAACTGAGTTTTTCTTAGTCCTGATAGAGACACGAGTTATATACTACCATTTGTTTTTGTCTTTAGTTTTTAACCTCAAAGTATCAGATACTGTATTTCTCTTCATTCAGCAAAAAAAAAAAAAAAAGAGCAATCAATTATAGGTTGATGATCCATTTGGAAGGAAAGTATTTAAAAAAAAGCTTTAGACTCAGTTTAGACTCAGACCCAGAGGAGATATCTTTTTTCAGAGGTAGTGCAGAGTTTTCTTTTCCACTACTTTTCGTTCACATGGCTGTCTCACCTCGTGGCACTCGGCATATGTGGCTAACCCTTCTACATGCAACCCCCCACTCTGTCACCTATGGTCCACACACACAAAGATTTGCCTTTCTTGCTTTTGACCACATGTCAAGAGATGTTTCTGGGCGATTGTTTGCAGTGTTGATGATCATTGTCACCGGTTGATTCCATTACACATGGCCCAATGATTGATGGGGTGCAGCCTAACATCAACCGATATGGGTGTCCTTGACCACCACCAAATGCAGAAGAGGGGGTAACGGTTTGGTGACTACATCTTTTATTTTTAGATATGGTGAAGGTTGAAGTTTTGGTTAATTTTGTGTGTTTGTGTAATCTGGATAAAATGAGTCTTTGATACAGAAAGTACAAAATAGTTGTGAGTGTAGTTAATAAACTATAAACTGTAATTTCTTGTGACCAGCTTTAAAAAGTCCACACACACATTTATGTTTGTTACAAGTTTTATTTGTGAGGCTCTTTTCAAAAGGAACTGTTAAAAAGAAATACATCTCAATGTACATGTGACGTGAAAAGATTTATTAAGCATTCTCATAGAAAAAGACATCAATGCATACAAGATGTAAAGAAAAAAACATTCTCCGATAATAATGATACTGCAGATATTTTATTTGTTTGTAAAATAGTTGCATGCGTTTATTGATTGTGCAACAATAATCTAAAGTTTTACCCATAAAGTCTTGCATCGTTAAAGATGAAATAGGAAAATATTTTGTTTGGGCAGCGCACACAGTGTACACGTATGCCTTTTCCAACTTGTGCAGCGAATCTTAACCTTGTGTTTTTTGGTTGAGTAGCATTCTAATAGTGACAAAATCATTAGTAACATTAGAGTAGAAATATACTATAATCGTTCCTCAACGGGAACATTTGTGTACTGCATTACACCGCAGCAGGCTGCCACAACAGCGGGAGAAACAGGGGGTAAGGTGTCTTCTCAAAGACACTTAGAAAGTGGGCTATGAATCGTCATCTAAACAAAGATTAAATAGAAATATATATATATTTTTACTGACATTTTGTTTCATTGTTTATGAGCATAAAAGTGTCAATTCAAAAGATTTGTATAAAATCAAAGACAATATTTTCTAAAATAAGGTTGTTTTTTTCTATTCCAGAAGAAGACGGTTGCTCAGTGGTTAGAGCGTTCGCCCGTGGACCAGAAGTTAACCGGAAGTTCGCAGGTGCGTATCCCACTGAGTGCATGTCTAGGGTCCTTGGTGAAGACACCTAACCCCCCGTTTCTCCCACCATTGGGACCGTCGTAGGTGGCAGCCTGCTGCAGTGTTGTGCAGCACATGAATTTCCTGGTGAGGGATTAATAAACTATATATTTTTTTAAAAAATGGTTTTCAAATGTATCTTTGTACAGTGATATGTTACTGTCACTTTAGTTTAACAAAATTGAACTTGTAACTCTTGTTCAAAACATAATTTGTCCTTTTTCCTCTGACAAACCAGTTCTGGTCTAAATGATATGTCATGAAATGAGTGAACAAGCTTCCATGTTTTTGGCCTTACAGAGTGCTCAAATGTCAAATTATGAAAATATTTCCTCTCCATCTTATTAAATGAGGATTCTAAACTCACTGATACAGATAAGTTTGAAGTAAAAAAATCCTTCAGGAGTGACACATCACCAGCAGACAACTGCAATTACCTCTGGGAGGAGATGGGTTTCGCTTTAACCGGGCTGAGGCCTGGATATGGTGTCAGTGAGGGATCGGCCGTAGTGTTGGGTGATGGAGGATGAAGTCGTGTTGATAGCTGAAACATTTACCTCGGATACAACTATCTCCGTTTTTCACACAGCTCGGGTATCATTGATCACGATGATATCTGGCGATGGGAGAATACGGAGGTAAAAGCACATGTTTAACAAGCTTTTCTGGCATTTCCCAAAAGTTGCCATTTAAAGACTTCCCATTACGACTCTGAACAAAGAGCTATTTTGCCTCTTAGATCTGTTATTTGTCAAAATACTTTTAATGGGGAAATAGCTTTACTAGATCAGAGAAGTTAATGTTCTAAGCAAGAAGAATGGACTCATTTTACTCTTTGATGCAGAAATTAGCTTCACTTTGTTAAATGTCATGATAATAGTGGAATCAGACCATTTCTAAAACTATCATCTGGACTGGATTAGATTTGGCTGTGTCCCTTTAAAAACATCCACAAGAAACTAAAGCAGGAGAAGCAGATTCCTCTAATAAAGCAGCATTAATGGTGTGGCATATGCAAAGCTATGCAAATGGTATGCACACTGTCAGCTTTCATTGTGGCCGTTCTTCATTCATTTCAAAAGCTACGACTGCAATTAGATGACAACTGATTGAAATCATGTGCGTTTTATGATACAGTTACTTTTGAGAGCTGACAGCGTGTTGTACGATTCAATGACAGTATATTTTCACTGCATGCAGAGATTAACTGCTGTTATTGACCCTAATGCAAACCAGCGGGTGATACATTTCAGATAAACTGCTCGCTATCTCAGTAATTTGCATGTGGTGTGTCATTTACCATATTCCCTGATTACCTAATGATTTATACTTTAATATAATGCACAGAGCGCTTTCAAAGCAGAAAGTGTGCCACACCTTTACAGTGACTTAACACGTCAGAAACGGAGGATTTGAAATGATAGTTTAAGGACTGCGGGGAAAAGAGAAGTCTTATCAGTTAGGACTTGCTTTGTATGTTGGATTTATTTTTTTCTCCTTGGAAGACAGGGGTGCAGTTGATGAATTCTTAAGCAGATCTAGCTGATAATTGTATTTCATAACTGTCATGGGGAGAGGGACTGTCCGCTGAGAAGCTATTTGTGTCACTGCATCCCTCTCTCTCTCTTTCTCTCTGCCTCTCTTTCTCCGCAGCCTCTTCAATAAAACTCAAATCACGACAGGGATTGTTAAGTCTACCTCCAAGATTATTAAATCCAAATGGAGAATTTATGGGTGACACTTCATAACAATTAATCCGAGATGCTTGATTAATAAAGTTGGCTCACCCACCTCCCCCAAACCCTCCATCTTGTTCTCCCCTTCTTCAACCTCTCCGTCACCAAAGTTGTCCTGTTTGAGTGGGATGGAGATGGAGGAAGGGAAGAGGTGGAGGAACAGACGTATGGGTGGCAGGATGGTTGTCAGGGACGACATGAGTGTCATTCTTTTTGATTAATGGAGCATTGTGACCCCGCCCCCAGACCCCCCCCACCCCCTCTATCTTTTTTTTTTTTCTTTTCTCCTAGCATGCCCACTCTCACCTCTGCAAAGCCCCCACCTTTCCATCCACCCCCAATAACAGGTAAAAATAGATGTGGGCCAAGTTCCGCTCTCCGTTCGGATTCATACAAGACATGATCTGATGGCAGGGAAAAACAGAACGAAAGACAAAGACAGAAACAGAGGAGTGTAAAGGAAACAGATGGAAATGATGTGAAAGATTGAAGGAAAAGAAGATAAAAGTATAAAAGATTACAAACCAGGAAGCAGGAATTTTGGAGAATGTCACCTACATAACCTTGTCACTGTTAAGTCAGCTGAGATTAATTAGTTGAGTGAGACTGAGCAATTAGGTCAGTTGTTTGTGTGTGTGTATGTGTGCGTGTGTGTGTGTGTGTGTGTATGTGTGAGTGCACATGCTTGTGTGGCCATGCATAACTTTGCTTTTAAATGAAAATTCTTTCATGTACTACAAGACAAAAACATCTATAGGATAAACTGAGGACACAGTTTTCAGTCAGTTGGATTTTTCTTTTGAGCCTAAACTGATCAAGATGACCACAGATGAGCTGATTTTAAGCGTTTCCCTAAAGATGAACAAATCTGATGTATTTTTGCATTTTTAAATCAATTGAATGAGTAATATAACATTTTTATTTAGTTAGTTTAAATTGCGGACTTACTGCAGTCTGTTTTGAGGTGAAACCGTAGAATTGTGGGTCTAGGTTCATTTATACGAGAGCAAGAAGAAGAAATCCCTCAGACAAATCCTTGAACCAGTAAAGGCTTACAAAAGATCATATTTAACAATGATGGCTATATATTTTCCCTTTTGCAATTAAAGAGTCCCTCTGTGTAATTTAATGCTTCTTTTCAAGTGTCGGGTCCCCTGAGACTCGGCCTGTAGCTATGCCATCGCTCTTGGTGATTATCATTAATGAATGTCGGCGAGGACCATCCCTCAATGTGACTAGGGAGGAAACACAAGCCCTAATTAAAGGTTCCTATTCATAAATATATGCCTGGAACTACACAGATCGAGCGGCACTATGCACACAAGTCATGTTAATGTCAGAAAAGCACCTTTTTAAGAGCATTTTCTCCTTAATGTACGGCACACCAGCGGCTGTGACAGATTTTAGGAGCTGAAGCCCGCGGCGAGGGATCTGTGCAATTTGAGATCCGCAGATTTAAATTGTGAAGTATAAAGCTGAAGATTAGGATGCTCTAATTTGACACACAAGAGGACTGAAGACAGAAAAACTCAACTTCTGGTTGTAGTCTCACTGTTTAACTGAGCATTATGACACAACTCGGGTGTGTTATTCTTAAGATTCCATTGTGTGTTTTCACAACGATAAGCTCACGCAGGCTTATTCTTATGAAAAAATCAAATGAATTAAAGAGATATTTAAAAGGATATCACTAGATTTAAATTGCTTTGTTACTCCAAATGTAGACCGTCATCTGTCTAGTCAGAGCAGCTCCCCAGATGGAGTTATTGGTACTTTCATGTGAAGGAGGTAAGATTTACATTAAAGCTAACATTACACTTTTTAAAAGAGACTCTTAGAAACTTGTCGGAAAAGAGAGCTCAAAATAGTAAACATTTGGCTGCTTCGCTTTCCTCCTTAATAGCAGAAAAATGCTAATTGGAGTGCATGTGTCAGAGAAAACAAAAGACGGGGAGGAAGAAGAGTAGAAGAGGGAAGCATGTGTGAAGTCGGAGGGGTTGGTATTTTTGAAACGTGAAATATGTCACTTGACTCAGCCCAGCTGGATTTTTAGCGAGGTTGTTCCGGAAAGTGAAATTGATTTAAAAAAAAAAAAAATGGCCTCTGCTGGTTCACAATGGAACTATAGCTAAAAAGAAGTCAAATCTCAAACGTTGTGTTTCTGAAACTCATTTCACTCATTGTGCATGTAAACAAACTAAAGTTTCCCACTTCAAGCCACATGAGACTTCGTTCTCTTAATATACTTGAGCTGTCACTGCTGTGCGGCATTTCATCACGTTCAAACTGACAATTTTATAAAAATTAAAAAAAAAACGCTCCAGAGGGATTACAGACCTTTAATTGCATTGTCAAAACTACGGCAACACATCGTCCTTAAGTCACATTAAACAAGTGGTGTAAAAGTAAATCTGTATAAAATATCAAAAAGCTCTCTTTCTCTCCTTCTCCATACTCAAACTTGGCACTTTAATTATTCAGTCTTATCTTATAGATGTGCAGATAGAGCTCATGTCAAAGTTTGAGCCTCTTCTTTATTAATTTCATACTATATATTCTTATATTCGGCCTGTCAATGACTGTCTGGAATCTGATAGGACCCATCATTGATTGAAGATTACTTTAGATTAAGAAAGTGAAGTATTATCATAAGGTGGAAGCTTTTCATCATTCTAGGTATTCGTGTATTTTGAAGAACTGATTTAAAAATATGTCAACCTTTTTTTTTTGTCTTTAAAAAAGTACACTATTGTATTTCATAAAACTTGATTTTTTTTGTGTTAGAGTTTCTACATGTGCAAACACTTTAGTAGGTATTTTTTAAACTAAATTAAAGTAAATTATTTATCGTTATTAAACTTAACCCACTGCCAGCTTCTAGACAGAAACAGATCTGTTACTGATGATAGCAAGGAAATAATAATAAAAAGTAGAACGGCTGTGAAAATAGGAAAAAAAAAAGAGAAAATAGTCAAAACAGGGTTAAAAAGTTTCCCCGTTGTTTTTGTTTGACTACTTACAGCTACACAAAATGTGTGAAGATGCACATCCTAGATTGACTTCTCTTGTTTGAGTCATCTTCCTCACTTGATTCAACAACCTGAACGATTTGGATTGCACACAAGCATTGCTTTTACGTGGTCGCATCATACCTAAGAAAAAAGAGGGATAGAAAAACATGGATGAGTGTAATGTATGTAGATACAGGCGATTACTACATTGATGTTCTCGCTGCTCCTAGGGAAGTGTTTTCACACAACAGGATGACATGTCGGCACGCCGTCACCCGTCCGTGAAGAGGCAGAGGGTCTCTGTGTGTGACTTAGGAAAGGTGGGGAGCGAGCGAGTGTTTTAACACAGTTATAAAACGTCAAGAAATAACCACAAGGGTAAAAAAAAAAAGGTGTCTATTTACAAAACTAATAACAAGAGTCATTAACCAGAATTTTTTTTTCATTTGTACGTTTTGTTGCTGTTACTGGTCAGTTTTTGCGAGTCTCAAAAACAAACCCCCAACTTTGATTTGCTGATCTAGAATCAGATCTGCTTTTTTACTCCATAATAAAAAAGCTATAACTTCTGTCAAAATAAATCACACCTTACACAATAATCTGTCATCATTATTTTGAAGCAACGTTAACTGAAAAGTATTTTTTGTCACAGATTTTCTCTATTTCTGGATGATTTTCTAGTTCAGTAATAGATAGTAATATATAGTAATAGATAGTAGTAGATAGTAATAGATAGTAATAGATAATACTATCTTCAGTAGTAGATAGTTTTCTAGTTCAGCAAAAGAAAATTTGATCAACCTGTGATTATGCTTTTTTTTTTCATTAAGTCTCTATGGTTCAGTCATATCAATCGTGTTTTTTTTAGTTTTGGTGTTTGTAAAGACAAAATAAAGACACATGGAGGAAAAATTATAAGTCATTTGTACTGAACAAGTTACAAATAGAAATAAATAATTTTTTAACAACCTTATGGCCACATTAAAATGTCCAGAATACAAAAATATACACCAAATGAAGCTGATCTAGTACTAGAGTGTTCAAGCTCTGGAAAAAAGTGTGCAGCTCTCTTTCTTTGTCTGGACACTTTGGATGGAAACATTAGTGACGTAAGACGTCTGCGTCAATCAGACACTGCTACAGACATACTGTACATGCAGACAGACAAACAGACAGATGATGGGGTGGTACTTTAACCACAAAATGACACACCTCAGACATCCGAACACACTAGTTTGAGATTATATGTTTGGAATAAAATAAAAAAAAACTCACCAGCTGCTGATTTAAAGCAGAAAGTTTGTGAAATCCAATTTCTTTTTCTTGTGCAATTTAAGCTGTTAGTGAAAGAAAGCATCCAACAGCAGATTGGAAAACAAGTTATTATTTTAAAAATCTCTTCTTCTCCTCATTCTCTCCATGCTCCCCCAGCCTGATTTGAGATAGCATTAACCCAGTTGTGTGCTCTTTATAAACACTTTATGCTGTATAATAGTTAGGATGGAGTGTAGGCTATTAGTGGAGTCTCCTGTGGATTCAGAGCCCCTCCCCTACTCCAGAAGCTTTGCTAAAAAGGTGGAACGAATCGATCTGCAGCCTGGTTTTGTCCCACTAAAAAAAAAAAAGGGGGTCACTGAAAACATCCAGAAGTATGCTCAAAGTTTGGACACCTATGGGGTCACATTGAGAAACTTTCAAACTGAACTGGTTTTGATTTAGAAATGAAAAACAGAATAGATCAAAGTTTTTTAAATGACTTTTTTGTTAATAAATCTGACTTTAAGTGGTTTTAATTTGGTTTGATGTGTGTAGATTGATCTCCTCATTAACAGACTTGTTAGAGATCCAGGTCCAGATCAGTGTTGTAGATAACGGGGAGGGGGAGATGTTTGGACTGACAGGTGGGCTCTGACTGTCAGGGTGACGCTGGTGGAGGGGTGGAGTAAAGGAGAGGCCGGAAAGGCAGCTGGATGTGTCTGTCTATCAGTGGGAGCTGTCTCAACGAAACAAGCATCACCAATGTGCGCACATTTCACTGCGCAGGAAAGCTGCGGACGCTCCGGAGCGCATGAAACAATCGCATTTCTTTGCGCCAAACTGTAGGAAATCCGCGTTCAAAGAAAAAAAAAAAAGACTAAGATTTAGAGGAAGAATCGCGTGGGGCCTGATCGGGGTGTTTTTGGGATGAGTTTGGGGTGACAGTAAAAAGAAGGTGAGTGTTCCTCTGTCCGGATCTCCTCTGTTTTCTTCGGGATTCCTCCTCTATAGCGCTTGACTGATTGACACACACACACACACACACACACACATAGAGTCAGTCCTGCTTAACGTGTCACTGTTTCCTTTCTTTTTCCTTTAACCAGCTTTCCTCCTGGAAGAAGCGGTGCCAACACCGCGCACTTTGGATCTGGACGCAAAAAAAGAGGAACGCATTTTCTTTTTTTTTTCTTTTTTTTTTTTTTTTTTTACTTTTAATCTTGCCAAATGTTCTAAATAATCCCGAAGAAGAGTAAAGATTTTGATTTTCTTATGGGAACGCGGAGAAAAGACTGGTGGATCTTCTTATCCTTGCCCCAGGGACTGAAACTGAAGCGCACACACACACACACATACACACACTATAGCCTGCCATGAGTTTTCTCCAAGTTCACGGACGAGTTCTTTCCTTCTAAATGATCACTAAGCGTTAAAAATCAAATAAAGACACTTCAAGAAGGAGCAATCACTTCTTCATCCATCGAGGGATCTACTTGATTCCATCAGAAAAACAAGATTTACTTTTGCTTCATCCCTTCTTTCCTCTCCAAACTCGTCCGATAGTTTGATCTCTGCATGAAAAGTCCAGCGCAAAGCCCTGCAGAAGCATGCCGAGGAGAAAGCAGCAAGCACCAAGGCGGTCATCAGGTAAGACCTCAATTTACAACACAACCCCACACACCCCCTTAACACCCACCCTACACACACACACACATGACCTCACATGGACAGAGGGCAAGCTTACACACCAGCTGATGGTGCAGAAACTAGAACTTCTATTACAGTTTTATACTTTTTATAAGTCATTTATTACAAAAGAATCTCGAAATCAAGTGCAATCAATTTTTGCCGTTGATTTTTGGTTTGAATTTCAATAAATTTTGAAAGAAGTTTGATTCATTTCTGCATCTTTTTTTTCCAAGTGTTAGGCTGTTTCTATTTTGGATCAGGAAGCCAACTTTTTTAAAGTTTATCTCTTAGATTTGGAGGTCTGTGTGTTTGAGAATTAGGGGGGGGAGGGAGAGTGGTGTGCGTTCCTCTCTAGGATTGCCATCCTTCATTTGATGCTTGATTGATCGCCTCTCATGTGACTGGCTTTCATCTATTCATTCCTGATAAACATCAGTAAATCGTTCACAGCAAACACGCATGCGTCAGGCGGATGGACTCCCCCAGACAGGAGGAGAGGAAGGGGGGGAAAAAAACTTTTTGTTGCCTCCCTAGAGGAAGCAAAGAAAAAGACAAATTGAAAGAAAAGTTCTCAAGCGAGATAAATACTGTGTGATTAATACCCAGAGGGGGGAAGGAGCGGGAGGCTTTGGGAGGGTGATGGTGCATAGAGAGATCACAGAGTAGATCTTCTAACTCTGCAGGGTAAACACAGGAGGCTGTGGTCCCTTTGTGTTGACCTTTGTTCTTCTAGAAGCAGGAAGTGGCGGAAATCTCCAACGATTGTGGGAGTGAAAAGTAGAAAATCCCAAACTGATTTGCTCAGAAAGAGTTTTGGATGATTAAGACTGGAATGTAGTGTCTTAAAAAAACAATATAGTCTAAATAATTGTGGGGCTAAAAGTGTTCATACTCGATATGTTCAAAAGTTTGCCAGGCAAGTTTTTATTAAATAAAGTATGAGCTCACTTTTTGTGTACGACACACGACTAATAAAGTTTTTAAAACCCACCAATCTTTTTCATTTTAACACCTGCATTTTATTTTTCTAGCTTACATGTCTCCACAGGACAAAAACAGTTTGTCAAGAGATATCCGTGTTCGCCTGTATTCATTTGATGTCCCTGGGAGATGTGTGTGTATGTGTGTGTGTGTGTGTGTGATTGACATGCGTTTGCAAATGACGAGAAAGACGAGTCTTTGAAGTTTGTGCTGTAATGACCAAAGCGGAATGAAGCAGCTGTAGAATGTTAAGCAGGCGGTGGAAATGTGAGGTTAAGCAGACTTAATCAAGGTTGTGACGGGAGGACTTTGAACTCAGTGGGGCTGTAATTTCTAATTGACGTGAGGCTTTAGTGATGGATGGAGAAAAACTTGTTTGAAGAACAAGGCTGCACACTGAAAATGAATACTGTTGGTTTATGTTTCTGCCACTATATATTTTTCCCTTTTTCTTTGCTGCTTTTCCACCCACTTGAGGTCATTTGGCCTCGCTCGGAGGTGGCCCCCCTTTTCCGGCTCGGCTTTTGAATATTGATCTTATTGTCTGTTTTTCTGACAGACACATACATCACAGGCTGTGAGGGTCAATCCTAACTTGGCAGACTTTGTCTCTACATTATTTCCACCACTTGACATATGGTCAATCCGAAACTTGAACACCTCTGGTTTTGTGTGTATGTGTGTGTGATTGCTCCCACACCTTTAAATGCTGGCGTTTTCATTCAGAGCATTAGCAGATATTTCCACAAGCCAGATTTGTCACTTTGGAGTTGCATTAAAACCAAATATTGCCTGTACTCCTTAGAGAAGGAGAGGGCTTTCAATAGCTCTTTGTATGCCATTTCAAATGGGCTTTGTTTCATCAGTCACAGTGATGATTTTAGAGCCTGTAATGGTGCTGTAGCCTATCTACTTTATGACCAGTGACAATACATCAGTGTTCTTTCATTTGGAACTGCATTACTGCATCTGTTAGTTTTGGCAGGTGGGTTCAGTGCGGTGAAATCTGAGCAGCGGAGACTTTTGCTGCAGTCATTTGTCGTCATTTTCTCTTTCTTTTGTCCTCCTTGCTGAACTGCTGTTGTGTTGATGTATCCCTCTAAGTAATTAATGGCATAAACAATGCGCTGATATCAAGTAACTAGAATAAAATGGGAGGTTATAGTCCGATTTAGCAGACGGGATGATGGATTGTGGATTTTGTTTCTGTAAAAAGCCTTTAAAATGAAATAATAGTATTTAAGTGACTTACATTTCCACTATAGCTGACTTATGTTCGCTTTTTATACCTTTTATGGATTGTCGAATCTTTCTTTATGATCAGGAACGCTGATCATATCCCACCGCTCTAATAAATACACAATCTCTTTTCTAAGCAGAGAATTAGAACTTTGATTGTAGCTGTTGCAATCACAGGGTTACATTATGCAGATTGCAGCAATATCTTGTAAGAATATAGCATCATTCTGTATTACAGCAGGATAATGAGTAATTACTGCAGTTTAATTAGTAGATGGGAGATACTGACAAACACTAAGCAGCCATAAGTCGGTATTTTCTCGGCTAGTGAGGTCACAGCTCTGATTGCTGCTGGAATCGTGCACGTATGCTCAGCTTTTTTTAGTTTGCCAACGGCAATATCTCCCATCAAACCGTGTCACTCTAAGTAATGAATCTGTCAACTTCTCACTCATCGTGTTGACGTGATTACAACGTGACACCGCTTTGGAGTTTCTTCCACAAAAGTTAAAACGGTTAATCTTCACTTTTACAACATCTTACATAAAATATTCAGCTATGCTGGCTGAGGAGAAGGAGGTACATGTGTAGTGGAATAAGAAGGGGTAGAGATTTGATTACTTGAGCGTTGTATGTTTAAGTAGGTTTCTGGTCAGTGTTCAAAGCAAACTTCTAAAAATTCCTCATATATCTACGTCTAACTAAGAGGTAGGTATCATTTGTTCTAGTAAGATGAGCTTCTCAATGACATGATCAGGTGAATTGAAAGCATTCCTTTGTTTGTTGTTTTATAAAGATGTGTATCAACCAGCGTGGTTAAACCAAGTTCCCCTGTCTGCCATAACTCAACTTACATCAGTAGTTTATAGAACCTTAGCATGACGTCTCAGGGATTTGTTCAGAACTACGCTGTTCAGCGAAAGTTAGCGTTTGCCTGCTCATGTTTAGGCCACGATTACCAGATAAAACAGGACGAACGTACCTCTTCGTCTCATTGGTGTCTCCACTGACATGGTGGCTGCTTCTTTTTCTTTCCAACTGCCACCAACACTACCTCTGAAGCAGCCTCTTAATTATGACTCAGGGTGGGGCCTTCTCTTTTTTTTTATCTGACGGCATCATTAGCCGAGGTCCCTAATTATCCAGGTAGCTGACAGATCTGCGACGGGCCCACAGATTACTGCTGACAAATTCAGCAAGGTGTCAACTCTGCAAGCTGCAAACTTGATGAAATCAGCTCGGCGTCTCTCCGCGTGCCCACCTCAGTCTTTTTTTCAGCATAAACTCAACAACAAAGGTTGCTCATAGTGGCACATGACATTTGGAAACACGTAATTCGGTGTAAGTATTCGCGCAGTTTGCTGCAAGAGTGCCTTTTAATAGTTCACTGTGGATGAGGCCTTGAAAGATGCTCGTGATTCTTCCTCTCTGATCTGCTACGCTAACAGCTCGCCGCTTTGTTTGACAGAACAGGAACAAAGTTCCAAGCTGAGCAGCGCTAATATATTTTGTTGTTATTTGGCATTGTGTTGCTCTGCTGGAATTTAGCTCACGGCACATGTCAAGTAAAAAGCAAGCCAGAAAGTCGACTATTAGAAGCTTGTGTTAGTTTTATCGGGATGCTTCTGATAAAGAATTTAATGACATTTGTCAGGATGTGAAGCAGCAGCGAGAGGGGAGGAAAAATATATTATTTGAAGTGAAAACAGACGACAACAGAGCACGCTTGTGTGTTTAGGTGTACATATCAGAACATTTTTTTTTTTTGTGCAAGTGTGTGTAGGCATGAAACATTTAGATCTCGTGATAATGTGGTGTGTGCAAAGTATCATTAACAGGTGACATTGACTGAAGGAGTTGCTGGATTTATATTTGCTACAGCTCACACTCCGCTACACCCGTACTTTCATTTGCATGTGATGCCGGAAACCAGCAGGCCTCGAGGAAATCAAACACACACTAATTTGTGCAATCACACACACGCAAAACTGCACTCTCTGTCCTCGTCGCCGTGGAGGTTAAGTGACAAATGAAGATCGATGACTGCTCTTATGGAAAGGAGAGAGTCGAATTGAAAAAATGTGGGAATTAGACGTGCCTGCCGAGTGAAGATGTAAAGGTATTCGTTCCTGTAGATGCGAGGTAAAACTATCCTCGAGTTTAATGAGGTTTTAAGGAAGCCGGATAACCCGGGTTTCTGCTCGAGCACAACGCAAGGAGCCTCGAGAAAGAAAGGAAAGAAAACAAGGTCACTTTAGGAAGGATAAAAATCACCAGGCTTCTTTTTCAAATAGCACCTGTGTTTGATCTGCCGATGTATCATTTCAAAGCAGAGTACAATCCACAATGTAAAAGGGGGTTTAAGTTGAACCAACTTGAGCAGAGGAGGATATGACACCAGTTGCTAAAGTCTCAGAAGTGCAAGAAAAGTTAGAAAGAAGAGTGGATGAGTAAAAGCCAGTAATCACAGTAGACAGAAACAAAAATTTTGTATAACAATTTTTATTTACAGCAAAGTAAGTTTCATTGACTTCAAGTTAGGGTTGAGTTAGAATAAAAGATGTACATTTTGATCATTTTTTAAAGTGCAGTAAAAAAACTGAGTTTCAGACCTCTAAAATATGCCAGATCTTTTTTTTAAAAAGAATTTATTAAAAACATTTATCAAAACAGTTTTGGTGTGAGTAGAAAGGTTAGATTGTTGTAGTCAAACTGAATGTGGAGGGACCATGAAGATGGTGAGATAAAGAAAGACACCTGGCTGGTTGTGATTTAATGCAAGACAACGGGAGGTCCAGAGTGCACTTGAAGGCCAAAGTATCCTCAGGAGAGCAACTCTCTACCTCAGCTGTACTTCTCTGTACACATTGTGGATCTGTTTCATTGTTTCCACAGTGCTTTTTTTATCTCCAGAATAAATCAGTTTTGACCATGCACACCAGGTCAGCATGTCTCTCTTTCTAATGCATTCACAATCGCAACTTTTGTTGCCTTGTAAATGATTATCTTGCTGGAGAAAGACTTGAATTGCTAAATTAGATTTTTTTTTTTAGTTTATTTGGGTTGAAACAAAGCCTCAAGCAGAGAAGTGACTTATCACAAGCAGCCATGTTGTGGCTGAGTTGCCCCCGGATGCCCCGCGCTGTTTGGCCTTGAAGTCGCGCCGCTTCTGTTAACCAGCCTCAAACATCTGGTGTACAGCAGGCTGGGTGGGAGCGGGCGAAGTGGAGAACACAACAGAGTGGGAAAAAGAGAGGCCGTGAAGAAAAGGTATTAAAAGTGACAGATGAACAAGACTTGGGGAGACGTTCCCCCGCAGCAGCTGTGACTGCCGCCATCGCTCTGACAGGTGTCAATTAAGAATTACTGCAGAGGCCCTCTAGTCATTTTTTTTTCCTGCTCAGCTGTCTGTCTGTACGCCTTTTTGAGAAATAGCACTTTACCCTTGTCATTGCGTTCACTCTTCGTCACAGTCGCCCCAGAAAATAAGTGCACGCCGGGCGATCTAATCAATAGCCAGTGTATTCGCAATTATTTTGCTCATTGATTTATGCTAGGGCAGCGACTGCCGGCGTTGCATTATTAGCTGCTGATTATATGTGGCTGCATTATGCTCAAAGCACACACATGCATTTTGCTGTTGCCAGGTAGATGTTATTAAACCAAGGCAAGGCCAAAAAAATCTAATCGGTAACGGTTTAGTGTTGCTATGCGTATGTTTATATTCTTATTTGATGCATACTGTTTGATCTTTCTGTTCAAAGCAAGTTTACACAAATATCTTTTTGTACAAACTTCAATAAAAGTTGGTGGAATATGGAGCATGAATATGATCTGAAGTTTGAAGGTACAACCGCTTCCATCATGGCGTTGACATTCCCTCTTGCCCTCACACCTGTAAAGAGAGCTGTATGTAGAGCAAGCTGTGCTAAAACGGGAAAGAACTGGTACAGTATATCACAAAAAGGACAGGTAGTTGTTTTTTTTTTTTTTTTTTCACAGCCATTGATAAAAGCTACTCTCAGCATATCCAAACGGGCAGTTGTTGCAAGTGGGCAAAAGTCAGAGGGTGGAAATTTCCATCCCCCAGGGAGTGTTTAGCTGATAGCGTGGGCTGAGAAGCAATGAATATCATTTTTTTGGACACTAGTTTACTGCAGATAAGCCATCTGGGAATGGATACAGTTAACAGATGACACCATGTCCTTGGAAGAGGACGCCGGAGAAGGTTGCGCAGCAGCCCAATATAGAGCCATTTCTCCTGCTTTTACCTCTTCATCTCCAACTCAGACTCCCTCTGTCTCACTCTCTTACAGCTCGTTTTTTTAGGAGGATTACTGGCCTTCTCTCTCGCTCTGTAAGCTTTTTCTCATCTTCCGATCTGTCATCAATCTCTATCTTACCAACTCAATTCTACCATACCTTGTTCATATTTTCTTTCATCTTCCTCCGTGTCTCGTACCCTCATCTATCGTTCTCTCACCGGATGCTCAAGAAGCAGTGAACTGGTTACAAGAACATGAACTCGACATCTGAAAAGAAGAGTGTAATACTCTCCCCTTTCAGGCCCACTGGCCTTGTTCTCATATTTCAAGATTCCTTTTTTCTCAAAAAGTCAGATTTCAGCAGCCTCCCGGAGTCACACTTCTGAGTCATGAAAATCCAAAAGGTCACTGAGCGATGAGGCCCAGTGTCATGTTCTTTGATGTTTGAACACATGACTGTCACATTTTCTTCAAGAGCCGTCTCCGTTCCTATTGAGCAGACAGTTTATTCATAAAGTACGTTGCGAAGGGTAAGAATCAAAGCGAGCTCTGTTAGCGTGGTTCCATTCAGTTTGGTCGAGTACTTCAGTTTGAAAGACACCCATTGACTTAAGTTTGCTTGAGGTTATGCAGTGTAATCACTTAGACATCATCAGCCTCAGTGCTTTACTTGGCGGGTGGTTGAAAGGAGGTATAATGTTTTGGGATCAGTTGAACAACACCACATGTTGCCTCTGAAAATTCCTCCCAAATCTTTCTAGAGCCGCTGTGCTGTCTGAGACGGTGACGGTCACAGGGGGTAGGAGCTCAGCTCCGACCCTCTAAGTCGTCTGTCTCGAAGAGAACAGCAGGAGGCTTTTTATACACTCTCCTCCCTCGGTGTCTTTTTCAAAATTCAATTCCTCAATCATTAAGCCAACTGTGTGTCCGACACACTGGCTAGATGTCCACCTGAACATCTGCTTCTGATCACTTGTTCTTGTTAGTATGATGACCCAAACACTGGCCTGTCATCTCTGGTCCATCTGCCTCTTGTTCTGTTCCTCACAAAGCTCCCTGATGACAGGGCTGTAACTCGGTCAAACAATGAATAATGTTTCTGCCTCCACTGACACCACAGACCGGTGTAAACGCAACACAGTGAGTAATGTTATGTCTGCTTTAGCCAACCGAGAGTTTACAAGAAGTAAATAATTTTTGGGATTGAATCCGAGGAGTTTTATGGCAAGGCAGGTTTGTAAGTATGGGAACATTTTGTTTACAGGATGACTCAACGTGCTTAACACAAGATACTAAAACACAATCCATACCTTTTCTAAACTGCTTGGTCAAAGTTTCTTTACAGAAAAAATAATTATAATATAAAAACAAAAAAAATAAAAAAGAAGAAAATAGACAGTTACATTCACCCAGTGGGATGTATTGTTGCACATCACAATGTAGATAACCAAGAAGAAAACTTCTCTAGTTAGCTGAAAGGAATTGTCATATAAACTTGTTTCAAAACCTCAACTTTATTTATTCCATGCAGATTTCTCATGTTTTCATGTAGTCCGAACTGCTAAAAACATATAAATGTACCGTGATTCTCCTCTTTTAGATCAAACTCTTGTATAGAAAAGTCAATTTGATTCAAATAATCTTAGAAATTTAAGCTGTTTATTTGGCTTCCTTTCCTCAAATAAAAAAAAAAAAAAAAAAAAAACTTGTCTCTACTCTTGCCATAACTCAAAATTGTAGGAAAACTATTTTGGCTTGAAATAATGACATAACTGTGTTTTCTCCTTGTAATGGTTCCAATGGAACCAACAGCAGTAAAAAGAAGTGTTTATTGTTTCATAAACTGCTCCAAAATAAAATACTCCAAATGGTTTCAGAAATTCAATAGTTGTTTTAACAAAGTACTATCCAAGTATAGCTGTTCTAATAAATGACAGCATCTCATTCACAGTTATGACGTCTCAACGTACACATGATCACACACCTCTGGCTGACCCTGCTTACTGTTTACAGCTTATCCTGAGTACTTCCCCTGAAATCTGAACTTTCTGGAATCCATTTAAAAAGAGAAAAAAACCTGTTTATTCATTGCAAAGCATGTGATGAATTTACAGTAAACTTGTGCTTTAGATTTGTACAAAAATATGTAACTTCTCTTTGGCGTTTCATCTAAATGAATATAATATTTTTTAAGTTTAGCTGCAGGTCAACACTGCTTATGTTCACGTGAGTATGATTTCTTATAAGTAACTTCATTTAAAAGTTTCTAATTCAGTCAATTGTTTTTAAAAATGTACAAAACAAAATTGAATTTATTTCTGTTATTTGAATTGGGAGAGGCGCTGACTTGCCGTGGCAACCCTTGAATGGTAATGCTGAAAGAAGAAAAAGAAGAATTGAGAGAGGCGCTTGATTTCATAGAACAAAATCTAAAAATTACAAAAGTAAGCCTATGACCTGATTTGACTCTCCAAACTTTTAACAATAATCATTTATATTAGAAACATGTTCATTTTTTTATTTTATGTTGCTATCAGTGCAGTATTAGCTGACCAATAGGACTTTTGCAACCGATTTGCAACCGTCACTATTAATTTCAAAAATAGGTCAAGTGTTGCATAGGCCAAAAGTTGCAACACCTTAACGTTTTTTCAGGGCTTGAAAAATATTAAAATTTTAAACGTCAGCTTAATCTAAATCTGCATTGGAGAAACCACTTAGTAGACAACAACTACTGTAAAAATAACATTAAGAAAAATAATATTTGACGGGGGAATTAAGACATGATTTCACCAGAGCCCATCGGACACATCAAGAATGTTTAATTAAACTTTATCAAACTAAACAAGATCAAAGGGCAGGCTGGTTTGCGCTGATTAACATCATGTTCATCACGTTCAGTCAATCAACCGGTTGCTTTATTAGATTTTCTCTTCCTCTCAGCACATGAAGTCTGCTGGGCAGAAGTGAAAATGTGCTCAATTTAGAAAGTTTATGCTTTGATTACTCATTCTATCAAAACTCCTCCAGGAGAAAAAATAAATTTATTGACAATTCCTTGACCCTGTGGATTTTACACTCAGAATGACTAAACTCCAGATGGAGGTAAAGTAGTTCTTTAAAAAAACGTTATGAAAAGTTTAATTTAGACTTTTTCAAGTGTCTCAATTATAATTGAGCCGAACAAGTTTTAGATGAAATTTCCTGGCTGTGGAAGTTTAACGTTTTTGATCATTTTCTACATGATATCTATAATAGTTCAAGTCTTTAAGAATGGTCATTAGCTCCTTACCGGGTCGGTGGACATGTTGGATAAGTGGTCCAACATTTTGATATCAAAGCTTAAGCCAAAACTTGATATTTCCAACAATGATCAAATATAAAGTTACATCTCAAATCTTTGAATGGTCCATCTCATGTAAAATGTGTTGGTCACTCTCATTGGCATTCTTATTGTTTCATTTGATCACTATTGATCAAAAGTTCTTAAAATTTTAAAAAAGGGTATTTTGCAAATTAAGTTTTGGGAGTTTTCTCTCATGTTTGAACAATATTCCCACTTTTTTTTTTTCTTGCCAAAATAATAAAAGACCGTGTGCTAGCTTTGCTAACTTGATTTACTTTATGCTGTTTACGCGGACTCATACAAAAATTATGCTGTATTGTGTACGCACCTAGGAAGTCGTACTGAATGGGGAGCAACAGAAGGACAAAATAAAAAAATTATAATAATTTAAAATTGTATAAATGTATCTAAAAGTTTTCAAGCAAATATCACATTTGTGAGTGAACAAATCTAGTAGGAAATTCATCATTACCCCAAAAAAACACAGTATCCCCCTTTAAAACACAACCAGAGCAGTTTTCTTTTGCAAGTTTGTGTGCACTTCAGGTTAAAGGCGAATTTTGTGGTGAATGTAATTTGTTCTCTAAATAAGCAGATTAGTGGGCATTCAAAATGAAAATCATTGGAAACCGGAACAATACAAGAATTATTCTCGAATAGCACGGATAACATCGTGTTACGTTGACAGAGAGATAAGCTAAAAGCTTTATTGGATGAATGTGTTAAACTCACCAAATACTGGAGCAACCCTTCATGGCCTCAGACTGACTCTGACTCAAATCTCAGATTAGTTTGTCTTCCAGACTTCATTCTTACTTGGTAGCAACTGTATCCAGGAAACACCCTCTGGATTGTGAGGATTTCTGAGACTAGTACACAAGATGGACCTCATCGTTCCCTATGTCTTAGCCTAATAGGCTCATGCATTTAGTGGTTTTGTACATTTCTAACCAGGTACAGTAAATTATTTAAGTTTTCTTCTATAAAAAAAAAAATAGCAAAGCTAGCTGCACATGTGATTCAGCAAGATTTATGCTAACATTGTAGTTTTATGTGCCGCAAAATTCAACTTTGCTTTAAAAATGAAATGTTTGGCTAACATAAAGAAGACTACAGTAAGTAGTAGCATGCTAAAATCTTATAACCTTCTCATAGGTATTTGGGATCAGTTACGTACAGAGGCGCTAAGTGTCAACAAGACAGCGGTCAGAGAGCCAGACAGGACCAAGCGAAGCCCCATTGTGTGGGCGAGAAAAGAAGCAATAGAAGGATGGGGCATAAGAGGGTGAAAAAAAATGAGAAGAAAGAGAGACTGACAGCAGACAAAAAAGAAGCAGGGAGCAACGAGGGGATTCAAGGGAGGGAGGGATGAGGGAGTGGAAAAAGAGGAGGGAAAGCAACAGAGGAGTGAAAGAGAAATGACTTAAGGGGTTGAGGGATGGGGAGAGAGGTGAATAAAGCGGGAGTGAAAAGTATCAGGGCAGCGAAGAAGAAAAAACAGAGTGAAAGCAGAGGAGAGAGAGAAAGAGGGGAGGATGTCACCCATGGCTGCCACTCATCACTCACAGCTTAATGATGCTGTTTTTTTCCCCTCTTCTCTCATTTCTTCATCGTGGGAGAGATGAGTGTGTGAAGGGGGGGTTCGGCCCGCACCCAATCGGATGGGGGTCGTAGAGAGTTCACAACCTCCAGGTGGGACAGTCCTCCACCGGGGAAGTGTTTCTATATTGCTCTGTAAATGGTCTCTAGGACAGCAGGAGAATTAGAAAGAGAGTTTCGAGGGTTAGGATCTAAGCTAATTATAGTTGAGGTGAAGAGAGAGAGTGAAGGAAGGAAAGTAGAGCATTATGAAATACTTCATACTGCTCTGAGTTTATACAGATATTCCTGCTTGACAGTCCTGTAAACTTAGCTGAGGTTTTGTTTTGCTGTCCTGTCAACTTCTCCATTTGCTTAGGGTTCAAATACTTTGATAAAAGTGTGTGTTCATCTCATTTCGATCCTGTATGAACATGTGTATGGGTACATGTGCAACAAAAACTTCCTCTTTTGTATCTACAGTATTTGGGCCATGGTTGAGTTTTGTTTTACTTGATGTGTCCGTGTGTGTGTGTGTTCGCTAGCTCCACTTTCCTCTCACTCTCTCATTTCTGGGAAGCGTCAGCCATTTAAAACTCAAACGGCTGAATTTTTCCCTAACTCTCCTCCTCACACCAAATTTGGGGAACAGCTGGGGCGGCCATGGCGATGATTTGTCTCCCTCTACCCGTCTGCCTGACAGGTTGAGAGGATATATACACACAAGCACTCACAACTTCAACGCAGTCAGTGTGCATGCACACACAATTAAGCAGTCCCAGCCCCGCAGACACACACAAACACACAAGCACAGCATTACATAGACACAAAAGTAGACACCATTAGAAGAGGCCGTGTTCTCAGGGTGCTGCCAAAACACTCTGATTTCCTTTAGCATGGGCGGCAATACATCAGCTTGGGGCCTCCCAGCCCGGATGGCAGGGGCTGACAGAATGACATGTGTCATTTATCAAATGGGGGCGCCAGGCCTCAGGAAAAGAACAGACCGCCGTGTGACAAAGCCCTCCAAGAGCTCTCCTCCACTCACAACGAGGCGAGTATGTCATGAGATCGACACTGACAAATCTGCAAAGATAGAACACACGCGGATACACGCTGACACAAACACTGAGACACTTCCAGTTCTGAAACTAAAACACATTGTATTCAATCTGGTTTTTACTTATAAAAGATGTTTCCTTTTGTTAATAAATATGTTGATTGCTCAAAAGTGATTTTTAACTTTTACAGAGGTTTTCAGTTTAAACCTCAAATTAACTTTTTTTCCATCATTCGCTCTAGTTGCGTAAATGGACTCCCATTCCCCTCTCTCTCTATCCCTTTCCCCCTCCACCTTTTTATTCTCTCCATAGCCTCTTCATTTGTCTTCATAAGCTTAATTTATTTTTTCTGCCAGATGCAAGCTGACAGCCATCATTCACCAGCCGACCGATGCACATACCTGACCTCTCTACACACAGACAAATACGCTAACATGCATGCACAAATGCACAAAGCTCCCTTTGCACTTTTTATTCATTTACCTTGTCTCAATTATACGCACACACCTATTACCTCACGTCTCTCTGAGGTAAGCTCGGCAGTCGCATACCCTCTGTTTTACCCCTGTCCTCCACCCCCTCCCAGCGAAAACCCTCCCATTAACATTACTGAAGATAGATGCGTCTTCATAGCCGAGATTGATTGCGGATATAGAGTTATGGTGCCATTTATGTGTGTGCGTGTATGACAGTGTGTTAGTGCTAGATGAGGGCACTTTGGAGGAGGCGTTGGAAGCATAAACGTGCGGGAGGCAGGCTTTACTCTCGTTTCTAGAACGTTCCAGCCGCTCATTCTCTGTCCACAGCCTGATATTGTGCTCTGTTGAAGGATTGCTTCCTCTCTTCCTGCCTTTCTCTCCCACTGTTAAGCTCTTCATAACCATTGTACACACATATCCTTACACACAAACACACACACACAATTAGGGTGACATACCTACTCATACTAGTCCACTTTAAGAACCCGCTTCATAATTTAGTTACATTCTCCGGGGACCCTTTTTCTGCCCCCAAACCTCCTCCCTTAAGATTATTTCTTCTTTTATCACTTTACTGCTCTGGTCATCAAGAAGGGGGGACCCTAAAGGAATACACACACACACACACACACACACACACACACACACACACACACACTGAGCTGCTGTCTGTGCAGCTTATTCTTTGCTTGGATTTTTTTTTCTCCACTGTGGTATTCATCATGCTTAAGTCTGAGCCAAAGCGTTGAAATGAAACAGTGCAACTTTGTTTAATGGAGCGCCAAACTTCTGCACTAACTCGTCACCTGCGTCGGCAGAATGAAAAAGCAAATGTGGCGATGCATAAAGGATAATGATTTTGATGGGGCACAATAGCAGGAATTTCCCTGGTGACACATGCAGTTAAAAGCACTAAAATGTTTGGGGATGTTTGGTTGTCCCGAGCAGCCTCCTGCCTGGAGGCTTCGCGGTTCTAATTAATTTCCCTGAAGTGACTTTATGGCTTCGAAAGTTGTTTTTTTTCCCTCTCTGTGGGGGAAGGGATGGGATTCAGGTCTCTGAGGTCTGGTTCTCACAAAGTCGGCTGTATTATTATCTTCTGGCTTGTAAGGGTTTCTGGTTGTTTCTGAAGGCCACACAGAGAGAAACATGAGGACACAGAGGAGCTGATGAGATGTTTTGAAGCAGCTAGACAAAATACTAACTCGGATAGGCACCGGCACACTCGCCACACAATGTTGAATAAAGCAGTTTATAAAATGGATGGAGGGATAGACAAAATAATGTGTGTGTGATTCCAGTATTACTCACATTGTGGGGGAATGAATCTGTTTGACAGTCGCATTGTGGTGATGTCATCTTTTGAGGGACGAAAACCGAATCCCGCAGGTCAGATTGTTCTAGTCAATGATGTGTTGAAAGGCTGAGACTATGTCTGTAATTATGACTTTTAAAATAACAAACACTTGGTGTGTGCTTGCGTGTCTCTAAGTTTTGAGTATTTTTAGGTGGTGGAAAAAGAAAAAGATTTTCGGAGACTTCACATGCAGGGGATTTCCACTGTGGGGCAAGCTGAGGTCACATTATTGTGTGTCAGCTTTAGAGACATATGACTGTTCAACATACTCTCCTTTTTCTCCTATTTTTATTTTTAAAATCTATAGAAAAGTTTTTATACATGGGTGTTCTACGCAGTCAAATATCTGATTGGATATGTTTCTTATTCAAAATTTTATTTTTTTAACCTAGACCTTTTTTTATTTTAATCCCAAATCACATAAAAGTCAAATTAATAAAATCATAATTGTTTTTTGGCAAAACCCTAACATCAAAAACAAAAAACTAAAATCCTTTTTAATGTACGTCTATTTGACTTGAAGAGTTACAGAAAGATATATTTATAATCATATAGACAAAATCAATAAGCATTTTAATGTTTTATGCTCTAATGCAAAGGCATTAATTATGAATATTTATTGTCTTTTTCCGACATCAGCATTAATGGAAATACAGACTGTGATTGGATATTTACGTATGTCTACCAAGAACGCCAAGACTTTCAAGGCTTAAAAATATTCACTTCACAAAAATAGCTTACAAAAATTCAGCAAAGATAGATGTGATTGTTGTTTTTATTGCCCAACTTTTCACCAAGCTCAAATCTTTCACGTGAAAAAAAAAAACTTTTATATAAGAAAAAAGTTTTTGTGTATCACATTTTTTTTAAGACTGCACATTTTACTGTAAACAATTTTTGCATGATTTAATAATTTAGCTTTTTTATGTGGATATTTCTGTATGTTTCAAAGAATCCAATATTTTTGTACAAATTAATTTAATTTATTTATTTTTACATGGTCTATTCATTCCTCACCGGAAAAATTTGTGTGCGGCACTACTTCCTACACCGCAGCAGGCTACCACAACAGCGCCTATGGTAAAAGAAATGGGGGTTAGGTGTCTTCTTCCAAGACCTTAGGCGGTCACACAGTGGGAATCAAACCTGCGAACTTCCGGTTAACTTCCGGTCTGCGGGTGAACACTCTACCACTGGGCCACCGCCTCCTCCTTTGCAAATTAATTTAATTTAGCTTAATTTAGCTGAGCCTAATTTTGCTGAACTTTTTACATGTGTTGCAGTGTAGATATTCTCAGTCCGTATGCAGATTTGTTTTGTCAGTCATCCATTTTTTTGTAAAGTTTTGTTCTCATGTCGTGAACACAGCTATTACAGCTGTGATCGACATCAGATGCAGGTTGATTGATGACTTATTGTGCAACTAAACTCTGCTAAACTAAACTGGTTAAGTGTGAACCTTATTGTGCGCCGGTGCCCTTTCAGTTTTTGCTCATTGTCTTTATTTAGCTTTATGTTTTCCCTTTTTTTTTATCTTCTTACCATTCAACATCGCATGTCTGGACACACACTTCCTCTGTTTTCTCATTTTCTTCTTTGTTGCTGTAAACTCATCAGTGTTGCCATCACTCTCCGTCTGCTGTTTCCTTTCTTCCTTCCTCAGAGCACTTTGTTATTCAGTGTTCCTTCGGGACAAATTTTCTCCCGTGAGTCATTTTAGAAGGCCTCCTTTTACAGCTTTCATTCATACAGCTCTACTCAAAACATTTTAAAAACTATAGCACTTTCACCTGTGGTAGCCAGTTCTGATCAGATTTGGTTTAGGATTAAGTTAATCTAAACACTGAGTCCACCGACTCAAAATGTGTTTCATCTCTTTTTCTTTCTTTTTTTTCCAAGTCTGCAATGATTTTCTGCCTCTGTTCTCCACACAACCATAGTGATTTATGGTAATTATCCATCTTTGGGGTCATCCATCAAGTAGTTGTTGCTAGGCGATGGGAGCAGCTGTTGTTTAGTAGAGGGGAAGCTCCATTGTCAGGGGCGACGCAGGTAAATCCAAACAACGCCATCAATGCAGAAACTAGGAAACCACATCATTTTGTTTGTTTGTCAAATTTATGATGAATTCAGAACATTTCTCGACCTAATAAAGTTTATTCATTTTTAAACCTGACTAGACAAAGACAAAATAGACATGTAGCTCTGGAAATCAAAAAGACAACTTCTTTATAAGAGAAATATTAGACATGATGAAGAAGCTGTTTAATAAATTACATCTGTCTGATAGAACCGATGCTGACTCACTGTTTGGCTTTGGTTGAATAAATTTCCCCATCATTGTTAATTAGCAACAGCAGAGCTTTACCCATACTTGGCCAGAAAGTAAACCAGATGGTTTAAGATGTCTGAAAAGCACTAGAACATTGTTCAGTATTTGAGTGTTGGGTGACTGGCGGAAGAGTTGGATAAATATGGTAAGCTTATGCTGCACCTATGATCTAACTGTTATTGCATTAGCTCAGAGGAAGTGATTTATAGGCGTGCCTTTTTTCCACATGTCAAAACTGGCTGGCAGATTATGAAAGTGATGATAAATAATTGAATAGTTCTGTTTTGGGTCTGATCGAACAATCTGATGGACACCATCTGCACAAATTAATCTAATCCATTTGTATCTTAACTTTTTTTCTTTGAGGGTGTCGACTCGTATAATTTTGGTGGTCATGACGAGAAAAAATTACAACTAGATACAGTCATTTTAGTCGAACTTCTGAGATTTTGGTGATTCTGAAACAGTCTACAAGATTGTTACCAAGTCTGATTTGTTACATTATTTTTCACTGATAGAACATTGGAAAAATAAAGGTCACTAAAAGTTAATATCCAAGACCACATTGGTCAGGTTTACTTTTTGAATTTGATCAATTATTTGTAGTTAATAACAGATAAGACTTTGGGAAACCAAACCGGTTTATTTAAATGATACATTTTACGTTTCCATTTAAAACCAGAACTCTTTTTTTCTGGGTTGCCATGATGACCGGTCAGTGATGGTCCTAAATACAAATCCTTTTTTAAGTCGACCTATGTTGGAGTATTTATAAAATGAGGTTGTGCATGTTAAAACATCCAACCTGCAGAGTGCCAACGGAAGACATTTTTTTTTTCAATCAAATAGAACACAATTATTTCTTCAGCTAAAGAGTGAACTGTTTGGTTTTCTTTGCATGTAAAAGCTGAGAAGGGAAGCCGAGAAGTGAGACGGTGGATTTGTACAACATGCTGTACGAGCCATTAGAAGCCCCAGAGCTGTTGTGCCATATGGTGGAGCTCTCTATGTGGGTTATAAGAGGGAGCGACTGTAAGGGGGCTGTTCAATAGGCTTTTACTTATCTGGTTAGAGAAGATCAGAATCAGAATCAGAATCAGAATGCTTTTATTGCCATGTCAGTGAAAAACATCAGAGACTAGGAACTTGTTCTGGTACTGGTGTGCAAACATATAAAATAAAAATAATAAAAATAAAATAAATAAAAATAATAATAATTTTTACAAAACTAAGAGTGCTCAGAAGAAAAAGAAAAGTAGTGCAATGTCATAGAAAATAATAGAAAATAATAAAGATAGTGAAGTGACAAGAGGGAGGTGACT
The DNA here is from genome assembly GCA_902685375.1 of Neostethus bicornis. Taxonomy (NCBI): domain Eukaryota; kingdom Metazoa; phylum Chordata; class Actinopteri; order Atheriniformes; family Phallostethidae; genus Neostethus; species Neostethus bicornis. The sequence continues at coordinate 20,134,902 of LR738551.1, read as the reverse complement.
AAGAGATGTGGGGATCCAGGTTATAAAGAGTTCATAAGTCCAACGGCAGAAGGGAAGAAGCTGTTTTTGTGGCGGGACGTTCTGGTCCGAATGGACCGGAGCCTCCTGCCCGAGGGGAATCGCTCAAAAAGTCCATGTCCAGGGTGGGAAGGGTCAGCTACTATCCGACCTGCACGCCCCCGAGTCCTGGAGACGTACAGGTCTTCGAGAGATGGAAGGCTGCAGCCGATCACCTTCTCTGCGGAGCGCACAATGCGCTGCAGTCTGTGTTTGATCCTGACTGTGGCTCCAGCGTACCACACGGTGATGGAGGAGGTGAGGACAGACTCGATGATGGCTCTGTAAAACTGCACCAACATCTGGGCGGGCAGCTTGGCTTTGTGTGATGTGAAAAAAAAAAATGAACAAAATGAACTGTTTAATGCAATGTAATATACCATTAAAAAAAAATATCAACTTGAGATAAACCAGACAGATTTCACCACAAAAATGATCAAATCCTTTCTCTGTTTGGCATTTCTAAAGGCTGATTTTAAAAACTGAGTAGGTCAGTTTTTTGTTCATCTTGAGGTTTTAAATTTTTGTGCATGTGCATGTAAACAATAATGAAATAAATTGACAGATGAGTCCGGTTTGTGCCGTGTCGCCACGTTCTTCACTGTCCCATAGAAGTCCAATAAGAGTGTCAGGTCATATGAAACCACAGCGGCAACTCTCACACTGAAATCAGGAGCAAGAATGAAAAGGAAGCGGGCGAGAAAACGGAGAGACACAGATTGCCTGACATATTAAGCATTACCATAATTGGCTTTTCTACATGATAGGACAGAGGAAATAATAATGTCATTTTATTTACAGCCTTCTCTCTCCTGAAACACACACACAATCATGCACACCGTACAGGTCAATGACACACACTGATCAGGCCTGTCCAAAACCATCAGAACTGAGTGGCAGCGAATGGAGGGGCCGGTGACAAAGCGAAACGGTAGAGAGAAATAAGACTGCCACGCTGAAGCTCATGCTTTGAAGGGCTGCTAAACGCTGTGAGGGAGCCTCACCGGCCGCCCTGTTGCAGATGCCACACTCGGCATGCTGGGTAAATCAGCAGGGTGAAAGCTAGCGGAATTGGACATTAGCACTGCAAATGAGAGCCAGGATTGCCCTCTTCTCTCAGACAACATGAATAAATGAAGAAGGTTTAAAGGGGGAAAGTGCAGGTGCGGGGTGGAAGCATGAAAGGCTGTGGGAGGAGGTGGAGAAACATCTTCTGTTACATAAGTTATTTCAGTGTACTTGGTTTTATTTAGGTATAGCTGGCCGGGTTTTTTTTTTCTTAACTACTTTGTACATAAATAGATTAATAAACTTTTTTTTCCCCCTTTAAAAGGTGGATTTTGTTATAATTCTTATCTCGTAGCATACGTAAATAAACACAGCATCTTTTTTTTAGCTCACAAATGCAATATTTGCTTCACAAAGAAAACCCTTATGAAAAATTAAAACGTTTAAATTTATTCAATTTCACCCGTTTTTGACATTGTAAATTTCCTTCTCCCGCTCACTGCTTAGTTCCATCCCCTGGTTGCGTGAACAAGAAATTTCACTTGAGGCTACAAATTCAGTGTAAGGTACATTGAGTTAGCAAAGCTTGTGCTTTTTTCTGCACTTTTCTTTTGGTGCATTTGCATAAAAATTGTACTCCACGTTATACTCCTTCTTGCACCTGCAATCTCATGCAAAGCTGCAAAAACACCTGATTACATTGGATTGGATAGATCTATAGACTAGATCTATCTGGTGTGCAAATGGTATCCGAATACCAAGCGGGACCGTTCCCAAATTTCTCAAACATCAATGATGAAATAGAAAACCAGTTCAAGGATGTTCTCGATGTAGGAATAAAGTTCAAATATGGTTTAAAACCCCAAAAAGTTCATTTAGCATAAACCACCCTGTTTAATGTGCATAAAATAAAGTTATTTTGCTTGACCGAACTTCACACAACTTTGCTCTATAGGCGGGGAATGCAGTTGGAAGAAATGAGTGTGTACGTGTGTTTGTGAGTGGGGGATCTCCTACTGTGGTGTCACCTGTCTGCAGAAGGAAATCCTGGACTTTGGGCACAACAATAGTGACAAGCTCGCTTCCAGACACAGATGGCTCCGCTTTCCCCCCACCAGCCACATTGCATCTCTGCTTGCACCTGACACACCGTGACACTCGAGACGTGCACAAACACATGCACTTACAACTCATCAGTCACACCCAGTTTCTACATGCAGGAACTTTGGACCGACACAGTCAAGATTTATTAATTATAGTCATAATTTGTTTACCTCATGTGCTTTTAAACTTATTTTTGTGCCATTTTCATCTGTCATACACACACACACACACACACACATCTCTATTGTTCCTAGGCCTAAACACATCTTTTTTCCTCTCTTTTCAGAACTTCCCTTCTTCTACCTATCCTCTCTGACAGCACAAAGTGGGCTTACGTTTTTGACTGACAACCACAACAGACACTTTACTCCCCTCTCCTTCCCTCAAGCCTCCTGTTTTAATCCCCTCCCTATCCTTTTCTCCCTCCCTCTCCTCTTCCTCTTTTGTTCTGAGTGACGCTCGAAAGCCGCCGTGTCAGCATCTTTTCCATCTCTGATTGCCTTATTAGCCGGCGGTGGCACCCACAGCTTTTCTGACACAGATGGTGAAGGAGGAGGCTTGAGGAAGGGGGAGAGAAAAAAATGGCTGACTTGTGTTTGTTGTTGTTACTTTTCCCCCTCCCACCACTTCTCAGGCTTGTTTGTGTGGACACTGACACCTCGGGCTGACACTGACACACTCCTGACACTGATGCCTGTCAAGGCAACATACGGAGGATGGCAGGGAAAGAGGAGGATTTAGGTTTGGTGAGCCATGTGTTTGTACCGTTGTAAGGTTTCTCTCACAGTCAGCTGCACCGTTTTCTCTGGTACTCGTCCGTTTACACTCTGAATGAACTCAGCGTGGAATAATTTTAGTCTGGTTTAAAGCAATTAGATCAAAAAATAAGAAATGTTTAGACAATATTTTATTTTACTTTGATAAAGAGTGAAATACCTTCAACTTAAAGACTGTGTGTACATTATTTCAGCCTGATCCGATGCAGTGTAATAAAGAACATAACCAGTGTAGGAGGAATGTAATTAGGAGGAGAAAGGATATGGGAACATCTCATCTGCCAGGTGTAGCACCTAAAGCCTTTCCCACCAGTTAACTGGCACCTTATAAACATCAGGTATTATGTCCATTTCGATTATGGGATAGAGAGCTACATGCTGTTTGAAGCTGACAGCACATCTGCCTCCTCACTGGAGACTGATTCTGGCACATCAGACAAGTCTGTTATGAGGGATGGATAGAGGAAGCTGCTTTAGCTTCTTTTTTGTAACCTTGCACTTTTCCCACTTTATCTTCCTCTAGTATCATATAAAAAATTGGATCGTTTTCTTCCCCCCGTTTAGAAATTTATGATTCCACAGCCTAAAGCGGCTATTATTTCCAGTATCATCTTTTTTTATTATTTGTGGGCAGTTGCATTTAGAAAGAAGTCCACCATTTTCCACAGAGAGAGAAAAATTTTCTTTCTTAAAAACGGCACGCTTGATGCTGTGAGTACTCGGGGAGCGCAGGCAGTAACAACATGGCTTGTCATGTCCACTGGCTGCTTCCAAGCATCACGCTGTGAGGACTTCCATAGTCGATGCCAAGTCGACTCCAGCCAACCGTAGCTTGGCATAGCTGAAGAAGCTGGCATTTGCTTCCACTATCTCTTACTTGCTAATTTACAGAACCTAAAACACATTGGGAGAATTGGGCAAATGGAATAAATAAGCCTGAATAGATTTACTGTACAACAGATAAATAAAATGATGAGGTTTAGGTCTTGATTGTATATCTACATTGAAAAATTAAAGGTTTCACATTTATAAATGATTTCCATTTTGATTAATACTTTAATTAAAAAAATTAACTTAAAATCTATCGAAAGCTATTTTTTACTATTTTGATAGTTTGGATTTGTCATTCATTTTTTATGGCCCATTGAAAATGATAATAATATTGTAAAGGTTTTTCTTGAGGTTAATGAGGTTTTTCATTTTCATTTATAATTTTCCTCCCTTTCGTGGAACCAGGATATGCCCTGTCTTTGTCATGTCCAACATGTTCACTTTTTTTATATCGAAAAGTTTTGTTCTCTGTAGGGACTGTTGACAAAAATACTCACTATCACTGTACACACCTCTTATGCTCAATAATCAGATATGGTATGGGAAGTATGTTGTAGTTTATGTAGTATCTAATTCCACTTTTTTCTGCTTTATTTTCTAGCTTATGGACCTGAAGATGAATTTAAGGAAGAAGGAAAGACCTATGAAGATGAACATTTGCAGGATGATGGCCTTTCCCTGGATGGTCAAGATGGAGATTTCCTTTTCAATGACGAAGAGGACGCAGGAGATCATTACAGCTGCCAAAACTCTCCAGTTAGCAACGGCACAAATCCAGATGCTGGTTATGCTTCTCCGCTTAGCACCACTAGTGATCCGCTGGTGGATCTCAAAACCACCCCTTCATCTCTCAGTGATCAAGACAAGGTAGAGGAGAAGCTTGGGGAAAGTACAGAGTCCATTAATGGCCTCTCGTTACAGGACAGTCTGGCAAAAATGAAAGCCGTCTATGCAAATTTGATCTCGGATGCCTCCTGGTCCAGTATTGCTTTGGATATGCTTAAGAGTAAACAGGGGAACAATTTTGCTGCTAGCAATGGCAGTAGTAGCGATCATAAAGGGAGTAATGGATTCCTGAACAGCCACAGTTCGGGCAATGTCCATGTGAAGAGCAGATGTAGCAGCACTAACCCCCCAACCACAAATATTACCACCAGCAGCACCAGTTCGAGAATGGTGTCGAGCAGCAGTAACAGTGGCATCAGTGTAAGCTCTGGTGGCACCGGAGGACTTGCCTACGACTGGCATCAGGCAGCTTTGGCTAAAACTTTGCAGCATACTCCTTACCAACTCCTCCCTGAGCCCAGCCTTTTCAGCACCGTGCAGCTTTATAGACAGAACAATAAACTCTACGGCCCAGTGTTCACTGGAGCTAGTAAGTTCCGGTGTAAGGACTGTAGTGCAGCCTATGACACTTTGGTTGGCCTAACTGTGCATATGAATGAAACGGGCCACTATAGGGATGACAACAAGGATTCAGAAGATGATCGAAGCAAGAAGTGGTCTAAGCCACGCAAGCGTTCTTTGCTAGAAATGGAAGGAAAAGAAGATGCCCAGAAAGTTCTTAAATGCATGTACTGTGGTCACTCTTTTGAATCCTTACAAGATCTTAGTGTCCATATGATTAAAACTAAACATTATCAGAAAGTGCCTCTAAAAGAACCCATGCCAGCTCTCACCTCAAAGCTGGTACCTCCTACCAAAAAAAGACCATTTCAAGACTTGATGTCTCCTAGCTCACCAGAGTCTGTCTCATCCGGCATACTCCTGGGGGAGTCTCCCAAAGACCAGAAAGTGGCTAATCCATATGTTACCCCTAACAATCGATATGGCTACCAAAATGGTGCTAGCTACACTTGGCAGTTTGAAGCACGAAAGGCACAAATTCTCAAATGTATGGAATGTGGCAGCTCTCATGACACCTTGCAACAATTGACAGCCCACATGATGGTTACTGGACACTTTCTTAAAGTTACAAATTCAGCATCTAAAAAGGGTAAGCAGTTAGTTTTTGACCCCGTCGTTGAGGAAAAAATCCAGTCAATTCCTTTGCCTCCGACGACCACACGACTTCCTGCACCCAATGGTAAGCAGCAGCCAGAATCTCCGTTACAGCCCTCAAGCCCTGAAGAGAGGAATGAGGAAACAAAAGATGAGGAGAAAGAAAAAGATAAAACAGACGTTAGTGGACCAGAAAAAAAGATCAAAGAAGAAAAAGAGGACTCATTTGACAAAGCTGACAAACCTCCAAAGGCAAGGTCCTACCAATATCTCCGTGAGGAAGACTTGGAGGAATCACCTAAAGGGGGGCTTGACATCCTAAAATCTCTAGAAAATACAGTTTCAAGTGCAATCAGCAAAGCCCAAACAGGAACTCCATCTTGGGGTGGTTACCCCAGCATTCATGCAGCCTACCAGTTGCACGGTCCTCTGAAATCAGCGTTGCCTTCATGTGCACAGGTTCAGCCATTATTTAGCAGCACTAATTTGAAGCTAATGTCCCCTGATATGGGCTCTCTGATCCATTCACCAAATAGCCCTTCTTCACCTTTAAGTCACAAAAGTAATGTTATGGCAATGGAGGAGCTGGTAGAAAAAGTGACAGGAAGAAGTTCGGTGAAAAATGAAAAAGAGGAAAAATCTGCAGAGATTAAGTGTAAGTCTGTTAAGTCTCCATTGCCAAATCACAAAGACAAACCAGCTTCTCCCAATCCAGAAAACCTCTCAAAGGGAGTGAAAAACACAATAGTTGAGGATCAGACTGAGCCAAGAGGTAAAGAAGAAGAACAGACTGAGACCAAAATAGATATACAGATAAAAATGGAGCGTGAGTCACCACAAAAAAAAGTTAGCAATGGCTGCAGTAACCTGAACATCATCACTGATCACTCGCCGGAGCAACCGCTTGTCAGCCCTCTCAGCGCGTTGCAGTCTGTCATGAATAGCCACTTAGGAAAAGCTGCGAAGGTGGCCACGCCATTCATTGAGTCTTTCCCAATGCTCTACAACATGAACAACTCTATTCAGAGCCGACAAGTAGAGCCTGTGAGTCAATACCCCGATGATGACGATGATCAGCCCATGGATTTGACTAAATCCAAAAGCAGCAATGGTGGTAGAACCAAATCCTCTACACCCCACAACAACATAAACAATGGAAAACCAACTTTCAAAAACTTCACACAATCATCTCCTCCTCTTCGAGAAAATGCTTTGATGGATATTTCCGACATGGTGAAGAATTTAACTGGTCATTTAACTCCAAAGTCAACGACACCATCTTCAGTCTCTGAGAAATCAGACATGGATGGTGTTAGTTTTGAGGATGGCACAGAAGAAATGTCTCCTATCCAAAGAAGGAAAGGGCGACAGTCAAACTGGAATCCTCAACATCTCCTGATTCTTCAGGCACAATTTGCCTCAAGTCTTCGCGAAACACCAGAGGGTAAATTTGTGATAAGTGACTTAGGACCTCAAGAACGAGTTCATATCTGTAAATTCACTGGCCTTTCCATGACAACCATCTCACATTGGCTGGCCAATGTAAAATACCAGTTAAAGCGGACAGGGGGAACAAAGTTCCTTAAAAACATCGACTCTGGCCAGCCTTTGTTTCTGTGCAGTGACTGTGCTTCTCAGTTCAGGACTCCCTCATCCTACATCCATCATTTGGAGTCCCACCTCGGGTTCACCCTGAAGGACCTCTCAAAGCTTTCCACAGACTTACAGGAGCAACAAGCAGTCTGTAGAATAGAGGACAAAACCTATAGTTCTGGACATACAGAAGAGGACTCTAGCTCAGTGTATCAATGTAAAATGTGCAGTCGGACATTTGTGAGCAAACATGCAATCAAATTGCACCTTTGTAAAACACACGGGAAGCCACCAGAAGACCATCTCATTTTTGTGAAAGAGCTGGAAAAAATTGACAGGCAGTAGAGTCTGACAGCTGATCGCATGACAGATTCCTGTTGCACTAAATATCTAAGTTACAATCTGTCATCACACATAGTGCCACCGCTGTGCTAATAGCCGAATATTTCATACCTTACACTGGTAAGGAATAGAAGTTATGGTTTAAAGCCACTTTGTAAAAGCAAACAGTTTGGTTGGACAGACATGGCACTATACAGTTTCAGACTGATTGTTGCTTCTCTAATGCACTGCAGTTTTATCTGAGCCTTTAGGAATAGTCCATCTGTTGTTTCAGATATGCTACATGCTCTTCCTTTGGTCGCTGTTTTTGGGTAATTCTTTAAGGATAAAAAATATTTCAACACACTTTTGCATCTTATTTATGAAGGAGTTTGTTGCATGTTTTCATGTAAAGCAATTTGTAATATTCTGTACGAATTAATTTTATCTATAATTACAAAACTGATCAGTCGGTTGTAAAACTTTGATGGTAAAAGATTGTCTTTCTAAAGTGATTTCTGCACTTTCAGTGAGTAAAAATTGATGATTAAATGTACAACTAAAAAGGGCCACTTTTAGATTTGGTTTCTTAATAGTCAAATTTTGGAACTAAATCTATCCGTTTCTATTTGTTATTGCATCACAAAAACATTTAAAATGTTTTGAATCTTTTTTTTTTTTTTTTTATCCCTGGTAAGACATAATTTCTTGGTTGTTCCGATATGTACAGTATTTGCATTAGTAGGTCACCAACCTGATTATTGTGAATCTAAAGTTGTAAAGTAAATGAAGTTTAAATCTACTTGTATGAATAATCCAGTACATGTATGTCGGCATATCATGCTCTTTACAGTTCAGTATTGTTTGTACTGTGTGTATTTTTACAATGTTATTTTCTACACCTTTAATGAGGGACTGTATAAAGCTACAAAATATTGTCGGACCAAAAACTCCAGTGAAAAGTCGGTCCCTCAATGTGGTTTACGTAAATAAACTTAACTGCATCAGATGGGATGCTTATGGTTGTAAATAAGACTGAAAAAAAATTGCTCCCTAATGACAAAAAATTCCAGGTTTTTATCATTAATCCCCTTATTCTGAATGGCATTCTTTTATCATTTGTTGTTAAATAAACTTCATGTCCTGGATTAAATTTTTGTGTTGTGTGATTATCAAACAGTGTGATTTTTATTCACAAAACATTTAATTCTTGCACACTTTGACTCGTGTTTTTTTTAATCCCAAACATAACGGTGGTGCAGTGGTTAGCACAGTAGCTGTACAGCAAGAAGGTCAGGATTCGAGTTGCCAGTGGGACGGGGCTTTAAACACTGGCCTTACTGTGTGAAGTTTGCATGTTCTTCCCTGAAAAGTGGTGGATATGCTTTTAAAAATTAAGAGATAGAAGTATTTATTTTTTTTCTGTGAAAGTTATGTTAAAGTGGTTCTGAAATTAAATAGCTGCATAATCCATTTAACTCTTAAACGGGGGGGGAAAATTCACGGTGCACATGCTTTCGAACTGACAGAAAACCGGAAGTGAACAACTTCCTGTTGTTGGACGTGATAATCTCGTTTTCTAACGTGAGTTGAGGTTTTTTTTTACAAAAAACTCGAAATGATGCTGTGGTTTAAAATAACAATTACAGCCAACTTGAAATAAAAACATTCATTGAGTATTTCTCCATTGAGTGGATGAGTTCAAATGTATTTACTGTATTGATGTATTAATCCGGCCTGAAAAGAGCCAAAAACCGAAAAAAAAACCCCCAATTTTTTAGGTAAACTTAAGGCGTGAATTAAATTGTTCCCTAGATAAATTTAAATGATGTTCAAGTTTGAAAGAAAAAAGTGTTTTTACAATTTCTGTTATTTCAACCATTTGTCCATTTTTAAGTTTTAAAATAGTGCACTAACATGTTGGAAATTAGGGGTATATTCATCCAAAAACACAATAAAAAAATAATTGAAAAATTTTTATTCGTTTTTTATTTGGAAAATATGCCAAATAGCTTCTGCAGACAACTGAGGAACCTTTCCATAAATACTTTAATACATGACAAGTATGACATGCTTTTTTCAAAGTATTAAATATATGCAAGTTTTTCTTTTTAAAAAAAATCATTTTATAAACCCCCTTCAGATAAATGGGAATAAAACACTAAAAAAATGCTTTTGACTTCATAGCTTACCATGTAGCTCAGCTTTATAGTTCAACTAGAGAGGTACATGATAAAAGAGGCCATGACATGTCTCCACTGAAGGTATTTAAGTCGACATGCTTCCACCCCACACAGCTCTTAAACTCCAGCCTGAGGCATTTCTCCTCTGAAACAATCCCAGTTTCAGTCCCCTGCAGCCTGCTTTGTGTCAGGTGAACAAAATACAAAGAAAAGTAATATATGTATGATGATACACACAAATTAAACCAAAATCAAGTGGCCAAATTCAGCAAATGCAGAACAGAGTAAAGCTCACATTTTAGATGATTGTAAATTATTCTAATAATTTTTTTTCTAATACGTTTTCTGAAATGCAAAAGAGCACGTGTTCTGCTCTGGAACAAAGAATAACTAGAATGGAAAATATTTTAGATATTAAGTGTCTTCAGGAATACATGGAGGGAGTGATATACATGTATTCTATTTCACATCTGCATATAATAATTTAAGTTATACAGACTGTAAATATTGGGGGCGGGAATTGATTAAAAAATTAATTTAGTGATCGGAATTAGACTAAATCAATCACAATAAACTACCAATGATTAATTGGGATTATTCACATGTTCACAAAATCACATCCACAAAATTTTAAATCTGCTAAACTCATTTTGAAACAACCTTCACCTACTTTATTTTAAACCTGTTCACACTAAACAAAACTGAGAACAAAAAAGTCAAAGCTTACCTAAACTATTTTTTTCATTTGTGATGCCAGACCATTTTTAGCCTGTATTATTAAATTAGTTACAGTAAGATGCTTCATTATAAGAGAGGCTGGGATTTAAAAATATACAGTGGCTGAGGCCCCGTCCACACGTAGCCGGGTATTTTTGAAAACGCATATCCGTTTTAGGAAAACGCTCTGAGGGTCCACACGTAGCCGTTTTCAAAATGTCCGCGTCCACACGGAGCCGTATAAATACGCTTCTGAGTGCGATTATGAGCAAGCCAGACCAGTAGTCGGCAGTATTGATGTAAACGTAAGTTCTGAGCTATCCAATCAGAGCACCTCTGTCGTCATTTCCACAAAACCTGAAACATGGCGCCAGGCATCTCGTTTGTGTGGACCGACAAGGAGGTGGAATTGCTTTTAAAAGTCATCTATAGTCGACTATAAAGTTAATAAAACACAGGGATATATAGATTGGGTTCATGCTCCCCAAACCTTGTTTGCGATCCAAAAAAGGACGCACATGAATGAAGTACAGTATGTGCATTACTTGTCGCAGGTAGAGACGCATAAAAACGTAAATCTCCGTTTTCGCATGTCCAGATTTTGGAGTTTTCCAAAATCTCCACTTTGGCTGAAGCAGCAGGCCAAAACGGATAAAAATATATGCATTTTCAAAAATACCTGGCTACGTGTGGACGAGGCCTGAGAGTGCATTTCACACCTATAGTAGGCCTTCAGTGGTACTCTGTCTACATCAATCAGCCTCTTCTTTTTTATTTAAAGAACTTATACCAATTGAACATCCATTCACCGCACTGTTGTCTCCTCTGTGTTACGATACGCAGAAAACCAAAAGTTAATGTTCCGATCAGTTAGCTTCCTCAGAGTTTCATGGTCTGTAACAATCCAGTGAGAGAAATAGAAATAAAATTCACTGTATATTAGTCATTAAAAGATTATTTTCCGGTTGAGGTTGATTCGGCCTCCTGGTCTGAGCACGGTGATTCATTCTGAACTAAACTTTAACATAAACTCACAACTCACCTTTTTATGTGCATTCAGGGAATTATTGTTTCCATGCAGTGCGTCACAAATTAATATTTAACTGGACAAACTAACCAGTACGAGGCTAGAAGTAGAGACGCTGTGAGAACACAGCTTTATGTAAGTTTAATTTAATATAGTAGGACCAGATAGCAGAGCTGTAAGATTTCAGTGTTCAAGGGAATTAGATTCAGGTTTAAGGGCCTTGCGCAGGCGTCCCCTGTGGCTTACCTCTGTTGGCACACTGGGGACCAGATTTTCCAAGCTCAGTAGCTACTACGCTGCCAATCCCCTTAAATACTAAACCCTTTTTACACAAAACCTCACATTTCTGAACTGTTTCTTTACAAACAAATGTCTCAAAAATACTAATCTTTTAATGATTGGCAAACATTTTTAAAAAAAAATTGTTATATATGTGAAACAAGAAAAATTGCGATTAATAAAAATGACTACTAATCTTTCATTTAAATCTTTTAATTTGAAATTTGAAAAAAACAAGATCTTTTATCATTTTTTTATATGTTTAGATATAAAATGCATATAGAATAATCTTTTTTCTTCTTGCTTGAGTAGAGACACTGAAGCATTGTGTCCACATCACCTTCGTTTATCCAATGCATCCATCTTTCTGCTGTAAACACACAACACACATATTTGCCGTCACATATGGATGTTGAAACAACTCGTCTTGTCACCGCAGACACAAAGGAACTGTGTACGAGTTTGTCAGAAAGACAATGTTTTGATTGTTCTCATGACTCTTGTTTACTTAAATATTAAATAAAAAATCGAAATTAATTGTCTTCTTGTCATCATCATTATCATACACATAGAGACTCACAACCCAACGGTGCAAATGTGACACTAAACAAAAGGCTGTGTAATGACAGGAGGCGTCACGGTGCAGCCGAACAAACAAGCGGGAACATCTGTACGTTCATGAACAATCACGTGTTTGTGTGATGGAGTCAAAGTGTGGCCATGCCAGCAGCAGGGGCTCCATGAATTAACCTGATCCTCTTTTTTTTGCATTCAGAGCACCGTCTTGTACAGCCTCACCTTCTTAGTGCTGTGACTGGGCGTTGGAGTCGTGCAAGTGAGCGAAGACATGTTTAAGATTGTTAAATACTTAAGAAAACAAGCGGGAAGCTTTGAAACAGTTACTATATTCCGTTCATGATTTAACGAGTATATTTTGGGTGTTCAATTTCTTCAATTTTTCATCTTTAGACAAATTTTAAGCCTGCAACAGACTGGTGACCTGTCCAGGGTGTAACCTCCCTTTAACCTGATGGGATCTCTGTGACCTGTGTCGAATCGAGCAGCTCAAAAAAAGGAATAAATGGAGTAATTTAGCAGGTGAGTGAACCTCCTTTTCTACACTTTTCAAACTACAAGTACTACTATGCACAGCCATATTTTAACATTCACACATAATACTGATAATTTTTTTTTTTCTTACTTACTCTATTCATCCCTCACCGGGGAAATTTGTGTGCTGCACTCCTACACTGCAGCAGGCTGCCACGATGGCACCAATGGTGGGGTAGGTGTCTTCTCCAAGGACCCTAGACGTGCACTCGGTGGGAAGCAAACCTGCAAACTTCCAGTTGACTTCCGGTCCGCAAGCAAACGCTCTAACCACTGAGCCACCGTCTCCCCCATAGTAAAAATTTTATTTTTAAAGCTACTTTCTACATAAATGTTTCGGTGTTCATCGTGAAGCAGCAACATGTTTTTAGATGGACGCTCCTGGATTCCATTCAGCTTGATCTGTCTGACACATAAACCTGGATCAGCATGACTTGGTCGACGAAGGTTCTAGTTGTTAGGATTTTACATTCATTCTTACCAGCTGTGTAGTCTTCATAGATCAAATCGGACATTCTTATGCTGCAAACCAATGAAATCCAGATTTTATTCTAAGCCTGCTCTCTGCTTTTCATATTTTTTCGTCTCCAAACAGGTAAAATTCTACTTTTGAATGACTAAAAAAATATTTCTTCCATTCTTCAATGTTGCCATAAGTTGAGGTGACGATAAAAGCTGATCCCACATTCTTCTCACATTACAAATAAACATACCTGAGGTGTCAGACTAATTTCTTACTGCTAGAAGCTTCCTGACAGCAAAACAATATAGCACCTTAAGGTTTTTTTTGTAAAAAGAAAGGGAGGTGGAAACGCAGAGACGCCAAATTTGAAAAGAAGCTGAAGGTTTTAAATCACTCGAGACATCTCATCATGGACAGAGACTTGAATCCGATTGCTTGTTGACACATTTGTCCCCGCAGAGATGTGCAGGCAGTCAGAAACATCTTGTAAAGTGTGGTGTACCTGTCAGGAAACAGGCTTGTTTTGGAAGATACAGAAGACATAATTCATCAGGCCGAGGCAGAAGCTCTTGAAGAATGGAGAAGTGACAAAGTGGATTCTTTTGAGAATAATGATGGCTGCCTCCGTTCTGAATGGATGGAGTGTCTTTTAGGACCTATCAAAGTTTTTGTTATTTTTTTCCAGAGCTTCAAAGCCCACAGGTGAGACGCACCACAAGTCACTCCTCTGTCAAAGTATCACAACTATAGAGACGTTTAAATGTCTTTTAAGTAGAATTCTGTCAAATTATTAAACGTTGAACTTAATTAACTATTTTTAACTATTTTAACTATCCCATACAGGTTTGCGGGGGGTGCCAGAGCCCATCGTGGCTGATTCAAGGCGAGGGGGAGGGTACACCCCAAACAGGTCGCCAGTCCATCGCGGATGGTAGTGTATAATCACATTGAAATGCTCAGGCCTGGATCTTTGGCTCTAATGTAGTTATTAGTTAGTTTTTTGTTTTTTTTTTCAATTTACATTAATTCAAAATGAATACATTTTATTGTCACTGTTATTTGTTTTAACTGAAAGCTTTCATCCAATAGAATCTAAGTTTAGGCCCTTCTTTTAAAAGCACTGTTTATGTTCAAAATGATGGTAAGTCGAGAAGTTGTGAAAGTGCTTTTTACTTGTGACAAATTAATAAAATATAATAATGTGAACATCAAGTTTAAAAGGAGTCAAATTTGCATGAAATAATTTGAATTAGTTTTAGAATTTTTTTTTTTTTTTTACTTTATTGATCCCTCACCAAAGAAATTTTGTTTGCTGCACTACACCGCAGCAGGTTGCCACGACGGCGCCAATGAAGGGAAAAACGGGGGTTAGGTGTCTTCTCCAAGGACCCTAGACATGAACTCAATGGGATGCGAACCCACAATCATCCGATTAACTTCCGCTCTACCACTGAGTCAACGTCTCCCCCTAATTGAATTGTACAATTGTACAACATTTTAATTTTATAAATATTTTATTTACTAAAAGTAACTTAAATTTGATAACTCAGTTACATTTATGTAGCAGTGGAAATATAAAACTAATTTATATCTTTGTTAGTGATGATAAATAACTTTTCCGACACGATACCTAATAGAAACATGTCTCACGTTGTTGTTGTGATTTAAAAAACACACTCCTCCTCTTGTTCTTTACTTTTTTTATGTAAAAACTTTGCGTTCTATCTCAGAAATAATCTATTTCTGAATCTGCTTTGATGAATAAAGGACAAATCCATGTAAATATCTCCACAGGCAGCTGCGGGGACGCACACAGACGCTGTCGCTGTGTTTACGTACAGACTTTGCATGTTCCTCCTCGAGACTGAACACGTGCTATTTAGCACCTCAGAAAAGGTAAATAGGTTACACTCATGCTGCTGTGGTTCCTCTCGCAAATTCCTCATTATTTTGAACTATTTCTGGTTTTGGTTGCCAGGTTTGAATGTCAAATGTCGTATTTATTTCATCTTGAGCTCTGCGAGGAACCACTGTCATGTGCTGGGGTTTAGACTCTTGGACAGTGTGACGAGTCTCATTCACATTCTGTCCAAACCTGACATCATTTGCATGAGAATAAGCCCAAACTCTGCTAACGTGACACGTCCCAGACAGCGGATCACAACTTGGCTGTCATATTAGGCCGGTAAATTCAGGTGACATGGATCCTGTGTCCTCATCTGGGCCAACCTGACAGTGGTTCATGTTCCCTGCTGTCTTTTTGTGAGGGGCTTTGTGAATGGGGAGGGGGGGTTGCTTTTAATCAGCATGACGAAACCTGCCACCCCCTGCGTTTACACACACATGCATTTGTGAGAGTGGGCATGTGCTGAGGGGCAGTGGGCTGGCCGTTATGCCATCATTAGTCCAAGCCTACACGGCGAGCTTCTGACACATGTCGAAGGAGCTTCATTCGACCTACAGAAGGTGCATCCGCATTATGCAAAGGCAGCCGTGTCTGTGTGAGCACTGCGACTGTCAGAAGCTCCAAGAAGAACTGAGGGAGGAAGTGCTGGGGCCTGGGGGAGAGGAGAAGAGGAGGGAGGAAACAGGAGGGAGAGAAGCTGCAAATCAATAAGACAAGTAAAGAAATCTGGTTCTAATCACAACTATCTTTTAGCAAGACTTTAAAAAAAAAAAAAAATGAATGACTAAACTGGTGATGATCAATGTTTATTTTGCATGTTAATAAAGCAGAGTTCATCTTTTTCACCAGGAAAGACCTGCCGGTGAAAACGACTTATGTTCTGTGTTTGAAAGAATTTACTAGTTTCTGTTCAAACACATAAAACTTTTAAGTCTCGTGTTTCTTTGCCAGTTTTATGTCAATGATTGAATAAATGTCATTAGTTTGTTCTTTTTTATCTGTTATTTTCATTTCTCACTTTTTTCCAGAACAGGATGGTATAAAGACAAGAACTCAACCAGCAGATACGAGGTCCGATGACCCCCGACACGTTAACACTTCATCACGGTTTTCTAGGATTTGTTCTGTTCCGTTCGATCGTCTTTCTCTAATCCAGGGCTGGGTAGCGGGAGCAACACCCTCGGATGGGAATGCCCAGGCTTGTCTCTCCCGGCTGCATTCTAAAGCTCACCCGGAAGGATCCCGAGTCGTTCCCCGGGCAGCTGTGAGACATAGTCTCCACAGCGGGTACCAAGTCTGTCTCTTGGTCTCCTCCCAGATGCCCGGACTACCCCATCTGGCTCCTCTCGACCTGGAGGAGGAGCGTCTCGAGATCGAGCTCCTCCCGGATGGCAGAGCTCCTCGTTTGATCTCTAACACTTTTGAAGCAAATTAAATCAAGTAATAGTACATTTTTTTCTACTTCAAGCAAACAATGGCTGCACTTTTCACGTGTGAATGTCTTTGAATACACATTGAAACGTTGTTTTAAGACCAGTTGAAAGGATCTGGGTTTAAAATTTTATTTTCTTGTTCAAAACAGAGAAAAAATACAAGACGGAACCAGATGTGTTCTTTGTTTTTAGTTTGATTAATTTCCAAATAATAAGAAAAGAACTCCATAAGGATGAATAAAAAGTGTTACAGTTGATTAAAAAACGATGAACAATGTCTTCAGCATGTTGCACCACAAGATCCAACAATTAGACCACAGTCTGAAAATAAAAAAAAACATAGCAAAATAAAACCTGATCATTTATTTAATAATCTAAGTTAATTACGGTGATGTTTTACATCACTGTAATGATGTTTTATCTGTTTTTGTCTAGATTTGATTCATTCTAAACCGCATACCCCTGTTGTTGTAGGGCTCACTGGACCCTACGCTAGCTGGCTGCTGGTGAAAGGCAGGGTACACCCCAAACAGGTTGCTAGTCTACTACCAGGTAAGGGCGGACAACACACAATCATTCCAATCATAAATCTCTCAGCAACCAATCAACCTAACTTGCATGTTTTTGGAGAGTGGGAGGAAATCGGAGTACCTGGAGAAAACTTTCGTGTAACTCTCCCATACACGGGGAGAACATGTAAGATCCACACAGAAAGGACAGTGAATCTTGCCGTGCCCCACTCAGGAGTTGGACCCCTAATCTTTTTCCTGTGAGGCCACTGTGCTTAAAAACAGTCAAATTTTTATTTTTAGTTCCATAAAACCAAACAGAACATCAATTTAAATTGAATGCTACATTCATACTGTAAGTTTTTTTTCTTTTTTTTAATTCTACGTGTGAAAAAAACCACAGAAGTTTTCATGGACCCAGTTTTTGATGGACCTGGGCAAAAAAGGTAAAGTTTTTGCAATCTTGAAGTGATTCTGTTGTGAAGAGGTGTTGTAAGTTCCAAGCGCGGAACACAGGATGAGAATGAGAAAAAAATAAATAAATCATTATTTATTTCTTATTAGTTGAGTAGGTTGATCGAGGCAGGCAGTTTGTCCAAGGCAGGTGGGTTCTCCGAGGCAGGCGGATTCCTTAAATAAATTAAACAAAATATACTGGTTGGAAAAACGACATTGAAAATCAAACATAAAATTGGGTTTGTGTCAATCAGACTGATAAAAAAAAAACTAGTAGAGTTCAGATTTGTCTTTAGATTTAACTTTATTGTTTCCATATTTTTTTAATAAAAAACTAGACAAATAAGACTGAGCAGGACAAAACACTCCATCAACGAGCTGGATCTTTCATTTAAACCACTTTTGAAGGTTATTTATTTTCTTAAGGCTGTTTTTCTGCTCGCTTGACTTTTTACACATGATTTGGAGGCTCACGAAGACCCATGCCTGTTGAAATATAATCTTACCAGAGTGCTACTTTGAAAGCACATAACTCTTCAGTTTTACAGAAGCAAGACTGCCTTTCATCCCAGCAGACACCAATCATTTAGGAGTCCTGATTTTTCAGTGGGTTTAAAATTATTGTCTGACTTAGAGGCTCTTTGTCATTTCATTTGACGTTTCTGTGTTTTGTTCTCAGGTCAAACTGTCCCGTGACAGAGGTTTGACTGAGTGTTGAAACAATAGAGTAAATAATGGTGTAACTTATAGTTCTTTCTGGTCCAAAAACAGTCTTTATTAGATTTAAATTTAGTTCATTGTGGAATCGTTTTCCTTCCTTTTACATTTGACAAAAGTCTTTTTTATTTTAAAAGACGAGCCCGTTCCTTCGTTGCCCACGTCAATCTGATGATTTAGCACCTTGCCCTGCCAGTCCTTTGTAACATGGGCACTGCAATCCTTCTCTGTCAGTGTGCCATAGGAAACCACCGAGGATCGGTTATTCCAATAAACCTAAGTGCATCCCCAACAGCACATGGTCCAATGGCTCATGAATATGAATATACATATAAATAGACAAGATGAGGAGGCGGATGGATGTTGGCCTGTCACTTTTGCCGTGCCTAACATCCTCACAAAATACGAGCCATGTCCACAGTTTCTAACACAACCAAAACTTCCTGCTAACGGATACCAGGCTACCTCTTGTTATTACTACACTAAAAACTCTCCACACACCGCATCACTGTTTTATTTTCCAGCCCCAAATTAAGTCGCTATCATTAGCATAAGTTTGACATGTCATTAATTAACAGTTATCCAACAATCATGATCGCAGTAGGAGTGAAAGTGACAGAGAAATGACAGGAGGGCGGTGGAGGAGCGCTGAGATGGTGACAAGTGTGGACTTGGCACTAAACTGAATTAATATGACGAGTTAGTCTAATGAGCCAAACACACCCAAACAGCTGTTTTCACAGAAAAGACCGCCTTCATCCGAGGAGATCTAATCTGAGACTAGTTCCAGGCAGCTAGAAGGATGATTATCTTTGGACTTGATGTCTCACATTGCTGGCAAAGCAACGTTGGACTTTGAACTTGGATGGTCGAAAAAAAATTTTACATGCTGATAGGATTTAATTATTAAAAACAGACATATTTACAAGAATTCTTTTTCACAAGCAATTCATACCCACACACATGCAACTACACACCGTTTCATCATGCACAGAAATCCCAGTCTCTTTACCTTTACTTTAAAACAATTATTTTAGAATATGTATATTTTTTAATCTGGCTTCGGTGTCAACCTCGGACCCGTGGACCAAATCTGGCCTACAGTTCAATTATGTTTGGCCCGCAAAGCTAAACAAAATAATGGTATAGTCAACCCACGGTGTTTACAGATTAGTGGCATTAACATTTCAAATCCCAGAATGCTCTCTTGGTGTTTTGCCACTGCGGCTGATTTTTTTTTTTTTTACTCACTCTATTCATCCCTCACCGGGGAAATTTGTGTGCTGCACTCCTACACCACAGCAGGCTGCCACGACAGCGCCAATGGTGGGAGAAACAGGGGGTTAGATGTCTTCTCCAAGGATCGTAGATGTGCACTTAGTGGGATGCGAACCCGCAAACTTCCAGTTGACTTCCAGTTTGTGGGCAAACGCTCTAACCACTGAGCCACCTTCTCCCCTGATAACGGATTTGACTCAGTTATCATCTCTCCTTCTTTTTTCAGGTGTCATTGCAAACTTAAAGTGGAACGCAAGTGTTTTCAGACTTTATTTTAATTTAAAATGTCCAACATGGTGAACCATTTAAACCGTTCTCGCCTCTCCAGTGACTTCCACAACATTGCAAACTCATCAAAAAAGTGAAGGATAGCTCAGTGGGTGCTGTGACCATCATCTACAGTAACTAGAGGGTTGCCGGTTTAATCCCCTGGCCAGAATTCATGCTAAGATGTCCCTAAAAAAGACACTGCGCTCCCAATTGCTCCTGATGGTGGTTTGTACCTTGCAAGGCAGCAGGTATGGAAGGAAGTATAAGTCAATGATGTTTGCATTAGTATGATAACCGATTGCATCATAACCGATGATATGATAACCGATCATCGGTTCATTCATAATCAGTAAAACCATCATGAATACAAGTTTATTTGTTTTCATTTCGTCTTCTAAACCGTCTATCCCAAACTGGGTCACGTGGGGTGCAGGAGCCTATCCTGGCTGCTTCAAGGCGAGAGGCAGGATAAAACCCGAACCAGTCGCCAGTCTGTCACACACAACCATACACACATACACTCATTCCTTGGGCCAATCTCATGGTTGCCAACATGGTCAACCTAACATGCATATTTTTGGAGGAGCGGAGGAAACCGGAGTACTCGAAAGAAACCACAAGAAACACAGGGAGAACATGCAAACTCCACACAGAAAGACCAGTGTTCCAAGCCGCGTTCCAAGCCTCGTCCCCACCTGGGACTTGAACCCCCTGCCCTCATGCTGTGAGGCCATTGTGCCATTGCGTCAACATGACATCCCAAGTTTATTTGTTCAAATCATTATGAAAAATGCATTTAATGGAAATTCCCTTTTTTATTAGAGTTTTTATTTTTTGATGAGGAGTCAACTTCAGGAGGACCTCTAGGAAAAAAAAAGTGTGTGAGGATGTAGTAAAATAAATTGTCATTAGAGAGTCACGTAATCTGTCACAGATTTGGCTTCATTATAAAAATATGTCTAACACTCCATCCCACGCTCAACCCCCCTCAAAAAAGCAATAGTCGAAAGTTTGAATATAGAAAAGAAAAGTCTATTGAGAGTCTGGAGGAGAGTTTGGCACATTTCAGCCAAGTTCGGCTGACAATTGTAACTTTCATTTTAAAGATGATCTTGTTTTAAAAGAATTAAACTAAATTCAGACTCTTGTTCTAAAACAGATATTTTCCTGCAGTAAAGCCTTTGAGGAGAACATGTTATTCATCATTTCTGTACAAATACTTTGGGCTAAAACAAGCAGGTCTGTTGGAAAATTTACTTGTTGTTGAAAAATTTGAGGTTGGCTTAAGAATTTTTATTAGGAAACACGTATCTGCTGTCATACCTGTCCGGCACACAATGCAAGAAGCAGCTCTGCTTTGTTTGTCAAGGCACTCACCAAACTCAGCTCTCCAACTCCTGGTTTTACTCCCACACTGTCACTATCTGGTTTGCTTCTCCGCAGCCGTGGGAGTACTAACGTATGACATCTACAATGGCCTTAACGCAACACTCCGAGATTGAGTTCCTCATGCTGCCTGCACGCGTCTCTTCTTACCTTCACTTTGAGTTAAACCAACCCCACTGCTGGGAGAGAGATGTGACAAAACCAGGGGAAAGGGAAGTGGGAAATAAGGAAGAGCCAAAGCCGATCTGCCACTCAGCGACGGGCGTTTTGACAATCATAGCCTGTCATCACTTTCTGATCAGACTTGTCAGCAAGAAATGCGGCGACACGACAGCACTGCAGAAGGAACATCCACATGCCCACCCTTCCCTCCTCATCCCAACCTTCCTCACCACACACAGATATTCAGAGTTGTGTTATTTATGTACACACATATCACAAAGAGACATGCAAACACATCAAATGTGTCAGAAAGTGCTCCGTATCCACCCTCAGAATAAAACTGCTTGGGTAACAGTGTGAAGAGTGAATTAGCTGCAGTCTTCACTGAGATGTCCCAAAGAGCTCAGAGTCTAGAAGTTCTCAACCTGACAGATGAGGAATTACGTGTTAGTTAAAAATGGCATTATTAAATGAGATGTATGTACATTTAAGTTCATCAATAACTCGCTTTATCAATGTTGTTTAAGAACTAATCACGTCCAAAACTCTCTGAATGTCCATGGCACCGTGCTCGCTGCTTAAAAACCAAAACTGGAAAAAAAAAAAAATTTGGAAGAAAAAAAGAAGCTAAAATTGGGAGAAGTCCATTAGATGAAGCCAATTATTATTCTCTGTCCAAACAGAGAAAAACAAGAAACAGAGATGAAATAACATCTGTCATGTCATCTGAGCCGAACTGCCAGTCAGAGGAGCCAAGCTGCCATCTGTGGGAGTGATGGAAATAGAAAGGGATCTGAAAAGCATTTTTATTTGAATTATTTAAAGACACAGAGTGGTGGGAGGACAATGTCTTACTTTCCTCAACATTTTAGAAGAAAAAAAAGAAGAAATTCTCATACTCACATAAGATTGACATTAAAATGTATAGTAAATATCAACAAATACATATATAAATATATACTATGCATATAAAAATGTAGACAGATATGTGAATCAATATCTATTTTTCTACTTATGATTATAGATATGAACACTGGCCTTTCTGTGGGAAGTTTGCATGTTGAATTGAATTGAATATACTTTATTTATCCCCAAAAGGGAAATATGAGTGCTGCAGTGTTACATTCTTACAATCTCATACAACGTTGTGAATGGCAAGTAATTACAGGTTTGAAAGTGAAAGGTTAAATAGTTTGATGGATTACGGCAGAAATGATTTTCTGTACCGTTCCTTTGAGCAATGGGGTTGCAGGAGGGCGGAGGGATTTAGCATGATTGATAATAGTTTTGCTTTCATCCCGTCCCTCGCCACCTCCTCCACGCAGTCAAGGGGGGTGAGCCAACCACATGTCCAGCTTTTTTTACCAGCTTGTTCAGTCTGTTGGCATTCTTTGTTTTTATACCAGCTCCCCAGGCGGCCACAGCAAAGAACAGGACACTCTCCATAAAAGAATGGTAAAACATAGAGAGCAACTTGTTGCAGACATGAAGGACCTAAGCTTCTGAGGTGATACAGTCTACTCTTCTCCTATAGTTCTCCTTCCTCCTGTATGTATGGGTTTTCTCCAGGTACTCTGGTTTCCTCCCTCCCTTCAAAAAATATGCATGTCAGGTTGATTGGCTATTGCCTATGTCTAAAATTGCCTCTAGGAATGTACATGTGTTTGGATGGTTGTTTGTGGGTGTTGCCCCGCAGCAGGCGAGCGATCTGTTCAGGGTGTACCCTTCGTACCCTACCACATTACAGATAAGTGGTTCAGAAAATGAAACAAACCTACAAATAGAATCATAAAGAAGATTTTCTTCCTGCTGCTCAGTGATTAAATTATTGTAAATTTCTTGATTTGATCTTAATTTTCTGCTTTAATAAAAGCTCTTTTCATTAAAAAACACATTTTTGTTGATAAAATTTCACTAAAAGGTAAGTTTCTCATTTAGAAAAAGAAGAAAAAAAAAAAGACATTTTGATGATTTAATCAAATTCACATCGACTATTAACCGAAAATGTTTAGAGTTTAAACTTGAAAGCCTCTTCTTTATCTCATCCCAAGATGTGCATCACAAACCAAAAATGTAAAGCAGGAAGCAACTAATCTGTCAGAGGTTGAAAGCTCTACATAACTGATGGGATGTAAAGAACATTTGGGGGGCGACGTTGCTTTGGGCTTTTGCCAAAAAGATAAAATGTTTTTGAGAGAGCAGCGCCGACTCCTTTGTGTTAATCATTCTGGCACGTTTAAGGAGGCCGAAAAATGTGAAGAAAAGGGAGGAGATAATAAGAGACTGTAGAGAAAAAATAACATCCTTTCTCATATCTTTTTGTTTCTTCTTTGTGTTTGTAGCAGAATGTTTTTTAAGTAATGCCAGACCAATTTAAGTTGGTGGAAAAAATGTTTTTGTTGCAACAAGTAAAATTTTTGGTGTTACGACTGGATGGAAGATGATTGTGTGTACTCACATGTATTTTATTCTTTAGCTGCCCTAATGTGACTGATGACATAAGTTAGTTAGCTGAAAAGATGATGGATGAAAACTTTGTGGGGCATTGAAGTCTTGCTGTTCGGCTTTGATTCCATCAGCCTGCGCATGCCCGCAGGGAGAGCTGTCACATGTCAATCTGAGAGTCGATAGTTTGATCCAGCTTCTTCAGATTACACGTAAAACTATCCTTGGGCGAGATACCGAATCCCAATCTGCCTCTGATGTGCTCATCAGGGTGGGAATGTGTGTGATTGTGACTGAGTTGAAAACTTTCAATGACGTCTGGAAACGTGCACTTTGCATGTGTAAATAAGTTTTGATCTTTAGAGGGATCTTGAAAAAGTTCATATTTAAATTTTTGTTACTTTGAACAAAAACAGTGGCAAATATCCAGTGACAAACTGGTGACCCTTTCAGTGTGTACCACACCTTTTACCTACATACTAACTGGGATAGGCTCAAACAACTTAAGATCTTTTCACACACATGCTACCTTCATGTCGTCTTTCTTCTTCTTCTCCTTCCGGCATTTCCCTTTAGGGATCGCCACAGTAAGTCAGTTTCTTCCATCTAACCCTATCTGCTATATCCTCTTTGGTCACACCAACTATCTTCATGTCTTCCTTCACTGTATCCATGAACCTCCTCTTTGGTCTTCCTCTAGGCCTCTTTCCTGGTGGTTCCAAACCCAGCATCCTTCTGCTGATGTACTTGGTCTCTCTTCTCTGTACATGTCCAAACCATCTCGGTCTGGCCTCTCGGACTTTATCTCCAAAACCTCTAACATGTGCTATTCCCCTGATGTACTCATTTCTGATCCTGTCCATCCTGGTCACTCCCAGAGAGATACTCAGCATCTTCATCTCTGCTACCTCCATCTCTGTTTCATGTCTTTTCCTCAGTGCTACTGTCTCTAGCCCAAACAGCATGGCCGGTCTCACCACGGTTTTGTACACTTCCCCTTTCATTCTAGCTGAAACTCTTCTATCGCACCTGATACTTTCCTCCACCCGTTCCAGCCTGCCTGAACACGCTTCTTCACCTCTTTTCCACACTCTCCATTGCTCTGGACTGTTGATCCTAGATACTTAAAATCTTCCACCTTCTTTATCTCTTCTCCCTGTAACCTCACTTTTTCATTCAAATCCCTCTCATTCACACACTCTGTTTTACTCTGACTAATCTTCATTACTCTTCTTTCTAGTGCAAACCTTCAGCTCTCCAGCTTTTCCTCCACTTCTTCTCTCCTCTCACTACAGATCACAATGTCATCCGCAAACATCATTGTCCACGGAGATTCCTGTCTGACCTCGTCTATCAGCCTGTCTATCACCATAGCAAACAGCAAAGGGCTCAGAGCAGATCCTTGGTGCAGTCCCACTCCCACACTGAACTCCTCTGTCACACCTACAGCACACCTCACCACTGTCTTACAGTCCTCATACATGTCCTGCACCGCTCTAACATACTTCATGTCGTCTTTCTATACATCCATAAATAACCTACTTGGTCTTCCTCAAGGTTTCCTACCTGCCTGTTTAAAAATCCCCATCATTCTTCCAATATATTTCCTCTTTCTCTTCTTTGGACATGTCCGATCCATCTCAGTCTGCCCTCCCTGACAAGAAAAAATACAAAAACAAATCCTGCTTTTGTTTCCCAGCTTCTAAGCCACGGCCTGATGAAAAATGAGCAGAATAATTGCCAACAAATAAAAAGCGAAAACAAAACCTATGAAAGAGAAATGGAGTGAATGATCTAAATCAGATCTGTGAAACATCCTCTATTCCTGGAGCTTTTGTCTCTGTTATGTCTTGATTGGGGTATATGTCAGAGTGAGACGTCTGTCTCTTCCAAAGATCTTTTATGATTTCTTAAAACTAACAGCAGAGTGAGAGGTCTCGAAAATAGTAGATCTTGGATGAGTCTGCAACTGTAAAGACGGAAGTAGACTGCGCTCAAAACTTGTTAAAAACCTGGGATAACTTTAGTCTTTGTAAGTATTTTTTGTGTTTATGTGCTTTGTTTGCATGCTTAAGATTGTATTTCATTTGATAACGTGTGAATCGCGTCTTATGTAGTAAGCCACTTAGGATGTGGGCGCGCATGTTTCAAGCTAAGCTAACGTGCGCATGTTTCAAGCTAAGCTAACGTGTGTTTGATCATGGAGACTCAGCGTTATGTACAGCTCGTAATACACTTCTTTTGTTTGTTTTGTTTCAGTTACTATTACCACGTACATATATATACGTACATATATGTATAATCCTGTGAAGAAAGAGTCTACATAAACAAGAAAAGCAAGCCTTGTGTGGGAGTCTCTTTTTTCATTGGAAGAGTTAGCTGGCTGTCTAGCTGCACACAGTCACGTGTCGTGAGGACAGCACAGTAAAAAGACTAAATAGAAGTAAAAAGACTAAATAGAAGAAAAAAGACTTCTATACGGCGGGTTAAACAACACTGAGCTACACAGTCAACATGAGTCTACGCTCAGGTAAGAGTTACTTGAGAGATTATGAATCACAGTTCGAGCCAGAGGCAAACTCAGAGCAGCAAGCTGATGACCAGGCTGCCACCAATCACCCGGTTCCTGCAGACCAGCTGTCGCCTGAGAGGCAGCCGTCAGAGAGGCCGCAGCATTCACCTCCACACAGCGTCAGGTCCAGAGCCACCAGCAGACGGTCGCACACCACAGCAGCTTCAAGTGTGTCAGCCACAAAAGCATACGCCAAAGCCCAAGCAGCAAAGGCCCAGCTCCGTTTCGCAGAAAAAGAAGCTAGTCTGATGAGACAAAAAGCAGATTTGGAAGCCAGTCTCCAGGAAAAGGATGCCAGTCTGAAAGCAGATTCGGCGAGACAAAAAGCAGATTTGGAAGCCAGTCTCCAGGAAAAGGATGCCAGTCTGAAAGCAGATTCGGCGAGACAAAAAGCAGATTTGGAGGCCAGTCTCCATGTTTTGAAGTGTGAAAAGGAAATAGCAGCAGCTGAGGCAGAAGCTGCAGCCTATGAAGAATTAGAAAGTCAGAGCGGGGAGTCAGACCCAGAACTTCCTATTACAGGTGAGACGTTTAATGCAGTACAACGCACAAGTGATTATGTGGAACAACAATGTAAGCTAAAGGCGCCACCTAGTGCTACACATGATAGCACAAATTTTCAAATGCCAAGTCGATCAATAATAACAAAAGAAACTCATGTCCAGTCCCCAATGAAAAACGATGTTAAACATGAGTACATACCAGAAGCTGTTCCAACCAGCACATTCTCACTCAAACCCCAAGCTCACACCTTTTTGCCTACAAGTCACAACCAAATAGAGCAAAACAGCGTACAAGATTTTGCAAAATATCTCATCCGCAAAGAAATAGTTAGCACTGGCTTACTCCAATATGATGACAGACCAGAAAACTATTGGGCATGGAAAGTCTCATTCACGAGTGTTACTAAAGACTTGAATCTGTCCCCTAGAGAAGAGCTAGACTTGCTCACAAAATGGTTAGGGCCAAAATCTTCAGAGCAAGCAAAAAGGCTTCGCGCAGTACACACCCTCAATCCCACTGCAGGTGTAAAAGTGGTATGGGAGCGTCTGGAGGAATGTTATGGCTGCTCAGAAGTCATTGAGGATGCACTGTTAAAAAAGTTGGAGGAGTTTCCAAGGCTGACAAACAAAGAGAGTGGTAAATTAAGGGAGCTTGGGGACATCTTGTTAGAGTTGCAGTGTGCTAAGTCTGATGGTACACTGCCAGGTCTTGCATATCTAGACACGGCTCGAGGGGTTAGACAAATAGTTGAAAAACTCCCCTTTAACATGCAGGAGAGGTGGACCACTGTAGGTACGCAGTATAAAGAAGTCAATAGAGTGTCATTTCCACCTTTTTCTGTCTTTGTGCAATTTGTACAGCAACAAGCAAAAATGAAAAATGATCCAAGTTTTTCCCCATCCAGCTGCAGCAACCAAGTTACCACATGCACTGAAAAGTCCACTCCATATAATCGCAAAGCTACTGTTGCAGTACACAGAACGGAAATTGAGGAAAGAAAACAAAGAAGTTTCGAACAGGAGAAAATTGAAGAACCAGATCGTCAGTGTCCAATTCATAAGAAGCCACACCCTCTGAAAAAATGCAAGTTATTCAGAGACAAATCAATTGAGGAACGACAGGCTTTTCTGAGAGAGCATCGTATATGCTACAGGTGTTGTGGGTCTGTGCAACATATAGCCAAAGATTGTAAAGTAGCAGTAAAGTGTGTTGAGTGTGACAGTCCAAAACACTTGTCAGCACTCCATCCGGGTCCCACACCTGTCCCAAAAGATGACACCTCAAAGAATGTAGATGCTAAGGAGGACTCAGAAGACCATCCTGCAGTAGTCTCCAAGTGCACAGAGGTATGTGGACAAAGTGACAGCCCACGCTCATGTTCAAAGATCTGTTTGGTGAAAGCATATCCAGAAGGTCAAAAGGACAGAGCTATAAAAATGTATGCAGTGATCGACGAACAGAGCAATAGGTCCCTGGCTAGGACGGACTTTTTCAACCTGTTTGGAATAAAAAGTGCACCTGTGCCATACACGCTGAAAACATGCTTAGGAAAAGCTGAAACTGCAGGTAGGAGAGCAGAACATTTTGTAGTAGAGTCCATGGATGGAAAAACAAATGTCAAACTGCCTCCTTTAATCGAGTGTGATTCAGTGCCGGACGAAAGATCTGAAATTCCTTCACCTGAGATTGCTAAGCACCATCCACACCTTCTCCCTATTGCAAGCAAAATCCAACCGGTCGATCATCATGCTCCTATTCTCCTTTTGCTGGGAAGGGACCTCCTCAGCATTCATAAAGTAAGAGAACAGATCAATGGACCAAATAACGCACCATACGCCCAAAGGTTAGACTTGGGGTGGGTTGTGATAGGGGAAGTGTGCTTGGGCAAAACTCACAACACAACAGAAGTCAACGTGTACAGAACACACATGCTAGACAACGGACGGACTACTCATTTTGAACCATGTCCAAACGTCTTTACAGTGAAAGAGGACTATGTCAAGCAGCCCCAGCAAAGCACACCTTTAATCTCAAATAGTGTGGACATTAAAGGCAACACACACAAGCTAGGTCAGTCTGTGTTTGAACGTACAGAGTCAGATGACAAGGTGGCACTGTCTATAGATGACAAAAACTTTCTAACAATAATGGACAAGGCGGTCCAACAAAACAAAGAAAACACCTGGGTCGCTCCATTGCCCTTTCGCTCTCCAAGGAGGAGACTCCCAAGCAACAGAGTTCAAGCCTCAAAACGTCTATACTCACTCAAAAAGACGTTAGAAAAGAAACCAAAAATGAAAGATCACTACATCCGATTTATGCAGAAAATGTTGGATAACGATCAAGCTGAACTCGCTCCACCTCTGCCCGAAGGTAAAGAACACTGGTATCTGCCAACGTTTGGTGTATACCACCCGCAAAAGCCAGATCAAATACGTGTTGTTTTTGATTCTAGTGCAGAGTGTGAAGGAACATCCCTGAACCAAGTGCTACTCAGTGGACCTGATCTGAATAATTCTCTGTTAGGAGTGCTGTTACGGTTCAGAAAAGAGCCAATAGCCCTGACAGCTGATGTTCAACAAATGTTTTATTGTTTTGAGGTGTGTGAAGATCACAGAGATTATCTGCGCTATCTCTGGTTTGAGGACAATGACGTCACAAAAAATGTGGTCGAATATCGGATGAAAGTGCATGTTTTTGGGAATAGCCCATCACCCGCTGTTGCCATTTACTGCATGCGGCGGGCAGCAAGCGAAGGTGAGCTGGAACATGGCTCAGATGCCAGACGGTTTGTTGAAAGACAATTTTATGTAGATGACGGGCTCACTTCAGTCGCCACACCTGAACAAGCAGTTGACCTGTTAACGAGAACACAAAACATGTTAGCAGAGTCCAATTTGCGACTACACAAAGTTGCCTCCAACTGCAGCCTCGTTATGGAAGCATTCCCTGCAGACGATCTAGCAAAGGACTTGAAAGAATTAGATCTTGGTGTAGATCCACTTCCTGTTCAAAGGAGCTTAGGACTATGTTGGAACCTGCAAACTGACAGCTTTACTTACCTTGTATCCAATGAGACAAAACCATTCACACGTAGGGGAGTACTGTCAACTGTCAATAGCTTGTATGATCCGTTGGGTTTTGCAGCTCCTATAATCGTGCAAGGCAAAGCGCTACTCAGAGAACTTTCAACTGAGGAGAGCGACTGGGACGCACCTCTTTCCCCAGAAAAAGAGGACGCATGGATCTCATGGAGAAACTCACTGAAAACTCTAGAAGATCTCCAAATCAAAAGGTGTTACAGTTCAGGTTCTTTAGGTGAAATGAAAACTAATGAACTCTGTATTTTTTCAGATGCGTCTACTGTAGCTATAGGTGCGGTAGCCTACCTGCGCTCTTTAGACACTCAAGGCAACTATCACGTAGGTTTTGTGATGGGGAAGTCAAAACTAGCACCCCGACCTGCACACACCGTACCACGGTTAGAACTTTGTGCTGCCGTGCTTGCAGTAGAAATGTATGACTTAATCAAAGACGAGTTAGACCTCAAAATTGACAGTGTCAAGTTTTTCACTGACAGTCGCATTGTGTTAGGTTACATACACAACTCCTCAAAAAGATTCTACATGTATGTAGCTAACCGCGTCACACGAATCAGGTCATCCACTCAACCTGACCAGTGGCATTACGTTTCAACAGAAGTGAATCCAGCTGACCTAGCAACTAGATTTATTCCAGCCGTTGAATTCAAAAACAGTAATTGGGTTACAGGCCCAAGCTTTCTGTGTTCAGAAAAACTCAATGAATCTCAAAAAGACTATTCATTCTCACTTGTAGAGCCTGAGAATGACAAAGAAATACGAGCTCATGTAAAAACACTTGCAACTACCGTCACAACAACTCAGTTAGGTGCAAAACGTTTCGAAAGATTTTCAAGTTGGACAACGGCATGCAGAGCAGTAGCCAAACTTATTCATGTTATGGTTTCTTTGAAACAAAAGACAAATAAACAAGCAGGATGGAGAAGTCTGAAAGAGAATGTAACACAAATGAACTCACTCAAGCCAAAAATGTCATCATTCGTTCGGTGCAAGAAGAAGCGCACAAAGTGGACTGAAAACCAACCAAATGTCAAAGAAGGAGACATTGTGTTGTTAAAAGATCCTCCAGCCCACAGGAATGAATGGCCTATGGGACTGATAGTTAAGACTCTACCCAGTAGTGACAAGAAGGTTCGTAAAGTGGAGCTACGGATCATCAAAGATGGAACTCCAAAGGTGTTTTTGAGACCAGTCTCAGAGACTGTTGTTTTGCTTTCGGAGTAAGATATTATCTATGTAAATTTTATGTTTCGATATATGGTGATATAATATGTTTATATCAAGCGGGGAGTGTTATGTCTTGATTGGGGTATATGTCAGAGTGAGACGTCTGTCTCTTCCAAAGATCTTTTATGATTTCTTAAAACTAACAGCAGAGTGAGAGGTCTCGAAAATAGTAGATCTTGGATGAGTCTGCAACTGTAAAGACGGAAGTAGACTGCGCTCAAAACTTGTTAAAAACCTGGGATAACTTTAGTCTTTGTAAGTATTTTTTGTGTTTATGTGCTTTGTTTGCATGCTTAAGATTGTATTTCATTTGATAACGTGTGAATCGCGTCTTATGTAGTAAGCCACTTAGGATGTGGGCGCGCATGTTTCAAGCTAAGCTAACGTGCGCATGTTTCAAGCTAAGCTAACGTGTGTTTGATCATGGAGACTCAGCGTTATGTACAGCTCGTAATACACTTCTTTTGTTTGTTTTGTTTCAGTTACTATTACCACGTACATATATATACGTACATATATGTATAATCCTGTGAAGAAAGAGTCTACATAAACAAGAAAAGCAAGCCTTGTGTGGGAGTCTCTTTTTTCATTGGAAGAGTTAGCTGGCTGTCTAGCTGCACACAGTCACGTGTCGTGAGGACAGCACAGTCTCTTTTTTATGTTTGTTTCTTTCTTTCTTCCACTTACAGCAAAACAAACAAGCGAGCGTATCTCCCACAACCTCACTGGTGACTGTTAGCCTTCATCTGGTTTCTTTTTCCTCCCACTCAGACACACACATCAGCCCGGTGGAAGTACCCTGCTGTTTGATGATCCCGTGTTAAGCGCTCGGCAGCTGAGGACGCTGTTTGTGGCGGCTGGCTGTGTCAAGGTGTTTGCAGATATTAAGTGATTGTTACACAGAGACTAATTAAAAAGGTGCGTTTCAAAAGCAGTAAATGAATATGCAAATGTAGTGTGTCTGAGCCTCGTTTTTCTGA
Organism: Neostethus bicornis; assembly: GCA_902685375.1. Classification (NCBI taxonomy): domain Eukaryota; kingdom Metazoa; phylum Chordata; class Actinopteri; order Atheriniformes; family Phallostethidae; genus Neostethus; species Neostethus bicornis. Next base: position 20,102,486 of record LR738551.1, on the reverse strand, counting down.
AGCTGTGATAACAATGTAGCTCTAAGCTCCTCTCTTAACTGCAATTTTCTTGATCCACCGTGACAAACAAACAGAAACTATAATCCTATTATTTTTTTAAATGGCACAGTTTTGTTCTCTGAAGGCAGCTGATGAGACACTTTTTCTTTTTTTTTTTTTCAAACACTGTTTTTCTTCACAATCACAGAATGAACTTGAAATCGATTTTCAGCCATTTTTGTTTCAGTTTGCACTTTTTTTTTTTTTTTTTTTTTACTTTACTTCATATTTTTCATCAGTGTGATGTGCAGGTCCTTGTTCCACATAACTTCTGAGTGAATTGTTTTCTCCCTTGAGGGTGAAATTTACATTAACTGGTTTTACTTCACGGTGGGTTATAATTTCCTTTTTTTTCTTTAATGTGAAAAATACACATCAATTTGTTATGGATGGCTCTGCAAACACTGATGTTCGGCCTTTTCTCTTGTCTATTTTTTTATACAATTAATCACGCTCGTTAATAACTTCAAAGAATAGTTTTAGAGGGTTTATAATAATGTTAAACCTTGTGCTTAACTAATACTTTTCAGCAACAAAATCTGGAACAAAGAACCCAACCAAAATTAATATTCCACTACTTTTTTTGCCAGGAGCAGAATTTGGTCAAAATATTTTTTTATAAATCAGTAACCTACTCAGAGTTAGAGGGAGGAGCTCTGCCCTCCCAGAGGAGCTCGGAGTAGAGCTGTTGCTCCTCCAGGTCGAGGGAAGCCAGCTGGGGTGGTTCAGACATCTGGTTAGGATGCCTGAATGCCTTGCTCGTGACGATTTTGGGCATGTCCAACCGGGAGGTGACTCAGAGATAGGCCCTGGAAGTGCTAGAGAGTATGTCTCACAGCTGGCCCGGGAACGCCTTGGGATCCTGGAGGCTGCCCCCAGAAATGTTTGTATGTGGTTGGTTGTCTGTTTGTGTGCGTAGCCTGGCAGCAGACAGGCGACCTGTTCGGGGTGTATCCTACTTCTTGCCTGAAATCAGCCAGGATGCACTCCGACACCCAGCATTGCTATGATGCAGCTTCAGTATTTGGTGGTTATGAAACTTTTCTGACAAAATAAAAACCAATCACTCTCATGAGTAAAGGGTGAATGGGTGATGCGTTCATTTCAACTTTACACTCATTTTTTTTCTAGGATTAGATCACGTGCTCTTCCCCTCCATCTTTATGACAACTCGAGACTGCCCATTAGCCAATTTATCTAAAATTGTTTTAGAGATGAATTACTGAACAAATCTGTGACTATACCTCCTAAAAACATCTACAACGCTTCAGTTAAAGTTTCATAGTGATCACATTTCAGGCCCCGTCCACACGTATCTGGGTACTTTTGAAAACGCATATATTTTCATCCGTTTGGGCCTACCGTCCACACAATAACTGAGTTTTTTTTTTTTTTCACTCAAGAACAGCATTTTTGGAAACTCTAGCCAAAGTGGAGATTTTGGAAAACGTTTTTGCGTTTGCGTGTAAACGTGCAAAAACGGAGATTTGCGTTTTTATGTGTCACTACCTGCGACAAGTAATGCACATACGTCATTCGTGTGCGTCCTTGTTTGGGCAGCATGGACCCAGTCTAAATTCCTGTCTTTTATTAACTTTATAATTGATGACGACTTTTACAAGCAATTCCACCTCCTTGTCGGTCCACACAAACGAGATGCCTGCTGCCATGTTTCAGGTTTTGCGTAAATGCCGACAGAGGTGCTCTGATTGGATAGCTCAGAACTTATGTTTACATCAGTACTGCCGACTACTGGTCTGGCATGCTCATAATCGCACTCAGAAACGTACTTATACGGCTCCGTGTGGACGCGGATATTTAGAAAATGATTACGTCTGGACGCGAGCGTTTTTCTAAAATGAAAGACAGCAGATATGAGTTTTCAAAAATACCCGGCTACGTGTGGACGGGGCCTTAGTTTGATGTTTGCCCAAATCAGGTAATAATGGCTGAGGTTTATACAACAAACACATTTAATCGGCCCTGAACACATGTTGCTCTGCCAAACTGCTGCTTCAAAGGTCAAGATGCTGTCTAAATGCTTTGACATGCCATCTGTATTTGTCAGACTATCTTTCAAAATAAAAAAAAAATCTCTCCCAGTAAAAGTAGTGGAACACTGAACAAAGTTCTGACAGTCAGCACTCTGCCCGCTGAGTTCATACAAATGGCCACTCATGTTTGCATTCAGCAGTCGCGGTCACAGCTGCTCAGACGTCTGACAGCCACATCCAGAGTTCAGCCACCTTGTCTGTGTTGACAGCCACAGCCATTAAGGACACCAGCAGCTTGAGGCTTCCAACTGAGTCCAGACTGGTCCAAAAAAAAAATCCAAATAGTGATGATTTTTCTTTTTAAAAACTTAATCCAGTTTAAAAACTTTTAGTGTCATAACCGTTAGGTTGTTATCTCATCAATTTTATGGAAATGTTACAACTTATGTTCAGACAAAGGAAGTTGGTTTAATTGCCGTGTTGAAAGGAAAAGCAAAACACGGAGGGACAAAGAAGCTCTAACGTGACAGTTTCTTTTGGTTTTAGTCACTTTTAAGAAAAAAGACGGTGTGTGCGGGGCCGTAAAAAAAAAAAAAAAAAAAGAATGCTATAAAGTGCAAACTGTGCAGAAAATTGCAAACACTACAAGCATGAAACTTTGAAGAAACACTTTTACCATAGCTGCCTATTTCTTCATGACAGCCTATGGCACATTCATTTCCTAAGTAATACCTGAACTAAATGCCTTATTCCTCTTGAACACCAAAGGCTTATAAATGTGTGAGAGTTACTATATCGTTTTCTAGGCTGTAATCAGTGAATAGCAGTGTTACAAAAATCAGCCTGAATGAACGGCGCTGAGTACTTATGATGACAATGTAGGAGTTTGTGTTAAAAAAGAAATGTACCTTCTCTTCCAGAAATGTAGAAAAGTCAACATGTAATTATTGTGGAAGTGTTTGTTTGAATCTTAGTCGACAGAGGTATTTAAGAGTCTGAGCCAAATCCTCATGCAGTCTCCCTTGAACCCAACAGAAGACACGGAGAGCCCTTTAATCTTGGCGGTAATGCACTGACAGGCTCTTCTGACGCACCTTTCATTTGAAATGTTTTAATGTCTCTTCATATTCGGCTCCTGTCGTCTCTTTCTCTGTTGGTTCTTCACTCTCCTACCCCTCTCCCTCCGGAGGTAGGCGTTGTCAAGCGTATTAAAAAAGAGCTTGAACTAACTTCTGAGGAACATCAGTCCAACTTTAATCAGAATGTTAGTATGGCTTTTTGGAGCAGTTCATTTATTAAAGTGATGATGTTTTGTGGGGAAAAGCTGTACGTCTCACAAACCTGAGGAACAGCAGACCAAGTCATTTCTGGTTTTATTTAAGAGAAGCAGTACTCAAAGCAAAAGAGCTTAAATAATGTACACATTAAAAGACATCTTCTATTATTGTCATCATCTTACATCTCTTAGATGTCCAAGCATGTAACCATCGGATTGGAGGGCAACTTTGGATTCTCTTTTGGGGACAAGAGAATCCCAAGTGGACCATGAAACCAGGTGAATTCTGGCTTTTGCTCTGTAGGTGTGAACATAAAACTGAAGGCAAAGGTGTTTTCTCACCTCATGGGATCATGGTGGTGCCGGAGCCTATCCCGACTGATTTAGGGCGAGAGGCAGGATACACCCTGAACAGTTCGCCAGTCTGTTGCAAGGCTAATCCCACAGACAACCATTCACATGCACGCTCATTCTTAGGGGCAATTTTGTAGCGGCCAATCGGGCACACCACACCGGAAGGAGACTAAGAGGCAGATCCCAGACCCGCTGGAGAGACTGGGGAGTTGGCTCGAGTTGGCTGGGGAACAACTCGGGATCCTTCCGAGTGAGCTGGATAATACAGCTGGGGTAAGAGAAGCCTGGGATTCCTGTCTGTGGCTGTTCCCCCCGTGACCTGGCCCCAGATAAGCGGAAGTTGACAGAATGGAACCAATCAACCTAGCATGCAGGTTTTTGGATGGAGGGCGGAAATCGGAGTACCCGGAGAAAACCCACGCATACATGGGGAAAACGGGCAAACTCCTCACAGAAAGGCCTGTAATTCATGTCTCGCCCCCACTCCAGGCCTCAAACTTTGACCTTCATGCTGTGACGTCACCGTGCCTACCACTGCACCACCCTGCAGCCATTTAGCTTTAGTTTGTTGTGGGAAAAAATGGACACAGTTATGTGATTTCTGAGCTCACTGAGTCACGTTTGGGAGCTCAAATGGCTTCTGACTGTTGGTTACTATAATCTTCGCATTTACCGCATCAATAAAGAAGCAAAGCAAAGATTTTTTTTCCTGCTGATACGTTAGAATGACAGTGGACTTGATCAGTAGTGATTGTTAATCCAAAGCACTTTGTTAATTGGAGTATCTTAGCTGTCTGAGTGCCTAACTATTTCAGACTTGTGTAAGAGGATTGAAATGCTTCACGCACTCTTCCTGTGAGACTGATTCATCTCAATCTAGACTGCAGAGAGATTTTGAGGCTTGTTTGGTTGGTATTAGACATGATGTCATTGAAACTGCTCTGCTTCCCACTGTGGAAACCACGGGGGTTCTTTGCTCACCATATGGAGTGGAATTTAAATTTGTACAATGAGATATTCAAACTATGCATGAAACTAAAGAATTTTAAAAAAATGTAGAAAAATTTATACATGAGAGGAGATGTTTTCTGTTGGGTTTTTTATGTTTATTTGTGACGTTTGACCAAACAATTTGAATTTTCAATCCACTGAATTGATTTCAGTACCTTGGTTACTTAAGATTAGCAGTGTTTGGGTTCATGGGGAAAAACTAGGAGATAAAAAGAGATCAGTTTGTTAGAAACATAGAAAAGTCCTGATTTTTGCAAGTTACTTGGACTTTGATTTTCAAGTAGGATTTGTTTATGACACCAAAATCTGATGTTCATTTAACTGCATGATTTTGTGTGACATTAAAAAATAGACCTTTTTTCCAAATGTTAATTTTTTATGCAAAAAGGATTTAACAAAACAGCATTTTTACTAGAAATCCTGCCGAATATGATCACCTGCATGGTGTTAAACTTTTACCAACAAAACAACAGTGAGATGTTTCTAGCTTTGGCAGGTTTGAAGAGAGATTTTTTTCTCTACTAAACACACATTCACTGCAGTCACGCATACGCACACACATGTCATTAATATATTTCACTTCAAAGTCTTGGCAATTTTGTGATGACATTCACACTTCTCCAGGGTCAAACAACATCTCACTGTCTCCGTATCAATTATTAAATATTTTAAGAAGCATCCCACCTCCACCTCTGTCACCCCCTCGAGACCGATGCCGTTATCATTTTTGTCAGAGTCACTTTCCATCTGCATTTGTCATCCCTGCACACATTTACGAGTTATCAATCGCTGTGTCAGGATGCAAAATAACTGATGTTCTTTGGGGCGGGATTGGATGGGACTATCTCAGGCTTTCAATCAATGCATATTCTCTCTCTTCCTCTCTCCTGTGCCACTACTCCCTCATAAATCTCAAAGCATTGTGGGGGCTGTAATGTATTTGTGGGGGGGTGGAGGCTCTGGTGTAGGTGCAGATGGGGTGTGGGGTCTGGATGACAGAACCAGTAGTTATATTATCAAACATTACACCTTAGGGCAAACACGGTATCAAGGGCTTTCAGACTGTGTGAGCTTGGCGCGATGGCGAAGGAGGAGGTACAACTACAGCACACAGGACGAGGAGGGATTACTTTCTGTCGTCCATAAATCAACTCTCCAGCTAAACTAATCTTTCTGGCTGAATGGCAGAGTAAATACACAGGGTACAGGGATGTAATGTGTGCTTGATGCATCTGGTTATTGCGCCTAGTTGCTCTGAAGGAGGGTGAGAGGCTTTCTGCCAGGACTTACAAGTTTGTAAATGTGCACTTTCCTGCTCACTAGATCTTTCTTTATCTTGTTGAAGATGTTGGTAGGGGTTCATCCACCTGCACTGGTTGGATTCAACACGTCATGATGCATGATTGTTACTCAAATGGAAGGAACGTGTAGCAAAATGAAACAGTCAAGCTATCTAAGAAAGATTTTTGTAATTCTTGAAAATGAGTTTGATAACACGACTTTCGACATCTTCCAACTCAGTTTGACAGATTTTATTTATGAGTAATAGATGTCCAATTGGGCCATTACCTTTTGAGAATACAACACACCACAGCACATTGAACCTCTGAGTAAAGAAGCAGAAGAAGGTTATCATGAAGAGAAACAAACCCCAGTCCACACAGAAGCAATTTATGGTCAGATCAGACCTCAGGGAATCAAAGAAACCCTCGGTGACATGCATCCTGTTTAGAGAAATCACCTCTAACATTGTGTCTGGACCAACCTGATAAATGGTTAAGCTTTTGCATTTTCTACTGAAAGGATGTTGTCGGACTACTCAAAGACACCACAGGGAACCAAAAAGCTTTAATGGTTGTTTGAACTGGAAGCAGAGACAATCTGGAGCCCCAGTGGAAACCAGTAATTGACCAAGAAGATACAGATGTGACTGTAAAACGCACCAAGGTCTCTTTTTGTTCAGGTGAAATGACAGAGGAAAGTAGAAAAGAGGACCCACATGGAATGAAGTTATTAGGCACTTTTCCAAGTTTATAAAAATTAAACCATCTCAAGATTTAAGTCGATTATTTGTGAAAACCCATTGATAACTTAGTGCACATTGCAGGTTCCATGTCACACTTACTCGTTTGAATTTAGAAAAATAGGGGAACTGGGTGTTACGTCTGAAAGATAGAACATGAAAGAAAATGATTGATTCTTGATATTTAAAGACTCGATTTTTTTTTTGTCTTTTTAGTTTCTGTTTTTATTATTATTTCAAAGTTGTCTCTAGTGGTCCCAGGGACATCTTGGGCCCAGTGGGAATCAAACCAGGTTCTCCTGGCCAAAAGGTGACTGGGTGGCCTAGTTGGCCTAGTGATGGTAACTCTACCACTAGGCCAACGCTCCTGGGACCAAGATTTTTATTTTTTTGTCTTTGCCATCCTGTGATCCCAGGGACGGCTTGGACTCCGTTGGATTCAAACCAGGTTCTCCCAGTCAAAAGAAAATAACTCTACCACTAGGCCAACTATAAACACAATTTAGAGGAAGGTGCATGCATAATCAAATTTTCTGAGTTTTTTTAGGACTCTGAAAATTAAATCCATCGGAACAACACGCCTGAAGTGTTTTTCTATTTTAGTTAAGCATGTTTGAGTTCAGTATTATGATTATTTTTGAATGCAAGTTTGTTCTTGGTCACATTCTTACTTGGGTGTGGTGCGTACAAGATGTGTTTTAGTGCATGTGCCCTGCAATCGCTCGGTCGATCCCCTCAGCAGGGAGTGTTATTCATACGCAAAAACACCAAAAGGAGGCATTAAAATGTCTGCCCATAGACCGGGAGAAGAGGATTTTGATTCCCACTGAGCTCCTACCTCAGCAGGAAAGAGCTCAGACACCCAACCCGCAAAAACTCCCACCATTGGCGCCATCATGGCTGCCTGCTACAGTGCAATGCGGCATTGCAAATTTCCCTATTTGAGGGGTAAATACAGTACGTTAAAAAAATAAAATAATTATACACAAGTAATGACTCGCTTTGGATTTACACGTTTTTTTTCTGGTGAATTTGCAATTCTGAGCTAGCACAAGGTATCTTATTTCTTTACATATGCTATCAAAAAAGAATCATCACTCCAAAAAAATCCCAGTAACCCCTGTTTAAAATTATTATGATTTAACATTGTTAGTTCTTTTCAATAATCGCTTTATAAATTTGACAAAGTGAAATGCTAATTGGTCAACAATAGAAATGAGTCGACCACAGTACAAAAATTTAGAAATGGTTCACCTGAAACACTTCTTTTTAACAAAATTTTTCTATATCTCACACTCATTTTGGAGGGAAAACAATTTTCTTCCCATTTTCCTTCGATTTTCCTCCGACGCAAACAATCAAATAAGAACGTCTAAGCTTTAAGTCACGGACTTGAAAAATTTTCCACTCAGTCAAGTGTAACAAGTCATTTGTAGACTAATTCAACATGGTTTACAATTTTCAATCACTACGTGAAAGTATGAAACAAAATAAAGACGAGCACAGTTCTGTCTAAACATACCTTGAATTTTAAAATACTTTTTGTAAAAATAAAATCAAAGGTCAGAGTTTAAGTACAGACATTGTTTGTGCTACAGACGATATGAATAGGTCACTAAAAAAAAGAAAGAAAAGAGAGAAGAGGCTATTTCTGCAACTACTTTATGTGAGTGCTGTCAGCTTGAGGGAAGAATAACATCTGGAGTCATGAAGTGTACAGAGAATATTTTAATGAAGAAAAAAACAAAGCAAAGAAGAACTGAAGTTTAAAACTTTGTGGCTTTACTAGATTTTTATAGAAAGATAAGATTTCAGACTGTAAGTTTAATTAAAGTCTAGTTGTTTACGGCTTTGTGAGAGATTGTCCTGAGATCACAGACAGACAGAAGTTGGTCGTAACGCATTACATTCACGCTGTTACATTTACTTGAGTAACTTTTTGAATAAATTGTACTTCTATGAGTATTTTTAATAGTTTGTACTTTTCCTTGAGTAAATTTATAAGTAGATAATGCTACTCTTACTCCGTTACATTGGGCGAAAGTTGACCCGTTACTTTTCTTGCTTTTATTATGTTTTCAGAACAATAAGGTTTTTTTTAAAGAGCGCTTCCTGCTGTGGATGAACGTAGACAACGTTCTTCCAATCAAATGTGGTGAAAACGGTCACATGACTCCATTTGACCTATCAGACGTACCAATACTTAGTCTTGCAAGACAACCCCCACGCGTCACCTCCTGGATCTGCCCTTAGTTGGGCTAATAACCGCAGAAACAGTGAAACAATGCAAGCATCACTCATGGTTTTTTTTTTTTTTGGAGGGGGGGCTAGCTCTATTTTGAAAACAAAAATTTTGCTGTATTGTTTATATTCTTATGTCTACAAACAAAAAGATGTTACTTTTAAAGTTACTCAGTACTTGAGTAGTATTTACAACGCATACTTTTTACTCTTACTTGAGTACATTTTTTAGGTCTATATAGGTTCAGATAGGACAAGGCTAAACAATTATAAACAGGAATCAATGGTCTGCTTGTGGCTGAAAAACAGGGTTTTTGCACACTTTAACATTTAATTTTGTTTCATCTTCTGAACCACTTATCCATAATTGGGTTGAGCTTATCCTGACATATTTCAGGCGAGAGGTAGGATACACCCAGAACAGGTCACCAGTCTGTTGCGGGGCCATTCACAACCATCCATACACCCACCATTCCTAAGTGGAATTTCATAGCGGTCAATCAACCTAGCATGCATGTTTTTGGAGGGTGGGAGGAAATTGGAGTACCCGGAGAAAACTCACGCATACACGGGGAGAACATTCAAACTCCACAGAGAAAGATCCGTGTTTCAAACCTTGCCCTCCACTCTGTGACTCAAACCCTAACTTTCTATCTGTGAGGCCAAAGGGCGGCTTCACCCTAAGACTTCATATGCCAAAATCCAATTTTTGAACATTTTATTTTAATTCTGTTAAGTTGCTCCAGGATAAATTACATTACAAATGATATAGAGGGGATAATTTGTGAAGTAACTTGGTCTTCAGCTGACATGGGTCATGTATAACATGAAGTAGAACTAGGACACGTTGACCTTCTTCATACACACTAACATATAGCCTCCTCTTTTAGCTTCTAGCAAACAAAGCTGTTTACCTGTTTGTCGTCTTCTCTGTGTTTGTGCATCACAGCTTAAATCCAGCTGGCCACTTGCAATATTGCATTATTCATAAAACATAAACAGGCAAAATGGATTCCTCTGGTCCACTCCCTACCAAAGTCAGAAGATTAATGAGTCACTCTTTAGGTTATAATTCAAAGTTCATCCTCACATACATCATATTTTGAAGCACATAGATTATAAGAGAGAGAACATTTATCATATGACACGACATACACACGCTCTCCTGCACGCATAATACACACACACTCCGAGCACTCCTGTCTCTTCCTGCACACACACATACAATTTGTTTTAAAAGCAGACCCCACCAGAGTGGACCCCCTTTTTCTAGGCAGTTATTCTAATTTTAATCACACATCTATGAAGCATTAAGTTGCTATTTGCACAAAAAGATGGAAGATAATAGTCTAAGAAACTGGTCATTTCTACGCTCCAGTGCCCTCACCGAGATAATCATCCATCACAATAATCAAACCGTGCAACAGACATGCAGGAGTTCATTTAGATTCAAGTAACATTTGACTCTAAAAGTGGTACTTTTATGAGCAAAAATCAGGTAATGTCAAACGCAGATGATAAATCAAAAAGTTTTTATGAACTTCATATAATTCATTTATTTTTCATTCTTTGACAAATGTACTTTTATATCTGCTTTACCTTAATTAGGAGGGTTTATATATGGACAGCACAAGAAATGAGCGTGTGATTGATTTAAAAGATGGAAAAAAATAACTTAGTTAAGCTAGTGCTACACTGGTGGCTTCTGTAGCGACGACACCTCGAAAGCTAACAAAGAGCTTTGCATAGAATGTATAAATGAATATAAAAAAATATATATTTTAAAGACAAGCAAATTTTTTTGTGCTTCTTGTCGAACATTAAAGAAAAGTTGTGTTAAAAGTTGCATTAAACTGGGTTTCAGAATTTTTTATTTTTTTTGCAGCGATGTCTTTGTCGTCATATCCCGTTTCTTGTAACATAAGCTAAACACTGATTAAACCGAAAACTCTTAGAATCTGAATCCAAATGACTGTAAATGCTGACGTCTCGTCTTATAATTTGTACAAAGTGAATGAAATCAATAATAAAAGACCATCAAAAAAGGGGGCAAAACTATCCCACATCACTACTCTGTACATTGGATTATCCTCTGGTCATGAATGAAACAGACTTCATCAACTTTCGGGCCATTTCAAATGACAGCTGATGACCTCTCAAACATTCCAGCAAACAGCACCCCTGCCTCTCTAAATGATAAACTCTATTATATTCTAATCTTTTCTCAAATACTTGATTGGAAAAGCTTATTTGAGTAGCTGATGGAGTTCAGAGTATAGCTGAATCTCAAGAATAGATGCAGATATGGTGTCATAATCACATCGAGGCCTGACTGCACGCATTTAGAAACAAATTGGTCTCTTCACAAGTCCAATCACAGTTTTACAGACTTGATGCCAGCAGATTGAATTCTCTCTAAATTGGCATGGCAATGTCACAGATGCCACTTCAAATGAGGTTTGAACATATATTCATTCTGTAGCTCATTGGCTTATGTTAATCCTCTCCATTTGCCACTTGTCAGCGGCAAGTGTCACTTAGTCTTGCCATCATCTCACAGCCTTTCAGTAACTCACAGAAGACGTGGCAGTCTTTCAATCACGAAAAGAGGGCTCAGATCGGCTTAAACTTTTCTGCCCGCTGATTAGATAATAAATTATTCCACAAATATATCTAATTTGGCCAAATGTGAAGGCTTCGGGGAATGATTTATTGTCCAGAGGTTGAAAATGTGTGGGTGTGGTGGATAAGTTCAGTCAGCACTCAGTTCAGAACAAAATTAAGAAAGTAAACGTTGACATGTTAGAGAGCACTTATTTTCTGCACCTAGTGTTATGTGCTTGTCTTGAAGACCTGTTGGTATTTGTCCAGAATTGCAGAATCGAGACGTCTTAAGCCTACTAAAGCTCGCAAGACCATTTACGGACTTACTTTAGTTTCTAGCAAACAAAGCAGTTTGAATCAATGACAACTGTGTTTTAAAGACTTAAGATGTATTTATTTTTACATACTCTATTTATTCCTCATCAGGAAAATTTGTGTGTTGCACTACTACAACGCAGCAGGGTGCCACGACGGCGCCAATTGTGGGAGAAACAGGTGGTTAGGTGTCTTCTCAAAGGACCCTAGACGTGGTTAACTTCCGGTCCATGGGCGAATGCTCTACAACTGAGTCACCGTCTCCTCCCATTTCAACTGGCCATAATTAATTTGTTTGTTCAAATCACATTTCATAGAGACAGAATATGTGTTTAAATTGTATTTTTGAAAAATCCTCCTCTTTTCTGCAAAAACTTGAAGACACAATCTTCACTGTCTGCAATCAAAATTGGGATAAAATGCAGAGATTCATGTCTAATCCAAGAAGCAGTTTTGGGTATTATTAACCTTAATTGGTGAAAAATCTTATTTATTTAGTCCATACAGTTAAAACATTCTTGTCAGTGTTTTTCATTTTTAGTTCCCTTTCTCTGTTTCTATTGGCTGTGCATTGCTTAATTCTCTTGAGAATAATTTTGTGTATGTCACATGTTCTCGAGCTATTTGCCGACCCCTCCTTTGATGAGCAAACGAGAAGTCTTCCGCCCTTTGAAACAGTTTTTTCGTGCAGCATGTTCAGGCAATTAATGCGTAAACGTGAAAAGCCAAAGTGTGAATCCGCGTGAAGTGATGCGGGGAGGAAATGAGTGAGAGGACAAGAGAGGGAGGGCAACAGTTTCAAGCTTCATCACCTCCTTCCAGGTGCTCGCATTATTTCTTCTGTGCTCTGCAATCAGCTTTCTTAATTAAATAAGTAATTAACATGTTATAATTGTGCTACAGTTTCATTTGACAGGAATCATTTTCCATATCTAATACTATGCTAATTTAATCTGTTTTTCACTCAACAACATGACCTTTTGTGATTAAGTTTCATGGCAGATTTCTTCATTGTTCCTTTTTGTGTGCGGGCTTGTAAAATGGGATTCTTGGGTAAGGTTTATTTTTATGACTACAATGTGAACACTTGTGTTTTACGGGAGAAATGATGGAATTACAGTCTATCCTCTGAGTACATAAAAATACACTCGGTGAGGAAGTGCATTGGTTTGCCCTTTGGTTACACAGACTTTCACATCGTAATTTAATGACTTAATTAATTTTATTTTTTTAATTGTACAGCAGAACCGTTTTAGATCCTTTTGCTTGTAAAAAGTAGAGAAGAGCAACTTCACCTGACAATTTATAAGTTATGTTGGTTTAATGCTTGTTAACACAAATTGCTAATAAGCCAATCACGCAACAGCAGTACTGTTTTTATACAGAGAGATGATCTATGCTGAAAATACTGAATCAGCACTGGGGGGGAAAAACATCTTTAGGTGACTTACAAACCAGAAAAACTGACACAGGAAACAGTTAGTCTACTGGGATGAGTCAAAACTGTTTCATTGCTTATTTGGAATTTAAAAAATATAAACCGTAGGTGGAATAATGGTTAAAAATGGTTTATGGTCCTCGCCTGTGGAATAGCCTGCCAGAGGACTTCAGGGCTGCAGAGTCTGTTCACATTTTTATGAAGAGGCTGAAAACCCGCCTTTTTAACTTGGCTTTCACTTGATTTTTACTTTTGTTCAATATAGTTTTATGTGTTTATTAATATCTGTTTCTTTACGTAACTATTTTTACAGTTTTAATTTTCTGATTTAGAAGATAAATTTCTTAAACAGTTTTTGAAAAAAAAAAAAATTACTCTATTCATCCCTCACCGGGGAAATTTGTTTGCTGCACTCCTTACATCGCAGCAGGCTGCCCTTCAACGGCGCCAATGGTGGGAGAAGCGGGGGTTAGGTGTCTTCTCCAAGGACCCTAGACGTGCTCTCCGTGGGACGCGAACCCGCAACCTTCCGTGACTTTTAACCACGCGGCCACCGTCTCCCCCTAAACTACTACTACTGGTTTTACTACTGGTTTTACTGGGTTTAGTTATTATTCCATTGGTTTATTTTGTGTCTTAGTCCTGTGTTTCCTCATAGGGATCCTACATCCCAGCAGCTCTTCCTGCTCAGTCTGTGAGGCCGTTGCTGTATCTGACTAACCTGGGTGGTGCGGGTCTCTCACTCCAGTCAGGTGGCCTCTGTGGGTGCCTGTGTCTCTAGGAGCTGTGTGGACCCCTGTGGTTTTCACCCCTGCAGTCGTGGGCAGGCCGACTCCTGGTGTGGATCGATCCCCAGTTATTATTTCCTCACATCAGCATCAGGCCAGATGTTTATTTTATTTACCGTTTAGTTAAAGAGACAGTAGCTAGTGGTGCAGGGGAAATAGGGAGCTGGGAGGAGGGTGTTGGGATAGGTGTGTGGCTGTGTGAATGTTGATTCATGTATGCTGGTTTTGTGTAAGTGTGTGATTTAAAAAAAAATGTATGTTTACTTTTAATTTATTATCTTTTAATGATCTTTTAAGTCTGAGTCTTCATTTGTTGTTTAGCAAAAAGACTTAGAAAAATATGCAAGTTGTGTGCATCATTTTGTGTGATGGATTAAAACTGTTTAAATTTTAAAAGAAAAACACAATCTAGATATTATTTCCTCCATAGGTGTACACACTCAGAAATAAATTGAATTGTATCATGAGTCTAAAGCCCACCACATGGTTTTATGTATTTCTGCTCGACTGCAGCAGACGTGTCTGCATTTCCACATTTATAACATTTTCAATGAATCCTGTTTTTCCTTTTTCTCCTTTTGTTCTGTCATTCCTCTTTTACATTTCTGTTTGGCACAGAAAAGCTAAAACAAAAATTCACAAAAATTCTCAAGCACACATTGACAGAAGTGTAAAAAACAGGCTGTAATTTAACTATATTCTATTTGAAATGTTCATGGGGTTTTTCTGGCGAACATCGTCCCCTGGTTTTAACGTCCACTCTTTCTGGCTGAGAGTCAAACTCATCAAACCTTGTTTTTCCAAGAAAACAAGCTGCCTTTAGCTATCAACACACTAGTAATCCAGCTCAGCAGAGACCCTAGTTGTGATGATCACATGAGACTCCAGCTATCATGATCACAAGTTTTCATGTACGAGAGGATTCACCCTCCAGAAAAACCAAATAAAAATAATTTCATGTAATTAGAAAAGGTCAAGCAGACTGGAAGAGATGTAGGAAGTGGAGAGGAAGTAATCAGAACAGCTGGCTGGCGTTGGGAAGACTGACAGAATATGTGGCAGCCAGTAACGAGACAGTATATCGCAGTGCTTCTTGTTTTCTGTATGATGGCTGCGAAGCCTCAGGGTGCAGTGACAATATTACCATACTCTTCACCCCCTGTACACAATGCTTCTGTCATCACTGCCTTGGTGTGGCGGCACCTATTTGAGATATGACACAGTTGCTGTTTTACTGTGTCGCTTAGGGTTTCAGGCATGAGCTTATTAGTTCAATCAGTCTCAGCCTGAATGCTTAGTGAGTGCCAACCCAAAATCAAATCTGAGCGTGTTGCGTTTGAATGCCAACTTTGCTAAAAATCCCTGTGGGGCTGTTAAGTGTAAAATTTGATTTCTTAAGAGAAGTTGGATTGGAGCAGTAATGGATCTGGAAGGAATTTACTCTGTTTGAACAAAAGTGCTGAAATTGTAAATGAACTCTCTAGACAAGAGTGAATGGAAAAACGAAGCAAACATTCCACTTACATCGTTAAATAATGGTTTAATAAGTCATTTATTTAAACATATTTTACTGTTCTTGCTAAATTTAGACTGTGAGTTGGAATAAGTTGTGTACATATCAATATGATTAACAAGATCTATTCTGGCAAGGACCAGGAGAGAAAGAATAAGAGGCATGAGGGTGTTGATGAGGTTGTCTTGGCTAACACACGTTTACAGCGTTAGATAAACATTGGGAATACAGACTCTGCACTTCCAGACCGGGTCATGGTTCTCCTTTTCATGCTTATGAACCCTGTGGAGTGTCTTCCAACAAAATAGGAATCAATCTCCCCAGTCTGCTAAGAGCTAGTTAGAGTTTTGTAGAGAGTTTACAACATATTCACATGTACTTTGTAGACTTAAAGAAGACCTACAGATCTGATTCAGACATCTGGAATACCAGACTCTTTGTACTTTCTGTTGCATGATTGGCAACCTTCTCCACATGGAGAGAAGCCAGAAGCTTTCAGCCTCTGTATGACATGTGACTTTTGACCTTTTGCAAAGTCTAGGTTGCATTACAGACAATTTAATTAGTTTTGGTGAAGATTGGACTCTGCAGGGAAGCACTTTGTGAGAAATTCTGCTCACTATTCAGGTGATCAAAATGTCTAGGAGCAGCCACCATGTGAGGAAGATCCCTAACCCTACTGTTGTGTGCAAAGAGAAGCACAATGAGAGATGCCAAATAAAACAAGTTCAGTTCTCATTGGAGCTACTCATGCCCAGTATAAAGGTGCAGGAAGAGAGCATCTCTAAATCACCAACGACCATGGTTCTGAAGCGAAACCTATTGGAGTGACCCCTGAGAAAATGAGCGTTCCTACAAGAAGTGGAGAAGTTGTAACATTATTTCCTCACAGTCATGTGTGAGGAAGGACTGTTGCAGGGAATTGAAAGGTGGATCTTTTCCATTGTGGTGGGAAAGTTAATATAAACGGCAGGTCTTTTGACATTAAAAATGGTGTTTATGTCTTATTATTAGAACAAGACTGTAAAAACAAAGCGACCACATTGGGTTTCCTCTGTGCGGTTGTAAGGCCAACCAGTAGGAGTGTGTGGAGTCCTCATGGAGAGAAGCCAGACGAGGAGCTTTAGACATCTGGATTATTTGGATGTGTTCTGGGTACATCTCACCTAAACACCCCAAAAACTTTGAACGGACCACGTCTTACAGTCGGCACATGAACACTTTTGGATTTATCTGTATGAGCTTCAATGAGTTGTTTTCCTATTTAAAATCCGTCCCGATCAAGTAATTTCTAGATAAACAAAAGACGGCACATAAAAAATTCAGTGAATATAATTGATTCTTACATTGTTTTTAAGTCGTAATGTTAGTCTACAGGTTAGTTAATGAAGAACCAAATCTATGGCAACGATTTAGACATCTAACTAACAGTTAGAGTTCAGGCATCAAGACTTCCAAGTGTCCTCATGAGTCTACAGAAATACATTTTTTTTTGTCTTTCACCAGGACAGGAACACCTCATCTTACGATGACAACAAGAAAACAACAAGGAAAGACAGTCAAGTTTTACTGTATGAACTGTTGCTCTGTTTCTTAGTTTCAAACCAACTTATTTTTTTCTGCAGCCTTAGCGAGGCTTCACATTTTAACAGGATGTTTGTGTTCTAACTCTGATTTAGTCTTTTTTTTACTTTTACTTTTATCAAGCCCTTGAAACACCCCAAATGACCACGACATTTGACATGACACATCAACATTGCTGTCATACATCCTTGTCCAATATCCCCATTCTTCATGGAAGGTTTACCCATATGTACAAATGTATGTACAGTATATATAGTAGATACATTATGGGTTGTTTAAGTAGTATG
The DNA here is from genome assembly GCA_902685375.1 of Neostethus bicornis. Classification (NCBI taxonomy): domain Eukaryota; kingdom Metazoa; phylum Chordata; class Actinopteri; order Atheriniformes; family Phallostethidae; genus Neostethus; species Neostethus bicornis. The sequence goes on along the minus strand of LR738551.1, from coordinate 20,085,019 downwards.
GGTTTTTTTTTTCCTCCATTGCTAGCCTAATCTATGCTTTCATTAATATGAGGACTAAGGTTTTTTTAGCCACTGATCCATCTAAAATAGTCCTACTCAGCTTTTCACTTTTTTCTGTTTCTGTCTGTCAATTTTATACAGCTTAGATTGCAAAAAAAGTCTCCTGACCCTGATAAGGTAGAATTATAGCTTTTAAAATTGCAGATTTTTATTGCTGAGCCTCAATCTTAGCCGTTTCCTTTGTGTTCTCACTTGTCCTTTTTCCCTAAGATTGGTTTTCTTACTGTTCAAAGAATAAAAATCCACGTTGTCAGAGCTAAATTTAAAATTTATAAAGTCAAAATGTAAAAATCTATTAACAGAAGACAGTTTTGGGATTAAATCATAATGTTAATATGCTTTTGTTGTGAGAAATATTAGGAAAATAATATTTGTCATTAAGACATCACTATGTCAATGTTCAACAGATAGTTTTCTTAAGAAACACCCCTTTTATTTTTATTTTACTTTTACATTCAACACATGAAAAGAGGAATTAAACACATAATATTGTAAAATACAGTAGGTGGTATGGTGGTGCTGCAGTAAAAAGTCGGAGGTTTGATTCACGGGTGAAACAACATTTAAAACACTGGTCTTTCCATGTGGAGTTTGCATATTCTCCTCCGTGTATGTGTGGGTTTTCTCCACATACACTGGTTTCCTCCCACTTTCCAAAAACATTTGTTAGGTAGGTTTTAATGTGTGGAAAAAATAAATTCATACATCTAAAAAAAAATAGTTACAGTACTGAAAGTCACTAAACCCCAACATGCAGAATCCATTGGAGTTTTTAGTTGTACAGCATGAAACGGTGGATGTCTACAGATGTATAGACGAGCCACGTGTCAGAAATCATTGTTCTTTTTATTTTGTTGCTGTCCTTCAACTCTAGAAATTCCCTTTTCAGATTTATTGATTTACAACTTTTGCAATGCCAGCAAAAAATTCTTTCTTGTCGACATCAATACAATCCAACAACCTCAACCCCTCCTGCACCTGACTCCCAACCCTGTTTAATTGTTGTTACTGTAGACATAAAATTTCAAATTTGAAAAAAATTGAGAACATGTGTTTATGTATTTATCATCTACAGCTCCTCTGAAACAAGCTATAATCATAACATGTAAAATATTCAACCATGTGAATTAAAATATAAATAGAAAGAAATAATTCATGCATAAAGTGCAGCTCATGCACACAATGAACAGAAACAAGTTAGACTTTTTTCATGCCGCCTGCATATTTCAGATGACTCAAACAGAGAAGACCAAACATGAAACTTGATGAGAACATTGTTGAAAGGGAAACTGATATTAAGTTGGTAAAAAGAAGGATTCATCACAGACTGTCAGAGCTGTAAATACCTCCACATTCACAAGTTGAACGTGATGGCGTTCATCAAGAAACAAACTCATGACAGGATGTTAAACTTGTGGAATAAAGCTGATGGAGGAGCGACAAAGTGTGAACAGGAAATAGGAAAATGAATGAGGACTGAAGTAATTTGATGTGAAGAGATTTTTTTCGAGCACAATATAATTATTTTAAAAATTTTGAATTTCTTCTTTCCATGAAGAGTCAGTGTCTTTAGAAAATAGCTTGGTGCATGTTTGTCCACTCAGCATTCGGCAACAAAGCAGCTTCATGAAAAGAGAATAATGCTGAGGAATCATCCTGTTTTTCCCCCTGCAGTGTGTGTGAGTGGTATCCATCTGTCAGCTGTCAGTGCCAAGGAGTGATACAGAGAGCTGTCACTTCTCATCAGCCTGCATTGGTGAGGCCTTTTGCAGCTGCCTTGCCTGACTGGAGGCCAGAGGAAATGTGCATGGGGTGGGGTGAGCCGAGGAGATGGAGGAAACAGACAAAGAGGTAAAATAAATGGAAAAAAAAATGAGCATTCAAGGATCAGGAAGGCAATAAAAATGCAGACAATCGCAGGAAAAATGAATAAGACATTGAAACCAGGACAGGACAAAGAGCAGACTGTAAATATCATGTTCCTTTGGTGTGTATCAGTATGTTCTCCACAGGGCATCACAGCATTCGTATGTGTGATCAACCTCTGTTGGTGGCCCATTGGAACTGCACCAACAATCCCAGTGTCCTCTTTGTACTGGTCCCAGTTATATTGTGTAAAGCATTGAAAATATTAAATTTATATTTTGGCAAAAAAAAAAAAAAAACCTAAAATGTAAGTGAGATTTAGAATGAAACTATTGTAATCCCTCTGCTTTGGATTTTTTGTTTGAAAATGTATTTTTATGTGCCACAATTATTTGTTCCAGATTCTATTTTTATAAAAATGTTTACACTTGGTTTTTTGGGTGTTTTTTTTTATTTGCTACGTTTATGTCAAGCTTTGTGTTTGAAATGTTTTGGGTTGTTTGGGTTTTTTCTATACTTTTTTGTCTTTACATATCATTTCAAATCTGGTTTTCCTAACTATGACAGGGTTTTTTTTTCTTTTTTGTCTTCATCAATTGTTGTTATAAAATATACATTTTACATGCATGCATCTAAATTTTTCGTAAGAACAAAGATGTAAAATTACATGTTCCTGACTTTTGAAAACAGCAGTAACCGCCAAACACTTTTTCAAAACTTACAGAAAATGGGAAAAACTCTCAAAATAAAGATAAACAAATTTTATTGCATTGTGAGTCAATTTTAGAAAATCAGTGATAAACATGCTAGTCTCAGGTCTGCGTCCAAAGAATCTCTTCTAAATGAGATGTTTCCTTGTATTTAATGGAAATGCTGTAGGTTTTAGATTTATTTCTGTTGCTTTTTAGAAAAGAACTGGATACAAATGTTGTAATATGAAGAAATCTCCATGAAAAACTGTTAAAACTACTTTATTCAAGAGAAATAATTTGACCTTAAACATAATAAATCTGTGTCTTGTTGAAAATCTGTGAAATTTTCAAGCTTAACTGATTAATATATTTTTTTCTTTCAGATCAATTTCCTTCTTCAGCTGTGCTACAACTTCACAAAGATGATTAGATGCCAGCAGTTTGGATTGATCTTCATTAACTCTTCTCTTCACATTGACATGATAAGCATGGTGAGTTTTGTGTAAAAGTGAAGATTCTAAACCATGAGCTTTGGGGTCCACACTTAAACACTTGCTTCTTTATCTTTATTCTCAGTGTCTTTTCAAATAACTCCAGAAAGAAAGAAACACCACCCACCTCTGCCACAGCTTAGCATTGATAAGAATTTTATTTCATCTACAGTATTGATCTTTTATTGTTTCTGAGAGACTTGGAGACATTATCTTTTAGTTACCGTGGAAAATATTCCCAAAGGTTAGAAGATCAGTAGCTTCTCTGTAAAACGAACTGAAGCTCTTTCTCTTTTGTGTCAAAAATGGCAACTAATTTGGCAAAACGATTGTCATTTTCAGCCGTGCTGTAACTCAGACCGGCGCCGTTATGGTGAACATTTCTAGAGAAAAATGCCCACACTGCAGCAAACTGCAAGCTCAGCTCAGTTTATGAATCACCGGGCAACCCGACAGGAAGCGGGAATCACTACGTGATGAACAACACACATCAGTGCAAAAATTGTCATTTTATTGTGCAATATTTCTAAAAGGTGGGCAATGTTCAGAAGTATCTAATAACAAAGACTGGAAGCCGTCTTTGTGCAATGTGTACGCACATGTTTGTTGTTTTTTTTCTCTAAAGGAACCAATGTGCTAAAGTTTGTTATTTAAATTAATTTACACTTGTCTTCTTAGTTTAAATTTTTGTACAATTCTTTCGATTAATGCTCCTTTACATTATTTTTTGGAGCCCTAAACAAAGGTATGACTTTTTTAGATACTGGCTAATGTATTGAAAAATGTTTATTACTGGATCTGTTTTGCACCCGGATGATTACAGAACAATGCCGCTTAATTGAATTGAATTTACTTTATTTATCCAGGAAGGGAAATAAGAGTGCTGCAGTATTACATTCATACAATCTCATACAACGTTGTGAATGGAAAGTACAAAGTAATTACAGGTTTGAAAATGAAAGGTTAAATAGTTTGATGGAGGATGGTAAGAATGATTTTCTGTAGCGTTCCTTTGAGGTGCGGGGTTGCGGGAGTCTGTTGCTGAAGTTGCTCTTCAGATGGTCCACAGATTCATACTGCACATAATTTCTTTTGGTAACAGAAATAAAGTTGAATCAAACAAAACTTGAGTTTTTAAGGCAAGTTTTTGTTTTAGTGAAACCACTGATCAGAATTTTTTAGTGATATTTTTGGACTCAAGAGCAATATTTTTCTCCATCAAGCTGGTGAGTCAATAGGTGTTTTTGACCAGTGTCTGACTTTTTAAACCACTTAGTGGTGCTTGATTAAAATGTTGCATCTTTTATTTTGCCAGTTGATGCAAGAAATTACCCACAATTTACTAGTTAGCAAAGACTAAGAAATAGGTTGCAGTACTTGGAAAAACAAGTTGGAGTCTAAATGTTATGAGTGTAGCTTATATTTAGTTAGATACCAGGATTCTGAAATGATATATGAATGAAAAATGCAATAAAATGTATTGATGTTTTTATTGGTAAAAATGGGAGTAAATCTTCTAGAAAAAAAATGCAATGACAAAAAGAAAAAAAAATAGTGGACAATTTTTTTTTTTTTGCTGACTTTTCGATCTGGCGATAGTGAACAATTCTATTCTCAGTCTGGCATTTTAAATTTAGTGTCTTAACATTTTTCTGGTGTGTGGGAGTGTCTGACATTAGCAGGATAAATAAAAATCAAACGTTGTTTTGACACGAGAAAAACATTTCACATCTTTAAGAAATTTTTCTTCAAAACTTGAAAACCTGAAGTTTCTTTTTGAAACTTCGGAAGAAACAAGAACAACAAATGTCTGTTTAGTCTCACTAATGCAGGTTAGAAGGTAAAACCATCAAACGATAATCACAAAAAAATGAGTCGACACGTTTCTGTTCTAGTTTATTAGGTTTTATGTAAACATTATAAAATGAATCAAATCCCTTTTGAATAATCCTTTCCATTTTCAAGACGTATTAAAAATTCATTTGAAACTGAAAAAATGTGAATCTGAGAATCTGCACGCACTCTTTAATTACAAATATAAACATAAAGCATTTAAATGTTGAACAAAACGTCATATGAATTTCAGTTTCATACAAACATTTTTCTCTGAGTCATGTTAAATAGTATAAGTGATAATTGCTTATTAATGAGTTTCTGATTATGACGTATCGATGCACAGGGGAGACACAGCCATGCAAAAGAGGAGCTCATGCCCTACATAGGTGTCCTCATGGGAGAGGTTGAGAATCTTTGATTCTCTTTAAGTGGGCATTTCATCATGTTTTTATCATTCAGCCAATAAAACAAAAGTCCTTGACTAAAGACTTGTTCTCCCCTTGGACGTTTGTTCTACAAAAGCAGAAACTATTTGTCTTAACCATAGCTTTTCTTTCTCATCTGCAATTATCTAATGCAATGTTTACAATGTAAACGAGTTCATTTACCATACTGTACATTATAGAGATTTCAAGTTTGTGAAAAAAATATGCATGTACAAAAGTCTCCAAGCTCAAAACATGAAGAAACAGATATGGAAATTTAAAAGCAATGCTGTTACTATTTTCTGCATGATCAGGTATATTATTTGAGAAGCAAACAATATCAGGTTAAAAAAAAAAAATTGTGTTGAAACAAATTGCACACAGCTCAATCTGCAGCAAATCAGCAGGGAGACAAAATTGACCAAAAAGTAGGGTAGAAAGGTAATCATATTGCATATCAAAAAAAGTTTTTTTAAAGTTTATTAGTATAGAGAGAGAACGAGGGATAAATATTGTATAATATCTATCATTACACATTGATACAGGATCCTACCAGACGATGAGGGATTTCTAGCTGTGCAGACATCCCAGGGTGTGCAACGTTGATATTGTCAGAAGGATATTTGGTTTGGAAGCATAAGGAAAGAGGCCTAGAGGAAGACCAAATAGGAGGTTCATGGATACAATGAAGGAAAACATGAAGAAAGTTGGTGTGACCGAAAAAGATGCAGGAGGTAGGGTTAGATGAAAAAAACTGAATTGCTGTGGCGATCCCTTAAGGGAAATGCCGAAAGAAGAAGAAGAAGACACATTAATATTAATATGTATATTTTGACATCTATATACATGTAGAAATTGATAGAAAGCAGGGTACACCAGGAACAGGTTGCCAGTCTGCTGCGGGGCCACATACACACATTCCGAGGGGCAATTTCATAGTGGCCAATCAACTTATCAAGCATGTTTTTGGAGGGTGGGAGGAAACCTACGCATACACTGGGAGAACATGCACTCCACACAGCAAGGCCAATGCTTCAAGTCTCATCCCACCACCAATCTACAACCTTCTTGCTATGAGGTCCTTGTACTAACCACTGCACCACCATACAGCCCTTGATAGTTAAAAATTGGCAAGTATATTGTCAATACATATTTTTGATCTGTAGATATTATATTGCACAACCACACAAAAACAGACAACACATCCCTCACACTTCTATTTTTTGGGGAATTTAAAGTGACCAATCAGCCTTTTTGCCTATTTTTGATGGTAGAAGGAAATACACACACATTCACATACGGTATATAACAAGGCATGTGGGTATTTTACATTCCTGACCATTTAATCCTGAACTTTTGCCCAGACATTTTTAAAAATTAGGTGTGTAGGGATTTGATTGTTAAGTGGTTTTGGGCACAGTTAAGAGCCTAGAGCTGGTGTTTAACAGGACTATTAACAGCTAGATGGAAGATCGATACAGCAAGGTAGAGAGGAGGCGCATCTCTGTCACCATGATGTGTTATTAGTGCCCAGCAGTGGAGATATCTGGCTTCCTTCCAGTTCCTGGGTCTTGTCACCTACTTTGTTCTACAGCAATTAAACCAAAACACCTCTTTCCTCTGCATGCAATGGATTCAAAGCCTGTAAATCACAATTTCATAAATTATGAAGCATTAACACACGTCAACAGAATCTTTGGACATAAACAATCTCTTTATCTCAAAAATTTATTGTGTCACTTTACAGATGGTATCTTTTGTGTATTTTTAACAGTTGTGTTGTGGGACTTTGAATGGATTCAAGGTCTTGTCTCTTTCAGACCCCTCCTCAGATGTTTAGCCAGCGACACTAACTAGCTCTACACACAATACAATGGTCTACAATACAGTTACAGCAGGTGATGAAAGAAAGTATTTAAATCCAGTATCAGTCAAAAGTTTAGACACATTTTCCATTAGTTTTAGAAGGAATTAGTATTTGATGTAATTCAGCTTGTGTCAAGGTAAGCTAGAGTTAATCCTGACTTCCAAGGTTAAGTGTAATGAGTAAACTTGGCTGTGCTGTATGACTGACAAGTTAAAGCAGCTTAGAAAATGTGCCCACTGACATTAATTTTTCTTTAGCCTTGTGTCAGTGCTCCAAATTGCGACCACCAGCTGTTTAATTTTTCAATATTCCCGCATGATACCGAGGCAGTAAAAAGAAAGCCAGCAGGATACCATCACTTTAACACGGTCACATAAAGCTGGCAAACACTGATGTTCTCTGCTTTCTCACTTTGCAAAATATAAACATAAACTGACATTTAGAAACATCTTCCTTGTGTCTTAATGGAAAAATAGCTCAGAAATTATTATCTATTTTTATCTTTGGCATTTGTGGAAGAGAAATTGTTCTCTTATTCTGTGTCATATTTCTTAACACTTTAGTTTTGCTTTTGTCTGAGACTTGAGGAAGTTTTTTTTGGGGGACTTGTCTGGCATATAGCTTTTATAAATACACTGAATGAAGCACAATGGTGTGTTGGAGGATGGAGAGTGACCCAACGCTTTGAAGAGCGTGATTTTTCTATCCAAATTTTAAATAAAAATGTACAGTTTTATCGACCGATTTGATTCATTATTTAACATAATTAGCAATAATAAAGTCCAAAAACTGTGTAAAAAAAAAAAAACATTTTCTAAATGACAGACTACAGGGACATCTCTGAAAAAGAGATGGAGGTAGTAGAGATGAAGCTGCTGAGGATGTCTCTGGTGACCAGTGGACAGGATCAGAGGAACAGCACATGTTAGAAGTTTAGACATAAAGTTTGAGAGGCCAGACTGAGATGGTTTGGACATGTGCAGAGGAGAGAGAGAGTACATAGGAATAAGGATGCCGGGTTTGGAACCACCAGGAAAGAGGACTAGAGGAAGACCAAAGAGGAGGTTCATGGATACAGTAAAGGAAGACATGAGGATAGTTGGTGTGACCAAAGAAGATGCAGCAGATAGGGTTAGATGGAAGAAACTGACTTGCTGTGGCGACCCCTGAAGGGATATGCCGAAAGAAGAAGACGAGAAGGACAATGATATGCATGTCATTTGAAACATGCATTTAATTATTAGTCTTAGGCACATTGCCTGTTAGTCCCAAGGAGGGGGGTCCCTCCTTCATGTGGATCTCCAAGAGGTTTCTTCTTTTTTCCCCACTGTTGGGTTTTTTGGAACTTTTTTCTCACCAAGAAGGATGGTCTAAGCAGAGGAATGCTCTGAGTTTGTTTAGTTAGTTTTAGAATATAGGATTGTTTACCTTAAAACTAATTTTGTGTAATTTTTGTTCTATTTTAATATGTTTGTTCAATTTACAACTTGAAACCTGTTGAGACTATTGTGATATTGGGCGTTAAAAAAATTCAATTGAATTTAATGCTATAAATTCAAATCAAAACCATTTCAAGGACATGACCTTTGAGTCAATTTTCTACCTCAGTAATGGAGAACTTCTTTAAAAAGTTTTAGTTCAAAGTTGAAACAGCTGAAAGTTATTTTTAATATATCTTTGTTGTGCTAAATTAAATCATATTAACTTTTTTTCTGCATGAAAGTGATGAACGTTGAAGATCACTCCTGATTGGGTCAGTCTCACATTGTGATTTAATTAGTTGTGTTTAATATCAACCATGTTTGATAATGCTGATTTATTTTGCTGGCATACTTAAAAAGAATATTCCTAATGTTTTTATGTCCAAAATTTATTCTCTGAAATCATAAAGTGCATTTCTTCCTGCAGTTTGTCCTCCAGATGTCTCTTTGAACTCCAGATGCTCTCAGATGCTTTCTCCCACAATCATCCTTCTTCATTCCCGCTAACAATTAGATAATGAAACATTGATTTTTAGTTAGATTCATACTGATGCTATTAGCTTTGCATTGATAAATCACCAATGCTGAGAGCCAGACCAGGAAGACATTACTGTGTGTTAATGTGATGGATAAGCCTTTTTCTTCCTGTGTGTTTGGACCATGACTGTCACATTCTGTCATGGCAGCATAAAGACATGTTGCATAACATGTTTCACTAAGTTCAACCACTTGACTTTATTTCTATACACCCGATTTGGATAAATGCCTTTAGAACAATTACCCGCTTATCACATGAGGTTAGAGCCTAAATTGTGGTCAGAATTAAAAATATGGCTTTGAAAAGAATCCCATGCTTTTATTTACTCTCTGTTGTCATGCTTGAAATCGCTTCACTGTGTCCCCTCTAATCAAGTGGAATAAAGTCAAGTTTGTCATGTACGATTTAGCAGATTTAAACCGTATGATGACACAAATTTAAATTAAAGAAATCCTCTGTAATTGTTGGATTTATTGTTATTAATACACCCGAAATAAAATTTTTCAAATGTCAGGAAAGTACTTAAAATTTCTTTCTTTCTTACAAACAATAACAATATATTGTAAAAACAATCAGGTGTAGATGTTTGTGCACAAGTTTTGGTAAATTTACAGGTACTTTCCACGTTTTAGCGTGCCATGACTTCGCTTTAAATTTGTTTTTAAAATAAAACTTAGAAGTTTGAGTTAATAAACTGAATAAAATTATAGTAACATAGTTGCCCATTGACATAGTTCCGTCTGCAAAAAAAATAATATCTCTGCCAATGCTCCCCCTTTGACTCATACCGCCTGTCATCATATTTGCAACAAGTGTTTTAGGAGCTGCAGTTCTCACATCGCCTTTTTCAGCCACAGCTGATGCTGCACAAACAAATAAGTGTCCAGGTGCAGACTCCATTGTCTTTTGAGACTGAAGGATGCCAACATAATTGCTTACTTTATCTAAAAACAATCTTTGTTCCTAAAAACATAAAATTACAAAAGCTCACATGTTATTATTAACATCATTTAACCTTGAGAAGTAGTTACTCAACAAACTCAAAATGTCTTTCAAACTTTAACAAATTTTATGACTTGACCAATAAAGTATAAATTATTGGAGGCAGCAGACAAGAAGACTGAGCCTACTGGTATTTAAAAACTGGAACTGAACAAAATAATGGTCTTTATTTTAAAAAATAAAAATACAATTAAATACATGAAAAATGTGTTTTCATAAAAGTTTGAGTGAATTAACCCTTTCGAATTTTATTTGCTGCTTTACGACCAAATGTGCCATTTAAATGTCCTTCCTTTTTTTTTTAAATTTAATTTAGATTTTTCTCTTCACTTTTTGTGGCTGCTCACTGCTTGTAAAATGTGATTGTGAAAATATTTGTGTAAATTTCTATCTGTGGCTAAATCTGAATCATTTTGTTAAACCCGTGTAGAAATTGAAACGTTATATCTGTTCCTAAAGAATGGTAGCAAGGTTAGATGCCTAGTCAGCTGTCCTCAGTGAATCTATGTGCAGCGGGTACCAGTAGAAGCATTGTAGAGTCTGACAAGCCAGGAAGGATGGAGGAGTCTGCTGCTGAAGCTGTCTAGGATGTCAAAGAGGAAGTGAGAATCATTTTCCATGATTTTAGCATTTTTTTTCCCATCATTTTCTTCCTCAATGTCTCCTTCAAATGTCATAACGCTATCCTGATTAAGTTTAAACCGTGTCAATGTCTTTTGTTTTTGAAGCTCCAGCCCAGGTAGGCGCACCACAGATAAGAAGACAGGGCTCCAACAACAGATTGAAAATCATTCAGAAGATACTACAGACATTATAGAACCCGAGTCTAAGTACAGTAAGTGTACCCACCACTCCACCTTTATATTGATAAACTACAAGATGCTTCACTATGTCTTCAATCCACACAGGTCAAAGAAGGTGTTCCATTGGTGTAAAACTTTATAAAAAATCTCTTTTGTTTAGTCTCATTCAGCAGCAGATGGTTCTGCTTACACTGCTTCCACTACTTTACCAAGCAGTCCGTCAGTCTCTGCACATATCGTCCCACCTGTTTCCATCTCTCTTTACCACGGCCATCTGAGAACTTCTGCAGATGACACTCCTCAGAGCTGTAAAATCGGCCGTACAGGTTGTGAAGAGTAACGTCGACAGTATCGTTCCCTAGAGTACTTCAAATGTCCCCCATCAGATGATGTCATGCTGCTCTGCAGTTTCAGGAACAGCGGTCTACCTGTCAGATAATCACTGATCCACAGGCATGTTCTCCAAACTTTCCTATAGACACGCAGGTTGGACTGCAAGGAATAAGGTGGATACATGTGTACGTAGTGATGTTGGCTAGGTAGATGAAGGAAGAAATAGTATCACCTACTGTATGTATCTTCAACACCTGAAGATGAATGATTGTATCATCAACCATAAGTAGGGCATAATACACAAACTACAGAGATTCAAGCAGCGGTCTACGGTTTGTTAAAGCTGGAATTTGTTAAAGATCTTATCTCATTGCATATACAGCTTAATTTAGTACCTTTTATTAGTTCAGAAAGCAATAGTCCCACCCTAGGTTGCATGCACGACACGGTGTAAATTATGTTTGAAAGTGTATATGCATTACAATGCACATCAAGTTAGCATAGGTAGTGAAAAATTTTACTTTCTTCATATTTGCATAAAATTGGTACTTCTTGTTGTATAAAACCTCACATATTCTGAAATTTTTGATTATATTACAATGTGCGTGTGTCAAAGAACAAAATTTGAGGTTAAGAAATACATAGCATTTGTATAATATTCAAACACTGAACAAGAGAGCTTGTAAATTGCTCAACCATGCATGCATTAGAAAAACCACTACAGGTGTGTTTTTGAGAAGGGAAACATCCAAACATCAAAAAATTTTTGAAGGATGATGTGGTAAAATGTCCATCATTGGACCAGGATAAGCCGGTTCGGTTCCCACTCGCCCCATGACTAAGTGTTCCTTGAGAACACACCTGAACCCCAGTCACTCCCGCTATTGGCGCTGTTGTTCACCGAGATCTGAGGCCTCATTGAGATCTGCTACCGGTCGCAGATTTCAATAGATCGGAGTTCCAAAAACTAACGCTAATTCCAATAGAAGTATGGCAGGTCGCAGATCTCGACGGTTAGATCATCTGGACGGGAGAGGGACCGTTCTGGCCATGCGCAGAGGCTCAAAGTCGCAGATCTCGATGGTCGCAGCTTTTGTCAGGGGACCTTCGTGGCTGCCTGCTACGGTGCAATGCAGCATAAGTAAATTCCCCATGAGGGGAGAATTTAGGATGATAAAAAAATATTAAACTATCCAAAAAGTTGATCCCCCCAAAACCTCTTTCAAAGAACCAGATGTATTAGTTTACTCACAGCATTTTCTCTCAGTTATTCTTCTATTTGTTTTCTAGAACCCATCGATGTTGGTATCATACAACACAACTCTAGTTTAATTCCATTTATTAGTTTATTCAATAGGGACAATGTGCATGAACAGTAAAGACGATATAGCTCATGTAAGCACAATTCAGTGAGGGAGATGATACACCCTCCTTCATGCCCCGTGTCTGGCCGCATACTTCCAGTATATTGATCTTATTTAATACAGACCTTATTGTCTCTATGATTGTTGTGAAGCAACCATTTTGCTTCATTTTCTCTCTCTCCATCTCTAAAAACCTAAAATCTTTTTTACTCAGCTCTAGTCAGTAATGACGGCCTCCGTGCAGACCAAGATTTTCATCAACTTTGACTCCACACATAGCTTCCTGTTACCTCGGACAGTTTGGTCTGTAGCTTAACAGCCATCTAAAGATTGTATCATCTTAAAAATATCACCAGAGTCCGCCTGCTTTTTTTTTTCTTTCCTGCCAGCCCAGAGGTGCTGATGCATGCTTTTATCTCCACTGGAACAGATAACTGTAATGTCCTACTTTACAATTACTCCAGGATGTAGAGGCACGTGGAATCATTACAGCAGCTTTAAAATCGCTGCATTAGCTCTTTGTGTATTTTCAGGATTGATTTAAAGCTTCTTTTTGTTGTTTGTAAATGTCTTCACGGCTTGACCCTTTTTACTTGTCTGACCTTTCTTTGTAGTGTGACCCTCTGCTGACCCCGAGGTTTTCTGATATTAGTCTTTTAATTCTTTCTAGAGTCTAAACCCGGACCTGGCAGGATGCCTTGTAATGCCAGAGGATTGTGAGGATGTAACTATTGGTCTAAAATGCACATCTAAGATTCTCAAAGTTTTATCAGTTAATTTTTTTTTCAAGCAATTTTACCTGATTTTAGCACTTTTATTGCCTTTTTAATTTATTTATATTATTAAATTATTATTTTATAGAGTTGATATGTAAACTCAACCATTGGATAATGGTCTTATGGTTTGCAAAGTGATAAAAGCAAGGTCACCTTTCAGCGTTGGTAAGATCTTTATTCAGTTTTTGTGGCGCGGTGGTAAGCAATGTGGCCTCACAGCAAGAAGGTCAGGGTTTGAGTCCCCAATGGTGCAAGGCTTGAAACACTGGCCTTTTTGCGTGGAGTTTGCATGTTCTCCCTGTGAATGTGTGGGTTTTCTCCAGGTACTTAAGTTTCCTCCCACCCTCCAAAAACACGCATGTTAGGTTGATTGGCCACTATGAAATTTGCCCCTAGGAATGAGTGTGTGTGTGGATGGTTGTGTGTGTGTGTGGCCCTGCAGCAAACTGGCGGCCTGTTCGGGTTGTACCCTGCTTCTTGCCCGAAATCAGCTGGGATAGACTCGGCACCCTTGCTGCCCCGTTAAGGCTAAGTGGTTCAGAAGATGACAGGCTGACTAGATCCAATAAGTCCATAACAGTTACATTTTATTATCAACATTTTTTTTCTTATTAGGATTTCAGAATTAATTTTAAGCAAAGTTAAACAGTCTTTTAAAGGTATTTTACTTTAGATTTTCTAGTAACAGCATTTTGCGTACAAAAAACTTGTTATATCAGATAACGTTGTTATATTATGATGGATAATGTGGTTTAATGACTACCATGAGTCCATTTAAGAATGAACAAAAAAAGTAATTGCTATTGTTGGGTTTAAAAAATCCATAGACATCTACATACTGAATGGGCAGAATCACATCTCTGACCCAGTCGAGCGTTAACAAATGGAGTTTATGGAGAAACATTTACCAGGACCTGCTGTGAGGGCTAGAAAATCTTCTTATCACTTGTGTCCACCTGTTTGAGGCACAGCTCAGCATTTTAGCCTGCAGTTTTACTCATTACTCTCACAGTTGGCTCTCTGAATTTAAAACTGAGAGCTGGTTATATTTATGACAACTCAAATTCAGTTAGATGTAAATTAGACAACAAAAAAAAAAATAATGAGGGTGTTTTAAATGTTTTAAACTAACCTATAAACTCAGATTAACCCTCAGATGAGCATCGTATAAAGAGATCAACTATATAAAAACTCTAATATAGTGCACTGAACTGCAGCTGAATGTAAAACCGGTTCAGTTAAGGACAGTGGTATAAAAATACACACATGCAGAGCGGGTTCCTGACAGCTGTCACTCCCATCAGCCACCAAACCATCTCCTCTCCGCTCTGACAACATGCAGGCGTTGCCCTGTCAGACAGCATATGCCACTGTGTTCCTCCCGCTCAGAGCTGCCTGACATTATCTACTCCTAGAGCCGGTGGCCTGCACCGGCTCTCAGCCCTCTTGCTGGTGGCACGACAAACATGATCTCTGATGTCTCACAGGCAGTGAAACTGATGCTGTCACTGCACCAAGATGTAACATGACTCACTGACAAACACACTGGGACAAGGACATCCAGTCACACTGCTCTGTTGACAAATACACAACTACACAAGTTGTACATGGGCTCACGTCTGGGCAATGTGCTGCACATCAGTTATCTCATTTACAGCCTTTAGGAGGCTAAAACAGACACTTGGCAAACATAGTCTGCTCAGATTTAGAAGTGGGGAATTTAAAAAAATTTTAGGAAAAGTTTCTAGATTGATCACAAACACGTGTTTTTATAAAACTATTCAAATATATACCAATAAAATGATAAAAAATAATCTCCTATTAATTGTGTCCACATTAATCAGGAGTTGAAAGTGCCTTTAGGATAAAATATTAAGTTTTATAAATATATGTTATAGAAACAGCATAAAAATGACCAAAATGTGATTTTCAAAGCGTTGGAATTATTTCATTTGTTGATGTTGAACACCATCTACTGGTAAACTCAAAACTACAGCAGTGGTCTCCATTGGTCATGATTTCTCTTTTTTCCGTTATGATCTTTTCATTTTATGCAGCACTTAAATTATGGTTAAAAATTTCTAAACATCTTTGAGCGTCGGTCATGATTCATGACAGAAAAAAAAAAGATTATTTTGAAAGTTTTCCTTTAAAACTTTAAAGATGACCATATAAGGCTTTTCCTACGTACAGTATATATATGTAGGTCCCTTATATATAAGGGCCAATAGAGGTGCAGGAACTTCTCCCTGATGCAGGCAAGAGGCAGGGTACACCCTGAACAGGTAGAGACGTCATCTTCGACACATTTTTTTTTAAAGAAATGTGATGTTATAAAAAGTCATCATTTTATATTAGTGCATGAAATGATACAACTTAATGTGAAATAAGCAGGATTTCTTCATGAGACACACTCTTGCATTAAGGGGTGCTTGGAGTCTTAAAAAATATACCTTTTTATGCACAGTATGCACATGTTATAGGTTTTGGAGATAAAGTCAGAGAGGCCAGACTGAGATGGTTTGGATATGTGCAGAGGAGAGAGAGAGAGTACATAGGAAGAATGATGCTCGGTTTGGAACCACCAGAAAAGAGGCCTACAGGAAGACCAAAGAGGAGGTTCATGGATACAGTGAAGGAAGACATGAAGATAGTTGGCATGACCGAAGAGGATGCAGGAGATAGAGTTAGATGGAACAAACTGACTTGCTTTGGCGACCCCTGAAGTGAAATGCCAAAAGAAGAAGATGCATAGATATTCCAATATTATTATAGACAAAATGTGAAATTTGAAAGTTTAATTTATGTTAAATTTAAGTAAATTTGTTGACACATTTCTTTGATGCAGCATTTCGTTTTATTATTTTGAATTGATCACTATGTGCTTAAAATAATCTAAATTATACTCTACAAAGAACTCATTTCTTTGGAAAATTTAACATGTATAAATGTCTTAATCTGAAGTATTTTGTTTCACAGATTACTGACAAGTATTTGCCTCAATATAAAACTCAGAGAATAATTATTTAAGGTGTATGATCCTGTTAGAAAAAAAAAAAGATCACATCAACATTGATCGACTTTATTGGAATAGTTTTAGAGTCAAACTGTGAAGCAGGTGAAAATATAAATTTAAGATACAAACATCTTTCTCATCTATGAATGATTTTTTTTACATGTCAGAAACATGACAGAAAGGAGACCAGCAGTCTGACTCCAGGCTGGTGGGAGACGGGTGTAAAGTTACCACTAACATTGCAGTCTCACCCCACAGAAAAAAAAACTAGATTCTCAATTTATTCTACAACAAATGTCAACTGAAACATCCTGAAATTCAACTTTAAAAAAAACACAGAAACAAACTAATAAATTAAGCTATCATTTACAATATTTATCAAAAGAAGAAAAAAGAATCCACAAAAAAAAAAAAAAAATCACAGTTCAAAGTCAATAATCTAGTAATAAATTATGCATTCGCTGGGTCTCCAGAGGATGATGAGCTGATGGCTTTATAGTTAAATGCATAGTCTATGTCTCTACGGAAACCGAATCCATCAAGTAAGAAGAACTAAAATGTAAACACGCTAAATAAAACCGCAAAAAAAAGACATAAAAAACAAATGAGGAACAAATACTTAAATGTCAAAAAAACAAAACAACATTGTTCAGTCTTTTCAGTTTGTAACCCGGCAGATGTGAGATTTATATGAAAAAAAATCACAATAACTTCTATTTAAAAACAAAAACAGAAACCACAGCGTTACATTTCTATTTTACTAACACATGACGAGATGGTAGCAGAAAGAAAAAAAATTAAAACAAAATCTGACATCTTAATTTTATTTGGATTATGATCTAAAAAAGAAAAAAAAGAGGGCACTTTTTCTGGCAAGTGTTTCAAACTGGCATGAATTCATTCTTTATATCTTATGACTATGTCTATGTTTGGACATAACTGGATATGTAGATGTGTATCTACATATACCAGTACTTATGGATATAATTATTCATACGTACATGTCTATAAATATAAAAGCAGTCGTCTAAAGTAAGTTAAATTTAGGTTATTACTAAACTTTATCTCATAATTGGCTACGGCACTAACTCCGACTCTCAGATTTTTGTAAAAACAAAAGAAAATTGAGGAACTTTTCCCTCTAATTTGTCCATCTTTTAGAAATCTTTTGAAGATTCAACAATTCAGACGGTGGCTCAGTGGTTAGAGCGTTTGCCCGCGGACCTCTAGTCAACCGGAAGTTTGCGGGCTCGCATCCCACTGAGAGCACGTCTAAGGTCCTTAAAGAAGATACCTAACCCCCCGTTTCTGCCGCCGTCGTGGCAGCCTGCTGTGGTGTAAGAGTGCAGCACACAAATTTCTCCGGTGAGGGATGAATAGAGTGAGGAAAAATTTAAAAATGTGATCCAGGTTCAATAACGGTCTTGCCAATGTGACTGTTTTTGTTATTTTTCTCTAAATTAACACAACACACTCTTAGTGCTAAAAAATAAAGAACTTTTTTTGAAAGGTCAGGGTTTTTTTTCTCAAAATACAAAACCAGTGCTAAAGTTTTATAGACAATAGAACGGGAGCATGAGCTCCAGTGATGCATTTATAATGTAGAGTTCTAAATGAGAAAATTGACTATTTAATTTGGCCAATTTAAACCTAAAAATAAGTCTATATTTCACAAGAAACTAAAATAGGGAAAGTAATAACGTTCAGATGCTGGTGATTTTATACATTTAGTATGACATCATGGCTTCTGGTTGTTGAGATTTTGATTTGGTGTTTCACGTCCGACTCATCTCCAACACTGTGGCACTTAAAATAAAACAAAATCCCTAAATGATCCATGCAGTCATTCTTTCTTTATTCCCTGGAACACATTTTAATGTGTTTGCTTAGCTTCTACTTTCATAACACTCGGAATTGAACCACCATGTAGACATCGTCCATCGTGTTGCTTTGCAGGCTTTAAACCTGTCTCCGTCCCTTCTGTAGGATTCATGGCCGGGTCCTTTAAGGAACAGCAGGAGTTTTTCTTCAGTAGTTAGGAATGTGCGGGCTGGGACCAACAACACGTTAATGAAGCTTCACGTTCCTTTATGGACAGAACTTGAAGATGAAGAGGAACGGCTGCTCATCTGCAAAAAGCAAGAAAAAAAAGAGGTAAAAGATCAAATACATTCAAATCTAAACGTGTTCCTAATTAAGTGTTTTTTTCCACGATGTGACGGAATTTTACTAACAACTACTTTAAAAGGTTTAAAAGGACTGAAAAATAGGATTCCGTTCCTACACTGCTTATTTTACTTCACTCTGTGGTTCACGTCTTTAATCTGATTTCTAATCCGAATTTTCTCTCTTAGATAAAAAGACAATCAC
The DNA here is from genome assembly GCA_902685375.1 of Neostethus bicornis. Lineage (NCBI taxonomy): Eukaryota > Metazoa > Chordata > Actinopteri > Atheriniformes > Phallostethidae > Neostethus > Neostethus bicornis. Next base: position 20,066,099 of record LR738551.1, on the reverse strand, counting down.
ATGTGATTGAAAACTTGTCCACATCTAAGTTTGAGGTAGAAAGAGAAGAAAAGGAGAACAGTTGTTGGTGGGATCAGGGTAAGCCTGACTGACAGTCTGATGACACACCATATGGAGATGCTGGTTGAGTTTTACCCCGAGGGGGACAACCATGTCTTTTTATTATTTGTTCGCCTCATCCTTGTCAGGCTCTCTCTTAGACTACTAGAAGTTGGAGGCAGCCAGGTTGCGAGCGTTGACAGGCGAGCATGCAAACGCAGGGAGATACGCAGGCGTACACGTGCACAGAAATGACAGAGCGAGCTCGGACAGAGAGGAGCGACAGTCAGGAAAGCAGGCTCACACAGCTGCTGCAGATGCAGCGCAGGGAAGAAGCCATTTTTTTGCTGCTCTGCAGTCAGCCGATATCAGTCTACCGTAATTAGTCACCGATAGGTGAATTAATTATAAGAAAATTTTAAACAAGCAATCAGATGACAGGTATTTTAGCATGTCGGAGGACAGTTATTGGTTGACTTGCTGGAAAAAAATTTTTTTGATTTTACTATAAAAACTAAATTGGTTCAATTTTTCTGTTTTTTATTGGTATCAAAATCTATGTCTTTGTAAAGAATTACACCAAATCAATTAAAACTAAATTCAAACTGCAACTTTGCAGTTTCACAGAACAGAAAAATGATATATCTTTTAAAAACCTAAATCAGTAAATAGGGTTCTACACGTTGCATAAGAAAAAAATAAGAGAACGATTCACTATTTGACCGTTTCACAGAAAAAAATACACTAAAATAATCCATTTAATAATAGATAAATAGTCTGATCGTCAGTGGTCAGATTGTTTTATTCTGTTGTCTAAAGGAAGAAAAAAAACTTGTTGGGTTATTATTCTTTCCGTTCCGTTCCATTGTCTTCCACTTATCCAGGGCCGGGTTGCGGGGGTAACGGCCTCAGGCGGGAAATCCAGGCTTCTCTCACCCTCGCTGCATCCTCCAGTTCACTTGGAAGGATCCTGAGTTGTTCCCCGGTCTGCTGTGGGACATGGTCTCTCCAACGGGTTTGTGGTCTGCCTCTTGATTTCCTCCCGATAGGACGTGTCCTTTTGTTTAACATTTTTATTTAACAAAAAAACTTCTGTACGAAAATTAATCTCCCTCTAGGATTTATTAATGAGACTGAATGAACCATTTTTTTTCATAATCGGGAAATCAATTCAGTAAATTCTATTTTTATTTTAGTATTTTTTTTAGTAATTGTCATATTGAGGGAAAATAAATAGTTTAAATTAAGACTTTACAAGTCGTTAAATGTTCTTAAGTTAAACATACTTGTTTTGAAGCGTCGGATGATGAATGAACTTCACTTGCAAAATTTCCATTTAACTGCAGCAAAGCTGGAAAAACAGAAGAGGAGTTTGTTGGAAACAGTCATGAGTTACAAGATTCACTAAAGCTCTCATTGTGAGTTTTTACCTTGAGGATCGAGTCTGGGATCGACATAGCCCCAGTGCTGGTAAAGAGCAGCCAGGTCATGTGGACTGTAGTTCTTCAGAAGACTCACAATATCAATGTCCATCTGAGATTCTCCTGTTGAGTCGTTCTTTCCTCGAGAAAACAGGAGTGGATCTAAAAATGTTTTTCCATTATGTAAGCCCCACATGTTCATGGCTGCCCAGAAATCAGGACCCTTAGAAGCTGGAGAAAAGTCACACGACTGCCTGCGTGAGTGTTGTCGCTCTGTGGTTGTGTTAGAAGTCGTCAGACCAGAATTTCTGGCCAACATAAAACCCAAACCCTCCTGTGGGAAGTTCCCCTCCATCACAGATCTGCTGTGTCTGACTTTGGGGCTGCTTGCTGGGGGAACGTTGCGGAGACTCCTGTTGTTCACTGAACTATTTGAAGAAGAACTTTGGACGCTCGCACCTCTGCTTCCGCCCTCCCCAGCTCGTTTGTGTTCAGCAGACTTCCTCTGAGTTTGAGGGCCGGCCTTCCCATCGGAAGAACGTGAGTCCTTTAGTTGATAGCGAGACTTTGGGGTGCCTGACTGAATCTTTGGTGTTGGGTTCTTGCTGCTGTGGGCGGTAAAACCTGGAGGTTGTGTGCGCTGGGTTCTCGGTGTGGGTAAAGCAGGGCAGTCTTTTCCTTCAAGAAAAGGTGGAGGTCCAGTTCGTCTCCACTGAGAAGAACCTGCTTTTAAGCTCCTGAGGCCGTTCATGCACGGTGCCCATTTTGGTGCCATGGAGCTGTTTCCATCCACCTTGTGTGCAACACGCTGATGTATCCAGAGGACTTCTGGGTAGTTGGTAGTGTGTGAGCAGTATGGACACAGATGTCTGACTAGCTCCTCTGTCTTCACTGAACATTTATCAGAAACATTTCCTTCAGCTATGGGGATTGAAGAAAGATTGAGAAGGTTTCCAGCTTCAGCAGGACCGTGTTCCTCCCCTTTCACATCCGTCCAATTTGACTTTTCTTTCTTTATGCTTGCTTCTGTGAACTCTGGATTGGGGAGGTACGTGTAAGAAGACCAGTATGGCTGACTGAGGAGAACACTCCTGCTTCTGAGGTAGTCCATGTATCTTGAGGCTTTGGAACCGCTTTTGCTGATGTTCTCCATTATGGAGTTTGTTTTGCCGTAGGAGCTCAGGTGCTGAGTGTGCAAATGAGACTTGAGGAGTGAGGCATCTGAAGTGTTGAAATCACAGTTCTCACAGAAGAAGGACTTTTTGTCTGATGTTAAAAAGAGAAAACATGATATGAGATACATGTAAATATGTAATAAAAAAAATTAAGCTATCTTTTTTGCAAAGTCAAGAAAACAAAGATAAATAGTTATTGTAAAGTTCAAAAACACAAATATTTAGAATTCATCATAAGTTAATTCAACCTGATCTGATATGTTAAAATGCTGAGTTGCAATGCTTTTTTTACAGCTGTTGTAATTAGACATATCTCCACTAGAGGTCACCCTTTTCCACATTACAAAGAACTTTTCCTAAAAGGTCAAACTCCAAAAAGTTATATTTTTAAATGCATATTGATACGAACACCTTGATCATTTTAGGCATAAATTAAAATCATTATGTGCATTCAACAGCCACACCTCCACACACGCACACACCTTTGACATCGGCTCATAATCTGATGGTTTTAGCTGTGTATACTGGATGTGGTCTGTATGCATACCTTCCTGCTCTTGGCTCCTCATACTCTCGTTCTTTGATGAGAACTGAACTTCTTTTACCTTCTTTATCTGTAGTGCCTCGTAAAATGCATGACCGAGTCCATTTAGCAGGACTCGATCTCTCGGACAAATCTTTTTATCTCCTTTAGTTGGATGTTCAAGGCCAATGTCCCCCTTCTTCTTCTTGACATCCAAGTTCGAGTTTTCAATTTGCTTCCTTTTCTTCTCCTGCTTCAGTGGGATATATTCTCCCTTCTCTGTGTCATACGCAACCTCTGCATCGGCCAGTCTCTCCTCCCATCCCAGGCATTTTTCGGACACCTCTACCAGTCTTCCTCTCGTGGCCAGCTGCCATGCTTGGTAACTACAAATTGGGTCCAGCTCTACAATTCGAGTGGCTAGATTGATTTTCTCAGATGTTTCTTTAGATTTGACACTTCTGAGGTTCAGACTTTCCAAAAAACCCTTCTTATCAAAACTCTGCTCAGAGGTCTCGTCTGAATGCGATGGTTTCTGAAGATGTGTTTGGTTAAGTTTATGAAGCTTTTCATGAATCTGTAAAGTCTTGCGGTCATTGAAGAAGTTACCACATCCTGCACAGAGCTCGTAGAGGCACTCTTCATTGGTCAGAGATGCGGGCTCCTGAGGTACCCCGTTGATGGTGGCGGGAGGTTCGTTGTTTCTGCTGCCTCGCATCTGTGCTTTGACTCGGTGGATCCGCATGTGACTTTGGAGGAACCATGCTTGGCGGAAGCGACGACCGCAAATTCGGCATCCATGATCTTGAGATCCTCTGTGCCTTTTCATGTGGGATTTAAGAAGTAATACCTGAGGAAAAACTTGTCCACAAATAGTGCAGGAGATGGGCTCAGCATCCATCCCATCATCTGCTTCAACATCGTCTTTACTTTTAACTTTTTTCTTTGAGCATTTTTTCTTTACTTTGCCGTTGACGTGAACTTTGTCAGATGCTGCATCAAGTTTGGAGATGATGTTGACCTCTTCTTTGGGATCTGGCTCTCTTTCCACCTCTTTGTCGCTGAGATTATGGCTGAACAGACCCAGTTTATGGCTTCGGATGTGAGCTTTCAAGCTACCTTTTTGAGCCGTTCTGTGCTCACAGTATGGACATTTATACGGCTTTTCCCGAGTGTGTCTTCTCATGTGCTGAGAGAGAGAGCTGAGAAGAGGGAAACTCCGACCACACACCCCACAGGTGTGCCGCGAAGCCACCTCTTCCTCAGTCTCCATCTTTTTACCTGATTCCTGGTTTTGGGATACATCCTTCCCCTCTTCTGTCTCCATTACTTTTCCTGAGTTGATGCCCTTCGGAATTCAGCAAATCATCCAAAAATGCATAAGTTTTGTTGGAAAAAAAATAATCAAAAAGTTCTCTGAGGGGGTATCAGAAACTGGCAAACAGCTAGACAGTCCATCCTGAGTTTGGAACGTCAAGAAGCTGCAGAACGTTTTCACACAAATACCTGGAAAGAGAAAACAAAATAAGGTTAATTTAGTTTTATGTTTAAAATAAAGAAATGATTGTATTGAAACAGTATAAAGAGAACGTAAAATTAAAAGTGACGAAAATCTGATCCAGTTGTTTTTTATGTAAATAGCAGTTTTAACTTTTAAACATGGCTATGTTTGAAAATGTGAATAAAATTTGGTCAAGAAGAAAAACTTTAAACATTCTCTCATTTTCTTCAATCTAAAAATATTCAACTCATTAAAAAATATTTTAAAAACCTGCAACCTCAAGAAATTAGCTCAAATTTTAATTGCAGTGACTAAATAAAAAACCAGAACAATTCAATGTCTCATTTTAAAATGATGTAAAGAATATTTTTGGCAGAAAATAGAAATATTACAATATTCTGCTTTACTCAGTTTTAGAATAAGCTTTGTCCCACAGTGAGTGAACGATGCCTGTCTGTACATATTAGCATGCGGGTCAGTGTCTCAACATGCATGTGTGTGTCTATCCTTTGGTTGCCTACGCCTAAATTGAGTGTGTGAGTTGAAGCATGAAGAGATGTATTCATTCCTGGCCAGCTAGGATGAACCCTACGGGGCCATCCACTCTAACTCACAATCAATAATCCATTATCAACAAACTTCATTTTAGAAACTCACACACTGGCACATCCAGAGCTCTGAATCTAGCTAACAGGACGAGATCATGATAGTGGCAAAAACCTGCATGTCTGTAATTTTAAGCAGAAATTAAAATCTGAATATTGGCGTTTTTTTTCAGATTGTAAGTCCACTTTTGCACAATTTCTTTTTTTTCATACAAGCATAAGAACAGCAGCTAAAATCCTTTCTCAAACTAAGAAGTCTGCCTAATTTATATTCTATAATGAGCCAGAAGTGTTTGAACTCCACAAAAAAACTGTCCCATATCACATGCATTGAAGGACGTAATGCAGAGGCAAATTTTGCCATTTGTTAAACTGTTGTGGTAAAAGATGGAACTCTGTGGTGTACACCCAGCCAAGCAGTCAAAAGAAAAACCTGCTATTGTGTCGGCCGCACCAGAACTGTCACATCGCCTCATGTCTGGTCCTCCAACCCTCATTAGGGGGTCTACAGAGTTATTGTTAACCAAAGAGGCCTGGGCCTACACGTCACTGTCTTCTCCATACACGTCTGGGCACAGAGGTGGGACAAAAGACGATTCTTGTTTGTGTTGTCAGTTCCTGAGTCGGCGGGAAAAAAGTACATAGGTGCATGAACACACAAGTTCCAGAAAAAAAAGAGACTGACTGCAAGAATTTCCAAAGGATGAGGCTGTCCGTCTAATTATCTGTGTCTGCATCCATGGGCACATCTGTCTGTGAGCATGCCAGCCTGCTCTCGGCTGTGCATGATGATCCTCTCACGCTGGGGTGGGTGTAGTATACCAAATATGGAGGATTTTAGGGGTTCTTTCTGGATATGGCAGGTGTTTTGTAGGCAGACGCTATTAGATTAGCACATGGGCAATGTGGCACACTGTCTCTGAGAGGGGGAGGATATGGGGAGAAACTGGAGGTTGGCAATTAAGGGGTTAAGGTTAAGGCGAATGTAATGAGTTAACACAATGGGGATAAAGTCAGAGCCAAGGGCAACAGATGGGTATAAACAGGCCATCAGAGTGGAGTTAGTCGCCTCGACACTGTCAGCTTATGTCTTTGTCGAAGCTTAAACATACAATTCCAAATCATTCGGAGACCTTTTGGCTTTCTTCCTCGCTTCACCTTTTATGTATTCGGCTATCTTTTTCACCTCTTCTTCTTTTATCCTTTTCAAGACTCAATGTTCGTTAGAGGTTCACAGACGTAATGCAGATAACCAAACATGTTGCTCCGGGGTTTTACTCATTTCTTTTAGAGTCCTCGCCCCCTTTTTCCTCTCTCTTTTCTTTGGCAGATGAATAGGCATGTCCAGTCAGCTGTCCTCACATTGATTCATCCTGACGTCCCAACCAGCTCAGCACAAACTCCCTATGGTCAGGGCACGGATGCTGAGAGCCTGTGTGCTGTGATGTGTGTGCACGCTTGTGCAAAAATATCCGCTGTCGGCATGTTGTATGTTTGTGAACGGCCCGTGAGCCTGGTTGCTGTTGTGCACTGGAAATAGAATCTCTCATCAGCATGATGCAGCTAAACACCTTACAAAACCAGATTAATTTCTAGCAATAAATTCCTTTCTGTTCATCAGTAAAACTAGTGATTTGGAAAATGCTAGCTTTGTAGTTCATACCCCATGACTGTGTGCATGCATATGTGCCTGCACGAGTGTGTGCATGCGTGTGTATGTGTGTGCTGAAGTCATCCAAATATTCACATCCACAAAGCTGTGCCAATATACCCCTGACTGGAGATAGCATGTGACTGTCCTTATGCTAGTGTTCGCTCACTAAGCCTCACCTCTCATCTACGGTGCTGTGTCCAATAATCCTGTCTGTTTCTACTGACTGCAAACACAACCAAATCGTTAAACAAAATTACTACATCTCATCAAGAGTAATTTCTTTGCTTAGATTGTATTCACTTTTAAGTGCTTCTACAATAAAAAAACATACATGATCAGGTTCATATATTTTAAATAGCATGTGGATCGATTGATAATTCTACAGATAAACACAATTCAACAATAAATCCATGCATTTCTCTATTTCTGGAGATATGTAGAAACAATCATTTTTATATTCCAAATAACACGTACAAGGGGATAAAAAAAATTAAGTTCATTTCTTTTAATTGGTCTACATCGTTAAAAGAACAAATAGGAAGCTTTCCTTGCACATCGATTCACTTAGAAAACAAAACTTTTTCTGTACTAAACAGAGTGTGACAATGAACACAAAAGAAAAATGATGCTTCAAGAAAAGTGGAATATAAATGCCCTTTAATCCCAGATTGAAATTTTGTTGCAAGTGTGCAAAAACTGCATTTTCTGCTGATTCCCTGCTGATGTGGTTCAAGAAGACTGGCGCTAACACTGACTCCTTACTGCCTCAGAGTGTGAGATGACACATTTAATGAGAGTCCGACATGAAAAAATATGCTCAATATTCCATGTTCCACAATAGAGTCCCAGATGACGAGAGTACTATAAATGCCTTCGAAACTTTTTGTTTAAACCAGAGTCTTTCACTTGATGTTTGAATTACTTTTTTTAAAAAAATCTTAAAAAGATAAAGTCTATAAAAAATTGTAAAGTATGCATTCACTTTTGATAATCAGCCAAAAAATAATCAGATTAGCACAAAGTTGGGACATAGCTGCCCATCTGATCGCAACTTGCTTTCCAGGCTGGAAACTGATGGTGTTAAAGAATTACATCATTCCTGGAGTGACTTAACTGCACGGAAAAAACAGTGAAGCAGCACTGCAGTCTTACTCTGGGTGAACAGCCTAATGCACCTAGGAGATTAGATAGCCATGAGCTCAACAGTCACAAGCAATGTACAAACTTGCACACATTTGAGCCCATCCCCCTCCTTGGTCAACTCTCCACTGGGTTACACAATATATGCAGGGATTACTGTTCACTGCATGAGATGAGCTGCTCAATGAGTGGCTCTTTTTTATCACTGATGCCCCTCATGCATTAAGCATCCATGACAAGAGAAAGAGGAGACCAGAAAATGCTTTGTTGAGATTTTACCTGGTTTTAAAATCTCCTGCACATTCCTGTGCAGAGAGACTAACCATTAGGTTGCAAAAAAAGGAGGAGATATTTTAGACCATTTTCACATATCACCACTGATTTATCTCCTGTGGCAGATTTGAGGAACCACTGTGTACCCACTCTCTTTTCACTGTGGATTGGCTAGTGTGGGAGACACTAGTGTATAATCTGCTGGCATTAACTTGCTCTCTAAAAAAAGCACTCTCAACAGGGATTAGATTATCATGGCAAGGTCAGCACAGACTCACCCTATCTCTCTTTATGTGTCTATATTTTTCTACTTTGTGTCTTGTTACTGTATCAGTTCCTCAATTCCTTGTCCTGCAATTTGAGGTTGATCATACTCATTTTTATATAGGTCAAGTTGCTATTGTAAAAGAAATTCCCATTTTTAACAGAGTAACGTACACAACAGACGCCATAGACACACCAATATTGATCTTAGTGTCAGCTTTATTTTCTTAATGCTAACAAATTAGCCCATATGGTGTGCAGAAAAATCCATAACCATTAAAACTTCTGTACTTAAAGAATGCAAAATATTAATGTAGAGCATCTAAGAGTGAAAGTAATTATTGCAAAGTTTAAATAAAAAGTCTCATTTAAGAAAAGTGCAGATAGTGTAAAAAGTTTCTGCAGCACAGAAACAGGTACCTCATCTGTCTCAACACTGCTCTCACAGGTCAACTTGATATTGCACCGCCTTTACTTTTGCTGTTGGTATTAATTTTTCTTTCATTCGCTTCTGAGCTGTCCATCCCTAATGCGGTTACAGGGGGTGGCAGAGCCTATCGTGACATATTCAAGGAGGGGGCAGGGTACACCACGAACAGGTCGCCAGTCTGTCGCAGGACCACACACATAGACAACCATCCACAAACACACTCATTCCTGAGGGCAATTTTTTATAGCTGAAATCAACCTAACACACATACTTCTAGAGTACTAACCAAATAAAACCCACGCATACACAGGGACTACATGCAAACTTCCCACAGAAAGACCATTCTTCCACGCCTCGTCCCCACCTGGGACTTGAACTTCCGACCTTCTTGCTGTGAGGCCACATTGCTAAACACTGCGTCACCATACTACACATGTTAATTTTTAAAAATATAAGACTATTTCTATTTCCGATCAAGAACCTCATCACTGTTTTAGGTACCGTAGATAAGCTTAAAATAATCAAAGTGCATTTTTTTCCAAACCTATCACAGCAAGACGGCATGCATCTACAAAAAAAAAACATTTGTTTTTTAAAATAAAGTCACATACAATTATTCATAAATTGTGTTTTTTTTTTCTTTAACAATCAGTTTATTCTTTGTGGTAATAAAATTGCTGTTTTGATCTAATCTGATATTAAATTCAGGACAATAATTCATTTCTCATTTTGTATTAGATTAGTTTGATGGATTTAATCCAAAGTAAGAAGTCAGTATTACTAAATTAACTTTGTTTATCCCTGACCTCTCTCATGCTGCTTTTGCTCACTTTGTATATTTAATCTGTTTTATTAATAGTTTGGAAACACTACTTTTTTAAAATTCTCACTGTTAAAATGTTCCTTTTTAAAAATCAAATAAGTTTCAAATTGAATTGTCCTTCTGCTCTCTGTAAAACCGGAACAGGTTGAACAGTAGATGTTCATCTTTAAGAACAACATATGTGTAATTTCCTTTTTCCTTTGATGGTTAAGGTGGGGATTGGAGAAGCGTAAGGTGATACCTGCTTAGCGATTTTACCCAGGAGTAAAAGAATGACAGCTGGCAGGAGGGTCTAGATTAGGTTTCTCAAAGGGGTACTGCATCTTTTACACCACCGCTTCTTTAGAGTAGAATAGGGTGATAGTAACCTGATTCCCTCGGATCTATCCAATCTCGTCTCCCTCTGTCTCAATGGGACCAAACAGAAGGGATCTGTGAACGCCTTACTCATCCCTTCCATCTTCCATCTGGACACATTGCCAATGTTTGAACTCCAGCTCCTCCACTGGAGACTTAAAGGGCAAGTTGCTTTTTCTTTCAGTAACCAGTTTGAATCACAAACTGGAAATGTAAATCATTCATATTGGAATAAAAAATAATGATATGGAGAGTAACTTTTGACCGGGTAATAATTGCATATATAAAAAAAAAAAACCACATCTTAATTGGGTTTAACCTAAAAACCATGTTTTTGTCTTCAGTTTCTAAACTATTTTTGGTTTGAGCACTAACCACTTCAGCACACATTTTATTTTTATTCACAAAAGAACTAAACCTGAGGCTTTTAAACAAAGTTCAACCTTTTTATTAATATATGAAAAAATATACGTGTGCAAATACATTCAAAATGTATATGCGTAGATTGAATTATTTTCTCAGATTGTTAATGATTTCCAGATGGAAGTTGGAACGTCTCAATCAGCAAATACACTAGATCACTAAATACAGTAGATAAATACAGTAGATCCCTCCTGGATGAATTAAGGGATTACACTGACTCTATGCATTGAAATGAAAACCAGTATACGTAATTGTAAATTCTGTTTTGTCATAAACATTAGAGGGCAGATATTGTCAATTTCTGCAACATTGTCAACCGTAGTGATGTCAAAACTAAACATTTTGCTTTTAGGGACAAATAATTCATTATAAAATTTTTATTCAAAGTTTTGAAAATGCACCAAACTCGTTATTTTCAAGGTTTTGGGAGAAAAATCTGCTCAGTTTTGCTGCTTTATATGAGAAGAAATCATGTCTTTTAGTTCATGCACAATTGTAAGTGACTTTTTTTTTTTGGCTGAGCAAGTGTGATTTCTATCATTAAAAGTGTTCGTACTTGGTTTGGATTTCCTGTTGTTGTCTGACACAGCAGGTGTCTCTAGTGAGCAAATAAACTGAAGCTAAGGTGAACACACAAATACACTGTTTTAATTGGGTTTTTTTTTTTTTTCTAACTTTCTTGTAATAATTGATAAAAAATGTGGCAAATTTTATACAACAATTTGTGTTTTTCATCTGGAAGACTTCTGCACAACAGGTACAGAGGTTAGTGCACCATCAAAACTCTCATTGCACCTGACACGGACGATTCAAATTTGATGTTTACTGTTTTTATCCTGTCTAACTCATTCCTATTGGATTAATATGCATGTTATATCAAGCTCTATATTCAAACTTTTTAAGGTAATTATCTTCTATTGATTCAATTTACTAAAGCTTTTAATTGTATATGTTCTTGTCTGTCCAACAGTTATCCCCCTCCCAATCTCTGTAGCTTGGACTGCACACCTCCTGCAGTCTCAGACAAGTAGAGACGGTTAACGTGTGATTCTTTTAAATCCAGCTAGAAGTCCATGTGTTTGCTGTCCTCTTAGGTAATCACATCAGAAAAATAAGGATGCACACTCAGCAAAAAAGGTGTACTTATTTACGCCTATGTGTATAAATGACTGTGCTGGGAAAACAGAAAATATTCTGGTGAGATTGCTACAGAATCAAATTTCTTATCCACAGCATAGTTGAAAATCTTGGGATTTTTTTAAGTGACAACTGGCTGTGTGAGAAACCACGCACTTGTTCAGTACAGACTGTATTTTTTCTGCTTAGCAGGAAAAAGGAAAGAACAGCAGTTCAATGGTATTGACCTGGTTTGCCCATCTTAAAGCAGTTTCCACTGTGACTGTGAGTCTTATCAGATATTTCAACACACAAATACCTCAAATGTTGCGAGAGAGAAACCAGCATCTGCTGTATTACTACCCAATTTGTCAATCCTGCAGTTTTGAAGTTGTATCTTTCTTCTTTTTTCACGTTAGGCTGATGAAACTGACATGTTTCAGTATGTTGTCACATAAAGGAGCAGCTCAAAGTAGAGATGGCCTTAGCCTCACATCCTCCAGTCTGCTGTCTGCTGCACCCCTCCCCCTTTCCAGCAACAAGCTCCTGTCCAGACCCCCGTCTCCTGACCTAATCTAGATGATTAAATCATTTTTCTTTAGCACAAAATTTTGTCCCCCCACGCTCAACTACTCTTGTCTGGTAGTCCTGTCGCACACCCTCCCCTATTGATCGTCATGCTGAGGAGATTACCCTAATAGCTGGGATTACCTCCCCACATGTTGGTCGGCCACATACTCTAAGGGAGGAGGGGAGATGGTGCTTGTTGTGCATGATGTGCAAGTGTATGGGAGGAGGAGAGGGGGAGGGCAGCAGAGGACTAAGAAATAGAAAATCTAAGCCTGTTTGTTTATCGTCATTGATGTCTAAATTATAAAGGATGACCGGTGCTAACAGGATTTTTACAGTATATTATAAGAGTTTTTGGAACCTCCGGAATATTCTTGATCCGAAAACACTCACAGGTGTTTAAAAATATAAAAATATAGCTTTTTTTAAAATCAACTGGGAAAACAATTAAAACAACCCAAAATACTTTAAAAACGGTCATTCTATGCGAACTAAATCATGTCAACTAAAGCATTCAAATGAAACATTCCATTCATTTCAAAGATTTAACTAATAAATGACATGATTTACTTAATGGGATGATTTTCATTTAGTTGTGGGTTTCATTAAATATTCATAACATGTCTAAAGAGAACAGCTACTGTTGTTTGATGGATTCTTTTACAAGATTCTTGTAAAAGATTAGTTCAAATTATCTTTAAATGCGGGCCAAAAATGTGAAATTCAGTTGTATTCATGACCAACAATAACTGCAACAAAATATGCATGTTTTCTGTTTTAAACTGTCTGGTTATGACTTTGGATAATTGAAAATGAGAAGTGATGCATGATGTAGTTATGATGCATCCACATGTTCAACCACAGCTAACTTGAAGATTGTTGCAGTAGTTTGATCTGATGAAACAGTTTCTAAAGAATGAAGATGTTGAATCCACCAGAGAAGCTGGAGGCCATTTAGATAGTGCAGAGAAAAAGGAATTCCGTTAATCCTCTGCTGATCCGCTACAATGGAAGCCTTGTTGTCTGTCCCGTTTGCACTCAACTACCACAAGTTGGATCATTGCTACTTCACAACTGTACACACACTTAATCTGCATTCTTTTACATTTATCAGACCCTATTATAGAACAAGCTTTATCTGAACTGCAGAAAGAAATGTTTCCAGTTAACTTTCGCCTTTGCAAACTCTTAAAACAACAAATCTATTCATTTCTTGTGCCACACATTCCTGTTAACTGATTAAATATCGTTGCTTTCTTACCTTGAGGGGGTTTTTAGTTTCTCCTGAAGGAATCCATCCCAGATAAAACAATGGCTGCTTCGATCAGCACACACACACTTGTCGAGAAATCAGAGCGCTGGATCTCTCAGCGGGTTTTCTCATCTCTTTCACCATCACCTAAAAATATAAATAAATATACGTCAAACTTGGTGATTTTCTTCTTTGGCTGCACCTGAACTGAGGTCTGATTCTCTGCTTCCTCCGTCGTAGCTGAGGACATGAGTGACGCGAGAGATAACGTTATTAACGTTAATAACAAGCAGTGCCAGGGATCTGTGTGTGTGTGTGTGTGTGTGTGTGTGTGTGTGTGTGTGTGTGTGTGTGTGTGTGTGTGTGTGTGTGTGTGTGTGTGTGTGAGTGAGCCTGTGTCTATGTGTGTGTGTGATCTCAGATTGACAAAGTTTACACGTTCCAGGAAGCACTAATCCACAAAAGAAAAGAAACAGTTTTAGTGTTTTATGTTTTTTAAAATTTGATAACAGTTGAAATGAATACATTTAAATGCGTTCAGATTTTTAATTATTTGTTGGTAGTTATTCAAGATTCAAGATCTTGACAGCTGTTATGAGTCAGAGATGTGTCAGAAACGGTTTTCTTAAATTAGTTCAATAAAATTTAATTTTCTAAGTTTTTCTAAAAAAAAGTTCAGTTATTCCCTCATTTTTTGTAACACTTATTCCAGATGCTCTGGAACAGACTGGTGGCCTGTTTGAGGTATACCCCGCCTCTCGCCTGGTTGTGACACCCCAGCAACCCCGTTAGTGATAAGCGGTTCAGAGGACGAAACTTATTCCAGTCAGAGTTCCAGGGGGCGCCAGAGTCCATACCAGAGAGAGGTAGGGTACACCCCAAACAGGTCGCCGGTCTGTTTTGAGGGCTACACAATCATTCAGGCGCACTTTCGCTCGGATTCACATTATCCACTCTGCCTTTCAGTTCTGTAAACTACAAATATACAGTATTATTTAGTAAAAAAGCAGAATAAAACAGAAAGAGCTCCATGTTGTCATGAAGCGGTATGCAGGTGGACTGAAGGAGGAGGACCCAATTGGAGACAGAAAACAAGGTTTATTTAAATTTGGCAGTCCATTGATACTGTTTAAAGTTTCAGTGGCATGGCAAAAATTATTGTCAGAAATGTGTTTCAGATCGATCACAATCAACTGGTCGATGGCAAAGACAGCGCAAGACAAGGATGAAACTATCAAAGCAATATTTTTTGTTGACTGGTGGAGAAGATTTTCATACAATTCTAAATCATTTATTTTCAAACAATCCCGATTTGATGCCTGCAATTCACCCCGAATTTTTACTCAGCTGCAAATCTGAAGGCTAATAAAGGAGTGGATGCATACTTCCGGGTTGGTGACGTCATGTGTGACGTCATCACATGACGTCATCATATGGCGTTGCGGGACTGGTAGATCTCAAGAGGTTGAAAAGTAGATCTTGGGACCAAAAAGTTTGGGCACCCCTGGTGCATTTGGTCAAGCAACCATGGGGACCTGGCTGGAAGGGATCGTGTGACCCACCAGGGAAGTCTGGGATGACTGCCCTTAAATAGATGACGGGGTGCACAGATGTGTGGAATCAGGAATCATCCTTAGGTGACCTAATCAGGTTGATTAGGAACATCCAGGGCTCCCTCTGGCAGCAGGGGAGGGGATAATACACATGTATGTTTTTTGTTTGTTTTTTTTTCTTCAACTAGCTTCAAGATAACTCAACATCTGCTTGAGTCTTGCTGGATGTGTGATGTGGTTGCATTTGCCCTCGCCATGATAATGTGTGCACATTGTAACTTCGCATCTTCGTTAAGTTTCTGGATATTTTGAAAATATTTTTTATTTGAACATGTATAAGAATATGCCTATGCTCAAATGTGGGGGCATGTAAGGCAAGGTAAGCTTGGGTTTTTGTAAATATCTGATTATTTGATGTCTCAATACACGACTTGAGATTTCATTTTCAACTCGTATTTTGGTCTCATCTGACGAGATGACTTTCTCCCATGACTCTTTTAGATCATTCAGTTGGTACCTGGCAAACTTCAGATGAGTCTGGATATTGACGGGTTTAAGATGGGGAAGAAGGGATTTTATTTTTTGTTTATTTTCTAAAATTGTCTCTCACAGTGGACATGCATCTACGGTTAAACTTCATAGCTTGATTCTTCAATAAAAAAAAACTTTAAAAATGTCTGGAAGTTAAAATACTTTCTTTCCTCACTGTACATTAGTGGGATTTAATTTTTGGAATAGTGTGTTTTGAAACAATAAAATGACATTTTTTAGTAACTGACATATTTTTTTTTATTGTTTTTTAATATATTTTGAGGTTAAACATGACATGGTTTTCCATAAAGCTACGCAACTCTGCCGCTGTGCAGGCAACTTTTTAACAAGTTGTGGATGATTGTATTTATTTTGTTATTGATGACTTACAGTAAGTTGATGTTGGATCTTAGATAAGGTACAAAAACAAAAAAAAAAGATGACGCGCCTACTTTTTTGATGGTTAGTTCTTGGCTAGTGAATTTCCTCAAACATGACAAAGACTTCAACCTTCTTTCACACACAACTCAGCTGAACTCTTTCAGGAGGAGGTGTACAAAATTGACAGGTACAAATGACGGAGCACACAAGTAAAACCATCACAAACAACAACACTGTTTTTTTTTTTACAACAATCACAAATTTTTTATTCTTCTCCCATTTACGTCACATTTACTTTATCAGGAGAATCTCTTCACAAAGCCTAGGAGTCATTTCAACTTCATCCATTTTCACAGACTTCTTTATCTGGTGCACCTATCCACATTCATGGGTGACTAATCAGCCAATCAAATCACAGCCGCCCAATCCATTTAGTCAGTTAGACCTTGTGAAGATGACCTTATGAAGCTCAAAGTGATCACAAAGAATGGAATGGAAGGAGCATTGGAGCGGCTAAATTTGGCCTAATTGTTGGTCTTGAGTATTTCAAGAACTTTAGATTGACTGACATTTTACCTGATGAACAGAATCAGACAATGAAGTTGGGCAGATCTGGCCAATGAGGCAGCCTAGAAGGAGGACGCGCGCACACACACGCACACACACACACAGAAGAATGCTGACCAAGATGTTTGCGGATCATCAAGGCACCTGAAATCATCCCAATTTGAAAGAGAATTTACTCCAAATGTTTGAAATTTCTCTTAAATGTTAAAGTTTTCTTAAAACTAAAAAAAAAATAAACAACAGAGGGGGAAAAACGAAATATCTAGGAGATCCACACGAAGGAGGGATCCTCCCCTCTTTCTCCACTTGGCACGAACAGGCGAACAGGCAATGTATGCAAGACTAATCTGTTCTGTTGTCTTCCTCTTATGAGGGAGTTGTCTGGGTTGTCTGGGCAGACGTAAAAGCCAGGCTTCTCTCACCCAAAGCATCCTTCAGCTCACCCAGGAGGATCCTGAGGTGTTTCCCATCCAGTTGTGAGACATAGTCTCTCCAGTGGGTCCAGGGTCTTCGTCTGGTTCTCATCCCCGTGGGACATGCCCAATACCCCTAACAATTCAGGCGCTCAAGAGGCATCCTAATCCTAACTAGGTGCCTGAACCACCCCATCTGGCAACAACTCAACGTTTCCCCTGCTTCTGTCTGAATGAAGTCCATCTGCAACATCCCACGAATGGGTACTCTGTCATTATAAACTGACCTTTACTAATCGTCCCCAGTTCATTTTATCTCTACATTCATGGAGAGAATCTTTTGTCCAACTAGATCACTGTCACTAAATTTTTTTAGGAGTATTTCAGGACAGAGATGTTTCTGCTCTATTTACTTTAGTTATTACTGGTGTAAATGGTGTTGGAATTTATGTTTAGTGATTGATGTTTGATTAAGGATTAGAAACCATAACTATGAAACATTAATGTATCAGAACAACGTTTGTAGCCTGCTTGCCTCATCTGTCTCATGTTTTGTATCAGCCTGCAGCTGTATTTCTATGGTGATGTCAGATAAGCTCCCGATGGCATACGACAGATTTTAATTTAATTTGTCTTTATATTTACTGACCAGGAATAATCCCAGATATGTGCTCATCCATTGAAATCATCTACTGAGATTTCTAGTTAGGAGTTTAGAAATGTGTCATTATGGTGTGCATGGATCCTCCTCTGGTTCAAACCTCAGGACAAGCTGTGTAAGGACAGTAAAACACTAAAAATAAAATACTGTAAAACAATAATAGACATACAGTATATTGACATACTGTATATGAGAGAAATGAACAATTTTCACCTACCCTCCCCAACAGAGTTGATTTACCTTTACAATGTGGTATTATAAATACAGAGATGGAGGTGGCAGAGATGAAGATGCAGAAGCTCTCTCTGGGAGAGACCAGGATGGACAGGATCAGAGGAACAGCACATGTTAGAGGTTTTGGAGATAAAGTCAGAGAGGTCAGAGAAGATGGTTTGGACATGTGCAGAGAAGAGAAAGAGAGTACATCGGTAGAAGGATGCTGGGTTTGGAACCATCGGGAAAGAGGCCGAGAGGAAGACAAAAGAGGAGGTTCATGGACGCAGTGAAGGAAGACATGAAGATAGTTGGTGTGACCAAAGAGGATGCAGCAGATAGGGTTAGATGGAAGAAACTGACTTGCTGTGACGACCCCTGAAGGGAAATGCCGAAACAAGAAGAAGATTGAGTCTGTTTCTTTACTCATTGATCTGTTTGAGTTCAACTTTCTTTACAAGATCAAAATAAATATTCAAATTTTTGTCAAACAACTTTCAAGGTTTATTTTTCTTTGCTTTGCCTTGACAGAACAGTTTAAATCTAATGACGTTGTTTGAATTCCTCCCTGATATCTTGTAAGGACTGTGAATGTTTTTTAGTTCAGGAATTTTACACTAGAGGGTGCTGTTTCACTTCTTTTAAACACAAACGTGCCTTTCAAACAGTCAGTTTTGCAAATGCAGGTGAATTCATATGGTCCACAGTTTATTACAGCCAATCTCCTACATACACTTCATTTTTGTCAGACTAGCTAAAAAAATTAATATAAAAAATAATAAATGCAGGAATAATTCAAGTCATGACTGCACAGTATTGTACTTTGAGCTTGCAGCAAGAAAGTAAGGGGTTTGAGTAGGGCCAGTCATGAATTCAGAGCCTTTCTGTGTGGAGTTTGCATGTTAACCCCAACTAGAGTGGAGTGGAGTTTTCTCAGGGTATTCTGATTTCCTCCCACCCTCCAAAAACATGTGTGCAAGATTGATTGGCCGCTTCAAAATTGCCCCTTTTAATGAGCGGGTGTGGGGAATGGTCTGTCTCTAAGTGTAGCCCTTTAACAGGCTGACAACCTTTTCAGGGTGTACCCCGTCTCTCATCTGTTAACCAGCAGAGATATGTTCCAGGACTCCTGCAATCATGACCGCAAAAAGTAGTCCAGAAGATGAGAAATGTTGGTCTATTTTTTTTTTTTTTTTTTTTACTATTTGAAAGTTGCACTTTATTTATTTTTTTCTTAAGATTTTATCTTATGCAATCATGCAAAACCACTTAATCTGTGCTCAATTTTGCACTAAATTTTGCAAACGTTTATTTTCTTTTAGTTAGAGATGTAAAAAAAGCCAAGAATTGTTCTAATGGATATTTTTCTCCCTTTTTTTTTAACAAAAAAGTTATATTCTTGATCAATCAAAACTTTTGCACTTGATGTGCAGCAACTCTAAATCCCTGAAAAGGATCAAACTCAGTCCCATATCTGCAAGAAATAATCAAAGAAAACCTGTTCCAGACACTTTTATCAGCAAAATTATTCTTTCAGTATTGCTTCACTGCTTGTGAGCATTGGTAAAGATCACAGAAGTACACATCATAGGTAAAGATCATAAAAGTACACATCATAGATGCTTTCCTAATCCACCTGCCGTCTTTTTCTTACTTGTGAACAAAAACCTGGAGATACTTTTAATCCTCCACATGGGGATAATTTTCACTCAAAAGATTGCCCATTCTTTTCAAGTTTTCTGAAAATCGTAGGTGCTACTTCTCACTACGTCTGCTTTAGACTTAGCTGTGAATTGTTCAATTCAATTCAATTTTATTTGTATAGCCCAAAATCACAGAATTTTTGTCTCGATGGGCTTCACAAGAAAAAGAGGAATGTATTGACACAAATATACAGCAAGAAAAATAACTAACAAATGCTAACTAAACAAGACTAACACATTTATGCCCTTAGACTCTCCTTCTCGGTGAGGAAAAACTCCCAAAAAACCCATCAGTGGGGAAAAAATAAGAAACCTCGTGGTTCTTACATGGTAATTGTTCCACCTGATGGCACGTAAAAATGCAGTGACTTAATTCATCACGCCAAAACAGATCTACAAACCATTTCCACACTTGAGGGTCTAAGTTAGTGACTGCAAGTTAGACAACAAATTCAAATGTATTCACACTAATTGTACATGGTATACATACGTCTGGCTATAATGTTCCATTGCAAAAAATGAATACAGAGCATAATTTCAGTTTCTTTTAAGAGGGACTGTTGATCCTGTTCACATATGTTCAAGTTGTCTCATATCCCAAATCAGTCTCTTCTTACACTCCAACAAAAACTCACAAATGGCTCTAACCTTGTGTTTGGTGAGCAGAAACAAACATCAGTCTGAACCCATTTTATGACCCAAAAGGAGCATGACTCTATCTGCATTACATTTAATATTTTTTGAGAAGTCTAGTTCTTGAGAAGCAAGTCTTACCATAAGGTGAGTCCTTCTACTGTGTGATCAAGCTGTAACTGCTCAATCATGTGCATTAGCTCAAACACATTCCAAAAAAGGAAATACTTTCTGAATCCAGATTCTGCAACCACGCAGACTTTCAGGCACTCAAGTTGATCTGCCATAGAGAATAACAAATTTGGGTTTGCGGTCATCCCAAAGATCATTGATTGCCTTTCTGAGGACTTTTTCTCATGGGGATTCTTTCAGGCTCATGATGCCAACAAGACAGCAAACTGAAGCTTTTAAGATCGTGGGAACAGACACAGCCCTTCACAATGGTTGTGGTAACCGTTTTATATGTTCATTTGGTCTTTTCGTACTGAATCTGCATGTCCTGAATCTGCATGTGGTTATGTTTGGTTCTCTATTAAAACAAATATGCACAGTTGGTCAGTTAGTTGAAATTGGCCCTGACCATCAGTTTGTATGCGATTCATTGTCTCTGTGTGTCTTTGGACCCCTATCCAATGTGTACCTTGTCAATAGTCAGCTGCTTAGCTTGGAAAGGCTCCATCATCAACAACCCAGTAATAGAATGTGGGTTGGAAAAGAAATCAAGTTTCATACAAACTTTTTTCTATTTTTTGTATGACTAGGAATGCATTTGTAAAATTTGTCTTGGTTCTTCACAAATAAAGTTCAATTAAATTGACTTAAATGAATGGTATATTTGCATATGTACATGAATAGAAGAGGCGTTAGCTCAGGGGTAGAGTGTTTGACCTTGGACATGGTAAAGCTGGTTCAAATCCCACTGAGTCCCCTATGTGTCCCTGGAGCAGACACTTAACCTCCCAGTTGCTCCCACCATTGGTACTGTCATGGCTGCCTGCTGTAGTGCAAAGTAGCACAGTAATCCCCCCATTGCAGATCTAATAAAGGAATTCTTTTTCACAACAAACGCTATTATTAGAAAAAAAAAAAAAGTTCAATCTCTGGTTGACTGTAATGTACATAAAAAAACGCTGCTGTTCATAACCAATGCAATCCAACAGATGTTTTCTATAGCTTATGTCACCTGTAATCTTATTAAGTACATTTTCAGTCATATTGTACATGCTGTCCTCCTCTTGTAAACAATCAGGATGTAAAGATGTTGCCATGTTCCAGCAGCATGTTGCTGGCTGTGAAAACAAGCATTTACAGAGCTGGATGTTTTCTTCAGCTAGTTTATGACAATGCCTCAGTTTAGACAGATTAGCATAAATCAAATTCCCCACTCTTCCGCCTTCTCCATCCTAATCGCATTTAGTTATTCGCTGCTGATGTTCTTTCCACTATCGGCAATTGATAATGAAGAGTCATTTCTTCAGCACAATCTAATCTAAAAGTTCTAGATATAAATAGATAATAAAAAACTAAATCTTGATCAATCTCACTGACTCTGTCGGTCAAAAAAAAATCTATTTGTTTTTTTTTCAATGACATTTGTTACTTTTTTGTAAATGTAAAACTGACAACCTGAAATTTATAGTATGGTCAAAACCAATCACTTGTAGGTCCCATGGGGCGTTGGCCTATTGGTAGAATTACCGCCTTTCAACTGGGAAAACCAGGTTGGAATTCCACTGGGCCAAAGCCCTGTAGTTTTCAGACTACAGGGTTGAAAACTGGAAGGACAAACTGTAAAAAAAAAAAATCACTAATAAAGCACCAGATTTGGTTGTTTTCTTGCATCCTTTAAGATTTTAAGTGACTCTCACATACCAATATCCATAGCATAATGAATAAAATGTTTGATTAAATTAATATTCATGCTTTTTTTGACAAATCCAACAACCATTATAGTGACATTAATTTTCACTCAGCCCTTTCTAACAACCTGGAGGTGACCCAAGTACTTTACTGAAGAGAAATAAAATCATATCAAGTATATTTCTGCAAACCCTGCATTTCTTGTTTGTATCTCATGGTATTTAGTTAATTGTATTCTACTTTATGTATTTAACTTCATTAAATTTATGTTCAAAACACAGAAGCAGCAATACAAGAAATTATTTCAGAAAAATTAAGGTAAAAGCAATCATAAAAAAACAAATGACTGCACATTCTTCTGTAAATAAAAAAGTTTGCCATTTATAAAAAGTTTTTAAAGTTTGATTTGTTGCTATGTTTAGTTTTTACCTTTTTGTGATTTATAGTTTTCTGTGTTTAAATGGTTAAATACAGAAAAAAAATTATTTTGCAGAAGGAAAAAAAATGAATGGGGTGGAGCAAGAATCGAGAGTGGGGGACATCTATGTTATTATTGTTGTTGTCTGAGCTGTGCAGCAAGACTGGTGACAACAAAAAGAAAGAAAAGATAAAAAGAAAAACAGAAGATTAACCATCTTTTATTACAGGTAAGGTTTGCTTTTTAAAAATTTAGAATGATAAATTTACAAATTTGTGCAAGACAAAAAATAACATTTCAGTTTTGAATTTTGAATGAAACGTTTATCATTGGGGTCATTTATTTTAAAAATATTTGGATATTATTTATTACTTTTCATCAATTTTTGGACAGTAATTTTTTTGTATTTTTCTTAGTTAAAAAATACATAACATAAAATACCAAATTAATGAGACACTAAAATTTTTCATGGAGTTTTTGTTTTAATACATAGTCTGTGAATTTAAAAATTAAACAGGATCAACTTTTATTATGTGATTATTTACATGCACATAGATTTTTTTATCGTACACACTTGTAATATTTTCTAAGCCTTTAAAAACGTAACTTTTGACAAATTCGGTTTCTCACATTCAAAAATCACAAAAACTTTTGCATTTATTTCACCTTTAGTCTGACATCTTTAGAGATCTACTGTGACTTATTTGCCAGTGGGATTGACACTTTGTGATAATTTGTTTATCTGACAAAGTTAATCTACTTATTTAGCCATAAACTGCAGCATCCATGATGTGATAATAATAATTTCCTCTTCCCTCACAGGACTGATGACTGTCATCTAATAAACACAAAGCCAGAAATGATATTTTAATTCATCGCTGTTGTGAAGAAGGGGAGTGAAAATATCGCTGTCTGTTGAGGGCACAAAACCCAGCACCCAGGAAGTTTTCAGCTCCATGAACACGTTAAACACTGATTTTAAAAGGATGGAGCTCTTCTACAGCAACATGAAAGATTGCATTGATGGTCCACTCTGCAACACCTCCAGACTGATCAACCAAAACATGAGTCAAGGCGTTTTACTGGAGATGCCTTATAATGGATATTCTTGTATAAGAATTCTCATTTCTGTGGTTTACTTCATTTTAGCCATAGCGGGAGTGTTGGGTAACTTGTTGGTCATGTTTCTGCTGTATTCTACTCACACAATCACCACAGGAAACATCAATTTCTTTGTTTTTAACTTAGCTTTGGCCCACCTGCTTTTCTCCCTGGCCCTGCCATTCTGGGCTGTGGACACCACCATGGACTACAACTGGCCTTTCAGTTTGGCCACATGCAAAGCTGTTTCTTTTCTCACAGGACTAAATGTTTATGCTAGCTGCTTCTTTCTGACTGCCATGAGTCTGACCCGATATTGTTACGTGGCTACAGCACTGAAGCCCAGCTCATCTTTGTGCACCAGATCCTGTACCTTTCCCGTGGCTACAGCTTTCATCTGGGTTGCAGCTCTCATTGCAGCAGCACCAAGAGCCATGTTTGCAAACTTCAGCCATGTGGGCAACGACACAGCATGCCTGCTTCGCTTCCCAGATGGTACAGCCTGGCTTGGAATAAACCAGCTCCTGCGAGTGGTTATAGGTTTTCTGCTACCTTATACCATCATCATCCTCTCCTACCTGCTGCTGCTGCGTTTCCTCTGCAGACACAAACTGAAAGGTAGTGGCAGCACCAGAAGAAAGAGGGAGATTTCCAAGTCTGTGGCAGTGGTGGTGCTCTCATTCTGCATCTGCTGGTTTCCATACAATGTTATCTCACTTTGGAATGCCCTGGTTCAGCTTGACATCCTTGAGTTCAGCGAACCTTATTTGTCAGCTCAGACTTATTTTTTTCCTCTGGCTAACTGTTTGGCTTTCACCAGCAGCTGCTTAAATCCAGTCATCTACTGCTTGGTCAGAAAGGAATACCGTGCGGCTCTTCAAAATGTGCTTGTCAAGCTTAGTCTGGCTTTCATGTCCAAGATGCCGTTTGCAATGAAGTCCGAGGGGGGGTCAGAACAACCTGGCCAGCTTTCCATCCCCCTGAACAATATGTACAGTCAGACATCCCAAACTGACACCAGGAGGCTTGCTCCATTCAGGAGCATCCCAAACGCAGTGTCACCCATGTAGATCCCCCATATCTCACTGTTTGTAGAAATGAATAATGAAATTCTGATCCCGGCCTTTTAGAAGTTTCTATTTCACTGTAGTTATTCACACAGTTTTAGAAGGAACAATAAGTGAGTTCAATCAAACAATAATAATGTGTATATTATAGCGTTAACTACCATCTAGTATTTAAACCAGTTCACATTTCATGTCATGACGTGAGACGCAGGTAAAAGGAGGAGGACCCAATTGCAGGACAACAAACATGATTTATTTCATGAAGGAGTCCAGAAATACTGTAAAGGGAAAAAAAACACATGGATCAGTGGAATTTCTTTAAGTTATTGTTCTAAATGTTTATCATGGTCAGGCAGACAGGAAGACCTGGCTGGGATGTAAAGTAATGACCTGATATTGAAGGGAAGGCAGCTGCGCAAAGACCGTCAGGTGTCTGTAATCAGGCAGATGAGGGGAAGCCCCGGGTTTCTCTGGTCATGGGCGAGGGAACCGGGACATTTTAATGGTGTAGATCTTTCGTGTGATATTCTTTATTAGTGTGTAAATTGTTTCGTCATTTGTTTTAATTAAAATCTGAAATAAACTGTGTGACAAAGTCTTGATGTTGTGTTAATTTTGTAGTTGTTTTTTTGACAAATGTTGTTTTGAATAAAGTCTCCCACTAAAAAAGATTACTAAGTTCATCTACGGTTCTGATTCATTGACATTCTCTTGACCAATTTGGATAATTTAGTGGAGCAAGTTGATTAATACACAATTAGTTTTGTAACTAAAGAACATGATGACTGTGTCTCAACTGTTCTGTGAGATTATGTTTTATCAGTAACATTTCAAGCAAGTCTTATTCTTGGTCTTGTTCATTGGTTTCTATTGAAGATAAAACCTTGTGGTTGGTCTGTGCCTTCAGTTTTCCACAAGATGGAGATGGTACTCAATTTTCAAAATGTGAGAATTTTAGTGCTTGTATTAAATCCATGCACAGTTACCCAAATGATACCAAAAAAAAAGTTTGGATGTTTATTCATTTATTGAAATTACTCAGAAAAATCACCTGAAATATGAATACATTCCCGTTGTTCAAAACAAAAAAAATCATATTGATCAATTATACACTAATATTCATCACAAGCGCAATCATACCTACAATAAGTACTATCATAAATAAAACTACCAACATTTAACATCCACCACACAACATCAGGGGGTTTGGAGGCTATGGCTTATCAATGGGGGGGCATGGCTTATTTCAAAGGAAATATCAAGTAAATGAAGGTTTTACATCCAGTAGCCCAGATTCAAGTCAGAAACTCCTACAACTTTATTTTTGTGACACAAAAAGTCAATTGAGCAGAATAGCTGCCGAGAAAAAAATATTGTTTCATTCCAAAATGCTGTACATTAATTTTTAGAAACACAATATGTTAATTGATCTTTTATAAGCCTACTCAAAATATAGAATATAAATCATTTAATATATCAGGTCCTGCTTTAGCTGCAGCAGAGCAGCAGTAATCCCCCCTCATTTTGACAAAGGTTCATACAATATCTGTAAACATAAAACACTTTATTTAAATAGTATATTCTAATATTATAAGATTTCTGATATGATATATGTTCAGTTAAACTCTGGCATAAACAAGAATGTCTTCTTTCTTTTAGTCGTAAATGGAAAGAAGATAAACTAATTTATTTTAAAGACAAGACAAGGATGGAAAGTGGACATTCACGTGCGCTTGGTTCTCTTTTTAGCTTTACCATTAAATCATTTTAATCAGTTGTGCTTTTATGATTTTAAAAGTTACCTCCGTTATCCTTTCATCACCTGAGAGCTGGATGCATTCCAAGAAAATTTAAACAGATCTGAAGTAATGGCTCAAAAATTACATCTCAAAATAGGGCAAAAAAATCCCACAAATTCAAGATTTTAGAATCATTTTCAGCCATCTATTAGGAGTAAATAAAATGTGAAAAATGAAGGTTTACGTCCACTCAGGTTAGGATCAAAGAGGTAGCGCACTGAACAAAAGGAACTTTCATTAGCACATAGATATATCATGTAGTTATATCTTTTAAAATATTTCTCACAGAATAAATTGCATTGACTTCTTGTAAAATGAAAGCAGAAGTGCAGTGTAAGATTTCAAATATTGTATTGCAACAAATGCCAAATAGTAATAGAATCCTTTAACCACCCCCTCAAAAAAAAAAAAAAAAAAACACCTTTAAACCACTATCCAGCACAATCATTGCTGTATTGGTTCCATAACATAGGTAAAGTAATCCAAAAAGTAATCTAGGATAGAAGTTACCTCTTATGTGAACTTCTGGTTCACATTAGGTTCTTCTAACCTCCAGCTTTTCACTGGATTGCAGCAATAAGTCATCAAAACCAAAGAATCTGTTCCTTTCCACAACTTCAACATGCCTGAAGGCTAAACTTTGATTTAAATACATTTTACATGTAAGATTAGATATACATTAAGTTAGTTTATACATTTCTGATAACATAAACATTTAATTTTTGTAATGTTTGTTTAAATGAAAAAGTCATTTAAAGGCAAGAGGTTAAGATAAATGATACCAACCATAAAATCTGTCATGTTAATGAGTCTAACATAGATTTAACAAACACGCCGGTTATTAATTCATCACCCGACTACAAAAGAAATGTGTCATTTACAAAGTTTACAAGAGTTTTTCTGTGTTGTGTTGGTATTGTCAGACTATAAATCCAGTCCACTGCTATGAACATTTAAATTACATGTTTCCACATTTTATTCTTCAGTTGATTTCACTGCACTTCCCTGAACTTTCTTACAGCTCTTCTGGGATGTTGCAACAGGCTTGCAATTATTCATCAGCAGGTTAAATGGACCACAAAAAAAACATGTTGCAAAGATTTTCTTCCATTTGAAATGTTAAATGCAGCCAATTGGCATTTTATGACTTGTGCAAGTTCTAAATCATTTTATTAGTTAGTAATTAAAAAGGGTATTGTAGTTTTATTGTTACAAAGTGACTCATTGAACAGGCACAAGGTTATGATTACAATTACTCCAATTGAATTACTTCTGATTATCAGTTAGATTTAGACTGGGTTTTAGATGTTGGTCTGGTTGCTTATTAAAAATGTAAGTCAGGAGAATTAAAGGTTTTAATATACCATACCATGTGTTTTACGGATAGCAAAAATGTAAATAAAGTATGAGTTAATTAAAAAAAAAAACTAAATCAAAGTCAGCATCAAAAGCTGAACGTCCCCATTTTTATTTTTGCCTCAACTATTGAAAAGACAGTCTTATCATGGGGACAGGCAGGCGTACGTCATCCTTCCTGAAACTTTTTTATCACTAAAAATGGCCAATGATTAATTTAGATTTTGATTTGTCAGTTCTGCTCTTCAGGAGAGACCCTCCGGTTTGAGAGCTGATCAAAAAATAGATAGTGCTGCTGAGCTGTCGCAAGCAATCTGGGAAGGTGTTTCAATTCGGTCTGGAAATGTGGTGAAGTATAAATACAATTAGTTTTACAGTGGCAGAGAAGAGGTCTGCAAATACATTCTCTTTTACTGAACAACACATTCTTACTCTTCCAAAAGTATCTCTGGTCATGGTTTTTGAAGATGAAAAAAAAAACAGTGACCCAGGGTGAGAGGATTTTAACGAGTAAAACAGAGTGAATAAAACCATCACTTTGTTATGCTCCCTCGGTTTAATTTAAGCATCACTTTTATAAAATATCAAGTGTACCTTTCACAATATTGTTGTACCACTCGAATGCCATTTTTGTCACAATTGAAGATGTTTTGGACATTTGAAAGGTGCTTTCTCCTTACATCTCAAAACTTTACACTGTATACCAAAAAAAAAGTCAAGAGGATTCAGATTGTGCTGAAAGCAGCTGATTGTAAGTCATGTTTGGTCTCTTTACAGATTAGATGGCTCCGATATGATAGATGCAAACAATTAAAATAAACCACTCTGCTAAAATGTCTTAACAACAGTTCTTCTATCAGTGCTGAAAAGTTAAAGTCTTTGTCCGGGCCCTGTTTCTCAGAATCATAGATGGTAAATTATTTATCATATCCTGGTTTTTTTTCTCCCCATGTTGGGATATCGTGCTTGTTCCAAAGACTTATTTTTTTCTTTTGTCTGCAGCTACATGAAAAGCTGCTTGTAGAAGGAAAAAATCTTGAATCCATCTTTGTCCAACCTCTTTCAAACTTTTAGTAAAAGAAATTTATTAGGTACAGTATTGCCATTGTTGTGGCTCTGGCTTATATAATGTGCTAAAGACTCTCTGCACACATTGGTCCTCATGCTTAAGATGATTGTCAAGTTCTGGTATAGGCTAAGTTGAATATGTGCAAAGTTCTTTTTTATAATATGATTTTCATAGTCCAGTTGTTTCCATTGCAGAGTGTTGTGTGGTAAGAGCTTCTCAATTGGCCGTCTTACACTGAGGTGACCATCATGAATTCTGGTCACCTTGGAGCTGGTAGTCAGGATCCTGGGAGCCCACCATATCCCTGGCTGATAGACTGGAGGGAGAAAAAAAACATGTATATTTCACACTTTTCAAGCTTCGTTATAATGCAAGAATATTTGAATGTATAATAGTGGTGGGAATACTGTAAGTTAAAAAGAGCAGAAGGTGATTCTTCTGCAGGACGTCAACATCCTAAAATACTAAAAGAATTACAAGCAGGGATTTGGATTACAATATTAGAAATAATTTATTCATTGCAATCTGGAAAATTTTGTATGAAAGAATTTATGTGTACACATTTAGATATTGAGATTTTTTTACATTAAGAAAATAGGTTTCAATTGGTATTTCAGATGTGTTCATTTTTACAAGTTGCATGGGTGTACTTTTACACTTTCAAAAGTCCGAAAAGTGAAGAATTTTTTTACGACTGAGTTTGGCGTTACAGCATCTTCAAAACAAAATATTATTAATCATGGAGCGGATTAATAATGTACATAATTTACTTGAACTATTATAAGTTTATTGTTTGTTTATTTTCTGAACCGCTTATCCCTGATGGGGTATTGGGGTGATGGAGCCAATCCCGACTTATTACAAGCGAGAGGCAGGATACTCCCTGAAATGGTCGCCAGTCAGTTGATGGGCTACACACGTACACAATCCTCCGCACACACATTATTGGAGGCAATTTCTTAGCGACCAATCAACCTAACAAATATGTCATACCATGCATACACGGGAGAACATGCAAACTCCACACAGAAGTACCAGTGTTTAAAACCTTGCCAAACTCTGGGACTCAAATCCTTGACCTTCTTACTACTAGGCCAACGTGCATTCAAAGTTTGTTGTTACATTTTATGATCTATTTATTATCTTTGCAATGACATAATGCTTGTTGAATTATTTTTGAGGCATGGACTCTCAGCCTTTCTGGTTTGTGAATGGTTGCTAAAGTTTAATGTAGTTGTTTGGAGGGAAGGGCCGGGGGCGAATGCAACAATGGATGAATGAAAATGGTTAAAAATCCATAATTTAGATTTTCCATTAGGTTTTTTTTCTGCTAATTTATAGCTTAGTGAAAAATTCCAAACCCATTGTCCTGATGAAACTGAACTAAAGAAATTTAGTTTACTTTAATCTAGTAACGACAATGCTCTAGCAAGCATTAAACTATCCAAATAGAAGTACGACACCGTTTTTTGAGTAACAGTGAATTGCAAATGTATTACAAATGTTTTTACACCGTTTTTACTTTTGATGACTTGCTGTAATTTTATCCTGTCATTGATAAACAAACCCATCCGTCCCTTCACTGCCGCAGCACTTTGTTGTTATATTTAGCTTTGTTGTCTTAAATTAATTTAGATTAAAAGTCTGCAGAAAAGTGAAATCCGATGGGTGAGTAATGATGATCGGAAATGCTAAAATAAAAACCACACACGCATGGTCGAGGCTAAAGTGAACTGTTATTAAATTCATCCTTATGAGGATTTTGCAGCTTGTTAAAAAAAGCACTTGAGCAGAACGTCCCTACAGAATAAATTGCTCTCATGCCATCCCTCCTACTGCTAGCAGGGGTGCTGTGTTTAAAGATCTAGTTATGGGGCACAAGATATGAAGAAAGAACTTTAATCAAGGTTTAGGTTGGAAGACGTCTTGACAAAATACACTTAACATTGAGCAACAGAATGTAGTTGCTAGCATAGACACAGATGTCGAAGCATGAATGTAAACAAATGGAAATGAGTGTGACTATAGCAAAATGGCAAAATTAAATATATATACACCACAGCAAGTTGCCACCTACTCCGGTGCCAATGGTGGGAGAAACAGGGGGTTAGGTGTCTTCTCCAAGGACCCTACATGTGGACTCAGTGAGACTTAAACCTGCGAACTTCCGGTTAACTTCTGGTCAGAGGATGAATACTCTACCACTAAGCCACCGTCCCCGCAAATTTACACCCGAACAGAGACGTGATAAATAGGAATGTGGCTTGCTAATACTTTATAGAGCTTCATTGTTTCATCTTCTGAACTGCTTACCCCTGACGGGGTTGCAGAGGTGCTGGAGTCTATCCCAGCTGATTTCTCTGTGCCATATCTACCAAAAAAAATGATCTAGCAATTTCTAGATCAAAACGCATATTTCTCATTTCTTGCCGAACATGTGTTTTTCTTTCCCCTTAAATCTATAAACTTCATTTTTTGTTGAACTACATTTAAGTTGGTGTCTTTGAAAACGTGCCTATTATGAAAGTATCAGGTTTCTTAGATTTTTCATTTTTCTTCAAACAAACCCCCGGTAGTCACAACATCCCCTCTATCTCAAGCTGCACTTCTAACAGCTTTTTGAATCAAAGCCTAAAAACGAATCCTGCAAACCCATAATTGAATTACCTCACCAAAAACAACAGTGTTATTTGTTTTTAATGCCTGGTACAGAGAAGGAAAGAGAAAAATCTATATTTGTTTGCTTTATAAGATGGCATCTCATATTTGCTGCTGAAACGCAGGAAGGTGACGTATATTTCAAGGATAGCAATGTTGCTTTTTCAGAGTTATTTCAGCATGAACAGCCTCTTCACCTGCGTCACAGTTCAGCCCACGTAGAGCATTCATGAAGCCAAATTACACTGATGCTGTTGGTGAGTCACAATTTTTTTAATGATGAATGTGTTTGGAGGAATAATTATGTTTTAAAGTAAATAGCATCTAGTTGAAGTATTGAAGACTCACCATTCCATCAGAGAGTGAATAGATTAACCTGCATGATCTCAGGTTCGGACTCTTATGGTTTGTGATGTTGGTCCTCAAGTGTGCAGAAAATGTTGAAATGCTATTTCAGACATGACAATGAAGATTGAGATGTGATGGCATGCATGACAGCTGCAAACTTCTCAACCTGTGCTGGTTTGGTGCAAATACTCCATTTATGGCGTAAAAAAGAAGCAAGCCATGACTGGTTTAGCAGATAGGGAAGATAATGACGTAGACACAGGCACAAACCTGTTCTGTGAGGATTCGAGGCTTAATATCAGGAATGGCACCACCTCTCAGCTCATCTTCCACAACCATGAGTCTAACAACAGGGAAATAGAAACACACACACCCGTTGATAAAAAGAGATTTGTAAAGCCGGAGTTCAAATTTACCTGCAGGACTGTGTGGCCATATGATGATATTAAGTTTCTGGCAGATTTTGGACAGATTTAGCTTTCCTCAAGCTTTCCTCAACGTTCCTCCAGCTTACGTTCTGCATCGCTCAAGCTGAATCTGAGCTGCTCTCAGATTCAGTCGTTATTTTCATAACATGAGAAATGATAGTGATGAAGGGTGAAATCTGGCCAACTATAGAACAAGGTTTGAAATGACAAATGAGCTCTTTTTTCTTAATCAAATTTACTTGCCTTTTGTTTTATCATAATTTTTCCACTGACAGGGGTGTGCATTAAATAAGAACTGGCATATGAACTGTAATAGTTATAGTAACTTCTGTTTGGGAATTATCAGTCATTTTTTTAACAATAATTGACACATTTTGTGCAATGCAACAAAAATTCTCAAGCTCAATAGTTCCTTAATGTTGTTTTTATTCTTTTATCTGTAAAAAAAAAAGTGATTTAAGCATCAATAGGAGATGGATCTAAATGGCCAGGCAACTACACACACTTTATGGTTGTTAGGAGGTGTGTGAATAATGCCTGCGTCTGCTTTCATCTGGCCTTTCTTGCTGAAATAACCACAAAGCTTTTACTTTGTAGAAAAAGATGACACCTCAATAACAGTTGATGTTGTAAAGAAATTTTTTGGCTCTCGTGTGGATGGAAACGGAGAGAAAAACACATCCCTATCCGATCACAGAGTCAGAGTTTGGTCAAAAAGTAAGAAAAAAAAAATAGTAGCATCGATAGTAGAAGTACGAGAGGTACAGTACATCCTCCTACAAATCATATTTTTTACTATCTGTTTGAGATGACTTTGGAACCAGAAAACTCTAGAGATATTTATAAAAAGGAAATTGCAGTTTTCTTGTTTGTCTTTATCTCATACAAGTCCCGCTATTACATAGTCTTAAATTAAACCTTTATTTTGGGCTCATTTATTCTGTTTTCACCGAGTAAATTTTTATTTCTTTTAACTTGCACAGTGTTCATAGATGTAAAGGCACTTAAAAATAAAATGTTTATATTTGTTTTTTTGATTATTAGGTTTGATAGTTTTTTTAAAAAAGGCTGCTCACTTATCAACAATCACAGATTTTATCAAGAGTGTGTATTTGCCCAAACATTCTCAAATATGTTTGCTTACTTATTAGTTTAATTTAAAAAAAAAAAAGTTGAATCACAGCTTTTTATGTTTAAAAAGATGTAACCTGGTGGGTGATCTTTACATAATAAAACAAGTCCCCCACAACAGGTCAGATTTAATTTACAGTCTGGACACAGATTGAGGTATATTGCGGCAAAATAATAGGATCAATTTGTCATTTTTTTATTCATTCTGGTGTTTTGCTTTTATTTACCTGCTATGCAAATCAGATTCTTGTCTTTGGAATTTTGGAGCCACACCAGAATGTGTTTACCGTTAGCTTTCGATGATAGAGAAACCATCATCTCTTGTAAATAGATACAACAATTTTGAGCCGAAGTGTTTAAACTGTTTAATTTCTTGCTTTTAATATTTAAAAGGCGAGAGCCAATTACATATCTGCATACAAAAAAAAGTCAAAGTCTGCAACCACAATTTGGCATAGAGTATGTAAGACATACTGGATAATTAATTGACGTAGGGTTAATTTATTTTTATTTTTTCACCCTTTAACATCAATCTCATGAGAAAATAACAAATGACCTTGAAGTAGGCGCCAATTTAAAACAAAAAATTTTAAGTGGACTAAAAGCAGAAATTCTCATTCACATAATAAGAACAACCTATTGGTGAGGTTTTTGTTTTTTTTTGTGGTATTTTTTATGCATGAAGATGTATTTTGTTGTCATTTAAAATGAATGAACTAACTTATATGTATCGATCAATTTAAGGAACAGTTTATATTTCTAAAAAAAAAAACTAAAGTAATATTTTCTGCACAGAAACAACACAATTTTATAAAGTTAATTGAAGTCTTTGATAAAAGAAAGTCTGATTACTTTAAAAAGAAATTAATCATCAGTTGTAAAGAGTTTTTCTCAAACAGCGTTGCATTCCTGGTAGACTTTAAAACAGGAAAAAGGTGGTTTAACAACGTTATAAATAATCACTGTGTTTTTCTTCTATTTAATTGAGACAAAAAAAACTTATTAGAAACATTTTTTTAACTAATTTATTGTATCACAAATACACAACTTTGGTTTATTAACCCCGTTCATATACAAATGATAAGTTGTGATTGATTACTTTAGTTTACTATGTTCTGTTTTTCTTACTCTTTAGAAAAAAAAATAAATGTTCACTTTAATTCTAAATATTCAGTAACTGTTGACATAAGTGGTCTCATTGTGTCATAATTTTTAAATAAATTGTACTTTTTTGTATCTTACGAGTGAAAACACTTATCTTTTTTTATATACACTATGTATATATTTTTATAGAATTTAGACTTTTCGCCAAATTTTTGTGACATGTCTAAATAAATGAATGCTTAAGTGTTCATTTTACTGCAAAAAAGCAGACCATAACGTGCATATTAGCTAGGTTCACCTGTTGATGATGCCTTTTATCTGAGAGTCTTTTTCTTGCTGTTGTTGCTTCAGACGTCGCTCGCTGTCCTCTAGTCGGTTCTGGTACTGCTGCAGGATTTTGCTGGTCTGCTGCTCCTGGCTCATAAGTCTCTGTTCATATTCTTCTAGCTTTCGATGGGACATCTTCAGTCGTTCCTTTAAGGAATGGATTTCTTCTTCATACTCTCTTACCTGGACAAAAAAAAAGAGGAATTAATGTTTTATGTTATTAATGATTTTAAAAAATGCATTGAGCTCAGTTTCAAACAAATCAGTACAATTTTTATCAGTTATTCATGGAAGGAAAAAAAAACACATTTTTCAAAAAGTTTAGTTATCATTCACCATTCAAAATGAGGTTAATTTTTTTAAAGAGGGATGAAATAGCAATTACCCTATCGAGTCGTGACTCGTCCATACTTTTAGAGTACTCCTTCAGTTGGCCCTCACGGTCCGGCCGCAGGCTTTCAATGTCAGCGGAGAGATGTGGCATGTTGGACACCCAAGCAACTGTTCGCTCATTCATCGCCGTAGAGTTTCCCTTAAACAAGAATAAGAAACATAAGTGAAAAAACACTTCTCTTACTGGACATTTTGTTTTGTCCTCTTAATTGCTTATCACCAATGGGGTAGCACTAGGTGCCAGAGAATATCTCTACAGTACCCGAAGAAAACCCACGCATACATGGGGAGACTATTCAAACACCACACAGAAAGGCCAGTGATTCAAACCCCCACTCCGAGTCTCAAAACTCCAACCTTCTTGCTGAGAAGCCACCGTGCTAACCACTGCAACACTGTGTAGCCCTTACTGGACATTTGAATGTGAAAATTGTCTCTGAAGTTCGAAGTTTTAGAAAAATTTTGTATACCGCCTGGTATATCTAAAGGGATGTACCTGTTTGTTGGCGACTGGTTTCAGTAGGTGAGGCTGAGGAGGCTGCAGCTGTGATTGCTGAGGCTTCTTGGTGCTTTTCGTGGGTGTGTCCGTGGACTCCTCTGCAGCTGATGGAGGGGGCTGGTTCTCTTTGGCAGAACTTGTCTGGAACGGAAGCCCAGGAGCCGGACTATCCGTCACCGGTAGCTGCGTGTCCTGCTGTGCCGAACCTTGCTGTTGCTGTGGTGTCTGCTGAGTTTGGCGAGATTTTGGCTGGCTACCACTGAAGCTAGCCTCAGAGGAGTCGAGGAGGAGGTTCCTGCTTTGCGGGCGCACTTTTGGAGGTGTGGCAGTGTTTATGGAGCGCTGGGACTTCAGATGCTGCTGGGCCATGGACGATTGGCGGACAGGATGAACTGTGGTTGGAGGCGTGGCCAAAGAGGCAGGGGTGCCTGTGCCAGTGCCTGTCTGAGATGTGATTCCCATTAGGTGCTGTTGCTGAAGAGATTCCTAAAGAAAAGAAAACCAATTAGAGCTAATAATTATAAACAAAACCTTTTAGATTTTTGCATCTGTTCAGATACACAAACAAATGTAAGCAGTTTTCATCAAAACCAACAAATAACCAAACACAAGTTTAACATTGACACACACCAAGTCCAAAAACAGACTCTTGACAGAAGTGTTAGGATGCTGTATTTAATTCAGGGTCATGTGGAGTATAGGTGAGACATCATCCTCTGTGACACTGTTCTCTCTGGAGGCAAACTATAGACTGTCCAGACCCACAGGGATGACAAACTTAATGTGTCTCATCAGGATCAGCTCGAAACACTTCTTAATCACTGGGGTCAGTGTGACTGGGCGGTAATCGTTGAAGCAGGTGATTGTTGCACTTTTGGGCACAGGCACGATGATGGACAATTTCAGACAGGTCGAAACAGGCAGGCAGTCCTTGATACCATCTTGATACCACCTTCCAACGGTATCAAGCAAAAGTACTTCAAGACAAGTTTGTAGAGTTTTAAATATTAAAATCAGCATTTGGGTCACATATGCTTTTTTTTTCTTTTTAAAAGGTATTTTTATAAATTCTTGATTGAAGACCCTGTAGTTAGTTACTGGAATGTTCAGAGTAAATTATTTGTTAAAACCGAGTTTGAACATTTGATTGAAAAAATTGTCTTAAAATGATTCATAAACCATTTTTATCTTGTGTAAATTAGAAAAAGATGAGTCTTAAAACCACAAAGAGACATTTAACCGGTCTCCTTCTCTAAGTAAGTTTCAGCAAAGACTTTACTAACTAATCTAAAACATAAATATTTAGCACCAGAAATATGTTGGTATTCTTGTGATTTTTCTTGCTTTTTCAATAGTTATTTTTCCTTTTTATTCACCGCTTGTGCTTTGTTTTTTATAGTGTTACTGTTTGAAACCTTATGTGACCCTGTTTTGATTAGCATTTCAAATAAGCGTTTTCATTGTAGATGGATGGAACTGATAATTAATTCATAAAATAAAAAAATTTAAAAAAGCTTCTGACTGCTCTTAGAGTATAAACGGGCATCTAGCGATGTTTGTTCCAATAATGCCCACGCTTCAGGACAGAAATAGTTTTAGAATACAGGACAGAATCATTAAACGCTGTCATTTCACAGACACGTCATAGTAAACTTCTCAGTGAGATGGATCAGAAGCTGTCCGTTTCACCAGCTTTGAATTTATTTTACAAAATAACAACATC
Source organism: Neostethus bicornis (assembly GCA_902685375.1). NCBI lineage: Eukaryota > Metazoa > Chordata > Actinopteri > Atheriniformes > Phallostethidae > Neostethus > Neostethus bicornis. The sequence goes on along the minus strand of LR738551.1, from coordinate 20,028,597 downwards.
AAACTCCATCAAACTGGTGACACGTTCTTTAACGCATGATTACTTTCAGATTTGTTTAAGAAAAGACATTTGCAGTTTTTTTAAACCAAAAAGCCTTTGATTGTCATGCTTTAACGAAGCAGCAGGAAACTGATTGTTCCAGTGAATGTTGGAAACATGTAGCATCAGAAGTTGTGACACTTCAATCGTATTTGTTAAATGACAGCTAATTATTAAGTTTTAATAATAAAGAAAAAAAGCCCAGGGAGTAATCAAGTTATCATTTTCTAGAATGTCGTCTGTAAGAATAAAATAAAGCCCAGAAGGTTGTTGTAACTTACTCTCAATAATAGACCAATATTAAACATTCAGGTAAAATAATTAAAGTACTGTAGTTTGTGAAAATACATCATTATTTCAGATCATTTTGGAACTATTCTTAGCCTTGTTTAGATTGACGATCTCCCTCTGAGATTCAAATGCAGGTCTGCAGACTCTGTGGAGGCTTGACTGTCAAAGCATGCTCACCTCGTGACCTCCAAAATGTTTATCTGAAATAATTGTGTATTTTTGGACACTACAGTAGAAAAAAATAAGAAAAAAGAAGCACTATATGAATGGGTTTACTTGTGAAAATGTAGAGACATTTGGTCTTAATTATTTTTTAATGTAATAAACCATATATTGAGAGTGTTATTGTTAATTCATGACAGAAAAATGAACGTTTTAAAAAACAGGCTGCAGCTTCTTGCGCCCAGAATAAATCCCAGGTAAATCTCTCCATGAACTCTTTTGTTTCTCTTCTTTGGTTTAGAACGGTGTGATAGAGAGTCACTGGAATCATGAATTAAATGGTGTGTTTTGTGTTAATCGTTTTGATGTTAATCATTCTTTTCTGCATAAAGTAAAGAGAAGATGTTCTCGCTTTTTATAAAAACTAAAAACAAAAATTGTCCACCAAAACCTGTGAAATTCATGACAGGCAGATTCTTCTCCTTTTCTTTTGGCATTTCCCTTCAGGGGTTGCAATATGTCAGTTTCTTCCATCCTAACCCTACCCGCTGCATCTTCTTCGGTCACGACACCTATCTTGTACACTTTCCCTTTCATATTAGCTGAAACTCTTCTGTCACACATCACACCTGATACTTTTCTCCACTCGTTCCAGCCTGCACATGCTTCTTCACCTCTTTTCAACACTCTTCATTGGTCTGGACTGTTAATCTTAAGTACTTAAAATCTTTCTCCTTCTTTATCTGTTCTCCCTGTAACCTCACTTTTCCATTTGGATCCCTCTCATTCACACACATACTCTGTTTTACTCTGACTAATCTTCATTCCTCTTCTTTCTGGTACACACCCCCACCTCTCCAGATTTTCCTCCACCTCTTCCCTCCTCTCACTACAGATCACAATGTCATCTGAGTTCTTTAAAAAGATCTTGATAAAATACCATCAAGTTTTTATGATACAAATTTTATAACAACGGTCTGTTTGTTTAAAACATTAGTGAGCAAAAAAAAAATAAATAAATAATGTAGATGAATAGAGTAAAATTTTGAGGGTCTTTTCTCTCAAGCTATGTTTAATGTTTCCATAGGAAAAAAATGGTAGGGACGAATTTTGCGGCATAAAATGAACCCGAAAGTAAACATTTAATTAAACTCTTTATTATAAATGATTGCTAGACTAAGTTGTTCCTACCAGCTAGTTACAAATATGCAAAATTCTCTTTTTATGTGACAACAGCTTTTAATGTTTAACATAGAATTCCGTGTTTTATGAATCTAAATGTATTTCAGTGCATGCAGAAACAAACACACCTTAAATGAGGTTTGCTTCTAATACATTTTGATTTTGAGTGTATTTGTGATAAATAACTGAAGCAGAAGATTTGTGATGTGATGCTGAAGGTGTTAGTGAGATTCCTACCTGCACCTGCAGGGACAGCTGGTGCCAGGCATAGTCGTTGCTCTGATTCTGCCGGGTGAAATCATCACTGTAGCTGTGTGAGTGGACGATGCTGGGCTGTACCAGACTGCTTTGTGAGCGCAGGGCGGACAAGTCCTCGCTGCGGGAGAAAGCACTGTTGCCAAAGGAGGCTGGGTAGTCAGGGTGGCCGTTCTCAGGCTCGGGGGCCAAGAGAAGCGGAGGAGGAGGAACATGGGACTGAGCTGGGGAGTTCTGAGCAGCCAGATGGAATAGAGGATTCTGGAAAGACAGGGGGAAGTGCATCGCCGCTGCCACCTGCTGTTGTTGCTGAGAGATGGATTCAGTGGGCCCCCCTACGTGGCCCATCTGGCTCAGCCTCAGACCTGAGCCGGATGAGCCCGGAGGCAGATGCCCACCCATTCGGAGAGGACCGCCGAGGTTCCCAAAGCTATGGCCGAGACCAGCGATGGAGGCCTGGGAGGAGGCAAGCATGTCTCCCACAGAATTCAGGTTGGAGATGCTGTTCATGCGAGAGTCCTGGAGGTCCATCATGGACACACTCTTGTTCACACTGTGGATCTGAAAAACAAACACAAAGCATAGTGTGTAACTCAGAAAAGACACACAATAACCTTCTTAGGGGAAAATGCATATATGTTGTTAAACAAAAATGCTTTTTATTTTTTGCATAAACTGGACCTTTTATTCTCATTTTGAACAAATTCAGTAACAAACGTATCACACTACGATAATTTAATCAGACGAATAATTTAAGAACGGCATACTATCCAAATATTTTTTGTCAACCTTCTTTTGTTTATTAATTTAAAAAAAAACTAACTAATTTAAAGCAGAAAGTTTTGAATGAAAATTATTTAAAGCAGATGGTTCAATTTTAATATAAAGAACAATTTAACAACTATTATTTCCAAACTTACACCTGCTCTCTCCACAGTTAATTTGAACATTATTTTGAAGTGTTCTGTGGGTTGTCGACATCATAACAGTGTGTATAATCATTTGTCAAAAGCATATTTTGGCTTGTGTAAAAGAAATTTTTGACTGAATAAATGTAATACTGCAATTCCCACCTCTCATTATTCAAATGCCCCATCTGCACCTGCTGGGTGAGGGGACAACTAACTTTCATTTTAACATTTAATGTTTGTCGTTTCGCATTTTAGCCACTCTTAGTCACCCTTTTAGAAAATGTTTCGGTATGTAGGAAAGGTCAGAACTGGTGCAAAATCAATTTATCCCCTACCCTTTGATAACAGTGCTGTGAAAAGTGCACGATGTGGTGAAAAAAAAAAAAAGTGGCAAGAAACTGCACTGCATATTTTTTACAATGTTGAGGAATTTTTCAAATATCAAAATGCAAATTTGCCATTTTATTGAAGATGGAGTAAAATCAGATCAACTGTGGAAAGAGTTGCTCTAAAAAACAAAAAGAAATGAGCACATGGTTCACATCTGCAGCATAGATGTACTTCCATCTGCACATTGTGCTACGCTGTTTACTGTCTGCTATGTTCCTTGCTCCCAATAAACAGTATAGCTTTGGTAATATTGGTAACTACAGATTGTGACAGTTTAGCACCCCTGTCTCTTCACTCTATTCCCCACCTTTTGTTTCTGTCACTCCCCTTCTTTCTCACTCATTTCCATTTCTTTCGCTCATCTGTTTTCACTGTCAGGTCCACCAAAAAAATGCCACAAAAATATCTAAAAAAATAAAATACTTGTCGAGGTTGACACACGGTGCTGACCCCGGTAAAGCAAAACTTTTCAACAGCACTTGACATAGTACATATCACCATTCTGCTTATCTTAACACCAGAAAGGGCAGGGTTTAAAAAAAGACTATACTAAAGAAATAAGACACCATTAAGAAAGAACAAGGCCCAAATCTTCCTGGCTTCTATCATTTTCCCCACACTCATTAGAAAGGATGTAAACCTGAATTAATATTATGGTTTGCAGCTTAGGTTTCCAAGTTTGTTTTAGGTTACTGATAAGGTAAAACATCTAACCAATTGATCTTAAAGTTTGAAAGAGACTGACTAAATGCAAATACATGTAATCAGCATGCACATATCGTTACATCATCTCATTTTTATTCTTAGACATAAAGTCAAACAGTCCCAATGTACTGTATGTATATCTGCTTAGAAGTCGTGCACAAAGAGGAACGGTAATTTTAATTTCAACATTTTGCTCATCTTTAGATTAGTAGATTACATTATCCCATCGTCCTCCAAGCAGGTGGAAAGAAATTATTTTAATTTGAAATTATAAGGAGTTGGTCCAAAAAAATTTTTTTTTTTTTAGTTTTTTTACAAAAAATCAAGATTAAGACTAAGCCGAAAGTGAAATTAATAAGAGGCATTCTCATCCTACCTTTGGATCAGGCTCTGTGATGTCTGAGCTGCTCGTGCAGTATGCTGGGCTGGATCGAGCCAGCGGTGGGCGGGTGACGTAGAAAACTTCTCTGGATGTGCGGAGGTCTCGCTCAGCGAGCCGCCTCATGTTCAGATTGGAGGAGAGAGACTCCACCGCCGAGAGTCCGGCCGTTGGGGATGGAAGGCGAGATATGTCTATTGAACTAAAGATAGACACTTAATATAGCAGCACTTAAATATAACAGTTAGAAGAGCGCAAAACAAGGCAGGCTTATGTTTTTACAGTCATCGAGAGGTCATGTGAAGATATAATCACCACACATTCAATCAGTTGCAGTGATTCAATTATCTGTCCACAGATCAGGAAAATGGACTCACTGGTCTTAGTATGGAGCCTTTCTTGGTTTTAACACACTGGGCTTTTGTAATCCCACGCATCCGTCTCAGAAATTTTGCATAAATTACACATGTTCATTTATGTAACTGTTGCATAATAAGGCATGTAGAACAGAAAGCGAGTGAGAAGACAGACTGCAGAGTTGGGGTCAGTGATGGCAGGTGCATTTCCGGATGTCTGAAGTTTGCTCTAAAGCAGTAGATTTATGCCACTTATTCATTGCCATGGTTACAGCTACAGCAAAAAGGGACAAAAGTGAACACAACCCGGGTGTCGTTCAGTCTTGTGATATTAACACTGTTCTTCATCATCCTACACAAGGCCCTTTTTAAACGGGCTGTTATTGAGTGGAGGGGTGAAATTGTTTCGAGCAAAGTGAGAAAAGGTTCGGGTGAAATTATCTGGGGACAGATGACACGGGTAATTACTGATTGATAAATTGCTTTGAAACCCAGAGAGATCCATTAGCACTTGATACTCTTGGAAGAATACCAGGCTTCCTGAACTCTCTCTCACCGCGTTTCCTCGCCCTTCTGTGTGGATGGCTACTTATTACACCCTTGTGAAACAATTATTTCTCACTTTATGAAGCTATGATGGAAATTTGCAGTAATAACCAAACACAATCTTTAAAAAAAACTGTCTCCAGGCTAATTTGAACTGAACAGTACCTGTTTAAGTCCCGCATCATGAGGCTTTGGAAGTCAGAGGACATGAGACGATTGAATGATGGTCGAGTGAAAAGTCGGTCCTTAGGTCGGTCTGGTTGGTGGTTTGTTGGCATGTGGAGTTGAGGGTTCCTCAGGGCAACACTGATGTCATTTAGCAACCGAGGCAAAGGTCCAAGCTTGAGAATAGCATCCTACAAGTCAGACATGATGCTTCAAAAATGAGCAGATGTACATTTTATAAACTGTCTTAACTACTAAAGATAAAAAAAAAGGGGTGACTAAAACATTGTCATTTTTTAGCATATTCAAAAAACATTGTAAATTATGTGCATAGTCTCTGTCCTTTTTGGTATTTTCTCCAGAAAAAAAACCCATTAAAGACTAAAATGTGACTCGTGGGGTTGTTTTTCTCACCTTGCTGAGCTGACCCATGACCTCCCAAAGCAGACTGTGGAGCATGGACAACTCTCTTCCCAGGTCGATATAACCCTCAAAGCCTCCGGCATTTCCTCCAGCCTCCATGTTGGAAATCTCGTACAGAAACTGCTGCATGGAGCCCCACTCCATTTCTAGGAACTCATTCATGAAATACATGTATTCTTCTTTAGGTCCAAATCTGCACATATAAACAATAATTTCAGGTCACTTGAAGAAAAAAATAACCTTTCTCCACCTTAAACGACAATTCTTCTCTCATTGCATACATACATAAATTTGGTACTTTTTGTTTTGTCAAGAGAGTAGTCTGCTCCCCCTCTGTGTCCTGTTTCCCCCCTCTCTCTTGTCTGTGTGTGTGCAACAAGTCACACCTGAAACTAATCTACTCATCTGCTGGAGCATAAATGGAACAGTTTTTGACACACTCTTCGCCAGATCGTTGTTTATCATGCTTGACCTGTTATCCAGTTTTTGGCTCCAACTCCTACATCAGAACCTGACTAGTTTATCTGTTTTGTCTTCTTTAGTTGGACTTTTTATCAATCTAATAAATCTGCTTGTGATGTTTTCATCTGAGCCTGTCTGTTGTGTCAAGGGTATATTTTTGGCCTCAGCGCCACATTATGACATGTTTGCTGAGAAATGCAATATTCACCCAAAAATAGCTTACAAATACAATAATTCAGTTTCCCTTCTGTTTTGCCCATTGCGAATTTCTCATCCTCTCGCTCCCCACTTAGTCCAGCCCCTTGGGGTGAATAAAGGTTTTCTTTTGATACTGTGCCAGTAGAAAGTCCAACTGAACTCAATAACTACTTAAGACCAAAGTATTAATTTTGGGCAAACAATTAATCCAAAGAAAGTTTTGATTTACTATTATAAAACTGGATGTCAGTATGAAGTGAGAGGCTGAACAAACGTGTCGGAACAGCAAAGCTCTCAGATCACTGTGTGAGTAACAGCTTATCTCAGTAAAAACTGCAAACCTCCATTTCTCCCGTATGAGCCTACGACACACATCTTACCCAATACAACTCTGCAAAGCTTAAAATTTAACCGGATCAGGAGCCTCATTTATAACTTCCATGTGTACCCTAACTCCTATGCAATCATTACATTGAACTCATTTTGAAAATGAATGCTGCCGTTTGCACACTTGCATTTAAACGATATTGCACACAAAGATAATTAATGAAAACAATGATAATATCATTGAAACATCAAGTAAGGAATTACTTGGAATACTTTCAATGGTTGATTGGATTCCCAGTACGCTGTTAGTTTGGGTTTTTTTGTCTCTACTTTAAGGACAGACCATTTCACTGATAGATCAGTGTGTGTCACTCACAGAGTGTAACCCTCAAACACTCACTCACAAAGTGATACACGGCCATGCAGACTGCCTCCCACTCTTGTTTGGTTGTGAGCGACACCACCACAGCAACACAATGGCTACACCTTGCCATTTGAGAACTATTATATATGCACCACATCATTTGCATGATCCATAATTGGAGTTGTGAGAGGCGTGATTGGGGTGGAATAGAGTTCAAGCTGGCTTACGCCTGAAATTTGTCAGGAGTGATCTATAAACTTTAAGTTGCATAAAGGGAGTAACAGAGGTTTTTATAAATCCACAGTTTGCATGTGCAAGCAAAGCAAAAGTGCTTCCTCAGCTAAAGACCCTAACAAACGTTTATAAATGAGGCCCAGGATCTTTGTGAAGAAGCAGTAGACACCAGATACTCACTTGCTGAAGCTAGCCAGGTTTTGCATCACCTTGGCGATTAGCGTGAGCGTGCGAGATGTGCGTTCAGCGGGATACTCCTGCATCAGACTGAACAGGGAGGGAGACATGATGGCAGGGCACATGAAGCGGAGAAACAAGGATGAGCTGATGAGGGTGTCAGCAAGATCTTCTCTTCCTCGCTCAGCACATCTGGCTCTCCATGAGGCAAAAACTTCCTTCAGTTCTCGGGGGAAAATGCTAAAAAAAGAACAAGGGTTTTTAGTCAATTGCCAATAAAACAGAACGTTGTGACAATAAACCAAAATGTGCATCATAATGAACATATTTTAACATCTTTGAACCCTTTAATTTATTTATTATTCATAGGGGCAAATGAAATATCCAAAAGTAAAAACTGACCAGAGGGAGTTGATTATCTTGCAGAGTAAAAGCTCGCAGCACATGCGAAGGTTGGCTTGATGGTCAATGAGCACAGATGGCGGGACACGCATGGGATCCACCTCACAGTTCTCCTCAGATTCATATAAGGCTCGAATGAAGTCACCTAAAAGTCAGAGAGCATAGTCTCAATATGTTTAGAAAGGGGAAAGTTGCATCATGATGCCTCTAGACTTAAACTATTGATTTTAGATGATTGTATTATAAAACTATAGCTAGTAATGTCTTGAAAATGATTGACAATATCATAAATAATAAACTGCCAGTTTGTAAACACTACACACATTACACAATTTTAAAAGCCCAGAAAAAAAGTGCAGTAGCAGCAAATATTCAAACATTTCTGTTTTTAGGCTAAGCTAGCAACCTTCATGTAATCATTTTCTAAAACACTTCTTTCAACAAGGTGTCACAAGACTACTGGAAACTTTATCAGTAAGTAAGAGGCATTGTGCACCCAGTACAAGTCATCTGTAATTAGTAAGTTTTCAGGTATTTATAAGCAGGTACAAACTAATTTGATTTAACATAACACTGCTTGGTGGAACAACGGAACTGTTGCACAGCTTCAGTTGTGGTTCAACTCTATTTTGGGGCGAAACTCAGAACATTGGCACTTTTTTTTGTGGACCAAAAGGGGAGGCCGTGCGCCCCCACATCCGTCCCCTGGATCTGCCCCTGCATGTGACGCAGTTTGCTCAATGTCAGATTGCACTAAAGGCTTGTGGTTTAAAACAAATTGTAAATTTTTCAAATAAAAAAAATGTTCAGTTTTATCGTCTCCTGCTTAGCCAGGGCCGGGTCGCGGGGCAACAGCTTCAGACGGAAAACCCAGGCTTCTCTCACCTCGGCTGAATTCTCTAGCTCACCCAAGAGGATCCAGAGGCATTCCCCAGCCAGCTGTGAGACATAGTTTCTCCAGCAAGTCTGCCTCTTGGTCTCCTCCCAGTGGGACGTGCCCAAAACACCTCACAAGCGAAGCACTCGGGAGGCATCCTAACCAGATGCCTGAACCACCGAAGTAACCGGATTGTACATAATCTATTTAAAGTATAAGCCAGTGCACCTGTCGCAAATTACTTTCCTTCTTTAAGTAAACAAGGATGATGTGCAGTCTCACCAATAGCTTCTTTGAGGTATCTGTGGCCTATAAGTTTTAGATACTCCTCCACAGCCTTTGTAGCGAGTGTGTTCTCTCGAAAGATCAAGTGTTCTCGGTCCATAAATCGATCTACCTCGCACATCGCCATATCTGATAGAAACTCCTGAGAAGAGATTAGGTTTGGAGCGCAGAGCAGTAAACAAAAGAAATAAATATTTTCCAAATTCACAAAAAGGAACAACTTTAGGCACACACTTTCACAACTAAATGTGCTTTCAAGACACTGTAATTTACCTTTGTCTTCCCGGTGCTTTGAAGAATGTGCACCAGAGCAAACGCCACTTCCTCTTTACTTTTCACACTCAGCAGTGGTTCTAAAACTGCACACAGTGTTCGGTAGTTGTTGGTAATATACTCAGCAAACTCTTTGTAAAGCTCCATCGGTAGGATGTTCATGGTCTGGTAGCGAGATTTGACACGCAGTGAAGCATTGATCACTTTGGTACTTCCCACGCCGCCACTTTTAGCAAGAACACTGGACTGGATCACCGGGTACCACTGCTCTACAAACTGCCGGCCTGTGATGCTGGATATGGGGATGCTGACAAGGCCGAGGTATGTGCTTTTTTCCTAAAAAGTTTTAAAAAGAATTTAATTAATTTGTCATGTCATGAAAAAACAGAATGAAAGGACTTGATTGAGTTTACCTTGCGTCTCTTTTTATCTGTTTCCTTATAGAGGTGCAAACGAAGGCTTCGAATTGTGGGCAAGTTGTTAAATTCAAAATGCTCCCCCCAGAAGACAGTGTCGGTGCGAGGTTTGCTGGTGGTGCGTGCATACAACATGTCATCCAGACACAACTCACAGTAGTAACGTTTCTTTGCTGGAAGATCTCGAGCCTCAATGATCCATAACTTGAGCACATTGTCCACCCGTCTGCTGTTGTCCTGAAAGTGAAACACAGAGTTCTATTACTGCATTATAGCAGCCCTTACACACATTCGCTGAGAGAAAAATTACAAAACAAAAACCTACACACTTATGTGTCAGTCATCTATAATAACAAATGTTTTATTACTTCTAGTAAATTAGAAGTAAAGATTGCATTAGAAACAAAATTTCCTGAATCTACCTTGTTTGGTTTCACAGCACGTTGAAGGTTTTCAATCCATTTGTCTCTTTCTGAAGCTGAACGGCAAGCGAAACATTTGGTCCCTGAATTAGTGGTTACCTACAAAATAAAAATAAGAAAATATCTTCAGACATTATATTTTAAAATTTTATGAGTGATTATTGATCGCTGTTACTTTCCAAGTCAAATTTCACAATGTGTGAGATTTGGTGTGATCTGATGGTTAAACTAGAGATTATATCAAGACTCGTATATGAGCCCTGTGTGTAAATTTTTAATGTGATTTTCAATTATTGTCAAATTTCATCATTATCTATAGAATGTGTGAGAAAAAAATTCAGAAAAAGCATGAATTTGAGCGAGGGCAGTGCAGGGTTCAGAGCTTAACTCCATATTTTGATGCCAGTGTTAGTAGTAAAAGAGTAACCATGGCAACAGTGGTGCAATAACAGCAATATAATCTCAGAAAAAACTGAGCACAGTAACAACCATGTTCACACATGTAAAAAAAAAATTCAATCTATTTCTTTTTCAAAATTAAAGCAAAAGGTATTTAGTTAAACCGTGGGCAAAGGTTTGAGTTTTTCATGTGTGGGTATTTATCTAATAAAAATAACTATCTGAACAAATTTTTAAAAAGAAGCAGAAACATTACTGCAGCCACAATAACTACTGTATAAAGATAAAATACCATTGATTATAGGGATGCAGCAATACAGCATGGGGAAAAAAATTTAATACTTTAAGATGTTAAATGTTGTGATGTGGAAGGAGGAGGACCCAAATGCAGGACATCAAAACAAGGTTCATTGAACACAAGTCAGGTAAGTCTGTAAGGCAAAGGGTACAGAATTAACTCAGGATTCAAACTTTATAACAGGGTTCAAAGATAACTTATGGTCGGGCAGCCAGGAGGACCTGGCTGGGATGACAATGACCTGACATAGATGTTTGGGGTGATTGCCCTTAAATAGGCAGCATGATCCACAGGTGTGTGGCATCAGAAATCAATCTCAGGTGTCCCTAATCAGGGTGATGAAGAAGGTCCAGGGCTCCCTCTGGTGGCAGGCGAGGGGATCACGGCAGTTGAAAACATTGAGCAGGTAATCAGTGGATATTTGGTTAATATTTATGCATAAATTAAAATTTACTAGTACTGAACAAAAAACTAAGGTAAGGAACATAGTAAGGAAAAAATCAGTTAGAAAACGTAAATGTCTGTATACTTCTTTTGTTACTACTTCTTTCGTTACTACTTCTTTTGTTACTTCTTTTATTTTTATCATTCAAGTGTCTTTAATTAATGTGATCCCCCAGCTGCAGGCAGTTCCTGGCCAGCTGTTTGTCACAGTGTTACGTTAACTAAAGAAAATGCTGATACCATTTGCTGAGCATCCACTATTTTACTATTTTTAAGTGGGGGTCTGGAACTTTCTTTCATTTAAATTATGCTCGACAATTTAAATGCTCGACAATTTAAAACACAGGCTTCTATTTTTTTTACAATTTAGATAAACTGACAAATCAAAAAAAAAAAAAAAAAAGACACTCAAGGATGTACCACTACTTGGGGGAAAGAAAGGTAGTTGTGTTTATTTCCACAACTGTATAAATAAAACAGACAAGAATGCATTTTTTTGTAGACAATTCTGGTCTTGAGAGAATGCTACTTTTGTGACAAGTAAAACAGAAAGTCCTTTGTTCGGTCTCTGGTCAGCACAGATTTGGGTAGAAGATTAATACATTTTCCCTCCAAAAGAAAGGTCATTTTATTTAATACAGACTCATAATGTCCAATAGTTAAAATATATTAGTGTTTTATCACCAATATGTTATTTATAGGTGATTTTTAAAAACAATATAGGATAATAGTTTGTGATAAACTACAAACATAACTTTAAGTGATTAAATAAATTACTAAAAATATGACCCCTGCAACTCTTGATTTTGATTTGTTGGTTCAAACTATTGATTTGTAGCTACAGTTCAATCTTAAGTCATTTCATCAACGAAGATTAAGATCAAATGGGAAAAAAAAGTGTATTTTTTGTGTATTTGAATAACACTAACAGTCACATTTAAAACATTAAACCCCGTTTTAAACATGCAAAACAAAGAAAAAGGAAATCTTTAACACTGACAAACCTCAAAGCAGTATTCCTGTCCTAAAATGCTCGAGTGGACGGGTTTGATGACAGCATCTTCATCCAAAACTAGGTCCAAAGCTTCTGCAGCACTGCTGGGTGAGAGAAGGGACTCGTGGGAGTGAGATTCTTTGAAGCTTTGCATCAAACGTGTTCTGATAAAAGAAAAAAAAAAAATCACCTTTTTTAGAGTTCATGCTGATATCTTTACGCTTTTGGTTTTTGAGAAGTTAGCTGGGGGTTTTTTTAGTTTCATGTCTTTCTTGATGCTGTTCAACTTAATTCACAATCGATTCAATCTTTTCCTGGAGGATTGCGAGTCAAAAACTGAACTTGGAGCAGCAAAGCCCCCTGCAGTCAACAAAGGTTGTATAAGAGTGTAAGATATGTAAGAGATTTCTATCCAGGTGAGAGGAAACAGTGGAATATAAAGCAGAAACGTGAACCAAGGTCAGTAAAAAGTAAATTGCTTGCTGCTGAGACAGAATGTGTGTTTCTTTCAGAGCCAAAAGTCATGAGTGCTTTCTCCTCAAGTTTAGTTGTAGCTTTGATGGCAAATGTACAGAAAACAGAAAACCACACAAATAAGAAAAAAATAATCAACTTTACAGGATGAGGTCAGTTTGGAATACTTTACCAGTTTTTTTTTTTTTTTTTTGAAAAACATGTTTGAATCTGAAAAGCTTACTTGTAAATTCAAACTGGATTGAATGGATTTGTTTTTGAGGTTTTCATTTATGCTTAGTAGACAAACAGAATGACAAAACAATTTAAGAAAGTAACGCTGGGGATTAGTGTCAGAAAATAGGGTTATGAATAAAGGTTAAAAATTAGGACTAGAAATTGGAAACTCGAATCAGCAATTAGGATTGATGATCAGGCGTTAGGACAGGCATGGTCAAACTACGGCCCGCGGGCCACATGCAGCCCTTTAAACGTTTTAATCCGGCCCGCCGAACTAGAAAAAATTTGAAAAATAAACCATGTTAGTTTGAGTTTTTTTGATTTTCTTGATCTTTTTTTTTTTTTTTTTTATGTTCATCATTAGATGGTGCCAAAAATACAACAACAATGCTCCCATTAAAATGTGTATCTCCGTGATGCGCACACTTTCAAAATAAACAGTGTGCACAGATGTGAAAAGCCATCGGGCCCAATACACGCACGTAAAACAAGCGTGTTAGATGTTAAAACAAGCAAAATGTTACGTCAAACACTTAGATTTCAAACCTAACGCCGCTAAATGCACGTTTTTAAGCGCTATCGGACTAGATATCAGACCTAGCGCCGCTAGATTTGAAATTCAACGCTCTTAATGTAACATTTAGCGCTAGTTTAAAATCTAGCGCGCCATTCTCTCAGTCATATTAAGGATTAGGTCATTGAAAAAGATTCAAAGTTGTCTTCTGGGCAGCATTTTTGTTTTTTGATCGAGACGTTTCGACTTCCATATGGAAATCATTTTGATTGAAAATGATTTCCATATGGAAGTCGAAGCGTCTCAAAGGTCGATCAAGTATCGCTCGATCAATCACTTTCTCATGCTAATGACAGACCAGTAGATTTGCTGCCAGACTTTGGAAAAAGCTAGATTAATCGATTCGTTTGATTGATTTTATTTGATTATCCATTTGTAAAATATTCTTTTTAGATAGAGGGTTTATACAATTTAAAATTGGCACAAAATAGCGTTCACTGAGATGGGGACATGTGGGTATTCTGAATAATTATTTCTAGAAGACATAAATTTTTGCTGCACTACTCAAAAAAAAAATGCCTGAAAGTAGATAAAAGCTAAAAAGACAGTTAATAAAAAAAAATCTTCAGGAGGAAGCTTTCATGTTGATCAGAGGTGTGGTGAATAATCATATCTGAGGAGCTGAGAAATGTCACCGCTGAATGCAGCTCATGAAAAATGAACCGGTTGGCAGCAGAGGTAGAGCAGCTGCGTTGGGAAGCTGAAGTGTGAAGTTGGAGGCTGTGGGTTTAGAGCAAAGTCAACTTAACACTAGCGGGTGAATTAAGTGTGTGTGGGCAGAACTCAAAGCCGGCTGTGAAGGCAGCTGTCTGAGGCAGCGGTGGTTGGAGCGAGCAAAGAAGCTGATGGAGACACCGACTAAAAGACCAACGGTTATACACCCCCCACAATAATTCCCCCTGGGTTTATGTCTAAATTGTTTCAACATTTAAAGCAGGCTTCTACCTTTTAAAATAAAAGTTTTATCACATCCGCTTCAGAAAGACCCTCTCCTCACATCTACACCTGCCCTGAATATGTCTGTAACGCATCTCTTGTGGCAACAAAAAAAAAGTCCTGTCAGCACTTCATTTTTACTCACTCCCCCCTCCAATGTTTTAAATTTCCCATATGAACATCGTGACTGAATTGCGTCAGGACTGCATAAAATTTTGATCACAATGCAACCAGGAATCTCCTGGGATGTGACCCCTCCTCTGAACACAACAAGAGGAGCTGTCAGGAGGACAGCTTTAGCTGCAAGCAAACCGCATTATAATGAAGTAGTCACAGTAAGCTGTTAGACTGAGTAAATAAGCTTATTTCCCTAAGAAATGTTCGTTTGGGCTTTATGTGTTGTTTTTATTAAACCTGAAGGGTTCTTTGTCAGATGAATGTTTCATCATGTCTTCTGAACCACTTATCCCTAATGATGTCGCGGGGGGGGGGGGGGGGGGTGACAGAGCCTATCCTGGCTGATTCCAGGTGATAGGCGGGATACACCCCAAACATGTCGCCAGTCTGTTGCCAGTCAACCACACTCACTCATGCATTCACCCTTAACTCCATCGCTCATGCATAGGGTGAAGGGTGGCTCAGTGAGCAGGGCGACAACCCTGTTACCAGAGGATAGCTGGTTCGATCCCCCACCAGGAGTTCCCACCGAGGTGTCCTTGAGCAAGACACCAAACTCCCAATTGCTCCTGATGGTGGTTTGCACCTTGCATGGCAGCATCCCTGTCAGGGGTGTATGTAAGCTACACTGTGAAGCAGTTCGGGTGGAAAAGCACTATAAGTAGAGCCCATTTATCATTACTTGGGGCAATTTTTTAGCGACCAATCAACTTAACATGCATGTTTTCAGAGGTTAAGAGGAAACCAGAGTACCCGGACAAAAGCCACGCATTCACAAGTAGAACATGCAAACTCCACACAGAAAGGCCAGTGTTTCAAGCCTCTTCATCATTCTAGGACTCAAACCCCAATCTTTTTGCTGGGAGGCCACCGTGCTAACCACTGCACCACCATACAGCCATAAGATCAATGCGTAAGACCAAAATATTAGCATTGCAAGACTACAATCTGCAACTAAAATTCAGACGGATTTTAAAGAGGGGATAATCATTTTAAAGTGGGATAATAATTCTTATCTTCATAGCATGTATGGTAAAAAAAATTGTCCCCTTTTTACCTCAGAAATGTAAAATTTGCACAAATTTGCACATTCGCAAGATAAACATTCTTTTATATCAATCTTTTGGTGAATTTACATAAAAAATGCCACTCCCCGTTTGAGGAGAAAGACTAAGCATGAGCAGATGATTTGCATGCTTTTTGATATGGGAATAACGTTCAAACATGGTAAAAAACTTCAAAAAGTTGATTTAGCATGAAATATCCTTTAATTGTCAACTTTTTTTATATATATTTTCATGCAGAGTAGGGATTTGACCCTGGTAAACTTTTGACTCTAAACTTCATAATGAATAAAAGACAACTATTCAAAAATTGATGCATCAAAATGTCTTTTTGAATCAATTCAACTCTAAACTTGGTGAATCTACTTTGAGAATAAGATTTTTTTTTGCTGACTAAAGCTCTAATAATTCTCATATATATCCAGAACATGGCTGTGACTCATCCCTTCAATAGAAGGGAACATATAGCTTCACCTGTCAAACATACCCACTCTGTCCAATTGTTCTAAGGTTTTTTTTATTATTATTTTAATTTTCCCACAAGTAGTTTTTCTTCCGGCACTCGACAGAAAAAAAAAAAACTGTCAAGTTTGGTAGAGATGGCTATATTAGAAATGTGAAGCTATACATAAGACGCTTGGGAATAAATCCATTTCAGCTGACAGTCAGAAGCAGATTAGTGATGGAAATGTGTCCTTGGCGCTTTGAAGATGGCATAACTGCATAAGAAAAATCAAAAGGAAATCACTCTTTAAATGCTCCATAGAAAGCGAATAGGATTCAATGATGACTGTTTTTGTGTTGATTTCGAAAGCACATTTGGATGTATGTCCACAAGAGCAAAAAGTGAGTGAAAAGCAACATGTAGGTCAGCGGAAAAAAGTGAAGCAGCAACTCTTATCAGCATGCGCACTCACTCGCAGTAAATGCTGAAGCGAGCTGCCTGCTGTTTTCCCACATGGTCGACCTTGCTCCTTTTCGGGGCTCTTCACTAATTTGCTGGTTGAGTTCTCAGCGAGAAGTCCAGAGCTAAGGCTTAGGATCTCAGATAAAAGACGTCTGAAAAGGGGAAGCAGTAGTGCACGAATGGAAACTATTTCAACAAAACTCAAAATCTGAAATCAGCAACTACACTGAATTCTATTGTTACAGCTGAAGTGTCGCTCAGTTGAAAGTTTTGAAGAAGTAAAGCTTTCATATTGGCTGAATGCACTTTGCTAAGACCCCGATCTCGAGAGAGAATATGACAGAGCGTACGATGAGTGCCTAGAGGTGTGACGTTTGCACATGGGTCTATCAAAGTAAAGCCAAAAGGAGAACAGTGAATGGCTCAAAATTGAGTCAGTAGTTCCACATTGGAAACTTATTTACAATGAATGGATGAATCTAGCGGTAAATATGTCTTCTTCTTTCGGCATTTCCCTTCAGGGGTCGCCACAGCAAGTCAGTTTCTTCCATCTAATCCATCTGCTGCATCCTCTTCGGTCACGCCAACTATCTTCATGTCTTCCTTCACTGTATCCATGAACCTCCTCTTTGGTCTTCCTCTAGGCCTCTTTCCTGGTGGTTCCAAACCCAGTATTCTTCTTCCGATGTACTCCCTCTTTCTCCTCTGCACATATCCAAACCATTTACTCTCATCAAGCGGTAAAGGTTAAATATAATATGTGTAATTCATCAAGAGAACAGGATTTTTTTGGTAAGCATGCAATGATGTTTGTATCTAGAATTAGAGGAAAGATTATGTGTAGATATTGATTGCATGCACCATGCTTTTTTCCATTATCGCTCCAGTTTTTAGGCAATCGACAATGTTTAGGGTCATTCGTAACAATGGAGTAGGGTGGTAATGTTTTAGATAACATTTTAATTAAACAGCAATGGAAATAAACATTATGTTTAAAGGTTTGTTGAATGAATGAAATAAAGACATGTATTCAGAATTTTCTTTGTGTGCTGCATGTGTGTATGAAATGTCACCACAATTAAAATCTGGCAGGAAAATTGTCTCCTCCCTCACTCTTGTAAGAGCAAAAAGGATTACCTGGATTTGTTCAGCAGATCAGTGAAGTCAATTTTTTAAATGTCAGAAAAATAAATTCAAAAAGCTATTAACAAATTACTCTCTTGTCAATCAACTAATATAGAAATAAAGCTTGTCAGTGCAAATTTAAATTAAAATGCATAAATCATGTGAAGATATTCACTGTGAGAACAACGTCTGTGTTTTTAGTGAAAACATTATTCAAAGAGCTTTTTATAGACTTCCTTCATTTATTTTGCATTCATTAGAAAACTACCAGAGCCATGAGTCTGGAAAAAAATGTTGGTCTTTTTATTGCTTCTATAAATAAAATTTAAATGAATGTATTCAGTCTGAAATTATCTTTGAAGTCACCAGTAAAAGCAAAGTCCTTCATCCAGCAGGGCAGAGCTTTTGTCCACGTGGTAGATAAGGAGGTGCAGTGTGAGTGAGGAGCATTGTGAGAGTTCATCAGAGCCGCCAAAGATATACTCACATTCTGCTAAAACTACATAAAGTAAGTTTTAAAAAAAAACACAGAATATACTTCAGTTTCTAAAGGATTAACGTTGCATAATATGAATCCGAATGCCAGGACGAAAGTATGATTTCAAAAGTAGGGATAATGATAAGAGTTCATTGGTTTTACAAAGAAATGACTATTCATTCCAGAGAGGATAATGTCTTTTATTCTTTTCTAAATTAGGTTTTATAATTTTAATAGAAAAGATTAGGCTAATAATTTTAACAATCAAACGTCTTCTTAGACTTTGTGAATTGTTACATCATTCAAATGTGAAAACTACCGTTTAAGTGTTAAACTTTTAGGATGCTGTGGCTCTTTTGTGCAGTGAATATTTTTAATTTGTAGTTATTTTGTTGCCAAGAACCTTGGATGTATGAAAATGAAAAATGAAGCATTTATTGTTATGAGTGAAGATTGGATTGAGAAATTCAGAAGCAAGCTTTTGGGTTTTCTTAACCCAGGTGGTTGAAGAAGCTAGTATTTACATCGATACATGCTTTTATGTGTTTTACTTGTAATAGAATGAAATATAGCAAATTGAATAAAAACGTCCTTTACTATAAAAATCTTGAGAGATAAGACACTTGAGATGTTGAAAGAGCTGTTAAATTTGTCATTGATGCTGTGAGCAGCTTACAGTACGTGTTGGGGATCCATTCTGACAGTGTGCTGGCCACTGTTCATTGCCAATCAGATTAATCTAATTCCTCAAGGTCCTCATGAAAAGAAACAAGCAAAAGAAC
The DNA here is from genome assembly GCA_902685375.1 of Neostethus bicornis. Lineage (NCBI taxonomy): Eukaryota > Metazoa > Chordata > Actinopteri > Atheriniformes > Phallostethidae > Neostethus > Neostethus bicornis. The sequence continues at coordinate 20,009,485 of LR738551.1, read as the reverse complement.
AACTACAATCCAGTTAGAATCCAATTCAAAATGATTTTTTACTCTCTCATTGGAAGTTACGTAAAGCAGCTTTACCTGTATTTCAGTATCATTTTGAGCACTGCGCAAAATAACTTCTACATTTGAGCAAACACAAAATATACTTCTGTGCAAACAATCTTCATTTCTGTGTTTGCTACAATCTGTGTAAAACTTTCCCTCATTTTTTCCGACTCCCTTACTTCCCCTTCTGCTCACTGCTTCAGTGAAGCATCTGAGCTCGCAGCAGTGTTATAAATGTGCAACGATTTCAACCAATCACAGGCTTTGAAAAAGTCATTCTCTTTGGCCTCATGGTGACACTAACAGAGATGTTTCCTAAGCCAAGAATAACTAATTATTAGAAAGTATTTTCAGACAAATTGCATTTCTATGCATCTGAAACAGGGAACACCATTACTTCCGTATGGTTAACCGAGAAAGATTACATGAGCATCCTGATGTTTGATTTAATAGTAGCAGCAGAACATACTGGTGTCCGCTGATAGTTTTGCCAGGAGCAAACTCAAACAAAGACAATCAATTTTACCAGTGAATTATTTAATAAGGTTTGAAATTCCGAGTCAGCGCTTTCTGTCTCTGTTGAAAAATGTGGAAAAAAATACTAGGTATTAAAGATAAACTAGTGAAAATGTCAAATAAAATTTGAAACAAGTACTTCTTTTTGTAAAGATACTAAAACTTTACAAATTTAGTAAATTTGTAAAGCACTTAGGATCAACAGTCCAGAGCAATGGAGAGTGTGGAAAAGAGGTGAAGAAGTGTGTTCAAGCAGGCTGGAACGGGTGGAGAAAATATCAGGTGTGATGTGTGACAGAAGATTTTCAGCTAAAATGAAATGAAAAGTGTACAAAACCGTGGTGTGACCGGCCATGCTGTTTGGTCTAGAAACAATAGCACTGAGGAAAAGACAGGAAGCAGAGATGGAGGTAGCAGAGATGAAGATGCTGAGGATCTCTCTGAGAGTGACCAGAATGGACAGGATTAGAAATGAGTCTATATGAGGAACAACACATGTTAGAGGTTTTGGAGATAAAGTCAGAGAGGCCAGACTGAGATGGTTTGGACATGTGCAGAGGAGAGAGAGAGAGTGCATCGTTAGAGGGATGCTGGGTTTGGAACCACCAGGAAAAAGGCCTAGAAAAAGACCAAAGAGGAGGTTCATGAATACAGTGAAGGAAGACATGAAGATAGTTGGTGTAACCGAAGAGAATTCAGCAGATAGGGTTAGATGGAAGAAACTGACTTGCTGCGGCGACCCCTGGAGGAAAATGCGGAAAAAGAAGAAGACCTTTTTGTAAAGATAGCTTACAGGAGGATTTTAACCAACAACCGTTGAGTGGATGAAAAATGTACTATACAGTATTGCCTGATGCAATGGAATCCAAGAGGTTGTTTAATATCTAATTATTAACCTTTCAAATGTAATCCCAAATTGCAAACAAAATTAAACTGATATTTGCTGAAAAGGATTTTGATTTCCTCATTTTTACGCAATGCTTCTATAGAAGATAAAGCCGGCATGATGGTGGTGCACCTTAGATGCATCGTCAGTTTTAACAAGTTTATTACAGATGTGCAGAGCCAGACAGAGCTCGGCAGGATGAGTGACCAGAAGACAGGAGCTTGGCGTTAAGACAGGGTGAGGGACAGGGGTAGCAGAGTGCACCATCATGGCTGAATGACAGCAGCACTGCAGGTCATTGCAGCAAGACAATGATCTGGAAAAGAAGTGAGGGACACCAGGGTTTAAATAGTCCAGGTGGAAACAAGACACACCTGGGATTGGGACCAGGTGTGCAACATTAGGGCAGAGGGCAGGATAGAAGGAAGAGTTGGAGGGATGCTCATCTATCAATAGTGAAAAATGAGAAGAAAAGTAAGTTTTTGTATGGAAAACTATTGGCTTTCATCACTAGATTAAAATCAAAATAAAAGCAGGTGCTTTTTTAAAAAAAGTCTAAACATTCTGGAGTTTGAAAATGGATCATGTTGCCATTTTCAACACTAAATTCCAATGATTCCCTTTCTAAATTAAAACACAAACAAATCATGAATGCTTTAAAGGAGTGCACGTCATCCAACCTCCTCCATCGTCCCTACGACATCACGCCAGTTAAACTGCCATAGCAGTGTTAAATCTTCCTAATACCCTCTCTGCTGGTATAAATATTGTAATGATGACGCTCAGAGCGAAACCTCCGCGTGTAAGAAAAGCATCAGCTTGTTTTATAAAAGCAGGCAGTCCTGAAAGAAGGGTATTGTTCAGCAGCAAGAAGAAAATCCATGGCCTTCGGCAGCGGCGGTTGGTGATTTTAATGCAGAAGCAATAGAGTCTAAATTAGCTGCAGCCATCCCACTTTAATGATACAAAGCAGGATTTCAGCTGTCCAATCAAAGACCTAATGTGATTGTTTATAGTTGTGTGTAGAGGGTCAAGGCTCATTGTTGCACCTCATTAATACAAATAGGATTATTGAATTTACATGTTGTGTGTTCTTTAGTTGTTATGACTGAGAAGCAGATCAGAGATGCCTGACCTGTGTAGGTTTAAAATAAACCCACACTTAAACCACATGGTAACTTTTCATCTTATCACGGTTAGGTTGTCATGCTGAGCTGTTTCTTAACATTTCCCAGAAGCCTTCACAACATCAGTTTACAGAAAGAAAAACATGTTTTTCTCTATTTGCAGAGGTTAGGTCGTCCGCAGAGTTAGACAAGATATCCTCCTGGTACTTCGATTCTCCTCCACTTACAGCACGGAGAAATATTGTATCAACATGTCAGAAGAATAAAAACCACAGAGTAACAAAAGCAAGGGTTTGGATTTGAGATTATTAGCATATCAAAAGCTCACAGTGAACTGTAGCATTTTTTTTTCAAGCGATCAATAAATTGATCAGGAATAGTGACAACTTGACAATAAGTTCTGTAAAATGGTTTATCATTCTTGTTCTCAGAACAACCGGCTCATGGAAATTATTTTGAAAAGTAAAATAACAATGATGGTTATGGAAATGCTTCCAAAATAGCTGCTTACCTCTCTTGGTCAGCACTTCGAAACCGGGGCAAAATCATCTGTCTGAAGCTGCTGGTCCGGTCCAGTTTGGGCTGACTTTTTGCCCTCTTGATGGAACCCTTTAGCCTCCTATTAAGAAAACTCTGAATTGAACACAACAAAGAGAGAAAACTCAGAAACAGCAGAGACCCAAAAAAAACAATAATATTGGAAACTGTTAGTAAAATTTCAAAGAACGCTATGGATGCGTTTTTTAACTTTACTGGACTCACCGGCTGCCTGAAAGGCTGCGGAGTTGTATTAGGAGGGGTCTCCATGCTTGACTGTCTTACAGAGGCAAAACTTGCCCTGCGAGATTGGTCTACAAGCAACAAAATACCAAGAATAAAACAACGGTCATTCAAATGAAACATAAAAATCACAAAGTTTCTTTCATTCAGTCAGAAATCATGACAGGACACACACCACAGCAGTACACCAGTGCAGTAACGCTTAAGCCAAAAAACAACATTAATAAAAACAAACCTTTGCCTAAAAGACAAGATATGACTGACAAATAGACACCTCAGTGCTGCTGGGGTGAGAAAAAAACTTTTGCGTATCCAAGGTCAGTGAAATCTACCGAATGCATGTGATGCAAAACAGCAGGGACGGTTCTGGAAGGAAGACCCACACTGTGATGATTCATCATGAAAGTTCTGGTTTCAGTCTGACTTCAGACTTGTGCAAACTATATATAATGATGGATCTATAAAAGTATGAGCAACTATCTTTAGGGAATCATAGCCGCAGGTTTCTGTGGATGAGAAAAGCTAAGATATGTGGGATGCTTATAGAGTTCAAATTTCATCCTCATTTAACTTTAAAATAGATATGAACTATTTACACACAGCAACATCTTTTTTTTCTTAATACTATTATTTTGCAATTTGTTCATACCTCTAACTTCTATAATAATTTTCTATTTTTTAAAACTAAAATGTCTCTGAATTCTTACATTTTGAGCATTTGACAGCTTTCTAAGGCCACAAATGTCTTTATTGTTGTTCACCCTGCTGTTCTATTTTTGCTTGTGACAGATCTGTTGGGGCAAGAAATCACCCAGCGGAGCTGTTTTTTTCCCTTTTGTTAAAGAGAATCAAGACGTTCTGTCATGGTATGATTTCCTCGCTTCTGCAGCTTGTAAGTAGGCTACTCTCCAGGTTCTATTCTGAAACCTAGCTAATTGTTTGGTTTCCATGGAAACAACACCAAGGGCTCCTGCTGAATTGCAGAAGATATTGGTCCAAACTGCACGGTAAGGATAAGTGAAAACACTAAGCAACATGACGTGTATAGCTGTGTTTCTATCATAGGTATAAGCTGTCCGGAGCTGGTTGGAGGAAAAATACTCTTTGTGTTTCAGAATCAGAATCAGAATCAGAATATACTTTATTGATCCCACACAGGGGAAATTTGTGTGTCACAGCAACAACTTCCTATCTGCTAAGTGAGTCGTTGTAGAGCCCGATCACGTACGGAAAGAAAGACCTCCGGTAACGAGATGTTCTCGAGCGGAGCTGTCTGAGCCTCTTGGAGAAGGAGCTCCGTTGTTCGTCCAGGAGTGGGTAGAGAGGATGGTCATGGTTTTCCATGATGGACAAAAGTTTGTTCAGTGACCTCCTCTCTACCACTGCCTCAAGTGAGTCCTGTTTGCTGCCAATGACAGAGCCAGCCAGTCTGATTAGTTTATTCAGTCTGTTGGTGTCACTGGCTGCGATGCTGCTCCCCCAGCAGATGACAGAGAAGAATAAGGTGCTGGCCACCACAGACTGGTAGAAGGTCTCCAGGATCTTGCCGCACACATTGAAGGACCTCAGCTTCCTTAGAAAGTAAAGTCGGCTGCAAGTCTTCTTGTACACAGCAGTACTGTTGCTCCTCCAGCTCAGTCTACTGTCGATGGTCACTCCAAGGTATTTGTACTCCTCAACCACCTCCACATCTCTACCCAGAATGCAGAGCGGCTGCAAAGCAGTCCTCCTCCTCTTCCGGAAGTCAATCACCATCTCCCTGGTCTTGTCCACATTGAGGAGCAGGTGATTCTCTCCCGCCCACACCACAAATCCATCCACCACCCTCCTGTACTCCTCCTCCTGCCCACCACTTATACACCCTACAACTGCAGAGTCATCAGAGAATTTCTGTAGGTGGCATGAATCGGAGTTGTGCTGGAAGTCTGAAGTGTACAATGTGAAGAGGAATGGAGAGAGCACCGTGCCCTGTGGGGCTCCCACACCACTTAAAACCACATCAGACCGGACTTTCCCCAGCCGGACGAACTGTGGCCTGTCCGTCAGGTAATCAGTGATCCAGGAGACGGCGGACGCACCAGCACCCATCAGCCGCAGCTTATCACCCAGTAATGAGGGCTGGATGGTGTTAAAGGCACTAGAGAAATCAAAGAAGGTGATTCTCACCATGCCTCCACCGCCATCCAGATGTGAATGAGCTCGCTGCAGCAGATGGATGACAGCGTCGTCAACACCCAGGCGTGGCTGGTAGGCAAACTGCAGGGGGTCCAGAGAGGAATTCACCAGCGGTCTCATGTGGGCTAACACCAGCCTCTCCAGCACTTTCATCACATGAGATGTGAGGGCAACTGGACGGAAATCCTTGAGGTCAGATGAAGATGGTTTCTTGGGTACAGGGACCAGGCACGATGTCTTCCAGAGAAGCGGAACCCTCTCCAGCCTGAGGCTCAGGTTGAAGAGGTGCTGGAGAACCCCACACAGCTGGAGCGCACAGGTCCTCAGGGTATGGGGGTTGATGCCATCTGGGCCGGCTTCTTTGTGCTGGTTTAGCTTCTCCAGCTGTTTCTTCACCTGAAAGGTGGTCACAGTCAAACGGTTGGGTGGGGGGGGTTCAGGCACTAGTCCATTTAATCGCTGAGAAGGAGCAGACGCTGGTAGCAGGTGTGGTGGAGGTAGGGAAGAAGAGGTAGTGGTGGTGGCATTTGTAGAGCTAAACCTATTGAAGAAGGTATTAAAGTCATTAGCTCTATCTTTGCCATGGAGTAAATGGTAACAGGGAGGGAACCATTAATTCCATTGACAAATATTCAGGGTATCCACCTAGACCTGAAGCAGTCATCTGTAATATGACGATCTAACTAAATGTGAGATGTTATAAGACACAAATGTTGGGTCGTTGGGAATGTAAAATGCTGTCAAGTCAGAGCGTGTAGGTGGCACCAGCTTCCAGTGATACCAGGAGGAGAGAAAAAGACCGAAAGAGGAAGAAGGAGTGAGTGGGTGTTTGAGAAAAATTCTCAACCTTCAGGATATCTACTCGTACATCTTTGGAAACAATTTTTTTTTTTTAATTCTTAAAAACGTTTTTATTCAAATTTTACTGTAAAACTGACTTTTAATGAAAAAATAAAAGATTACCTCTTATTGTCTTAGATCACAACATAAGCATTTTAAATAAATGCAAGTATTGAAACTGAATTTATTTCAAGCAATTAAAGCAAGCATCATTATTTTTTATCAAAGGCAGCGTCAACTCTTCATAAGTCTCTGGTGCATACAGCAAGCTGAATCAGCCTTTTCTCCAACGTTGACCTTTATTCTCAGCCTGCATAATGGAGACCTTCGACAATACAAACAACTTAAACAAATCGACTTAGAAGTTTTTTTTTTTTTTGCATGATAAGTTTTTGCTTTGTAGCAGGTAAGAACGAGGGCATTAGGAAAAAAATGTGGTCAATCAATAATCACAATTTGTTTTATAATTTTTAGCTCAGAGACAGGTCTTTATTGGTCTTTAAGTTTAGACCAACAAAAACTGACAGACTAGAAAAAGAAAAGTTTGTTTGAAAAAAGGCATTTTAAATGGAAAATTTAAAGTTATTTCTTCCAAATTAAGTATTACTGAATAAGAAAACTATTTGATATTTCTTTTTTGTTTTTTGAAGTCATTTTTTTGTCAAAAGTCACTGCAGAAAAAACGACTAGAGTAATGTTTGAATCCAGGTAAGGCAAGGCAAGGCAAGTTTATTTGTAGCACAATTCATACAAAATGTAATTCAAAGTGCTTCACAAGAAAGAAAAGAAAAAGAATGCATTAAAATCACAAAACATAGAATCAAAAAGTTTAAAAATTAAATAAATAAAATCATTAAAACAGATTAAAAAAAGAGCAATTAATAAAAAGCACAGTTAAACAGAACTGTTTTCAGCCTAGATTTAAACATTGTCACAGTAGAGGCCTGTCTCACGGCTTCAGGAAGTTTGTTACAGACTTTTGCAGCATAAAATTGAAATGCAGCTTCTCCATGTTTAGTCCTGACTGTAGGCTCCAGCAGGAGACCGGTCCCGGAGGTCCTCAGAGTTCTAGATGGTTCATAAGGTACTAACATATCACAGATGTACTTTGGTGCTAGACCATGAAGAGACTTAAACACAAGCAGAGCAGCTTTAAAGTCTATTCTCTGAGCCACAGGAAGCCAGTGCAGAGACTTTAGCACAGGACTAATGTGATCGTATTTTCTAGTTCTTGTGAGGACTCGAGCCGCAGCATTTTCAATAAACTGCAGCTGTTTTAAAGCCTTTTTGTTCAGACCAGTGAGTAGACCGTTGCAATAATCTAACCTACTGGAAACAAATGCATGGATAAGTACCTCTAAGTCTGTTTTAGAAACCAAACCTCTGATTTTGGCAATGTTTTTCAGGTGGTAAAAGGCTGCTGATGTAATTGATTTGATGTGACTGTTGAAGTTAAAGTCTGAGTCCATTATTACTCCCAGATTTCTAACTTGATTTGTCGGTTCCAGAGAGAGAGATTGAAGGTAACTGATGACACTTTCTCTTTGTTTCTGTGGGCCAAAGGTAAACTTTTTTTTTTTCTTCTAGATCCTGTCCTGTCCGGTGTTGTGGCAAACAGAATGGTGACCTGTGTGTCCAGTATTGCTGGACAGTTTTGCTCTGCCAGGGCACATTTTAAATGTTTTTAAGTACATTTAAAATTAATTGTTAGTTCATTTTATTGCATCCTTCCCCTTGTATAGTTTGTTCATTGTTGGACAAATTATCATTAAAATGAATATTATAAAATGTGCAGCAAATAAAATCGAAATTGTAGTCACTTCCCTTAAAGAAAGGGTAATACGCAAAATACACTTTTCGGAGGCTTCTTTTTTTTTACTGTACTATATTTATCCCTTAAATGGGGAAATTACTTTTGCTGCATTGCAGCACAGCAGGCAGCCACGACAACACCAATGGTGGGAGTAACTGGGGGTTGGGTGTCTTCTCCAGGGACACTTGGGCATAGGCCCAGTGGGAATCAAACCGGCTTCTTCCGGTCAAAGGACGAACATTCAACCACTGAGAATGATAAAATGGACCTCAACCTCCATCTGTCTTTCATATTTAAAAATATTTCCACAAAATATCAAAAACATCCCTAAAATGGTTTTAGATTTTATTCTAAAATGTAATCAAATTTTTGAGCAAATTGCACGCTCTTTGTTCCTGTATTTCAATAGTATTCGAACGCCAGCTTGTTCTTGGGCACATATTTAATTTCCCTAAACATACTTTCTCATTTTCATCTCATAAAAGCTATCAAAATGTCTCCTTAAAGTTTTATTTTGTAATAATTGTCACAAAGATGTAACAATAATCTGAACTCACAAACTAGCATAAAAATCTACGTTTTTATGTCACACATAAAAAAACGTGGGATTTTAATACGACAACTTTGAAAAAAATGATTTAATCAGAGTCAATGTTCTTTCTTCAAAATTGGCAGAAAGAGAAATTTAAAAAAAGCAAAAATTTTTAGTCCAAATAATTTGGCAGCTTTTCTTGTGTGGGATTTATAGTAGTGTTACGAAGGGAAACAGTTTATAATTTTTTTCATTTTTTGGCTTCAAAAATGTAAAGTATTCTACTGAGAAAACTGACTAACCTTTATATTGATGCTGCCGACCAGTTTGGAGCGACAGTTTCCAGGAAAAGATTACACACACATACACAAGATCCTGTTGTGACTGGTCTGGAGCATCTGACAACAAAGAGCCTCCAGTGAGTCACAGACAGGACGGCTGGAGCAGATGTCGCACTCATGTCAGATGGGAGTCTCCCTAATTGCCATATTCCAATACAGGTCATGATGACAACTAACCAATGGATATTAGACAAGATTTTTTTTATTTTCCCAAATGAATCAAGTATGGATCTTAGAGGTCAATAAAGTTGCTTCATTTAAATGCCATTTAAAGTTTTTTTTTCTTAATTTTAAATCACATTTGCCAGTTTAATAACAGGAATGAGTGTGTAATAGTTTTTCTTCTCAATTGTGCAACTTAGACTTATCAAACCTTGATCATTTTTTATCTAATGCAGATGAAACAATCCATAGCTCAAAGTCCATTTTTAGATGTTCACAAAAGGATGATGCACAGCCTCTGCTGAGGATCACCACCAACAACCGCCTCTGCAGTTTGAAGTTTGACAGATTTTTCTCCAAGGCTAATCAGATGAACCTCCCACTAGTGGCTGAATAGTTTCTGAGACCATCCTCACACCAAGAGCAGGGACTGTAAAACAGTCAAGAAGGTCTAACAAAAAAATATGCTACCTTGTAATGCAGGTTGCACGTGGTGCAGTGGTTAGCACAGTGGCCTCACAGCAAGAAATCAGGGTTCAAGTCCTAGAGTAGGATGAGACTTGAAACACTGGCCTTTCTGTGTGAAGTTTGCATGTTCTCCTTATGAATGCAAGGGTTTCTTCCCACCATCCAAAAAGATGCATGTTAGGTTGATTGGCCACTAGGAATGAGTATGTGTGGCCCCGGAACAGACTGGTGACTTGTTCAGGGTGTACCCTGCCTCTCGCCTGAAATCAGCCAGGATAGGCTCTGGCATCCCCTGTGACCCTATTAGGGATAAGCGGTTCAGAAAACGAAACGAAACCTTTTGATGCAGTTTACTGCCATGTATTGACTATACAATACTTTCTCCATTTGGTTTCTAATCTATTTGGATTTGAAAGTATTTGATCATCAGTGCTTTTAAACTAGTGTACATTTGGAATGTAGTGAATATGTACCCTGCCTTTTCTAATAGAGAACACCACTTATTTATTTTTGCACAATAGCTTATTTATTTGCTGTTTCAATCATGTTTGGATGACTAATTCATCTTTCAATAGTTGTATTTTATCGGTTTTCACATCATTAAAAATTTTGTCTCGGCTTTGTAGTTATTTTTCATTCAAATCGATGCCCCGTTTTGAAAGAGTCAGAAGATTTTATGTTGGTCTTCATGCTTGTTTGTTATCAATATGCATTAAAGGAGTCTGGCCTCCAGTTGCAGGGCAAAATATTCTTTCATTTAGTGGCCGTAGGGCTCTGCATGAACCCATCCATCGCTCAATATCTTATAAAAACTATCTTTTTATGCACTGATACAGTAGATATGGCCAATACATGGCAAATGCATCATTCAAAAGTAAACAAACCAGAGTTATTGCAACTCTGCAACAAATGATTCAAACAATAGCTGATTAAATACATGCATAGAAGCAGTTCAACTTTCTGCAAAACAATGAAAGAAAGCGGCCAGATCATATGGAACAGAACATAATTAACACCAGCCTGTGATCGCTGATGTTTTTTGGTTGACAATAATGATCTTGAAGGCCGTAACAGACCAATATATTGTCTTCCGCTTATCCAGGGCCCGGTTGGGGGGCAACAGCTTCAGACAGGAAACCCAGGGTTCTCTCACACCGGCTGCATCCTCCAGCTCACCTGGGAGGATCCCGAGGTGTTCCCTGGCCAGCTGTAACACATACATAGTCTCTTCAGCGGATCCGTGGCCTGCCTCTGGGTCTCATCCCGGCACCTCACCAGCGAGGCGTTTGGGAGGCATCCTAACTAGAGACTCGAACCACTCCATCAGGCTTCTCTCGACCCGAAGGAGCAACGGCTCTACTCCGAGCTCCTCCCAGATGACGAAGCTCCTCACCCTAACTCTGAGTGAGAGCCCAGCCACCCTGCAGAGGAAGCACATTTTAGCCAATTGTATCTGTGATCTCGTTCTTTTATGTCATCACTCACATCTGGTGATGATAAGGTCGGGATGTAGGAATGTAGATTGACTTGTAAATCGAGAGCTTTGCTTTTCAGCTCAGCTCTTTCTTTGCACTTGTCTCTTTTAAGAATGGTTAGCCGTAACCACTGCGAAAACTAAACTTTTTAAAATCGTGATGTTAAAACGTTGTTTATTCTAGAGACTGACAAAGGAATCTGAGCATCTTTCTTTTAAATTTCATTTACATGACTACTAACGGGAGTTTACATTTACTGTAAAAGCAAAGCAAAAGAAGCATTTGTTTACTAACAAAAACTGAGAGTTTAAATCTGACACAGCTGCAATTTAAAAATAGGTTAACGTCTACTAACCTAACCACAAACATGTAAACCCCAAGAGACAGGTACAAGGTAGACTTTGTTATTTGAGTAAAATGACTTCCAAGTGGATTCTTTTTTCTACAATTCTCAAAAAGAATTTTAGAAGAAAGCACCAATAACTCTGAGCTAAATTCATAAATCCCCCTATTTTCACAAAGGTAAAAAAAACAGACATGATATAACAAATGTGTGGGGCTCTTTCATTAGCAGAAAACCTCTCTATATCAACTCCTTGGTTTTTTGACAGACCAGCAGCATCACCCCAGGAGGTCTGAAAACCCAGAATGACATTGACGATGCCAATTGCACAGGAACACTGATGCTATTCAGAGAAGCAGATGGAGGAAAATCTCTTGTTGCAGCAGCAATGTGAGAGTTAAAAGACCAGCTAAAGACTAGTTAGCATGCTGTAATTAACCCTATTTTACTGCATGTACTCTGGAAGGATGGCAGCATTAGAAAAGTGATATTGTGTTTGCAAACTGTAAAATGAACAAAGCTTTTTCAAGGGTTCTTGCTTTGAAAAGTTAAGACACTTCTCTCTGCATTCACAATCACTCCTGTGCTATGTTTAGAAACAGCACTACAGTGGAATTAATGTACAGAAAAGGCAGAACGGCAGGATTTGAAAGAAAAGGTGGGTGGAAGGGTTGAGAAAGAAGGGGCAGAGTGGATGCGAGGGAGACACGAACTCCAAACCAAATAAGATAGTTTTGCAAAAGCCAAAAACCACGGGAAGAAGTGCCTCTGGACATTCTGTGATGTAGTTGACTTTACTTTAAACTGAACAGGTTTCAGAAAGCTACATAAACAACCTAAAGTTGCTTTTTATTATGTTTTCCAGCATTCTTGTCTTTCTCTTGCACGTCCCTCTGCTTGTGTGAGCTCTAGCCAAGCGAAGTGTGGCCTAGTTACCATAGGAACATGTTCACAGCTTGTGAACTGCTCTCCATCAAAATACCTTCTACTAATGTGTTTAGGAACACGATTGCTAGGTTTGCAAATTCAGTCAGTTCAGACACAAGGCTGAAGTGGAACAAGAAAAGTCGACAAATGTTTGAAAAATTGTGTTTAAGCTAAAGATCTACAAGATAAGAGTCAGGGTGGCAAAAAAAAAATCTAAAAATAACTTAGTGGGGTTTCCAATAGCTGGAAAAGAATAGTAGAACAAAAAAATGTGCTCGATAAACTTTTCATCGGTCACTTTTTTATAGCAACGTTTAAAACGAAACATATAAAAAAAAACATGAATAACAGAGATAAATCTCACTGAAGCACAACAACAAGATGAAGCTGAAAAAAACAGCAGCAGAAACAAGCAGACTGGTTCTCGGCTAAACCGACTCACTTGGGGTTAAAACTCCAGGTCCACCACAGCAAACCTCCACTTGACCAACCAACCCGTACTGACTCTGATGCGGCAGCCACGTCTTTGAAGGTGTGTCCATGCAGCTGAATGGCACAGACAGGTAAAGCAGTTTTTGCTTTTTTAAAGGTTCACTATTTATAAATCACCATTAAAAGATTAATGAAAGCAAGAAAAGGGGGGAAATTATCTGAATCAAAAAGAAAAATACTAAAATGAGGCCTTAAACTGTAAAGAAAATCTAATTTATGCAGCATGCCAGTGAAAGTTTTCTAACCACCAATCATTTTAAATAATGTGACTTGTATCTAAAAGGGAGATGTTACAAAGAGAGAAGATTTTCACACACTAGTCTCTGTCATGAAACATAATGATTAGTGCAGCACTCTTTGCAGAATACGATAGTTGCCCTTTATAGAGTTCCAAGCTAAATGTCACAAAGCTCCTCAACCACAAGCTGCTACTATGATTAATTGATAAGCATTCCTACAGATACATCAGCGATTAAAATGCCCCCGTCATGTTCAATGAAGCTGGAAAAAGAACACTCATTTGTTTTTATTTGAATGTGTAAGAAAATTTTCTATTAAAGGCTAAAGTACGTACGTACAAAATTTCAAAATTTTGAAAATTTTAAAATTTCTTGGACTTCAGTACTAATGAACAGATCCCGTTTGCTTTTTTCAACAGGTTTAGGGGCTAAAAGAAAATCTCACTTTGGTTTGTTTTCAGTAGCAAATGTGTTATTAATTATTAAAGAAGAATCAAATCCATTCAGAGTTTGAGTGAATGTTGAAAGACATATTGATAACTGCATTAAATTCCAGTTTTATTTTTGGAGAAGAAAAGAAGAAATAAAATGGTTTATGTCAAGATGTTATTTTTTAACATCTGCACAACAAAAATCAAATACTGTATTTCTTTTTGTTAAAAACAAGGGACAGACATCAGATGATAAACAATCATCATTCAAAGGTAATATTACCATCAGTCCAAATCAATAAAAAAAATTTATTCTGCAAATATCTTTCATTACTGCACCGGTGGATCTGTGTTGTTTGCCATCAGTGGTTTAGTGCACAAGATACCAGAATGGCGTCATTCTAAGATGGATCGGTCCGTCTATTTTGGGAGCCAGCTTACTTTGAGGGAGGGATCTAAAATGACATGTTGGGAATCTAAATGGATTAGGATGTTTTTTACAAAGTGGCAAGCACAATACAAACTTCAATGACAACCAAGGTTTTTTTAAAAAATACTTTTAGAATGTGCTTCTTACATTTAAATTTGGTGCCTCGTTAAATAAAGCTCTAAAATTAGAGAGGAATAAAATGTGTTTTTAATACAAAAACATTTCTGACCGCACACATGTAGACGATTATAGCCAATAATAACCCATTGTTTTAATAAATAAGATGTAAAATAAGGTTGTTTTATCAGCTCAGCTCCAGATTTAAAGTCCACCTAGCTTTCTGGTCCAAGTATGGTCTTGTTAAAGCCAAAACAGTCAACCTGATATTTATTATAAAAAGTGATTGCAAGAAAACAAAATAGTTTCTGTCTTTTCTTCCCCAAACAATCTTCCAACATCCGTTGAGTCATCAGTGCCGACAATATTAATAATTTTATATCACTGAGGCCTGCATGGTTAGTACTATTGCCGCACAGCAAGAAGGTTGGGTTTAAGGTAGTATGGCAGGGCAGGACGCGAAACACTTGCCGACGCCGACTGGGATAAGAAGTTTAAAAGATGAAAGAATGAATTATGTAACTGAATATAATTTAACCCACAATCTGAGAACATTTAAAATATTTACAATGTACAAAGTACCTATATCAGCATTTATTTTTTTCTAAGACTACTGAATTCCACCATATGTAATTTTTTATTTCATTTTTATGTATTACTAAGATTTTTGTCTATGATGGATTTAATGTTCATACACAGTCCTTTGAATTATCTTGTATGTGAGGTTTAATGTACAAATAAACCTTTTCTTTTGTTTTTGGTTCATTTTTTTTTTAAAAGTTGTTGATTTTGGTGCCTGAAGGCTCTTTTTATGCTGATGACAAGATTAATATTACTCAAACCCCAGTAGACTCATTTAAGAGTAGATATTTTGGGATGCTCTACAAATAAGAAAATTGTTATTTTGAGGAGGGGGCTTTGGGAGATTAGATTGAATAAGATGAAGGGTTCAGCATGGCAAAGAATTACTTGAAAAGTATTATGATGCTTTCTGCTGGTGCAGTCATTTACAAAATAAGGCGTGAGAGAGAATTTTCTGACCCCAGGCAAAACAATTTGAGGAAACATCAAGTCGAAAGCTCATTGGGAATGTTCCTGTTTTCTCTTTTTTATTTGGGATTGCATGTACTCCAACTGACAAAGCGTGCCTGTCCTTGGCAGAAATACCCTGTATGAAGCCCAATTCTCACATTGTGCTGACGATGGCTGAGGAACAGCAGAGTTATGACAGATATGTGGTGATGGAATAAAATCAGCTCTTTGCTAGCTGCCAGGAACCAAACTGACAACTTTGACAGGAAGGCGAGATTTTCAACAGCTCATGAGGAATTGATAAAGATTATATGTTTGTGATTCAGACCATCTAATTTTAGAGTACTAAAAAATAATCCAATAAGATATCTTTAAAACAGTGGTATCTCATGTTAATGTCTCTTATGTGGCGGAGTATGAGAAAACCCAGTGTGGAGGAACAAATCAAATTGAGCAGGACTTATTTGTTTCATCGGGAGGCACAGTTCAGATGTTTTATTAACTCGAGAAGTTTTCCCTCCACTTTATTGTTTTTTGGTTAAGATGGAAGAGCCTACTGTGTACAATAATAGTGCAACATAATGGTCCATGAAGATGGTGGCCGTTCGCAGCATCTAAACATTAACTACATCTACTGCCAACTGGGAGGAAAAAGCACTATCACACAGAAAATTACAAGATTTCAAAGAATCTTCAAACCCATTATGCAAATGTAATTTTTTTCAAGGGAAGATTCACCTGTTTTTGTACTTAAATGAATCACTTACAATCTGAGTTTGTAAAACTACCTGGAAATAATTTACAAAATTTTTATTTCATTTTGAATCTTGGCACCAGTGAATTTCAGATTGAGCTCTTTGTTGAATAATCCAGCTGGCAGAACACCCCGATGCAGGTGTTTGTTTGCATCATCCAGAGACAAATAATTAGCAAAACAGACTCCGTCAAATGGCTAAAAAGTCTCACTGACTAATTAGATAATTGCCGATTAACAGTCGGTGAACATTTCACTAAAAACAGCCGTAGATACCATTTTTTATTCCCCCTCAGGATGCAATCACATGTTTCATGGTGCATGAAATTACATATCAATATTTCTCCTGGGTGATAAAACCACAAAAAACAGAAGAAGATGAAGAATGCTGGATTAATTTATACGAAAAAGACAGATTACAGTTCTTTGCATGTGATTGCACAAGGTCTGTTGCTATGAGGTATTTTCTATTGGTTCCGTGCAGCACTGAAATCAGTCCCCCTTTGAACTTTACTTTGTGTAAACCACCACTAGCTATTTATCACAATGTAACTTTAGACTTCAATTTAAAGAAAAGGTTAGAAATGGACCATTTCCCCCCTTTTTTAAAATCTTTTAATCTATTCTTTGTTGCTTATTCGGAACAGGGGCTGAAGCTTTAGAAGAGAAACCCAAACTTTCTTCTTCCAACTCATTCAGTCCATCAGATATGAACTTAGACCACCTTTCCTAACCTAATCTGATAATCCCACTGAAATATTTACTCTTTACAACGAAGTTTGTTATGGCCTTGTAGTATTTGACATTGTCCTTGTCAGTCTAATCTTTGTGGGTTTAGAAAGGGTACCTTCTACAAAGAGATCCCTAAACTTGGAAAATAAAACTTTTCTTTGCTTGTCTTTAAATAATGGATTACATGTTTTCAGTCTGAACAATTTCTATTTGATTCGATTTAGTTCAAATTTAATCAAAGCAAAAGTGACAGGAAGTGAAGGTTACCGATCCACCTCAAAATTGAAATTAGTCACAGCATACTTTCCCATTCAGAGTTTTCTGGTATAACCTGTGTTTCTGTAAACCAATAAAATATTGAACAATGGTGAGATACTTCTGAAAGTATTGATTCAATGCTATTTAAAACAACCACCTTTATTCCCAGCAACTACCAGATATTCTCGGCTTAATTAGATCTTTTAGTCTTGAACATCAAAAACAGAAAAATAAGCTCCTCCTGCTCTGATGAACCTATTTTCTCCCCAATCACAAACTTGTGTCACTAACAAAAAGGAAATCTGTCTTGATTTCAGAACACATTATTGAGTGTATGAAATTCTCTAAAAAGTATGCCCAAATTTTGTCTACTTAGATTTGAACCCAAAAGAAGAACTTCCAACAAATTCCCTAAATAAATTATTTGCACCTATCAGGAGATAATTCCCATCCCATTATACTTCTACCACAGCAGTAGATTCATTCAAAATTAATGCTGTACATTTAAAAGGTCAATTACTAATCTGACCAATCATCAACTAGGAATAAACTGATTAAACTATGAAGGCTTGAAAGTTGTTTCCCAGACAGTGTTTTTAATGTATTTGAAAAATCATTTTCAATCTGAATCTCTAAGTGAATCTCGGATTGAAAATGATTTCCGGATGGAAGTCGAAACGTCTCGATCATCAAATATACTGTCCATACTGTATATGTATGCTATGGACAGTGATGTCCATAGTCTATGATGAACCGTTTCATCATAGAAACGGTTTCAAACCAAATTTGAAACCGTTTCTATGATAGATCACTCCTGGATGAATGAGTAAATGAACTGGATTACACTATATTTAAAAATGACACAAAGGAAACTATCAAATAATTTACTTTCTCTTTTTGAACATAAAATTTATGTGAGTGTCTCAAACCAGTTAGAGGTCATCTAAGTTCAAGTTGAGTAGGTTGCAGAATTGCCTGGACAGCCTCCTCTGTGCACCACTGATGCATGAACATCTGCTTCAGTCTCTCCTGCAGATGCTGACAGGAGGGACTGAAGTAGAAGCTGTGAGGTGGAAAAGTCTCCTCACAGATGCTGTCATCAAAATTACAATATGAGAAGATAAACTCAGCTTTACAAGATGCCACATTCTCTCCACATGCAATACATACCCTGAAGAATGGGACTTTCAAGAAGAGAAATCTTGTTAGATCATCTGCATCTGTGGGTGCAGATCGGATCTTATGTTCCCAGGGCACTTTAGGGAAGGGCGGTGAGGTTTTAGGATGGACAGAAACAGCTGGAATCAGTTTATAGAAACCTGAGTTTCCCAGGTTGAAACTAGGTGATGTTTCCTTGTAGAATGGATGCTGATTCTGATGCAGGGTTCCTTCCACCTCCAGATCACTCCATCACAGAAGACACAGCTTGCATGTCAGCTGTGGTTCGACAGCTTTCCTCTCTTTCTGCTTCTTCTGCTCCAACTCTACAGCAATCCTCCAACTGGAACACAATTCCAACACAGCCTGCCTGACAGTAAAGCAAATCTCCCTCTGGGATGATGTTGGTCATTTTAATACTTTTTCACTTTCAATTTAACAAAGACTGATTAATCAAATTATTCTCAAAACGAAATGATTTGACTTGTTCCCGAAACGAGATTCGATTGCGATTAATTATATTAAAATGTTCATTATAAATCCTGCGAGCTGTGCCAACTCAACGCACAGTCTTAGTGCGCTCTGAAAATCCACAAAATATTACAAAATGAAATCAAATTCCACAGATTCCTTGCAGTAAATGAACAAATTCGGATTCAAGCTTATTTTCCACCTTTTTTGTACGACTCCATGTTTAAAGATCGTGTGAAATATTCTTGGAGAGAGTCTGCAGATTAAACAGCGCTGCGTAACAACGTCCAAAAAATTATAACGGAGAGCGGAATCTTGTAGAAAATTGACACGATTGCCTCTGAGTTCCTGCAGTCTTCTTACATCTCATGTTGATTTGGGCTGATCGCAGAAAAGAAGCTCACTAAACAGAGAAAGCTCTCCCTTAAGGGCGGAGATAGCGCGTAAAATAGACGTGAAGAGAAACTGACGCCTGGTTCCACCCCAAAAAAAAGCATATCTAGAGGTTGGGGTACACATGAAGACCCTCAACCTGGTTTATCATTAGGATTGGAAAGAGATGGAGCTGCAAAGTTCATTTACCTGCTCGATTGGGTTAACATGTTCAAAACAGGTTCATTTTAAATCAATCCAACTCTATCTAAAGCACATTTCTTTCTCAAAGTTCTTTATATATTATTTAAAAACACAAATAAAAATTATGGTCTAACTTATTAATCATTAAAAAAAAATAAAAGCAAACTTTCTCTCACATGCATTCACACTCAAACAAGTCTTCATCAAGTAACATTTAGTTTCTTACATAATCAATGATCCAAAAACATCTTTAAAAAGCTTTAAAAAAAACTTTTTAAAAAATTTGAGAGGTGATACTTAATATGCATACACACAGGTATGTAAAACATGTGCATGTTTACATAAAAATTAACACCATAAAGGTAAAAGTTGCATTTCTATACCTGTCAAGGCATTCCTCCCATTACTTAAAAACCATATTTATCGTTCACATCGTCAAACAGATTGTGCATGCGCAGTCAATCCACGATGAGTCAGTGACGTAAAGGGAGATAACCAGTCTAGCTCTGACTGCGCTGTAACAATAGCCACCTAGAATGTTGCATATTCAGCGTGAAAGCAAGACATTTTTATGTCAAAACACGTGATTACTATCACATTTTAAGTCGTTTATGGTTTATTAACCATAACACGAATGGTCTATTTTGAGTCATAAAAAATAAAATGAGAACTCACGCAAAAAAAAAAAAAAAAAAGTGCTTTTCTCTTGTGTTCGGTTTAGTATCCATTATGCGATGTTGGCCACACTTTAGATTCTCTTTGCCAGGGTTTTTCTTCAGTCTAAGTTGTATGATATATTTTTTATACTCTTGTATTAAAGTATATATATATATATATATATATATATATATATTAGTATTTCAGACTAATTCATAATTAATTTATCATTATGAAGCTTTTTTTGGCCAGTTTAATTATGATTCTTGCCTCATCCTTTTCTTTCTGTGACTATATTTCTTGTTTCTTCCAATAACGTCGTCTTAGGTTTCTTTGCTAAATCAGCAGGCTGCATGTCAACTGGTAACCAATTGCTGCAGAGAAAATTGACCCTTATTGCTTGTTTAATAACCATTCATCCATCTAACCATTTCTGTATCCACTTGTTCCCGAAACCCATCATAGCAGTGGTTAGAGGAAAGGCATGAAGATCGATACAAACAATGATATATTAAAAATGAATAAATCTTTGCTGATCCATTGGACTTTTAACCATCTGTTGACATTTTTTATTGGTGTGAAATATTACATTCCATTGTTTTCCGCTTATCAGGGTCCGGGTCGCAGGGGCAACAGACTCAGAAAGGAAGCCCAGGCTTCTCTTACCCTGGCTCTATCATCCAGCTCACCCGGGAAGATCTCGAGGTATTCCCTGGCCAGCTATGACTCATAGTCACTCCAGCGGGTTAGGGGTCTGCCCCTGGGTGTCCTCCTTGTGAGATGTTTCTGAAACTACTCATCAGCAAGGCGTTCGGGAGGCATCCTAACCAGATCCCCAAACCATCCCATCTGGCTTCTCTCGACCCACAGGAGCAACGGCTCTACTCCGAGCTCCTCCCGGATGGCAGAGCTCCTCACTCTATCTATGAGTGAGAGCCCAGCCACCCTGCGTAGGAAGCTCATTTTGGCCGTTTGTATACATGATCTTGTTCTTTTGGTCACCACCCACTTTATAGGTGGGGGTAGAAAGTTAGATTTTTTCGGCTCAGCTCTTTCTTCACCATGACGGACCAATGCAGCATCCTGATTATTGCTGATGCCGCATCAATCCATCTGTCGGTCTCCAGCTCCATTCTTCCCCCACTTGTAAACAAGACCCTGAGATACTTAAACTCCTTCAGTTAGGGCAGGACCCTGTCCCTGACCCGCAGGTGGCATTCCAACGTTTTCCGGGTGAGGACCATGGTCTCGGATTATTCAGAGTGAATGGAGACCTAAACCTACAAAACAGAATTACTTTATTCTGAGTTTATTGCACCACTATCTCAATTTATTCTGATCATTTATCAAACTTTTAGAAGCTCTAAAAAGAATCAAGTTGTTGAACAAAGTAGAAATAACAAAAAGTTTTAAAGCACTCTGTTTTCCTTCTTATTATGCTGAATACCTCTCATTATGTTTCAACACTTCTTTTATAGAAGTACTCCTTTAATCTCAGCTGATAACATCAGGATGCGGCAGAATGAGTAAACAGTGAAAAAGAGGGGTTTTTCTGGTGTCAGAGGATGATTGAACTACAGCAGAGGTAAAGAAACTCTTTTATCAACTAACTTGCAATTATCGCAACAAAGATGTAGACATAACGCTCATGAAGCACTACATGATGTCTTATATTTCTTTAGAACCTCATGACAAGCTTTTATAGTTAAATAAACATCACCAGATGAAAATGAATCTAGTTTTTGGTCATGTAACTGATAAATAAAACTGACCATAAATAAACAGATGTGTGAAGGCTATATTGTTTAATTGACCACATCTGCATGTAAACATGTTACATAATCACATTTTGGTAATTGTTAGATCCTGACCGTGTCTTGTGGGCATACATAAAAAAACATTTTATTCAAAGCCTGCAAAAATAACTCATAACCCTGTTGGGTTTTCCCACTCCATTTTTACATCACAAACACAATCCAAGCTGAAATAATTGCTGTGAATTATTAATAATGAGCTTTTTTTCTAAATGGTTTTGATTTCCTAAATTGTTAAATCCTTCGAGATAATTATGTGAGGTGGTGGAAAATGCCCTTTTTATGTAGTGTTCGCTACAATAGACGCACAGACTGTTTAAGTGATGTATGCACGGATGAGGATGGTGTATTAGCAAATTAGCCCCTTCAGTAGACATTAGTGAGTCATCCAACCTAATGTCACTCGATGAAGAAAAAGGAAATCATATAGAAAATTGCATAAATGTTTGATTTAATTGCAATGTTTACTCAGTCAGTAATATGTAAACATACACATGCATGTATATACAGTACTTGTAGGTGTATATATATACAGTATATACTGTACATGCATATGCTGTGTGTGTGTGCGTGTATAAAAGTGTTGGGTCTAAGTGTCTCAATGTTGCCGTTTGAATTTAAACTAAGTATTTAAAACTCGTGTGTTTAAAACTCCCTGAAAAACTTCAAAAATTTGAAGTGTATTCGTAATGAAGAGCTAGTCTTACTGGTGCTCATCAAGATTTTCACAAAATTCTGAACAACTCATGTGGTTCTTTGAAACCCAACCAAAACCCATGAACTGGAAATGACACATTCTAACTCTTTCACTTACAGTTCTCACTCAGCTCACATGGACACACACTCATATTTCCATGGAAACTGATTAAAGAATAGCTAGAAAAAAAAAGACTGTAGAATATAGTGAGTAATTTGAGCAGTTTGCACAGAATAAAGAACAAAATAAACAAAAACATTGGACAAAGTCGTAAAAAGATGGGTTAAATTGTTAGATTAAAGCAGAAAAAAAGTGTATCGTAAACCAAATAGAACACTGCTGAGAACTTTGATTTACAATTTAGCACCAGCCACTGATCTCCACTGGTCAACCAGCCTGTGATGTATGTGTTTGAGTGTGTTTTTAGATTGAACGTTGCTCACTGTTGTGCTGAGTAACACTCTGAGCAGGAATATTTGAGTAAATATGAAGGAATGAAAGTTACGCGGATGCTGCGGATAGGAAAAAAAGAGAGGGTGGGCATGCAAGAGGAGAGGATCCAGAGAAGGAGTACAGCACAGAGTACAGCACAGTACACCACCTACACTCGTCTCCATGGAAACTACCACACTAGAGCAAGTGATAATGCAGCTCCCTCTCTTTCTATTCTGCAAACTGTTGGGTTGGTACCATATGCAGTGTGCAGCATGTGGGAGACAAAGCTCTTTCTATTCAGTCGTTGGATATCACAGACACATATAGAAGCATTTGAGCTTGCAGATTTAAATATTTACAGAATATATAACAGATGGTTATTCATCAGAGATGTCTGCTTACCCTCAAAATGAATTCTTCATTCCTGCTTGAAGGGATAACTTGTTATTTTTCAATTAATGTGTTCGGTCTTCTTCCCCTTCCACCAAAGGAAGTAGAACACTGTGTGGGCAGATGTTGCTTTCAAAGAACCAGAACAGAATTTAAAAGTGCTAATAAAAGATGGGTTCTTTTTAAACAGTTCCTGAATGTGAAGTGACAATATGGTGACATTGATTTGTACAGAATGTTCTTTTATATCAGTTCAGTGTCCCTCAGAAGTGAGGGATGTCTGAAGCTGGGTTAAGGGTCTGGTTGTGAAGGATTGCCATAAACATAGTGATGACACAAAGCGTACTGTCTGCGTAAAATGTGTGCTGAATAACAATTTACAGCCTGTCAAAAACAGCTGACGACAAACCATTAAGTGAGCCCAATTTTCAGTTTTGTTTTTTTGGGATACTTTCACCCTTTTCTGGACTGATTTGTTCCCGTGGGAACAATGCTTGGAAACACATTTTGTTGCATCATTTTGGAGGCCATCCACAAACCTGAACTGCAAAGCTAATTAGCCGGAGGTCAGGACCAAGTGCTAAAATTGGTATGCATTGTTGGTATAGTTGTGTACAACAATAAATATGTGTACACGTGCATTTGGATTCAAAAATCATGTGCAAATTTTATCAAAAGATTTACAAATTTAAAAAAAAAAGTCATGTATCTAATATGACAAAAAAATTTTTTTTTTAATTATTCACTTGCATAATTTTTTTGCATCATTTGCTTATGTTCCATTCGTTCTGTTTGCTTATGTTTTCAGTTATAGTTTATCTGTGGTTGTGTGGGGAGGGTGCCAGATCCTATCCCGGCTGACTTCAGGCAAGAGGCTGGGTACACCCAAAACAAGCCACCAGGTCTGTTGCGGGGCCACACACTCATACTCATTTCAAGGGGCCAGTTGACCTAATACGCATGTTGTTGGAGGATGGGAGGATACTGGAGTACCTGGAGAAAACCCACAGACACATACACAGGGAGAACATGCAAACTCCATACAGAAAGGCTAGTGTTTCAAGACCTGCGCCCACTCCAGAACTCAAACCCCAACTTTCTTACTCTGAGGTTACGGTGCTAACCACTACGTTTATGTGCTGCCTAGGTTTAGCAGTTACAAACTAATTCAACCCCAAGTGTATTGACATCTAAATTTTGAGGTCATTAGAGAACCTAGAAAGTAGTATTCACGTTTCACACGATCCATATTAAAAAGTATCCCACTACAAGAATATTTCAGCTATTTGCTGCACATGGTGATTAAATATTTTTTTGTTCACAGCTGACTTTTTCATAAGAATGAAGTTGGTCAAAATGCTCAAAAGCTGCCGGATGCCAAACAAGATGTTGATTGTTGTTTAGTGTGTGAGACCTATCAGGCCAAGTTAGCCGTGAACTGGAGGCTGGTTGTGTTACTTTTATGTTCTGTAATGACTGATTTGAAACAGAATCTCTATTTTAAGGTGATGGTGGGGTAAACATAGCTGTTTTGTTAAAATCTAAGCAAATACTTGATGCATTGAGAGGGAAGTAAATTCCATTTCAACAAGTCAAAATTAATAGTTCAAATGCAGCTTCTCGATTATATACAAAAATATTTTTTTTCTTTGATCATTAATAACCTGATTGGATTACGCAATTAAAAAGGTCAATAAAAAAACACATTAAAGTCCTGATTAACAGCAAGCTGCAGATGATATTATTGCAAATTTTCCAAATGGAACCTCACACTATTAAACTGTAATGAGTTGAAAATTCTTTTGACAGATATATTGGTTTGTTTTCACTATTATGCAGTGCATTCCAAACAATTATGACAATGAAATTTAGGTGCCATCGAGATTATTGTTTGGGTCAAACTGGATTGTATTTCATTTCAGGGTCTTTGGATTCCTGAAATTATAGTTTTGTGATAATTGGTTGGTCAGTTGAGCCCAATTTAAAGTAGAAACACCAACAGGTTGTTCTACACTATTAAGCAGATCAATGTTTCTGACAATTCTGGAAAGAAAAATGATTCTCTGCTACAGAAAATAGGTGGATGAAAATGTCTCACAAAAATTTAAATGTTTAACGAAATTTGTGTTTGACTCAGAGCCCACACTCTGCCGTGCAGATAAAAGCATGATAAAGAATTCTACCAGACAAATACGCCAGATTAAGGGAGGTGCTGCTAAAGTGGCATTACAAAGCTGCAAATAGAATGTGACACCAACATATATACGTATGTAGGATCCTCCAGAGGCTTACATTCTACAAAGCTTTAATAGAAAAAGCTAATTTGCAAAATTATTTGGAACTCAGTGTATGTTCATGGATACACTGAAGGAAGACATAAAGATAGTACATGTGTAATATCTACGGTTACACATACACTTAACAGTTCTAAAATCCCATATCTAATCAGGAAATCAACCTCAGGGTGAATGTGTTTAAACAAAATTGGAAAAACTTACTTTTCTTGTGCCTGTGGGCCAATGTTGCCCACTCATGAGTGACTGAGTTCATTATTTTTAGATCAACTCTCACCCCAGATCAATTTTTCTCAAAAAAAATGCGATGATCCTTTTGCAGTTCATCAATTTAAAAAATTTACTTTTACTAAACTGCCTCAAGCAACATTGAGTTGGGAGTTTGCTGGAAAAACAAAACATCTGAAAAGAAAGAAATGTCAGCCTGATTTGTACGTTAGTTTTCCAGCCTGGTCAGAAAGAAACACACCTTTTGGTATCGGTGCAAAACAGCTGTGCACACAGAAACAAAGTCCTCAGTACAAAACCATTTATTTTTTGTAAAAACAAAACAAAAACAATGAACAAATCTCATCAGTAAAAAAAAAAAAAAAAATTAACAACAATGAACAAATTTTTATTTCAAAATCTCATCCGAAATAATTCACAACAAAGACGTTGCATCCACATCAGTACATTCACCGTCTGAAAAACTACCAAAAAGAAGATTTTGCCATAGCTGCTTTATTCCAAATAAATTGAGTTTTTCTGAAGATATCAGATGACCCAGGTGCAGCAGAACTAAAATTTATAACTATGTAGAAATATGAACAATGAAAAAAAAGCAGTGACTAACAGAGAAGCTGTTGATTATGAAGCAGCCGCATTCTGCTTGACAGGCACTTTCTGTCGGGCACCTTTTATCGCAGAGGCGTCTGCTCCTGCCCCGCCAGTAGTGTTTGGAAATCCATGAGCGGCTACATATTTTTTGTAAGCTTCTCTGATGATGCGGAAGGCTCGTGCGTTAGCGTACGGTATGTCTGTGACCGGGTCTCTGTACAGTGCGGCTTTGTGAGTAACAGGACAAACCTCCTGGACGGGTGGTTGTGGGTTAGATTGGTCACGGTGAGGAAACGCCTTCTCGAAAGCTTCATCATCACTAAACGTTATGTAAGTCCGGCTGCACAGACCCCCGGCAGGCTGCTGGGAAGGTGTGGTGGAGTGCTGCTGTGAAGTCTGAGGAACATCCTGATCCAGCCTTTGGGAAAAGAAGATTGAGATTGTTTATTTGTTTTCAAGAGATGATTTACAATTCATTCTTCAAAAATTTGATCTACCTCAATCACTCCCAGGTCAAGCCTTATTTTAATCTCTTGTTTTGATCAAATTTAAATGAAGATCAAACGATAGCCCAGCAGATTTAAAAAATGTAATAAATCTCCTTACCAACTTACGTCACAGCTAAACATGAACATATAATGTTTTGGCATAAGTTAATCTAGAAAGGATTAAATATTTCTAAAGCAGATTACTTGAAGCAGACCAAAAATCAGATAAAAAGTCAACATTTTGAAAGCTAAAATTGCTTCCATATTCAAACAAGGTTTGTTATTAAATTCAAGTACGTACCCCTCAACATCAACGTTTTCCTCTTTGAGGATCGAGTGGGAAACGAGAGGCATGAGGATCGAATGGTAACGGATCGTTGGACCCTCAAAACGCCGCTTCTTGTGGACTTGTTTTTTCTTGTCTGCTTCCAGACGTTCATAGTTTTCTACAGATGAAACATGTGTGAAGCATTATTTCAAGTATTCATTCAAATTTAACCCTGATAGGCAAATAAAGAGCAGTTCAGTTTTTACTGTTTTGTAACACTTTGTGACTATTATTATCAAAAGACTCAAATCCAACTGCAGATCCTTGAAATTAACTTAATTTTTTTAATTACCCAGCGATCGGATGTTGAGCTCCTCGGTTATCTTGGCCTCTGCCAGCAGCTCTTCCTGTGTGAGCGGCCGGTCTCTGTGAGCCCCTCGACGTCTCCGGGGAGCATCCTGGCGCTCTTGCAAGCGCAGGTTTGTCTTGCGTGTGTGTTCGCTGGTGGACTGTCGTACTGACTTCCGTGCTGGAATAAAAAATTGATACACAGATCAGAAATGTTAGGAATAAAAGCCATTGATACTT
Organism: Neostethus bicornis; assembly: GCA_902685375.1. NCBI lineage: Eukaryota > Metazoa > Chordata > Actinopteri > Atheriniformes > Phallostethidae > Neostethus > Neostethus bicornis. The sequence goes on along the minus strand of LR738551.1, from coordinate 19,981,918 downwards.
TCTTCAAGAAACCACACACATGGTTGTATTATATCAACTGTCTGTTTAATAGCTCAAAATTTTTGTTTAAACAAAACTAAAGAAAATTGAGTCACTTAAATATTTAAAAGGGAAAAAAACAACTTACTTTCACCAAAATCTTGGAATTCCTGAGGAATCCTTTTTTTGAGCTCCACCCTGGTTTTCTCACTCTTTTTCTGTTCTTCGCTTGTTTTTTTAGGTTTAGGTTTTGCCACTTTTATCGGCTCCTTCAGTAAAAAAAAAATAAATATGAGAAACCGACTCCTTTTGATTACATCATGCAAAGCATATTCTTCATGGATTAAATCATGTATTCTGTTACAACCTCTGCAAAAAAATCATAAAAAATGTATATTTTCTTTCCTGTAAACACCTTTTTTTTCACAGAAACAATTGGGAACACTTGTCCTAAACAAGCATTCAGAACAAAAGTCTATGATTCATTATACAATTTCCGATTATTTTTTGTCTTGTTCCAAAACAATTAAGATAGTTTTTTCCAAAGTGAATCAAGAAATACTTTGAAAAACTTATCTCAAACAATCATACTGCAAAGATATAAAAATGTTTTTAAAAAAAAAATTATTTGAGGAATGAAAAAACTTGTTTTCTACGAAGACAGAAAGTACAGTCTTAAACAAGGAAAAAACTTTAAAAATTTAAGTTTAGTAAAGTAAAATTTAAAAAACGTTTAAAGGGACCGAATACTTTCGGAAGGCACCAAATGTACATTTACATTTTTCTGTAAGCCCAGATAAACTATAGAAACATTTTGCATTGTTTAGTGATCAGGGACAACGTACACAATCATTGACCCGGACAAAAAAAAAAAAGGAAATGACCCATACCAGATTTAGTTGCTGCTAATTTCCATCTGCAGTCCTTGGCATGGTAAACATAACACTAATAAAACTAAAATTATACGTACTGCACATCAAACTGACTAGTTATAAAAATTATTATATTAAACGCTTGATTCATGGCCGTAGATATTTAAGTTAAAGTCTGACAGATCAAAAAATGACATTTTACCTTATAAGCTTTAGTGACAACCCGACTTTTCCTCTTAGGAGCATCTTCCTCCTGGTCGCTGTCTGGCTCGTCTCCCTCGTCAATGTCAAAATCACTGTCAACCTCATCCTCGGTGTCTGAATGTTCGCCATGATAATCATCATCTCCGGATTCCTGGAAATGTAGCAAAAAAAAAAAAAAAACCTGCTAGCAAGCTAAAATAGAAAAAAGAACTCAGAGAAGAACACTGAAGCTCGCCAAATTCCAAGCTAAATACAATAGAAAATTTTGTAACTACATTCAAACAAGAGCAAAACATAAATTTAAAAAAATATATGTATAGATCCATTTTAATGTCAATCCCCTAATATCATATCTTTCCCACTTTTGAAGTAAAATGTCATGATCAATTACTGCCATTGATGGTTGCACGCATCTGTGCCATAGACCAGCGTTTATCAACCAGTGGTCCATCTGTGACAACCAGTGACATCCAGAGAGATGCTCAGGTATTTCGTGGGAAGAAAAAAAATAAAAATTCACATCACAAAACTCACCAATCCAATTATTTTAAGCAAGTCCCCTTGTGCTTGCAGCCTATTTAAAATAACAAAGATGTTGAGGTACCTCTTATCATATCGTGCAGTGATCAGGATTTACTGGTGGCTACCAAAGATTGTTTTGGTTGATCTCGTGTGGTTTGTGTAAAAAATATACAGATTAAAGCATATTCAATTGTTTATCAGTATGAAATCTTTCCATTTTATTTAGAGACAGGCAGGGCTGTCCTGTAACCATAGCAACCCACTCTTCTCTGCTTTTTTTTTTCAAAAACTACCCTAGTTAGTGGGTCGTTTTTTCTAATGAAATCTCAAATTTTTTGCAAGATATTAAAGAGGACAAAGTAACTGCCCTTTTAATTTGAAAGAAGAAAAATAAAAGATGACCAAATAAGTTTGTTTGTGTTGGTTTGAATCCTATTCAGGACACTTTGGTGAGAATCACTGTAATGTTTTTAACATATTTGGTTGGAGGTGTGCAAAAGATTGAAAAACCCTGCCATAGACAGAACAATGTCTTCTTCATACAGCCAGTGATCACACATTCTGTATACTACTATGAATCTATATGAAGAAGCTTGATTAACAATGCTACATTAACAGATTGCTATGCGTGGTGTTATTTTAGATCAATCTGAAATGATTGAGAGTTTATGTTGATCCTCTGTCTGGGTGCTAGATACTCACCTCATTGAAACCTCCATAAGTTGTTTTATAAAATTCATCTTCTTCTTCTGCATCCAGTAACTTAGACATACGGTTTCCCGCAGTCTTTCTGGGTTCACGACTGCCAGATAACGTCACAGTTTTCATTTTTAATTATTTTTGTTTTACTTTTGTTAATAAAAAGCCGATTTTCTCCTCGTTATTAGTTCAAGCAGATAAATTATATGCTATTCTTATTTAAATGAAAGATTTATGTCATTTATATTCACAAAATGTTGAAATTATTTCTCAATTATAGAAAAATACGCTACAAATAATGTTAAGCATGAAATGATTTAGCTTCTCCGTTAGCATAAAATTACATCCGGGTTGACTCATAAACTTCTGGGTCGCAAAAGATGCTTTTCAAAATAAAAGATTTCCCTTTTTACTTTGAAGAGAAAAAGATGTCTACGTAATCTTTTTATGTGTATATTTCTTATGACTGCCAAAAAAAACCTATTTTCTTTCATTTTAAAGTTTCATCTTAAAACTTCTCGAGTTATTCTATCAGAAATCAAATATTTTGAGGTTTTACATACAGCTGGCTACCTTTGTTTACTTTAAATCATTTTAACTTTTGGACAAGCTCACAACTTCGATGTCTACCTCTTGGGTTATGTTTGAGGTTTTTTAAAAAAAACTAAATATCCGTTTGATCGCTAATTTCTTCTAAACTGCAATGACCAGGTAATAGTTTGATCAGAGATTAGAAATTGACAATCAAGCATGTCCTAATCTAGTAGAGGTACTGTACATGCAGCTAGAAGGTCATGGAGAAGATCTAGAACCTAAATTTACTACTTGTCCTAGAACCCATGGAGAAGATCCTGTTGTTTCGCAAGATGTACTACTACTAGAAGTACCTAGTTCTTCTGCCACAGAGAAGATCTAGGGACTAGATCAGAATATTTACTCGATCTTTTCCACGGGTACTGGATCCAAATAGTAGATCTTCTCCATGGTTACTAGATCTACGTACTACATATTATCCATGGCTACTAGAGTTACTCCATGGGTACTAGATCTAGGAGCTAGATCTTCTCCATGCATACCGAATCTTCTCCATGAGTACTAGATCCAGGTGCTAGATGTACTCCATGGTTACCAGATCCAGGTTCTAGATCTACTCCATGTGTACTAGATCCAGGTTCTAGATCTACTCCATGGGTACTAGATCCAGGTACTAGATTTTCTCCATGGTTACCATATCCAGGTTCTAGATCTACTTCATGGGTGCCAGATCCAGGCTCTACATCTACTCCATGGGTACTAGATCTAGGTACTAAATATTCTCCATGGTTACCAGATCCAGGCTCTAGATCTACTCCATGGGTGCCAGATCCAGGCTCTACATTTACTCCATGGGTACTAGATCTAGGTACTAAATATTCTCCATGGTTACCAGATCCAGGCTCTAGATCTACTCCATGGGTACTAGATCTAGGTACTAAATATTCTCCATGGTTACCAGATCCAGGCTCTAGATCTACTCCATGGATACTAGATCTAGGTACTAGATCTTCTCCACGGCTACTAGATCCAGGTTCTAGATGTACTCCATGGGTACCAGATCCAGATTCTAGATCTTCTCCATAGCCTTCTGTCAGTGCCATGCCATGTGTTATGTTGTGTGATAAAATATTTTTATCACAGTAAAACACTTCTAATAAAGAAGATGCTATTTATTACATGTTTTGCATTGCAAAAGCATTTCTACAAAGATATACACCAAAAGTAATTCTACTGAAGTGTGTAATCATCATGGCAACTATCATTATGATATCTATCTAATCAAAACACGACCCTCTCTTGTCTCTACTTGATTATTTTGTTGGTGTGTGTTGAGTGTTGTTATGGAAACCTATTTGCCCTCCTCAGCTAAAGCTTGCTGGCAGAGGCAATGCATTGCCATGACAACAGCATCATTCACACATGGCAATAATAGGATTGTGGTTGTAAAAAATATATTTTAAGCCTACGGGGATGCTTTTCACTATTTCTGCAGACAGAAATGTGTTGATGTCTTATTTGTTGTGACAGTATGTGAGGTTTGTTTCTTGTGCTGATTGAAAACCGCACATGCCTATTACAGGGATGTGAAAAAAAATTGAATTTTTGAAGTATGAAATATTTTTGCATGCAGACGCTGAACACTATTTCTTCTGGTTCTTTAATTAGGATTTTGCAAACATATTATTTTGCAAACATATTATCACGCACAACCTTGAAACACGGAATCATATCGACAATATTCATAAATGTGAACAGAAAACAAACACAAAAGTTTTAGAGTGTCAATCATCTTTAATTTAAAACAACTTCATTTAAAAGCAGTCCAATGCACAGTGTGTATCAGATTATATAATCCTTATGCAGGCAAGAATAACAAATTATTTTGTGACAGATTCAATTCTGAATGAATACAAATAGTATCCCTACTCAGTATTATACACATAGAACAATCAAAATCTTTTGTTTTGTTAAACATTTATTCTTAATATTGTTCTTTTTTTAGGTACAGTTTTTTGTTTATAAAAATCCATCAATTTTTTTAATTCACATTCTTTTCAGCTTTTTAGATAAATGATTAATTCATTAGTCACACAATCTCACTTTCTTTCTAGAAGTGCAACTCATGTCCCAAAAAAAACATTCATGAAATATCAGTTTTAAAAATACAATGCTTGCTTTGAAATGAGCTAAATTTAACTGGATTTTTTAAATGTCAATAATATCACATGCAACTTGGAAAATAATTGCATTTTACAGCTAGCAATCAAATAGTAAGAATGAAAACAACAGAATTTCTTCTTTTTTAAATTTGTGGTAACTTTTTTTTAATGGCTATTCAATGAGGCATACTTAGTATGTCTGTTTTATTTTCATCACTTACTTTTCTGTAAATTAAATTCACTCATATGAGTTTCATTGTAAACCTGCTTGTCTCCATGTAGTTTCCTGTCCTTCCATTGGTATTCGACATGGTGCTTCGTGGCACATATGCGATTGTGGCTGTGTGCTTAATTTGGCCTTTGCCTTTACTCCAAAAAAACATGAATACAAAGCATACGGTCACAGAGCTGAAGAAAGAGAGAAACCCAATGGTTGCAGCAACCAGTAAAGTCTTTACATTAAAAATAAATTCTTGTTTTTTATTCAAACCTGGAGAGGCAGATGGAAAGGTAGACCAACCCTGAAGACGATAATGGGTATTAGAAGATGGTGAAAAGGCTTGAACGTGAAGTGTAATAACCAGGCTGTCATTTCCTGCTGCATTTGATGCCACACAGATGTAAGGACCCCCATCAAGAGGTTGTGCGTAACGAACCTCCAGAGTTCCATTGGAGAGAGCTCGTATTCTCCCAAATTGTGAGACACGTCTCAGCTTTGGGTTTAGCCAGCTTAAAGATGGAAGAGGGTCACCTTCTGCATGGCAGCAAAGCACCACCGACTTTCCCTGATCCACTTTGACACTTTTATGTTTCTTGTTGAGGATTTGAGGTTGCCGGCAGGTGAGCAGATTTGGAATTTCCTCCTCAGAGAAGTCTAAAAAATCCCAGCCCTGAAGCTGAACCGAGGTAGTACAAGCAGGTGGGAACCCACCAAAGTCCAAATATAGTCGCTTTCTTGCCACCCAAAGTAAACGACAGTCACAAGCTAATGGGTTGTTGTCCAGCCCCAAACTTTTGACGGTTTCAACTGAATGAAAAGCTCCAGCCTCGAGTGTTGTGAGTTGGTTTCTCGACACATTCAGTAATTTCAAATACACTAAACCACTAAATGCTCCTATTTCAATGTGCACCAATGACCCCCCAACAAGATGAAACTCTTGGAGCCGTAGTAAATCTCCAAGCAGGTTTCCATGAATGTAAGTGATAGGATTAAAAGAAAGATCAATGAATAGAAGATATACAAGGTGATGTAAAGGGACATATGGGACGGCTTTGAAGTTGCAGTGTTTGATTGTTAAAGATGTGAGATTGAGACCAAACAAACTGTTTCCTGAAAGAGTCTCGAGTTTGGGGCAATGATTTATGATAAGTTCCTTCAGTTGCACCAAATGATTGAAAGCATAATTTGGCAGTGTGGTGAGGCTGAGCTGGTGGAGGTGAAGAGCTCTCAACACCTGAAGTTGAGCGAACGCTTCTGTTGGCAGAGAAGTGAGGTTTGAGGCGTCCAGCTTGAGCTCCTGTAAACTATTCAGTCCAGTAAAAGCCTGATTGGAAACATAAACTAAGTCATTATCAGCTGCTGCGAAAAATTGCAGGGCTGCTAAATCACTGAAAGTGGAGTCCAGGAACACAAGAATCTGATTGCTGCTTATGTCAAGTAACTGCAGTTTTACCAAACCAGCAAAAACTCCAACAGGAAGGATCTTGAGTTGATTGTGAGAAAGGCGCAGAGTCAAAAGACTACGCAAGCCCAGAAAGGTTTCTACTTCGATCGTCACTACAAGATTGTTACTTAAATCCAAATGCAGCAATTGAGTTAGTGTATTAAACTGCTGGTGCTGCAAAGCTTTGACTGAATTGCGAGATAAGTTTATTAGCTTAGCTTCTTGAGGGAGGCCAATGGGCACGTTGGTGAGCTGAGCACCTGAGCAGTTCACCTCTAACGTGGAGGAGTTGCATTGGCAGGATGGTATGCACAGCCAGCGGGTTTCAGTTGCTAGTGCCACGCTAGTAGCCAATAGGTAGAGCGCTCTCCAGGACATCCATCTGTGGATGGAGGTCTTCTCAAACATCTGACAGCCAACCGTCATGTGCAACAGAAGGATGACTGAGAGAGAAAAAAGAAAGGTTTAAATTGTTTACGTACATTTTTTATAAACAGATAAATAAAATTAATAGATTATGTTTGATACATAAGGTTGCAAAGGAAAGGGGTGTTCATTTTTTGTAATTCGTCTTTCTTTTTTAGCAGGAGATGGAGAACGTTAATTCTGAAACATGAACCTTTTTTGTGAGTCCAATATGATGCATTATCTGTAAAAATTCCATCTTAAGTCATTTTAGGTAAAACAATAAAAGCATCTGATTGGTTTGATTGAAAGTCAGAAGTTAATGATGAATCAAGTGATAAAAAATTGTCTTAATAGGACGGCATTTAGAGGTGAAAAATGAACAAACTGAAAACGCAACCTCAAATTAAACATTTGTTTTACACATTGTGCATGATAATAACCACTTTCAAAATAAAAGAAAAAATATTGATGTACTATTCAGTAAATCATCAATATGAATATTAAAATCACTGGTTAAGATCAAATGTACGAAATCAGAGGAAATGATTAACGAGCAATCGCATATTAAGGACTGATTTTAAAAAATGTTTAGAACAAACCCCAAATTAAATACTATGACTATCTCTTGTTATCATCGAGATAAATTACTTTTCTTTAGCTCTTTGTATGTATAAATTACATTTGAAAAACTTGTTTTCTTGGATCAATAATTTTAAACTCATGCTGCTTGAAGATTTTTTCAAGCTGGGCAGGCTGTAAAAATTTGGTTTTGAACAAAATTTCAAATTCATCAAGAAATCTTTAACACAGCAGTTAGTTGTCAATAGGTAATTTATTTCATACTATTTCTGACACAAATATTCTTCTGCAAGTTTCACTAATTTACCACACACATTTATAACTACACATTTCTGGAATTTGTGATTTTTCCCTGACTCCACCAGTTTTATTCAATGATGCTGATGTGAAACAGAAGCATGTCAACCTAATATCACAGCTTATCTTTCTAGTGAAATGTTGATGGATCTACTTTAGTATTGCAAAGTGAATGAAGAAATTTTAATGTTTTATCCATTAAAATTTCTTCATTCACTTCGCAGAAAAAACAAGTGCATGTTGTGCACTCAGTGTATGCAAACTTCACCACAGGAGGCATCATGGGAGGATTTGGCAGATAAATTAAGTCTGAGGCTTAAATGATGCAAAATTTAATCTCTATTTGGGTAAGAGGTGATGTGAAAGATTATATCAGACCTTGTATTAAAATTGTATAAAATCTATATGGATCTACTTAAAAATGTAAAAGGAGGTATGGAGGGACTTAAATCCTTTAGAGGCTTTTTGTTTTCTCATCTTGTTCAAACTGAATCCACCAGAAGAGGGCAGAGAATGCATAAAAATATTTTCATATCAAATTAGAAATGTTCGGATTTTCACAGGCATGCTGATAATGAAGAAAATTCCCAGACGCTGCCAAATATAACGTTTACTATATTGTACAACCTGTATAAAAATGTCTTTTTGTTGAAGGTGATCACAAAAAAACACCCATGATTTTTCTTTTGTAAAAAAAAAACCTACAAGCTTTAAAGAGTTAAACAGTTCATAGGGAAAAAGGTTTAGCTCATCATAAAAATGTGTGGCTTTCTGAAAATTGTTGACAGAAAAAATATGACACCTAAAAGTGTGATAACACCCCCTCTGTTCTTACAGAGCTGAAAAACTACAGCACAAAAAAAAACAATCCCAAATGGAAAAAAGGATGCTAGACATGTGTATTATATCATCTTAATTGCTTATAGTAAAAAAAAAAAAAAAAAAAAAAAAAAAAAAAAGAAGAAGGAAAGAATAACGTCACATAAGTTGTGTTGAGGTGCCCAAAATTACAATCAGTGAATATATTTCAGTGTAAATCATTTAGATAATGTCTCACTCTGTGGGTGATCATGCAGTTCTAAAGATAAATGAAATTCACACTTCTTATTGAGGAAACCATCAAACTGCCTGCAGCTTAAACACAGAATACAGAAAAACAATTCCCACTAAGGTCCACAGGGAACACATGCCAGCGTATATAAATAATGTCCAAAGGTGAAATCTCAGTGTTTTTCTGTAATTTCTCAGTTTAAAAAAACTTAGACACAATAAAAGGTTGAATAAAAATCCCTCAATAATCATTATATTTAGGAAATGAAAACAAAATAAAATAACTCACCTCATCAGATTGAAGGACTTGTCATTTTAGCTCATTTAGTTTGTGTTTGAGTCTAATCTCTGGAGGAATCTCCAATAAAAGTAAAAAGAGCATTCAAGCACACAACAACATAAAAGCTTCTCCTCCTACCTATCCCCCTGATCCCATTCTGGACATTTAAACTCCAAAGGAAGCGTGATGGTGTGTCTCAGTTCCCCTGTGGCTCTGCTGTCCTCATGGCAACAGCAAGCTGGCAGGGGATGCTCAGTGCTTGTGAACGCTGGGAGATTATAAGCACTATCTGCTGGACTCCCTCCAGCATACTGCACTGAATGACAGGAGGCAGGTCAGCCAAATGCAGAGATTTAGGAGCAACAGCAGATGGGAGTTTATATGAGTCCAGACACTTGAAAATAAAGAGAAATATCCTCAGATGTTTTCTATTAGAATAGATTAAAAGTTAATTAAAACAAAAACACAATCATCTGTAAATTCCTTTTCATTTTGTTTGCATAGGGCAATTTTATAAAGAACTGCCCGCATAGAACTTGAACTTTTTGGTAATTCAATTTGGTAATATCAAAAGCATGCTGTCAACAATATACGTAGCTTTTTGTCTGTGTTAAATGAGATTCTCATCATGCCTCGACTAAAAGAGATCAGCCAAAATCAACTTTGAAAGTTGAATTTGATGCAAATCATCAGCTTAGCAACCAAACAAAGAAGATTGGATTATTGACTAAGCCAAAGATTAAAGAAGCATTGTTATAAATGGAGTTTAAAGTCTGGCAATGACATAAATAGTAACTTACTTTTTGTCTTCAATGTGGCCAACTGGAAGCTGGACTTTTTATTGCACAAATTTTGTTTTATGTGAAGGATTTTTTGATAGATTGGTTGAGAAATGTGCTTTATAAACACAAGTGGGGTTGATTTTATCTAATATTTTTATGAATCATTATACAAACAACTGGAAAAAACACAGCCCGAATAAAGTTTTGTACACAAAATATTTGACAAAACAATTTTCGGAAGGTCAATAGAGGGGTTGGTTCAAGCCTGCAATAATTAGGATCTTCATTGGTATGTCGTGGTGAACAAAGAGCTAAGCAAAAAAGGAAAGCTTTGTATTTAGATTCCTACCCTCACCTATGGTCACCAGCTGTGGGTGGAGACCAAATGAACAAGATAGACAATACAAGCGGCCGAAATGAGCTTCCTCTACAGGGTGGCTGAGATCTTACTCAGAGATAGAATGAGGAACTGTTCCATACGGTAGGAGCTCAGAGTAGAGCCATTGCTCCTCTCGGTCGAGAAAAGCCAGATGAGTTTGTTTGGGCACCTGGTCAGGATGCCTACTGAACAACTTGCTGGTGAGGTGTTTGAGCACGTCCCACAGAAGGGAGACCCAGACGTAAGCCCTGGACCTGCTGGAGAGACTATGTCTGGCCAGGTAACATCTCAGCGTCCTCCTAGGTGAGCTGGAGGATGCAGACAAGGTGAAGGAAGTCTAGGTTTTCTGTCTGAGACTCTTGCCGCTGTGACCGGGGCCTGGATTAGCAGCAGGCGACATAATGCAATGGAATAATCGGGTTCACAACTAAAATGTTTCAGTCATAAATTTTTGCAATATTTGTCAAATCTACTCAAAGTTTTATGCTAAAGCTGTTCATGAATTGTAATGTTAGTTTGTCATAAATGTTCTGCCCACATTGTTGAATGCCATATTTAGGATGATGTTTGTACTTTAAAAAAAAATGATGATGACACATTAGCCACTCTAACATGTGTAAGTCCTCTTTCTTAAAGGGCTTTCCTGTTAGTGAATGTTAGCTTTAAATCAGTCATTTTACACAATTATCTGATTTATTTTTTTACCTCTGATTTTTTTTCTTCTGTTTCTTTGCAAAATGTTTGTTCAAAATAGCAACTTTGTAATATAAATTTTCTTGGGAAATGTCATCTGATGGAAGGGCTGTAGGAAGTAGATTTGATTTAAATCAAAACATTTGTATGATTTCCGGCCATAATTCATCAAGTTACTTGAGTCCTGATAGTTAAAGAAAAGTCTAAAAACATGTGGACAACGTACAGGAGGTCCTTTAAATAGATTTACCTCTCCATTTTTAGTCATTATATTGTAGAAAAGAAGTTGATGGGGTTTTTTTTTAAACAAAATGTGACCCCTGATTGTTGCAGCAACCTGTGCGATTAGGCATGAAATTAGTTTCCAATAACGTCAGAAAAATGTGCTTCAACTCAAATTGTTTTTATGACATTGTCAAGGCGGATGAAGCAAAATGAAGCAAAATGGAATAAATGTTTTCAATTTATAACAGGAGGAATGTTTCAAGAATATTTGCATAAATTTGCAGCTCAAATCCAACTCTAACCCTCAAATAAGAGGCTAAAAACTTGAAATTCAAAAGCTTCCCAAAGCGTATATGCATTACATTCCATGTTCCGTTGTCTTCCATTTATACAAATTGAGGTGGAAGGGGGCAACAGCCATCCAATTAATTTTTATTTAGCAGGAGAAAATGACTAATACAAGGTAAAGCCAGGGCCTCAATTGGAGAATACAGGCATTGATCCCTTTACCTCTCGCACGCTAAGCGAGGGTACTACAGCTTGAGCTAAGTCCCCTCTGTACAGTAAAAAACTCTAGGAAAAATATGCGAAACGCCAAAGTCCTTTGTAAATGCGCATCCAATCACTTGGTATTTGTAGTTGCTAGGTCCTCAAACTTTCTGGTTCTAAACCCAACAGAAATGGAGGCATTGTAGCCATCCAATTGATTTTTTTTTTGTCTATTTTGCATGAGAAAATGCAAATAATAAATAATGCAAGGTGAAGCGAGGGTCTCAATTGGAGAATACAGGCATCAATCCCGTTACCTCTCGCACGCTCTGCGAGCGCTCTACCACTTGAGCTAATTCCCCTCAGTACCCTGACAAATCCTAGGAAGAATATGCGAAACGCTAAAGTCCTTTGTAATAAATGTGCGTCCAATCACTTGATATTTGTAGTTGCTAGGTCCTCAAACTTTCTGGTTCTAAACCCAACAGAAATGGAGGCATTGTAGCCATCCAATTGATTTTTTTTTGTCTATTTTGCATGAGAAAATGCAAAAAATAATTAATGCAAGGACCTCAATTGGAGAATACAGGCATCGATCCCGTTACCTCTCGCACGCTAAGCGAGCGCTCTACCACTTGAGCTAATTCCCCTCGGTACCCTGACAAACCCCAGGAAGAATATGCGAAACGCTAAAGTCCTTTGTAAATGCGCATCCAATCACTTGGTATTTGTAGTTGCTAGGTCCTAAAACTTTCTGGTTCTAAACCCAACAGATATGGAGGCATTGTAGCCATCCAATTGATTTTTTTTTTTTTGTCTATTTTGCATGAGAAAATGCAAAAAAAAATTAATGCAAGGTGAAGCGAGGGCCTCAATTGGAGAATACAGGCATCGATCCCGTTACCTCTAGCACGCTAAGCGAGCGCTCTACCACTTGAGCTAATTCCCCTCGGTACACTGATAAACCCTAGGAAGAATATGCGAAACGCTAAAGTCCTTTGTAAATGCGCATCCAATCACTTGGTATTTGTAGTTGCTAGGTCCTAAAACTTTCTGGTTCTAAACCCAACAGATATGGAGGCATTGTAGCCATCCAATTGATTTTTTTTTTGTCTATTTTGCATGAGAAAATGCAAAAAATAATTAATGCAAGGTGAAGCGAGGGCCTCAATTGGAGAATACAGGCATCGATCCCGTTACCTCTCGCACGCTAAGCGAGCGCTCTACCACTTGAGCTAATTCCCCGCGGTACACTGATAAACCCTAGGAAGAATATGCGAAACGCTAAAGTCCTTTGTAAATGCGCATCCAATCACTTGGTATTTGTAGTTGCTAGGTCCTCAAACTTTCTGGTTCTAAACCCAACAGATATGGAGGCATTGTAGCCATCCAATTGATTTTTTTTTGTCTATTTTGCATGAGAAAATGCAAAAAATAATTAATGCAAGGTGAAGCGAGGGCCTCAATTGGAGAATACAGGCATCGATCCCGTTACCTCTCGCACGCTAAGCGAGCGCTCTACCACTTGAGCTAATTCCCCTCGGTACACTGACAAACCCTAGGAAGAATATGCGAAACGCTAAAGTCCTTTGTAAATGCGCATCCAATCACTTGGTATTTGTAGTTGCTAGGTCCTCAAACTTTCTGGTTCTAAACCCAACAGAAATGGAGGCATTGTAGCCATCCAATTGATTTTTTTTTTTTGTCTATTTTGCATGAGAAAATGCAAAAAATAATTAATGCAAGGTGAAGCGAGGGCCTCAATTGGAGAATACAGGCATCGATCCCGTTACCTCTCGCACGCTAAGCGAGCGCTCTACCACTTGAGCTAATTCCCCTCGGTACACTGATAAACCCTAGGAAGAATATGCGAAACGCTAAAGTCCTTTGTAAATGCGCATCCAATCACTTGGTATTTGTAGTTGCTAGTACCTCAAACTTTCTGGTTCTAAACCCAACAGATATGGAGGCATTGTAGCCATCCAATTGATTTTTTTTTTTGTCTATTTTTCATGAGAAAATGCAAAAAATAATTAATGCAAGGTGAAGCGAGGGCCTCAATTGGAGAATACAGGCATCGATCCCGTTACCTCTCGCACGCTAAGCGAGCGCTCTACCACTTGAGCTAATTCCCCTCGGTACACTGATAAACCCTAGGAAGAATATGCGAAACGCTAAAGTCCTTTGTAAATGCGCATCCAATCACTTGGTATTTGAAGTTGCTAGGTCCTCAAACTTTCTGGTTCTAAACCCAACAGATATGGAGGCATTGTAGCCATCCAATTGATTTTTTTTTTGTCTATTTTTCATGAGAAAATGCAAAAAATAATTAATGCAAGGTGAAGCGAGGGCCTCAATTGGAGAATACAGGCATCGATCCCGTTACCTCTCGCACGCTAAGCGAGCGCTCTACCACTTGAGCTAATTCCCCTCGGTACACTGATAAACCCTAGGAAGAATATGCGAAACGCTAAAGTCCTTTGTAAATGCGCGTCCAATAACTTGGTATTTGTAGTTGCTAGGTCCTCAAACTTTCTGGTTCTAAACCCAACAGATATGGAGGCATTGTAGCCATCCAATTGATTTTTTTTTGTCTATTTTGCATGAGAAAATGCAAAAAATAATTAATGTAAGGTGAAGCGATGGCCTCAATTGGAGAATACAGGCATCGATCCCGTTACATCTCGCACGCTAAGCGAGCGCTCTACCACTTGAGCTAATTCCCCTTATGACGCTGGGAAATACTCGGACAAAAAAAAGTGCAAAATTCAAAACTGACATACAACCAGTCCGTGGTCTATCCGCAACCAATCACTGTGTATTTGTGGATGCCAAGTACTCAAACTTTCTGAGTCTAACCCTGAATTTTACCATGCATGTAAGCCTTGTCTTCAGTTAGTTTTCAATTGCATTATTTTCTCTTGCCATATCCTCCGTATATTCTGTGAAAGTTGGACGATAAAATCATTTTTTCTCAAGTATGTCTTATTCTTGTGTGTAGACGAGGTGGCCGAGAGGTGAAGGCGATGGACTGCTAATCCATTGTGCTCTGCACGCATGGGTTCGAATCCCATTCTCGTCGCAATTGTCTTTTTTTGCATCTTCCTACGAATGCGCCTTGACTTTAGTCGTGGACAGAGCAAAGCTTTAATGCTTTCTCAATAGGAATCAACCCAACTCCTACCTTCATTATCCTTATCGAGGAGGCAAACTTCTGTTTGTGGGATGACAAAATAAAAAGGATCCATTATGCTATAGTTAGAGAAATTTTTCAAATGTGTCTCCGCACAAGAAACCTCCTAAAGATAGATTGATTTTTTGAATATATATGACAAACGTTTTGAAAATACCACTACTGTTTATTCTCTGAGAATTTGAAAGAACACTGAAAGAACATCCTAAGAATACTTGTCATAGGGCAATTTATCAAAATCAAGTTGCCAAACGGTTTGGTGGCATTTGGAAGTTCCGTGACAGAAACGGAGGGATGTTAGTTATTCTGTGATTTGTTTGGGTTTTTTTAGCATGGGAAAATGCCTTTAATGAACGATGTGAGGAAAAGGCAGGGTCTCAAATGGAGAATACAGGCATCGATCCCGTTACCTCTCGCACGCTAAGCGAGCGCTCTACCACTTGAGCTAATTTCCCTCGGTACACTGACAAACCCTAGGAAGAATATGCGAAACGATAAAGTCCTTTGTAAATGCGCATCCAATCACTTGGTATTTGTAGTTGCTAGGTCCTCAAACTTTCTGGTTCTAAACCCAACAGAAATGGAGGCATTGTAGCCATCCAATTGATTTTTTTTTTGTCTATTTTGCATGAGAAAATGCAAAAAATAATTAATGCAAGGTGAAGCGAGGGCCTCAATTGGAGAATACAGGCATCGATCCCGTTACCTCTCGCACGCTAAGCGAGCGCTCTACCACTTGAGCTAATTCCCCTCGGTACACTGATAAACCCTAGGAAGAATATGCGAAACGCTAAAGTCCTTTGTAAATGCGCATCCAATCACTTGGTATTTGTAGTTGCTAGGTCCTCAAACTTTCTGGTTCTAAACCCAACAGATATGGAGGCATTGTAGCCATCCAATTGATTTTTTTTTTTGTCTATTTTGCATGAGAAAATGCAAAAAATAATTAATGCAAGGTGAAGCGAGGGCCTCAATTGGAGAATACAGGCATCGATCCTGTTACCTCTCGCACGCTAAGCGAGCGCTCTACCCCTTGAGCTAATTCCCCTTATGACGCTGGGAAATACTAGGACAAAAAAAAGTGCAAAATTCAAAACTGACATACAACCAGTCCGTGGTCTATCTGCAACCAATCATTGTGTATTTGTGGATGCCAAGTACTCAAACTTTCTGAGTCTAACCCTGAATTTTACCATACATGTAAGCCTTGTCTTCAGTTAGTTTTCAATTGCATTATTTTCTCTTGCCATATCCTCCGTAAATTCTGTGAAAGTTGGACAATAAAATCTGTCATTTTCTCAAGTATGTCTTATTGTTGTGTGTAGACGAGGTGGCCGAGAGGTGAAGGCAATGGACTGCTAATCCATTGTGCTCTGCACGCATGGGTTCGAATCCCATTCTCGTCGCAATTGTCTTTTTTTGCATCTTCCTACGAATGCGCCTTGACTTTAGTCGTGGACAGAGCAAAGCTTTAATGCTTTCTCAATAGGAATCAACCCAACTCCTACCTTCATTATCCTTATCGAGGAGGCAAACTTCTGTTTGTGGGATGACAAAATAAAAAGGATCCATTATGCTATAGTTAGAGAAATTTTTCAAATGTGTCTCCGCACAAGAAACCTCCTAAAGATAGATTGATTTTTTGAATATATATGACAAACGTTTTGAAAATACCACTACTGTTTATTCTCTGAGAATTTGAAAGAACACTGAAAGAACATCCTAAGAATACTTGTCATAGGGCAATTTATCAAAATCAAGTTGCCAAACGGTTTGGTGGCATTTGGAAGTTCCGTGACAGAAACGGAGGGATGTTAGTTATTCTGTGATTTGTTTGGGTTTTTTTAGCATGGGAAAATGTCCTTTAATGAACGATGTGAGGAAAAGGCAGGGTCTCAAATGGAGAATACAGGCATCGATCCCGTTACCTCTCGCACGCTAAGCGAGCGCTCTACCACTTGAGCTAATTTCCCCTCGGTACACTGACAAACCCTAGGAAGAATATGCGAAACGATAAAGTCCTTTGTAAATGCGCATCCAATCACTTGGTATTTGTAGTTGCTAGGTCCTCAAACTTTCTGGTTCTAAACCCAACAGATATGGAGGCATTGTAGCCATCCAATTGATTTTTTTTTTGTCTATTTTGCATGAGAAAATGCAAAAAATAATTAATGCAAGTTGAAGCGAGGGCCTCAATTGGAGAATACAGGCATCGATCCCGTTACCTCTCGCACGCGAAGCGAGCGCTCTACCACTTGAGCTAATTCCCCTCGGTACACTGACAAACCCTAGGAAGAATATGCGAAACGCTAAAGTCCTTTGTAAATGCGCATCCAATCACTTGGTATTTGTAGTTGCTAGGTCCTCAAACTTTCTGGTTCTAAACCCAACAGAAATGGAGGCATTATAGCCATCCAATTGATTTTTTTTTTGTCTATTTTGCATGAGAAAATGCAAAAAATAATTAATGCAAGGTGAAGCGAGGGCCTCAATTGGAGAATACAGGCATCGATCCCGTTACCTCTCGCACGCTAAGCGAGCGCTCTACCACTTGAGCTAATTCCCCTTATGACGCTGGGAAATACTAGGACAAAAAAAAGTGCAAAATTCAAAACTGACATACAACCAGTCCGTGGTCTATTTGCAACCAATCACTGTGTATTTGTGGATGCCAAGTACTCAAACTTTCTGAGTCTAACCCTGAATTTTACCATGCATGTAAGCCTTGTCTTCAGTTAGTTTTCAATTGCATTATTTTCTCTTGCCATATCCTCCGTAAATTCTGTGAAAGTTGGACGATAAAATCTGTCATTTTCTCAAGTATGTCTTATTGTTGTGTGTAGACGAGGTGGCCGAGAGGTGAAGGCGATGGACTGCTAATCCATTGTGCTCTGCATGCATGGGTTCGAAACCCAATCTTGTCGCAATTGTCTTTGTTTGCATCTTCCTACGAATGCGCCTTGACTTTAGTCGTGGACAGAGCAAAGCTTTAATGCTTTCTCAATAGGAATCAACCCAACTCCTACCTTCATTATCCTTATCGAGGAGGCAAACTTCTGTTTGTGGGATGACAAAATAAAAAGGATCCATTATGCTATAGTTAGAGAAATTTTTCAAATGTGTCTCCGCACAAGAAACCTCCTAAAGATAGATTGATTTTTTGAATATATATGACAAACGTTTTGAAAATACCACTACTGTTTATTCTCTGAGAATTTGAAAGAACACTGAAAGAGCATCCTAAGAATACTTGTCATAGGGAAATTTATCAAAATCAAGTTGCCAAACGGTTTGGTGGCATTTGGAAGTTCCGTGACAGAAACGGAGGGATGTTAGTTATTCTGTGATTTGTTTGGGTTTTTTTAGCATGGGAAAATGCCTTTAATGAACGATGTGAGGAAAAGGCAGGGTCTCAAATGGAGAATACAGGCATCGATCCCGTTACCTCTCGCACGCTAAGCGAGCGCTCTACCACTTGAGCTAATTCCCCTCGGTACACTGACAAACCCTAGGAAGAATATGCGAAACGCTAAAGTCCTTTGTAAATGCGCATCCAATCACTTGGTATTTGTAGTTGCTAGGTCCTCAAACTTTCTGGTTCTAAACCCAACAGATAATGGAGGCATTGTAGCCATCCAATTGATTTTTTTTTTTGTCTATTTTGCATGAGAAAATGCAAAAAATAATTAATGCAAGGTGAAGCGAGGGCCTCAATTGGAGAATACAGGCATCGATCCCGTTACCTCTCGCACGCTAAGCGAGCGCTCTACCACTTGAGCTAATTCCCCTCGGTACACTGACAAACCCTAGGAAGAATATGCGAAACGCTAAAGTCCTTTGTAAATGCGCATCCAATCACTTGGTATTTGTAGTTGCTAGGTCCTCAAACTTTCTGGTTCTAAACCCAACAGATATGGAGGCATTGTAGCCATCCAATTGATTTTTTTTTTTGTCTATTTTGCATGAGAAAATGCAAAAAATAATTAATGCAAGGTGAAGCGAGGGCCTCAATTGGAGAATACAGGCATCGATCCCGTTACCTCTCGCACGCTAAGCGAGCGCTCTACCACTTGAGCTAATTCCCCTTATGACGCTGGGAAATACTCGGACAAAAAAAAGTGCAAAATTCAAAACTGACATACAACCAGTCCGTGGTCTATCCGCAACCAATCACTGTGTATTTGTGGATGCCAAGTACTCAAACTTTCTGAGTCTAACTCTAAATTTTACCATAGCATGTAAGCCTTGTCTTCAGTTAGTTTTCAATTGCATTATTTTCTCTTGCCATATCCTCCGTAAATTCTGTGAAAGTTGGACGATAAAATCTGTCATTTTCTCAAGTATGTCTTATTGTTGTGTGTAGACGAGGTGGCCGAGAGGTGAAGGCGATGGACTGCTAATCCATTGTGCTCTGCACGCATGGGTTCGAATCCCATTCTCGTCGCAATTGTCTTTTTTTGCATCTTCCTACGAATGCGCCTTGACTTTAGTCGTGGACAGAGCAAAGCTTTAATGCTTTCTCAATAGGAATCAACCCAACTCCTACCTTCATTATCCTTATCGAGGAGGCAAACTTCTGTTTGTGGGATGACAAAATAAAAAGGATCCATTATGCTATAGTTAGAGAAATTTTTCAAATGTGTCTCCGCACAAGAAACCTCCTAAAGATAGATTGATTTTTTTGAATATATATGACAAACGTTTTGAAAATACCACTACTGTTTATTCTCTGAGAATTTGAAAGAACACTGAAAGAGCATCCTAAGAATACTTGTCATAGGGAAATTTATCAAAATCAAGTTGCCAAACGGTTTGGTGGCATTTGGAAGTTCCGTGACAGAAACGGAGGGATGTTAGTTATTCTGTGATTTGTTTGGGTTTTTTTAGCATGGGAAAATGCCTTTAATGAACGATGTGAGGAAAAGGCAGGGTCTCAAATGGAGAATACAGGCATCGATCCTGTTACCTCTCGCACGCTAAGCGAGCGCTTTACCACTTGAGCTAATTCCCCTCGGTACACTGACAAACCCTAGGAAGAATATGCGAAACGCTAAAGTCCTTTGTAAATGCGCAGTCCAATCACTTGGTATTTGTAGTTGCTAGGTCCTCAAACTTTCTGGTTCTAAACCCAACAGAAATGGAGGCATTGTAGCCATCCAATTGATTTTTTTTTGTCTATTTTGCATGAGAAAATGCAAAAAATAATTAATGCAAGGTGAAGCGAGGGCCTCAATTGGAGAATACAGGCATCGATCCCGTTACCTCTCGCACGCTAAGCGAGCGCTCTACCACTTGAGCTAATTCCCCTTATGACGCTGGGAAATACTCGGACAAAAAAAAGTGCAAAATTCAAAACTGACATACAACCAGTCCGTGGTCTATCCGCAACCAATCACTGTGTATTTGTGGATGCCAAGTACTCAAACTTTCTGAGTCTAACCCTGAATTTTACCATGCATGTAAGCCTTGTCTTCAGTTAGTTTTCAATTGCATTATTTTCTCTTGCCATATCCTCCGTAAATTCTGTGAAAGTTGGACGATAAAATCTGTCATTTTCTCAAGTATGTCTTATTGTTGTGTGTAGACGAGGTGGCCGAGAGGTGAAGGCGATGGACTGCTAATCCATTGTGCTCTGCACGCATGGGTTCGAATCCCAATCTTGTCGCAATTGTCTTTTTTTGCATCTTCCTACGAATGCGCCTTGACTTTAGTCGTGGACAGAGCAAAGCTTTAATGCTTTCTCAATAGGAATCAACCCAACTCCTACCTTCATTATCCTTATCGAGGAGGCAAACTTCTGTTTGTGGGATGACAAAATAAAAAGGATCCATTATGCTATAGTTAGAGAAATTTTTCAAATGTGTCTCCGCACAAGAAACCTCCTAAAGATAGATTGATTTTTTGAATATATATGACAAACGTTTTGAAAATACCACTACTGTTTATTCTCTGAGAATTTGAAAGAACACTGAAAGAACATCCTAAGAATACTTGTCATAGGGCAATTTATCAAAATCAAGTTGCCAAACGGTTTGGTGGCATTTGGAAGTTCCGTGACAGAAACGGAGGGATGTTAGTTATTCTGTGATTTGTTTGGGTTTTTTTAGCATGGGAAAATGCCTTTAATGAACGATGTGAGGAAAAGGAAGGGTCTCAAATGGAGAATACAGGCATCGATCCCGTTACCTCTCGCACGCTAAGCGAGCGCTCTACCACTTGAGCTAATTTCCCTCGGTACACTGACAAACCCTAGGAAGAATATGCGAAACGATAAAGTCCTTTGTAAATGCGCATCCAATCACTTGGTATTTGTAGTTGCTAGGTCCTCAAACTTTCTGGTTCTAAACCCAACAGAAATGGAGGCATTGTAGCCATCCAATTGATTTTTTTTTTGTCTATTTTGCATGAGAAAATGCAAAAAATAATTAATGCAAGGTGAAGCGAGGGCCTCAATTGGAGAATACAGGCATCGATCCCGTTACCTCTCGCACGCTAAGCGAGCGCTCTACCACTTGAGCTAATTCCCCTCGGTACACTGACAAACCCTAGGAAGAATATGCGAAACGCTAAAGTCCTTTGTAAATGCGCATCCAATCACTTGGTATTTGTAGTTGCTAGGTCCTCAAACTTTCTGGTTCTAAACCCAACAGAAATGGAGGCATTGTAGCCATCCAATTGATTTTTTTTTTGTCTATTTTGCATGAGAAAATGCAAAAAATAATTAATGCAAGGTGAAGCGAGGGCCTCAATTGGAGAATACAGGCATCGATCCCGTTACCTCTCGCACGCTAAGCGAGCGCTCTACCACTTGAGCTAATTCCCCTTATGACGCTGGGAAATACTAGGACAAAAAAAAGTGCAAAATTCAAAACTGACATACAACCAGTCCGTGGTCTATCTGCAACCAATCACTGTGTATTTGTGGATGCCAAGTACTCAAACTTTCTGAGTCTAACCCTGAATTTTACCATGCATGTAAGCCTTGTCTTCAGTTAGTTTTCAATTGCATTATTTTCTCTTGCCATATCCTCCGTAAATTCTGTGAAAGTTGGACGATAAAATCTGTCATTTTCTCAAGTATGTCTTATTGTTGTGTGTAGACGAGGTGGCCGAGAGGTGAAGGCAATGGACTGCTAATCCATTGTGCTCTGCACGCATGGGTTCGAATCCCATTCTCGTCGCAATTGTCTTTTTTTGCATCTTCCTACGAATGCGCCTTGACTTTAGTCGTGGACAGAGCAAAGCTTTAATGCTTTCTCAATAGGAATCAACCCAACTCCTACCTTCATTATCCTTATCGAGGAGGCAAACTTCTGTTTGTGGGATGACAAAATAAAAAGGATCCATTATGCTATAGTTAG
Organism: Neostethus bicornis; assembly: GCA_902685375.1. Lineage (NCBI taxonomy): Eukaryota > Metazoa > Chordata > Actinopteri > Atheriniformes > Phallostethidae > Neostethus > Neostethus bicornis. Next base: position 19,959,546 of record LR738551.1, on the reverse strand, counting down.
AGAAATTTTTCAAATGTGTCTCCGCACAAGAAACCTCCTAAAGATAGATTGATTTTTTGAATATATATGACAAACGTTTTGAAAATACCACTACTGTTTATTCTCTGAGAATTTGAAAGAACACTGAAAGAGCATCCTAAGAATACTTGTCATAGGGAAATTTATCAAAATCAAGTTGCCAAACGGTTTGGTGGCATTTGGAAGTTCCGTGACAGAAACGGAGGGATGTTAGTTATTCTGTGATTTGTTTGGGTTTTTTTAGCATGGGAAAATGCCTTTAATGAACGATGTGAGGAAAAGGCAGGGTCTCAAATGGAGAATACAGGCATCGATCCCGTTACCTCTCGCACGCTAAGCGAGCGCTCTACCACTTGAGCTAATTCCCCTCGGTACACTGACAAACCCTAGGAAGAATATGCGAAACGCTAAAGTCCTTTGTAAATGCGCATCCAATCACTTGGTATTTGTAGTTGCTAGGTCCTCAAACTTTCTGGTTCTAAACCCAACAGATATGGAGGCATTGTAGCCATCCAATTGATTTTTTTTTGTCTATTTTGCATGAGAAAATTCAAAAAATAATTAATGCAAGGTGAAGCGAGGGCCTCAATTGGAGAATACAGGCATCGATCCCGTTACCTCTCGCACGCTAAGCGAGCGCTCTACCACTTGAGCTAATTCCCCTCGGTACACTGACAAACCCTAGGAAGAATATGCGAAACGCTAAAGTCCTTTGTAAATGCGCATCCAATCACTTGGTATTTGTAGTTGCTAGGTCCTCAAACTTTCTGGTTCTAAACCCAACAGTTATGGAGGCATTGTAGCCATCCAATTGATTTTTTTTTGTCTATTTTGCATGAGAAAATGCAAAAAATAATTAATGCAAGGTGAAGCGAGGGCCTCAATTGGAGAATACAGGCATCGATCCCGTTACCTCTCGCACGCTAAGCGAGCCCTCTACCACTTGAGCTAATTCCCCTTATGACGCTGGGAAATACTCGGACAAAAAAAAGTGCAAATTTCAAAACTGACATACAACCAGTCCGTGGTCTATCCGCAACCAATCACTGTGTATTTGTGGATGCCAAGTACTCAAACTTTCTGAGTCTAACTCTAAATTTTACCAAGCATGTAAGCCTTGTCTTCAGTTAGTTTTCAATTGCATTATTTTCTCTTGCCATATCCTCCGTAAATTCTGTGAAAGTTGGACGATAAAATCTGTCATTTTCTCAAGTATGTCTTATTGTTGTGTGTAGACGAGGTGGCCGAGAGGTGAAGGCGATGGACTGCTAATCCATTGTGCTCTGCACGCATGGGTTCGAATCCCATTCTCGTCGCAATTGTCTTTTTTTGCATCTTCCTACGAATGCGCCTTGACTTTAGTCGTGGACAGAGCAAAGCTTTAATGCTTTCTCAATAGGAATCAACCCAACTCCTACCTTCATTATCCTTATCGAGGAGGCAAACTTCTGTTTGTGGGATGACAAAATAAAAAGGATCCATTATGCTATAGTTAGAGAAATTTTTCAAATGTGTCTCCGCACAAGAAACCTCCTAAAGATAGATTGATTTTTTTGAATATATATGACAAACGTTTTGAAAATACCACTACTGTTTATTCTCTGAGAATTTGAAAGAACACTGAAAGAGCATCCTAAAAATACTTGTCATAGGGAAATTTATCAAAATCAAGTTGCCAAACGGTTTGGTGGCATTTGGAAGTTCCGTGACAGAAACGGAGGGATGTTAGTTATTCTGTGATTTGTTTGGGTTTTTTTAGCATGGGAAAATGCCTTTAATGAACGATGTGAGGAAAAGGCAGGGTCTCAAATGGAGAATACAGGCATCGATCCTGTTACCTCTTGCACGCTTAGCGAGCACTTTACCACTTGAGCTAATTCCCCTCGGTACACTGACAAACCCTAGGAAGAATATGCGAAACGCTAAAGTCCTTTGTAAATGCGCGTCCAATAACTTGGTATTTGTAGTTGCTAGGTCCTCAAACTTTCTGGTTCTAAACCCAACAGATATGGAGGCATTGTAGCCATCCAATTGATTTTTTTTTTGTCTATTTTGCATGAGAAAATGCAAAAAATAATTAATGTAAGGTGAAGCGATGGCCTCAATTGGAGAATACAGGCATCGATCCCGTTACATCTCGCACGCTAAGCGAGCGCTCTACCACTTGAGCTAATTCCCCTTATGACGCTGGGAAATACTCGGACAAAAAAAAGTGCAAAATTCAAAACTGACATACAACCAGTCCGTGGTCTATCCGCAACCAATCACTGTGTATTTGTGGATGCCAAGTACTCAAACTTTCTGAGTCTAACCCTGAATTTTACCATGCATGTAAGCCTTGTCTTCAGTTAGTTTTCAATTGCATTATTTTCTCTTGCCATATCCTCCGTATATTCTGTGAAAGTTGGACGATAAAATCATGTATTTTCTCAAGTATGTCTTATTCTTGTGTGTAGACGAGGTGGCCGAGAGGTGAAGGCGATGGACTGCTAATCCATTGTGCTCTGCACGCATGGGTTCGAATCCCATTCTCGTCGCAATTGTCTTTTTTTGCATCTTCCTACGAATGCGCCTTGACTTTAGTCGTGGACAGAGCAAAGCTTTAATGCTTTCTCAATAGGAATCAACCCAACTCCTACCTTCATTATCCTTATCGAGGAGGCAAACTTCTGTTTGTGGGATGACAAAATAAAAAGGATCCATTATGCTATAGTTAGAGAAATTTTTCAAATGTGTCACCGCACAAGAAACATCCTAAAGATAGATTGATTTTTTGAATATATATGACAAACGTTTTGAAAATACCACTACTGTTTATTCTCTGAGAATTTGAAAGAACACTGAAAGAGCATCCTAAGAATACTTGTCATAGGGAAATTTATCAAAATCAAGTTGCCAGACGGTTTGGTGGCATTTGGAAGTTCCGTGACAGAAACGAAGGGATGTTAATTATTCTGTGATTTGTTTTGGGTTTTTTTAGCATGGGAAAATGCCTTTAATGAACGATGTGAGGAAAAAGCAGGGTCTCAAATGGAGAATACAGGCATCGATCCCGTTACCTCTCGCACGCTAAGCGAGTGCTCTACCACTTGAGCTAATTCCCCTCGGTACACTGAAAAACCCTAGGAAGAATATGCGAAACGCTAAAGTCCTTTGTAAATGCGCATCCAATCACTTGGTATTTGTAGTTGCTAGGTCCTCAAACTTTCTGGTTCTAAACCCAACAGATATGGAGGGATTGTAGCCATCCAATTGATTTTTTTTTGTCTATTTTGCATGAGAAAATGCAAAAAATAATTAATGCAAGGTGAAGCGAGGGCCTCAATTGGAGAATACAGGCATCGATCCCGTTACCTCTCGCACGCTAAGCGAGCCCTCTACCACTTGAGCTAACTCCCCTTATGACGCTGGGAAATACTCGGACAAAAAAAAGTGAAAATTTCAAAACTGACATACAACCAGTCCGTGGTCTATCCGCAACCAATCACTGTGTATTTGTGGATGCCAAGTACTCAAACTTTCTGAGTCTAACTCTAAATTTTACCAAGCATGTAAGCCTTGTCTTCAGTTAGTTTTCAATTGCATTATTTTCTCTTGCCATATCCTCCGTAAATTCTGTGAAAGTTGGACGATAAAATCTGTCATTTTCTCAAGTATGTCTTATTGTTGTGTGTAGACGAGGTGGCCGAGAGGTGAAGGCGATGGACTGCTAATCCATTGTGCTCTGCACGCATGGGTTCGAATCCCATTCTCGTCGCAATTGTCTTTTTTTGCATCTTCCTACGAATGCGCCTTGACTTTAGTCGTGGACAGAGCAAAGCTTTAATGCTTTCTCAATAGGAATCAACCCAACTCCTACCTTCATTATCCTTATCGAGGAGGCAAACTTCTGTTTGTGGGATGACAAAATAAAAAGGATCCATTATGCTATAGTTAGAGAAATTTTTCAAATGTGTCTCCGCACAAGAAACCTCCTAAAGATAGATTGATTTTTTTGAATATATATGACAAACGTTTTGAAAATACCACTACTGTTTATTCTCTGAGAATTTGAAAGAACACTGAAAGAGCATCCTAAGAATACTTGTCATAGGAAAATTTATCAAAATCAAGTTGCCAAACGGTTTGGTGGCATTTGGAAGTTCCGTGACAGAAACGGAGGGATGTTAGTTATTCTGTGATTTGTTTGGGTTTTTTTAGCATGGGAAAATGCCTTTAATGAACGATGTGAGGAAAAGGCAGGGTCTCAAATGGAGAACACAGGCATCGATCCTGTTACCTCTCGCACGCTTAGCGAGCACTTTACCACTTGAGCTAATTCCCCTCGGTACACTGACAAACCCTAGGAAGAATATGCGAAACGCTAAAGTCCTTTGTAAATGCGCGTCCAATCACTTGGTATTTGTAGTTGCTAGGTCCTCAAACTTTCTGGTTCTAAACCCAACAGATATGGAGGCATTGTAGCCATCCAATTGAGTTTTTTTTTGTCTATTTTGCATGAGAAAATGCAAAAAATAATTAATGCAAGGTGAAGCGAGGGCCTCAATTGGAGAATACAGGCATCGATCCCGTTACCTCTCGCACGCTAAGCGAGCGCTCTACCACTTGAGCTAATTCCCCTTATGACGCTGGGAAATACTCGGACAAAAAAAAGTGCAAATTTCAAAACTGACACAACCAGTCCGTGGTCTATCCGCAACCAATCACTGTGTATTTGTGGATGCCAAGTACTCAAACTTTCTGAGTCTAACTCTAAATTTTACCATGCATGTAAGCCTTGTCTTCAGTTAGTTTTCAATTGCATTATTTTCTCTTGCCATATCCTCCGTAAATTCTGTGAAAGTTGGACGATAAAATCTGTCATTTTCTAAGTATGTCTCATTGTTGTGTGTAGACGAGGTGGCCGAGAAGTGAAGGCGATGGACTGCTAATCCATTGTGCTCTGCACGCATGGGTTCGAATCCCATTCTCGTCGCAATTGTCTTTTTTTGCATCTTCCTACGAATGCGCCTTGACTTTAGTCGTGGACAGAGCAAAGCTTTAATGCTTTCTCAATAGGAATCAACCCAACTCCTACCTTCATTATCCTTATCGAGGAGGCAAACTTCTGTTTGTGGGATGACAAAATAAAAAGGATCCATTATGCTATAGTTAGAGAAATTTTTCAAATGTGTCTCCGCACAAGAAACCTCCTAAAGATAGATTGATTTTTTGAATATATATGACAAACGTTTTAAAAATACCACTACTGTTTATTCTCTGAGAATTTGAAAGAACACTGAAAGAGCATCCTAAGAATACTTGTCATAGGGAAATTTATCAAAATCAAGTTGCCAAACGGTTTGGTGGCATTTGGAAGTTCCGTGACAGAAACGAAGGGATGTTAGTTATTCTGTGATTTGTTTTGGTTTTTTTAGCATGGGAAAATGCCTTTAATGAACGATGTGAGGAAAAGGCAGGGTCTCAAATGGAGAATACAGGCATCGATCCCGTTACCTCTCGCACGCTAAGCGAGCGCTCTACCACTTGAGCTAATTCCCCTCGGTACACTGACAAACCCTAGGAAGAATATAAGAAACGCTAAAGTCCTTTGTAAATGCGCATCCAATCACTTGGTATTTGTAGTTGCTAGGTCCTCAAACTTTCTGGTTCTAAACCCAACAGATATGGAGGCATTGTAGCCATCCAATTGATTTTTTTTTGTCTATTTTACATGAGAAAATGCAAAAAATAATTAATGCAAGGTGTAGCGAGGGCCTCAATTGGAGAATACAGGCATCGATCCCGTTACCTCTCGCACGCTAAGCGAGCGCTCTACCACATGAGCTAATTCCCCTCGATACACTGTCAAACCCTAGGAAGAATATAAGAAACGCTAAAGTCCTTTGTAAATGCGCATCCAATTACTTGGTATTTGTAGTTGCTAGGTCCTCAAACTTTCTGGTTCTAAACCCAACAGATATGGAGGCATTGTAGCCATCCAATTGATTTTTTTTTGTCTATTTTGCATGAGAAAATGCAAAAAATAATTAATGCAAGGTGAAGCGAGGGCCTCAATTGGAGAATACAGGCATCGATCCCGTTACCTCTCGCACGCTAAGCGAGCGCTCTACCACTTGAGCTAATTCCCCGCAGTACACTGACAAACCCTAGGAAGAATATGCGAAACGCTAAAGTCCTTTGTAAATGCGCATCCAATCACTTGGTATTTGTAGTTGCTATGTCCTCAAACTTTCTGGTTCTAAACCCAACAGAAATGGAGGCATTGTAGCCATCCAATTGATTTTTTTTTGTCTATTTTGCATGAGAAAATGCAAAAAATAATTAATGCAAGGTGAAGCGAGGGCCTCAATTGGAGAATACAGGCATCGATCCCGGTACCTCTCGCTCGCTAAGCGAGCGCTCTACCACTTGAGCTAATTCCCCTTATGACGCTGGGAAATACTCGGACAAAAAAAAAGTGCAAATTTCAAAACTGACATACAACCAGTCCGTGGTCTATCCGCAACCAATCACTGTGTATTTGTGGATGCCAAGTACTCAAACTTTCTGAGTCTAACTCTAAATTTTACCATGCATGTAAGCCTTGTCTTCAGTTAGTTTTCAATTGCATTATTTTCTCTTGCCATATCCTCCGTAAATTCTGTGAAAGTTGGACGATAAAATCTGTCATTTTCTCAAGTATGTCTTATTGTTGTGTGTAGACGAGGTGGCCGAGAGGTGAAGGCGATGGACTGCTAATCCATTGTGCTCTGCACGCATGGGTTCGAATCCCATTCTCGTCGCAATTGTCTTTTTTTGCATCTTCCTACGAATGCGCCTTGACTTTAGTCGTGGACAGAGCAAAGCTTTAATGCTTTCTCAATAGGAATCAACCCAACTCCTACCTTCATTATCCTTATCGAGGAGGCAAACTTCTGTTTGTGGGATGACAAAATAAAAAGGATCCATTATGCTATAGTTAGAGAAATTTTTCAAATGTGTCTCCGCACAAGAAACCTCCTAAAGATAGATTGATTTTTTTGAATATATATGACAAACGTTTTGAAAATACCACTACTGTTTATTCTCTGAGAATTTGAAAGAACACTGAAAGAGCATCCTAAGAATACTTGTCATAGGAAAATTTATCAAAATCAAGTTGCCAAACGGTTTGGTGGCATTTGGAAGTTCCGTGACAGAAACGGAGGGATGTTAGTTATTCTGTGATTTGTTTGGGTTTTTTTAGCATGGGAAAATGCCTTTAATGAACGATGTGAGGAAAAGGCAGGGTCTCAAATGGAGAACACAGGCATCGATCCTGTTACCTCTCGCACGCTTAGCGAGCACTTTACCACTTGAGCTAATTCCCCTCGGTACACTGACAAACCCTAGGAAGAATATGCGAAACGCTAAAGTCCTTTGTAAATGCGCGTCCAATCACTTGGTATTTGTAGTTGCTAGGTCCTCAAACTTTCTGGTTCTAAACCCAACAGATATGGAGGCATTGTAGCCATCCAATTGAGTTTTTTTTTGTCTATTTTGCATGAGAAAATGCAAAAAATAATTAATGCAAGGTGAAGCGAGGGCCTCAATTGGAGAATACAGGCATCGATCCCGTTACCTCTCGCACGCTAAGCGAGCGCTCTACCACTTGAGCTAATTCCCCTTATGACGCTGGGAAATACTCGGACAAAAAAAAGTGCAAATTTCAAAACTGACACAACCAGTCCGTGGTCTATCCGCAACCAATCACTGTGTATTTGTGGATGCCAAGTACTCAAACTTTCTGAGTCTAACTCTAAATTTTACCATGCATGTAAGCCTTGTCTTCAGTTAGTTTTCAATTGCATTATTTTCTCTTGCCATATCCTCCGTAAATTCTGTGAAAGTTGGACGATAAAATCTGTCATTTTCTAAGTATGTCTCATTGTTGTGTGTAGACGAGGTGGCCGAGAAGTGAAGGCGATGGACTGCTAATCCATTGTGCTCTGCACGCATGGGTTCGAATCCCATTCTCGTCGCAATTGTCTTTTTTTGCATCTTCCTACGAATGCGCCTTGACTTTAGTCGTGGACAGAGCAAAGCTTTAATGCTTTCTCAATAGGAATCAACCCAACTCCTACCTTCATTATCCTTATCGAGGAGGCAAACTTCTGTTTGTGGGATGACAAAATAAAAAGGATCCATTATGCTATAGTTAGAGAAATTTTTCAAATGTGTCTCCGCACAAGAAACCTCCTAAAGATAGATTGATTTTTTGAATATATATGACAAACGTTTTGAAAATACCACTACTGTTTATTCTCTGAGAATTTGAAAGAACACTGAAAGAGCATCCTAAGAATACTTGTCATAGGGAAATTTATCAAAATCAAGTTGCCAAACGGTTTGGTGGCATTTGGAAGTTCCGTGACAGAAACGAAGGGATGTTAGTTATTCTGTGATTTGTTTTGGTTTTTTTAGCATGGGAAAATGCCTTTAATGAACGATGTGAGGAAAAGGCAGGGTCTCAAATGGAGAATACAGGCATCGATCCCGTTACCTCTCGCACGCTAAGCGAGCGCTCTACCACTTGAGCTAATTCCCCTCGGTACACTGACAAACCCTAGGAAGAATATAAGAAACGCTAAAGTCCTTTGTAAATGCGCATCCAATCACTTGGTATTTGTAGTTGCTCGGTCCTCAAACTTTCTGGTTCTAAACCCAACAGATATGGAGGCATTGTAGCCATCCAATTGATTTTTTTTTGTCTATTTTACATGAGAAAATGCAAAAAATAATTAATGCAAGGTGTAGCGAGGGCCTCAATTGGAGAATACAGGCATCGATCCCGTTACCTCTCGCACGCTAAGCGAGCGCTCTACCACTTGAGCTAATTCCCCTCGATACACTGACAAACCCTAGGAAGAATATAAGAAACGCTAAAGTCCTTTGTAAATGCGCATCCAATTACTTGGTATTTGTAGTTGCTAGGTCCTCAAACTTTCTGGTTCTAAACCCAACAGATATGGAGGCATTGTAGCCATCCAATTGATTTTTTTTTGTCTATTTTGCATGAGAAAATGCAAAAAATAATTAATGCAAGGTGAAGCGAGGGCCTCAATTGGAGAATACAGGCATCGATCCCGTTACCTCTCGCACGCTAAGCGAGCGCTCTACCACTTGAGCTAATTCCCCGCAGTACACTGACAAACCCTAGGAAGAATATGCGAAACGCTAAAGTCCTTTGTAAATGCGCATCCAATCACTTGGTATTTGTAGTTGCTATGTCCTCAAACTTTCTGGTTCTAAACCCAACAGAAATGGAGGCATTGTAGCCATCCAATTGATTTTTTTTTGTCTATTTTGCATGAGAAAATGCAAAAAATAATTAATGCAAGGTGAAGCGAGGGCCTCAATTGGAGAATACAGGCATCGAATCCCGGTACCTCTCGCTCGCTAAGCGAGCGCTCTACCACTTGAGCTAATTCCCCTTATGACGCTGGGAAATACTCGGACAAAAAAAAAGTGCAAATTTCAAAACTGACATACAACCAGTCCGTGGTCTATCCGCAACCAATCACTGTGTATTTGTGGATGCCAAGTACTCAAACTTTCTGAGTCTAACTCTAAATTTTACCATGCATGTAAGCCTTGTCTTCAGTTAGTTTTCAATTGCATTATTTTCTCTTGCCATATCCTCCGTAAATTCTGTGAAAGTTGGACGATAAAATCTGTCATTTTCTCAAGTATGTCTTATTGTTGTGTGTAGACGAGGTGGCCGAGAGGTGAAGGCGATGGACTGCTAATCCATTGTGCTCTGCACGCATGGGTTCGAATCCCATTCTCGTCGCAATTGTCTTTTTTTGCATCTTCCTACGAATGCGCCTTGACTTTAGTCGTGGACAGAGCAAAGCTTTAATGCTTTCTCAATAGGAATCAACCCAACTCCTACCTTCATTATCCTTATCGAGGAGGCAAACTTCTGTTTGTGGGATGACAAAATAAAAAGGATCCATTATGCTATAGTTAGAGAAATTTTTCAAATGTGTCTCCGCACAAGAAACCTCCTAAAGATAGATTGATTTTTTTGAATATATATGACAAACGTTTTGAAAATACCATTACTGTTTATTCTCTGAGAATTTGAAAGAACACTGAAAGAGCATCCTAAGAATACTTGTCATAGGGAAATTTATCAAAATCAAGTTGCCAAAGGGTTTGGTGGCATTTGGAAGTTCCGTGACAGAAACGGAGGGATGTTAGTTATTCTGTGATTTGTTTGGGTTTTTTTAGCATGGGAAAATGCCTTTAATGAACGATGTGAGGAAAAGGCAGGGTCTCAAATGGAGAATACAGGCATCGATCCTGTTACCTCTCGCACGCTAACCGAGCGCTCTACCACTTGAGCTAATTCCCCTCGGTACACTGACAAACCCTAGGAAGAATATAAGAAACGCTAAAGTCCTTTGTAAATGCGCATCCAATCACTTGGTATTTGTAGTTGCTAGGTCCTCAAACTTTCTGGTTCTAAACCCAACAGATATGGAGGCATTGTAGCCATCCAATTGATTTTTTTTTGTCTATTTTGCATGAGAAAATGCAAAAAATAATTAATGCAAGGTGAAGCGAGGGCCTCAATTGGAGAATACAGGCATCGATCCCGTTACCTCTCGCACGCTAAGCGAGTGCTCTACCACTTGAGCTAATTCCCCTCGGTACACTGACAAACCCTAGGAAGAATATGCGAAACGCTAAATTCCTTTGTAAATGCGCATCCAATCACTTGGTATTTGTAGTTGCTAGGTCCTCAAACTTTCTGGTTCTAAGCCCAACAGAAATGGAGGCATTGTAGCCATCCAATTGATTTTTTTTTTTGTCTATTTTGCATGAGAAAATGCAAAAAATAATTAATGCAAGGTGAAGCGAGGGCCTCAATTGGAGAATACAGGCATCGATCCCGTTACCTCTCGCACGCTAAGCGAGCGCTCTACCACTTGAGCTAATTCCCCTCGGTACACTGACAAACCCTAGGAAGAATATGCGAAACGCTAAAGTCCTTTGTAAATGCGCATCCAATCACTTGGTATTTGTAGTTGCTAGGTCCTCAAACTTTCTGGTTCTAAACCCAACAGATATGGAGGCATTGTAGCCATCCAATTGATTTTTTTTTGTCTATTTTGCATGAGAAAATGCAAAAAATAATTAATGCAAGGTGAAGCGAGGGCCTCAATTGGAGAATACAGGCATCGATCCCATTACCTCTCGCACGCTAAGCGAGCGCTCTACCACTTGAGCTAATTCCCCGCGGTACACTGACAAACCCTAGGAAGAATATGCGAAACGCTAAAGTCCTTTGTAAATGCGCATCCAATCACTTGGTATTTGTAGTTGCTATGTCCTCAAACTTTCTGGTTCTAAACCCAACAGAAATGGAGGCATTGTAGCCATCCAATTGATTTTTTTTTTTGTCTATTTTGCATGAGAAAATGCAAAAAATAATTAATGCAAGGTGAAGCGAGGTTCTCAATTGGAGAATACAGGCATCGATCCCGGTACCTCTCGCACGCTAAGCGAGCGCTCTACCACTTGAGCTAATTCCCCTTATGACGCTGGGAAATACTCGGACAAAAAAAAGTGCAAATTTCAAAACTGACATACAACCAGTCCGTGGTCTATCCACAACCAATCACTGTGTATTTGTGAATGCCAAGTACTCAAACTTTCTGAGTCTAACTCTAAATTTTACCATGCATGTAAGCCTTGTCTTCAGTTAGTTTTCAATTGCATTATTTTCTCTTGCCATATCCTCCGTAAATTCTGTGAAAGTTGGACGATAAAATCTGTCATTTTCTCAAGTATGTCTTATTGTTGTGTGTAGACGAGGTGGCCGAGAGGTGAAGGCGATGGACTGCTAATCCATTGTGCTCTGCACGCATGGGTTCGAATCCCATTCTCGTCGCAATTGTCTTTTTTTGCATCTTCCTACGAATGCGCCTTGACTTTAGTCGTGGACAGAGCAAAGCTTTAATGCTTTCTCAATAGGAATCAACCCAACTCCTACCTTCATTATCCTTATCGAGGAGGCAAACTTCTTTTTGTGGGATGACAAAATAAAAAGGATCCATTATGCTATAGTTAGAGAAATTTTTCAAATGTGTCTCCGCACAAGAAACCTCCTAAAGATAGATTGATTTTTTGAATATATATGACAAACGTTTTGAAAATACCACTACTGTTTATTCTCTGAGAATTTGAAAGAACACTGAAAGAGCATCCTAAGAATACTTGTCATAGGAAATTTATCAAAATCAAGTTGCCAAACGGTTTGGTGGCATTTGGAAGTTCCGTGACAGAAACGGAGGGATGTTGTTATTCTGTGATTTGTTTGGGTTTTTTTAGCATGGTAAAATGCCTTTAATGAACGATGTGAGGAAAAGGCAGGGTCTCGAATGGAGAATACAGGCATCGATCCCGTTACCTCTCGCACGCTAAGCGAGCGCTCTACCACTTGAGCTAATTCCCCTCGGTACACTGACAAACCCTAGGAAGAATATGCGAAACGCTAAAGTCCTTTGTAAATGCGCATCCAATCACTTGGTATTTGTAGTTGCTAGGTCCTCAAACTTTCTGGTTCTAAACCCAACAGAAATGGAGGCATTGTAGCCATCCAATTGATTTTTTTTTTGTCTATTTTGCATGAGAAAATGCAAAAAATAATTAATGCAAGGTGAAGCGAGGGCCTCAATTGGAGAATACAGGCATCGATCCCATTACCTCTCGCACGCTAAGCGAGCGCTCTACCACTTGAGCTAATTCCCCTTATGACGCTGGGAAATACTCGGACAAAAAAAAGTGCAAATTTCAAAACTGACATACAACCAGTCCGTGGTCTATCCGCAACCAATCACTGTGTATTTGTGGATGCCAAGTACTCAAACTTTCTGAGTCTAACCCTGAATTTTACCATGCATGTAAGCCTTGTCTTCAGTTAGTTTTCAATTGCATTATTTTCTCTTGCCATATCCTCCGTAAATTCTGTGAAAGTTGGACGATAAAATCTGTCATTTTCTCAAGTATGTCTTATTGTTGTGTGTAGACGAGGTGGCCGAGAGGTGAAGGCGATGGACTGCTAATCCATTGTGCTCTGCACGCATGGGTTCGAATCCCATTCTTGTCGCAATTGTCTTTTTTTGCATCTTCCTACGAATGCGCCTTGACTTTAGTCGTGGACAGAGCAAAGCTTTAATGCTTTCTCAATAGGAATCAACCCAACTCCTACCTTCATTATCCTTATCGAGGAGGCAAACTTCTGTTTGTGGGATGACAAAATAAAAAGGATCCATTATGCTATAGTTAGAGAAATTTTTCAAATGTGTCTCCGCACAAGAAACCTCCTAAAGATAGATTGATTTTTTGAATATATATGACAAACGTTTTGAAAATACCACTACTGTTTATTCTCTGAGAATTTGAAAGAACACTGAAAGAGCATCCTAAGAATACTTGTCATAGGGAAATTTATCAAAATCAAGTTGCCAAACGGTTTGGTGGCATTTGGAAGTTCCGTGACAGAAACGGAGGGATGTTAGTTATTCTGTGATTTGTTTGGGTTTTTTTAGCATGGGAAAATGCCTTTAATGAACGATGTGAGGAAAAGGCAGGGTCTCGAATGGAGAATACAGGCATCGATCCCGTTACCTCTCGCACGCTAAGCGAGCGCTCTACTACTTGAGCTAATTCCCCTCGGTACACTGACAAACCCTAGGAAGAATATGCGAAACGCTAAAGTCCTTTGTAAATGCGCATCCAATCACTTGGTATTTGTAGTTGCTAGGTCCTCAAACTTTCTGGTTCTAAACCCAACAGAAATGGAGGCATTGTAGCCATCCAATTGATTTTTTTTTTGTCTATTTTGCATGAGAAAATGCAAAAACTAATTTATGCAAGGTGAAGCGAGGGCCTCAATTGGAGAATACAGGCATCGATCCCATTACCTCTCGCACGCTAAGCGAGCGCTCTACCACTTGAGCTAATTCCCCTTATGACGCTGGGAAATACTCGGACAAAAAAAAGTGCAAATTTCAAAACTGACATGCAACCAGTCCGTGGTCTATCCGCAACCAATCACTGTGTATTTGTGGATGCCAAGTACTCAAACTTTCTGAGTCTAACTCTAAAGTTTACCATGCATGTAAGCCTTGTCTTCAGTTAGTTTTCAATTGCATTATTTTCTCTTGCCATATCCTCCGTAAATTCTGTGAAAGTTGGACGATAAAATCTGTCATTTTCTCAAGTATGTCTTATTGTTGTGTGTAGACGAGGTGGCCGAGAGGTGAAGGCGATGGACTGCTAATCCATTGTGCTCTGCACGCATGGGTTCGAATCCCATTCTCGTCGCAATTGTCGTTTTTTGCATCTTCCTACGAATGCGCCTTGACTTTAGTCGTGGACAGAGCAAAGCTTTAATGCTTTCTCAATAGGAATCAACCCAACTCCTACCTTCATTATCCTTATCGAGGAGGCAAACTTCTGTTTGTGGGATGACAAAATAAAAAGGATCCATTATGCTATAGTTAGAGAAATTTTTCAAATGTGTCTCCGCACAAGAAACCTCCTAAAGATAGATTGATTTTTTGAATATATATGACAAACGTTTTGAAAATACCACTACTGTTTATTCTCTGAGAATTTGAAAGAACACTGAAAGAGCATCCTAAGAATACTTGTCATAGGGAAATTTATCAAAATCAAGTTGCCAAACGGTTTGGTGGCATTTGGAAGTTCCGTGACAGAAACGGAGGGATGTTAGTTATTCTGTGATTTGTTTGGGTTTTTTAGCATGGGAAAATGCCTTTAATGAACGATGTGAGGAAAAGGCAGGGTCTCAATTGGAGAATACAGGCATCGATCCCGTTACCTCTCGCACGCTAAGCGAGCGCTCTACCACTTGAGCTAATTCCCCTCGGTACACTGACAAACCCTAGGAAGAATAAGCGAAACTCTAAAGTCCTTTGTAAATGCGCATCCAATCACTTGGTATTTGTAGTTGCTAGGTCCTCAAACTTTCTGGTTCTAAACCCAACAGAAATGGAGGCATTGTAGCCATCCAATTGATTTTTTTTTGTCTATTTTGCATGAGAAAATGCAAAAAATAATTAATGCAAGGTGAAGCGAGGGCCTCAATTGGAGAATAAAGGCATCGATCCCGTTACCTCTCGCACGCTAAGCGAGCGCTCTACCACTTGAGCTAATTCCCCTCGGTACACTGACAAACCCTAGGAAGAATATGAGAAACGCTAAAGTCCTTTGTAAATGCGCATCCAATCACTTGGTATTTGTAGTTGCTAGGTCCTCAAACTTTCTGGTTCTAAACCCAACAGAAATGGAGGCATTGTAGCCATCCAATTGATTTTTTTTTTGTCTATTTTGCATGAGAAAATGCAAAAACTAATTTATGCAAGGTGAAGCGAGGGCCTCAATTGGAGAATACAGGCATCGATCCCGTTACCTCTCGCACGCTAAGCGAGCGCTCTACCACTTGAGCTAATTCCCCTTTTGACGCTGGGAAATACTCGGACAAAAAAAAGTGCAAAATTCAAAACTGACATACAACCAGTCCGTGGTCTATCCGCAACCAATCACTGTGTATTTGTGGATGCCAAGTACTCAAACTTTCTGAGTCTAACTCTAAATTTTACCAAGCATGTAAGCCTTGTCTTCAGTTAGTTTTCAATTGCATTATTTTCTCTTGCCATATCCTCCGTAAATTCTGTGAAAGTTGGACGATAAAATCTGTCATTTTCTCAAGTATGTCTTATTGTTGTGTGTAGACGAGGTGGCCGAGAGGTGAAGGCGATGGACTGCTAATCCATTGTGCTCTGCACGCATGGGTTCGAATCCCATTCTCGTCGCAATTGTCTTTTTTTGCATCTTCCTACGAATGCGCCTTGACTTTAGTCGTGGACAGAGCAAAGCTTTAATGCTTTCTCAATAGGAATCAACCCAACTCCTACCTTCATTATCCTTATCGAGGAGGCAAACTTCTGTTTGTGGGATGACAAAATAAAAAGGATCCATTATGCTATAGTTAGAGAAATTTTTCAAATGTGTCTCCGCACAAGAAACCTCCTAAAGATAGATTGATTTTTTGAATATATATGACAAACGTTTTGAAAATACCACTACTGTTTATTCTCTGAGAATTTGAAAGAACACTGAAAGAGCATCCTAAGAATACTTGTCATAGGGAAATTTATCAAAATCAAGTTGCCAAACGGTTTGGTGGCATATAGAAGTTCCGTGACAGAAACGGAGGGATGTTAGTTATTCTGTGATTTGTTTGGGTTTTTTTAGCATGGGAAAATGCCTTTAATGAACGATGTGAGGAAAAGGCAGGTTCTCGAATGGAGAATACAGGCATCGATCCCGTTACCTCTCGCACGCTAAGAGAGCGCTCTACCACTTGAGCTAATTCCCCTCGGTACACTGAAAAACCCTAGGAAGAATATGCGAAACGCTAAAGTCCTTTGTAAATGCGCATCCAATCACTTGGTATTTGTAGTTGCTAGGTCCTCAAACTTTCTGGTTCTAAACCCAACAGAAATGGAGGCATTGTAGCCATCCAATTGATTTTTTTTTGTCTATTTTGCATGAGAAAATGCAAAAAATAATTAATGCAAGGTGAAGTGAGGGCCTCAATTGGAGAATAAAGGCATCGATCCAGTTACCTCTCGCACGCTAAGCGAGCGCTCTACCACTTGAGCTAATTCCCCTCGGTACACTGACAAACCCTAGGAAGAATATGAGAAACGCTAAAGTCCTTTGTAAATGCGCATCCAATCACTTGGTATTTGTAGTTGCTAGGTCCTCAAACTTTCTGGTTCTAAACCCAACAGAAATGGAGGCATTGTAGCCATCCAATTGATTTTTTTTTGTCTATTTTGCATGAGAAAATGCAAAAAATAATTAATGCAAGGTGAAGTGAGGGCCTCAATTGGAGTATACAGGCATCGATCCCGTTACCTCTCGCACGCTAAGCGAGCGCTCTACCACTTGAGCTAATTCCCCTTATGACGCTGGGAAATACTCGGACAAAAAAAAGTGCAAAATTCAAAACTGACATACAACCAGTCCGTGGTCTATCCGCAACCAATCACTGTGTATTTGTGGATGCCAAGTACTCAAACTTTCTGAGTCTAACTCTAAAGTTTACCATGCATGTAAGCCTTGTCTTCAGTTAGTTTTCAATTGCATTATTTTCTCTTGCCATATCCTCCGTAAATTCTGTGAAAGTTGGACGATAAAATCTGTCATTTTCTCAAGTATGTCTTATTGTTGTGTGTAGACGAGGTGGCCGAGAGGTGAAGGCGATGGACTGCTAATCCATTGTGCTCTGCACGCATGGGTTCGAATCCCATTCTCGTCGCAATTGTCTTTTTTTGCATCTTCCTACGAATGCGCCTTGACTTTAGTCGTGGACAGAGCAAAGCTTTAATGCTTTCTCAATAGGAATCAACCCAACTCCTACCTTCATTATCCTTATCGAGGAGGCAAACTTCTGTTTGTGGGATGACAAAATAAAAAGGATCCATTATGCTATAGTTAGAGAAATTTTTCAAATGTGTCTCCGCACAAGAAACCTCCTAAAGATAGATTGATTTTTTG